>CM046882.1:580096853-585096853 GCA_025667525.1 Glebionis coronaria | reverse complement strand
TACCTATTCAAACAATGTGCCGACCTGATTATTCGCCGATGTGTTGATGGACCGGCAGCGTCTGAAATCCTTAATGCTTGCCACAAAGGACCCACCGGTGGTCACTTTGGTCCCAACTACACCGCTAAAAAAGTGTTTGATTCCGGATTTTATTGGCCCTCCATATACCGTGACGCTCACGATATGGTCAAACGATGTGATGTTTGCCAAAAGCAAGGCAAAATCACACATAAAGACGAGATGCCTCAGAATTTCATTCAAGAGTGTGAAATTTTTGATGTTTGGGGTATCGACTTTATGGGGCCATTCCCTTCGTCTAAAGGAAACAAATACATCCTTGTAGCCGTTGACTATGTTTCAAAGTGGGTTGAAGCCAAAGCTTTGCCTACTAATGACGCAAGGGTGGTTTGTAACTTTTTGAAGGCTCTATTCGCTAGATTCGGTGTGCCTCGCGCCATTATTAGTGATCGTGGGACTCATTTCTGCAATGACCAATTTGCTCGAGTCATGGCTAAGTACGGTGTAAATCATCGTCTTTCCACAGCCTACCACCCACAAACTAATGGCCAGGCTGAAATATCCAACCGAGGGCTGAAGCGAATTCTTGAAAGGACTGTGGGAGAGCATCGGGCCTCATGGGCTGATAAACTTGATGATGCTTTGTGGGCTTTCCGTACTGCTTACAAGACCCCGATCGGCTGTACGCCTTATCGTCTTGTGTACGGGAAAGCGTGCCACCTCCCCATTGAGTTGGAGCACAAGGCTTATTGGGCCTTGAAGTGGGCTAATTTTGATATAAACAAAGCCGGTGACCTACGCAAGATCCAACTCAATGAGCTCAATGAACTCCGTAATGAGGCTTATGAAAATTCTTTGATCTATAAGGAAAGAACTAAGCTCATTCACGACTCCAAGATCAAAAACCGAGAGTTCCATGTTGGAGACAAGGTCTTACTTTTTAACTCTCGGTTGAAAATCTTCTCGGGAAAGCTCAAATCTCGTTGGTCCGGCCCATTCACCATTGCCCAAATTTTTCCATATGGTACTCTCGAGCTCGCTCAACCTGATGGACCAAATTTTAAGGTGAAAGGCCAACGAGTGAAGTTGTACTTTGGTGAGGACACCTCTAAGGAGGTGATTCCATCCCTCTCCATGTTCCCCATGAACTAATTTTGGGTCGAGTCAGGCTCGTGACTCGGTTATCAAAAACAAGCGCTCCTCGGGAGGCAGCCCGAGTATCTATCCTTTTATGTTTTAATCCCCTAGGTGTAGGGGGACTTCTATATGTGTTTGTCTTTGTGTGGTGTGATTACAGGGATAAGTGCACTCTTGGAATCTTTGAAGAACCGTGTTCCCGTGTTATCCGAAATCCGGTTCTATCTCTCAACTATCGTGATTCAATTTTCTTCATACTCACATTTGAAATTGATCACTTTAGTCGTCTCTTCCTTAACTTGAGTTAACCAACGTGCACAATGTCATAAGTGTAGGGGAGACTTTTCCCACATGCTTAAACATTGAGGACAATGTTTATCTTAAGTGTAGGGGGACTTCTATCGAAGTTTTATGTGGACTTCTCCATGAAAATGCCTTCAATTAACCGGAAAATCATATTTTTCAACATTTTTCAAATTTTTTATTAACTTTGGCCATTTAGTCGTAATTCTTAAATTTTTATCGTTGCTTTCATATGTATATATTCCGCAATAAAGTCAAAAATATTAATAAAGTGGTGTAGCTAGTTTAGAAGTCTTTGACATATTAGGCCCGTTGCGTTTATTTTGACTCAACCCGAATAGACTTATCCAAGTTTATTCTAGCTAGTATCCTTAACCATGTAAACCTTAATTGGTTTATTAGGCTAAGTATCCACGAGTCTCATTACTTGAGATTTTAAATTGTGGGGGACGAGAAATGATAGAGTCAATTATAAGTCGGTATTCTTGCACAAGCTCACTTGGTGTAATTATTTGCCTATTCTCCCATCACTTGCTAATAATTTATCTGCAATAAGTAAGGTCGTACGATTTGAAAAGTTACTTAGCTTCTAGCCCAAGATCGTTTAAAAGTTGCTCGGTAATGATAAGAGTTCATAGCCAAGGCATAACTTATGAAGCGGGGCGCGAAGATTGGCGAGTCCGAAAAGGCCCTAACAAGGCATGAGGATTCCATTTTATTGCTGAAGATCCAAAGTGATGTGAAAAGCATTATTCCTAAAATCAATATGAAGGATCAAGACTCACGACGAAAAGCAATCAACTCCCATAAAGATCATGGAGAAGTCTATCCGAAAAGACCCTAACAAGGTATGAGGATAAATAGATCCAAGTCCGAAAAGGAGGCGGATCGTTGTATCTCAAAATCCCAATTAGAGATTGAAGAAATAATCATGAAGTCGTGGTCAACAAAGTTGGAGTACCCCTCAAAAGTCTCAAAGTGAAGAAACTCTATTATGATGAGAAGACCATTATCTCAAGAACGTCTCTCGAAGATATGAAGTATGAAGTACATGCCAAATATCGGCCCGAGAAAGGTCTCAAATCGTGAACCAAGTTATGCCAAGATATGAAGTTTTTGATATCCCGAGAAGCAGTTTTAAGAGATTTTGTCCTTTAGCTAACTATTGATCAAATCGTCCTACTTTGCTTTCAGCCCTAATAAACTATCGAAATAAGTCCAAAAATGCATCTTCATGATCATTCTAAGACAAAAATAAAATATAAGAGATACACCTAGGAATAAGGGAGTTTAAGCATTTAATTAAGCCATGTGTGTAAGTGTTTGAATTGCTAACTTATAATAACAATGATCTCGTTTTTAAGCTTAGTTTGGGGAACGTGAAACTTGAGGGTGATAAATCTTCGCAGCGCAAAAGCCCTAATGTAAGTCATCGATTTCTTTGCAAGTTATTTCCATATAGCTATTTTCAAGTGAAAATGGTTTTCTATCCTTTTGTTTCCTTCAAAGTCTTAATTCCCTTTAGTACTTTAATTTTTGTTTAGTAGTATTTTAAATAAGGCCAAGGTTGATTAATTATGAGAAAAGTGTAAACTTGCTTTATCACTAAGCATTGCATGAGGGCATGGCAATGGTTAAGTGTAGGGGATTTGATAGGTGTGTAAACACCCATCCTTTTACCACTTAATTCGGGCTAAAACGAGACCAAAACACGTATTTAATATCATTTGTTTGGAATTATGCGTGGTTTTTGTGTTTGTTGTGTTTTCAGAGTCAACCGGATGAATATTGAAGAAAACATGGGATTGCACGGGTTTTACTGAAGAAAAAGACTCGAGATAAAGTCTATTGTCCAAGAGATGCAAAAGATTTGAAGTCACTGGGCCTATTCGAAGATTTATCGAAGAAAAGGACCAAAGATGGAAGATTTATATAAGTCGAAGAAACTCAAGTCTATTAAACGAAGAAATTAAAAGACGAGTTGAATTTAATCGACGACAAATCCCGAATCAGAATCGAAAACGGAAACTTTTCTGAAAAGACGAAAAGACAAGAAGAACGGGAGAAAGCCCACTCACCAACCAAAAGAAACACCTATAAATAGGCAACCCCTCACACACATAGTTAGCTAGTCTGGAGTTTTCTCTCCTCCCCTTTTTTTCTCCTTTCTTGTTCGTTCCATCACAATCACCACTAGGGTGATTGATGATTTTAATCTTTGTTCTTCCAATTTTGTTGTTTTAATCTTTGTTTTATCTTGTCAAAACATCAATCATTCAATACAAAGTCCTTGTTTAATCTTTCTATTTTATCTTGTTCATCATCATCTTTATCTTCAAGTTTTTAAGTTTTTATTTTTCTTGATTTGATCTTCAAAAGTTGTTGGGTTTTGTGTTTTTGTTGATGGGATTAGTATTTTATGGTTAGTAGATGCTTGGTAATTGATTTATTTTAGTTTTTGGTGAAAAACTTGGTGATTTTTGGATCAAAACCGTTTTTCCTTGTTCTTCGGTTTAGTTTCTGTATCTGGGTTTCCCAGAAGTTCCGAATCAGTGAATAGTAACTTCCGAATGAGTTTAGTATTAAAAAGTTCCGAACCAAGCTAAACTTCCGAATCGAGAAGAAGTTCCGAACGAAGGTAAAAGTTCCGGATCAAGCCAAAACTTCCGAACGAAGCTAAAGTTCCGAACCAATTTTCAGACTTCCGAACCAAAGACTTCCGAACCAGTAAGTTCCGAATCAAGGGGCTTCATTCGGAAGTCCAAAACTTCCGAATCAGTAAGTTCCGGATGAGTGTTTAAGTTTCGAATCAATTCCTTTGTCAAAACTTCCGAATGAAGGATAAGTTCCGGATGAATCCAAAAGTTCTGAACCAAGCACAAAGTTCCGAATGAAGCTTAACTTCCGAATGAACAGTAACTTCCGAATCAGTTATATTTTGGGTATTTTAAAGTTTTACTGTTTCTTTACTGTTTCCTTGATTTAATTTTAATTTCCTTTTAAGCTTAATCCTAATTTAAATTCAAGTTTAAATTCAAGTTTTTATTACTCATCATTAAATTAATTATCTTTGATTTAAATTTTCATTTCCACTTTTTATTAGACTAGAAAACCAAACCCTCTTATTTAGTAACCAAGAACAATCATTTCACTTAAGACCAAGATCAATTCGAGAGGATTCCGAGAGAGAATTTGAACCACAATAAAAAGCTTGTATCAACGACCGTTATGGAATTAAATAGAAGCTAAAAGAAGGAAAACGGAAAAGTTCCGGAAGCCCTAATTGGGCTTAATGGGGCGTCGGCCTAAGGAAGAAAAAAGGAAGGAGGAAAGATTTTCTTTCCTAATTGGTGTTTTACTTGGAGGTCAAGTCTTGTCAAGGCTATATAAACACCTAAAAGCCTTCATAATTTTTCACCCATCCCTCTCCCTCTCTTCTCTTGATCGCCGGCCAAACACCCCTTTATTAGGGTTTTGGTTTTCGATTTTTCTATTTAAAATATATCTAGTCCTAGTCCCTCTCTAGGGTTATTGGGTAGATATTCCATAAGCGTTGAAGCTCGGTTTGTTCGTGCTAGACTCACGGTTAACTCGTTGTATTACGTGTGTACAAGAGCGTGATATAATCTTCCTTTAGATTATATTCTTGGTGGTGTTCGTCATAAACCCTAGTTGCCGTCCGTTCCGTCGTCTTGTGGATCTTGCTAGGATAAAGGTATGTAACCCTAATCTTGATTAATATAATTGTGTTAAACTAATGATCTTGTTAATCGCTTCCACTATGCGTTCTTTGATCCATATTAGGGTTTTAAATAATTGTTATGAACTATATAAACCATCACCTTATACGGGGAGGCAAAACCTATTTTTCTTAGCAGTGTCGTATTTCTTCATTTGATTATTTACTGACAATTTTTATCACATTAAATCGATATACATAAAAAATATATTACGCAAAAATGCGTTTTAATTCAATTCACACACACAAACACATAACACATAGGACGACCTTGATCGTCTGCTAAACCCAAATAGCTAAAAATCGACCACGGCCATCACCCCAACCAACATGAAGGACGACCTCTTGGTTGACCATGATCGTAGCAACCAGCCTTAAATTAAACAAACAAATATCGATTCTTTGGCATTTAATTTTCTTACTTTTTATATGAAGACACAACAAATAAGACAACTTAAATTTCTTTCTAGGTGCTAATATTTGTCGTCTTAGTTCATGTTTTTATAATCAAAGGTCGAAACATAATAATATGTCGCCATGTTGACCTACTGTTAGTTTACAACTTTACATCAATCCAATTCTATTAGGTATCCCGAACAAAAGAAAGATAGCCGCTCGACATAAATAAACTCGATTCGGTGATATATGTGTATTTATATTTCACGATCGACATGAGTCACGCACAACAAAATTTGTCCAGTTTTATGTAAAATATGATGTGCAACAACAATTTATTTTTTTAAAACTTGTAAGAAAACTCCTGCTTCTGTATATTATCAATCTCTCTCACTAAAGATTTATGCGCAACAAATAATAGTATATGGCTACTTTCATTTAAGAGTGTTTTGGAAAGTAACATCGAGCAAAACTAAGTTCCACGAGCAGCGATAAAGATATCGAGTACTTTCTAGGTTAGATTTGGTTGATGAGTAGAGACCTTGATGACATTGAATTGGAGACTCGGAAAAGTGATGACCATTGATTTTATTTATAAAAACGCACAATCAATCTTTTTTGTAAAAAAATGGATCTTTAGATCGATGTGCATGTTGCCTTAATACTAGCTTATTAACATTTTGATTGCTTAAAGTGAACTATTGAATGAACTCTTTTTTTGGGAAGTTTGCGTGCTGGAATTACAGTATTTGTGGCATCTTTGGTAACAATCTATCCTACATCGGTAAGAAATATAACATTTGAGCTTTTTATAATCTTCAATTTTTGGCATATAAATATTTTCTTGTGTTGAACATTGGTTAACCCTATGGGGGTATTCATGCTGATTTTCATCAATGTCTATAGCAAGTAGGTTTTTATTTAAACCTTGAAGGTATCCTAACTAGTTTGAGTTAAAATTCATGTATCTTTTTTTCGTCTCCATAGCGATAATGCACGCCTTGTTGTTTACTAAAAGCAAGAAACATCAAAGCAAAAGCAAGTGTGTATTGGGTGAGAAATGATCGATAAACAAGCCTCAATTGTTTGACATTCAACTTTATCTCACTAGGGCCATCTCAAGAACGCGAGAGGCCTAAACTAATAGAAGCATTACTTATTTTATTTAATTTGCTTCTCGTTTTTAGGTTGACATTAATTTGTAATTACGTAAAATGCAAATATTCATTGATTTGTAAAGCATAATAGTATATGTGTTCAAACAAATTTAAGATCATAAGCCGAGTTAAACCTTTGTAATTTTTTTGTTCATGACTTTAAAAGCTGTAGTTTATGATCTATATGATATTTTTAAGAACGAAAATTAGTTATAATGGACGCAAGAGAAGATATACTCATATATTATGTTATTTTTGCGAACACGACTTTGAGACGAAAGATCTTACTCTTGAACTTCGCATTTCGGTGCGAAAAAACCGTGAGATGTTAACTCTAACATGTTAACCGTTATTTCCGTCACGTGCCTTCCACGTGAGGGCAAATTTTTCATTCCTCTCTTCCTCTTAACCAAAGCGCACCTCATACTTATTTTCGTGAAAAAATTCGTTACTTTGATTTTGCAAAAACACCTCCATCCTTACCACCACCGGTCACAAACCAAAACCAACACCACCATCATCACTCCCACCCGCCAAGAAATGTGTCAATATCGTAGATTGAGATATACCCATCTCAGTAGCCCACCTATGTTTTTCAATTACAATATATGAAGAGACTAAAAAATGATGATATAAATTTCAGTTGGGTAACGTTTAATAATACAAAATGATGGTATATATTGAAATAAAAATATTTCTTTCAAAATAGAAAAAAAAGAGAGATAATTGTATGAATCGCTTGTCATATCCTGTAAGTTATATTTTATCAATATAACAAATATAACTCGAGACAATTGTTGATCCCAAACTCAGATCTTAAACCCTAATAGCTTGTTTAAGGGTTGTGATAGAAGGAATAAATCCAATCTATCACTAGAGAAACTTTGCAAGGTAGAGTAACTAAACAAGATGCGGAATATGATGTTTAACACAAGAACAAAATAATTAAAACAAACGTTGAACTTTAATATATCAAAAGATATACGAATACCCAAAATGGTATTAGGGTTACAAAGACCTTAAAGTATGAAAATGAAAGACAATGGAGAAAAGACACACAATGCATGAAAACCTAGTGAGTCCTTTTATAGGCACAAGGACTCACGTACAAGATCACTACTAACAAACTTGGAAAGTATTAAGGAGTAGTAACAGAAACGCGTAAAAATCTATTCCAAGTTTATCTCTATCAGCAGGGCTTTTGACTTCAGCAGGGGAGCCAATCCCCCTGCCTTTGTTATTTGGCAGGGGGAACTTACTCTAGCAGGGGGACGAATAACCAACTAGCAGGGGTAACAAATATACATAGATTTATTCCCAACAATCCTCCCCTAAACTTGTGCTTTCTTCTAAAGACAAGTTTCTGAATAAATCCTAGTTGATGAGGGTGCTTACAAACTTTCTGGCCAAATCTGACTATGCATCATCCTTACCAGATCATAAGCAACAGGCGTTTTAGCATCTACAATCAAGTTAGCCTATGCTAGTTTCTTCAAGGTCTCCTGAGTGAAGGGATAATAACGATGATTGATCAAGTACACACTTACTCCTTCCATTACTACCTCATAGACCCCAGAATTGGTAAACAGCTTCCAATACAACAAATTTCCTTTATTCACTGCATCAAATATAGGATCAAATAACTCATGCTCATACATCCTATGCATGCACTCCCAGATTACCCAATCCTTCTCCACACCATCCATGGTAGGAGGTTTTGCAGCAAAAGTCTTTTTCAAAATTTTCCACAGATCTTCTAAGTCCTCACTATCCAAGGTTTGAAACATGACATCTAGACTTAGAAATGTCTGTGCTGTATTGTCAGCTCTTGTAAGCTTCCACCAAGTCCTCCCTTTGTGTTCATAAACAGCATACTCTATTATAGCAAACTTCTTTCCAAGTTCACTAGGTGAGATATCATCATTTTCCTGCAAAATTAGCTGTTTATCAATTTCTTCATTTGAAGGACGTTGAGACTCCTTAGTAACTGTGCCAACTTTCTCCATTCTCTTGAGTCTTTTGGCTGCTCTTTGTACATTAAGTAAAGACTTCTCAAATGCTTGAAAACTTTCACCTGCTTGATGTAATACCCCTGCTTGTGATGATGCACCTGCTTGGGATGATGCACCTGCTTGTGTAGTTTCCAAAGTTGTTCCTTCAGTCTTTCTTTTCCTGGATTCCCTAGCTTTCTGTAACACTTCACTTTGTCTCCTAAGATACTCAGCTTCCTCAGGAGAGTTCATAGTCATAAAGTCTTCCACATCGTATTCTCTTAAAACTAGTCCGACTGCTCTTTTTATAGCTTCAAAACTCATATCTGTGAAGTCCCCATCCTTCCACTTCTTATGTCTCTTGAGCAAAACTTTGTAGTGTTCAAGTCTCCCTTTCTCAGAACTCAAATATTTCTCTCTCTGAATTTGATTTGCCCTCCTTTCCAGGTATTCAGTTTGATATTTGTAAACAAGACAAGTCAACTCATACCTGTCTTCCAAGGGAGCATTTATTAACTCCTTCTCCCATTGAGCTAGAAACTCTTCAACATGAGGCACCCTGTCATCCAACTCCCTATGCATAATTTCAACCTGCTTGAGCATTTCTTTAGGCCTCATCTTTTGCATTCTATGATCCTGCATATCAATCTCCTCTTGTTGTAGCCTGAGAGCTACTTGTGCATCATGTGCTTCTTGAGCCCTTTGCTGTTCAGGAGTTCTATGCTTGTATTTTCTCTTGGGCTGTTCGACCATGATCCCTTTTCCTTTGTCTTTTGGATCCACTGCTGGTGCTGGTGTAAATTTAGATGCGGGTTCTTTGATTGTAATTCCCTTATGAGCTGGTTGCTTTCTATTCTTTCTAACAAAAGTTTGAGTAATAGGCTTAGCAGGGGAATGACTTACAGCAGTGGGATCAGCAATGACAGGGGAAACTTTTGAAGCATGGGCTTCTTCTTGATTGCCCATAGTTAGCAATGTTTGAGCAATCTCTTTAGTTGCACTCCCCTTATCACTTCCCTTATCAGCACTTCCTTTCTCAATCCCTTTCTCAGCACTTGCTATCTTTCCTTGTACATCACCAGGATATGAATAATACTGAGTAGACTCTTCTGTATTGGGAACTTCCTCCCCTTTGGAAGCATCCTCATCTGTGGATATGATAAGTCTGGGCTTTCTCCTCCCCTCAAGTGTGGCAAGTCTGGTTTCCAAGTTATTGATAACCAAACCTTGCTTTTTAACATTTTGTACAAGTTGTGCATTTTGCCTTTTCAAGCTCATGCACATTTTCGTCAAATCCAAAATGGTCATAGGTTGCATGCTGCTCTCAACCCTAGAAGGGGATTTCTCCCCTTTTTGGATATCATTGAGTGAGGGAGAGGACTTACTGATGGTGTCACTATCCTGCTCACCCCTTGAGGATGAGACAGTAGTGGCAGCCAAACCCTCCGTTTGCTCCAAACCCTTGGAGGCTCTCCTCTCTGCTACTTGTGAAGATTCACCAGGCAAGGGAGACCTGGCAAACCTGGATTTAGATCGCCTTTCATGTTGTGGATCAGCAGGGGGTAGAGTACTGGCAGGGTGTAGTTTCTTGGCAGGGGAATCAGAAGGTTTGTGTTTAGCTGTTTTTGTCTTGGCTTCTTCCTGTCTGATTTGTTTCATCATAATTAAAGTGAGTGGAATGGACCTGCCAGAAAATTGTGGGGATGGTGCAAGAAGTGTGGTGAATAGATTGGTAGTATGTTTGGTTGCTGAAAAGTAGGTTTTGTGTGTGATTAGACCATGTTCACTCATATTCAGCAGAATTTCTATAAACCTTGGGTACATACAAAATGTTGAATTGCTTGAAACATTTTTAACCATTCCTTTGAAAATCATATGAGAAAAACAATACTTCCTCCCTATTGCTAAGCAAATCAGGGCAGAAGCCATCTCACTACAAAATTCATTGAAAGCAGTGGTTTTTGGTGACAAACATTGTAAAATTGTATGAATCAAATATTTCCAATGTGGGGCAAACTGACCTTTAACAAACTTACATTTTTGGTCTTTAGAAAGAGTGTACCCCAATTTAACAAGACCCTCAAAGATGTCAGCCTCAGATAGGTTGGTTATCCCATCCTCATCATCAAGAAGGAGGTTGTCTCTGATGGAGGCAAGTGTAATCACCTCGGGATGACCATCTACAGTGCTTTGAATTGTAACCTCTCCATTCACTGTTTTGGTCATGGATTTAGACCAAAACTGCTGAATGTGTGAGGTGTAAATCCTAGGGTTGATGAGAAGGGCCACTCTAAAATACGAGGATTTTAGAAAGGCTACAACATCAACAAACTCTGCTGGTTCATCATGTAATAAAGCGATTTGATTATGATTAGCAGCAATTTTGACAGACATGATAAAGGTTGAAAATGTTTTTGAAGGTTTATAATGGTGAGAGTTAGGTGGGATTTAGTCGAGGAAGAGAGATGGACCTGCTTGTGAAGGGAATTAAGTTTTTATAGGCGAATTGAAGAGCTGTGATTGGACCAAATTTTCAAATTGCAAAAATATCAAAGATAAATCTTGATAAAGAAGTAATTTATTTGAAATAATAAAGTAAAGATTACTAATCAGCGAAGAAAGCGCCTTAAATATCTTTTAAAAACAATAAAATATTCCCTAACCAAAACTTTTGCAAGCAGGCCCAACGGCTATGAACAGGGTAACGGTATTGTCGGTCAACAGTCAAACAGGGGAATGTTGTTAAAGCAGGGGAAGCAAAAGTGTAAGCAGGGGAAACTTTCCTAGGGGTATTAAGCTAATCATGGAGAGACCAATGCTAACTAGCTCTGCCCTAATGCACACCCTTGTATACACAAGGTAAATACATAGAAACTCAAGAGTCCTCTATTCAACAATGGTCTAAGCACAAAAAGTTAACACATAAGTCACCCTGCACCTGGTTAACCCAAGAAAATAAGCATACCCCAGTCACCAGCCCTACCTTTTCCCTTACCTATGGTTAGTTTTGTCTTGGCAATGTGTACCACACATCTGCATCTAACCAGCAAGCTGTTTTGATATAGAAGTAAAAGTACACATTACAGTGCCTCAAGGTTTTAGAATTCTGACAAGCTATGTAGCAAGTCTTTATTACCCTGAACCCTTACTCACCAATGGATATGATCTAAGATCATATATGAGCATCCTAAGGATACCCTGAGTCCTAAAGGTGTGACCTAACCTCCCCTGAAACATAGAGCATATACCTGGTTCACCCATGAATGTAGTATGCACCAGTTGGATCGCTGCATTGTTAGTCTAAAACCACATATAACCACTTTTAAAAAGAACAAACCTGGTTTAAAGAGAAAAACTCTTTTAGTAGGGGAATGAACCCCCAGCAGGGTATCTTTGTTCAAAAGCAGTGGAATGAAAAATGATGGAAAACTTGACTAACAGTTATACAACAACAGTAATGAAGTAACCCTGAATATACACAACATAACATACATCAATTTTTAGGGAGTAACCATTCCAATACCTACAACCCAGGTACTGAAACCTCCCCACTTCAAAAGCTTTTGTTAAAAGATTAGAAACATTAAGTTCTGTATCAATTTTCTCAGGGACAATTAGTCCTTTTTCAAAACAATCTCTGATAAAATGATGTCTTATTTCAATATGTTAAGTCTTGTTATGAAAAACAGGGTTCTTAATAATGCAGATGGTGTTGTTGTTGTCAATAAATATCTTGGTTTTAAGAAAGTTATACCCATAATCAAGCAGTTGATTCTGAACCCAAAGTACTTGACCACAGCATGCAGCAGCTGCTACGTACTCAGCTTCAGTTGTTGATGTGGCCATAATAGTCTGCTTCTTACATTGCCAAGATATAAGTCTGCTTCCCAAAAATTGGCATCCACTTGTTGTAGATTTCCTATCATTGTTGTCACCAGCATAGTCACTATCTGAGTAAGATATCAACTCAAATGGTGACTCTTTGGGATACCAAAGTCCTAAGGTTGGATGGCACTTTAGATACCTAAAAATTCTTTTTACAGCAAATAAATGACACTCTGTTGGTGCCACCTGGTATCTTGCACATAAGCAGACTGCAAACATGATGTCAGGTCTTGATGTTGTGAGGTACATGAGAGACCCAATCATAGACCTGTAATTCCTGACATCTATGAGCTTTCTAGGACCATCTTTGCCCCATGGATGATCCTTGTCCATTGGTGTGGACACCTTCTTTCCTTCAGATATGCCAAACTTCTTCACAATCTCAGCCACATATTTATCTTGTGAGATAAATATCTCATCTTTCCTTTGCTGAACTTGTAACCCCAAAAAGAAGTTTAGCTCTCCTATGGCACTCATATGAAATTTATCATGCATCAACTTTGCAAACTCTTTTCTAAGCATAGAGTTTGTGGCTCCAAATATGATGTCATCAACGTAGACTTGTACTAGCAGAAGGTCACCCTTTTGTTTCTTAATGAACAGGGTCTGATCAATCTTTCCCTTACTAAAGCCATTATCCAAGAGATATTTAGAAAGAGTCCCATACCAGGCCCTGGGATCTTGGTGAAGTCCATACATAGCCTTTTTCACCTTGTATACCTTGTTTGGATGTTCTGGGTCTTCAAACCCTAGAGGTTGCATAACATAGACTTCTTCATAAATGGTGCCATACAAGAAGGCACTTTTTACATCCATTTAGAAAACAGTGAAGTCCATAAATGAAGCATAAGCAAGGAATAATCTAATGACTTCAATCATGGCAACTGGAGCAAATACTTCCTCATAATCAATTCCTTCTTCCTGTGTATATCCTTGTGCCACCAGTCTTGCTTTGTTCCTGACAACTATACCCCTTTCATCCTTTTTGTTCCTGAGTACCCACTTTGTCCCAATGGGCCTTGCCCATTTTGGACAATCTACTAGAATCCAAACCTCTTGAATGTCAAACTACAAGAGCTCCTCTTGCATGGCTTCAACCCAACTTGGATCATTTAAAGCCTGAAAAATCTTCTTTGGCTCTTCTTGTGACAAAAATGTAGTAAACAGACAACACTGCATGTTGTCATGATTAAACTTCATGGTGATGTTAGCAATGAAGTTGTGCTCCTTTGCTGTATACCTTGTATGTCTAGGGGCTTCAGGATCACCAATGATTTGAGAGATAGGGTGATCCTTATTGATTATGTAGGTAGGCTGCATGATTACTTCTGTTTCATCTTCTTCCAGATCAGAATTGATGGGGCTATTTTTATTGGGAAAGATTTCCTCAAAAGAACTTCCAAAAGATACAACATGACCTAGGGATGGGTGCTGATGAGCTGATGTAGCTCTGAGTAACTTGGACCTCCACTCTTAATTATTCTGCTTCCACTGTTGGATATAAGAGGACCATCAGATATGGGTGTAGATGAGGAAATGAGTGGGGATTCTCTTTCTTCATCATTAATATCATTAGCAGCAGGATCCTTTGTAGCAGGGGAAGCAATTGATCTAGCAGGGGAATCCTGGATTCCATTGCTTTCAGCCATTCCGCTGCTTTCAGAAAGTGACATAGCAAGGGAAGAGGTTGTATGTTCTTTTCCTAGAGAAGGATCATCTTCTTCACCAGTGTTTGAAGCAGCTTCAATAGGAAATAGTGAGGGTACATTCATGTACCTCAGTGGTGGCTTCTCTGCACCAGTTGATTCTTGTGTACCTGAAATGTTAGTATTCTGCAATGCAACAGGTACATAATTCATAGATTTTGAAAGAACCTCTATATCAAAGAACCAACCAGGACCTGTTTGAACATCTTCAGGCTTGTCTTCAAGAAAATCCACATGAAGATTCTCTGTGATTTTGCTTGTCTTCTTGTTGAAGACCCTATATCCCTTGCTGTTTAATGAATAGCCCACAAAATATCCATCATCTCCCTTTTCACTGAACTTGCCTAGATTGTCAATAGTGTTCAAGATGATCACATGACATCCAAATGGTCTAAAGAATTCAATTAAAGGAGGTCTTCCATTGAACAGCTGATAAGGGGTCTTGTTGTGTGCCTTAACCACCAATGCCCTGTTTTGGACATAGCAAGCAGTGGATACAGCCTCATCCTAAAAGATAACTAGATGTTTGGAATCAGACAGCATAGTTCTTGCTGCTTGAATGAGTTTCCTATTCCTTCTTTCTACAACTCCATTTTGTTGAGGTGTTCTTGCAATGCTGAATTCCCTCTTGATTCCTTCTTTATGCAGAAAGAGTCCAGTTTCTGATTTCTGAACTCACCACCATTATCTGATCTCATGGTCACTACCTTCATGCTTTTTGATAGTTCAATCTGATTGATGAACCCAATGAGTGCATCAGCTGTGTCACTCTTTTCAAACAGAAAGAATGTCAATGTGAACCTTAAAAAATCATCAGTAATCACTAGGTAGTACCATTTCTTCTTTATGCTTGCCACAGAAGTAGGACCAAAAAGGTCAATATGCAGGAGTTCCAATGGCTTGGTAGTGGACATACTTGTTTTTGATTTGCAAGATGCTCTATGTTGCTTCCCTTTCAAACAAGCAGCACAAGTATGATCATTGACAAAGGACTTGGAAGGAAGACCATGAACCAGATTATATTTCACCAGTTTGTTCATGTTCTTGAAATTAAGATGACCAAGTCTTCTATGCCATTTCTTACACTCATCAACTAAGGCTTTGGCAATGAAACAGGTTTCATTGTCTTGAAGAGAGATGTCTTTGAGATCAATTGTGTACATGTTCTTTTGTCTTGGTGTTCTGAGTACAATAGGAGTGTCTGGTGGTAAGACAAACTCCTTTCCTAACACCAGGCATTCAGTGTCAGTAAACAAGACAAAATTCTTGTTATCAGTCATCTGTGACACACTGAATAGATTGTACTTGAGTTCTTTCACCAAGTAGACATTATCAAAGGTCATCCCATTGGTGACAATAGTTCCTTTTCCTGTTATTGTTCCATGCCCATCTCCAAAAGAAACACCATCATTGTCATGCAGGGGCATAAAGTTAGACAGATAAGATTTTTGTCCAGTCATGCTTCTTGAGCATCCATTATCCCAATATGCTCTATCATCCCTTGTCTTCTTTGTCACCTACAAAAAGAAAAACAAATTAGTTTTTCTTGGGGACCCAAGCCATTACAGACTTGGATCTACCTCGTGTATCAATGTAGGATAGCTTATCAAAAACTAGAGATACACGATTAGACTGAGCACCCCTTTTGGGTACCCAAACCCAACGAGCTGAGGCTTTCATAGCTTTTCCCCATCTACCCATGTTCCTAGAAGGCAAAACTTTGCTAGCAGGGGATACCCCAGGTTTAGCAGGGGAATCCCTATGCTTAGCAAAGGGAACCCATCTTTTGTTTTGGCCTCTATTTATGTGTTGGTAAGGTCTAGGGCCAGATCTATATGCATTATGAGGTGTTGGGTTGGTATGAACATCATTCACCTTTCTAAGAGCTAGGACAACATATATGTCAGTAACCCTGTTTCTCAAGGCAGGGGCAACATACTTGGCAGGGGAAAAGGATTTTGCCCCTGCATTTAGAAGAATGGCTTTAGGTTGCATATCCTTTAAAGGATTTGCAACCACAACTTCCATTGGTGCCTTACATTCTTGATAAGTGTGATCAAAACTGCCACATGTGAAGCAGGGCTTTGTATTTATCACAAAGTCTTCTCCTAATTGGTGAGACTTTTGGTCATTCCAATTTCTTTGATTACCTCTGACAGGCCTGTACATACCAGCATATTTAATGGTGGACTTAGGGGACTGTGATCTAGTTTTAGATTTTGGTGAACTACTCTTAGAACTAGAATCACTACCAAAAAGTCCTCCTCTTGAGAATAGAACAGGGTTATCAATTTTCCATTGTTTTAAAGCAATCTGTTCCTTTTCAAAGTCCCTAATAATACTAGTTTTCACTAGTGGCTCTTCAAGTTCAAGACTATTAGGTATGTAAGCACTCAAGTCAAACTAAATATCATCCTATTTTTGAAAACAAGAGAGACCAGTCCAAGACAAGTCTTTTCTAGGAAAAGGTGCATGAATATTGGCAGGAGGTGGTGGTATGGTAGCATGCTCATTATTAATCCCAAACCCTGTTTTGTCCCTAGGAGATTGACCAATTTCAACTGCTTTAGTTAAATCTTTTTAAGCTTTTTGAAATTTTTCAACAGTTTCATCATCTATCTTTTTGTTAGATTTAAAAATTTCAAGTTCAGCAGTCAACTCCTTAATAGAGTTATTATTCTCCTTAGCATCTCTCTCTAGAATCACAATGTGATCTCTATAATCACTTTCTCTTTGTTTAAACTCTCTTATAGTGGACTCTAACTGTTCTAAAGCACGTCTATAATTATCAAGGTCATTGTCACAATTGATATAGTCAGCTTTTATCTTTCTGATTTGATCATTCAATGACTCAGTATTTTTCCTACAAGCTTTAGTGCAATATGAATCATCGTATACCTCATTGTCTGAGCTGGAACTTGACACGGCCATAAGAGCAAAATCTTCCTCTTTTTACTCAGCAACCAAGGCTTGATTTCTTTCCACATTTTCTGTCATGGCACTCCAATCCCATCCACCTGCTCCATCTATCCCCTGCATGGCTACCATGGCTTTAGCACCAGAATCATCATCTCTGGTTTCCTTCCTATAGTTGTTTCCAGTCTTAGGTCCTCTGCATTCCCTAGCAAAATGACCCTGCTTGCCACAGTTGTAGCATTCAACATTTGTTTTGTCAAACCCAGCCACGTCAGAGGGATTGATTGAGATCTTCTTCCCATACTTCTTGTAAAACCTGTTGGCTCTCATGCTAAGCAGAGCCATGTTCCACTTGATATCCATCTCCTCCAGTCCTTGCTTACTGATTTGACTTAGATCTTCGTGCAACACAGTAGATCCTTGTGGCCCTTGGGATGCTATAAAAGCACAAGCAGTGTCAAGACTGAATGTTGCAGGCCTTTCTTCATCATAAGATGATCCAGACCTGGTATCAAGGGAATAAGTAGCAGGGCCTACTTCGATTCCACTGCTTTTGGAGATTCCACTGCTTTGTGATATGAATGCCATATTAGCAGGGGAATCAGTAGATCCACTTGAGTTGGTGGGAATCGTTTCTTTTGACTTCATCTCATTGACAACAGGTTCAAAAACTTTCAAGTTATTGTATATGTCATCAATGTTCTTGTTATCCAAGTCATCCTTATTCTGCCAAATTTCCTTGTAGACAAACCATTCCTTCTGGAGGCTGTTAAGGAACCTGGTATTCACCTGCTCTCTTGTCACCTCAATATCAAAGAACTCCAATTGGGCCACCATATCTTGAAGCCTATTGTAAATAGCGCCAATTGATTCATCACCAATTACTTTGAAAGAAGCAAAATCATCAAGCATTTGATTCTTCTTCTTCTTCTTTGTAGCTTCATTTCCTCCAAAAGTTGTGCCTATGGATTCCCATAGTTCCTTAGCTGTTTTGTACTTTCTGAATCTTAGTTGATGTCTATCAGGTAGAGCCAACAACAATGAGCTGTGAGCTCTGACATCATGCCTTCTGGCCAATATTTCTTTATCACAAAGAGCAGCAGATTTCTTCTTGTCCTTACATTTGGAACTTTCACCTTTCTCTTCTTCCTTGCCTTCTTCAACCGCCACCATTTTGTTGAATTGATCACCAAACTCTATGATCTCCCAGAGAACATAGTGTTCTATTTTGAGGTATTGTTGGATTCTAAATTCCCATAGTTCAAAGTTTTCAGGATCCAACATGGGTAATTTGAGGTTATTGTGGTTGTTGCTGTTTGAGGAAGAGTCTGAAGACATGGTTGGTATGAGGGTTTTGTTCTTGGTTTAGACAAAGTTTCTCAACAAGCTCTGATACCACTTGTTGATCCCAAACTCAGATCTTAAACCTTAATAGCTTGTTTAAGGGTTGTGATAGAAGGAATAAATCCAATCTATCACTAGAGAAACTTTGCAGGGCAGAGTAACTAAACAAGATGCGGAATATGATGTTTAGCACAAGAACAAAATAATTAAAACAAACGTTGAACTTTAATATATCAAAAGATATACGAATACTCAAAATGGTATTAGGGTTACAAAGACCTTAAAGTATGAAAATGAAAGACAATGGAGAAAAGACACACAATGCATGAAAACCTAGTGAGTCCTTTTATAGGCATAAGGACTCACGTACAAGATCACTACTAACAAACTTGGAAAGTATTAAGGAGTAGTAACAGAAACGCGTAAAAATCTATTCCAAGTTTATCTCTATCAGCAGGGCCTTTGACTTCAGCAGGGGAACCAATCCCCCCGCCTTTGTTATTTGGCAGGGGAAACTTACTCTAGCAGGGGGACGAATAACCAACTAGCAGGGGTAACAAATATACATAGATTTATTCCCAACAACAATAGATATGACAAGCAACTTCACACTCACCTCAACTTGTCATTTGTAAAACATCACACGTTATAGTAAGAAGGAAAACTTGCATTCCTCACCGATGTGGGATTAAGTCATGCAGATGATCTACAATAAGAAGGATTCGAGCTTGTTCGAAGTGGTGCTATACGCTATCAAGTTCTGATGGAGAATTGTGAATAGTATTAAAACAAGAACTACAAATAGAATTTTTTTTGAAATTACTTGATGAACCAAAAGTATAAATATCACCAAAATCATTTATCTTGATCACTTCAGTTTCACAATCAGATTGATCTCATTCATTTTGTTGATCCTCACACCTTATTCAGTCACCGCATACAGTCACACATTCAGCTCATTTGACTTCTAATCACATTATTTACAATCAGTTCAGTCACAAATGGTTCTGTTTTTCACGAGAGATGGGGGATATTTACATTCAATGTTAGTGGGGTTGTTTAGGGCTAATAACTTAAAAATGCATCTAACTTGACACTTTTTACCGTTCTGTGTAGCCATCTTTTTTTTCCTATATTATGATTAAACTTTGTGATTTCATACATTGTGTGTACCCGGTGACCTGCTTGACTGGTTAACAGGTTGCCTTAACGACCGTTAAGTTTTTATTACAACGTTAGTCCTTTATATTAACGGTCATTAACATAAACACTTAAAATTTGATTTTTTTAAAAAATAAAATGAAAAAACTTAAAAAAATAATTACAAAATAATTTTTTTTCACGAAGTAATTTATTTTAAAATTTTGTTACGAAATAATTTTTTTTGCAAAAAAAATATTTTTCGCAATTTTCAAAGTAAAAAATCGCACTTTTTTTAAATAACAAGTTTTTGGAATCTTCAAAGTAAAAAACTGCAATTTTCAAAGTTTTTGCAGATAATCATGCTATTTATTAAAAAAATTTAAAATTTTCAAAACTAAATGTCATACTTTTTTCCAAAAAAATTGAAAGAAAAGTCAATTTTTCGCAAAAGTAAAACGTTTTTTTATTATTTCGTAATTTTTTTTAAAATTTTTTTATATATACACACCAGTTTATATAAAAGAAAAAAAATATAAAATTCTTAAATTTTGTAAAAAAGTGCGATTTTTTGTAAAAAAGAATTTCAAAAATTTCAATTCTTTTTGTAAAAAAGTAAAACTTTTAGTTTTGAAAACTTTTTAAAAAATTTAAATAATAGTATGTTTTTCTTCAAAATAAATTTCGAAGGTTCCAAAAACTTTTTGTAAAAAAAGTGCGGTTTTTTGCTTTGAAAATTTTAAGATTACGAAAAGAAAAATAAATTTTTGCAAAAAAAAAATTATTTCGTAGAAAAACTTATAAAATTTTTTTATATATACACACAATTTATAAAATAACAAAAGTTTAAAATTTTGTAAAAAGGTACGATTATTTGTAAAAAAGAATTTCAAAAATTTCAGTTTTTTTTCTTAAAAAAAGTACGACTTTTACTTTTGAAAATTTTAAATTTAGAAAAAATTGTATGATTTTCTTAAAAAAAATTAAGATTTATATAATACGAAAAAGTTAAGTTATATAAAACAGGTTTTATATAAATTTTAAAAGTTAACTAAAACATGTTTAAAAATAATAATATTTATATTTTTTAAAATATTTTATGTAAAGTTACATACTTTTTTTAAGGTTTTACGTCTTATTTTAAAAAAAAAACAAATTTTAAGTGTGTATGTTAATGGCCGTTAATATAAAGGACAAACGTTGTAATAAAAAGTTTAACGGTCGTTAAGGCAACCTACTAACCAGTCAAGCAGGTCACCGGGTACATATAGTGTACGAAATCACAAAGAATAATGATAATATAGGGAAAAAAAGATGGCTACACATAAAGGTAAAAAATGTCAAGTTAGATTATTTTTAAGTCATTAGCCCGGTTGTTTATGCTGATGGCGGTGATCGCGATGGTAAACGAGGGTATAGTGGAAGTATCTACGTTAAAAAAGGAAGCAAAATGTCGCTGCTCAAATAATGTTGCAATTCTAACAGTTGATGCAAATAGTCAGTTTACTAGTATATGAACGTTTTTCTAACTGTTTTGTGAAGTGTTTAAAACACTAGTGCACCACCACCCTCTTACTAACTTTCGGAGGATTTCTTGCAGGCAGAGGGAAAAATATAATTTCAAGTGGTTCGAGTGCTCCAAATCCTCGTAGTCTCGTAGAGTCGTAGCTATCACACATCCGCTCTAGTATACTAGGTTGTTTATCAGATTATTGATCATACCCACACAAAAAATTTCTTATTTTTGGAGATTATTTGTTAGTATGCATAGTGTCCTCACGTGTTTCTGTTTAAAAAAACTGAAACTGTCCATGATGCTAATCGAAATTTTGTTACGATGAGTGAAAGACCATTTGCATGACCCATGCGACTTTGCAGTTTCCATGAATGAAAAACACGAAGTCATACTGGAAGTTGTATAAACTTGTATTCGCAAAAGTCATATAAAGTTAACATGGTATGAGAAACGAATTCGAACGTATTCACCGTGAGAGATCATATAGTTGATGATGAAATCATGATTTCTACATCGATCTTAGCCTTTTCTTTACATACAAAATCGGTAATTTAGTATGTTGGCTTTTTCTTCCTCAATGGAGTATCCCACATTGAAAGACATATATATTGACACAGTTCAAAATACTACTATCATGGTATCTTTTTGTGTTAGCAATTACTAGTTAAAATATAGCATCGCGGTTGTAACAAAACGTATAAAGAGCATGTTTGAGACTTTTATGAGTTCAAATTTGCAAAGAAGAGATGCTGCAACAATTGATCTCAGACTGAGATCGTACTATCCAGACAAGACTATCGATGATTCCATGTACTTAACAATTTTAGTGCTGCCAGAAAGTCTTGCCGGAATGTTAGATAATTTAATCTTCTCTGTAACTGGGTCATTGAAAGCTAGACGAATATATGTTGCAAAAATAAACTCATTATGCAATGTGAATCCAAATTGATCTATATCCCCAAACTATGAAAATTGATGATATTTCACCGATGAATCAATACTTATCCAGTATATCCACACCTCAAAATCACCATCAGTAACACTGACCATAACACATAGCTTTCTCACCCAAATTGCCCAAAACACAAGATCGATAGAGAATGTTATTTTTAACTGCAGGGAATGTTATTTCACTGAAAGTCTTCAACATCGTTATGAATACGTCCAACATGAGATGGAACTGTCTGAATAACTGGTTCCCAAAACCCTTTTCGCATACTATATACCTCAACTAACAGCCACTCTTTAACAACGCAGAAGTATAAAGCATAAAAGCAATCAAAGTCTGAGCTGAAGTCAGGTTGGTGGTTTAAGACGGCTTATAAGCTTAACAACTTTGTAATCATCAGTTTTAGGATCAAAACCAAACCGATAAAAAATATCAAAATGCTCATTATGGGCACTTTTGACACTTTTTTAAAAGTATGGGAGCACTTTTTAATCCATTATTATTGATAAACTTAATGGGCATATGTAAGACATTAAATGGTCACTAATCACCAAATTGATCAGTCGATGAATATTTTATATTTAATATTTTTTTCCAGCTTTTAAACAATTATATTATTATTTGTACGTATTTATTGGTTTTTCCCATTTTAATCAGTGCCCGTTTGACCCGCGTCTCTTTTGCCCGCCGCCGTTTTGGCCCCCACCTGCGCTCCTCCGACCGGCCCGTTTTGAGCAAGCAGTTTCGCTTGTAGACGTATGAAGGAAGACATTTTAGCGTGCCAAAGTAAACCCATATCTCGACAGCCCTCTTTGGAAACTGCAGCATCTAGTCAAACAAATTCCTTGATAGCATAAAAGCGTAACACAAACTAAAGGGCGCATGCAGTGTATTAAATACATACGTTACCAAGGTTATATAACCTAGCAGTTCCCATAACTATTAAGTCCTGGCTAATGCTATTGTTACGCCTTCCCAAAAGCAGTTGGATTAGTTAAATGTGGAATGTAAATTCGAGATGATCATGCAAGTATGCAACATGTTGGTGCAACATGTTTAAAGTAAAGCATAACAAATTCAAAATATCAAAGTGCAAAAACATTACATAAAATTAAAGGACTTGGAACATAACAATGTGAAAACACTTACATAAATTTAAATCCCTTGAACATAGTATTTGATTAAGTAGCTAGTCACTAGACCAAGCCATTAACTATTAGACGGTTAGATGTGACCTAAACCCACGGTTCGGCCTAATCTAACCGTCTAATATTAACTTAATCGATAAAAAGCCTGTAAGCAATCTTGTACGAAGCATAAGCATCAATACAAGCATACTCCACTTGTTCATCATTAAGCACTCGTGCATCCCAATTGCTCCTGCAAACATGCATTGGCTTCTCCATGTGAAGACTCGCTACATCCCTGGCAACTATAATACATATTAGGCCACCTCTTAATAGTCGCTGACCGAATATCAGCACTTCTCGCACAATCCAATCCATACTCATTCTTAAGCTTTTCTACATCCTTTTCAACTTCAACCCCAACAAAAACAAACTTTCGATTCATAAGAAAATTCTTGAGAGATTGTGGGATTGCATCCATGTAAAAGAGTTGAAGTATGAGACACTTGGTGCCAATGCATAGTTGAAGAGTTGCTGATTTGTTGCTCATGCCTGATATCGCATGGGGGCGCCATTCAACATCAAGGCCTACCACCATCTTTGGAACATTTGCATGAGCCGAGAGGGTTTCATTGACCCATTCGGTAACGATAGCTGCTCTTTTGGTTAGTGTTGTTGTGATGGTTTTGTTGTCGTAGTTGAATACTTGGAGGTAGTTGAGTCGTTGCTATAACGAACGGCCATTATTACTATTAAGTAGTGAAGTGATTCATAAATCCATAGGGAGATAACAATTTATACTACTTTTGGCAACAAGTTACAAAACGTTTGTAATTCACGAGATAACCGTTTGGATTTTTCACAAGTATTGGGTATCGTTAAGGAATTTATGTTTCATGACTTGGCACTTGAACCATCCATGCACGCTGTATCAATTATCTATTTTTCTTTGCTAGTAGTAGTAGTTGGTGACATTGTATTTATTATCATTCATCTTCATATGTACTACTCTACATTTCAGAACGGAAAATTGACGTGCACTTTATAGTTTACTGTATAGATCAACTTCCAAAATTCATATGTAGAATTTTTTTTTTATTCCAAATAAAAAGAAAGATCACCTTTATTAAGACTGCATCTTTTGATATTAATCCTCAAGAATTTTGTGAGCTATCTTGTATGAAGCATAAGCATCAATACAAGCATATCATAAGTGTTACCCCAACAATAGAAAACATATTTTTCTTACCCGGGGCCTTTATCGTCAAGTAACGAGAAACCAAAAATCCGAGCACAAACGCTCGACTTATATATACAGGTGCCGAGGATGGAGCACAATCAATACAGTTCGACATGATCCATGGAGATGCATGAGTTAAAGATGGGTTTTGGCTATATGAATCGTCTCAAATACGCTTACAGGTAGCGAATATGATATAGAGTCTAGTAACCTCGAACAGCCTCAATTACTAGACAGGGTGGCATAATGACTTATAGTGTGTACGCCCGCGATTCACATCCCTGGCCCACCATCCTTCCGCTAAGGTAACCCCTCACGAATTGGGCCACATGTTACGGGCAACCCACTGGGTAACCTAGCAGCAACCCGCGCGCGGTTTCTTAGTAGGCATCATCAATGAATAAGTCTAACATAACATGATCACAAACCATATCATACTAAACTAGGGGTCATGATGACGTATAGTCTGAAGTGAACAAGAAATAGGCCAAGCGTGCGACCCACGCCTTACCATCCAACAAAAAACCTAGCCATACACTATTTATATCGGGGTAGGATCCTGCTACTCCACATGTTATCTCTTATACTATCACTTCCTTTATAATGTATCGACTCGATACTGGGCGTCAAAGGTTAATCCTAGGCCCGACCACAAGTACACTTCTAACCAATTCTTCATTGTTTGCAACACTGATCAGAGCCTAGGGTGACGACGAACGACCCAAGATAGTCGGCAAAACATCTTGATAATATTATGCTTCACCAAACACTTTTATCCCTCTTTTTCCCACTACACTGCACACGGCCCCAAGCGCTCCGAGCTCTCTAAACAATAAGACAAATGAATGTAACAACAAAAAACGCCACCTCACGGTGCGATAAACCACACAGTGGGTGGCCTTTTCTTGTCTCGCGTCGTACCTGCCAACCCATATCGTCCCCGAAAATGCGAGGTGACGTCGCGAGGTGCCACACTGACCCGACGTTTTCGTGCAATTTATTGTTATTATTATTATTATTTATTTTTTAGGTATGTAGTATACGAAAAGGTTTGTTGGGAACCAGTTACTCAGAAAGTTCCATCTCATGTTGGACGTATTCATATGGCTAGTGATTTGCACACTCTTATAATTGATTGGGACATTCAAAAGCATGCATTAACTGATTGTACTGTAAATATAAATTGCTTAAGTTGTTTGTACATTGAGTGTCCCAAAATCAATTATGTGAATCAATTCCCTATTCATAATGATGTTGAAGTATGTGGGGATGTTGGGCATGATGGTCATGTTCATTGGCTTTGTAAACTTCATGAGACAGGAAATCAGAAAACAATATTGGCATATGACTTGGGTTTGGAGACTTTTAGTGAAATAACACTCCCTGTATATGAAAATAACATTCTCTATCGATCTTGTGATCTGGGCAATTTGGGTAGGAAGTTATGTGTTATGTTAAATGTTACTGATGGTGAATTTTAGGGTAATGTTTAATAATACAAAATGATGGTATATATTTTTACTAGTAATAAAATAAGAAAAAAAGTAAGATAATTGTATGAATCGCGTGTCACATTCTTTGTCAACGAGTTATGATCACATCTGTTAATAAACACAATATCACATATAAGAGAAATCTTTACACCCAACCAATCACCCCGTTGGTGTAATTTATTATAAATCAAGGTTCAAAACAGAAAGATAAAGATTAGTCCCCAAACGGGTGCTAATCGAACGATTACAATAGAAATGGTGAGAACGTCCCAACTAGGTTGATCCGTTCTCCTCACATACAAAGGATCACTCAAACACTCAACTATACAAGATGAAGATAATCAAACTCTCAGGTCAACCTCCATGGATGAAGTGAGAGGGAGAGAGAGAGAGTTGCGCACACACATAGATATGTGTGTGTTGTGAATGTGTGATGATGAAACCCTAGTCAAAGACTAGGGTAATATACAACTTGGTCAAAGAGGCTCAACGGTTCCAAAGCCCATCAAGGAGAGACCAAAGCCCAACAGCAAAGCACAAGCCCAAAGGCTAAACCTGAAACATAACAAAACACAAAGCCAAAAATATATAACACAATGCAAAGTTAAAATGCACCCTTTGGGAGATTGTCAAACCAACACCCTTCCTCAATCTGAAAAAGGAGAGAGCAGAAAACATCATTTATCAAACATGTTCACAAGCCTTAGTTGTTTACATAGTTTCAGGTGCTGGTGAATGCCATGAGCCTTAGTAAAAATGTCAGCAGTTTGATCAAGTGAGGCAACCTTGATGGTGTTGATAACATCATTCTGAACCTTTTCCCTTACCAAATGAACATCAACCTCAAAGTGCTTGGTTCTCTCATGAAAAACAGGGTTAGCAGCAATCTGCATAGCAGAGCTGCTATCACTATAAAGGTTCACATAAAAAATGTTTTTTACTCTTAGATCACCAAGCAAGTTAGTGATCCAGATAACTTCACAAGTATCACTTGCCATACATCTATACTCAGCCTCAACTGAGGATCTGGACACTGTGGGTTGCTTCTTGCTCTTCCAAGAGACAAGAGACCTCCCTAAAAAAACACAGTATCCAGACACAGATTTCCTGGTCTTAAGACATTTGGCCCAATGAGCATCAGTGAAGCAAGACACCCTTAAAGAAGTATCCTTATAGAACTGGATACCAATCCCATGAGAGTTCTTGAGGTATCTAATAACCCTTAAAGCTATTTAAAATGAGATTGAAGCGGTGCATGCATGTGTTGGCTAAGGCAATGGACAGCATAAGATATATCAGGTCTGGTATGAGTTAGGTAAATAAGTCTCCCAAGTAATCTTTGATACTCAAAAACATTTAAAAGAAATTTATCATCTTTGGTTTCATCAACAGCCAAAACACAATTTTCAGGTAATGGGGTTGCTACTAGTTTAGCAGCAAGCAAACCAAACTCATGTATGAGCTCTAGACAATACTTCCTTTGGGTCATGCAGATCCCATTGGAGTTTTCAAGAACCTCAATACCTAAGAAATACCTCATAATGCCAAGGTCTTTAATAATGAATTTGGTTTTCAGAAAGCATTTAAATGATTCAATTTCCTCAATGTAGTTACCAGTAATGATAAAATCATCAACGTAGACAAGAAGGGCAATAAACATGTTACCATTCTGTTTAGTGTAAAGAGATTAATCAAACTTACTTTGGCAAAAGCCATGCTCAACCAAGACAGTGGTAAGTTTTGCGTTCCACTGTCTTGGGGCTTGCTTGAGACCATACAAAGCTTTATTAAGCTTACACACCTTACCTTTATCCTTGTAATTGAAGCCCAAAGGAAGAGTCATGTAAATTTCCTCATCAAGATCACCATACAAGAAAGCATTGTTAACATCAAGTTGAAAGAGAGGCCAATCATTAGAGACAGCAATGCTAACCAGACACCTAACAGTAACCATTTTAACAACAGGACTGAAAGTCTCATCAAAATTAATGCCTTCCCTTTGACTATAACCTTTAACAACAACCCTAGCTTTAAACTTGTCAACAAGGCCAGAAGACTTGTATTTAATCTTATAGATCCATTTATTATTAATAGCCTTTCTATTAGCAGGTAAATCACATAAGGTCTAAGTATTGTTCCTTAAAAGGGCTTCAATTTCATTGTTCATAGCCTCAACCCACCTGCTATCTTTCACAGCTTCATAGTAGGTGGATGGTTCAACAGATTGGTTAAGAGTGGTAGCAAAGCAAAAGTTGGTGGTATTCAGCTTAGAATAATTAACATGCTTCTCAATACCATACTTGAGTTTACTATCAAGAATAAAATCATTAAGCTTATCATGCAGCTTAGTGGGTCTACTAGACTTTCTAACAGGTTGCTCCTCTTCTATAGGATGGTCCCCACTATGATCAATTAAATAATTATGGGAATTTTCATTTTCAAAGTTGCCCTTAGAGCAGATTTGCACATTTTCACCTATGGTGGTTGCAGGGTTCTCCTCTTGATGATGCTCAGGGGCATCATCAATAGTAGGGTGAACCCTACCATCCAAACCAGGTGATGCTCTCTCATCATCATTGGGACTTGCATTTGTTTGGTTATCAAAAAATGTTAAGAGATCAACGTCACTTGTAACAACTACATTAGTTGAGTCCTTTTCACTATTGTTTTTCATTTTGAAAGGAAAGACAGTTTCATAGAACTTCACATCCCTAGAGAAATGAGTTCTTCTATTATCCAAGCTAAATAGTTTATAAGCCTTTTTAACAGAAGAAAAACCAATGAGAACACATTTCTCAGACCTAGGTGTGAGTTTGTCACTGTTATTCAGACAAGTAGAAAAACACAGACATCTAAAATATTTTAAATGAGAGAGATTAGGTTTTTTGCTATAAAGCAATTCATAGGGGGACCTACCATTTAAGACAGAAGAGGGGAGCCTGTTGATCAAATAAACAGCAGTTAAAATACATTCAGACCAAAAGTTGATAGGAATCCCACCCTGAAACATAAGACTCCTGGCAACATTAAGCAGGTGTCTATGTTTCCTTTCAGCAATCCCATTTGGTTGAGGGGTATGAGGACAAGAGGTCTGATGGATGATACCTAGAGAAAAGAGCATAGTGTGTACTTTGTTATTGACAAATTCAGTCCCATTATCAGATCTAAAAAATTTAATTTTGGCATCAAACTGAGTTTTAACCAGATTAATAAATTGAGTTAACCACTCAAAAACCTCATCCTTAGATTTCAAAAGGTAAGTCCACACAGCTCTAAAGTAATCATCCACAATGGTAAGGAAGTATCTATACCCTTCCTTACTAGGAACCTTGTAAGGGCCCCACAAGTCCAAGTGAACAAGATCACCAAGTTTACTGGACTTGTGATCACTCAAGGGAAATGGTTCCCTTGTTTGTTTAGCCATGTGACAATTTTCAAAAACAGAAATGGAGGTGTTTTTAGAAAGTTTGAGGTCATTTTCGAGAGCATTGAGAACTTGGTCAAAGGGATGACCAAGTGTACAATGCCAGATATCTTTAGAGGTGTTAAAGGTCATAGCAGTATTAACAGTACCAAGGCTTTTAGTCTTAAGGTCATCAAACAAGTAGAGTCCCCCAGATTTACTACCAGCCCCCATAGTAGTCCCCTTGGCCAAGTACTGAATGTAACATTTATCTTCATCAAAACCAACAAACAATTTACTATCCTTAATAAGCTTGTTAATAGACATCAAGCTAACACAATAACCAGGAACAACCAACACATCATGAAGAACAACATTGTTAGAAAGTTTGAGGTCACCTATGTGACTTATATTGGCAACAGTGCCATTGGGGTGATCAACAAAGATGTTGAGGTTGGAAATATCAACAACATTGAACATACCAACTGTGGAAGTGGTAAGATGTTGGTTAGCCCCAGAATCAATAATCCATCCCAAAGTAATGGTTTTAACAAGAAATTTAGAATTCCCACAAAAAAAATTGGAAAAGTTAACATTGAACCAAACATTAGCATTAAAGAAAGAGATTCTACCAGGAGTCATTGATCAAGTTAAGGAGCTTCTGCATTTGTTCAGTGGTGAAAGAGTTTGGATAATTACAAGTAGAAGTTTGTTTTTCTCCAGTTTTGATATCACAATTTGCATTAAAATTGGGTTTAAAAGCAGTTTGCCTTTGATTGTTATCCCCCTTCTTTATATAACTAGCAGGATAACCAATCAATTCAAAGCATCTATCAACAGTATGACCAATTTGATTGCAATGAGTGCACAAAAGATTAGGGTTAGGACCCCTAAAGTTTTTAGACCCATTGCCCTTGTTAGGGGTTCTATTAGAAACATTGGAAGTGTTTCTCCTATTTTGATTAAAGGTCTTAGCAGCAAAGGAAGTAGCATTCAATTTAGCCTCTGTATGATCAGAGTTATCAGGAACACCCCTATGGGATTCCTCTCTAGATACAGTGACATAAGCTTCCTTAACATCAGGGAGTGGATCCCTGGTGAGAAGTGCAGTCCTAACAGGCTGATAACAGTCATCAAGCCCCAGAAGAAACTGCATAAGCCTCATGATTTGCTAATGCAAAGCTAATTCAGTGCTAGCAGAACAAGAACATTTAACAGCACAGACACATTTAGGAATCTTAGAAACAACATCAAACTCTCTTTATAGAGAGTTCAACCTATGATAATAATCAGATATAGAACTACCCCCTTGTTTAACAGACCCAATCTTTTGAAGCAAATTATAAACAATGGAACCATCAACCTTGTCATATGTTTCATTAAGCTCTTTCCAAACATAAACAATGGACCTAGTGTGCTAAAAATTGATATGCGGAAAACACAGTATGACATAATGTCAGGAAAATTTCATACGCAATAATTAATCAATAACATACTAGCTCCCAATTGGTTTATTAATAACAAATGTGTTTTTAATACAAGTACGTCCATGTCCTACCCGTAAATTAGAGGCCTAGCGGCTTTGTTAAAAGAAACACATCCAAAATGGAGTCCAAGTGCCATCAAGTCGGCTCTCATGACCACTTCATATACAATGGACAACACCAACTCGTCTCTACATCATGCAGCGGGAGGCCAACTTTCAGCTCCTTTTACCCATGGAGCAGGTCATGTTGACCCACACAAGGCAATCTCACCAGGGCTTGTTTAGGATATATCAACGCGTGAGTACATTGCATCCATGTGCTCGTTGGACTACACCATGAAGCAAGTACAAGCTATATTAAACCATGTAAACATGAACTGTACTGTACTAGGAAATTCAAGGACCCGAGTCAGCTAAACTACCCGTCGTTCTCTATTCGATCTTTTTAGGGGAAACTAGAGTAGTGAGATACGCTCGTAGATTGACAAACGTTGGGTCAGCGGGAGACGTGTATGATGTGGCGGTGGAAGCAGCCGATGTGAAACCGAAAAGGCTTGTTTAACAAAGTAGGAGATAGGCTGCGATATACCGTTACATTTTGTCAAAGAAGGGGTAGCATATTGAGATAATAGTGTACTAAGGAGCACCGCACGTATACACAGGGACGGAGCTAGGGGTTCCCGTGGGTGCCCGTGACCCCTATGGATTTTTTCTGTGTAGTGTTAATTTATGAAGAAAACATCGATTTTTTATAAATGCATCTTAAATGCGCTCAGTCAATCTGAAGGTGTTTCTACCCTTTGTTTTAATTCATTTTTTACATATGTTATATTACGGTTAAAACTTTTGTGCATCCTGTCATATTTCATTTGGCTTCGTCCCTGCGTATACATGTATGTATTTGCTTACAGGTTTTATGGTTTGTCCCACATGGATACAAATTGAGAACATTGCAACCTTTATAAGATAAATTTCGACTAGATAGTTCAGTAATTTAACTAAAAACATAACCAAAATTAGTTGTTTTATTTTATCGAATCTGGTTATGTGTATATAGCTATTTAAATCATGATTTTAAATGTTTTGGAACGTTATTTGAATAAACGAGTACAAGCAATAATAAACCGCCTAGATGTCAATTTTTCTCTGAAATTTAGGGACCTGGGTCAGTTAAGCTACCCGTCATTCTCTATTCTTTTTGGGAAATCAAGAGCAATGAGATACACTCGTAGATTAACAAAGGTTGGGTCAGCGGGAGACGTGTATCACATGGCAGTGGAAGAAGCTGAAGGTAATACATTGTAATGTTTGTTCAAGAACCATATAATGTAGATTGGACGGTTAGGAGGTAGAGGATCAAATTAACAGATACATCTTCTGGAAACGGTAAGTTAGTCGATCATTATACGTAAATCTTTATGTTGCTAACATTCAGCATCATAAACACTAGAACAAAAGAGTTTGAAAGTACGTATTTAACCCTTTCATCATTAAATTTTGCCAAACCTATTAGCTTAACATTCATGAGCACCAGAAGCTTGATTCAAGAATGTTTGCAGCTAAACTAACCAGAATCTTTTCGCAGGATACTAGGTATACTAATCAATGTATGATGACTTTGTTTGGATGGAACTTTGGAGACCCAATGTTTCGTAGACATGTAGCTATATACTTTTGTAATGAAGATTCATGGCTTTCGATGCAACATGAAAATTTGAGTTCTCGGTGGTGAACTAACATAACTAGAATTCAATGATGGGTGACATAAGTCGACCAACTAGTCCAATTTTGATTATTCAGTTCAGTTGAACTCCTATTCTCATACAAGTTACCCCCAAAAATTAACAATATATAGATGAATATAATCAATACCAAAATCTATGTCGGATTACAAATAGTAGCTTTATAAATATTACATGGGTCGAGTAGGATATAATGATTTCTTAGCAAGGGTAACACAACATTTTTGCGTTTGGATGCTTGTCATGGTGTTTGAGTAACATTTAAAAACTACATGTTACATCTAGACATTTGCTTCGAGTTTTATGGTCAAATTTTATTATGTCCCACATGGATAGAAAGTGAGGGTAGTGCGACCTTTATAAGTCAACTTTCAGTTATATATTTCAATCAATAAAATATAAGACCTAATCAAAATTATTGATTGTGTCTTAGGTTATTTTGGTTTTTTCATGTGGGAAACAAAATTAACATAGGTTTGGTTCGACCCGCTAAACCTTTCAAAATTAGTGAATATATTTGCCAATTACGTGACTAGTGGAGAGGAATTGGTGGCGGACAATCATCTGTTATTACGTTGCGGTGGGGAGTAAGCTTGGGGGCAAGTTTAAAGAGTATATGAAAATAGAAGCAAAGCCACCCATAATACTCAACTATGGTGCGAAGGTGATGGGGGTGAAGCCATTAGGACCGATTTCTTATTTCTCCCAATTTCTATGACTTTTAGCCCGATGCTTCTGTAACAGACGGCTAACAGTTCTAGAGCGGGTTATCTCTCACAATCCCATTTTTTTAAGTTTGGCCCCAAACTGTTTAGGTTTTTTCTTTTTTTTGATGGAGCAACCACGTTCATGGATAGTGTTAGTATTAGTTCCTAAGTCTAGTTAAGATTGGTATAAGCCATGTTTCCTATGTAAGTTTTATTTAAGGTAGGTTGTATTTGAGCCGGTGGATCCAAGCCCAATCCCTAGTCGGTGAAGACTAGGGAACCGACTCCCTCACCCTATAAAAGGAGATGAGGGGGTGATGCTCAAATCACACCGTAGCTTCTATTCTTTCTACTATAATCAATCGATTGGTATAATAAAGTAAATTGTTTGGTTACCTTTGTGTCGTTTTTCTGGGTTTCATTCGTTGCATCTCTGTGATCTTCTTTACAGCGATCTAGGTTCCGCATATCGATCTTCGGGTTGTTGGTGGTGTCGATTCCAACAAGTGGTATCAAGAGCCGCGGGTTTTGTGGTCATTGAAGATCGTTGCTAGATCAGAGAAGAGTCGTGAAGAAAAAGGGTTTCGAGGTTGATCGGATTTTTTTTTTTCGAGTTGCAGGTTTGTTTGGAGAAGACGAAGTGGGTAATATACTTTGAAGTGAGGATAAGAAAATAAACCTGGTTGTTGTTTTTTTATTGTCACGTGGGTAAAGGAAAAAAAGTAAACTGATTTTTTTTTAAATCTATTTTTTTTGGTAAAGTATATTACATCAAGCGGGGTTTCGATATATATATATATATATATATATATATATATATATATATATATATATATATATATATATATATATATATATATATATATATATATATATATATATATATATATATATACTAGTGGCAAAACCCGCCCGATGGGCGGGTATGCCTTCTGATTCTTCTTTACGTATTTTTTTTAAGGATTTAGCTTTTGAATTTTTGTAGTTAGTGAAGAAGTATCATTTTAGGTTTTACGATTGTCTTCTTAGACATATTTTATCTTGGATATAATTTTCTTTTTTGATGAATATTGGATATAAATTTTGATTATTATTTATGTTGTTTTCTGAATATCGTGTAAAAAACTTAAGTAATGATATGTAATCAGTCACTAACATACATAATTATTTATAAAACTTATTAATAAAGAAAGTAAATGAGTATTTATCATATATGAGAAAATAATTTTTTTTACGTATCCACAAAATCAAAGTATATTTTTTTATATTTATATCGTTCAAAGTACTTATAAGACACAAACACATATAGATTTGAGCAAGATAAATAAAGTGAAATGGGTAACAAAAAATAACAAACTTATAGTGAGTTAAACATTTTTATACTTTTGTTGTGGAATTGACCACGACATTCTTGGAGCCTTAGTCTGGAGGTACAGGCAACGATAAAACTCATATCCACTTTAGCGTCACATCAGATTTTTCACAACTCACAAAAACTCACCATACCATGAGAGTAAGAAAAAAGAAAAATCGTAAATGTGGTGCGGTTGCGGTTTTATCTGTAAAACCGTACCACAAAATCCGCACCGCACCACACATTAATTATATAAAACCAAAAAGTGGCACATCGATTATTTTTTGTGTGTATAAAGGTTTTAGTGCATATTATCACTAATACTTGTAATGTATGTGATATTAAATATATGTATTGTTATAACTAAAAATATCTATATTATGAACCAAAACCCGCAAAAAAACACATTAATTTTTATGAATCATAAGTGGTGGTGCGGTGCGGTTAAGATCCGTAAAACCCGCAAGATGCGTAAAAAATCACAAAATCAAAAGTGTATAAAACCGTGTGGCACGGATCCACACTTTTTTAAAAGCTACAATTATGAATGTGGTTTGATTTTTCTTTAAATCTGCACCACTCCACGTTATGCTCACCCCTAATAAGAAGCATATCCAAATAGTCCATGAGACTCCAGTACATACGTCATTACACAATCAATATCAGGTTAACTTCTTTTTTTCGCACTCTAAAAAAATCAACATAAATTTATAAGTCCTTTTTTTTAACGGCTATAAGTCCTTTTATTTATTCTTTTTCTAAATTACACCCAACTACAACTTGACATTATACGATTACGAACTATTGTAAGCAAATAACCAACAATAAATGTTCTCAACCTTTTAACGTTCAAAAGTTTGACTTCTTAATCTAATAATTAGAGCATCGGCTATCATGGCTTTACACGTTGCGCCAACCTTTTTTATGCGCGCTTAGATGGCGTCGTGACACCAATAGCGCCAAAGCACTTGCGTTATCACCCAAACTACCATAGCATTTACACCTTTAACTTCTAATATTTACACTCTCGACATGGCAGATTTTGATAAAGTAAAAAGTCGAGTGTCGCAGCAAGTGTCATCGCGTTAATAGAAAAGAAACACGTCAAAGAGTTCAAAATGGTCAAACGGCTGAAATAGCTCCATTGTCACCATCTATTATTTATTTATTTAAATTATGCATAAAACCTTCGAAACCATTTTCTTTTAAAAGCTATAAAATACTCCAATTATTGTAAACAATTCAAAATCATGGAAAATAAGTGTTTATGTCCCCACTTTAATGTGTACGAAAGTTAATCGTTTCGACCAAAACCAAGGAAGTTAAGCGTTTTAGAAGCTTACATGGGTAACGTAAATAAAGAAGAAACCGTTATAATAAATTATGCATAAATTCCGGGGTTATTTTTCTTGCTAATATCATAAATATAGCTTATAATCAAATGATAATTCTCTGTTGGAAAGATAGATACGATGTGGATGGAAAGCATAACTAATAAGTGTCAATAACGTCAATTTGTAGTATATTGCGGCAAAATAGGTGGATTCAAGAAGTTTGGTTAATGTTTTTTTTATAGAGATTGAGTCGGCCAAAATATGATTTAACCATAATTAGTGTAACCAAATTTTTAGGCACATAATATAATCATTTGTGCCTGAAACATAGAATCTGTGCTAGTTTCAAACCATTTCAGATTTTCATTTAGAATGCATAACTCAAAATCCTAAATTCTACACACAAATAGTAGTAGACAAGTAGACATATAACAAAGGGAAGTGTTTGGAGAGATTGTTGCATCCTTCACCATTTTTCTCTAAGAGAAAAACCATTGCATTGCTTTATTTTCTTAGAAACGACACTCGTTATGAAACGAAAATAAAGTCCACCTGCACTAAGAAAGGTAGAAAAGAAACTGAATTCATAAAGAGCCACAAATGTTCCCAAACATCTACCTTAGGACCATAGATTCAACATACAAAACATGATTGGAATCGAATTACTTATATTAATATATTCATCAATATACTACTATATTAGTCAGAATATGATTGTGACTAATAATGGAATCAGTTGAAAATATTAGCAGAACTATTATATAATTGAATGAATATACTATAACATTAGCTTGTTGTTATATATAATTAGGCAATTATTTATAAAACCTTGTGAAAAAATTGTACCTTTCGTATCATATCCGCATGCTGGGAACGCCTCAAGCCATTTGCTAAACAAATTTATAATCCAAATTAGACTTGTACTCAAAAAGTAGCCTCCCACACATAACAAAAGCTGTTAAAAACAATAGTATTTACGCTATCAAAATAGCGTATAAAAGGTGTACAAATCAGCATGTAAAAGCTGTAAAAACAACGTATAAATGGTATAAAAAACAACATATAAGTGGTGTACAAATCATCATTTGAAAAGCTGTAACTATCAGCATTTAGAAAGCTATAAGAAGCAGGTTTTATAATGTGTACCACATCCTGAAACACCAATCATTTCTCCAATCATTTCTGAAAACAATTTTTAGACTTAGCAAAAACAAATAAAATGATGGAAATTATATATGAGAGTTGCAGCCAATTCACTAACCTCCAAACAGATCCTAATGTAGTCCTTGTGCACATTAAGAACGATTGGCTTGTTGCTTGATCTAATTCAAATCATTACCCATTCGAAGTCCGTGAACACACATATGGATGTTCACTTTTGACAGCTGGATTAACATCCGTCACAAAATCACTTTAGATGGAAAAAAATAGCCAAACAGAAATATCGAATATCCATATTATTTACTGCCCTTAAGTGGTATACGGGTTCAATTATCTCAAAATCTGTTATGTAAACATACCAAACAAAAATAGTGCAGTAAAAAGTTTAAAATAACATACTAATATATTGTTGTAGATATCCTTTAAGTTGAGAACTTGAGAAACCTGAATAAATAGAGGTCTTGTTTGTGAGAAGAGAGTGTGCTTGAGAGTGTGGAAAAAGGTGTTTAACATCATAAAATGAAGGAATGTCGCGCTGCATATGATGCTTACTGGTTTTGATGAGCAAAAGAAGTACCAACCAAACAGAGCTCCAGCAGCCACCAAAAATTCTTTCAAGTCAAAAGCTACATATTTAGCAGGGTCATGTTTCCGCTATGCATCACACGAGAAAGAAAATTACCATTTACATTTACTACACGCATAAAATCTATAAAAGAATCATCAACATTTAAAAAAAACTGAGCCTATACGACAAAGGATTTGTATAAACAAAATATACATTGCAACTTTGGAGACCATGGAAGCTGGTAAGTTTGAGATTAGCGTGATAGTAGTCACCTTTTTTGGTGTCGATGAGAGGACACATGATTCCACATGAAAGTATTTCCCCAAGCAACAATTATATGTTTATAATGTATGGCCATATGATCCCTACCCGAACATACACTATTGAGAAGTCAAAGTAAAACCTGGTTTTTTTTAATTTCAATGTAAATATTTAGTGAAAATATCTAAACCTCAATTAAGTTAAAAATCATCATTCATGTATAGAGGAAACTTTAAGTTTATTTGCTGTAAACTTTAAGTTTAATTTGGTGGACAATACATGTTGATCTTTCTTGAATGTGTGCTACACTTTTATTCTCTGCCAAGGTGCATGATATTCTGCGCGACTTCTCGCATCCTTTCAGCTTTTGCCCTAGATGATCCGCCAAACTCAAATGGCATGTCAGATATTTATCTGTGCACAGAAAAAAGAACAAACCGGTGTTACAGACTAACGCTACAGGTCGAATCAAACACAACTTAAACGAATGTAGAAAATAATTGCAGCAGCCATAGCCACACACATGATTTTCTATTTCAGTTCTCTTTCTTGATCTTAAGCCAACTAAAACGAATACATACATGAACATTAGAACCACTCGCTTGCATAATTGTATCAGCTATCAGATTTTTCATTCCACATTCCTTTAAGCATGTTTGATTCCACTGACATGGGCACAGTTAATTAGGGAGTGTTTGGTATTGGTTACAGATAATCATATAGTATATATATTATTATTCTACATCATGGCATACAGGATCCCGATACATACATATGTTTCCCTTTTAATTTCTTATCCTTTGGTATAAGCTTAAACAACAACAGTTTTGAGCGAACCCGAATGCACGATCGTAGCGCACAGTCCTGCTTCAACATAATCTCCAAGGTCAATGAAGCTCGTTTCACCCGCGTTGAAAAAAATTGTGACTTGTTATTTAAGCATATGTACTGTTGTAATAGAAAACAATTAACCTCCTAACACTTTAAAGTCCTTCACACGTTAGGACAACTTGTGGAGAGCTATGTATTCACACACTTCACTTCCTTCCACAGTTTGTTTACGCTCATCTACAAAAAAAGAAAATGCATTCTAGTTAGAGTACATTCAAGCAAATGTATTCCATTCTGAATAACATGAGTTAATAATGTTTAATTTAGAGGTGTCTGATAGTTTTAAATTTTTTTTAGCCCAGAACATCCACATAACGTGTTAATGTGAAACTGAAACAGTTTTCATATATGAAATTCAATTTGGCGTTTTTGTATTTCTTCTGAACTTTTAACTGCTTATGTCTCACTTGCTCCAACAACTTCAGTTTATGCCTCCGACTTTCTTACCAGCTAGCTTTTCTTGTTATTACAGTTTTCAACTCAATTAATCAAACATTTCCCGAGAAATCGTGATTTTGGATCCTGATTCAGACATCAACCTATATCAGTCCACAATCAGAAACAACGTTTGTAAACCTAATACATAATTGAAAACACGTCCTTTTCTATATAAAGTAACCATGGAATCTAACGAATCTATAAAATAAACTCTTGTTCTGGGTGGTTGATCTAGATTCTTTCTTTTTCGTCAAGCAGTTTTACCACACTCTTTACGGCTCATCTGATTTATCAATAAGCATATAAACATTTAAAGAAGAAGACCTTATCAAATTTGAACCGTAACTGGGCTATACAAAATTCTCAAACAATACAAATAGACTGATTTAGGTACTGGTCTATAAATCAGCTAATACTCATGGGGCAAACGACTATATGATTTATTTATATTAACCTAAACAATGTTAGGTAACAAAGCATCTGTGAACCTAATACATAATTGAAAACACGTCATTTTCTATATAAAGTAACTACGAAATCTAACGAATCCATAAAATAGACTCATGTTCTGGGTGGCTGATCTAGATTCTTTCTTTTTCGTTAAGCAGTTTTACCACACTCTTTACGGCTCATCTGATTTATCAATAAGCATATAAACATTTAAATAAGAAGACCTTATCAAATTTGAACCCTAACTGGGCTATACAGAATTCTCAAACAATACAAACAGACTGATTTAGGTACTGGTCTATAAATCAACTAATACTCTTGGGGCAAACGACGATATGATTTATTTATATTAACCTAAACAATGTAAGGTAACAAAGCATCTTCGCTTATACGTGTGAATATCTTGACTGGGTACACAATGACCTTATACAAAATATTATCGCAGCTCCAAGTCAGTAAGTTTTAAGTTGAAAGGCTTACCTTAGATAACATTATGATGATGGAAGAACTTTCAGCAACTTTGGTCTCTTTAAAGAGGGTTGTATCTTGAAGCACTTTACCCTGCCGTTTCTGTTAGTAACACCGTCGGAGTTTAGGTTTCGTGAACCTACAAAATGGTTTACATCAAAGTCGGTTGCAGGTAATTTAAAGTAAAAACACTAAAATAAGAAGTAAAACTTCTAAGCTACCAAAAAAAGCCAACCCGGTCATGTAAGTATTTTTTGGGGTTCAAGAAAATATAAATATCACCAGCTGACGCAAACGACAAACTAATTTTTGTGTCAGTTAATTTGCTATCAATGACGTCTCATTACCATCGACACCTCTATATGTATGTTACCTCTAGTACTTCATACCAATATCAAATAAAAAACATAAATAGCAACGAAATTATAAATTAAGTTGGGGGTTGCTTATTTCCACTTATGTATCCTGCTTACGCCTTATGTAGCCTTCTTATGGCTTACGTGATTTTAAAATTATGTTTCATACGCTTACTTTTTATAGCTTGTTTTTAAACTATAGGCTGTAAGCTGTCTATATAACCAAAAACAAACATTCACTTACCTTACAATCTGCTTATTTAACGTCCTCTTACAAAACAATAAAATCCACACATAAAACCATGTTTCTTTGAGCTTCTAATCAACAACGAAGCTCCTAAATCAATAAACACCAAACCTATCAGTGGTAGGACATTCTACAATTAATCAAATCCAGCCTCCTTTACCAATAAGCTACAAAATTAAATATGTATACAACTACTTATCTGGACATTTCTTCTTCACAACCAAAAATCCTATCGGTTCTAATATCAACAGTAATTATATGCCTACGTTAATAAAATAATAAAAAACAAAAAACGCAGACAGTTGAACACAAAACTTACTTGAAAGAATTCAATATCCCAAAATTCTTGTGAATTTCGAAATCCTACAACTTTTGCCCAAAAAATTCTGCACAAAAAAAACAACGGAAAGTTAATCTACATCCCACAGCAATAAGCTTTTAAAATCAAAACGAAATAAACGACTAAAATTAACAAACCTAGTGAAATAGTTGTTGAGATCTGGTACCCAGAAGAAACTGGTTTAAAAAAGGGGCTTTTATGCTGGATAACAGATGGCGTGATAGTAGAGCAACTGCGGACACCTAATTAGCGAGTGAGGGAAATAACATTCGCAGCCAAGACACGTGACCTTTTTTATAATAGTGGCAAAGACATACACGCGCGTGAAGAGAAACTCGTGTTAGGTACGGGGAAACGTGAGTTAACGGACATTCTTTTTAACATTATACTCATGAATAAATGAATGCATAACAATGAAGAGACGTGTTACATGGTTATCTGTCAATATCCGATCAAAGCTACAAACGCCCTTTTTGATAAATAACAGCTTGACAAGTCTCAAGAGCATCTTTCCTTGCCGACGCAGGAAATACACACTCCAAAGCTACATACGGTTTCGAAGGCAATCCTAAATTCTCGTAAGTTGCTGCAGGCTCAACTCCATTCCATTTGTTACATATGTAAATACACTCAGAACTGATTAAAAAAGGAATGAACAACGATAAAGTTTAAAGAAAATATAAAAAAGTGAGTGTTCGGTTATAGAAGAAAACAAATGAAATAGAATGCTAAAGCATTAAATTGATTCAACAATAAAGTATAAAATCAATTAAAACAGTGATATTGTCGGTTCCAAAAAAAACAAAAGAAATACCCGCATCGCAGTCATTGAGTGTCTGGTTAACTGTTTAGCGCTCATCCTAGTGGTGTTGATATCTCAGCTAGCACAAAAGAGAAAACAAAAAATAAATCCATGATAAGAAAGTAGACCTCAATGATAAACCTTAATATATATACTTACAGTAAAATTTAGTGACCTTTTATTATTTTGTACAGTCATCTGCCGAGTCCCCAACTTCCAAAACACCATTAGTTCTTATCCTATTCGATGTATCATGTAAAGCCTTAGAGAATTATAGGTTCATAATAGGAACGCAACATAGCTAAATACACTCATTTTGACCTATCCATGTGACGGGTCAAGTGAAGTTCATGTGCTTCTACCATATAAAAAGTGAACTGTATTTCTGCATATTTTAACCGAATTTGGCACAAAGTCAGTAACCACAATGAGAGCACTTCAACCACATGTAGAACTTAATGACGAATAATCCAAAGTTTTAGATACTTTTGCTCAGAGCATCTACGACATTGGACCAACAGTCGTTGTGAAGGGCATTGGTACCATTGAATGCGATGTGATAAACAAAAAAAAAAAGAGCAGGACAATTCAAATTTTGTTTTCGACCCACGTTGTATTTACGTTGTTTGGCCATATATCAACCAACTTTATTAACTTACTGATTTGCATACCCAAACTTGGCATTGGATCCATCTACTGTGACTTTATTGTTTTCCCTTGTACTGTCTTCAAGACACATTTCAGGAAGTCCTTTTAGATGATAAAGAAGAATACAGGACCCCAAATATTTTGTCCTATATGAATAAGAAATATTTTGTCACAAACCTTATGATGATATCTAAGAATAATAGTGGCGTACTTAAGAAGCGAATACTTTAACATGCCTTTTACGCTACACTATATATAAATATAAGGTTGAAACATGTTGTTAAAATACATAGGCAGCTAACAAAAGTAAATGCAAAGTGAAGTGATGTGAGTAACAGATGAATGCTTATAGCCGAATGAAGTTGACACAATCACACTGGAACTGCTGGTCAATCGTCGGCATCCTAGAACTATGTTATGCGAGCTTCAGCCTAGACAACATCATACAGCTCTAGAGTCACCAAAAGTCCAACTGTCCAAACAACCAAGAAAAATATACCAAAACTTTGATATATTTGTATAACAGCACATGACAAAATAACAATATTCATTTGAAAGATAGGTGCACCGAATAAAAATAAAAACTGAAATACCATTGGCTTACTAATTCAGTCGGATGCAAAAGGTGTGTTCTTGCTTCCCGCACTCAATCACCTGAAACACAATTGATAGATTTAACAACAGATTATGTAACCTTGCAGCCAATTCTGCATGTTATCTAGGGGGTGTTTGGCTTGGATTTTTTTAGAGCAGGTTATGCATTTTAATACGTAGTAAAATACACTACCAATTTCTTTTACGTAATTTTAGAGCCAACGTGTTTGCATTTCATCTTTAGTATCACTTCACCCGTCTGGTTAATATAAAAAGATACAATATTTCAGTGTAACTCACCTACATTGAGATCTCAATTGTTAGATTTATTTTATATATTTGTGAGTAGAAGATGTTAATATGTACCATTACAGGTACTTTGAGAAACTCGCTACCGTGAGTAAGAAGTTCTTGTTACACATTCCGAGAAATTTTTCTTGAGGGAGAAGATCCTCGCGAGCACCACTGCTCTTTCCATTGTTTTTGTTTACTTTGACTCCTCTATCAACTGGTATAAGTGATCCTACATTCCATTCTTCTTTTAATTCCCTTGCCTTTAAAGTCAAGGAACCACCTAAAGCTATTAAACATGGATTTGACTTGATCACCCATTGCCTCCAACGTCTTGAACTGTTTTCCAGAGTCAAGATTATGTAACACAAATCATGTAAACAACATTTAAGGGTATCAAGTTAGGTAAGTAAAGATAACTCCCATGCCTTTTTGCGCATTATAACATTATAATTCATCAAAATCCTCTAAATAGTTAAATGGTAAATAAAATTTAATCACCTGGTTTGAGTATTGATCGGTTACCGTCTGCCTATTTTCCACCCATCCATAAAATTAGTTGACCTGATATCCAAACTAAAACAAATGAGATGTAGTTTTAATCAATAAAAACTCGAAGAAAAAAAAACATGAAAACCTTCATAAGTTCTTAGAAAGGAGACAAACCGAAACACTGGTAGAGGTAGAAGATTTATTGGATGATTATGAAACGGTTTATTTGGATCAAGATCGCTGGTGTGTGAGTGTTTTTTTTAGCTGTGGTAATCAGATGTGTTCTATGAAAACATAGATCGAATCATGATACCTGCTGAGAAGTCGGCCCAATTCCCGAAACAGGCTGCTGACGTAGATTAATTTGATGATTATGTGGCATATCCCTCCTCTTATATATAATAGAAAGATATATATATATATATATATATATATATATATATATATATATATATATATATATATATAGGGATGGGTTCTAGAGAAAACCTTGCATTTGTAGAAAACCTGGAAAACAAAAGTACAAGGTATCTTTTGCAACATCTAAAACCGGAGGGTAGATTTTGCAAAAACGTCAAACATAAGGGTGAAAAAAGAAATAAAAAAGAAATAAAAAAGTAGTCGTCATTTATCATATGAGAACACACAGACCTGGCCACCATCTCTGCCACATCTTCACCGTCACCATCTTCACCGTATACGCCGCCACCAGCCACCATCCCAGTCGCCACCATCTTCACCGTCACCGTTTACGCCGCCACCAGCCACCATCTTCACCGTCACCGTCTACGCCGCCACTGTCTACGGGTCGTCACTGTCTACGCCGCCACCATCTCTGCCGCCACCATCTCCATCACCAGAATCATCTCCATAATTCAAAACCCAGCTGTAAGTTCATACCCAATAGTTATATTGAATTAAGATATATCTTGTGTTATTAGCTTCTGAGTAGTATTTGTAAATTAAGAGTTATGAATCAGTACATCATGTATATGCTTATTATTTGTTAGCATATGTCGCCCAAGTGTTCGATAAAATGGCTGAAAGAATGTATTTGTTAAACACATCACTTATGAGTTATGAATTAGTACATCATGTATTCCTTTGATTTTTCCAAATTGGCCTTGTTCTAAATTTTGGCCGTCATTTTTTAGATTTTGTTTGAAACTTAAAACTCTTAGTCTAAGGTTGTAAATATCGCTCGGCGGGGTCTTGGCGGTCGACCACCGCCAAGTGATATATCGTCTTGGCGGCGATATATCGGTTTCTCGACGGGTACTATAAATTATCATTATTTTATATATTTTTATCATTATTTTATATAATTTTTAAAATTTATTTAATATAAATTTAAAATTCTTATATATTTTTATAATTTTATTAATGTATTCATTAGTTTTAGTTATATATCTTGTAAAATTTACATTAAAAAACAAAAACACAATAAAACAATCAAAATACCAAAAGTCAACCGATTTTTTACCGATATGACTGATATTTGACCGATATTGACCGATATGGACCGATATTTGACCAAAACGCCAAGTTGGCCGATATGCTCCATGGCGTGGCGGTGGACCACCGCCAAGCGATATATCACCGATATATCGGCCGCCATGATCGATATTTACAACACTGCTCTTAGGTGTGTAGAAAGATTAAAGCATCATGAATTAGTTTAAGGCATATGTTTGTTTCATAAAATAGCATCCGATTGAATGAATTAATTTAAGGCATCTAAGAAAACGTCACGACATCTGAATGTAGCATTAGGACATGAACGATAGTTGTTGCATCATCTATGTATATAATATTATAGCATATTTTTTTAAGATTAAAGCATTTGTGTGTATGATTATTGTTTAAAACTTTTATAAGGATTTACATCATCGATTTAAAAAATTAGCGAATATTTGTTAGCGAGATTATTAGATAATGGATTTATGATTATAAAATCTATACGATTAGACAGTCCGTGGTTAGTGAAATTAGCATGCGTGTTACTAAAACAAGATTCAGAATGTGTCTTACTAAAACAAAGATTCAGGAATGTAGTTAGTGAAATTAGGGTATCGGTTTGTTACATAGAAGTCATCTATTTGTTACTTTAAGGAATTTGTTTTATGGCCTTAAATAGTCGTTCAGAAAATATGTTTTTAATCATTTGTTAGAGCATCAGATTTTTTTTGGCATCATTGTATAATGAAAAAAAGATCATCTGTTTTTAATCACTTAAAATAATCTTACTTTTTATGGGCATCAATGTTATATTATATTAAGGCATCATTTTTATATTGTCTTAAAGCATCATTTTTAAAGTGTCTCAAGGCATCAGTGTATAAGTATTGTACCTAAGCTGAAAGAAGCCATATATGTGGCAAAAGTGTACAAGTAATGTACCTAAGCTGAAGGAAGCCATATATGTGCCAAATAATGCTTAATGGGTCATTGGATAATTGAAGATAAAGGTGTTTTTTCTTCATATGCAGCCTGTCAAATTCATAATTATATTCTTCATCTGAGTACCAATGAATGTATGAATTTAAAGTTCTATACCATATTCCACCAAGGTTCGGTTTAGTATTTTACAGGAAGATGTCATTGGTCTTTCAAAAAATGATACGTACCATAAATATTTATACTACTGATAAGGATCTTAAGTTTGATAGTTTTCTTGTTTTTCAATTTGCCAGAGGAAGATCTTAATATCAAGAAGTAGCATTTGAGGTTTGTAGAACCATTCAGACACTTGAAATATACGTCTTTTAATATTCATTTCTTTTCTTCTTTGTGGGCATCTGTTTTATTAAAATAAAGCCATTAGTTTGGTGTATGCAGATGCAATGCATCTGTTTGTAAAAAATAAGGCATCATTTTGGTGTATAGAGAATATTATTTAAGTCGTATATTTGTTAAAATCAACGCATTAGTTTCAACTTGATCGCATAAACTTTTGATTGATGACCTACATTGGTAATGCTAAGCCACAAGGTGTTGGTATTTGATGCATTTAAGTAATACCAAGCAATTAGTTTATATGTGATAGTACTAGATCGAGCCTTTGAGACCAAAAGCTAATGCTACAAATATTTGTAGTAACTAGTACTCCGTAATAGATATCTATGCAAACCTCCTTTTGGCTTAGAATTATGCTTACTATAGTCTGTTCCAGGACCTATCTTTATTTTAGTAGGTTGTTTAAACCATCTTAGTTATAACATGGTTTCATAGTTGTGCTTATTTTGTTTTCTTGTGATATTGTAGCAACCCAACAAATCAAGTTAGACATTATTCTCTCTTATATTCGGGAAGCAAGGTAGTGGCTGTAATTTATTAATTATTAATATCTTAGTGTTACCTATCTACATGACCTGGTTACAGAAACATGATTATCTTAACTTTATTTATCTTGTTTGTCACATGACTTTATATGATTTGGTTTAGTGTGGTAGTTGTTAAAGTAAGTTTATCTTAGGGCCTGTAATCATAAAGCCTTGTACATTAGACTACTAATCTCTAGTTTGTTGAGTAATATCATTAGAGACCATAAAGCTTAGTTTATTGAGGTAATTCAGCGCATTTGTTTGAGGTAAATTGTTGCATCCGTCTAATAAGGAGGGAATGGGTCTGACAGTGTGGGCTCATGTTTGTTTAAGGATATGGATTTGATACCCATACGATTAGGCGTCTACTATACACCACTTGAATGGTTGGGGGTTTATAATCCATACCCATTAGCATTCCAGGCTCATCTCAATGATTCCTTGGTGTAAACCGAACACTCCATTAACAATAAAACAGAAGAGAAGCTTTGTATATATTTTTTTTGCTTTCCATACCAAGGGCTTATAAATTTCTATAAGGAAACATGCAATGTTACAAGTTGACACACCTAGCGTGATTTTTTAGGCGTTTAGGAGGCCTCGTTGCTTCTTTCCTTGAGCCTGCTACAACTTTCGTATGTGCATAGGGCTGCCACAAATTTGATAGGACCTTAATTAGTGATTATTGATAGGACCTCCTTGCTTCTTTCCTCGAGTCTGCTACAGCTTTCGTATGTGCATAGGGTGCAACAAATTTGATAGGACCTTAATTAGTGATTATCGGTACAAATTTTTTTGGTATAGTGCAAGTTCAGGTAGGATATAAAAGTAAAGGTCAGGCCTTACAATATAGAGCATAAGTACAGTTAAGACCATACACAAAAGTAAAGGTCCAAATAGGACTCGAACTGTATCACATACCAGTTCGTTTTACCGATTGATTGTAATGAATCACAAATCTAATGGTACATATCAGGGATTTCTAAAATTCGTGCTATATAGATCTCAAATATAGGCTCTGAGATTATATATTGACAGAACTGATACTTTTCTCAGCATCCTCGTTTTTGTTTTCCCGTCATCATATATAGTTTAACCATCATAATTTGTAGTGGAGAGTGAAGACAGGCCTTATCATTGGCAGACAATTAAAGTTTGTCGTAGTTGTTAGGTCACATTTGAGACGAGTGTTTTACTAATAGATGAGTAAAAATAACATTAGATACTTCTTTTCTCGAAGGAGAAAAGAAGAAATCATATATTCGTACAAAGACTTACTCGCCTATAATATGATTGCCCTGTTGTAATTGAACTAGGAATGATCGTTGCTAAATTAATATGTCAACCGAAGTTGCATCTACCTACGTACATTTGAAGGTAATCATGTCAAGACCAATGGACTTGCTATATGTACTGGAACATTTGCAAGAGAGATACTTGTTAACTTCAGGGTTTTTGAGCAGAGAATCTTACATACGAGTAATTGTGTGGGAATGAGTTTGATGTATTTGGTGCTTATATGAAACTAATCCATCCTTTATTTTTTTCAAAAGGTTCGCGGGACAGTAGCTTATGCAGCTCCAGAATACGTTGAAACGGGTAGGCTCGCAGCTACAAGCAATATTTCGATCTTCGGGGTGGTTTTCTATGAACTCATCACAGGTATACCATCATTTTTAAAAAAAACATGAATGTATCACATGTATATTTTTGAATTGGATTAAAGTGGTATTGGAGATCGCTTAATAAAAAGTGCTTATTGGGTTTTGATATGTAGTATATAAGAAGTTTTTGAGTGTGTTTAGGATACCTTATCCAAACTGATTTTATGTTGGTCTTAGTGAGTCAAGTGAGGTGGTTTAGGCCCTAATAGAATAACGGGTGTCTTTGGGAGTGTTAAGTCTGCCATTGTCTTCCATTCATTCAACGAAAGAACTTTAATGGACAATAGGAAGAGCTCAATGAATACCAAGATTTGTGTATACTGAGATTTGTAGATGATGAAATTTTACATATCACCATGTCACTATTTGACACCAGTTACGCTGTCATGATTGTGTTATCATGTCACATTTGCAATTGCAATTTCATGATGAATATTTTTACAAATTGGCTGCCATTATAGAAATAAGAGGCAACGCAAGAGATTAGATAGAAAAAAGAAGTTTGTATCATTGTATGATAGTGTGCCACTACGATTGGAGATATTGTACAGTGGTACTCATTGTTTTAATATGAAGGATTTGGAGGTTTTACGCATTATAATGTATCTAGGGCAACTTTCAAGTTCCAACCCATTAAGTATTAGGCTAAATTTTTGTCTTTTTTTTGGTCTTAGCTTTTGAAAAATAGTATTTGTTCTACAGCTTACACATCTAACTTTTTGGATTTAATCTGTTTTACTAGTATGATAAAGGTGCAGAAGCTGTTCTATTTGGATACACAACTATTGGTCGAAAAGAAGGATTTATGGTTATAGATATAGCTTCTCGAGGAGACAAAGTTAGTGAGTTAATCTCCCCACAAGAGGTACACAAATGTTCATTCACTGGGTGGATATAGTTCTGCATTAGTTCATACTTTAAACGCAAAAAGTGATTGTTTTATATTTTGACATGATGTGAAGTATTTGGAAGAAAGGGAGGTAGGAGTGATGGGTTTAGGATGGTAGAAAACCAACGAAAAGGAACACTTTCTTTGGAAAATGACATTAAAGTGCCTTTTAGTAGTTTGTGGATATGTTTATTTTCAGTTTTGATTTTACTGTTTCTATGGTAGTTCCAAAGATTACCCCTCACGGGAATTGAGTATTATTCTGGCATTTATTAGATTGTTTTACGGCATCTGTTTGATTATTTTAACGACATATTTTTTGATTGTTTTAACTACATCGGCTGATTAAGGGCGTATGCGTGTTTAAAGGCATCTATTTGATTGTTTAACGGCGTATGCTTGCTTGCTTTATATGGCGTGCTTAGTTTAAAAAAAAGTATTTGTTGTACAAATTACACATCTAGTTTTTCTTTTGTGAAATTCTAGTTAGTTATGATTTTCGGCTGCTCTTCCATCTTCATAATCTAGAATTATTGGTCGATTGTTAATTCTACTCTTCTATTATAGAATCTAGAAAACCACATTGCATCTGAGTGTGACAACAAATAGTTTCTTTGTTTTTTCCTATTCATTCAGGAGAAAATGCAAGTGAGGAAGAATACCTTAGTCTCAACATGTACAATCTGTAGCAGCCAAAGCAAGTGGATCCCCAATTAGACGAATGGGTGAAGATAACTTTCCCAATATGGTATCGTGATTAATAAACACTCTTGAGTCTGATTGTAGTAACGTTGAACGTTATGTTGCTGCTCAAGTGTTAGCGAGGTCAGAAATTTTTATTTCTAATTAAACATTTTTGATATAATTTTTCTTATCTGTCTCAATGACTAATAACCTTAAACTAGTGGTTACCTTATTATATCGCATGCTAAAATTTTTGATTTCACTCTTTAATTTCCAGCCTAGTAAGGAATTGGCCGATTTGGATCATTAACAATAGAACATGCATCAACTATCTAGATTGCGGCTACTAGTGATACTCTTGATAAATTGCGAAAGGTCATATCCATTCTGTAATCTTCTAGTTAGTGTTGTCATTCAATAAAGCGTGGCATATCGATAGGTACTTTAGTGCACCTGTATGAAGTAATTTAGTGAATCCGTTTGTATTTTAGTAGGGCGTCCAAATATCCGTTTGAGATACTTTATTAGTGTAGGATGGTCTTATGATTTTGAGAATATATTGGTGGGTTATACGTGGAAGTTACTACTGCTCTGACATGTTTTCAAATTGAGCATAGTTAATGATGTTATGATTAGGGCATCGATTAGTATTCTTAGTGCATTGATGGTTAAAGTTATTGAATTGCATTAGCGCTGTAATTTAGTGCAAGGATAACTATAGTCTACGTCGTCTTTTATATCTCGATTGCTTTGTTTGCAGTTAGAAAAATAATTCCATCGACTCCTAAGAGTCGATTGTGGAACTATTTAGGATGTGGATCTTTTGTTTTATATGGGCTAACATATTTCATCAGCATGCAACATTATTTTTATCCTCTCAATTGCATCAGCCAATTATCTACTGGTTAAGGTACAGCTAGATGATGTTATTCGATGTTTCTCTACTATTTTAGAGTTAATTATCTTCTGGTTAAGATACAACTAGATGATGTCATTTGATGTTTCTCTACTATTTTAGAATTTGGTACTTTCATTTCATTACAATTAGTGATCTGCATGTTTTATTAATCTTTGTGATGTAGATACTTGGACAAACAAAATACTTCCCGTATGTACTTTAAGCACTCTAGTAGGGTATGTAGGATTGCTTATTCAAGTGCTTATGCGTACCTTTAGCAGGTAAGCAGTTTCGAGTGTTTGGATGTGTTTATTCATGTTGATAAGCACTTAAAAAAGCAGCACATAGTTAGTTTAAATATGTTAATTCATGGGTATTGCCGTATACAATAGACTGCACTTGAGTACTCATTACTTGTCCCTTAGTTAAACTGAGAGGTTTGTTAAAATGTTTCTTTGTCAGATTGTTTGTTAACATTGTGACTAATTCCCTTAGTTACGATAATTTGTCGATTGTGTGACTATAGCTAGTTGCTTAAAATATGGAGGACGTTTTTTTGCTAGATTTAAGCAGATAGTAAGAAATTCATGGTTATAGCTAGATGCACGATCACCTTTTATATCTCGTTATTATGATTTACCTTACTTGCTACTTTTTGACATCTTGCTGAAACTAGCCTTGCATCGTTTTAGTTGGTGATTTCTATGGGTTTTCCTGAGCTGATGGAACAATTTATTACTTCGAAATAACCAATGTTTCAAAACAGGTTATCCTAATAAAAGAGTAACCCACATAGCACATATGTCAAACAATTTATGTGGGTAAATGGGTTCAAAATGGGCGAGATGAACTAGAATTACTTTTTTGTGTTGAGATTAATTACTACATAATAACCAATATGTCTGAATTCACAGGTTAGAAACATCGTAGTAAAACTTGATGACAACCAGAAGAACCAAGGGATGCAGACACATTAAGTACAAGGAGGAATGGTTCCCGTTCACATATCTATCTGGAAATGCACAGCTCGGAAATACGCATCCGGGTGTTGGTTATACCTATGATGTTTAACCAGTTGCTAGTTATCCTTGTGTGATTGCCTACCTAAACCACCCACTCGCCCAACCACGGTTGGAACTCATACATATTCATATAACTATCTGGATATGCACAACATGGAAACGGGAACGAATCAACTTAAAATATATCTTGAATCTGTGACTTGCTCGGTGCACTTTGGCACGAATCTGATTGTTTTTCTTGGCATACCAGGTGATTAAACTAGACCCCATTGATGAAAATGAGATTTAATTCTTAGAGGAGAAGAACCCGAATATTTATGCTATGGCAAAGACCAATTTTGGAACTGGAAACATGGTGGCTCTTAATTCTAAAGATTTGCATGTAAAGCTCCAGTTATGATGCCAAATCTATTGAACCTTGGCTTTTTAGGCTCAGTTATTGGATCTTGCATGCTCTATCAAATATAGCTGTTTAATTTGCAAGTTGACTATAATTTTAAGTTGTTTACTGTAATTTTAAGCTATTTGATTTGCATATTTTTTATTGTGAAATGTTAGATGTTAAACAATAAAAAAACGCTGACCACAAGAAGATAACATTAACAGGTAAAAATACGCCAATAGAAAAAACATAATAATATGTAAGCAACCAAAAACGCAATTCAAGAAAGAAAAACCCGCTAAAACATGCCCTCAAAGTTAGAAATTAATAAATATACAAAACCAGCCCTTAGAAATAAAGAAATATATAAAACCAGCCCTTAGAAACTAAAGAATGACAAAAAGGCCCCAAAACTTCAGATTTCAAAAAAAGGAGGGAAGGGAACTTTGATCCAATGGTTGGAAGGAAGTTTTCTAGGTTTTCTTTTGAGATGAAGTTTTCTATTGATCCCATCCCTATATATATATATATATATATATATATATATATATATATATATATATATATATATATATATATATATATATATATATATATATATATATATATATATATATATATATATATAGAGAGAGAGAGAGAGTAGGGATCCAGTAAGAAGATAAATTAAAATGAGAAGAATAAGAAGAAATCCTGACCACAAATTCCACAAAAAAAGGAGAATTTTAAGGGGAGATGCATCTGACTTTGTAGGTGCATCTGAAATGTATGGCTGTGGTTTCTTCTCATTCTTCTGATTTTACTTAATCTTCTTATTTGATCATAACTCTATATATATATATATATATATATATATATATATATATATATATATATATATATATATATATATATATATATATATATATATATATATATATATATATATATATATATATATATATATATATATATATATATAGGAGTGGGGTAAAATAAAACAAAATTTAAAATAAAATAAATGAGGTGGAACCACATGCTGCCATGTGTACCCCTCTTTTTAAAAAAAAATGGTGTACTTTTGTAATTTTAGAAACTTCAGGGGCATTTTTTCAATTTTTACCGAAACTATATATAGTTCTTTTTCATTTAATTTTTTTAGTTCTTCTTCTTCTTCGGTTTATCTTAAACTGATAAACCCTAACCACCAATAACCACCAATCGTAACTATCGTCAAGAACCACCGTCACCAACCACCGTAACCAACTTCCGTCATCACCGTAACTGTAACCACCGTAACTCTAACCACTGGTTATTGATTCATTATGTTTACTGAATCTTCGTTCAGTAGTGTTGCGTCGTCATCATCATCATCATCTTCTGGTGTTTTTTGTAAGTTTTTATCATGGCGTTTTTTTAATACTCTTTATATTAGCTGCATTGTAGTTTAGTTACTTTTAAACTCTTTAGTTCGTACCGCATTATATGTATGTTTTACTGAATTACATTTTTAAGGTTGATTATATCATATATTGATTAGAATTCAGATTGATCATAATAGAGATTGATATGTTATTGATGCACATAGGCTTGATTTTAAGTCGAGGTTGTTTTACTGAATAATAGGTATTTTTACTGAATTACTGTTTTTAAGCTGATTATATCAGATATTTATTAGAATAGAAATTGGTTAAAATTTAGATTGATCAGAATAGAGATTGATATGTTATTTGATGTACATAGGCTTGATTTTATAGTGGATGTTGTTTTTACTACATAATAGGTATGTTTTACTGAATTAAAGTTTTTAAGCTTTTTGTTTCAGATATTTATTAGAATAGATATTTATTATATTTGAGATTGATCAGATTAGAGATTGATATGTGATTGATACACATAGGCTTGATTTTATAGTGGAGGTTGTTTTACTGCATAATAGGTATTTTTTACCGAATTACTGTTTTAAGCTGATTATATCAGATATTTATTAGAATAGAGATTGGTTAAAATTGAGATTGATCAGAATAGAGATTGATATGTTATTTGATGTACATAGGCTTAATTTTATAGTGGATGTTGTTTTTACTGCATAATAGGTATGTTTTACTGAATTACAGTTTTTAAGCTTTTTATTTCAGATATTTATTAGAATAGATATTTATTAGATTTGAGATTGATCAGATTAGAGATTGATATGTGATTGATACACATAGGCTTGATTTTATAGTGGAGGTTGTTTTACTGCATAATAGGTATTTTTTACTGAATTACTGTTTTTAAGCTGATTATATCAGATATTTATTAGAATAGAGATTGGTTAAAATTGAGATTGATCAGAATAGAGATTGATATGTTATTTGATGTACATAGGCTTGATTTTATAGTGGATGTTGTTTTTACTGCATAATAGGTATGTTTTACTGAATTACTTTTTTTAGGTTGATTATATCATGAATTTATTAATATAGAGATTGATTAAAATTGAGATTGATCAGAATAGAGATTGATATGTGATTTGATGTTCATAGGCTTGATTTTATAGTCAAGGTTGTTTTACTGCATTATAGGTATTGTTTATTGAATTATGGTTTTAGGTTTTGTTAAAAGTTTTATATTTTACTGAATCCTTCATAGTTTTTTTTTATTTTTCAACATTTTATGGTTTTTTTGTTTTTATTTCTTATTTAACTTATATCATTTATCTAGCTTACTTTTTTATTATTTTTTATTTTTGCAGCGGCAGATGATTATGAAATAATTACCGTAAGAGATCATGTAGGTTACTATAAAGTTGGTATAGATGGCACTAGGACTTGGTTTCATGATTAGTTACCACATGGTCAAGTACCTATAGTAGGATGTCAATTTGTTTCAATTGATCAAGCATACAATTTCTATGTAGCTTATGGGAAAAAGGGTGGGTTTGATGTTAGGAGAGGTAGAGAGTACAAGGCAGTAGGTTATGATATTCCGACAACAAAGTATTTACTTTGTAGTAGAGAAGGTTTTCTTCAACCTAAAGATAAAGCTAGTGTTGATAATGTAGATGTTGATTTACCAGAAAATGGTGTAGTTGAAGATGGCGGTGGTAGTGGTGATTTTCAAAGGTTTAGAGATATTAATAAAAAGCAAATTAGGAGGAAGCCTACGTTTAGGTGTGGGTGTTTGACGTCAATTCTTATTAAGAAAAAAGGAAAAATCTTTGAGGTTATTAGTTTCACAGAGGGTCATAATCACCCTCTTGTAGCTGAAAGAGACATGATTTTTATGAAGAATTCGAGGAATGTGGGTTATACAAAGCAGCATTTCCTCTATCAAGTTTCGAATGCAAATTTTGGTCCTGCTATAGGGTTTAGATTGATGAAACAGCTTCACGGTGGGTTTGATAACGTTGGTGTAACAGTTGATGACTGCAAGAATGAAAAAAAGAAGATTACTGTTTTTATTCGTGATCAAGACGCTCAGATGGCTGTAGAGAAGCTGATTAGTCGAAAACTTCACTCCCCTGGTTTTTTTGTCAAACATTTTAAAGGTGGTTATTTCTTCTATTATCTGAGTTTTTTTTCTAGTAAATTAATCTTTTTAGATTTTACTGCATCATGTTTTATAACTTAAAACATAAACCTTGATGTTTCATTTTTTTACTGAATTAACCATATATTTTAATGCATTTAGATATTATCAAGTAGTTTTTATAATTAGTTTCTAATTTTTTTAGGTCCTGATAATCGCTTGGCTGGTCTATTCTGGGCTGATGAAGAAGGTATCAGAAACTTTGCTACGTTCGGTGACATAGTTTCTTTTGATGCGACTTTTCGATCTAACAAGTATAAATTTTTTTCTTTTTTATCTCCAAAAATTATGTTTTTTAGTTTATTATGTTTTTTAATTTGTTATTATGTTATTTAACTGTAGGTATCAAATAGTTTTTGTTCCCTTTACTGGTATCAACCATCATAACCGCTGTATTACATTTGCTGCTGCTTTGCTTGCCGATGAGAGTGCGTTAGCTTACATATGGTTGCTTAAAGAATTTAAAGAAGCGTTTGGTAAAGCTCCAGAAGTTGTCATCACAGACCAAGATCCGTCAATGAAGATTGCAATAGCTGAAGTTTTTTGCAATACAGTTCACCGCTTTTGTATGTGGCACATTATGATGAAATTGGGCACGAAGGTATTTTATCTTAAAAAAAAATTTCAGCTAATGCACCATAATGCACCATAATGCAGTAAATATGCAGTAAATCTTGTAAAATATGCACTATAATGCACCATAATGCAGTAAATATGCACTATAATGCATTTCATGTTTACTTATAATTATTTTGTTTTTTTATTATAGGTGGGTGCTGAACTATGTAATAGAACAGATTTTAAGAGACGTATTTCTGACATTGTGTGGACAGACCAAATTACGCCTGAGGTTTTTGAAAGAGAATGGAATTGTATGATAAATGAATTTGATCTTGGCGAGAACAAGTGTTTGGCTGACATGTTTGATCTGAGGCAAAGTTGGATACCTGCGTATTTGAGGCATGTTCCTATGGCTGGTCTAATGCGTACAACTTCAAGATCGGAAAGTGAAAATCATTTCTTTGGAAAATGGACCAACCCACATCTTACTCTTATTGAATTCTTAAGCCATTATGACACTGCTATCGAGTATCAAAGGTATATTGAAAGGAAAAATGATCATGATTCAAGATATAAAACGCCAGCTTTCAAAACAGACCTTCAAATGGAGAAAGAAGCTTGCAAGTTATTTACTAGAACCATTTTCTTCGATGTGCAAGATGAAATGTTTAATTCATACAAGTATTGTATTGCTATGTCTGTTGTGGAAAATGGCAACACTGAAAGATATTCTGTTCGTGATAGCCAGTATCATATCTTTAAGGGTTCAGTTGAGTTTCCTATTTATCAGGTATGTTCATCTTTACTGCATTTCAGTGTATTTGTTTTCTGCAAATGTATCATTTTACTGCATTTCAGTGTATTTGTTTTCTGCAAATGTATTATTTTACTGCATTTTAGTTTATTTTTTTTCTGCAAATGTATTATTTTACTGCATTTCAGTTTATATATGATTGCAAAACATTATATATGACTGCTAATACTTTTTTTTTATTATTATAGGTTGAGTTTTGTAAGTCTGAGATAAAGCTTGAGTGTAGCTGTAACCGTTACGAGTCATACAGTCTTCTTTGTCGTCATGCATTCTATGTTCTCAGAATGAATGATGTAAAGGAGTTTCCACGAAAGTACTTACATAAACGGTGGTTAAAGAATGTAAAGCCTTCAAGTTCTGCTCGTCGCATGGTCAGTGGTGTATCAGATGCAGTGCAGACTGAAGTCACAGAATTGTATCATATTTTTGAATCTACTATTGATCGGTTGGTGCACAAGGTTGATAATTTGCATATTTTCAAAGATAAGATGAAAGAGTTTCTCAAGCAAGCAGAAATTGATGTACCAGTGGTCCCAAAAATGAATAACAAAGCTGCGATTTGTGCATTGCTGGGTGTCAATGAGCCTGAAAATGAGAATGATAAAGTTCTAAATCCAAATCTTAGGAGAGCGAGAGGTCCAGGATGCTTTTCTAGGTTGAAGCCTGTAACTGAAGTCACAGCTGAAGAACTTAGTAAGAGGAGGACTTGTGGTGTATGTGGTGAAAAAGCAGGACACAATAAAAGAACTTGCACAGGTTTGTCTGAGAGAGCCAATCTTCAAGCTACTCCGAATCAACACATTTCTCCCAACAATCAAGCTGTTTTCCCTAGAAGATCTGGGTTGAGATCAAATACTCCAAAATAAGTACTCTATTTTTTTTTAATATTTTTCATTTTAATAAATACTTCGGATCAAATTCTTCAAAATAAATTGTAAAAAAAATGTTAATGAGATACAGGAAGTCTAGAAATAAATGCAAAGGTTTAGGTTTTTTCAAAAGTGTATTGTAATGCAGTTACTTTTACATTTTGATGCAATGACTTTTAATACTTGATGATTTACATTGTGATGTAGTTATTTTACATATAATTTATCTATTATACTACATTTCAGTATAATTTAATGCATTAAAACTAATGTATTATAGATAACTATGATGCAGTAAAAATATACAATATGATATCGTATGATACAGTTATATCTTTTACTACATTGTGATGCAGTTAACGTCTACCGCATTTCAGTAGAGTTTTACCAAATCATATAGATAAATTTTTAATAAAATGTTGTATTTTTTGTAATTTATCAAGTAATTCTATAAAATTTCAAATATTAATGCAGTAAAAATAACTACTCATGACAACTTCCACTCCATTCATATGCTATAACTTTTTTTTAACTTTACTGCATCTGATGAATTATAGCTAAACTATGATGCAGTAAAATATGCTCAGTAATGCATTAAAAATATACATTATGATATCTTATGATACAGTTAAATTTAACTTTACTGCATTTTAGTAGAATTTTATCAAATGATATAGAAAAACTGTAATAAAATTTCAAATTTTAATACATTAAAACTAATCCCTCATGACAACTGCCACTCAATAAATATTCCATAACTTTTTTATATAACTAAAATATGCAAAGTAATGCAGTAAAATATATACAGTAATGCAGTAAAAATATTCATTATGATATGGTAATTGGTAAAGAAAAACCTTCATGTTTACAAGTTATTGGAATAAAAAACAATTAGAAATTCAATTCAAAAGATTTAAAACTGAGATCTCTCTTTATCAAGTTTCTCGACGGTAGTATTGAATTTCTTCCACAAGGCTTTATCATATCTGACATCATGCTCCTTTATAATCTTTGAAAATTTTGGCTTCTTCCTGAAGTATGCTTGTGCTTCTTTCAACAAACTTGCTTTTTTGACATTAATGTCCATCAGAAGGATTTTGGCCAAGTACTTGGCACGAAGCATCTTCAATTTTGCTTTCTGAATTGTTCCTTTTTCTTCAAAGGTTGTAAAAAGTTTCCTTTACCTAGATATGTTTCTAAATTCCTCATAACGAATACACCACAATCGACATTATTGGATTTTGTTTTCCAATCAAAATCAATAATGCTACGCTCAGAAACTAGAAAGTCAGCGCATTTTGGATGATGTTGTGTCTCCAAGTAATTTATAAAAGAATCAATCTGTGAAAATTTAAAATAAAATGTATGAGATATAGCATTGTAATGCACTATTTTTAAAAAAATGATGCAGTAAAATTATCAATATTATTCACAAGGTATAGGAAACAAATAAGTTTGATGTTTAAAAATAGCACCATAATGCTTTAAGTATTAGATAAAAGTAGACTTACCAGAGCATATGGGAAAGAACCATATATTGTTTCTATATCATCGATGCCATAATCTATGTTATCAATTATGTCTATTTCAGCGGTCTTCATATTGAAACAGATTACATAGAAATGGTTTGATGAATCTTCTGATATCTTTATTGCAGGAAAGAATACCTGTAGATATTTTTGTTATCATTAATCAACTTCATTCTATAGAACATCACAATTATATCATTTTATTCTCATAATTAATCTACTTACCAAATGAACATCGTTAAAATTCTTCCGTTTTGCTTCAGTTAAAACCAAACGAATATTTTGATCAAAAACTTCCATTCTTTCTTCAATAGTCTTCCCCGAATCAACAGTGTAATTAGACCGTTTTTAGTAAATGCAAAACGTTATGTATATCATAATGTAAAACGTTACGTATAAAAAAATATATAATTGAATTACTTACAAGCATTCCTGTATGACAATATACATTTCCATCGTCTGATAGCTTGTCTCTGTGTTGTTCCTCGTGATTTTGAACAATAGACCATAAGTCTAATATGAGTGAAGCAATTTCTATTTCAGGGTACAGGCTCAAGAAAAAAACACCTTCAACTCCAACTCTTTTATTCATCTTGAAAATATTCTCACTGTACAATATTTCAGACAAGGTAATATATATAATGTTGTGATACCAAACCTACTGAATCAAACCTACGGAATCATCTAGAATCAGACAAATTAATCAGCGAATCTAGATGGTTTGTATGTTTAGTTTTTTTATTAATGCTCATATGAATGATTTATTTTAGTTATTGGTCAAAGTTTAGATATTGTTCAAATTTTGTTTTAAAATTGATTTTTTTATGTTTGATAAACACTGCTATGTGTTAAAAATACAATATAATGCTCTAGATTTACACTTAAGTTCATATTTAAGATTAAATAAATAACTAACTGGTCTTAAGTTTTAATTAATGCTATGTGTTAAATATAAGCTATAATTCTCTAGAATTAGAATTAAGTTCATATAATGCTATGTGTTAAGAATGCACTATAATGCTCTAGAATTAGATTTAAGTTTCATATTTTAAGTTCATATAAGGCTATGTGTTAAAAATGCAATATAATGTTCTAAAATAAGACTTAAGTTCATATAATTCTATAGGTTAACTGTTGATCAAAGTTTGTTTTAAAAGTGACTTTTTATGCTTCAAAAATAACTACTATGTGATATAATTTAAATATAATTGATGCAGTAAATATATAATATTGATGCTGTGAAAAAAAATATGTTATGTAATAATTAAGAACTTACCCTTCAGGTGTCTTATTACCCCATATGTATTCAGCAATCTTCTTTCCATCTTCTGATAGTGGTTGGCCCAATATGATTTTCCGTTGATAATATGGAGACACTAAAGAAGGAGGCAGCTTTACTTGACGTTTATCGTTTTCCATATCAACTGGTGGAGCAATACAGCTAATTGGTGATGCATGCATAATCATTTTTCTTGTTACAGGCTCAGGCTTATCTTTTTCTATCTTATTTCTTTCAGCAATTAACAGATCTCCTTCTTTGTTGCCTTTATCTTCATCATTTGATTTTTCATTCATGCGTTGCAACTTTCCGACATTCTTTTTCATTAATTTATCCCTTATATCATCAAAAGTTGTTTTGTTTCCTTCAGTTCGTAGTTGACCAGATATCGGAATCTCTTTATATTCTTCATGTTGTTCAGCAACAAACAATGGTGTTTTACCTTTAACCTCTCTTGCGTTGTTTTTCGGTAACCGCAATTTCATACTATGTAAACTTTTTATAATTCCCTTTTTCTGAATCTGTAGACATTTTGGTGGCTCGGCAATTAAGAAACTTTTTGACACACTCTCTTCTGATTCAGCTAAGAAAGGTAGTTTCGAAACGGAGTAGTCAAAATACTCTTTGTTCACTTCTTCAATTGAAGGAAAATCGGTCATTAAACTCTTGATATTTTCCATTCCAATTGTAGGAAAGCCAGCTTCTTTGAGATTTTTAGAACCTGTTATTAAAAGAAGAAATTAAACAACAGTTTTTTTGGAAAAAAATAGAATAACTTGTTTTACTACGGCATAGTTACTTCTTACTGCATGATAGTGTTTTTTTATCTAGTCATGCATTATAGTTAAACAGTGCATTACTAGTTTTAAATCACTATGATGCAGTGAAATTAATAATCAATATAAGACACTGTTTGTTTTTCATTTACTTTCATATGCTCCCAGGTTTTCATCTGGTAATTCAACATCTTGCATTCCACCTTCAGTGTCAAGTTCCATCTCTGCTTCTTCACTATCAACTTCCATCTCTTCTTCTTCACTTTCAAACAATAGCGTTTGCGATTGATTTTCAAGGAATGAATCGTCATAAATGACAATAGATCTCTCGTTGACATCTTTATCGCACACTTCAGAACATATTTCAGCATTTAAACAATCTGTTTTGACAGAAAATCAAATTAAAAAAAGAAAATAGCTGATTTAATATATTCTTTATAATCTAGTTTGCACTCTTTAGTTAAGTAGTATATCATAGAATATAATTCTATTTAGTTTATAAACATTATGATGCGATGAAATTATTGCATAAAATGTAGTTATTACATATTACTTAAATATGTAACTAGATTAGAATATACTACAGACATTCAAGTTTTAAAGGTGTTCTAGTTATATTACAGACATTCAATATCCGAAACATACGATATAAGATAAAATATTAGTAGAAACCAGAGAAGTGTCATTGTTCATTTACTTTTAGAGGTTTTTCCTGCTTTAGTGGGCGATGCTTCTCCTGCTTTTCCTTTTGCTGTTTTTTTAGGGGCAATAGGTGGTTTATTTTTTCCCCCTTTAGCAGGTGATGCTGTTGCTGCTTTATCTTTGATTGTTGACCTTGTCCGCCTTTCATATTCTGGTGTTGAGTGTGGCGTAGAATTCCCTTCATCCGTTGCTACAGGCTCAGCATTACTAGATTCATTGGCGTCTATACCTTCATTCATTCCAACTTCCACATTCCCAACAGGCGCATTAATATTTGTCTCATCGGTGTCGTCACCTTCATTCATACCTTCTTCTACATATTCATTCAAACCAACTTCATCCAATACATTATCTCTATCTGCATCAGTCTTATCTTGATGATTCAAAGGATCATCATCGTTATACATTCTCTTTAGGAATGTATTTCTTTTTTGAACAATCTCCTTGAAGTCATCGTCAACTGGGTATTCATTCAATGCTATTTTTAGCTTCTCGTCATGATCTTCAAACATTTGAATAAGCTTTATGAGCTTATGATTCAAGAAAACCTTCATATCCTGTGTGTTTTGAAAAAAAAAATTTTAGTAAAACATAACTTTGATGCATTAAACTTTTTAACATATTTTAAATTATATATGCTTGTATTATTTTGAGAAATATAATATAATATATAATTAAATAAAATATATATATATATATAAGCTATGATATGTTGAAATTTTAATCTTTATTGCAATAAAATATGCTATTTTTAGGATTACAAACATTTCAATAATCTTTATGAGGTTATCATTTTAGAAATCCTTCATATCCTATTTGTTTTTCAAAAAAAAAAAGATAAATTGTTAGCTAAAGATAACTTTGATGCATTAAACTTTTTCTGTTTTTTTTAAAAAAAATATTTATATAGATAAAAAATGAGTTTGATGCATTAAACTTTTTAACTTTTATTCAGTAAAAATATGATGATTTATTTTTTGCAAAATAGTCTATGTTAACTAAAATTTAACTTTGATTCATTAAAATTTCTAAACTAATGCATCAAGACATGGAACTTATATTTTAACTTAATAATACAAAAGCGACTTGATGATTACCTGACTAGTTTTTTCTTTGAATTGTTGTAGATTCTCTTCTCGGCTAGTACTTCCACCCTCTGTTAACACAATGATCATTCCTAATATTAGAAATCATCATATGATTCCATATATCTATATTTTTTTAATATAAGATTATAACTTACCTGGTAGATTATTTTGTTCTTTCCTTTTCTTCAATTTGATCTTTGGTGGTTGAATATATTCAAATTCTTTGAATATAGGAAGTTTACCAAAGCCTCCACTCCTTATTTCTTGTGCTTCTCTTTTTTTAGCAAGTCTGTACTCCAACCTTTGAATACAGGTGATGTTCTTTCCACTTTTAGATCAGGCAAATCTGTTGAACTGTAGTATATAAGCTAAAAAAGAAAAAATATATATTAGCATTATATTTCAAAATTTATTGCATCATATTTAAGAAATAATACATTATTAGTTAATGCTGTAAAAAAACATACCGCCAATACTACTGTGGAAGCAGCAAAGGTTTTTCCTGGTTCCCAATCCTGGATCTCTGATCGAATACAGTCAAAAATATACTCGCACCAATCAAATTGTTGAAATTCTTCCATTCGTTTTACCGATGGTATGAATCTTTGATTTGCAGTGCCATCTTTGTTCCCTTCAGCTAGACAAGAGAAGAAAATAACCAAAAAGCCGACTTGGAAAGACCAATCTGTTTCGGTCAATCTAGCAACATGATCTTCAAGAAACGAAATATTTATCCTGTATGCATACTCTCCTGCAAAGGGTGTTGTTGCTCTCCAATCTGTAGTTGTCTTATCTTCAGACGTTGTGCTAGGTAGAGAGATAACTTTCTTTTCACCCATCGGAACACCCAAAATATCATAAATTAATTCCTTGGTTACTTTAATTCTTCTTTCATCCTCCATCTTTATAGTGTCCGTTTCAAGATCATAGTTTTGTACAATCCAAAATGTCATCTTGGTTGGCACCGACATATACTCAAAATTATTGATGAAATGTCCCAAACCCATTTCTTCTATAACCTTAAGCTGTCTTGTTGTGCATGCTTTTAACAAAAGATTCAAATGACGCACTGACATTCTTGGGGCGATATTGGGAAATAATGCTTTTCCTTTTTTAGAAACTTTTTTTTCAGCATCTTCTTTTCCATCCACATTCTGTACCACTTTCTTCGATTTAATCCTCCGAATTCTCATCATCTTACCTTTTTCAGCTACCTTCTCTACAACTTCCTTCCCTATCACAGCAGTTGGAGCATCTGTCTTTGATGTCTCAACATTTTCTGATTGAAATTGTTCAGCATCGTCAAGTACCTCAGTTGAAACTGTAATATTTACTGCTTTGCCTTTTTTAGCAATTTCTTTTTCAGCAACTACTTTTTCAGCTACCTTCTCTACCACTTTCTTCCCATTAATCCTCCGATTTTTCATCATCTTACCTTTTTCAGCTACCTTCTCTACCACTACCTTCTCTACCACAGCAGTTGGAGCATATGTCTTTGATGTATAAACATTGTCTGATTGAATTTGTTCAGCATCGACAAGTACCTCAGTTGAATCTGGAATATCAACTGCTGCAACCTTTTTCTTTTTTTGTTTTGGCTTCTTCCTTCATCAGTTGGGATGTCATCAGCATCTGCTCTTTTACCAGTAACTTTGTTTTTAGCACATATTTTTTTTCGTTTGGAAGATACTTCATTTGTGTTAAATCCCTCTGGTTCTGAGAGTCTTTCATTGCTTTTACCTGTAAATAATTAACAATGTTATCCAACTTTTAAGAATTTAATGAATCATTACACGTCCATTTCATATATTGATACAGTAAAATATTAATACACCGCAGTGATTTTCAAACATTAAAAGTCACATTTAATCAAATATTGGACAACAGCCAACCTTAATAATGCATACAAACGTAACTCGGAATATAGAGCATTAGAGTTCAAATTTTAACACATGACACTGATTTTTAAGCATATAAACAATCATTTAATCAAAATTTGAACAATATCTATCCTAAATCATTCATATACAACATTAGAGTACAAATTTTAACACATCGCAGTGATTTTCAAGCATGATAACTCACATTTAATCATACTTTAGACAATGGCTAACATAAACCATTCAAATGAACCTAAATCACATTCTAGAGCATTAGAGTATAATTTTAATCACATCAAACTGATTTTCAAGCATATATACAATCATTTTATCAATATTTATGAACAATTTGTAACCTAATTCATTCATATGTACCTAACTCGGATTTTAGAGCATTATAGTGCAAATTTTAACACATCAGAGTGATTTTCAAGTATGAAATCTCACATTTAATCATACTTTAGAGAATGGCTAACTTAAATCATTCATATGAATCTAAATAGCATTTTAGAGCATTAGAGTTCAAATTTTAACACATTATAGTGTTTTTCAAGCATGATAACTCACATTTAATCATAATTTAGGCAGCAGCTAACCTAAATCATTCATATCATCATAACTTGGCTTTTAGAGCATTAGATTGCAAATTTTAACACATCACAGTGATTTTCAAGTATGAAATCTCACATTTAATCATACTTTAGACAACGGCTAACTTAAGTCATTCATATGAATCTAACTAGCATTTTTAGAGCATTAGAGTTCAAATTTTAACACATTATAGTGTTTTTCAAGCATGAAAACTCACATTTAATCATAATTTAGGCAACAACTAACCTAAATCATTCATATCATCATAACTTGGCTTTTAGAGCATTAGATTGCAAATTTTAACACATCACAGTGATTTTCAAGTATGAAATCTCACATTTAATCATACTTTAGACAACGGCTAACTTAAGTCATTCATATGAATCTAAGTAGCATTTTAGAGCATTAGAGTTCAAATTTTAACACATTATAGTGTTTTTCAAGCATGATAACTCACATTTAATCATACTTTAGACAATGGCTAACATAAACCATTCAAATGAACCTAAATCACATTCTAGAGCATTAGAGTATATATTTAATCACATCAAACTGATTTTCAAGTATATAAACAATCATTTTATCAGTATTTATGAACAATTTGTAACCTAATTCATTCATATGTACCTAACTCGGATTTAAGAACATTATAGTACAAATTTTAACACATTGTAGTGATTTTCAAGCATGAAAACTCACATTTAATCATAATTTAGGCAACAGCTAACCTAAATCATTCATATCAACATAACTTGGATTTTACAGCATTAGAGTGCAAGTTTTAACACATCATAGTGATTTTCAAGTATGAAATCTCACATTTAATCATACTTTAGACAACGGCTAACTTAAATCATTCATATGAATCTAACTAGCATTTTAGAGCATTAGACTTCAAATTTTAACACATTATAGTGTTTTTCAAGCATGATAACTAACATTTAATCATACTTTAGACAATGGCTAACATAAACCATTCAAATGAACCTAAATCACATTCTAGAGCATTAGAGTATAATTTTAATCACATCAAACTGATTTTCAAGCATATAAACAATCATTTACACAAAATATTTACAATATGTAACCTAATTCATTCATATGAATCTAACTATCATTTTAGAGCATTATAGTTCAAATTTTAACACATTATAGTGTTTTTCAAGCATGAAAACTCAAATTTAATCATACTTTAGACAATGGTTAACATAAACCATTCATATGAACATAAATCACATTCTAGAGCATTAGAGTATAAATTTAATCACATCAAACTAATTTTAAAGCATATAAACAATCATTTATACAAAATATTTACAATGTGTAACCTAATTCATTAATATCAACCTAACTCGGATTTTAGAGCATTACAGTACAAATTTTAACAAATTTCAGTTATTTTCAAGCATGAAAACTCAAATTTAACACATCGTATTGAAATAAAGATGTAGAATAAATCACTTACTGCTTGATATAGTTATAGATTTTTCCGGCGACTTTTTTTTACCGTTTCCATAATCTACTCTTTGTTTTATCATCAGCCTAACACTTTTCCTATTTTCTAGATAGATGAAATGATAGTTGGAATCAGATTGTTATAAACATAAATAATATCGAAAATAAATAAATAGAGGTATTAATTTGCTTACGAGGAGGAGTAAAGGATTTCAGATTGTTATTCACCATCTTTTTGGATTGATGCATTTCAAATTTTATGCATCGATCTGGTTTTGATCTTGTTTTGATCTACTGTGTGTAAACTTGGGGAGAGAGAAATATTGGAGATATTTTTAGTAAGTGATGAATTTTAGAGATACGTGGCTGTTTATTCACCATAAATGAGACGCTCTCGGTTGGTTATTTACTAGTTTGTCCCTAAAGTTTGTAATATATACCAAATCAATATACAATTTTAATAGATTTTTCCAAATCAATATTTAATTTTAACAGATTAATACGTAGGTGGTCGTTTATTCATCATTAATGAGACATTCTAGAAAGGTTATAACTAATATTTACCAAATCAATATACAACTTTATCATATTTTACCAAATCAATATACAACTTTATCATACTTTAGCAAATCAATATATAAATTTATCATATTTTATCAAATCAATATACCATTTTAACAGATTTCTTTAAAAAAATATTAAATATAAAGGTATAATGCTTAAAAATCTTCTTATTTCCATTAGAAGTTTACCAAATCATAAAGGTTAATTACTGCATTACAGGAGAGGATAACCAAAATAAATATTAGGTAAATAGAGTGGCATTTACAATGTACTTAGGCCCAGCTGAAATAAAATTACAACAGAAACAAACTTTATGTTTTGGGTAAACTTTACATAATAAAATTCTTCAAAAGTTTATACATAATTTCATTAAACTTCATCCAAGGACTTCCTTCTTTATTCTTGCTTCAAACTTTCTCATGAGCCCAATATTAACTTTCACATTGAAACCACTTATAATCTTTTGTTTCTTTTGTTGCTTCTTCCAATGTTGGTCCGCCGCTTTGATTAACTCATTTCTCCAAAGGTTACAAGGCAACAGCAGAATCTTTGCTAAGTACTTTGCTCTGAGAGTGTGAATAGTTGATTTTTGATTTCTGTTTTCATCTGGCAATGTCATCAACCATATTTCTTTACCGACGTACATCTCCATATGCCTCATAGCAAATAGACCACAGTTGACAGCATTTTTTTTTGTCCTCCAAGTCATCTTCAAGACTCTTGGGACGGCCTTCATGAATGCAGCATGTTTTTGATGATTTACACTTTCTAGGTAAGCAATGAATAATTTGATCTGTGAAAAAATACAAGATTGCTGTTAATGCTGTAAAATAATATGTAATGCAATAAAAAAAATTACCTGTTATATCTAAAAAAAATAATTTATAACAAAATTTTGAAGGTTATAAAAACTAATAATTTATAAAAAAACTAGTATTTATTAATACATATCTATTTAGCCAAATGAGATTCATAAATCAAAAAATTACCATTGTCATGGCATAAGGGCCATATCTGTCATCAAGATCCTCAGAATCATCATCAAGGTTGTCCATGATTTCTATTTCAGCAGATATCATATTAAAGCATAATAAATAGTAATGGTTTACAACACCTATCATCTGAATGCAAGGAATCATAACCTGTAGATAATTCAATAAAAAATTATTAACTAAAACGTAGTAATGCTGTAAAAATTTAACTGTAATGCTGTAAATAATTTTTAAATAGTATTAGTAATAGATGTTATTTATGACTTACCATACTAATGTTATCCAAATTTGTTTTCTTTGAATTCTGTAAAACAGATTCAAAGTTATCATCAAAAACTTTTCTCAGGTGTTCTTCATCCACTTTCTGTTCAACCAGAATGGGAGGCTGTATATAATCACAAAAAAATATAAAATATTTCAACCTATAGAAATTCAATTTTTTAAGTATATATATAGACAAAAAAACTCACCAGCATTCCTGTACTGCAGTACAAATTTGAGTTAAATGAGGCGCTCGATTGGAATGTCTCCTCATACGCCAGAACAAGACTCCATAAGTCAAGAATATTTGATGAAATTAGGATGTTTGGATAAAGACTCAAGAACCATATACATTCAATTATTACGCCCAATCCACTGAATATAAATTCCCTGCGCATTATAAAAATAATTCAGTTTTTTTTACCAAATCACAAACAAAAAAAAATATATCTATAATATGCAATTCAGTTACTTTATTAAAGGTTAATGTAGTAAAAACTAACCCTTCAGGACAACTGCCACTCCATACGTATTCTATAACCTTTATTTCATCTTCAGTAAATGGTATGGCTGGATGAATTTTCCTCTCGTGATATGCTGACAACTTTTCACTTGAGTCTATTCTATAAACCGCATCTTCTAATACTCCAGCGCCTCTTTTCATACTTCTGATAGGCTTTTTAAAATCACTTTCATTTGAGGGTTCTGGAACTGCAATACTAACCACTTTCTCTTTGCCTTTTTCTGAATTCTTATCTGTAACACTACTTGTGAACATTGGCGCCTTAGTGTCTGTGTTTTGGACTGCATTAATAAGTATTGAAGCCATTCCAGCAATTTCAAGAATTTCAGTTGCTTCAACCACTTCATTAGCTTCAATAGATGTTTTTGGAGGCAATTCAGCAACTTCATAAGCTTCAACACTTTTTTCTATGGCACTTGTATTTCCTTCATCCATTTTTCTTGCCTCAAAATGTCCTTCATTGTTTCGTACTAGGCTTAATTTCATATTTCTTGATTTAGGACGAAAGGAAGGAGTGTTGAGATTTTGAAAAACATCTGAGGTAGAAGTCCAAACATTATCGGTCATATTGTCAACCAAATCAAATGCATCCAACCCTGGTTGACCTACATCAAAATCAACAACTTTAGCACCCATGATACCCAAATCATCTACAACTTCAATCTTTCTTCGTTTGTTGATTTGATATCCTTTTTCGTCTTCCTTCGTTTGTGATAAAGGTTCTATTGTGGGAAGTCTAGTGTTTAGATAACTCAACAAACTTTCATCACTATCTTCTGAAGGTTCTTCTACGACATAAGCTATCCGAGCATTTTTATCAGTTTCATTTGAAGATTGTGTTTCTGGAGGAGTTGACTGAGTGAAATAAGTATAATCAAATGGTACAATGCCCATATTTTGCCCTGCAATCAGATTTTGAGGCCCCTCTCCAGCATTTTTACAATCATGCTCATCTTTCTTTTCCGCATTTACATCGTCATCACCTTTTTTATTCTTTTTTTCATCATCGCCATTATCTGCATATTTTTACATTGTTAGAATTTTTAAATTGCAAACCTTACCAAATTAACGTAATAATGTTATAGCATTGTAGTTATATTATTACCAAAAAAAATTTAGTAGAACATAGAAAAATATAATTTGAAGGTTATAGACATACCATCATGTTGATCCTCAACATTTCCTTTTTTTGCATCATCATGTTGATCATCAACATTTGCCTTTACTGCATCATTATCATCATCTAATGCATCATCATCGTCATCTTCTTCGTCATCATCTAATCCATCATCATTGTCAGTTTCGTCATCAATATCTTCATCCTCATCTCCATTCCCGTCTTCGCTACCATCAATTTCATCATCCTCATCTCCATTCCCCTTTTCACTATCATCATTTTCATCTTCCATATCACCTTGCTTATGTTTATATTAAACCATGAAAACCTTATTTCTATCATTTACAAGTTTTTTTAACCTTTTGGACTCGGGATAGTATCTAAAAGCAAGATCCAATTTTCTATCAGAATCTTCCATCAGCTTAATTGCTTGCTGTAGATTACCTTTTACAGTATTGCACATTCCCTATAATATAAAAATCATTTAAAGTTTAATGCATTAATTTTTTTTTGCCAAATCACTTTCATAACTTTTAAAAAATAACATCATAACTATCATTTTTAAACAACCGAGTTCTCAATCCTCATTACAAAGAAGGAGTCTTCCCAATATGGGGAATCAAAAGGCTCCCACTAGGTTTTCGAGCTTGTTCCTAGTGAGCCACATGCATCAAATATTTTTTGATTGTGTGAGCCTTAAGACCGGAAAATTTACTGAATTTTAGTTAATTTTTTAACCAAATCATCTTACATAACATATATTTCATTCAAAATTATTACCTTAAAAGTTTTAGATGAAAAATATTTAGCTTCTTCAAGTTCTTCTTCTGAAAACTCTTCTTCATCTTCTACAACATCAACAAAATAAATTATTATATAATAACAAAATTTCAAGAATATATTTATTTTATATTTTTATGCATACCTGATAAATTCACTAATTTCTTTTTTTTGGTATCTTTCTTCTTTGGCTCAATCCATTCTAAATCATCAACGATTTCTAAACGTCCAAAACCTCCTTTCTTAAGTTCAAGAGATTCTCTAGCTTTCATCAATTGATGATTCCTTGCTTCGAACGTAGGGACTGTTTTTTCGACCTTTACCTTTTTACACACAGTTGAATTGCAATACACAAGCTGCACCAAAAAAATATTTTTTAGTAGTTAACTGTTGAAAATTTATGTAAAATTTAATAAACTAAAAAGTAAATTTTTACAACATTTTAAGTAAAATTTTTACAGCAGTTAAGACTAAAATTTACAGCATTTAAGTTTAAATTAGTACTTACTGTGAGTAAAACCAATGGTCCACTGAATGTGCTACTTGAATCAAAACTGGTGCATTCCCTCACCAAACATTCTAATACATATGAGCACCAATCCATTTTTTCAATCCTATCAGTGTTATACCCAATAAATGGAATAAGCCTCTCATTTATCGTTCCATCTTTGTTACCTTCTCCGATTATTGAGAAGAACAGTGATAGGAAACCAACATCGAATACCCAATTGGCTTTTTTGTATTCAGACAAAAATGGTCCCAATTTTGATACTCCGATTTTTTTATCATTACCGACAATATGCTTCACCTTTCTTCTCCATCTCTGAGTCGTAGGCTCTAATAGATTTTTTTCTTTTAGAGTTTCAACAGGGATATCACCCATTGGTATCCCAAGCATATCATGCACAAGTTGTTTGGTAAACTTTATCTTCCTACCATCTCCCATTCCTAGAGTGTGTGTTTCTGAATCAAAATTGGTAGCTAAAAACAGACCTAAGGTTGATGGGATATAATATATGTTGAAGTTTTAAGGAAAATCACCAAATCCCATTTCTCGAACACGCTTGTCTTGTTGAGGGCTTAAGTTGTTTAGGACCCTTTGGAGATTTCTTGGCGACATTCTGTATTTTATGGTTTCCTAATCAGCCTTTTTTGGCTTCTTTTGTTGAATTGCTTGTGGATAACAAACAATCATATTATCTTTTGTTTTTGCCTTCTTTTTTGACTGAAAAAATACATCAGAATCTTTTCTTACTGCAAGCCTTTTCCCCTTATCTTCCTTTTTTTCTATCTTATATTTATCGAAAGTATTTTCTTCAAAATCCGAATCACTGTTTTCCGTTGGATTTTTATTTTTTTTTCTCATTGGTCTTTTTAACTGATGGAGATATACCTAAAAAAATCACACACTATATTCATTTACAGACAGTCTATATAAATCTTTCATTTGAACCTAACACAGAATCAAGAGCATTAGAATACAAATTTTAACACATCACTCTGATTTTCAAACATATAAACTCACATTTAATCAAACTATAAACAACATCTAACAGGAAACATTCATATGAACCTAACTTGGATTCTATAGCATTAGAATACAAATTTTAACACATCATAGTGATTTTTAAGTATGAAATCTCACATTTAATCATACTTTAGACAACGGCTAACTAAAATCATTCATATGAATCTAACTCGTATTTTAGATCATTAGAGTTCAAATTTTAACACATTATAGTGTTTTTCAAGCATGATATCTCACATTTAAGCAAACTTTAAACAACATCTAACAGGAAACATTCATAAGAACCTAACTCGGATTTTAGAACATTAGAATACAAATTTTAACACATCATACTGATTTTCAATCATATAAACTTACATTTAATCAAATTTTGAACAACATTAAAACTAAATCATTCAATTATACTTAACTCAGATTTTAGAGCATAAGAGTCAAATTTTTAACAAATCGCATTGTTTTTCAGGCATGAAAACTCCCATTTAATCATACTTTAGACAACAGATAACCTAAATCATTCATATCAACATAAGTTGGATTTTAGAGCATTAGAGTACAAATTCTAACACATCACTCTGATTTTCAAACATATAAACTCACAATTAATGAAATTATAAAAAACAGTTAACATAAATCATTCATATCAACATAACTTGGATTTTAGAGCATTAGAGTGCAAATTTTAACACATCACAGTGATTTTCAAGTATGAAATCTCACATTTAATCATAGTTTAGACAACGGCTAACTAAAATCATTCAAATGAATCTAACTAGCATTTTAGAGCATTAGAGTTCAAATTTTAATACATTATAGTTTTAATCAAGCATGATATATCACATTTAATCAAACTTTAAACAACAACTAACAGAAAACATACATATGAACCTTACTCTGATTTTAGAACATTAGAATATAAATTTTAACACATCGCATTGATTTTCAAACATGAAAACTCCCATTTAATCATACTTTAGACAACAACTAACCTAAATCATTCATATCAACATAACTTGTATTTTAGAGCATTAGAGTATAAATTTTAACACATCACTCTGATTTTCAAACATATAAACTCACATTTAATGAAACTATAAAAAACAGTTAACATAAATCATTCATATCAATATAACTTGGATTTTGGTGTATTATAGTGCAACTTTTAACACATCACAGTGATTTTCAAGTATGAAATCTCACATTTAATCATACTTTAGACAACGGCTAAGTAAAATCATTCATATGAATCTAACTAGTATTTTAGAGCATTAGAGTTCAAATTTTAACACATTATAGTGTTTTTCAAGCATGATATCTCACATTTAAGCAAACTTTAAACAACATCTAACAGGAAACATTCATAAGAACCTAACTCGGATTTTAGAACATTAGAATACAAATTTTAACACATCATACTGATTTTCAAACATATAAACTTACATTTAATCAAATTTTGAACAACATTTAACATAAATCATTCATATGAACCAAATTCTAATTCTAGAGAATTATAGTTAATTTTTAGCACATAGCAATGATTTTGAAGCATTAAAAGCCACTTTTAAACAAATTTTAGTATAACATCTAACCTAAATCATTCATATGAACCTTAGTCTAATTCTAAAGCATTATAGTGCATTTTTAACACATAGCAGTGATTTTGAAGCTTAAAAAGTCATTTTTAAACAAATTTTGAACAACATCTATCCTAAATCATTTATAAGAACATTAGTCTATTTCTAAAGCATTATAGTGTATTTTTAACACATAGCATTTATTTTGAAGATTAAAAAGTCACTTTTAATCAAATTTTGAACAACATCTATCCTAAATCATTTATATGAACCTTAGTCTAATTCTAAAGCATTATAGTGCATTTTTAACACATAGCAGTGATTTTGAAGCTTAAAAAGTCATTTTTAAACAAATTTTGAACAACATCTATCCTAAATCATTTATATGAACCTTAGTCTAATTCTAAAGCATTATAGTGTATTTTTAACACATATCATTGATTTTGAAGCTTAAAAAGTCAATTTTAATCAAATTTTGAACAACATCTATCCTAAATCATTTATATGAACCTTTGTCTAATTCTAAAGCATTATAGTGCATTTTTAACACATAGCATTGATTTTGAAGCTTAAAAAGTCACTTTTAATCAAATTTTGAACAACATCTAATCTAATCATTCATATGAACTAAAGTCTAATTCTAGTGCATTAAACTGCATTTTTAACAAATAGCATTTATTTTCAAGCATAAAAATTATCTTTAAACAAACTTTGAACAATAAATTAAAAATTAACAAATCTATTACCAGACTGAGAAGGCGGAGATAGTCCTATAAAGGTTCGAACCATCTTGATTGCCTGCTTAACTTTCTGATTGAAGATGATTCCAGTGTGAAATGCGAGTTTTTTTGATCGGATTCACTGTGAGAAGTTTGTGTTTTTTATCGTTTTCACTCCGTTAACTGCGTGTTTATGGAGCGGTTTCAGTAACATAACTGTGTGTTTTAACGAGCGGTTTTTATTGTGTGTTTTTGATCGATTTTTACTGCGTTATTCTGGGAACTATGTGTTTTTCATCAGTTATGGGCGCGTTTAGTTTTTTTTTTCGAGAATTGCCCCTAAAGTTTCTTTTTTTACAAAAATACACCATTTTTTTGTCAAAATTAGTGATTTTGATCCGAGGGCTGAGATTTCACCTCATTTGTTTTATTATAAGATTTGTTTTATAATAACCCCACTCTATATATATATATATATATATATATATATATATATATATATATATATATATATATATATATATATATATATATATATATATATATATATATATATATATATATATATATATATATATATATATATATATATATATATATATATATATATATATATATATATATATATATATGTATATATATATATATATATATATATATATATATATATATATATATGTATATATATATATATATATATATATATATATATATATATATATATATATATATATATATATATATATATATATATATATATATATATATATATATATATATATATATATATATATATATATATATATATATATATATATCGACTTCGCGTATCGTCTTTTAAGGTTTTTAAAAGTCGATTTAAGCAAAGGTTCTTGTTGCCAGTTTCTTGTGGTTCAAGTTTGATCGTGGTTTGCTTGCGTTTTCAAGTATATGATCGGGTTTGCTGGTACGTGATCGAGGTTTAGGGTTATTCTAATTAATTCGGTTTGCAAGAAGGTAATTTTACGCAACAAGGGAGAAAGAATATGTCGTCGATAGCGAAGTTTGACGTCGAAAAATTCGACGGGTCTAATGACTTCGGGTTGTGGCGTGTGAAGATGCGGTGTCTATTAATTCGACATGGTTGGGAGGCTGCGTTAGATCCATTTCCGAATACCATGACAGACGCTGATAAAACTGCGGCGTTGAAGACAAATGTCTATAAAAAAAGCACACGGTGCCTTACTCTTATGCTTGGATAACAAGGTGTTGAGGGAAGTCAACAAAGAAAATTCTGCTGCGAGGGTTTGGTTAAAGTTTGAAACTTTGTATATGACAAAGTCTTTAGCCAATAAATTGTACTTGAAGAAGAAGTTGTTCACTTTCTACATGCATTCAGGTAAAGAAATTATCTGAACATATAGATGAGTTTAATAAGTTGATCGGTGACTTGGCGAACATAGACGTTGAAATTGATGACGAAGATCATACACTCATGTTACTTACATCATTACCGTCCTCGTATGATAACTTTGTAGAGACATTGCTTTATGGAAGGGAGTCGCTCTCTTTGGAAGATGTCTTGTCTACCCTCAATTCACGGGAGTTGAAGAAGAGGACATATGCAAAGGATGATGGTGATGGGTTATTTGTAAGGGGGAGGCCGGAGCATCGGGGTAATCAAGGACGTGGTAGTTCGCGATCAAAGTCAAAGGGTAAAGGAAATTATAAACAGAAGTGTTACATATGCTATTCTGAGGATCACCTTAAGAAAGACTGTCCAAAATGGAACAAGAAGAAATCAATTGGCTTTGTTAACAAGAATGCAAAACAGGACGTTGGGACGTATTCTAAGGGTTATGACAATGGTGATTTGTTGATGGCGGTGAGTGAGGAAAGGTTCTTAGAGTGGATCATGAACTCTGGTGGTTCCTATCACATGACGCCTAGGAGGGACTTCTTGTTTGATTTTAAGGAGCTTGATGGAGGTATGGTTTTGCTCGGTGATAATAGAGCATGTGCCATCAAGGGGGACAGAGAAGGTAAGAGTACAAATGAAAGATGGTTCAAGTTTTGTGCTTGAGAATGTGCGTTACATTCTCGAGTTGAAAAGAAATTTGTTATCTTTGGGCACTCTGGATCGAGAGGGCTATACCGTGAAGTTGCAGAATGGAAGAGTAAAGGTGATCAAGGGTTCTTTGATGGTTTTGTCAGGAACTTTGAAGGAAAATTATGTTTACTCCTTGGATGGTTGGGCTGAATCAAGTGAAGCTAGTGTCGGTATAGAAGAAAAGGAAAGTCTTGCGCAGGTGTGGCATAAACGCCTGGGTCACATTAGTGAAGCAGGCTTGAATGAACTCAAAAGAAGAGAGGTGTTGGGGAAGGAAAGTCTAGGTAAGCTCGAATTCTGTGAAAATTGTGTTCTTGGAAAATCGACCAGGGTGAGTTTTGGTCGAGGTCAGCACACAACAGAGGGAGTTATAGACTATCTCCATCTAAAGCATTGGAGAAGAAGACACCTATGGATTTATGGTCAGGACATCCGGCGAATTACGAGATGTTAAAGATATTTGGTTGCGTTGCTTATTCACACGTGAGTCAGGGGAAGCTCAAGCCTAGAGCTATAAAATTCATATTCCTGGGGTATCCTGAGGGTGTGAAGGGATACAGATTATGGAGGTTAGATGATGTTAAACCGAAGATAATCATAAGCATGGATGTGGTCTTTAATGAGAGCCTTATGTATAAGGATACTCTCAAAGGTGCTGGTGCTGCAGATTCTGGGAAGGAAATTGAGTTTGAGGTGGAACTTCAAGGCAGTCGGTTCGAACCAACTGTGGATCCTCATACTGGGGTAAATCCAAGGAATGAATATGAGGATCAAGTTGAAGATGAAGTAGATGCAATGCCTCAACAACAGAATCTGGACAACTATGTTCTGGTGCGTGATAGAGCTAAGAGAACAACTACTAAACCTGCAAGGTATAGGAATGAAGGTAATGTATCATTGTCTAGATCATCAGGGTCTAGGGAAGAAGATGATATTACGGCTTATGCGTTTGCTATTGCTGAGGAAGAAGATACACATGAACCAATCACATTCCAGGAGGCGATTAATTCATCTTAAAGGGATGAGTGGGTTCGTGCTATGGAGGAAGAGATGAGTTCTTTAAAGAAGAATCATACGTGGAAGCTGGTCGATCAACCACGTGGTCAGAAGCTGGTAAGCTGCAAGTGATTGTATAAGATTAAAGAAGGGATTGAAGGCGTTCAGAAACCAAAGTATAAAGCAAGGCTGGTAGCTCGGGGTTTCACACAACGAGCAGGGATTGACTATAATGAGGTATTCTCACCCGTGGTTCGACATACATCTATTAGGGTGATTCTCTCATTAACTGCTTGTGAAGATTACGAGTTGGAACAACTTGATGTGAAGACGGCGTTTTTGCATGGTAATCTTGAAGAAACCATAAATATGAGGCAGCCGCTTGGTTTTGAAGAAGGAACGGGCAACAAGGTATGTTTGTTGAAGAAATCCCTTTATGGTCTTAAGCAGTCTCCAAGGCAGTGGTACAAACGGTTTGATGTGTATATGATCAGCAATGGGTTTAGCCGTAGCAACTATGATAGTTGTGTTTACTTCTAGGAGTTTGCACCAGGTATGTACATATATCTACTGCTGTATGTAGATGATATGTTGATTGCTTGTAAAAGCAAGTCTGAGATCGAATATACCAAGGTACTGCTGCGGAAAGAGTTTGATATGAAGGAACTTGGTCCAGCTAGGAAGATACTTGGTAACCGAACCCTGAAGGTGTCTCAGTCGGGATATGTGCGGAAAATTCTAAATAACTACAGAGTGGATAATGGCAAGTCGGTCTCTGTGCCATTGGGAGCACACTTCAAGGTATCTTTGAAGGATTGTCCGTCGAGTGACTAAGATATGGAAAGAATGAGTAAGGTCCCATATGCGAATGCTGTAGGTAGTTTAATGTACTTGATGGTTTGCACTAGACCAGATATTGCGTATGCTGTTAGCATTGTGAGCAGGTATTTGGCGAATCCAGGTAAAAATCACTGGGAAGCGGTGAAGTGGATTTTGAAGTACTTGAAGGGCACTGCTGATGTAGGTCTAGTGTATGGTAGAGATCAAGGGAAGCACGTAGATGTTGACGGTTTCGTGGATAGCGATTATGCTAAAGACCTTGACAAGGGTAGATTGATAACCGGGTACGTGTTTATGGTACATGGGTGTGTTGTGAGTTGGAAAGCAACTCTGCAGCATGTTGTTGCATTGTCTACTACAGAGGCGGATTATATGGCGCTTACGGAAGCTGTTAAGGAAAGCATTTGGCTTAAAGGTCTACTAATCGAGCTGGGAATAAACCTAAGGGGTCAGTGGTTGTGAATTGTGATAATCAAGGGGAAATTCATCTCTCAAGAAATGCAATGTTTCATGAGACGACGAAGCATATCAACGTGAGGTATCACTTCATCAGGGAGATCGTGGAATCTAAAGAGATTGAAGTGGCAAAGATAGGCACGGAGGATAATGCAGCTGACGCGTTTACAAAGGTGGTTCCAGGTCCGAAGTTCAAGTCTTGCATGAAGATACTTGGTGTCGGGGCTAACTAGTCTTGTCACTAAGGTGGAAATTGTTAGTATTAGTTCCTAAGTCTAGTTAAGATTAGTATAAGTCATGTTTCCTATGTAAGCTTTATTTAAGGTAGGTTGTATTTGAGCCGGGTGGATCCAAGCCCAACCCCTAGTCGGTGAAGACTAGGGAACCGACCCCTCACCCTATAAAAGGAGGTGAGGGGGTGATGCTCAAATCACACCGTAGCTTCTATTCTTTCTACTATAATCAATCGATTGGTATAATAAAGTAAATCGTTTGGTTACATTTGTGTCGTTCTTCTGGGTTTCATTCGTTGCATCTCTGCGATCTTCTTTACAGCGATCTAGGTTTCGCATATCGATCTTGGGGTTGTTGGTGGTGTCGATTCCAACAGATAGAGTTAAACCGTATTTGTGTGATTGCACTACCAGTACCATGCTCGCAAACAATTTGTGTCAATGTTACTGTTTATGAGTTGTGACTTGCTAAAATGTTCACATCTTATTTGACATTCTAAAACTACATGTTACATGCATTTATGCATTTACTTTCGGGTTTTTGTTGTTAAACTTCATTTATGCATTTCTGGATAAAATGTGAGAGCGGTGCAATCTTTATAATCCCAACTTGAATTCATTAGCTTAATCACAAGCTCAAGACTCATACAACTAACTTAACATTAGTTAGTTGTTTGTGTCTTGGGTTAACAAGCCTTCAATTTTAGACGCACTTATACATAGTTAGGCTTTTAGTATTTATGTTAATACACTTATTATCATAAAAGTGTAAGTGACGTTACATTGGTTTTACCTCGAATTAGAACTCGGTATTTAGCTTACTACGAGAAAAGTGTAATAAATTAATATTCAAATATTTAGCAATTTAACCATAAGATTACTTGTTTGATTTTTGTTAGTTAGTGGTTAATCGAATAAGAATCAAATACATCACACAACCTTGATTTTTGTTGTCGTTTTCCGACAATGTGGTCGATCACTTGACATTTACCTTCTGCATACCCTCTTTTAGTATCTTTTATCGTCTAGCAAAATTTTTGCCCGTTGTTAACGATACTAGACAAGTTGGATATATCGATGTATGGGATGGTGACAAGTGTTGAGGTGGTAGTGTATGGTTTGTGGATTTTGTGGCGATTACAAGTAGTATATATTGGATGGTGAGAGGTATTGAGACAATGGTGTACAAGAGAGCACGGGAGGCATACTAGCAACTACTAACTATATAAGCTATGATGCTATTGCATTGGTGCTCTACAAGGAAACAATATACCATGCTCGCAAAGAGGTGCGTCATATTATGACCGCTAGTACCATTGTTAAGTTTAGCGTGGTTGCAATAGTATTGCTCGTTCTCAACTTTGGGCTTTTAATTTTTTACATTTTATTTTGTTTGTTGTGTGAATTTATGTTCTTAATGTGTTGGAATAGTTAACCCCAAAAGATCGATAACGTGGAACCCTAGAACCCTTAGAAGAAGGTCGCATAGATGCAACAAAGAAAACCCAGACAAACGACACACTACAAAAGGTAACGGACGATTCTCTTTTATTATATCGATCGATTACAATTAAATAGTTGGTGAACTGGAAGACTATGGGTCATTGTTTGTGAGAATACTCGAACCAAGCTATATACTCCGATAATGTTATTAATGCGACTTTAAAAGATTCTAACAAGATCAGAAGTGGAACTATTAGTACCACCTACAAGGTAGATGTGCCTTCTGGTTTGAGTTTATCGGTCAAACGGCTTAAATCAGTGTACAAGATGATCATCAATCAGCAAACCAAGATGATTAGAGAGCTCGAGAGGCTTAGTAAATTTTTCATGATAACTTAATCAGACCAATTGGTTTGTAATTTATGAAGACGTAGCCCTGTTGTTGCATAAGGTTTTACCAAACGGGTCATTAGCTCAGTCTATACGCGAATCTAGCAAAGAACCCGTATACAAGCCTGATTGGCCGGTCAGGCTTTCTATAGCTGTTGGTGTTGCAGAAAGCTTAGTCTCTTTGCATCATCTTGCTAATATTCATCTAGATATCTCATGTGGGAACAATTTTTTGGAATCAAATTTCAAGCCTATGGTTGGTAAAGTTGAAATATGGAAGCTTTTGGATCCATGTCGTGCCAAGGCTAGTAGGCTCTTTCGGTTGCATTGCGGCAGGTACAAAAATAACGCCTGCTTTCTGCTGTTTTTTTACGTTCGTGTACGGGAGCAGCATTATGGATGGGGTCTTGCATGCTGAATGGCCAATTTAGGTAGGGACGGGCTGGTTTGATTTGGAAGTAAGACAATGTGACTGCGGATGTTAACGAAACTATATAAATGTCGATTGTAATGTTGTGGTGAATGACACCAAAAGTAGAATAACAACTTCTATATTTCGTTATATGATTTGGTAAGAATAACTAAGTATCATAATCATTGAGGTCCCATTTTATGTGCTGTCAGTGCGAGTTCGACCCATTTGTCCAGCAGAACCCAAATCGACCCATTCAGAAGTTAAAGAGTCCATATCGCCACGTCTACAGCAAAACATGAAAGGAAAATAAAATCCGCAAGCACGTGTTTAGCATCTTCATAAAGCTATAATTATTCTTGTGCAGTCCCATTTATTTTTGTTGCAGTTTTCCGACCATGAGGTCCTCACGTTGCAATAAACATGATAAAGATAATTGGTTAAAAGCAGTTAAATTTAAGTGACTGGTGAAAAATGTATGGATTAAATGAAATAGCAGAAATTTACACAGTTGGTCTTTGTCATTTTATTTATTAATTCTACGTTTTTATATGTATTTTTTCTCATTTTAGCTTGCGACCGTTTAGCCCGCCCGTTTTGCCCGCCCATTTGCCCGTGCCCGTTTAGCCCGCGCCCGTTTAGCCCGCGCCCGTTTAGCCCGCCGCCCGTTTAGCCCGTCGCCCGTTTAGCCCGCCTGCCCGTTTGCCACCTCTATGTGCAACCTTTATAACTCAAGTTTTGATTAAATAACCTAATCCAAGTATCTTGACACAGTCAAAATCAGTTGGTTGTGAAAATTAAGTTAGGAGCAAAATGTATAGACATCATGCTTTGTGAAACCAAGTTAATTTGAAAAGTATGAAAATGGTCTTTCGTTTTTTTTTCTTATGTTAAATTTAACCATATTAATCAATTGCAATAAATTTCAACACATAAATTTTAATAAATTTAACCCGATATTGAAATATCTTATCGTTTTCTCACTGCGTCACCACTACCATCACTGGCAAAATACCCGACCCACCTGTTGTCAAATTGGATAAACAAGGTTTGAATGCTAAGCATCCCATTGTTTTTGTTCCCGACATTGTCGTGGGTGGCCTTGAGTTATGGGAAGGTCATCCCTGCATGGACGGCTTGTTTAGAAAGAGGCTTTGGGGTGGCACCTTTGGTGAACTCTATAAAAGGTTACCTTCTTATTCATATTTCAATTCGATTTCTTTTTGTGAAGTCTTGAAAGGTACACATGATTAAGTGGTGCGACGTTTAGCCTGTTTGATTCTTTTATGATATGCAGATGATTAGTTGAAGTAAATCAAATTCATGAATTATATACAAAATGTGTAGGATGTTCTTTCATCTATATATTTTCATTTAGAACGGCCTGCAAAATACACATAAGAGCTCATTTACGATTCAAACCGAATACAAACTTGTATTTCTTTTGAGAAGTCGTCAAAACACATCTAAAACTAACAGATAAATAACTTCAGTTTCATCCTTGGATTTAACACTTGATGTATCGGTTTGAGGTATAATACATAACAGTTGGACTTTTTTATATAAACTTAAGTGTTTTGTACCTTCTAACCCGGTGTTTTTCTGCATCAAATATAATCCAAGGATGTATATATATAAAATTTAAGCATAAGCTATTTAAACGGATGGCAGCTTATTAAAAGTTTAAGCCAAGTTTGATAATATGCTCAATCTTCAAGGGTAAGTAAGGTAAGTTGGTTTTAACTGTTTATAACTATTTTGCTTCAGTTTGCTATTTATATAAGTGCAAGATCCATTTGTGACAACTTGGGAAAGTGAGAAGTCGTTGTTGACTCATGGGCTATATATACAACTCATTAGCTTGATTAGGGTTAATTCGTTTTTGTTATTTTCTCTCTCACATTGTTATTATCACCATTGTTGGTACGATCTTGAGTTGATCTGTTCAGACTGATTTGGTGCTCATTGATCTTGTTTGTAAGATCAGTGTAACACATCTGGTTGTATTCTTTCCTTCTTCTTGTATTGTATGTTTGATCAAAAAGCTAGGAATCACATTTGAAGTGATTGCCTAACGCAGTTAATAAAAAATAATAAGGGGAGGTTGGTTGAATCATCTTGATTCTTGTTTTTGTTAAAATCGAATATGGTATCAGAGCCTGGTTCTTGATATCTGAGTTTTAAACCAGTTTTTTAAAAAGATCTTGATTAATCTTGTGGTTAATCTTGTGTTAATTGTGATTAATTACAAGTTTTTTGATCTATTAAATTTTTTAGGGTTTTAAAATTTGGGGGTTTTCTGATTCTTAGCGTTCTGTGGTGTTTAATTGGGTTCTTTATTGTTTAATTGAGTTTAATTTCATCTCTGGTAAGATAAATTAAAGAAACCCTAAATTTCAGAAATTAGGGTTTCGTTCAATTTTTGGGGGTTTGTTATTCTTGTTGGTTATTTGTTATAACTAACGGTTTTCAGGTTGTTTTTCCGCTGTGCTTGTTGTTTGTGGTGAGATCTTCTTGATCTTATTGGCTCTTTTGCTGGTAGCTGCGCGTGTTGTAACACCTCTCTTGCTCTCTCTTGTGTTTTTTATGTTTTTAGAAGGGGTTTTAGGTGTCGAAGGGATTAGTTAGTTTTTGGAGGATTGATTCAGTTTTCATTTGTGCTAGTTGATTGTTGGTTGTAGAGGAGATACAAGGGGTTATTTGTGCTTTGTTTGATCTTTGTGTGTTTTCATTATGTCTGTTTCTAAGAAAGGTGACCAGGATCATAATCCTGTTAGTGATACTGAAACTGAAAGTGAAACTGTCATTCATACTAATGACCCTTTGTTTTTACACCCTACTGACACAAATGGGCAGCCCATTGTGAGTGTTAAACTCACTGGTCCAGAAAATTATAAAGTATGGGCTGCTGCATTTAAACTTGCATTGCATACTAAGAATAAATTGGGTTTTATTGATGGTACTTGTGAGAAGAATAATGATGATATTGTTTTGGCTGATCAATGGGATAGATGTAATGCTGTGGTCTTATCTTGGCTCCTTGGATGTATCTCTTTTGAGTTATATCAAGGACAAATTTTTTCTAAAAATGCTAAAGATGTGTGGGATGATTTTAAAGAAACATATGATAAAATAGATGGATCTGTTATCTATAATTTGCACTTTAAAATTTGCTCTCTCACTCAGTCTGGGTCTTCTTTGTCTGAGTATTATCATAATTACAATAGCTTATGGAGGCAGTTTGACTCTCTTGTCAATCTTCCTTCTTGTAGTTGTGATGGTGCTCCTCAAATGAAGAGTCATAATGCTCTTATGAGACTTATGCAGTTTCTTATGGGTCTTGATGACACTTTCAGTGTTGTTAGGAGTCAATTGTTAACTGCAGACCCTTTACCTGATGTTAAATCTGCTTTTGCTACTTTGTCAAGGGTTGAGTCTCATAAGAATAGTCATGTGCATAATGGTAATGATAAGAATACTGCTACTGCTTTTGTAGTTAAACCAAATAATTGGTCTAATAATAGAAATAATCAAAGCAGAGGTTCTAATAGAAATAATAATAAGTTTGTTTGCACTCATTGCAATATGAATGGACATACCATAGACAAATGTTTTGAGCTTAATGGATATCCTCCAGGTTTCAAGAAAATAAATCCTGGAGGATCTAATGTTTCTAATAATGTTTCTAGTTCTGGTAATAATGTTGATCAGGGATCTGGGAACTCTCTTCCCTTTACTGCTGATCAAATTAATAGACTTATGGCTTTAATTGGCTCTAAAGCTGATACTGGTAATGTGCAGTCTTGTGCTGCAGGTATGGTTTATGGGTCTAATCACATAATTAGTTTTGTTACTTGTAGATTTTTTAACTACAATTCTAATATAAGTACTTATAGTACTTATATTGGGTGGATCTTTGACTCTGGAGCCTCTCAACACATGACATTTTCAACAGCTCACTTATATGATGTAATTGATGTTTCTAAATTGAACATATCTGTTTCTCACCCTAATGGAACTGTTGAACATGTTAAACATATTGGAAATTATAAACTTTCTGATAAAATTGTGTTGAAAAATGTGTTAGTTGTTCCAGGCTACAAGGTTAGCCTTATATCTGTTCATAAATTGGCCAAAGATGATAAATTTGTTGTGTCATTTACTGAAGAAAAATGCTTTGTTCAGGATTCTCTTCAAAACTCCCTTCTGGGGACTGGTAGTGAATGCAATGGTCTCTATTTGTTTGATTCAGGTAGGAAATTTGTTAATAGTTCTATAACTACCTGTTGTTTGTCTAAATGAATTTGGCATAATAGACTTGGTCATCCTTCTGACCAAGTTTTGACCATCTTAAAAGATAAAATTCAAATTCAGTCTACTAATGATGTTCAACCTTGTGATGTTTGCCATAAGGCTAAACAGACAAGGGATCCTTTTCCTTTAAGTGAACATAAAACCAAGTCCTTGGGTGATATTGTTCACTTAGATGTTTGGGGTCCTTATAAGATTAAGAGTAGAGATGGTTATAGGTATTTTCTTACTGTGGTTGATGACTATACTAGGGCTATGTGGTTATACATGCTTAAAGGGAAAAATGAAGTTTTTAACAAAATTTTTGAGTTTTATAATCTCATGAAAACTCAGTTTGATGTATCTATTAAGATTTTCAGAAGTGATAATGGATCTGAATTTATAAATAATAATTTTGAAACTTTTGTTAAAAGTAAAGGTATAATACATCAAACTACTTGTGTGTATACTCCACAGCAGAATGGTATAGCAGAAAGGAAACATAGGCACTTGCTTAATGTTGCAAGAGCTCTTATGTTCCAGGGGGGATTACCTTTAAATATGTGGCCTGAATGTGTTCTTACTGCTGTTTATCTTATTAACAGGATTCCTAGCTCAGTTCTCTCTGGGAAAAGTCCTTATGAAATGATTTATAACCTTGAACCTAATATCTCTCATTTTAAAACTTTTGGGTGTTTGTGTTTTAGTACTATACTTAATAATATGGATAAGTTTGCTGCTAGGAGTGAAAAGTGTGTTTTTATTGGTTATTCTTTTACAAAAAAAGGTTATAAAATTTTTAGTCTTGAGTCTAAAACTGTTTTGTTTTCTAGGGATGTAAAGTTTTATGAAACTGTGTTCCCTTTCAAAAATGATGGTTGTAAAGATGGTTTAGTTTTTGAAGAACAAGGTATAAGTAGTTTAAATATTTTTGACCTAGTAGCAGACAAGTCTGATGATCCCTATGATGAAGTGAGAGATGTAAACCTAGGAAATAGAGGTAGCATTTCAAATAGATCTGACTTAGCTGATAAAGTGTCTACTGACACTAATTCCATTATTACCAGTCACTCTCAGGAGTCAGACTCTATGAGAGATAAGAATCATAGTGTTGGAAGCCAGAGTGGTCTAGGCAGTAGTGAGGCTAGTCCTATAGATCAAAATGTTGCCCTAAGTGATGATGATTATGAATCTGGGGGTGAGGAATTTATTGAATTTAATCAAATTTTTCAAAACAGTCCAGAGAGATCTGAGTTAAGAAGGTCAACTAGACCACACAAAGTTCCTGCTAAATTTGATAACTATGTGCTTGATAAAAGAATTAAGTATGATATTAATACTGTTGTGAGTTATACAAATTTGTCTATGCATAACTTTGTGTTTTCTAATAATCTGAATAAAATTCATGAGCCTAAATCATATGATGAGGCTACCAAAGACCCTAGATGGGTTGAGGCAATGAATGAAGAGATGGAAGCCCTTAACAGAAATAATACATGGGTTATTGTTGATTTACCTCTTGGTAGAAAACCTGTAGCTTGTAAATGGTTGTGGAAAGTTAAATACAAGTCTAGTGGAGATGTTGAAAGGTTTAAGGCCAGAGTTATGGCTAAAGGATTTAGTCAGAAAGAAGGCATAGATTATGAAGAGACATTCTCTCCTGTTGTTAAAATTGTGACTGTTAGATGTCTTCTTTCTGTGACTGTGCATAACAATTGGCCAGTATATCAATTAGATGTTAATAATGCATTTCTTTATGGAGATTTAGATGAAGAAATTTATATGAATCTTCCTGAAGGATATGGTTCAGATACTAATAAGGTGTGTAAGCTGGTAAATCTTTATATGGGTTAAAACAGGCACCTAGAAAATGGAATGAAAAGCTCACTAGTGTTTTAACTGATAATGGATTTAGTCAAAGTAAAAGTGATGTGTCATTGTTTACTAAGACTGAGAATGAGGCATTTGTAGCTTTGTTAGTCTATGTGGATGATATCATTATAACTGGAAATAATGATAAAATGATTAATGACTTTAAAAAGTATTTGAGTTCTAAATTCAAAATAAAAGATCTTGGAAAACTCAAATATTTTTTAGGCATTGAAGTTCTTGATACTGACTCTGGTCTATGTCTTAATCAAAGGAAATATTGTCTTGAATTGCTCTCTGAATATGGTATGCTAGCTTGTAAGCCAGCTAAATCTCCTATTCCTGATCCTTCTAAGAAAAAGAAAGTTGTTGATGATAGTGAAAAGGATGTTATTCTTGATAATAAAACTTGTTACCAGAAAATTGTTGGCAAGTTGATTTATCTCACTTTGACTAGACCTGATATTGCTTATGCAGTACATTGCCTAAGTCAGTTTATACATGCTCCTTATAAATCACATCTTAAACTTGCTTTTCATGTGCTGAGATATCTTAAAAGTTCACATGGAACTGGTATATCTTTTAAGAAGCATAATTGTTTGAATCTTAATGCTTTTGTTGATTCAGATTGGGCTAAGTGTAAGATTACTAGAAAATCTGTTACTGGATATACTGTTTATCTAGGTGAAAATCTTGTATCATGGAAAAGCAAGAAGCAATCTGTTATAGCTAAATCTTCAGCTGAGGCTGAATATAGAGCTATGAACAGTGTTACTTGTGAAATTATGTGGATTCTTAAGATCATGAAAGATCTTAAGGTTGATATTACTTTACCTGTGCCTATCAGCTGTGATAGCAGTTCTGCAATTCAAATTGCAGCTAATCCTGTGTTCCATGAGAGAACAAAACACTTTGAAATAGATTTATACTTCCTCAGAGAAAACGTTTCAGCAGGATTGGTTAGAACTTGTAAAATCAAATCTGAAGATAATATAGCTGACATATTCACTAAGGGATTATCTATCAAAGATCATAAGTGGTTTTGTGAGAAACTGAAGCTTATTGACCTATACCAAAACTCAACTTAAGAGGGGGTATTAAAAGTTTAAGCCAAGTTTGATAATATGCTCAATCTTCAAGGGTAAGTAAGGTAAGTTGGTTTTAATTGTTTATAACTATTTTGCTTCAGTTTGCTATTTATATAAGTGCAGGGGCCATTTGTGACAACTTGGGAAAGTGAGAAGTCGCTGTTGACTCATGGGCTATATATACAACTCATTAGCTAGATTAGGGTTAATTCGTTTTTGTTATTTTCTCTCTCACATTGTTATTATCACCATTGTTGGTACGATCTTGAGTTGATCTGTTCAGACTGATTTGGTGTTCATTGATCTTGTTTGTAAGATCAGTGTAACACATCTGGTTGTATTCTTTCCTTCTTCTTGTATTGTATGTTTGATCAAAAAGCTAGGAATTACATTTGAAGTGATTGCCTAACGCAGTTAATAAAAAATAATAAGGGGAGGTTGGTTGAATCATCTTGATTCTTGTTTTTGTTAAAATCGAATACAGCTGTCCATTTTTCTGAATAAAATTTATATGCCATATAGACTGATGGCAGGTTGATGTAGTGTGGTCTTCTTAATATCCTTCTAACTTTATGCCTCGGAAACCTTTAGTCATCTTCGCTCTTATATACTACATACTATCTCCGATATTGCCTTGTAAGTAGTCTAAGTAGCGCTGCAATTGCCACTTAGTATCTTTTGTAGATTCTTGGTTCTACTAAAATGAGATCCAAGGATTACACCAACACTTCTAACATCCTTACAAAATAAGCTATTTATACAGACAAAAACCGTTTGACTTTTTTTAAAGGTCAACTGTCAGCTGTCCATTTTTCTGAATAAAACTTATATGCCATAAAGACGGATGGCTCGGAAAACTTCAGTCACCTTCACTCTTATATGTTCTTTGTATCTTAATGGTTCTACTAAAATGAGAACAGAAACACCCTGTCACAACCATCGTACGTAGTTTGGCACATAGTTGTGAAATTTGAATACGCCAAGAAGAAATTCTGCCAGTTGGAAAAAAAAATTGAAACACACATATAATGAACACTAAGGATTAAGGAATACACACACACAATACATACCACACATATAATGGAAAACTTGACCCGGCATTACAGAGCCCATGGAACACACAAACTAATTTAAGCAGCTGTGCAAACCAGTAGGCAGACCACGGAATGCACACCAAAATGACCTTAAATTGCAGGCCTTTTTGGAGCAGCTGTGCAGACCAGTAGGAGATAATATACGTGTGAGAAGGGTTTATGTCATATTGATACTCACCATATATTGTGTAGGTAAAGAGATTTCTATTGCAAGGTATTCTCGCTTTGATGTTTAACATAGTTCGTCTCAGTGAGGTTTCTAATTGTATATCTTACATGGATACAGGATGGTTGCACCCGGTTTTCTCGATAAAGATATATTCGGCCTACAGACTTTACAACATGCGATGAGAATGAAGCGTTTTTGGGATGCAACAATGTCTTTAATACCAAAAGGCGAGGACACTTTTTGGGGTGCACTTGATAAGGTGAACCAGAGTAAAATTGTATGTACTCAATAATACATAGCGACGAGTAATAAACATTCACCACATACACCATTACTGTTTCATGTACGCAAAAGTATATGTGGTGTTATAACATTCACCACGACCGTTGAACAAAGAAACCTGAGTCTATTTTCTTTTCTGTGGTTCCAATTGCAGCAGTGACAGTTGCAGCAGTGATAGTTGCACCAGTGATAGTGGCTTTGCTTCCATCTGTACAGGTTCCATCAAAACATGTCATCTTAGTGAACTAATATCCCCCATCATACGTAATTAACTCATACGGAATACACATTCCATTACATATAACCACTAAAGATTCAATTGATCAATTGAAGCTCACAAACGAACACTTTGAAACTGATACAGAAGGAGATGCAAACAACTAGACAAAAAACGCCAATAGCAAAACCTTTAGTTTATATCAACCGTCAGAAGGAAAAAAAACTTATGATCATGTTCCGTAAATAAGATAAAAGAGTTTAAAACGTCCAAAAAGACATGTAGTATTTGCTTCAAAATACATAAAAACCAATACGTACATCTTTGAAATTCAATAGAAAATAAATAAAATTTTTAAAACAACTAGCAATTGACTTCGACGCAGTAGATAACATCCTCAGCCGATTCTCAGCCTCTCGAAATTGAATATCTTCAGGTGTTGGCGGTACATTAGGTAACATATACAACTGATTCTCGGCCTCTCGAAATCGAATAACTTCAGGTGTTGGCAATATTGAATTAGATAACATATACAACTGATTCTCAACCGAAATATCTTGATTTTCAAGATCCATCATTGCAAAAGTGAAACAAGAAGATAAAATAAAATTACGAACCGTATGTAACCCTAACCCTTAGATGGAGAGAAAACGAGTGTTGTCGGCATATTTGGCCCATTGGCTTCATTCGATTGCTATACTTTAATATGGAACAAACTGATACGAACAGGATCGATAATAGAGATAAAAGGATAGATAGATTATATTAATGGGATAACCCGACCCCAATGGTTTATATTAGTGAGATAAACCGACTCCCCAATTGATTAATAAAACCAATACTTCATTATCATTAAAACATAATCAGAATTACAGACTTCATAATCTATTTATAATAAAAGACATCCTAAACTTATCATGGTCCCTAAGATAAAACAATAAAAGGAAAGTAAATAAACTAAATAATTAACTTATAATAATAATAAACTAAATAACTCCAGGATCGTATCATTACTCCGCCCCGCAAAAAACACCTTGTCCTCAAGGTGTTGCTCCAAAATCTTGCCTCCCGTGATTCCGGGATCCCATGTTCTTCGTTGTAAGCCTTTTGCGTGCTTCAAGTGCATGTAGCAGTCCTCCAATATCTTCTTAAGCTTCTTAAGATTTCTTATGCGCACTTGTAGTCGTCCATAAGATCCACAACTTTCAAAACCGGTAAGTGAAGTACCTAGATTTGTAGGTTTTCTGGTTCGGGGACAAACTTTTTCCAAAACAACCTTGCCTTCACCTTCCTGTTAGGACTCCGCTGATTTAGTCTGATCCTCCATGAATGAACCTCTCCTTCGTGCTTGATGTCTTCTTTTACTGCATTTATCCTCCCTTGAAGCTTCTCAAACCACACTGAGCAATCTTGTCGTGCCAATGAGAATTCTTGTCGTGCCAATGAGAAATCTTGTTTCAAATCTTCACACGCCGATTGTAACTGTTGCACCAACTTTGTGACCTCAATTAACCCTTCTTCAAAACTCTTTACTTCCATTCCTTCTTTTGAGCAACAATCTGGACCGAGCGACAACTGCTGATGAACAATAGCCGTACGCCGAACAGAACAGATAAATAGTTTTTTTTTTTTTTTTTTTGCAACCCTAGAATCGAAACAACTCTGATACCAATTGATACGAACCGGATCGATAATAGAGATAAAAGGATATATAGATTATATTAATAGGATAACCCGACCCCCCAATGGCTTATATTAGTGAGATAAACCGACTCCCCAAATGATTAATAAAACCAATACTTCATTATCATTAAAACATAATCAGAATTACAGACTTCATAATCTATTTATAATAAAAGACATCCTAAACTTATCTTGGTCCCTAAGATAAAACAATAAAAGGAAAGTAAATAAACTAAATAATTAACTTATAATAATAATAAACTAAATAACTCCAGGATCGTATCAATTGATACGAACCGGATAGATAATAGAGATAAAAGGATAGATAGATTATATTAATGGGATAACCCGACCCCCCAATGGCTTATATTAGTGAGATAAACCGACTCCCCAATTGATTAATAAAACCAATACTTCATTATCATTAAAACATAATCCCTGTTACAAACCTAATGCCCTATATATAATAAAATATAACTTGCTCCTAAAGATAATGCAACAACGGAAAGTAAATAAACTAATTATCTAATTAATATAATAAGAGACAGCAGGATCGTATCAATACTCCCGCCCCCAAAAACACCTTGTCCTCAAGGTGTTGCATAAAGATGTAGCCTCGAGTAATCCCGGGATCCCAAACTCTTCTTTGAACTCCCCTCCTCTCATGTTGGTCATCATTAGGCCTAAAAACTTGAAACACATGATTGCTTTTGATAATCGATTTTGTAAAAACATTCAGGCCAAAATTCCATTTTCTTTCTGATGGATGACGATCGATCCCTGGATTCCAAGTTATCCTTTCTTCCTTTCTTATGTCACAATGAAGCTCCTCGGAAGCCCTTAAATCAAACCCAATAGTAAGTTTAAGTTTTTCCAGCTCTGCACCCAAAATCTGTCCAACCATTTGTTGTTCTCTCGGCCCATGCGAAGGTACATCCTTCTCTCGTACACGTGGCTGATCCTTTGTCATGTTCGTGTTGTCTTGGTTATTTGCTTTTTCTAGAACCATGGTGCATGTGCCAATGTCTTTTGTATCCAAATCCGGAAGTGCATTTTCTGTTTGTGGTAGGTTTTCCCCACCATGTACATCAGCATCTTCTTTTGAATCTGTGACATGAACACCTTTAACAACGTTGCCTTTCAACTCTACTTTCACCTCCTCACCACTTGTATAACTTTGCCCGCTATTTTCTTCAAAACGTAGGGTATTTTGAATCGGTTTTACGGGTACCTTGGTTGTTACTGGTGGCGATATGGGATTCTGTAAAGACTGAATTAGATTTTTCATCTCTTCAAGCTTTTGAATACATGCTTCACGCCACTTATCCTCTTCAATTTTTTCTTTAATCATTTGATTCCATTCTTCACGCCTCTTATTCTCTTGGTAGGTTCTAATCGCCGAATATTGCTCATACAAACTACCCTCACGAGATTGTTCGAATCTGTTTAATATTCGCCTTTTAAAATCCTCCCAATATCTAAACGGAGTTCGACAATCACTCCAACATAACCAAGAAAGAGCTTGTCCCTCTAAACATAACTCCGCAGCCGTTAATTGATCCTTAGCCTCAATCCTCTCGATATGAAAATATCGTTCCATGCGGTAAATCCACCCAAAAACATCACCTCCTTCAAAGTTAGACATCTTTAAATCTCTTCCGAATGAACGCATGTTGTTAACCATCTTCTTGTGCCCCGGATGAACAGTAGTCGATGAACAGTAATTTCTGGACATGAACAGTTATTTGGATGAATAGTGGCCGGGTGAACAGTTTTTTTTTTTTGGGTTGAAACCCTAGAATCGATACAGCTCTGATACCAATTGATACGAACCGGATCAATAGAGATAAAGTGATAGATAGATTATATTAATGGGATAACCCGACCCCCCAATGGCTTATATTAGTGAGATAAACCGACTCCCCAATTGATTAATAAAACCAATACTTCATTATCATTAAAACATAATCTCTGTTACAAACCTAATGCCCTATATATAATAAAAGATAACTTGCTCAAGATAATACAACAACGGAAAGTAAATAAACTAGTTATCTAATTAGTATAATAAGAGACAGCAGGATCGTATCACAAACATCAAACCCGATTAATAAACTATTCAACAAATTTTTCATAATTTGTATAAAAGGTTTTCAACATATTTGGCATTAGAAGACAATACAAGAACATACCAAAATACTCTTCAAATTAACAGTCAACTAATATAATTTTGGTTATATGATCAAACTCGTAAAAAGTCGAAATCGAAGGAAGAAATCCGACATAACTAAAACCCGCAACACCCGACAAACCGAATGACCGAAGACCAGATCGAATTAGTTTTGGTTCAGTCTGATTGGTTCGGTTCGGGCTAATTTCACGTTTTGGTCCGTTATGCTTACTCACCCTCTAATCGTGTGTGTTAATAAGTTGGGGACTATGAAGGTTGGAAAAAAAAGTCAGATGACTAATCACGTACGTCAATGCATATATGAGTTTGTAAGAGAGATGGATACCTCATTTTCTTCAAAGTCGGATCCGTGTATAATAGATGTCAATTTTGAAGATAAACGAACAATGGGCTATAAGTACTACTAAACCGCTGGCACATGTCGATACAAGGTGGATGTTGGCTTATATAGCAAATACTAGCATCAAGGATCACCCTGTTCACACATTTCTTACATTTACAGAATCTGGTATAATTTTAGCTCTTGTAGGCATGCTAGATTTCATAAGAAAAAGTAATACAACTGTAATATTCTAAATTCAATTTAAAATTGGATACATAGTTAAAAATGTACAATGTGTTAGAATGTGTAAACCCCATATCTGTGATATTTTGATCAACCAAAATACCAAATATATAGAGTACAATACATCAAACCCTAATGGGCCTAACCCACAAACCGGGCCGGGCCATATTTATCTCCTAATACTCCCCTGCAGTTCGAGCGGCGAAATCGCGAAAGCTCGAACTGGAGTAGATTACAAGAAGAAAGGAAAAAAAACATAACATAACGAAACCTCATCTTGACATCGACATAGCAATCTGATTCCTTATCTTAAACTTTAACCATACCAACACAACATGCACAAAGCCCTACACTAGATCCGATTCCATCTTCATAAACGTCAATCGTGAATTGTGACCTTTGCACATTTATCCAACCAAATAGACAACTATGTGGATTTGTGACCTTAGCACAAATCACCAACACACGAAGATGAAGAAAACGAGTTTAGTTATTTTGTAGAGTTGAACGGTAGATCGAAGACTTTAGGATTTGGATAAAAAAAAACAGTACAAACAAGACAAAAAAAAACAGTAAACATAACTTTATTTTTTTTTAAATGCGTATCAAATAAAAAAACATAAATCCACTCTTAAATGGAGTAGTATTGTTGATGCTCGTAAGCAGAAACCAACAATCTTATAGATCTAAACATCAAAATTTTTCCACACAAATAATAGATAAAACTAATAAATGAGGGATAGAGAAAAGATATTTTGCTATTTGTTGTCTTTTTCATGGGTAGCAGAATAGAAGCAGCGAAGTTTTTTTTTTTTTTTTTTGATCGGTGAGGGTGAAGGTGTAGGATCGGTGTTTTTATGAAGAAATTAGGCTGTGATGTGGTGTTTGAGACAGCGGAAGTGTGTTTTTAGGGTTACAGGACCGGGTATAGCCTGATACCATGTTAGAATGTGTAAACCCCCATATCTGTGATATTATTGATCAACCAAATATATAGAGTACAATACATCAAACCCTAATGGGCCTAACCCACAAACCGGGCCGGGCCATATTTATCTCCTAATACAATGTACCAGGATATTTAGGGATCCGACCCAGTTGAGCTACACGTCGTTCTCTATTAATTTTGGGGAATCGAGAGTAGTCAGATAAACTCGTAGATTGACTAACGTTGGGTCAACGGGAGACGTGTATGATGTGGCAGTGGAAGCACCTGAAGGTGTTGAAGTTGATGTGAAACCAAAAAGGCTTGTTTCCAGGAAAGTGGGAGATAGGTCGCGATCTATCGTTATATTTTGGTCGAACAAGAGTGTGTTTATACATGATGGTATTGTTTTTGCACCTGAAGGTGTTGAACTTTAACCGTTTGCAGATTTTATAAAAATCCAAAACTAAAAACTTTAATAATTTGGATCTATATATAGTTGCGTTTTTGAACAAAAGTACGCACCAGCATAAGTAAATCACTTACAATTTAGGCACAACTTAAGCTCAAGTATGTGACACATCATCAATGGCGTTTCCTGGTCTTGCTGCATCTATTCTGCTTTTTAGCTTACCAGAAACTTGCTACAATGTGACCTTCTCCTCCCTCCAGAGGTCCCTTTCATTTAATGTTTCGCATTGACAGGACCAAACTTTGCTTTGTACCGATTAGTCAAAGAAGATGAATTCTAACAACACACTCACTGGCCTTTATCAGAATTCACTCATTAGTGTGCATGATCACAGGTGGTGAAGAGAGACATGATGTTGAACATGTTGGTAAGAAATACAATCTAGTCAAAGCGTGTAGGTCAGTTCGGCCCGATGGTTGGGCTTATATTCGATTTATAAAACAAAACTCAAGAAAACGATTTATTCAACCAACCACCCCTTTATTTTCTTATAATTGTGTTAGGCTATCACTTCAAATGTGATACCTAGCTTTTTGATCGTACTTACAAACCAGAAAGGAAAGAAAAACAAGTGTATGATTGATCTTACAAACCAAGATCAATATACGTATACAAGATCAAGAACAAAGCTCCGAATATCAATGGCGGAACAAACAATGTGAGAGATGAAAAAACAGAAATGAATGAATACGCTAAGTAAAGATGTATATATAGCTCAGCGACTAGGGTTGACTCAAGTTTCTCCATTTTGCCACATTTAGTCCTTGCCCTTTTAGCAACCTGTCAAACTAAGATAAACAATATGCAAACCAAAAATATAAAAGGAAAATACTTACCAAACTTACCCTTCAACAATTGGATCATGTCAACTTACTTGTTAATACCCCCCCCCCCCCCCCCTTAAGTTGACTTGTGGTAGAGATCAACAAGCTTCAACATATCACAAAAAGAATTGTGATCTTTGATAGACAACCCTTTGGTAAACAAGTCTGCTACATTATCTTCAGATTTGATCTGAATGGTTTTGATCAAACCTGCAGATACCTTTTCTCTTAAGAAATATAAGTCAATTTCAAAATGTTTAGTTCTCTCATGAAATACTGGATTAGCTGCAATTTGAATAGCAGAACTACTATCACAACTTATAGGCACAGGTAAGATCACATTCACCTTAAGATCTTTCATAATCTTAAGTATCCACATGATTTCACAAGTAACACTGTTCATAGCTCTATATTCAGCTTCAGCTGAAGATTTAGCTATAACAGACTGTTTCTTACTTTTCCATGATACAAGATTATCACCCAGATATACAGTATATCCAGTAACAGATTTTCTAGTAATCTTACACTTAGCCTAATCTGAATCTACAAAAGCATTAAGATTCAGATTGTTATGTTTTTCAAAAGATATACGAGTTCCAGGAGACCCTTTAAGGTATCTAAGCACATGAAATGCAAGTTTCAGATGAGATTTATAAGGAGCATGCATAAATTGACTTAAACAATGAACAGCATAAGCAATGTCAGGTCTGGTTAAAGTCAAGTATATTAATTTGCCAACAATCTTTTGATAACAAGTTTTATTATCAAGCATAGTATCAACCTCATCTTCAATAAGATTTTTCTTTTTCTTAGAAGGATCTGGTATAGGAGCTTTAGCTGGCTTACAAGCTAACATTCCATACTCAGATAGTAATTCAAGACAATATTTTCTTTGATTAAGACATAATCCTGAGTTAGTATCAAGTACTTCAATACCCAAGAAATATTTGAGTTTCCCAAGGTCTTTAATTTTAAATTTAGAACTCAAATATTCTTTAAAGTCATTGATAATACTTTCATTGTCCCCTGTTATGATAATATCATCAACATAAACAAGCAGGGCAACAAAAGACTCATTCTCAGTCTTAGTAAACAAAGAAACATCACTTTTACTTTGGCAAAAACCATTTTCAGTTAACACACTTGTTAACTTTTCATTCCATTTCCTAGGTGCCTGTTTTAACCCATATAAAGACTTGGTTAGCTTGCACACCTTGTTTGAGTTAGAGCCATATCCTTCAGGAAAGATTCATATAAATTTCTTCATCTAAATCTCCATACAGAAAGACATTATTCACATCTAACTGATAAACGGGCCAATTATTGTGCACAGCAACAGAAAAAAGACACCTAACAGTCACAATTTTCACAACTGGTGAAAATGTTTCTTCATAGTCTATACCCTCTTTTTGACTAAATCCTTTTGCCACAACTCTAGCTTTAATCCTCTCAACATCACCACTAGATTTATATTTCACCTTCCATAACCATTTACATGCTACAGGTTTTCTACCTTGAGGTAGATCAACTATAACCCATGTATTATTTCTATTAAGTGCTTCCATCTCCTCATTCATTGCCTCAACCCACCTAGGGTCTTTGGCAGCCTCATTATAGGATTTAGGTTCATGTATTTTATTCAAGTTATTAGTGAACACAAAATTATGCATAGACAAGTTGTTGTAGTTCACCACAGTATTAATATCATATTTAACTCTTTTATCAAGCACATAATCACTAAGTTTATTAGGAAGCTTATGTGGTCTACTTGACCTTCTTAGCTCAGTCTTCTCTGGACTATTTTGAAAAAGTTGATTAAACTCTATAAACTCCTCACCCTCAGACTCATAATTTTAATCAACAAGGGCAACATTATGATCTAAATCATTAGCATCATTACTGCCTAAGTCATACTGGTTTCCAAGACTATGATCTTTATTAGTCATAGACTCTGACCCCTGAGTATTACTGGTAACAATGATAGGAGTATCAGTAGATACTTTCTCAGCTAAGACAGACCCTTTTGAAATGCTACCTCTATCTCTTAATCTTTCATCTCTCATATTATCATAGGGATCATCAGATTTGTTTACTACTAAGTCAAAGATATTTAGACTATTTATACCCTGATCTTCAAAGATCAAATCACTCTTACAAACATCATTTTTGAATGGAAAAACTGTTTCATAAAACTTGACATCCCTTGAGAAAAACACATTTTTTGACTCAAGACCAAACAATTTATAACCCTTTTTAGTAAAAGAATACCCAATGAACACACACTTTTCAGACCTAGCAGCAAACTTATCTACATTATTAAGCACAGTACTAAAACAAAGACACCCAAAACTTTTTAAATGAGAGATGTTAGGTTCAATTTTATAAATCATTTCATAAGGACTTTTTCCAGAGAGGACAAAGCTAGGAATCCTGTTAATCAGATAAACAGCAGTAAGAATAGATTCAGGCCACATGTTCAAAGGTAATCCCCCCTGAAACATGAGGGCTCTAGCAACATTAAGCAAGTGTCTATGTTTTCTCTCAGCTATACCATTCTGTTGTGGAGTATACACACAAGTAGTTTGATGAATAATCCCATTATCCTTAATAAAATTTTCAAATTTATTATTAACAAACTCTGTTCCATTATCACTTCTAAAAACTTTGATAGCAACATCAAATTGATTTTTAATTAGATTATGAAATTCAACAAGTTTATAAAAAACCTCATCTTTTCCTTTAAGCATGTATAACCACACAGCCCTGGTATAGTCATCAACAATAATAAGAAAGAATCTAAATCCATCTCTACTTTTTACTCTATAAGGACCCCAAACATTCAGATGAACAATTTCACCCAAAGCTTTGGTCTTATGGTCAATTATAGGAAAATGATCTCTAGTTTGCTTAGCCATGTGACACACATCACAAGGCTGAACATTACTAGTAGACTCAAGATGAATTTTATCCTTAAGAATAGCTAAGACTTGGTCTGAGGGATGACCAAGTCTGTTATGCCACACACACTTAGACAAATTATACTTAGTGATAGCACTATTAATAAACTTCCTACCTGAATCAAACAAGTAAAGTCCATTATTTTCACTACCAGTCCCCAAGAGGAACTTTTGATGAGAATCCTGAACAAAACATCTAGACTCAGTAAAGGACACAACAAACTTATTATCTTTAGCCAACTTGTGTACAGATATAAGACTGACCTTATAACCTGGAACAACCAACACATTTTTTAATGTAATTTTATCTGAAAGTTTAAAATTTCCTACATGCTTAACATGTTCAATAGTGCCATTAGGATATGAAACAGAAATGTTCAAATTTGACACATCAATAATATCAAACAAATGTTCTGTAGAAAAAGTCATATGTTGTGATGCTCCAGAATCAAGATCCAGCCAATATAAGTACTATAAGTACTTATATTGGTATTATAGTTAAAAATTCTACAAGTGACAAAACTAATAACATGATTAGAACCAAATTTTATACCTGCAGCACAAGACTGCACATTACCAATATCAGGCTTAGAATTGATCAAAGCCATGAGTCTATTAATTTGATCAACAGTAAAGGGAAGAGATTTCCCAGATCCCTGATCAACACCATTACCAAGAGAACTAGTGACATTATTAGAACCATTAGATCCTCCAGTATTTCTTTTCTTGAAACCTGGAGGATATCCATGAAGCTCAAAACATCTATCAACAGTATGGCCATTCATATTACAATGAGTACAAACAAATTTATTGTTGTTCCTATTAGGACCTATGTTTTGACCATTTTTATTATTTTGATTATTTCTATTACCAGTCCAATTATTAGGTTTAGCAACAAAAGCAGTTGCAGTATTCTTATCACTAACAGCATGAACCAAATTGTTCTTATGGGACTCAACCCTAGAAAGAGTAGCAAAATCAGATTTAACATCTGGCAAAGGGTCAGCAGTTAGCAATTGACTCCTAACAACACTGAAAGTGTCATCAAGACCCATCAGAAACTGCATGAGCCTTATGAGAGCATTATGACTCTTCATTTGAGGAGTACCATCAAAATTACATGAAGGAAGATTGACAAGGGAGTCAAACTGCCTCCATAAACTGTTGTAATTATGATAATACTCAGACAAAGAAGAACCAGATTGAGTAAGAGAGCAAATTTTATAATGCAAATTATAGATAACAGATCCATCAATTTTATCATAGGTTTCTTTAAACTCATCCCACACATCTTTAGCATTTTTTGAAAAAATTTGTCCTTGATATAACTCAAAAGAGATACATCCAAGAATCCAAGATAAAACCACAGCATTACACCTATCCCATTGATCAGATAACACAACATCATCATTATTTTTCTCACAAGTACCATCAATAAAACCCAGTTTGTTCTTAGTATGGAAAGCAAGTTTAAATGCAGCAGCCCAAACCTTATAGTTTTCTGGACCAGTGAGTTTAACACTCACAATGGGCTGCCCATTTGTGTCAGTAGGGTGTAAATACAAAGGGTCATTAGTATGAATGACTGTTTCACTTTCAGTTTTAGTATCACTAACAGGATTATCATCCTTATCACCTTTCTTGGCATCAGACATGATGAAACCACAAGAATATCACACAAGAACACAAAAGTAACAAAAACCCCTTGTACCTCCTCTACAAACAACTACCAAACAGTACAAAAGAAAACTGAATCAATCCACCAAGACTACCTAATCCCTTCGACACCTAAAACACCCTCTAAACAAGAAATAAAAAAACTAAGAGAGAGCAAGAGAGGTGTTACAAAACGCGCAGCTACCAGCAAAGAATAGCCAAGAACCAACAAGATCAAGAAGATCTCACCACAAACAATAAGCACAGCAAAATACCAACCTGAAAAATGTTAGTTATAACAAATAACCAACTAAAAACAACAAACCCCCAAAAATTGAACGAAACCCTAATTTCTGAAATTTAGGGTTCTTCAATTAACCTTACCAGAGTTGTAATTAAGCTCAAATAATCAATAAAGAACCCAATTAAACACCACAGAACACCAAGAATCAGAAAACCCCCAAATTTTAAAACCCTAAAAATTTTAATTGATCAAAAAACTTGTAATTAACCACAATTAACACAAGATTAATCACAAGATTAATCAAGATCTTTAGTAAAAACAGTTTAAAACTCAGATATCAAGAACCAGGCTCTGATACCATATTCGACTTATAAAACAAAACTCAAGAAAACGATTTATTCAACCAACCACCCCTTTATTTTCTTATAACTGCGTTAGGCTATCACTTCAAATGTGATACCTAGCTTTTTGATCGTACTTACAAACCAAAAAGGAAAGAAAAACAAGTGTATGATTGATCTTACAAACCAAGATCAATATACGTATACAAGATCAAGAACAAAGCTCAGAATATCAATGGCGGAACAAACAATGTGAGAGATGAAAAAACAGAAATGAATGAATACGCTAAGTAAAGATGTATATATAGCTCAGCGACTAGGGTTGACTCAAGTTTCTCCATTTTGCCACATTTAGTCCTTGCCCTTTTAGCAACCTGTCAAACTAAGATAAACAATATGCAAACCAAAAATATAAAAGGAAAATACTTACCAAACTTACCCTTCAACAATTGGATCATGTCAACTTACTTGTTAATAGCTTATTTGTTCCCCGATCACCAGCACTTCAATTCTTCATTATTGGTCTGCCAGTCTTTCTGAACTGGACCATTGACTCCATAAACGGTACTACCTACTTTGCAATGCATCTTGACCACCCTCCTGCTTTCTTACAATGTTATACCAGTAGATTCAATGTTTACATTGGTGCTTACCTGGCATTCCTGATACATGGAATGAACTCCTTTTCTCACAAAACGGCACTCTCATACATTTTGTTACCTGCAGTCCTATCATTATACATTTTGTTACCTGCAGCTGCGGTGCGGAGTAAAATTCGGCTAGTGGAGAAAAATTGGTGGCGGACAGTCATTTGTTACTTGCAGTTGCGGTGCGGAGTAAAGTTGGGGAAGGTATTACGGAGTACTTTAAAATAGAAGCAATACTTAGCTTTGGTGGGACAGTGTCAGGGGTGTACGTGGTGGCGACTTTTAGCTCGAGGGGATCTAATACAGTGACACCAGAGACATTGTAGCCGGATGTGATCGGGCCTGGAGTCAACATCTTGGCTGGATGGTCTGGTGCTAGCGGACCTAGTGGGCTAAAAGTTAATACACGCAAAATACAGTATAACATCATGTAAGGTAACCTTTATACAAATGTGTTACTACAGGTAGGTCCATGTCCTGCCCGCATAGAGTCCAAGTGCCATCAATTCGGCTCTCATGACCACTGTCTATACAATGGACAACACCAACTTGTCTCTACGTGATGCAATAAGAGGCCAACTTTCAAATCCTTTTGCCCGTGGAGCTGTTGACCCCCACAAGGCGATCTCACTAGGGTTTGTTTATGATATATCAACAAGTGAGTACATTGCACTCATGTGCTCATTGGACTACACCATGAAGCAAGTACAAGCTATAGTAAACCGCACAGACGTCAATTGTACCAGGAAATTTAGGGACAGTTGAGCTACCCGTCGCTCTCTATTGATTTTGGGGAATCAAGAGTAGTTAGATACACTCGTAGATTGACTAATGTTGGGTCAGCGAGAGACGCGTATGATGTGGCAGTGGAAGCAACTGAAGGTTTAGAAGTTGGTGTGAAACCGAAAAGGCTTGTTTACAATTCAAATTGAATTCAAACCTAAAACTAATAGATAAATACCTTTAGTTTCATCCTTGGATTTAACATTTGATGTATCGGTTTGAGGTTAATACAGGGAATGAATATGAGGATCAAGTTGAAGATGCAGTAGATGCAATGTCTCAACAACATAATCTGGACAACTATGTTCTGGTGCGTGATAGAGCTAAGAGAACAACTACTAAACCTGCAAGGTATAGGAATGAAGGTAATGTATCATTGTCTAGATCATCAGGGTCTAGGGAAGAAGATGATATTACGGCTTATGCGTTTGCTAGTGCTGAGGAAGAAGATGATATTACGGCTTATGCGTTTGCTAGTGCTGAGGAAGAAGATACACATGAACCAATCACATTCCAGGAGGCGATTAATTCATCTGAAAGGGATGAGTGGGTTCGTGCTATGGAGGAAGAGATGAGTTCTTTAAAGAAGAATCATACTTGGGAGCTGGTCTATCAACCACGTGGTCAGAAGCTGGTAAGCTGCAAGTGGTTGTATAAGATTAAAGAAGGGATTGAAGGCGTTCAAAAACCAAAGTATAAAGCACGGCTGGTAGCTCTGGGGTTCACACAACGAGCAGGGATCGACTATAATAAGGTATTCTCACCCGTGGTTCGACATACATCTATTAGGGTGATTCTCTCATTAACTGCTTGTGAAGATTACGATTTGGAACAACTTGATGTGAAGACGGCGTTTTTGCATGGTAATCTTGAAGAAACCATTTATATGAGGCAGCCGCTTAGTTTTGAAGAAGGAACGGGCAACAAGGTATGTTTGTTGAAGAAATCCCTTTATGGTGTTAAGCAGTCTCCAAGGCAGTGGTACAAACGGTTTGATGTGTATATGGTCAGCAATGGGTTTAGCCGTAGCAGCTATGATAGCTGTGTTTACTTCAAGGAGTTTGCACCAGGTATGTACATATATCTACTGCTATATGTAGATGATATGTTGATTGCTTGTAAAAGCAAGTCTGAGATCGAATATACCAAGGGACTGCTGCGGAAAGAGTTTGATATGAAGGAACTTGGTCCAGCTAGGAAGATACTTGGTATGGAGATTCTCAGGGATAGGGGTAACCGAACCATGAAGGTGTCTCAGTCGGGATATGTGCGGAAAATTCTGAATAACTACAGAGTGGATAATGGCAAGTCGGTCTTTGTGCCATTGGGAGCACACTTCAAGGTATCTTTGAAGGATTGTCCGTCGAGTGACTGGGATGTGGAAAGAATGAGTAAGGTCCCATATGCGAATGTTGTAGGTAGTCTAATGTACTTGATGGTTTGCACTAGACCAGATATTGCGTACGCTGTTAGCATTGTGAGCAGGTATTTGGCGAATCCAGGTAAAAATCACTGGGAAGTTGTGAAGTGGATTTTGAAGTACTTGAAGGGCACTGCTGATGTAGGTCTAGTGTATGGTAGAGATCAAGGGAAGCACGTAGATGTTGACGGTTTTGTGGATAGCGATTATGCTAAAGACCCTGACAAGGGTAGGTCGATAATCGGGTACGTGTTTATGGTACATGGCTGTGTTGTGAGTTGGAAAGCAACTCTGCAGCATGTTGTTGCATTGTCTACTACAGAGGCGGAGTATATGGCGCTTACGGAAGCTGTTAAGGAAAGCATTTGGCTTAAAGGTCTACTAATCGAGCTGGGAATAAACCTAAGGTCAGTGGTTGTGAATTGTGATAATCAAGGGGCAATTCATCTCTCAAGAAATGCAATGTTTTATGAGAGGACGAAGCATATCAACGTGAGGTATCACTTCATCAGGGAGATCGTGGAATCTAAAGAGATTGAAGTGGCAAAGATAGGCACGGAGGATAATGCAGCTGACGCGTTTACTAAGGTGGTTCCAGGTCCGAAGTTCAAGTATTGCATGGAGGTACTTGGTGTCGGGGTTAACTAGTATTGGTACTAAGGTGGAAATTGTTAGCATTATTACCAATAATAGTTATACTTTAGATTAGGAAATTTACCTTGTAAGCTTTGTTTCCAATACTGATGTGTTTGAGTCGAGCGGGCTTGGCCTGTTTGTAACCGACCCCCTCACCCTATAAAAGGAGGTGAGGGGGTGATACTCAAATCACACCGCATCTTTATTCTTTCTTGTAATCGATCGTGGGTTTTAATAAACAAATCGTTCGATTAACTTTGAGTGTGTTGTCTTCTGGGTTTTATCAATTGTATCTCTGCGATCGTCTTTAAGGTATCTAGGGTTCCGCGTTCCGATCTTCAGGTTTGTTGGTGTCGATTCCAACATATAGACATCATGCTTTGTGAAACCAAGTTAATTTGAAAAGTATGAAAATGGTCTTTCGTTTTTTTTTTCTTATGATAAATTTAACCATATTAATCAATTGCAATAAATTTCAACACATAAATTTCAATAAATTTAACCCAATATTGAAATATCTTATCGTTTTCTCACTGCGTCACCACTACCATCACTGGCAAAATACCCGACCCACCTGGTGTCAAATTGAATAAAAAAGGTTTGAATGCTAAGCATCCCATTGTTTTTGTTCCCGGCATTGTCGTGGGTGGCCTTGAGTTATGGGAAGGTCATCCCTGCATGGACGGCTTGTTTAGAAAGAGGCTTTGGGGTGGCACCTTTGGTGAACTCTATAAAAGGTTACCTTCTTATTCATATTTCAATTCGATTTCTTTTTGTGAAGTCTTGAAAGGTATACATGATTAAGTGGTGCGACGTTTAGCCTGTTTGATTCTTTTGTGATATGCAGATGATTAGTTGAAGTAAATCAAATTCATGAATTATATACAAAATGTGTAGGATGTTCTTTCATCTATATATTTTCATTTAGAACGGCCTGCAAAATACACATAAGAGCTCATTTATGATTCAAACCGAATACAAACTTGTATTTCTTTTGAGAAGTCGTCAAAACACATCTAAAACTAACAGATAAATAACTTCAGTTTCATCCTTGGATTTAACACTTGATGTATCGGTTTGAGGTATAATACATAACAGTTGGACTTTTTTATATAAACTTAAGTGTTTTGTACCTTCTAACCCGGTGTTTTTCTGCATCAAATATAATCCAAGGATGTATATATATAAAATTTAAGCATAAGCTATTTAAACGGATGGCAGCTGTCCATTTTTCTGAATAAAATTTATATGCCATATAGACGGATGGCAGGTTGATGTAGTGTGGTCTTCTTAATATCCTTCTAACTTTATGCCTCGGAAACCTTCAGTCATCTTCGCTCTTATATACTACATACTATCTCCGATATTGCCTTGTAAGTAGTCTAAGTAGCGGTGCAATTGCCACTTAGTATCTTTTGTAGATTCTTGGTTCTACTAAAATGAGATCCAAGGATTACACCAACACTTCTAACATCCTTACAAAATAAGCTATTTATACAGACAAAAACCGTTTGACTTTTTTTAAAGGTCAACTGTCAGCTGTCCATTTTTCTGAATAAAACTTATATGCCATAAAGACGGATGGCTCGGAAAACTTCAGTTACCTTCACTCTTATATGTTCTTTGTATCTTAATGGTTCTACTAAAATGAGAACAGAAACACCCTGTCACAACCATCGTACGTAGTTTGGCACATAGTTGTGAAATTTGAATACGCCAAGAAGAAATTCTGCCAGTTGGAAAAAAAATTGAAACACACATATAATGAACACTAAGGATTAAGGAATACACACATACAATACATACCACACATATAATGGAAAACTTGACCCGGCATTACAGAGCCCATGGAACACACAAACTAATTTAAGCAGCTGTGCAAACCAGTAGGCAGACCACGGAATGCAGACCAAAATGACCTTAAATTGCAGGCCTTTTTGGAGCAGCTGTGCAGACCAGTAGGAGATAATATACGTGTGAGAAGGGTTTATGTCATATTGATACTCACCATATATTGTGTAGGTAAAGAGATTTCTGTTGCAAGGTATTCTCGCTTTGATGTTTAAGATAGTTCGTCTCAGTGAGGTTTCTAATTGTATATCTTACATGGATACAGGATGGTTGCACCCGGTTTTCTCGATAAAGATATATTCGGCCTACAGACTTTACAACATGCGATGAGAATGAAGCGTTTTTGGGATGCAACAATGTCTTTAATACCAAAAGGCGAGGACACTTTTTGGGGTGCACTTGATAAGGTGAACCAGAAATTCTAACTCAGTAAAATTGTATGTACTCAATAATACATAGCGACGAGTAATAAACATTCACCACATACACCATTACTGTTTCATGTCCGCAAAAGTATATGTGGTGTTATAACATTCACCACGACCGTTGAACAAAGAAACCTGAGTCCATTTCCTTTTCTGTGGTTCCAATTGCAGCAGTGACAGTTGCAGCAGTGATAGTTGCACCAGTGATAGTGGCTTTGCTTCCATCTGTACAGGTTCCATCAAAACATGTCATCTTAGTGAACTAATATCCCCCATCATACGTAATTAACTCATACGGAATACACATTCCATTACATATAACCACTAAAGATTCAATTGATCAATTGAAGCTCACAAACAACAACTAGACAAAAAACGCCAATAGCAAAACCTTTAGTTTGTATCAACCGTCAGAAGGAAAAAAAAAACTTATGATCATGTTCCGTAAATAAGATAAAAGAGTTTAAAACGTCCAAAAAGACATGTAGTATTTGCTTCAAAATACATAAAAACCAATACGTACATCTTTGAAATTCAATAGAAAATAAATAAATTTTTTAAAACAACAAGCAATTGACTTCGACGCAGTAGATAACATCCTCAGCCGATTCTCAGCCTCTCGAAATTGAATATCTTCAGGTGTTGGCAGTACATTAGGTAACATATACAACTGATTCTTGGCCTCTCGAAATCGAATAACTTCAGGTGTTGGCAATATTGAATTAGATAACATATACAACTGATTCTCAACCGAAATATCTTGATTTTCAAGATCCATCATTGCAAAAGTGAAACAAGAAGATAAAATAAAATTACGAACCGTATGTAACCCTAACCCTTAGATGGAGAGAAAACGAGTGTTGTTGGCATATTTGGCCCATTGGCTTCATTCGATTGCTATACTTTAATATGGAACAAACATCAAACCCGATTAATAAACTATTCAACAAATTTTTCATAATTTGTATAAAAGGTTTTCAACATATTTGGCATTAGAAGACAATACAAGAACATACCAAAATACTCTTCAAATTAACAGTCAACTGATATAATTTTGGTTATATGATCAAACTCGTAAAAAGTCGAAATTGAAGGAAGAAATCCGACATAACTAAAACCCGCAACACCCGACAAACCGAATGACCGAAGACCAGATCGAATTAGTTTTGGTTCAGTCTGATTGGTTCGGTTCGGGCTAATTTCACGTTTTGGTCCGTTATGCCTACTCACCCTCTAATCGTGTGTGTTAATAAGAGGGTGTTTGGTTTAGCTTATATAGTGGGCTTATAAGCTTATTAGCTTATATAAGCTTATAAGCTAAAACCAAGTGTTTGGTTAAGCTTATATAAGTGGGCTTATAAGCTTATATGTGGGTGTTTTGGTAAGCCATAAAAGTGAGGCTTTTATAACAAAAGGTGGGCTTACATAACAATAACATATAAAAAGACTTTTATACCCCACATTTAATAACTACATCATTTAATACTCATGGACTTTTTTGTCATTTAACTTATTAATTTTGATGAGCTAAACCAAACACTAAATTTGGGCTTATAAACTTATGATATATAAGCCATAAATGGCTTATATAATAAGCTTAACCAAACACCCCCTAAGTTGGGGACTATGAAGGTTGGAAAAAAAGTCAGATGACTAATCACGTACGTCAATGCAAATATGAGTTTGTAAGAGAGATGGATACCTCATTTTCTTCAAAGTCGGATCCGTGTATAATAGATGTCAATTTTGAAGATAAACGAACAATGGGCTGTAAGTACTACTAAACCGCTGGCACATGTCGATACAAGGTGGATGTTGGCTTATATAGCAAATATTAGCATCAAGGATCACCCTGTTCACACATTTCTTACATTTACAGAATCTGGTATAAGTTTAGCTCTTGTAGGCATGCTAGATTTCATAAGAAAAAGTAATACAACTGTAATATTCTAAATTCAATTTAAAATTGGATACATAGTTAAATATGTACAATGTACCAGGATATTTAGGGATCCGACCCAGTTGAGCTACACGTCGTTCTCTATTGATTTTGGGGAATCGAGAGTAGTCAGATACACTCGTAGATTGACTAACGTTGGGTCAACGGGAGACGTGTATGATGTGGCAGTGGAAGCACCTGAAGGTGTTGAAGTTGATGTGAAACCGAAAAGGCTTGTTTCTAGGAAAGTGGGAGATAGGTCGCGATCTATCGTTATATTTTGGTCGAAGAAGAGTGTGTTTATACATGATGGTATTGTTTTTGCACCTGAAGGTGTTGAACTTTAACCGTTTGCAGATTTTATAAAAATCCAAAACTAAAAACTTTAATAATTTGGATCTATATATAGTTGCGTATCTGAACAAAAGTACGCACCAGCATAAGTAAATCACTTACATTTAGGCACAACTTAAGCTCAAGTATCTGACACATCATCAATGGCGTTTCCTGGTCTTGCTGCATCTATTCTGCTTTTTAGCTTACCAGAAACTTGCTACAGTGTGACCTTCTCCTCCCTCCAGAGGACCCTTTCAGTTAATGTTTCGCATAGACAGGACCAAACTTTGCTTTGTACCGATTAGTCAAAGAAGATGAATTCTAACAACACACTCACTGGCCTTTATCAGAATCCACTCATGATGTTGAACATGTTGGTAAGAAATACAATCTAGTCAAAGCGTGTAGGTCAGTTCGGCCCGATGGTTGGGCTTATCTGTTCCCGATCACCAGCACTTCAATTCTTCATTATTGGTCTGCCAGTCTTTGTGAACTGGACCCATTGACCCCATAAACGGTACTACCTACTTTGCAATGCATCTTGACCACCCTCCCGCTTTCTTACAATGTTATACCAGTAGATTCAATGTTTACATTGGTGCTTACCTGGCATTCCTGATACATGGAATGAACTCCTTTTCTCACAAAACGGCACTCCCATACATTTTGTTACCTGCAGTCCTATCATTATACATTTTGTTACCTGCAGCTGCGGTGCGGAGTAAAATTCGGCTAGTGGAGAAAAATTGGTGGCGGACAGTCATTTGTTACTTGCAGTTGCGGAGCGGAGTAAAGTTGGGGAAGGTATTACGGAGTACTTTAAAATAGAAGCAATACTTAGCTTTGGTGGGACAGTGTCAGGGGTGTACGAGGTGGCGACTTTTAGCTCGAGGGGATCTAATACAGTGACACCAGAGACATTGTAGCCGGATGTGATCGGGCCTGGAGTCAACATCTTGGCTGGATGGTCTGGTGCTAGCGAACCTAGTGGGCTAAAAGTTGATACACGCAAAATACAGTATAACATCATGTCAGGTAACCTTTATACAAATGTGTTACTACAGGTAGGTCCATGTCCTGTCCGCATAGAGTCCAAGTGCCATCAATTCGGCTCTCATGACCACTGTCTATACAATGGACAACACCAACTTGTCTCTACGTGATGCAATAAGAGGCCAACTTTCAAATCCTTTTGCCCGTGGAGCTGTTGACCCCCACAAGGCGATCTCACTAGGGTTTGTTTATGATATATCAACAAGTGAGTACATTGCACTCATGTGCTCATTGGACTACACCATGAAGCAAGTACAAGCTATAGTAAACCGCACAGACGTCAATTGTACCAGGAAATTTAGGGACTCCGGTCAGTTGAGCTACCCGTCGCTCTCTATTGATTTTGGGGAATCAAGAGTAGTTAGATACACTCGTAGATTGACTAACGTTGAGTCAGCGAGAGACGTGTATGATAAAACACACCCTTTTCCATGGCCTTAAAAGCACCAACCGCAACTTTGTCACGATAGTAAGGACCAGGACAACCACCAAGCGACATAGATAAAACATCGACACCATCTTTGATAGCTTTGTCCATAGCAGCAAGGATTGCAGAACCAAAACAACCCAAATTTCAACATACTTTGTAACTAGCAACCCTAGCATGGACAGCCATTCCAAGGGTCGTTCAACTAGCGTAACCAAAAAAGCTTGCATTGGCCACTTGACCTCCTGCAGCCGTGGTTGATGTATGTGTCCCGTGACCTTCATAGTCACATGGCAAAGCACAGGTGGACAGGTGGTAGTAGCCTTGAGTCATCAGAGCTCTTCAACTCGGGCCAAACACCTGTGTCAAGCACACCAATGATGACATCAACCTTGTTGCCAGCAGGAGGCTGTTGATGGTCTTCGGAAAGGAATCTGGTTTCATCCTGCATGCCTAGAAACTGAGGAGTACGAGTGGTGTGATGGTGGTAGACACTGTTCTCGAAAACACCTAGGACAAAAGGTGAGAATCTAAGGGACTGTGTATGGTCAGGGTCTAAGAAGGCTGCATAGCTGTTGAAGACATTTGTTAATTACTTAAACAACAAGTTGGAAGTATGTTATTGACTAATCATCTCGTATGAAATTTACTTACACAATGTTATACTAGGTTTTGCGGTATAACAAGTTGGAAGTATCTTTGACCCATCTCCCTTTACCAAAGTTGCAGGCTGGAATAGAACGTAAACATAATAGATAAGAAGGCGATAACAACTGAAATGTAGCCAGTTAAAGAAAATACAATATACAGTTTTATGCTCCAGTTGAAGATCTTTGTTGTATTATGTGGAATTTTACCTCAGAAAAGATACTTCGTGTTTGCAGATTAAAAAATAGCCATGATACAAGGTATGTGAAGAGCACCTTGATTTTCCACATTTGACATAGAAAATATCACATAACCCAGATAAGGCCCTTGTTGTATAGCTTCAGTGATTAACTAGTCCAGTTGTGGAGTTGCAAAAGTTTTGATAATGGTTAGTTGCATTACTCAGACTTTCTATCTCTCGAAAGCAAATGGATACATGTAACATGTAGTTTTAGAATCCAAAATATACTACAAGTGATCGCCACAAAATCCACAAACCGTACAACACCACCTCAACACCCGTCATTGCCCCATACATCCACGTCCATTTGCTTAAGGGACTGTGTGTGGTAAAGGTTTTGTAGTTAAGGACTATCTATGTCGGAAAAAGCCCAAGTTAACGCAAACCGCAAATACCATCTGTGTAATTTACTTTTATTTTATCCATCCTTCCTCTTTATATTTCCTGCTATTTCATTTTCAACATACATTTTTCACCAATTACATAAATTTAACTGCTTTTAACCAATTATCTTTATCGTATTTACTGCAATGTGAGGACCTCATTGTCGGACAACTGAAACAAAAATAAGTGGGACTGCATAGGAATAATTATAGCTTTATGAATATGCTAAACACTTGCTCCGCTCGCCGCCGCTTTTATTTGCCGTGCAAGTTTTTCTGTAGACGTGGCGATATGGACCCTTTAACTTCTGAATGGGTCGATTTGGGTTGTGCTGGACAAATGGGTCGAACTGGCACATAAAGTCTATTGTTAATGTTGGTTTAAATCGCTTATTTTGGTAAGTAAGTAATTGTGCTCGTACGTCAAATTTCCCTTATTTATTACTTGCACTCCAAGTTTACTGTTTATAAATACTCCAATCGACCATCATAACTCTGTAAACCTAAATTTATCCTAAAACCATGATGGTCGAAGAAGATATAATCAGTTCGTTACCGGATGACTTATTACTCGAAATCATATCCAGAATCAAAATCATGGACAAAGAAACACAAGAAGAGCGATTCGTGTCCACAAAAGAGGTGATTAGAACAACAACTACTATCTCCAAACGATGGCAGCATCTCTGGACTCTACTTTCTACTCTCGTTTTCCTAGGCGACGATGTCAGAGGTCATCGTGATGATCGTCTCACCAACTACTTTTCGTTTATCAGTAAAACCCTAACTAAATGTCCTACCGATGTCAACATTAAAAAATTAAAACTCCAAATTATGAACGTTCACCTGCCTACGTTGCAACTTAATAGTTGGATACATTATGCTATTACGCGGAACGTTCAAGAGATTGATTTGAGGATAACGAACGGGTTGAGGGATAGTCAATTTTGTAATGATGAGTTGTTTTTCAACAATTCATGTCTTATAAGTTTGGAAGTTTCAAATTGTGTATTTGATCCTCCTGATGGTGCTATTCGTTGGGATAAACTTAAGTTTCTGCATATTGACCGTGTGGGATTAGATGAAGACTTAATAGGAAAAATATTATCCGGAAGTCCTTGTTTGGAAACTTTGGAGTTGAACGATTGTCATCTTTACGAGCGTATCCCGAAGTCCTTCTTTGAAAACTTTAGTGTACTTGAACATTTGTCATGTAAAATGGAAACTTACGAAAGATTTAGCTATGACGATGAGTTGTTTTTAGAAACTTACGATTCTTCTCTGGGTATGAGACTTCTGCGTTGTGTATCTAATCCGCCTAATGGTGCTATTCGTTTGGATAAACTTAAGTTTTTGTGTATTTACGAAGGGAGATTAGATGAAGATTTAATAGGAAAAATATTTTCCCGAAGTCCTTGTTTGGAAACTTTGGAGTTGAACAATTGTCATCTTTCCGGGCGTATTCCCAAGTCCTTGTTTGGAAACTTCGGAGTACTTGAATGTTTGTCATGTGATTTGGAAACTTACGAAAGATTTAGGAATGATGATGAGTTGTTTTTGGATGATACATGTTCTGTGGGTATGAAACTTTTGCGTTGTGTATTTAATTCTCCAAATGGTGCTATTCGTCGTGATAAACTTAAGTTTTTGTGTATTGATGAAGGGAAATTAGATGAAGATTCAATTGGAAATATATTAGCCCGAAGTCCTTTCCTGGAAACTTTGCAGTTGAGTAATTGTTGTGGTTTTGAGCGGATTGATGTTACTTCCAAGAGTGTTAAGAACTTGATTATCTCTGGTTATGGTTATCACTATCCTGAGGCGGAATACGATATACATACTATCGAAATCAATGCTCCTTATATATTGACACTAACAATAGAAGGAAAGACTTATTTGGAGTATATTTTTTTGGAAAATGTGTCTTCTCTAGTTAAAGCTGACTTGAATTTCATGGTAACCGACCAATTTGCGGAAGAAGTTAGACAAGATGAATCGTATATTGAAGAAAAGTTGCTTCGAGGACTTTTATTAAGCCTTGGCCATGTCAACGAGATCGCAGTTGTGACTTTCTCTGAATTCGCAGGCTCGCTCTCGTTTGGAAGCTGAAGGTTTCCAGTTTCGTTAAGGTTCAGATCTACGTGTATTTGGTTCTCTTAAAATATCGGGTTGTTTTGTGGTTGGATACTTGGATTGATCAGGAACCGAATGCTCACACATAAATGGATTCTTTACATCTGCAATTAGATAATCCTCTTTTTCATGTGCAGTATGGATCATGTGAAATCCATGACTTTTATATTTTTGTAATCTCTTTTGCATTAGATAATCCTCTTTTTCATTTTATCAAAACATTTACCGTGCTTCACGCGTGGTGCACCTCTCTTCACACGCGAGAAGGCCAATAGATTTACATGTCTAAGCTTGATTGCTGAAAAACAAGACAATAGCATTACACCATATTACATCGTAGAGTTGTCATAATCTATGTATTTCTATATCTGGATTATCTGCAGAATCAACAAGAAACGATGTAGTGGCAAATAATCAATCGACCACTTCGATCATTTATTAAACATTAAAAGAGACAAATATTTAACATGTTGAAAAGATCATTCATAGCTTAGAAACATTCTGCTGAATCTACAAGGATCTGTCACAATCATATATTATCGGCTAGTTGTAGGTTGATCTTCTTTTTAGTGAAAATAACTATATGAACTCACAGGTGATTTTCTTTAACGACTAGCCTTTTTAGTGAAAATAACTATATGAACTCACAGGTGTTATAGTTGTAGGTTGATCTTCTCAGACCACTTGAAAATGTTGGAGTAGACTCGATCGCCTCCAATGTCTGTCCCATTAGATCCGGCTGCTACTCGTATAATATCTTCTATTAAAGCAAAATTACCCATAATATCGACATGTGCGCCACTCTGTGTACCTCTTCCTTCTAGTAGTTACTGGCGGTGCATGATTGTACTCTCGTACATATTGTTTTATACCCGAAGGATTGAACCTTGTTTTGCCCCTCCAACCTTTAGCACACATGAATCCTGCACTCAGTGTCGGAACTGTTTCATCTCCATCAACAGAAAATACCCCGTTTTTTAAACAGGTTTGCTCGGTTCCACCGTCTGCAGAGGTGTCAATCTGGAAAGGAATATAGCAGCATTCAGCTGCTGGAATATATTTATAAATGTACGCTCTTTCTGTCGCTAATCCAACTCCATACATTGAAAATATCTCCATATCCGGGGCGTTTGGCAATCTGGTTTCTAAGGGATTTGACCAGTATTTATAATGCTCGTACTTTTTATCATCTAAATTGTCTGCAATTCCATATGAATAATGAGCACTACCGCGCTTCATCATCCATGGAGCTACATATTGCAAAAGGTCTAAAACAGCTTCAACTGTGTAAATTTTATAATCAACAACAGCCTTCACACCCTCGGTTCCCATATCATGATATTCATTCCATGCATCCCGACACGTTGTGTTAGCAAAGCTAAAACCTTTAACAGAACCCTACAATTTCAAAAGCTAGCAACATCAAAATCAACACATATTGCAGATGACGTAAAAGTTAATTTATTACAAAATATTACCCTGAAGTCCACTTTATTGATCTTTGATGAATGTAATTCAGCAACATCTTTTCCAAAAGATATCATTCTCCCGTACTTAACGGGTTTTGAAGTTTTGATTGTTTATGGATTTATGGAAGCACGTTCATGACCATATATCTTCAGGAGCAGAATCAAGTGTACTCCAGAAAGTGTCCCCCTTTTGGTATTAGCATCCCAAGAACGTATCATTTTCATCGCAAGTTGTATAGTATGTAAACCAAATATATCTTTATTGAGAAAACCGGGTGCAACCATCCTATATCCATGTAAGATTATAATTAAAAAACTCACTGAGATGAACTATCTTTAACATCAAAGCTAGAATGCCTGGCAACAGCAAAATCTTTGCCTTCCGAAGAAAAGAGGCTTGCAACAATTTTTGGGAGCCTCAGGAACGGGCCACCTATATTCATAACAGACTTGATGTGTTTAGCGCACCAATCTGATCCACCACCGCCGCCTAAGGGAGGTGGTGCTTCAACCCATTTCATAAAATGCAAGAAGTTGAGTGTGTCCATCGAATGTGGAATCGCGACGACCTTCTCACCACTTGTAGCTACCATCAACTCTATATTACTTTTCATTCGGCTTAGAGTCTGATCTCGTACCTAACAATCATTTTCTAGTTTTATAAATTACAAAGTATGCATAGTTATATATTTGTAGACAGTAAGAATACCTCGGTATTTTGAAAAGAGATCCACCAACCATAAGCGGCCATGTACATGTTTTTCTCTTCATATCCAATGCTTGCCAGATTGGCGATCAAAACTGCCCATACAAAACACCCTGCGGTAAAGTAATCAGCTGCCACGAGTCCAGATACTGGCCTGATCCTTATACCAGGAGGATCAAGCCCAGTTTCGTTATCCAGTGACATATGTTCAACTCAACATAACGGCCTACAAAATATATGGTGAGTATCAATATGACATACACCGTTCTCACATATATTATCTCCTACTGGTCTGCACAGCTGCTCCAAAAAGGCCTGCAATTTAAGGTCATTTTTTTGAATGAGTGTTTAAGAAATTATATTTACAATATCGAATTAAGTAGTATACCTTCTCGCGAGTTGTGACCAGCATAGGAGTTGTTATTTATGGTCAATAAACCGATATAACTGTCATGGTTATGTAAATTAGTATTTTTTTTTTCTAGCTGATGCAAGTGCCGTTGCATTTGTAAGCTACTAATTTCTTACATTTATAATCGAGCAAGTAGCTTCTGATTTCATTATTCTTATTCAAAGTTTTGGGATGTATAGTATTAATAAAAGTTTGTACATTTTTTCGATCTTGATACAAATTATTATTTATACCTTTCAGCGACCGCATGAGCTTTTGTAGTGCTTCTTCATCAACCCACCCATGCTGCCAGTTTTTGACCCATTTGATTGTGTCCAGGAAATAAGGTTGGGGGGGGGGGGGGGGGGGGGGGGGGGGGGGGGCAGAAAAATAAATTTGCAATAGCAAAATATGTGAAACAAAGTAGCATCGAAAAGATAAATCGAGTATTTTTTTCTTACAAAATGAGGGATTTATAAGGTTATAACGAGTTAAATGTTGGAATTTACTATATGAGTGGGGGCAATTTGAATTTTTAGTGAGGGGCGTTTTCGAAAAAAGGTCAAAATCGAAGAAAAAATAAACTAAAATCTAATGATATGGGGGGTCAACGGACCCCCATAGTTACTTACTACATCCGTCCCCGGGGTCAATATGGGTTAAACATGATAAAAGGTCAACCACAATGCATTTTACAGGCCACAACCTTTAAGATTACTAAGTTGGTAACTTTAAAGTGTTTGTTACCTAATAGCATAGCATTAATCATAGATCTTTCTATTATCTACAAGATTAAGATAAGTCACTTTTACGTGTATTTAATCAAGACTTGAAGGTCAGAGTGTACTCTAAAAAGCCTGAACTGGTGTTGCTCTCAATTCTAAGTAAAGTTATATATTGCGTCGTATTTTCAGTAAGGTTATAGAACTCCAAAAGGACGAGGCGTAGGATCTTCAACTAAAACTTTTCTTTTACCCGCTTGTGCATTGGATGATGTTTATAATGATATACTGCTTTTGTGGTCAGTAGTTTAGTAGGATATGAGCATACCTGTTGATTATCTGGCAATGATGCATTATGCGTACATATAATGCGTGTGTGTTCGGTTCATAACTTTTAACAGTTACTTTTTTTAAGGGGCGGAGTGAGTACTTATTTGATCTAATTTTAAATGTAAAAGCATATTGACTCGGGTTGTAGACTCAATGGGAACTATAACGGCTACTACGCACAATAGATATGTAATCGTTCACAATAACAAATGCCGACTAAACTTTTCATTCTAAAACATAAATACGAGCACACATGGCCGTGCATAGCACGGACAAAAAGAATACCTAGTTTTTCTAAACATGGATGTTTATAAATAGCATGGTTTTTAGGATTCTTACGATTTTATGATACTAACAAAGTAAAACCGTGCCACTAAAGCAAACAATTGTGGTCGTTTTTGCGTCTGTTTTTAAGGCTACCCGCAACGCACCTGAAAAATCTCGATCCTCAGTCGGTCGCGACCGAGTCGCCGCGTTGCGGCGATTCGGTCGCCGGTTTCGGTCGAGCACAAATCGACCTTAGGCACGAACGATTTTCATATTCGGTCTATGTGTTTTATTGTGTTCTATCCTTTTAGGTGGTGAAAAAGTATATTGTGTTTATGTGTTTTATTAAAAAAAAAACTTTTTTTTTAAAATTTAATATGTTTTAATCGTGTTTTAATTATATAAACTTTATAAAAAAATTCTAAATTTTAATATATTGAGCTTTGTTTAATTCCTCACAACATATATTAATTTCACAATTTTTAGAGTTAGTTTTAGCTAATGCATTATACCCTCTTTACTTCTAATGTTTCGTATTTTAGTTTATGTAGTATTTTTTTAGTGTAATGCGTGTTGTATGGAATAAAATGTTTTTTTTTTGTAATAAAATGTTATTTTTGTTAAATATAAAATGTTATTTTTATTAAATATAAAAATAAAAAAAATTGAATTAGGTCGCACTAGGTCGTCGGGTTGTGGCAAATAGGTCGCACTAGGTCGCCGGCCGAAAAAATTAGGTCGCGACCTAGTAGCGTTGTGGGTAGCCTAAGTAATCTCGTCCCAAACTATACAAGAATTGTGCTTGTCCTACATAACCACAATACGAAGTCTCCTTAATTTATTACACATTAGCAATTGTAAATTAAAGCGGTTCATACTAATTTCCATAATTTATTACTTGCACTCCAAGTTTAGGTTTATAAATACATACTCTTATCTAATATCGGTTTACCTTCAACCAAAAAAGAGTTCGAAACATATCGATTATAAAAACCAACACCTTTGATTACCTATAATTGTGCATAAAAACGAGTTTCAGAAATATAAACAAGACCCAGCCTTGTGCAATTAACTAGCCAAGCTCTATTTGAACTATATTTTCTTCAACACATCATATAAGTCGAGTTTGAGCTTTATCTTTAATTTACCCTGTTATAAAGCATTTTAAACAATTTTAAATTTAGTAAGTTTAAAAATTAAGAATTTAAAATTTCACAACTTAAAATGCCTACGTCATTTTGTTAACAAAAATTCATAATATTTTAAGATTTTAATTTTTGCTTGAACCAATTAACGAATATATATATTTTTATAAATTTTCTATTTAAAATACTGAAAATCGAATTTTCACTGTTTGTTTATAGAAAAATTATATAAATTTTATAAAAAATATCAACTAAATTTTATAAAAAATTTCTATAAATTTTAAAAAAAATTTCCGGACTCAAGTTTCAAGCCTATGGTTGGTAAAGTTGAAACAATATACCATACTCGCAAAAGAGGTGCGTCGTATTATAATCGCCCGTCACATGGTCAATCTAATCTGTATAAGCATGGTTGCAATATTCTTACTCGTTGTCAACGTTAGATTTTCTTTTTTCTTTTTACTTTTTTTTTGTTCCATAAGGCTTACTATACTAATCATATATTTAACTACCATGGTAACACAACATTTTACTTTTGGATGTTTGTGTGATGATCATGTCAACTGGTGTTTTAAGTGTGTTTTTTTTGTCACGATGTTCACAACTTGTGTAACATTCTAAAACTACATGTTTACATGTATACATTTGCTTTTAAGTTTTATGGTTAAACTTTATTTTGTCCCACATCGATACTAAGTGAGAGTAGTGCAATCTTTATAAGTCAATTTTGGATTAAATAGCTCAAACGGAAATACCTTTTGACACAATCAGGAAGTGTTGATTGTGTCTTTTGGTTTTTTCAGATAGTTATGTGTTACCTGCAGTTGCCGTGGGGAGTGAGGTTGGGGACGAGTTTAAAGAGTATTTGAAAATAGAAGCAAACCTAACCACAATATTTAGATTTGGTATGACGGTACTGGGGTCAAGACATCACCCATGGTGGCGGCTTTTAGCTCGAGGGGACCTAATATATTGACACTAGAGATATTGAAGCCGGATTTGATCGGGCCCGGATTCAATATCTTAGCTGGATGTTTGTTATGGTGTTTGAGTTGTGATGATGATGTTAACTGGTTTTCTAGGTGTTTTTCTTGTTACAATATTCACAGGTTTTTAAGCAACATTCTAAAACTACATGTTACATATATATGCATTTGCTTTCGAGTTTTATGGTTAAATTTCATTTTGCCCATATGGATAGAAAATGAAAGTAATGCAACTTTTATATGTCAAATTTCGATTAGATAACTTAACTGGAAAACCATGAGAAATAAGCAACTAACAAAAATTAGTTGGTTTTTTCAGGGTTTTTTTTCGTGTGCTCATTAGACTACACCATGAAGCAAACCGTCTCAACTGTACAAGGAAAGAGCTAAAGCCCGAGCTCAAAAGAGCTAAAGCCCAAAAGAGCTAAAGCCCGAGCTCGAGTCTAAGTTTTGGCTCATCTAATAATCGAGCTCTATTCAAAAGGATCTCATTGGCTCGCGAGCCTAAATGAACCCAAGAAATATATATACTTAATTATACGTATAATTGTGTATAAATTTTTTTTTAGAACGGATATAATTGTGTATAAATTAAACGATCTTAAAGAAAAATGTAAACAAGTTCGATCCTTATGCATTAACTAGCCAAGCTATATTTAAACTCCATTTTCTTCAACACATCATATAAGTCGAGCCCAAACCGAGCTCGAGCTTTTGTAACTTTTCACGAGAAAAGCTCGAACTCGGCTCAACTCACCTCCATTAACCTCCAATAACGCATCATCCTCTTTTCGAGTACTGGATTTAGTATCGCCTCCACGACATTTCAACGACTGTTCAGTTTTGTTCGTTTGGTCAAGGTTAGAAAAAAGTTAGAAATTATCTACGTCAAAGTTAGAAAAAAGTCAAAGGACCATTGATGTAAATTTGGTTTCTTGAATAGCATCAACAGCTTGTGATCTCAGAGCATCTAGAAGCAATGATCACCAAATTTGAATGCTAATGTTGAAGTTTAATCTTAGATGCCGGACGGCTTTACATGCTCATACTGTAACGACTGCTTATTCGGTTAATTTGGGGCAAGTTAGGCAGTTTTGGATTAGCATGCTAGTTCAACATCAAATGCATACAAACTGAACGATTAATTTGTAATGGCTAACGCCTTGTTAGATGTATGCACAAAATAAAACGATTCACGATCACTAATCAGAATCTTCCTTTACGATCAAGTAACTGCACTTATTTCTCTAGTTCCTGAAATTCCTACTCCTTTGGATTATGAAATGGGTCGAAGCACATTAAGGCTGTCATGAATATAGGTGGCCCATTCTTGGGGCTCCCAAAAGTCGTTCCAAGACTCTTTTCTTCATAAGGCAAAGATATTGTTGTCGCCAGGTGGACACCACTGCGGCGGTGGAACCGAGCAAACTTGTCTAAAAACGGGGTTTTTTTCTGTTTCATAGAGATGAAACAGTTCCGACACTGAGTGCTGGATTCATGTGTGCTAAGGGGGGAGAGGAAAAACTAGGTTCAATCCTTCGGGTATGAAAACAATATGTACGAGAGTAAAATCATGTACCGATATAACTCTACTAGAAGGAACGGGTACACAGAGCGGTGCACATCGTTTGCTGATGATTCTACAGATTATTAAGTATCCAAATATATCACTATAGTTTAATATGGTGTAGTGCTACTGTTTTTTCTCTGCAATCAACCTTAGACATGTCAACTTATTGGCCTTCTCACGCGTGAAGCACAGAGAAAGGGTTGGTGCAGAGACCACTGGCTGAAGTGGAGGGTGATCGTGTATCCTGTGTGTGTGTTGTGAGGTATGCAGGGACCAGAAAATTGCAGATGTAAAGAATGCGTTTATGTGTGAGCATTCTGTTCATGATCAAATTCATCAACACAAACGACACAATATTTGAAGAATGCGAATTAACTTCACATCATAAACTTTAGGTAAGCCACATTATTCTTCAGTAAACCAAAATAAATTTTTAAACCAAATCAATAATAAACACACATAGCAATCTGTTACACACTTCCTCTCGGTAAACAACGGATTCATCACTTCTGAACTAATGAATAAACTTGGTAGTCGTTGGACCCAATAACACGTCGACATGAACCTTTACGAAACTCGAAACCTTTAGCTTCCAAACGAGTGAGAGCCTGCCAATGGAAAGAGAACATTAATAAAGCAGTGCAATGAATATAATCACGGCAAACGGATATTAAAAACACACACACAAACAAACCTAAGTGGAAAAAAAATAAAAAATACATTCTTACCCGAGCGCATCTAGAGACAGTCCCAAATGCAATCTCGTTGACATGGCCAAGGCTTGATAAAAGTCCTTGGAGCATTTCTTGTTCTATATCAGATTCATCTTGTTTAAGTTTTTCCGCAAAAAAGTAGCATACACGGAAATTCAAGTAAGCTTTAACTAAAGAAACCACATTTTCCAACAATAACTCCTCCAAATACATATAATCTTCTATTGTTAGTGTCGATATATAAGGAGCATTGATTACGAGAGTATCTATATAATAATCTGCCTTAGGATCCGCACAGCCGTAACCAGAGATAACCAAGTTCTTAACACTCTTTGAAGTAACATCAATCCGCGTACAACCACAACATTGATTCAGCTGCAAAGTTTCCAGAAAAGGACTTCCGGATAATATATTTCCAATTGAATCTTCATCTAATTTCCCTTTGTCAATACGCAAAAACTTAAGTTGTTCACAACGAATAGCACCATTGAGAGGATTAAATACACAACGCGAAAGTTTCATACTTATATTGGACAATAAACCGACCAAAAATAACTCATGATCATAGCTAAACCCTTCATAAGTTTCTATTTTACAGCACAATCGTTCAAGTACTCCAAAGTTTCTAAACAAGCACCTTGGGATACGCCCATCAAGATAACAATCGTTCAACTCAAAAGTTTCTAAACAAGGACTTCCGGATAATATTTCTCCGATGAAATCTGCATCTAATAGCCCTTTGTCAATACGCAGAAACTTAAGTTTATCCCAACGAATAGCACCATTAGTCGGGTTAGATACACAACGCAGAAGTCTCATACCCACAGAACATGGATCATCCAAAAACAACTCATCTTCATTCCTAAAACTTTAGTAAGTTTCCGAATCACATGACAAACGTTCAAGTACACCAAAGTTACCAAACAAGGACTTGGGGATATGCCCGTAAAGAGGACAATGGTCCAACTCCAATGTTTCCAAACAAGGACTGCCGGATAATATTTTTCCTATTAAATCTTCATCTATCCCACGTAGTCAATATGCAGAAACTTAAGTTTATCCCAACGAATAGCACCATTAGTAGGATTAAATACACAACATGAAATTTCCAAACTTATAAGACATGAATTGTTGAAAAACAACTCATCATCACAGACCTGAAGATCCCTTTGCGTGTCCGACATCTGAAGGTCTACTAAATCTTGGCCTATTCTACATGATGGATTGGATTGATTAGATGGGTAGATGATTGATAAATATAAAAGAGATGAAAAGGAGATGAGGGTGTAGAGAGAGAAAGATGAGAGAAAAGAAAAGTAGAGAGAGAAAGTGAATATGGAATTAATGAAAATGTAAATCACCAACCCCTCCTAACATGCTAGGAGGGGTATATATAGTCCACCCTACATGTGGGCTTTGATGGGCTATATATTAATAATTAGATCACGAGCCCATTACATTAATATATCGTTGGAGCGACCGATCCTTAATAAATACGTAAAAACGTATTTCCAACAATCTCCCCCTAAGGGAGGTCGCTCCAAGAGACAAAGTTCTAAATATTCTATATCTCGTGATCTATGCTAACTAAGATGTGACCGAGACTTTATTGAGAAAAACGTATTTCCAATAATCTCTCCCTAAGGGAGGTCACATCTTTTTATAAAATCTTAAACCTAGCATCTATGCTTGAGTCTTCGATCTTGTTCTTGTGAATATGCTTGATGTGATCTTTGATTTAAGTCTTGAGCATGTTTTCTTGCCTTGACCTTGTGCATTCGTCACGTGTGAAATGCGCCTCTTCGTGACTTCATGTTCCACATACTTATACCTTTAAATTCTTGAAAGCTTCAGAGTTTGATACAGCGGAAGACTTGACCTTCAGACTTTCTGGAATTTGTTGAAGTACTAAGTGTATGTAGTATAAGCATGTGGTGACGACTTCTTCTGGATTATACACCGCAATGCCACCTTCTTGTTATGCTGCATAAGACAGTTAGCAACAAAACATATACACGGATGAAATGGCCTTGAACATTTCATTCTAATTCGGTAGCATTTTACCTCCGGTCGGTGAAGACTGGACGATATTAAATATCGTACTTGTGGCAGGTAGTTTCAATAAAGAACCTCCTTGACAAGATTTCGCGGGTAAACCCGTTCTCTTTACTCGACCGCCCAAAGCTGACTGCGAACGTAAAGAGTGAATCATTTGGATAATATTATCCGAATGATTTGAAGCCGTCAATTCATGTTCCTGGAACAAGTGAAGTTCAATTAAGAACCGCACCATCGTTGCTTTCCAGTTGTCACGAGCTTGATTCGTATAGAATCTTGCAAGTTACCTACCAAGTGCTGTTTGATGTTAACACTAGAAGGATTTCCATTCGTCACTGTAAATACTTAATAGTATTACTCTGAATGTTCTGGCAAGATCACTAAGATATTGCGTAGAGGCCTGGAACGTGTTTAAATTCATTTAAGAGTTTAAACCACTGTTGCTTTCCAGTTATCACAAGTTTGATTCATAAAGAATCGCACAAGCACCTACCATGAGCTTTTTGACGTTCGCTCAAGAAGGATTTCCATCTTCATTGTAAATACTTTCGTATTACTCGGATGTTCAGGCAAGATCATGAAGATTTTGCGTAGGACTCTTAAGAACTTTCTTACTTTTCACAGTGTGTGAAGAAGCAAGGAAATATGAAAGTGTGTCCTAATGAGATATTTGATGATCTCAAATGGCTCTAGACTCGATCGTGCATTTTGGATTTTAGTGAACGGAGGCTGGAGAGGAGTGCCACCTTTTCAATACCAATTTATTCGGACTGAATAAATCAATAGATAATGTGTTGTCTCCGTGTGATTAAAACAAATATCTTTTGAGAGATATCTGAGTTAGCTGGGATGGGTTGTGCCTTGCATCACTAGGTCCATGATGTCTATCTTCAATATCGAGAGTCATTAAAAATGATCTCAATAGCATATGAATTGACCCGGTTTCTGCCTAAGGTTGTAAGGAGGGCTTCTTTCTTTACACCCTTTATCTTTACAATTCTTTTTCATTCTTCAACCCCTTCAATGCTTCCCAATACGTCATCACTAGCACCTTGTTGTGATTGTTCCAGTGCTAACTTAAGTACTTGGTCGGCATTCAGCTACGCTCACAATCTTTCTCCATCTTTCCTAAGGACTACTATTTCTAGCTATGGAATGTCCTTGGGAAGATTCCTCCGGTTCTAGAGAAATCATTGGACTTTAACCTATCCTACCATCCTTATGTCACCACAATCTTCACCGTCGTGAATAGAGATGTTTTGGGTAAGTGTATGTCACCATGAAATCCATTTTGAAGTGCAAATCCATTTTGCTCCCCCTTAACATATGCCACGATATCCGAAAACATTTCGCACATGTCGGGATGAGCTAACACGTTAAGTCAAACCATTCGTGATTAATCATTTCCCATATTAAATCACATTTTCTCCCCCATATTAAAAATATTAACGCAATCGATGTTTTTAATATCAAGTGATTTAATAGCATTTTAAGAAAATTTGGGAAGAAAAATGCAAATCCAATTATCTTCATGAATTACACAAGCTCCCCCTCAAATTAATGAGGGTGTACTTGAAACGTAAATTAAATACCTTTTAAACACAAGTGTAAGGTATTTATCACGTGCAAAGATCATATATGATAATGAATTCACAAGATTAGTAATTTACGAGGTAGGACCTGAATGATGGAGAACATCATATGAAAGATTCACATGGTTCTTGTTCACGAATGTTGGTCACCTCGTCACGTCTGAAGTTATCTCTTGACTCCATGTGTATGATTGATATCGTTGTCTTGACACCAATATGTGAACTTGGCACTCTCGGCATCAAGGATTCTGAATGCTGGACAATTGCTCCCCCTCAATTGTTGACCCGTGTTCTATTGAAAGAGCTGTAGTCATCGTTTGAGTAGTCGCATCGTCGAGTATGTAGATATCAATGGTAAGTTGCTACGGTTGGTGGAGATGATAACTTCGGATTTTGGAGTCAAAGCTTTCCGGTGAAATGCTTGACTTCAATGTGAAAAGCGGGTTACTATCGAAAATAATAGCAAACCATATGGAGCATGTTTTAAATGTTTTAAACTTCTGCTCGAGCTTTATTTAAAACCCCGTGTCATTATTGAATGACATTTCTAGGTTCGTAAATATTATCGATTCCAGAAGACATGCTCGTTTTATCAAAACGTTTTTGAACACACAATTTTGAAAGATTTAGAAAAACCTTTTGAGAAATTCTTGAAAAATTGTGTTCAAAGTTTTGAAAACCAATTACTTGAGCTTAAGATTTGGAATATCTTGGGAAAGCTCAAGTCCGAGAAGTTGTAAACTTCTCGTTGTAAGGATAAGTTATCATCGGCGATAAACTTTCCTTTTATCTGAAGGACGAGTCCTAAGCTGACATTTACTTAGAAGTCGTTTTCATGAGCTTGAAAACTTTGACTGTTTTAACGGAATGCTCATGACCGAGAAAGGTTAATTTCTCGTTATGAGGAAAAGTTCTCTTATTTAAAAGATACACTTTCCTTTCTGAGCTTAAAACTTCGAATGTTTTAATACAAGCTCATGACCGAGAAAGGTGAATTTCTCGTTAAGAGGATAAGTTATCATAAAAGATAATCTTTCCTTTATTTTAAGTTCGAGTTACAGTTTGACATTTAACTGTAAGTCATAGTGCATGAGCTTAAAAACTTCGAATGTTTTTAATATTAGCTCATGCCCGAGAAAACTTAATTTCTCGTTGTTAGGATAAGTTTACCATCAGCGATAAACTTTCCTTTCTTTGAAGATCGAGTTATAGTCTGTGATGTGACTATAAGTCCTGTACAGTTAGGCTTAACCATGAATCCCCTGAGACACTTGTTTCTCTGATATCTGCTTCTTCAGCAACCAAACTCTGAGAGTATCCTTTGTTGAACGGTATACAACGATTGGACCGCTTTGTTCTTTTGGAACATCAACTTTGGGATCTGCATTCTCATTAGGAATTTGCATGCTTTGACATGGGTTAGCGATATCAATTATAGAAGCACGTGGGGGTTCACAGTTGGCTTTACTTGTGTCAGAGGCGACCTGAGTAGATGATTCACTTATCTTAGCTGGCAAACGTTTCCTTTTATAGAAAACCTTAAGTTTAGGCTTAAGTGAAGTATCATCTTTATCAATTTCCTCCCTAGTAGACTTAGTGGAATCGGAAGCTATCCTAGTTAAAGGACACTCGTTTCCTACAAGAGTGAAAGTTCTACCAGTGGGTCGCCAAACTTTACCCATGGGTTTGATTTTAGCTATCCACTGGGTTTTAAGTCTAGCACGGGAGTTCACCTCATCAAGTAATTTTTTGACACAAGAATCATGATTTGCCGTAAAGACACATTTTCTACATGTTTTACAAGTAGCATATTTAATGTCCGAGTAATTCCTAGATGATTGATCGATGCTCCTAGGATACGTCATGCTACGGTTAGCAGTGTTGGGTAATCTAGAAGGCATCTGACTAGGTTGGACATTGCTATCTCTTGCATGTGTCTTTTGCTTAGCTTCCCCAAGACCAGATTTATGGCAAACGTCATTTGAACTAGTTCTAGACGTGGTCTTGGTATTTTTAGGGAAACTAGAGGCAATCATGTTATTATGTCTTGCTAAAGCTGTTTTGGTCACATAGGGCCTAGTTGCTGGAGTGACTGGTCTAGAAAGATGAACCAAATCAACTTGGGAGGCAAACCGCGGTCTCAAGGATTATGGTCGCTCGGATCGAAATGCAGTAGGTTGTCTGACAGTCGGTTGTCTGATGAACTGATTTGTAGGCGGTTTCCCCAAGATTGATGGTTTTTCAAGCTTAGTGTCCACACTAGGTCCTCTATTTTTCCTTAATTCGTTTTTCAACGCAGCTATAGCAAAAACCTTTTCCTGAACTTGAGCTTTTAAGGTTTCATTTTCTTGGAGTAATCTATCTTGGGATGCCAATTTAGACTCTAGTAACTGAATTTGTTTCAAAAGATTATCCTTTTCAGCTTTCGAATCTAAAACTTTTTGATCCAATTTTCTTTCAAGAACAACGTTTGACTTTTCAAGTTTTTCAAAGTATGTTTCAAATTTGTCCATTATCTTAGAAAATTCAAGTTTGGCATCCTCAAGATCTTTTGATAGTTGAGCTACAATCATTTCGAGCTCTCTAATCTTGGAATCGGAAGCAGTCAATGAAGCAGTTATAATACAATTATCATGATGTACTATAGCATTCTGAACAATCTCTCCCCCATTATGACTTACATCGGATGAATCAGAAGTGGTATTGCTATCACTCTTTTCCATCCCATGTTTGTCATAATTAGGTTCAGAATGCTCAATATGCGGCATATCATCAGCATATACATCATAAACAACATTACATTGTACCATGTTTGCAGGCTCTTCGTCATAAACGGGTAAGGTGTCATCAAGAAGGATCTCGTGAACATTCCCTGACGTGCCACTGGTATCATGTTGTCCTTCCGATTCCGTGCTCTTGCCACCGTTATACTCCAAGTTGTCAACCGTATGACCATTCTCCTCTTGCATCTGCGTCATTCATTCTTGCACTCCATTGTCATACACTTGCTGAAGTTGTGATCTTTGATAAATCGAAGACGAGACCGATGTCATGAGTTTCAATATTGTATCACGGAAAACTCGAAGCTCGGTATGTGTATCTCGAAGAAAAGATTGGCAAATCACTGAACTTTCAAACTTGATGATATTGAACTGGAGGAAAGGCGTGAGTTGTGTCACAAGAGTCTTATATGCAAGTGCCGATGCAGAGTGATTAAAGTTTTCATTGTTGAGTTGCTCGGCGAGTTGGGTCAAAGTGGTGAATATTGAGTCGATGAATATATGACGATCTTGACCAAAGATTGTCACAAATTCGCTCCCTCCTTGAATCCATGAAAGAGTGACAAGATGAGACTGAAGCATTCGAAATGAAGTTAGACCACTTTCTCTAGCGCTGTCTTGCATCTGATGCAAGTCTCCCTCTTGAAATTTTGAATTCAACGAATCCATTGAGAGTCGATGAAAAATTCTTGGATCCTTGTTTGGTGAAATAAATCGATGTTTGAAATCCTCTAAGTTTGTCTATAGTTCACCTCTTTGTAAAACCGAGAGATTGCTTTGTCGTTTAAACACTTTCGTTCAAAAAATAAAAATGACCCGAATCCTTCCACTAACAGTACCCGTAAAGCATTTCAACACCCTATCTAAATATGAACTACACGTGACTATCAATAACTTTGGGGGAAAAAAAAAACACTGTTCATTCGGAAAAACACTGTTCATTCGGAAACACTATTCATTCGGAATCACTGTTCATTCGTATCACTGTTCATTCGGAATCACTGTTCATTCGGAATACTGTTCATTCGGAAAACACTGTTCATTCAGAATACTGTTCATTCGGAATACTGTTCATTCGGAAACACTGTTCATTCGGAAACACTGTTCATTCGGAAACACTGCTCATTCGGAATACTGTTCATTCGGAACACTGTTCATTCGGAAAAACACTGTTCATTCGGAATATTGTTCATTTGGAAAACACTGTTCATTCGGAATACTCTTTCATTTGGAATACTGTTCATTCGGGATACTGTTCATCCGGAAACACTGTTCATTCAGAATACTGTTCATTCGGAAAACACTGTTCATTCGGAATACTGTTCATTCGGGAAAACACTGTTCATTCGGAATACTGTTTCATTCGGAATACTGTTCATCCGGAATATTGTTCATCCGGAAACACTGTTCATTCGGAATACTGTTCATCCGGAATACTGTTCATTCGGAATACTGTTCATTCGACGAGAAAAAAAAAAAAAAAAAAAGATTTGAGAGTTGAAAACTTGTGACTTCAAAAAAAAAGATAAACTTAAAAAAGAAACAAAAACACAAACTTTTGAATAAAAAGGATTAGAATTAAAAATTTTGATTATCAATTAAAAGGATAAGATTTGAAAATAAAGATTTTTTATTTTTGCATAAAAAATTTGTGATTTTTATCTAAAATAAGTAAATCAAAGATTTGATTATGATTTAAAGCATAAAAATACAAACTTTTTTAAGATTGAAGCTTGATTAAATCAAAACCCACCAAAATCAATAAAATTAAAAATAAGAATAAACCAATCTAACCTTAGCTCTTGATACCAATTGAAGGTCTACTAAATCTTGGCCTATTCTACATGATGGATTGGATTGATTAGATGGGTAGATGATTGATAAATATAAAAGAGATGAAAAGGAGATGAGGGTGTAGAGAGAGAAAGATGAGAGAAAAGAAAAGTAGAGAGAGAAAGTGAATATGGAATTAATGAAAATGTAAATCACCAACCCCTCCTAACATGCTAGGAGGGGTATATATAGTCCACCCTACATGTGGGCTTTGGTGGGCTATATATTAATAATTAGATCACGAGCCCATTACATTAATATATCGTTGGAGCGACCGATCCTTCATAAATACGTAAAAACGTATTTCCAACAACATCCTTAAACCAATCTCTTGAACGTTACGCATAATAGCATAATGTAAACAACTATTGAGTTGCAACCTTGGCAGGTTAACGTTTATAAGTTGGAGTTTGAATTCTTTAAGGTTCACGTCGGTAGGACATTGAGTTAGGGTTTCACTTATAAACGAAAAGTAGTTGGTGACCCGATCATCCCGATAACCTTTGATATCGCCATCTAGGAAAAGGAGAGTAGGAAGTCGACTCCAGAGATGCTGCCATCGTTTGGAGATTGTAGTGGTTGTTTGAATCACCTCTTTGGTGGACATGAATCTCTCTTCTTCTTCTTCTTTGTCCATGATTTTGATTCTCGAGATGATTTCGAGTAATAAGTGATCCGGTAACGAACTGATTATATCTTTTTCGGCCATCATGGTTTTAGAAGTTAATCGAAGGTGTTGGTTTTTATAATCGATTTGTTTCAACTCTTTTTTTAGAGGGTGTTTGGTTAAGCTTATGAGTTTGGCTTAGGCTTATATTATATAAGCGCTTATATATGATAAGCTTATAAGCTCATGTTTAGTGTTTGGTTTAGCTTATCAAATGTAGTAGGGTAAAATGACAAAAAAGTACATGATATTAAATGATATGGTTATTAAATGTGGGCATAAATGTCTTTTTATATATTATTGGTATATAAGCCTTAAAAGCCACACATTTTAGGCTTACCAAAAACCCCACATATAAGCTTATAAGCCTACTTATATAAGCTTAACCAAACACTTAGTTTCGACTTATAAGCTTATATAAGCTAATAAGCTTAAACAAACACCCTTAGGTTTAGGGAGTTATGATGATAGATAATGGAGTATTTATAAACCGTTAACTTGGAAGGAAAGTAATACAAACATTAGGTCGGTGTTGGTCTTAATGTATTTATAAACCTAAACTTGGAGTGCAAGTAATAAATTAAGGAAAATATTTACAACCGACAATGTGTAATAAATTATGGAAACTTGGAATACGTATTCTAGTTAATGTATTCTAATATTATGTAACGAAATTAAGGAAACTTGAAGTAGATATTGTGCAGCTAGAGGTGGTAAATCACTTTTTGCCTATTTCCAAAAAATTATTGGACACTTTTTGCTTATTTTTTATTATTAATTGAATAAACGGGCGCATATGTAAGAAACTTATGGGCTTAATGGGCGCACATGTAAAACAATAATTAGGCTACTCGACGGATATTTTATATTTAGTTTTTATCTCCGGCTTTTAAACAAGTATTTTTATTTTTTAATTCTTCGTTTTTATATGTCTTTTTTCCTATTTTAGCTTGCGTCCGTTTAGCCCGCTCGTTTCGCCCGCCCATTTTTTCGTGCCTGTTTAGCCCGCGCCTGTTTGGCCCGTCGCCCGTTTAGCCCGTTGCCCATTTAGCCCGCCCGCCCGTTTTGCCACCTCTAATATTGTGATTTGTGGTTATGTAGTACAAGCACAATTTCGTTCAAAATAAAAATAAAAATAGTACAAGCACAATTACTTACTTACCTAAATAGAATGATAAATTTAATTGGTTAAAAGAAGTTAAATTTAAGTGATGGGTGAAAATTGTATGTTGAAAATGAAATAGCAGAAATAAACAATTCACAGCATTATATGTAAGATATTATGATAGAAACCCGTAAGTGATATTGTATTTATCATAATTTATAGATTATAAAACTCTAACTGACTTGAAGTTCACAAACCGGGCTTGAGTTTATCTTTATCCTCTAACACTCTCCCGCAGTCTGGAGCGGCAAAATCGTGAAAGCGCGGACTGGAGTAGAAACAAAACAAAAGAATAAACCAAAATAAAACCGGATAACCCAAATTATCTCATATTCTACTTTTTTTTTACGGATAACCAAAGTACCCCAAATTATTCATGCATACTCAATGTATTTTGTTCGCGTATATGGCCGCTCGGCCATATGCACGGCCATATACGCACAAATCACTTGGACGCATGCCGCACTAAGTGGCCTAGCGGATTGGCCTCCCAGCCCACTTGCCAAAGACAGGCAAAAGGAGAATCCTCAAAAGCAGTGCCATTGCCTCGGGAACGGACGAAGCATCCTGTGACAACCGTGGTTTTGAGGTTCGTCACTTGGTCTTATTTTAAGGTTAATTTATGTGTGACTATGTGATTTGCGTGTTTACATGTTACTTTGCGTGAACGAGGTTGGTGTGGATATCGTTTATGGGTATAAAGTACTCATAAGTAAATCGAGCAACGGTTATTTCATGTTCATGAGCTCACAAATTAGTGACTATTAAATGAAATGGTGTTATTTTGGTGTTTTACGTATACGTATAAATATTATTGTAAATCGTATTTTTACGATTTAGGGTTTAGCGTTTAGAGGTCTCGGATGAGGTATTTAGTCACGGGAATAATTTACGGGGTGGTTTTAAGTCATTTAGTACTTAGTTATAAAGTTTATTTCATATTTTAAGAATGTTCATAAAACTGTATATTTTACGTATTTTACGATAACCGCGTAAAATTGACTAGTTAAAAGGTTTAGGTGTAATTAATTAATTAAGGGATTAAAAGATAAATAAAAATATATATATATATATAAATAACAAATAATAAAAAAACGAAATTTAAAAAAAAATAAAAAAATAATTATATTTTTGGAAAATACTTTTGTAAAGTCAGTTTAAAGAAGAAAAAAAGAATGGGTAAAAGCCCATTAAAATTTGTATTAAATTAGGAAAAGACTTGTTTAAAGGGTATAAATACATTGCTACTAAAAAAACACAGATTTTTCTCCAAGAAAAAAAAAGAGGCGACGTGGTTTGTACAAAAAGTTAGGGTTCTTCCAAAAATCTTGGTTTTGATAAATTAAAGGTATAATCTTAATTTAATTCATGTTTTATTAATTAATCATGTTTACAATGTTAATTAACCATCATTGAGTTGATTAGGGTTTCATTAATTTTCTGGGAAAAATATTAATTAAGATCTATTAATGATTTTAGGGTTCTTGTTTAATAATTTAGGGGTAATTAATGATGTTTAGAAGGTTAGTGCATAAAGGCGTAAAACAGTCTGATTTTTAGGGCTGTCTTGTGTCGACTATTCCAGGCAGTAGGTAGCACCTTTGGTCGAGTTTCTTTTTTTTTAAATTATTTTCAGAGAGTCTACTTTTAAAAAATGTAAGGTTGGTCGAAAATGGAGTTAGGGAAGGTCGTCAAACAATTTTTACAAAAACAGTGCGTTGTTCAGGAATAAATTTGGATTTCAGAAATTTGAGTCAAAACCTAACCAAACGGATGAGATAGCCAAAGATTTTTGATTTAGGAACTCTTTATAATGTATATAAAAGGACTGGAGGTTTTCAATAAAAGTTATGGTGTTTAGGTCGGGCTTTTGGTGTCGACCATTTAGCATGTACAGAAAATCAGTTTTGGTGAAAACGACTTTTGGCATAGAGACTAAACGGAAGGGTTAAATGTGTAAGTAGGAAGTAAAATTGGTTTTTGGAGTTCTTAGATCATATAAAAACATAAATCCAGTAGGGTAGGAACCAAGTGTGGTGTTAAGTTCACTTTATGTGATCGTTTAGTGACTAGTAAACCGTACCGGAAAAAAGCTGGATTTTTACGTATAGAATAGCTTGTAGTGGGAGAACTAGATAGTGGGGATTGGGGAATTAGATTCATCTCCTTGATTGTTACTTAACTTGGGTGTTAAGACCTGAGCTAAGGGTGTCGTGTATGATTTTATAGGTTTGTAGGAGTGCTAGCTTGCTGTGCTATCAGGTGAGTTTCATAGTCCCATATCTTTTAATGATTTTCACTTCCAGGTGGGATGGAAGAGACACTGTATGGTTTTGTAACTAATGTTGTGAATGTTTTTATGGTTTGTGATGGACTTGTGTGTGCACTTATGTGATTAACTGCTATTTGATTCTTGATTGTGTTTATGATTTGGATCGGGGGGACACGTACCGTCTCAGTTATTGTGGTTTGACTTGGTACCAAGGGGATGTTGACAAGGCGGGGCCTTGGGGAGGTACATAGATGTGTGAGCATTTATGGGACCAATGGATAATGACAAGGCGGGGCCTTGGGATTGGTAAATAGGTGTATGGGCGCCTATGGTACAATGGTGTTTGGTAAGGCTGGGAGCCTTAGATTTGGTTTGGAATGATTGATCTTGAATGTTAGTTGTTAATGCATACTTGTAGCACATTGTCCATATGTTTAGTGGTTTATGGTTGTTCACAACTTATTATAATCTATTTTTGGTTGGAGTCTAAACCTATGACTCTCACCAACATTATGTTGACGTGTTTTAGTGTCTCTTTCAGGTGATAAAGTGGTTAAGCGTGAGAACATATGTGGCTAGGATTGGAGTCGTGTAGGAATGCATTTAGAAGGAGATCCCCGTTCCTTCTTAGTTTATTTTTCTGTTTGTTTCAATAAGTGATACTATGAACCTATATGTTTATTTATTTGTGTTATTTGTTTGTCTTGGGTAAGAGGTATGACTGTTACCTACATACCTAGACTCCTGCATTGATGAGATATTGTCATGACATTTGTGTCACCTTTTATGACATTTCTAATTCATATAGCTCTCTCTATGGACACGCTATTGTTGTGATGATATCCATGTGTCGCCTCCCATATTCCGCCATGGTGGGGTGTGACAGAATGGTGTCAGAGACAATGGTTATAGAGAAATAGGTTGTCTAGTCTAGTAACCTAGTCTATAGCTTAAGGGTCCCTACATATAGGCGTCATAGGAGTATGTGTGCATTTTATATTAATTAAAGTTTTCTGGATGTTATTGGTTTTTACTTGCGATGTTTGTTAAGTTTTGACTAGTATGGGTTGAACCATAGTAGTTCATACTTAGCCACATGTTATTTTCTTTTCGGGGTGTGACTAGTGCTGGTTGAACCATAATCATCCACGCTAGTCATTGTCGTAGTTTGCTTAAATTGTACATTATAGTACATAATTTGGTACATGGTAGTTTCTATCTTTTGTTGGGTTATTTTATGTACCTGAGGTATAGTATTTTTCTTTCGATGTTTAAGTCATGTTCCCAAAGAATCATGTGGTGGTTCGAGTTATTAGGAGTAGGTGGATATGAAGGATTTTAAGTTGTTTCCACTCTTATGGGCGACATGACTTATAACTGATTATGTTTTCATTTTGGATTTAGTCTATGTTGTTTTAGCTAGACTATGGATTTATGTATTTCAAGAGTTTGACTATGTTATTTTAATGGATGGAGTTTTGGACTTTTTTTGGTTATGTGGTTATGAGCTTATGTGAGTAGATGGATATATGTGTTATGTGTTGTATTAATTCTTATAAGTGTCATCATAGGAAGGAGTGCATTGGGGAAGGGTAATTGTATAAGTATGGTGGCCAACATAGTTATACAAGTACCACAACTTCAATGGATTCCTAAGTATGATTGCATGAAAGAGGGTTAGTATATGCTTGTATAGTAGATGTTAGATGGATTTAAGTATATGTATCCCGATATGCCTATATATGTATGATCCCCTACAATTATCGATTGTATCCTTAGGAGGGTGGCTAGCTCGTTTTTTTATATTAAACCTCCGTTGTAGCGTATTCTTTGAGTTTCGTATTTCACGTGTACATTTTAAAATGGTGTTCTTGGTTTTAAGTCTATTGAAATAACTTGGGATTTCTTTTGAGATAATGAAATCTTTTGTGTTGGGTCTTACATTTCTTTTGGTCGGTATATATTGAAAAAAAGGGACTTGGAAATCTACTATAGAGTTAGATTGTTGGTTGTATTCGGTAAAATAAGGGTAAGGTGTTGGAGTCGTGTTTGAAACAAGATGTAACATAAGACTTTTTTTTTAATCAACACTTATTTATTTCAAATTCTAAAAGACTTTCTTTAAAATAAAGCGAAATAAAATTTCTTTCTACTTAAATAGTTTATATAAGTGAGTTTAATCAATATACGTCATTTATAATTATTTATGCAAGACTAAACAAAGTTCATGAAAATTTCACATACATTTATTTCTTTTCATTTAAAAAGGATTACGTTAATTACTAAGAGGATTCTTTAGTTTTTTTTAAAAACAACTAGTATAAAACTGTTTTAGTCATAACTTGTTTGTTTTTAAAGCTTTTTGGGTGATTCAAAAGCCTAAAATTATGTACTCGGAATGTACTTTTCAAATATTTGGTATGTATAGTCATGGGGTGTCAGTAGCTTGATCGAAATTTTGGTACAAGTGACGGGTTCAAGGTTGAGTTTTGAATAGTAGTTTTTTTATGATTTGGGATGCACGTGATACCTAGTCTTTGAGTTGAGTTTTGAGATCGTCTAGAAGGTTATTTGTAGATTGTTTGAGTCACATAGATTGAGGAAAGAAAAAAAATATTCTTTTGGAAAAGTCGATCTTGTGCACGGTTTAAATAATATGTCGCGGGGCATAAGATGTTTTGGTTGCCATTAAGTGTTTCTTGGATCATTTTTCGTTGTCATGAGTCATTTGAATTGGTACATGTTTGAGTTTTCCTTTTGAGTTTTCGTGGTTTTGGTCTGTTTTAACTCGTGCACGCGAAATGTCGTTAGTTATCCGTGGGTTTGATTCGTTGATCGTATCTAGTGGATTCAGGATGTAGTTTTAGGTTCATATTGATTGGGAGCGTTGAGGTAGACATATGAAAGACTTGGTCGCGCCTACACGATTAAGTAGGTGGCCCTGAGAGAATGATCGGAATGCCCTTAGTAGGGATGAAAGAGTTAAAAGTGCGTAGACGAACTAATGTGGTCATGAGGTCTCTTAGGAGTGCCAAGGGAGATGAATAGAGATTTGTATAATGTATGGATATTGGCACAAGTAACGCGCCATAGAGAGTGTTGGAAGGGGATATAATACCTCAAAGGTATTTATGATTGTTCGTAAGGCATGTAAGTTTTCCGAAAATTTCCCGAGATTTAGTAGGTTTGCCTATTACTGTGAGGTAGAACCATAAATAGAGCAAGTAGGAGAAGTGAGAGGAGTTGTAGTTAGTGCCTTTCCAAGGAAATTGTTGATGGAATGATTTTAAGAGCAAGAGTTGTTAGAAATTACAACGGATGCAAGGTAAAATTTGAGTTGCTTAGTAGTAGATTGGCTGTGAAAAGCGGTTGAGTGGTCTGATAAGAGGAAGTATTGGTCTTTTAGAATACGTGTAGATTTTCGCGAGTAGAACGAGGTAGAAATTTATTCGTATTGCTTCTAAGAGAGGGTGCAAGGAGGAAGTAGTTGAAACAGCTAAGGATGTTGTATGAACGCTTTGGGTTTACGGTTATGATTTTGGCTTCGCCGAGGCGCTAGCAGTTTTCATGGAGTCAATGAACCGGGGGTGCATGACAATATATAAACGAGTTGTCATCGGGAGCATCGAAGACATCTTGATCTACTCAAATCTAAGAAGGAGAGTGAGGCGAGTTATAAGTTGGTTTTGGAGTTGTTAAGAAAGGGAATTATACGTGAGATTTTCAAGTGTGAGTTTTAGGATTAAGTTGGCCAGGACGAGTAGTCAGAGATGATGGCATATCGTGGAACCAGCAAGGGGCAAAGTGAAGAAGGGTGAGGAAGAGTTTTGGAGGCTGAAGAGGTGGATTGAATAATGAGCAGATCTTGGAATTATCGGAAGGACTGGATGAATTCGCGAAGCATGACGATACGTGGAGCAAGGATTTGGATGTATACGAGAACGACAAAGAAAGGCGGTTGTTTATACGTTGTGGGAACTAAAGATTTGGAAGAACTAGATAGACTTAGTTAGTGGAGCTGGATTGTTATATCTGCCTAGAATGCTAGAGGCATTTGGGGTACGAGACATAGAGAATGATCTATACAGATCATGAACGTCTCCAACACATATTTAATCATCTTGATTGAACATTTGGAAAAGGTGATGGGTGGAGTTAAGTGATGAAAGAAAATTGCAAGGCCAAGTACCATTTGGGAAAGGCAAGCATGGTTGATGAGACATGGAATAAGAAGAATGAAGTGAAGCTGAGACAAACTTGAACTATATGGATGACGTATTAGGGTGGTTTGGATGAAGGATGTAGGTTGCACGAGTTGATTTGTCTAAAGCAGAGAACGCGTCAACATGTATGTTGCGTGGCATGGACAATCATATGGAGAAAAGGGACGTAGACTATACTTCCTACATAGATAGGAGTAGCTTAGAAAGGGCGATGTAAGGACGAAGCTGGTGAAAGGGATACATAATGGGGTGGAGGAATAAGTACGATGAGAGTTGGGTGATAGTCGATAGACTGACTAATTCATCTCATATTTCAAGAGGAATGAGAAGTCACATAGTTGAGAAGTTGGAAGGATTGCGTACGGATGTGATGGAATAGAGGGTTTTACGTAAAAGTTAGCCTAGTATGTATGGAATGCCTTATGAAGGATTATGGCAAGGGAAGAAACGATGGGAAGCAAGCGTAGTATACCGTTGATAGACTAATGTTTGGTATGATCATACTATAGGGGTAATTGAGAAAGACGCCTAGAGCATTGGTGTAAGATTTGGAGATAGTTGGAGAACGCATTATATTAGGAAGAATTCTCCTACAAAGAGAGAGTCACCGGTGAGAGGGGCATATTCCCCATTGATGAGGATGTAAGGAATAAAGGATGAAACACCTAAATTATAGGCTGAAGACGGGATATAAGATGGTATGAAAATTAAGATTGTGGAGAGACAAGCGAAAAGTAGTATGGAGGAAGAATGATTCGAGGGAGCAAGAGGTTCTAAAGATAGTGGGGTGATATTGAAGAGAAACCGTTAGAGCAAGAGGTTAGTAGTCACGAACAATGGAACGTCCACCTAGAGAAAAGGTGTAACACATGTTAGTATGAAGGATGGTTAGTTACTTGGTGACGAGCATGGGAAAGCAAGGATGAGGTGGTGGTTATGACATGTTTCTTGTGAATATTATAGGAAGCTTTTGGTTATGCAATCCTGCATATACCATTGGATGTGTTTAAGGTTGGGAGAACATCCGAATGATGGAAAATCCGTAGAGGATAGAAGCCGTTAGGTATGGTGATAGGAATTGTAGTAGAAACTGCCGGAGTTAATTCATAGGAGATGAGGTGGATCATCGTTACAGTAGGATGAAGTTAGAAGCGGCCAACGTATTGGACCGGAGGTGGATCAGAAAACTATGGAGGTGGTGGCAGTGACTAAGTAGAGGTTGAAAATAGCAAAGAACCGACAAGAGAGCTATGCGGGCAAGAGGCATAAGCCGTTGAGATTTGAGATAAAGTTATGCTAAAGGTTTCACCATGGAAAGGGGTGATGCGGTTTGGAAAGAAAAGGGAAGTTAGCACCTAGATTTGTGGGTCCATTTGAAATCCTTGAAAGGATTGGGCTAGTGGCGTATAGGTTGAGATTACCGGAGGAATTGAGTTGTGCATGACGTATTTCATGTATCAAACTTGAGGAAATGCTTAGCAAGAACTGACTTGCAAGTACCGTTAGATGATATTAGTATGGATACGAGTCTTCGTTTTATCGAAGAGCCGATAGAGATTTTGGGTCGTGAAGCTAGGACGTTGGATAAAAATGGTAATATACCGTAGTTATGGGTAGCTGGAATTTGAAACGTGGACTAGAGTTCACGTGGGAACGGGAAGGATTTATGAGGAGCAAGTATCCTCAGCTAATTGATAATGACAATCCTAAGGAGTAAATCTCGGGACGAGATTTCTACTAGGAGGGAGAGATGTAACAACCGTGGTTTTGAGGTTCGTCACTTGGTCTTATTTTAAGGTTAATTTATGTGTGACTATGTGATTTGCGTGTTTACATGTTATTTTGCGTGAACGAGGTTGGTGTGGATATCGTTTATGGGTATAAAGTACTCATAAGTAAATCGAGGAACGGTTATTTCATGTTCATGAGCTCACAAATTAGTGACTATGAAATGAAATGGTGTTATTTTGGTGTTTTACGTATACGTATAAATATTATTGTAAATCATATTTTTACGATTTAGGGTTTAGCGTTTAGAGGTCTCGGATGAGGTATTTAGTCACGGGAATAATTTACGGGATGGTTTTAAGTCATTTAGTACTTAGTTATAAAGTTTATTTCATATTTTAAGAATTTTCATAAAACTGTATATTTTACGTATTTTACGGTAACCGCGTAAAATTGACTAGTTAAAAGGTTTAGGTGTAATTAATTAATTAAGGGATTAAAAGATAAATAAAAAAATAAATATAAATAACGAATAATAAAAAAACGAAATTAAAAAAAAAATAAAAAAAAATAATTATATTTTTGGAAAATACTTTTGTAAAGTCGGTTTAAAGAAGAAAAAAAAGAATGGGTAAAAGCCCATTAGAATTTGTATTAAATTAGGAAAATACTGGTTTAAAGGGTATAAATACATTGCTACTAAAAATACACAGATCTTTCTCCAAGAAAAAAAAGAGGCGACGTGGTTTTTACAAAAAGTTAGGGTTCTTCCAAAAATCTTGGTTTTGATAAATTAAAGGTATAATCTTAATTTAATTCATGTTTTATTAATTAATCATGTTTACAATGTTAATTAACCATCATTGAGATGATTAGGGTTTCATTAATTTTCTGTGAAAAATAGTAATTAAGATCTATTAATGATTTTAGGGTTCTTGTTTAATAATTTAAGGGTAATTAATGATGTTTAGAAGGTTAGTGCATAAAGGCGTAAAACAGTCTGATTTTTAGGGCTGTCTTGTGTCGACTGTTCCGGGCAGTAGGTAGCACCTTTGGTAGAGTTTCTTTTTTTAATATTATGTTCAGAGAGTCTACTTTTCAAAAATGTAAGGTTGGTCGAAAATGGAGTTAGGGAAGGCCGTCAAACAATTTTTACAAAAACAGTACGCTGTTCAGGAATAAATTTGGATTTCGGAAATTTGAGTCAAAACCTAACCAAACGGATGAGATAGCCAAAGATTTTTGATTTGGAAACTCTTTATAATGTATATAAAAGGACTGGAGGTTTTCAATAAAAGTTATGGTGTTTAGGTCGGGCTTTTGGTGTCGAACATTTAGCATGTACAGAAAATCAGTTTTGGTGAAAACGACTTTTGGCGTAGAGACTAAACGGAAGGGTTAAATGTGTAAGTAGGAAGTAAAATTGGTTTTTGGAGTTCTTAGATCATATAAAAACATAAATCCAGTAGGGTAGGAACCAAGTGTGGTGTTAAGTTCACTTCATGTGATCGTTTAGTGACTAGTAAACCGTACCGGGAAAAAGATGGATTTTTACGTATAGAATAGCTTGTAGTGGGAGAACTAGATAGTGGGGATTGGGGAATTAGATTCATCTCCTTGATTCTTACTTAACTTGGGTGTTAAGACCTGAGCTAAGGGTGTCGTGTATGATTTTATAGGTTTGCAGGAGTGCTAGCTTGCTGTGCTATCAGGTGAGTTTCATAGTCTCATATCTTTTAATGATTTTCACTTCCAGATGGGATGGAAGAGACACTGTATGGTTTTGTAACTAATCCTGTGAATGTTTTTATGGTTTGTGATGGACTTGTGTGTGCACTTATGTGATTAACTGCTATGTGATTCTTGATTGTGTTTATGATTTGGATCGGGGGACACGTACCGTCTCAGTTATTGTGGTTTGACTTGGTACCAAGGGGATGTTGACAAGGCGGTGCCTTGGGGAGGTACATAGATTTGTGAGCATCTATGGGACCAATGGATAATGACAAGGCGGGGCCTTGGGATTGGTAAATAGGTGTATGGGCGCCTATGGTACCATGGTGTTTGGTAAGGCTGGGAGCCTTGGATTTGGTTTGGAATGATTGATCTTGAATGTTAGTTGTTATTGCATACTTGTAGCACATTGTCCATATGTTTAGTGGTTTATGGTTGTTCACAGCTTATTATAATCTATTTTCGGTTGGAGTCTAAACCTATGACTCTCACCAACATTATGTTGACGTGTTTTAGTGTCTCTTTCAGGTGATAAAGTGGTTAAGCGTGAGAACATATGTGGCTAGGATTGGAGTCGTGTAGGAATGCATTTAGAAGGAGATCCCCGTTCCTTCTTAGTTTATTTTTCTGTTTGTTTCAATAAGTGATACTATGAACCTATATGTTGATTTGTTTGTTTTATTTGTTTGTCTTGGGTAAGAGGTAGGACTGTTACCTACTTACCTAGACTCCTGCATTGATGAGATATTGTCATGACATTTGTGTCACCTTTTATGACATTTCTAATTCATATAGCTCTCTCAATGGACACGCTATTGTTGTGATGATATCCATGCGTCGCGTCCCATATTCCGCCATGGTGGGGTGTGACACATCCTATTATCCAGAAAACTCTCATCGGCTAACCGGTCCAAAGAGTAAACCTGACAGGCGCCTCAAAAGCAGGGAATGTTCTCTTGGGAGCAGGCGGCGCACCTTATTATCCAGGAGCCTCAATTTAGCTGATGGACCAAAGGCTGGCCTGTCAGGTCACAAGGCTCAAGAAGAATATTCTCTTGGGAGCAGGCGGCGCGCCTTATTATCCAGGAGCCTCACTTTAGCTGCTGGACCAAAGGCTGGCCTGTCAGTTCATAAGGCTCAAGAAGAACAGCCTCCAAGGAGCTACAGTAAGCTATAGTATTCTGAGTACTATAAATACCCTACTTACATTCAGTGCATTTCATATATTCTAATACAGACATTTATTACATACACTACATTGGCCTTTAACAACAACCATAGCTTTAAACTTGTCAACAAGGCCAGAAGACTTGTATTTAATCTTGTAGATCCATTTATTGTTAATAGCCTTTGCCTTTATATTAGCAGGCAAATCACATAAGGTCCAAGTATTATTCCTTAAAAAGGCTTCAATTTCATTGTTCATAGCCTCAACCCACCTACTATCTTTCACAGCTTCATAGTAGGTGGATGGTTCAACAGATTGGTTACGAGTGGTAGCAAAGCAAAAGTTGGTGGTGTTCAACTTAGAATAATTAACATGCTTCTCAATACCATACTTGAGTTTACTATCAAGAACAAAGTCATTAAACTTAGCAGGCAGTTTAGTGGGTCTACTAGGCTTTCTAACAGGCTGCTCCTCTTCTATAGGATGGTCCCCACCATGATCAATGAAATAATTAGAGGAACTTTCATTTTCAAAGTTGCCCTTAGAGCAGATTTGCACATTTTCACCTATGGTGGTTGTAGGGTTCTCCTCTTAAAGATGCACATGGGCATCATCAATAGTAGGATGAACCCTACCATCCAAACCAGGTGATGCTCTCTCATCATCATTGGGACTTGCATAAGTTTGGTTATCAAAAAATGTTAAGAGATCAACATCACTTGTAACAACTACATCAGTTGAATCCATTCCACTATTGTTTTTTATTTTGAAAGGAAAGACAGTTTCATAGAACTTCACATCCCTAGAGAAAAGAGTTCTTCTATAATCCAAGCTAAATAGTTTATAAGCCTTTTTAAAAAAAGAATAACCAATGAGAACACATTTCTCAGACCTAGGTGTGAGTTTGTCACTGTTATTCAAACAAGTAGAAAAACACAGACATCCAAAACATTTTAAATGAGAGATTAGGTTTTTTGCTATAGAGCAATTCATAGGGGGGACCTACCATTTAAGACAGAAGAGGGGAGCCTGTTGATCAAATAAACAGTAGTTAAAATACATTCAGACCAAAAATTGATAGGAATCCCACCCTAAAACATAAGACTCCTTTCAGCAATCCCATTTTGCTAAGGGGTATGAGGACAATAGGTCTGATGGATGATACCCAGAGAAGAGAGCATAGTGTATACTTTGTTATTGACAAATTCAGTCCCATTATCAGTTCTAAAGATTTAACTTTGGTATCAAACTGAGTTTTAACAAGATTAATAAATTGAGTTAACCACTTAAAAACCTCATCCTTAGATTTCAAAAGGTAAGTCCACACATCTCTAGAGTAATCATCCACAATGGTAAGGAAGTATCTATACCCTTCCTTACTAGGAACCTTGTAAGGGCCCCACAAGTCCAAGTGAACAAGATCACCAAGTTTACTGGACTTGTGATCACTCAAGGGAAAGGGTTCCCTTGTTTGTTTAGCCCTGGACAAGTTTCACAAACAAAAACGGAGGTGTTTTTAGAAAGTTTGAGGTCATTTTTGAGAGCATTGAGAACTTGGTCAGAGGGATGACCAAGTCTACAATGCCAGATATCTTTAGAGGTGTTAAAGGTTACAGCAGTGTTAACAGTACCAAGGCTTTTAGTCTTAAGGTCATCAAACAAGTAGAGCCCCCCAGATTCACTACCACTCCCTAGAGTAGTCCCCTTGGCCAAGTCCTGAATGTAACATTTATCCTCATCAAAACCAACAAACAATTTACTATCCTTAATAAGCTTGTTAACAAACATCAAGCTAACACAATAACCAGGAACAACCAACACATCATGAAGAACAACATTGTTAGAAAGTTTGAGGTCACCAATTTGACTTATATTGGCAACAGTGCCATTGGGGTGACCAACAGAGATGTTGAAGTTGGAAATATCAACAACATTGAACATACCAACTGTGGAAGTGGTAAGATGTTGGTTAGCCCCAGAATCAATAATACATCCCAAAGTAATGGTTTTAACAAGAAATTTAGAGTTCCCACAAAAAAACTTGGAAAAGTTAACATTAAACCAAACATTAGCATTAAAGAAAGAGATTCTACCTTCCATATTGGACTGAGTGTTGCCAGAGGAGTCATTGATCAAACTAAGGAGCTTCTGCATTTGTTCAGTGGTGAAAGAGTTTGGAGAATTACAAGTGGAAGCTTGTTTTTCTCCAGTTTTGATATTACAATTAGCATTAAAATTGGGCTTAAAAATAGTTTGCCTTTGATTATTACCCCCCTTCTTTATGTAACCAGCAGGATAACCAATCAATTCAAAGCATCTATCAACAGTATGACCAATTTGATTGCAATTAGTGCACAAAAGATTAGGGTTAGGACTCCTAAAGTTTTTAGACCCATTGCCCATGTTGGGGGGTTCTATTAGAAGCATTGGAAGTTTTTATCCTATTTTGATTAAAGGTCTTAGCAGCAAAGGAAGTAGCATTCAATTTAGCCTTTGTATGATCAGAGTTATCAGGAACACCCCTATGGGATTCCTCTCTAGATACAGTGACATAAGCTTCCTTCACATCAGGGAGTGGATCCCTGGTGAGAAGTGCAGTCCTAACAGGCTGATAACAGTCATCAATCCCCATAAGAAACTGCATAAGCCTCATGATTTGCTGATGCAAAGCTAATTCAGTGCTAGTAGAACAAGAACATTTAACAGCACAGACACATTTAGGAATCTTAGAAACAGCATCAAACTCTCTCCATAGAGATTTCAACCTATGATAATAATCATATATAGAGCTACCCCTTGTTTAACAGACCCAATCTTTTGAAGCAAATTATAAACAATGGAACCATCAACCTTGTCATAAGTTTCATTAAGCTCTTTCCAAACATTAGCAGCATTTTTAGAATTAACAAGACCCATGTAAACATCACTGGAAACCACATTCATAATCCAAGTAAGAACCATAGCATTGCATCTATCCCATTGAGCACACAACACATCATCAGTATAAGACTCTCTTAAGCAAGACCCATCAACAAAATCAAATTTGTTCCTAGCTTGTAAAGCAAGTCTCATAGCATTGTTCCACATCCTATAGTTCTCAGTCCCCAACAGCTTAAAGGGGACAAGGACGGAGCTACTATTATCACTATTATGAATGTTAAGTGAGTTTCCAGCATCCAAATTGCTGACGAGAGCAACAGGATTGGTGGTGGTCTCAGGAGAACCCCCACAACCACCATTGGGTGGTGGGGGAGGAGCACCACTAGCACTCATAACTCACACACAGAGAGAGCAATAAGCACACAAAGCAATAAGCAGAAAGCAAAAAACAGACAAACCAAGGCAGAAAGAATAAAGCAGATAGAACAAGACAAATATAACCACAATAAACACTCAGAAGGTGAGCACCAGAAATGTCAAGCTGTGGACTGGGATTGGCCAGAGCATGTATCCTCACCAGTCAAGGTTGGAGGGTCAAGATGTTAACCGAATCCGTTTGCACCCACACACAAGACAACAGTGACTCACAATAGTAACCAAGAGAGAGGCAAGAAAGAAGAATGAAAGAAGACTTACAGCGGAAACAGCAACCAAAAAGGCACCCAATCTCTAGATTCACTTAGTCTAGAGGATGGGTAAACCACCAATCAGAAACCCCCAAAAAAGTAACAAGCTAGGGTTATCAAACCCTAGCAGATATACCTGTGTAAATTAGCAAAAAAATGGTAACGGCACCACCAAAGGTGATACCAGGATACCAATAATAGAGAAAACCCCAAAAATTTAAATTAGGGTTTCAAGAAACCTTAATCCAATCTTCAAGATTTTAAACGACACCACCGAATAAATCAACGGTAACACCTATTAAAGCTTCCTGGGCACCACAGAAATACAACCCCCAAAAAATAAAATTAGGGTTTGTGAAAACCCTAATAATATTTTTCAAGAAAACGAACGACACCACCAAAACAAGCTTCCAGATACGTCAAGAGAGCAAGAATCACCACCCAAAGTATAAAACCCTAAAAAATTAATTAGGGTTTCGAAAAATCAAAAAGTTGATTATAATAAAAAAGAACCGAGAGAGCTTCGATAGGCTGAAAGATCTACAACCAAAGCTCTGATACCATGTTAATAAACACAATATCACAGATAAGAGAGATCTTTACACCCAACCAACCACCCCTTTGGTGTAATTTATTATAAATCAAGGTTCAAAACAGAAAGATAAAGATTAGTCCCCAAACGGGTGCTAATCAAACGATTACAATAGAAATGGTGAGAACGTCTCAACTAGGTTGATCCGTTCTCCTCACATACAAAGGATCACTCAAACACTCAACTATACAAGATGAAGATAATCAAACTCCCAGGTCAACCTCCATGGATGAAGTGAGAGAGAGAGAGAGTTGTGCACACACACACATATATGTGTGTGTTGTGAATGTGTGATGATGAAACCCTAGTCAAAGACTAGGGTAATATACAACTTGGTCAAAGAGGCTCAACGGTTCCAAAGCCCATCAAGGAGAGACCAAAGCCCAACAGCAAAGCACAAGCCCAAAGGCTAAACCTGAAACATAACAAAACACAGAGCCAAAAATATATAACACAATGCAAAGTTAAAATGTACCTTTTGGGAGATTTTCAAACCAACAACATCCTTTGTCGACAAGTTACCATTATAACTCGAGACAATAGATATGACAAGCAACTTCACACTCACCTCAACTTGTCATTTGCCCAACCTCACACAATATATTAACAAGAAAAACTTGTATTCCTCACCGATGTGGGATTAAGACATGAAGTTGATCTACAATCAAAAGGATTGGAGCTTCTTCGAAGTGGTGCTATATGCTATCAAGTTCTCATGGAGAATTGTGAATAGTATCGGAAGAAGAACTACAAATAGAATTTCCTTGAAATTGATTGATGCACTAAATGAGATTGTATATTTATAAGAAAATTACAAATTCGTTAGCATCAAAGTATATATAACAACAAATCATTTTCCTCAACCAATGTGGGATTAAAAAGCAGTTGTTTACAGGACACTGTCTTCACTTCTAATCACACTATTTACAATAAGTTCAATCACAAACGGTTCTGCTTTTCACGGGAGGTGTGTGATATTTACATTTAATGTACATTAGTGGGGTTGTTTATGCCGATGGCGATGATCACGATGGTAAACGAGGGGAGCGTCTAGTGGGAATATGTGCATTAAGAAAAGGAAGCCAAAGGTTGCTGCTCAAATAATGTTGCAATTCTAACAATTGATGCAAATAGTCACAGTTTACTAGTATCTAAAAAAACTAATGCACCACCACCCTCTTACTAACTTTTGAAGGATTTCTTCCAGGCGGAGGGAAAAATATAATTTCAATAGGTTTGAGTGGTGCAACCATCCTCGTAGAGTCGTAGCTATCACATATCCCCCCTTGTATACTAGGTTGTTTATCAGATTATTGATCATACCCACAAAAATTTATACTTGTTTTTGGAGATTATTTGTTAGTATGCATAGTGTCCTCACGTGTTTCCGTTAAAAAAAACTAAAACTATCCATGATGCTAATAAAAATTTTGTTATAATGAGTGAAAGACCATTTGCATGACCAGGGGCGTACGCACATGAGAGTCGGACGTGGCATATGCTACACCCGATTTTAGGCCATGAAAGATAAATGTATTCTAGAATAGGTTTTTCTCGATGCGTGCAATATCTATTTTATAATAGTGTGAGGCAACTTTAGTTCTAATAATTGTAAAAAAATTGTGCAACACGCCTATATGAATGACCCGCCATGCGACTTTGCAGTTTCCATAATGAAAAACAGCAAGTCATACTGGACGTTATGTAAACGTGTATACGCAAAAGTCATACAAAGTTAACATGGTATGAGAAACAATGACTTCGAACGTATTCACAGTGAGAGATCATATATATAGTTGATCATGAATTCTGGATTTCTACATCTTAGCTTTTTCTTTATGCAAAATCGTTAATTTAGTTAGTTGGGTTCTTCTTCTTCAATGGGGTATATCCCACATCGCCTCATAAGTCATAACCAAATCTGCAAATGGTGGAGGTTGTTATAAAATGAGAGGCATAACAACTGAAAGGCATATATTGACACAATTTAAAATACTACTAGTATGGTATTTTTTGTGTTAGCAATTACTAGTTAAAATATATTATGAAATTTTCTTTTTCGTAGTGTATTGATATTTTTTATTTAATTAAAAATTACAAATATTAAATCTCTCATGAAACAAAAATACTTAATATTTGTTAATATGTATCTAATAAGAGTCCGGTTATTTAAGATACCTTGTATCCTTTGGATACAAGGGGACAAATCTGGACCGTCCATCTCATCTTATCCAACAACCCATATTAAAAACAAAAAAAAAAGCGGAGGGGTAGTTTCGTCATTTTACCCCTCCCACCTAACACCACCTACCACTCTCTGGGATCGATTTCTTCTTCGTCTTCTCTCTAAAACACACATAAACACACACACACACACACACACACACACATATTTACATCTTAATTTATCAACACAAACATCAAATCCTTCGATCATCACCGTCACAAATCGATCATCCTCTTCATAAATAAGGTAAAGTTCATTCGATCTGTTTTGATTCATCTTTTTTAGCTTATTCGATGTGAATAAGCTTATAACTCATCTTATTTTTATAGCTTATTTGATAAGTTACATGAATTTAACATGTCAAATGATAAGGTAACTTGATGCTTAATGTGAATAAGCTTATTGATAATCATCACCTTTATTATGATGAATTATAAGCTAACTTATTAGCTTATTTTCATGAATTATAAGGTTTTTTAGCTTAATTTCGCTGAACATATTTAGTGTAACCTGTTTGTGAAGTATCATATATGATATACTATATCATATATGATATAAGCTAAAATATCATATATGATGAGATATATCATATATGATAATGTGGTTGAAAATTGAATTAACTCTTTTTTTAATGGATTAATCTGGCTCAACATATTTAGTATGACTTGCTAATGAAGTATCATATATGATATGCTATATCATATATGATATAAGCTAAATATCATATATGATCAAATATATCATATATGATTATGTGCTTGAAAATTGAATTAAATCTTCTTTTTTTGTGTAGAGAAGGTTGTTTACAAGGCGTGTTGAACATTCCAAGCATCCAAAAGGCCAAGAAGCTTAATGAAGAAGCTCGTGAATTTTTCTTTTACGTTTATTGTTTGTTTTTTCTTGTAATCTCCTAATGGAGTTTTGAAGTATATGGACGATTTTGTAATCAATTGGTATCTCGTACAACATCTTGTTAATATGATTTAACTTTCTTGGTATTATGTCATGATGGTTTTTATAAATTAAGTCATACAGAGTATATGATCATGCACTATCATATATGACACTCAAGAAAAACTTAGATTTATTAAATAAAGAATCTGATGAATTCATGATTACAACAAAGAGTATGCACAATTAATAATCAAACACTTGTTCATAACATAAAAATGTACTTTTGAACAGAATCATATATGATAATTCAAACCGAACGTAACCTAATGTAAAATCATATATGATATACCTCTGATATCATATATGATAACAATTTATACAAAATCAAAAAAATGCAAAAAAACAGATTATCAAATAATGAATTCATGAACAACGCCTACTCCATCTTGATCCTTAAAACATATCCATGCACATCCTCTTGTTATAATCAACATCCCTCTCTGCTTTGCTCCAAAGCTGCCAATCGCACCATCTCCGTCTGACTGCATTTATAAAAGATAAAAAGAACATATTATGCAACATTTTAACACCAAAATAAATTACTCATATATATGATAGAAGACAAGTTTCAAGAGTTTATATTGATTTTCTAAAAAATACTCATACATAATCTGTTTTTTCTTATGGTTTATTTGATATATCATATATGATAGTTATATCATATATGATATATCATCAGTTATCATATATGATATATCTATCATATATGAAAAGTGATGATATATCATATATGATATATATATATCATACATGATATATCAAGCTTATTGCAGCCTACATCAGCAAACTTAATCCAACTTACATAAAATACCTTACGATTTGTCAACATAAGCTAATAAGCTAGCTTATTCATAACTCTCGTGTAATTTGTAAGCTTATTCACATAACTCCTATCTAATTCTCAAGATTATTTATAACTCTCATCTAATTAAAAATCTTATTCAAACAAATAAGCTTATTCACATAAATCACCTAATTAAAAGCTAATTAGAATAAATTGATCAAAATAAGAACAATCAATCGGAATAATTCGATCGAAATAAAAACTATCAATCGCCATATTTCGTTCAAAAAAGCTAATGAAAATAAATTAATAAGCTTATTCAAAATCAAATAAGTTAAAAAAATAAGCATAGATTATAAGAATACAAACCTGATATGAATTCGTGTTAAGTAATCGATCTAATTAATCGATTGTGATGGATTCATGATGATGTTGTGATTGTTCGCTTCAAATTTTAGAGAGAGAAAGTAGATCGGGAGAGAGAGAGAAGTGAAAGAACGGGGTGTGTGTTTTTCTGAGAAAGAAAGGAGAAAGTTGTGTAAATTAAGGATTTAATCTCAGCCCTTGAATGAGATGGAGATGGATAGTGGTGATGAGTCCCCTTGTATCCTAGAAAACTTTGGTATCCAAAAGAACTTAAATCATCTAATAATGTAAGTTAAAGTTGGTTTTCCAATGTTCTTTCGACGATACTTGATGATCAAACATATATAATATTTTCATTTCACTTTCTATTAGAAAAGACAAAATATAAGACCACTTTTTACATTTTCTATATTAGATAGTACTGATGGAATTATGATAAAATATGACCTAGTGTATAAAATTTTGTAAGCATACTAATTAACTAACATATCGCCGGGTGCATTTAAGAAACATACTTTGATTGATCATATACATTTAAAAAAAATCGATAATTTTTTTAAAATTAACATCGCATTGAAGAAATCTATGGATATCTTGAGACCTCACGAAAACTCCTGGTTTCGTCCCTCCTAGATAACATAAGTTGTCTTAGTTCACTTGTTATAATCAAAAGTTGAAACATTATTACATGTCGTGTCGACGTCAACTACTAAGACTTTGCGTCAATCCCTTTTTATTAGGAGTCGTATGCTCTAAAAGCGACAACAATTTTCAGATCTAAGTAGCGTCTAGGTCTACTATACTTGTAGGTTCAAGTTTGTGTGGTGACCCACTAGACCACCTCCGGCGAGTGATGGTATCCAATGGCAGCGTTAGAAACATCATTACCGAAATGTCATAACCCACTGAACGCAGTTAGCAGAATTTTGTGACCGCGGACGTGGTTATTTTCATTGGCACTGAAGAGAATATAGGAATGAGTGATAAATAGAAAGTTAATGTTAATTATTTTAGGTTAGAGAAAAGAACAAATATGCAATTATATTTTAAAGAGTAAAGTGCAAAAATCATCCCTGTGGTTTGTCAAAAGTTTGAATTACATCCCTCGTTAATACTTCGCGCAACATACATCATTGTGGTTGTAAAATAGTACACCATACATCCCTGAGGACGGATGGTGCAAATATTTTTCCGTTAAGGGTTAAAAGTGTTTGTTATCTTAGGGGTATTTTAGTCCTTTTACAACCTAGGGATGATTTTTGCACCAAACTTTTCAAAAAAAAAAATTTCCAAAAAAAATTTCAAAAATATTTCAAATTTTTTTTAAAAAAGTTTCGAAAAATGTTTTCTTTTTTCGAAAAATGTTTTTTTTAATGTTTTTTTTAAGTTTAGAAAATATATTTGAAAAAAGTTTTTTTCAAAAAAATTCAATTTTTTTTTTAAAAAGTTTTGAAAAATGTTTTTTTTAATGTTTCGAAAAATGTTTTATTTTTTAAATGTTTTCTTTTTTAAAATAAGTTTCAAAAAAAATTTGAAATTTTTTTTTTCAAAAAGTTTCAATTTTTTTTTAAAATTTTCGAAAAAAGTTTTTTTTTCAAAAGTTTTTTTTAAAAAAAGTTTTTTAAAAAAAGCTTTTTTTAAAAAAAGTTTTTTTTTCGAAAAACATTTTAAAAAATAACTTTTATAAAAAAAACTTTTGAAATTTTTTTTTTTCGAAGATTAAAAAAAAATTGAATTTTTTTGAAAAAAAAGTTTTTTAGAAAAGCTTTTTTTTAAAAAAGTTTTTTTTTTCGAAAAACATTTAAAAAAAAAACTTTTTTCGAAAATTTAAAAAAAAAATTTGAATTTTTTTGAAACTTATTTTAAAAAAGAAAACATTTAAAAAATAAAACATTTTTCGAAACATTAAAAAAAACATTTTTCAAAACTTTTTAAAAAAAAAATTGAATTTTTTTTGAAAAAAACTTTTTTTCAAATATATTTTTGAAACTTAAAAAAAACATTAAAAAAACATTTTTCGAAAAAAGAAAACATTTTTCGAAACTTTTTAAAAAAAAAATTTGAAATTTTTTTGAAATTTTTTTTGGAAATTTTTTTTTTGAAAAGTTAGGTGCAAAAATCATCCCTAGGTTGTAAAAGGACTAAAATACCCCTAAGATAACAAACACTTTTAACCCTTAACGGAAAAATATTTGCATCATCCGTCCTCAGGGATGTATGGTGTACTATTTTACAACCACAATGATGTATGTTGCGCGAAGTATTAACGAGAGATGTAATTCAAACTTTTGACAAACCAAAGGGATGATTTTTGCACTTTACTCTATTTTAAATAATGCAGTAGTGTTATTATTATGTACAGTAAGTTTTTTTATATATTTGTGGGAAAAGAAAAAAATGTGTTTTGTCTGCTACGAAAAGGAAGCCAAACGTTGCTGCTCAAATAATGTTGCAATTCTAACAGTTGATGCAAATAGAATATTTGGAAGTACTACTATGATTTTCTTCACTTCAAATCTTCCATGTGAGATGGGTAGCGGTGGTAGTGAGGGTGTTAGCGAGGGTGGTGGTGTTGGTGGGTGGCGGTTCTTGCGAGCGCGGTGGTGTTTTTGGAAAATCAAAGTAGAGTTGTTAAGAAAGTGGGAGGAAAAGGACGAAAATATCCTCACGTGAGAAAGATATAACTGCCAAAATTAGAGATTTTTTCGCACCAAAATGCGAAGTTCAAGAGCGTTTTAGTACGAGCTTTGTTTCAAAAGCTTTCTCGCTAAAATGACATAGTAAAAGAACAAATTTTGCACTTTACCCTTTAACAAAATAGTACTGCTTATGTTTTTTGCTCTCATTTTGCTGCCTATAGCTTTATCGAATTTAATTATGATATGTGGTTACGAATTTTTTTTTCGAGCCTTAGAAAGATCTGAGGCCTAAAGCGTTTACTTGAGCAGCTTTATGGTCGAGTCGGCCCTGCTTCTCACTCGCTATACAAATAGACAAAAAAATAACTCAATGAACGTTTCCACATTTCACAAGCTAAGATAATGTTAGGCTTGGTCCACGTACTATAATCGAAACACAAATAAATTTTCGGTTGATGTCGACTAACTAGATTCTACGTACATCAAATTAAACACATTTTATTAATCTTAGTGCTCATACTCAACGATATCTAGCTTTCGTCTTTCCTTGAAACTTTAGGATGACAGGGGGTCTTGACTCTGAAACGCCTTTCTAGAGTGCTCATGTTCAACGATATCTAGCTTTCGTCTTTCCGAAGGATTTCTTGCAGGGAGGGAAAAATTAAATTTCAAATGGTTTGAGTGGTCCAAACATCATCCCTTGTATACTAGGTTGTTTATCAAATAATTGATCATATCCACAAAATTTGATACTTGTTTTTAGAGATTATTTGTTAGTATACAAAGGCGGCGGACCCATGATTTATAATAAAGTGTTGCACAAATATTTTTATAATTATTAGTACTAAGTATGTCTCACATCACATAAAAATGGGTGTTTCACATGTCGCGAAAGCATTTATTTTATAAAGAGAATTTACCCTTCGTAACTTAAAACAGGGTGTATCACGTGTCACACCCGACTCTTATATGAGTCCGCCCTTGAGTATGCTGTTAAAAAATACTAACCGAAATTTAGTCATACCGGACGTTCATTCGCAAAAGTCATATAAAGTTAACATGATATGAGAAACGTATTCACCGTGAGAGATCATGAATTCCTGATTTCTACGTCTTAGCCTTCATGCAAAATCTTCTTCTTCACTGGGTATCCCACATCGCCTCATAACAAAATCTGCAAATGGTGGACGTTGTTATAAAATGAGAGGCGTAACAATTGAAAGACATACATCGACACAATTCAAAATACTACTATCGTAACAAGAATACTTATGTCTATCAATCTGTATCTAATAATGTATGTTAAAGTTGGTTCTCCACAGTTTTTTTTGCCAATGGTTATCGAACATATATGTTTAAGAAATAAAAAAACTTAATTATGTGACAATTAAATTCTTTTTCGCTTTTTATTAAAAGAGACAAAATATAAGACTTTCTACATTTTCCAGGTTAGATAATAGAGATGAAACTATGATAAAATATAATCGGTTCAAAATACTTTTTGAAGTATATTAATTAAATAACATATCACCGGTGCATAAAGCTCTTAGAAGCACATTTGGATAAACCATATTTATTTAAAAAAATATATAACGTCAAATTGAAAAAATTTATAGGTGTCCCGAGACCTGATGAACGCGCCGTTAAAAAAAAGATAATGTAATAAGCTGTTTTAGTTTACTTGTTGTAATCAAAAGTCGAAACATTATAATATGGCACGTCGAAGTCGACTAGTGAGGGTTTGCGTCAATCCCATTCTATTAGCCGTTAGGTATCTAACTCCATTTATACCCGATTTAGTGATATATGTGTATTTATATTTCACGATTGATACACATATGGGTCATGCACAACACAATTTGTCCAGTTTTTATGTGAAATATGATGTGCCAACAACAATTTATTTTTCTTAAACTTGTAGGAAAACTTGTATATTATCAATCTTACAATAAAGATTTATGTGCAATCAAATAATACTATATTTCTACTTTCATTTTTAGACAAGTGTTTTTGAAGAGAAAAACTAAGTTCCAGAGCAGCGATAAAGATATCGAATACTTTCTAGGTTAGAATTGGTCGATGAGTCAAGAGACCTTGATGACGTTGAATTGGAGACTCGAAAAAATAATGACCATTGATTTTATTTGTGAAATCGCACAATCAATCTTGTTTGTAAAAAGAGTATATTTAGATCGATGTCCATGTAATATTAGCTTATGAATATTTTGATTGCCTAAAGCGAACTATTGAATTGAGTGAACTCTTTTTTGGAAGTTCGCGTGCTCGCAAAACGTTGCATTGTCACTTTCTAGAATTACAGTACTAATGTTTGTGGCATCTTTGGTAACAATCTATCCCGCATCGGTAAGAAATAAATCATTTGACCTTCTTATAATCTTCAATTTTTTTGTTAAACCTAAAAGCTATCCAAGCAGTTTCAGTCAAATTCATGTATCTTTTTTTCGTCTCCATAGCGATAATGCATGCCTTCGTGTTAATTAGAAACAAGAACCATCGAAGCATGAACAAGTGTGTAGAAATATCAATAAACAAGCCTCAATTGTTTCCCATTAAACTATTTCTCACCGGGTAGTCTCGAGAACGCGACATGCCTAAACTAATAGGAGCATTATTTATTTTTATTTAATTTGCTTCTCGTTTTTAGGTTGACATTAATTTGTAACTAGATGAAATCTAACAAAGTGAAAAACGTAGAAAAAAAAAGTTAAGTTTTTCGAAAAAAATAAACTTCAAAAAAAAATCGAAAATGAATTTAAACGATTTTAGAAAAAGCGTAACAAGAAAAAAAAATTTTAACTCTAAATTTTTTTGGTAAAATTATAATCTTTTTCGGAAAAATTATAATTTTTTCAGTTAAATATTTTTTTCTGAAAAAAAGATCGTTAGCAAAATGACTAACGATGCAAAATTTGGCATTGAGCTGAAGGGTAAAATAGGTAGAAAAAGTTTTGAGGTACCATATTAACAGGTAAACCGGAAGTTCAATTATTATCTTGGCAATTCTTTGAGTACACGTACTATATGGATATATTTGAAAAAGTATATAGTTATTTAAAGCCTTAAACCCGTCTTTTAATGGACCACCACCCTCTTCCTAAGTTGTGTTAAATCAGTGAATATTTCCAAGTACTGCTATGATTTTCTTCGCTTCAAATCTTCAATGTGAGATGGGCAGCGGTGGTAGTGAGGGTGTTGGCGAGGGTTGTGGTGTTGGTAGGTGGCAGTACTGGCGACAGTGGTAACGTCAGAAAATCAAAGTGGAGAAAAATGTCTTATGGTTTTTTTGCATGTTGAACTTCAATCGTTAAGATCGATGATGATGAGAGGGAAAAGACAAAAATACCCTCACGTGCAATGATTTTTTTCACATCGAAATGCAAAGTTCAAAAGCGTCTTAGTACGATTTTTCGTCTCAAAAGCTTTCTCGCAAAAATGACAAAGGAATATATCTTTGAATTGGTTTGAGTGATCTAACAATCCTCATAGCTGTTTACACATCCTTCCTGTAGTACTTTTTAAATATATTTTCTATCATAAAAAAAGGGAGTTTACCAGATTAGCGATGACACATAATGTTAGAGTTAGTGTCGAGTCTAGTTAACATATACGATTAGTATGAGGTACCTAAGTGTAGTATCTATGTAAGTCGGCTAAGGTTGGGTTCGGGCTTTCTTAGTCGACCTATGTGTGTGTAACCGACCTCTCACCCTATAAAAGGAGGTGAGGGGGTGATGCACAAGATACACAGCATCTTTTATTCTTTCCCATAACCGATTGTTGGTATAATAAAGTAATCGTTTGGTTACCTTTGTGTTGTGTCGTTTTCTGGGTTTCATTCGTTGCATCTCTGCGACCTTCTTTACAGCGATCTAGAGTTTTGCATATCGATCTTCGGAGTTGTTGGGTTAACGGTTCGTAATGTGCCAGCAACGAGTGAAACACATTATTTCGTGAAGTGTTATACGAGTTCTTTGTGATTAAGTGTGTGCCCCAATTAGCCTCAACCGTTTCCAATGTGTAACGAACTCTCACATTCCAACGGTTTAGCAAACTTTGTAAATTGTGAATAGAGATTTGTATCCCACATCGTCTCTATACAAAATCTGCAAAGAGTGAAGACTGTTATAAATTAAGTGGCCAACAATTCAAAGACTATTAGCTTGAATACAACCACAAATACCGCTATGGTATCTTTTTTGTGTTAGCAATAGCAATACTAGTTAAAATATATTATGAATTTTTTTTAAACCTTCAATATTTTTTTTTAATAGAAAATACTGAAGATTCAAAAAAAATTATTAATATCTATTTATTGTATCTAATCATGAAAGTTAAAAGTTAATTTGCCAGTAGGAGTGTATACAAGATGAGACAGTTTATAAGTTACTCGAGATCGATTCGTAAGATACTTGAAATCGGTTCGATCGAAACGAGTTGAGCTTGAGCTCCTTGAGTATATTTTCGATTCAAGTTCGAGCTTCATAGTACTCGACTTGTGAAGCTCGCGAGCTTTACCGAGCCTCAATTAAATTATACTTATACCATTCTATATACATAAATAGAGTCGAGTCGAGCTTCATATACCGAGTAGGCGAGTATTTGTCAAGTTCGAACAAGAAATATGGAAATAATCGAGCTCGAGTCGAGTTTCGAGCTCGAGTATTATATGATAAGTCAAGCTCGAGCTCGAAATATAAAGCTCAGTCCAGCTCGAGCCGAGTTTCGATCTCGAGTTTTATTATTCGAGTCGAGCTCGAGCTTGGAAGTACTTGGCTTGACTCGATTTGTTTACACCCTTATTTGTCAGTGTTTAGATTTTTAAGAAATAGCAATGGTAAAATTGAAACCAACAGTGAAAAAGAATTCGAAGCTTCGGTTTTTAAAAGTTTAATAATCTAAAAAGCCAACTTAATATGTTTTGTCTTTTTGTATAGTCAAATTTTTTTCGTATTATTTCATCAAACTTTTTGAAGTTAATTGTGTGTATTTTGTGACAATTTTATCTTTATTTTTTTTTAAATATGAAATAGTAAATTACATTAAAAAATTGTCATAAAATATACATAATTAAAAATTTGATAACATAATGAAATAGTCACAAAATATATATAATAATCGACTTTTAAAAATTTGATAACATAATAGAAAAAAAGAAAAAGTTGGCTACACACAAGAAAAATATCATAAAACAACTTTCTACATTTTTAAGCCGGAGAACTTATGACGTCACTTCACGTTTTATTAACCGATTATATTTTTATGAGCGGAAGACGAACTTATAATCCATACTAAAAGAATAAATAATAGTAAAGATCACCAAAATTATATTTTTACTTTCTTTCTTCATCCATAATTATAATTCATATTTTCTTTAAGTTGTCTGAAGTTAATTGTCCACTTTAAAATATAGATAAGAAATTTAGATTAAGCTTGTCTTATTACGTTCATTTGAGAAACTTTGTATAATTTTTAAATTAATTTGTTAAGGGTAAAAATGTTTTTATGCAAAATATAAAAGAGAGAAAACTATATATGTTATATTTTTTTAAACTGTAGGTTTTTTGTCGATCAACTATAATTATGAGACGGAGAAAGAAATATTTAGTAAGTAAAAAAGTAAAACTTTTAATAACTTATTTCTTTAATATGAAAATGTTGGGAGTTTTTTTACAGATTTTTATATTCAATATGTATTAGTAAAGAAAAATTATAATAACTATAATTGTTTATTTTATTATAACTATGTAAAATTTATGGTAAATAAATAACTATTTTGTAGTGGATAAATGTTTTTCGTGAAATTGATTGAATTCAACAAACAAATCTCAGTTCTATGACATTTAGGGCATGTTTGATACGCTAGAATGGAATTATGAGAAATATGGTTCATTCCTATGTTTGTTGGGCAGAAAGAATGAAAACAGAGAATTAAATTAACATTCTCATTCTCTGATTTTGTTTCTTTAAAAAAAGTAAAGAAAAGTGAAGAATTAGAAATTTAGAAGAACTCTTTCCCTTTATCGATTCTTGTAAGATACAAATGAAAAAATCCCATAAAAAGGAAATGATATACATTTATAACTTACTGATGCACAATACATTATAATAAGATAAAGAAGCCTGCAGCAGACACTAGAATTTTGATAATACTTTGAAATTGGCCACCTTTGATCTCGCCAATGTATAACTATATAATCCATGGTTATAAATAGCGTGAAGCGTGGCGTTGCGGCATGTCCAAGTTACACGCATTAGCGGCTAAAACGAAGCTTTAGCGTTTTTATAGCGTGGCTTATAGCGGCACAACATATAAAAATATTTATTTATTTTATGTATTTCAATACTAAATTTATATTATGTTCATAGTAAGTGTTGTAAATAATAATTAAAGATAGAAAACTCTCCTTACATGTAATAACATTCATTTTTTGGAGTTGAATTCAAAAAACAACCGCACCTCATGTCGTAGCGCGCCTTAACCTATTGCGTAGCGCGGAGGTCAAGCCTCAAGCTTTAGCGCGCCTCAAGGCGGGCTATAGCGAGCTATTTAGAACTATGATATAACCTCAAAGAAACTAAAATATCAACTTAAGAAAATCAAAATTTGAAAATAATTTTTTATTCTATATTTGTACCAAACAAAAGAATGAATTCTTTAATCGATTATGACATTCTATTCTCTATTTTGCCAAACACTTGGAATCCATTCTCCCCATGTCTGAGTCATTCTCATTATCTGCTATTCCATTCTGCACGGCACCGCGTTTTCCTTCTCTGCTCTTCACTTGTACCAAACACGCCCTAAATTATTTCTCACTTTTTATATGAAAGAAAATATATAAGACAACTTAACTTCTTGTCGACTTTGTTCACGTTTTTAACATCAAAAGTCCAAAGGTGATAATATGCCGTGATGTAGACCAACTGAGAGTCTATATCAATCATGTTTATCGAAGAAGAGAAATTAGTCCCTTGGCATAATATCTTACTTCATTTATACTCGATTTTTTTAATCATGTGAATTTGGGTCACGTACAACATAATTTCTCCATTTTTTATGTGAAATATGATGTGCCAACAAATAATAGTATATGGCTACTTTCATTTTAAGTAAAATAATAGTATATGGCTACTTTCATTTTAAGTAAAGTGTTTTGGAAAGTAATATGAAGGAAAACTAAGTTTTAGAGAAACGATAAAGATATTGAATACTTTCTAGGTTAGAATTGGTCGATGAGTCAAGCGACCTTGATGACGTTGAATTAGAGACTAGAAAAAATAATTGTTGGGAATCTAAGTCTGTTAGTATTCCCTTAGTCATAAATTTAAACTTAAATTAAGCTGTTAGATATTAATTTGCCTGTGCCAAGGAGACAGGCAAGTAACCCAAGACTTACAGAGTTCTAAATCTCTGTGAGCAACCACAGAGGAGTCCATGTCAGAGACATTGTCAAGGAAGTCGAAGATTACTTGAAGACATACTTATTGGCTGTGTTGGATAACAGCCAAGTTCTAAATCTCTGTGGCAATACCCTGTTAACACTCAGTACACTTTGGACATACCTCAGTGTTTAGGCGGGAAGTTTCACAGCCTAAAGTACAAGGAATGAAGAAAAGGGAAACTATGTCAGCTATGTTTCCCTAAAGCGTTGTGGCAGACTACCAAGAATAGAAGAGCATCTTTTGACAGATGTTTGACATTGTCTGTTTTGTGTAGTCACCATCAACCAGTACTAATAGTCAACCTCGTACCACTATAAATAGCATATATAGGCTAGAGTTAATGTTGTTCAATTTGTTAGATTTCACACATTAACTCTTTACAACTCAGAGAAAGAACAGATGTGTCTATGTTCTTGAGTTTGCTTTATTTTGTCCAAAGTGTACACAACACATTGTCCTCAAACTGTGTTATCCATAACACATGTAATACTTGTTGTCAATAATAAAGTACTACGTTTAAAAAGTATTTACTTGTGTTGATTATCCTTCTTATTCGTTTCAAGCTAGTTTTAGGGACTTTCAATTGGTATCAGAGTGGTGTTTGATATTAAAACCTTCATAAACATCGTTCTAAGTTTTATAATCAAGATCCACCATGCCTGAAACGAGCAACACTCCACCACCACCACCAAATTTGGTTTCTGGGAACAACACACCACCACCACCAAACTCACCTAGAGTAACCCCCACTCAAAATGAAGACGATCTTCCTCAACTTCTTGATTCAAGAGGTGGTTCCCATGTTACCAACGTACCAGTGTTTGATGAAGATGACTTTACAAGTTAGAAAAGTCAATTTCTTGTCTTTCTAGATGGAATTGAACCATTTCTTCTAGAAATTCTAGAAAATGGACCATATGTTCCCATGGCGCTTACCTCTACTGATGTGAATCCTCTTCCCAAACCTCTCAAGCAGTAGACTTCAACTGATAGGAAATTGGCAAACCAAGATAAACGTCTCAAAAGCATTATCATCTCATGTCTCCCAAAACACATCATCAAAAATCAGTAATCCAATGTCCAATAGCCAAACAAATGTGGATAGACCTCATCCTAGGCCACGAAGGACCCTCTGAAACCAGAGAAGTCAAGATTCAGGCACTCAGGCTTTAGTTTAATGCTTTCAAGGCACTTGAAGGTGAAAAGGTACAACACACGTACACAAGGCTAAAGATTTTTCTCAACGATCTTGCCATGAATGAAGTCACCATTGGACAAGCTGAAGTAAACGCCACCTTTGTCAACAGCCTTCCCAGAAAATGGCTGAGCATGAATCAGACCCAGAGAGCCAATAATTCCATCAAGAATGATACGTTAGCTCAGCTGTATGGAAAATACAATTATGAAGAAGGGCTGATAGATACCATTTACAAATCTGAGTCTGAAAGATTTGTAGTTCATGGAGCAACATCCAAAGCATTGATTTCCACCTCACACACTCATGACAGCGATTCAGATGTTGAAGAAGACACTCGTAGCAGCCAAGAATTCATGACAGACCTTAATGCTGAGTTTTATGAAAGAGCTTTACTAGCCAATCACAGAAGATTCTACAAAAGATCAGGAAGAGTAGGATCAGCTAGTAAACAGACTGACAAATCCAAAGAGACTTGCTTTTCCTGTGGAAAACTTGGACATTTTCAAAAATACTGTCCATCCACAAAAACATCCTCACCATTCTATCCATCATCATTCAAACCTTACAAGTTCAAATCACAACAAACAACTCATCTCAACAATCCAATTCCTCTGATAATGAGAAAAAGGATTACAAAAAAAATACAAGGCACTAAAGGCTGAGTTGGAACAGATGAATTTGAAGTTAGAATCTCTGTCAAAGAAGAAAAGGGATGATAAAAGGACAGAGAAAGGGTTGGTAGCTGAATCCTATGATTGGAATGATGAGCCGCTGACATCTGATGAAGAAGATACCACCAGGGTCAGGGCATTTATGTCTATAGCTGAGGATGAACCTGCTGTTGGTAAAGGAGATGCTAGGTCAGGATAATGGGTTGACATCACTATGAAAAAGGTACACATGCTTATCTCTAAGTCTGAAAGTGATGAACGTTAACATGTCCTTGATTATACCATAGTTGATTTACACTTTGTTGAAGAACAAAGAAAGAACCTGCTTGATAAATTTCACTCTGTTAAACATGAATTATTGACTGTTAAGGCTGAATGTCAAACTTTAAAACAGGTTAACTCTGAAATGACATCTCTTCAAAATGAAGTTAATAAGTTAACTTTAAGAAACAGTGCCTTAAATGATCAAGTAACTGAACTAAACAAGGTTATAGAAAAATGGTTGTGCAGTAGGTTCACTATAAATGAATTACTTGATGATGAAGTTCTAGCTGACATATCTAGGGCTGTGACTGCTAAAAGAAACAAAATGAAGGCCCTTAAGAAACCCAAAGAGATTGTTTTCAAGTCCACAGAGACTACTCATGTGTCTGACCCTCTTATGACTGATGTGCCTGTCTCTAAAGTGGTTATAGATAACAATGAACCTTTACCATCTTTGCCTAAACTATCTGGTGTTGAACCCAACAGCTCTTCTAGAGGAGATAAGGCTGAACTCAAACCAGATGTTGAGACACCCCCAGCTAAGGTTTTTGCTGTTCCTGCAAAACCATCTGTTAAGCAAAATGTTTTTAAGGCTGTCTCAACAAACCCTGTGAACAAAATAGAATCCTCAACTGAAGAACGCATGTTGTCTTTGATGAAAGAAGTAGAACTTTTAAAAGAACATATTAAGCCTTCCGCTGAATGCTCTGCTTCCTCTGAACCTAAGTCTATCTTAGGAGAACCCAAAGGTGAAAAGGTTATCAAACCTTATTATAATGTGTGTAAGAATTCTCAGCATATGACCATAGAGCATGATATACATATGGCTGTTAAGAGAGCTCAGACACCTTTTAGGGACAGACAACAGGCTACTAGGAGACCATTAGGTAACTACAGAACTTACCCTCCCTGTAAATATTATGGTCTCACAAACCACCACTCAGATGAGTGCAGGGACTTTCTTGGATGTGACATCTGTGGAAGGTAAACCCATGACACAGCCAGTTGTCCTTCATATCGTCACAAGTTCTACAGGAACTCAAGAGTTCCTAATTAGCAATTTAGGGAACCCACTGGAAAGTGGGTTCACCATAAGAACTAATATGTTTCTATATATCTGTGCAGAAACATCTCATAGAATCGGTCTGGTATCTAGATGGTGGCTGCTCTAGACACATGACAGGAATCAAACAATATCTGCACAGGTATTCAAAAGGGTCTGGTCCTAAAGTGGTGTTTGGGGATAACTCTTCAGGCGACACAGAGGGATATGGCTCAGTTAACTGCAATAGAATAACGTTTACAAAGGTTGCATATGTGAATGGTCTTAAGCACAATCTCATCAGCATCAGCCAGTTGTGTGATGCTGATTACAAGGTTTTGTTTACAAAGACCCAAGGAACCATATTCAACAAGAACAATGATGTGGTGTCAATTGCACCAAGAAGAAGAGATGTGTATGTCATCAACATGGCTTCTTGCTCAGAGGACAACGCAAATTGTTTTCTGGAAAAAGCCTCTGAAAGTGTCAATTGGCTGTGGCACAAACGACTCTCTTATCTCAACTTCAAGAACATCAACAAGCTAGCCACACAAAACTTGGTTGCTGGTCTACCACCTGTGACTTTCACTAAGGACAATACATGTTCAGCGTGTGTTAAGGGAAAGCATCACAGGTCATCATTTAAGACCAGGCAATCATTTTCTATTGACAAGTGCTTACATCTCCTTCACGTGGATTTGTTTGGGCCTGTCAAACCACAGACCATTAATCACAACAAATACACCTTGGTCATAGTTGATGAATTTTCAAGGTACACATGAGTTTTCTTCCTCAAAAGGCAAAGTGATGCAGCTGATGCCATCATGTCCTTCATCAGGCAGGTTGAAAACATGAATGAAGTTAGAGTTAAAGCTCTAAGAAGTGATAATAGGACTGAATTCAAGAATCAACAACTTGAAGCTTTTTGTGATGAAAAGGGAATATCACAAAAATTCTCTTCAGCTGGTACTCCTGAACAAAATGGAGTAGCTGAAAGAAGAAACAAAACATTGATTGAAGCAGCTAGAACCATGCTGAATGGTGCAGCCTTACCAAAAAATTTTAGGGAGAATTTGTCCACACTGCCTGCTATACCTAGAATAGATCAATCATTGTTAAAAGACTTGGAAAAACCTCTTATGAAGTTTTTCGAAAAAGAACATCAGACGTCAGCTATTTCCATGTCTTTGGATGCCCTGTGTTTATTTATAACTACAGGGATCAACTTGGAAAGTTTGACAAAAAAGTTGATGATGGTTTCTTCTTAGGATACTCTCCAACAACCAAAGCCTTTAGAGTATTCAACACAAGAAGAAAGGAACTAGAAGAAACCTTTCATGTCACATTAAATGAAGATGATGACATGCTACAAAGAACATAGACAGAAGGTGATGAAATTGATTTCAACGAAAATAGGTATTTCCCATCAGATGAGTTCTCTGAGCCACGACCTGTCTTTCATCATCATCCACACACAGACACTCTTGTCCCATATGTTCCCGCACATGATCCGTTGTCAACACACAACATTGAACTTCCTTCTACTCAAGTGACAGCTGAAAGTGAAAGTCAGCCTTCCGTAAGCCCATGTTCCACCTCAGCTAAATATGACTCACCTATTGCTAGTAATCAAGAAGACTCTCATGTGGTCTGAGAATCATCACTTCCTGAAATAGCTGATGAAGACACAAACACATAGATTGTTTTTGAAGAGAGTCCTCCAACTCAGTAGAATGAAACTCAAGTTGTAATTTCATCCTCCATACCTGCACCTGTCTATGACTCCCCAGCTCCTCAAAGAAAATGGTCAAGAGATCAACACAATTTTCTTGTCAAAATCATTGGTGAACCAAATGTTGGGGTTACTACTAGAAAGAGAATTCACGACTCAGAATCAGCCTCAGCCAATGAATGTTTGTTTGCGGAATTTCTTTCCCAAATTGAACCCAAGCGTGTAGCTGAAGCACTTTTTGAAGATGGTCGGGTCGCTGCAATGCACGAAGAAATCAATTAGTTTAAAAGAAACAAGGTATGGACTCTAGTGGCTGCTCCACCTGGTAAGAAAATCACAGACACTAGATGGATATATAGGAACAAGATGGATGAAATTGGTAATATCATAAGGAACAAAGTAAGGTTGGTTGCACAGGGGTATACACAGACTGAAGGGATTGATTATGATGAAACATTTGCACCTGTAGCAAGACTTGAAGCCATCAGAATCTTCCTTGCTTATGCTGCATATATGAACTTCACTGTGTATCAAATGGATGTTAAAAGTGCCTTCCTCTATAGAGATTTGGTTGAAGAAGTGTATATTGAACAGCCAGAAGGATTTGAAAACATCGAGTTTCCCAACCATGTGTACAGGCTTCACAAAGCAATGTAAGGGCTAAAATAGGCTCCAAGGGCATGGTATGAAACGTTGTCTACTTTTTTAACTGAAAATAAATTTGTCAGGGGTTCCATTGATAAAACACTTTTTACCTTCAAGGATAAAAGTGATTTCATCATTGTACAGATTTATGTGGATGATATCATCTTTGGGTCTACAAATATTAATCTTAGTAAACGTTTTTCTAAATTAATGACCAAGAAATATGAGATGCGTATGATGGGTGAATTAAATTACTTTTTGGGTTTTCAAATTAAACAATGTCCTAAAAGAATTTCAATTAGTCAAGAAAAGTATGTTAAAGATTTGCTGAAAAAATATGACTTGGCTGATTGTGCATCAGTGAAATGCCCCATGCTTCCACCTAACAATTTGGGCCTTGATGAGTCAGGGGTCTCTATTAATGAGACTATGTATAGAGGCATGATTTGGTCACTCATGTATCTCACAGCCAGTCGCCCTGATATCCAGTTCTCCACATGTCTCTGTGTAAGGTACCAAGCTAACCCTAAGGAATCCCATCTAGTGGTTCTTAAGAGAATTTTCAGATACCTCAAAGGAACAACCTCTCTAGGTCTGTGGTATCCCAAAGAATCAGGCTTTGATCTCAAGGCTTATTCAGATTTAGACTATGCTGGGTGCTGCATTGACAGGAAAATTACCTCAGGGAGCTGTCAAATCCTAGGAGGCAAGTTGGTTGTATGGAGTGCAAAGAAGCAAAACTATGTGGCTTTGTCATCAGCTGAATCTAAATATGTTGCAGCTGCTAGTTGCTGTGCTCAAGTACTTTGGATGAAGAGTCAACTAGCTGACTATGAGATTCTATATGACAAAGTACCCATCTTCTGTGACAATACAAGTGCCATTGCTATCTCAAGCAACCCTGTGCTTCACTCCAGAACAAAACACATAGATATCAGGTATCACTTTATCAGGGATCATATTATTAAAGGAGATATTGAGCTGCATTTTGTTCCCACTGAGCTGCAACTAGCTGACTTATTTACAAAGCCTTTTGCTGAACCTTCGTTTAATAGGCTAGTTGCTGAGTTGGGTATGCTTAATATCTCAAAGCATGTGGCTGATATTTAATGTGTGTCATTAATGTCTGAATAAATATTAAATGTTTTTCACATGAAACTAGGTAATTACTTTTCAAGTAAATGCTAAAAACATTCCTAATATTTTATTCACATTTTTTCGATAAACGAGGAGACAAATAGTTTTAAAAGGTCAAGGGACCCACTTGTGTGCAGTCGTTTTCCCACTACGCATTAAATGCGGTTGAATAACTGTTTCAAATTTTGAATATATATATTGTTCCAAGGTTTTTCACCAAACACTTTTATCATTATTCATCATTTTCATCTCTCTCACTAAAAATATCTCTCTAAACCCTCTCACCATCTTCATCTTCTTCATTCTCGATACAATGGCGTTTCCAGTACCAAAAGCTTCTAACGTTAACTTCGAAATGAATGATTGTATCCTGGCCGCGAACAACTCTATTGGATGGCTCAAAGCTCCAAATGACACATACTCATATCTGGTGAACTTCATGAAGAATTGTGATGTAGGAGAAGCGTTCACAAGAACCCCATCTGTTTTCTACCAAGAATACCTTTGGGAATTTTGGTATTCTGCTGAGATCCTTGATGACAACACCATCTCCTTTAACCTCTCATGTAATGAACATCCCTTTGCATTTTATGTTGTTGATTTTTCTTCTGTGGCTGGGCTAAGACATGGTGAAGAATGCCTAAAGTCTGTTGACAAGAAGGCTGTAAAGGACGCCCTTGCCACACTCTTCCCTGTCTCTTATGTTAACCCAACCCTTACACCAGCTGAAGTGGTCCTGAAGTCTCCCTTGAAGATCAAGTTTTTCCCCCCTATGTGGAGTGTCCTCTTTACTCACATAGTCAAATCCCTGGGTGGTATGCAGGGATCTCAAGACCAATTAGCCTTCAACCATCAAACCATTTCCTATGTACTAATATGGGGAACAGACATCGATATTAGAAGCATTTTATTTTCTAACCTCGTCGAACAGCTGAAGGGCATCAACCAAATCAGAGGGAAAACCATCTTCTCTGTTCATTTTCTCTCTCTTATCTTTGAAAGTCTACTGGGTGATAACTACCACAACTCTGCACTGACAGCCATGAAGCCTTATCACATAACTGGAGCTATTTACAAGGTGATGGGACCTAATGACGTACCAGCGACAGCCCATATGAAGAATGTTGCTAATAAACAACCATATGTTGTGAAGCCCTTGCCCCCTTCCTTTGAAAAGGTGATTGCAGCTGGTGTGTCTGGTAAGTCAGCGTCTTTGACCTCTGGGCAACACACCACACTGTCCAAGGGAACAACTGGCCAACAGCTAAAGAAGAAGAAAAATTCATCTTCTTCCAAAACCCAAACTGTTGCTAAGGCTAAGGTTAAGAAGACAGCCACTCCTTCCTCTGGTCTAGAGACTTCTTTGGACACAGAGACTACAAATGATAAACAACAGGAGTCTAGCGTCTCTACATCATCAGAGACAACAAGGAACCCGCCTAATTCCGCTGATATCTCATAGGTAATCAGTTTATAATTTTTAGAGGTACACAAGCAGCCACTCTCAAATGTCTGTAGGTGAGAGTGGTGAAGTTAGGGTTATCCTCGACCCATAGGAGTCTATGTATGCACTTAGAAATCTTTTAAGACTTCTGTACACCCTGTCTTTGCACCATGGAGTGATTCATTTGTGTTTATAAAGCACCCCGATGACCCTGCACCCTCTAGACAGTATTCAGGCAAACAACAACCTGAATACATATATGTCTCCACCTAGAGTAGTTGTACTTCACACAGCCTCTAGGTTCCCTCAGAAAAAGAATCCAAAAAGTTTAACTTTTAAAGGGGGCTGAATCATCATCCTCAGCCTTCCTAGGGACAGCGTAATATGACGATCATTAACTACATCTTTTTCACAACTAAAAGAGTCCCAAAGGATTTATCCTTTCAGGCGGAGCTGAATCATCACCCTCAGCTTTCCTAGGGGCAGCGTAATAGGCAATCTTAACCCATATACATCTCACAGATAAAAGAGTCCCAAAGTTATCCTTTTGGGGGGGGCTGAATAATCACGCCCAGCTTTCCTAGGGGCAGCGAATGGCGACCATTAACCTCATTACTTTCACACTTAAAAGAATCCCAAGGATTTATCCTTTGGAGTGGCTGAATAATCATCCTCAGCCTCTCTGGGACAGTGAACTGGCGACCATTCCCTTTATCTATTTCCTTGTTACTAACTTAAACAAATTGCAGGCTGATAATGTACAACCAAATGTAGACTATCTGGCTACACCTGAAGGAGCTGATAACTTGATTCAGGATCAGCCAAAAGAAGATGAGCCCATTCCTGATGTTGAAGAGGATGTGCTTTTCTTCATTGAAAGCTTATCTGAACCTGAATCAATGCCAGATGATGAAATTCTCCCTGAGGGGATGATTGAGGAGGAGGACGATGAAGAAGATGAACAACCTCGCATGTCACCACCTAAATTTGTGTCCACACCAGCTAGAGAACCAACTTCTCCTCCAAAAGAAGTTGTTGTGACTCCTACCTCAGCTACCTCTGTCACAGAGGAGCTTAACAGCGCTGTGTATGATCCTACAGCAGAGTTTCTGTTGTTTGATCATCCACAACAAACAAATTTTGATCTTTTTCCCAGGGAAGATAACTATGAGCAGCAAAGCCTGAACATTCATGGTTTAAGGCCCTATCATCATGCTTCAGACATTGAACACCTGTCAAGAAAGTTAGATAAAATTGGATCTAAAATGCATTCCTTCATTGTCAATTTTCCTAGGGTCATTTCCCAAGCTGTCAAAGAAGCCATCGCTGAACCCATCCAAGATGGCACAAGAAAAGGAGTTTCCCAGGTACTTAGTCACTCATCTACTCGCATCAAAGATACCATCATCAAAGAAGTCCCTGATATGTTTACAGCCCATGAGTTAGTGATGCACAAAGAATTTGAGGCTGTGTGCAACATGCAAAAACGCCACACTACCTATTTGGCTGGCCATGTTGATCGATCTGTGAATCGCAACTGCAACAGGCTTCTCAAAATTGCCAGAGGATCACGAAACAGGCAAAATAATTTGGCCACATCTGTTGAACAGGTTGCTCGTTATATTCAGTCACGTTCAGCCAAACTTCTTAAGAGACAGGCTAAATGTGAGGGGGAGAAAACTGAACTACTCAAACTAGGACCTGTCAACACTACAACAAATACAGCTGAAAACCCCATTCCTCTCTAAGTCATCACAGCAATCACTATACATGATGATGATGTTGAAAGTAAGGGGGAGCAACAAGACAACAAAGCAGTTGATTCATCAAATTCCCTGTCCTTGGATAACACCAATAAGGTTATGGATGATGGTGAACCAAAAGCTAAGAAACTCAAATTCACTGTTGGCTCCCTACCAAAAGCTATCCAAGAACAAGCTCAGATAGCATTTTTGAAACATGCTGATGAAATGAAGAAAGCAAGTGAAGAATCCTCTGTCTCGAAGAAAGGGAAAGAAATAGTTGTGGTAGACACATACGCCAAACCAAAGAAAATAGTTGCGATGCTAGAGACAGGAGGATCCACTACCAAAATCTCTCAATTCTTAACTTTCAAAGTAGCTGATGAAAACCCTTTACAGTTGAAGAAATTGAGAAACAGGCACTTGAGTTTAAACGATTGAATGAAATCAAGAAAGCCAAAGACCTGGATGAAGCCAAGTTGAAAGCCATGTCTCCTCAACACAAAGAGGAGCAAAGACAAAGGCTCATAGAAATGGAGATGAAACGTGCAGAGGCTCTGAAAAAGGCAAAGGCTGACTATGATGCCTGTGTTAACAAAAGATATGCTCCAGGCACAATCACCAAGTTCAAATACACAGTTAAGAAATCAACCCATACCCCATAAATGGTTATTTGGAGAGATAACCAACAGGGCAACATGGATGTATTTGATGATTTCAAGCTTAAGACACTTGGTCTGTCTGAATGGTTAGAAGTTAAAGCTTTAGCTGCAAAGAAAACTGGACAGGAAAATTTCTTACTTCTTAAGACCCTGAGAGCTAAGTTCAACTGGCTGAAAGAAACAGCAGCCAAACTCAAAATTGATCCACCCCCACAGTTGTTTGAACCAGAACCAACAAAGGCTGAGAAGAAAAAAAAAGGATGTCTCAATTCCTTCAAGAAACCTTTGTAACTGATGATATCCAAGTAGATGAAATGCACAGGAACTTGATTCTCCCAAATGGGATTATAGGGCCTGTTGATGGTCAGACTTATACTGAACCTGAAAAAGGAATGGCTTACATGAACAGGGGATGCCAGAATGTGTTCCAACGGGAAGATGAGCTGGGGCTTGCATCAACTATTCAGCTTATTTTGTTTCAAAAGGTGCTTAAACTGAACACAAAGTACTCCAAGGAATTTGCCCAAGCATTGAAGGCTGAATTGGATACTAGGACAGACATAGCTGAGGCTGAAGAGAAAATCAAGAATGATGATTATTAAAATTTTCACAGCTGAACTTTTACTATCATATTTTGTTTACTCATGTATTGTACTTGTAATTTTTTTTATGTATTAATGAAGTATGATGTTGTTTGTTAGATTTGTTATGTGTAAGAAGAAGCTGTTATCTCACTTACTATAACTCATTTAGATCTAGTTGTATTTATGTTTAAATAAGGAGAGATTGTTGGGAATCTAAGTCGGTTAGTATTCCCTTAGTCATAGATTTAAACTTAACTTAAGCTGTTAGATATTAACTTGCCTGTGCCAAGGAGACAGGCAAGTAACCCACGACTCACATAGTTCTAAGTCTCTGTGAGCAACCACAAAGGAGTCCATGTCAGAGATATTGTCAAGGAAGTCGAAGATTACTTGAAGACATACTCATTGGTTGTGTTGGATAACAATCAAGATGTATCAGGGACTCTGAGTAGTTGAGTGTTAACAGGGGTGACAATACCCTGTTAACACTCAATACACTTTGGACATACCTAAGTGTTTAGGCGGGAAGTTTCACAGCCTAAAGTACAAGGAATGAAGAAAAGGGAAACTATGTCAGCTCTGTTTCCCTAAAGCGTTGTGACAGACTACCAAGAATAGAAGAGCATCTTTTGACAGATGTCTGACATTGTTTGTTTTGTGTAGTCACCATCAACCAGTAATAATAGTCAACCTCGTACCACTATAAATAGGATATGTAGGCTAGAGTTAATAATGTTCACTTTGTTAGATTCCACACATTAACTCTTTACAACTCAGAGAAAGAACAGTTGTGTCTGTGTTCTTGAGTTTGCTTTAATTTTTTCCAAAGTGTACACAACACATTGTCATCAAACAATGTTATCCATAACACATGTAATACTTATTATACAATAATAAAGTACTACGTTTGAAAAGTATTTACTTGTGTTGATTATCCTTCTTATTCGTTTCAAGCTAGTTTTAGGGACTTTCAATAATGACCATTTATTTTATTTGTGAAATCGCACAATCAATCTTTTTTGTAAAAATAGTATCTTTAGATCAATGTCCATGTTGACTTAATGTTAGCTTATCAACATTTTGAATGCCTAAAACGACCGATATAACTTGGGACAACAGATATGACAAACAACATCGCACTCAACTCAACTTGTCATTTGACCAACATAACACATTATATTAAGAAGAAAAACTTGCATTCCTCGCCGATGTGGGATTAAGACATGAAGATGATCTACAATAAGAAGGATTTGAGCTTGTTCGAAGTGGTGTTATACGCTATCAAGTTCTGATGGAGAAAAACTACAAATGAGAGTTCTTTGAAATTTTTTAATGAATCAAATGAGATTGTATTTTTATATGCAATTTACGAATTCGTTAGTACCAATGTATATATAACAACAAAATCATTTTCCTTGGGATTAGAAACCAGTTGTTTATAGGAGACTATCTCGATCACTTCGGTTTCACAATCTTATAGATGTTAATCATTTGGTTGATCATCACACCTTATTCCGTCACCGCACACGTTCAGCTCATTTGACTTCTAATCACAGTATTCATAATCAGTTCAATCACAAATGGTGTTGTTTCTCATGAGAGGTGTGGGATATTTACATTTTAATGTTACTGGGGCTGTTTATGCTAATGGTGGTGATCGCGATGTTAAACGAGGGGGAGGGTCTAAGTTAAAAAGGAGGAAGCCAAATGAAGATGATCTAATAATGTTACAATTATAACATTTGATGAAAATAGTCACAGTTTACTACTATATGAACGTTCTGTTTTTTGAAGTGTTTAAAAAAACTAATGGACCACCACCCTCTTGCTAACTTTTGTGATCGTGTTCAACGATATCTAGCTTTCGTCTATCCGGAGGATTTCCTACACGCAGAGGGAAAAACATAATTCCAATTGGTTTGAGTTGGTCCAACCATCCTCGTAGAGTCGTAGCTATCACACATCCAGAGTCCATGATCCACTCTAAGAACCTTTCCTCACTCACCGTCATCAACAAATCACCATTGTCTAACCCTTAGAATACGTCCCAGCGTCCTGTTTCGCATTCTTGTTGACAAAGCCAGTTGATTTCTTTTTGTTCCATTTTGGACAGTCTTTCTTAAGGTAATCCTCAAAATAGCATATGTAACACTTTATTTTATAAGTTCCTTTAACTTTTGAATTCGATCACGAACTACCACGTCCTTGATCACCCTGATGCTCCGGCCTCCCTCTTACAAATAACCCATCACCATCATCCTTTGCACTGTCCTTTTCTTTAACTCTCGTGAATTGAGGGTAGACAAGATATCTTCCAAAGTGAGCGATTCCTTTCCATACAGCAATATCTCCACAAAGTTATCATACGAGGACAATAATGATGTAAGTAACATAAGTGTTTGATCTTCGTCATCAATATCAACGTCATCAATATCAACGTCTATGTTCACAAAGTCACCGATCAACTTATTAAACTCATCTATATGTTTAGATAATTTCTTACATGAATGCATGTAGAAAGTGAACAACTTCTTTTACAAGTGTAATTTATTGGCTAAAGACTTTGTCATATACATAGTTTCTAACTTTAACCAAACCCCCGTAACATAATTTTCTTTGTTGACTTACCTCAACACATTGTTATCCAAGCACAAGAGTAAGGCACTGTATGATTTCTTATAGACATATGTCTTCAACGCCGCAGTCTTATCAGCGTCCGTCATGGTATCCGAGAATGGATCTAATGCAGCCTCCTAACCATGTTGAATTAATAGACACCACGTTTTCACACACCACAACCCGACGTCATTGGACCCGTCGAATTTTTCGATGTCAAACTTCACTATCGACGACATATTCTTCTTCCCTTGTTGCGTAAAAACCCTTCGTGCAAATAGAATTAATTAGAAAAACCCTAAAACCTCGATCTCGAACATGTAAACCTGATCATAAACTTGAAACTCAAGTATACCACAATCAAACTTGAACCACAAAACACCTGTAACAAAAACCTGCGATTTGAATCGATTTTTAAAAACCTAAAAATCGATACCTCGACGTCGATTTATATTAATAAGTCAAAAACCTTTGTAATATGATATATTAAACTTACACTTAATGACAAAAATAGATTTTAAAATAAATCTATTATTTTTGTCACAAAGGTTACCACGTGAATATAAGAAAACCCACCAATTAAAAGTTTACTTTCCTTATCTTCACAATATACACATAGTACCCTTCGTCTTCTCCGCCCGTCTTCAACTTGCAACTCTAAGAAAAGTTACTCCGACAAACTCGAAACCCTTTTCTTCCATGACACCTCTTCGATCTAGCATCGATCTTCAAAGACCAAACCAACCTTGAGCTCTAATACTACTTGTTAGAATCGTTAACCCCAACAACCCCGAAGATCGATTCGCGGAACCCTATAATATGCCACGTCAATGTCGACTACTGAGAGTTTGCGTCAATCCAATTCTATTAGCCATTAGGTATCTAACTCCATTGATACTCGATTTAGTGATATACGTGTATTTATATTTCACGATTGATACACATATGGGGTCATGCACAACACAATTTGTCCAGTTTTTATGTGACATATGATGTGCCAACAACAATTTATTTTTCTTAAACTTGTAGGAAAACTTCTATATTATCAATCTTTCAATAAATATTTATGTGCAATCAAATAATACTATATTGCTACTTTCATTTTTAGACAAGTGCTTTAAAAGAGCAAAACTAAGTTCTATAGCAGCGATAAAGATATCAAATACTTTCTAGGTTCGATGAGTCAAGAGACCTTAATGACGTTAATGACCATTGATTTTATTTGTGAAATCGCACAATCAATCATTTTTGTAAAAAGAGTATCTTTAGATCGATGTCTATGTTGCCTTAATATTAGGTTATGAATATATTGATTGCCTAAAGCGAACTATTGAATAGAATGAACTCTTTGTTAGGAAGTTCGCGTGCTTGCAAGACGTTGCAACGTCACTTTCTAGAATTATAGTACTAATGTTTGTGGCATCCATGGTAACAATCTATCCCACATAGGTAAGAAATAAATCATTTGACCTTCTTATAATCTTCAATTTTTAGCATATAAATATCCTTTTGTGTTGAACATTGGTTAAGCCTATGGGATATTCAAGTTTAATATAATCAATGTTCACAACAAATAGGTTTTTTGTTAAACCTAAAAGGTATCCAACAGTTTCAGTCTAATTCGCGTATCTTTTTTTCGTCTCCATAGCGATAATGCATGCCTTCGTGTTAATTAGAAACAAGAACCATCGAAGCAAGAACAAGTGTGTAGAAATTATCGATAAACAAGCCTCAATTGTTTCCCATTAAACTTTTTCTCACCAGGGTAGTCTCGAGAACGCGACATGCCTAAACTAATAGAAGCATTATTTATTTTTATTTAATTTGCTTCTCGTTTTTAGGTTGAAATTAATTTGTAACTAGATGAAATGAAAATCTTCATTGATTTGTAAAGCATAATTGGATATGTGTTCAAACAAATTTAAGATCATAAGCCGAGTTAAACCTTTGTAACTTTTTTCATGACTTTAAAAGTTGTAGTTTATGATCTATATGATATTTTTAAGAGCTAATAGACGCAAGAGAAGATACACTCATATATTATGTTATTTTTGCAAGCACAACATTGAGATAAAAGATCTTGCTAAATCACTCTTTAACTTCGCATTTCGGTGAAAAAAAAAACCTCAGATATTAACTCTAACATTTTACTTGTTATCTCCCTCACGTGCTCTCTCCTCCTCTTAATCAAAGCACCTCAGACTTATTTTTGTGCAAATATTTGTTATTTTGATTTTCCAAAAACACCACCGGTTACCAACCAGAACCACCACCACTATCAAGTAACGCCAATATACCCTACTCTTCTTTCACACTTTGATTTTCTTTTAAATTCGCCAGAATACCACCACCATCATCACCGGCTCACCGCCGCCAAGAAATGTGTCAATATTGTAGATTGAGATATACCCATCTGAGTAACGCACTTACGTTTTTCAATTAAAATAAATGAAGATACTACAAAGAGATGATACAAATTTCAGTTGGGTAACGTTTAATAATACAAAATTATATTATATACTAATCTGTGATATGTGCATATATATACGGGTTTTTTCGAGCCTTATACAAGATGGGATAAGTGATTCGTACGATTTCACAAGAAATAACTCAATGGACGTGTCCATATTTCACAAGCTAAATAATGTCAGTCTTAGTCCACGTTGTATGATCGTAACACAAATAAACTATGGGTCGATGTCGACCTACTAATTAAGATTCTACATCAAATTGAACCTATTTTATTAATCTAATTAATGAAGCTAAACTAGGTTATCTCAGCTAATATCCATCCAATTCTTGTGATCTTTTTCTATCTAGGTTCCTTGAAACTTTAGGATAACACGGTCTTCACTGTTAAACGCCTTTCCAAAGTGCTCATGTTCAACGGTATCTAACTTTCATCCTTCCGAAAGATTTCTTGCAGGCAGAGGGAAAAGTATAATTTGAATTGGTTTGAGTGCTCCTACCATCCTTGTAGAGTCGTAGCTATCACACATCATCCCTTGTATACTAGGTTATTTATCAGATTATTGATCATGCGCACAAAATTTTGTACTTGTTTTTGGATGGGTAAAAACTCTGACTTAACATGTAACACCCCATTTTGGTAAATGGAATGTCACGCGTGATTATGGCGTGTCTTCAAAGAATACAAGGAAAAATGTCTTAAACATTACATGACCATAAAGGAAATACCGGAAACAAACATCGGCACCCGAAAGTATAAGCTCATCACACACAAACGTAAGTACTGTAAAGGAAAAGGACTAAACAATGTCCATGGAAATAAGTAGCAAAATGTATGATGATAAGCATAAAGTAATGAAGGCTAGTAAGCTTCCAATCCATATGCACATACGCTTAGAGTCTACGAGCGTCCTTGAGTACCTGTCGTTTTGGGAAACACGAAAGGAAAACGGTTGAGCATAACGCTCAGTGCACGGATATACAAGCATAGAATGAATAACATAAGCATATACAACATATAGCAGCGGAATTGATTAAGTCCTGGAAAATTTGGTATAACTTAGTAAAACTGGTTTAAAGTTTGAAAAGCCTTATGTTTATCTTATAAAATCTGTTTAACATGTTAACCATTAAGCCAATATAGGTCATGAATTATCAACGTGCATGAATACTTGGAGGGGTGACCTCATCATGCAATTAGAGGGGTTTCCTCTAATTAATATAAGTTTGGGTAGGAGGGATCAGCTCCTTGTGAAGGATGCAAGGTACACACCACATTCACCTGAATAATCTGTTAAAAACATGTAACCTAGGATGCACCCATACGCCCCACATGATAACATAATAATATGGCCAAAATCTGAAAGGGACGCCACGAGCTATCACTCCGCTGTGGTGAAGTCATAACACTAGTGCCTCCAGTGTTATGGTCACGGTACCTCCATAACTAGGTGAAACGAGTCATGCATGTATATGGCTTAGGCATTTAATTAAACATAATCAAATCAAAACATATAAAACATATACTGGGAAAATAGTTGGCTGCATACGGGGAATCCTAATAAGGAAAGAATGTCCATACTGAAAGGACGGAGAATCCGTACCTTATGTCCAGTGAACGAAAAAGACGAACGGAAGAGAGTCCTACTTCGATCTCACTAATGCTACATAAATAGTATACTATATAAGTATTCTGATTACTGAGTATTTAACTTGTTTTATATCATGTCTTAGCTTGTTTTATATGTTCACGTCTTGTTTTACGAATTCTAACGTTATACTGTGTTTATCATGTATTCTGGACATTCTGATTAAGTATTACTTGTATTTCTTGTATTATTATACTTGTTGTGTAATAATAAGTAACTTTCTAAAAATAGCAAGTTTCTAAAAATAGAAAGTTTCTAAAAATAGAAAGTTTCCAAAAATAGATAAACTGCTTAAAATAGATAAGTTTCTAAAAATAGAAAGTTTCCAAAAATAGTAAGTTTCCTGAAATAGAAAGTTTCCATAATTATAAATAAGTTGGATTATTAAGCTAATACGATAAGCTTAAGTTTTACTGATTTAATCTACTAAGTCATGTGATTAATAGTATAGTTTATTAATTATAACGTGTTAATTAAATAACCTATATGTTATATGATTTAATTAAATATAACCATGGTATAATTAAATTAAAGTGTATATAATACTTAGGTTAAAAATATATTAATATTTATATTAATATAACCTAAGTCATGAAAATTAATTAATTATATGCCATGTTTTAATAATTAATTAATTACTTTAGTCTAAATTTCATAATTAAATACTTAGGTTAAAAGCATGTATTATTAAATATTAATAATAAACGTAAGTCCATGTTTTAATTAAATTAATTATATGACATGTTAAATTAATTTAATTAACTTGTAAATAATATACTTGTAAAAATAATAAACCAAACCCATGTATTATTTTATTAAAACCGTGAACCGGACCCGTGAACCCATGAACCGGCCCGAACCAAAATCCCACCACCAACAACCACCCACAGCAGCGGCTGGTGGCTGCGCTGCCAACACCGACGGCTGCTGCCCCTGCTGCGTCGTGGCTAGCCGCTGCCAGCATCAAGATCCCACCGGCGCAAGCCGGTGGTTTCCCCCTGCTGCCTTCGCTGCTCCCCCCGTCCGACCCAAACAGCCACCAGCGCAAGCCGGTGGTGCTTGCTGTTGCGTCGAGACCCACACCGAGCCCCTTAGGGGGTCTAGGTTGTGGCTTAAAAGGGACACCGAGAGTTGTTCGACTCTCGGTTGGCTGCCGAACCACAAACCAAGCCAAACGAACCCTTTTCCCATGTTTATTAAATTCCATAACATGTTTTATTTAATTGTTTTTAAAGATCTAACTTAAAAACATAATTAAATAAAAAGATTAAAGATTAAGGTTTTATGTTTTACCTTGACGTGTGATTGAAAATAACACGAACACGAACCGAATACCAAAGATCAAAAATCAAAATCGAATCCTCCTTGTTCTTGATGTGTGTGCCGCGGCTATGGGGTCCAAGGGAGCTAGGGTTTTTAATTTTTCTGTAAAAATATTTTATGAAAACTCTATAGTTTTAGTTTCCTTTAAACCAAAAAGTGGGCTTTTGGGCCCCCTTTCTCCTGTGTGGCCCGGCTACTAGGGCCCACCAAGGGAAACCCGTAGTTTTTCGTGTTCTAAATTATTACGTGTTCTCGTGCTCGTATTTACGTGACGTTATTATTAAACGTTCGTGTTATTTAATATACTTATCCGTAGTCGTAATAATAATTACGAAATTACATAATTATACGTTCGTAATTCTTACGTTCATGATTTCATGTTCGTGATTTAATTATTATCTATAATAATTATCGTGCATTATTACATACTTAATACTTATCGTGTAATAACACGTACGTTGTTCTTGTAATTTATGTTCGTGAAACGTATTCATGTTATAAAAGGAAAGTTTTAATCATGTACGTACGATTATAAGGGTACTATTCATGGTAAAAGCATGCGGATTTTACAACTCTTCCCCCTAAAAAGAATAATCCGTCCCCGAATTATAGATAACGTAAACTGGAAAAGAGGAACATACCCGAATTCAAAACTTGAAATGAGGGTAAGAAGTCCGGATAGACTCCTCGGTCTCCCAAGTGGCTTCTCGCTCGGTATGATCCCTCCAAAGGATTTTGACGAATGGAATCGTCTTATTCCTCATGACTCGTTCTTGCCTGTCAAGAACTCGTTCGGGTTCCTCCATGAAGGTAAGATCTTCACGAATCTGTTCCAGTGGATACTGAACCATGTGAAGGGGATGATACTTGTACCCTCTGAGTAAGGACACATGGAAAACATCGTGAACGTGAGAAAGCTACGGAGGTAACGCTAAACGATAAGATACTTCACCGACTCGCTCAATGACATTAAACGGTCTGATGAATCGAGGACTGAGCTTCCCTTTGATTCCAAAACGCTTAACACCACGTGTCGGCGATACCTTAAGAAAGACGTGATCTCCTATGTTAAAGTGTAAGTCTCTACGATGCTTGTCGGCATAACTCTTCTGACGTGATCGTGCTTCTTGCAATTTCTGCTTAGCTACAGCGACCTTCTCGTTGGTCAACTCTATCATTTCTGATCCTTCAAGTGTTCGCTCACCAACCTGATCCCAGCAGATTGGGGCGCGACACTTCCTGCCATACAACATCTCAAATGGAGCACACTTAATGCTGGTGTGCCAACTATTGTTGTATGCAAACTCTACCAAAAAGATGTAATCGTCCCAGTCTCCTGTCCATTCCAACGCACATGACCTTAACATGTCTTCTAATGTCTAAATCGTTCGCTCCGATTTCCCGTCTATCTGAGGATGAAAAGTCATGCTAAGCTTAAGTTTTGTGCCCCAATATTTCTGCACACTCCTCCAAAATCGCGAAGTGAAACGAGGATTTCTGTCCGAGACGATGCTGGATGGAGCACCATGAAGTCTCATGATCTCCTTCTTATAAGTATCGGCGAGTTTACTAACTGAATCTTCCTTGCGGATCGGCAAGAAATGAGCTGACTTAGTAAGTCGATCAACGATAACCCAAATCGCATCGTGCCTCCTCTTTGTCTGTGGAAGACCGATAACAAAATCCATGGTGATCTTGTCCCACTTCCACTGTGGAATATCTAATGGTTGTGGAAGACCGCTAGATCACTGATGCTCAATCTTAACCTGCTGGCAGGTAAGACATTTGGAGACGTAAGTCGCAACATCATGTTTCATACCACTCCACCAAAAGTATTGCTTGATGTCATGGTACATCTTGGTCGAACCAGGATGAATAAAGAATGGGGAGCTATGAGCCTCAGCTAACAATGCTTCCCGGAGTTCTTGATCATCAGGGACACAAAGTCCCGTGCCCTGCCATAAGATACCGTCTGCGTCTACCCGAAATTATGTCTGCTTCTCCAAGTTCTGAATTATCGCCCATATTTCACCATCATCCTTCTGAGCTTCTTTGATCCTAGAGAGCAACTCAGGTTCCACTCTAAGATTAGCTCAGTAACCGTGTTGTCCACGTACCATGATCTCGATGTCTTGTCGCTCTAAGTCTCTTATAACTTCCTCCTTAATTTTAATGTCGTTTATCATTCCGGACTTCCTACTAAGTGCATCTGTCACTACATTCGCCTTGCCGGGATGATATTGTAGATTAATGTCATAATCCTTTAACAGCTCTAACCATCTCCTCTGTCTCATGTTCAGTTCACGTTGAGTGAAGATGTACTTCAAACTCTTGTGGTCTGTGAAGATGTCACATGATTCTTCATACAAGTAGTGCCTCCATATCTTCAATGCAAACACGATTGCTGCAAGTTCCAAGTCATTCGTAGGGTAATTTTCCTCATAAGGCTTAAGCTGTCGTGAAGCGTACATGATCACTTTCCCATGTTGCACGAGAACACAGCCAAGTACCTTCCCTGAAGCATCACTATAGATTTGAAATCCACCTGTACCAGATGGGAGAGTAAGAATCGGTGCAAATACTAACTTCTGCTTTAGGTCTTCAAAACTCTTCTCTCTTTCTTCCGTCCAGACGAATTTCTCCCCTTTCCGCATCAGTTTGGTTAATGGTAGTTCTAAACGGGAAAAGTTCACTACGAACCTACGGTAGTAACCAGCTAAGCCTAGGAAACTACGAACCTCAGTCGCTGACGTCGGTCTTGGCCACTTGGTAATAGCCTCAACCTTTGTTGGATCCATGGTGATTCCGTCTGCTGATACGATGTGACCTAAGAACGCCACTTTGTCTAACCAGAACTCACATTTGGAGAATTTAGCATACAACTGCTTCTGGCAAAGAATCTGTAATACTGTACGAAGATGGTCTTCGTGTTCCTCCTTGGACTTAGAGAATATTAGAATGTCGTCAATAAAGACAATGACGAACTTGTCCAGAAATTCATGGAATATTCTGTTCATCAAGTCCATGAACACGGCTGGAGCATTGGTAAGGCCAAATGGCATGACTACGAATTCGTAGTGCCCAAAAATAGAAAGTTTCCAAAAATAAAAAGTTTCCAAAAATAGAAAGTTTCCAAAAATAAAAATTTTCCAAAAATAAAAAGTTTCTAAAATTAGATTAACTGCTTAAAATAGATAAGTTTCTAAAAGTAGAAAGTTTCCAAAAATAGTAAGTTTCCTGAAATACAAAGTTTCCATAATTAGAAATAAGCTGAATTATTAAGCTAATACGATAAGATTAAGTTTTACTGATTTAATCTACTAAGTCATGTGATTAATAGTATAGTTTATTAATTACAACATGTTAATTAAATAACCTATATGTTATATGATTTAATAAAATATAACCATTATTTAATTAAATTAAAGTGTATATAATACTTAGGTTAAAACATGTATTAATATTTATAATAATATAACCTAAGTCCTGAAAATTAATTAATTATATTCCATGTTTTAATAATTAATTAATTACTTTAGTCTAAATTTCATAATTAAATACTTAGGTTAAAAGCATGTATTATTAAATACTAATAATAAACCTAAGTCCATGTTTTAATTAAATTAATTATATGACATGTTAAATTAATTTAATTAACTTGTAAATAATATACTTGTAAAAATAATAAACCGAATCCATGTATTATTTTATTAAAACATGTCGTGAACCAGACCCGTGAACCCATGAACCGGCCCGAACCAAAACCCCACCACCAACCACCACCCACAGCCGCGGCTGTAGTGGCGGCTGGTGAGTGCGCTGCCAACAGCGGCTGCTGCTGCCCCTGCTGCGCCGTGGCTAGCCGCTGCCAGCATCAAGATCCCACCGGCGCAAGCCGATGGTCTCCCCCTGCTGCCTTCGCTGCTCCCCCCGTCCGACCCAAACAGCCACCGGCGCAAGCCGGTGGTGCTTGCTGTTGCGCCGAGACCCACACCGAGCCCCTTAGGGGGTCTCGGCTGTGGCTTAAAAGGGACACCGAGAGTCATTCGACTCTCGGTTGGCTGCCGAACCACAAACCAAGCCAAACGAACCCTTTTCCCATGTTTATTAAATTCCATAACATGTTTTATTTAATTGGTTTTAAAGATCTAACATAAAAACATAATTAAATAATAAGATTAAAGATTAAGGTTTTATGTTTTACCTTGACGTGTGATTGAAAATAACACGAACAAGAACCAAATACCAAAGATTAAAAATCAAAATCGAATCCTCCTTGTTCTTGATGTGTGTGTCACGGCTATGGGGTCCAAGGGAGCTAGGGTTTTTAATTTTTCTGTAAAAATATTTTATGAAAACTCTATAGTTTTAGTTTTCTTTAATTAAACCAAAAAGTGGGCTTTTGGGCCCCCCTTTCTCTTGTGTACCGCGGCTACTAGGGCCCACCAAGGAAAACCCGCAGTTTTTCGTGTTCTAAATTATTACGTGTTCTCGTTCTCGTATTTACGTGACGTTATTATTAAACGTTCGTGTTATTTAATATACTTATCCGTAGTCGTAATAATAATTACGAAATTACATAATTATACGTTCGTGATTCTTACGTTCATGATTTCATGTTCGTGATTTAATTATTATCTATAATAATTATCGTGCATTATTACATACTTAATACTTATCGTGTAATAACACGTACGTAGTTCTTGTAATTTATGTTCGTGAAACGTATTCATGTTATAAAAGGAAATTTTTAATCATGTACGTACGATTATAAGGGTACTATTCATGGTAAAAGCATGCGAGTTTTACATAACAACTTAGTGCCAAAAAAGTGTTCATTAGTTTACGATTGGTGCAAAAAAGTGCCCATTAGTTTACAACTAGTGCCAAAAAGTGCCCATTTGTTAACAACAAGTGCCAAAATGTGTCCATTAGATTACAACTTAGGCTCCGTTTGTTTTTTTAGAGCTTTCTACTCTTCATCTGTAAACGATGTCTACAGAAGAAGATGTATATCTAAAGTTTACATCTTCAAAAAGAAGACCATTTGTTTTCTTCTCTTTTGAAGAGAAGAAGAGAAGAAAAGAGGTGTGTTGGGATACTCGTGATTGGGTTTGTGTTTTAAGAAGAGAAGAAAAGAGGAAAAAAGAGGGAAATGATAGTGTATATTGTGAAGAGGAAAAAATAGCTTTTTAGCTCTTTTGTCTGTAAAAAAACAAATAAGAATCCTCTTCCTGCTTTAGAGAAAAAGGCTAAAATAGGTAAAAAGAGTTTTTTTCTAAAAAACAAACAAGACCTTAGATTACACTAGTGCTAAAAAGTGTCCATTAGTTGATATTGATGGGCTAAGGTGCCCCTAATTTTACAACTAGTGCCAAAAAGTGCCCATTATTTACATATCGGGCAAGATTTACCACATCTATTTACAATATATGAAGGTAATACATAAAGATGATAGAAATTTCAGGGTAATGTTTAATAATACAAAATGATGATATATCTATACACTTTATAAAACAAATTGGTATCTCTCTCTTCAATAAATACAAAAAATTTAAGTAGTACAACAAATAAAGCATAATGTACAACTTATTAATGCCAATAACAAACTAAAAAATAAGTAATACAACTTATTAATGCATATGTACAACCACAATAAGCATAAGAACTTTTATAACATATCACATTTAAAACTATCATTAAAATGTAATTAATATTATAATTAAAACACTTCATTACCATAATTTACAAATAAAGCAACATATTGTACAAAACAACAAATATCACTACATCTTTTTTTTCAAAATTAATTAATAACAATAAACATATAATTAATACACCTCATTACTCAAATATACAATTTTATATTCACCTTACAAAACAATTTAAAACATATATATTTACAATTACAAGTTTAAATATCAAACCAAATTAACTGGTTCAACTGAGAATAAGAGGATTCGGTTAGACAATTAGATAAAGCTACATACACCTTAAATTTTTTATTTTTGAAATGTTGTTGTTAAAAGACGTAAAGTTAAAATATTGCTCATTGAAATTATGTTTAAGGTACCCGTAGCCGCATCGCGCGGATACCCTGCTAGTATTGTAATAAAATAGGAAGTTAAAAAGGTGAGATAATTGTATGAATTTTGTCACGTCTTTTCTCTAATAGTTACCAATATAACTAGGAGACAATAGATATGACAAGCAACTTCACACTCACCTCAACTTGCCATTTGCTCAACATCACACGCTATATTAAGACTTGAAGGTGATCATTGGAGCTTGTTCCAAGTGGTGCTATATGCTACTGATGGAGAATTGTGAATAGTATTGAAAGAAGAACTACAAATAGAAGTCTTTGAAATTGCTTGATGAACTAAAATGAGATTGTATTTTTATAAGCAATTTACGAATTTGTTAGCACCAAAGTATATATAACAACAAACTCATTTTCCTCAACCAATGTGGGATTAAAATTATGTTTACAAGACACTATCTTAACTTCAGTTTCACAATCATATCGATCTCATTCATTTTGTTGATTGTCACACCTTATTCACGCACATTCAGCTCATTAGACTTCTCAATACACTATTCACATTCGGTTCAATCGCGAAAATGGTGTTGTTTTTCACGCGAGGTGCGGGGTGGTGATCGCGATGGTAAACGAGGGGAGGGTCTAAGTTAAAAAAGAGGAAGCCAAATGTTGCTGCTCAAATAATGTTGCAATTCCAACAGTTGATACAAATAGTCACAGTTTACTGAACGTTTTTTTAACTGTTTTGTAAAGTGTTTAAAAAACTAATGGCCATTAGTGCTCGTGTTCAACGATATCTAGCTTTCGTCTATCCGAAGGATTTTTTGCAGGCAGAGGGAAAAATATAATTTCAATTGGTTTGAGTGCTCCAACCATCCTCGTATAGTCGTAGCTATCACACATCCTCCCTTGTATACTAGGTTGTTTATCAGATTATTGATCATACATTCGTACCCACAAAAATTTATACTTATGTTTTTGGAGATTATTTGTTAGTATGCATAGTGTCCTCACGTGTTTCCGTTTAAAAAAACTGAAACTGTCCATGATGCAAATTGAAATTTTGTTACGATGAGTGAAAGACCATTTGCATGACCCATGAGCCTTCGATGGCTTCCTTATGAAAACATCCATTTTTATTTGGGTATAGACGGTATCTCTTTATTCTTCGTGATATTGAACACATTTCTGATCCCTATTTGCAGTTTCCATGAATGAAAAACACGAAGTCATACTGGAAGTTGTATAAACTTGTATTCGCAAAAGTCAATATAAAGTTAACATGGTATGAGAAATGACGAATTCGAACGTATTCACCGTGAGAGATCATATAGTTGATGATGAGTTCATGATTTCTACATCGATCTTAACCTTTTCTTTACATGCAAAATCATTAATTATTAGTATGTTGGTTTCTTCTTCTTCAATTGGGTATCCCACATCGCCTCATCATAACCAAATCTGCAAATGGTGGAGTTTGTTATATAATGAGAACCCCAACAATTGAAAGACATATATTGACACAATTCAAAATACTACTATCATGGTATCTTTTTGTGTTAGCAATTACTAGTTAAATTATAGCATCGCAGTTGTAACAAAACGTATAAAGAGCATGTTTGAGACTTTTATGAGTTCAAATTTGCAAAGAAGAGATGCTGCAACAATTGATCTCAGACTGAGATGGTACTATCCAGACAAGACTATCCATGTACTTAACAATTTTAGTGCTGCCAGAAAGTCTTGCCGGAATGTTAGATAATTTAATCTTCTCTGTAACTGGGTCATTGAATGCTAGACGATTATATGTTGCAAAATAAACTCATTATGCAATGTGAATCCAAATTGATCGATATCCCTAAACTATGAAAATTGATGATGTTTCACCCATGAATCAGACACCCCATACTTATTTAAAGTATGGCCACTTTTCGTAAATCTATTATTATTAATGAGCTAAATGAGCACATGTAAGACATTAGATGGTCTCTAACAGTCGTATGTAAAACACCAAATTGATAACTCGACGAATCTTTTATATTTACTGTTTTTTTTCGACTTTTAAACAATTATTATTATTTCGTATGAAGGAAGACATTTTACGTGCCAAAGTAAACCTATCTTTAATGTGCTTATATCTTGACAGCCCTTTTTGGAAACTATAGCATCTAGTTAAACAAATTCCTTAGCATAAAAGCCTAACAAAAACTAAAGGGCGCATGCATTGTAATAAATACATACGTTACCAAGGTTATATATATAACCTAGCAGTTCCCATAACTATTAAGTCCTGGCTATTGTTACGCCTTCCCAATTATGCAACATGTTAGTGCAACATGTTTAAAGTTCACTTGGAACTACAAAATGATGGTGGGGCATGTTTATAGTAAGAGGAATGCTATAATCACATAATTTTTACATAAAAATATCCACACAATAATGTGTCTGATTTGTCATAAAATAAAGTGTTAGTGGAGAAAGAAGTTAATTATTGGTATAAGTCACTTGTCACATCATTATGTAGAATTATTTATGCAAACATTACTGTAAAGCATAACAAATTCAAAATATCAAAGTGCAAAAACATTACATAAAATTAAAGCACTTGGAACATAACAATATGAAAACACTTCAACATAAATTTAAATCCCTTGAACATAATAGTCGATTAAGTAGCTAGTCACTAGACCAGGCCATTAACTAACGGTTAGATGTGACCTAAACCCACGGTTCAGCCTAATCTAACCGTTTAATATTAACTTATTCGATAAAAAGCTTGTAAGCAATCTTGTAGGAAGCATAAGCATCAATACAAGCATACTCCAATTGTTCATCATTAAGCACTCGTGCATCCCAATTGCTCCGGCAAACATGCATTGGCTTCTCCATGTGAAGACTCGCTACATCCCTCGCAAGATGCTTCAACCCCGGTTTCCTATAATACATATTAGGCCACCTCTTAATAGTCGCTGACCTAATATCAGCACTTCTCGCACAATCCAATCCATACTTATTCTTAAGCTTTTCTACATCCTTTTCAACTTCAACCCCAACAAAAACAAACTTTGGATTCATAAGAAAATTCTTGAGAGATTGTGGGATTACATCCATGTAAAAGAGTTGAAGTATGAGACACTTGGTGTCAATGCATAGTTGAAGAGTTGCTGATTTGTTGCTGATCATGCCTGATATCGCATGGGGGCGCCATTCAACATCAAGGCCTACCACCATCTTTGGAACATTTGCATGAGCCGAGAGGGTTTCATCGACCCATTCGGTAACGATAGCTGCTCTTTTGGTTAGTGTTGTTGTGATAGTTTTGTTGTCGTAGTTGACATGATACTTGGAGGTGGTTGAGTCGTTGTTATAACGAACAGCCATTGCGTATTACTAGTGATTTGGAAGAATAATGCGAAGTAGTGAAGTGATGCATAAATCCATAGTAATTTATACCTTAGTACTTTTGGCAACAAGTTACAAAACGTTTGTAATTCACGAGATATAACCGTTTGGATTTTTCATAAGTTTAGCATTAAAGAATTTATGTTTCATGACTTGGCACTTGAACCATGCATTCACGCCGTATCAATTATCTATTTTTCTTCGCTAGTACGTAGTAGTAGTTAGTGACATTGTATTTATGAATCGTTCCTCTTCATATGTACGGCTTTTGTGAATCGTTCATCTTCTCATACAAACCTGGCCTAAGAGCAAAAGGAGTGGTCACCACTCACACCACCAAACCAAAAAACACTCCGTTACGTCAGTTTTTCACTTTCACATCCACACAAAAAACAACCATCTTATCATTACACCATTTTCACACCATTTTTTCACTTTTTTTCAAAAACTACCCTTAAGAATTAATTTATTTAACACCTAACTTACTTTATACATAAAAAAACATTACATATAATTTAAAAATTAAACATTAATTTATTTTCGTTTTAATTATTTAACTTCGTAAATTAAAAATGTAAATAAAAACGTAACCGTAAACACTTTTTATCCAACGTTAAAACATTTATTCCATACTTAAAACATGAAAATACTTAAAACATAATACGATTAGTCAGTTCCTGGATCTAAATCCGAAAACTGACTAGGTAAATACCAGTGCCTTGTTTCTTCTTCATCTTCTTCGGCCATAATTTGGGCTTCCAGCTCCCTTCGTTCCCTTTCTTGTTCTTCCTCTGTTTGTCTCAATACTTTTTTATATAGGTATAGTTGATACACCTCTTTATCAGTAAGTAAGCCATTTTAGTCGTTTGAAAATGGAAAGGGTAGATCAAGAGACACATTTCAGCTTCGTTGTTGTTGTGACGAAGAACCGATATGAGTTTGGGATTAATAACCCAACTTATTCAGCCATTCAGTATTTTTTTCAATTATATCCTCAAGTTGTATCGACTTTCTAAACAAATATCTTTGAATGCAGAAATCGACATCTGATTGAGTACTTAGATACGTGTCGATTAAATGACGTTTCTGTGCGGAAAGATCACTGCTTTCGGCACATGTTATGCGCAATTTTGAATTTTCTTCAGACGCGGTTTCGAAATCTTCAGCTAACCACGTAAGCTTATCGTAACGACGTTGTTGTTGACTTATTTGTTTCTGAATTATAGCATTAACCTCGTCATCGTTGTGTAGGAAAGAGCATGCCATTTTTTATTTATGAAAGTGTGTGTGAAAGTATTGAAAGTTGTTTGTCAAAATGTGGTATTTATAAAGTTGTCTGTCAAAAAATTAGTCATTGGCTACAAAATTTTTAAAAAAAATTCAAAAATTTAGCCGTTAGGAGGTGGGGGTGTTTCGATAATAATGAAAAATAAAGGGGTAAAAGTTATAGTGTGTAAGGGGGTGAAATGAAAATAATATGGGCTCCAACACACCTTCCACGGTCGTGGGCATGCCCACGTCGTCTTCCATGCTGGTATGCACGGTGTGGTCACGCGGCTAAACGCAGGGGAAAAAAACCACATGCCGTGACCATTCCTTTAGCTCTAAGAAACCTTCCAGACCACTTCTTTATTGCGCCTGAACGTATATCAGCACTTTTAGAACAATACAACCCTTACTCATTCTTATGCTTTAATATATCGTCCTCGACTTCAACTCCAACAAAAGTAAATACATGCTTCCAAAGAAAGTTTTTCAGGGATTTTACCCATGAAAAAGAGTTGCAAAAATAAGCATTTGATGTCAATACATAGTTAAAATGTGTTTGAATTATTTAAGTTTACGTATATTTTTATTGTGTACTATGTAATGTTTTTTTTTATTAATGAAAAATTAATTTTAGTTTTATAATATAAATTTTTTAGGAAATAATTGAATTAACAAAAGTGGCGCACGCATGGAGTCATCATAATACAAGAATATCTGGTGTTAATCAAAAAACATTTTCTAATTTTATGATGATTTTAGTGTTAAAAAAAACTAAAATAATACATATTTTTTTTATAACACGACATCACGGCATCAAACTATGCCTTATGCTCTTGATGGTTTTGTATTTTTTTTTTCCACTACTATATGAGTAGTTAAATATTAGTAGATGACGACCCTAAAACAATGGCATGTGACATAAATTATGTATATCTACCTTGATTTGTTTGCATATGTCTAGTTTTTCATGTGACACCTAATTCTAAACTGGTTATTTCTCATGTTAAATTGATAACACGTAAAGGTTCTCAAGTTCGGGATCTTACTTAAGATCGTTTTCATCTTTTCAAGATCGAGATCGTAAAATAAGATCGGGATTGTAAGATCCTACTATAATGTAATTTTTTAGTAGTCTTTGCGATATTTTACAAATTTACAAATTAATATACATCGTAAATACAACATTATACGAATATATTATAAAAATGTGGTCCAAAATTATAATTATGAAATGAATAAGAAGATTTATACGTTGTTTTTTAGATTATACAAATAGAAACTATAAATTTATAGTTTTTTTGTTTGTCGCACGAGAAAAGTAAGATCGGATCGTAATAAATCGTAAGATCTTATGATCAAGATTGTGATCCTATAAGATCTTAAGCACCTTAAGATCCTACGTAAGATCCGTATCATTTTTGCTTTACAGTATCGTAAAATCCTAAGATCCTAAGATTAAGATCGAGATCTTGACAACCTTGATATACATCTCCAAATCTCTGTAAAGAAAACTAGATTTGACTGACGAGTGTTACCGTAAGTAAAATGTTAGCGTATAAACTTCGTAGCGCCATGATGTTCTTATATAGGTTTTCCTTGTGAAGTTTCAGTGTAAAATGGCTTGAACAACAATTGACATCGTTTTTACCCCGTCAATTATTCAGTCAATACGTCGAAAACCATGGTTAAAAAAATAATTTAAGTTAAGCTTAAGTTTTACAATTTGAAATGTATTTGCTAGTGTATATTGCATGGGCCATGGCCCATCTGAAAGAAGTAAGCATAGTTCATAAAGATTAAATATGGGCCAGACTGCCAGATTATGTTCTACATTGGGCTTATATTCTTAAAACCCATTTTAATGAGCCGAGTTTGAGCCTGTCAGATCTAAAACTTACTCGTTTATATATAAAGCTAGAGCTCATTTCAAACCTCATATTCAAGCTTGAGCTCGGCTCGTTAAAAGCAAAATTCGTGTTTAACGAAGACAAGATGGATAGGCGTTGTTACGACAAAAGTCCGTAAACTATCTTATCTTATAGCAGTTTCTCATAATGAGTTAGTGCGGTAATAGGGTAATATATTTTTGTGTGTATTTCATCTTAATAACCGAAAAATGGACATTTTTTTTTGTTACCAGAACTGTTTCAAAACTAGATTTTATCATTTGCAGTTTTTAATCGATTGTGCTTGTTGCTAAAAACCATCCCATCAAACAAAACTCAACACGACAAGCAAGAAGATGTCGTAGTCAAAAGTACACAAGCCAAAAGCCATACTAAAAAGACGTAAAATAAACACGAAAGCAAAACAATCCGCTTCGACGAAATGTACTACTCTTACGTATGCTTTCTTTTCTTTTCGTGCTTTCGTGACATTTGATTCGATGTAACTCCCACGTCGAAAAATGGATCGAAATTCGAAAGACCTAAACCTCTTTTGAGTTATGGTTTTCTAGTCTTCTAGATGCTTGAAATCTAATATTGAAGACATTCTTATGAGTTATGACCATGTACTAAAGAAGGTGAACTTGTCAATAGTTTGAAAGATGTGAATGGTCAACTATAAATTGGTCGTCACGTACTTTGAAATATGGAATTCCAACATTTGGAATAGGGCTGTTTGAAATTTTCTATGTTGACTCCTAAGTTTTAGAAACTTTCAATTAGTTAATTATCAAAATTATTTTATATTGTTTTAAGTGTTTACGTTATAATCTATGTTTTTTTTTAACTATCTATACTACTACTTTATAAAACATTTGAGATTTTCCTAAAATTATAAAGCCGAAAATTCAAACTTTTTTACTTACTAAATAAAGCAAGTTATTAATATTTTAATCAACATTATGTACTATAACATTTTTCAAACAACCTTTTAAAATAGTATTTTTTTCTTTTAAACTGAAAATCTTTTTATTTATTTATTAATATTATAATCTAATTTCATTATATTTTTAAAAATTTTGTGATTTTTAATTCGATATCTATTTTGATATATTTTTATTAATTTTTAGTCTTTTTCAATTTTAGTGGGTTTTTTAATTCGATTTTTTATAACTTTACAATGTGTAAAAGATTAATATTTGTTAGTCTCTAAATTCGTTATTAGGTATTCGCCGCCGCATTACGCGAGTATCATTCTAGTGCTTTACAATTTACGAGGTTTGAATCTACCCATAAACAGGCTCAAACCAGATGAAACAACTTTCTTGGAAAAGTTGACGTAACCATTGTTTCAAGATTCTCGAAGACATAAGGAAAATAATAACCTTTAAACCAGAAACAACAATTCTAAAAGCGGCATTAAGATTCTTGAAAACAACATCAATTTAACTTCGTCGAAAAACAATGAGAACTGAACTCAAAATTGGTGGCCATTGAGGAAGCACTCTAGATAGATCGAACCATTAAAAATATAACAAAAATATGTCATCATTCACTTTAACAGTCTTTATTTACTTCCCAAGAAGTCATAAAAAAGTGAGTAAAACTTAATATTATAAAATAGTTACTACTACTAAACAAATATAAAAAATCAAGGGGGAAATTTCTAGGCATGTGAAGAGATAGAAAGAAGCCAAATAATGACAACAACTTAAAACTTCTTTTATCAAACTCTTGCAACATTCTTGTCCATTACTTTTTTACTGTTTCTTATAACACCCTTAAACTTTGTATGTGCTTCCTAAAATCACCCCTCTAAAATTTATAATTTGAACTCATTTTTGAAAATCGGTTTTTAAATTGATCTGGTCGCATCATCGAGTTACTAAGTTAACGAGCTGGCTCTAGTCACTCAAATCCGTCAGGTCTAACTGAGTTTCAAAAATATAAAACACAGTTTAATATAACTTTTTTTTATTAAAACTGAATCAATCGATTGATCCGACCAGATCAAAAAGGTTTCAAAACATTAAACATAACCAAAGAATGTGTGTCTACGATTTATACTGACTTATGAGTATATTCTAAAATGTATTTTTGTGCATCTAACATGTATTATCTTATAATATATTCATCTTTGCTCATTGGTCTATCCGAGGCTTTGTATGTCTTTGTCTATAATGGATGTGTATGATAGAAACGTAATAACTATCTTCAAACTTCAAGTTTTTACCAAATTTTATGTAGGTCAAAATATATGGATAAGTGTAATGAACATGTATTTGCTTCGTTTCTTAACATTGATTTTTTCTAAATACATTTTAAATATACCCAGTCAATTGAAACGTGTTTCTACATTTCGTTTTTATTTATTTTTTTTGCATGTGTTATATTACGGTTCAAAAAATTTATGCACCCGGTTATATTTCGTCATTGCTTCGTCCCTGTTTTCCTGAATGTGCTAGAACTAATGTATGTGTTTCTTTTTGGTAATCATGGTCTTCGATTTTATGACCGATTAACTACGGAGTCTGAACTTACCGTAACACATACAACAACAATCTCAGGATTTAAACACGTTGAGAGTTGTGACATAGCTAATTAACTTTAGGGGTGGACCCAGAACACTAAACAATCAAATGCACAAAAAAAAATTACGTAACACACATATTTAACACTAAATTTATTTTAAATAAATCAAGATTTTTAACGAAAATTTACATTACATGATAAACTGTCACCGGGTTCTTACAAAATGAAAAACTAATTGGTTTTTGATCTTATCATAGGATTATGAAAGTGAACATACTCACATGGTTTATAATCAATAGTAACAACAAGACTTATATTTCTAGAACATCTAAAACTAGTTTAAACCAAAAATATGAAGTCCAATAATCAAGGTGTAGAAATGACTTTTTTTTAATGTGTGAACATAAAGTTATCTTCTTTAAAAGGGTTCTTATTTAAACCAATCATTCAAAGCTTTTTCTTCACTTGTGTTCAAAAAAAAAAAGTTTTTCAAGAAAACCAACCAACTCACTCAACATTATAAAATTTCCACTTTTGTTCAAACTACTCATCCATTATAACACACACATACACATTAACATGTTCATAACTTTCATGATCATGTGTTGATCTTTCTCACACACCTACTAAAAAATCTTAGATTTTGACTCATACCCTTTTCATAAAACATCAAAATATATAGGAAACACCCAAAAAAAAGTGTTGAAAAATATTTTAAAAAAGTTGGTCATCATGTCATCAATATTGGCTTCAAATGGAATGGTGTTAGCAACTGCCATGGCTGCTGTCTCTGGCACTGTCCTCCTCCTTGCCTTCCACCTCCAGAAACCACCATCTGATGCTACCAGATCTGCTACACAATTCTCCATCATTCACCACCCTAGGCCATGCATCTCTTCAGGTAACTTTCTTCATCAGTTTTTATAAAAAAAAAAGTCTTGGTCAAACTTTTCGTTGACTTTTTTTACTCAAATCTGTTTATCCTCGACTCAATCCAAACTTGTTTAACTTCGTGTCAAATTTGTGTCGTTTAAAATTGTCACCTCTACTCTAGAATGATACTAACCCTTCTCATTTGCGCCTGGCCATTGTTGTGGGAGGCCCTGGGCAATAACGATTAAGAGGCCTCGTTATACTATTAAATTAGAGAGAAATTTCATATAAACTTGAATTGCATGACTCATATTTTTTAACAAATAATGTATTTCTATATATAATAAGTAAAAAATGTGGCCCCCTTTCAAGTGGAGGCCCGATGGAACGGCACCACTTGCACACACCTTGCCTGCTTCTCATAATAAGTGTTCATTTGTATCTCAACTAATGCTAAGATATTTTAGTGGGTGGAAATGATATGTGATCCGTGAAGAATGTAAAAAATTTGTACAATTTTATAAAAAAATTACATTTAATAAGTGAAAATTTATTATGAGACAAAGCTAGTAATATCATGTATAGCCATAATTTAAATGTTTACCTTTCTATTTTAATTTTTGACATAAATATTTGTTTAATAGTTTAACTAATTAAAATAGATTTTAGGAGGTAATAGTAATATTTTTAAAATATTTGCATTTACAAAATATACATTTATTTATTTATTTTTGTGTATACATATTTTTTGAAATAAATACTTACAACCTCATGCTAGCTATACACTTATTTTAGTTGAAACTTGTACTTGCAATTATTTGGATAAAATGCCAACTATTATTATCATATAATAATATTTGTTTTTAATTGTTATTTTAGATGGAAAGAAGAGAATAAAGAAGAATAAGAAAGTACACTTTGCAGAAGATGTAATGGAACCAAGTGGAAATGGTGAAGAGTTTAGAAAAAGGCTGCAAAGTAAAAGTATTGTACTAAACAGGACATATTCATCAAGTTTGAAAAATGAAGGGACTAAAAAGAAGATTGTGAGAAACTACCAGGGTATTCCTGCAAATAGGATGGCCCTATACTCTGGAATGTTGAGAGATAGAAGTGTTCATAGGGTGTCATATTGCTAACTAGTCCTTATGGTTTTGTAAAGTGTTTAGTTTGGGTCCTTAAGTCTAACGGAAGCGCGAAGAGCACCTTGTTTAGTTTTGATTTTTCTTTTTGCGTTTTCGATAGGAAAAATGAACTTGTGTGTAGTGGTGTAATGATGTAACGGTATCGATGTTGTACAATCTTGTACAAATTGAAATGAACAAGGAATCCTTTTGTATAAAGAGAAATGTAATTAAGTCGGCTATTTGAACAAGTAAAAAATGTCTTCCGTTTAAGAAATATCTCAGTCTTTCTCGCTTTTTACTTATCTCTCAGCTAATATATAACCCGTGACGATTAAGACATAGTAGAAGGTTATAGGAGTACTTTTGTATAAATCACAAGTTTGTGTTTTTGTGATTGAAGACTTGAAGGGTTAAAAATTGAGTCTTTTAGTTGATGGATTTGAATTCAACATCAAAAGTGTTGTCTTTCAATTTCTTAGATGTTGAAGTTTGAAATGTAGAATGGGTTAAAACTTACTTCAAGATACAAAAGTGATGTTCTTTTCTTATATATCTATGTTTTTAACTTTTTCTTTATTCGTTTATTTCAAAATGATATCATCTTGATATGTGTTCAAAAGATTTTTAGAGTACATTGAAAGGTTGTATAAAGTACCCTAACTTTATTAAATCCCAAGTTACTTATCATTAAAACATATTCTTAAAAAAATCAAATGAGAATTTTATTTTATTTTTAACCTTATTTGATGTACGGCGGGCGGGTAGAATTGTAGCGCATCACACTTTTTTGCATTATTTAGTTGTTATAATTTAGATCCATTTTTCAGTGTGTGTCATGTCATCTGACGCGTCAACCGCGTCATCAACTAGTGCTCTAGACATGATTAATGTGTCCCTCTGTTTGTTGATAGGAGTGTTCAATGATATTCGTGTCGGATTTAGGGCTTGCCGCCTATCCATGGCGCGCCAAACAAGACATACACGAAAATGGAAATGAATTTAAGTCGAAATTGATAAAATATATAGGTGTATCATGTTCGTATTGGTAACTTTTTCAAGTTTAAAATTATCAAGTGTAGTTGATACCAAAGCATGTATCGTGGTCAGAATGTTATAAAAACTAGTTTTTTAATTTACTCGATTGAGTCATCGGTTCACGGTTTAATTGGTTTGGCCAACGGTTCAACTGAGTATTTTGTTCAAAATTAGTTTTCGATCACTTAACCTGTTCACGGTTCTACAAGTTCAATCAAGTGGTTCAACCAGAGTTTTAAAATACTTATGGTGGTGACTTAGTGGTGATCGCGTAAGTAGAAAGCTCCGATGTTTATTTTTAAACAGTTGTCGAGTTTGAAAGTTTCTAGGGCTTGACTAACATTTTATATTAGCCACATGGCTAATCATTTTGTTAATAAATATTAAAAATAGAAGTATTAAACCTTTTGCAAAATCACTTGGTTTTAGTATATGATAAATTGATAAAGTAATCTGCATATTTGTATGACATTCTTGTTGTTTTCTTGACTTCGAGAATTTAAAATTAATCAAATCATATTATTTTTTCTGGAGTAACATGTTAGAATGATTCTTTTTAGATGTAAATACCTTTTGGTTATAGAATTCAACATGGCTTTGTTTTGCTCATTTGAGAGGGATACTATCCATCGAGGTATCGAGCAAACTCTCGCGGGAGAGATTAGTCCACTCGTCCTAAAGGCGGTAGGAACTCCTCGTAATAGACTAAAAAAATGATTTGCTTATTAATCGTTTTTGGGTTTATATACGCGATTATGAGTTTATTTGATTTGAGTTTATATAATATAAGCTTTAAGTTTTTACTTATGCGGAAGCTATCATATCGTAATAAACGTATATGAGCCTATGAGTCTCAAAATAAATTGGAGAATCGAAACTTATGTTATATATGCTAAAATCAAATACGATCGTAACCCCACATATACACCAAATATTTCACTCACTCAAAAAAAAGCCCAACAACGTTGGTTAGTGGTCAATGAAAAGCAAGAAAAACATCAATAGTGGTACAATTTCGTGGAATGTAGGCAGTGGTTATAATCGGTTTGATAGAAAACACGGAATAGAGTTTTTTTCGTTGAGAATTTCCTGGAAAAAATATCGTCAGATCTTTCTTCGATTTTTTATAAAAGATATTCAGTTGGTCAGAATAAAAGTTAAAGAGGATATTCATGCTCGTCGTGTCTTTTATATGGATATCAAAGGCCAGGAAAAAAAGTTGTCTATTAACATGGGCGTAGACGGAAAAATGGGCAAATGTCTTCCTTGCGAAAAAATTTGTAGTGGTAAATTTCTGTTAATATTCAGAACTTTTGGTAATTTGTGTAAAAATGATATCAAAACCAACCAGATTAAGTATGAATCACACAACCAACCACCCATTTGTGATTATCTTTTACTATAATAATATACATAAGCAAATGAGTCTCCAACACGGATGCTCATCAAACAAATACAATCAGAAATCAAGATAGTCCCCACCAGGTGGATTCTATCAAACTATTCAATCACTCACACTTACAAATCCTAATAACCAAAAGAAACAAGATCAATATGATCTTAACAAGAACTGGATGAAACAGAATGAAACCAAACTCGAAACCCTAACTGAGATAGATTGCAAATGTGTGTGTGTAAAATGAGAGAAAGATATGAGCTCAGCCACCAACCCTTTGCCTTATATACTCACAAATTGCTATCAAGTCCCTGCAAAAACAAAACTTACAAAAAAAGGCACAAGGTAATATCAGGCAAATAATATTTACCTTTTAATCCTCCAAGTTACAAGCTTGTGTCACAAAATGCACAACTTTCAACACCCTCCCTCAAGCTTGTAACCCAAACAGGTAAATCATACCAAGCTTTTTAACCAATAAAGCATGTTGAAAGGAACCCAAGGCCTTAATTAGAACATCAACAATTTGATTCTTAGAATCAACTTTTTCAGTTTTTATAAGCCCAGAAGTAACTTTCTCATTAACTAGATGTACATCAATATCAAAATGTTTTGTCTTCTCATGCATTACAGACTAGCAGCAATTAGCATAGCTGACTTATTATCACGACACAAAGTAACAGAAAGCAACTAAGTTATACCAAACTCACTCAGAAGCTTAACAACCCATATAATCTCACAAGTAGCAGCTACCATTGTCCTATACTCAGCTTCGGTTGAAGATTTGGACAAGGTAACTTGCTTCTAGTTTTTCTAGATTATCAAGTTCCCATTAACATACACACAATAACCAGAAACAGATCTCCTAGTTACAGGACACTTAGCCCACTCAAAGTTTGAATAAGCTACAAACTTATAGCTCTCAGATATCTTGTTAAAGCTAATACCACTTCCAGGTGCAAGTTTCAAATACTTAAGCACTCTCAACCCCAAATCAAAATGTGACTATAAAGGAGCATGCATGTATTGACTCAAACAATGTATAGCATAAGAAATATCAGGTCTAGTCAAAGTTAAGTAGATTAATTTACCAACTAATTTTTTATAATTAGTGGTATTAACCGGATAACTATCACCAACAAATTCTTGATGAGCCAACACAATATTTTCAGGCAAAGGTGTGACACAATATTTAATCACTCTATTAGACTTCCTTTGGCCGATCTCCTCTGTTTCAGTTTTAAAAACATTTTCAAGAACTTGGTTATTTAAATCAAAATTGCCCTCAGATATAGTTTATCTCTTATGGGAGTTGTAGTCATCTGGCCACTACTACTTGGTAAACTGTTGACTAAGTCATATCCAGCTTGCTGAGAAGACTCAACAACATCTGGTCAGTAGTCACATCCTTAGTGTAGAGATGACTACCTTCTCTACTCAAAGGAGTCTCACCTTCCTCATCATCATTGAGACTTGAAGAATTAGGTGTGTTTTCTGACTCAACAAAATCAAAAAAGTTTAAAGTAGAAACCTCATTTTCATATTCAAGAACAACATTATCATTGTTCATCTTATAAGGAAAAACATTTTCAAAGTTTTTTACATCTCTAGAGTAAATAACACATCTGTTTTCAAGACCAAACAATTTATAAGCCATTTTGTCACTAGCATACCCAATTAAAACACATTTTCCAGACTTACTAGAAAACTTATCATTCCTTTTTAAAATAGTAGCATAACACAAACACCCAAAACTTCTTATGTGAGAAAGGTTAGGTTCTCTACCATTGACTAAAGATAAAGGAGACTTGTCATATAACAAAGAGGAAGGAAGCCTGTTAATCAAATAAGCAACAGTTAATATACACTCAGACCAAAACATAAGAGGAATCCCCCCCCCCCTAAAACATGATACTCATTGCAACATTAAGCAAATGTCTATGTTTCCTTTTAGCAATACCATTCTGTTGTGAAGTATATGCATAAGTTGTTTGATGAACAATTCCCATTGAGTCAAAAAATCATTCATATTTTTATTGAAAAACTCAGTATCATTATCAGGTCTAACAACTTTAATCTTCTTATTAAATTCATATTTTTATTGACAAACTCAGTACCATTATCAGATCTAACAACTTTAATCTTCTTATTAAACTGAGTTAAAAACAAGTTATAAAAACTGAAAAACATTTGAAAAAATTCATCTTTAGTCTTAATCATATACACCCACACAGATTTGCTAAAATCATCAACCACGGTCAAAAAATACCTAAACCCATATTTGCTAACCACCTTGTAAGGACCCTAAACATCAAGATGAATTAATTCACCAAAACATAAAGACTTACGATCACTTAATGGAAAAGATTCTCTTATTTGTTTTGCCTTGTGACACACATCGTGACATCACAAGGTAACTCATTATTAACACGTTTTAAATCCAAAGAACCCTTTAATAGATTTATAACCTAGTTAGCAGGATGACCCAACCTATTATGCCAAACATTCTTAGAAACATAACAAGTAAAGAACTCACAATTGCTAACAGCAGAAGTACTATCAGCCTTATCAAACATATACAAACCAGCAAATTCACTACCAGTCTCCAAGACTGTTCCCTTTTTTAAATCCTGAATATAACACTTAGTTTCATCAAAACTAACTCACAACTTGCTATCTTTAATAAGCTTGTTAACATATAACAGACTAACCCAATATTTAGGCACAACCAATACATCAAACAAGACAACACCATTATTAAGTTTCAAATTCCCAACATGAGTAATTTTAGCCAAAGTCCCATTAGGATGACCAACAATGAGTTTTAAATCAGAAACATCAACCAAATTAAACATATTATCAGTCTTATTTGTCATGTGTTGGTTGGCACCATAATCAACAATCCACCCAAAATGATAACTAACCCTTTCAACTTTCATAGTAGCACAATAAAACTTGTAAAAATGTTGATTAAAAAACACATTATAGTTAAAAAAATGAGCAATTTCCAATACCTGCCATATTGGCTTGAGCATGTGAAAAAGAAGAATTATCATTTAGTAGATTCATCAACTTGAGCATCTGCTCATTACTTAAAGAAAAAGAACTAGAACCAATATCACTGCTACCATTCCCTTGAATCCCTCTTTTAAACTCAACATTATTATTTCTAGTATTATTAAAAAACACCAACAAGTTTAAAATTAGGATTCCTTTTAAACCTTTGAGGGTATCCAGTAATCTCAAATCATCTTTCAATAGTATGACTCTTTAAACCACATTGTTTGCAAATCAAAGAATCATAGTTTCCCTTACTAGTACTATTGTTGCCATTAGACCAATTGCCACTCACCCCAAATTTCTTTTTATTATCAACAGTTTTAGACAATTGAGGTTTATCACTTTAAAAGAAATAACCCCTATGAGACTCTTCCCTAAAAACAATGACAAAAGCATCTTTAACTTCAGGAAGGATTTCCCTAGTCAAGATACTACTCCTTATGGGTTGATAAACATCGTCAAGCCCTATAAGAAACTGCATTAATTTTAACAATTTACCATGATCAACTAACTTATTTCTAGCATCACAAACACAAACAATCAATTTAGTCAAGATATTAAACTCTCTCCAATAAAAATTCAACTTATAATAATACTCAGAAATAGGCAAACCACTTTGCTTAAAAGAATTAATTCTTTGAAGCAAATTAACAACTATAGACCCATCAATTCTATCATAAGTATCTTTAAGTTCTTTCCAAACAATAGCAGCATTACCAGAAAACACATGTCCAAGATACACATCTTGAGTCAAAGAAGCTAAAATCCATTTAAGCACAACAACATTACATTTATCTCATTGAGCAAGAAACACAGGACTAGCAACATATGTCTCCCTATTACAAATATCATCAACAATACCCAATTTACCCTTAATTTGCAAAGCAAGTTTCATAGCATAAGCCCAAACTCTATAATTTTCCACACGAGATAATTTAACAAAAACAATAGATGCACAATTAGAATCATTAGGATGCAAAGACGAAGATGATTACTCTGATCTAGAGCATTAATAAGACTAGCAATGATAGAAACAACCAATCAAGAAACAACATACCACAATCAAAACCAAAAAACCAACAAAAAAACAAGAATCAAGAAACTAACTGAATTAACCAACTACACAAACAGACAAGAACCCAAACAAACAACCAAGAAACAAGAAACCAATAAAAAATATGAAAAAATTTCACGTTTGGTCCCTATCGTTTACACCAAACATCAAGTTTGGTCCCTATCTCAAACTAAGTTCACAGATCGTCCCTATCGTTTACACTTTGGATCAAAAATGGTCTCTATCTTGGATGGACGTTAGATTTGCCAGTTAAGTGATATGAATGGAGGGGTATTTTAGACATTTACTTGTTTTTCTACATATATATATACTCATTTTCTTTTTTCTTTTATTTTTTTCATTCTTCTCTCTCCTTAAATCATCACAGACACCACCAACTACTCAAAATCAATCCAAAATCATCACCAGTTCACCACCATTTTTAGACCTTTACTTGAACGATCCAAAACCATCACCTTAAATCATCACCGACACCACCAACAGCTCGAAACCCTCAAACCATTAATAAACCTAGAAATCAAATCACAAAATCAGTGAAGATTGTGGCTACCCACTTTTCTTTCTTTACCATCTATATGTTAATTTATTAGAAAGAAAGAACACCATTTATTTGATAAATCCAAATCAGACCAAACATTGCGAAGGTACCACAAGCTCAATTAGATATGGGCCCAGCTTAGATTCACAATTGAACAAACATATATGTATACACATGTACGTATATGTGTTTTTTAAGGTATGCATGTGTATTGGTGTGTTACAGTTGTCGATGGTGGATATGGTTAATGCTTTTAGTGTTGTAGTGGAGGGGTGGTGCAGTTGGTGGTGTGGTGGCGTCTGGTTGAGGGGTGTTGTGGTGGCGTCCAGTCGAGTGGTGGTGTGGTGGCGTGGTTGGAGGCAACCACAGTTGGTGGTGGTTCGTGGCACTGACCGGTGACAACGGTTGGTGGTGGTAGTGATATCAGTTGGTAGGGAAAGTAATGTGGTGAGGACTTAAATGATGATAAGAGATGGTCGGCGCCACCTATCACACCTCCACCACGCGTTGACCACCACATCACCACAACCACGCTAGCCACCACTATCACCTTCGCTGCCACATGCTTACACAAAAACCTTTTGAATTGGCTTTGTTTGAGTATCTATCAAGACATTGGTTGTATCCTCTTGAGGTGGCTTTTATTTATAGGGAAGTGGTTTAATCAAGCTGAGGAAATGAGGAAATGGAAATGGGAGATTGGGGGGTTTATATTTGGGTAATGGAAAAAAGTAGAGATGACTTGAAAGTGTCAATGCATACCTACCCCCAGTTTTATGTTTTTCTATGATATAAAATTGGGTGCTTCACCCATACCAATATCGCCAATATTCTTATCAGAAGGCACTAAAAGATTATCACATTACCAGTAACTTTCGCACAAGGGTCACGTTCCCAGCATGAGCAGCTAGAAACAAAGGCGTGTTTTAAACTCTTCGAACACAACTTTCACCTCAGTCGCGAGTTTTCTCTCGAGCCAATAAGCTGACGTATGAAACTGAAGAAATGTGTGTTCAGCTTTAAGAAAAGCTGAAAGAAACAGGTTGGGTTTTGAGAGAATATAGATGGGAATTGGTGGCTGTGAATGAAGAAAGGGAGCTAGAAATGATTAAAAAATCAGTTGGTTAGTTCAGTATTAATATATACTGATGGAACATGGTGTGGGTTTTTTTTGAGGATGAGGATAATGATTTTAACAGATCTTATTTGTAGGTTGTGGATTTATGTAGCTTAGGATTTGGGTTGGTTTTGATTGAATCTGGGTTGAGATGAAAACATGTGTGAAAGAGATTGAGATATGTGTGTGAGAGAGAGATAAGAAAGAATTTGAGAGAGAGAGTTAGATTTAAGAAAGAAAAGAAAAAAGAAATAATTAAGCTCGAAAAGACAAAATACCCCTCAAATGAGTATACTTAACTGGCAAATCTAACGTCCATCCAAGATAGGGACCATTTTTGATTCAAAGTGTAAACGATATGGACGATCTGTGCACTTAGTTTAAGATAGGGACCAAACTTGATGTTTGGTGTAAACGATAGGGACAAAACGTGAATTTTTTTCAAAAAATAACCAACTACTCAAACAAACAAGAATCAAAATAATTAATCAATAAACAACACCAAAAAATAAACTCATACACAAGCTCCTCAAAACTTGTCAACGAGAATGGGACTGACCAGAGTAGGTATCCAAACCACTCAAATGGTGGCAGGTCAAGATGTTAATCAGCTTGTTTGCTCCCCGTTGACCAAAATAATTCACTTTAAGGAAAGAAATACTTACAGAGCTAAACTAACAGCGGAATGTACCAAGAACAACAATCAGTTGAACCAAATTGACCACAGATCAAGAAACCCTAAAAATAAAAAATTAAGGTTTCTTCAAATTGACCCCCCAGTAACGATCAATAACCACGTTAATCGACGATTAACGAACCAAGAACCACCAATTAATCAAAAACCCCAAAAATTAGGGTTTCAAGATAAAATCGTAATAATGAGAATCAGCACAGATCGAGCTTCGAGAATCAACCAGGCTCTGATACCATGTAAATAATATCAAAACAACCAGATGAAGTATGCATCACACAACCAACCACCTTTTATGATTATCTTTTATTATAATAATATACACAAGCAGATGAGTCCCCAATACGGATGCTCACCAAACAAATACAATCAGAAATCAAGATAGTCCCCACCAGGTGGATTCTATCAAACTATACAATCACTCACACTTACAAACCTCTAACAACCAAAAGAAACAAGATCAAGATGATCTTAACAAGAACTGGATGAAACCGAATAAAAACCAAACTTGAAACCTTAATTGAGAGAGATTGCAAATGTGTGTGTGTAAAGCGAGAGAGAGCTATGAGCTCAACTACTAACCCTTTGCCTTATATACTCACAAATTGCCATCAAGTCCCTTCAAAAATAAAACATATAAAAAACAGAACAAAGCAATCTTAGGGAAATAAAATATACCTTTTAATCCTCTAAGTTACAAGCTTGTGTCACAAAATGCACAACTTTCAACAATTTGCCTTCCTAAAACCAATGTAATTTTTGAAAAATATCAAAATGTGCTTTTTCGAACCAAACTTTTTGATTTCATATTTATCCATTACTCTAATAGGTTGCACCGTATACTCTAACAATATGTTAGATAGAGAAAAGTTATTTTGGAGCCTTGTTTTTTGGTGGAAACCAAGGGACAAATCCCCACCCTTCATTTAGCTTTGATCTAAGGGTGGGGATTAATCTAAGATTTAATTTGTCAAAACCTATTTTTATGTCTAATTAAATAAAGTATTCTTTTTAATAGTTCCTTTTACTTTCCTTTTTTCACACAGTGAAATGTGTTTTCACACAGTCGCCATCACCACACCACTGGCCACCTGCGTATTTTCTTTAACTGACCACCACCGTCCACCACCGTCAGATCCATCCTGAAACCCTAACCACCACAATCACCTCCGTAGCAAACCCCTAAAAGTGATTGATTTTCTACTTGTTTTGTTCAAGATCTCTTGTTTGCTTCTCATAATCATCTATAATCATCATCATCGTAATCCTCATCTACCAAATGCCTCTGCCACGTCATCAAACCACCACAACCGTCCACCAGATGGATAATGGAGATGTTAATGATGAAGTGTTGTTGATTGATCTTTTTGTATCAGAATGAGGAGGTAACAGACATGGTGTTTAATTGAATGAAGGGTTTTGAGTGTTTTTCTTTCAGTTACGTTTATGAAGCACGTGAGTTGTTGAGAAAAGTTGGTGAGATAGACGGATGTTCACTGGATGTAGTGTCGCTACACGTTACTGTGTAATATCATCAGTGATATTTTATCACCGGTGATATTTTTATTGTTTTATCACTAGTGAAGTATCACTAGTAATAAACCAATGAAATATCACGTTACTGTGTAATATCATCAGTGATAATTTATCACCGGTGATATTTTTATTGTTTTATCACTAGTGAAGTATCACTAGTAATAAACCAATGAAATATCACGTTACTGTGTAATATCATCGGTGATATTTTATCACCGGTGATATTTTTATTGTTTTATCACTAGTAATAAACCAATGAAATATCACGTTAGTATATCACCGTTGATATTTTTATTGCTTTATCACGATAAACCAATAAAATATCACGTTACTGTGTAATATCACCGGTGATATTCTATTGTTTTATCACTAGTGAAGTATCACTAGTAATAAACCAATGAAATATCACGTTACTGTGTAATATCACCGGTGATATTTTATTATCAGTGATATTTTTGTTGTTTTATCACTAGTAATAAACCAATGTATTGGGATGGAAGGCGGGGTTGGTATTTGGGAGGGAAGTCGGGGTTGGTCTGAACTGCTGAGGGTGACCCATCTGCTGCTGCTATTGTGACCACCTACCTTCATCAGATTTCAAAGCACTTTCAACTTCAATTCTTCTTTTAGGCGTTTCATCAAACACCTTATCATCACCAATCAGCCTTATGAATCGGTTCGTTTTTAATCGATTTTTTTCAGGGATCGGTTGATTTAATGGTTATTTCTTCCATTTGTGTGTTTATTTCGTGATTTGCAAGGTTAATTTGTGTAGATTTACGGATTTTTTTGTTAGAGTTTATTGTAGAGAGAGGGTTTGATGTAGAGAGAGAAGGTTTGAGATCTGTGTGTTTTGTTTTACAGATATGAAGGGTATGTGAGATTTATAACATATTTTTCGTTTTGGTCCCTCAGTCTTCTTTTCATAAATTGGCAATTTTAGTCCCTCCGTGTTTTTTATCATTTGATCTGGTCCCTCCTAAATGGATGCCCTTGGTTTCCACCAAAATACAAGACTCTTTAATAACCGGACTCATGTTAGATAAGTGACAAAATAAGTGTATACCAAATATACACATTATCTTGGAGTGTTTGACTAAAATTGTATGAAGAACAAGTACATTATGAGATGATCTAAGAGGAGTACTTGTGAAATGATTTATCTTTATGTTGATGTAAGGATGTTCCTAACTCTAGGCTGATCTTCCTTGTATAAAATGACAATGATTGTGAGTTTGCAACTACTATCTATCTATGTGTTGTCAACATCTCATTGGCCAATGGCTGCCTACACCAATCATTTTCTTTGTATCCCATGGTCCTAAAACGAGTGGTGGGATATTCAGAATGGAAACAAAAACTCTTGATATAAATGACAAAATTCAACAAACTTTTATTATGTGATCTGTTACTTTGAAATACTAAATTTGTAAGGTGATGGAGCAACCGTTGGGTTTATGAACAAAAAAATTAGTTGATTAAAGTGCAAAAATCATTTTTTTTAAAGTTTGGATTATATTTCTCGTTAATGTTCGCGTAAAATAAAATTTGTGGTTGTAAAATAATGTATCATACATTTTCTAGGACGAATGGTGCAAATATTTTCCGATTAATGCTAAAATTGTTTGTCAACTTAAGAAAGTTTTAATCCTTTTACAGTCCAGAAATGATTTTTACACTTAACTTTTCAAAAAAAAAAATTCAAAAAAGAAAAATTAGAAAAAAAAGTTTTCCAAAAAAAAGTTAGAAAATTTATTTTCAACAATATTTCAAATATTTTTTTAAGTTACAAAAATTACGTTTTTTAGAAAAATTTCTTACTGAATTTTTTCTAACCTTTCAAATTAAAATTTAGTTTTTTTAGAAAAAGTTTTAATTTAAATAAATATTCTAATAAAAAATTACGTTTTTATAGAAACGGTATGAATTAAAAAATATCTTAGTTTTTTTTCTAACTATTAAATTAAAAAATTATGTTTTTTCAAAAAAAAGTTTTATAAGTTACAAAAATTATGTTTTTTAAGAAAAAATTTAACCTATTTTTTTTTTCTTCGAAAAATACTCGTTAGTTTTTTTTTCAATAAAAGGCGGAGCTTGATGAAGCGAGTCTAGAGTATCAGCGCAACCTATTCCTTTTTTCAAGCCCCTTTTATATTCTATTAAAACGTAATTTTTTAACTTAAAAACGTTTTTCAAAATCTTATCGAGAAAAACAATTTTTAAACTTTTTGAAAAACAAACCTTTTTTCGATTTATTTTTTTTAGAAAAGTTAAGTGCAAAAAAAGTATCTTTAGGATGTAAAAGAATTAAAACACCTATAAGATAACAGACAGTTTTAACCCTAACTGGAAACTATCTGCATTATCTGTCCTCATGAATGTATGATGCATTATTTCATAACTACAATTATGTATATTGCAAGAAATGTTAACGAGTGATATAATTCAAAGTATTGACAAATTACATGAATAACTTTTACACTTTACTAAATTAGTTTATAAAAACTATTAACATGTACATTTAAGCCAAACTTTCTGGCTCCATCTTTGTATACAACTAGGGTTGTAATCGAATTGGACGAACCTGAACGGATGTATGTTCATGTTCGTTTATTCAATTTTATTCGAACAAATAAACGAACACGCACACATAATCGAACAAAAATTGTTGTTTATGTTCGTTTATTTAAATTTGAACTTATTCATGTTCGTTTGTTTTCGTTCATTAACGTACTAAACGAACATAAACGAACATAATATAAACGGACATAAATGAACATAAATGATCGTACATAAACATAAACGAACATAAACGAGCGTAACCAAAGTTGTAATGTTACTTATATTGACGTCAAAATCCCTGCTCATTAGACCATTGTTAAGTTGTCACTTTTCAAATTTTCAATTTAAATTTCAGTGTATTATTTAAGAGAACTTAATAAGAACTTAAGACTAGATTAATATATTATTGTTATGGATATAGACATTAGAGTACTTCATATAAAGTATATATTTTTTAACCATGTTCAATATTAATCGAACGAAAGTAATCGAACATAAATAAACGAAATAAATGAACGTAATCGGACGGACATAATCAGACGTTCATGAACGTAAATGAACGAACAAAACGTTTGTTCATGTTCGTTCATTTAATTAAACGGACCAAAAATATTGTTCATGTTCGTTTATTTATTAACTAAACAAACATAAACGAGTTTCTTATCAAACAATCAATAAACGATTCATAAAACGTTAAGTTCGTTTACAACCTTAAGTACAACCATCCAAAATAACAATTATTATGGTAAATAAACAAACTAATCATATATTCTTATGAAATCGCAATATTAAAAAGGTCATGTGCTTTGATAAAGTATTTGGAAAAAGACACATGAAATTGCAAATCTCTTTGTTAATGTTTTTCCCCTCATGAGTCATGACATCATTCCCACTTTGATTAGTATAAACATTTCTTCTAATCGTCCAATAAGTACAAAACTTTTACGAAGTAAAAGTAATTAAATTAGCCAGATATGTGCCTTTTAACTAACGAAGTACCACTATATAGTACTAGTAATTTTCATTGATTATGTTGGACAGTTCTTTGTGTGTATTTTAAGACGATAACTATCCGTAATCTAGTGGTAAGTTACCCGCGGGTTCTCTCAAAGACTAGGGCATCGTCCGTCTACATATTACATACCATCTTCCCGTATCTTGTCCAAACGAGATTGGATATCGCTAGAGGTGACAAAACGGGTGGGTGGGCGGGCTAAACGGGCAACAGGTTAAACGGGCGGCGGGCTAAATTGGCACGAGCGAAACGCGCGGACGAAATGGGTGGGCTAAACGAGCGCAAGCTAAAAAGAGAAAAAACATATAAAAACGTAGAACTAAAAAATAAAAATATTTGTTTGAAAGCCGATGATAAGAAATTAAATATAAAATATCCGTCGAGTAGCCTAATTAGCATTTTACATGTGCATCTATTAAGGCCATTTAATTTCTAACATGTGCGTCCGTCAACATAAAACACTAATTTTTTTAATTGCAAAAAGGTGTTACTTTCAGGACCATTCGAGAAAAATGGTGACATTTACAGCACAAAAGCCACCAATGATGTTTGCTAATGTCACAAATGGTGCTCTTTCCATGTTTGGCAATTTGTACAAGTAAAGCAAGTGGCTAATTCTTTATAATGCAAAACACTTACATCATCAAATAGATTACTCTCAAGTCTTATTCGTCTACTCTTTAATCAGAGTTTCTTACGTTAAGGCGACAAAGTTATCGCCATGACGACAACAAAAGTTGGTAAAATCCTAAAAATCACTATTAAGCCCTCTTGACACATTACTTAATTAGTTAATCTTCGGATAATAGCAGTGTTGCAAAGTATACAAGGCCGATTAATCGTTACAAAACTATCAACTTTGTTGATACATATAAAAGGCCAATTAATTGTCGCTTAATTGCTACAAGATCATCAACCTTGCGGATTTATGTAAAGACAATTAACGGCGATCAACTTTGGTCAACGACGGTCAAGGGATGTCAAACTTATGAAAATCTGCGAATTTAAAAATACAAAAAATTCATTGTAAACTTATGTTTATCACTTATAATAATTATTTATATGTATGATAAGCTGGATTTAAAAAAAAAAGTCGAAAATACCTAAAACTCGTTAGAATTACTCAAAACTTTTTGAAAATACCCAAAATTTGCTAAAAGTATCGATCCAATAATCATCGATTAATCCCGTTTAATACAATTATAAGTTACAAAATAGTTAATAGATCGATTAGCGATTCACGATTTTTACAACTTTAGATAATAGTATAATTATACCCGAAAGAAAATGCTTTCTATGAATCTCTCGATGTTATCGTCTCACTAGTATACAAAGACAAGCTGAAATTCTGAATACAAATGATTTGCAAGCATTTTGCAAAGTTTTTCCTACCCTTATAATTATAAGCCAAAACTCCACCAAATGGCTAGTAGTAAGGTTATTTGCTTTCGGTCTAAAGTAAATCTCGAAAATTGTGTACATTTGAAGGTGACCAAAGAAGAGTATAAACGGTTTCAGGATTAACCCTACTTCTTCTGTGTCAAAAAGCTCGTCCTTCTCTAATAACCTACCACATCCATTTATTAATAAGCCAAATACACTCAAGTATTTTCTACCCTGGAAGACTTTGAGATGGGCATCATCTTGATGTTGGTCAAAGGTAATATTAGTAGATTGTAATCTACCTAAAAGGCCAAAAAAAAATCCAATCCATAAACCAGCACCTCATCAAACTACCCACAAGGCCACAATCAATTCGTACACCCATCAAATGACACATATCAACTATGTGTCCTTTATTTACAATGGAACTAGAGGAGAGAAAACAAGTTTTCAAATGTAGTTTTAGTCATGCCAAGTGTCAATTTAAAGTGACCCAAAATCACATAAATCACATTAGTCATGTCGATAGTAGGTAGCTTCCTATTTTCAATCTTTCCTAACCACAATCCCCCACCCAATCTTTTATATCAAAATGACAACATCAATCGTCATATAATTCAACATAAGTTCGGTAAATGACGCATGTCATAAAGTACGAGTTTTCTAGAAAATAAAATGGACTTTTGAATGACACAGGGGTCAGTGTCCTTTACAATTTATTATTAACAAAAACAGTTTTTAGTAAACTACAAAAATGGTCCAACAAGTTTGCACAAAAGTATCAATAGGGTCTTTCTAGGGTTGAGAAGGCCCGGACCAGATCGGACCGAAATGATCTGAAACCCCAAACTGAGACCGGATCAAAATGGTTCGTCCAAACTGGGTCAATCGGATCATTTGGTTTTCAGTCTGGTCCTATCCTATTAGGCATAATCGACGATATTTTTGACCAAAGCGGACCGACCGCCGAAGACCGAAATTGTCCAAAACCCCGGACCGAGGACCGGACCAAAATTGTCCGGTCCAATTCGGGTCAGTCCGGGTCGGTTTTGGATCTAACATGCTCAGCCCTAGGTCTTTCGCCTATATTCATTACAACGATAGTCCTAAACAGAAAAGATAAAAAAACACGAAAGAATCCGAATTTGAAAGGCTAGTGTTTTGACCATATATGTAATAACTATCAACAAGCGGCATGAACCACTATGTATAATCTTCAAGAATAGCAACTTTAGACACAAGTATTGCAGACATTTCAAAGGCCTAGTTGATCTGTGCTTTAGGTGATACAAAGAACAAGAATGAGATCGACAAAATTAACTTTTGAAGTCTACCCCATATGTGTTGGTAGAGGCCGGAATAAATATTACTTGGAATCAAATGAAGTCCAATCACATTCTGATATGGTCTATCATACCGAAACAAGTTTGTGCAAAATTAACAGCCAAGAAGGGATACAAGCAAAAGAACTTACATGCCATGAACCCATGGCGTCATGTACATAATTCTCATCTGAACATTTGTACGTTATTATTACACGCGTAACGTTTCCTATACGCGAATAACTTTAGAATAATGAAATCAAAAAGACGATGCATCAGCACTCAGCAGAGATGGACACCCTGCAATAATGCAAGTTGGGTTATTTAAAATAGTATTTGCTAAAAGGGATTAAATTAAGATGGGCTTGTTAACAGGTTTGGGCTGGCAGACCCGAAAAAACTTTCCTTTTAATAAACAAACTTAAAGCTGTATACATACCAGGATTAGGGGCTTCAACAAAGTGCAGGATTGGGGACAGGTTCTTGCTGCAAGGCCTTCTGCACGAGTTCCGACTGTTCTCTTGTGTGCACGGTGTAGAAACCAGTTGCAGTGGCAGCAGCAGGAGCACGACCCACGTATTTGACATCATCAATAGTGCCTCTATCGAGTGCCTTCATCGCAGTAGCAAGACGTGGAGCAATGTAACTGTAGGGCCCCATGTTCATTGGCTCCTCCTGGCACCAAACAACTTCTGCATCTGAAAGGTTTACATAACAAGAATGCATTGGTGAGTTGTTCCTACATCCGCCACAAGTGAAGTTGCTAAGGAGAACTTTAAAATATTTTGCTTATGTCTATTACTATGTCTGAACTTACTTGGATATCGCTTTAGTTCACGCTGGATGAGGTCATACGGGAAGGGGCAAAGCTGTTCAACACGACAAATTGCAATATCTTTAGCCTCAGCTGACTTCCTCTGTTCATCAAGTTCATAATAAACCTGCAAAATGACGGCTTCGTTACAGTAACTGGAATGAAGAGAAGTGCAAGCCATAAAAATAACAGTATCTTTCCAATAGCTTTTCTCTTGAGTAACTTGGCAAAAAATTGCCATCTTGGCCCACACAGATTTCTGCCTAGTGTTTTAATTTTTCTTATAGGTAATTAAAACATTAAATATCGTTATCATTTGACAACAAATTTATAGAAAACAGCTTACAATATTGAATGATATAATAACACATTGGACAACTCTCAACCCATTCTTGTTTACGAGACTTAGCTAGAATTTGTTTAGACCCATAAGAGAAAAAATGCAACCCAATCCATTCAAAAATTGAAGGATAGAATTTGCCACAAACCAACTTTTGAATATCAACTGACCTTTCCAGAGCAAAGAACTAAACGTCTGATGCCCTCTTCAAGATCTGAGTGGTCATTCTGGTCCTTGATGAGTCGCTTGAATCTCGTCCCTTGTTTGTCAAAACCTGGGTGACCTTGGACATCATCAAACTCAGACAAGTTTGATTTGCACTCTTTGTGACGAAGCAAATTCTTTGGAGCCATTACGATAAGTGGCTTACGGAACTCCCTATGCAACTATAAAACCACAATGAAATGTCAGAAAGTGATGAACATCATAAACCTTTCATTAATGTTACTATATGTTAGACGGAAGAACTCACCTGTCGACGCAACACATGGAAATAATTTGCTGGAGTTGTAACATTGACAACTTGCCAATTGCATGTTTGAATTTGATTACGTAGGGTTGGTTCCATCTCAGGAATAACAAATGGGTTATCATCGCTCATCTGTCAATTATAACAAGATATAGCTACTTAACATATTATGTTTAATAATATTAGTTTGCAGGAAACCAAAAGAACCTCACCTGAAGGAACCGCTCGAGCCTTGCACTAGAGTGTTCAGGACCTTGACCGTCATAACCATGAGGTAACAACACAACTAACCCAGTCTGACGCAACCATTTAGCCTCTCCACTGCTCAAGAATTGATCAAATATTACCTGAGCTCCGTTTGAAAAATCACCAAATTGAGCTTCCCATATCACAAGCGAGTTGGGATTTTCCATTGAATAACCCAATTCAAATCCCAGGACGCCAAACTCCGAAAGAGAACTGTGTTCAAAATTTAAACATCAAACAAGAGTTTTGTAATAAGCGTTTAAAGAATATTATAAGTCAAGATAGTCTTCTGAATATGATAAGTAGCATTCCAATGCATCATGCAAGGAACAAAATATGATGATAGATTGTACTATAAAAAAAAAATCTATAACCCCCATAAAGGTAAATGTATACTCCTGTTAAATAACTTTCCTCCCGGATTAACACGAAGCTAGTTTTAAAAGCATTAGAAATATTCACCTACTTGGGTGCCGATAAATCATGAAAAAAGAGACCCTTTTTAACTGTTGAACTGTCAACAATTTCTGAGCACTAATGTCACATTAGAAGAACATCATTTCAAGTTCCACATGTCCCAAAAGAATGAATGTTTGTTCCTACTTTTAGCATGTCCTCATTGGGGGTCATTCTAGAGTCTAGACATATCATCAATAGCCAAACATTTATATAAAGATAAGTGATTGGGATGCCTAAATTTCCATGACATTAAGCCATTAACCAATCCCTTTGCGAGTAAGTGGCTAAGTGCACATATTCCTTGGCCCCAATGGATTCATGTCATGCAGGTTTAGGCATAAATTTCGGGGTCCTAATCATATTTTTCTTAACAAAAGTATGTCCTGTTAAACATCACAATTCTCTGAACAGGAGGAATGATTAGGTTAATCACATCTACCAAGACTAGTTTGATGAAAAAGGTTTTTCCTGAAAGACAAAAACCAACTTTATTGGCATTGACGCTCATCGTCAATTCAGAGGATCATTACCCTTAAAAGTAATGACAAATAATTGGCAACAGCATAAGCTTTATGTGACATAACATATATGGGCATTAAAATAAATCATGTATCTGTACTTGTAAAGCTATTTACCTGTTGCTTACAGTAAACATTTCCTCATGTTGATTCATCATTACATGGTCCAACGGACAGTAACGATCCCCAGTTTCCTGGTCATGGACAACAGAATGCCTGTGACTGAATGTACCTCTTTCAACATCTTGACCACTCAATCTCACGTGATTTCCTTCAACCAACAATGTTGCGAAAGCAAGGGCTTCTCCAACGGCCCAGTCAACACCCTCCCCAGTCTCGATCATCTTGAAACGATCCGCAAATATTTTCTTAACTGCTCTGTGAGGCTTGAAAGTATCGGGAAGAGTTGTAATGGCCTTCCCAACATTTTTCAAGATCTCTGGCTTGACACTGCAGAACAACATACAGTTTTTAATCACGGGTCAACCTACGAGCCTATCTGTGTAAACAACAAACAAAAAACTTACCCAGTGTTACGGATACGTGAAAGCTGTTCAGGGGACTTAAATCCGGTCCAGTAAGCTGAAAGCCAGTCTCTCCTTTGGGGAACGTAATCCTTGCTGGCAAGGAATTCTTCATTTAGGATGGTGGTAACCTTATTTTGTATTTTATCAATATTTTCTTTTGTCGCCAGACCACTTTCTAGAAGCTTCTTCTGGTAGATCTCTAGTGACGAAGGATGATTCCTGATGATCTGTAACAACCATAAACACCCAGAAACTTAAAAGCTATACTTAAAGCAGTTGAAAAAATTATGAAGACCAAATAATCGTAAGATAACTAACCTTGTACATTTTGGGTTGGGTGAAAGAGGGTTCGTCGATTTCGTTATGACCAAATCTACGATAACAGACAATGTCAACAACGACATCAGAGTGGAACGTCTGGCGCCACTCTGCTGCAAGCTCGCAAGCATGAGCAACTGCTTCAACATCATCACCGTTAACATGAAAGATAGGAGCATCTAAAGCCTTAGCAACATCAGTACAATACTGAGAAGATCTTCCAGCTTGTGGATCGGTAGTAAACGCAACTTGATTGTTCACAACAATATGGATAGTACCACCAGTTGTGTAATTTGGAAGACCACTTAAATGCAGTGTCTCGTAGACGACACCTTGCCCTGCAAAACTTCCATCTCCGTGAATCAAGATACCCATGTTCTTTGTCCTATCAACATCGTTTGAGTAATACTGTTTGGCTCTGGTTTTCCCTATCACAACAGGATCGACAGCTTCCAAGTGACTCGGGTTTGCAACCAGTGACAGATGAATTCTCTTTCCGCCTCTTGTGGGCCGATCATATGAAGTACCCAAGTGATACTTCACATCACCAGTTCCAGTGTAAAGACCAACTTCATCCACTGGCTTCGTTCCACCGCTAAATTCACTGAAAATCTGACGCAAAGGCTTCCTAACAACGTTACCTAAAACATTCAATCTTCCTCTATGCGACATTCCAATCACAATGCTCTCGACACCAAGATCAGCTGCCCGATCAAACATCTCTTTCATACCTGGGATTAAAGTCTCCCCACCTTCAAGTCCAAACCTCTTAGCGGCTGTCCACTTGGTAGCTAAGAAGTTCTCAAACTGAGTACTCCATATAAGCCTGTCGAGAATAACCTCACGACGTTCACTGTTGTATTGTGTTGGTGTTGGAGTCTCGATTCTGTCTCGCAACCAATTACATCGTTCACGATTGGCAATGTGCATGTACTCGTAACCAATGCTACCAGAATAAGCTTGGTCAAGCCTGGTCAATATCGACCTAAGAGTTTGCACAGGTCGATTTTCGGACAAAAAACCAGACATCCTCCATACACCGAGAAAAAATTCACGGTCTAAATCAGCTTCACTGAAACCGTAAAAAGCGGGATCTAAATCATCAGGAATCTCCCTCTTTTCCAGTCCCAATGGATCGATTTTCGCTTTCATGTGGCCATAAACTTGGTACGCTCTAACAAGCAACAACAAACGCATACTCTCTTGTATGGTTTGACCCGATATTCCGGGCGATGTAGAAGCCTGACCAACAAAATTTTTAAAAAAATTGTCCCATGACTCGTCGACGCTATTGGGATCATTCTCCCAAGTTCTCTGAAGTTCTTCAAGATACACACTACTAGTTCCATCTAAAAAGCTATCAGTCAACCTAGAAAGCGGAACGGCTCGAGGAACAGGTGCAACTTGTGCTTTTGATTTGAAAACAGTAGTATGAAAAGATCGAGTTCCTGAAGAAGTAACACGCGTCCTTGCAGCATATGTTCCACTTTGCGATAAGGTTCTTCTTATCGCAAGCTTGGCCAGACTAGACCCCGCCCTAAACCACGTCATTTTGTCAAAATATCAAATTCTCTGTTCGTATATAATCGCTAAAACTGCAAAACAAAGTTCAGAACTTAGAATAAACCTCACTAATCGAATAAACAATCCAACTATCCAAATCAATCATGAAGCATACAATATAAATCCAATCAGTATACGAATGACTATCTTAACCAAAATATTATAAAACCCGAACAGTACTATATCATCATGTAAGTAACATTTTATACTCCTTTATACTATTTAGTAAAAACACGAAGAACTTTTGGTTTTGGATGATTACTATTAAGCAATTAACTAGTTGCTATCACTATATGACTATATCTACTTTTTTAATTAAGGCGATACCTACGATGACTAGCTAACTATGTAACAAACACAAGCTAATCACAATTGAATCCACTAACTGAAAACTATACATGTTTGACTTCATTAAATGATCTACTAGCACTCTAACAGACTTCAACAGCCATAAAACAGTTACAAGCTACCATAAACTAACACAAGTCATTATTCAAAACATTAGCTTCACATATATAACATAAGACTAAAGTAACAATATCGCTAACTAAACAACCCTACAATCATAAACTAGATCTATATGAATAATCGGTACATAAACCAAAAATTCTACCTTAAAAACTTATTTACCCTTACATACTCTGCAACTATTGTATTTTATCAAAGAAATTACTTTTGCTTTCGGATGAAAATGATTGAACATTTAACCACTTGTGATCACACTATAATGTTTTATATCTATTTATCCATTTTGCAACTACTACGAATTCTGTAACAAACATAACCCAGACGCAGTTCGATCCGCTATAACGGTTATGCATACATAGCTTTTTCTTCCGGGTAAAGCGGTTATGCATACATAGCTTCATCAAATCAGTTCACTGGCAGAAACTAACACAAGTATTATTCCTTACAAAGGCTTTACATATAGCACAATCAAATTACGTGGATTCAAGTAACAAATTTCAAAACACAAATCAAAGCTAGATCTACACAAATAACCATCACATAAACACATAATTCTATACTATTCTCATAACACCATAACCAGATATATTTCGTAGCTTATATCTCAACTGATTTTATTTTCACGACGAATTACTTTCAGTATCGCCTAATCTTAATAATCACAACTAAACAATAGACGCTATCACTATTCAGTAACAGAATGCCACACGTACATAGACGACCACCATCCAAATCATTCAATCAGTTCATAAAACATATAAGATGAATCCAACAGTAAATCAGTCACTGTATGAATCAAAATGTACCGAACTGTAAACAGTTATTTATTCCATAAGTCGTCTATTGTATTTCATATAAAAAAAACTCGCTTCGCCTTTCGGATGAAATCTATTAAACAGTTAGCTTGTCGCTAGTAACAGTAAAATGTTTTATACATATATCTCCAACATTACTAACCAATCCTGTAACAAATCACAATCCAATCCACTAACTAACAACTAATCAAGACACTTACATATTCATAACAGAAGCTATACACAATCAAAACAAACTTTGACACATAAGAATAACGCCAACCGCAGAAATCATAAACTCGATCTATTCACAAATCAGTATAATAAGCTAAAATCGTAGCTTACAACCTGAATTACGTAACATATCGATATCAGTAACTATTAAACAAATACTTTATCTAAGATGAAATTTATTAAACAACTAATTATATTTAAGTTGATTTAAGCATCTATAACAGCGTAACAAACTTCAACAGGAGTAAAACAAAACAGTTACAAAATCCTAACAGAAGCTACACATAATGAAAACTAACAGATTGACGTAAGAATAACGCACAAATCATAAACCAGATCTATTCATAATTCTTTCTGTATAATAAGCTTACTGAATTAGCGTATCAATATCAGTTAACTATTACGCTTTAACCTAATCATAACAATAATCAATATCAAAAAAATAATAACTAGTTAAAGCATCAATTAACAGTGTAACTGACTTCAACAGAGACAGTTGGATCTGTTGATAAAAAACAGTTAGAGATTTATATGACAGTTGTTGCTTACGAATTCAATTACGCATTTATATTAAGGTATCATCCGTTATCAGTAAAAGCAAAAGATGAAAAAACGAACGAACCCTAATTATGCGGAGGAAGAAAGAAGGATGTGCGGTTTTAATTGATGGCGTAAATCTAGAAATAAATGTGAAGGGAGAATTGTTATTTCATTGCGTTGAAATAATAATGTGATTTTATTTGTTACGGACAGTGTTGGCGACTAGGATGGATGGATTATTCTTTCCTTCTGGATTCTAGAGGATGTTTTTTACTTTTATACTATCTTTTTTTACTTTTTTTGACCCGATAATATTTATTTATCTTTTACTTTTATTTTCGATATAATAGTACAATATTTGCAAATCAGTTATTATCTTTTACTATCTTTTAACATGTTAACATATTTTATCTTAGCCAGTTACTATTAAAAAATAAATCTCGTTTAAAAATGGGGAAGATTTATTTTTTACAAAATATAAATAAAAGTTATAAATATGACAAAATATTGGTATTACCAATTATATCATATTGTTTTTAACCAATATTTTGTCATATTTATAATTTTATTCTTCTGTCTTTTTACAGCTTTTAAACATTTTGGCAAAAATAATTCGTGTTTTTTTAAAAGTTTTGCTAATTACAGCTTTAAGGGTTGTCGTTAAGTGTATTGATTTTTATTACAATTATTTGTAATAATACAATTCAACCAATCAGAATCAAATATCAATCATATATTCATTAAATCCAAGATTTTCTCAACTTTTTACGGAATTATCATCCAATCAACATTAATCATAAGTTGTAATAAAAAGTGTTTGCTTAATGACAACCTTTAGAGCTGTTGTTAGCATTTCCCTTTTTTTAATAAATCTTAACCATTAAATCAAACACAAATAATTTTTTTTTTTTTTCTTTTTAACATGTGAGAAAAATAAAGATACCCATAACACGGTCGCCATCCTTAGGTTATGCACCTATAACACGAAATCACGATGCATGATAACAAACACGGCGATATTATAAACACTTTTTTGGCAACTTTAATATGCAGTTACGGAATCAAGACTAAATATGATGGGGTGCATAAAAAAATTGTACAGTAATATTACATAATAGTTAAAAATGGAATTAAAACAAAAACTAAAAAAACACATATTGATATATCGGGGTGCATTTAAGATACATTTGAAAGAAAAATCATTTTATTCTTAAAAAATTAACATTATGTCAAAAAATTCATAAGTGTCACAAGCATCAACGAAACCCCCTAACTCCATCCATCATAATATGTTAGTTCATCATAAACGTGTGAGGTTACTTTTAAAATGAATAAAATATACAAAACTCTAAGAACCAACTTTTTACTCTTAACAATTCATATATGAATATATATATATATATATATATATATATATATATATATATATATATATATTAGGGATCCAATAAGAAGAAAAATTAAAATGAGAAGAATAAGAAGAATTCCTGACCACAAATTTCACAAAGGAATGAGAATTTTAAGGGGAGATGCATCTGACTTTGTAGGTACATCTGAAATGTGTGACTGTAGTTTCTTCTCATTCTTCTCATTTTACTTCATCTTCTTATTTGATCCTAACTCTCTCTCTCTCTCTCTCTCTCTCTCTCTCTCTCTCTCTCTCTCTCTCTCTCTCTCTCTCTCTCTCTCTATATATATATATATATATATATATATATATATATATATATATATATATATATATATATATATATATATATATATATATATATATATATATATATATATATATATATATATATATATATATATATATATATATATATATATATATATATATATATATATATATATATATATATATATATATATATATATATATATATATATATATATATATATATATATATATATATATATATTGTTATATTTAAAATAACACTTACTAATCATTTTATTAGTTATACATCCGAATATGATGAGCGAAATGAATAGTGCACATTAGGGCTGGGCAACATGTCAGAACTGGACCGGACCGACTAAAACCGTACCGGGTCGATGGACGAAATGGTCCAAAACCCAGGATCGAGATCGGACCGAAATAGTCCGGTCCGGGTCGGTCCGGTCCGGGTCGGTCTTCGGTCCGGTCCTATTAGCCATAATCGACAGGTTTTTGGTGAGACCCAACCGGACCGAGGACCGAAATGGTTCAAAACCCCGAACCGAAGTTGTCCGGTCCGATCTGGTCCGATTTTCCGATCTAGTCCGGTCCGACAATCCAAATGCTCACCCCTAATGCACATGTGTTTTTATATATGATTTAGCGAAAAGATAGCTATGATACATAAAAAAAAGTAAGTATATGTGCATGGTCCTAGACTACATGTACTGTAGCTAGAGGTGAGCAAAAAAACCGTTTTATGATCCGATCAGGGGAAAAACCCGAAATTGATTTTTTAAAAAATCGGATTTGTTAAAACCGGTTTTTCTCAATCTGATCTGATGATTCGTAACCAGTTTAATAAAATGATAATGATCAGATTAAAAACCGACGAAAATCTTATTAAAACCGAACCGATCCGGTTAAAAACCAGTTAAAATCAATCTGATCAAGTTAAAAATCGATTAAAATCAAATCAAAAACCGGTTTTAATCCAATCCGGTTTAAAAAAATCCAATTTGCCCACCTTTAACTGTAGCCTAGTGATCTAAATGGATAAAAATTTATGTATATTTGTTTTTCAAACTAACACAATAAAATAAAAATAAAGTAAAAAAAATAAAAATTTATGTATATTTGTTTTTCAAACTAACACAATAAAATAAAAATAAAGTAAAAAAATAGTCCTCTCAATTTCGTACGTTTAGCATAAAAAATAACTTCATGTTATCATGAAAATATAATATATCCACGTGCTCTCAATTATTATTTTGTCATTTTATTATGAACGATTAAATAAGTTTGCTAGTAATTTTTTAAAGAAAAAATTTCACGTTTGGTCCCTATCGTTTACACCAAATATCAAGTTTGGTCCCTATCTCAAACTAAGTGCACAGATCGTCCCTATCGTTTACACTTTGAATCAAAATTGGTCCCTATCTTGGATGAGCGTTAATTTTGGTTGTTAAGTCTTGAGAGAGGAGGGGCATTTCGGTCATTTACTTGTTATATTTTTATATACTTAAAAATCACAATTTTTTTTTTCTTTTATATCTCATCTCTCTCTCTCTTTCTCTCTCTCTCACACATCTCTATCTCCATCTCTCTCTCCAACCTACCCTGCTTCCTTGTTTGAATTCGTTGGACGTTTGGTGAATGTGATTAAAGATCAGTGGATCTTATATGGAAGTTGATAAACTCAATATGAAGTTGGCACCTAGATCATTCACTATGTCATAAAACCTGAGAATATCACATCCCCATCACCACCACCCCACCACCATGATCTCCCCCTCCACCACCACCCCCACCACCATGGCCCACACCACATTAGCCGCCAACAGCTCGCCGCCACCACCATCACTAAATCACCACCATGTTTCATCGTCTAGCCACCACCATCGTGGTTGATAGTCACGAGACACCACCACCAGCCGTTCATCACGGTTGTGGTCTTTACCCACAAGAGTCCAACGGACCAGCAGCCATACCACCACCACCGCATTGTTTTACTTCAAAACCACCGTAGCCCATCAACAAAGAGAGGATTTGGATCTGGGTATAACAGTCCCAATGGGGTGTTTGTTTTGATGTGTACCAACCCATTAAGGGTGCGGTCGGGTTACCATAGCAGCACTGCATATGAGATTTTATATTTTTAGGAGGTTTTTAGGATTGGAAAAGTGAATAAGAAGATCTACAAGCTTGGCAAGACCGGACAGGAGTCCCACACTGCTCTTACTGAGTTTGACAGGTTCGTTTCTTCACGTATATTAATAATTTTTTGTTTCAATCTCAGCCTGTTTTGGACTGTTTACGCATTTTGCCACCTATTGCAAAGCTCGAAACGATTTTGTATAAAAACGTTAACATTTTCTATTGGTAGCACTGTATTACTGTATTAGTTTTTGATATATGTGATGTGTATGCTAATACCCCCATGATTGGCACAGGACCGAGAAGGACATCACCCCAATGGGTGGGTTCCCTCACTACGGTGTAGGAGGTGGAGGTGACGGCGGTGCGTAGCATGTGGTAGAGAGTGTGGAGTTTGGTGTCGTGGATATGGTTTGATTGGATGATGAAATGATCAATTTGAGCGGTTAATGGAGATGAAGATGTGATTGAGAGAGAGATGGATCTGGATTTGAGAGTAAGAGTGGGAGATGAGAGAGATAGATATAATGTGTCCCACTTGATAATATGGAAAAGTCCAAAATACCCCTCTCTCCATTGAATTTAACGGAGAAAACTAACGTCCATCTAAGATAAGGACCAATTTTGATCCAAAGTGTAAACGATAGGGACGATCTGTGCACTTAGTTTGAGATAGGGACCAAACTTAATGTTTGGGGTAAACGATAGGGAGCAAACGTGAAATTTTTTCTTTTTTAAAACAAGAACTTGGTCACATGCCAAAAGACAAGACAAATTATGCATATTTGCTCAAGTGTTTAATAATTATCCGTTTGTCTAGAAATGTTTGATGATTTCCATGGTTCTATAATTGGAAAAAGTATATAAGATGCATATAAGTACCTTTTTGTCATCCTAAAAAGCTAGATTTGAAAATCAAATTTTAAGGGTGCGTTTAGTTGGAAGACATTTTTTTATCATTTTTTATTTTCTATTTTGTAAAAAAAGAAAAAGGATTTTTTTTCCACAAAACATTTAAAAATTTAGAAAACGCGTTTAGTTGTAGAAATTTGTGTTTTCCATTTTCTAAAACTATAAAGGAAACAAAGGGGGAAATGAATTTTTATGTCTAAAGGAAAACTTAAAAAACAAAAAAAAAACGAGTTTTTTTTTGTTTTGTGTGCAAAAGGGTAAAATATAAATTTTGTATTTTTTAGAAAATATTTCTAAAAAACGATGATTTGAACGCGTTTTCTGTTTTCCTTTTTTTCTAGAAAACATTTTGTAAAAAACAGGGTGTTTTCCATCCAACTAAACGCAGCCTAACTATTTTTAAAGAAAACGAGTTTTTTTTGTTTTGTGTGCAAAAGGGTAAAACATAAATTTTGCATTTTTTAGAAAATATTTCTAAAAAACGATGATTTGAACGCGTTTTCTGTTGTTTTCTAGAAAACATTTTGTAAAAAACAGGGTGTTTTCCATCCAACTAAACGCAGCCTAACTATTTTTAAAAAATTTATTACTAGTTTTTAAAAAAGAAAACTCAGTTCAAATTTTTTATTTTTTTAAAAAACCACTAAAGAAACAAAATAAGAATTTGACTTAGAAAAAACAAACATATCATGCTAATTTATGTAAAATGGCTGCCTATTCAACAACAACAAAGTCCTTATCTTGACCAAAGTAGAGGATGTTCTTCGAATTGGGTTTCGGATTGTTTGATTTATTGAAGCGATATTTTTTTTTGATTAACTCGAAAATCAAACTAAATAGAACTTAACTAAATCAAATTTGAACTCAGATCAACTCGAATATTTTTATAAATTTCTTAATAATATAAATATTTAGCAACAAAATATTAAAGTATAAAAAGTAGTTTTTTTATATTATATTTTATTTATAATGATCATTTTATATATAATAAATGTATAAAAATATACGAATTTATATACATTTAGTTTTCGGTTCTAATTGTCAAACCCATAACTCAAAAATCGAATTTGTAGTTCACTTTAGTTTTGGCAAATGCGATTCAGTTGTTTTCGGTTTGATTCGAGTTTATTTTCGGTTCGATTCGGGTTTGTTTTCGGTTTATTCAATTTGTTTGGGTTTTATGGACACCTAGACCATACAGGGTTTAACTTTCTTGTTGTTGTGTTCAACTGTTGATACTTAATAGTTTCATATATTTTAAATCTTCATGTTGTTAGGAAATGAAACTCATTTCTTTTTTCAAGTATTTGAAAACAAGCCATTTGCATATTGGGTTAGACTAAATGTTAGTTGGACTTATTGGCCTATATAACTTCATCCCATATATATCTTACAAGTTTGGACTAAAACATACTTTGCAACTTTAGACTGAATGGAGTGGTGTTGATGCCACGAGTGAGTTTGATGAACTCACGGGCGAGTATCATTTCTCCTTTATAACTCGCGCGCGAGTAAGTGTCCAGAGAATAAAAACAGGGGCAAACTCATTCTGGGTGAGTTTATTTTTGTGGCCCACGTGGTTTTATTTTTTTGGTTAGGTTTATTATTGGGTGTTTTTTGCGAGTGGGGTGTTTTTAAATAATAAAAAAATAGATATGAAAGTTGAGTTGTAGTGAGTTTGGGTGAGTATCAGGAGTTCGGGTGAGTTTGTTAAAAGCTGATGTGACGCTGACGTGATGGGTTTATTTTTAAAAAAAAAAATTGCAACGCAACGCAAGTTACGTGAATTTTTTTTCAAGTGGAATAGCGAAAGAAAATTAAAATGGATCATAAATTTTAGCATTTTCCAAGGTAAAACTATCGTTCCAACTCTACTTTTTTTTATGGAGAAAGAAAAACTTTTGAGTTTTACTGGAGAAGCAAAACACTCGATCGAAATATATGGTAATAATGGCGAATTTTTTCAAAAAATGAGAGCCCATATTAATTGGTGAGTCCACATAGTAGATGCTTGTTATATGCCTATATAAATCATCAGTTATGTGATATGCATTCTTGCTCTCGCAATCGAAAGGATGAGTGGTCACAGTTTGAATAAGACTTCCCGCTTAGTTCAATGGAGTATCAATGATTTCAATTATTCTTCGTTCGAACAGTCTGCAACTACAAGTTTTGGTATTGGAGACTGGACATGGTAAATTCTTTTATCTTGGCTAATTATTCATTTCATATCTTTCTCTCTACAAGCAAAAAGTTAAAGATGTTGTTTGCATTTTTAATCCTAAATTAGTTATTAATTTTATTTTTGCCGTTATTTTGTAAATTGAAGGAAATTAACCCTGAAAACTAACACAAACACAACCAATTCGAGATATAATAAGTGGGACTGTGTTATGAGTCTCAAGCCGGAGTTATATGGAGCGCGTTTGCTTATTGCTTCATTCAACGTGCGTCTATTATCTTTCACAGAACGTCGTGAGACTATTGGGTATAAAGGTAATAAAATATAACGTTATTTTCACTCTTGCAATCAAAAGAAGAGTCATTTCTAGTGTCTTTGGTGATATGCTCCTATTGATGTCGTTTAACATACCTTATTGTATATTTTTTCAATGATGTAGAAATTAGGGATGAGCGGTTTTACACCACAACGGTTTTTGATTGGAAGGTTTGTCCTAAAACGAACTGCAGATTATTGATTGAGGTTGAGTTTCTTGATCTCAAGACTGCATCTCCAAATGTAAGTGTGATTACATTTGGTTTTAGGCATGTCTAAAACCATTTCTCTTTATTGTTTGTAAACGTTTGTTGATATATATATTTTACCATTGTTTTTTAGATAACCTTGGTTTCGACCTTTTTGCCGACTAGTCCAGTAGGTTTAAGTCCACAGTCACACTAGAATCCCACTTGATACTTCTGAGTTCTGACTTCTCTCATTTCTAGTGAGATGGTCGATCACAAACATTTTACCATTTGGGGAGCTGTTTAATACTCTGTATAGTGTTATACTGTTATTTTAAAGTAACAACTCCATGTTAGACCAATTATGTGACATTATAGCCTCTCGATATACTATTTCTCAAAATAAGTTCAACATCATTCAAGTATATGGTTTAAAGTCTATTAACACATCGGATCGAAGTTTGTTAAAAAACGGAAATATGGTTTAAATATTAGTTTGTGTTTACACTTTACAGTCATGATGTTCAAACTCTCTAAAACCTTACCACCCAAATTTTATACCCGTCTATAAAATCTTTATACCTTGTTGTGCAAGAATAAAATAAAATTCATATTACAAAACATTGTAATTCTAGCTCATACCAATTTTTTTTGTGATGATACATACTATTACTGTTGGATAAGTTAAAAGATATCCATCTATTGCGGGTTAGAAATAACTGTTTTTCCTCAATCTGTATTAATTTCTCATCATTATAAAACCTCATTTTCTCTTGGAATATTTCTTTTTTTGTGGTATAAATAGGGTGGTGAATCTCGATCCAGTGACGGAGCTAGGATTTTAGTTTTGGGTGGGCCAAATAGCGAATTAGCTCAACGAAGAAAAACAATAACTTCATCTGAACCGCTATGGAAATCAAAGGAAATATGAAAATTTATACTTTACTTAAATGTGATCAAGCAACCATTGTTTAAATCTGTTTATCCTTAATAAATTTGTTATACTAAAACTAACCTAATAGAAGAGTTATGTGATATCGAACAACAATAAAAGCTAAAATAAACAAATTTTATAAATTAATGGTTAATAGTTCTAACTTTTATGCAAAATTCAAGGTAAACTTCTACGCAAGGTTTAAGGATATATATCAAAATTGTCTTCTTTGTTAATATCACATTTATCATTTTATATGGTATAGGCATAGTTTACTTCTTTATATTGTGGGTTTTGGTTGAATGGGTGGGCCAAACACGTGAAGCTAGATCAATGTATTTCGTAGAATACACATATATAAGTAGATTATTTAAGATTCTAAGAGTATTAGGGTGGGCTATGGCATACCCTGTCTTACACGTACCTCCGTCCCTGTCTCGATCCATTTGGAGTGAAAGATGTATGCAGAATAAACCAGCAACATCTGCCCTTGGCAGAATGTTGTCAGAGACTATCCACACAGATATCACTATCTTGGCTTTTGATGGAAGCATTAGGGCTCATCGGGCAGTTCTTGCAGCCCATTCACCGGTCTTTGATAACATGTTCACCCACGATTTTATAGAAAAAGATTTGTCCTCCATAAACATCCCTGACATGTCCATTGCAGTTTGCCAAGCTTTTCTTAACTACTTATACTCTAATATACAATACCAAGATTTTGTCATTCACAGACTTGATCTTCTCAAAGCTGCTGATAAGTATGATGTTTCCGGTCTGAAGGACGCATGTCACGAAAGTTTAATAGAGGATATTGACTCAGAGAATGTGCTTGAGAGGCTACAAAATGCTTTTATGTATCGTCTTCCGAGACTGAAGGTTTCCTGCGTTGAGTATCTAGTGAAGTTTGGTAAGGTTTTAGACATTAAAGAAGAATTTAAAGTCTTCATACATTCTGCTGACAAGGAACTAGTATGTGAAGTCGTGGATGAAATATTTTCTACATGGAAAGGTGTTTGGGAGTAAAGTACTTGTTATATCTACTTGTTACAACAAGGCGGCTTAAGGGGTGTGCAAGCGGTGCCGTCGTACTGGGCCTCCATTTGAAAGGGGGCCACATTTTTTAACTATCATATATAAATACGTTACTATGTTTAACGTGTATGAGTCATCTAATTTAGGTTCAAATAAAATTTCTCTTTAATTTAGAAGTGTAACGGGGTCTCTTAATCGTTATTGCCTAGGGCATCCGATAACAATGGGCCGGCCTTACAAGTTTCACTTTTTGCATGGTCTCTTTTTATTTTAAAAAATTTGGGTTAAAATCCAATTCATTTCTCTATATGTTCATGGAACCAGGGGTGGACCTACATGAGAGTCGGATGTGGCACGGGCTACACCTCATTTTAGGTCACGAAAGGTAAAAATGTAAAAAAGAAGTATTTTTTTTTTGCTAAGTGCAACACCCATTTTGATCTAATACGAGTCAACTTTAGTACTAATAATTATAAAAAATTTGTGCAACACCTTGTTATAAATCTTGGGTCCGCCTCTGCATGGAACTAAGCATTTTTTTTGTATTGATCGATCTAATGGCTCTTGAATCTCTTGATATAAATCCTACAAGTAATATTTTTGCAAATTTCCCCTATTACAAATAGTCACGAAAAAATTGTATGCTCAAGAATTCGCTGTAAGCAAGGCTAATCTAGTTGTATATTTACACCGAATCAAGAAACAGGCATGCTCGAAGATTCATATCTTGCTATTAGGAGATAAATAATAACTGCATGCATGGTTTGTTGTCACGAATTCCGGGTGAAATGCAATCCACACATCACATTTACATGTATGTTACCGGTAAAATACAACCTATATATGTTTATACTCCGTTCAAGATTGTTTTACAAATTTCATAATCGTATTTTTTTATTAAAGTTAATTTGGATATCAAACTTATTCAAAATATGAGGACTCATCTCACCCGTTTATCTATTTACCATCTAATGACTAATATTAAATCCACATTTTACACTGCAAAGGTATTTTGATCATTTCAGTAGTCCACTATATAAGTTTTTTTTCCAACGAAACTTTTCATAAAACACACGGACGTTTTTTTTTCTCTCTCTACTTTCGATCAACTTTCAATCTCTACAACGAATTGATCAAGCCATCTCGGTTAGGGGTGAGCATGGTTCGGTTTGGTGCGGTTTTTGACTAAAACCGAACCGCAACCGCATTTGCGGTTTTTATAAAAATAGAAACCGCACCGAACCAAAAAACCGCGGTTTCGGTTTTGCGGGTTTTTTGTGGTTTCTGCGGTTTTGCGGTTTTTAACCGCACCGAACAATTACTTGTGACTTATATAATAATTGTAGTTTTTTGCGGTTTTTTGTTTAACATGTTGATTTTTTCGGTTATAACGATGCACAAATTGAATATAACAAACACTTTACTAATAACTTATATGAATATTAATGATAATATGCACTAGAAGTCCTATAACTCGCATAAAATAGTCGATATGACGTTTTTCAGTATAAAATAATTATTATGTGGTGCGGTTCGGTTTTGCGGTTCGGTTTTATGGGCAAAAACCGCAACCGAACCGCATTTGAGGTTTTTCCTTTTTCTTAAAACCAAACCGTCGGTTTTTGTCGTTGTAACACCCCACTTGGATAAGTGGACCGTTACGTGTATTTATGGCGTGTCATCAAAGCATAAGGTAAATGTCCTAAAACATTAACTGACCATAAAGGAAATACCGGAATCAAACTTCGGCAATCCAAACATAAGCCCAAAACATGAAAATGAAATACTGAATGAAAGGACTAAACAATGTCCAAATAAGCAGAATAAAGAAGTGCATAAAATAAGAAGTCTGGATGGCTTCCATCCCAAATGCACGTACTTTCAGAATCCTAAGAGCGTCCCGGTGTACCTGCCGTTAGAACATGAAAGGAACTACGGCTGAGCATAGCGCTCAGTGAACGGATATAAAGCATGATAGGGAATTACTAAAATGAAACAGATGATAAAATACTGGAGCTGTAAGACTGATAAGTAAAGTTGCAGCGGAAATCTGTGTATAATCTGTAAAGCCTGATTTATAAATAATAAAGCTGAACTGTTATCTGTTAAATCTGAAAACATGCATTTACTGTAATTTAATTGCCAGAGCTTATATAGGTCATGTGCTGTAACAACGTTGCATGAATGACTGGAGGGGTGACCTCGTCATGCTGTAGAGGGGTGACCTCTAAATAACTGTGCTGGGTGGAGGGATCAGCTCCAATGTGAAGGATGTAGAGCACACACCACATTCACCTGCTAAACTGTAAACTGTAGCCTAGGATGCATCCATACGCCCCACTAATAATACTGATAAAATGGCCAAGCTGAGCTGAGTGGGACGATGCAGGATATCACTCTCCTGCATGTGAGTCACGACACCGGTGCCTCTAGTGCCGTGGTTACGGTACCTCCGTAACTAGTCCATAAACTAATCATGCTTGTATATAATGCTCAGGCAATTTATTTAATTCTTAACATGATTACTGATAATTTTAAACATATACTGGGGAAAAACATTTGGCTGAAGATGGGGAATCCTAATCATGCATAGAAAGGAAGTCCTTACTGAAAGGATGGGAAAACCGTACCTCTAGTCCAGTAACTGACTGAATGGAAGACTGAACGAATACTACTCGGGCTTCACGAGTGCTACATGAATAAAGGACGCGAATAAGTTAACTGACATTCGTTTATTTTTAATTTTACTGATCTTATTGGCTTCTTATTTTCATTTTAATTTGATTCTGAAATTCTGTACGTATACCAACTGATAAATCTGAACTTATAATAATTCATTTTAAGGTATTATCGTTCTACTATTAGTTACGGTACAACGTATTCCTGAAGATATAGTATCTGTATTAAGTATCCTGCTTAAAATATAAAGTTTCTTAAATTAGAAAGTTCCTAAGATAATTTAATTCATCCAATAAAATTATACCCATTTAGAATATTAAAGAGCTATTTAATTTAATACATTCAAAATATATTTTAACCATTTATTAAACAATTAGATTAAAAGATATAATATAAAACTCTTCATTTTATATGTTTAAACTATAACTCGAGCCTACCGAGATACCCCAATCTCGGTTGCACTAAAAAAATTTAACAACTATATTAAATCTGTCTATATGAACTTTACGACAGAAAAACTGTCACAAAAAGGTGTGACCAAAGGCTGAGTGTTTAACTGTCTATAAAGAAAACTGTCACAAAAACAGTCTGCGACGGAAAATACTGTCACCAAACCGTCGCTAATCTGAAATTAAAATCCTTTATTTTCTGTTTAGAAAACAAAGTACTGACTTTACCCTTATTCCCACTGTTTTTCTACGTTATCCCACTGTTTGGTCACGTTTCCCCCCGTTTATATACACCAAACGCACCCTTATGTTTTGTATATCCAATTTACAAACCCAAACGCCCCTGCTGTCAAATTCAGACCCAAACGCCCCTGCTGTCACGAACCAACACCACCATGGTGGCTCACTTTTGCTGCCGTCACAACCAAACCACCACCGCGCCCCCTGTGGGTTGCGGCCTGGTTGGAAAGCGAACCACCGAGACCCACTGGTCTCGGTTTGTGTGTCCAGTCGAACCAAAACAAACCCTAATCTCGTTTCTCTATTTTTTTTTTATTTTTTTTATTTTTTATTATTTTTTTTAATTCGTGATTCAATAAACACAGAAAGAATAAAATAAATTTGATTACCTTAGTTGTTGTTCGTCGGCTGGAAGAAGGAAAGGAAAACAACGATTCTTTTTTTTTTGTGTGTCGGCAGGTACAAGGGAACAACAACCCTAATCTTATTTTTTTTTTCTTTTTGTGTCGTGGGATGGGGAAAAAGGGGAAGCCCCCTGCTGTTTATTTTTCTTCACATGGGCTTGGCCCAAAATTTCTTTTCCTTTTTTTTTTATAAAACCGGCCCAAGGCCCTTTATTTTCTTCTTTTGCTCTATTTTGCAACCGGCCCATCTTCTTTCTTTGTTTTCTTTTACCGCTGGCCCAAAACAAGTAATAAGCTTTTCGCTTTTCGTATATCTCTACGTGCTCGTGTTTATTCGTGATTCGGGGTTTGAAATATTTGTTTCCTGGGAAAAATACTTATGTATAAATATTTACGTAATATTTCTGACGTTACATAATTCCTGAATAATTTAATTATTTAAATAAAACTGAGGTCGCGTATTTTAATATTAACGTTTAATTATTTCTGTAAAATAATTAATTCATCTGTAATATTTCCCTAGACTAAATACTTATTATCTGAATAAACTGTAATATTTATAGTATTTAAATAAACTAGGGTTTGCGTATTTAATTTATGCGTTTCTATCTTTGTCTAATAATTAATACTTATATAATTTATTAATATTAAACCGCGTATTTAAATATTCTGATTTTTAAATACGGGTTTTACAGTCGTAATTCGGTTTCTACGGTTCGGTTTTTGCGGTTTTTTACGGTTTTGCGGTTCGCGGTTCGGTTTCTGCTCACCCCTAATCTCGGTCTATCATCCCAAATCGATACCATATATAATCACGAATCACGAATTAAGCCATCATCATGTTAGATTAATTATATCTATTCTTATTTTTAGCTTATTTGATTGAAATATGCTTATTAATATATATATGCTTATTTGATTGAAATATGCTTATTAATTTATATATGCTTATTTGATTGAAATATGCTTATTATTTTTAGCTTATTTGATTGAAATATGCTTATTAATTGAGCCGTAATCAAAACTAACAGATTGACGTAAGAATAACGCTAAATCATAAACTAGATCCATTCATAAAATCAGTAATTCGGTAAAATAAACTACGAACTGAATCAACGTATCGATATGAGTAACTATTACGCTTTCACCCAATCATAACAATAATTAATATTAAACAAATAAGCATCTAGTAACCGTCTAACTGACTTCAACAGAAACAGTTGGATCTGTTAATAAGTGAACGGTGAAGAAGAAGAAGAAACGAACGAACCCTAATTATGCGGACAATGAAAGATGTGCGGTTTTAATTGATGGCGTAAATCTAGAAATAAATGTGAAGGGAGAATTGTTATTTCATTGCGTTGAAATAATAATGTGATTTTGTTAGTATGGCGAGATGGATGCAATGTTGTGTTGGGACCCTTCCATTTACATATTTGGGCCTTCCAATTGGAGAGTGTATGAGGCGTGAAAGTGCTTGGAGAGCTGTAGTGGAAAAATTTAGGAAGAGATTATGTGAGTGGAGAGCAAAAACAATGTCGTTTGGGGGACGTTTGACGTTAGTTAAGTCGGTTTTAGGAAGTTTTCCATTGTATTACTTCTCGATCTTTCGTATGCCGGTGTGTGTGATTAAGAAACTTGAGAGTATTAGAAAGGATTTCTTTTGGGGTGGGGCGGGTGAACAGAAGAAGATTGCTTGGGTTAAATGGGAAAAAATTTTAACTTCTCATGGGGCAGGGGGTTTAAACATCGGTTCTCTTCGGGCAAAGAATTAGGCTTTGGTGGCTAAATGGTGGTGGAGGTTTAGGATAGAAAGTGGGGTACTTTGGGTTAGGGTAATTAAAAGTATCTATGGGATTAATGGCGGGCTAGATGATAACCGAGTATTGAGGGAGTTAGGTGGTAGTGGTGTTTGGCGTGATATTGTAAAAGTGGGCATAGATTTAGAAAAAATAGGAATCGGGTTTTTAAATTCGTTTTCAAAAAAGCTCGGGAATGGGGGGATACACTTTTTTGGAGTGATAGATGGATCGGAAATGATAGACTTTGTGATAAATTTCCTAGGTTGTGGCATTTAGATAGATGTAAGGAGGCTCGAGTGAGTGATAGAGGGAATTGGTGTGAAGGGGTTTGGAGATGGGAATTGGATTGGGTGAGGGAACCTAGGGGGAGGGCGTGTGGGGACTTGGCGGTACTTATGGATTTAATTCGTAACATTAACCTAAAGTGTGATTGTAGGGATTCGTGGCAATGGAATCTTGCTGAAGACGGAAAATTCAAGGTCAAAGACTTATCTCATATGGTGGATGATGTAATTCTTCAAGCAGCAGGTACAAACCAAGAGACGGTATGGAACAATCTCGTGCCAAAGAAAGTTAATATTTTTGTTTGGAGAGCTCTCAACGGAAGAATTCCGGTTCGCGCGGAGCTCAACAAAAGAGGTATTGATTTAGATTCAGTTTTATGTCCTTGTTGCGGAGATAGTGTGGAAACGGTTGATCATATGTTAGTAAACTGCAATGTGGCGATGAGTGTGTGGGAAAAGATTTTTTATTGGTTGAGAAGAGGTCGGATTAATGCTTCTTCTATATGTGATATGTTGCAACACGGTGCTAATTCAAATGGCATCTCGGGCAAATTGTGGCAACTAGTAACATGGGTGACCGCGTATATGATATGGAAGGAACGTAATTCTCGTGTGTTTAGTATGAAAATGACGAGCACAAATACAACTGTCCAAGAAATTCAACTTAAAAGCTTTGATTGGATATCAAGAAGGTCGAAGACAGTTTCATTTTCATGGCAAAGTTGGTTTCGTGATCCTTCGAATTGTGATGGTTCTGCCGTGTGAGTTTAGGATTGCTATGAGAGTGGTATGTAGAGCTTAGTGGATTGTTTAGTTTGGTGTGGGTTTTTTTTTGTGTTTGGGTCTCATCCTCATTTAATTATCTTGTTAATTGAGGGTGAGATGCCTTGTTTTTGTAATTCTTTTGTGGTTTTATAAAATGATGCCTTTAAAAAAATAAGAAATAATAATGTGATTTTATTTGTTACAGACAGTGTTGGCGACTAGGATGGATTGATTATTCTTTCCTTCTAGATTCTAGAGGATTTTTTTTACTTTTATACTTATCTTTTTTTTACTTTTCTTAGCCCAAATGTTTATTTATCTTTTACTTTTATTTTCGCTATAATAGTACAATGAGCATTGCTATATCATCCTACAACATATGCCTACATATCCTCCTACACACACAACAATATTAAATATTTTTTCCCACTAATTCTCTCTCCGCATCTAAACCGTCCGTTCTGACACTTGTCAGGATCTTGTGAGTAGAAAGATTTGTAGGTAATTTTTGTAGGAGGATATAGCATTTTTGTAGTACAATATTTGCAAATCAGTTATTATCTTTTACTATCTTTTAACATGTTAAGATATTTTATCTTAGCCAGTTACTATTAAAAAATAAATCTCGTATAAAAATGGAAAATATTTATTTTTTGATAAAATATTAAAAAATTATAAATATGACAAAATATTGGTAATTACTACTAATAAAAATATCACCAATTATAGCATACTGCTTTTACTAAATATTTCGTTATATTTATAATTTTAGGAGTTGTTTAGTTATGGAAAAAATTTCATATTTTTTTGTTGTTAAATTTTTAGAAAAGAGAATCATTCCATTTTATGAAAAATATTGAAAAAAAATACAACTAAACAAATTTTATGTTTCTTTATTTTCATATGAAAAATTTTCTAGAAAAAAGTGAGGTATTTTTCCCCAACTAAACAGCATCTTAAGGTCTGTTTAGTTGTAGAAAACTTTTCATAATTTTATGTTTCTAATTTTCTAGAGAAAAAAAAAAGATTTTTTTTTCTAGAGAATAGCTGAAATTTTTTAAAACTTGTTTAGATTGTTTTTTTTACAAAAAGTAGAAAAATGTTTATGTGGAAGAGGAAAAAATAGAAAAATGTAAAATAGAGTTTCTTATTTTTGTATATAAAGGTTGAGAATGGAAATTTTTCATTTTTTGAAAAATATTGAAAAAAAGGTACAACTAAACAAGTTTTATGTTTTTCACTTTTCAAATAAAAAGTTTTATAGAAAAGTGAGGGATTTTTCTGCAACTAAACATGCCTTTAGTCTCTCGTTATTTTTACAACTTTTGAACATTTTAACAAAAATAATTCATGTTCTTTTTAATAAATCTTAACCGTTAAATCAAACGCATATAATAAAAAAAATTCTCTCAACATATGAGCGAAAACAAAGATACAAAAAAGTTTCTCGCTTTATAACAAGAGATCAACCTAAAACGTTTGTTAACACGATATAAAATTCACCAAAAATACAAAGATAACCATAAACCGATCGCCATTACCATACAATGATCGCCTTAGGCTATGCACTTATAACGTGAAACCACTATGCATGATAACAAGCACGACGATACCATAGACACTATTTTTGCAACTAGTGACAGAATCAGGACTAAATATGATGGGGTGCAAAAAAGTTTCTGAACAGTAATATTACATAGTTAAAAATGAAATTAAAACGAAAATTAAAAACCACATCTTGATAGATAAGGTGTATTTAAATTGCATTTGAAAAATATCGATATTTTTTTCTTAAAAATTAACACTATATTCAAAGAAATTCATAAGTATCACGAGTATTCATGACATAGCACTATCCCTCATAATATGTTATAAGGTTACTGCATCATGCCTTTGTAAAACGTGTAAGATTTATATGTAAAATTTATTCGAGAAGGGTGTAAAAAAGTTGATCAGACTCGTCTGTAACTCAAGAAAGACTACATACTCGAGTAACATCAGCTTAAACTCACCTAACCGGTTAGAAGCAGTAGGGCTAAGCATTAGTCTAAGACCATACCACACCGACCAAATTTGACCCGGACCGAGGACCAAAAAGATCATATCATAAGGATTGAAACCGGACCGAAATGGTCAGGTCCGGTTTAGTCTTCGATCTATTCAATCTTACCAAACATAATCGACGAGTTTTTTGTAAGATCGAACTGGATTAAACCGAAAAACAAATATAACGAAAAATATGGACCAAGGACCATAATTCGTTAAAACCCGTCTGATTAACGTAAATAAAATGCTCAGTTCTAAGTAGTTAACGTCTAGTTAGCTTTTTAACACCCTAAGGTGTGTCGTTAAACATTAGTCTTAGCTAGAGTTGTTATATTTAGTCAGTGTTATTTAGGTTATTTATCGGGATATACCTTTTTTGTTGGGTCGAAAGTTTAGTAAAAAAAAGTACACAGACTTAAAATAGTTTCGCCAAATACAAATATTTTATAACTATGTTTAATTCATAATGTAACTATTTATAAACGAAAAATATGTATCATGATAGGAGTTAATTTTACCATGAAAATATAATATATTCCACGTGATCTCAATTATTATTTTGTCATTTTATTATGAACGATTACATAAGTTTGCTAGTACTTTTTAAAAGCAAGAACTTGGTCACATGCCAAAAGACAAGACAAATTGCGCATATTTGCTCAAGTGTATCCGTTTGTCTAGAAATGTTTGATGATTTCCATGGTTCTATAATTGGAAAAAGTATATAAGATGCATATAAGTACCTTTTTGTCATCCTGAAAAGCTAGATATGAAAATCAACTTCTAACTATTTTTAAAGAAATTAATTGATATTTCTTGTAAAAACCCCTCAAGATACAAATCAAGAATTTGACTTAAAAAAAACAAACATATTCATGCAAATTTATGTAAAATGGCTGCCTATTCAACAACAACAAAAGTCACTTATCTTGACCAAAGTAGAGGATGTTTTTCGCTTTTGGTTTGATTTTCGAATTGTTTGGTTTATTTGAGCGATATTTTTTTTCCGATTAGTTCGAAAATCGAACCAAAGTAAAATTCAACTTAACTAAATTTGAATTCAGATAATTCAGATCGGTTTTTGAGTTGATTCATCCGAATTACACTATTTGTTTTTAAAAAATTCTTAATTGTATAATATTTAGCAACAAAAAATTATTTCAAACATAAAAACTATTTTTATATTAGATGTTATTTATAATGATCATTGTATATATATAATAAATGTATATAAAATATATATTTTAATATACATGGGTTTTTGGTTTGGATTATTGAACCATATCTAACTCGAAAATCGAATTTATACTTCGGTTAGGTTTAGAAAATATTTGGTTCCATTGTTTTCTGTTTGTATCGGTCCTCGCGCTTTTCCGTCTCGCGCTATCATTACCTGACGAAATCAAACGTGGATACAATGAGTTGAACGTAGAGGTGGCAAAATGGGCGGGTCGGAGCCAGAGTATAAAGTCATCGGATGCACAAAATTTTTAATACGAGTATCTATGTAGCACGTAATTTTAAGACCGGGTTCATTTTGAAGAAATAAAGATTTTTAGCAAATATATACACTACCCGACAAAATTTCATCGGGTTCCCCCTGTGGGTTTGGGCAACGGGCCAAACAGGTAAAGCCATACTTCCAAATTCCAATATGTGAATTTATCTAAGACCAGATAAATCAATAGGCAATTAATCATGAGAATAAGTTACATGCAAGACGCAAATTAAAAAACAACATTGCCCGTATACAATATAACTAGTAACAACCTAAGGAAGACATAGACTCCGTATCTCAAGCAATCCAATACACTGTACCAAATTAAAAGTGGTGTATATCCGCATTTGGCAATACACATAAACCTTTAACATGACAGATCAGTAATGGTCGCACTCTTTATGTCACGATGTAGGACATTTAACTTCGCATTCATGTTGTTTTGAAGGTAACTCAAACTTTCTGGAACATCAAAGCATATTTGTACATGTCAAGCCCAAACAAGACTAGACGTGTTGCAAACAACCATCACAACTTCCATAAGACGCATGCTCGTCTCACACCTTCATCCAAAAAGGAGAGAAAATATATATTAGTACTATAAACAACTCTTATGTTGGCCTTTAATATCCAAACTAGCGTAAACATTATTAACGTATTGTATATTTGTTATCAGGTGTTGAGTATAACAAAAATTAAATGAAAACAAGAATACACTTCCTGACATATCACTGTTCTGAGTGTTCTCTAGAGGTGCCCAATTCATGATTTAAAAGTTAGGCAAATCATACAATTATATTTAGGCAAAAATTATGCAATAGCTATCAATACACGTGTATTAGAGCAATGTTTAGGTTAACATACAAATAGTTCTATATAGTTGCAGTTATTAAACAAATGCTTCAGCTTAAGCTTATCAGCAAATAGTGTGCGAAAATCGGGTTATAGCTTGAAAACAGCAAAAACTACTCGCATTATGACACTTGTAGACGATTCTTTACCTAAATTTTAAGTAAAGCAGGATGAACACCTCTAGTCTACACACAAAATGTCCCCATGTGATCATAACAAGCTTCAAAGTTGATGACATTAGCTTCAAGACAGTTCCAAGTAATCTAAGATAATCCAGATTCTATCAAAAGAAACTATTTTTATCATGCTCAATAGGCTTTATAAGATAAAAAATTCGTAACTTCTAGCTATCAAACTACAATTTCAGTATATTCACACATAAAAACTGAAGTCCACTATGTAAATAGTGTGGCAAACCAGCTGTATAACATTTGCTTATCTCTTTTGTTAGCAAAACTTTCTCCCAACCACCAGCAACAACAGTAAACCCACCACCACAAGTGGTCGTGCATGTTGCAGTAATATAGTTGTGATATTATAAAAGAAGAAGATTGAAACGTACCTGCTGATGCTATAGTGTCAGCCTAGGAGTGATTAGCGGGTCCAAAAGCCTCAACCGACTAAACATCGCCTCATAAGTTACGCAATTGGAGAGTGGAAAATAACCAAAATTTTGACATGCCACTGCGTTCGCCTACTAGTTGTGTACTTTATCCCCAGTTGAACCTTTTGTGAGGTCGCCTGGAGTGTCATGGTTAACGGGTCCATTGTACCGAGTTCATCCAACCATGGGAGGGGTGTGGATCTCCTAAACTCATACCGACCATTTATAAACTCATAAAAGTTTATGCCTTCGATCTTTTTAAAGCTTGGATCTGGTGTGTATTCATGTGTTACCACTTAGGCTGCCCACCCTCCGGATCCAGGCGCGAAAAGCTTTGTGAATGTCCTACGCCATTCTCGGTGGGGGCGAAAGCTGTCTTCAGGAAAAGGCATGAAGTGCTGAAAAATTTCCTCGACAGTCCAACTAAAGAAAAGAGCCACTATATTTTGCCACATGATATGAAAAACCATTCTTTCATTGGCGATAATGATATCTTCGAAGCCGACACGGGGATCATAAAGATGAAAATTTTAAGGCAACATTCCAGCAACTTGATTAATGGCTGGGGTATAAATGCGGGTCCAATTCCCGACAAGAGAGTCGCTTTTGGTGCATCGCCTCCATTCAGGATAACGTTGAAAACATGGTAATGTTGTTCCATTCCAACCATGTAAGAAGTGACGGGGCAAAAGAGGTGGGGGACAAACTATCTCATGTACTGTGTTTCGGGTGAGGTGCCACACAAGTAAGGAAATTTTTTCCTGATCCATATACTTGACAAATAGCATCAGACTCTCATTCATGCACACCGGATAAAGATACTCATTAGGAGCTAGGTGAACACCAATTAGATTTTGCAGCCAAACATCATGACATACGGAATCATTCCATCTGTAACCTGAAATTGAACCCGGGTGTTGTTGATCCCAATCATGGACGAATGTCCAGTGTGAGGGTTAGCTATCAGCATCGTCTCGGTTATTGTACAAATATAGGACGTGCAAAGTGACAATAACTGTAGTATGGGCTGGAAAAACCTAATGAGCCTAAGAGAAGAGTTACTAGAAAACATGTTCTGTGTAAATTGAGTAATTTGAGTGAGCATATTACAACTATATGATGCTAGAATGAATAATAAGTGTACAGTTGATGATATAATTCAGAATGATAACTGGTGTTGGCCAGAGGAGTGCTATGACAGACATATTAAGTTGAGATGGATCCAAAATCCTACTAAGACGGTGGTAACCTATTGGCATCTTAACAATGGCTTTTGGTGATCATCAGTTTCTTACAGGGCAGCATAAATTGGTAATTTTAAACTCCACAACAAATTAAAAACATAACGGGTCGTAGAGCTAGCAATTATAACATCCAAACGTACAGCTAGCATCTTCAATTTTGTTAGGTGGTGCATATGGTAGTTAAACAGCCAATGAGTCCTGACCACTGAGATCATATTGTGTTGCCAAAACAGGTATTAGCAAAACGGCTTACGATTGAAAAGTAGATATGTTAGTATTTGATTACATACTGCATTTGAAGTTTCATAACTCACTACAACAAAACTGAGTTTAGGGTCGCCCTTTTTCTAGGGTCGACTTAGTCGTCCCTAGATTAAGGGGGACCCACCTGTTTTACAAGAAAACCATGGTCAAAATGGCTGTGGGGACAAAGTGGGGACCACAAAACCTAGGGACGACTAAGTCGTCCCTAGGTGAAAAAATAAATATTTTATCTCTTTTAATTGTTTAAAATTATTTAAAATTAATATAAATATTTTTTTTAAAAAAAGTTAAAAATGAAAGTGAGACCCACTTAACCTAGGGACGACTAAGTCGTCCCTAGGTTAAGTAAATTTATTTTCCCAGTTTTTTTATCTTTTTTATTTATTTAAATTTATTTAAAATTAATATAAATATTTTTTTTAAAAAAAGTTTAAAACAAAGGTGGGGTCCTTGTAACCTAGGGACGACTAAGTCGTCCCTAGGTGAAGGAAAATTTATTATTTTCGTTTTTTGGCACTTTTGTTTATTTAAAATTATTTAAAATTAATTTAATTATTTTATTTAAAAAAAACTTTATTATTGTTAAAAATAACTTTATACATATTTAAAAAAAACTTTATATATATTTAAAAAAACTTTATATATTTAGAAAAAAATTATACATATTTAAAAATAACTTTATACATATTAAAAAAACTTTATACATATTTAAAAAAAACTTTATACATATTTAGAAAAACAATTATACATATTTAAAAATAACTTTATACATATTTAAAAAAAAACTTTATACATATTTAAAAAAAACTTTATACATATTTTAAAAACTGTATATTTATTTAAAAAAAACTTATACGTATTTAAAAAAAACTTTAGATATATATTTAACACTTAAACACGCGCTTAATTAAAAATATATATTACAACGATAATAGATTCATAAATAAGAAAAAAAACACATCACAAACTAGTTAAAACTAAACGTACAGATTAACACATAATAATAAAATACAAATTAACACATTAAAATAACAAATAGATTACTACTCAAAGCTAAGATTTTCCATATCATTTAAAAGCTCATGAAGTATTGCAGCCGATTGACATGCGTGGTCTTCAGGATGCCTTTCCATTTCTAGTCTTGTCTCTAGCATCTTTATCTTTAGATCTTTGATCTTGCAATTAGAGCACTCAGTTGGTGCAGATTGAGAAGGACCTGTAGAAGAACTTGGATGTGAACCTTGAGGTGTTGAAGATCCAGGGGAAGATCTTATACGGAGTTCGAGATCAAAATCATCCTTCCATTTAAAATATTTACATCCATAATCATCTGTTTTTGGCTGTTACAAAGTAAACAAATAACATGACATGTCATTTTAATAATCACACGTATTACATAACTAAAACATTTGATTGTTTACCTTCGAAAGAGGACATGCATAGTAAAGTTTACCAAAGCTATGAGGTTGATGTGACTGTCTCAACACAATATATCCCTTTCTACATGTACACTTATAAGCTTCAAGCGGATCCATATTATGCAAAATCGGGTGGTGGTGGTGGTGAGTTTGGTATGAGAGGATAAGAGTTTGTGAGGATAAGAGTTTGTGAGGATAAGAGCTACCATAAATAAAGATAAAAATTTAGGGTCGACACATTTAGGGACGACTTAGTCGACCCTAGCTTTCCCGCCAACATTTTCCCGCCAGCATTTCCCGCCAACATTTCCCGCCAATATTTGATCACTTGGACTCGTCGGTTGAACCTATAACGTATAACCGTAACATATGGACTCGTCGGTTGAACCTATAACGTATAACCGTAACATATGGACTCGTCGGTTGAACCTATAACGTATAACCGTAACATATGGACTCGTCGGTTGAACCTATAACGTATAACCGTAACATATGGACTCCTCGGTTGAACCTATAACGTATAACCCTAACATATGGACTCGTCGGTTGAACCTATAACGTATAACCCTAACATATGGACTCGTCGGTTGAACCTATAACGTATAACCCTAGCATATGGACTCCTCGGTTGAACCTATAACGTATAACCCTAGCATATGGACTCATCGGTTGAACCTATAACGTATAACCCTAACATATGGACTCGTCGGTTGAACCTATAACGTATAACCCTAGCATATGGACTCCTCGGTTGAACCTATAACGTATAACCCTAGCATATGGACTCATCGGTTGAACCTATAACGTATAACCCTAACATATGGACTCGTCGGTTGAACTAATAACGTATAACCCTAACATATGGACTCGTCGGTTGAACCTATAACGTATAACCGTAACATATGGACTCGTCGGTTGAACCTATAACGTATAACCGTAACATATGGACTCGTCGGTTGAACCTATAACGTATAACCCTAACATATGGACTCGTCGGTTGAACCTATAACGTATAACCGTAACATATGGACTCCTCGGTTGAACCTATAACGTATAACCCTAACATATGGACTCGTCGGTTGAACCTATAACGTATAACCCTAACATATGGACTCGTCGGTTGAACCTATAACGTATAACCGTAACATATGGACTCGTCGGTTGAACCTATAACGTATAACCGTAACATATGGACTCGTCGGTTGAACCTATAACGTATAACCGTAACATATGGACTCGTCGGTTGAACCTATAACGTATAACCGTAACATATGGACTCCTCGGTTGAACCTATAACGTATAACCCTAGCATATGGACTCATCGGTTGAACCTATAACGTATAACCCTAACATATGGACTCGTCGGTTGAACCAATAACGTATAACCCTAACATATGGACTCGTCGGTTGAACCTATAACGTATAACCGTAACATATGGACTCGTCGGTTGAACCTATAACGTATAACCCTAACATATGGACTCGTCGGTTGAACCTATAACGTATAACCGTAACATATGGACTCCTCGGTTGAACCTATAACGTATAACCCTAACATATGGACTCGTCGGTTGAACCTATAACGTATAACCCTAACATATGGACTCGTCGGTTGAACCTATAACGTATAACCGTAACATATGGACTCCTCGGTTGAACCTATAACGTATAACCCTAACATATGGACTCGTCGGTTGAACCTATAACGTATAACCCTAACATATGGACTCGTCGGTTGAACCTATAACGTATAACCGTAACATATGGACTCCTCGGTTGAACCTATAACGTATAACCCTAACATATGGACTCGTCGGTTGAACCTATAACGTATAACCCTAACATATGGACTCGTCGGTTGAACCTATAACGTATAACCGTAACATATGGACTCGTCGGTTGAACCTATAACGTATAACCGTAACATATGGACTCGTCGGTTGAACCTATAACGTATAACCCTAACATATGGACTAATCGGTTGAACCTATAACGTATAACCCTAACATATGGACTCATCGGTTGAACCTATAACGTATAACCGTAACATATGGACTCGTCGGTTGAACCTATAACGTATAACCGTAACATATGGACTCGTCGGTTGAACCTATAACGTATAACCCTAACATATGGACTCGTCGGTTGAACCTATAACGTATAACCCTAACATATGGACTCGTCGGTTGAACCTATAACGTATAACCGTAACATATGGACTCCTCGGTTGAACCTATAACGTATAACCCTAACATATGGACTCGTCGGTTGAACCTATAACGTATAACCCTAACATATGGACTCGTCGGTTGAACCTATAACGTATAACCGTAACATATGGACTCCTCGGTTGAACCTATAACGTATAACCCTAACATATGGACTCGTCGTTGAACCTATAACGTATAACCCTAACATATGGACTCGTCGGTTGAACCTATAACGTATAACCGTAACATATGGACTCGTCGGTTGAACCTATAACGTATAACCGTAACATATGGACTCGTCGGTTGAACCTATAACGTATAACCCTAACATATGGACTAATCGGTTGAACCTATAACGTATAACCCTAACATATGGACTCATCGGTTGAACCTATAACGTATAACCGTAACATATGGACTCGTCGGTTGAACTTATAACGTATAACCGTAACATATGGACTCGTCGGTTGAACCTATAACGTATAACCCTAACATATGGACTCGTCGGTTGAACCTATAACGTATAACCGTAACATATGGACTCGTCGGTTGAACCTATAACGTATAACCCTAACATATGGACTCCTCGGTTGAACCTATAACGTATAACCCTAACATATGGACTCGTCGGTTGAACCTATAACGTATAACCCTAACATATGGACTCGTCGGTTGAACCTATAACGTATAACCGTAACATATGGACTCCTCGGTTGAACCTATAACGTATAACCCTAACATATGGACTCGTCGGTTGAACCTATAACGTATACCCTAACATATGGACTCGTCGGTTGAACCTATAACGTATAACCGTAACATATGGACTCCTCGGTTGAACCTATAACGTATAACCCTAACATATGGACTCGTCGGTTGAACCTATAACGTATAACCCTAACATATGGACTCGTCGGTTGAACCTATAACGTATAACCGTAACATATGGACTCGTCGGTTGAACCTATAACGTATAACCGTAACATATGGACTCCTCGGTTATTAATTATTACAAACTAAGTATAACGTATATTTTAATATTAATTATAATAATTTATTTTGATTTTTATTATTAATTTATATTATTAATTTTATTACATAGAAGGTAAAATGTATATTAAATGTATGAAAAATACCTAGGGACGACTTAGTCGTCCCTAAATATTAAAGAAAGTCGTCCCTAAAAAAGCCCTCCAACACTTAGCAAATTTTTTGGGAAAAGTTGAAATTTTTGCTGAAATTTTTAAAAAAAACCCGCTTTGGGTTTAAGTTTTCCCGGTATACACCTAGGGACGACTTAGTCGTCCCTAGGTTTCAAAAGTCGTCCCTAAGTATTATTTATAAACGAAACAAAAAAAAGTATTTATTATTATTCTAGGGACGACTAAGTCGTCCCTAGGTTACAAAGACCAAGTCGTCCCTAGGCTTCATTTACAGTAACTCACCTTATCCTCTCTATCTCATTCTTCATTATTGCTAAAAGAAAAAAAAAACCGGGACGACCGACGACCACCATTCTTCTTCACCACCATCAATTCAACCGACGACCACCACCATCAACTCACCTTATCCCATTCACCACCCCCATCCGTCTCATTCCCACCCACCATCAATCCGACCACTCCCACTCCCATCCGTCTCATTCCCACCACCACTCCATCCGAGCACCACTTCATCTTCATCTCCACCACCACCACTTCACCTCCATCCAACCATCCAAACATCCACCGCACCACTTCACCTCCACCGCCACCGCTTCACCTCCATCGCCACCACTTCACCTCTATCCGCTTCACCTCCACCGCCACCATTCATGAATTTATATATATTTCCCAGTTAAGGTATTTGATTTTGAATTATATATATTTTTAATTTTGATTAATTTTTGTAGTTTAATTTTTGTAGATTAATTGATTAATTTTTAGTTTAATTGTTAAAAGGTGTTTATTTTTTCTAGTTTAACCACCGGACCACCACCAGTCAACCACCGGACCACCACCAGTCACGGCAGCAGTCACAGCAGCATCAACCACCCACCACCACATTTTGTTTAATTTTGTTTTTTAAATAAATATAAAGGTAAATGATTTTTTTTAATCTATTAATTTTGTTTAAATTTTTTTATGTTTAATTATTATTAATGTTTATGTTTTATTTCCTAGCACTGCCGTCACCACCACCACCACTGCCGTCGCAGCAGTAGCCACCAACACCGACAGCCGTAGCCACCACCACCGGCAGCAGTAGCCACCACCACCACCAAAGGTTATTTTGGCTTATGATTTCGGATTATATTTAAGCTTAATTGATTTAGGCTTAGTTGATTTCGGCTTAATATATATATATAATTGATTTCGGCTTAATTGATTTAGCATTAGTTGATTTCCGTTGTATATAGTGCTTAATATATATATAGATGATTTCGGCTTAATTGATTTAGGCTTAATAGAATTCGGGTTATATATGGCTTAATATTTATATAGGGATTTCGGGTTAATATTTAGGCTTAATATGAAATAGGCATGAGTTTAATTTTTTTTTATATGTTTCTCGTAGCCGAGACCCGAGTCACAGTCGAAGGGAACCGAGTCACAGCCAAGAACTGAGACCCGTGTCACAGCCGAAAAAAGGTAATGTTTTTTTTTAAATTGTTGTGGTGTTGTTTGTTTCAAATTAGAAATTTTTTTGGAAACCAACTAATTTAGGTTTTCTTTATTTTATGTTTGTGTTTGGTTAGCACCAGGACAGTCGGGACAACTTCCTCATCCGGACCTCTTTTTCTATCTTTATATCTTTGCTTATTCCAGTCGTGACCGAGGTGTGTAATTAATATTATGCATATGTTTATTATATTATATATATATGATATATGATTGTTAGTCTTTGTAGTAAATAATTTTAGGAATATTTTAGGATTTTATCGATTAATTTCGGAAAATTCCCGTCCGAAGTTAATCAACCTATAGAAAACCCGTCCGAAATTAATTTATTAGGAATTAATTTCGGAAAGTCCCCTGTTTGGGACTGCTTTTTGATGTTTCGTCTCATTTAGGATATGAATGCGTATAACTGGTTTATTATTTGAGATGATTTCGACAGTGTTTCTCCTTTACTCCTACGAATATGTCTTTAAACACATATTTGGGGAGTAGAGGGGAAATGCTGCCGAAATTTACTCAAATAGTAAACCGGTTATACGCATTCATATATGGGACGAAACATTCAAAAGGTGGGTTAGGATTGCCTTCCATAGTTGCACTAGGAAGAAAAAAAAGAGTTCATATTCATTTTGTTAGTATGACATTTTACGTATAAAAAAATAATTTATCTGAGTATTTTTATTTGCAACGCAGTTATGACAATTGATAAGAGTTGGACCACTGTAAACAATCGTAATTCCAATGAGTTTTTAGATGGTCTTTTTGGATTCATCCAGGATTGTGAGAAATTTTTGCACCCCATCTCACAAAAGCTCCGTTGCCCATGTAGTCATTGTTGTAACCGTGAAAAGTTGGTTACCCTCGGCCAACTTGAGGCACACATATCCAAATTCGGGTTTGACAAACATTACACCACTTGGATATATCACGGTGAACCAATTCTTCCGTTACCTCCACTATTACCACATTCACCTGATCGAATTCACATGGATGCGTTCTTCGAAGATATTTCTGCAAATAATATTCCAAATCCACCATCTGAAACTCCACCCTCTCAAACTCCACCAACTCAAACAACCGGTCCTCAACCAACCCAAACATCGGGTCCTAGTAACGAGTTTGAAGAGTTACTCGCTAGGTCTGCCCAAAAGTTGTACCCGGGTTGTGATATGACCACATTGGAATTTACATCAGAGATTTCGCACATCAAGGTTTTACACAAAATAACTGATGCCGGGTTTAACAAAATTCTAGCTCTTCTCCAAAAGGCATGTTCCCCTAGTAAAGGATACAATTTCCCGTCTTCATACTATGAAATAAAAAAGACATACAAAAAGATCGGGTTAGGATACGAATCGATCCATGCTTGTATAAATGATTGTTTTTTATATTGGGGATCACCGAAAAACAAGGAGAGGCAAACTTGTCCAATCTGTAACGCGAGCAGATGGAAAAACCCAAAGAAGAAAAAGGGGACGCAATTAGTTGCCAACAAGGTGGTGCGTTACTTTCCGATAACACCTAGACTACAACGTATGTTCAACACAAAAGACATAGCAAAGTGGATGACTTGGCATGCGACCGGACAGTCTAAGGAAGACGGTAAAATGAATCACCCCTGTGACGGCAAAGCATGGAAATATTTTGACATGATGAAACCTGAGTTCTCTTGTGACCCTAGAAACGTTCGATTAGGGTTGGCTGCTGATGGTTTTAATCCTTATGGCATGATGAGCCAAACTTACAGCATGTGGCCGGTTATATTGACAACATACAACACACCACCGTGGATGTGTTTGAAAGAAACTTCTTTAATGTTGATGATGTTAATTCCCGGCCCTAAATCAGCTGCAAAGGACATTGATGTTTACTTGCAGCCTCTAATTAAAGAACTCAAAGATTTATGGGAGGGAGTCTGGACGAAAGACGCTGCTACGGGTACTCATTTCAAAATGAAAGCGGCGGTTTTATGGACCATCAATGATTTTCCAGCTCGAGGTAGTTTGTCTGGATGGACTGGGCAAGGGTACCTCGCATGCCCTACTTGTAATGTTGACACTCCATCGATGCGTATCAACAGCAAAATCGTTTATGTTGGTTACAGAAGATGGTTAAGAACAAATCATCCAGATCGGAAAAAATCCAAGGAATTCTACGGTTTTCCCGAAAATAAGCCTAAACCAAGAAAGTTTTCAGAACTTGATATTCAATTGCAGATTAGTAAAGTCTTTAAACGTAAACCGGGGAAACATAAACTAATTCTCAAAGAGAACCGCCCCAAAAATCGAGATGTTGAATTGAACTGGAGTAAGCGTTCTATCTTTTGGGATCTTGAGTATTGGCCCTTTCTTCTACTAAAACACTGTTACGATGTCATGCACATCGAAAAGAATTTCCTTGAGGCTTTACTGAATACCCTGTTACAGAACGACAAATCCAAAGACACGCCAAAGGCAAGGCTAGACTTAGAAAAAATGGGAGTTCGAAAGGAGTTGTGGTTAGTTAAAAAAGATAACGGGAAGTTCGATAAGCCTCATCCAAAGTTCTCTTTCACTCCAGAAAAAAGAAAACTTTTTTGTAAATTCATTAAAGGAGTCAGACTACCTGATGGCTTTGGATCCAACTTCAATAAAAAAGTGACCGCTGATGATGACAATATAACGAACTTGAAATCTCATGACTGTCATATAATGATGCATCGGTTACTTCCTTATGGAGTGCAACAATACTTGCCCAAAGACGTTGCAAAACCTATAATCGACATTTGCTTATTCTTTAAGCAGCTTTGTGCTCGAAGTTTGACTGTGCAGGACATGAAAGAAGCTAAAAACAAATTGATCATTATGATGGTTAATTTAGAGCAAATCTTTCCTCCTGCTTTTTTCGACATAATGACTCATTTGGTTATACATCTACCCGATGAGGCTATTCTAGGTTCCGTTACTCGCGGCAGGTGGATGTATCGATTTGAAAGATACATGAAAAAGCTAAAGAATTATGTACGAAATAAAGCAAAGCCTGAAGGTTCTATTGCTGAGGGTTATGTTGCAGAAGAGGCATTAACTTTTTGTTCGCGTTACCTTAAGGATATCGAGACGAGATTTAACCGCCTTGGCAGAAATGAAGACGATTTGCCTGGACAACCAGATAAATTTGAGGTGTTCCGGACCGTATGCACACCGACGGGTGGAATCAAACCAACTCGTATGACTAATGACGACATGCAGGCAGTTACGTGGTTTATACTTAACAACAGTCCTGAAGTCGAAGCCGACATCTCAGCTTACAGCGAGTATGTTTCTTCCTATTTTTTATAATTTTGAAAATTATTCTTTCTCGATGACTTCTGCTAATATCATGAACCTTTGCAGAGAGGTGCCTGATAATGTGGAAACGAGTTTTCCTGCGTGGTTTAATAACATGGTAAATACATTAGATATATTACCTTGGAGTTATTCCTCATCTAATAAACCTTTTTGTATCTCATTTTTGTAGACTCGTGAAAAAAAAGTGAGTGTGGGCTGTAGTGACGAGTTATTCTCTTTGGCATGTGGACCTATTAGTTCATGTACATACCCCTCTTGCATAGTGAACGGTGTGAAGTTTGTGGTACGTGAACGCGATATACTTCGTACCACTCAATGCAGCGGAGTTTCAACACCCGGGGTTGATGGAGAGATGTATTATGGTCAACTCGAAGAAATTCTGGAGCTCACTTATATCGGCAACCGCAAGGTTTTGTTGTTTCGATGTAAATGGTTTGACACAATTAACCCTACCAATTGCACCAAACGCAACAGACGTTCTTACACTGAGCAAGGCATACATCATATTTTGACCGATAGGCTATTTCACCAAAATAACCCATACATTTTCCCGACACAAGCAACACAAGTATTCTACCTTGAAGACCTTGCTAGACGACCGCTTCATTGGAAGGTCGTCGAACAGGTTTATCATCGAGATGTGGTAGAGTCCGATGAAGATGTTATACATGGTAGCAGTTCATCAGATGTTACACTGTCTGTTGCTTTGCCTAATTTGGGTATTACGGATTTGAGTGTAAATACTCAACCAACAGAAGTGGACGCCCCACCGGTTGATGATGATATTATTAATATTGAAGATGATGAAGTAGTTGCACACGTCATTGGTGATGTTGATGATGATGATTTAGTGTCGGATGATGATGAAGTGAACCATAATAATGATGTTCAAGAAGTTTTATCTAGCGATGATTCTGAAGATGATGACAATTGATATTAAGTTGTATTTTGAATGAAACAGTTGTTATATGCTTTAATGTGTAATTTTTTATTTGTAAACGATTGTTATATGCTTAAGTTGTTGTTTGAATGAAACAATTGTTATACGTTTAAATGATGATGAGTTGTTTTTATTTGTTTAAATGTGTAATTTTGTATTTTAATGAAAATGTTTTTATATGTTAAAATGTGTATATTGATATGAATTTGTGTATTAGTATTAATTGGTTAATTAAATTGTGTAATTTTGTTTTTTAATGAAAATGTTTTTATATGTTAAAATGTGTATATTGATAAAATGTGTATACTGATATGAACTGGTTATTTTACAGATGGCATGTGTAGCTCCTAGGTCACACGGTGGGGATGCTGGTGGTAGTCCACCCAGACGGCCCACACGTCCTGTACCGGCCGAGTGTCAGCGTAAGAAATCATTATATTTTTTTATAACACTGATATTTATAATTTATGTCACTTGAATTTTTACGAGTAAATAACATATCTTTTGTAGGTTCAAATCAACGCTTTGTGACCAACCTAGGAAAATTAAGGACGGCGTACAGAAATAATAACGAAAAACCTTTGACAATTGGCTTTGAATTTAAAGATCTGAAAACCTTCCATTTTCTGGGCGATTATGCATCATTGTTGACTCATCTTATGGGGGAATTAATCCGGTCACTTCCCCTGAACTGCGAATGGGACGAAATTCCAGAGTCTGATAAAGCTCATATTTATCCTACAATTGAGGTGAAAATTGTTTATTTTACTTATATTGTTATTGTTATCGACATTTAGATATGTGTGTTATGTTTAATTTGTTTGTTTATTTAAATTCATATGTTTTTATGCAGACATATTTCGACCTCGAGCCATGGTACAATGATCGTACTCAGGTGGTGTGTGGCACTGGTGTGTATGAGGTGTGTACTCGGGTTAGGCTTGCGTTGGAATATCATCTGAGGTTGCTGTATAGAAAATACAAGAACAGGATCAAGAAACATTTTTATTCGAAATATGAGACGCCCGCACTGGCACAAGAACATGTACCGCCTGAGAGTGTGTGGGACAGTAGAACCGAAGGTGATTGGGCTGAATTGGTTCAGTGGTGGTCAGACCCAAAGAGGGTGGCAAGAAGTGAGGTTAATACTGTTAATCGTTCCAAAAACACGGTACCGACCACTCAAGGCAAAAAACCATTCGCCCGAGGAAGGAATGAATACGTAAGACTCTTTATAATTTTTGTGATTTATTTAAAAGCGTTTATATTGTTTATTTATTATAGCTCGTTACTAATTTATTTGAGATTTTACAAAAAGTCAAGGAAGGGGTTTACGAGGACCTGGTTAAAACATGGAGGAAGGGGCACTCAAGTGGTGGCACGTTTAAAAGTAAAGAAAACGAGGAAAGATATGTAAGTAATATATAACTCTTTACATGCCTTAGTAACTAATTTCATTTGTTTTAAATCGTTTTTTTTTTCCCAGCAAAAGATGAAAGCCCTCAGTGACCAAGTGAGAGCCGGTATAGTCCCGCACATGTCTGATAAAGAAATAGTGGCTCAAATCATGCCAAGTCAAAATAAGCAAAATGTGTCGGGACAAGGCAGAAAGTTACCGGGTGGTGCCAATAACACAACTCGCAGGTTATATATCCTCAATAAAACAAAATGTAAATCAATTGTTCATATTTATGTCTTGTTGTATATAATGAAACATTGTTGTTGTAACTTATCGCAGGCGGGGTGCTCCACGTCGACCAGATGTTCCCTCTCGTACTGAATTTCAAGAATTGATAGAACGAAATGAGCGACAGATGGAGCTGCTGAGGAAAGAGAATCAGGAGGCGCAGCAACGGGCTTACTTGGCAGCGTTAAAGGCAGATGCGGCGCAACAATATAGTCAGACGTCGTACCAGCATATGGCGCAATATCAGAGTCAATTGGGTGAGTTTTTCCAGAACTACAACTCAAATACTGATCACCCAATTAGACCTCCTACTTTTGTACCCCCGCCCCGACCCTTTGTTATGCCCACCCTAGCTCCTGATTGGGCTCATTTAGTCCAACCCCCCTATCCTTGGGCACAACCAGTGCAACCTCCTTCCATCGACCCATACCGACCATCTTTGCCCGACAATCTCCAACCACTCCAACCTCCTTATACCGGCACTTATCCTATTGCTCCCGTCACCAACAATAACACATTTAACTATTGTTATCGTCCCACCACACACTCGGCTTATGAGATCGGCTCTACTTCACAATCCATACCCGGAGGTTCTCGTGTAATCTCAAATCCCCATGAGCACGATTACCGGTCCGTTGACGAGTTGGGTCGAGATAGGAATGTACAAAACAGTGGTGACGACTTATCAGGCGATGACGAGGTGAATGACGAGGGGAGTGACGAGGGGGGTGACGAGGAGGGTGACGATAGGGAATGTGACTTTTCACCTAACGAGGATGCGGAGTAGAGGTTGTGGTAGTATTTTTCTTATTATGCATGTTTAATAAAGTTTGAGACTTGTAGCGTTTGAAACATTTGATTTAGGATTGAATAAGTGTATTTGATGAATATTGTATCGTGACGTTGGATAATTTATCGTAATATGGTATTGTAACGTTTATTGATTTGTTATTATTCTGTATTTGTCGAATTCTGCCATTTTGAATTGTGGATTTTGTCCGGAAAAAGTTCCAGAAAAAATCTGGAAACTGCAAAATAGCCCAGTTTTTTTTTTAGCCCCCAGGTACACCTAGGGACGACTTAGTCGTCCCTAGGATATTAAATATCATCCAGGTTATCATCCTAGGGACGACTTAGTCGTCCCTAGGTTTAAAAATGCCCAGGTGTCAATACCTGGGGACGACTTAGTCGTCCCTAGGTATTGAATACCTGGGCATTTTTAAACCTAGGGACGACTAAGTCGTCCCTAGGATAATAAATATATTTTTTTTTATTTTCTAAAAATGTTTTTTTTAATATTTATAAAAAAGATTTTATTAAAAATAATAAAAAAAAGAATTTTTAAGAAAAATTTTGAAAAAGATTTTTTTTATTTATAACCTAGGGACGACTTTGTCGACCCTAGGTTACAAAGAGGGTCGTCCCTAGGTTAGTCAGTTATTTCAACGTAGTGGGTTGCGGGACCCACTAAGTCGTCCCTAGGATACAAAGAGGAGTTCGTCCCTAGGATCCTAGAGACGAATTTTTAGGCACAACCTCCTAGGGTCGACTTAGTCGTCCCTAGGAGTTTAGGGTCGATTAGTGGCGTCCCTAGGGACGAATTAGTCGTCCCTAGGGTAGAAAATTGTTGTAGTGACTTCATCTCGACTTTGTCATTTATAGGTGCTCATGGTGACGGACGAGTACGTTGCAGCCTCATACTAGGTGACTTAATAGCATTATACGTCGGTCTAGGAAGTATGTAGTGGTTATTATCAAATGTAAATCATGTGAAGGTTGAGCAATGGACATTTTCTAATGTTTTTTTCCAAGTTTGTTGATGCCTAAACGGTCATCGTGCTTATTTATAAGGTTAATCTGAACTATTACTAGATCGAAAGAATGAAATTAGAAGATAACATCAAGGTTTCAAGTCAATATGTCGAAAATGATGACAATGAAATTGTGAGCTGAGAAAAAGGTAGCGTAACAGAGCTTGCTAACTTAGCTTGGGGATTGAGAGAAATTTTAGGTATGAAACTACAATGGATAAATAAACGATGGATCCAAAGAATGGGGGTCCAAGACCATGTCGGAACAACATAGGCCAAGTGGCTGCATGGTTTCTATTGATTGAGCAAAGCAGGGTGAGATCCATCAAAATGAGTGAGCCTCTTACAATATCTTGTGCTAAGCATAGATATATCCTGTTTTAATGGTTGATTCCGTCATTGACATAGGCTAAGTTGGTGAAATTGGCTTCAAAATAGTTCCAGGTAATCAAGAAAATATAGATTCTATCAAAAGAAACAATTCTTATCATGCTCTATAGGCTTTATACGTGGTTCCTAATCCAAAATAAGATAAAAATTCCATAACTTTTAGCTATCAAACAACAGTAAACCCACCATCACAAGTGGTGGTGCATGTTTGCAGTAATATAGTTTCCGCATTTGATATTATAAAAGAAGATTGAAACGTACATGGTGCTATAGTGTCGGTCTAATTCTTATTTTAACATTTTGTAGATGCTACCACTCCCAAGTACTCTCGGGGTAGATATGAAGAAATCGTTCAGTATGTGTCACACTTACTAAAGAAAGTCGGTTACAAGACAGAAAAAGTTGTTTTCATACCAGTTTCCGTTTCCGCCTTGGAGGGTGATAACCTGAAGAGTAGATCATGCAACATGAAATGGTATGCTGGTGAGCTGTTGGTTGAGTTGATTAAACAAGATTTTGACATGCCACTCCGTTCGCCTACTAGTTGTGAGGTCGCCTGGAGTGTCATGGTTAAGACCTCCATTGTACCGAGTTCATCCAGCCATGGGAGTGGTGTGGATCTCCTAAACTCATACCGACCATTTCTAAACTCATAAAAGTTTATGCCTTTGATATTTTTGAAGCTTGGATCTGGTGTGTATTCATGTGTTACCACTGAGGCTGCCCACCCTCCTCCGGCACTCTTTATATCATGATGTATGACGTATAACTTGTCATTCATGTCGTTTTGAAGGTAACTCAAACCTTCTGAAATAACTTCCATGCTCGACTCACACCTTCATCACAAAAGGAGAGAAAATGAATTAGCTCAATAAACGAATCTTATGTTAGCCTTTAATATCCAAACTAATAATGCCATACACTTGAGGCCATGTCATATATACTAGTATCAAACAACGTTTTACCAACCAAAATTCGGATCATTTTAAACATTTTAAACTCAAATCACCAAGTTTAACCCCCAAATATAACGTTAAGATAAATTAAGGTTTGACCATAGAAATAAGCAGATCAAACACAAACAATGACCATTATTCAACAAGATAATCAAATAAGTAACTAGATAAGCAAATCCAACACAAAGATTAGAAATAACCTTTGAGAACAACGGCAAAGAGTGAGAAAATTAGGGGAAAGTAAAATGAGAAGATAGTTACGAACACTAGAGGTCATTTTTCTTGTATAACAACCTTAGATCTACATGAATCAATAAGACATAACTTTTGCAAAGATTAATCACAAGAGAAAGAATGAATATAAAAGATTGTGTTTGTGAATCTAATGAATGAACATTTCAACATTTATATATAAAAGCTCCTATGTACTACCTACCACCGACTAATCTATTTACAATCGGACTAAATAACAAACTATCTGGTTCAACTTCTAACAGGTTTTCAAAAGTGTAAATTTAACATACAGCTACTTTACCCCCTTTCTAAAAAGCAATAGTAGTTGTGTGCTTTTACTTCTCTTTTGTACTAAGAGATGATATAGATAGCACTATGACTTGAAGTAAAATTGTAAAGGGCTAAGTACAAAAAGAGACTAAAGTACACCTAAAGTTTTCCTACTCATACTTCTTTTTTCAAAATTCCAAAAAAAGACTTGTACTTTTGAGTAACTGATCAACCCACTTAAAATTTTGACACGTATACAACTGATCAACCTTTTTTATTATTATCTCCTCCCAAAGTTTGACCTGCACATTCTGACATTTGTACTGTTCCAGTGATCAACCGACGGCGGATCAACTGATCAACCTTCTCTTTTACTTTGGAAATTGAAAAAGTTAAAAAAAACTGTACTTTTTGTACAAAAAATTTTGTATATCTTTTCTTGGAAAATAACATTTATATAAAAAAATCAAAAAAAATTCACACATTACACACATTTCACACATTACACACATTGATCAAAACCGATAATTCATTTCAAAACCTCACATTTTCATCCCCTTTTTGAATCTCTTGTTTTTTCCGTCGCCTAGATTCGGCTTTATTTCAAAACCTCACATTCATCGTCGTGTTGAATCCCTGTTCCGAGTGCAGGGCTTTGTTTTTAGGGCTTCAATTTTAGGGTTTCAATATCCATCTATGGATTCCCTAGTAACAGTAAGTTTTTAATTGTTATTCTTGTTAATTGATATTAATTATTTGGCTTATAATTATTCTTGTTAATTGATAACGGCCATCTCATGAAATGATCAATTGATAAACGTGGTAAATTATAAATTAGATGCCTTAATTGATAAGTTTCATCTCCTCAATAATCGTATGCTTCATAAGATGTTAGGAATATTTTTCACTTATCAGCGAGATTTTTTAGATGCTTTAAGTAGGATGAGGTATGATTCCATCTTCCTATATTGATGACATTAGGGTTATGCACTATGGACTTATTTACAACTGTTTGATATGTACATTTTGGATAAATTGGATGTTTGTTTATGAAGGAACGTTATTGATGAAGGAACGTTATTGAGGTCTAGGTTGCAAATCCTTGACAAGATAAAAAGGAAGTTGTCTGCCAATAATGTCCGTTATAAAATGTTTAAGGAAACTGTCTTTGGACCGTGGTTAGACATTAGAACATATGAGCTTGATAACCATATGATCCACTATTTGTTGCTTCACCAACGCTATGTGAAGGACCCTCACGTTAATACAGGATTATGATTTTTATATATAATTTTTTTTTACATATTCTATATGTTCGATATATGGATTATGATTTTTATATATAATTTTTGTTGATAATTGAGAATATAAAAATCTTTTTTTTTGGAAAACCGGGTCGAACCGGCAACCAGGTGGCTCGATCGGGTCGACTTAAAATCCGATTTTTAAAACATTGGTATTTAGAAAAAGTACTTATTGAAACTAGTGTTTGAATTTGATTATTTTATAAAAAAAGCGCAATGCAATTGTAAAGTAGTAATCTTATTTTTTTGTTTAGGCTTATGAGAATAAGCCCATTTAGGCTTATATTTCATTAGCTACAAATTTATGGCTCATTTGAAGATTTTTATGGGCTTAAAATAAGTCACAAAAATGGAGCTTTATAAAACATAAGCCAAAAATAAACCAAATTTCGGCTAATATTACATAAGCACCAAATTTATGGCTTATTTTGAAACTTTTCTACTTGCATTAACTTAGTTAAGAGAGCTAGGAGCGGTTGAGGCCATTGGAAAGTATGTCGCGTAGGATAAAAGTGCCCATAGCACCATGACACCACATTGTAAATATGGCGCAAGAGGTGATTAGGGGGAGTGGTGTGTCAGGAGGTTTTTTACTCCCCTAGCTCTTTTAAGAGGGATATATGAAGGACATGCCCTAATTTGGGATTTTTTTACTTGGTCCCGCCCCAATTGTGGATTTAGACCATACACTCGTGGGTATTTTAGAAATGAAACTAGTGTTTGGATTTGATTATTTTATAAAAAGCGCAATACAATTGTAAAATAAAAATCTTAGGGGATGTTTGTTTAGGCTTACGAGATGGTGACATAATCTCATTTCAGCTTATATTTCATAAGCCCTAAATTGTGGCTTATTTGAAGGCTTATGGGCTTATATAAGTACATTATGATATAACTAGCATGGACCCGCGCAATGCGGCGACGAGTACTCATAATCATTTTTTAGGCTAACAAATATTAATTTCTTATCTATGAAGTTTGTATTGTTAAAATTGTCGTTAAAATTGTCAGAAAATCGAAAAAAACCTTTAAATTTTAAAAAAATTAACAGTTAATAAAAATATAGCAAAATGGATATTGAATTCAAGAGCATAAAATTTTAGAAAATATGGTGAAATTAAATTATAAAAATAACAAATTAATAAAAAGATTTTTCAATTTAAAAGAAAAAATGTTATTTAAGTAGGTTGTTACAAAAGTTTGTTACAAGGTTGTTAGAAAAAGTTATATTATATAATGTTGATGAAAATATCAACAACTTGCCTTATTTAGCAGAAAAAGGCTGAATTTTCAGTCTTGCTATTTTAAGAAGGTCCCAAATGCTTTATATATTACTAGTATGGTGCCCGCGCAAAGCGGCAGCGAGTATGTAATGACGATTTTTAAAGTTACTATTTTACCTATAAATTTCGTATTCATATTAATTTAAAATGATAATAATTTAAAATGGTAAAAAGGTTAAATCAAATTAAACCCGCTATAAATGGAAAAAAACTAAAAGTTAATAAAATTTATCGAAATTATATTGAATTAAAGAGCACAAAAATTTAAAAACTATTTTGAATTTAGATTATGAAAATAATAAATATATAAAAAGATATTTCAATCTAAAATTAAAAATTACTACATTTTAATAAGTTGTTACAAAATTTGTTACAAAAGGTTGTTAGATATCTAACAAATTGCTTTATATATTAAGTAAAAAAGTCTTAAAATTCAGCCAACCAAAAGTTTGTTACAAAAGTCCCAAATGCTTTATAATATAGTAAGATAAGATGATATAATAGACCTTTTTAAGCCCATAAGTCTCAAAATAGCTATAAATTCAGGACTTATGAAATATAAGCCGAAATTTGGCTTATTTTCGGCTTATATTTCATAAGCTTCAGTTTGTGGCTTATTTGGAGACTTATGGGCTTATATAAGTATGAGATACTTATATAAAGCCCATAAGTCTTCAAATAAGCCACAAATTTGAGGCTTATGAAATATAAGCCGAAATGGACTTATCTTTCATAAGCCTAAACAGACACCCCCCCTAATGTAAATTTTCAATTGAGTTCATTTGTAAAGGTTTTAGTTTAACTATGAGAGTAAAGAATTATGTATTGTAATTGAATATCAAATAACTAAATAAGCAGCTTAATAAGAACTGTTTCTGTAAGCAAAAAACTAAGCATTCGTATTTGATACTTTTTTGGTCTGAATATATGTACAACAACAACACCCAATCCCGTTAGTAAGACAGTCATACCTCTGCCTAGGAAAGGTTAGGGAACGATTTTGACCGTCTTTCGATCTCAATATTTGATTTTTAGCATTCTTCAACTGAGATACCTTAGTGATCATATCATGCCATATCATAGGGAATTTCTTGTACAATTTAGACTGCGTTTTCTTCCGCATACCATTAGAATACTTGCAAGTGAAAAACCGATGGTTATGCGAGTCTATGCTTTCATCATGAGTTGATTTTTTTAAAAAGTCTGCAATTTTTGTATATTTTATCGGAATTTTGTCAAATTTACAACTTTCCACCGTTTGATTATATTATTTAAAAGTCTGCAACTTTTTTTTGTTGCTGGTTCTCATGTTGTTTTAACTAGACGCCAAATTTTATATGTTTTGGTAATAAACCAAGCTTTTAGGGGATCTGATTTTTAGGACTTAATTAATGTACTGCAGATTGATGATCATAAAGTAGTAACTTGTTATGAGTTTACTAAAGTGCTTATTCTATGCAAAACTTAGGTATGCTGTTATCTAGAATTTGTATATATATATTGTCTATGTCTTATTTCTTGTTTTTTCTTTTCAAATATTTGCAGGGTAGTCTAAATTTGTAGGAAGACGTGTGAAATTAATAATGGCTCCTCCTCATGAAAGAGTTTTGAAAGCCTTTCATGCTATGAGAAAGCTTCAAATTCCGGATGAAAAAACGAAGCCGTTTTTGAAACACCTTCTTAAAAATTTTGAAAAAAATTGGGCAGTAATCGAAGAAGAAAATTACAGAGTTCTTATAGACGCTATTTCGATAGCGAGGATACAGAGCTATGTTTACTGAAAAAAAATTATCGTTGTATGCTATATATAATTGTTGTCTCGTATTATATGAACTGTTTCTTTTTTCAGGCATCAGAAGTGAAGTATAATGTTAATAATGCTGAGGTGCGTATATGCGCATATATGTATACACGTGGGCTGATTTTTCTTCTGTTCTTTGTTTATGTCGTGAATATCTAATGTTTTTTTTCTTTCTATCTTATCGGTTTATCTTCCAGGTGGAAAAGAAGAAAACAATGGAACAAGATGAAGTAAGTTATACGAGTTCCTGTTATTTCCTTTATTTTTAGCATCAATTGGTAAAATGAGTGATATTAATCTTTTTCTTTGTCGTACTCGTCACACCAGCAAATGAATATTGAAGAGAAAACACACATTCGAGAGGAACCAGAAAGTTCATTGAAACGAATGTGGTCAAGACATCAAGAGTATCAGGCTTCACCTTCGTCTATCACGCCGAGTACTACTTCCACCGGAACTTTATCAAAAAAAAACAAAGATAGAGGTTGAAGAACAACTTTCAAAATCTCAACCTTAGCTTCAGTCACCTGTAAAAACCACTGTAACCGAACCTGTTTCACTACCAAGTACGTGTTTCTTTTAAATTTGAATTAGCATTTGTCTAGTTTGCTATGAACTTAAAGTTTTAGTTTTAATGATTATTTTTCCTAATTAATATACAGAACCCTCAACTAATGGAGATGCTTTAACTGACAACAATTCTGCTAAAGAACTCGCTATAACCAACCATGTTCAACCAGCATCAATTGGTTCAACTCATGAATTAGATATCGCTAGGTCATCAAATGGGGAGATCAAATTATCTCTAAGGTGCAACTCTGATAAAGCAAAGGCTAAACTGTCAGTCACAAACGTGGATAGAATTTTGACAAGAATGGATGAAAAATGTCTAAAATCATATAAAGTTGTCGACCCAAAGTTTTATTTGAAGAAAGTGCTGGAAGATATGTGTGAAGGCTTTTTAGATATTGGATCTGATTCGAGTGGTGAACCGCCCGTAGGCATAGATGCTACGCTGCCAACTGGTCCGCTGGAAACATGTGCAGCTGGTGGTGAACGTATGCCACCCAATGGCAATGGCTCAACAGGAAATGGGATCTAAAATAATCATTCAACTCCTGATGATGTGAATGACATGGCTAGAGGTCACGAGTGTGTAAGGATTTCTTTTATCAACGAAGTCAATAAAAACTGTCCTAACACCTTTAAGTACATCCCTTAGAATGCAATTTTAAAATTGCTAATGTTGACCACTCACTTGCGAGGATTGTTGATGACAAGTGTTGTGCGTCTTGTGTGGATAATTGTTTAACGACAGAAACTCCTTGCCCATGTTCACTACAAACTGGCGGTAAATTTGCGTACACAAATAGTGGTACTATAAGAGAGGAGATGCTAGATGGGTGTATAAAATCAATTTGTGATCCACAAGTGTGTCATTTGTCTTTTTGCAAGGAAGAATGCCCGTTGGAGAAATCAAAAAACATTGGTGGTTTAGAACCACAACCGTGCAAAGGCCATTTGGAAAGAGGTTTTATCAAAGAGTGTTGGTTAAAGTGCGGGTGTGGAAAAAGGTGTGGAAACCGAGTTGTGTAAAGTGGGATTAAACATCATATGCAAGTTTTCATGACACGAGGTGGAAAAGGGTGGGGTGTTAGGACACTTGAGGATCTGCCAAAAGGGGCGTTTGTTTGTGAATTCGTTGGTGAAGTGTTGACCTGTGGATAATTTTACAATCGAGTTTCACAAAGCTCCAAAAAATATGAATATGTTCATCCGACATTGCTTGATGCTGATTGGGGTGGTGAGAATGAATTAAAGGAAGATGAAGCCCTTTGTTTGGATTCAACTTACTATGGAAACGTGGCTCGATTTATCAATCATAGGTATGCTTTCTACTCGTACTTCTGTTATCAAACTTACTGTGTGTTTTATATATCATATGATAATTTAACGGTTAGAGATTGCTGAACATCTTGGTAGGTGTTTTGATGCCAATTTGATTGAGATACCGGTGCAAGTGGAGAATCCCGATCGCCACTACTATCATGTAAGTACTTTATACACTCACTTTTCGTTTGATCTACTGCTACAAGTATTTTATCTGGTTTGGTTGGCAGCTTGCCTTCTTCACTACAAGAAAGGTGAAAGCCTTTGAAGAGTTAACTCGGGTGAGTTGGTTGCTGCTGTTATGATTTTTGCTTGCACTTGACAGGTCTTTCGTTTTGCATTTTTGTAAAGATGACAAAATGGGTGGGTTGGTTATGGGTTAAATGTTAATTTTACACAAGTCATATATCACCGGCTGACCGGCGAGGCCGAGACACTTTTTTTACCATTTCCTTTACTTTTTATGACTTATCAGTTTCCCATTCATGATTACATGATTTAATTTTTTTATAAAAATAAGATCTAGGAGGTTTCTGCATTATACATCAGAAACACGTTTTTTACTCTTACGATCCATTACTTTCAAGCTTTTTCATTGGAACCTTTGACTTGTGAATGATGAACCGAATCGATTTTTTTATATGTAAGCGGGTCAAAATTTTCAACTTCTATATCTCTGTGATCTTTTCTATTTCTTTTATTGTTATGTAGGCAATTTTGTATCTCCCATTCCAAATTTTGGAAATTTTATATTTACCCATCTATGATTCTATAGTGAAGAAATTCAACTTTCTTGCAGGATTATGGTATCGATTTTGATGATGATGATAATCCTATCAAGCCATTTACATGTCAATGTGGTAGCCGATACTGCAGAAACATAGGACGCAGGTAGTAATTACGTTCCTTGTATTTCCCCTTCTTTTTATGTTTCTTCTGCAATCAACTTCTAGCAGTCTAGTGTTTGACTATTTGCTAAACTGCCTAAATTACTCTTATTATTTTTGGGTTCATTCGGTGAAATTTTATATTTGGGTGACAATCAGTAAATCTCGAGGGCTCAAATCAATAGTATTTACATCTTCTGTAATGGGAATGGACAAATATGTTACATATATTTGAAACTTATTACCCTATTGCTTCAATGTTCAAACTAAAAGGTAAATGATATGTTAAAGCTTCACGGGAAGACGGGTGACTTTTTATTTATTTTCTTGGCACATAGCTATTTTCTTTATTGATTTTGTTGCAGCATCTAGAATCATTGAAGCTTAAATATAAGGAGTGCTGCGAAGATAGTAAGCTGTAACTTGTAACCAGTAACCACCGGTTCTCAGCGGTTTGATAAAAGTTACAAGCCTTCTGTATGGATGTAGTACCTTAATTGCAAATTCTGCTAGCTAGTACCCTTTTGCTTCATCGGGTATCATAGTATCTATTAGAGCGAGTTCTTGGCCATAATTAAACCCTTGATGTTATTAGTTGCATATGGTGCACCATGGACCTATCGGGTCGGATGGGATTGTATATCTGGATCTGTTCATGTGTTCATGTGCATGCTAATTTATCAGAATATCTTACCTGAGTTTCTGAAAGGCTATATTGCTCAAATCCAGGGCTTGATGGGTCGATTTGGTTAATGTGTTTGTAATTTGGTTCTTGTTTGAATCCCTAATCCAAGTTAAACGATTTATTCGTCTGAAATGTGGATTTGAGGCTTTAAGTGTGCTTTAATGTATCTTACGATTAATGCCTAACTGATAAGATATCATGCGAGACTCTCCTAAAGACCACATTTGATGCAGCCATTGGCACACATAACCTTTGTATCTATAAAATAGTTTGACACACATATCACCATCATTCTCACATTCGTGACTTTGCAAAACTACCACTAAATAGCCTAGTAGTAAGGTCAATTTCCTCACAAGATGTCACTTTCGGAATGGTCTGAAACGGTCCAAGGATTGACCCAATGGGCTGCATATATTAGCATCGATAAGGCTTGCATTTTCCGGTTAACATGACCAGGAAAACCTCATCTGTTTTGTATTCATGAGTTTGTCTTTATTTTAAAAACTCGTTATCATTTCAATACTCTTATCGACATTACTGGGATGTCTCACTTCCATTTCAACACTTAACACTTCAAGTAGGATCAATCTGAACCATTACTGTACGATATCTTGATCGATTTAAAATTTGGTTAAATGGTTCAAGGACCTCTGCAAAGTATCGAGTTAAGCAATATGTAAACTGGTGTAACCAACAAATTCTGAGTTACACCAACTTATCTGTGATGTCAGACAAGTACAAATAGGCGATAATACATAGGTCACCAAGTGATTCATAAAAAGCGTCTTAACAAAATCGAATAACAGAAGCAAGATATATTAAACTTAGGAAACAATAATCTGATTGTACACAGAGGTTCTTCTACTACTAAAACAGTTCTGAATTAGTTGTCATCAAACCATTTAAAAGATACGATTCTAGTTGTGCTACAATACAACTTTGTTCTTAAGGTTGGTATCTTTTGCCTATCAACAGCCTACAAACTAGTAAATACAAAACACCAATCTTCACAGCGCCTACAGATCATAATGATGAAAACATATGAACATGAGTCGTAATTACAATACATGGAGAAGGTATATGTATGCAAATGATATTTGCATACCTCAAGAACGTGACCGTGAACGCACAAATTCTTCTAGTCTGTCCCAAACATCAAGTGCAGCTGCTCTGTCCTGATGTCTTTTGTTCTTACTTATCTAAAACAAGATTGATGAAGAACATTTAAAAGGTCAGAACCGTACGTATATAATAAGTACAAGTAAATCCAAAAGCTCAAAAACTTTCTAATCTTTAACGATATGATTTTCACATTCCACTGCTTCACAATCTTGGCTGACTCAACACTGTCATCCTCAAAACGCATGTAAAATCCAAGAACTGTAACATATAAGTCAAAGTTAATATTATTCAACCTTCAACTTTTCAAGGGAACATTATAAACTAAGAATCCCCTTTTATAAACTAAGATTCCCGAATTATATAGAACTGAAGTTTCTTGTAACTTTTACGTTCATGAATAGCTTTACCCGAAGCCAAGATATACTACAAAATGTGCCTAATTTTCAGAATGATATTATCTGTGTTTAAGCTTTTCATTGTCACATTATGAACTATGATTCTATCAAAATAGGAGTTATAAACCCAATCTTCTAACTTTTTTGCAGTCATGGACAAAAAGAAGAAAACTTGTAATTATCAAAGTAAGAATATTTATGTAGCTTATCAGCTTATCATATTTAAGTAGCTTCACCTTATTAGCTGTTAAGCTGTTTCCTGTAAGCTCCCCCCACTAGCTTGCTGACTTATTATGCTTTTATTAATCTTTATTTAGAACTTTACCCTCATCGTTTCTCTTATTTTTCTCCTCCACAGGATAAGTCAAAATCATTTTTAGTCATTTTCACTTTACTGCACTTGAATAGCACATAAGCTTAGCCAAATACTATGTTTTGATAATGCAAAAGCTAATTATAACTGAAGGACCTTCACAGGGTGTATTATTTAAGTAGCTCTATTGCGTCACCAAAAGGCAATAAGATGTTACTCAAGTTGTTTTTTTACAGCTTTAATCTTTCCTCTTTTGTTCTTTTTCCTTCTCTAGAAAATTTTGGATTATCACTAAAGAGATTGTTACATTTGTTAAAGAACAACCCAAAATGAGATCTGTTGCATTCGTAAGTTCTAACATTTGTTGTAAATTCTTTAAGGTATAAATAAACATAAGGCATTTATGTTTACTATAACATCAACATATACAAGAGCTTTAAAGGAACTATATCAATAGGAACAAATATACATTTAGATATTATAAACAATTTTTTGTGTCAATCAAAATCACATCATTTCAAATATTACCATGGAAGAGTTGGATCTTTGAGTCTTGGATGCTATTGCAAGATGAGATCTTGCTTGTGTTGTTGCAGCATGATAATTCTCAGTGTTGGAGCCAATATCATCTTAAAGCGAGTTGCAAAGTTGTAAAGCACCAGCATCACAAAAAGATTAAAAATAGTAAAATGATAAATAGCCTTACCGATCATAGCTCCTTGTTCATGAAACAAGACAACAAGATCTTTGAATATTTCATTAACCTCTCCAATTTGGTTCTGAATTTCTTGTATTCCCTGATCTCGTTCCTTGATAATAGCTTCATTAAATGCAATCTCATTATCCAACAGCAAAACCTCTTGCCTGCAAAAAACAGCATAAAACTGTAACACAAGAACAGCGCAGAATAAAGTGAAATCCACGTTTTCCACTCCACAGTAAGTAAAACTTGCCTTTTATTGTGAACAAGGAGAGCTTGTTGTTCTTGACTTTGGTACGAGCTAACATCTGTTTCACTGGCTAGATCACTAACAACATAGTAAAGTAATTAGCTAGAAAAAATTTACAAAGAAATGAAACAGGAAATGTGGATGTATACTTTAAAGCGAAGTTCTAAACCTCTGTTTTTCATATACTAATTCTTTTGCAACATACCGAGAAGGAAGAGCGGTTTGTGGAACAAAAGGTGTGTAAGTCGTCTCCCTTGTAGCTGAAAGCCATTGCGCTTTCTGATATTCTTTCAGAACAACTTGGAAATCCTTTTCAAGTTTGGCATCTGTTATCTTTTTACTGGCCTGCACAAACGAGAAATAAATTCCATTAACATAAAAAGATTAGAAACAGAGGTTTTTATGGTATGAACCTGAAAACTTCAACAAGATGATTCTTAAAAGTGAATAAGGATATGCTTGGGTATAAGTATTTGGCTAATACCCAAGTTCTACTTTCACCCACTCACCGCAAATACGACAAACTTATTGGAACCGTTACAAAACTTTCCATATTATAATCCAAGTATAGTTGACAACTATTTGCTCTAACAGTACCTCGTGATTCCTACAATTTCAATCAAATAGTAGTGGGAGGAGCACACTCACTAATGGAGTAATGGCTTATGTTTAAGGATAGGTTTCTACACAATCGTTGCAAACAATCTATCACCATCAATGACATTGTTCCTATCAAACAGTCTTTCAACTTAGGATACTACTCTATAACAATTTGCAAGGTTATAACTTCAAAGTATACGTTTCAGACCAATCGTCCAATCGAAACAAATTTATGTATCAGTACATAAGTCACAAAGATGTTTAGTGGTATAAGTACCTGTTTAGTGGTATAAGTACCTGAATAGAAAGAAGCCCAATAGCAAATGCACTGCATTTCTCCACCTCATGCTCTAACAGCCTAGAACTAGTAAGAAACTCATTAAAACCAATAAAAGACTCATTTGGCCACTATGGCTCTTGAAGATGCTTCACTGGAACAATACCACATCCGATGAGCAAGTTCATATTATCCTCTACAAAAACATAAAACAATAGAGAGAAAACATTAGCTATAACCAAAAATCATCCAACTTAACCACAATGAGACAAAGTGTCATCTCATACTCAACAAGAGAAAAAAACTACATCAATAACTATGAAGATTATTAGTAACTATGAAAAACAATTGTCAGATTGAAAATGACATTTGACAATTAACAATAATGATAAGCATCCAATTTATCAAAACTTTTATCAATTTATCAATTAATGCATAGCCGTTATCAATTAGAAATAATAATGATAAGCAAAAAATTAATTAAAATTAAATTATATCATTAATAAGCTGAATCTTAATCGGGAATCCATAAATTGATATTGAAGCATTAAAATTGAAGCCCTAAAATTGAAATAGAGATGAAACAAGGCGATTGCTTGGCGACGAAATGAAGGCCTTAGATTGATCGGCGACGGAAAAATCAATGAAGAAGCCCCATTTAGTTACAACCCACTTAGATTTAGATTGATAGGCAGTGTGTAGTGTGTGTTCTGTGTTTGAAATTTTTTAATTTTTTTATGTTTGAAATTTTTTTATTATTATGTTTTAAAATTTTTTTTATGACACGGTGTATAATTTTAATTTTATGTTTGAAAATTTTTATTTTTTTTATTATATGTTCTTTCCCCATAAAAGATATACAAAATCTTTTGTATAAAAAGTACAGTTTTTTTGTAACTTTTTCAATTTCCAAAGTAAAAAAGGAGGTTGATCAGTTGATCCGCCGTCGGTTGATCAATGGAACTGTACAAATGTCAGAATGTATAGATCAAAGTTTTGGGAGAAGATAATAATAAAAAAGGTTGATCAGTTGTATACGTGTCAAAATTTTAAGTGGGTTGATCAGTTGATCAAAAGTACAAGTGTTTTTTTGGAATTTTGAAAAAAAAAGTCTGGGTAGGGGACCATTGGTTGTACTTTAGTCTCTTTTTGTACTTAGCCCAATTGTAAATAGACTCTACTAGTATGTAGGGGTGTCATTTTTTCCGATCTCACCCGAACCCCCAAGCTTATTCGGGTCGGGTTAGTCGGGTTGAAATTTCAATTCGAGTTAGTTAGTTAACTCGACTAACCCGAATTCGAAATCAGGTCAGGCATCAGGTATAATATTCATGACTAATTTAGGTTCCAGTCAACCCGACTAACTCGAATTCGATTTTTTTTATTTTTAAAATTTAAATTTAATATAAATTGTAATAAAAAAGTAAAAAAAATGTTTTTTTATAATTTACTCAAATTGGGTTGACCCTAACCCGATTAGACCCGACTTGACTAGACCCGACCCGAATAGACCCGAACCCGACTAACCCGGGTTCAAATCCAAGTGGATTGCAACCTGGAGGTAGATCAACCAACACCCAAGTGTTGTTGCCCATGATGGAGTCCATCTCATCATTGATTGCTTCTTTCCAAAAAGCAACATCTTGGGACTTCATTGCTTCATCAAATGTTTTGGGATCATCCTCAACATTAAAGAAATAGGAGTATTGATCAGAGACCTCATCCCTTGTCCCTTCAACTAAGTATAGTTGAAACTCAGGCCCAAAATTCTTTGGAGTACTTTGCGCCTTGTGCTTCTTCTAAGCTCAGGCTCAGATTGTTGAACCACAACCTCATCGGTGACCCTTTATTCCACTGAAGAACCAATGTCCTCAGCTCCAGTAGGAGTCCTAAGGCTTGGTCTAGGGACTGATGAGAACCTAGTCTCATCAAAGTTAGCATCCCTTGATTCAATGATTGAGTTTATTGAAACTGAATCACTAGGTTCAATAACATAAAACCTATAAGTTTTGGAATGCTCATCATATCCAACAAAGATGCATTCAATGCCTCTTTCACCCAAGGTTTTCACCTTTGGATCAGTGAGTCTTACAACAGCCCTACAACCCTAAACTTTGAGGTAGTTCAGGTTTGGTTTCCTTTTAGTCCAGAGTTCATAATGGGTAATCATGTTACTTTTATTAGGAACCCTATTTAATAAATAGCAAGCTGTTAACATAGCTTCCCCCCAAAACCCTTGACTCAGTCCTAAATAGGACAATATGGAATTAACCATCTCTTTTAGTACTCTATTTTTCCTTTATGATATGCCATTTTGTTGTGGGGTATAGGGGGCAATCGTTTCATGGATTATTCCAACAAACTGAATGTACAAAGTGTCCATGTACTCACCTCCCCTATCAGTCCTAAATCTTTTGATTTGGACTCCTCGTTGTAATTCAACTTCAGTTTTAAATACTTTGAATTTATCTAATGCTTCATCCTTAGTATGTAACAAATAAACATAGCAAAACCTAGAAGCATCATTAATAAATGTTACCAAGTATTTCTTATTCCCTAATGAGGGAGTAGCATGCAAATCACATAGGTCACAATGGATTAGCTCCAGTATTGTAGTTTCACGTTTTACATCTTGAAATGGTTTCTTAGTAATTTTATTCAACATGCAAGTCTGATATTTATCAATGTCCATGTCAAATAATGAAATTAACCTATCCTTAGACATATCTTGCATCCTCTTATAGTGGACATGACCTAGCCTAGCATGCCATAGTGATGAATCATTCAGTTTAGTGGTTGTCATCAGGAAAGAATTAACATTTATATTAGAATCAATATTAAGCCCAAACATTTGATTACACAAATAGCCAAAACCAATAAACACACCATGTTTAGATAAAACAAATTTATTAGATTCAATCACTTGTTTAAAACCACAATTATTCAAAACACTACTAGAAACCAAGTTCTTCCAAATATTAGGAACATGTAAAACATTAAAAAAGGAAACAATCTTTTCAGAACTAAACTTAAGATCTACACAACCACGTCCATGCACTAGGGATGTTGACTCATTTCCCATGTGAAGAATAGATCCATCATTCATTGACTCATAAGTCTTGAATTGGCATCTATCTTTAGACACATAAACAGTTGCTCCAGAGTCAACCCACCACGCAACATCATCATCCTGCACAAAATAAGCTTCAGATACATATGTAACATAATAAATCTAGAGAGATTCATTAAACATATTCTGACCTTTTGTGCATGATCTATTGGCTTTGTTGCCAATACCAATACCTTTGCAATCCCTTTTCAAGTGTCCAGGTTTCCCACACTTCCAACAAGCCACTGATGACTTCTTCTTAGGATTAGCTTTGGTGTTATCCTGATGCTTACGTTTTCCCTTGCTATCATTGTACTTGGTGGAGTTCTTATGCTCCACCATATTGACAACAGATGAACCAACAACATTGTTGCCTTTTGGTTTATCACTTTCATGCACCTTGAGGGATTCCTCAATGCGCAAATGACTGCCCAACTCAACAAGAGTTAACTCCTCCTTCTTATGTTTCAAGGTGTGCTTGAAATCTTTCCAAGAAAGATGTACTTTGTCAATGACACAAGAGACCTGAATGGTCTCATCCATGTTCATTTTATGTTGTGTAAATCTATCATGTATTCCAACAAGTTCATTGTATTGTTTCATGACTGGTCTTGAATCAGTCATTTTGTAATTTGTGAAATCACGCACAAGGAACTTCTTACTTGATGCATCCTCAGCCATATATATGGCTTCCAAGGAATCCCATAGTTCTTTACCAGATTCAAAATTTTGGTAAATATCAAATAAAGAATCAGACATGCCATTGAGAATAATACCACGGCACACATAGTCGTCATTCTCCCATTTGCTCCTTTTCCTCATTTCCTCCAAGGTAGCATCATCACCACCGTCAGGAATAGGATTCGCCAGCACGTACACCACATTCATGGTAGAAAGAAAAAAGTGCATCTTCTTTTGCCATTTCCTAAAATCAACCCCTTCAAACTTGTCCAGTTTGGAGAAGTTAGCCACCATATGCTTCATTGCCGCCATTGATTATCACAAAATAATCTTCTTTGATTGTTGGGGTTTACTTCGTTCCAACAGGGTAAAGATAATCAACAGCCTAACTACGTACCAATGAATGGTTACCGGATATTAGGGGTGAGCATGTTTCGGTTTGGTTCGGTTTTTGTATAAAACCGAAACCGAACTAAAAAAATTCGGTTTCTGATTTTTAGGAACCATTCGATTTTGGTTTTGTGTCGGTTTGGTTTTTTGGTTTACGATTTACTTTCGTTTGGTTTTTCGGTTTTTCGGTTTCTATATGATTTATCGAGCTTCGCTTTTACAAGTCGATTTTGAATATACCATAAACGGACACGTTAAAAGCTTTAAATAAACAATAACAACAAGAAACACAACATTAACAATAAAGAAAAAATATCATATAAAATCCTAAAAAAATCATTTATGTGTATAAATAAACATAATAGCAATTAGCAACGATAAAAATCTAATTAAAAAACAATCGAGAAAAAAACTTATTATTTAGTCATGTTCAATAAGCATATGAAACAATAATCTTGCGTAGCATATTCATCGTCCATTAGCTTCGACGTAAACTTATATATATTCTCATGTTTATAAAGACCGGTTCGGTTTATATCGGTTTTCTTTAATGCTAAAACAAAACCGAACCAAAAGCTTCGGTTTTTTCAAAATGCAAAAACCGAACCATCGGTTTTTCAATCGGTTTCGATTTTTTAGGTTTCGGTTCTTCGGTTTTTTCGGTTTAGGTTCGGGTTTTAGGTTTCTTGCACACCCCTACCGGATATCACTTGAAGTCATGTAATCACTTTCCAAAGAAGATTTATTCGACCCTATGCCTGGGTTAACACGAATACCTCCTTGGGATAAAACCAAGTGTTTGTTCTTGTTTTAGGCACAAATCAAGAACCCTGTGCGTGTAAGTGTTTATGTTTCTGTATATTTCATCATGCAAATATGATCACTATTTATAGTGATCCCATTCCTAGGAATATAACTCATAGTCAAAGGAATAATGAGTATTAATCGGTCGATTAATCTCATTATTTATTACATGATTATATAGTGGTTACATGACCAGAATAATGGTCATTAAGACAATCTTAAACCCCTTATGAAACGGTCAAAGAGGTTACAAAGATAACCCACCCACTGATGATCCAGCCGTTGACAGGCATAGCCTATCCGCTGACAAGGCATAGCCTAGCCGCTGACAAGGCAAAGCCAAGCCGCTGACAGGAATCATCAATAAACCACTATATTGAGTCCAGAGAGGTCATGGACTTAATGGGTGTACATTTCGTACCTCCAAACTCATTTAAAAGTATAACTATATCACAATTGCACCATTCAACATACAGCTAGCTAGCATGCGTAGTTACGTATAGTAAATACTACTATACCCAAAAAGTACAGCAAATACTTTAATACACAGGCAACTTTCACTTTTTTCAGTGTGTATACTACTTCACGCAACACCTACCAAGCTGCCACACACAAAACAAAATAAATACATCACATGTTTTTCTTTTCTAGTAGCATTGATCCCCTTTGACCAAAACTAAGTTTTTTTTAACTAGGATTTGTGCCCGCGCTTCGCTGCGGCGAAGAGCGGACATTTTAGGGAACGTTTTCAGTGCTTGCACGGGAAATATGATACACGTGTGTGTGAGCTTAACGACTCCGATGGCCATGTCTGCATGACCTACATTACATATGAATTGGCCACCCATAAAAGTAAGCAACTAAAAAAAGCGACTAAAAATAAGCTTGAATGTGAAGTTTTATGACATTTGAAGTAGGAGTAGTTTAAATGAGAAACCCAAAATGCGCGAACAACCACACTAAGACCTGAATGCACACATTTATATCATTAATGCAAACGTTTTCAATCATATTGACACTCAAATCAGTAATTTAGGAACAAAAAAAACATTTCAGCCCACTCCGACTTTTTTTTATCTATGCCATTAATCATCCAACCTATATGATTGACCGCTTTTATACAAATAAATGAGCGACAACATAAGATGTTACCATTGTTTGTGAATATTCAGTACCATCTTCAAGAAAAGACAAAAGAATGTGTCTTCCTGCAACAACCTCCTCTCCTAGCACATGGTCATCCCGAACTGTAGTTTCCACTGGATTTCTTTTCCCTTTGATGTACACGTCATGGAAGACACTTACAACTACATCTCCTTTATATGATGCAAACAAAAAAGGCCAGCTAAATACAATTTATGGGTGAAAATGATTATGTAGTAATCACCGTTAACATTTGTAAAAAAGGTAACTATATTTAATTAGTACATTAATCGACTCACTTGAACCGTTTGCACAAAAAATGCATAAATAATATGTAAACGCTCAAAGTTGGAATCTACTTCAAAAGGAACGGTTGATTCCAGCACACATGGTTTTCTGTGATGACCATCATAGATTCACATATGGCCTTCTCAATGGGTTTTCCGTAATGACTATACTGATTCAATTTTGTTGGGTATTTGGCTATGTATATTGTTCCTGTGATACAAATTTACAATCTGATCTGTCAAGTAATCCATCAAAGGTATACCGTCAAACAATAAAAACGACACCTTTTTTAGCTCAGCGCATCTTTAACATGTTACCTAGTCGCATTCTAACATGACACGTCCTATGTGCTAAGTACACCCATAGACACAGAGTAATTTAGAATAGGTACCTTTGTATCTTGTTACATGCCATGAGCTGACAGCGCATCCAATTTAATTCGTTAAGGTTTCTTATTACTTGCGACCAAGACTCCTAAATTACAGCAAAAAGGTCATTCGAACAACATATGAAGCAGCTAGCACAACCGAATACAAATACTCCTTAATTTGAAGCAGCTAGCACACTTCTAATAAATTAATAATGGGAAAAACGGCTAATCCGTTTTTGTCAAGCACTCGAAACTGATTTATATGACGAATTAATACATATTTGTGAAAGAAAATAAGTATTTGCAAGCAAAACAAAATAATATTTCCTCCAATCAAAAGCGCATATATAATTCATGTACTTCTTACCTCCTAATAATGTATGTATGGTTACATAAAGTTAGAAACCCATAAGTAAAAAAAAAGTTGATAAAACCATTTGTAATATATAAACTTGCAAAGTCAATTTTTTTGGTATACTTCAACCCTAAGACTTTACTTTAATAAACATAAAAATGAAAGATGCGTGAGACGATATGTCGTGACTTAAAAACCAGATAACACTACACAAAAACTTTATATTGACGGTTTATTTATGTTATCTCTGCAAATAACCTCACATTAACCAACCTACCTAGCTTGTGACTACTATGAAAACACACATGAAAAACATGTTGATCATACCACTTTAGGTTTCTCGTTGACCATACCTGCGCTACAGGAGATGCATTCTTCGTGTTTTGCAAAAGCCGAAAATGCTTCCTCCTCAATGATATGTAAAAGTTAATTACTTGCTGATATTCCACCAATGCTTTCTCTACTTGATCCACAACCAGAGTCATTGTTAGACGTTTTTTTCCAAGTTCCTTCAAGCAATGATAGGCAATGTTTGAAAGTATACTCAGACTGTACTGATTAATTGTGCCTTTGGTTTAACTGGAACAACAAGATGGGTCAACAGCAACGGCGATTTGTGTGAGTGGTAGGAGTGACAATCTACGTAAACAAAAGTAGTGAGTTGCATTATAAGCATGACATAACAATAGTAAAACTTTGATAAGAACATAGTTTTTATTTATGAGCCAAAACCATTACATCTATGTTTCAGTACAAAAGAGTTTCTATCAAAAGTCAAATGAAATACAAAATTACATCTATGTTTCAGGAAAAAAGAGTTTCTATCAAAGTGAAAGCATTGGGAGAAAAGTAGAGCAAGACGAAAACGACAACTAACACGTATAATACGAACTACACAGCAGGTGCCAAGTGCATTGGACTATTTAAGAATCTCGTTCAAGTTCTGTAATAATGATGACCAGTGCATGATCGAGAGGAAATCGCATATTACCAAAAAACCAATTATTTGTTTTCTTGTATGTAAATAATTTACAATGAGTTAAGTCATTGTTCTAAGTGGATTCTTTTCGTTTGACTACACAAAATGCAGCGTTTGGATATGCAGTTTCAGAATAACCGTGTGACAAAAAAATATTAATTTCAAATTTACATCAAACAGCAAGACAATCATATTAGTTTTTAATCTAGATATGACAGTGTTGCCTTCAAAAGTTGAACGATATCTTCTAATACTACTTCTAAAAAGTATTGTATCTGCTATGTTTCATTTTGTATGCTTTGGTAAATGATGACAATTTATGTACCCGGATGTGAGTTGATTTGCAAAAAAGTAGCGGATACAACTTGTCGTGTTTTAACAGGTGGTTAAATCACGTAACAACAAAAAATAGTTGCAAGAGGTTCTACTGTCTCCAGAGTCCAGCCTTTCCCGTCAACACATGAACATGCACAAAAAAACAACCCATATTAATTTACTAAGAAGGATGGAAAACATCAGGAAAGCTATCAAACATGGTGAAAATCTTCACTTGCAATGATTCATACCTTTAATCTCGGATGCCCATTGCAATCTTTTAGCGAGAATGATTATAGGAACCTCTGCCAGACCAGACATCGACCCAAGAAAATCGATTATATCAGAATGACCAATCGGTAGGATCTGAATAGCATAGCTCGATCCTAGTACCAGGATCCTACATCATATAAGCTCAACATTAAGATGATTTTTAACATATTCTTCAAGTTAAGTCTTAAAAATCTTAAAAATCGAATCCCTGATGCAGATTTGACAACAGGAAGTTCATCTCGTAACTACTAATCCACTAACGTTGTTGGGTTACCAATTAAACATCACTCCTAACTAAATAAAATATATCAATGTACCAAACAAAAGTACCTTAAGTTTTTATGATTGGCACCAGTTTTAGGTGTCAGACTACACGATAGCTTGTTGTTGCTCCTTGGCAGTTGTTTTGCACATCTACTGCCCTTCACTTCTCTGTAGTTTCTTGTCACTCTTTGCAAGTATACATAGATGATGAAGAGAGAACATGTAACGTTGCAGCAATAGACCATTTGATGTTAGCGGCCATCCCATCGATCCATGTTATCTTGCATTTTTTTGCATTTATGTTGATATTTCCTTAGCAATGCCTCCACTATGAACAAAAAATCTGGTACATAATTTTTCACCGGACGCTTTTGCATTTGATTGAATATCGTAAGTTACACTAAATACATATTTATCAACCCATATTTCAAAAAATGTTTTAAAAGTGATTAGTTTAACACGAAACCCAAAATCAGATAATCATGTAAAGCTAATAATTTATGTTTATCTCATATCCACCTCTTGTGATCTATTATTGAATCCATAAACAACGGTTTAAGGGTCTATTTAGTATTCGGGAAATGCAGTTCCTAATCAACAAATGTCAGACTCTTCTATGGGCTTATTTGAAGCTAAAAAGGTTAATAAGGTCAACTTTTAGAGGTAATAAATTGTAGCTTATCAACATAAGAAGCTTATTAACTTAAGAAACCATAAACTGAAAAGCCTAAACAATGACTTTAATAAAAGCCCATAAGATCTAGTAGTAATATATAAGGTAACCCTAAATTAACACATAAACCTAACTAATAATTAGAAAAAAAATTAAAGCTTGAATAAAACCAAAAAAATGGGAAAAAATCACTTGACTCTACAATACCCTTTATTAGATATTTTTAGATTATTTAAGATTAGACTGGAGGTTACCTTCGTCTGAGACAACAAACTAATAGCCACATATATTTTTGCTCAACCTTCTTCCATTCTTTTATAATTGGTTTACTGCAAACACACAAACAAACAAAAAATCACCCATTAACTACAAAACCAAACACAAAAATAAACAAATAATAAAACATACTAAATCAACTACGGGGCTCTTTAGTTTGGCTTATAGCTCACCGAAAATCACTGAAATCGTTTGTATGACAACTTAGCCGCCTCTGCCGCCATCAGACTTTATATTCATAAGATCTGGTGGTATAACATGATCAGATCATAAACTTTTATGTAATATAGAAAACCATACTTACATATTGTAAAACATATCGATCTGTAGTGTTAACCGATCAACCAAAGTTTTGAACTACAGTGTTCTCCGGCCACTGTAACACAAAAAACCCAAACTTAATGAAGACCTACATAATCAAATAAAATAAATTTGAAAAAAAAGCCATAAAATCATATAAAAGGCCATAAAAACCTAACCTTATATGAAATCCGACCTTTTTCTTTTGCGTTGGAGTAACACGTGTGGTGGCAACAGTTGATCTTCTGGGGTAGGTGAGATCAAAATGAGAGAAAAATAAAGAAAGTTCTTGAGAGATGAAAATGAGAGAGAGAGAGAGAGTGAGTGATTCTTATTTTGTGAGAGAGAGAAACGTGTATTGGTGTGCATACGAGAGAGTTTAAGAGATAAAATAATTTTTTAATCACATTGTGAGGGGTTTCACTGTTCCTAGGGAACGTGATTCCCCTCTTTTATTATAGATACAATTTACCTTGTAGTACTTGTTAGTTGTCACTAATCGAGCTTTCCATGTCATCTTCGTTCAATCATTAAAATTTTGGTATAGTAAGTTTTCTAAAACATACAGAAACAAATGCATCAAAGCCATACAAATGTTTCATTATATTAGAGATTTGAATGATCTCGCCTTGATATCCTTTCTCACCTTCATAGCCTTTCTTGCCTTTCTTGCCGTTGTAGCCATCATCGTCGTCATCTAATTTCAACTTCGTGACCCTCTCCCCCCATCCCCCCTCTATTTACGTCCATACATATTTTTCTCACTTTTGCCTATACCGACCTTAACTCGTTTTCCTTAATCTTGTTCTCCCCCCGCGAACATTTTGGTAGGTTCGCTATACTTATTTGCAAACTCCAAGCAAAAACCATAGTCTTCATATGGACCTTCTTCAGTCTTGGAATGGACACATAAATGCTCTATGGCATGCCAAAACAAGATATTTACGGAGTAATTAATAAATTCAAAACACGAGGTCACAACTAATACCTTGTCTTGATAATTTCGAATGGCACATTAAATCTATTTGCCAAAAATAGCATTAAGGCACGAACCCGATGCTATCAAACCCTTTCAAAATAGCCTTATCTGAATATCTGGCAGGAACTTAACATAGCAGCAAAACCTCTTTGTTTAAAGATATAATTACTGTTTGCAGCCATGTTCATATGCTGTAGACACTATGTAGCCAAACATTTTTGTTTTTCTTATTAAGGCCATGCTCTACCCAAAAATAGCTCTACCCATACCAGAGATGGACACGTGGCGTGCTCTACCATGCCCACTTATCTTTGAACCGAATCACTTTATCGAATCTAGAATTTTGTACCCTAGTACACGTCGGATGCTCTATTAGACATGCTCTACTAAGATGCTCTACCCGACCTTGGAACTTGTTGCCTTTTCAGAAAAGGTTTTGCATCGATTTATGTGAGTACTACAGTATTTTTTTAGGGGTTTGACTTTACAAAATTCAAAATATATTTAACACACAACTTTTTAACACACACACTTATCCGGCTTTGATTTTTCCGGCGACCGGAATTTTTTTTCCAGTTTAAACACAAATCCAACCAATGTTATCTGATTAAACCTCATCCAAACCACCCATTGATCTTAATATACACCAAGTCCTACATTGTAATCACATTATTCATTATTCACCAACGCCACCAGACATCCTCACGGCGCATTATATTATCGATGGAACAACCGATTATAAGTTCTAATTGAATCCTTAATTATTATATTTTGTCTAATTATTTATCGCATGATTGTAAACTTGGATTCCACTGGTATTTAGGTTTATGAAGCTAGAGTTAGTATTAGATCTAAGTTTCATTTCCTTCACAATGCGTGATCAGTTGGTTTTGAAGCCTGAACGCTTTAATATGTTTAGACGGACTATTTTTGGTCACTTGTTAGATGTTCAAACAATATACAATGATAATCACATGTTGAATTATTTACTACAACACCAACGTGTTATAGAAGACGCTGGTCCGGAGGTCCCTTTTGTTTTTGATATTGGTGGCCAGACATATGAATATGGTCGAAAAGAATTCTGCTTATTCACCGGGTTCCAGTTTGGAAAAATAATGTTGAATTTTAAAGAGAATGATAAATCTGAATTCCGTGCACGTGTATTCCCCGATTTTAGAAACATACGTGGTTATGATTTGAAATTACTTGTTGAAAATGAAGAAAGCTTCAATGAGTTGGCCGATGATGATGATGTTCGTGTATGCTTGCTATTATCTTTGGACTACGTTTTTATGGGTCATGAGCTCAAGCACGTACTCCCTGCAGCTATAGTTAATTTGGTGGATGATTTTTTAAATGGAATGCATTTCCATGGGGTGAACATATTTGGCCACTTTTCCATAGCCGGGCGTTTAACATTGTCCACAAACACAGGGAGGATCACTTGAAAAAGATAAAGGCTGATCCCAATTACTTGGCCACATATTGTCTGTATGAATTTGTTTTTCCATTAAAGGTTTGTTATATTTTTATATGTATATTACTCATTATTTATATTTAAGTTAAAACTAAATTATCTTAATGTTAATATATATTTTTTATTTTCTTCCCAAATATGGGCTTTGGAGATTTTTTCCAACTCTGGTTGTTGGTGGTACAAAAATACAAAGTTGTTTCCCCGTGCTATTGCGTGGCGAGATAACATTCCGTTTGATAAGATTGAAGCCAATTATAAGAAATTGTTTTCTACATCACGTTGTAGCACACTAACTCCTTTGCCTCAAGAACAAAATGCACCTTGGTGGAGGTCTAGCTTGGAATATTTCAACAAAAGAACTATCCATAGTCTATCTAAGAATGTTCATAATACTAGAGCTGCCTCCCGTAATACTAAGAATGTTCGTAATACTAGATCAAGTGGTCGTACTGCGACTCATCATGAGGTACATGTGGAAAACATGCTGCAACTGAACCCTCTTTGCAGCCTCGTATTGATGTGGAGAAACCGGTGACAACTCGGACTAATCAGCAAGTGGCGGCAACCGAACCTTTTTTTCAGGCTCAACCAGATGTGGATAAACCGGTGTCACTTCAGACTAATCAGCAAGCAATTATGGCACTTCAACCCGATATTGAACTCAAGCAGATTGTTAAACAACAAGCATCTCAGATTAGTGCACAAGCATCTCAGATTAGTGCGCAAGCAAATCAGATTGATGAACTCAAGCATATGGTCAAGGGATGTTTAGAAAATATTCAGAACTTTATGATCCATCAAACTATCGTTAAACATAATGATGAGGTTTGTTATTTGTCACAATGTTCTTAATTTATCTTAGCTTAAAATTAGTATTCAAAGGCCCTTACCTTAACTTGTATCTTGCAGAACGAGTTTGGATTTGAAAACGCTGCTGTTGATCTAAGTTTTGATTGTGTGTTTCTTAAAATGTTGATTATGCCTAATTCCTGTAACTGTATTTGTCTTGACAGATCTTTATACCTGTTTGTGTAGAAATTGGGTGTTTTTTATGACCATTCTAAATCCCATGTTGATGTTTAACGTAACCTTTATCCACCGTTGGTGATCTGCCTCCGTCTCATTGTTTTAAGGTTTGTGTTTTACTCTTTATCTTAACCAATGCTCCACTTTAAGTATGTATAGAATTTGATTTGTTTAAATAATTATATAGGTTACGGACGAGGAAATGTTTAATGATTCCAAAGTTATGGTTGATAAATCTGTCATGGTTTGTTTTGAATTTTTCATTATTCAGTACATTGTTCGAATGCTTTATTTGTTTAATGTTTATCCACTCTTTTGTTTCACAACAACTTAAGCCAGATGATGTTGCTAAGGTTGATGGAGATGCGTTTAGTGTCTCAGATATGATTGACAACCCCTTTGATAAGGTTTGTGGGCATTGAAACACCGGAGACTGATATTAATATAAATTTGATTACCCCTATGCATTTATTTATAATATGTATCCTTTTTTATTCAATTTAGGAGAAGCACATTAAACGAAACACGTATTCAATGGATTTTAATGATATTGATGATTTGGCCCATGATCGAAACATTCCTGCTACGGATCATAAGCCCACTGATAAGGTTGGTGGTACTAAATTTAAGTTCGTGCCTATGTTTATCCCAATAATAATATATATCCATTTTTAAACTTAGCAGAAGTTTGATACTGGTATCGGTTTGTCTATGGAGTTTAATGATTATTCGAATCATTCACCGTATCCGGAAAATCATATTTCTAAGTTTGCCCATGATCAAAACATTCCTGCCACAGATTACAAGCCAGATGATACGGTGGGTGGTACTAAAGTCGTAGTTTATCTAAATATAATTTTTTACATTTGTTTATCCCAATAATAATATATATCCATTTTTTTAAGTTAGCATAATTTTGATACTAGCGGTTTGTCTATGGAGTTTAATGGTTTTTCGCATGATTCACCGTCTCCGCAAATTAATTTTGATAGTTTGCCCCATAATCAAACCATTCCTGCCACAGATGACAAGCCTGATGATCAGGTTAGTGTTTATAAAGTCATTAGTTTACCTCATTTTAATATACATTCCTGCCTTTTTTTTATTCCAATTGTAATATGTGTCATTTTATTTATATGTAGTTGAATTTATATTCAAGCGGACTTCATGTGAATGATCACGAGAATATAGCTGTTGATGCTCTTACACATTTGTACAATGATCCCAATTTTTCAGCTGTTGAATCCACTGTCAAAGATGATGACTTAATGGTATTTGTGTTCTATATATAATATGAACGTCTTTTCCCCTTTATACAGATTTTATATGACTCCTAATTGACAAATTTATCAGGATATCGAGAATGGTGCTGTTCATGCTCTTAATAGTCTGTCCCAGAATCCGACTTTGAATGTTTACAATGACGGGTCTGTTCCTGCTCCTTATCATACTTTTGATGACAAAAACGAGGATATCTCTACTCAAGATTTGAACGCTTTATGTGCTGACGTTTTAACACCGATTCATGAGGTAATGTCCATTAAGGATTGTTTAGTTTTTTTTTGGTCATACAATACGTATACATGCACCAACATCTTTTCGTTTACCCTTTTTATCTAAGAACCTTTTACTTTACCCTTAGTGTGTGCGTTTTCGTAAGTGTCAAATAAAGTCAATAACGGTCTTTAAAGATCCACCCTTTTCTTTTATGTTGATTGGTCGATGTTTTACCTTCCCAGTTCTCACTCCTGGCTCTTCATTGGGAATGATATTTTATGTTTCAGTATCCGAATACTCTTTGAGTATCAAGATTCTCGCTTGTGTGGTCCGTGTCATGCATTGAGTTTCTTGATTGTTCCATGTTTAGATTATATTCCGATACATAAACACAAAGGGAAAGTGGTCGTATTCCTAGTCATGACCCAAAATATTTTATTCCTAATGAAGTGTCCAAATTAACAAATGGGAAGTAAAAACTTCGACCATTCTACATAAAAGAAAAGGGTGGCTCGTTTAAGTCCGTAATTGACTTTATTGATATCTATGAAAACGCACACACCATGGGTAAAGTAAAAGCTTGTGACATAAGAAAGGTTAAACGAAACGATCTTGGTGCATGTATACATATTGTAGTGGGTTCCTTTTTTTGTTTTCAAAAGTCTCATTAACACAATTGCGTATAGTTATGAACTCTGTATAATATTGAATGTTTCACGGCCACATTATGTTGTGAAAGCATTCACGGACCAAATTTTTATTTAAGAACCGTTTTTACTGACCTCTTGTGTATGCGTTTTCATGGGCAACACTATAGTCAATAACGGCCTATAAATACCCGCCCTTTTCTTTTATGTCGATTGGTCGATGTTTTCACTTCCCAGTTTTCACTCTTGGCTCTCCATGGGGAATGATATTTTATGTTTCAGTATCTGAATACTCTTTGAGTATCAAGATTCTCGCTTGTGTGGTCCGTGTCATGCATTGAGTTTCTTGATTGTTCCATATTTAGATTATATTCCGATACTAAAACACAAAGGGAAAGTGGTCGTATTCCTAATCATGACCAGAAATATTTTATTCCTAATGAAGTGTCCAAATTAACAAATGGGAAGTAAAAACTTCGACCATTCTACAGTAAAGAAAAGGGTGGTTATTTAGAGACCGTTATTGACTATAGTAATGCCCATGAAAACGCATACAGTAGAGGTCAGGTAGCACGTTTCTTACATGAAAAAGGGTAAACAAAAAGATGTTAAAATTACTTAAGAAAAGGTAAACGAATAGATCTTGGTGCAGGAAAATGGTGATTTTAAACCGGAGCCGAACTCACCTGCTGCAACTGTTGCTACTCCACTTGACCGTCAAAAGAGACCGGGTCCGGCTCTACAGGATCCATTTATCCAGCAACCTCCAACAACAGATCCTCATTGTAAGAAAAGGCGCCGCAAGATAAACAATTCTGAAAAGGAACATGATAATAAAGTTTTCTTTCGCCGTGGTGGAATCATGTTCCTAGTAACGCTGTGGAAAGAGGTAATAATTTTCAAAACATCTTATATGTATTGTAATTTGCTAAATAAAGTAATCTCATATTATAATTTATTTTATAGGATTTGAGTCATGATAAAAAAGCACCTGCCAAAACCGTAGTTATTCCTAATGAACTAGGCGCATTGATGGCTGATAAAAATTTCAACACAATGAGATGGACATTTCCATGGCTTGAAAATGGTCATGATGTTGGTTGTGTTTTTTGGGAAGCTTTGGCCGGCAAAAAAGGTTTAAAAAGGGGTTGGCTCTCTGATCAGGTAACTCTATTCCATTAATAAACCTATACATGATTGAAAAACAATGTTTATCTAACAGAGGTATTGTTTATATATTTTATCTCCAGCACATCAAAATTTGGGTTAAATATATGTGGTTGTTCCGGGATCCTTGTTCTGACTGGGTAATGATGAATCCTTTTTTCGCCTATAAACTTCCTGGCCCAGATCTTCCCCCGAAATGCTTTGCCGATGGTGAAAAGTTTGGTGTCCCTTGGTGGGATGAAAATGTTGAAAAGGTAAGAATTTGTATACCGTATTTTGTAATAAAGTGTTGTATTACATAACATTCTCTTACAATGTTTTATCCATTGCAGGTGTACTTCCCAATAAATTTATCTGATGTACATTGGTTGATGGCAGATCTCCATATTTGTTCGGGAGTTGTCACCTTTTATGACAGTTTGGGATCGCCTACCTCAGGGAAAGAAACTCGTCCAGGGATGGTGAAGATTAGGTCTACCTTGAGTACGAAAATGCCCATGTATTTGGATCGTAGTGGAGTTCTGGAAAAGAAAGGTTTAGATCGATCCAAATACAAGATCACTTTTGGATATAACGATACAGTCCCAATACAAGCTGGGCTATACGGGGACTGTGGTATTTGGGTCTGTATATTGTTGTACAGGTTGTCCCACAGTTTGCCGTTGCAAGTAAGTGATTCCGTAGAGGCAGCTTTGGCTTATCGAGAGAAGTTGATGCAACTCTACCTGAAATATAAATTGGATGCGAAGCTTGTTGAATCCGTTAAACAATGAACCCCTAATGTCAGGTATGGTCATTTGAAGGGAAAACATGTATGTTTTGTAATCTTGGTCATGGTTCGTTATCTTAGTCTATCGAATGTTAAAACACGTATTCTTGTTTAAATAACTTTTATCATGTTTTGTTTGTGTTTGCTAAACTTGCAATATGGAAGCTCATGTGTCAATAAAGGATAACTAGTAGTTACCACTCTATGGTCTTGACCAGTTATCCAAGTTGCAATGTTGATTAATGATTAGGATGGGTTAGCAAGTTGCAATGTTGGTTAATGATTAGGATGGGTTAGCAAGTTGCATGTTGGTTAATATTGAAGCTTCCCTAGCACACTTCATTAAAACTTGTATTTTATACTTTTTCATCTTCCAAATGGTAATTAACCACCGACAACTTTTTAACTACACACTACCAAATTCTAGAATGTACATAACCACCCACTACCCAAAGTTTTACCATATATACAAGTTGTAAGTTCCACAAACTGTTTGCACTAAATATTTTCTTCTGTCTAAACTAAACATAAATCTCTCCTAACAAAATGATGGATACCAGATTGGAAGATTTTACGACTGATCTTTTGATGATATTGTTCCTACATTTTCCTGTGTCAAGTTTGCTTGTTTGCAAAAGTGTCTGCAAAACATGGTTCAGTGTCATAACCGACCCTAATTTCATTCTACTCCATTCTCAGGCAGCAAAGGTTAGACGTTTAGTATTTAAAAATGGTTATGCTATAAGAACTCGGGTCATAAATGATAACTCTTTAAATAACCAGTCAGAGTTGTTCTTAGGAGATGGCCATCAGTATCGTAACCCCTACTTTATTAGAATATTGGGGTCTTGCGATGGACTGATTTGCGTGAACTTGCATCATGGGGTGTCCTTTTACAACCCAGCTACACGTAGTGATTTAACGGTTAATTTAAGTCGTGAAAAGTACCATCCATTTGGAGTCGAGTATGGATTCGGCAGAATTGTTGGTGGAGATTATAAACTTGTGCCGATTTTTAAGGATAATTACAAGGTTAAGATGTTCTCCTTGGCAAACGGCAATTGGAAATCCGTGGGTGTTCTGCCTACCCAAGGTTCTATTATGGGTAACGGTGTTTATATTGAAGGACGCCTATATTGGTTGGATACGACTGTGGCGTCGGCTACATGTTCCATTGTGTCAATCGACCTTAGAAATGCTTCATTTGGACATGTTGCTCTTCCCTCAATTGGAGAAGGACGTATATTGTTTTCTTTGGGGGTAGTACCACAAGGGCTATGCATGCTTTATAACCGTGACAATCTTCGTGAGTGTGTTGTGTGGACGTTGACAATCACAGCCGTTAATCAAACATGGAACAAATTGTATTCTATTCCCTACCCCTACCATGATATTAATCCACACACTAAATACCTTCAAGGTTTGAATAGGTTTTGGTGCCCAATGGTCATAACAGATGACGGCCTACTCCTTATTCATTTTGATCTTCAAGTTTATATGTTTAACACAAATGACATGACGTTTCAGATTGTAGAGGAGTTCGCCCGAGATACAACTACTTATGTCGAGACATTGGTGATACCCGTACTCTCAAGAAGACGTTATAGCCTAAGGAGTGCACCTAAGCTTCTTAGTTATTGACAACAATTATGATGGTTTATATTATGTTTAGCAGTATCTATGTTTTCTAGTACATGTTTTCTAATCGTGTATTATGTTTATGACGTTTTGTAATGTTTATGTTTATATTTGGTTTAATTTTATGTTTTGTAATGTTTGGTTATGTTATGTAAATTTGTTTATGTTTATGTTTTCTTGACGTTATATGTTTTAGGCTGACCCAACAAAACATCTTAAAATTAAACCGGCCCATATACAAATTTACTGCTGGAGAACCAAAGTAAGACAAACGGTTTATTTTAGATATGAATCGTTCACAATTCATATCCATTTACTTTTGGAGAACCAAAGTTCACAATTCACATCCATTTCCCCATAAACATACACTAAAACATCCAGACTAAAAACATAACTGATCTTTGAATCAGTAATCAATCGTTAAGGATGAACAAGGGTAAAGGTAAGTCGATTATTATTTGATCTTTAATATTTATTGATGCATTATCATCAGAAATCAATTGTTTATTGATGCATGTTATGATCATTGTGGGTAGAGGGTAAACAAAATACGGATCTATAATATTGTTATGATCATAATGAATTTTACTGATATTCCTTTTTGAAGCCTATTGTTTAGTGGGTGGGATTTAATGAAGCCTATTTTTAGTGGGATTGAATGTGTAAATAAGGGTTCAAGATGAAACAAAAGTGTTTAGAGATTAAAAATTTAATATTTTGTGATAAAGGTTTAAGTCTGTTTATCCTTAACGTGTTTGGGGATTAAGACTTTTGATCAACTGATCTACTAGGTTAATTTAGTGACACGTGTCCAATTGATCAACCAACTTTGTGTTTTGTGTTGATGTGTTTGAAACAAAAGTATAGGATTCTTCTTAGATTAGGAGTGGAATGTTAGTTTAGATGATTTAGGGCATTGTAAATATGACATAAAGTTAGGGTATTCGTGTTAAAATGTGAGTGATAGTTGTCGGCTATGAAAAATTGTGAGTTATATATATAATCCAATCATAGATATAATCCAGTCATAGATAATTAACATAGATACTAGCAATGCTCTATCAGGTCGGATGCTCTATCAGATATTGACGTGTTTGAAACAAAAGTATAGGATTCTTCTTAGATTAGGAGTGGAATGTTAGTTGAGATGATTTAGGGCATTGTAAATATGACATAAAGTTAGGGTATTCTTGTTAAAATGTGAGTGATAGTTGTCGGCTATAAAAAATTGTGAGTTATAGATATAATCCAGTCATAGATAATTAACATAGATACTAGTAATCATACCTAAATTGTAACACCCCCAAATTTATACAACTCAATACAGCGGAAGACTCATTGGTGTTACGGGATAGCACATCACTCACATCATAGACAACGCTTAGAAATAGCGTCGTTTAATAATAAAGTAATTCCATTTATAAATATCAAGTTACATAGGTCCCAAGTCATTGTATTTCATAGTTTTACAAAGAGTTTGAATGGAAATTTGTTATTTAAGTGCGGGCCATGAATTCTTGTCGTCTTCCTGAGAATTACCTTCAAGTACCAGAGATAAAACATGTTAAAGGAAAAGGTCAGCGATAACGCCGAGTGAATTCATAGAGTTTAATAAAATCCATCAATATAACATCGGTATAAAATTATTACCGAAAATCATTTTGTACAAATCTTTGTAATAGGCCATAAAATAGCCAAAATCATTTTATACAAATTCTTGTCAAAATCATAATATAGGCTTTCGCCTTCAAAATCATTATACGAACCATTGTCGCTAAAAACATCATACAATACGTTTTATAACTTTGTATAGATTAAATAGAAACCGTTATATGAATATGGTTATGAAAAACCAAAACACAAACATAATATCAATAGTAAGACCACGTATTGCTAGTCAGGCAATATATCGTAATTCGGTGCGTATAGCAGTATTTCGTTATTTGGATTATTACAAGCCGCATGACATTGTTACCTTACTACAATAAACAACGGGTAGCTAGCCCGAAACTCATTCGCCCATCTAAATTAGCATGTCATCACAATAATCACGCTTGTGTAAATCTTCTCATACATAAATTCGCTTACCAATCAATGTGGCACGACGGGGATCAACCGTCAAGGCGCGAACTGGGGTGATCGTCCCCAAATAGTACTATTATATGCATAAGCGTCTACCAAATCCCGGTAGTTCACAATTCATGCTAATGGGACTTTTAGTGACATAACCTAACTTTAATAATCCATTTCATTTCATCTATCGGGTCATATAATCATTCATCGGGTCATACAATCATTCGGGTCCAAATCAATAAACAGACAATCAGGACAACTAGTGTCCTATTTTATTAAAAACTAACATGTTATCTCCCTCGCGGGTTTATAAAAAATTCATAAAAAAATTTAAAAGAGTGCGAGGCTATGAACTCACGTTGATTGGGAAAGGCGGTTATCGGCGATACGGATGTACGGTACGTGCTTCAATCACGGAAACCTAGACAAATAATACTCGTGTTAGACTCTTGTCCAATGACTTTATCAAAATAATAATTATGTATACATATGATGATTTTGTACATATGATGATGATCAAGTGGGTTTATACATTCTTATTTACTCATTTTAGTGTTTATGTATTGGTAACTTTTTACTAGTTTACTAGTTTTACCTATTTACATATTTTAAGTCCAATAAGCTTATTATAAGTTCTTTAACTTGTATTAGTCCATTTTATACTTGTATTATCAGTATTTATGCTTTACATGTTGGGCTCAAATGGGTTAAGCCCAATAAGTAATTTTATAAGTGTTTAACTTATCTAGTTAAATTATTAGTCCATTATGCTAACTTAGCTCGTTAATGTCCGTATGTCATATAGTTTGGGTTTTATCGGTTTTTACTTGTATTAGATACTTATATATCAGTATATGACTTTTAAAAACTTTACATTAGACGGGTTTGATCGTCTAAGTTTTAATTTGCGAAAAACGTTAATTTTACGGTAATAGCCGAAAAAGTCGTAAAAATCATGTTTATAGTTTCTATAACTTATAAATATTATTCAACTACCATTTTTATAAAGTGTCCATTTATTTAACCTTATACATATTTATATAAATGAAATTCATAAGTTAGTGGGTTTTAATTTCACATTTTATACTATATTATTTGAGTGCTTATATAATAGTATTAAACATTAATTCTTCAAAATCTGATTTTTAGTTTCATCTTCACCATTTTTATCATATCTAGAGTTATACAATGAGTTAGAAGCTCATTTTTGGATGGCATGAACTTCATATTATGTGCTAAAATTAAGTTGGTTATAGCTACTGCTCATTCTACGTCTAACTATCCTTAACAGTCCCTACAAAACAGACTATTCAGATTAGCACACTCATCTTGTTTTGATCATATCTCACTCATTTTGATGATTCCATTGCATTGCGAACTCTCACATGTGTATGACATCTTATACTTACTGTAAATGGATTCCACCATGCAATTATATCAGTTTAAGTCTTGGTTACTTACTGTTTTTATACAGCCAACAATTTAAGCATGATTTTAGCCTTGTTTCTTATGGTTATTCATCTTTTTAAGCATATTTATCAACACTTGATCCCCACACAACATTTTTATCATCATATATTCATCATATACATATACAACAAGAAATAAAATACATTCGATCTTTACAAAAATAACAAGAGAAATGGAAAGGATGATCTTCTTTACCAACCAAGATTATATCTTGTTTTTGGAAGACAACAACTTGATGAACACCAAATATATCACCAAGATCATCAATCACCAAGATAGTTTGTTGAGAAATTAGCCCTAGGACACAAGCAAATCACCTCCTTGTTGTTAAAATGGCCACCAATCAATCAAGGCTTCAAGGTTTCTCCATAATATAGCTAGATAACATGTATCTTGTGGCTAGAAAAGATCAAATGGTGGTGTAGTATGGTGTTGTGGGACGACAATTGTAGAGAGAGGGAGAGAGTTTGTAGGTTGTTTGCATGTAGGAAATGGAAGCTAATAGTTTAGCAAGCGGTTTTGTGGTAAGAGTAGCTTCAAAATGAAGCTAATGTTACAAGTGTAAGTTTATAGAGTGTAAGATGCCACATCTTTGATGTGGTGTCCTCCTTTGGGCCGTCCCTAGTTAGTGGGGTGGGATAAACTTGTTTGTCCCATCCCGCTAATTTACGGGTATTCCTCGATTCTAGTTTCCTCGATTTGCGTGCCCTCGGGTCGTTTTACGAAAAACATTTTTATAAATTATGAATCAACGGCACAAAACGAATCTAATAAAAATTGTCTCATCAAAAACGGAGTTCGAAAACGTAAATACGTAATCCTAAGGTTTCCGGTTTAGTCGTAAAAGACGTTAATTTATAATCGTAAGTCCTAATCTCTTCTCGTAAGTTTGTGAGTTTATGAACCAACACAAATTTAAAATCTCAAAATAACATTCACGGATAAATTTATTTTCTGAAATGTCGGACTGTCACAAAAAACGGTGTATGTAAACGTAAGCACGTAACGTAGAATCCTCCGGTTTAGACGTAGTCGATGCTAATTCAAGACGTAAATCCAAATGTGTTCCCAAAAATAAGTGAGTTCATATTATAACATTAAAATAATGTTTTCTAATAAATATTGAGAATAAAATATCAACCATAAATTGACGGATTGTCACATAAATACCTAATAGTATAGGATGCTCTATACTATAGATACTAGTAATCATACCTAAATACCTAATAGTATAGATAATTAACATAGATACTAGCAATGCTCTATCAGGTCGGATGCTCTATCAGATATTAACGTGTTTGAAACAAAGTATAGGATTCTTCTTAGATTAGGAGTGGAATGTTAGTTGAGATGATTTAGGGCATTGTAAATATGACATAAAGTTAGGGTATTCTTGTTAAAATGTGAGTGATAGTTGTCGGCTATAAAAAATTGTGAGTTATAGATATAATCCAGTCATAGATAATTAACATAGATACTAGTAATCATACCTAAATACCTAATAGTTATAAATAATATTTTTGCAGAGATAATTCAAATTGATTCGGACAGTGGTCCGAATGAGATGCAAGACAGTAATTCGTTGCATACGAGTTCAACCGACGAGTCTGATATTAAACCTCAGGTTGAGTATAAAATAGTATCAAACAAAGGGCCATATAGGTGGTGGCTAAACTACTTTGATGAATATCAACCAATTGACGAAAATGAACCTGAATTTTTCTTTAAAGTCCCGGTAGGCACCAAACCAAGGTACAACAATGAGATGGAGGAAGATGAAATTCCAGGGCCTTCAAAACCAAAAACAAGAAAATGGAAAATTCCATTTCTTTCAAGTTCCGAAGAAGACGAGGAAGACAAGGAAGACATTCCAGGGCCTTCAAAACCAAAAACCAAAAATGGAAAAGTCCATTTCTTTCAAGTTCCGAAGAAGACGAGGAAGACAAGGAAGACATTCCAGGGCCTTCAAAGTTTAAAGACAAGGAAGACATTCCAGATGCTTCAAGCTCAACATCTAAACCAAAGGTTTGAAGAACTGATGTAGTGGTTTTACTACTCTTTAGGAAAAAAGAGCAAATAGGGTAAGCACGACGATTTAGGAAAACCGTGTGTAAATGACCCAGAGTGGGGATCGTTCTCAAGGAGGCTTAGTGTGTGTCTAATGAATTGATTATCTTTGTGATTATATTTGTGAGAAAGAAAAATAGAAATGAGATTAGAAGAGAATGACGGTTACGAGGACGGATTAAACTAAGACGAAAAAGGTGTACACGTAAAACCGTAAAAAACACTAAAATTAAAATTTTACCCTAAAAATTCCTAAAAATCACTAAAAGTCCACAATAATATTTTAAGAGTTTACAAAAAATCCAAACTTCCCAAAACCTTTTAATTAATTAAATAATGACTTTTTAATGCTAATTAAAGCCCTAAAAATCAAAATTAACTATTAAAAAGTCCTAAACAAGATCTAAAAGTTTGTAAACCTCAAAAATATCCTAATTAAGCTAAATAGTATTTTTCAAAATTTTAAAACCAATTAAAACTATTTTTAACCAATTAAAAACTATTAAAGATCAATAAAACTTAAATTAATTCTAGATAATAATTAAAAGACTCTAAAAATATTTGGAAAGTTACAAAAATCCTAATTAAGTGTCTACAATCTAGGAAAAATATAAAAACTTAGAAAATCAGACTTTTAATTTTTAACAATAAAATAATATTAAAAATCCAAAAATAATAAAAAATTCTAAAAACTTGCAAACTAGCTTAATTTAACCTAAATAACTAAGAAATGAAAGTGAAATTACCTAAATACCCTTAATGGGCCTAGAAAATGGGCTAAACCCAAAATAGATCCTTATTGGGCCAAATTTGGGCCCAATATAAAAAAGTATCCAAATTAAGCCCAAAAAGCACTACTTGACTCAAAATTTGATTTTGAACAACTTTTTTCAAATGCCCAAAAGCTGAAAATGTGAAATAAGCAAGCTTATACCAAACAGCTTATTCTTAATGGGCTTTTTGGCCCATTAAGCTATAAGCTAATGCCATAAGCTCAAATTAGACACACAAGCTTCTTTTGTCCTAAATAAGACTTCGTTTGTCCTAAATAGTCGTTTTTTAGTTCTAGGCCACCCCAAGTGCTGATTCAAGTTTCTAAAGCTTTTAAATGACTTAATTAAGCAAAATCAACAAAGAGTTTTCAAATAAGCTGACTCAATAAGCTGGAAAAAGCAAATAAGCACTTATGTAAAAGTCAAATAAGTTGGTTTTCTAGCAAAAAGTCAAAGTCAAAGTCCAATAAACTCCAGTCTTATTCAAATGGGTCAAATAATGAAGATCTATCACAAAAATTAAGTTGTTGCAAGTCTGGATAAGCTAAATTGCTTATTGATAAGGTGAGTACAAGTTTACACTAGCAGGGGCTAGTTTTGGGTGTTGAGCAGTGGGAACTTTTCCCACTGCTTGACTTGTAGACTTTTTTGTCTTTAGTGAACTTTTTTGGGATTCAGATTACACAAAGGCACCCAAATGATCTTTGAATCATAAGGAGTCAATAACAATCAAGAAATCACAAACACAATCACCCAATTTGCACAGATTAATCAATAAAGTACCAGATCTAGCACAGACATGAACAAGCAAGCAGTTAGGGTTCAAAAAGCAATTTAAGCACAATTCAGCCAGCCAAATTCAACCAAATGCATACACAAGCTATATTAAACTCAAATAAGCAAGTCTAAACAGGTTTCATGCAATGGTTTAAAGAATTAAGCAAGATTTAAGCCTTTAAAGTTACTGATGAACACTAACAGGTTAATGATGAACACTAACCAAAACTGATTTTTACTTTTGCTAATGTATTTGACACACAAGCCAGATTCAACACTCAATATCTATCAAATAAGTTATAATAATGATGTTTTAACAACTTTCAACCCTAAGCATGCACAAATACTAAATTTCACCAAAATCTTAGGTCAAAAACAGTTAAGTTCACCAAGTTATAGCAGATTGTTTGATTTGAAGTTTCAAACCCAAAAACTTGCAGCAAAACACTCTCAACAAGGCATATAACAGATACCAAGCACAAATACTAACTTCCACAAACACAATAACAAGATTCAATCACCAACAGGTAATCCCAAACACCCCTTTATCTTTTCAAATCCAAATTTAAACAAGAAAAAGTGAGATTTTAGACCACCCAAGTGCTGATTAACACAATAACAGATGAGAACAATAGATTCAAGCAAGATTAAGCCACAAAATACACAAGAACATAGGCAACACTCAAATATCACAAATATCCAAAATATTTTCAGATTTTGAGATTAAGGGTGTGTACCTCATGGATGTACATCCACACCCACGGATTTTGAGCTTATGTGCTAGCAAGAACAAGCACAAGCTTCCAATAACACTCCTGCTAAGATTCAATAAAGTTAGAAGCACAATTATAAAAACAGAAACTTGAAAAGCCTTGATTAATGCAACCTTGTTACCCCATACTTGATTATCCCCAAGTTATAAGCCTCACCACACCTTAATTAACACAATAAGGATGCTATGATCAGCCCTATAACCCAAGAATTCCAAGGTTGAAACAAGAACTTAGAAAAATATCAAGCTTGAAGGAAAAATGCAAACTTTTGCACTCTCCTTAAAAACAGGTTTTTAACTTCAAAATCAGTGAACAAATAACAAAAACAAGCATAAAATAAGATGGCACTTGGTCTTTCTTCAACACACTTAACACAATTTCATTAATATGAAAGCAGGATTTACAAGTGTTTGAACAAGGAAAAACCAAAAAGCAAACGTAAATGTTAAGACCTAATGCCTTTATATAGGCTACAATGAGACTAAGGAAGCTGAAAAATAACATAAACCCTAGCTGCGAAGTCCCCAATTTGCCCTTGCATAATTTGAAAACCTTGGACTCATGTGATGTTTCCTTGGACGTTTGTGAAGTAGATAGCTGTTGGAAGTTGATCTAAGGGCTCAAACAAAGCTTAAAATGTAAGCTTGTATATGGATGGTTGATTTTCTGGCTTGTTTTGGCAGTATCCTCTTTGTGTGTAGTAGGGGAATCATGTGTTGCCCTTGGGGGTGATGTGGCAAGTGCTTTAAAAGTTGGGTTATGATTAGAAGACCACTAATCATAATTCTAGAGGTGATGGATGCTTAATTTTTGCTTAATCAATAATCCCCAATTCGTATCAAGAACACTAAGAACAAGTGTTTAATCTGTTTTGGGTTTTAAAAGTCATGTTAAGCGCCAAATATTAAATTAATCAAAGATTAGTTATAACCGGTTTTAAGTGGAGGGTGACATGGAGGATTGGTGGGATTTCATTGGTGGAGAGAGTGAGTGGGGCACGTGTCACCCCCTCACTGGCCTAGGTAAATATCTTGTCTTGGCAGCTTTGGTCCTTCACCTTCCTTTCTTCTTTCACTTTGTAAATAATCACTTAAAACTGAATTCCCTTTGTAATTAAACTTTCAATTTTCACACTTTTGCCCCAAATACTTTTCCAAAGTATTTTCAGGGGTATTTCTTGCCATTTTTGGATTCTTGAAGGGCTGTTTTGGAATTTTCTTCCATGGTAATGGTCTTGACTTGTATGATTGGTATTTTGGAGGACTGAATTTGCCAAGTCATAATGATTGATGGACCATTTTTGCCAAATGTTGAAAGTTAAGGGTCCTTTTTGTAATTTTGGGATTTTCAAAGGACCAAACTTATAATTTCTTGTACTTTGAAGGACTTCATGATATATTTGACTTTGTGGAGGATAATGGTTGTCAATTTAGCTTTGTTGAGGGGCTAAACTTGCCAATTCTTTAAAGTGGAGGGCCCTTTTTTATAAATTTGATAAACTTTAGGGACCAAACTTGTAATTATGAGGATACAAGGGTATAAAGTGTCAATTCATCCATATTGGAGGACCCTTCTTCATAATTCTTCAAGTCTTCAAGGGATTTTCTTGGGAAAATCAAAACTAGGGCTTGGTTCATTGTGCGGCTTCGTTTCTCGTGTTCGTTTTTGTATGATTCTTGTGATCTTTTGTCATTTTCTCAATATCCGTACCTAAAATACATAAGCAACAAACACAAGCATATATTTGGGTATTTTGATGATATTTAATGCATTTTAAGCCCTATTTGGACGATGAGACTATGTATAAAAGTAGTCTCATCACTCCCCCATACTAAACCATTGCCGTGCCCTCACGCAATGCTAGAATAAAGTATCGTAGCATCTCCAAAATTCATTTTTATTCACTTTTATTGAACGATAAACTAGCTACACTACCACTATTACTACTTCTACTTGTGTTTTAGACATAATGTATGATTTTCATCGCAAAATGGGACGCTTAGGTTCATAGAATAAGAACACGTGAATGCTTCGTTAGAAATAATTTCATCGTCCTCGATTTTCACCCCAATTCTATGCCAAGCGTGCAACGAGATCATTGTCATTATAAGTTAGTAATGCTAACACTACTCATATGCCCTAATCACGTACTTATCCTCCCATTATTCCTAAGTTGTATCTCTTATATTTTATATTGTCTTGAATGTTTCACGAGGATACATTGTTTGACTTATGCGATAATAGAGATTTAGGTCTAAAAATAGAGTCCTAACGGTGTAACCAAGACCATCAAATCAATAACCCCTCCCAATAGACAACGATGTCAAAAAATTAAGTTGACATGAAGGATCGATAAACACGGATTTATAACGGTTTTGAACATGAGACATATTACCAAGACTTTTATACGCCCCCTAACGGAAGGGCCTTATTATCTTTGGTTTACCTCCATCTTTTATTCAACTTCGCCATGAAGCTTTTATTATGACTTCGGTCTTGCCTTGCCTTTTATTATCCACCTCATCGGTAGTTTTATTAGCCAAAGACGTATATCCTCACGCTAAGGCGAATTTTGGATCTTTAAAACTTCGAAGATTAAGGCTTGATTCACTTTCAATTTTGCATAGATTTTTCGGCCTTGTGGGGATTCAAATTGTTTGCTTGATTTAGGTGAGCACTTGAAATCTTATTATTGGGTGAAGCTTTTTATTATTCGGGTGCCAATACTTCAAAACCGTGACGCTGGCGATACCTTAATGTCTTCCCAATTTAATTACACGGAAGCTACTAGAAAAGACTAGAAACCCAACAATCCCAACTAAACCGCTAAGTCAATATTTATTAAGCAAAAAATATTTACATGCGAAGGGAGAGTAAGCAAACAACGAGAACACATGAGTTTTTGAAAGAATACGAGTACTCTACGTTTAGCATAGGAACTTATAATTAACCCTATCATCTCTCGTCCTCATTTAAGAGACTTAGCCTAATGTGAAGTTAAGGAATCAAAGCTAAGTGCTCAACACGCACGGTCGAGTAAAAAATTACTCTTATTCTCGCCATCGGAAAACCTACATTCGTGTCTTCAAACACTTATAAAACATGAGAAAATTTTTAAAATTTGGCCATTTTTAGCCTTATTTTGCAACAAAACGATAAACAAAACGATAAACAAAAAGATAAACTTTGGAAAGCGTGAAGGTTTGGCAAGGCAAGTATCTATTCACCCCCCCATACTAAAGTTAAACATTGTCCTCAATGTTTCGAGTCTAGGGGTGCAAACACCCCCATACTAGAGACGTAGTCGAATGCCTAATCTAGCATGGAAAGGGTGTAACCGTTAAATTAATAGCCGTTTATGAAGTGTGCTATAAACCTAAGGTTAGAACATCAAAAGGATATATCATGGATATTTGAGAAAGTCTTCAAAGCAAACGATCGAGTGCTCCCATAAAACGAACACGAGAGGCTCCAATCGTGAAGATCATGATCATCTAAAGTCCACAATTCACAAACAACCACGGAACAAAGGTTGGAAGGGCATAAATCCCCACACGTTACTACATTAGAAAGCGATAATATGTACATAGGATAAGCATGGGACTCCCCCACGAGGCACCTCGTTTTTGATTACCGAGTCATGAGCTCGACTCGATCCCCTCAATACTAATTATCATTGGGGAAGGTGACTTGGTCTAGGTAGTTCAAGGATGGAACTTCCCCGCCAAAGTAGTGCTTCAACCTATGTCCATTCACCTTGAAATTGGGGCCATCATTTTGAGCTAGCTCGATGGTCCCATATGGAAATACTTGAGTCACGGTGAATGGACCGGACCAACGGGATTTCAACTTACCGGAAAAGATTTTCAATCGAGAATTAAAAAGCAAAACTTGATCCCCAATGTTAAAAACCCGGTTTTTAATTATAGAATCATGCAACTTTTTAGTTTTTTCTTTATAAATCAATGAATTTCATAAGCAATGTCCCTCAATTCATCTAATTCATTTAATTGCATTTTCCGGTGTTTTCCCGCGGTCTCCATGTCATCATTACAATGCTTTAGGGCCCAATAAGCCTTGTGTTCTAATTCGATAGGCAAATGACAATTCTTTCCATACACAAGCTTATAGGGAGTGCACCCAATGGGCGTCTTATGAGCGGTCCTAAAGGCCCATAAAGCATCGTCCAACTTATCTGACCATGATTGTCGGTTTTCCCCAACGGATCTCTCCAAGATCCTCTTCAAGGCTCGGTTTGAAACCTCGACTTGGCCACTCGTTTGTGGGTGATAAGCCGTCGAAAGCCGATGTGTAACCCCATATTTCTTTAGGACCCTTTCGAATTGGTCGTTACAAAAATGGGTTCCACGATCGCTTATGATCGCACGAGGGGTTCCAAACCGAGAAAACAATTGCTTCAAAAACTTGACTACCACACGAGCATCATTGGTGGGCAAAGCCTTAGCTTCCACCCACTTAGATAGGTAGTCAACCGCAACGAGAATGTACTTATTACCACGAGATGATGGGAACGGCCCCATAAAGTCTATACCCCAAACGTCAAAGATCTCACACACTTGGATGATATTTTGTGGCATTTCATCTTTTTGTGAGGCTTTTCCTTGTCGTTGGCATGAATCACATGACTTCACAAGATCTTGTGCATCTTGGTAAATAGTAGGCCAAAAGAAGCCGACATCAAACACCTTCTTAGCCGTGAGATTAGCACCGTGGTAACCACCCGTGGGTCCCTCATGGCAAGCTCTAAGGATGTTAGAAGCTTCGGTGCCAAATACACAACGTCGGATGATTTGATCCGCACAATTCGAAACAAGTAAGGGTCGTTCCAAAAGTAGAACTTGACGTCACGAAATAATTTTCGTTTTTCTTGAGTCGTCATACCCTTGATGATGAAGTTACCCGCATGGTAATTTGTAAAATCCGCAAACCATGGGGTGGAAGAGTCAAGCTTAGAATTCACTACACCAAGTGTCTCGAGCGGACATGTTTCGGTGATTTCCTTGGGCTCGTAAACACTTTGGTGAGGATCTTCCAAACGAGATAGATGATCGGCCGCTAGATTCTCGGCTCCTTTTTTGTCAACGATTTTGTGATCAAATTCTTGAAGGAGGAGAATCCAACGAAGTAATCTAGGCTTAGCATCTTGCTTTGCCATGAGATACTTAATAGCCGAATGGTCCGTATACACTATGCATTTAGCTAAGACGAGATAAGGTCAAAATTTCTCAAATGCATACACCACGGCAAGGAATTCCTTCTCCGTTGTAGTGTATTTTAGTTGAGCCTCGGTCATCGTCTTGCTAGCATAGTGAATAGGCAAGAAGTGCTTATCATGACGTTGCCCCAAAACGGCCCCAATAGCATAGTCACTAGCATCACACATGAGCTCAAAGGGGAGGTTCCAATTGGGAGCAACAAGAATGGGAACTTCGGTAAGTTTCCTCTTAAGGATTTCAAAGGCTCGTACACAATCTTCGTCAAAGACAAAACGTGCCTCTTTTTCAAGAAGATGTGTAATGGGTCGAGAGATCTTTGAAAAATCCTTGATGAATCGACGATAAAATCCCGCGTGGCCTAGGAAACTCCTAACTCCCTTAACGGTTTTGGGATGAGGTAATTTGGCGATGATGTCTACCTTAGCTTGATCTACCTCAATCCCCGCTTTCGAGACCTTGTGCCCTAAGACGATTCCACTCTTAACCATAAAATGACACTTTTCCCAATTGAGCACAAGGTTGGTTTCCTCACAACGTTTCAACATTCTCTCAAGATTCGACAAACACGACGTGAACGAATTACCAAACACGGAAAAGTCATCCATGAAGACTTCCATCGTCTTCTCGATCATATCATGAAAAATAGCCATCATACACCTTTGAAAAGTTCCCGGTGCATTGCAAAGTCCGAATGGCATTCTACGATAGGCAAACGTTCCATATGGACACGTAAACGTAGTTTTTTCTTGATCACGAGGATCGATGGGAATTTGGAAGTAACCGGAAAAACCATCTAAAAAGCAATAGAAATCGTTTCCCGCAAGACGCTCCAACATTTGGTCCATGAAGGGCAAGGGAAAATGGTCTTTACGAGTGGCTTCATTCAAATTACGATAGTCAATGCACACTCTCCATCCGGTCACGAGTCTAGTGGGAATCAACTCGTTGGCATCGTTTGGCACAACGGTCATTCCTCCCTTCTTAGGGACACAATGGATAGGACTCACCCAAGGGCTATCGGAAATAGGGTAAATTAATCCCGCGTCAAGGAGTTTAAGGACCTCCTTTTTAATGACATCGTGAATTTTGGGGTTCACCCTCCTTTGACATTGGATTGCGGGCTTGTAATCCTCCTCCATTAAGATTTTGTGGGTACAAAATTTGGGATCGATCCCCTTAATGTCGGATAACTTCCACGCAATTTCCCCTTTGTGATCCTTTAGAACATCGACAAGTGCGGTTTTTTCATCATTCGAAAGTTCCTTCGCAATAATAACCGGCAACTTGTCGCCCTCCTCCAAATAGACATATTCGAGATGAGGAGGTAAATCTTTCAACTCAAGAATAGGTGGTTCCTCAAGTGAAGATTTTGGCTCGATACTCATAACCTCCTCGGGCGGAGGAAATGTGAAATCGTTAAGAAAATCCTTGATAATCGAGAAGTCCTCATCATTGTCGAGGTCTTCGTTACAAGTACGTGGAACATCGAATTCTTCCAACGTAAAACCACCACCTTCAAATGGAGTGAAAGTTGGTGTCGAATTATCAAGAATAGGATCCAACATAGTGGGATTGCCACTAGTTTCATCATCACCAAAACCTAGAACCTCTTGTGAAAATTCCTCGCAAACCACGTCAATCATATCAACGAGATTTATGGTAGCAACGGAATAAACATGAGAAAGTTTAGAGTTTTGCGTTGCGTTTATAACAAGTTCCTCGTCGTTGAAACGTAAGGTGATCTTTCTAGCATGAACATCGATTAAAGCCATAGACGTATCAAAAAACGAACGACCTAAAATGAGAGGAACTTGAGGATCCGTGGGGATATCAACAACGATAAAGTCTACGGGATAGTAGAACTTGCCCACTTTCACAAAAACGTCTTCCGCCAATCCACATGCGGGAATCGTGGAATGGTCGGCCAACACGATAGACATTAGTGAAGAAGTAAGATTAGGAAGATTGAGCGACTTGAAGATTGCAAGTGGCATCAAGTTAATGCTAGCACCAAGATCGGCCAAGGCATAGCACTCTTCCATATCTTGAATTGCACATGGAGTCAAGAATTTACCGGGATCACCGACTTTTTGAGGTATGCGATTAAGATAAACCGACGAACAACTAGACAATTGGTGCAATTTCTCCTTGTTGTTCAACATACTCTTAAAGTTAGCGGAAAATCGAGGCATCATGACCAAAGCATCGGCAAAACTCACATTAAAGTGCAAATCACGAAACATTTTCATAAAAAGGTCAAATTGATAATTGTCGCGCTCTTGACGTTTCTCCTTCCTAAGTCTCGATGGATAGGGCAAAGGTGGTGTGGGTTGAGGCATAGTAGGCATAGCCTTTGGAATCTCGGGTTCCAATGTTGGTAATGGGTCAACAGTAGGTGTGGCATGAGCGGTACTTCGTAGGATTGGGACATGCTCCTTTTCGACCACCATCTCGGGTTCTTCCTCAATTGCTTCCTCCGTAGGAGCAATTGGTTGAGGTGTCGGTTCCTTAAGTGTCTTACTACTACGTGTGGTAATCACTTTCATCTCACCCTTAGGGTTGGATACGGTGTTGCTAGGAAGACTACTCGAAGACGGTTTACACATTATTGCCTCAAACATAGACGAGATTTTATCTTCAAACATGGATTGCCTCTTCTCGGCTTTAATCATTTCTTGTTTAATCTCATGTTGCCCTTGTTCCATTTTTTGTTGGTTTTGTTGTAACCTTGTGACATTTCCTTCCATCTTGTTGGTGTGGATCTTAAGTTCATTAGCTAACTCATTTTTCAACTCTTTCTTCAAGTCGGTTTTAAACTCGGATCTTAGGCTAATGATTTCTCTTTGAATATTGTCAAACCTAGAATCATTCCCATTAGCGTATTCAACAAATTCATTTGGAAGATCTTTCAATGTTTGCAAACTTTTGTTGTTGTTTTGAAAATCGTTTTGATTTTTGTTTGAAACTTGATTATTAGCACCTTGATTCCCATAGTTTCCCTTGTTGTAATTGTTTTTGAAACCAACTTGATTGTTGCGATAATTGTTGCTAGCATTTTGATTTGAACCAAAACCCGGTGGAGTCAATTGATTAGAGCGGGAAACTTGACCGTTTTGGTTGTAATTTCCCGTGGCCGCGAAGGAACTCGAAGTGTTACCACCGTTGGTAATGCACTCGGAGAAATCATGACCTCCACCACAATACATGCAAGAAACCTCAACCGCTTTAGCCGTAGCGGGAGTACTTGGTTCACCAACTTTAAACTCAATCAAAAGTCCTTTAAGCTTATCAAAAATCTTGTTTTCCAAGTTCGCCTCAATTTGGCAAGCATCGATGGTAGTAGACAAAGAAGGTGAAGCCGAAGACGAAGCCTTACGAACACTAGACGTGCTACGAGGACTATACACCTTAGATCTATTCTCAATTATCACCAAAGCTTCCTCAACCGTTTTACACAAAAAATTACCACCCGCAGCGGCATTTAAATAATCTCTTTCATGATCGTTAAGTCCATTGTAAAACGTGTCAATTTGATGTAAATCAGAAAAACCGTGATGAGGACATTCATGTAACATCTCCTTAAACCTATTCCAAGCCGTTGAAAAACTTTCATTAAACTCTTGTGAAAATTTTGAAATCTCGTTTTTCAAGTGCGTAGTCTTAGAAGGCAGAAAAAATTGGTTCACAAACTTAGACACGAGATCCTTCCACGTCAATATAGAATTGGGTGGCTCTTTCTCTAACCAAATTTTAGCGGGCCCCGCTAAGGAATACGGAAAAAGCATCATCTTAATCGAGTCGTTCGAGACATCCTTAAACTTGCAAGTGGTGGTAAGACGATTGAATTGGCGGATATGGTTGTGTGGATTGTCCTTCTCATCACCACGTAATTTGTTGTTTTGGATCATCGACAACAAACCCGTTTTCACCTCAAAATTCTCCGTAAGGATAGCGGGAATCACAATAGCCTCTCCATAACCCTCGGTGGGTGCTTGAAGTAACTCCATCATAGTTCGATTCGCCATGGTTGGTGCTTCTCTTACAATGGGTTCGTCAATAGGAGACTCCTCACTAGAAAGATTTGGATTGGGAGTTTTGTTCTTTCGTTTACGTGCACGTCTTGCTTGATTACGAGTTAGCATAAACGTCACGTACAACGAGGGGACGAGCAAAGAAGATTCTTTTTGGTGTTTTGTATTTTTCAATTTTTTTGGTTTTTGATTGTATTAACCTTTTTGATTTTGGTGAATGTATTAAGTAGACACAAATCTACAAATCTCCTCCTTAATCAAATCTCTCGATCAAAGAAGCCTCAAGGAATGAAAACGATCACGTGAAGTGAACGCCTTCGATGACTTTAGAACGTTGGTGGAACACCAAAACGTTCAAGAGGGTTTAATCCAATGAAACCAAGAAAATATATATGATACTTAGTAATACTTTGGGCGGCAAAACCCTCGATTAGCTCTCAAAATCAAATACTCACAAGCAAGCGGGGAAACGAGGCGGCGCGAAGCACTTAAGAGCCTTTTTCCTTAGGATATATTTTATAATATCCGCCTTATACCCACCTTATAGTTTGTATTTTCAAAATTAAGCTTCACGAAAGTATTTATCTATTTTTGCCTTTTTCTTTGGTTTGAGGTTCGAATACAATGATTGGGTAATGACCTCCCAAGTCAAGGTTGTGATTTCTCACGTATTTGGAGTAATTGTGAATTTATTGTTCTACGTATACAATATAGTAATAGTATTCACACAAAAATCGAAAACCGATAATACGTATTAGCAGAGTGCTACTAATACAATTACTATTTTGGTTAGTATATAAAAACAACAATTCCAAATCAAAACACAACACGCCTCCCCGGCAGCGGCGCCAAAAATTGATGTAGTGGTTTTACTACTCTTTAGGAAAAGAGAGCAAATAGGGTAAGCACGACGATTTAGGAAAACCGTGTGTAAATGACCTAAAGTGGGGATCGTTCTCAAGGAGGCTTAGTGTGTGTGTAATGAATTGATTATCTTTGTGATTATATTTGTGCGAAAGAAAAATAGAAATGAGATTAGAAGAGAATGACGGTTACGAGGAAGGATTAAACTAAGACGAAAAAGGTGTACACATAAAATCGTAAAAAACACTAAAATTAAAATTTTACCCTAAAAATTCCTAAAAATCACTAAAAATTCACAATAATATTTTAAGAGTTTACAAAAAATCCAAGCTTCCCAAAACCTTTTAATTAATTAAATAATGACTTTTTAATGCTAATTAAAGCCCTAACAATCAAAATTAACTATTAAAAAGTCCTAAACAAGATCTAAAAGTTTGTAAACCTCAAAAATATCCTAATTAAGCTAAAAAGTATTTTTCAAAATTTTAAAACCAATTAAAACTATTTTTAACCAATTAAAAACTATTAAAGATCAATAAAACTTAAATTAATTCTAGAAAAAAATTAAAAGACTCTAAAAATATTTGGAAATTTACAAAAATCCTAATTAAGTGTCTACAATCTAGGAAAAATATAAAAACTTAGAAAATCAGACTTTTAATTTTTAACAATAAAATAATATTAAAATATTATTAAAAATCAAAAAATCATAAAAAATTCTAAAAACATGAAAACTAGATTAATTTAACCTAAGTAACTCAGAAATGAAAGTGAAATTACCTAAATACCCTTAATGGGCCTAGAAAATGGGCTAAACCTAAAACAGATCCTTATTGGGCCAAATTTGGGCCCAATATAAAAAAGTATCCAAATTAAGCCCAAAAAAGCACTACTTGACTCAAAATTTGATTTTGAACAACTTTTTCCAAAGGCCCAAAAGCTGAAAATGTGAAATAAGCAAGTTTATACCAAACAGCTTATTCTTAATGGGTTTTTTGGCCCATTAAGCTATAAGCTAATGCCATAAGCTCAAATTAGACACACAAGCTTCTTTTGTCCTAAATAAGACTTCTACAAAAAGAAATTTGAAATAAGCCCAAGGAATAAGCCTGAAAATGCAATAAGCAATCTACATAAAACGACAAAATAGTCGTTTTTTAGTTTTAGGCCACCCCAAGTGCTGATTCAAGTTTCTAAAGCTTTTAAATGACTTAATTAAACAAAATCAACAACGAGTTTTCAAATAAACTGACTCAATAAGCTGGAAAAAGCAAATAATCACTTATGTAAAAGTCAAATAAGTTGGTTTTCTAGCAAAAAGTCAAAGTCAAAGTCCAATAAGCTCTAGTCTTAGTCAAATGGGTCAAATAATGAAGATCTATCACAAAAATTAAGTTGTTGCAAGTCTGGATAAGCTAAATTGCTTATCAGGGGCTAGATTTGGGTGTTGAGTAGTGGGAACTTTTCCCACTGCTTGACTTGTAGACTTTTTTTGTCTTTAGTGAACTTTTTTGGGATTCAGATTACACAAAGGAACCCAAATGATCTTTGGATCATAAGGAGTCAATAACAATTAAGAAATCACAAACACAATCACCCAATTTGCATAGATTAATCAATAAAGTACCAGATCTAGCACAGACATGAACAAGCAAGCAGTTAGGGTTCAAAAAGCAATTTAAGCACAATTCAGCCAGCCAAATTCAACCAAATGCATACACAAGCTATATTAAACTTAAATAAGCAAGTCTAAACAGGTTTCATGCAATGGTTTAAAGAATTAAGCAAGATTTAAGCCTTTAAAGTTACTGATGAACACTAACAGGTTAATGATGAACACTAACCAAAATTGATTTTTACTTTTGCTGATGTATTTGACACACAAGCCAGATTCAACACTCAATATCTATCAAATAAGTTATAATAATGATGTTTTAACAACTTTCAACCCTAAGCATGCACAAATACTAGATTTCACCAAAATCTTAGGTCAAAAACAGTTAAATTCACCAAGTTATAGCAGATTGTTTGATTTGAAGTTTCAAACCCAAAAACTTGCAGCAAAACACTCTCAACAAGGCATATAACAGATACCAAGAACAAATACTAACTTCCACAAACACAATAACAAGATTCAATCACCAACAGGTAATCCCAAACACCCCTTTATCTTTTCAAATCCAAATTTAAACAAGAAAAAGTGAGATTTTAAACCACCCAAGTGCTGATTAACACAATAACAGATGAGAACAATAGATTCAAGCAAGATTAAGCCACAAAATACACAAGAACATAGGCAACACTCAAATATCACAAATATCCAAAATATTTTCAGATTTTGAGATTAAGGGTGTGTACCTCATGGATGTACATCCACACCCACGGATTTTGAGCTTATGTGCTAGCAAGAACAAGCACAAGCTTCCAATAACACTCCTGCTAAGATTCAACAAAGTTAGAAGCACAATTATAAAAACAAAAACTTGAAAAGCCTGAATTAATGCAACCTTGTTACCCCACACTTGATTATCCCCAAGTTATAAGCCTCACCACACCTTAATTAACACAATTAGGATGCTATGATCAGCCCTATAACCCAAGAATTCCAAGGTTGAAACAAGAACTTAGCAAAATATCAAGCTTGAAGGAAAAATGCAAACTTTTGCACTCTCCTTAAAAACAGGTTTTTAACTTCAAAATCAGTGAACAAATAACAAAAACAAGCATAAAATAAGATGGCACTTGGTCTTTCTTCAACACACTTAACACAATTTCATTAATATGAAAGCAGGATTTAGAAGTGTTTGAACAAGGAAAAACCAAAAAGCAAACGTAAATGTTAAGACCTAATGCCTTTATATAGGCTACAATGAGACTAAGGAAGCTGAAAAATGACATAAACCCTAGCTGTGAAGTCCCCAATTTGCCCTTTTAGAATTTGAAAACCTTGTACTCATGTGATGTTTCCTTGGACGTTTGTGAAGTAGATAGTTGTTGGAATTTGATCTAAGGGCTCAAACAAAGCTTAAAATGTAAGCTTGTATATGGATGGTTGATTTTATGGCTTGTTTTGGCAGTATCCTCTTTGTGTGTAGCAGGGGAATCATGTGTGGCCCTTCGGGGTGATATGGCAAGTGATTTAAAAGTTGGGTTATGATTAGAAGACCACTAATCATAATTCTGGAGGTGATGGATGCTTAATTTTTTCTTAATCAATAATCCCCAATTCGTATCAAGAACACTAAGAACAAGTGTTTAATCTGTTTTGGGTTTTAAAAGTCATGTTAAGCGCCAAATATTAAACTAATCAAAGATTAGTTATAACTGGTTTTAAGTGGAGGGTGACATGGAGGATTGGTGGGATTTCATTGGTGGAGAGAGTGAGTGGGGCACGTGTCACCCCCTCACTGGCCTAGGTAAATATCTTGTCTTGGCAGCTTTGGTCCTTCACCTTCCTTTCTTTTTTCACTTTGTAAATAATCACTTAAAACTGAATTCCCTTTGTAATTAAACTTTCAGTTTTCACACTTTTGCCCCAAATACCTTTCCAAAGTATTTTTAGGGGTATTTTTTGCCATTTTTGGATTATTGAAGGGCTGTTTTGGCATTTTCTTCAATGGTAATGGTCTTGACTTGTATGATTGGTATTTTGGAGGACTGAATTTGCCAATTCATAATGATTGAGGGACCATTTTTGCCAAATGTTGAAAGTTAAGGGTCCTTTTTGTAATTTTGGGATTTTCAAAGGACCAAACTTGTAATTTCTTTTACTTTGAAGGACTTCATGATATATTTAACTTTGTGGAGGATAATGGTTGACAATTTAGCTTTGTTGATGGGCTAAACTTGCCAATTCTTCAAAGTGGAGGGCCCTTTTTGTATTTTTGACAAACTTTAGGGACCAAACTTGTAATTATGAGGATACAAGGGTATAAAGTGTCAATTCGTCCATATTGGAGGACCCTTCTTCATAATTCTTCAAGGGATTTTCTTGGGAAAATCAAAACTAGGGCTTGGTTCATTGTGCGGCTTCGTTTCCCGTGTTCGTTTTTGTATGATTCTTGTGATCTTTTGTCAGTTTCTCAATATCCGTACCTAAAATACACAAGCAACAAACACAAGCATATATTTGGGTATTTTGATGATATTTAATGCATTTTAAGCCCTATTTGGACGATGAGACTATGTATAAAAGCAGTCTCATCAAGAACTTATGGCTGCTTTTGTATTATCGTTCCAACTGTTTTTGCTCCAATTAGTTGGTGATGATATATTATGTAATTCTATGTTCAAGAACTTTTAAGACCATGTACTTGGTGATGATATATTATGTAATTCTGTGTAATATTATGTACAATTATGTGTAATATTATGTACAATTTGGATGGTATGTACGTATGTACTTATGGTATGTATTTTGTGATGGAACTTGTTCAGCTGTTATTAAGTTTGTTTTAGTGGGTCGATTGTTGTTGGTCATGACATAGCTAAAATCTGCACAAACTATAGGCTAAAACACGAATAGCAAATGTATACACAAACTTAAAAAAGATAATAAAGCAACAAATATAGCCTAAATAAGTAGATCTATTCATCTTGGTAGATTCATTCATCTTGTTCTCCATTCATGTTACAATTCTTAGTAGATCCATTCATCTTGTTCTCGGTCGCTAAGAACTAGTGATTCTTTGTAAGTTCCAATGATAAATGAACCACCCTTGCCTTCATAACCAACCGTTTTAAATGTTTGCATCTCTTGGTTAAACACTTTTAGTGAGTGTGTCAATGCGTTTTCGTTGTCCTTAGTAATAATAATAGGTTGCTCGTCAATATCAAACCCCAATAACTTTGGCACTTGATTCTCTGGCATTTGAATTCTAAAAAGTAATCTATATGATGATACCACACCCACGTGTAATTGTAACGCCCATGCACATAAGAAACGTACATCATCTACTGTGTAGCTTCCTGAAATAACTAGATGGTCTCTTAATTTCGACATATAGTATGGATGTGGAATCATACTTCTGATCCCTTATGGGATGTCTAGCACATCAAATTGATGACTAACCAAATTGAACGATACTATCATGAAATTTTTTCGCCTCCTACCTTGGCAACAAACGACCTTTTCAAAACCAACCCAAAAGATTTTACCACCAACAACCGATTGTCTCGATGACCGTATTATTCTAATTGTTCGACGAGGCAAAAGGTCGTATGCAACATTGCTCCAACTAAGAGAACTAAGTTTAAACACCGACACATACCAAGGGGTTTCATCTACCAAAGGGTAAATAATTTTTAAAAGGGTAGGGTCTTGATTTTGTGGAGATAGACCAAATCCGAACACCATTCTTGGTGAATTTGGTTGGTTGACATGATTTTCTACTACTACAATAACCCATTTTCTTATTGACGGGTTCCATAGCATAAGTGTTCTATTATTAACATATGTTAAGCACCATATACCTTCACAAGTAGCAACTGGCCTAAAAACACGAAGATTGTATGGCGGATAAAAACGAGTGAAGTTTAAGTTGCCACTAACCGTGTACATGAAACCATCATCGTCGTGCTTATATGGTATATGAAAGCAACATGAGGTTGTTTCCCTGGAACCGTAGGTAGTGATGAACTGTGCTTGATTTATTGCAGCCTTCCAAGACTTCGATACTCTCCGAAACCGTAGTAAACTCTCCACTGGAAGTCTAAACATGATTTCCCTTTGAATTTCTAAAGGTATATGTGTGCACATTTTATAAAATATTGTGTTTAAGATCTAATTGTTTCTATGTTGGTTGTAATTTATAGAGTGACAGGAGCATATACAAGCGATGCTCTACCGATATAGCAACTTTAAATGAACTACAACCTAGATTGCTTTTGTTTTAAAAAGGAAGTACGTATTACGAAAAAGAACTACATATTACAATAAATAAAACAAAGAAAAAAGTCCTAATAACTTAATCCAAACAGTTACCACATCATTTAAATTCATGTAGGTGAAACGCATTTGTCGCAAACAACATCAGTTTGTCGTAGAAACATTCGCCAACGTATCATGATGTTCGGTCGACTCAACTGATTCAAAGTCAGCAAGTAGATTCTTCCCTAGGAATCTAATTTCACACTCTCTAAAGTTCTTATCAGGTGTTCTTAGAATCTTTGGTGAATTGCTTTCTTGTTGGTTCCATGCATCGATCTTTGAATACATTGATTCTTTTAACGCATGCGCAATTTTTTCATGTTTGGCACGCGTTGTTTCTACGTCAATGCCGGATGGGTTCAAAGTCAAGTTCTTAAAATAATAAGCAAGAAGTTCAACTTGAGGATCATGTCCAATAAATATATCAACGGAGTTGTCGTTGAGAGGAGCGAAATCCTACATTTTCTTAACATCACTATCGTTTTCCACGATAGTCAAACCGGTGTCGAGATCTTTATAATCAGCTTTGGAGTTGAAAAACCAAGCCCATATGTCTTGTTTCGTTTCATCCAACAACAGCTGACACCATTCTTTATATGACAACCTTTCACTCACAGGGTGAACCTTGTATGTAACATCTTCTTCAATGTCGATAGGATACGTTAGACTTGGGTAAAAGCTAAACACCCCGGTGTGGTGAATTTTAAAGTGAAATGATTGCAAATAATAATACCTGCCAATCAAATTATTAAAAAAATATTGATTAAAAAAACGATTTGACAAAATGAAAATGTGTATACGTGTACAAGAATAGTTACGTTATAAACTTACGGTGGTAATATAATTTCGTTTGGACATCCTGAACGAGAAAGACCATGTTCACTTGTCATTTTTTTAAAGCCCTACTTTGTTTATTTTCTTTTCAATATGTTTGTCTCCAAATGACCCTTTAAAGCACTTGTTGTGTAACGAAGTATTTAATACATGTCAAGTAGAATTGAAAGATTTTCGCGTCTTTTTACAAACATATGCTCTATCCAGTCCAATGCTCTATCAACTAGAATGCTCTATCAAGTACCTAGTTTCACGTCTTTTTGTACAAAGATTGGCTCTACCCACTTGAATGCTCTATGAATGTAATAGTCTCCTATTGTACTATGTTACAGGTACTAGGATAGTATCATTTAATACATGTCATGTCGAATTGAAAGAGTTTCCCGTCTTTTTTCAAACAAATGCTCTATCCAGGGCAATGCTCTATCAGGTCGGATGCTCTATCAGATATTGCAATATCTATGTTAACATTAATGACATAGCATCCTGACCTATTATAATAGTGTACTATGTACAATGTATAAGGATTGTTTAAGGAAGTATTTATTACGAGTCATGTCGTTCTACCTAGTTTCACGTCTTTTTGTACAAAGATTGGCTCTACCCACTTGAATGCTCTATGAATGTAATAGTCTCCTATTGTACTATGTTGCAGGTACTAGGATAGTATCATTTAATACATGTCATGTCAAATTGAAAGAGTTTCCCGTCTTTTTTCAAACAAATGCTCTATCCAGGGCAATGCTCTATCAGGTCGGATGCTCTATCAGATATTGCAATATCTATGTTAACATTAATGCCATAGTATCCTGACCTATTATACTAGTGTACTATGTACAATGTATAAGGATTGTTTAAGGAAGTATTTATTACGAGTCATGTCGTTCTACCTAGTTTCACGTCTTTTTGTACAAAGATTGGCTCTACCCACTTGAATGCTCTATGAATGTAATAGTCTCCTATTGTAATATGTTGCAGGTACTAGGATAATATCATTTAATACATGTCATGTCGAATCAAAGATTTTCGTGTCTTTTTACAGACATATGCTCTATCCAGTCCAATGCTCTATCAACTAGAATGCTCTATCAAGTATTGTCATATCTATGTAAACTTAAATGAGATAGTATGTTGAAAAACATTATATCTAAAAGCTAACAACATTCTAAAAATTTAAAAACAAATCATACAATGTTAAACTGGAAATGATTGCTTACACTGGACCCTTATACATAAGCCAGTAAAAGCTAATTTGGAAATACACGAACCAAATTTCGAATAGTAATGTTGAGAGCCATATTTGATGATTTAGGATAGAATACTGATACATTTTTTAGTACGAGAGCAGACCCTACTTTAATACATTTTGCATAAAGATAATCTGCTAAAACTTTGTAGTGAATTGTCCTTTGAAGGGTGCCTGAAGGATCTTTAAGTGTAAGGTTCATATCACCAATCACATTTGGCTTACAGGATGTTATAATAGCAACAACGTACTCAATTTTACCATTTGCAATGTATTTTTTAATGTCCCCAAATATTCCACCGCCAAACTCGCCATTATCTTTCATAAACTCGACAGTGTTGACTTAAGGAGAGGTTTTGAAATCATCATCATCAGTAACGTCATCGTTTATTTTCCTAATATACTCTTGAGTAGGAGCATCGCTAACATTTGTGAGATTAAATAAGTTACCTTGTTGAAATTCTCCAGCAGGACTTGGAATTATCCTTACAGGATTTGTGTTGGCATAAAAAGAGTCTATAGTGCTTAATGAACATATGATTTGGTTTTTGGTTTGGCTTTTCAAGGTTGTGAAGGGAGCAGAAAGTTGTAGATCTGAGTCATCTATATCGAGCATGAATTCCCAGCCTTCATTTGGTGGTGAATCCATAACTTAGATGTATATACTGGGGATGTAAAATGTGGGAGTTGAAATATAGATATGAATGTATCCTGATATGTCAATTAATTATAGACATTTCAAAATTTATTGAAGTACCTACCTATTGCTTTATAGTACATTACATGTATTTTTACTCTTATATATAGTTCTCTTTCTCCAAAATAATTATTCATCTTGTTTTATTACTTCGTGGTTTATTATATTCAAAACAAAATGGTATCTCTAGGAACTGATTCATCATCAAGTGCCCCCGATTTGTTTATGCAAGATCTGTTGTATATAAATTCTCTATTTATCTTTTATATTTTTTCTTTAATGTATATTAACTTTTATTAAGTGTATTAAAACATTGTTTACACAAATGGAACAGGGATATGTATCCACCGGGTCATTTCGTGTTGGAAGTCTACCATGGAAGTTCTTTCTTTGTCGATCCGTTGAGGTATGGAGAAAGTGGAAAGATATTAGCCTTGAAGCCACACATGTCTGGACGGTTGACGTATCAACAATGATTTGATTTGCTGAGACATGAATTGCATGTTGAAATATCAGCTTGGTTTTATCGTAAACCAGATTGTAAACTGGAAGAAGGCTTGACTATTGTTCAAAATGATAGGGATATCAAAAAAATGTATGATGCTGCTGAAGTGCACAGCATGCTAGATCTGTACAGCCTGGAAGAAGGCTTGACTGTTGAAAAAGGTCTACTGAGTGATTACTATACCAAGAACATGTGTTTTTATGATTCTGATGAGGAAGTAACCTCAAACATGACTAGCCCTAAAGATTGCACTGCAATGAATTTTGCAGAACTTGTCGAATTGGAAAAAGAAGAGATGGGAAAAAACCAGAAGAAAGATTGTGGTTCGACCAGCCACTAGAATGTCCCATAATTTAAGATGTCTTTCGTCTTTGTCAGTTTATTGAACTTTTCTTTTAACAAATTCGTATGTTTTTATCTTTGTAGTAATAAAATGACATCTTATTTGGCAAGTTAGAGTGTGTTATTATGTGGCACGAGTTCTAAAACTATACATCTACCTATCTAACCTAAAGATGTTTAACATAGTACACTTACACATATATGAGTTGTCTACATCAGTAATTATGTTGCACGGGTTTTCACCGACGGCTGCTCTACCAGGGGATAGTGCTCTACCTATGTATACTACTTGTAGGCTTATAGGGTTATGACACTAGTCATGGTATTGAATGCAACATACATAAATAATGAAGTTTTTGATTATACATATATATAGGCTTGAAGAGCATAAAATTATGTAAAAGCAAAGAATCAAATTGAAATCATCCTCAGACCATTTAACTGTTTATTTGGTTTGTGATGGCGTGACTTATGGTGCTGTATTTCAGAACAATATTACATACAGAGACCTAGTTCAATACGCGAGGGAAAAGTTCGGCATCGACTATACATATGATATTTCTATATCATATCAAATGGGTTCAAACAATGTACGCATAGACGATGATAATGATGTGTTCTTCTTCGCGCTAGAGGTATCTAAAACAATGTCTACCACGTCTCATAGTTTATGCATTCAAAAGGTAAAACTTTCAACTTCAAAACCTATAGATCTAGATCTTAATTCCAGCCCTAGTGTATTTCAAGATTATCAAAAGATCATCAAAAAAGAAACAATTTCAGTTCCTAAAAGAAACAGGTTACCTACTATTGATGATTCTGAATGGAAGAAAAATAAATTTACTTTTGCGCCTGAACCACCTGATCCACCAGAGCTTATCATCAAACCATCTAAAAATATAATTGAGAACAACAAAATCAAACGTATACTGGCTAAGGATGACGAATTTAACAGTAAAGAACACTGGATGGCGGTACTTGGTGAAAAGGCACTTGATGAAGGTTTTGAGTTTAAACCAAGAAAATCAAATAAAGAGAGGTTATATGTCATTTGCGTGAATAAAGAATGCAAATGGAAAATTATTTCATCTAAGTCTAAAACAAATGAGAAGTGGTTGTTAGGGACAGTCAATGATGTTCACACTTGTACAAGAACAAAAATAACTCCTAATCACCGTAATGCTACTAAAAAGTTGATAGGCCATCTAATCTCACGAAAGTTAAGAGATAATAGTCGCGTATACAAACCGCAAGACATAATGAAAGATATGAACCTTGATTACAACATAAACATTACTTACAAAAAAGCATGGGGTGGTAAAAACACGCCATTGGAACTTAACTATGGTGGCCATATAGAGTCATTCGCCTTGCTTCCTATTTATTGTTATAACTTAGAGTTGCGGAACCCGGGGACTGTAACACATATTGATACGGATGATGAGGGACGATTTAAACAGTTCTTTATAGCATTTGGTATTGCGGTAAACATTTAATTTATTTAACTATGATTATATGTTTTTAAGTATCCCAAATAATATTTTAATGGTATGAATAACTTATTTTATATAATATACAGATTTGGAGTTTCTTAACAACCATGAGACCACTATTAATAACAGACGGGTCACATTTGAAAGGTACTTACAGAGGAACAAATCTAGTGCTGAATGGAATGGATGGAAACAACCAGATAATACCAATAGCTACAGGGGTGTCGCAAGGTGAGACTGGAGAGTCGTGGACATGTATAGGCGACATGCCAAATCTTGCAATCATATCAGATAGACACCCGGCAATAGCACTAGCATGCAGAGATATATTTCTTGATGCATTTCATGGGTACTGTTGTAGGCACTTGGAAACTAATTGTAAATTGAAGAGAGAGAAGCTTAGGGCTAAATTCTGGAAGACATGCAAAGCCTACACCCCCTAGAGTTTCAACGAGGCATTACCGGCATACAGGCCTATAGACCCGATGCTTACAGGAAACTTGAAGATGCTGGTTTTGAAAAATGGTCAAGGGCGATGTGCCCGGCTAATCGCTATAATTATATGACATCGAACAACGCAGAGTCTATCAATAATTTGTCAAGGCATATTAGATATGCTCCGGTGACGAAGATCATGGATTGGTTCAGGGGCCTACTACAAAAGTGGTATTGTGCTAGGCGTGAAAAATATAAAGGTTAATATTATTTAGATGCCATAGATTAAATTGAGTTATAATTTGAATATATACGTAACATTTTTTTAAATCGTATTGCAGATGCAAAGTTGAATATGATAAGTGATTGGGCTACAGCAAAAGTCAAGAAGAGAATGGAAAAAGGATATCACTGGGAAGTGCTTGGGATTCAAGTGGGAGTACTTTACCAAGTAGATGATCGACGAAATTTACAACAGGTAAATTTGACTGAGCGTACATGCACTTGTCGTATATGGCAGCTATCGGGTATACCTTGCGCTCATGTTATAGCGGTTACTAGACATCTTGGATGTCCTGATTGTAGCGAGTTAGTGGCATGGTTTCATAAAAAATATGTTCTTTACGATACTTACAAAGAGTTGATGCATCTTGTCGGGGAACCACACGAGTGGATTGTACCAGATGGACTTGAAGTTGTAAAAGCACCAAATATGGACATTCGACAATCTGGTAGGCCAAAAAACAAAGGAAGGATAAAATCCAAAGGTGAGGCACCGATTGTGACAAAATGTTCAAGATGCGGAAAGACTGGACATCAAAGGACTGCTTGCCATGAACCCCTTGCAAATAATGATGTGAGTGAGATTATGTTAATATTGTTTTTTTTTGTTAAAAGTTCACTAATATATAAAATATGTCAGGGTGGTTATTTTCCAAGCTCAAACATATGGAGAGACCAGCAGGGACGACCAGTGCCTGTGACTGTAAATCAGGTGATGGTTAACCAATTTTACGTTGGAGAAGGCTCTACAGGTCCAAACCAAGCAATGGCCTTCACGATGAACCAATTTAACTTTGGAGAAGGAAGCTCACAACAAAATCAGGCAAGGTATGCATGGCTTGATTTTGGGGGTGGATCACAAGACCCAGGTTTTGAATGGAATCCTGTTAACCTGGTTGACCGTTGATAAACAAATTTTCAATGATTCATATGATGAAGATTAAGCATTTGGTAAAGATTATGAATTTGATGATGTTTACGCTTTTCGTATTTATTTCCGGACATTATTAACTATGGATATGCTTATGTTAAAGTTTCTTGGTTTTATATGCATTATTAACTATATGTATGCATGTTAATGATAGTCTAACATAAAAAAATACAAATAACTTTAAAATAAAATATAAAATATTAAAGACCCAAGTATTTAGGTGCACGGTTCAGTGTCATAAGGATCGAATTGACTTTGCAAACACCATACAGTAGATGATGGTTTTTGCAAACAAGATACAAGTTCGAATAAGTTACAAAATATTCATAGCGACAACATTGTTGGGTCTTCAAATGCTAGGAACATACAACGTTCATGGAGAAAACATTTTGTGATCAAAATAAAACCGAAGCATTTTTTCACGATAGGCAAGGGCGGTTTGTATTGGATCATCAACTTGGTTCACTGGGATCCGATTTGCTAACCTAACATTTAAAGACCCATGTATTTAGGTGTTTTTATAAAACAAAATATTCTTGTAAAACACACTTAAAAGTAAGAATAAAACTGACTTGTATAGAAAAATGCAAAGAAACACTCCGTAATCACCGTACAGACCACCCTGTTTGGGAACACGTTGAGCATGCTGAAAAGAAATAGTATAGGTAGAAGGGTTAATTCCTTTCTTTTCAAACACATCGGTTTCTTTCATAATCAACGGTAGGTTATCCTGCAAACAGCTCCTCATCTTCAAATACCAGGGGCGGAATTCATCATGAAAGGTGGCTTGAGTGTCTATGAATGTAACCAGTCCAGTGCAGCTTTCAAACACTGCCAGAGACCAGTGAGAAGATGTTTCGTTGATGGGAATAAAGACCTGTAAATAATGTCCATGAAATGATTCACCAAAACAAAAATATAAATCTGCTTTCGTTCTAAGAAAAAAAATGTACTGTACTTACCCGTTCAACATCTTTCCATGCCAAAGGGTAAACCTGTGTGTCAGCGTAAAAGATTGGCAAAGATCCTTGAAGAAGAAGTGCCATAAAATAACAGCTAACCATAGACCAATTCATGTCGCTCGTGCGGGTGTACCACATGTACATGATCCAAAGGTCAATGTGCTATTTTAGAAAGGAAAATAATTTAATGATTAGAGGGATTGTAATGTAATAAAATTAATAATATAGGAACACCTACAGAAAGGTCAATTATGTTTACCTCGTCTAGTATCCATCCTCGCCGTTTTTCATCAAGAGCACATAAAGCTAGCCAAAATCTTTTGTCGACTATAATATCATTGCACCAAGGGAATTTGCAACGGCCTACGACATCCCTACTCAGAAACACTTCCATTTCATGACTCAAGTAAATTATGTCGATTCTTTTGAATGGCCTTTTGAGATCCTGTACAATATAAAAAAATTATTAAAAAAATTAATTTAAAAAACAATTACTTGAATATCTGTATAAAAAGGTAGACACCTCTGTCCAAGGCTTTAGTTCCTTTCACTTTTCAATCATGTTTGAATTCAAGACATTCTTTTGGTTGACCAGTTGCTCCATGGTAGGAATTTTATGAGTTCTATCAAAAGGCTCAAATGGGGTCCTGATGACATCGACATACTTTCTTTTATTGTTTTCACAATATTTAAGGGCTGCCTTCATATGGGTTGATGAAGTATTTCCTCCAGTTGACCATTTGTAGTGGGACTCATTCTCCATTTGCTTATTCAACTTGTTCTGCCTATGATTGTTAAGCCTTTGAATCTCAGACTGTATCATGTGTCCTTCCTCTATTTAAGCACGATCCTTTTGCCTCTGCTCACACAAACGAATAATATGCTCCTCTGGCTTAGAAATGCCTGGGTGTTCTAATTGCTGTAAAATGAATAAAACAATAGTGAGATTCAAATGCATTTAACAGAGTTATTGTGACTACATCCAAACATTATCGTACCTCACAGTTATCTTCAACTTTTAGAGATTGAGATAAGTTGGACAATCCATTTAACAGAGCTATTGTGGCTTCATCCTCTAGAACATCAGAGTTGTGGGTTATTTCAAACATTCTCTTCAAACCCTCTTCTCTTGAAACAGTAAGCATCTGAAAAATTACAAAAATAATTAGAAAGCAAAATAAAATGTGGAAAACTAAGATAGTTGAAATAACAGTGTGTAAATAAATAACCTGTATAATAGATTCCAATTTAAATATTCGGCCTCTCAAAGTCTTAACATATGTAGGTAGAGTCATCAAACTTTCACATATTGCTTCAAGATTTATAAGACGGTCGACTAATGTACTATCTTCAACCTTGTCTTTACCACGAGGGGAAAATTAACATCCACACCACTTTGTTTGTTAGCCATACGGGTAACATCTCTTTTTTTCAGATATTGACCATATAGATCACCAACAGAAACAGGAGGAGTCCTTGGTGCATACCACAAAAAAAATCATGGCTATGTGTGTACCATAGGGATTGCCATTCAGATTTAGTAGGGTGTATCTCAATTGGAGCGTTGACAAATAAATCACCAAAATTATCCAAGCTATTAAATTCAAGCTTCTTAGACCATGAGACTACTCTTGGGATCATGTCTACAAACTTGGACCACCAACGAGTGGCATCACTAGAAGACTCTATAATCCATATCTAAAAAATGAGGTAAATACATTTTTTAAAACTTTGGATAAAACAATGAATAAAATTTATATACGTGAAAGTACAAACCGTGAATGCGAAAAGAAAACCAGATAATGAATGGCTAGGGACATATTTGCTGCTTTTCCTCAGCCTAGTAATGTGTTCACTCTTATGATTGCCAGCAACATTTCTAATGGCATCATAGAGCTGCCTCCAAATGTGCTCACCCCATGGAAACGAGTTCCAACAATCAAGACGTTCAACCATCCTAAGAAATACATCATCCACCACATCTACCAAATCCCGTCCTATGAAAATAACCTCCAAAGTTAACAAAAGACATATACGGATGGCATCTTGATCAGAAGCTAAATACCATTTTTTTCATCCTCCAGAAAAGCTAATAAATCAATTATTTGAACATCATAACCTATCTTTTGAGGAAATAAACGGTTACGAAAGGGGATATCGCCATTCCTGAATTGGCGGAAGCTAAGTGGGCCAAACTAAAAACCAGTGACTATGCAAAACTCACGACGACCAAAATGGAGACTATGTCCATTAACAGAGTATATGAGTGGTAAGTCGTAGCTATCATCATTAGAATGGTGTTGTTTTTGAAGCATGTAATGAATGATGCCATCATCATCAAATTAGGTTACATCAAGCCATGGTCCGAAACATGTGGCTTCAAAGAGAGCACGACGCTCTGGATTGAGACGATCTTTGATTAACTTGAGTAATGTAGATTGCTTTTAAAATGAATCCTAGCAGAATAATCCTATAATAACAAATATCACATAATTCAAATTAACAAAAGCTAAAAAAACAGCAAGAAAATCAATTTATCTTAAAAACAATGATAATCAATGGTAAAAAAATGTGTGGCTAGTAACTCAATTAAGCCTAAAAGTATGTATAATTATCATGACAATAATTAATCTAAATGTAAGTATATTAAAATGACAATAAACAGATTTAAAACGTTATAAGATGAAATGATGGAGAATATCATACCATATCATCGATAATCATGCCTGGGCAAAATTCCGGCGAGGGTCGGCCAGAAAATAGTGTGTGAGAATTAAGAGAGATAATGTTAAATTTTAATAAATTTGAATTAAAGGGTAATTTAATAATAACATTTAATTCTTAATCTTTCTTTCCCGAGGTAAAAAAGTCAAAAAAGGTAAAAATTAGTAGAGCAGTGTCAGAGTAGAGCAGCCGTCAGAATAGTGAGTAGAGCACATGACATGGACATAAATACAAAATACATTGTGGATAAAGTGGACCACGGTGGGGTAGCCCAATAATTAGTGGGTCTGATAAATTAGGGTAGAGCGGGACGGATGTCAACATTTGGTGTGTGTAGAGCATGACATGGTAGAGCATGACATGGTAGAGCAGGACATGGTAGAGCATGACATGGTAGAGCATGACATGGTAGAGCATGACATGGTAGAGCATGACATGGTAGAGCATACCATGTCCAAGACAGGAAGACAAACCTTGTCTGGCTAGAAAGTGTCTACAAGGTAGGGAACATGGCCCCAAAACGGAATTTTCTCTTGTTTAAAAACCAATTATTAATTTAGTACCATTTACTGGTAGACTATAAAGTAGTTCTACAACAGAGGTGGCAATCCGATTCAGTTTGCAATAAGCACATTGGACCTGCTTACAAAGTACCAGTTATTCACATCCCTGATGGAATGCGCGCCTACGTGGTTGCATAGACATTGACCGGTTCTAACACTAGGTAAATCTTAGTTTTTTCAAATGAAGATGGTTACCTAAACTGAAGAAATGTAACACCTAGGTAAATGTGTATTTGGCTAAAACTATTAAACACTTCCATCAGATATTACGAACAAGTTCGATGACATCTCCGAATGGGCATGTCTGATGGCATCATTACAAAGATTCATGTCTAAAATATCGTCCAAGGCATGCATATATGTTATATATTACAAACCATATTTCGAGAAGGAAAAAGTATAACAACTTCATCTTAGCTCAGCTAACAAGGCCCCAAACATCATTGAACCTTTTAGGCAGAATCCATACTCTCATTAACACTTTAATTTTAGGACTTTGTATACATACTATAATCCAAATTATGGCAATCCTGAAGCTAAATATTACGCAGGGACCCCTTACCCTGACTATGCATGGAATCCTGAAGCTAAAGGTACATTTAAGTGAGACTAAATGACTATTATGATCATTGGATTGCCATGAGCAATTTGGCACTCTTTATGTCACGATGTAGGACGTTTAACTTGTTCATGTTGTTATGGAAGTTCTCATCACCATTTAGTGGTCTTGCTTTGATGATTTCCCAATTGTTAGGTGGTGACGATACATACAAGCAATGTCTTGGAATTTCCCCGGCCTCGCCTATCACAACGGCAAATATCTAAAACTGATTAGCCCGTCATCCAATACGGATTGGACCCTGATGCTTTCACTTTCTCAAAAACATGCTTCCTGGGTATCGTTCCATATCTTCTTTCAGGTGAAAGCTCGATGCACGTATCCATCTGTTACAATAGAATGCGTGTTATCAGCTCAATTACGTATGACATAAATAAACAATAGCTTAAAAACATGTAGGCAGTAACTAATAGCACATCATAACACTTGTAGACACTTGTTTACTTAAACGTAAGTAAGGCAAGATGAACACCTCTAGTCTAGACGTGTAATGAATATATCTTATGTATTTAACATATAGAAAACTGAGTAAGGCGGTCGTAGACTCTAGATATACAACACATATTTATATGGTATAATGCAATTTTAATGCGCAACTAATAAATTTCCAGCGTTTGGATACAGTGAATCCTTAGATGCCTAACACTCATACAACTAATTATCACAACCTCAAACAACTGATCACGATTATTATATATATATGTATCAGTATTTAAAACGCAATGCATAACATCAACTAATCTCCAACTACATCGTCTATAAAAAAAATCCTCAAAGTACACATGATAATTTATTGTGGAATCATCTACAATCCGAAACATAAGAGTGAACAAATTAACCTAATGACAGAACATAATAGATCTAATCCATATGATAAAACTCAAATCAAACGTACAAAGTTACCACACAAACATAATCAATAATAATACAACCCGATAAGCATCCAATTCATGATTTAAATGTTAGGCAAATCATATCGTTAAATTTAGGCAAAAATTATGCAATAGTTATCAATATACGTGTATTAGAGCAATGTTTAGGTTAACAAATGAGGTCCAGTACACCTTTTAGCATATTATGAGCATATCCTAAATTTGTTATGTATTGACTCGTCATAAATACGCCGATGAAACAAATACAAATAGTTCTATATTGTTGCAGACACTAAATAAATGCTTCAGTTCAAGCTTATCAGCAAATAGTGTGTGAAAACTGGGTTATAACTTGAAAACAGTAACGACTACTCGCATTATGACACTTGTAGACGATTGTTTACTTAAATTTTAAGTAAAGCAGAATGACACCTTTAGTCTACACACGAAATGTCGAAGTGGATATATGTATCTATATATTACGCATATAAAAAACGAATATTACGTTTTTAGTATGAAACTTAGTAAGAAGACTTAGATCCATAACAAATCAGAATTTGCCAAACACTCAAACAATCATCATGATTATGATGCATCACTAAATCACTTCTCAAAACGCAACGCCAAACATTCTCTAATATATAACTACATCGTCTTGGAAAATACTACATAACTTCGACTATATAGAATCGTCTACTGCGGAATCATTTTTCATTCAAATTTCCAAACGACATACGAGTGCAGACTACGGAAGTGCCCCCTCCAAAATACAGATTTAGCTCAAAAATACTAATAATGACGGATTTAAGCTGCTCAAACACATAAACCCGTGATCTTGACTGTCTGGCCTCAAAAATACTAAGTGTATTTAAAAATCACCAACGCTCCTTACTGGAAACGCAATAAGGAATGTTAGCAAATAAATTCACGTACATTAGCCACATCAATTGCATGGTAATAAGCATCATGTTATATCGCATAATATAACAAAACTTACAATCACCTAAAATAACATATACCTAGAACATTTCATCACCTCTAAAGCATATACTCAAGTTGCTCATTTACACCAAATTATCCGATACAATCATATAACCAGTTTAGACAACCAATCCCGTACCAAGTCAAAACTGCTAATCATTTATATTAAAACACAATAAGAGAAAAGCATTTAGTGGCCATTTAGTGGTAGAGTATAAAGTAGAGGTGGTCCATCCGATCGGATAAAATAAGCAGTTTGCAACTATGTTGCACGGAAACGCCTCTCGGGTGCCGTGCCCGTCCCGGAAACGTTTCGGAAACGGGAAACGGCTGGAAACGCCCGGAAACGCGGCGGAAACGTTTCCCCAAAAAGGGAAACGTTTCCTGAAGATAGGAAACGCTGAGGCTCTAGCAGAAACGCGAAGGGAAACGTTTCTTTGGATTTTAACACGTTTTTGAGCTAGTGTTTTGGCCATGAAACATTTTTTGGTCCATTTATATTGTATATACATATAGTAGGTCGTCATATCTTCTAATAAATCTCTAAAAATTGACTATCATTATTTGTTTAATGTTAAGTATATATTATGTCTCACTATCAGTATTTATTTTTTCTTGCTTTATCGGTTAAAAATGCATGTTTATTTAATTTATTAATAAATATATATAAATACAAAAACGTTTCCAGCCGTACCCGTTTCATGGATTTTGGGACATTGACGTTTCTAAGTACCCGTCCCCGTACCCGTCCCCGTTTCCGTATCCGTCTCCGTGCAACATAGGTTTGCAATAAGCAAGTTGACCTGCTTATTTCAAAGTACCAACTATCTACATCACTGATGGCGTGCTTGCACCTACATGGTTGCATAGACCATTCATTAACAGGAGTGCTTGCATAGATAGACACACTAACACTAAGTAAATCTTCTTGTTAGTTTTTTTCAAATGAAGATGGTTACCTTAACTGAAGAAACTTAACACCAATTAAGGTAAAATATGTATTACAAAGATGTCTATCGGCATCATTACAAAGATGTATTACGCTATCTATTACGAATCATCTTTTGAGAAACATCTTAGCTAAGCTAACAGGTCCCAAACTTCATTGAACCTTTTAGGCAGAATCCATACTCTTGTTAACACTCTAGTTTCACATTTCATTTGTTTTCTTGGGACTTTGTATACAGCCTATAACCCAAATTATGGCAATCCTGAAGCTAATTATCAAGAGAACCTTACCTTGAAGCCAACTATGCAGGAAATCTGCAAATCACATGAATCTTGCAAGTAATCTCGTAATATTTCTTTCTTTCTTTGTGGTGTAGTGTCTAAAATATCCTCACTCACACACTAGTTATCTCCATGTTGTTACCTTCTGCTTTTTTTATTTAATCATCTAAGCTGCTCTTAAAGAAATTCAATCTTTTCGGGGCTTATTATTTTTACTGCTGGTTAAAAATATCATGTGGAAGCTTATCGTCAGTATGTGCCTGGGCATGGATCTCGGGTAACTTATGGTATGCAGCGGGCTCAGGGGACACAGACTATCTCGTGCTAGGCCGCGGTCTCCTAGATTGCGTGTTGGAGCTATGGTACTTTGAACTGAGGTTGAGGTTTGTTTGAAATGTTATCTCCTATGTTGCACGGAAACGCCCCTCGGGTGCCGTGCCCGTCCCGGAAACGTTTCGGAAACGGGAAACGGCTGGAAACGCCCGGAAACGCGGCGGAAACGTTTCCCCAAAAAGGGAAACGTTTTCTGAAGATGGGAAACGCCGAGGCTCTAGCAGAAAAGGGAAACGTTTTTTGGGCTTTTAACACGTTTCTGGGCTAGTTTTTTGGCCATGAAACATTTTTTGGTCCATTTATATTGTATAAACATGTGGTAGGTCGTTATATCTTCTAACAAAACATTAAAAATTGATTATCAGTATTTGTTTAATGTTAAGTATATGTTATGTCTCACTATTGGTATTTATTTTTTCTTTCTTTATCGGTTAAAGATTCATGTTTATTTAATTTATTAATAAATATTTATAAAATACAAAAACGTTTCCAGCCGTACCCGTTTCATGAATTTTGGGACATTGGCGTTTCTAAGTACCCGTCCCCGTCCCCGTCCCCGTTTCCGTATCCGTCTCCGTGCAACATAGGTTATCTCACAAGAGACCCTTATTTTTTATATTCTTGCTATTATGGATATGGTTGTCCCTGAGCAAACGCTAGCACTTAATTTGAACACAGAGTTGGCCGTTATATTCATGTATGTTTTGTGTCTCGTCTAACATATATAGGTCATGCTAGGTTGATTTGTAGTCAAAATAATTGGAACTGATAATCATTAACATAGTTTAATGTCACAGAGAAATAACAGACAATACGTTATAAGTTATAACACCTTATTTTACTAGCTACAAATAAATTTTATTTTGGTTCATCACATCTTACATCTAGTATAAAATGACCTGTTTTGACCAAATTCTTCTAGGCCGACCCTAATGTGTAACATGTTTTGAAGGAGGGTAATTGTGAACTGAATTGGGTACTTATAAGGTAAATGATGAACTTTAAATTTACCCATTTGGCATTTATGGTCTTAAAAATGCAGTTAAGTGATACTAAATGACAATTATCAAACAATGTCTTTCCATCTCCACTCTCAAAACTCAAAACAAGGTTTAAATTTACCCATTTGGCAAACCTTTTAATTGTTGCCCATTGGATCGCCATGAGCCATTTGACACTCTTTATGTCATGATGTATGACGCTGTCATTCATGTGGTTTTGAAGGTAACTCAAACCTTGGTACATGTCGAGCCCAAATAAGACTAGACATTTCGCAAACAACTTCCATAAGAAGTATGCTCACCTCACACCTTAATCAAAAAAGAAGAGAAAATAAATTAGTACTATAAAAGATTCTTATGTTTGGCCTTTAATATCCAAACCAGTAATGCATACACTTCTGGCCTTAATAAAATACAATCATGTATATTTTACCTACTAAAAATAAATATAACCGATCTTTGTGAAAATTAAAAAAAAAAAAAGAGATAATATGTATACCTAATATCAGATCTAGTCAAAGTTGACATCTAGTACCAATAAACAAGTTTTTTCGGATATTAGAATAAGGACGAAGTATTTGGGTTACTACTGACTACTGAGTTTGGAAAGATGAGTTGTGTTTTTTTAATGGCTGCGCAATGTTAGGGGTGGAATATGCTAGGGTTTTATGCATAATTCTAAATAGCTCGATTTAAGGCACGCTAAAGCTTGAGTCGTGGGCTCCACGCAACGCAATAGGTTAAGGCGCGCTACGACATGAGATGCGGTGATTTTTTGAATTCAAACTTCAAAAATTTGAATATTGTTACATGTAAGGAGAGTTTTCTAGTTTTAATTATTATGTAGAACACTTATTATGAACCTAATGTAAATATAGTATTGAAATATGATAAAACCATAAATATTTTTATATGGTGTGCCGCTATAAATCACGGTTTAGAAACGCTAAAACTTCGCCTTAGCCGCTAAAGCGTGTAGCTTGGACATGCCGCCACGCCATGCCTCACGCTATTTATAACCATGGTTTTATGGTAACCTCTGTTCTCAAGATTTATTTTAAGGAGAAAGGAAAAGATTTGGAAAGATATTAAAAATTAGTTGTGTTCTCGAGATTTTTTAACAAGAGAAAAGAAAAGAAAAGAAAGGAAGATACAAACTATTTTGTGTATAAAATCTTCTTCCTACTTTTGGATGATTGTTTTTCTCTTCTATTCTTTTCTCTTCTTTAGTTTTTTGCTTCTTTTCTTTTTAATCCAATAATAACTTGAGAACATAGCGTTACTCTCCTATAGAGCATGTCAAAAGTTTAGATTTCAATTTGTGAGTGGGGGGCAATTTACGTTTCTACTGTGGGACATTAGAAAAAACTGTCAAAAAATACACTATAATTACGTCTTTCTGATCGAGCCATGAGGGGCACCGCCACCCCGGACCTAATACATAGGTCCGCCATGTGTTATCAACCTTGTTTTTATTCATTTCATGTCGTGTGTAACCTTTTCTTAATTTCACATAACACTGGTTGCCTTCGTTGTTGTTCTAGATCGACACCAAGGTTAAACTTTAATGAAATCCATCTTGTAATGTTGATTTTAGTACAGTCTCGAAACAGCTTATCGTCTATTGTCGCAAACACGTGTCTCATGAGGACTACTGGAACGCAGTCTGAATTTGTTAACATGGTAAGTTTTTTACTTCTTTGACTTTTGAGGTCAAGCTTAGCATATTTGTAGACTGAAGATATGAAGTCCGTGACAGTATTTTACGCCTTTGTTTCTATGGAATCGAAGGAGGCTACAATGGGTTGGACGTAATAAGCATGACAGTCAAAAACCTCATGAATCCATTTTAAGGTTACAACTGACAACATTTTTTGTTTTTCAGGTTTTTCTTGACCCATTTTTTACTTTCAGAAATGACTAATGCCATTATGCTTCTAAAGCACGAACGCTACGTATGAAAGCTTACTAGGCACAAGCAAACGCTTTCCATGAGATATTCCTCTTTATGTAAGTCACCATATTCTTCTATTCAAAGTGTCAAAAGTGCCTCTTTCCCGCCTCTAAAGCACAAATTGGGTCTTGATATACAAAAAATGGTCGAATTTCTAGTTGACATATAAGGATGTAAAGGATAATAAGATTTAAGACCAGATCATCAGTAGATTTGGGGCACTCTGTCGATAGTAATTTGGGGCTGTATTGTTTGTATCAGTAGATTCAGTAAAAAGGTATCGCAAAATCAGCTATTTAGTCACTTTTCTAAAATCATGTGCGCGCACACACACACACACCTTCATCTTTTATGCTCTTGTTAATTAGTATGCGAACGTTATCCGCATAGGGATGATAATCTGGAGAACATTATAAACAAAGATTCTAATGAGCAATATTGATGTATCGCACATGCAGAAAGTAAAGCCATACTTCCAAATTCCAATATGTGAATTTATCTAAGACCAGATAAATCAATAGGCAATTAATCATGAGAATAAGTTACATGCAAGACGCAAATTAAAAAACAACATTGCCCGTATACAATATAACTAGTAACAACCTAAGGAAGACATAGACTCCGTATCTCAAGCAATCCAATACACTGTACCAAATTAAAAGTGGTGTATATCCGCATTTGGCAATACACATAAACCTTTAACATGACAGATCAGTAATGGTCGCACTCTTTATGTCACGATGTAGGACATTTAACTTCGCATTCATGTTGTTTTGAAGGTAACTCAAACTTTCTGGAACATCAAAGCATATTTGTACATGTCAAGCCCAAACAAGACTAGACGTGTTGCAAACAACCATCACAACTTCCATAAGACGCATGCTCGTCTCACACCTTCATCCAAAAAGGAGAGAAAATATATATTAGTACTATAAACAACTCTTATGTTGGCCTTTAATATCCAAACTAAACGTTATTAACTTATTGTAGTATTTATTAACTTATATATATTAGCACAAAAATCAAATGAACACAAGAATACACTTCAGGACATATCACTGTTTACTAAACTCTAGAGGTGCCCAATTCATGATTTAAATGTTATGCAAATCATAAAGTTATATTTAGGCAAAAATTATGCAATAGCTATCACTATACATGTATTAGAGGAATGTTTAGGTTAACAAATCAGGTATTATGCACCTTTTAGCATAGTAGGAGCATATCCTAAATTTGTTATGTATTTACTGATCATAAATACGCCGATGAAACAAATACAAATAGTTCTATATTGTTGCAGTCATTAAACAAATGCTTCAGTTTAAGCTTATCAGCACATAGTGTGTGAAAACCGAATTATAGCTAGAAAACAGTAACGACTACTCGCATTATGACACTTGTAGCCGATTGTTTACCGGAATTTTAAGTAAAGCAGGATGAACACCTCTGGTCTACACACAAAATGTCGAAATGAATATATGTATCTATATATTAAGCATATAAAAAACGAATATTGCGTTTTTAGTATGAAACTTATTAAGAACACTTAGATCCTTAACTAATCAGAATTTGCCAAACGCTCAAACAACTAGCTGTGTCAACTTCAAACAATCATCATGATTATGATGCATCACTAAGTCACTTCTCAAAAAGCAACGGCAAACATTCTCTAATATATAAATGCGGGTATAAATGCGGGTCCAATTCCCGACAAGAGAGTCGTAGATGCTAACCTTTGGTGCATCGCCTCATTCAGGATAACGTTGAAAACATGGTAATGTTGTTCCATTCCAACCATGTAAGAAGTGACGGGGCAAAAGAGGTGGGAGACAAACTATCTCATGTACTGTGTTTCGGGTTAGATGCCACACAAGTAAGGAAAAAATTTCCTGATCCATTTACTTAACAAATAGCATCAGACTCTCATTCATGCTCACCGGATAAAGATACTCATTAGGAGCTAGGTGATCACCAATTAGATTTTGCAGCCAAACATCATGAGATACGGAAACATTCCATCTGTAACCTGAAATTGAACCCGGCTTCTGTTCATCCCAATCATGGACGAATGTCCAGTGTGAGGGGCGGCTATCAGCATCGTCTCGGTTATTGTACCTGTGGACATGATAACGAATTTATGAGATATTGACAAATATAGGACGTGCAAAGTGACAATAACTGTCGTATGGGCTGGAAAAACTACTGAGTCTAAGAGAAGAGTTACTAGAAAACATGTTCTGTGTAAATTGAGTAATTGGAGGACTGCACATGCCTGGCATGATAAATGGTGTGCAATTTTGAGTGAGCATATTACAACTATATGATGCTAGAATGAATAATAAGTGTACAGTCGTTGATATAATTCAGAATGGTAACTGGTGTTGGCCAGAGGAGTGCTATGACAGACATATTAAGTTGAGATGGATCCAAAATCCTACTAAGACAGTGGTAACCTATTGGCATCTTAACAATGGCTTTTGGTGATCATCAGTTTCTTACAGGGCAGTTTAAATTGGTAATTTTAAACTCCACCACAAATTAAAAACATATCGGGTCGTAGAGCTAGCAATTAACATCCAAACGTACAGCTAGCATCTTCAATTTTTTTAGGTAATGCATATGGTAGTCAAACAGCCAATGAGTCCTGAGTCCTGACCACTGGGATCATATTGTGTTGCCAAAACATGTATTAGCAAAACGGCTTACGATTGAAAAGTAGATATGTTAGTATTTGATTACATACTGCATTTGAAGGTTCATAACTTCATCTCGACTTTGTCATTATTAGGCGCTAATGGTGATGGACGAGTACATTGCAGCCTCATACTAGGTGACTTAATAGCATTATACGTCGGTCTAGGAAGTATGTAATGGTTATTATCAAAAGTAAATCATGTGAAGGTTGAGCAATGGACATTTTCTAATGTTTTTTTCCAAGTTTGATGATGCCTAAACGGTCATTGTGCTTATTTATAAGGTTAATCTGAACTATTACTAGATCGAAAGAATGAAATTAGAAGATAACATCAAGGTTTCAAGGCAATATGTCGAAAATGATGACAATGAAATTGTGAGCTGAGAAAAAGTTAGCGTAACAGAGCTTGCTAACTTAGCGTAGGGATTGAGAGAAATTTTAGGTATGAAACTACAATGGATAAATAAACGATGGATCCAAAAAATGGGGGTCCAAGACCATGTCGGAACAACATAGGCCAAGTGGCTGCATGGTTTCTATTGATTGAGCAAAGCAGGGTGAGATCCATCAAAATGAGTGAGCCTCTTACAATATCTTGTGCTAAGCATAGATATATCCTGTTTTAATGGTTGATTCCGTCATAGACATAGGCTAAGTTGGTGAAATTGGCTTCAAAATAGTTCCAGGTAATCAAGATAATCTAGATTCTATCAAAAGAAACAATTCGTATCATGCTCTATACGCTTTAAAGGTGGTTCTTAATCTAAAATAAGATTAAAAAAAAACCGTAACTTCTAGCTATCAAACAACAGTAAACCCACCACCACAAGTGATGGTGCATGTTTGCAGTAATATAGTTTCCGCATTTGATATTATAAAAGAAGATTGGAATGTACCTGCTGCTGCTATAGTGTCAGTTTAGGAGTGATTAGAGGGTCCAAAAGCCTCAACCCACTAAACAATGGCTCATAAGTAATAAGCAATTGGCGAGTGGCGATGTCACAAAAGAAGATTTTGACATGCCACAACGTTCGCCTACTAGTTGTGAGGTCGCCTGGAGTGTCATGGTTAAGACCTCCATTGTACCGAGTTCATCCAGCCATGGGACTGGTATGGATCTCCTAAACTCATACCGACCATTTCTAAACTCATAAAAGTTTACGCCTTTGATATTTTTGAAGCTTGGATCTGGTCTGTATTCATGTGTTACCACTGAGGCTGCCCACCCTCCTCCGGCACTCTTTATATCATGATGTATGACGTGTAACTTGTCATTCATGTCGTTTTGAAGGTAACTCAAACCTTCTGAAATAACTTCCATGCTCGACTCACACCTTCATCACAAAAGGAGAGAAAATGCATTAGCTCAATAAACGAATCTTATGTTAGCCTTTAATATCCAAACTAATAATGCCATACACTTGAGGCCTGTCTGGTATCAAACACTTTATGCAGCGTTTTACCAACCAAAATTCGGATCATTTTAAACATTTTAAACTCAAATCACTATAGATAAACCCCCAAATATAACGTTAAGATAAATTAAGGTAATGAAATAAGCAGATCAAACACAAACAATGACCATTATTCAACAAGATAATCAAATAAGTAACTAGATAAGCAAATCCAACACAAAGATTAGAAATAACCTTTGATAAAACTTTGATAGTTAGCTCATTCTTTTTCTTGTAAAACAACCTTAGATCTGGTCGTAGACATAACTTTTGCAAAGATTAATAACAAGAGAAATAGAGATAGAATGAATACCTATTCTCAGATCTGGTCGTAGCTATAAAGATGGTTGAAAATATTAAAGTTTGAACAGGATATATGATGAGTAGTGTTTTATTGAATGAACATTTCGACATTTATATATTAAAGCTTCTCCACCTACCACCAAATAATTCTTTTAAACAAACTATCTAATTCTTTTAAACAAACTATCTGGTTCAATTTCAACTGGTTTTCAAAAGTGATACATTTAACATACAGCTAGCTTTGTGCTTTTAGCCTTTTACTTGTCTTTGTGCTTTACAGTAAATACTACCTACCTACTTTACCCCCAAAAAGTAATGGTAATTTTGTGCTTGGGAAAATTTCATTTTTTGACTTTAAATTTCATATATATCCAATCTTACTTAAAAATTTCATATATGTCTCTCATTTTAATGCAAATTTTCATATATATCCAATCTTACTTAAAAATTTCATATATATCCAATTTAAAACTTGAAATTTCATATATGTCCAAATACCTAATTTATATATAATTAAAACCTTAAAATACATATCAATTATCATTTAAACCTAAAATAACTATTATATCCGTGTTTCTCTACCTAATAATATGTATATCTAATCACTAAAACAACGACAAATCATTAAAATTCCATAAAAACAAATCTGACTAACCTTGCAATAGATAATAACTCGACAATCAGTATTCTTATCAAGTTGTGACACTACTTCCGTCTTTAATTTTACAAACACGATTTATTGGTTCCATCAATATCTTGATCACCTTCTTCTATTTATGAATATTATCCAATGATGTTAGTATTATTTTGATTAGTTTATCATTTTTTTGATATATGATATAGTAAGCTTTATTTTGCTACCAATCGAATGATATAACTTTTGTGTTTGTTTGGTAATCGTAGTTAGATCTTTTCTTCTTTTATTCTTAAATACTTTGATAAAATATGTTTTGCATCAATGTGTGCGCATATAATAATTTGCAACATTGCTTATATAAAAATATATGAAATTTATATGTAAATATTAAAAAAAGTATATAATGGTTATTTTATGTTTAAACAATATTTAATATGTGTTTTATATTTTTAATTATATTTAAATTGAGTATTTGGACATATATGAAATTTCAAGTAAAAAATTGGACATATATAAAATTTTATGTTTAAAGTTGGATATATATGAAATTTTTAAGTAAGATTGGATATATATGAAATTTTTTGTTAAAAGAGGGACATATATGAAATTATCCCTTTGTGCTTTTACTTGTCTTTGTTCTTTAGGCCTTTTATATGAAGAGATACCACATGACTCAAGTAAAATTGTATACTATTGATATCCACAAACGGGTTAAAATGTAGCTAAATTGTACTATTGTGAGTTAATCATAGAGGAGCATGTCTCTTATAAGAAAACTGTTTACAATTAATGTTGGGAATAAATCTATGCATACTTGTTACCCCTGCTAGTTGATTATTCGTACCCCTGCTAGAGTAAGTTCCCCCTGCCAAATAACAAAGGCAGGGGAATTGGTTCCCCTGCTGAAGTCAAAGGCCCTGCCGTCAGAGATAAACTTGGAATAGATTTTTACGCGTTTCAGTTACTACTCCTTAATACTTTCCAAGTTTGTTAGTAGTGATCTTGTACGTGAGTCCTTATGCCTATAAAAGGACTCACTAGGTTAGCATGCAAAGTTTGTCTTTCTCTATTGTCTTTTATTATCATACTTTAAGGTTTTGTCGACCCTAATACCATTTTAGGGTATTCGTATATCATTGATATATTAAAGTTCAACGTTTGCCTCAATCATATTGTTCTTGTGCTAAACATTATATTCCGCATCTTGTTTAGTTACTTTGCTTTGCAAAGTTTCTCTAGTGTTAGATTGAATACTTTCTTTCTATCACAACCCTTAAACAAGCTATTAAGGTTTAAGATCTGGGTTTGGGATCAACAAGTGGTATCAGAGCTTGTTGAGAAACTTTGTCTAAACCAAGAACAAAACCCTCATTTCAACCATGTCTTCAGACTCTTCCTCAAACAACAATAACCACAATAACCTCAAATTACCCATGTTGGATCCTGAAAACTTTGAATTATGGGAATTCAGAATCCAACAATACCTCAAAATGGAATACTATGTTCTCTGGGAGATCATAGAGTTTGGTGATCAATTCAACAAAATGGTGGCAGTTGAAGAGGGCAAGGAAGAAGAGAAAGGTGAAAGTTCCAAAGATAAGGACAAGAAGAAATCTGCTGCTCTTTGTGATAAGGAAATACTGGCCAGAAGACATGATGTCAGGGCTCACAGCTCATTGTTGTTGGCTCTACCTGATAGACATCAACTAAGATTCAGAAAATACAAAACAGCTAAGGAATTATGGGAAGCCATAGGCACAACTTTTGGAGGAAATGAAGCCACAAAGAAGAAGAAGAAGAATCAAATGCTTGATGACTTTGCTTCTTTCAAAGCAATTGGTGATGAATCATGATAGGTGTGAAAACACCCATCCTTTTACCACTTATTTCTTGCTAAAACAAGACCAAAACGCGTATTTAATGTCATTTGTTTGGAATTATGCGTGGTTTGTGTGTTTGTTGTGTTTTCCGAGCCAACCGGATAAATATTGGAGAAAACATGGGATTGCACGAGTTTTATCGAGGAAAAAGACAAAAAGATGAAGTCTATAGTCCAAGAGATGCAAAAGATTTGAAGTCAATGGGCCTATTTGAAGATTTATCGAAGAAAAGGACCAAAGACGGAAGATTTACCGATGTCGAAGAAACTCAAGTCTATTAAATGAAGAAATTAAAAGACGAGTTGAAATTATTCGTCGACAAATCCCGAATCGAAATCGAAAACGTCAACTTTTCTGAAAAGACGAGAAGACAAAAAGAAAGGAAGAAAGCCCACTCACCAACCAAGGGAGAAGCCTATAAATACTCCTCCCATTCAAGACTCCACAAGTTCTTTTCTGTTATTTTTCTTTCCGAGTTCTTAGGAAGAAACCATCTCCCTTAAGGAGTGGTTTCCATTTTTCTTTGATTTCTTCCAATCTTGTAAGTTTAATCTTTCCACTTGTTTGTTGAATCTTAAATCATTAATACAAGTCTACTTTTAATCTTTCCATCATCTTGTTCTTCATCTCTTTTTGATTCTAAGCTCTTAAGTTCTATTTTATTGGATTGATCATAAAAAGTAAGTGGGTTTTGCGTTTTTGTCGTTTTGGATTGATGTTTACCTTAGGTAAATGATTCATGGTGCAATTGGTATAAGTTTTGATTAAAAAACTTGGTGAATTTTGGTGTAAAACTCGTGCTTTGGTAACTCCCTGTTCTTCGCGCTACAGTTACTGATCTTGCCCAAATTCCGTATAGGGATTTGTGTTTTCTGTTGGTTCGGAATATCAACATATTCCGGATCAAGGTGGTGAATTGTTGTTTATTTGGAATATTTAAAATATTCCGAGTAGTGTTTCATTTTCTTGATTATTCGGAATATCAATATATTCCGGATATGTTTTCATCAAAATATTCCGAATAGGGTTTTTCTACAATATTCCGCATGGTTGATTTTTAATTATTCCGCATAGCCTTATTTTTCAAATATTCCGCATAGATATTCCGCATAGGGCTTCTTTAAACATTTCGCATAGAGTCAATTTTAAATATTCCGCATTAGGGTTTTTCTCAAATATTCCGCATAGGCTAAATATTCCGCATAGGCTTTCTCTTTATATTATTCCGCATAGTCTTTCTCAGTACAATATTCCGAGTATGGGACATTATTCCGCATGACCGTATTATTCCGAGTAAGACCAAATGTTCCGGATAGACTGAAGTATTCCGAGTAGAGCAGGCATTCCACATAGACATTCCGAATAGAGATTGCCAGTTTTATTCTACGTTGAGGTACTTACTGTTTCATTTAAATTCTGGCTTTATTCTCAGTTTTTGTCTTTAGTTTAATTTTGTTATTTCTTGCACTTATCATTTTAGTAGATTTAGACCAAAGCTCCCCCTTTTAGTCACCAATTACAACAATTCCACTTTTGACCGTGATCAATTCGAGAAGATACCGAGAACGAAACAACGACATATATCAATTGGGTACGAGCAACCTAAAGAAAGATTTTGCAAGCAAAAACCTTTTATTAACCAACCAAAAGTTAGTTATTAAAATGGCGCCGCTGCCGGCTCTTCTCGTTAAGATCAACAGTTTTTTGTGAGAAAAATTGGATTTTGGGATCCGTTCTTTCGGGAACGTTGTTTTCAAGCACAAAAAATTTCAAAAATCCATAAAAATATAAAATTTTCAAAAATACAAAAACATTAAAAAACCTATAAAAACCAAAAATATTTTCTCTTGCATTTTCTTTTTAGTGTATGCGTACTCGATCAACGTCTTATTCAGAGCCCGAGACTCTCGAACAATTAGACATGGCCGGTGTACACAACAACAATAATAATCCACCCCTCCCAAACAACAACAATAATAATCATCCACCCCACCAAAACATGAATAATCCACCCTTACCCGACCTACGAACCATGGAGGAGCTATGTCAACCCACGATGAACGGACGTGGAGGCCCGATTGCACTGATGCATGTCACGGCTCAGGAGTTTTCGTTGAAGCATCACATGATCCAGCAAGTGCAAACTAACCCATTTCGCGGAATTCCGGATGATGATGCCAACAAACACCTCGACAAATTCATTACCATCACCAGAGCATGAAGTCCCCCGGTGTTTCTATGGATGACCTTCGCCTTCAACTCTTTCCCCACTCGCTTTCTCACCATGCCAAAAAATGGTTTGACCGTCTCCCAAAGAACTCTATTCATACTTGGGACGACATGACTCAACGCTTTTTATCGCGCTACTTCCCACCATCCATGGTCACGAGCCTTCGTAACCAAATTAGTGGATTCATGCAAGACAATGATGAATCGCTTTTTGATGCTTGGGAACGGTACAATGATTTGATCGACCACTGTCCTAATCACAATATGCTCCCCGTCACTCTCATTGATACCTTCTACAATGGTCTCACTTTTCGTGATCGTGACACGATCAATGCCGCCGCCGGTGGTACTTATGAAAAGGAGACCGGAGGAGTGTCGAGAGTTGATTGAAAACATGACTACTCACCACAAGAATTGGGATTCATCCGCATCCTCAAGATCTAACTCGAGAGTCAATGTTTCTTCTACTACTTCCAATCCTGAGATGACTGAAATTTCTCGACAACTCGCTGAGATGAACAAGAATTTCATGACCATGGCCACAAACCACTTTCAACAAGCTAAAGCCGTTGCTATTACTTGTGACACATGTGGTGGTCCTCATTCTTATAATGATTGTCCTTCTACTCAAGGCAATTATTCTGAAAACGTTAATGCAGCATACGGTACTTATCCCACGGGAGGCTATCAAGCTCGCCCTCAAGGAGACCGTAGCTTGCTAAGTTATCGTTCCAACAATTATCTTGCTCCACCCGGTTTCCCTCCTCAGAACCAAAACCAACAACAAAGCTATAACCGAAACAACCAATCCCAACCTCGTGCTCAAAATCAATATCAATCCCAAAGAAACCCATACCCAACTCAAGGAAATTCTCAAGCTTACCAAGCTCCACCTCTCAATCAACCGATGGCAGTGAATCAAGACGTCGAGACGTTCATGAAGACTAATCGAGAGATGGTGACGAATCTTCAGAGTCAATTTGTCAACTTGAAGAATGACATGGCGAAACAAGGGAACGATATTCGAGCTGAGCTTAGGAATGATATGGCAAAACAGAGCAATGAGATCCGTGCCGACATCAGAGATTCTTTCAGCACTCAAGCGCTTAACATTCGTGATATGACTGGTTCGCTCATCCAAGGTAATCAACCCTCTCCTTCGGGTACTCTTCCGAGTAACACCGTTGCGAATCCAAGAGGGGAGATGAAAGAAATCACCACTCGTAGTGGAAAAGGTTATATGGAACCTGAGCTTCCTACACCTCCACCCGTGATTGTGAACAAGGAAAAAGAGCAACTTTCCTCACCTCCTTCACCTTCTATCCCCATTTCCCTACCACCTATGGTTGTGAGTGATCCTATTCCCCTAAAGCCTTCTTTTTCATCCAATATACCTTATCCTTCAAGGTTGAGGAAAGAGAAGCAAAAGAGCAAGGATGATATTCAGGTTTCAAACTTTCTAAAAATGTTTAAGCAATTGAATTTTAACATCTCCTTTGCCGAGGCTCTCGCTCACATGCCCAAATACGCTAAGATGTTTAAAGATCTTCTAAGTGATAAGGAAAAGCTTCTTGACATTGCTCAGACCCAACTTAATGAGAACTGCTCCGCAGTGATTTTAAGGAAATTGCCCACCAAACTTGGTGATCCGGGTCGCTTCTTGATTCCTTGCAACTTCCCGGGAGTAGAGAATTGCATGGCCCTAGCCGATCTAGGTGCCAGTATAAACTTAATGCCTTTAAGTGTTTGGAAGCAATTATCTCTCCCCGAGCTAGTCCCCACCAAAATGACTTTGGAATTAGCCAACCGTACGGTTGCTTATCCAGTGGGGATAGCCGAAGATGTCTTTGTTGGCGTTGACAAATTCACCTTCCCGGCGGATTTTGTTGTCGTTGACTACGAGATGGATCCTCGTGTTCCATTAATCGTTGGACGTCTATTCCTGAGGACCGGTCGCACTCTCGTTGATGTAGCCGCGGGTGAAATAATCATGAGAGTTGGTGACGACAAAATTGTCTTCAACATGGGTAAGATTTCTAAGCAACCGTATTCTTATGAGAGTGTTAATGCTATTGATGTTCTCGATGAGGCTTGTGAAGAACATTTTCATGATGCTTGCAAAAGTACTCTTTCTTCTCTACCCAATGTTGAGACCGTTGCCTCAATTGCTCCGGCATTGACTCCTTTTGGAGAAAGTGACTTGGATGATTTTGAAGCTAGCTTGGGTCCTCTCGATATTAAGTATGATGATTCTTCCACTGATTGGGATGAAGACATTCGTACTATTGAGAGACTTCTAAATGAAGACCCGTTTCCTCCTCCCTCTCCTAAAGAGGTGACTAATGATGATCCATCGTTAGTTACACCATCTATTGAGGATCCTCCTACTCTTGAGCTTAAGGACCTACCTCCTCATCTTGAGTACGTTTTCCTTGAAGACAACGAGAAGTTACCGGTCATCATCGCGAAGGACCTGAAAGAAGAAGAAAAAGCCCGACTTGTCGCCGTGTTGAAGAAGCATAAAAGAGCTATCGCTTGGAAAATCTCCGACATTCGCGGTATTGATACTCACTTCTGCACACATAAAATTCTCATGTAGGACGACTTTAAGCCCACAATTCAAAGCCAACGAAGGGTGAATCCTAAAATCCATGAAGTCATCAAAAAAGAGGTTATCAAACTTCTTGATGCGGGTATGATTTACCCTATTTCGGATTCACCATGGGTTAGTCCAGTCCATTGTGTGCCTAAGAAAGGCGGAATTACCGTTGTGCCCAATGCAAACAACGAGTTGATTCCTACCCGTCTCGTTACTGGGTGGAGAGTTTGTATAGACTACCGCAAACTCAGTGATGCCACGAGAAAGGATCATTTCCCTCTACCTTTTATGGACCAAATGCTTGAACGTTTAGCGGGTAATGAATATTACTGCTTTCTTGATGGTTTCTCGGGTTATTTCTAAATACCCATCGATCCCCAAGATCAAGAGAAGACAACATTCACTTGTCCCTATGGCACCTTTTCTTATAAAAGAATGCCTTTTGGCTTATGCAATGCCCCCGGGACTTTCCAAAGGTGCATGTTGGCTATCTTCCATGACATGGTTGAGCAAACCATGGAAGTCTTCATGGATGATTTCTCGGTCTTCGGGGATTCCTTCTCTTCTTGCCTTGCCAATTTGGAACGTATGCTTAAGCGGTGCGAAGACACTCGCCTTGTTCTGAATTGGGAAAAATGCCATTTTATGGTAAAAGAAGGCATTGTGCTAGGACACAAAATCTCTAATGCCGGTCTTGAAGTCGACCGTGCTAAAGTAGATGTCATAGCCAAATTACCTCCACCTTCAACCGTGAAGGGTGTGAGAAGTTTTCTGGGTCATGCGGGCTTCTATCGTCGATTCATTCAGGATTTCTCTAAAATCGCTCGCCCGATGACCCACCTCTTTGAAAAAGATACTCCTTTTATCTTTTCTAAAGAGTGTATCGAAGCCTTCAATCTTCTTAAGGATAAGCTAACTAAGGCACCGGTCTTGGTTACCCCTAATTGGGAGCTGCCTTTTGAGTTGATGTGCGATGCTAGCGACTTTGCTATTGGTGCGGTTTTGGGACAAAGGATCAACAAACATTTCCAACCAATCCACTATGCTAGCAAAACAATGACGGGGGCTCAATTGCATTATACGACAACCGAAAAAGAGCTTTTAGCTGTTGTCTATGCTTTTGAAAAATTTCGCCCCTATCTTGTTTTATCCACCACAATTGTATACACGGACCATTCCGCGTTGAAGTACTTGATGACTAAACACGACTCTAAGCCAAGACTTCTTCGCTGGGTTTTACTCCTTCAAGAATTCAACATTGAAATTCGTGACAAGAAGGGTGCTGAAAACCTAGCCGCGGATCATCTGAGCAGACTTGAGGATCCATATCAAGGGGATCATCCGAACAAAGAGATCAATGATTCTTTCCCCCTTGAGACCTTAATGTCTATAAATCTCAATCTTGATGGCACCCCGTGGTTTGCCGATATTGCAAACTACTTAGCGGGTGGTGTTCTCATCCAAGGGTTAACATCCCAACAAAAGAAGAAGTTCTTGAACGATGTTAAGACTTACTTTTGTGATGACCCTTTTCTATTCAAACAATGCGCTGACTTGATTATTCGCCGATGTGTTGACGGACCGGCAGCTTTTGACATTCTCTAGGCTTGCCACAAAGGACCCACCGGTGGTCACTTTGGTCCCAACTACACCACCAAAAAAGTGTTTGACTCGGGATTCTATTGGCCCACCATTTATCGTGATGCTCACGAGATGGTTAAACATTGTGATGCTTGCCAAAAACAAGGCAAGATCACACATAAAGATGAGATGCCTCAAAATTTCATACAAGAATGTGAAATCTTTGATGTATGGGGCATCGACTTTATGGGGCCATTCCCTTCTTCTAAAGGCAACAAATACATCCTTGTCGCTGTCGACTACGTTTCTAAATGGGTTGAAGCCAAAGCTTTACCCACTAACAACGTGAGGGTGGTTTGTAATTTCTTGAAACAACTGTTTGCTCGTTTCGGTGTTCCTCGTGCTATTATCAGTGACCGCGGGACTCATTTTTGCAACGATCAATTTGCAAGAGTCATGGCTAAGTATGGTGTCAATCACCGTCTTTCCACCGCTTATCATCCTCAAACCAACGGTCAAGCCGAGATATCCAACCGTGGATTGAAGAGAATTTTGGAACGTACTGTGGGAGAGCATCGTGCCTCGTGGGCCGATAAACTTGATGATGCTCTGTGGGCTTTCCGTACCGCCTATAAGACGCCGATTGGTTGTACACCTTATCGTCTTGTGTACGGGAAAGCTTGCCACCTCCCTATCGAGCTGGAACATAAGGCATACTGGGCCTTGAAGTGGGCTAACTTCGACATCAACAAAGCCGGTGATTTTCGCAAGATTCAACTCAACGAGCTACAAGAATTGAGGAATCAAGCTTACGAGAACTCATTGATCTACAAGGAGAAGACCAAGATTATCCACGATGCTAAAATCAAGAACCAAAAGTTCCACGTTGGTGATCAAGTCTTACTTTTTAACTCTCGGTTGAAGATTTTCTCAGGCAAGTTGAAGAGCCGCTGGTCTGGTCCATTCACCATCGCCAATGTCTTTCCCTATGGCACCATTGAGCTTTCTCAGCCAAATGGGCCCAACCTCAAGGTGAATGGCCAGCGTTTGAAATTGTACTTTGGTGAGGACATCTCTCAAGAGATGATTCCATCCCTCACCACGTTTCCCTTGAATTAGTTCGGGACCGAGTCAGGCTCGCGACTCAGTAAACAAAAACAAGCGCTCCTCGGGAGGCAACCCGAGTATCTATCCCCCTTTCCCGTTTTTCATCCTAAGTGTAGGGGGAGCTATATAGGTTGCTTGTATTTGTATGGTGATGTGATTACAGGGATAATTGCACTCTTGGAATCTTTGAAGAACCGTGCTCCCATGTTATCCGCAATACCGGTTCTATCTCTCAACTATCGTGATTCAGTTATCTTCATGTTCACATTTGAAATTGATCACTTTAGTCGTCTCTTCCTTATCTTGATTTAACCAACGTGCACAATGTCTGTGACACCCCAGGCAAATCCCACATCGGCTGTGGCCAGGAGAGATCTTGGTTCATAAGATAACAGTCGCCTTCTCATGACACAACGCGTTTTGTGGTCTACTGCACGTGGGGTTCTTAGGAACTGGCAGTTAAGCGTGCTCATGGAAGAGTAGTACTGGCTTGGGTGACCTGCCGGGAAGTCTTCACAAGAGGGCCACAAAGCAAAGCCGTGAGCTTGCGGGCAAAGCGGACAATATTGTGGTCTGAGTAGGCGGGATGTTACAAGTGGTATCAGAGCCACTCCTGAGCCGTTCGGGATGGTGGGGCAAACCTCATCGAGGACGATGAGTCCCGAAGGGGGGGTGACTGTGACACCCCAGGCAAATCCCACATCGGCTGTGGCCAGGAGAGATCTTGGTTCATAAGATAACAGTCGCCTTCTCATGACACAACGCGTTTTGTGGTCTACTGCACGTGGGGTTCTTAGGAACTGGCAGTTAAGCGTACTCATGGAAGAGTAGTACTGGCTTGGGTGACCTGCCGGGAAGTCTTCACAAGAGGGCCACAAAGCAAAGCCGTGAGCTTGCGGGCAAAGCGGACAATATTGTGGTCTGAGTAGGCGGGATGTTACAATGTCATAAGTGTAGGGGAGACTTTTTCCCACATGCTTAAACATTGAGGACAATGTTTATCTTAAGTGTAGGGGAGACTTCTATCAAAGTTTTAAGTGGACTTTTCCATTAAAATGCCTTCATTTAACCGGAAAATCATCTTTTTCAACATTTTTCAAATTTTTAATTAACTTTGGCCATTTTGTCGTAATTTTTAATTTTCATCGTTGCTTTCATATGTATATATCCCAAAATAAAGTCAAAAATATTAATAAAATGGTGTAGCTAGTTTTGAAATCTTTGACATATTAGGCCCGTTGCGATTATTTTGACTCAACTCGAATAGACTTGTCTAAGTTTATTCTAGCTAGTATCCTTAACCATGTAGACCTTAATTGGTTTATTAGGCTAAGCATCCACGAGTCTCATTACTTGAGATTTTAAATTGTGGAGGACGAGAAATGATAGAGTCAATTATAAGTCGGTGGTCTTGCACAAGCTCACTTGGTGTAATTATTTGCCTATTCTCCCATCACTTGCTAATAATTTATCTGCAATAAGTAAGGTTGTACGATTTGAAAGGTTACTTAGCTTTTAGCCCAAGATCGTTTAAAAGTTGCTCGGTAATGATAAGAGTTCATAGCCAAGGCATAACTTATGAAGCGGGGCGCGAAGATTGGCGAGTCCAAAAAGGCCCTAACAAGGCATGAGGATTCCATTTTATTGCTAAAGATCCAAGGTGATGTGAAAAGCATTATTCCCGAAATCGATATGAAGGATCAAGACTCACGACGAAAAGCAATCAACTCCCATAAAGATCATGGAGAAGTCTATCCGAAAAGACCCTAACAAGGTATGAGGATAAATAGATCCAAGTCCGAAAAGGAGGCGGATCGTTGTATCTCAAAATCCCAATTAGAGATTGAAGAAATAATCATGAAGTCGTGGTCAACAAAGCTGGAGTACCCCTCAAAAGTCTCCAAGTGAAGAAACTCTATAACGAAGAGAAGACCATTATCTCAAAAACGTCTCTCGAAGATATGAAGTATGAAGTACATGCCAAATATCGGCCCGAGAAAGGTCTCAAATCGTGAACCAAGTTATGCCAAGATATGAACTTTTTGATATCCCGAGAAGCAGTTTTAAGAGATTTTGTCCTTTAGCTAACTATTGATCAAATCGTCCTACTTTGCTTTCAGCCTAAATAAACTATCGAAATAAGTCCAAAAATGCATCTTCATGATCATTCTACGACAAAAATAAAATATAAGAGATACACCTAGGAATAAGGGAGTTTAAGCATATAATTAAGCCATGTATGTAAGTGTTTGAATTGCTAACTTATAATAACAATGATCTCGTTTTTAAGCTTAGTTTGGGGAACGTGAAACTTGAGGGTGATAAATCTTCGCAGCACCAAAGCCCTAATGTAAGTCCTTGATTTCTTTGCAAGTTATTTCCATACAGCTATTTTCAAGTGAAAATGGTTTCTATCCTTTTGTCTCCTTTAAAGTTTTAATTCCCCTTAGTATTTAAATTTTTGTTTAAGTAGTATGTTAATAAGGCCAAGGTTGATTAATTATGAGAAAAATGTAAATTTGCTTTATCACTAAGCATTGCATGAGGGCATGGCAATGGTTAAGTGTAGGGGATTTGATAGGTGTGAAAACACCCATCCTTTTACCACTTATTTCTTGCTAAAACAAGACCAAAACGCGTATTTAATGTCATTTGTTTGGAATTATGCGTGGTTTGTGTGTTTGTTGTGTTTTCAGAGCCAACCGGATAAATATTGGAGAAAACATGGGATTGCACGGGTTTTATCGAGGAAAAAGACGAAAAGATGAAGTCTATAGTCCAAGAGATGCAAAAGATTTGAAGTCAATGGGCCTATTTGAAGATTTATCGAAGAAAAGGACCAAAGACGGAAGATTTACCTATGTCGAAGAAACTCAAGTCTATTAAATGAAGAAATTAAAAGACGAGTTGAAATTATTCGTCGACAAATCCCGAACCGAAATCGAAAACGTCAACTTTTCTGAAAAGACGAGAAGACAAAAAGAAAGGAAGAAAGCCCACTCACCAACCAAGGGAGAAGCCTATAAATACTCCTCCCATTCAAGACTCCACAAGTTCTTTTCTGTTATTTTTCTTTCCGAGTTCTTAGGAAGAAACCATCTCCCCTAAGGAGTGGTTTCCATTTTTCTTTGATTTCTTACAATCTTGTAAGTTTAATCTTTCCACTTGTTTGTTGAATCTTAAATCATTAATACAAGTCTACTTTTAATCTTTCCATCATCTTGTTCTTCATCTCTTTTTGATTCTAAGCTCTTAAGTTCTATTTTATTGGATTGATCATAAAAAGTAAGTGGGTTTTGCGTTTTTGTCGTTTTGGATTGATGTTTACCTTAGGTAAATGATTCGTGGTGCAATTGGTATAAGTTTTGATTAAAAAACTTGGTGAATTTTGGTGTAAAACTCGTGCTTTGGTAACTCCCTGTTCTTCGCGCTACAGTTACTGATCTTGCCCAGATTCCGTATAGGGATTTGTGTTTTCTGTTGGTTCGGAATATCAACATATTCCGGATCAAGGTGGTGAATTGTTGTTTATTCGGAATATTTAAAATATTCCGAGTAGTGTTTCATTTTCTTGATTATTCGGAATATCAATATATTCCGGATAGTGTTTTCATCAAAATATTCCGAATAGGGTTTTTCTACAATATTCCGCATGGTTGATTTTTAATTATTCCGCATAGCCTTACTTTTCAAATATTCTGCATAGATATTCCGCATAGGGCTTCTTTAAACATTCCGCATAGAGTCAATTTTAAATATTCCGCATTAGGGTTTTTCTCAAATATTCCGCATAGGCTAAATATTCCGCATAGGCTTTCTCTTTATATTATTCCGCATAGTCTTTCTCAGTATAATATTCCGAGTATGGGACATTATTCCGCATGACCGTATTATTCCGAGTAAGACCAAATGTTCCGGATAGACTGAAGTATTCCGAGTAGAGCAGGCATTCCACATAGACATTCCGAATAGAGATTGCCAGTTTTATTCTACGTTGAGGTACTTACTGTTTCATTTGTATTCTGACTTTATTCTCAGTTTTTGTCTTTAGTTTAATTTTGTTATTTCTTGCACTTATCATTTTAGTAGATTTAGACCAAAGCTCCCCCTTTTTAGTCACCAATTACAACAATTCCACTTTTGACCGTGATCAATTCGAGAAGATACCGAGAACGAAACAACGACATATATCAATTGGGTATGAGCAACGCAAAGAAAGATTTTGCAAGCAAAAACCTTTTATTAACCAACCAAAGTTAGTTATTAAATCAGTTGGAGCTATTTACAATAGGCTTCAAGATATGGTGGCCCAGCTGGAGTTCTTTGATATTGATGTGACAAGAGAGCAGGTGAATACCAGGTTCCTTAACAGCCTCCAGAAAGAATGGTTTGTCTGCAAGGCAATTTGGCAGAATAAGGATGACTTGGATAACAAGAACATTGATGACATATACAATAACTTGAAAGTTTTTGAACCTGTTGTCAATGAGATGAAGTCAAAAGGAACTATTCCCACCAACTCAAGTGGATCTACTGATTCCCCTGCCAACATGGCATTCATATCTCAAAGCGGTGGGATCACCAAAAGCAGTGGAATTAAAGTAGGCCCTGCTACTTATTCCCCTGCTACCAGGTCTGGATCATCTTATGATGAAGAAAGGACTGCAACATTCAGTCTTGACACTGCTTGTGCTTTTATAGCATCCCAAGGGCCACAAGGATCTACTGTGTTGAATGAAGATTTAAGTCAAATCAGTAAGCAAGGACTGGAGGAGATGGATATCAAGTGGAACATGGCACTGCTTAGCATGAGAGCCAACAGGTTCTACAAAAAGTATGGAAAGAAGATCTCAATCAATCCCTCTAATGTGGCTGGGTTTGACAAAACAAAGGTTGAATGCTACAACTGTGGCAAGAAGGGTCATTTTGCTAGGGAATGCAGAGGACCTAAGACTGGGAACAGCTATAGGAAGGAAACCAGAGATGATGATTCTGGTGCTAAAGCCATGGTAGCTATGCAGGGGATAGATGGAGCAGGTGGATGGGATTGGAGTGCCATGACAGAGAATGTGGAAAGAAATCAAGCATTGGTTGCTGAGGAAAAAGAAGAAGATTTTGCACTTATGGCCATGTCAAGTTCCAGCTCTGACAATGAGGTATATGATGACTCATATTGTACTAAAGCTTGTATGGAAAAATACTGAGTCATTGAATGATCAAATCAGAAAGGTAAAAGCTGACTATATCAATTGTGATAATGACCTTGATAATTATAGACGTGCTTTAGAACAGTTAGAATCCACCATAAGAGAGTTTAAACAAAGAGAAAGTGATTATAGGGATCATATTGTGATTCTAGAAAGATATGCTAAGGAGAATAATAACTCCATTAAGGAGTTAACTGCTGAGCTTGAAGTTTTTAAATCTAACAAAAAGATTGATGATGAAACTGTTGAAAAATTTGGAAAAGCTTCAAAAGATTTAACTAAAGCAGTTGAAATTGGTCAATCTCCTAGGGACAAAACAGGGTTTGGGATTAAAAATGAGCATGCTACCATACCACCACCCCTGCCAATATTCATGCATCTTTTCTTAGAAAAGACCTGTCTTGGACTGGTCTCCCTTGTTTTCAAAAACAGGATGATATTGAGTTTGACTTGAGTGCTTACATACCTAATAGTCTTGATACTGAAGAGCCACTAGTGAAAACTAGTGTTATTAGGGACTTTGAAAAGGAACAGATTGCTTTAAAACAATGGAAAATTGATAACCCTATTCTATTTTTAAGAGAAGGACTTTTTGGTAGTGATTCTAGTTATAATGGTAGTTCACCCAAATCTAAAACCAGATCACAGTCCCCTAAGTCCACCATTAAATATGCTGGTATGTACAGGCCTGTCAGAGGTAATCAAAGAAATTGGAATGACCAGAAGTCTCATCAATTAGGAGAAGACTTTGTGATAAATACAAATCCCTGCTTCACATATGGCAGTTTTGATCACACTTATCAAGAGTGTAAGGCACCAATGGAAGTGGTGGCTGCAAATCCTTTAAAGGATATGCAACCTAAAGCCATTCTTCTAAATACATGGGCAAAATCCTTTTCCCCTGCCAAGTATGTTGCCCCTGCCTTGAGAAACAGGGTGACTGACAAATATGTTGTTCCTGCACTTAGAAAGGTGGATGATGTTCATACCAAGCCCAGCACTTCTGTGACCAACCAACACCTTATAATGCATATAGATCTGGCCATAGACCTTACCAACACATGAATAGAGACCAAAACAAAAGATGGGTTCCCTCTGCTAAGCATAGGGATTCCCTTGCTAAATCTGTGGTATCCTCTGCTAACAAAGTTTTGCCTTCTAGGAACATGGGTAGATGGGGAAAAGCTATGAAAGCCTCAACTCGTTGGGTTTGGGTACCCAAAAGGGGTACTCAGTCTAATGGTGTATCTCTAGTTTTTGATAAGTTATCCTACATTGATACACGAGGTAGATCCAAGTCTGTAATGGCTTGGGTCCCCAAGAAAAACTAATTTGTTTTTCTTTTTGCAGGTGACAAAGAAGACAAGGGTTGATAGAGCATATTGGGATAGTGGATGCTCAAGAAGCATGACTGGACAAAAATCTTATATGTCTAACTTTGTGCCCTTGCATGACAATGATGGTGTTTCTTTTGGAGATGGGCATGGAACAATAACAGGAAAAGGAACTATTGTCACTAATGGGATGACCTTTGATAATGTCTACTTGGTGAAAGAAATCAAGTACAATCTCTTCAGTGTGTCACAGATGACTGATAACAAGAATTTTGTCTTGTTTACTGACACTGAATGCTTGGTGTTAGGAAAGGAGTTTGTCTTACCCCCAGACACTCCTATTGTACTCAGAACACTAAGACAAAAGAACATGTACACAATTGATCTCAAAGACATCTCTCTACAAGACAATGAAACCTGTTTTATTGTCAAAGCCTCAGTTGATGAGTGTAAGAAATGGCATAGAAGACTTGGTCATCTTAACTTCAAGAACATGAACAAACTGGTGAAATATAATCTGGTTCATGGTCTTCCTTCCAAGTCCTTTGCCAATGAACATACTTGTGCTGCCTGTCTGAAAGGGAAGCAACACAGAGCATCTTGCAAATAAAAAACAAGTACGTCCACTACCAAGCCATTGGAACTACTGCATATGGATCTGTTTGGTCCTACTTTTGTGGCAAGCATAAAGAAGAAATGGTACTGCCTAGTGATTACTGATGATTTTTCAAGGTTCACATGGACATTCTTTCTATTTGAAAAGAGTGACACAGCTGATGTACTCATTGGATTCATCAATCAGATTGAATTATCAAAAAGCATGAAGGTAGTAACCATAAGATCAGATAATGGTGGTGAGTTCAGAAATCAGAAACTGGACTCTTTCTGCATAAACAAAGGAATCAAGATGGAATTCAGCATTGCAAGAACACCTCAACAGAATGGAGTTGCAGAAAGAAGGAATAGGACACTCATTGAAGCTGCAAGAACTATGCTGTCTGATTCCAAACTTCCAGTTATCTTTTGGGCTGAAGCTGTATCCACTGCTTGTAATGTACAAAACAGGGCCTTGGTGGTTAAGGCACACAACAATACCCCCTATCAGCTGTTCAATGGAAGACCTCCTTTAATTGACTTCTTCAGACCTTTTAGATGTCATGTGATCATCTTGAACACTATTGACAACCTGGGCAAGTTTAGTGAAAAGGGAGATGGTCGATATTTTGTGGGTTATTCATTAAACAACAAGGGATATAGGGTCTTCAACAAGAAAACAAGCAAAATCACAGAAAATCTTCATGTGGATTTTCTTGAAGACAAGCCTGAAGATGTTCAAACAGGTCCTGATTGGTTCTTTGATATAGAGGTTCTTTCAAAATCTATGAATTATGTACCTGTTGCATTGCAGAATACTAACATTTCAGGTACACAAGAACCAACTGGTGCAGAGAAGCCACCACTGAGGTACATGAATGTACCCTCACTATTTCCTATTGAAGTTGCTGGTGAAGAAGATGATCCTTCTCTAGGAAAAGAACAGCCAACCTCTTCCCCTGCTATGTCCCTTTCTGAAAGCAGCGGAATGGCTGAAAGCATTGGAATCCAGGATTCCCCTGCTAGATCAATTGCTTCCCCTACCACAAAGGATCCTGCTGCTAATGATATTAATGATGAAGAAAGAGTATCCCCACTCATTTCCTCATCTACACCCATATCTGATGGTCCTCTTATATCCAGCAGTGGAAGCAGAATAATTAAGAGTGGAGGTCCAAGTTACTCAGACCTACATTCAGCTCATCAGCATCCATCCCTAGGTCATGCTGTATCTTTTGGAAGTTCTTTTGAGGACTTCTTTCCCTATCAAAATAGTCCCATCAATTATGATTTGGAAGAAGATGAAACAGAAGTTATCATGCAGCCTACCTACAGAATCAATAAGGATCACCCTATCTCTCAGATCATTGGTGATCCTGAAGCCCCTAGACATACAAGGTATACATCAAAGGAGCACAGCTTCATTGCTAACATCACTATGAAGTTCAATCATGACAATATGCAGTGTTGTCTGTTTACTGCATTTCTGTCACAAGAAGAGCCAAAGAAAAATTTTCAGGCTTTAAATGACCCAAGCTGGGTTGAAGCCATGCAAGAGGAACTCTTACAGTTTAACATCCAGGAGGTTTGGATTCTAGTAGATTGTCCAAAATGGGCAAGGCCCATTGGGACAAAGTGGGTACTCAGGAACAAAAAGGATGAAAGGGGGATAGTTGTAAGGAACAAAGCAAGACTGGTGGCACAAGGGTATACACAGGAAGAAGGAATTGACTATGAGGAAGTATTTGCTCCAGTTGCCAGGATTGAAGCCATTAGATTATTCCTTGCTTATGCTTCATTTATGGACTTCACTGTTTTCCAAATGGATGTAAAAAGTGCCTTCTTATACGACACAATTGATGAAGAAGTCTATGTTATGCAACCTCCAGGGTTTGAAGACCCAGAACATCCAGACAAGGTATACAAGGTGAAAAAGGCTATGTATGGACTTCACCAAGCTCCCAGGGCCTGGTATGGAACTCTCTCTAAGTATCTCTTAGATAATGGTTTTAGCAGGGGGAAGATTGATCAGACCCTGTTCATCAAGAAACAAAAGGGTGACCTTCTGCTAGTACAGGTCTATGTTGATGACATCATTTTTGGCTCCACTAACACTATGCTTAGCAAAGAGTTTGCAAAGTTGATGCAAGATAAATTTCAAATGAGTGTCATGGGAGAACTAAACTTCTTTTTGGGGTTACAAGTTCAGCAGCGGAAAGATGGGATATTTATCTCACAAGACAAATATGTGGCTGAGATTGTGAAGAAGTTTGGCATGTCTGAGGGAAAGAAGGTGTCCACACCTATGGACAAGGATCATCCATGGGGCAGAGATGGTCCTGGAAAGCTTATAGATGTCAGGAACTACAGGTCTATGATTGGGTCTCTCATGTATCTCACAGCTTCAAGACTTGACATCATGTTTGTAGTCTGCTTATGTGCAAGATACCAGGTGGCACCAACAAAGTGTCATTTATTTGCTGTAAAAAGAATTTTTAGGTATCTAAAGTGTCATCCAACCTTAGGACTCTAGTATCCCAAAGAGTCACCTTTTGAGTTGATATCTTACTCAGATAGTGACTATGTTGGTGACAACAATGATAGGAAGTCTACAACAGGGGGATGCCAATTTTTGGGAAGCAGGCTTATATCTTGGCAATGTAAGAAGCAGACTATTATGGCCACATCAACAACTGAAGCTGAGTATGTAGCAGCTGCTGCATGCTGTGGTCAAGTACTTTGGGTTTAAAATCAACTGCTTGATTATGGGTATAACTTTCTTAAAACCAAGATATTTATTGACAACAACAGCACCATTTGCATTATTAAGAACCCTGTTTTTCATAGCAAAACTAAACATATTGAAATAAGACATCACTTTATTAGAGATTGTTTTGAGAAAGGACTAATTGTCCCTGAGAAAATTGATACAGAACTTAATGTTTCTGATCTTTTAACAAAAGCTTTTGAAGTGGGGAGGTTTCAGTACCTGGTTGTAGGTATTGGAATGGTTACTCCCTAAACATTGATGTCTATTATGGCATGTATATTCAGGGTTGCCTTATTGCTGTTGTTGTATAGCTGTTAGTCAAATTTTCCATCACTTTTCATTCTACTGCTTTTGAATAGAGATCCCCCTACTGGGGGTTCATTCCCCTGCTAAGAGAGTTTTTCTCTTTAAACTGGGTTTGTTTTTTTTAAAGTGGTTATATGTGGTTTTAGACTAACAATGCAGAGTTCCATATGGTGCATACTACTCCTTGGTGAATCAGATATATGCTCTATGTTTAAGGGGAGGTTAGGTCACACATTTAGGACTCAGGGTATCCTTAGGATGCTCATATATGATCTTAGATCATATCCATTGGTGAATAAGGGTTCAGGGTGATGAGGACTTGCTGCAAAGCTTGTCAGAATTCTGAAACCTTGAGGCACTGTAATGGGTACTTGCACTTCTCTATCAAAACAACTTGCTGTTCAGGTACATATGTGTGGTACACATTGCCAAGACTAACTGACCATAGGTAAGGGAAAAGGTAGGGATGGTGACTAGGGTATGCATATTTTCTTGGGTTGACCAGGTGCAGGGTGACTTATGTATTGACTTTTTGTGCTTCGACCTTTGCTGAATAGAGGACTCTTGAGTTTCTATGTATCTATCTTGTGTATACAAGTGTGTGCATTAGAGCAGAGCTAGTTAGCAATGGTCTCTCCATGACTAGTCTAATACCCCTAGGAAAGTTTCCCCTGCTTTCACTTTTTTCTTCCCCTGCTTTAACATCATTCCCCTGTTTGACCGTTGACCAACAATACCGTTACCCTGTTCATAGCCGTTGGGCCTGCTTGCACAAATTTTGGTTAGGGAATATTTTATTGTTTTTAAAAGATATTTAAGGCGCTTTCTTCGCTGATTGGTAATCTTTACTTTATTATTTCAAATAAATTACTTTTTTATCAAGATTTATCTTTGATATTTTTGCAATTTGAAAATTTGGTCCAATCACAGCTCTCCAATTTGCCTATAAAAACTTAATTCCCTTCACCAGCAGGTCCATCTCTCCCTCTCTACTAAATCCCACCTACCTCTCACCTTTATAAACCTTCAAAATATTTTCAAACTTTATCATGCCTCTCAAAATTGCTGCTAATCATAATCAAATCGCTTTATTACATGATGAACCAGTAGAGTTTGTTGATGCTGTGGCCTTTCTAAAGTCCTCGTATTTTAGAGTGGCCCTTCTCATCAACCCTAGAATTTATACCTTACACATTCAGCAGTTCTGGTCTAAATCCATGACCAAAACAGTGAATGAAGAGGTTACAATTCAAAGCACTGTAGATGGTCATCCCAAGGTGATTACAGTTGCCTCCATCAGGGACAAACTTCTTCTTGATGATGAGGATGGGATAACCAACCTATCTGAGGCTGAAATCTTTGAGGGTCTTGTTAAATTTGGGTACACTCTTTCTAAAGATCAAAAATGTAAGTTTGCTAAAGGTCAGTTTGCCCCATATTGGAAGTATTTGATTCATACTATTTTGCAATGTTTGTCACCAAAAACCACTGCTTTCAATGAATTTGGTAGTGAGATGGCTTCTGCCCTGATTTGCTTAGCAACAGGGAGGAAGTATTGTTTTTCTTAAATGATTTTCAAAGGAATGGTTAAAAATGTTTCAAGCAATTCAAAGTTTTGTATGTACCCAAGGTTTATAGAACTTCTGCTGAATATGAGTGATCATGGTCCAATCCAACACAAAAACTACTTTTCAGCAACCAAGCATACCACCAAACTATTCACCACACTTCTTGCACCATCACCACAGTTTTCTGGCAGGTCCATTCCACTCACTTCAATTATGATGAAACAAATTAGACAGGAAGAAGCCAAGACTCAAACAGCTAAACACAAACCTTCTGATTCCCCTGCCAAGAAACTACACCATGCTAGTACTCTACCCCTTGCTAATCCACAACATGAAAGGCGATCTAAATCCAGGTTTGCCAAGTCTCCCTTGCCTGGTGAATCTTCAAAAGCAGCAGAGAGGAGAGTCTCCAAGGGTTTGGAGCAACCTGAGGGTTTGGCTGCCACTACTGTCTCATCCTCAAGGGTTGAGCAGGATAGTGACACCATCAGTAAGTCCTCTCCCTCACTCCATGATATCCAAAAAGGGGAGAAATCCCCTTCTAGGGTTGAGAGCAGCATGAAACCTATGACTAATTTGGAATTGACGAAAATGTGCATGAGTCTGAAAAGGCAGAATGCACAACTTGTACAAATTGTCAAAAAGCAAGGTCTGGTTATCAATAACTTGGAAACTAGACTTGCTACTCTTGAGGGGAGGAGAAAGCCCAGACTTATCATATCCACAGATGAGGATGCTTCCAAAGGGGAGGAAGTTCCAAATATAGAAGAGTCTACTCAGTACTATTCATATCCTGGTGGTGTACATGGCAAGATAGCAAGTGCTAAGAAAGGGATTGAGAAAGGAAGTGCTGATAAGGAAGTGATAAAGGGAATGCAACTAAAGAGATTGCTCAAACATTGCTAACTATGGGCAATCAAGAAGAAGTCCCTGCTTCAAAAGTTTCCCCTGCCGTTGCTGATCCCACTGTTGTAAGTCGTTCCCCTTCTAAGCCTATTACTCAAACTTTTGTTAGAAAGAACAGAAAGCAACCAGCTCAGAAGGGAATTACTATCAAAGAACCTGCATCTAAAGTTAAACCAGCACCAGCAGTGGATCCAAAAGACAAAGGAAAAGGGATCATGGTTGAACAGCCCAAGAGAAAATACAAGCATAGAACTCCTGAACAGCAAAGGGCTCAAGAAGCACATGATGCACAAGTAGCTCTCAGGCTACAACAAGAGGAGATGGATATGCAGAATCAGAGAATGCAAAAGATGAGGCCTAAAGATATGCTCAAGCAGGTTGAGATTGTGCATAGAGAGCTGGATGACAGGGTGCCTCATGTTGGAGAATTTTTGGATCAATGGGAGAAGGAGTTAATAAATGCTCATTTGGAAGACAGATATGAGTTGACTTGCCTTGTTTACAAATATCAAACTGAGTATCTGGAAAGGAGGGCAAATCAAATTCAGAGAGAGAAGTATTTAACTTCTGAGAAAGGACAACTTGAACACTACAAAGTTTTGCTCAAGAGACATAAGAAGTGGAAGGATGGGGACTTCACATATATGAGTTTTGAAGCTATAAAAAGAGCAGTCAGACCAGTCTTAAGAGAATATGATGTGGAAGATTGGATGACTATGAACTCTCCTAAGGAAGCTGAGTATCTTATGAGACAAAGTGAAATGTTATAGAAAGCTAGGGAATCCAAGAAAAGAAAGGCTGAAGGAACAACTTTGAAAACTACACAAGCAGGTGCATCATCCCAAGCAGGTGCATCATCACAAGCAGGGGCATTACATCAAGCAGGTGAAAGTTTTCCAGAGATTGAGAAGTCTGTACTTAATGTACAAAGAGCAGCCAAAAGACTCAAGAGAATGGAGAAAGTTGGCACAGTTACTAAGGATTCTCAACATCCTTCAAATGAAGAAATTGATAAACAGCTGATTCTGCAGGAAAATTATGATATCTCACCTAGTGAACTTGGAAAGAAGTTTGCTATCATAGAGTATGCTGTTTATGAACACAAAGGGAGGACTTGGTGGAAGCTTACAAGAGCTGACAATACAGCACAGACATTTCTAAGTCTAGCTGTCATGTTTCAAACCTTGGATAGTGAGGACTTAAAAGATCTGTGGAAAATTTTGAAAAAGACTTTTGCTGCAAAACCTCCTACCATGGATGGTGTGGAGAAGGATTGGGTAATCTGGGAGTACATGCATAGAATGTATGAGCATGAATTATTTGATCCTATATTTGATGCAGTGAATAAAGGAGATTTGTTATATTGGAAGTTGTTTACCAATTTTGGGGTCTATGAGGTAGTAATGGAAGGAGTAAGTGTGTACCTGATCAATCATCGTTATTATCCCTTCACTCAGGAGACCTTGAAGAAACTAGCACAGGCTAATTTGATTGTAGATGCTAAAACGCCTGTTGCTTATGATTTGGTAAGAATGATGCATAGTCAGATTTGGCCAGAAAGTTTGTAAGCATCCTCATCAACTAGGATTTATTCAGAAACTTGTCTTTAGGGGAAAGCATAAGTTTAGGGTAGGATTGTTAGGAATAAATCTATGCATACTTGTTACCCCTGCTAGTTGATTATCCGTACCCCTGCTAGAGTAAGTTCCCCCTGCCAAATAACAAAGGCAGGGGGATTGGTTCCCCTGCTGAAGTCAAAGGCCCTGCCGTCAGAGATAAACTTGGAATAGATTTTTACGCGTTTCTGTTACTACTCCTTAATACTTTCCAAGTTTGTTAGTAGTGATCTTGTACGTGAGTCCTTATGCCTATAAAAGGACTCACTAGGTTAGCATGCAAAGTGTGTCTTTCTCTATTGTCTTTCATTATCATACTTTAAGGTTTTGTAAACCCTAATACCATTTTAGGGTATTCGTATATCAGTGATATATTAAAGTTCAACGTTTGCCTCAATCATATTGTTCTTGTGCTAAACATTATGTTCCGCATCTTGTTTAGTTGCTTTGCTTTGCAAAGTTTCTCTAGTGTTAGATTGAATACTTTCTTTCTATCACAACCCTTAAACAAGCTATTAAGATTTAAGATCTGAGTTTGGGATCGACAATTAACATATTCAAACAGATACATTGTCGACATCTTTTAGGGGCCAAACCCATATGAGATGCGGTATTCACTCGTTTACTCTTTCCAATAACTCTAGTTTTTTATTATACATTCAAGCATATAAATGAATAGGGTAAATGTCGAAAATACACAACGTACTTTTTCAGATTATCCATTATGCCCATCGAACTATTTTATGTTTGATTTTCGCACTTGCCACGTAGGATTTGGTCAAACATTTTGACTTTTAGCAGTTTGACCAATTTGGATTGTAAAGTTAGTCCATTTAACAATAACAAAAATTTATAAAGTTAACCTTTTTAAATCCAAATTGTTACACAACACCCATCTTCTTTAACCCACATCATATCATCATCATCTTCATTTTCATAAATCCAGAAAATCATAATCAAAACCTAGAAAATCATAATCAAATATCATCAAGATTTTCTGGGTTTTGATGTCTTGAAAGGCACCATTGTAAGTGACTGAATCAATATTACAACTGAAGCGATCTATGTTGTGGTTTAAAGTCAACGGTAACAAAAGATCTTCAATGATGCGTGGTGTTCTTAGATAGATTTGCGCTAATTCTAACTGTGAATATGAAAGAAATGCGAGAAGTAGGATTGGAAACAACAACTTTCGATTTTGATTTGTGGTTTCCAAAGACTACATTATGATACCAAAAACCCTATAGAAGATCGGGATTATGGAATATATTTGTTCTTCATTTCTTGATATTAATCTGTTCTAATTCAGATAATCATCATATCAAGCATCATTAGAGTTCAAGATTTATTGAGGTGATCATTTTGACTTGTTGTCATTTTCAGCCTGTTTTGTTTGGAACTTTGGAAGTACTATTGGTGGATTGTTCGATTATTTCAAGGACGGAGTGATTAAGACGTTATTGTTTTTATAACAACTCCTAAAACAATACTACTAAAATGAGCAACTCTTGTTTACTAGCAGATCATATCACGGCTTTGTGGTGGTGGTGGGTATTATTGACAGTGTTAAGGAGGAGATCACCTTGTGTTAATTTTAGAAGGTTTTCAACTTCATCAATGGCGTCTTCTTTTTTCCCAATACCCCCTTTCTTCATTATCGTTGCAATATTTTATTTTCAAGACAAATCAGGGGTCTTTATTAAGTTAGGTTTTAATTTGGGTTTAGATTTATAAAATGGGTGGTTTAGGTTGAGTATTACATTAATTGTTTATGAAGATGGTTTTGGATCTTGTTGAATGTGACAGAGGTGGTGGGATGAAAATGAAGATGATGATGATATGATGAGGGTTGAAGAAGAGGGGTGTTGTGTAACAATTTGGATTTAAAAAGGTTAACTTTATAGATTTTTGTTATTGTTAAATGGACTAAGTTTGCAATCCAAATTGGTCAAACTATTAAAAGTCAAAATGTTTGACCAAATCCTACGTGGCAAGTGTGAAAATCAAACATAAAATAGTTCGATGGACATAATGGATAATCTGAGAAAGTACGTTGTGTATTTTTGACATTTGCCCAAATGAATATGACATTGCAGAACCAAAGTGAGTTATATGATTTTGTGGTATTAGATTAAAATTTGAAACTATGATACTCCAAAGTTCATTCACGTCATGGTTTACTATAGTTGTTGATTATACGGGGTACGTTAGTGGTTAGGACATTGGACTCTAAATCCAGTAACCCGAGTTCAAGTCTCCGTAGAACCTAAATTTTATTTTACCGGGGTGAGTCCCCTTTACCAAAAAATATATGGTTTACGTTCTCGATTCTTATCTTTTGTTGATTTTGTGAGTAAACATGCAAAATGATGTCAGATCATCTGTTTTGATATAAACATCTTGTTTGGAAAATTTAAGCACATCGATACACCCCATTTGTCGAATAGTCGTATATGTAAAAATGTAGTGCATTCAACTTCAAATCCTTACTCAACGCCTGATTATTCATTGTAAGTTTTACAATTTATGTCATGTGTAACTTTGATTCATTTACAAACAGAACACTGGTTGCTTTGGTTGCTGTTTCAGATCGACATCAATTACTTTTGTCGATGAGCCATCAAATGGTCTTAAAATACAAAAGTAAACCCGTGATGAAATACATTGTCTCACATAGTATTTGGAACACAACTACCTTTGATATTGATTTTAGCACAATACAAACTCGAAAAAGCTTATCGTCTATCAGTGTCTCAAATGTGAGTCACTACGGTATTCGGTCTGAATTTGTTAACCATGACAAGTTTTTTACTTTGACTTTTGAGGGAACATTTTTTTGTTTCTCGGGTTCTTCTTGACCCATTTTGTAGTTTTTAAAATGACTAATGCCATCTTGCTTCTGAAGCTAGAACTCTACGTATGAAAGCTTACTAGCTTAGGCACAAGCAAACAATTTCCACTACAGATTCATCTTTCTGCAAGTCTTCATATTCTTCTATTTACAAGTGGGTCGAAATCATCCATCTTTCATTGCCACTCTGTCGAGTCTCTTCACGAGCATTCGTTTCCAATTCTTGTTGTTGCATATGTTCGTGCACTTGGCGTTGCACATATTCTTCTATTAGCAAGTGGTTGAAAGTCATCCATGTTTTATTGCCACTCCCTCTCTCAAGCCTCTTTACGAGGATTTGATTCCAATTCCCTTTGTCGCATCTGGTCGAAAGTTACATAACCAAAAAAGGACCAAAATGCCCTAAGTGCAAACTTACCAAACTACCTGTACGAGGTATAAGTCAAATATCTAACAAAATATTTACTTAAAAATGAGTTATCTAGGTGAATCAGTACGTAAGAATAGCTAAAATCTTGAGATAACAAAAGATGATCAGAACTGTAGAGCACGAGTTTCGTTTTTACAACAACTCACTTTCCCAAATAAAAATTGCAAAACTCTTGTGGCAAATATATGTGATGATAATAACATTATGGCAGGTGGGACATGTTGCAATCTATGTGGCAGGTGGTAGCATCCGTCAAAACTGTTTCAGCAGGTTGAATGCAAGTCTTCTAGTTTGATCAAAGGCAAGGTCATTCTGAGCACATATAGGCTACCTAGAAAAAGACCAATGGATTTGATTTAGATTATTTTCAAACAAAAACAGTTTATCATTCTCCATAAAAATACAATCATGCAGCAAACTGGTAGAATATGAAGATATAGAAGTATCATGCAAACTTGAAGTTTAACAGATTTGGAAAATGAATTGCTAGATAGTACGGAAAAGGAGATGGTGTGAACGCGTGGTAAAATATAGTTAAATAATTAAGTCATGTTGCCGAAGTTAGAACCGATAAGACCTATACCGAACATAATCTTGCTTCTATAGGCATGTATCTTTTAGGCATGTGCTTCCATGTTACGAGGTATCAAAGTATTTTCACTATAGCACAGATTTTGAATCTAAGATAAGCTTTTAAACTACACAAACTCCTTAAAACTATAGAGGTTCCAATCTAGGATTGCATGGAACAACATACTCAATATCTATTTTCAATGACTTGTGTAAGATATCAGGATTGGTCTGAACTAATCATGCAAAATAAACTCAATATTTACAAAAACTCAAGTTTTGAACTAACATGTTTTGAAGCAGGGTAATGATGAGCTGAATTGGCTACTCATAAGGTAAATGATGAACTTTAGATTTACCCATTTGACCCATTTGGAATTTATGGTCTTAAAAAATGCAGTTAGGCGATACTCAATGACTAAGAAACAATACATTCCCATGTCCAGTCGATGATTTGAGACAGGGTGTTTGGGAATGCTTATTTTATTTAATACAGTAGCTTATTAAAATGACAATTTAATCAGACTAAAATTTGAACCTGAAAGATTGTTGTTGTTTATAAAAATGAGAAGTTAAATTGAAGAGTATATAGAATCGTCCTAACCAAACACCAACAACTTTTACAAAAACACAAGTCATAGTTTTGATCAATAGAGTGATAGATAACTAACATAACAAATATATGAAAAACAAAACAAATAATAAATTTATAAACCCTAAGTATAAATTAAAACTAAACCTTACCTTGTGGTTAGTAAGAAGATGATTGTAGAGCGCGAATGGGAGACTTGAACGGAGCCTGTTTGCAGTAGCAACACGGGTAGTTATTCCCCATTTTGATTTTTTATTTGTTGATTGGTCGATCTTTCTTATATATGCACTCTTTATGTCATGATGTATGACGTATAACTTGTCATTGATATCGTTTTGAAGGTAACTCAAAGCTTCTGAAATACGAAACCATATTCGTACATGTCTAGCCCAAATAAAATCGGGCGTTCCACAAATAGCCGCCACAACTTCCATAAGAAGCGTGCTCGCTTTGCACCTTAATCAGATCTAGTGGTGATCACTGTTGAGTACAGAAAAAACAGTTGTGATGTTTATAAAGATTATGATGTATAGTAGGTTAAACGATCGTGAATCACCCCAATGTTATATAGACCCATCTTCTATTAGGCCCTCGATACCTACAGGGACATGAGACAAAATCCCTCTAAAATTAACCAAAAATCACAACTTCTTCTATAATTCACTACCTCTAATTTCTATATTTTTTCTATCCACCATGAGTCAAAATCCAAATCCAAACCAATACCCGAATCAATAGTTAAACAATTATTTTTCCAATCCTCAAAATCAAATTCCAACTACTCAACTACCGAATTCGTCTACTTCGTCTAACCCGAATACTCCCTCATCCGCAACATCTAGCACTTCAAAAACTAACCAATTTTCTTCATTCGCCAACTATAATCAAATACCAAATCCTTTTAACTTCCAACAACAAAACCCGTTTGTTAAATGTACACTTGAGCAATTCAATTTATGGTTCCAACAATCTCAATAATCACAAGTCTTTCAACAGTGACAACAACAAAATATCCAAAACTTTCCTCAACAATCTTCACAAGAACCACAAGAGCCCGAAGAAAACGATGAGCCTGAAGAAACCGAAGAACAAGCCGCGGGTCCGTCGAAGAAAGGTAGGAGAAAGAAAAGTGTTGCTAAGAGAAACCCGAAGAAAGACCCACGACCCCCCCCCCCCCCCCCGAAGTCGGACCGTGATTTTTGGAGCCAACGCGAGGAAGAAGTTTTGGCCGAGTGTTGGATTGAAATATCCAAAGACCCAAAGGTCGGGACCGATCAACCACACAAATATGTTTTGGTACCAAGTTATGGATATGTATAACGATCGACTTAAGGATGAGGATTTTAGAGCTCGAAACAAAAATATGTTGACCAGGAAGTGGACAAATTTGAACTGCGAGGTTCATAGGTTTAATTCATTTTATGAAAACGCCAAACTTTTGAGTGGCAAAAATCAAGACGATTTGATGACTCGTGTGATAAGTTTGTATCGAGATGAAAACGGGAACAAAGAGTTTCCACACAAAAGTGCTTGTCTTGTTTTGAAAGACAAGTATAAATGGAAAAATCTCGATTCAACTCGAACACGCCATGCCCGAGGGAAGATAGCTGATCTAGATCCGGATCTTTTCAATGACGATGAGATCCCTCGTCCATCCGGTGATCCAAGAAAGTCAAAAGTTCAACGCTCGACAAGCTCATCCACCACATCAGGGTCTCAAAAAGAACAATTGGTCGAATTGCTACAACAACAACTGTTATCGGACCGTGATGCTAAAAAGGAACGATTGGACCAAGAGGTGGCGGCAAGACTTGAAGTAGTTGAGCATCAAAAAAGGAACGAATAATTGAAAACCCTTCGGTTCGACACAACCGGGATGAGTGCACAAGCCGTGGCGTGAATCGAAAAGCTCAAAGACGCGGCGCACACAAAATATTTTAATTTTTAAGTTATATTTTTTCTTAAGTTTTTTTTCGTATTTGTGTTTTTTTAATTGGGTATTTTTTGTGTGGTTTTTTTAATTTCGTGGTTTTTTTATAAATTAGTGATTGTATTTTTATTTTTACTAATTAAAATTTTAAGTTTAATTTAATTAATTGTTGAGTTTAAAAAAGAAAAATAAATTAGTGGGGTCACGATGACACGGGAATGTTGGTGTTAACCAGAGAGGGGGTTGTGGGGTTATGGGGAGTTATGGTGTCATAGGAGAAAGAGGTGATGTGGCATCACTTTTTGCCCACGACACGAGTACAACGGTTCAACCATACCGTGTGCTCTAATAATAGTGGCATTTTCTCTTAAAATACAACTTGGCGTGGTCATCATCATATTGGTCCTTGCGTTTTCTTGTTTCGCGATATCGTTAACCTTTTGGTTTTGAAGCCAAAACAGTTGAATTTGTCGCGATTTATATGAAAACATATGAAAAGGATTTCAAATTGTTATCCATGGGCTAAATGGAATGTACATATATGATGTCTGTTAACACACATACGTATTAATATATTAATTAAGAACACTGGTTCTTTCGTTGTTGTTCAAGATCAACACCATTTACTTTTGTCGATGAGCCATAATACAAGGTTAAACTGTGATGAAATCCAATCTTTTAATATTGATTTTAGTACGGTACAGTCTCAAAAAAGTTAATGATCTATTGGTGTCTCAAACACGTGTCTCACCACGACTACTAGAATGCAGTCTGAATTTGTTAACCATGGTAACTTTTTTTACTTCTTTGACTTTTGATGTCAAGCTTAGCATATTTGTAGAAGCAAGATATGAAGTTCAGTACGTTGTATATGTAGATAATAAATTGCAGTTTAATATGCCATTGATTATCACGTCTTTGCTTCTTTGAAATCGATCGCGGCTACAACGGGTCGAACATAATAAGCATGATACACAAAAACCTCAAGAATCCATTTTAAGTTTACAACTTGTAACGTTTTCTATTTCTCATGTTTTTCTTGACCCATTTTACTATCTAAAAGGACTAATACCATCATGTTTCTTTTTTTTTTGAACGACAAATTTTATTAGAAAACTAGCAAGATGCTAGAACAAAAAACAAATTACAAAGAAATAAAATAAGGATTTTTCATCCAAACATCCCAATCTAACGAACTAGAACATCTACTGTTACTCCATAAGAAAGACCTCGAACGAACTTCGTCAAAAATCGAATCTCGTCTAGGAGGAGAGCTACTGAAAACAGAAAGATTTCTGAAATTCCAAATTAACCACCAAAAAACATAACAAACACCTTCCAGCAACAACTTAATATTAGAAGAAAGGCGGATCTGCGAAAACCACAAATCCCAATCCTCAAAGGAGAGAACGTCACTCCACTCAATATCCCACCACCGACAAACTTTACGAAAGACTGATTTAGCTAGCTCACATTGGAAAACAATATGCTGAACATCTTCTGGATACAAGCCACAAATTGGACAAGAGGACGAGTCCAAAAGAACTCCTCGGTGAATCAGATTACATCTAGTGGGGATCCGATCCAAACGAGCACGCCATGCAAAGACATTAATCTTAATGGGAATATACTTAACCCATTTAGTCACAGTAGGTAACGCAGGAAGATACAAATCATCAATAATCTTACGAACACCTTTAACACAAAACGTATCTTCCCCATTGAGATCACAATACCATCGATCATTGGAATTAGAAAGAGACACAATATCTAGAATGGAAATCATATCTTGCCACTGCGCCAACTCAACCCCGTCACGAATATCCCACCGAAAAGAATATTTAAAATTTGAATCCTTCCACTTGTCAGCAACAAAAATATTTTTATTAACTTCAAGCGCAAACATACGAGGGAATTTATCTCTAAGGGGAGTATCCATAATCCATTTGTCGAACCAGAATTTTGTGTCAAGACCATTACCTACCCTTTTCTTAAGATGAGATAAGAAATCCAACCCTTTATTATTTAACACCCGGATTTCTCTAAGGATCTTACACCACGGAGAAGAGTGCTTCGAAGAATGAGATTCAAATGAGTCTCCATGAATCGCTTTAATAACAGAAGACCAAAGAGAACCATCATCAGAAACCAAACGCCAAACCCACTTAAGAAGTAAAGCACGGTTTAAGGCATGTAAGCTAGAAACACCTAAACCGCCTTTATTCTTAGACGCCAAAACCTAATCCCAAGCAATCCAAGTTATCTTCTTCTCCAACGGGTCGATACCATTAAAAAATTACTCCTAAATGCTTCCAACAATTTCAGAACCCCTGCAGGAGCTTTATAAATCGACATATAATATAAAGGGACAGCCCCTAAAACAGATTTGATAAGGGTTAATCGACCTCCTACCAATACTGTTTTGCTCTTCCATTTAGATAATCTCGAACGAACTTTCTGAATAACGTTATCCCAAGCTGATATACGACTCGTCAGACCTGCAACCATCACCTCGAGATATTTAAAAGGAGTCCTCATCACGTCACAACCAATAAAGGAAGCACCACGTCTAACAACCTCAAGCGGAACACCAACCCCTAAAACGTTACTCTTACTTAAATTGATCTTCAAACCCGAAGCAAGATAGAAACAATTTAGAATTCTTACCAAATTAACCAGATTCTCTTCTGACCATCTCCAATAAAAATGGCGTCATCGACATAAAAAAGATGAGATATAGTAACCGAACCATGAATATGAAGACCTTGAAAAAAACCTTCATTCACTGCTTTAGAAAACGCAATATGAAGGGACTCCATGACCAGAATAAAAAGAAAAGGTGCCAGTGGGTCTCCTTGTTTCAACCCACAATAAAACGGGAATTCAGCAGAAGGGCTTCCATTGATAAGAACTGAGGCCATAGAAGACGAAAATATCCCACTAATCCATTTACACCATTTAGGGCCAAATCCAAAAGCATGAAGAACATCTAAGAGAAAGTCCCAAGGAACCGAATCATATGCCTTAGCAAAGTCCGCCTTGAAAATGAGAGATTGTTTATTCTTTCGTTTACACCAATCTAAAGTTTCATTGATAATGAAAGGCCCATCTAGGATATTCCTATTAGCAACAAAAGCAGATTGAGATTTAGAAACGAGACCATCAATAACAGTAGATAATCGATTTGCAAGGATCTTTGTAACAACTTTATATACACTCCCGATAAGGCTAATGGGCCTAAAATCAGTGACGAATTTGGCCTCCGGAATTTTGGGAATCAATGTAATGAACGACGCATTATTTTCTTTTGGAAACAAGCCTTGATCAAAAAAATCTTCCACTGCCTCGCAAAAATCTTCTCCTATGATGTTCCAGTATCTTCTAAAGAATTCAAAAGTGAATCCATCCGGACCTGGAGATTTATTAACACCACACCCCCATACCGCTTCACGAATTTCCTCCCTTGAAACAACCCTTTCCAATTCATTAACCTGATCCAGAGACAAGACATTAGGAAATTGAGTGTTAGTTTTGATACGTGTACCTATTGGCCTCTTCAACCTAGATGCAAAATGGTCCCTGAAAGTGTCTTTAACAGCCATAGGATCAGTGATCCAATCTCCATTCACGAAAACACCTCGAATAGATAATTGCGAACGCTTCTTATTGATCAACCCATGAAAAAATTTAGAGTTCTCGTCTCCTTCAATCGCCCATTTAATTTTTGATTTTTGGATAAAGTCAGCAGTTTCCATTTGTTTGACATCAAAAAGCTTACGTTGTAGATCCATACGCTTCAAAAGAATATCATCAGAACTGCACCCATTATCTAGAGTCACATCGATTATCTGTAACTCCTCCAAAATACCTCTCTTAACCCTAACCTTATCAGAGTTTTGATCCTTAATCCACATTCGTATACTACCTTTAAGAAGCTGCAATTTTTTCTTGAACCGAACTAGGCGATTGGTATCAGGAAGAGACAAAGAACCCCATACTTGAGTCACCATAGAATCAAAACATTCCCGTGAAAACCACGAGTGATACATACGAAACGGGATAGGCCCGAAGTCTGAGAATACTTCCTTAAGGATGATGGGTCTATGATCAGAAAGGTGACGATCAAGACAAATACCTGTAATAGCAGAAAAATTAGACATAATACCATCATGCTTCTGAAGCACGAAACTACGTGTAAAAACTTACTAGGCACAAGCAAACACTTTCCACGACATATTCCTCTTTATGCAAATCACCATATTCTTCTATTCAAAGTGTCGAAAGTGCCACTTTCCTGCCTCTAATGCAAAAAATGGGTCTTGATATACAAAAAATGGTCGAATTTTTAGTTGACATACGAGGATGTAAAGGATTATAAGATTTAAGAACATATCATCACGACTTATCAACTGACTTCTTACTTAAGCTTATGGAAAGTTACTCCTTTAGTCGTTCTTCATTATACTTGGCTGTGGGAAATTATTGTATAGTCATATTAAATTCTTATCCTAAGTTGAACATTTTAAGGAAAATAAGTTTGTTTATAAGTTGATAAACATATTAAGGGTATGGTGGGGGTGTGTTATAGATACAGTGAATATGTAAAGTTTTTTGCAATTCATTCTTGAGATTTGACTTGCTCAAAATAGTGGATAGTTACATATTTACCTAGTCTTTGGTATATCACGATATAGTAGGAATGTGAGAGTGATTTTTCGAAGTGATATCATGGGATAACTGTTTGATACTACGTGGGTTTCAACTAGATGTTTAACAGCTATAAATAAGGCTGATAAACATAAACCCCATCAGAAAAACACCAAAAAGAACTCATCTCTTATCATCAGTTAAAACACATACTCTCTGCAATATTTTCTTACTCTACAAACCAATTGTGCATACTGTTTCGCTTACAATAAACCGTTACGAGACTGCATCAATCCTGGGGTGTACGGTACGTAGGCTCGAAGCGATTAAACGGGCTTCGCAGAAACCTTAAAAGGACACAGAAGTTCTTTTTGTGCAGTTACATTGCTGTCTTTTTAAGGTGTTTGTTTTCTATTATTGGCGGACTGTTTTGGTGTTTGTGTTTTGGTACTAGTATACAGGTTGCTGGTGTAGGTTCGATAAATTTTCCAACATTGGCTACTACATTAATCTTTGTATCTTCTTGCTATACATTAATCATGAAATTTTACTCTCGTACAAGATACTAAAAGAAGATAAAAAGATTTAACTGGTGGAATTCTTTTACTCAAAAGGAGTGACCATGGCTCGGTTTTGGGTTAGCCTAATATTGTACACGAGGTTCATATGTACTCGTAGAGTTTAGCGGTTATATATACTTTAGCTAGATTTCATGCTTGTCGCTATCTTTAGAACGAGTTGGTTGTACTATCACAAAACATACACACCAATGAAAACCAGTATACACAATTCACTTCAGTTTCAACTTTACCAATATAAATAGTCAGAAAAACTGAATATTGATAAACACTCTATGTACGACGACTGCTACACTAACCTTGACCTCCTCGTCATTACGCCATATACCAAATAGGCTACCGAAAAGAGATCAAATTCAGTTACGGGGACAACACCTCATAGTCTATCATCTTAGCTTTTTGTGGCTAGAAGCAAGGTAGCAAAAATCGCGAATCGCTAGCCGGTCGGTCGACTACCTTGTAACTTGTAATCGTTCTAGGCGGGATTAATCGGTGATTAATCGGATTGGCATTTTTAGTATATTTTTGGTATTTTCGACAAGTTTTAAATATTTTAATGAGTTTTAGGCATTTTCAGCAATACTTTCTTAATATACAACTTATCATACATATAAATAGTTACTATAAGTGATCAACATAAGTTTACGGTGAGTTTTGGTATTTTTGGCCAATTTTGCAAGTTTTCGGCAAGTTTGACCACCCTTGACCATTGTTGATCATAGTTGACCGCTATTAATCGCCTTTTCATTAATCGGCAAGGTTGAGGGCCTTGTAGCTATTAACCGGCGATTAATCGCCTTGTATACCTTGTTTTGCAACATTGGCTAGAAGGACAACTATTATCGTCATCCTTGTTTAAATTAAACGTTCGTAATCTGACACTCACCAATGAATATGAGGTATCTGTGTCAAAAGTTTCATTCGCAGCGAATGAAGTTTATATATAGGTATTTCGGGAGAGGTGTAAAACAACCAATGTTTCCATCCTCGGTGCAAACCAGGGTGCGAGTTTGTTGTAACTTCGTAGACTCTTCAGGTAATGCGCGGACATCAAAACCCCTAGAAGCTTGGTCACATGTGCACCGACATAAAACCAATCCCCACCACTAGTTAAGCGATATTTCTCGTTCCTGAGAAGTTTAGATACCCTAGTTTCATGAAAGAAAATTAAACCTTTGGTAAGATCTATACGAAAGAAATGTTAAGTCCATATCAACAATACTAAGTAGTGTATATCCGTATTTGGCAATACACATAAACCTTTAACATGACGAAACCGTAGTGTTGAAAGGCAGTAAGCTAATGTTGACGAGGAGCCATTCGAAACTCTTTATGTCATGATGTATGACGTTTAACTTGTCATTCTTGTCGTACCGAAGGTAACTCAAACCTTCCATCGGAAGCATGCTGGTCTGGCACCTTCATCACAAAAGGAGAGAAAGTATATATTGGGCTAATTTAAAAAATTGTCCCGTATGGTATATGACTTTTGTCAAATGTCCCCATATATTAAACAATTAGGCAATTACCCCTATCCGACCCTATTCGACTCTATTCGACTCTATTCGACCATATTTGACTAATTCGACTTGCACAATATCTTGACACTATAATACTAGTATTTACTTTCTCTCTCACACACACACACTCTCTTTCACACATATAATCACTGACCATATTGTTTTTAGCAAAGTGATATGAACCGGATCGATTATAGAGATAAAAGGATAAATAGCCTATAATAATGGGATAACTCAACCCCTGATGGCTTATATTAATGAGATAAACCGACTCCCCAATTAACTAAGAAAACAATAAACCAAAATAAAACATAATCATATTTCTTTGCATATCCTACTACAGCCCTCTTATCTCTATATATAAGAATACTTAACTTATTGACTAAGACAATACTCCAATAAAAAGAAAGTAAATAAGCTAATAAAATAAATAATAATAGTTGTCTCTGCCAGAGTCGTATCACAAAATCACTAGTTAATATCCAAAAAAGTAAACATTGATATGAAGATCTACATTGGTACTATATGTTGTATTCTCTCTCTTTCACATATCATGTTTACTTCATATCATTTCAAAAAAACCAAAAAGTATATAACATTAACCACATAAACAATCAAATTTGAAAACTTCATATCATATCTAAGAGAGGGCAGCGGTTTGAGTATGGTGAAGGCAGCTTCATACCATCTCAAACCCAGGAACCATCACCGGATCTGATGTTTTTAACTAACAAGACCGGATCTTACCATCTCAAACCCAGGAACCATCACCGGATCTGATGTTTTTAACTAACAAGATCGGATCTTGGTGGATCTAGATTGTGGTGGTATTCTGGCAACGTTACCCACCGTTGGCCGCCACCATCACCATCTCTGCTAACGTCCCACCACCACTATAACATCAACCACCAGCTGCTACAATTACAGGGTATACCAGATCTGTTTTCTCGTGTTAAACAAGTTATAACAAGAATAATATGCAGAGTCTGGTCTTGGTGAATGATGACGATGGTGTTGTCAGACATGGTGGTCTTGAAAAGATGCCCATTTTAAGGATTTGTGTTGTGTTTGTGTTGTTAGGATAAGAAATGGAGAAGAAGAAAGAAGATGAGAGGTGTTTTGGTTTTTCTTGTTTTGTATGGTTTGTATTTGTCACAACAATTTCTCAGATTTGTGTTCTTACTTTTTATTACATCAATATTTTTTTTTACTTTTTGATTTAGAAATAGTAATATAAATGTTTGAGAGATGATGAATGAAGTTTAAATGTTAGTTTAAAAAAACAAAAAATATGTGTAAGAAGAAAAAGAAAAAAATTTAACATGTGGTTTTCATAGAAATATCGCCCACAAATAGAGAATGTCCATTGAAACAAAATGTCACCCTATTACCAAAAAGTAATCACGCAAAGTTTGATTAATAAGTCAAATTCTGGTATCTAAAATTAGTGATTTCTTTATTTCGAAAAATGCCTTTCAAAGAAAAGAAATAATTGGAATGCACTTATCATATCAACTTTTCATGTAAGAACATGATTTATAAAAACATACTATGTAGCTATGACAAGAAATTAGAAAACCTTCCACCCCTCTTAACTTTTACAAAAGTCTTGAAGTGGCCACGCCAACCTCCTGAGAATGGAGGGCTTTATCTGGTTTGAGTCTGTGTGGCGATGGGCTCAAACCCCGTGGATTAGTCGGTTAATAAGTCGGAAATCACAGTTACCAAAAAAAAAAAACTTTTACAAAAGCCTAATAATAATACTCTCATCCTAATTTTGGGCTACATAGGAAAAAGATCCCCCATATACCATTGATTTAGCATAGACTCAACCAACCAATCACAACCATCTATTTTTATCGTATAACAAAAAAACTCATTTTTTAAAAATTAAATATCTCACAAACCGTTCATCGTTACGTAAAACAAAAGATATCATCGCGACGAGAATTAAATCATCTATCTATCGAGGGGCACATGTATATACTTTCGACGAACTTTTTTTTCGATTTTTTTTCCTAAGTCACGTCTGGAGAGAATCATATATGATTCATCACGAAACATATATGATCCTCAGAAAATCATATATGATTCATATCATATGATTCATATCACCAATCATATATGATTCTCTCCAGACGTGACTTAAGAAAAAAAAGTCGAAAAAAAAGTTCGTCGAAAGTATATACATGTGCCCTTCGATAGATAGATGATTTAATTCTCGTCACAATTGTGTATTTTTTTTCGTTTGACGATTTACCGTTTGTAAGATATTTAATTTTTTAAAAAGTGGTGGGAAGTGGGTTTTTTAAATAATTGATGATTATTATTGGTTGGATATGTCTATGCTAATTTAAATGTCTATAATTGTACCAAAAAATTGAATTTAACTTTAACTTTTATCTCCACCTAAAAATCTGGTAACCAAACGCGTTCTTAAGTTAAGGAGGTTTCTTTTTCTTTTGTAACCTCTTAGCGGGAAACAAAAGTGGGCCCAAACCATTTGAGCATCTTGTTCTACACTCACACCAAAACCTCTCTCTTCCCACTAAGAGGCATATTTAGAGCCTTACATGATACCACTTAAAAAAGTAAACAACCCTTTAGTGGTCTTTTGAAAAGGTAACAAATTAAAAATCTATAATTCGTGTTTTCTTCTTAGTGGATCGATTTTTTGTTATTAAATGCGTGGGCTTAAGGAAAACAAGAGGCCATGAGCGTAAATGGGCTCAATAACCTACTTGTTTTCTAAAATAGGCCATGAGCAGATAAATGTGAAATCAGGCTTTGATAATTTGTTATTTTCATGTGTTGTTCTAAAACATACATATATATAGTCAAGGTAAATTACTGAAAACATAAGCGTCAAGAATCACAAACATCTTTTGTTGATATGAAAATGATCTCATTTTGATTCATTGAAAAACTAATCTTCTGCAGGTTTCCTTTTATAAAAGTTACTTTTGAGATGCAATGTTATCTCTACTCCATCACACACTAGAATATACCAAGAAAACCACAAGGCATGTAAAATAAGATGATGGCACTCATGTGTTTGCATCAATGGGGACTAGGATCGGACCTTGAAGTGTGAAGGTCCCATGCTCGGCTCTTTCGGAAACTACCCATCAATGAGACATAGCAAACTACAGTAGACTTTACCCTTCGAAAATAGACGTCAAATTTGTCATGTAAGAAGCCAACATAACACTTAATCTATGGTCTTGCACACCAAGGACAAAGTGGTAATCTATAAAAATCACTCCCACAAAACTTACCAAAAGTTTATGCAAGGATGCCAATAAACCAATTAAAACGCCGATCAAGTACAAATACTTGCAAAAGTTTATATATACTAGCTGACAATGTGTTAAGCTACTACTGCGGTAAAACTCAGAAAACAACAACACTGCCAACCAAGTAGAGCTTAAAACCCGAATAAACCTAGTAAATTGAACTTCTCCTAGTCAAAAGTCTCGAGAGTAATGATATACGATGATAATAACTAGCGAGTACCAAACCTTGTTAAAAACATAAGCATCAAGATCTGCAACTGCATCTCTTGTTGATATGAATATGATCCTCGTTTTGATATGCTAAAAGACTTGCTAATCTTCCATGCCAGCACAATATATACAAGTTGGCTTTTTACTATAAGAGTGAGATCATGAGATGCAATGTTATATCTATTATTAATTTTATGTTTTCCTGATTTCAGGTGATAGAGCTGGTTGTAGAAGGATGGGATCTATCTATTAAAAGGCTGGTTGTACCCTTTTTTTACTGTTGTCGAAGGGTTGGTAGACTAGACCTTGGCAGGTTTTGCATGAGATTATGATAATCTAAGCCGTTTTTTGGCAGTGATTACGCTTACTCTCCTAGTCCAATTGAACCCGTTAGGTCAGCCTGGCGGGAGGTTAAGAAGCTGGAAATTAGCTTCCTGCTTCCGTAGTACAATGCACTGCCGAATATGAGATGTAAGCACTGTGGGGAAGACTTAGCTCAGATTTCCCCAGGTAGAGGTGAAGTAGTTTGATTGTTTGGCTAGCTTAGGTTCATGAGGAAGGTGATTATTCTTTAGACGAGGCTGTGGTTAGTGGATTTTGTTGGGCAATCCATGGTTTCTCTTGTTTCATACATCTCGCTTAATAGATTGTATGAAATAGGAGGGTTATAAGCTGATAAGAATAATATCCAGGCGGGTAAATTAATGGATAGTATATGAAAACGGATAGAGGTGCGCGTATACATGCATTAAGACATACATAGATATATAGACCACACATGCTGCCAAGCAAGTAGAGCTTAAAACCCGTATAAACCTAGTAAATTGGCCTTCTCCTAGTGAAAAGTCTCAAAAGGTTGTGATATGTTAAAAGATGGCAGATGCAAAGTTATATGAAAATCAGACTCCAGCAGAAAACAACAGCTAGGTAGGCAAAGGATAGAAAGACAAGGCATATAAAATAGTAAGATGACGAGTACATATGACCAAAGTTAATCCATCCATAGTAAGAATCCAGGTGAACAAACACACACAGTCACTAGGTAGTAATTACTTAATAAGATAGAAGCAGTACAAGAAACGTAACTGAGTGGGTAGGGGGTGGGTTTACTAGGAGCAGTTTAGTTGGTGATGTGAATGTCTTGAAGGTTCATGAGCAGGGAATCACTTGACTCGCCAAGAAGATCCTTGTTTGGGAGGCATGATCCATCAGCTTGTGACATGGAGGTACCTGGTAATATAATGAGATGTAGGAGTGTTAGTTAAGAATGAGGGGTGTATACAACAAGCTAAGACTGAATTATTGTGGTAGCGGGCGAGAGTTTGAACAAAAAAGCGACAAGACAAGTGAAGTAGATATGATACCAGGAACAGGAACAGGAGGGGATTTCTGGGCGTGAACTGTGGAAAGAAGAAGGGAAGGGAGTTGATGAGGAAATTAAGATGGATAGTGAAAATGAGTGGTATGTAAAGAAGAAGACTGACCACAAGACATAAGCATCAAATAGGCTAGCTTGTGCTTTTCATGATAATGAGACCAGGTAGCTGTAAGAAGAAAGACAATAATGGTTTAGGAGGAAATTAATTAGTAGAGTAATGGTGTGAAAAATGAATGAATTGATCATCGAGAAAGGAAAGTCACCAAAACTAGTCTTTTTGTAGGGCGGAGCAACGACGACATCCTTAAACGTGGCAGAAGGCACAGGCCGGGCTTTGTTGTTTTTTAGATCTGTGATGATTTAAGCTTGTTAGATGTTGTATACAAGCAAGCAAGCCTTTGGTAAAAGAAATATCAAAAGTCTGGCAAATTTATTTATAACAAGAAGAAGAAGAAGAAGAGATATTGACCGACCATGAGCATGAGCATGAGCATCAGAAGGAGGAGTCATGAGCAAATGAGGACGAGATGAGGCACCTGTGAAAAAAAACGAATTAGTTAAGGAAATTACTGTGAAAAATAAATGAATTGAGAAAAGGTGAGTCATCATCCTTAAGCTTCCCTTTGTTAGCTGTAAAAGGAAGGAGGTATTAATTGATTAATATATAAATATGAAAATTGTTATCCTAATTAAAACCCCCCAATCAATCAATTAATTACAGTATGAATTGAAATTGAAATTGTAGATCGAATATATATAAACCTAAAAACCAACCTCCTATAGATCGGCCTTCGTTACACACTTCTGGGCCATAACTCCTCCGGCGCGCCTTCACGATTCGTATTGTTTTTCCTCCACCACACTTGATATCTATCCCATCGAGATTCAACGGCATCTTTTCTTTTTTTTTTTCTTCTTTTTTTTTTTTGTTTCAATTAGCAGGAGGAGAGAGGTTTCCTCTTTCTTTTATACTTCTACAATATTTCAAATTCAGTCCTTCTGGTTTCGCCCCTTTTCAATTACTTTTCGAATCTAAACCCCAACTTTTTACACGAGAGAGAGACTCTCGTCATCACATTCAAAGAAGTCATCACTATATCTGCCGAATCTACCACCATCTGTTGGTGGATTAGGTGGTTTCAAGATAGATGGCGGAAGTGAAATGTCATCTGGTATAGTTGTAAAGGGTCCAAAACTAGGAGCGTAACGATACTTCCCCCTGTTAGGAATATTTTTTTATTTTTTTTTTGGTCAAAATACACGTTCTAGGAAAAATGCGAAACTCGAAAATGAAGTTCGTTCTCGAATGAGGTGTGAATATTAATGCCACGTGTCCTCCACTAACTTAAAGTAGTAAAGAAACAAACCACAATTCACAAAGATTTATAATGGTTCGACTTAGCAAGATCTAACTTATCTTGCCCCTACTTCCACTCCTCGAGTATCCACTCGAGAGTTCTACTTCCCTAGTAAATGATTCTCATTTACACCGGTGGAGAAACCTTCACACTTTAGCTTACAATCTTTATCGACACCTAAACTAAGATGTCTTAGTTCTTTACAGAGGCACAACATACCTTGTAAACTTCTACACTTCGTGGTTATAACACCAACCACACTTTATACAACTAGATAGATGAATGGGTGCAACAATGGTGATTGTGTAGGTAAAACTTAACACATTCACACAATGTAAAGCCTTGATGGATCAAAGCTTAGAATTCTCGTGACCGATCTTTATATGAAAAAATGATCTAAATCACAAGCAAAAAAAGAATTCACAAGAGTGAGTTAGAGTGTTAGTTATGAAGGTTTATTACTATCATAACAATTATATGACAAGACGAAGAATGAATCACCAATTATAACAAGGTCATAATAATAACACAATTATAATTAATTGAATTAGGGTTGCATACCTTTACACTAAATCAATTCCACGAGACGAAGAATGAATCACCAATTCGGGTTTATATCATAATACACCAAGATATAGTCTAAAATAAGACTATATTACGATCTTGTACACACGTAATACAACGAGCTAATCGTGATTCTATCACGTGAAAACCGAGCTACAACGCTTGTAATTAATCTACCCAGCAACCCTAGAGAGGGGCTAGGACTAGATTATATACACAATCGATCAACCAAGAAAACCAACTGAAACCCTTCGTGGGTGTAGTCTTGCGATCGAACCAAAGAGAAGGAAGGGAAAAGATTTAAGTTGTGAAGATTATGAGGGATACGGAGGTGTATTTATAGGCCTCAACCCATTGTAGCCCAAGTTAAATAAAAGGCAACTTTTGCCCCCCCCCCCCTGAAGCCCTTAACCGACCGACCAAAACACCCCTATGGGGTGTTCCGGAATCTTCCATCCTTCTTTCCTTTTTTTTTCTCTTACTATATATTCATTTAACATTCGTTAATACCTAACTATTAATTAATTAACGATCATTAAAGTTATATAGTTACTTGCTTGGTTTAATTTAATAAATATATAAATATTTATTAAATAAATTAATAAATACAGTAAATATATTTATTAATTAAAGTAACTTTTTACGTATTGTGTGCAATCTCGTAATCTAGAGTTCGATCCTATCACATGACTATTAAATATAAGTCCATACACTTACAAGTTATATACTGAGGTTTAGAGAGGATTAGATAGGAAATGGGTAAGGTAGAAGCTTGGACAAAGGGTTCTATTTATAGGCAAACTGCCAAAGACCCACATAACCCGTCGGACCCTTTTCCTTTGGTTCTATTTACAAGTTATATACTGAGGTTTAGAGAGGATTAGTTTTTGAAGCTTCGAGCTCGGCAACACGCTTGTCATGAGCAGTGACGTGCGCGGCTTGTTCTTTCACGGTCGCCTCAGCTACAGCAAGTTGGGATTGAAGGGTCGCGATCATGGATTCATTCTTCTTGATCATCTTCTCCCTACGGCCATTCTTCCTCTTTAGGGACTCGACATGCTCAAGGGCGGCCTCGAACCTCACCCGCATTGATGTGCCCATGGACATCTAATGCACAAGGGCCCTATTGTATTCTTCCACTAACTCATGGTGACTTAGTTCATTAATATCCCTCACAAGGCCGGGAGGAATACAATGGTCGAGGTAGTCCCGACACTCTCTAGCGTCCCACATCCTATCCGTAGTGGATGTTTTCCACTCGGGGTTAAAACGTGGGGAAGGGCTGGACACAGGAACTTCCTGCGATGCCGTTGGGGAACCTTCCTCGAATGCTGGGCCAGATTTGGGTGTCGAGGCTTGGCGGACATGTTCTTTCCCCTTCCTCGTCTCTGTGACTGGCACGACACCAGCTTGGTTATCCCTGTGAAACCATCATGATTTACATGAGTGTCGTTACAAGGCACGCGCCTTACACTTGTGAAAAAAAAAACACAAGACTTACAAATTTGTCTTCTACAGTTCTGATGGGGAAGGAGGAACCTGCGTGACCGGATCCACAACCTGGGTTGTCACGGTTTTGCCTATGCATGCATCATGCGCCGTCCCCGAGGCCTGGTTGGTGCTTTCACCAGATTGGTAGAGGGGGTGATCTTCACATAGTCTCTTGGCCGGAGCATTGTGCTCCCCCACTACGGCCTCGGTTGCCTTTCTTGCCCTCTTGATTTTCCTTCTGGTACGCCTGATGGTAGGCTGTTCTTCTTCTTCTTCCTCCTCAGAGTCTTGCTGAACTTCCTCCTCATCGTCCTCGCGCATCATTCGAGCTAGGCTGGAGGTGGTTTTCTCAATGTTAGCACCCTGTTCCTCATCATGAGCATGGGTGGTGGTCTTAGGCCGAGAGGAGGGGCCAACATCGGTATCTAGCAGCATCGCGTCCCCGTCCTCATTATCAAAATCTATGGGGGACTTCATGTGGGTCGTCTCTTCCTCGTCAGAATGAGGGTCGGGCACGGCCGCGAAGGCGACGGTTACGTCCCTAGTCTTTTCGAGCAAAGGAAGCTCGTTTTCTCGCCTTGGGCGCATCCCCTCCGGAATGGTCTTAGGATCTCCCTTGCGTAAGACTCCAAAGAAGTTCATCTCTGCAAAACAAGTGGTATGTTAGGTACGGACTACACGCTTAAATCTCTTTAGAGATGAAATATGCTACACCTACCCTGGCCTCGGCTTCTCCAGAATGCGGGGTATCTATTCGACGGACCGAAATAATTACGGCTAATGCCTAAGAGACAAAGGAACGATTTGGGTAAACCTATGTGAAAGCCCGTTCTATTTCTATCTATTTCTTGAGCATGCTGGGCATTGTATGTACTGGCATGAGGAAGGAAGTCGTGGCGTATTTTGTTTTTATATACAAAATCGGTCGGCCACACTACAACGTCAATGAAAAAGTAGTGGTCGTACCAGTTTTTTAGTGAGTCCATCACTTTGTTATGGCTCATAGGGCTGTATGGAGATCGCTTCTTCAAAGAAAGCCAGCAATTCACCAGGTTTGGAAGGTAGAACACCCTAAACAACTCTACGGCTGGGGGGATGTTTTGGACACGACATAAAATTTCGAACTGGCTTATCTTACACGCGCCTATGTCGTGTAATTGGGTGATATGTACATCATAGTATCCTAATAAATCTATAAGAAATCGAGTGAAAGGGATGCGGTAGTTAGCCGCATCAAAAAGGCGAGTGTACAGACCTATCTTTCCGTGGGGAGCGTCAGTTATAAGCTCCCCGACACCAGGAAGAGAGGGGTGAAGGCTGTCAGGAATGTAATAATCAGAGCAAAACTCTCCCAGTTTTACTTTCGTCATCACATTCAGCACGTATCCAATAGTGGATTGTTCCTAGCCATAATTTATTGAGAAATGAAGAAAGGCGTGGTGTTCTAACCTGCGTGGGGGAAGATCCGTGCGAGAGGGAGTGGTGATTGGGAGGAAAGCGTTAATGGCGGAAAAAGCAAAGAAGACTGTGTGTAACACACAGTCGCATGAGCAGCTTATTTATAGGGTTGCCTCGATAGTGGTGGTCCATTGGATTAATGCCACGATAGTGGTTGCACCGCACCATTACTTGTGACTTATATAATAAATATTGATTTTTGCGGTTTTTAGTTTAAATTATTGATTTTTTTCGGCTATAACAATGCATAAATTGAATCTAACAAACACTTGACGAATAACTTATATGGATATCAATGATAATATGCACTAGAAGTCTTATAACTCGCATAGAGGTGGCAAAATGGACGCGCAGGCGGGCACGGGCGGCGAGCAAAACGGGCGATGGGCTAAACGGGCGCGGGCTAAACGGACACGGGCAAAACGGGCGGATGAAATGGGCGGCTAAACGGGCGCAAACTAAAACGGAGAAAAAATATATAAAAAAGTAGAATTAAAAAATAAAAATACTTGTTTGAAAGTCGTGCATAAAAAATTAAATATAAAAGATTTGACGAATAACATATTTATTATTTTACATATGCGCCCATTAAGTCCATTTATTTTTTTACATGAGCGCCCATTTAGCCCATCAACAATAATGAATGCGCAAAAAGTGCCCCATCCTTTCTGGAAAAATGTCAAAAGGTGCCCATATTTAACCAAATGAGCAAGATTTGCCACCTCTACATAAAACTAGCATGGACTCGCGCAATGCGGCGGGGAGTACTCATAATCATTTTTGAGGCTAAAAAATATTAATCTCTTATTCATTAAGTTTGTATTGTTAAAGTGTAAAAAATTGAAAAAAAACCTCTAACTTAAAAAAAATAATAGTTAATAAAAATATAGCAAAATGGATATTGAATTAAAGAGCATAAAATTTTAGAAAATATGGTGAAATTAGATTATAAAAATAACAAATTAATTAAAAAAAATTAATTTAAAAGAAAAAATGTTATTTAAGTAGGTTGTTACAAAAGTTTGTTACAAAAAATTGTTACAAAGGTTATAGTATATAATGTTGATGAAGATATCAATAACTTGTTTTATTTAGTAAGAAAAAAAGTCTAAATTTTCAGTCTTGCTACTTTAAAAAGGTCCTAAATGCTTTATATAGTAGTATAGATAGTGGATGTGACGTTTTTCAGTATAAAACAATTATTGTGTGGTGCGGTTCGATTTTACGGGCGAAAACCGCAATCGAACCGTATTTGCGGTTTTTCCTTTTTCTTAAAACCAAACCGCTGGTTTTTGTCATGGTGCAATTTCTACGGTGCGATTTTTTTGCAGTTTTTGCGGTTTTTACGGTTTTGCGATTCACGGTGCGGTTTTTGCTCGCCCCTACTATAATGAGCCCCCCAAAAACTCCCATATGTACCCCTTAAATTTTACATTTTTTTATTTTTTTATTTTTATAATTTTGGTTTTGTTATAAATATTTGAATCGAAAAATACGGAATAAAAAAATAAAGTTTAACAAATCAAAACTGTTAAACTGACAAAAATACGAAAAAAACTGTCCACAGAAAAACAGGAAAACAAAAACTACACAAATTATGTATTTTTTTTACCTTTTTAGTGGGATAGGAAAGTACCAATAGGATAACCGTTCTTCTTTCTTTACTTTATACTACCGATGAATGGATTGATGGATGAACATTTTGGCCGAATTACTAATATTTCGTCTTTTTAGTATCGGTTCGTCTCGGTATCTAATCGAATTGATATAACTTTTCAATCTCGACTTTATTGTTTTTGGTTATCAAATCTTGTTTGGAATCTAAGCTACTTGGCACAAAAAACATGTAAAAAGGAAAAAAATAGTATTTATACTACATATACGTACTATCTAAAACACATTGCACGTAAATCATTTAATTGCACAAGACTATAAAACGAGAAATTAAACTACACTACTTGGCACGCAAAACGAGAAAAATACTAATATTATATACTACTATTATTATTATACTATTTCATTACTATTTAAAGAAATGTTTGAAAAGAAAATAACAAGTCCAAATGCACAACTACAATACAAACATAACTCAAAATGGCCCAATAGATCAATTAGCCCAGCAGTCTATTACGCATCTAATTCTTAAACTAGTAATGTGAAAGTAACAGCTAAGGACCATTAATGCAACTAAGATTGACTTAAAGTACTAACGGGATCAACCAAATTAACAGGCTTGGACCGTGGCTGCAATGGACCAGTATAAGATAAAGGACCTTATGTGTACAATCTATAAAATTTGCACAGTGACCAAAAGAAATTGAGAAACAAACTTGATTATAGATTCTACTTTGTAAACTATGAAATCAAGTTTCATCAATTTGAAACCAAACTTATTTAAATGATTCATACAGACTAATAAACTTTTGAATAACTACCAATAGTAATGAAACTGGACTAGGCAAGTGAACTTACAGTATCTATAATACGAACTAAAACTGCCTATAAGCGAACATTTGATTCACATGCTACTCAAACTATCTACTCCCAAACATCAGTTTATACAGATTATGCAAGCATTTAGAGATGGTAAATGTCGAATGAAATCATAGATCCAGTTCAAAACAAACTAGCAGAAGCTAATCTCTACACTACAACTATAACAAAATTTTAACTGTGTTTATGCAGAGAAATCAGAAACATGATCATAGCTAGTTGAATGAACGAAATTGTAGAACAGAAACATGTACCAATCAATCAGATATAGCAAATTTATGGAAAATTATACTACCACTAAATCTACTAGCAGTTTACACTAGTAATGGAAAAATGTAAAACGTGCTTAACCGATGTATCCGATGCCTCCGTTGTGGGCGAAGCACAGCACTGAGCTGGCTTGAATCAAACACTACTCCAACTACATGTCACCTCAAATCCGCCAGGACTTCGATGTTGACTAAATGAAATGCTCTACTTCTGACTACTCCTACTGCATGAGCAAATCCAAATAGAACCTGTAAACAAGAACCTACAAAACAGATAATGCCAAACACGCAAAAGACATAGAAACAAGATACTCCACTTCTAACTGTTGGGCTCTAACTGTATTGCTACTCTGTCATCAAATCCTGAATTCTTGCATAACAAATCCTGCAAAACAGATTACTTGCACTACTGATAACAAAATAGAATAACAACTTTCTGAATCCTTGACATATGCTATCTAATTTCGAAATGCTAACTGAAATCGTCACTAGTTGAATCCACATTGCGAACATGAAGAATTTAGCTGTTGAACTGTCATTAACTATGAGCTTATCATATCTGATTAGGCCTACTTAATCAATCCATTAAAATCTCATTTACTGACTGGAAACATGGAGCATTTAAAATAAGTTGAAAAGTAAAATTAAGCTTGAGAGAAATTAAAAGTTCATCAATGGAGAAATCGGTTAAAACTGTATTAACTGAATAAAACTAACATCTAACCGAATCAACTAATGGGGATTCAAGAAGCAGGTATTTCATTAATGGAGATTCAAGTAAACTGTTACAATTACTCTAACTGAAAACGTACAGAAAGTTTTTAACAAATGAAGCTGTGAGAAAACTAACTAACTAATCCTAACTATCTATGTGTAAATCTACACCTAAGCTAACCATCTGAAACTGAAGTCTTGATCTCCTATTTATAGACACTGAAGATGAGTGGTGACGTGGTTAAGCAAATGCCACGTATTTAATACGAGGTTCTTGATGAATGACCCAAATTGGGGGTTTCTTCGTCACTCCATCTTGATCCAATTAATTGCCATCTTCTTGTAGAGGATGAAGAGCTGATCATTTTTGTAGTTATACGCTTGGCTTGAAAACTCGTGAATCACTCTTGATTATGGATTGCAGGTTTCGGTGGTGACAAGTGATTGTTTCTTTCCTTTTCTCTCTCTTCTGTGATAAAGAAGAAGAGATATTGACCGTGACTTGGTCATTGACCAAGTATAAAAGTTAATTAACTTTCTTCTCAAATTTTCCTTTTTGGTCCTTTATTTATATCTTCTTATTCAAAATTCATCCTTTTCTTATTAAAAGTTACACTTTTAGTCCTCGATCTTTGAAGTAATGACAAGTAAGGTCCTCGAAAGCTCTTTCATCATTTTCTTCGTCTTTTATCATAAAAATCCATTGAAAATGCGTCTTTGCTTCAAAATGTATCTTGTTTACCTGAAAACACATGAAACATAAATACCCACGTGATTCTGATATTTTTTAGTTAAATATAATGTATTTGACTGTGTTTTGAGTGGTTTTTGGATCATTATTGATGAGTGTTTTCACACTTATGGTTGGAAATACGTTTTTACGTATTTAGGAAGATTCGGTCACTCCGACAATATATTAAGTAGTAGCTCGTAGTCTAGATATCTTTATTAAACAAACAAGGCCAAACCTAGCCTACAACATGTGTAGGGCGGCCCAATATTGTAAGCCCAAGCCCATCACAAGGCTTGGGTATATAAACCCTCTCCTTTGATGGAGAGGGTGGTGATTTCATTTTAATTTACACATACTTCTTAAACTTTCTCTCTCTAGAAGAGTCAAATCATCTATCTTTCTCTCTCTAAAACATAAGCAAGATTTACATATCATACAAATGGTATCAAGAGCCATGGGATGATTGTATTGTTTATGTGTTTGTGTTCTTGATTCATACGCCTATTTTAATCCATTTTACACGAACCAATTTTTTTTTTGTGTTTTTTATGGTTTTCTTTTCTTGATACAAATCTTCTACATAGTTGTGGTAGAGATTTGGTATAGTTACTTTGGCTAAAAACACAAAATTTTTGGGTGTTTTGATCATTTTTTGGCTTAAAATCTCGAATTAGTTGTGTTTTGTCCGAGAAAAGTGGGATTTATTCCGATCAGTGTCATCGGAAAAGGGTTTATACTTATTCCGATCAGTGTCATCGGAAAAGGGTTTAAGGTTTTCGATCACATTCCGACGAAGGGATTCCGATTGCATTTCGATTTGAGTATTCTGATTTGGGTATTCCGATTTGGGACATTCCGATAAGGGACATTCCGATTTGGTACATTCCGATTTGGGACATTCCGATCTATGACATTCCGATTAGGGACATTCTGACAAGGACATTCCGATTTGGGACATTCCGATCTGTGACATTCCGATTAGGGACATTCCGACAAGGGTATTACAATTAGGACATTCCGATCAAGGGTATTCCGATAGGGTTTATTCCGACGGCTTTCCGAGGAAATGGAAATGGAAGCCCCATTGGTCCTCAAAAGGTTGTGACTTGCTACAATTGCCGAGGACAAGGTCATATGGCTAGGCAATGCACTCAGCCAAAAAGGAGAAGGGATGAAGCGTGGTTTCGTGAGAAAATGTATTTGGTTGATGCTCAGTCTAAGGGAAAGATTTTGGATTCAGAGGAGTTAGCATTTCTTGCAGACCCAAGGGCAGCAGATACTGAAGGCATTGCAGTCGTTTCCACTTCTAATGCAACTTATCAAGCAGATGATCTTGACGCATATGATTCGGATTGTGATGACATTCACTTTGCCCAAGCTGCTCTCGTTGCTAATCTCTCTCACTACGGTTCTGATGTCGTCAGTGAGGTACCCACCACAACCAATCTTGGTAATGATGATAACCCACATCAAGTTGGGCATGAAAATGACAACCTTGAACAGCATTCGGGAACTAGTAACTCAAATGATGTGGTACCCAATCCTACATATTTGAGTGAACCTCAACCAAATGCTACGACGGGTATGAAATCTTATGCTCAACATGATTTGGTCATGGTGCCTAAACATATTATTGATCAAATGCATATGGCTCTCAGACAATCCGTAGATACGAATTCCACCCTAACTGCTGAGCTTGCGTTGCATAAAGAAAAGGTCAAAAATTTTGAAATGGTCCCTCAAGCAGAGAAAATTACATGTTCTGAATTTGACCAATTTCGTTTTGAAAAGATTGAACACTTGAAAGAAATAGAATCATTAAAAGCTAATCTTTCCAATGAATTAAAAGCAAAAGAGTCGGTTGTCAATGATTTTCAGAAACTTAAAATGGATTTCAAAACTCTCGAGTATAAAAAGTTTGAATCAGAAATTAATGCTACCAAACATCTTAAATTCAAGGAACAACAGCTTTTAAAAAAATACGCTTCCACAGAAAAGGTTCATCTTTTAACTAAATCATTTAAAGAACTCGAACTTAAGCGTCTTCAAAATTTACCACCTAATCCAGGTTATGCAAAACAAGCTCAGGAATATATTCCCGCTCTTTATGATATGACCATAATTGGCAAATCGAAAGAAGCACCTTATGTTCGTAGTTCTAAGGAGACACAGTCACTTATGGAAGAAACTCATTCTAAAATGTTTTCAAAATTCCATACGATTGATTATGATAAGCATAATAAAGATCAACTTTCTAAAAAGACACGTATTCGCTTACAAAAAGAATTAGCTGAACTAACAGTTCTTGTGCCCCCAAGTTTGTCAAATGAAAACCCTCCTAGTACGTCTCGTACACTCGTCAAAACGGATTTAACGAAGTTACTTCCACCGGTAAGTAAGGCGTCCGTTAATTTAAAAGCGGTACACCAACACTTAGCCGATTTTGACAAGGTCATTTTGGAACGTACGACGGCCACGGCCATAACGGAAGGTGAATGGAACTTTACACACTTCTGGGCCATTACTCCTCCGGCGCGCCTTCACGATTCGTATTGTTTTTCCTCCACCACACTTCATATCTAGCCCATCGAGATTAAACGGCATCTTTTCTTGTTTTTTTTTGTTCAATTAGCAGGAGGAGAGAGGTTTCCTCTTTCTTTTATACTTCTACAATATTTCAAATTCAGTCCTTCTGGTTTCGCCCCTTTTCAATTACTTTTCGAATCTAAACCCCAACTTTTTACACGAGAGACTCTCGTCATCACATTCAAAGAAGTCATCACCATATCTGCCGAATCTGCCACCATCTGTTGGTGGATTAGGTGGTTTCAAGATAGATGGCGGAAGTGAAATGTCATCTGGTATAGTTGTAAAGGGTCCAAAACTAGGAGCGTAACGATACTTCCCCCTGTTAGGAATATTTTTTTTATTGTGGTCAAAATACACGTTTTAGGAAAAATGCGAAACTCGAAAATGAAGTTCTTACTCGAATGAGGTGTGATAGTGTGCCCAAGAAAGATGGATTTGCATTAGTTTCGTTTTTGTAGAGAGAATGTTTGAGAAGTAAATGACGATTACGCTAAAATTACAATACGACGATAAAACGTAAAATGTGACGTAAAATATAAAGGTTTCTAAAAAATTTAATAAAAATTGCAAACAAATTCTATTAAATATAACTAATGTAGAAAAATAATTAAAACTTTTTGATTATTTATTTATTAAATTTTTAAGACTAATTAAAGTGCTAAAAAATTCAAAATAACTAACAAAAAGTCCAAACAAATATTTTTTCATTTGAAAACCTCAATCATTTTTATCTAATCCTAAAAACTATTATTCAAAAATTATAAAAAATAATTACCTATTTTTAAATGCTAGAAAATGATTTTTATACGAAATTAATGCTAATAAATAAAAGAAAAGTGGGCATCCGAAGTTAAGCATTCGAAGTTAAGAGGCATCCAAAAGCATATTGTGATAGGCATACTAATTTGCTACAAATTGAACCAAAGTAGTGTATGTGTACATTTAACACACAATACATGCATACAAGAAGTAATAGCTTAAAGTGCAAATATCATGCAAACCAAGTTGGCATTTTAACCAATTGAGAACATGCATTAATTAGACAGGCTAAGATGTATTATGTATAATATTTAAATCACGACATTTAAAAACACGAGCACATACGTAATATATTTAAGTCATGAAAATTTGTATGGTTTGGCCTTTTGGGCTAGTGTATCCGTGGCAAAAGACACAAGGGGGAGGGCCCAACCCGTTTTGAAAACCAAATAGTAAAACAATTAACACTAGGGGATTTCATTATACTGATTTTTAGAAAAACTAACCAAACCCTACCCTCCTTCTTCCTTTAGCCGCGGCAGCCACAGGAACCAAGGGGAGAGAATTTGAAGGTTTATAAACATCATAACAATTACATAAAACCCTAAACGAGATCAAAACGCACATAGCGGAAGCGATTTAACAAGATCATAATAATAACACAATTATAATTAATCGAATTAGGGTTACATACCTTTATCCTAGCGAAGATCCACAAGATCACCAACGAATCACCAATTATGGTTTATAACGAACACCACCAAGATATAGCCTAAAATAAGACTATATTGCGATCTTGTACACACGTAATACAACGAGCTAACCGTGATTCTAGCACGTGTAAACTGAGCTTCTATGCTTGTAGAAAATCTACCCAACAACCCTAGAGAGGTGCTAGGACTAGATTATAAGTATATTGATCAAACAAGAAAACCAACCAAAACCCCTTGTGGGTTTTCTTCCCGCGATCGCAAAAAGAGAGAGACAGAGGAGAGATTATTGTGTGTCTTGAATTATGAGGAGAAGGTTTGTTTATATAGGCCTAGACTTGTATCCAAAAACAAATAAAAGGAAAGTTTTCCCCTTCCTTTTTTCTCCCTAAAACCGACGGCTAGAACACCCCTTTGGGGTGTTCTAGAACCTTCCAAACTTCTTTCTTTTTAACTTAGTTACTATATATTTATTTAACGCTCCTTAATACTTAACTCTTAATTATCTAATGATTGTTAAAGTTACATCTCGGTTTAATTTAATAAATACATAAATATATATTTATTAAATAAATTAATAAATATATTAAATATATTTATTAATTAAATTAACTCTTTACCTATTGAGTGCAATCTCGTAATCTCGAGTTCGATCCTATCAAATGACTATTAAATATATATTCATAAACTTACAGCTCCCACTTGGACATATTTCGAATATCGTGACTACATTGACTAGCGTCCAGGCACAGGGGCTTTGTTGATTTTTAAATCTGTGATGATACCAGGAGCAGAAGCAGGAAGCGAATCAATGCCGGCAGCTGTTGAAAGAACAAGGGAGTCACCAGTGGGTGGAGGAACATCATCCTTAAGCTTCCCTTTGTTAGCTATAAAATTAAAGGAAGGAGGTATTAGTAATTGATTAATAAATAAATAAATATGAAAATTGTAGATCGAATATAAACCTAAAAACCAACCTATAGATCCCTGAATAAGGCCTTCGTTACACACTTCTGGGCCATAACTCCTCCGGCACGCCTTCACGATTCGTATTGTTTTTCCTCCACACCTAATATCTATCCCATCGAGATTAAACGTCATCTTTTCTTGTTTTTTTTTTGTTTTTTTTGGGTTCAATTAGCAGGAGGAGAGAGGTTTCCTCTTTATTTTATACTTCTACAATATTTCAAATTCAGTCCTTCTGGTTTCGCCCCTTTTCAATTACTTTTCGAATCTAAACCCCAACTTTTTACACGAGAGACTCTCGTCATCACATTGAAAGAAGTCATCACCATATCTGCCGAATCTGCCACCATCTGTTGGTGGATTAGGTGGTTTCAAGGTAGATGGCGAAAGTGAAATGTCATCTGGTATAGTTGTAAAGGGTCCAAAACTAGGAGCGTCACGATACTTCCCCCTGTTAGGAATATTTTTTTTATTGTGGTCAAAATACACGTTTTAGGAAAAATGCGAAACTCGAAAATGAAGTTCGTTCTCGAATGAGGTGTGATAGTGTGCCCAAGAAAGACGGATTTGCATTAGTTTCGTTTTTGTAGAGAGAATGTTTGAGAAGTAAATGACGATTACGCTAAAATTACAATACGACGATAAAACGTAAAATGTGACGTAAAATATAAAGTTTTCTAAAAAATTTAATAAAAATTGCAAATAAATATATAACTAAAGTAGAAAAATAATTTAAACTTCTTGAAACTTTTTGATTAATTATATATTAAAATTTTAAGACTAATTAAAGTGCTAAAAATTCAAAATAACTAACGAAAAGTCCAAACAAATATTTCATTTGAAAACCTCAATCATTTTTATCTAATCCTAAAAACTATTATTCAAAAATTATAAAAACTAATTACCTATTTTTAAATGCTAGAAAATTATTTTTATACGAAAGTAATGCTAATAAATAAAAGAAAAGTGGGCATCCGAAGTTAAGCATTTGAAGTTAAGAGGCATCCAAAAGCATAATGTGATAGGCATACTAATTTGCTACAAATTGAACCCATGTAGTGTATGTGTACATTTAACACACAATACATGCATACAAGAAGTAATAGCTTAATGTGCAAATATCATGCAAACCAAGTTGGCATTTTAGCAACTGAGAACATGTATTAATTAGACGAGCTAACATGTATTATATTAGTTTGACAAGAGCAAAACTTTATAATAAGCATGTGTTTATCAAATAAGCATAAGGGCATACGAGCATGTTGCATAACAAACAATTGTTACTTTGGATATCAAATTATTGCTTATTTGGTATGTAACTTTTTAATGAGATATAAAGTTCATCCATGTAAACTAGCATTAGGCATATTTAGAAAAAACCATTTATTCAAGTTAGAGAATGAGTATAAGACATTGATCAATCAAAGATTCCATTTGTAATGAGGATTCAGAATATCACACATTGATCAATCAAAGAAAGATTCAACAACTAAAAGAAAGATCGATTCTTTGGGATCATTCCTTTCTTCAAAGGGAAGGAACAGAGATAGAATCAAACCGATCCCCAAAATTCCTTTCTGGATATCCTCAATGTCCCGGCTATTCACGGAATGCGAGTAGCAGATGATTGATCATCTGCTTCCGGAAGAAATCAAAGAATTTCTTGGGAATCCTACAAGATGCGTTCATTTTTTTCTCTGACTGATGGTCAGAACTTCATCTGGGTTCGAATCCTACTGAGAGGTCCACTAGAGATCAGAAATTGTTGAAGAAACAACAAGATCTTTCTTTTCTCAGGCGATCAGAAAATGACTCAAGATAGTTTGATCTTTATCGCGTAACCGAGGCAAGTGCATATCCCTTTCCTTTAGGCGTATATAATTATAAGATAAGTTATATTCTTTCTAATCTTGTCGCAGTGCGGCGAGGACCTGGTTAAGTAACCGTCATCTGTGCGACAACGGCTTAGTGGGCGTCCTAGGCCTTGCGCGCGCTGCGCAACGACAATCCATGCCCAATGGATACGGGTAGTACCCATAGGTCGGGTTATACAACCCGAATAGGGACTATACGTCATCAACGGTTAATCTATTCAAGATAATTACGTATTTACAAAATACCGTCTCAATTCATCCTATTTCATCGGGATGTGATATGGTTTCGTAAGATGTACCAGATATGGACAGTTCCGACAAGATTTCATTCTTGAACAAAAATGCATTTTTTTATTTATTTCATCTATTCCATGACCGGAGCAGAGGAGGATACGTGTTACACCATGATTTTGAATCAGAAAAGAGATTTCAAGAAATCTCAGATTTATTCACTCTATCAATACCCGAGCCAGATCTGGTGTATCATAAGAGATTTGCCTTTTCTATTGATTCCTACGGATTGGATCCAAAACAATTCTTGAATAGGGTATTCAACTCCAGGTATGAATGGAAAACGACGTCTTTATTGGTTCTACTTCCTATTTTTTATGAAGAGAATGAATCTTTTTATCGAAGGATCAGAAAAATAAGGTCCGGATCGGAATGGTTTGGAAGAGCAAAAATCAAAAATAGTGGTATTTGCTAGCAACAACATAATGGAGGCAATCAATCAATATAGACTGATCCGAAATCTGATTCAAATCCAACATAGCACCCATAGGTACATAATAAATGTATTGAATCGATTCTTTTTAATGAATAGATCCGATCTCAACTTTGAATATGGAATTCTAAGGGATCAAATAGGAAAGGATACTATGAATCATAGAACTCTAATGAAATATACGATCAACCAACATTTATCGAATTTGAAAAAGAGTTAGAAGCGATTGTTCGATCCTCTTTTTTTTCTTGAACAGAGAGATTAATGAATCGGGATCCTGATGCATATAGATGCAAATGGTTCACTGGGGAAATATTTCCAGGAACATTTGGAACATTTCGTTTCTGAGCAGAAGAGACATTTTCAAGTAGTGTTCGATCGATTACGTATTAATCCATATTCGATTTATTGGTCTCATGTTATCTACAAAAAGATTTGTCTAAGCCACTTCGTTTCTTTTTGTCCAAGTTGCTTCTTTTTTGTCTAACTCACTTCCTTTTGTTTGTCAGTTTCGGGAATATCCCCATTCATAGGTCCGAGATCTACATCTATGAATTGAAAGGTCTGAATAATCCACAGTTTTTAGAATCAATAGGTCTTCAAATCGTTCATTTGAAAAAATTGAAACCCTTCTTATTGGATGATCATCAGACTTGCCAAAAATCAAAATTATTGATCAATGAAGGAACAATATCACCATTTTTGTTCAATAAGATACCAAAGTAGATGATTGACTCATTCCATACTAGAACTAATTGTAGGAAATCCTTTTATAACACGGATTCCTATTTATCAATGATATTCCACGATCAATACAATTGGTTGAATCCCGTGAAATCATTTCATAGAAGTTCATTGAGATCTTCTTTTTGTAAAGCGAATCAACTTTGATTCTTGAATAATCCACATCACTTCTTCTTCTATTGTAACAAAAGATTCCCCTTTTATGTGGAAAAGGCCCGTATCAATAATTATGATTTTATGCATGCACAATTCCTCAACATCTTGTTCATTCGCAACAAAACATTTTCTTTGTGTGTCGGTAAAAAAAACATGCTTTTGGGGGGAGAGATACTATTTCAGCAATCGAGTCACAAGTATCTGACATATTAATACCTAAGGCTTTTCCACAAAGTGGTGACGAAACGTTTAACTTGTACAAATCTTTCCATTTTCCAAGTAGATCCAATCCACTCGTTCGTAGAGCCAAAATGATTGTGGTAAATTACAACTCTTGTTTAGGAAAACAAAGAGCGTAAAATAGGGAAAAGTATTAAGTGATGATTTAGGAAAATCAAGCACTAATGACCCAAAGGTGAAAGTTCGTTTCCCAAGGAGGTATATGTGTGTCACTAAGATGTAAATGATTTGAGATTAATATTTGGTTTAGAAGGGGATAAGAAAAGAAAATGACGAAGACGTGAAATTAATACTATGACGACAAAACGTAAAACCGTAAAAACTACAAAAATAAAAATTAATTCTAAAAATTACCAAAAATTCACCAAAAATTAAATTAAATAAACTAAGAGTTTACCAATGATCAAAAAATTTTCAAACCTTTTAAATAATAAAATATTCAATTTTTAAATGCTAATTAAAGCCCTAAAAATCAAATAAATTATCAAAAAGCGCAAATAAAGATTCCTAAATTGGTAAACCTCTAAAATGACCTAAAAAGATTTATAACTATTTTTAGAAATTTTTAAACTAATAAAAACTATTTAAAATGATTTAAAAACTATTAAAACTTAAAATAATTATAAAAAATAATCTAAAAGTGATAAAATTATTCTAAAAATTGCAAAAATCCTATTTTAATGTATTTAAGCTAAGAAAAATGTAAAAAGTTGGAAAATGTGAAATTTGAAAAATAATAATAAAATAATATTAAAATAATATTAAAAATCCAAAAATTATAAAAAATTCTAAAAACTTGCAAACTAGTTTATTTTGACCTAAATAATCAGAAAATGAAAGTGAAATGACCAAAATACCCCTATTGGGCCCTCAAATGGGCCAGAACCAAAAACAGTCAACACTAATGGGCTTTTTAGCCCAAAAAGTCAAACCTGCCCCAATTGACTTGGAAAATCCCAATCTGACTTAAAATTTAATTCTAAGCTTAAAAACCAAACAACTTATTCTTATTGGGCTTTTTAGCCCATTAAGCAATAAGCTAATGCCATAAGCTCTAATTTGACACACAGCCGTCTTTTGGGATGCTTATGAGATCTGTAAAAAGAAATTTTGAAAAAGCACACTCAATAAGCCAGAAATAAGCAAAGTACAATTTCATAAAACGACAAAATAGTCGGGTTTGAGATTTAGGGCACCTCAGAAGCTCTAGTTTGTTGCAAAAGCTCACAAATAGCTTAACTAAGAATAATCAATCAAGAAAATCACAAAAAGCCAAGTAGAATAAGCTGTGGGAACCAATAAGCATTCTGAAAAAGCCAAATAAGCTAGTTTCCTAGCAAAAGTTTAACCAAAAGACTTGTAACCTTCCAGACTTGATATTAAGCTGAGAAAAATGAGTTCTATTACAAAAACTAAGTTGTTGCATATACCAATAAGCAAAACAGATTCAATAAGCCTTGAAACCATGTTTGACCAAAAGTCAAACGCTGATAAGTGAAAATCAAACGCTGACAGGAACAAAGTGGACGTTGACAAACTTAATGAAGTGTATAGACTTGTTTTTTACCCTGCTGGTCAAGGTTTGAGTGCAAACCTTGTGAATCAAAGCCTATCAGTTGGGTAGACTTGATGTGTTTTGGCACAAATAAGCCAATAAGCCAGTAGGCTTATAAGCTATCAACAGATAAATCAAAATAGCCAAATAACCTCACAAGCAGCAAACAAATGAGATCCAAGCAGCAAAACAACAATCCTTATGCTATAAATCACAATGCAACACCAAATGAGGTGGTCACTTTGCTGATGCAAATGACCACTTCAGCCAACTTTGATAAGCTATAACCAACACAATAAGCCACCAAATTCAACAAACAGATAACCAATAGATAGCTTATCACCCAAACTATTCCCAAACCTGATTTTAGACCTTAGATCCAAGTAACAGAGAAGTTATTGGATCTGATGTGTTTGACCAATTCCAAAACACTTTTTAGCAGATTTTAGCAAAACTTCCAATCCGTTTTCCAAACTTTCAGAGACTTAACCAATAACTAAACTTGTTCAAAATGACTTGTTTAGACCACCCAAACCCTAAAAACCAAGGGCTCAAGGCTACAAGGCCTTATGAACCAGTAATCCCAAACAGTCCTTAATCAACCACTTTTCAAAGCAACTTGTGATTTTTAAACACAACCTACTGATTTTATCATTCAAACAGCTACACTAGGTGACAACTAACAGATTTCAACCATAAAACACAGAGCATAAACACAGAATCATCAAATCATACACCAAATGCAAAACAGGTAGTAACATGAAATTTTTAGAGGAAACTTAATCAAGGGATTATACCTGCCCCTCCACAACATCCTAGGAGCGCCAGCTATGCTCCTTGGACCTTGTTCAACAACTAGAACAAGACCAAGGTACTTCAATAAGAAAGATGACGAATGCATTGGTTGATGTTTCAAAGCAGAAACTCAAGGGCTTGATTTCTTCAACACAATGAACAAACAGCCCAACCAAAGACCCTAATCCCTTCACAAGCTTGGTGTCAAGAAGCTTGCAAGAGCTTATAGCTTTTGGTTGAGGATTAGTACATAAAAATAAGCAAATTCAGAAACCTCTTTTCAAGCTTTTTCAAACTTGAAAAACTTACCAAACATAAACATCCTTGAACCAAATGATTCAAGCACACTTATAACAACAAATGTAACTCAGAATCACCTTTAAACAACACCAACTTTCAAAAACATAAAAAGGAATTACAATTTTCTCAAAATACCAACTTTTATAAATTTCAAAAAGGAATTACAAGTTTAAAAAGGTAAAACTAGAACAAAGGGACTCTCACATGTTGAGGTCTCCTTTTATAGGCAAATGCCAATGCTAGCACTATTCACAAACCCTAGAACTGAATTCCCTAAAATGTCCTTGAGTCTTCTAGACGTTTTGATGGAATGTGTTGTCCAAAGTGATCTTGGCTGTTCATTTTAGCTTTGGAATGAAGCAAGGATCCTTAGCTGTTGATTTGGACACGTCAGATAACTTGGAGGTGAAGTTGTCATGTGATTGGTTAAACGGGAATTGGGGGTGGGGTCCATAGTGAGTGAGATTAAGGGTTTTAAGGTTGGAATGGGTTTCTGCACATGTGAATCACACAAGTGCCAGGGTAATTTAAATTAACCCTTTGTTTTAAGTGGGGTAAAATCTGGATGGTGAAAAGTGAATAGTGGTCCTTTTGATCCGTTTTTGGTGGAGTGGAAATATGTTTGGCGCATTTTCATGTTTGAAAGTTTCAACTTGGCCATTTCAGTCCTTGTTCTTTGGGAAATAATGTAAAACGTGTTTATTCAGCAAATAAACTCTTTCCCTTTGTTAATAACTTTCAGACTTTGGCAATTTTGGCACAAACTTTTGGAAAAAGGGTTATAAGGATTGTTTTTGCCATTTTTGGATAATTCAAGGGCTGATCTTGGACATTGTTGATCTTCAAAGGTCTTCAATGCAACTTTAACTCCATGAGGGACCATAATTGGCAATTTAGAATTGTTGAGGGACTAAACTTGCCATTTCTTCAAAGTTAAAGGACCATTTGTGTAATTTTGACAAACTTAAGGGACCAAACTTGTAATTATCAATATACAAGGGTTTTAAGTGTCATTTCTTCATTCAATGAGGATCAATCTTGCATGTATTCAAGTCTTCAAGGGTATTTGTTGAATATTTCATAAATTAGGGCCCGGTTCTTTGTACGGCTTCGTTTCTCGTGTTCGTTTTTCCTTGTATCTTGCGATCTTTTGTCTTTTTCACGATATCCATACCTAAAATACACAAGTAAACAAACACAAGCATATATATGGTATTTTATGACATTTTTATGCATTTAAAGCCCGAAAAGAACGATGAGATCATGTATAAATGCCATCTCATCACTCCCCCATACTAAGCCATTGCCGTGTCCTCACGCAATGCTAGAATAAAGTATCTAAGCATCACCAAAGTTCAATTTTATTAACTTTTATTGAAGAGTAAAAGACTTGCAACATACTACAAAGATGTGTAAAGACATAATGTATGATTTTCATCACAAAAGTGACTTTTAAGGTCAAAGAATAGAAACAAGTAAATGTCCCTTAGAGTAAACTTCGTCATCCTTGATTGTCATACATTCCATGCTAAGTGCAAAAACGAGATCATTGTTGGTACAAGTCACAATGCTAACACTACTCATACGTCCAAATTGTGTAATACTTTTTCTCCCCGCAATCCTAGTTATTATAAAAAGAAATGGGTTACTAGCATTTTTTAACTATTTGTCATGGATCACAAGTGATTCATATTGACTTATTTGAGTAGTTATTAGTCCGAAAGGAAAGTAGCACGATTTAATCGATAGTTAGCCGAAGGACAAAATCTTTGAAAACAGCTTCTCGTGTATCTCCTTAAGTTCATATCTTGGCATAACTCGTTTCACGATTTGAGACCTTTCTCGGACCGATATTTGGCATGTACTTCATACTTCAAATCTTGGGAAGACGTTCTTGAAATTATGGTCTTCTCTTCATATATTTGGAATTTCTTCACTTGACGTTTTTGAGAGATTCTTCATATTTGGACCACGACTTCATCATTTTTCTTCAATCTTTACTTTGGATTTTGATATACAACGATCCGCCTCCTTTTCGAACTTGGTTATATTTATCCTCATACCTTGTAAGGGTCTTTTTGGATAGACTTTCTCCATGATCTTTAGGGGAGTAATTGCTTTTCGTCGTGTGTCTCGATCCTTCATATTGATTTAGGAATAATGATACTTCACATCATCTTGGATCTTTAGCAAAAATAGAGCTCCTCATGCCTTGTTAGGGCCTTTTTGGATGATCGCCAATCTTCGCGTCCCGCTTCAATAAGTTATGCCTTGGCTATGAACTCTATTTAACCCCGAGCAACTTTTAAACGATCTTGTGCTAGAGGCTAAGTAACCTTTCAAATCGTACGACCTTACTTATTGCAATTATGATTTATTCCTAATGCATTGATCTTATGGGAAGAAAAAGCCACAATTAAAAACATATGAGTTTTTGAAAGAACACTTTCATGTTCTACGTTTAGCATGATCACTTGTCTAACTCTATCATCTCTCGTTCTTCACTATATAAAGACCTCTAATTAAAGAGACTCGTGAATACTTAGCCAGGAAAGTCAAAAATAAGGCAAATTTGGATTAGCTTTCATTAAGACTATATCAAATCAAAGTTTTGGGTTTTCAAGCCACCTATAGGATCTTGCACTTTCTTGGACTTTTTCAAGTTTAGAGAATGCATTTTATAGTTCCCTTGATAAGTGACTTTCTAGGATCAATTATAGGAACTTGCGAAAAGTTCTTGTTCTTAACCCGAATGAGCTAAGACTTTCGCGTTTTAAAGCTCCCTATATAAAAGTCTAGCAAAACTTGAATTGAGCGGGTTAAGGAATGTAAATGGCTCCAAATGCACATCAAGTCGAAAATTAGCTCTTATTCTACCCAACGGAAAATATACATTCGTGTCTCAAAAACACTTATGAAAACTAAGAAATTTTTTTAAAATTTGGCCATTTTTAGCCTTATTAGCAATAAAAACAAAACATTGAAAATTGGAAAGCGTGAGGGCGTAGCAAAGCAAGTACCTATTCACCCCCATACTAAAAGTAAACATTGTCCTCAATGTTTCGAGTCTAAAGGTGGAGCACCCCCATACTAGAGACGAAGAATCGAATGCTTAGGATCTAGCATGGAAAGGGTGATCAACAATATATCTAAAGTCGTTTATTAAGTATGCTAAAAGATAATTGTTAGAAAAATAAAGGATATGTCATGGATTCGTGAAAAACTTCTTCAAGCAAACGATAGAGGCTCACGTAAACGAACACGAGAGTCTTCAATCGTAGATGATGATGATGATCTAGATAACACAATCACAAGCATTCACGAGACAACGAGTTGGAAGGGTACAAGTCCCCTTATTAGTGAATAGTAAGCATAAAAGGATAAGCATGGGATCTCCCCCACGAGGCACCTCGTTTTTGATTACCGAGTCATGAGCTCGACTCGATCCCCTCAATGCTAATTATCATTGGGGAAGGTGACTTGGTCGAGGGCAACCATTGAAGGAATTTCCCCACCAAAGTAGTGCTTAAGCCTATGTTCATTCACCTTGAAATTAGGACCATCATCTTGAGCTAGCTCGATGGTCCCACAAGGAAACACTTGTGTAATGGTGAACGGACCCGACCAACAAGATTTCAATTTCCCAGAAAATATCTTAAGTCGAGAGTTAAAAAGTAACACTTGATCACCAACGTTAAAAACCCGGTTTCTAATCTTTGAATCATGAAACTTTTTAGTCTTTTCTTTAAAAATTAGTGAATTTTCATAAGCATTGTCTCTTAATTCATCTAATTCATTCAATTGTATTTTCCGGTGATCTCCCGCGGTCTTCAAGTCAAAGTTTGCATGCTTAAGGGCCCAATATGCCTTGTGCTCCAATTCAATGGGCAAATGACAATTCTTTCCATAGACTAACTTATAAGGAGTGCAACCGATAGGTGTCTTATAAGCGGTCCTAAAGGCCCATAAAGCGTCATCGAGTTTGTCGGACCATGAAGCACGGTTTTCTCCAATTGACCTCTCTAAAATCCTCTTCAAAGCTCGGTTCGAAACATCGACTTGCCCACTCGTTTGCGGGTGATAAGCCGTAGAAAGACGATGAGTAACTCCATATTTCTTTAGAACCTTTTCGAATTGTCATTACAAAAATGGGTTCCACGATCGCTTATAATAGCACGAGGGGTTCGAACCGAGAGAATAATTGCTTCAAAAACTTCACTACCACACGAGCATCATTGGTGGGCAAAGCCTTAGCTTCCACCCACTTAGAAAGGTAGTCCACCGCGACGAGGATATATTTGTTGCCATGAGACGATGGGAACGGCCCAATAAAGTCTATTCCCCATATGTCGAAAATCTCACACACTTGAATTATGTTTTGCGGCATTTCATCACGTTGAGACGATTTTCCTTGAAGTTGGCACGAATCACACGACTTCACAAGTGCGTGTGCATCACGATAGATAGAAGGCCAAAAGAAACCGGCATCGAACACTTTCTTAGCCGTGATATTAGCACCGTGGTGACCACCCGTGGGTCCCTCGTGACAAGCTCTAAGGATATTAGAAGCTTCGGCATAAAAAACACAACGTCGAACGAGTTGATCCGCACAAACCCGAAAGAGATAAGGGTCGTCCCAAAAATAGAACTTGACGTCACGAAAGAATTTTCTCTTTTGTTGTGTCGTCATACCCTTGATTATGAAATTGCCCGCATGGTAATTTGCAATGTCCGCAAACCATGGGGTGGTGTCTTTAGAATTCACTACACCGAGAGTCTCGAGAGGAAATGTTTCGGTGATTTCCTTGTTCTCGAAAACATCTTTGTGAGGATCTTCTAGACGAGAGAGATAATCGGCCGCTAGATTCTCGGCTCCTTTTTTGTCAAGTACGGTGACATCAAATTCTTGGAGGAGGAGCATCCAACGAAGCAATCTTGGCTTAGCATCTTGCTTAGCTAGAGATACTTGATGGCCGAATGGTCGGTATACACGATGCTTTTAGTCAAGACGAGATAAGGTCGGAATTTCTCAAAAGCATAGACCACGGCAAGGAATTCCTTTTCCGTTGTGGTGTACTTTAATTGAGCCTCGGTCATCATCTTACTAGCATAGTGGATAGGACGGAAATGCTTGTCATAACGTTGCCCTAAGACGACCCCTATGGCATAATCACTTGCATCGCACATGATTTCAAAGGGTAATTCCCAATTAGGAGCAACAAGAATGGGAGCTTCGGTAAGTTTCCTTTTGAGAGTTTCGAAAGCTCTAACACAATCCTCATTGAAGTTAAAAGGAGCATCCTTCTCGAGAAGGGGTGTCATAGGTCGAGAGATTTTCGAAAAGTCCTTGATGAAACGACGATAAAAGCCCGCGTGGCCTAGGAAACTCCTAACTCCCTTAGCTGTTTTGGGATGAGGTAACTTGGCGATGACGTCTACCTTAGCTTTATCGACCTCAATCCCCGCTTTCGACACCTTATGTCCTAAGACGATTCCTTGTTTACACATAAAATGACATTTTTCCCAATTAAGTACAAGATGGTTTTTCACAACGTTTTAACATTTGCTCGAGATTAGATAAACACGACATGAATGAATTGCCAAACACCGAGAAGTCATCCATAAACACTTCCATCGATTTCTCGATCATATCGAAAAATCGCCATCATACACCGTTGAAACGTACCCGGTGCATTACAAAGTCCGAAAGGCATCCTACGATAAGCGAACGTTCCATAAGGACACGTAAACGTAGTCTTCTCTTGATCATGAGGGTCGATAGGGATTTGAAAGTAACCGGAAAAACCATCTAAAAAGCAATAGAATTCATTTCTCGCGAGTCGCTCCAACATTTGATCCATGAAGGGCAAAGGAAAGTGGTCTTTACGAGTGGCGTCATTTAACTTTCGGTAGTCAATACACACCCTCCAACCGGTCACAACACGAGTGGGAATCAACTCGTTGTTTTCATTAGGCACAACGGTCATTCCTCCATTTTTAGGGACACAATGGATTGGGCTCACCCATGGGCTATCGGATATAGGATAAATCATTCCCGCGTCAAGGAGTTTCAACACTTCCTTTTTAATGACATCGTGAATTTTGGGATTCACCCTTCTTTGGCTTTGAATTGCGGGTTTGTAGTCCTCCTCCATTAAAATCTTGTGAGTACAAAATTTTGGGTCAATAACCTTAATGTCGGAAATTTTCCACGCAATTGCCCCTTTATGAGCTTTAAGAACTTTCAAGAGCTCGGTTTTTTCATCATTATCAAGACCATTTGCAATAATAACCGGTAACTTGTCATCACCTTCCAAGAATGCGTATTCAAGGTGAGAAGGAAGATCTTTCAATTCAAGGACAGGTGGTTCCTCGATTGAAGATTTTGGTTCAACACTCATAACTTCCATCGGCGGAAGAAATGGTGGAATAGAAGTATCATCACTAATCAACACCTCATCTTCATTGTCGATTTCATTTGAAGTGAGATCGCCTCCTTGGAATGGAGTGAGATTTGGTGTAGAATTAGCAAGAATCGGATCCAAAATAGTGGGATTGCCACTTGACGAGCTATCGGAAAAACCTAACACTTCTTGTGAAAACTCATCGCAAACCACATCAACGATGTCAATGTGATTGATGGTAGCGATTGCATAAACATGAGAAGGTTTTGAGTTTTGAGTAGCGTTTATAACAAGTTCCTCTTCGTTGAATCTCAAAGTGATAGTTCTCGCATAAACATCGATAAGCGATCTCGAGGTGTCTAAAAATGAACGACCTAAAATTAGAGGAACTTGAGGATCCGCGGGGATGTCAACTACTATAAAATCAACGGGATAGTAGAACTTCCCCACTTTCACGAAAACATCTTCGGCTACTCCACATGCTAAAATCGTAGAATGATCGGCCATCTCGATAGACATGTTCGAAGGAATAAGAGCCGGAAGCGAAAGCGATTTCCAAATAGAAAATGGCATCAAATTAATGCTCGCACCAAGATCGGCCAAGGCGAGGCATTCTTTCATATCTTGTATGTCACAAGGAATGAGAAATTTTCTGGGGTCACCAACTTTTTCCGGTATGCGGTTAAGATAAACCGAAGAACAATTAGCAAGCTTTGAAAGCTTTTCCTTATCGCTCATCATACTTTTAAACGTGGAAGCGAAACGAGGCATATACAACAACGCGTCGGCTAAACTCACATCAAGATGCACTTGTTGAAACATTTTTATAAAAAGATCGATTTGTTGTTTGTTACGTTCTTGCAATTTCTCTTTGTTTCATCTCGAAGGGTAAGGTAAAGGTGGTGTGGGTTGGACATTAGGCAACGGCCTTGGAATCTCGGGTTCCACAATTGGTATTGGTTCAACCGTAGGTGTGGTTTGATCGGTACTTCGTGGGATTGTAATGTGCTCCTTTTCGACCATCACCTCGGGTTCTTTCTCGATTTCCTTCTCCGTAGAAGTACTTGGACGAGAGATTGGTTCCTTGAAAGTTTTACCACTTCGTGTAGTAATAAACTTCATTTCTCCCTTCGGGTTTGCAATGGTATCACGAGGAAGACCACCCGAGGAAGAGGGTTTACACATGATTGCTTCAAACATCTTAGCCATTCGGTCCTCAAATTTTGATTGTCTAGCATCCGCTTTTAACAACTCTTGCTTAATCTCATGTTGTCCTAATTCCATCTTTTGTTGATTTTGTTGAAGACGTTGGACATTTCCTTCTATTTTGTTTGCATGAGTTTTAAGTTCATTAGCAAGTTCATTTTTAAGCTCGTTTTTCAACTCGGATCTTAAGCTAATCATCTCACGTTGCATGTTATCAAATTTAGCATCATTTGCTTTAGCATAATCCAAAAATTCTCCTTGAAGATTTTTAGTGTGGGCATTTTGAAAACCTTGTGTAGTGTTTTGAAAATCACGGTTTTGGTTTTGATTAGTGACTTGTCCATTCCCACTTTGATAATTCCCCTTGTTGTAGTTACGTGAATTGCCTTGGTAATTACCACCTTGGTTGTTGTTTCGAGAGTTATTAGCATTTTGATTTGGTGGAGCTTGATTTTGGCGGGAACCTTGACCGTTTTGGTTGTAAGTTCCCATTGCTACATAAGCACTCGAAGTCTTACCATCCGCGGTAATGCACTCGGAAAGATCATGAGATCCACCACAAGACAAACAACTCTTAGCAACCGCTTTATCCGAAGCGGAATTTGAAGCTTCTTGAGCTTTCCAATGGGACATAAGATTAGCAAATCTATCAAAAAACCGATTTTCCTCATTAGCTTCATCATGTAAGGCATTAATGCTACGAGACGATGACGACGATGACGAAACCAAATTTGCAACACTCGGTGTGTTACGAGGGCTATAAACCTTAGATCTATTCTCGATGATTTGTAAAGCCTCATTGGTCGTCTTGCACAAAAAATTACCACCCGCGGCGGCATTCAAGTAATCTCGTTCATGATCATTAAGCCCATTATAAAAAGTATCAATTTGATGTAATTCCGAAAAATCATGGTGTGGACATTCATGTAACATTTCTTTAAAGCGTCCCCATGCCATTGAAAAACTTTCATTATTTCTTTGCACAAATCGTGAAATCTCATTTTTCAAATGTGTTGTTTTAGATGGTGGAAAAAACTTGTTCACAAACTTAGAAACGAGATCACCCCATGTCAAAATCGAATTTGGCGGTTCTTTCTCAAGCCAAATTTTAGCGGGTCCATCTAACGAGTATGGAAATAACATCATCTTAATGGCGTCATGTGGAACATCCTTAAACTTGCTAGTAGCGGTGAGACGATTAAAATTCCTTATGTGATAGTGCGGGTTGTCTATCTCATGACCTCTAAACTTATTTGCTTGCAACATCGACATTAAACCCGTCTTAATCTCGAAATTCTCCGCAAGGATGGCGGGAATCACAATGGCCTCTCCAAAACCCTCGGTGGGTGCTTGTAGCAACTCCATCATAGTACGATTAGCCATGACGACTTCTTGTTCTACAATAGGTTCAACAATTGGAGGTTGTTCTTCAATCAACGTCTCTTGATTGGCTTGCTTTTGAAGACGTTTACGAGATCGTTTTGCTTGATTACGAGTGATCATAAACTTCACGAAGAATGGGAGGTGAGCAAAGAAGATTCTTTTTGGGTGTTTTGTGGATTTTCAATTTTTTTGTGTTTTTGATTGTATTTAATTTTTTGGATTTTGGTGTATCTTCGTAGACAACAATCTACAAAATCTCTCCTCGAATCAAACTCTTGATTAAAGAAGCCTCAAAGGAATGAAAACGATCACGTGGAGTGAACGCCTTCGAATGACTTTAGAACTTTGGTGAAAACCAAATTGTTCAAGAGGGTTTAATCACAAAGAAACCAAGCAAATATATTATACGTAATAATACTTTGGGCGGCAAAACCCTCGATTAGCCTTCAATCTCAAAATACTCACAAGCAAGCGGGGAAACGAGGCGGCGCGAAGCACTTAAGAGCCTTTTTCCTTAGGGTATATTTTATAATACCCGCCTTATACCCACCTTATAGTTTGTATTTTTCAAAATCGAGCTTCACAAAAGTATTTATCTATTTTTGCCTTTTTCTTTTTGTTTGAGATTCGAATACAATAATTAGGAGATCAAATCCCAATTAAGGTTGTGTTTTCACACTTTTGGAGATATTGTTTATTTGTTGTGATACTTAATACAATATAGTAATAATAATTTCACAAGAAAAACCAAGAAACCCGATAATACGTATTAGTAGATTTCTACTAATACAAATACTATATATGGTTAATATTAAAAACAACAATGCAAATTAATCACGACACACCTCCCCGGCAGCGGCGCCAAAATGATTGTGGTAAATTACAACTCTTGTTTAGGAAAACAAAGAGCGTAAAATAGGGAAAAGTATTAAGTGATGATTTAGGAAAATCAAGCACTAATGACCCAAAGGTGAAAGTTCGTTTCCCAAGAAGGTATATGTGTGTGACTAAGATGTAAATGATTTGAGATTAATATTTGATTTAGAAGGGGATGAGAAAAGAAGATGACGAAGACGTGAAATTAATACTATGACGACAAAACGTAAAACCGTAAAAACTACAAAAATAAAAAATAATTCTAAAAATACCAAAAATCAAATTAAATAAACTAAGATTTTACCAATGATCAAAAAAATTTCAAACCTTTTAATAATTAAATATTTAATTTTTAAATGCTAATTAAAGCCCTAAAAATCAAATAAATTATCAAAAAGCCGAAATAAAGATTCTTAAATTGGTAAACCTCTAAAATGACCTAAAAAGATTGAAAACTATTTTTGGAAATTTTTAAACTAATAAAAACTATTTAAAATGATTTAAAAACTATTAAAACTTAAAATAATTATAAAAATTAATCTAAAAATGATAAAATTATTCTAAAAGTTGCAAAAATCCTATTTTAATGTATTTAAGCTAAGAAAAATGTAAAAAGTTGGAAAATATGAAATTTGAAAAATAATAATAAAATAATATTAAAATAATATTAAAAATCCAAAAATTATAAAAAATTCTAAAAACTTGCAAACTAGTTTATTTTGACCTAAATAATCAAAAAATGAAAGTGAAATGACCAGAATACCCCTATTGGGCCCTCAAATGGGCCAAAACCAAAAACAGTCAACACAAATAGGCTTTTTAGCCCAAAAAGTCAAACCTGGCCCAATTGACTTGGAAAAGCCCAATATGACTCAAAATTTAATTCTAAGCACAAATCTCTAAAGGCCTAAAAGCTGAATGTGAGCTTATCACAGCTTAAAAAGCAAACAGCTTATTCTTATTGGGCTTTTTAGCCCATTAAGCAATAAGCTAATGCCATAAGCTCTAATTTGACACACAACCGTCTTTTGGGATGCTTATGAGATCTGTAAAAAGAAATTTTGAAAAAGCACACTCAATAAGCCAGAAATAAGCAAAGTACAATTTCACAAAACGACAAAATAATCGGGTTTGAGATTTAGGGCACCTCAGAAGCTCTAGTTTGTTGCAAAAGCTCACAAATAGATTGACTAAGAATAATCAATAAAGAAAATCACAAAAAGCCAAGTAGAATAAGCTGTGGGAACCAATAAGCATTCTGAAAAAGCCAAATAAGCTAGTTTCCTAGCAAAAGTTTAACCAAAAGACTTGTAACCTTCCAGACTTGATAATAAGCCGAGAAAAATGAGTTCTATTACAAAAACTAAGTTGTTGCATATACCAATAAGCAAATCAGATTCAATAAGCCTTGAAACCAAGTTTGACCAAAAGTCAAACGCTGATAAGTGAAAATCAAACGCTAACAGGAACAAAGTGGACGTTGACAGACTTAATGAAGTGTATAGACTTATTTTTCACCCTGCTGGTCAAGGTTTGAGTGCAAACCTTGTGAATCAAAGCCTACCAGTTGGGTAGACTTGATGTGTTTTGGCACAAATAAGCCAATAAGCCAGTAGGCTTATAAGCTATCAACAGATAAATCCAAATAGCCAAATAACCTCACAAGCAGCAAACAAATGAGATCCAAGCAGCAAAACAACAATGCTTATGCTATAAATCACAATGCAACACTAAATGAGGTGGTCACTTTGCTGATGCAAATGACCACTTCAGCCAACTTTGATAAGCTATAACCAACACAATAAGCCACCAAATTCAACAAACAGATAACCAATAGATAGCTTATCACCCAAACTATTCCCAAACCTGATTTTAGACCTTAGATCCAAGTAACAGAGAAGTTATTAGATCTGATGTGTTTGACCAATTCCAAAACACTTTTTAGCAGATTTTAGCAAAACTTCCAATCCTTTTTCCAAACTTTCAGAGACTTAACCAATAACTAAAACTTGTTCAAAATGACTTGTTTAGACCACCCAAACCCTAAGAACCAAGGGCTCAAGGCTACAAGGCCTTATGAACCAGTAATCCCAAACATTCCTTAATCAACCACTTTTCAAAGCAACTTGTGATTTTTAAACACAACCTACTGATTTTATCATTCAAGCAGCTACACTAGGTGACAACTAACAGATTTCAACCATAAAACACAAAGCATAAACACAGAATCACCAAATCATACACCAAAATGCAAAACAGGCAGTAACATGAAGTTTTTAGAGAAAACTTAATCAAGGGATTATACCTGCCCTCCACAACATCCTAGGAGGGCCAGCTATGCTCCTTGGACCTTGTTCAACAACTAGAACAAGACCAAGGTACTTCAATAAGAAAGATGATGAATGCCTTGGTTGATGTTTCAAAGCAGAAACTCAAGGGCTTGATTTCTTCAACACAATGAACAAATAGCCTAACCAAAGACCCTAATCCCTTCACAAGCTTGGTGTCAAGAAGCTTGCAAGAGCTTATAGCTTTTGGTTGAGAATTAGTACACAAAAATAAGCAAATTCAGAAACCTCTTTTCAAGCTTTTTCAAACTTGAAAAACTTACCAAACATAAACGTCCTTGAACCAAATGATTCAAGCACACTTATAACAACAAATGGAACTCAGAATCACCTTTAAACAACACCAACTTTCAAAAACATAAAAAGGAATTACAATTTTCTCAAAATACCAACTTTTATAAATTTCAAAAAGGAATTACAAGTTTAAAAGGTAAAACTGGAACAAAGGGACTCTCACATGTTGAGGTCTCCTTTTATAGGCAAATGCCAATGCTAGCACTATTCACAAACCCTAGAACTGAATTCCCTAAAATGTCCTTGAGTCTTCTAGACGTTTTGATGGAATGTGTTGTCCAAAGTGATCTTGGCTGTTCATTTTAGCTTTGGAATGAAGCAAGGATCCTTAGATGTTGATTTGGACACGTCAGATAACTTGGAGGTGAAGTTGTCATGTGATTGGTTAAACGAGAATTAGGGGTGGGGTCCATAGTGAGTGGGATTAAGGGTTTTAAGGTTGGGATGGGTTTCTGCACATGTGAATCCCACAAGTGCCAGGGTAATTGAAATTAACCCTTTGTTTTAAGTGGGGTAAAATCTGGGTGGTGAAAAGTGAATAGTGGTCCTTTTGATCCGTTTTTGGTGGAGTGGAAATGTGTTTGGCGCATTTTCATGTTTGAAAGTTTCAACTTGGCCATTTCAGTCCTTGTTCTTTGGGAAATATGTAAAACGTGTTTATTCAGCAAATAAACTCTTTCCCTTTGTTAATAACTTTCAGACTTTGGCAATTTTGGCACAAACTTTTGGAAAAAGGGTTATAAGGATTGTTTTTGGCATTTTTGGATAATTCAAGGGCTGATCTTGGACATTGTTGATCTTCAAAGGTCTTCAATGCAACTTTAGCTCCATGAGGGACCAGAATTGGCAATTTAGAATTGTTGAGGGACTAAACTTGCCATTTCTTCAAAGTTGAAGGAACATTTGTGTAATTTTGACAAACTTAAGGGACCAAACTTGTAATTATCAATATACAAGGGTTTTAAGTGTCATTTCTTCATTCAATGAGGATCAATCTTGCATGTCTTCAAGTCTTCAAGGGTATTTGTTGAATATTTCATGAATTAGGGCCCGGTTCTTTGTATGGCTTCGTTTCTCGTGTTCGTTTTTCCTTGTATCTTGTGATCTTTTGTCTTTTCACGATATCCATACCTAAAATACACAAGTAAACAAACACAAGCATATATATGGTATTTTATGACATTTTTATGCATTTAAAGCCCGAAAAGAACGATGAGATCATGTATAAATGCCATCTCATCAATCGTCGACATTTCTGGAACACCCCTATCATAGGGACAAATAGTCAATTTTGAAAGAACTTATTGTCAACCTCTTTCAGACATTAATCTATCTGATTCAGAAGGGAAGAACTTGTATTAGTATCTAAATTTTAATTCATACATGGGTTTGTTTCACACTACATGTTCTGAAAAATATTTACCATCCGAAAAGAGGAAAAAACAGAGACTATCACTAGTGGTGCTCAATTAAGGCTAAACACGACCAGTTTTGCGGGTTATTCACAAACCCAACTTTTCTTCAAAGCAATCCAACCGTTAGGTAAAATTGAGTTTCTAGTAGAATAGGTTCTCTAGTAGTCATTCTCATATTAGACAAAATGAAATTCTTATGTTTGCCTGATGAAGTGAAGCAAGGATTTGATTTGTATTGACCATTAGTAATTAGCCTAGAGTGATTCAACTATCATGTTTTATAAAATCCTAATCAAAGATATGGATTGAGTAAGAAATCAAGCAACATATAAAGGCACAAGCAAGAAAGAGTCAATTAGATCAAGAAGTATGCAAAGAGGTATAGAAAGTAATGCCTTATGTAAAAGAAAGCTTTTTAAGAATGCACCATTGCATATCATTTGAGAATTTACAAATTAAGGTTACTTACCTTAGTTGTTCTAGTTTTAACTTAACAAAACTAGAAGGGGGTTGAATAGTTTTTACCGATTAGTTTTAATATATTTAGAAACTTTTCGTGATTGTAAGGGAGTATAAATCAAGTGTAACAAGTGAAGTAAATAACTTGAAGTAGTAAAGAAACAAACCACAATGCACAAAGATTTATAATGGTCCGGCTTAGCAAGATCTAACTTATCTTGCCCCTACTTCCACTCCTCGAGTATCCACTCGAGAGTTCTACTTCCCTAGTAAATGATTCTCCTTTACACCGATGGAGAAACCTTCACACTTTAGCTTACAATCTTTATCGACACCTAAACTAAGATGTCTTAGTTCTTTACAGAGGCACAACACACCTTGTAAACTTCTACACTTTGTGGTTATACACCAACCACACTTTATATAACTAGATATATTAATAGGTGCAACAATGGTGATTGTGTAGGTAAAACTTAACACATTCACACAATGTAAAGCCTTGATGGATCAAAGCTTAGAATTCTCGTGACCGATCTTTATATGAAAAAATGATCTAAATCACAAGCAAAAAAAGAATTCACAAGAGTGAGTTAGAGTGTTAGTTATGAAGGTTTATTATTATCATAACAATTATATAAAACCTAAACGAGATCAAAGCACATATAGCGGAAGCGATTTAACAAGATCATAATAATAACACAATTATAATTAATTGAATTAGGGTCACATACCTTTACGCTAAAGCAATTCCACAAGACGAAGAATGAATCACCAATTCGGGTTTATATCGTAATACACCAAGATATAGTCTAAAGTAAGACTATATTACGATCTTGTACACACGTAATACAACGAGCTAATCGTGATTCTAGCACGTGAAAACTGAGCTACAACGCTTGTAATTAATCTACCCAACAACCCTAGAGAGGGGCTAGGACTAGATTATATACACAATCGATCAACCAAGAAAACCAACCGAAACCCTTCGTGGGTGTAGTCTTGCGATCGAACCAAAGAGAAGGAAGGGAAAAGATTTAAGTTGTGAAGATTATGAGGGATACGGAGGTGTATTTATAGGCCTCAACCCATTGTAGCCCAAGTTAAATAAAAGGCAACTTTTGCCCCCCCCCTGAAGCCCTTAACCGACCGACCAAAACATCCCTATGGGGTGTTCCGGAGTCTTCCATCCTTCTTTCCTTTTTTTTTATCTTACTATATATTCATTTAACATTCGTTAATACCTAACTATTAATTAATTAACGATCATTAAAGTTATATAGTTACTTGCTCGGTTTAATTTAATAAATATATAAATATATATTTATTAAATAAATTAATAAATACAGTAAATATATTTATTAATTAAAGTAACTTTTTACGTATTGTATGCAATCCCGTAATCTCGAGTTCGATCCTATCACACGACTATTAAATATAAGTCCATAAACTTACAAGTTATATATTGAGGTTTAGAGAGGATTAGATAGGAAATGGGTAAGGTAGAAGCTTGGACAAAGGGTTCTATTTATAGGCAAACTGCCAAAGACCCACAGAACCCGTCGGACCCTTTTCCTTTGGTTCTATTTACAAGTTATATACTGAGGTTTAGAGAGGATTAGTTTTTGAAGCTTCGAGTTGGGCTTCGAGCTCGGCAACACGCTTGTCATGAGCAGTGACGTGCGCGGCTTGTTCTTTCATGGTCGCCTCAGCTACAGCAAGTTGGGATTGAAGGGTCGCAATCATGGATTCATTCTTCTCGATCATCTTCTCTCTACGGCCATTCTTCCTCTTTATTGACTCGACATGCTCATGGGCGGCCTCGAACCTCACCCGCATTGATGTGCCCATGGCCATTTGATGCACAAGGGCCCTATTGTATTCTTCCACTAACTCATGGTGACTTAGTTCATTAATATCCCTCACAAGGCCGGGAGGAATACAATGGTCGAGGTAGTCCCGACACTCTCCAGCGTCCCACATCTTATCCGTAGTGGATGTTTTCCACTCGGGGTTAAAGCGTGGGGAGGGGCTGGACACAAGAACTTCCTGCGATGCCGTTGAGGAACCTTCCTCGAATATTGGGCCAGATCTGGGTGTCGAGGCTTGGCGGACATGTTCTTTCCCCTTCCTCGTCTCTTTGACTGGCACGACACCAGCTTGGTTATCCCTGAGAAACCATCATGATTTACATGAGTTTCGTTACAAGGCACGCGCCTTACACTTGTGAAAAAAAACACAAGACTTACAAATTTGTCTTCTACAGTTCTGATGGGGAAGGAGTAACCTGCGTGACCGACTCCACAACCTGGGTTGTCACGGTTTGGCCTATGCGGGCATCATGCGCCGTCCCCAAGGCCTGGTTGGTGCTTTCACCAGATTGGTAGAGGGGGTGATCTTCACGTAGTCTCTTGGTCGGAGCATTGTGCTCCCCCACTACGGCCTCGGTTGCCTTTCTTGCCCTCTTGATTTTCCTTCTGGTACGCCTGATGGTAGGCTGTTCTTCTTCTTCTTCCTCCTCAGAGTCTTGCTGAACTTCCTCCTCATCGTCCTCGTGCATCATTCGGGCTAGGCTGGAGGTGGTTTTCTCAATGTTAGCACCCTGCTCCTCATCATGAGCATGGGTGGTGGTCTTAGGCCGAGAGGAGGGGCCAGCATCGGTATCTAGCAACATCGCGTCCCCGTCCTCATTATCAAAATCTATGGGGGACTTCATGAGGGTCGTCTCTTCCTCGTCAGAATGAGGGTCAGGCACGGCCGCGAAGGCGACGGTTACGTCCCTAGTCTTTACGAGCAAAGGAAGCTCGTTTTCTCGCCTTGGGCGCATCCCCTCCGGAATGGTCTTAAAATCTCCCTGGCGTAAGACTCCAAAGAAGTTCATCTCTGCAAAACAAGTGGTATGTTAGGTACGGACTACACGCTTAAATGTCTTTATATATGAAATATGCTACACCTACCCTTGCCTCGGCTTCTATAGAATGCGGTGTATCTATTCGACGGACCGAAATAATTACGGCTAATGCCTAAGAGACAAAGGAACGATTCAGGTAAACCTATGTGAAAGCCCGTTCTATTTCTATCTATTTCTTGAGCATGCTGGGCATTGTATGTACTAGCATGAGGAAGGAAGTCGTGGCGTATTTTGTTTTTATATACAAAATCAGTCGGCCACACTACAACGTCAATGAAAAAGTAGTGGTCGTACTAGTTTTTTAGTGAGTCCATCACTTTGTTATGGCTCACAGGGCTGTTTGGAGATCGCTTCTTAAAAGAAAGCCAGCAATTCACCAGGTTTGGAAGGTAGAACACCCTAAATAACTCTACAGCTGGGGGGATGTTTTGGGCAGGACATAAAATTCGAACTGGCTTATCTTACACGCGCCTATGCCGTGTAATTGGGTGATATGTACATCATAGTATCCTAATAAATCTATAAGAAACCTAGTGAAAGGGATGCGGTAGTTAGCCACATCAAAAAGGCGAGTGTACAGACCTATCTTCCCCTGGGGAGCGTCAGTTATAAGCTCCCCGGCACCGGGAAGAGAGGGGTGAAGGCTGTCAGGAATGTAATAATCAGAGCAAAACTCTCCCAGTTTTACTTCCGTCATCACATTCAGCACGTATCCAATAGTGGATTGTTCCTAACCATAATTTATTGAGAAATGAAGAAAGGCGTGGTGTTCTAACCTACGTGGGGGAAGATTTGTGCGAGAGGGAGTGGTGATTGGGAGGAAAGCGTTAATGGCGGAAAAAGCAAAGAAGACTGTGTGTAACACACAGCCGCATGAGCAGCTTATTTATAGGGTTGCCTCGATAGTGGTGGTCTATTGGATTAATGCCACGTGTCCTCCACTAACCTAAATCGTGTGGTTAGGGAGAAAAGTGGCAACTGAAGAGTCAGGCGGGACCCACGGGTCAGCTCTAACTCAGAAGTTGCGTCGCTCGATGTACTGACTATTGCACTTTGTCAGTCAACATGTCAGATGAACAGTGCAATGCGTCGGGATATGTGGTCATAAATATGAACATATTAAATGTTTCATTTACTTTGTCTCGGTCGACACGTGTGGCTGGGATACCATTTATTGAAACATAGGGATATATTTATTTTGTCTCGGTTGTCACGTACGGCCAGGATACAGTTTTCAATTCAACTTTTCAAATGTTCTTTTCTTGGTACGTCTAAGGGGCATTTATTAGTCTAGATATTACGCCTACGGCTGTAACAACTAGACTGGGGGGACATGATGACGTATAGTCCCCGAGCCGGGTCTTGGGCCCGGCCCATTGGTATTATCCGCATTCAGTCCAATACATATGGACTGGATATATGTTATCTAGTTTGTTAGGCTCTAGGTAACATGGGTCGCACGTGTCAGAGCGTGGCCCACATCTCTGCCGTACGCGACAAGGGTTAGACAGAATCCCAACCTAACTGAGATTGGGATTTACCTTAAAGTAAGGGGATATTCACTGTCCTTAATTAGAAGATATCAAATAACCTAATTATGATGCTTATCTCTTACTCGGGACCGAAGGTTCGGTAGAGTCCAATAAGGACTCTACGCCTATATAAGGAACCCCCAAGGGTTCCACATAGGTATCACATTTTCTATACTCTCAACCTACAGCCGATTATCTAACCCTAAACCGATTACTTACTCTCACGCCGGAGTCTAATCGTGGGATACGTTCCCACGGTAAGCTTAATGCGTGTTGTTTTACTGTGCAGGATCTCAACAAGATATTCACTTGGTGCAAGAGCCGGAGCCCAGCCTACCCGGATTAAGCCTAATTCGGGTCAAGCAAGGATCATCCAATTTTTGTATCAACAATAGTGGTTATAGCCTGGTCGAAAAATTTAATTCTCGTAAATTTTTAAAGCTATGTGTGAAAAAGCACAATGCGTCAAAAAGTATAATGCAAAAATAAAACTATAATTAAGCATATATAAAGTTGTTTTAAGCAAATCCTTTAAAGGAAGCCTAATCAAAGCGGGCAAACAAGAAGATCTGACTGAGTTGATGATGGACCGGATCTCGAAAGGCGACACCTGAATACTAATTGACTTTTAATATATATTGCTTTTGGTAATGTCTTGTCGAACATTGGATTAAAATCGTTACTTTTGAAAACCTTATACACTAGTTTGGAGAAAAATTATAAAGGCTAAGATAAAAAATAAAATGTTAGGATAATTTAAATGAACAAACAAAGCCGAACATACGAACCGAAAGTTTTTATTTAATATTTAAGTTACGATTCTAAAGTTACAAAGAAAATTAATGTCATTGACTTTTATTTATATAAAACCAATAACCCAAAACATATCAAATAAAGATATACTAAATCCCTTCAAGCAAACCAATACCAAAACGAACAAGCCAATCATAAAAAGAATTCCTTGAAACATTCTAACCAAAACCTGGGTATATATCGAGAAACAAAACAAAACAAACCTTGCAATAAATTCATGGGAGTTGATATGTACACATAACCTTTTACTTCATACACATAATATTAATATGTATTGACATAACTGCTCTTTTAACAATCTGGGTGGATTATACCCCTCATTCTCTTTTTGTTTCTAGCAGTGTCTCATACACGGTATTCTATTCCTAAGCTTTAACATCTATCATTGTATTCAATCGGAAAACATTGTATTCCATCGGAGGTTATATTGCATTGATTGAAAAGTATGTAAAATAAAATCACCAACGTTACTGTTTTCTTGACTTTTCATATCTGATCCACAGCGACACAATAGCAAAGATTTTTTGTCATTATATTAAAGAAAATCAATTAGAAGAGGCTTTGAAATATTATGCTATAAGAACTAAGTGAAACAAAATTATCCAAATTCACCACATTAAATTATAAAGAATATAGTGAACTCACTTGAATATCATAAAGCATCTCGATCATTATAAATCCACTGCACTAGACAATGATTTGATTGATAAATTCAATAAGGAGATTATTTAGATTTGAAAAGGAAAAACAATAAAAAAATATTGCTAGAAAATAATGGTTTACATTCAAAAGTAATACTTAGTTTAATAAAATCAAAATTTAAACGTGTCATGACATGGCTTGATTAATTAACATATGGATTCTTTTTCCTAGTTTTTCGGTTTGTTTTTTATAGTCAAACTGCCAGTGAAACGGAAGATCCGAGAAAAATGTTTTCTAAAACGATGAGTAAAAGGAATATCGTTGCCTTGTCTTCATTATCAACCACCGTTAGTGACAAAAGTGAAGCGAGCATAACTATCTGGCGTAAAGAAGACAATCAACAAACGAATAAGTTTGAGAAATTTTTGTAAAGGGCATTTATGTTAATACATAATAATATTATGTGTATGAAGTAAATAGATATGTGTAATTATCAACTCCCTAAATTCAGACTCACGACTTTATAACCCATAACAACATCATTTTACAAAGATTATAAATATAATTTCATATTTAACCAATATGAAACTTAAAATGACATATTTACTCGATTTACATGTTAATGGTGTCCAATGTACAATAATTTTGATGCATGTTTAGACAAATATGGAATTTTGTGCTTCCTATTGGGTAAATATGAAATTTCCCTTAATGTAAAGACTCGCTCATTATCTCTACTATATGTATAAACGTTTTCAATCGTTTTTAACATTTTCAAACGTTTTATCAGGCTAGGCGCAACGCAACCGGATTTTTTCGGTCGTCTATCGGTCGCGACCGAATAGGCACGTTGCGGCGATTCGGTCGCCGGACTCGATCCCCCCTTAATCGGTCTTAGTCACGATCGGATTTGGAAAAAACTGGTGGGTTGTGTTTGTGTTTGAAATGTGTTTGTGTATTAAAAAGAACTTTTTTTTAAAATTTAAATTTTAAACCGTATACCGTAAACAGAAACGTAAACAATTTTTATTCGAAAATTGAAAAATTTATTCCATATTTAAAACATGACAATACTGAATTTAGAATACAATAGGAAATGAAATACACTACTAAATAGATAAAATAAAATTATATAATACGATTAGTCAGTTCCCGGATCTGAATCCGAAAACTGACCAGGTAACTCCCAACACATTGTTTCTTCTTCATCTTCTTCCGCCATAATTTGTGCCTCCAGCTCCCTTCGTTTCCTTTCTGCTTCTTAGAGAGTTTCTCTCAACACTTTTTGATCTAGGTATAGTTGATACACATCATTGTCAGTCATTCTATCATCTGAGTCGTTTTCAATTGGAAAGGGTAGATCGGGCGACACATTTCAGCGTCAGTGTTGTTGCGACGAAGAACCGATATGAGTTGTTTGAGATCGGGATGAAGAATCGATATGAGTTTGGGATGGATAACCCAAGTTATTCAACCATTCAGTATTTTTTTCAATTCTAGGCTCTGATTGATTACTAAGATACATGTCGATTAAATGACGCTTCTGTGGGGAGAGATCACGGCATTTCTCACATGCCGTGCGCAATTTCGTATTTTCTTCGGACGAAGCATCGAAATCATTAGCTAACTTTGTAAGCTCATCGTAACGACATTGTTGTTGAATTATTTGTTTCTGAATCATAGCCTTAATCTCGGCTTCGGTATGTGGGAAAGAGCATGCCATTTTTTATTTCTGAATGTGTGTATGAAAAAACAGAGTTGTGTGAGAAAATATTGAGTTGTGTGTGAAAAAACTGTGTGTGAAAATGTGGTATTTATAAAGAGAAAATAATGATTTAAAAAAAATATTTAAAATTTCAACTAGGTCGCCGGGTTGTGGTAAATAGGTCGCACTAGGTCGTCGGAGAGAGGAAACTGAAAAAACTAGGTCGCGACCTAGTTAGCGTTGTGGGTAGCCTCAGTATTCGTTCGTTTTTTACGTTTTGGTCGGATATTTTACGTTTTCGTCAGATATTTTACGTTTTCGTCAGATATTTTACGTTTTTGTCTGCAAATTTACGTTTTCGTCAGCAAATTCAAGATTTCGTAAGTAATTTTACGTTTTTGTCAGTAAATTCACGTTTTCGTTTGTAAATGAGATAAATGAGTCGAATCACAAACACATTTAGCATGTTTAACCCGTGTGAACTTTTATATGTAAAACGGGTTGAACCAGTCAACTCAAAACCTGTTTATTCTATTCAACTAGTGCAAGCTATTTAACCCGCCAGACCAAGTATATATACAAGTTAAGGAGTCAGGTTCGGGTTATGGGTAAACAAGTTAAGGTTAACATAGCTGACTAAATTATTTAAACGAATTAGGTTTGGGTTAAAGTTTTCTGACCCATCAACTTGTCAATCTACACCCGCCAACTCGAACCCAACTCGAATTGCAACCCCTAATTACAACATCCAAATTTACACACTTTAGTTTTGCACAACTATTTACAAAATCTTTTTTCTCTTTATTAGATACCAAATCAAACAAGCTAAACCATCATCAAGTGGCCTAGTGGTAAGGTTCTAAACCACCTCTCCCCACAACATCGTGTGTTTGGAGACTTAGGAACCATCTGCCGCCCCACCAGTCATCGGGGAAAGGTCCTCCTCGTCCCCCAAGCCCTCAGACCAATTTAGTGAAGTTAGTTCCTCTAACTCTCCAACTAAGACTCTACCAAAGGCTCAAAAGCAAACCTAAATTCGCGTCCTAACCCTTTTCAATATTAGGAGTATATTCTTTGTCTAAATTTGCTGCAGTCTTGATGTTGAGAAGCCTGGTCCATCTTTGACCACAACTGTTAGCCCCTTTATCATTGCTATTACTGCGGAAAAGACTAATTCGTTTGCCCCTGATGTTGAACAGGATTCGCTTGTCTTCATTCCCTAATGGCGTGTACCCAAGTCTTCTGATTTATCCAGATATTTTGACTGTCAAAGCTTCATAGACAACCTTACTCCCTCGGTTCGTGCCCAAAGATTAGAGGGTTTGCTTGATGCCATGCTCTTGAATGAGGTTAATGTTGCAGCTGCCCACAATGCGGCGATGTTGACCCAACTAAATAAAAGGTTCATCCAACAAGTGAAACCTTCAAGGACGTTGAGGCTGATAGCTCCAAGAAGCTTGGGGAGAAAAACCATGAGTTGGCGCAAGAAAAAAATGAAGCTTGCTTATGTTGAGGCACAACCCAATATGGTTGCGGGTAAAATTCAATCCCTAAGTGACCAAAGGGTAGAGTTGCTCGCAGACCTGGCCAGAGAACGTACCAAGCTTGAGAAATAGTTGGCTGGTAATGCATGGGCCATGGACTTCATGGAGGCTGACAAAGGTAAGCTCTTTTGGCAAATTGATGTGTTCGGTTCGAAAATGCAAAAACGGGTAGAATCCCAGGAAAACAAGATGTCGCGCTTGAACATTGAGTACGATGAGGAGTTATACCCGCAGTTGATGTCAACCATTGCCGAGACGCGATGGTTAGTCCGTCATGGGCTATGACTCGCTACCACGGGGGCCTTGGAGCGCCCAATATCAAAGGAGCATTTGCCAATGTTGTGGTCGCAGCCATGACTGTTGGGGAAAGTGCCGCTTGGGAGCGTGCTGTCAAAGATGGGTTGCTTAAGGAAAATATCGACAAGATCACAACCTATGATCCCCAAGTGCGTGACAAGCTAAACACGGCTATATGGAAACTGGAGGAGTGTGATCTCCTGTTGATATGAATGATGGAGCCCGACCAAGACTATCCAATTGACACCATCATGGCGGGATTTACACTAGTGAGCCATAAGGATGAAGGAGCAAAGGTTGAACACGACTATCATTTGAAGCTAAACCTGTCACAGCTTAAGGTACCCATCTTTTACCAACCCCATGATATTCTTAATCCTTTTAAGGTAGAAATGAAAGTACCGCTGCAAGAGGTGCTAAACCTACATGCCAAACAGGCTACACAAAAAAAGTGTTCCCGTGGTAAGGGTGTTTTCTACGGGATTGGTGCGGCGCACCAGTCCAGGTGTACCTGTGAGTGTCGCCACTGTGTCCCTTCGTGATACGAGGATGTTGCAAGACATGGAGAAAGCCTTCATAGAACATACCCCTTCTTCATCTAACGGATTGCCCCGTAAGCTCAAAAGGTCTTGGTCCTCTAGAGATTCGTTGTAAATGAATAATGTTTGTTCGTCTATCTCACGTGGCACGGTTGTGCTGAAACAATAATAGACTTATTTTTTTTAAGTAAAAGTTGATAAAAAAGTAACTTTTATTAAAAAAATTTAATAGAAATTGATAAGAAAATATATTTTATAATTCTTTTATTATTTATTTTTTATTTAATTTATTTACTATTTCCGTCCTAAATTTATTGTCCACAGACAAAAAACACACAGTTTTAGGAAAACATCACTTTTACAGCTTTCTCTCTTACTTTTTGCAGAATTACAGATTTACCCATTAATCAATTAATTTCATACTTTTTTCTTGGTTGTAATAATAATACCAAGTGAGGGTAATATGATAAACTCGAACTAAAATCTCTATCTATCTTTAAAAGTGGACAATAATTTTAGGAAAATTTAAAATAAAATAGTGGATAATATAACTTTGAGAGGGGATAGTAATAAATATCATAAAGTTTGTACTAGTTATTGCAACAGGTTGTACCATTGACACGTAACTTGGATAACATTACGAACCAAAAAAGTAATCCGTAACAATTAATTATAGAATACACTAACAAAGTTTTCCAAATAAACGATGATGCGTGTAAAATGTAAAATGTTGAATGTTACTACGTAATTTGCTAGCATAAAAATGATCACATGTGCTTATGACTTTATAACCCATAAGAACAACATTTTACGAAGATTATAAATATAATTTTATATTTAACTAATATGAAATTCAAAATGATATATTTACTTAATTTACAAGTTAATGGTGCTGAGTGTATAATAATTTTGATGCATGTATACGCAAATATAGAATTTTGTGCTTTTCTATTGGGTAAATACGAAATTGCCGTAAATGTAAAGACTCGGTCATTATCTCTACTATATATATTAAAAAAACATTTTTATTTTTAAAACTGTTAAAAAGGTAACTTGCATATGATAATGTTTCAGTAGGTTGGATTTTAGCATGTGCAGAGTGCTCAACCGCACAGAGCCTCCCTTTTTTTAAGCTTCTAATTTCTAGAAACTATAGATTTAATAGACTCGGTTTTGAATGATTTAACTGTATTAAATTGTGTTTATAATGAAAAATATTCTTTATATTTGCTCATGAAGTACTTGTTGAAGGTGAAAAAACCAGAATTTTAATGAAGTTCTGCAAATAAGCGAGGGAGATGATGATCAAGTATTTTTTTTATTAGTGAAGTAAGAACAAAAGGCTTTCTTTACATGTTATAATCCTAGTAATATAAAATGGTTTCGTTCAGCCCTACTAACTTGCATGTTCAATAAATAACCCAAATTGATAGATATAATATGCATGTAGTATTTCAAAATTTTACAAGTTGAATATATTTATGGTTAATTCCATATATACCTAATTTAAACATAATAATGTTATATTTACCGACATAAAAATCATAATGACATATATATTCAATTTAAACCTAATATTTATCATATTTAACCAAATCAATATTAAATCAAATAAAATAAAATTTATATCCTCAAATTCCTATTATACCCTCAATAACATCTTGAAAACATTGATTTTCTATTTCATTTCAATCAAAACAACCGCAGAATATATATAATGTGTTAATCATGTCCATATGTTGTCATGTGTTGTTATTTACAGTATGTATTTGTGATGTTGTTTAGTTTTGACTTTTGATGGGTTAAAATTAAGTCTCATTTCGTTAATTTGTATTTGTTATCCCCAATTTGAGGTTAACGGTATTCAATGAATTAGGTAACTATAATTGATTTTTCTTTTATATGTATCATGCTTTCATTTCTTTTTTATGATTGAACCTAATTCAGCATGTAGACGTGATAGTTTTTTTTTCTTAAATAACCTACAAGAGCACTAATAATCTTTATATGTGCAGGTTGTTTGTGTTGTACTTGTACGTAAGAACTGAGGACCATTAATGCAAACAAGAAAAAAATAATTAGACTTGTTGATGCTAAAATCCTCCGGTAGGACCTATGGGACTTTATACCTTCCACGTAAGCTAAAAGGGGACAACGCACCTACACACAAGAGGAAACACACGTTAACTCGCCTCGGGTGTTATCCCAGGACCAAGCTCTGATGTGAGAATGAGTATAGAGTATTAATGGTGTTTAAGTCTAATGTCAGAGCATTCAATGTGTGTGTAATGATATAAATGAGGGCTATATATAGGGTACTGTTGATACCTTATGATGTGACAGTTCATACCTTGTCTTGTTTCCCAAAATGCGTCTGTGTACTCCTTGGGTTCTGACACTGTTTCTTTCTCCTTTGAGCATACGCCAGTATCCTATGTGGGGCCTAGGATCATGTGACGTCATTGGTGACATCATGGTACTGTTCATACCACATGGATCAGTGTTCCGGCATTCTTTCCCGGTATTTGTTCCGGCGAGTGACACGTGTCATGGTCTCCGTGCACTTTCCGGGACCACACACGAACATGTCCCCCCAGTATAATGTTATCCGCAGGGTGACGTTATACTTATCTGGGTTTTAGTAGGCTTTGGGGTGCCATGGGCTTGGGCCCAAGATAGGTTTGTCGTTCTGCAAGGGTGACTCCATGGCGAGCCACGTGGAACACACTTACCAGCCCAAAACGTCTTTACGCTTGCCACGTGTGTTCCCCATTAATGCAACCCTCACACTTCTCGAGGAATCCTCTATATATACTTGTTTTTCACATTTCTCATATTCACTTTTCACTCTCACAAACTTTTACTGTGTGATTTTCCTGTGGCCTCCATCCTTCTTCTCTTTCAGGTAGGTTTTTCTTCTCCGGTTAATCTTTTGTTTCCGTCCTTCTTGCATCTCGCCATGTCCGACGACGAGTCAGATGGTGTCGCATCCAACTTCGGTTTAAAGGATCCGAAGTGTGACATGCACATTCGGTATTCCGAGATGACTGATGAAGAATTAGATCTATAGTTGATGAATATCGGATATCGAAGGAGTATCGGCCCCGGCTTCCGGATCCGAATATGACCATGGATTTGCTACGACGAGATAGGCACATAGGTATATACTTGGCTTTTTTGGAACATGGTGGGCTCCAGATCCTGTTTTCTTCTTTTTCTTGGCCGTGATTAAACACTTCCGGGTGCATATTTCCCAGCTGGTCCCCATCGGTGTGAACCGGGTCGTTATGTTCGAGATCCGGTGTAGGAGTCTGAACATAGATTGTACGGTTGATTTATTTCGGGTGTTCTATAAGTTAGGCAAGCAGGGACATTGGTTTTCTTTTGTTAGCAAGGTGCATAAAAAGTCACTGAAGTTTTGTATAGAGACTACATCCAGCTTGAAGAAGTGGAAGAAGAAATTCTTCTTGATTGACCGCAGAGTAATTCCGGATGCTATGCCTTGGAGGGACCGGGATAGTGTGTTTCGGATCCGTTTCCCCGTGAATATAACCAGGACGATGCGGATTTGCTAGCCGAAACTTTAATTCCATTGAGGCCGCCGCACAAAGGCTTATTGTATTTGTGTGTCTTGTTTAGACCCCTGTCTCGTTTTGAATGTCGGCATGCTCTTCGAGATGCAAAGGGAGATGGTAATATTTTATTCTTTAAGTCCTCTTACGTTTTGCTAAATGGTTTTCCTTAATTGTTCTCTCCTCTTCCCCCTTTCTCGTTTTCACAGAGCATACTATGGAACAGTTCTTACGCTTACCCCGATGGACTGGTGCTAAAGTGACCGTTGAAGAAGATCTTCCAGAGAATCAGCGAACGGTTGACCGCACCGCACAACCTTTGAAATCTGGTCAGGCCATCCCAGCTCTTACCGCGGAACAGGAGGCGGTTCAACATGCGGATCCCCGGATTAAAGCTACACGTGAGCGTCGAGAAGCTGCTGCTATTGAGAAGAACCTTATTGAGAAGACTCAAGATGTTCCGGTTAAACCAACGGGCAAGAAAAGGAAAGGTGAAGGGACCTCCACCGGGACAAAAAGAAAGCATACTTGCAAGACTAGACCATCTGGACTGGGATCTTCATCAAATGAGACCATTTCTGCGGACCCGGTCAACGTTTCCAAGCCGTCGGACCAAGGAAACCCCTCCGGGGTAGCTCAGAGTGTTTCTCCTGGCATGCATCAAGAGCCTGATGGAGGAGGCCAACAGTCGGAGCAGCCCCCGATTATCCTAGGGACAATCATGGAAAGAAGCATGCGTCTGGTAGGTTTTTCCCTTCTCTTGCTCTCTTTCTATACATATATCTTTTTTTATGCTAACTTTACTCCGATTCTCCTCTTTAGATGTAGACCCGGATGTGGTTGTTGAGGAGGAAGGAGGAGAGGATGATGACAATGATGGGAGCTTCGTGACATTTGTTCCGCCTTGGAGGCTCCAAAACAATGTTTTGATTGACAACCACTTCGCTGCCAAGGAGGTACTGGTGCACATAAGCACTCCGGCAGAACAGAGGGCTTTGGCTGCCCTTTCCAACCATGAGCTCATTCGTCAAGGGTACCATGCCTTAGCTCGTACGGCTCTTAATCAGACTGAGATAATCCAATGGTTTGAGTTGCTCAATCATGACCACCGGGAGCTTATAAACTCTACTAATCGCAATGCAGCCGACTTTCAACAAGGTAAGATTTTATTGGAGCAAATTTATGCTAAGCATAAGCAGTTGGAGGTTGAGCATGCCGGATGCTCGTCCCGGTAGGCCGAATTAAAGGCTCGTGTTGAGGCTCTCGAAGCCACAGATCTTCAGCGGGACCAAAAGAACCGGGACTTGGAGTGTTCTCTAGGACTTAAAGAGGAAGAGCTTGCTTGTGCCACTAAACAGGCTTCGGATGCTGAAGCGGTCAATATTAAGCTTATTGACAACTTGGGGAAGGCTGCTTCGGATCGACGAAGACTTGTGAGGGACTTTGTTCCTCAGGTTGTTAAGCGCTTGCATGGTAGTGCATAATACCGGAAGCATGTTGCCGAGGTTGTGACCGTTAGTTACTCGGGTGGGTGGTATGATGGTATTAAGGTGAACCGGACTGCGGAGTCCTTGGCTAAAACCTTATCCAAAGCAGAGTTCTTTGACAAGAAGGAGGCTAAAGCTTGGATTGCTAAGTGTGATGAGCTCTTTGCTCCGTCTTACCCCTTCGTTGAGAAGGTAAGCCAATCCTTCAACTGTTTAATTGGTACTTTGATGAGTTTAGCTCCGGATGTGCCGGAAGAGGTTGTGATTTCCCCAGTTGTGCCTACTCATTCCTCAACCTCACAAGCTGACGGGAGTGTCGGACCTCAATGATCTACCGTTGCTCTGCCTTTTGGTTCGCCATACGTTAGACATGCTTGCTTCTTTTGATGATGTATATTTTCTCGGTCCTCTAAAATAGAAGCGGGTTCCTATGGATACATCGCACCAGGTAAACATTTTTTTCCTTTCAACCATTAGATGAACGAACATAGTAAAGATTTAAAGGTGTTCGGGTGCAGTACTTATGATCTATTGAAAGATGGTGACAAGCTAGATGCAAAAGCCAAAAAAATATACTTTTATTGGATATGGGGCAGATAGTATGGGCTACGGGCTTTGGGATTTTGAAAGCAGAAAGGTAGTCAGAAGTAAACATGCAACTTTCAACGAGGCAGAGCTAGCTTTATAAATACTGGAGCACAGTAAATTCAGGTTGAGTTTGAAAGTGACGTCATAATCAGAATGTCAAGTCTCAAAATGATCAAGAAGACATTTCCAGCACTGAAAGCTTAGAGGTAGAAGAAGGATCACCTTCGTAGCCAGTTGCATCACATTGGGTATCCATCAGTCAATTATCTTCTTTTGACTGGAAATGGTGAACTAGAAAGCTATTTTGAGACATTTAAGTAGGAAATTTGCTTCAGTGGGAGCATGCAATGAAAGAAGAAATTAGCTCTTTAAATAAGAACAAAACATGGGTCTTAACCAAGCTTCTGTGAGATAAAAGAGCCTTACAGAATAAATAGGTATTCAAAATCAAGGAAGAGCATGATAGGTCTAAACGATACAAAGCTTGTTTAGTGGTCAAAGGTTTTCAACTGGAAACGGGAATCGATTATGATGAGATATTTTCTCCTGTAGTGAAAATGACCACCATCATATTGGGCTTAAGTATTGTTGCTACAAAGGGCTTACATCTAGAGCAATTAGATGTTAAGACTGCATTTATACATGGCAATCTTGATGAAGATATCTACATGGCACAACTTTAGGGGTTTCAAGTTGCGGGTAAGGAAATTTTTGTTTTTAAAGGAGCTTGTATGGTCTAAAACAAGCACCCAGACAGTGGTACCTGAAGTTTGATAACTTCATAGAGAGAACCGGGTACAGAAAATGTGAGATGGACCATTACTGCTATGTGAAGAAATTCAATAGCTCCTATATCATTCTACTTCTCTATGTAGATGATATGTTAATTGCAGGTGCAAACGCAAACATGAAAGAGGACAACAAGTTAAAGAAATAGATGTCTGAAGAATTCGAGATGAAAGACTTGGGTCCAAACAGATACTCGGAATGAGTATTGTCAGAAAACAAGAAAGATGGCTCTTTGACACTATCCCAGGAGAAATACATCGGGAAAGTGTTAGAGAGATTCAGGATGGATAATGAGAAGACTAAACCTAGAAACACACCTTTAGGAAGTCATTTTAAGCTTACCAAAGATCAGTCTCCTAGATCAGAACAAGATAAAACATATATGGCTAAATTTTCTTATACAATTGCCATTGGTAGTCTCATGTATGCTATGGTTAGCACGAGACTATATATTGCTCATGTCGTCGGGGTTGTTAGTCGCTTTATGTCACATCCTGGGAGAGAGCATTGGGAAGCTGTTAAATGGCTACTTAGATACTTGAAGGGTACTTCAAAGTTGGGATTATTTTTTAGAGGTAAAGATGTAGTTCTACAGGGTACATTTTTACAGTGGGAGGAACAGCAGTTAGTTGGATGTCCAGACTTCATAAAAGTGTGGTTTTATCTATAACAAGATTCTTGAAGAGCTATACAAGAGACAAGATGATTACTCGTTATACTGTGACAATGAGAGCGCTGTGAAACTTGCCAAGAATCCGGTCAATCATGCCAAAAAAAGCACATAAGGACGAGGTATCATTTTGTCAGAGGGTTGATTAGTGATGGCACGATGAACTTAAAGAACATCTTAGGTGCGAAGAATCCAGGTATGTTCACTAAGTTTGTGACGCTAGACAAGCTGAAGTTGTGCGTAACTTCAGTTGGCACAAGGGGAGCTTAAGATTCCTTGATACTTACAGAATTACAAAGGAGTGTAGGTGAACGTGTTTCGAAGCCTCCAAGTGGGAGATTGTTGAGGTGTAGGCTTTAATCCTATATTAGGCAAAGATAACAGTTTCTACAATTAGGAGGTTTTCCTTGATTATGTTTAGTCTATAAATAACTCATTGTATCCTTATAATTTTCTGAGCACCATAATATAATACAAACCCTAGTTGCCACTGTTAATGCAAGTGATGCCTAAAAACATTATTAGTGTTAACTAATCTTTCTTAGTTTTGATCACAACAAACCATACAACACATTTAGTGTAAAACACAAAATGAATTATTTAACTAACACTATCATCAAGGTAATAATCATATCACTAACCTTTCTTAATCATACTTAGTGATCATCAAAATGATTATCCTTAAAACTCACTTTTGTTAATATGACAAAAGACTTTTTAATAAACTTTCTTTTTTAGAAAATGTTTTATTAAAATGGAAAATGAAAATTTGAAAATAGCATATTCCAAATGCTGTTAGAATATCCTTTGAAGGTTTCAAATACCTCAGATATTCCTACCCCACTAAAAGACAAAAAACGGAGCGGAGTCTAGTGGCGGTACCTTAAGTACCTACGCGGTACCTTAGCGATATGGTACCGTGGGGTGAGATAAGGTACCGCGCACAGTAGCCGTTATAGATCCGTTATACTTTGTCTCCTTTAAATAGTGGGTCAAATCTCATTTTCCAGCAAGCCTCTTGGACGTTTTTCTCAGCCCTCTTTCTATTTTCTATAGCATAATCATTAGTAAATGATCACTTAAATTGTTAAGGATGTTTACATATGATTATCCTCTTGATCCCCTCCTTTACCTTGTCCAATGAGAAGATCACTCACTCACTAGTGTTGTGATAAAGATGAATCTATGAGCTAGTCATATTCATCATGATACCCTTTTTGTTTTAGGTCAATCCAATGTATTTATGAATACTTGGACTAGTTGTGTTCATCCAAGTTATTTGTGGATACTTGGATTTGTTGTGTACATCCATTGCATATGTGTTTGCTTGGATTTGTGTTGTGTAAATCCAAGCTACATGTGTGTACTTGGATAAGTCTAGTTGAGTTGTAATAGATTTGATTAGGAGTTCTCACTAAACTATAAAGTGATGTGGTTGTGTCTTGTGAGTTCTCACTAAACTTAAAAGTGATTAGTAGTTGTGTTGTGTGAAGTTCTCACTTAGTTTCAAAGTGAAGAGTCGTGAAGATTGGTTCTAGCTTTCGATTAGAACTCGACATCTAGCCTTGTGTCGTAAAATGGTGAAGTAGGCAACGTCGTGAAGATTGGTTCTACCTTAAGATTAGAACCCGACATCTAGCCTTGTGTCGTTAAATTGTGAAGTAGGCAACGCCGTGTAGATTGGTCCTAGCTAAAGATTAGGTCTCGACATTTAGCTTAGTGTCGGAAAATAATGTAAGCAACGATGTAAGGTTTTCTCCGCCGAGAAGGGAGCTTGTGGATATAGTGGAAATCTCGAGTAGGTGTACTCGAGGAGTGGAGTAGAAACGAGGATAGAGCCTCGTTGTCGAACCACTATAAATCTTGGTGTCTTCCCACTAGGTTGTCTCTTTCCTTACTCTTTACTTATTTCATTATCATTATACTTACCTATTATCCTTGCTAGTGCATTTGAATTGAACCTAATCTTTATGCAACTTAGTCTCAAGTAAAAGATAGTTTTGATACAAACCAAATTGAAAGTAATTTTAATTTGGTCACCAATCAAAGAGAAACTATTCACCCCCCCTTCTAGTTTCTACAATTGGTATCAGAGCGATGGTCACTCAAGATCTTTGAATTATATTGTACTTTGAAACTTGGATCGATCCATTGTCTCCTCAAATTAGAAGGTCTAGTTGTACTAAAGTTTCTCTTTGGTCAAAACTATGTTTTCTTTGAAAATAGGTCTTTTAATTGATAATATTGCATCCCACTTAAGATTAGTAGCCTTTATGCATTTTAGATATACTCTTGAAATGTATCTACTAGTTTGCATCTTACTTTGTGTAGGTACTCATGAAGATCAATCACTTAATTGGTTGTGGATTGAGTTACTTGCACTTGTAGAAGAATCATCTTCATTAATGTTTAACATCTTTGAATGATGATACCAAGATGATTGGGAATGATACTAGTCCTTGAAGACTTAGTACTCATCATAGTCATTGATTGGGCATAGCACTTATTCCTTCATGGATTGCTCTTTGTGGCCAAGGTACGCTTTCGTTCTTCCACACGCCCTTTGATCATTCTTTTGATCATTACTTGACTATGTGCTTGTTCTCGGCATCCTTGCCTTGACATTTATTTATGGTTTGTGCTTCTTTTCCTTTATCCTCTCAAACCTTCATTGCTTGGATACTTGACTCACTATGGTGATGTAGAGTGAGTTAGTAGAAGCTTAAAGTGTCAAGCATGATTTCCATGGTTTGCACCCATATGGTTAGTAGGCCCTTTGTGGGAGAGAAAGTGAATTAATACCTTGCTCATATTTTGGTTTAGACTAAGACTATTATTGAAAGTGATCTTAGACTATACTTGAATAATTGCTTTGTGCTTATTCATTACCAAAGCCGTTTAACGTTTCGCCGGAAAGGCACGTCTTAAACCACTATATATGACCCAAGCTCTTCGCTACAACTATTTTAAGATTGTCATTAATCCCTTGAGCATTGGTCCTAGTCTTGATTCACTTCCCTTGACTTCTCTCCACTTAGTCGTTTTGCTACGAGTAGTCGTTTGTCCGTTTCGGTTCTTTTCGATCTTGATTTAACTCGTAATCCTTCGTTAAGGCATATTGCTTAGTGTTATGATGATCCAATGATATTCTAAAAGGCTCATGATTTAATCTTAAGTATTTTTAAAAAAGTTGATTTTCAAAATTTGGCGTTTTTCATAGATAAAAACCTGCCTCTGTAGGCGGTTCCTTATCTCTGCGGCTCAAACCCGCGGTTCCTTATCGATAAGGTACCGCGGGCAGTAAGTTTTGTCAGAGCGCCAGTTTGAATATTTTATTCATTTTCAAACCACTATCTCTCTCTCCCAAAAACACACAGCGACGGTTTTCTTGTTTTTCCACCATTGTTGAAGCTTCCAAAACCTTCAATCACTCAAATTAATTGATTCCAAGTTGTGGGTTTCACTCATCCTTCATCTAACACCAATTAATTGTAAGTATTTTCTTTCAATTTCATCTATTTTGTTCTAGGGTTCATCCTTTCATAATTGGGTTTTTTTTAAATTGAATTGAATTAAAACCTTAATAGGAATGTGGGTTGACATGGTTATTTTACTATGATTCCTTAGGTTGATATTCATTAAGATTTCACTAAAACCCACTTGTAGAACAAATCCGAATTTAGGCTAAATGATTTTGGTTGAATGATGGACTTGAGATGAACCCATGAACAAGTAGGTAATGACATTGTTAATGCTTACCTAAAAACCTTGTTTTGAAAAACCAATGTTCTAATCCATTGTTGATCTAACATAGATCATGTGTTCTTGGTTGATGATGGAATAGACACATTGTGAACATGAAAATGATATGGATTCAATCCCATGTTTGTCAAGAAATTGATATAACACATTTTCATTTTTCGTTTTCCTTTTTGATTTTTATATGAGTGATTGGAAATATTTTTGTTTGTATTTAGGTACTTAATTATGCCTTCTCAATATAAAAAATATCATCAATACACTAGACAATACATGCCAAACCTCTCCCAAACCTATGCTTCCCCCCAACTTCAAAACGCTTTTCCATCCCTTTCCACTCGTTGTTTCCATGAGGGTAGAGTCGTTGACAAGGAAATAACGGGTTATGACTATATCTAATCTATGTTTGAGCTTTCGGGGTTTGATTGCTTGCTCAACATAGAAGAAGATATTTACCCCTTATTCCTTCTTGAATTCTTTAGCACCTACTCCATGCTTGAATACAATGGAGAAATCTTCATTCGTTTCGTGTTGAATGATCAATTGATTCAATACTCCCTCGAAAACTTTGGTCAAATTCTCGGTGTGCCATATGAAGGCACTTGTCGTTTTACGGATAAATGGAGACTTGATGCTCTCTCGGAGTCCTTCGATAAACCTCCAAATGACCTCACCGAAATTGATCTAGATTTCATCCTTGACATCATCTCGAAAGAGCGTGATGGAAACGTTGTGAGAAGCCTTCATTCAAATGTACGAAATGTGAATCGATATGAAGTGCTCTCTAGCGACCTTAAGGATTTTATGGTCCAATGGGCCAATATCCTTAGGGAGAATGTCTTTTGTCTTGGTGGAAACCGAGATCATATCCCGGCATGTATGGTGCATATGTTGAGTTGCATCTTTACATCCACCAAGTACAACTTGGCATTCTCTATCGCTCGACGAATCAATTATGCCCTTTCGAAGCCCAAGACAAACCTTCCCTATGCTATGCTTCTAACTCGCCTTTTCCAAATGGTTGCTCATGATTTTACCCACCTTGATCTTTCTCGCTTCTACCCGGTTCATCGGGTTATGTTGCCTATTCAAGAGGCATATGCAAGAAAGACAAGAAGTGATCGAGGATCGAGAAAATCTGATCATCAAGAGATGGATGATGAGGACATGGACATGCCAACAAGTGATGGTGATGGCATAAGTACTAGTTCTCATTTCCACTCTTCGGGTAATTCCCATCCATCCTCAAACCCATTCGAGGATGAATTTGAAGACTTAGCTCCTCCTCCTCATCATTCTAGTGAAGTACCGGAAGATCTCAATATGGAGCATCTTTACCGTGAAAACCTTAGAACTCGAGGGGAATTGCACGAACACCGGGTTGAATCAAGAAAAGGTTTCAAGTTCTTGGAAAATATGATCAAGGGATTGGGGAAGAAGAGAAGGTGAAAGCTTTGAAGTATTTCAAAGAATACATGTTGGTTAACATGTAATGTTGAACAATTTTATTTTATCTTGGATATGTATTAACTTATGATTGCATGTTTGAATTATCATTTATCTTGATCCTTAATGTTAATTATGCCATCATGTTTGTGATTTACATAGCTTTGTGCATGCCTTTTGTTAGTTAGCTTATTAGATTATGATCTGTAGTTAACTTTGGCTTGTGAATCCTTTGGGAAAAATCTGGGTTTATCAAAAACTGAGATGGGAAATTTTTGAAAGCCTTCTGGTCGCGGTTCCATATCGACCCGCGATTCCTTATCGATAAGGTACCGTCGGTCCTAGATAAGGAACCGCCGGTCACTGTGCACGACAGCATCTTTGCTTTACACTGTTTTCTTAAATTTGTGTAAACCTTGCATGATTTTCAGTAATAAACTGCACATTTCCTAAACTAGGTTACCTAAATTCATTATTCACCTAAAATGATTTTAACCCATTACTAGTTTGGATCATCCCCTCACCCATTTAAACCCACCTTGTTTGCCATGTTCTTCACACATCAAACATACTTCCCTAAACCTCAAACCACTCTAATCAACCATGGTGTGTACCAAAACCTCAAACACTTCCAAGACCTCCACCCCAAGGAAAACACTCAAAATAAGGGTTAAGGTAGCTAAGCCTAACTCCTCACCTTTCCACACACCTAAGAATGAGATAGCTCATATCCTCATTTCTTCATCACCTTCCCCACCTCTTGCACCATGCAAGACATCATCCACCCATGGTACTAACCACTCCATTGGTTCTACCTCCTCTTCATTCAACTCAAGAATGAATGAGCTCTCTTCACCCTTCACTCCAAGTGCACCCTTGGAAGTGACCACACAACCCCAACCAATCCAAAGCATTCCTTTTGTGAATGACTTTGATGACACTTTGGTGACTTCGCCATTTACCCCTCTCAACTCACTCATTTCACCAACCTTGGAGAATTTACCTCCACACTCACCCATTTCCCCTTTAGGGAACATGCCTCCAATTTCACCCACATCACCCTTGGAGAACATGCCTCCTCCACCTCCACCCAACTCAAACATCCTAATTTTGGGTGTTCCACTTTACCTCCTTTTGGGTGATCCATACTATGGGTTTCAACAAACTCATGGTCCTAGTTGTCCATGTTGTCTCTACAACCACTACATCATCCATAACCTAAGGATGGATATGTATGGACTACATAGGAGGTTGCAAGAGTTCTTGCTTGCCTTGTTCTCCATGCCTCCTCCTAGGAGATGAATGATGGAGTTTTCTTAATAAGAGTTTTCAACAAAACCAAGCCAAAGAAAACTACTTATCGAGATTTAATGTTAAGCTAGCTATGTATTAGTTAGTTTTTATTTGTCTTTGTACTTGCTTCCTTAATGAATGTTTCATGTTGTTGACTTATGGATTTAGCTTTGTGTGTTTCTATCCTTTTGTGCACACTAATCAACTTTAATTTGAAATTAAAATTGAACCTAAATCTATCACAACCCCTAAACTTGACTAAAATTGGTTCAAAATGATATCTAAATTATTTTGTCACCCTTTGTCAAGACATTCTTTGTGAATGTGTTGCTTTATGGAACCCTAGCATATTTTGGTGCTAATAGAGGTAAAATTCCAAGATTTGCAACTTTTTGAAAAAGTCTTAGTTTTTTCCCAAAACCCAGGAAAAACTTGGTTTCAAGTCCACTGGACGCGGTTCCTTAAAGTCCCGCGGTTCCTTAGCGATATGGAACCGCCGGTCCCTATAAGGTACCGAGGACAGTAAGTGACTTTTGACGAATTTTTGGTCAAAATTTTTAAAACCCTATTCCCTGTCAAGATTCCTTGTTTACTCAAATTGACTAAACATTCCTTGATACTACACATTTTGTATTCAAATTCTTACCTTGATTACATTTACTTATACCTCAACCTTGAGATTTTATTCTCACACCTTCCCAACCTTGAGAATTCATTCTCACATAACCTTGAGATATCATTCTAACTCTCTCACAATGCCTAACTCCTACATTCCTAACCTTGACATTTCTTTGTCACAACCCCACTCACCCAAACCTTCCTCATCCAAGCTTTCAAAGAAACCAAAAATCTCGCTTCAACCTATTTGGGTTAAGAAGAATGAACCATCTTCGTCCAAACCACCCAAAAACCCTACCTTCTCTCCAATCAAGTACTGGAATGAGACTTATACCATAAACCCCATCACCGGAGCAAAAGAAAATGTTCCCCCACCACCACAATCTTTCAATACCCCTCAACTCAATGACCTTTCAACCTTCCCAAACCTCACAAGGCATTGTGAAAACACTCCCAAACCCATTAACCCACCACCACCAAACCCTAAGTTTGATGCCATACCCCCATCAAACGATTTTGTGTTGCATCATGGATCCTCGTGTGATTGTTGTTGATTTCAACAAACTGAACTTGCTCATGTGTATGAGAAGTTAAATTTTCTTGAATTCCTCCTCACTCGACCTCCTATTCAAGTTTTCGTTCAGGTGGACAAAACTTCGAATGATGCATCGTCGTCTTTTTAATTTTTTTTTAGCAATCTTGGAAAATATCACTATTAGACTAGCTTATGCTTAGTGGTTTATTTTCCATATTTATTGCTTTTAGATACTCATATTGTGTGTATGACTATCTTCTTTGTTGTGTCTTTTTCCTTTATGTAACCTTTGTGTTATTTGTGTGCTATTTCATTAGTTCTATTTTGAGTTGATCTTGGTTAATTTTTACAATTGCTTATGGGTGATTCCATCAATTCTAAGATTTAACCCATTGACAAGCTTATCATCTTCATTGGATTGAAGTTTGATTTTGTCAATTACCTCTTTGTACATACTTAGCAAAATACTTACTTCTAATTTGAGGTTTCTTCTCTTTCTCCTTCTCAAGTTACTTAGTAGGTAGTGATCATATATACATTGGTGTTTCTTTCCTTTCTACTAACCTTTGTGTAGCATGTCACCTTAGCTCACAAACTTGGTGCCCCAAGCAAGGGGGAGCAACCACCAAGGGGGAGCTACTAGCAAAGTTCGATGTTCTTCAAAGACTTGTGCTAACCTTTTTGCTACGACAAAGGGGGAGAAATGATAGTGATAAACTAGTTAATAATTCCATATTTTGTGTTTCTACGTAAATGAGTTTATCGTTTGTCGTAATCAAAAAGGGGGAGATTGTTAATGCAAGTGATGCCTAAAAACATTATTAGTGTTAACTAATCTTTCTTAGTTTTGATCACAACAAACCATACAACACATTTAGTGTAAAACACAAAATGAATTATTTAACTAACACTATCATCAAGGTAATAATCATATCACTAACCTTTCTTAATCATACTTAGTGATCATCAAAATGATTATCCTTAAAACTCACTTTTGTTAATATGACAAAAGACTTTTTAATAAACTTTCTTTTTTAGAAAATGTTTTATTAAAATGGAAAATGAAATTTTGAAAATAGCATATTCCAAATGCTGTTAGAATATCCTTTGAAGGTTTCAAATACCTCAGATATTCCCACCCCACTAAAAGACAAAAAACGGAGCGGAGTCTAGTGGCGGTACCTTAAGTACCTACGCGGTACCTTAGCGATATGGTACCACGGGGTGAGATAAGGTACCGCGCACAGTAGCCGTTATAGATCCGTTATACTTTGTCTCCTTTAAATAGTGGGTCAAATCTCATTTTCCAGCAAGCCTCTTGGACGTTTTTCTCAGCCCTCTTTCTATTTTCTATAGCATAATTATTAGTAAATGATAACTTAAATTGTTAAGGATGTTTACATATGATTATCCTCTTGATCCCCTCCTTTACCTTGTCCAATGAGAAGATCACTCACTCACTAGCGTTGTGATAAAGATGAATCTATGAGCTAGTCATATTCATCATGATACCCTTTTTGTTTTAGGTCAATCCAATGTATTTATGAATACTTGGACTAGTTGTGTTCATCCAAGTTATTTGTAGATACTTGGATTTGTTGTGTACATCTATTGCATATGTGTTTGCTTGGATTTGTGTTGTGTAAATCCAAGCTACATGTGTGTACTTGGATAAGTCTAGTTGAGTTGTAATAGATTTGATTAGGAGTTCTCACTAAACTATAAAGTGACGTGGTTGTGTCTTGTGAGTTCTCACTAAACTTAAAAGTGATTAGTAGTTATGTTGTGTGAAGTTCTCACTTAGCTTCAAAGTGAAGAGTCGTGAAGATTGGTTCTAGCTTTCGATTAGAACTCGACATCTAGCCTTGTGTCGTAAAATGGTGAAGTAGGAAACGTCGTGAAGATTGGTTCTACCTTAAGATTAGAACCCGAAATCTAGCCTTGTGTCGTTAAATTGTGAAGTAGGCAACGTCGTGTAGATTGGTCCTAGCTAAAGATTAGGTCTCGACATTTAGCTTAGTGTCGGAAAATATTGTAAGCAACGATGTAAGGTTTTCTCCGCCGAGAAGGGAGCTTGTGGATATAGTGGAAATCTCGAGTAGGTGTACTCGAGGAGTGGAGTAGAAACGAGGATAGAGCCTCATTGTCGAACCACTATAAATCTTGGTGTCTTCCCACTAGGTTGTCTCTTTCCTTACTCTTTACTTATTTCATTATCATTATACTTACCTATTATCCTTGCTAGTGCATTTGAATTGAACCTAATATTTATGCAACTTAGTCTCAAGTAAAAGATAGTTTTGATACAAACCAAATTGAAAGTAATTTTAATTTGGTCACCAATCGAAGAGAAACTATTCAACCCCCCCCCCCCCCCCCCCCTTCTAGTTTCTACAGCCACCAATGGATGTAGGTTAATAGCAATATTAACTGAACAACATAAATCTATTATGTTCTTTATTCTTGCTTTTGGTTTTACTCTTGTGTGTATAACGTTAAACCCTAACACCTCCAATTGTTCACAGGGACATCAAGGCTAATAACATTCTAATTGGTCTAGAATATGAGCCATATATTGTAGATTTTGGACTTGTAAAGCTTGTTGAGGATGTAAATTTTCTCGGTCCTCTAAAACGGAAGCGGGTTCCTATGGATACATCACACCAGGTAAACATGTTTTTTCCTTTCAACCATTTGATGAACGAACATAGTGAAGACAAGGGAAGGTTCTACCTCCAGTACATAACACATACCTTTTTATGTCTATCACAGCCTGTTTTCTCCTTCTTGAGGAGAAAATGAGATAAAATGCATACCACCCATCCTGAACATTGCACAACAGGACCTTCTTCGTTCATCTTAGAATTTGACTTTTCCAAAGAACCAACGCTGTTGTTAATAGATATGTTCAATGATCCATCTGGTGTTGACCGCCTTGCGCCTCCTTCCTGGAATAAGTTTGACTTCCAGTTTTGGTCAAGTCATACTACACAGAGTTATCAATTAAATTAAAAAAAATTACGTGTGTAAATCATAAGAACCAAATGATTCTGCTATCGTCTTTTTCCATTTGTTAAATCAAGTGTTACTTGCGATTGTACTTAACTATCATGGGGCGTTGCATTTAAGCGAACATTATTGCAGTCCAAAAAGAAGTACCTAAACATTAAATTTTCATATTACTTGAAGTGATAATTGATGACTCTGCACACACACACACACACACACAATTACAATCGATCGACCCCTACCCAAAAAAAGTTAGCATAGTAACTTCTTTCCGACAGACGATTAACCAATTTTTTATCCTTCATATTCTTGTTACAGAAATGAAAACTAAAATTTTGGTTTTCATGTTATAAAAAGCCAGTATCCTATCATACCTGCACATTGCGATTCAGCTCCATTTTAGTGAAACCCTTCCTCAAGCGAGGCAGCCGATAAGTCATTGAAGATGTCAAAGAGCTCATAAAGTGTAGCATGGAGTCGCCAAACCTGACATGATTATAAAAAACTTAAACTTGTTAAGCGTAATGATCGTGGGAAGCTCTACTTGATAAAAATTACAAGAATACCAAACATACATAAAGATGTACCGTAGCAAAATATGTAGAATAACGTCTCTTGTGTAGTGTTTGAATTGCTCATTGGCTTGAAATTGGATAGCAACATGAATAATCCCAACAAATGAAGGAAGGAGTCACTATAAGAAGCACCAATTGGTCAAAATAGCGGAAAAGAAGGCCTTTTTTTAACGGCAGTTTGGTGCAGTGGAGTATCTTGCGTGCCACTGAGGTACCAAGTCTCTCAACCCGAGTTCAAATCATCTCACGAATAGAATATCAACCCCCATGCTAGCCATCAAGTTTCCTATTAAGGGGCTTCAAGGCATTGCGCTAGGATTCAAAACTGGAAAAATCCCCCACGTGGGGAATGGCAAGAGTTGAACCCCTGACCTCCCACTTAAAGAAGGCATTTTGAAAGGGTAATTGTGACACCCCCAAATCAGGTTTGCAGCGGAATAGTGATTGGGTGTCAATAGGTGGATCACAGAACAAATGGCATACAAAGCATTGATCATAATTACATGATTTGAAATACAATTGATACAAATATGGTTTTAGTACAATCAGTTGAAGTGTTAAATATCAGTTGTTACAAATATCCTAGTGAAAATAGATCCCCCAATCATTATGATGCTCCTAAATGATGCTCGGTCCATGCTCAAATAATCCAGTTTAATTTTCCTGAGAAAAACATGCTTAAAACGGTCAGCATAAAGTTAGTTAATTCATAGAGTTTTGTAAAATCATAGTTCAGGACAGTAAATTGTCCTACATAGTGTTGCACAAAGTTTGATATAAAAATCAAATGTAGGACCTCCAATATCCCATATAGTATTTCATAAGGTTTGATAATAATCAAGTTCAGATATATCAGTATGTTCCATGTATTAATGTACCAAATAATAAAAGGTCAATGTTAGAACCGCAAACATCACAAACATAGTATCGCACAAAGCCAAATACTATAAGGTAATTACATTCCCATATTGCCCGAAACTGAGACTTGACAGTTAAGTCCTCGACAAATGAGGACCCTTCGCCTTATTAAAAGGAACCCATAAAAATAATAAGTTCTTAAATGTGAAACATCTGTTGTTCTGGCCTAGGCACAGTGAGCATGACTCACCCAGATGGGGACGGTCAATCCCAAATAGATCTATTTATAACATTCAGGCAATTCAAAAATTCTAACAATTTCGGATGCACGGGTCATGCGGGTTCATCTACAATAGGCAAATGTAATTAAGGGTAACAGTTCAGTTTGCATTTCCTCGACCAATAGTTTATTAAGTGTAAGTGTGGGGCCACGATCTCATGATATAAAAATCATATAGTCAAAACAAGTTATAGCATGTCTCCCCCTCGCGGGTTAGTAAAACATAAATAGTTGTGAAAGGCGAGGCTATGAACTCACCTCAGTAGTACAGCAATAAGTCAGTAGGTAAATCTGATAAGGATGCTCATGATACAATCAATGACCTAAATAATTATAAGGTCTCAGTAAATGCATAACATAATGCATAAAAGTTTCAGAATAAATCTGTGCATGCTTATGCTGGTTTTAAGCATTTTATTACGATACTTGTATTTTAGTTCACCGTTGTACAAGTTCTAGTAGTATTTATTTAAAGTATAAAATAAATAATAAGGTTAAATTAATTAATCTATTTAATTAATATTTTTGTACTTATATTATTTATAAAACAACTTAAAAATATTTATAAAAGGTAGTTTTTATATATATTTAAAGTAATAGAAAAATAAATATAATTAATATATTTATTTTATAAGTTAATCATTTTAATTTATATTTATATATAAATAAGGTTTATAAAACGTATAACATTTTAATTAAATTCCACGTTTACGTAGTGTTTATAATTATTAAATTATAAGTTTGGAAAAATGACAAATGTTATGTTTATTTAAGTTTTATGTTTTAAATATCGGATATAAATATATAGGAATTTTAGGGTTCGTTATACTTTGTATAAATTACGTTTTAGTCCTTCTATTTAGATAATTACCCGCGGTTAAATTACTTTTATACCCCTAGGGTTTCTAAATCTTTCAAGTAATTACAAAATTGGTCCCTAAACATTCGGCTTATATTAGGGATTGTTATAGTTTCATAAATTGGCATTTTTGGTCCTCCAATATTCGGCTTATTTTTAAGTTTATAATTAAGTTACACAAATGCCCCCCAGGGCTTGTATAGGTTTCGGCTTGAGGCATAAATATCCCCTAGTGTTTACTTAGGGTTAGTTATAGTTTACTAAGTTGGCATAAAAGGTCCCTAGGGCTTATATTAAGTTTCGGTAAATGGCAAAAGAGATCCCTAGGTTTTTATTAAGTTACACAATTTACCCTAACGCCATAGTAATTCCATTTAGGTCCTTTTTATTACCTTGAAGTTTCAGATAGTGTTCAAAACACACCCTCCACTCTTGGCAAATTACAAAAGTGGTCCTAAAGTTTATATTTTTGGAAAAATAAGTTTCTACACTTTTCATTTAGATCCCTATACTTTGTAAAATTTCCAATCCAACCCGAAAGTATTATATTTCATTTTTTAACCCGAAATACTATAGATTACTATTTTAACCCAAAGTTTCATAGATCTTGCATTTTAATACAAAATATTTATAGATCTATTATTTTAAACCCGAAACTTTACAAAGTTATTTTTTGACACTAAAAGTTTTATAAAAACATTTTATTTAGTGATAATGAAGATTTATTTAGGCAACTTATTATATTGGGCTTAAACTAAACCTTATAAGGCAAAAATAGTGAGCTTATCATTTTAAGGCAACATTAATATAGATCTAGTGTTTCTAGGCATATCTAATCATTACAAGCTTACCCAATATTGAACCATAGGGCTTATACCCTACGTCCAATACATATGCATGCTAGGTTTTTCATAGTTTTTCTAGATTAACTAGTTCATAAGGTTATGTTATCATGGTTATCAAGATTTTTCATCATTTTAAGTCACCACGTAAATTTAGCCGTGACCCATATAAGATCCAGGGTTTTATGTTTTTGCTTCAACAACAAGTTTTACTAGTAATAATCATGTGTATGTTCATGTGTATGAAAAATAAGTATATTGAAAGATAGGTTTTAAGTTACTTACTTGTTTACGTAGATCTAGGGATGAACAAGAGAATGAGAAGGAATGAAAGCTTGGTTTCAACAATGGTGACTCCTTATAACCAAAATGTAGCCGTGGCCTTCAATGGTACGGCTAGGGCTTCTTTACTTGCTTTGAAGATCAAGGTACTTGTAGGAGTTGCCAATGATTAGCATTTATGTAGTATGAGACATGATTTAGGAGTAGTACATGAGCTTTCAAGGTCTTGGTTATGGAGGAAGTAAATAAGCCGTATGCTTTTTTTTGAGAGAGATGGTGAAGTGAGATTTTGTTTTCAAGTGTTTTGTGTTGGCATGTGTGTATGTCTCGGCTTATGAAGAAAGAGGAGGATCCAAGTGTATCTTGGTACTATGTCCTATAAATCTAGGAAAGATATACAAGATATTGGTGAGATTTGTTGTAGGATTTTATGAGCACATGCCAAAATTTGTAAAATTCAACTTCTTCCCATTTGGTGGTTTAGACGTGTGTAAGTAAGCAAGGGGGACAAGGTATGTCATGTATAGTGTTTGTGTATGGCATAGTATGCATGTGTAAGAAAGTATAGCAAGTTGTATGGTTCCTTGTAAGTATAGTATGCATTTGTTGAGTTATAGGTATTTTTTTGTTGAAGCTTTAGGTAATTTAGTGGAAGTATATAATGAATATATCATTATAAGTATTTTACTTGAATAAAGTAAATAAATGTCAATGTAAAATAATTTACATTGTTTTAAAGTGTTAGGTGCTTATTCCTATTATGAAATATATGTAAATATATACATATAAAATAAGTCCAAGTACTTAATAATTTAATTAAGTAAAGTTACAGTTTATCTCAAAATTTGTACTGAGGCGATGAATCTATTATATATTCAGGTAAAAGTGTGTATATAAATTTAAGTTAAAATACTTCACTATTTTTATATAATAAAATCATGATTTTTGTACGAAATAAGTCTTGTGATGGTGTATTGTAAAGGTGGTCCGTAAAAATATTATATGATCAATGATAATAATAATGAATACGGTGACGTGTTAAAAGCCCAAATTTTGGGGTTTTACAGCACCTACCCGTTATTTTAGCTTTGTCCTCAATGCTTAAGATGAAGTTACTCGTCCAGGGAACAAGTGAGGACACTTTTTCTTGAACGTGTAATCTTGTGAACTCAAGTTTAGGCTCATAGGTGATATTTTAGAAGGTAGTTATTGATCGTATGCTTCCGATGAGTACATTCTAATAAACAAAGTAACTTGTCTTTTATGTTTTGATAATTTACACATTTGGTCCTTCTATTTTTGTAATGTGACCCTTAGGGCACAATTAGTTTTTCCAATGAAAATAACTTAGGGCTCAAAATAAGTTTCAAAAGTGGCAAAATCAACCTCTAGGGTTTTTAATCCGTGTTAAATCAACTAGGGATTCTTTCAAGTTTGTTAATGTCTACGTTTAGCCCTTAAAAATTAGTAAAAGGTTCATTAAATCATATTCGAGTTCTAATAAGTTTACAAAGTGGATAAAATAGGACAAGTTCGTTTTAAGTCTTGGTTTTTATTTAAGTGGGCTTCCCGATATACTTCTAGCATGTGGAGAGCAAACATTAGTTTGACTCCAAAGCTTCACTCAGTGAAATTGCTAAGATTATTGTTGATAGTGATTGGGTAGAAAGTTGCAAAGAATCTGCTTCATTTGTGGTTGAGCTGGGGCATAAGTTGCGTAGAGAAGAGGTACTTCAAATGATGGAAATCAAAGAAGAGACCAAGAATAAAGAAGTGTGCATCCCTGGTGAGATGCTGAAAGGGTCATGCATCTACTGTTGGTGGTTCAAAATTTGCACAAATTTTGACTTCTAAAAGGAGGAAGTCATTCATTTCAAGTCTTGTTAGGCAATGGTATTGTCGAACTAATTGGATCCGAAGAGGAAGAAGATTGTCCTAAAGTATGGGACATCAATTATCTTTTTCTGGAGGGTGACAAACATAACCCTACAAAATACACTCATTGTGAGTTGGGCATGTATTTTATGCTTGGGCTTGTTTTCCTCGTCTATTTGAGAAATGCGAGCTTAGAAGATAAGGCATACTCTTACCCAGTATTTCTGGGCTTCGATACATGAAATGACACTAAGTCTAGTGTTGATAAGGTCTGTGTTACTGTCGCCTCGAATGATCGAGGTTTCATTTCCTCATGGCAGATGAACCAGCTTTATTTTCTGTGACACCCCAAAGGGGTCAATTGAAACGGAAGTGGGCACCCCAAAAACGGTTTAAAATGCAGCGGAAATGGACACTCCCAAAGGAGTCAAATGCAACGAAAGTGGACACCCCCAAATGGGGTCGAACGCAGCGGAAGTGGTATTTGGGTTAAGGATAAGCCAAAAGTCAAGAGCACAATGCTTTAATCTAAAAGAGATGAACATGAATCTTCCTATGTTTCTGGGTGAGGATGTAATGACATCAGATATAAGTTATCTTAAGGATAAGATATTACTGGAGGAAATCGCGTGTCAAAAAGGATTACATTCCATAACTGGATAAATAAAATAACATCAATTATGAGTCATGTCGAATATATTTAAGCTCATGTGATTATAAATTTCTATTTACATCGATAAGCGTCCTCATCCATGTAAGGTAACATTTATAACTCCATTCGATGACCTATGATTTCTTTATTCAAACGAAAAAGCGTCCTAATTCGTTTCAATAAGGATTTCATAGCCCACCTTACCTAAATATTTCCGGCAAGGCTTATTATTTAGAATAAATATAATATCTAAGATAATAGATATTATTAAGATACTTTACAACCCGTTTGCTTAAAACCTTCGTCTTCAGACATCCCATAACATCTTAATACGAAATTATAAATAAACTTCTGGTCCGGTGGCTTAAGATTTCACTCTTAGACGTCCCATAACGTCTTGAGAGGAAATCATCATTAACTTAGGATCAAGAGACTCAGGTCCCATATGTATAATATAGGATCATAAGTACCTTGATTTTGAGTTCCACCGCATCATTTAAAGATGCAAACTTATCCAAAAATACCACGTGAAAATACTAAAAGCAAACGTGTATAAGTCGTTAATAAGTCGTGTTCCGTAGATATACGTACAAAATTATAAGCGAGAGAAAAATAAATGTTGACGCGCGATAACGTGCGCAAGAATACGTATCAAACAAAGAACTCATATATACAATATAATGATATATTACAATCATAAATATAGGCATTGTATCATATAGTTCCTTCTAGTACGGTATATATACCTATATACACATAATAGCAAGTTCAAACATCTAATAAAAGGTAGTACACGGGATAATACTCCCTAGCCTGTTTTTAAATATTCCAGTATGTACGGTTGTTGTAAATCCGTTCCTATTATGTGGCCAGTCAGTTTTCCAAGTAGTCAAAATAGACTAACCGGTTTATAGTTATCAATTAATTATAAGCAATAATCAGCGTACATGAAATGATTAGCGTATAAGCTTAAGCTTGATACAAAATAAATCATGGAGGATTTTAAAAATCTTAGTATAAGATTTTCAAGATTTATTTGGATCTCATTATAATACCAGCTCGTTTTTAGGCAATCCGTTTATGTTACTGTATTTTAGTTAAATACATCGTTGTACAAGTATTAATAACTTCCATTTAAATTTGTTATTAATAATATAATTTAAGTAAAAGTATTTTACTTACCATTATTGTATTTTACTTTTATAATCTACGTACATTAAATTTCATAATTTTTATGAACAGTTATAAAAGTAATAACACTTTATCACATTTAATTTAATGTCCCCAAAGTTTTCGCAAGTTAAATAATAACCCTTTGTTTACAAGTTTCAGAAAATGATGGTTCTAGTCTATTTAGTTTAGGATTCGCTCAAGTTTTAATTAAATGAAATAAGGGGTCTAGGGTTTGCTTAAGTTTCGGTTATTGGCAAAACAAGTCCCTCCTTGTTTTACTAGATGTACACTTTTTGGTTCTTAACAGTTTTAGTCCTTAGGGTTTAATAAGTCACGAATGTCATTTATTACTCCCTAGACTTTCAAATATTTACAATATTAGTCCTTGTAATTACTGTTTTATCAAAACAAGTTTCAATGTCACGGTTTTAATCCATGAGTTTAATGAATTGACATTTTTAGTCCAAAAGTTTTTATAAGATATATTTTTGGTATAAAAACTTTGTTTATGTATAATATCACTAAGTGGGCTTATTAAATGTGCCAAAAGAGCTAATGGGCTTCCCAAACCCTTATTGAGCTTACAAGATCCATTAACAATTTTGTGAGCTGAGGATTTCTTAATGGGCCTAACTACATTTTTTTTAGATCCATTAATATTACAAGTTTTACTACATAGGTCCATAGGACAATAAATAGGCCTAATGGGCTTCCTAATGGACCTAAACATATTTTAGTCAATTAATAATACTTAACCATTTATCTAGGTGTGAAGTTTAAGAAACCTTACAAGCTTATTACTGGTTTGTAAAGATTAAGTCTAGATCTCTAAATAGAGAGTAAAAACCTACGGTATGTTTTATTTCCGGATTTTTAAATGAAATCCAAGTTAGTTACAAGTTTGTATATTAATTATAAGCTTTACAGTATTTCAAGATAAAGTCCAATCTTATTTTATGTTTACATTTAATTTACGAGGTACCAAAAATTAAGATTTAGGGTTTATTATAAGTTCACAAGTTTATTATAAGTTCTAAAATGAATCAGATAGCCCAAGCTATATTTCTTTTCCATGTGTTTTCATTATGAAATCTAGGTTTAAAAAGTAAAATTTTAAAGTCCATACATAAAATCTAGGTTTTTACAAGTTTGTTATAAATTCAACAGGATTTAATCAAGATCTCCAAAAAAAGATCTTATTTTAGATTTTTCCAAGATATATAAAAGTCTAGTTAAGTTTACCAAATACATGGTAAGGATTTTCAAAGATACATTAAGATTTCTAAAGATAAAAAAAACTAATTTAAATTTTTCCAAAATTTAATTAAGTTCTTCCAAAGTACAGTTATTCAAGAAAAGATTTCCAAAATCCTTTTATTTTATTATTTATTTCTTTGCTAAGTAATATATAAAAATATATTCCAAATTTTTCCAAGATTTTCCAAAATCTATTTTTGATTTTTCCAAGATTTTCCAAAATCTATTTTAGACTTTTCAAGATTTTCCAAAATCTATTTTAGATTTTTCTAAAGATTTTTCAAGATTTTCCAAAATCTATTTTAGATTTTTCTAAGATTCCAAAATCTATTTTAGATTTTTCAAGATTTTCCAAAATTTATTTTATATTTTTCTAAGATTCCAAAAGCTATTTTAGATTTTTCAAGATTTTTCCAAGATTTTCTAAAATCTATTTTTGATTTTACAAGATTTATAAAAATCTGTTTAGATTTACCAGGATTTATAAAATCTAATTTATATCTTCCAAAGATTTCCATTTTCATATTTCCAGGAGTTTGTTATGTATTATTTTGTTTGTGGTTATAATGCATTGTTCGGGCCATCATACTTCAGAAGCCATTCTATAAACGTTTGAGAAGCGAGGGCACTTTAAATCGTAAACCCAACCACTCAGTCAAAACGTAATATCGAGATGGAACATCTTTAGTATAAAGCTCCCTACTAACATGACATGTTTATAAGTTTCATTAAATACGTTAAGTATTTTTAATATTTTAATATCTTCATAACGATATTAAACAGTCGTAATACGTAAAGTACGTAAATGGTTAGCATCTAGTACTATCATAAATATAGATGCATAGGATAATAAATTGCATTTAAATCATATAGTCATGCATGCTCTCTATGCTAAATACTCTCTAAGTATGTCCCCGTCAAAAACCCAGTTTTCGAAATCTAAGTTTTTGAAAATTTGTCCGGTTATAGTTCAGTTAATAAAATAGAAAAACAATTTTATTTTCGATCTGATTCTCTATAACCATTTCTCTGATACAATTTTGTGACACCCCCAAATCAGGTTTGCAGCGGAATAGTAATTGGGTGTCAGTAGGTGGATCACAGAACAAATGGCATACAAAGCATTGATCATAATTACATGATTTGAAATACAATTGATACAAATATGGTTTTAGTACAATCAGTTGAAGTGTTAAATATCAGCTGTTACAAATATCCTAGTGAAAATAGATCCCCCAATCATTATGATGCTCCTAAATGATGCTCGGTCCATGCTCAAATAATCCAGCTTAATTTTCCTGAGAAAAACATGCTTAAAACGGTCAACATAAAGTTGGTGAATTCATAGAGTTTTGTAAAATCATAGTTCAGGACAGTAAATTGTCCTACATAGTGTTGCACAAAGTTTGATATAAAAATCAAGTGTAGGATCTCCAATATCCCATATAGTATTTCATAAGGTTTGATAATAATCAAGTTCAGATATATCAGTATGTTCCATGTATTAATGTACCAAATAATAAAAGGTCAAGTTTAGAACCGCAAACATCACAAACATAGTATCGCACAAAGCCAAATACTATAAGGTAATTACATTCCCATATTGCCCGAAACTGAGACTTGACAGTTAAGTCCTCGACAAATGAGGACCCTTCGCCTTATTAAAAGGCACCCATAAAAATAATAAGTTCTTAAATGTGAAACATCTGTTGTCCTGGCCTAGGCACAGTGAGCATGACTCACCCAAATGGGGACGGTCAATCTCAAATAGATCTATTTATAACATTCAGGCAATTCAAAAATTCTAACAATTTCGGATGCACGGGTCATGCGGGTTCATCTACAATAGGCAAATGTAATTAAGGGTAACAATTCAGTTTGCGTTTCCTCGATCAACAGTTTATTAAGTGTAAGTGTGGGGCCACGATCTCACGATATAAAAATCATATAGTCAAAACAAGTTATAGCATGTCTCCCCCTCGCGGGTTAGTAAAACATAAATAGAAGTGAAAGGCGAGGCTATGAACTCACCTCAGTAGTACAACAATAAGTCAGTAGGTAAATCTGATAAGGATGCTCACGATACAATTGGTTTTAAGCATTTTATTACGATACTTGTATTTTAGTTCACCGTTGTACAAGTTCTAGTAAAATTTATTTTAAGTATAAAATAAATAATAAGGTTAAATTAATTAATCTATTTAATTAATATTTTTGTACTTATATTGTTTATAAAACACTTTAAATATTTATAAAAGGTAGTTTTTATATATATTTAAAGTATTAAAAAAATAAATATAATAAATATATTTATTTTATAAGTTAATCATTTTTAATTTATATTTAATATATAAATAAGGTTTATAAAACGTATAACATTTTAATTAAATTCCACGTTTACGTAGTGTTTATAATTATTAAATTATAAGTTTGGAAAAATGACAAATGTTATGTTTATTTAAGTTTTACGTTTTAAATATCGGATATGAATATATAGGAATTTTAGGGTTCGTTATACTTTGTATAAATTACGTTTTAGTCCTTCTATTTAAATAATTACCCGCGGTTAAATTACTTTTATACCCCTAGGGTTTCTAAATCTTTCAAGTAATTACAAAATTGGTCCCTAAACATTCGGCTAATATTAGGGCTTGTTATAGTTTCATAATTTGGCATTTTTGGTCCTCCAATATTCGGCTTATTTTTAAGTTTATAATTAAGTTACACAAATGCCCCCTCGGGCTTGTATAGGTTTCGGCTTGAGGCATAAATAGCCCCTAGGGTTTACTTAGGGTTAGTTATAGTTTACTAAGTTGGCATAAAAGGTCCCTAGGGCTTATATTAAGTTTCGGTAAATGGCAAAAGAGATCCCTAGGTTTTTATTAAGTTACACAATTTACCCTAACGCCATAGTAATTCCATTTAGGTCCTTTTTATTACCTTAAAGTTTCGGATAGTGTTCAAAACACACCCTCCACTCTCGGCAAATTACAAAAGTGGTCCTAAAGTTTATATTTTTGGAAAATAAGTTTCTACACTTGTCATTTAGATCCCTATACTTTGTAAAATTTCTAATCCAACCCGAAAGTATTATATTTCCATCTTTAACCCGAAATATTATAGATTACAATGTTAACCCAAAGTTTCATAGATCTTGCATTTTAATACAAAATATTTATAGATCTATTATTTTGAACCCGAAACTTTACAAAGTTATATTTTGACACTAAAAATTTTATGAAAACATTTTATTTAGTGACAATGAAGATATATTTAGGCAACTTATTATAGTGGGCTTAAACTAAACCTTATAAGGCAAAAATAATGAGCTTATCATTTTAAGGCAACATTAATATAGATCTAGTGTTTCTAAGCATATCTAATCATTACAAGCTTACCCAATATTGAACCATAGGGCTTATACCCCACGTCCAATACATATGCATGGTAGGTTTTTCATAGTTTTCCTAGATTAACTAGTTCATAAGGTTATGTTCATCATGGTTATCAAGATTTTTCATCATTTTAAGTCACCACATAAATTTAGCCGTGACCCATATAAGATCTAGGGTTTTATGTTTTTACTTCAACAACAAGTTTTACTAGTAATAATCATGTGTATGTTCATGTGTATGAAAAATAAGTATATTGAAAGATAGGTTTTAAGTTACTTACTTGTTTAGGTAGATCTAGGGATGAACAAGAGAATGAGTAGGAATGAAAGCTTGGTTTCAACAATGGTGACTCCTTATAACCAAAATGTAGCTGTGGCCTTCAATGGTATGGCTAGGGCTTCTTTACTTGCTTTGAAGATCAAGGTACTTGTAGGAGTTGCCAATGATTAGCATTTATGTAGTATGAGACATGATTTAGGAGTATTACATGAGCTTTCAAGGTCTTGGTTATGGAGGAAGTAAATAAGCCGTATGTTTTTTTTAGAGAGATGGTGAAGTGAGATTTTGTTTTCAAGTGTTTTGTGTTGGCATGTGTGTATGTCTCGGCTTATGAAGAAAGAGGAGGATCCAAGTGTATCTTGGTACTATGTCCTATAAATCTAGGAAACATATACAAGATATTGGTGAGATTTGTTGTAGGATTTTATGAGCACATGCCAAAATTTGTAAAATTCAACTTCTTCCCATTTGGTGGTTTAGACATGTGTAAGTAAGCAAGGGGGACAAGGTATGTCATGTATAGTGTTTGTGTATGGCATAGTATGCATGTGTAAGAAAGTATAGCAAGTTGTATGGTTCCTTGTAAGTATAGTATGCATTTGTTGAGTTACATGTATTTGTGGAAGCTTTAGGTAATTTAGTGGAAGTATATAATGAATATATCATTATAAGTATTTTACTTGAATAAAGTAAATAAATGTCAATGTAAAATAATGTACATTGTTTTAAAGTGTTAGGTGCTTATTCCTATTATGAAATATATGTAAATATATACATATAAAATAAGTCCAAGTACTTAATAATTTAATTAAGTAAAGTTACAGTTTATCTCAAAATATGTACTGAGGCGATGAATCTATTATTCATTCAAGTAAAAGTGTGTATATAAAATTAAGTTAAAATACTTCACTATTTTTATATAATAAAATCATAATTTTTGTACGAAATAAGTCTTGTGATGGTGTATTGTAAAGGTGGTCCGTAAAAATATTATATGATCAATGATAATAATAATGAATACGGTGACGTGTTAAAAGCCCAAATTTTGGGGTTTTACAGTAATAATATGATGAAGCATACCTTTCTGACCGTTTATACACTTCTTCATGGACATTATGCCTCAAGGCAGATGTTATACATGTATATGGAACCACACCGAATTTTATGTCGGTAGTTTACATCAGAATGTTCTCTATTACAGTCCGATCAAGGAAGTACTAACGATAGAGGCGATAATTCTCATAAAAATATCTAAAATATATGAACACTCCATCACAAATCTAAAATTTTCATCTGTACAACAACGAAAAAAGTTCAGATTCATAAAATCACAAATCTAAAAATTCGGTGTGGTCCTGTTACTTTTCCTAATGAGTGGTCTATTTTTACGGGAAAATACATTTTTCTGAAACATTGCAAAAGATTAGGATATTAGCAGAAATAATTTGTATTGTGTAATTACCAACATATACTTATTATTTGACTGCAGTTAAAAGGTTTAAAACATGGTTAGCTAATTCACAAACATGATCATTAATGAATCAATGTAGAGGTAACAAAATGGTCAAGTCGCTCGGGTAACGGGTACATATTTGGTATGGGACGAAAAAAGAGACTCGTTTGGTTTGACCTCGATCGCTTCCTCCCCAAACATCTAATGTGAATTATAAATGGTTTGTGTGGCAGATATGAGTATATGAGAGCACATGTTCTTTAATATTAATTTTATTTTAACTCTTAGAGATATAACATAACTCGGTTTGACCCATTCGCCACCTCTAAAACTCATGAGTTATAGAGGAAGATAAGTAAAAACGAAATTACATACTCATTATTTTAATCCAATCCCATAGTCATGTTTCTCGGAAGGTGTCAGACTATTGTGTTGTCTCTTACCTTTCTTCAACCTCTTTGTAAGAAACTAAGATGCAAAAGATTCGCCGTTAAAAAAAAGATTTAAAAGATCTAACTCTTCTGCACCCCGGCTACTTATATAAAGCATGGCGTGAGGCACTGTCATTGTATTAGAGGTTCTTTAATTGTTCTCAAAGTGCTATTGCATGTAGTAAACCATTCATAATTGAATAAATAATATGTGATTAACTTTTTTTTGGTAGATTTGAGGCGACAATGGAGTACTTTTTAGGCTTCGTTATTTGTTGCAGTTACAGTCTAAGGAACATGGGTTATCTTTGTGAATGAATTTGTGGTAGTGACTAGTGAGAAATAGATGGGCTAGCTGATGTGTTTTTGTTTAGCATTTTGCGACGTATTGTAAAATTATCTTGATTTAATTATAAGATACATATCACTCGACATAAAAGATGCACAAAGAAACAAAAGAAAAACACGATCAGGTAACTGTGGTAAAAAATTCCACTTAGTTTCCGCATACAGACAAACAGCAATTGAACAAACAGTTATGCATATCCAAGAAAAAAATAATACACGCCCATCATCACTTCAGACTCTACATATCTATTCTCCTTCATGTAAGCCAAATAATCTTATAAATAACACACTCGCTCTCTGGATTATAAATCTAGGACGGTATGTCCTAATCGTTGCATTTTACAGGATTTGAACTTAAAAGTAAGTCAAACCTACACGTAGTCGCCTAAGATTACATATTTAATCAAATTGAAAAAAACCCCACCATCATCATTCTAAAAACAGAAACCCTATGCACAAGCCCGTGTTTTCGTGACCCAGGACCCAAGCAAAGGCAAATAGTTAACAGTTTAAGCCATGCAAAGTTAATACTAAGTCAAACATAAACTCAATTCTAAACATAGAATTGAATACATTAAAACAACAAACATATGAAAAAAGTAACAACCTGAAAGAATTGATCCTAAAGAAGGTCTAACGGAAGGCGATTTCGAGCAAGAAATAAAAAAGCAATCTTAGGTTTCTAAACAAACAAAGGAAAACCACCAACACCAATTCGACTAGTAGTAGTAAACTGAGCTTCCATTAATAAAAAAGTAGAAAAACATAAGAACATTAACACAAGCATCTTTGTCTTTCATTTATGTCTAAGTGACAGTAGCTTTGGTGATATTGTCAAAGATATTTGATGTTTGTCCCACTAAACTTTTGATTTTTGTGATGATCATCGCTTATACCAAAAACCATTAGAGCTAGTCTAATCGTATGCTAAAAAAATCATCCTAAATATCTATGTCACAGACCCTAATATCCTTAAACTAAAACTCGTACTAACTGGCAGAACAGAGTACCCCAATACAAAAAGACACCAATACACTTTCATATTTTGTGCTAGTAGTACTAATAGTGATCACACACACAATGAAGTAAAAGGAAATATACCATCATCATACATGTATCTCTCACTCAGCAAATGATGGGTGATCCATGACGGGTGAGTAAGTATCCTCTCATCCATGAAGGGATTGAAGGGTGACGGGGTAGAAGAGGGCTGCAAAAAAAAGAAGGTATCTTTCAAACAAGGGAGTGAAACATACAGTTACAACAATAAATAATAAACTCATACCTGTTTGTCACATAGTATATCAGTAGTAGTAGCAGTATCAGAAGTAGAAGCAACAGTGTATATATCTGGAATGAACATTCAGCATTTCATAAACCTCGTTGAGCTTTTGTTCCACATTCTTCAGTTGCAAACATTGACATTTTAATTACTTGCTGCAGGACTTGAGTTGTCTATTGTGAATTACTAATTGATTTTTATAATTCTCTAATTCCTTGTTGCAAGTCTCTAGTTGTTTTCTATATGAGTATGTGCTTCCTTATTTTGATTGTCTACCTTCTCTAACAATAAGCGGTTTTCATCTGGTACAACATCACCCCTCATATTTCTTAAACTTTCTTGATATGTCTCGATTAGCTATAACCTAAAACAAATAGTGCATACACTTTTTACTTCATAATCAAAGCATGGCATGTTAAACTTAACTTGGAAAGATTAAGGGGCTCTTTGGTTTGCTACAACTAACGGTTTGGGTATAGATATAAGGTGGAAGGGAGTCAGTATGTGTTTGGTATATCATTACTAATATCATTGTTTGGTTTATTTGTTAGTACTAGTTAGGTGTGAAACATTAGCAGATAATGTAACCGGCAAGAAATAAATGAAAACTAAGAAATACATAAATCACAAATTGTGCAAAAAGTCATAACCCAACAAACCTTTCAACAAGAAAGATGAGGAAGGAGGTCCTGTGACACAAGCAGATTTGATGATGATTATTAACAAGAAGAGAAACAAATCTTACAAATCCCAAACACTTTAATGTATAACATAAACAACATTTAAGAAGAAACAAGTGTAAAAAACATACTTTGATTATAGGAACAAAATAGGAAGAGATAAATAAAAATGAGGGTAAAAGCAATAAAATACCATTTTACTTATTGATTTGTGCCGACATTAAACATTTACTATTTAATCTCGTGACTTTACCATTATACTTGTTTGTTTTGTAACAATATTACCAATATGACCGACACATCATCAAATTGATTGTTTATAAAAATCAAAAATCAGTATTTACTTAAATAGGTACAGAGATATGTTTGATTATAATTTACAAGTTTCACCTTCACTAAACTCCATTTAAACAAAATAACGAGATTCACATCTCGAAAAAGAAACAAGATTTTTTTTCTTTTAACAGTAAAACCAAATAGATCTTGTAGTCTTGTACAAAACCCACCAAAGAAGAACCCTCCTGTGAACTTGGCCCAACCATCAGCAGTTTGAAGCTGGTCGGGTTCGTTCTTCCTCCCGGTCAAGGTCAATGATGGTGCGATTAATGGATCACCCTCTTTAAACGACGCAATCTCGTACCTGGGCTTGATGTCACTGGAGTTTCAAGACTTCCAATAAATGGGTCACCGTTGAACCACTTGGTAAGTGAGGTGCAGAGTATATCAAAATCATTAATTACTTGTTTAACCATTGTCATTGGCTCATTGCTACCATCTATCAATATACACATAAATATATTAAATGATACGAGAAAGAGCAACATATATTAAATGAAATCATAATACTAGCGCATCATTGGCAATGACTTGTTTTCGAAGAATTTGCTTACGGATTGGTCTTTCTGGGTTTTGGATTCGTGTGTTACAGATTGGTCTTTCTGGGTTTTGGATTCGCGTGTTAGGGGACTGAAGATGATTGAAAATGATTAGATAGTTGTGTTTGGAGATTAGGGAGGGTTTTTAGTTGGTGAGTGAGGTGTTGACTTTGTTGTCAACAAACAGAGTCAATTTTGTATGATATAAAATAAATCAAAAGAAAATAAAATTATGATGTTGATATTACCGTGTCACGGTGTCGGTAACAAGTTACCAAATTGGTAATTTCGAAACGATTTTAAAAATAGAATGGTAACGTCACGAGATTAAATAGTAAGTGTTTAAAGTCGGCACAAATCAATAAGTAAAATGGTATTTTATAGCTTTTATCTTAAAAATGAAGAAAACAATGATACCATCTATGACTCCACTTTGATTCCATGTGTTTTGTACCAAACGACTAAAAGTAAGATTGATTCCATGCTCGTAAAACAAACAGGCCCAAAAAATAATAAAACATTTAATACATCAACTACAAAGATTGTTAAAAAGATGATAGTTATATAGTATTAAAGCTTAAATCAGATACGACTAGTGTTTGTAAACTCCGTTGAATTAGCATTTCACATTATAAATGAAAACAAAGATCATATTTGATATTTATAAAAGCTCTTTTACCTACCACCAACTAATCCTTTTACAATTCAACTAAAGAACAAACTATCTAATTAAAATTCAACATATTTAAAGATTATTATAACCTCTTCGGAATGACTAATTACTCGAGTAGGCATACACAAGAAACCAATTAACATATCCGAGAGTTTGTTGTTTTTAAAAGTGCTCCTTGAGTACATTTAACATGCAGCTAGCATGTGTAGTTTGGTACGGTAATTGGTAGTTGTGTGCTTTTACTTCTCTTTTATACTTTAGGCTAGGCTCGCTTTATTTTGAAGAGAGACCGATAGCACATGACTTAAAGTAAAGGAGATAACTATCACCGGCGACATGACGTGCGTTTAATGTGTAAAATTGTAAATAGCCTCTACTATTGTGTATAAAAGATGATTTCATACGTAAAATTAATGTCGACGAGCCTTCAATCCACAGTGAGGTACGAACGTCTAATTACTTATGTAGTTACTCCATAAACTGGAACAGTACTTAAAACAAACAAACATAAAATTTGATTGCTTCATACCAAAACCTACGAAAGTGTTACAATTCATATGGGACATGCATAAGAAAAGGATTCATATCAGGTTTTAGCCATGGCAATTGATACATTAGTTCAACCAAAAGCAAGATTTTATTACTTTTAGTCTATATTCATGTCATGTGTAAGTGTGTAACCATGTTTCATTTACAAATACAACAGTGGTTGCTTCGGTTGCTGTTTCAAATCGACATTAATTTATTTTGTCAAAGAGTCATCAAATGAATACAAGGTCAAACCGTGATGAAATCTAGTGCCTCGGATAGTTTTTGGAGCCAAGTACTTGTGATATTTTTAACACTTTGTACATGACAATAACCAGAGGCGGAAATCACCCTGTGCAAGTGGAGCTATTGCACAGGTCTCCAATGAAAAGGGGCCTCTAAATTAATATGTCTATTAGTATAGTAAATTTTAAAAGCCCATTTCGTAAAACAATTTTTACAATCAAACTATCACGATAAAAAAGGAAAAAAAAAAAAAAAGACACATCCATTAGAAACTTGCGATCAAACTGTCATGGTGACATATTATAGAACACTTCTTTGTAATATAGGGGGGCTCATTTCTAATTTCGCATTGGGCCTCCCGAATCAATGAGTCGGCCCTGACAATAACAAATGCAGTTTAATATGGCATTGTAGACATTGTTCTAATAGCTCGCTATAGCTCGCCTTAAGGCGCGCTAAAGCTTGAGGTGTGGCTTTCACGCAACGCAATAGGTCAAGGCGCGCTACGACATGAGGTGTGATAATTTTTTGAGTTCAACTCTAGGAAACGAATATTGTCACATATAAGGAGAGTTTTCTAGCTTTAATTATTATGTACAACACTAATTATGAACTTAATATAAATATAATATTGAAATACATAAAATAAATAAATATTTATATATGTTGTGCCGTTATAAGGCACGCTTTATAAACGCTAAAGTTTCGCCTTAGCCACTAAAGCATGTAGCTTGGACATGCCGCCACGCCAGGCGCTATTTATAATTGTAGAACACATGTTTGCTTCAATGGAAACAAACGAGGAGGCTACAATGGGTTGAACGTAATAAGCAACATATATGGTTTCTCACGTTCTTCTTGTACATTTGACTAATGCCATCATGCTTCTGAAGCTGGATCGCTACGTATGAAAGCTTACTAGGCACAAGCAAACAATTTCCACAGCATTCTTCTTTCTGTAAGTCTTCATATTCTTCTATTTGCAAGTGGGTCGAAGTCCTCCATCTTTTATTGCCACTCCCTCTCTCGAGCCACTTCAATTCACGAGCATTCGTTTCAAATTCCCGTTGTCGCATATGTTCGTGCACTTGGCGTAATGGCGTTGCACATATTCTTCTATTTGCAAGTGGGTCGAAAGTCATCCATAATCTTTCATTGCCACTCCCTCTCTTGAGCCTCTTCACGAGCATTCGCTTCCTATTCCCGTTGTCGCATATGTTCGTGCGCTTGGCCGTTGCACATATTCTTCTATTCTCATCAAGAAGCATCATTCCAGTGCTTTTGTGGAACTGAGGGAAGTTCTCATCACCATTTAGTGGTATTGCTTTGACGATTTCTCAATTCTTAGGCGGTGACGATACATACAAGCAATGTCTTGGAATTCCCCCTCACTGATGACCAACCGGATGCTGTTGAGCATTGAACAACGCAGCAAAATCAGGAGACTTAATAACTTGTCTCCGTTGACTCAGTCCCTAGAGAGACACCAGCTGAGGTATATCATCAATCCTCGCTACAATGTCCTCAATCAAGTGAACTGAAAAGGGTAAAAAGTGATCCATCTGTTACAGCAGAATGTGTGTTATCAGCTCAATCACGTATAACATAAATAAACAATACATTAAAAACATGTAGGCAGCGTCTATTAGTGCATCATAAGTAACCTAAAACATTTCATCACCTCTAAGCATAAACTCAAGTCATCTTGTAACTTTTCATTCTTTCTTTGTGGTGTAGCGTCTAAAACATCCTAATTCACACACTTATCTCCATGTTGTTACCTTTAATCAAATAAGCTACTCTTAAAATTTTTATGTATGTTTTATGTTTCGTCTAACATATCTATGGTGGATGATTTGCAGTCAATATTCTATTTGAAAGACCAAGTAAAAGCTGCAATTTGGAACTGATAATCATTAAGGATCCTATAGCTTGATGTCAACAAAGAACATACAATACAGTATAATACCTTATTTTACTAGCTACATTTCGAACAACAATAAATCATTCAATAATACAAAATTTTGTTTTGGTTCAGGGACATCAAATTTTCAAATCAGACACATCACATTTTACATCTAGTAATAAAATGGCAACGCTTAAAGAAGCATAAAAGTTGCAGAAAACGATGTAGCTGACAAGGAGAGTTCATAGATCACAAGCTCTACACCTCAATTATTTAAACTAAACCTGTTTTGCTTAAGCAACAAATTAGTATTTTTGTAGCAAACTAGGGAAATGACATCCTGACCACACCCAAGCCAACCCTAATGTGTAACATGTTTTGAAGCAGGGTAATGATGAACTGAGTTGGCTACTGATAAGGTAAATGATGAACTTAAATTCACCCATTTGGCATCTATTATCTTCAAAAATACAGTTAAGTGATACTAAGTGACTACTAAAATTTATCTTTCCATGTCCAGCAGTCTCAAAACTTGAAAAAAAAGTTTTATACACAAAACAAAAAATTAGAGATATAGCAAACCTGTTCACCAGAATAAACAAGATAAGTTTAAGCCGCATGGGTCGAATAAACAAGATAAGTTTTTCTAGGTTCTGATGTAGCTATCAAACAAAGTTTTCTGTACAAAACAAAAAATAGAGATATAGCAAACCTGTTCAGCAGATTTTGATCACCATGAGCCATTCGGCACTCTTTATATCATGATGTATGACGTTTAACTTGTCATTCATGTCGTTTTGAAGGTAACTTGAAATACCTAACCATATTCGTACATGTCGAGCCCAAATAAGACTAGATGTTTTGCAAACAACCGTCATAACTTTCATGAAAAGCATGCTCGCGTTGCACCTTAATCACAAAAGGAGAGAAAATGCATTAGTATTATAAACGGCCATATCTTGTATAACAACATTAATATGATACAATTATCTATATCAATAACAAGCATAAATGTAACTTCCAAAGATTAAAAGAAGAAAAGAAGAGATAGAATGAGTACCTATTCTCAGATTTTGGATAGTGTTTGTGAATCCATTGAATCAACATTTCAACATTTATATACAAAAACTCTCCTACCTACCACCAACCAATCCTTTTACAATCCAACTAAAGAACAACTATCTAGTTCAACTTCGACCGGTTTTCAACATACAGCTAGCATGGGTAGTTTCGTATAGTAAATACTACGTACAGCTAACATGACCCTATGAGAGTTGGTAGTTGTGTGCTTTTACTTCTCTTTTGTACTACTTTACTAATTTGGTGTAAAATTGTACATAGACCCTACTAGTCTTGTATATAAAAGATGATTTGCACATAAGGCCAAAACTAGAAATGTACATGGGACATCTTACTTGTCTTTAGGAAGTGGTAATTTTAAAGTTTAATACATTGAGAATAGATAAACAATTGTAACTTTTATGAGTTTATCGTAGATGAGCATCTATCGATAAGAAAAATGTTTACAACTAACATATTCAAAGATATACATTGTCGACATTTTTTTAGGGGCCAAAACCAAGGAGATGCGGCTGTTATTCACTTGTGTACTCCTTCCGGTCAATGTTTTGAAAATCGGGTTTTAAATCGAACCGGGGCTGAAAATATTGCTTCCAAACTCTAGTTTTTTTATATGCATCCAAACATATAAATGAATACAAAAATGAGCTATATGATTCTGTGGCATTGGTTTATAATTTGAAATTATGATACTCCAAAGTTCGTTCACTTCATGATTTAATCATGTTGTTGATTATACAAAGTACGTTCTCGATTCTTATCCTTTGTTGCTTGTATGACTAAACGTGCAAAAGGATGTCTGTCCTCTGTTTTGTTATAAACATTCTGTTTGGACATTCTTAAGCACATCCATACACCCCATTAGTCGAATACTCGTATATGTATAAATATAGCCCATTCAACTTGAAATGCTTACTCAACGCCACATTAGTCATAGTAAGTGTTACAATTCATATGGGACATGCATATGAAAAGGATTCTGGGTTTAGTGCAATTGGTACATTAGTTCAACCAAAAGCAAGATTTTTATTAATTTTAGTTTATAATCATGTCATGTGTAACCTTGTTTCATTTACAAACACAATAGTGGTTTCTTTCGTTGTTGTTTCAAATCGACATCGATTACTATTGTCGATAGCCATCAGATTATGGTCTTAAAATACAAGGTCAAACCGTGATGAAATCCAGTGACTCGGATAGTTTTTGGAGAACAAGTACTTGTGGTATTGATTTTAGCACAATACATTCTCAAACTTGAGTCTCACTGCGACTACTAGTATTCACTACGAATTCGTGAACCATGGTAAGTTTTTCACTTTGACTTTTGAGGCAAGCTAAGTATATTTGTAGAAGCAAAATATGAAGTTCGTGACTTTTTTTTCTGAGGTATTTTAAATACTTTGTATGACAATAACAAATGCAGTTTAAGATGGGCATTGTTGAACATAAGTTTGCTTTGATGGAATCAAACAAGGCTACAGTGGGTTGAACGCAATAAGACGACAAACAAAAACACCTAATGAACCCGTTTTAAGGTTACAACTAGCAACGTTTTTTGTTTCTCAAGTTTTTCTTGACCAAATTTCTACTATCTAAAATGAGTAATGCCATCATGATTGTGAAGCTAGAATGCTAAGTATGAAAGCTTACTAGGCACAAGCAAATTATTTCCACATCTTCTTTCTGTAATTCACCATATTTTCTATTTAAAAGTGGGTCGAAAATCATCCATCTTTCGCTGCCGCTCCCTCTCTCTCTCGAGTCTCTTCACGATCATTCGCCTCCAATTCCTGTTGTCGCATATGTGTCATGTACAAGCAAATTATTTCCACATCATATTTCTCTTTCTTTCTGTAAGTCACCATATTTTCTATTTAAAAGTGGGTCAAAAATCATCCATCTTTCGTTCCCACTCCCTCTCTCTCGAGTCTCGTCACGAGCATTCGCATCAAATTCATGTTGTCGCATATGTGTCATGTACAAGCAAATTATATCCACATCATATTTCTCTTTCTTTTTGTAAGTCACTATATTTTCTATTTAAAAGTGGGTTGCCACTCCCTCTCACTCTCGAGTCTCTTCACGAGCATTCGCCACCAATTCCTGTTGTCGCATACGTGTCATGTACTTGGCATTCCGTTCTACTTGTCGTTGCACATGCATAGTCCTTTGATCGAAAGTCCCTCCCGAAAAGCTTTTAGCGGATGCTCAAAGTGTTTCGGTAGGCTACATTCATAAAACTGAGTTTGAGAGAAAAATACAATATTATTTGCATTTCAATATGTTAAGCCCCAAAACAAAATACTACTACCTAGTGGTGGCACGTATGTATTTTCTGGAATTCCAATGGCCAAAAAGAGCACATTGTGAGAATTGGGATATCCAACACAATCATCAAGACACATGCAACGTCTTTTCCTTTAAAATAATTCTCAAGTTCGTCATCGATAACAACTTTGAAAGGAGCTTTGAACCTCTCACGATGAACAGGATCCTACATAAGATGTGTAATGAGTAACACTACAATATTCATAAACTTAAAAAAACATAACTAACTATTACACAACTTCTTCACATAGCAAAAGAACATACTATAATGATAACACTATTTAGCCTACTGACAAAGCAATATAAAATTATTTGTATCGTGAAAATCTCAGACCCGGGTCTCAGGTTTGATCCCTACTTGGGTTGAGACGGAATTGTTGGGTTCTCATCAATGCAAAGGGGATCGAGAAATCTATGTCCAACTTCAACATCGTGTCATCCTAATAGACCCCAAGCATGAAGCTCGGAAGAAACTGGATGTTTAAAAGAAACTCTAGTTGCAAACATGTCTAATTTACAATATAACTCATTTTAACAGCAATTAGTCTCAAAACGCAAAACTCAAAACAAGGTTTTCTTCACAAAATAAAAAAAATAGAGATATAGCAAACCTCATTGTTTCTTTCTCAGAACCAGCAGATCTTGATTGCTTGAGCGTTGGATCGCCATGAGCCATTCGGCGCTCTTTATATCATGATGTATGACGTTTAACTTGTCATTTATGTCGTTTTGAAGGTAACTTAAACCTTCTGAAATACCAAACCATATGAGTACATGTCGAGCCCAAATAAGACTAGACGTTTCACAAGCAACCGTCATAACTTCCACAAGAAGCATGGTCGCCTCACACCTTCATCACAAAAGGAGAGAAAATGCATTAGTACTATACACGATTCTTATGTTGGCCCTATAATATCCAAACCAATAATGCATACACTTCAGGCCATGTCATATATACTAGTATCATGTATTACAAATCTACATGAATCAATAAGAAACATAAATTGCAAAGATTAATAAGAAGAAAAGAAGAGATAGAATGAATACCTATTCTCAGATGGAAATATGGGTTGTGATGTTAAAAAGATTGTGTTTGTGGATCCATTAAATGAACATTTATATATAAAAGCTCCTAGCTACCTACCACCAACCAATCCTTTTACAATCCAACTATAGAACAAACTATCTAGTTCCAATTCAACAGGTTTTCAAAATTGTTCCTTGATTTCATTCAACACATACAGCTAGCATTCGTATTTAAGTACAGTAACATGACCCTATGAGAGTTGGTAGTTGCGTGCTTTTACTTCTCTTTTGTAATGTACTTTACTAGTCTGGTGTAAAATAGTAAATAGCCATACTAATCTAGTTCAACTTCGAAAGGTTTTCAAAAGTGTACATTTAACATACAGCTAGGGGTGGGGTGGGAATCGGGTAGGGTCAACCGGGATCGGGTCAAGTCAGATCAAGACTCAAAAAAATCATACCCGAACCTAATTAGAACTTGGGTCACTCGGGTTCGGGTTCGGGTCAATTCAGGTCGGGTTAATTCTCGTTCGGGTCAACCCGAGTATAAGGAAAAAGTATGAAAATTGGCTTATTTAAGAAATAATACAATGTAAAATATGTTATTCGAGTCGGGTCAAGTCGGGTTGGTCGGGTTCGGGTCAAGTCGGGTCGGATCAAGGCTAAAAAATATAAACCCGAGCCTAATTAGATATCGGGTCGATTCGGGTCAAACCAAACAGACCCGAGTACTTTTTTGGACACGAGTGACCCAACCCGAATTGTCTTATTCGGGTTCGGATCGGGTCGACTTTTTTAACATCCCTACATACAGCTAGCTAGCATGTGTAGTTACATACAGTAAATACTACTGTACGTACTTTACCCCTTCACCCAAAAAAGTAATGGTAGTTGTGTGCTTTTACTTCTCATTTGTACATTAGGCCTTTAATATGAAGAGATATCGATGGCACATGACTTGAAGTAAAATTGTAGAATATACACTCTACTCTACTAGTATGTATAAAATTGATATCCACATGACTTCTCCAAAAACCGGTTACAATGGACACATCTTATTTGTCTTTTGGAAGTGATAATTTTAAAGTCTGAGATAAGATAAGCACTTGGCCCTAGTTGTAACTTTTATGAGTTTAAGTATCTTGCCAATAAGAAAAATGTTTATAACTAACATATTCACACAAATACATTGTCGACCTTTTTTACGGGCCAAAACCAAAGGAGATGTTGTTGTTATTGCAGAACCTAAAATGAGCTATTTGATGGCTCAGGACGAGGTCATCGGTTTGGAAACGCGATAAGGTATATTATCAAATAAATTCAGGTACATTAGCCACATCAGTTGCATGATAACCATAATAAACCACGAGGTTATACCGCACAACATAACAAAACCTACAATCACAAACATTTCATTGCCCATATACTCTAGTTGCTCATTTACACCAAATTATCTCAATACAATTATATAACTAGTTTAGATAACCAATCTCAAACCAAGTCGAAACTGCTAATCAGTTATATTAAAAAACAATAAGAGAAAAGCATTTAGTGGCCATGAGATAGTTACGGTTAAGTTGCCTTGTTGTATGTGATGGTTAGATTCCTCTTTCTTTCTACAAGTCACCATAAAAGTGGGTTGAAAGTCATTCATCTTTCGCTGCCGCTGCCACTCCCTCGATCTCTGGAGCCTCTTCACGAGCATGGACATGTGTAAGATATCAAGATTGTTTACAAAATAACCTTAATATTTGCTTACAATGTCATGTCCTCTGTTTTGATATAAACATTTTGTTTGGACATTTTTAAGCACATCCATACACCCCATTTGTCGAATAGTCGTATGTGTAAAAACGTAGCGCATTCAACTTGAAATGCTTACTCAACACCCCATTAGTCATAGTAAGTTTTAAAATTGATGTCATGTGTAACCTTGATTCATTTACAAACAGTGGTTGCTTTTGTTGCTGTTTCAAATCAACATCAAATGGTCTTAGAACACAAGGTCAGCCCGTGATGAAATCCAGTGACTCGAATAGTTTTTGGAGCACAAGTACTTTTGATATTCATTTTAGCACAATACAGTCTCAAAAAATCTTATCGTCTCAATGTATTCTCAAACGTAAGTTTCACTACAACTATTTGTATCCGGTCCTAATTTGTTAACCATGGTATGTCTTGTACTTTGACATATTTTCTCAAGTATTTTAAATACTTTGTTGACAATAACAAATTGCAATTTAATATGGCATTGTTGAACACAGGTTTCTTTTAGTTGAATCAAACGAGGCTACACAATGGGTTAAAGGTAACTTGCAACATTTTTTGTTTCTCAGGCTCTTCTTGACCCATTTTGCAGTTTCTAAAATGACTAATGCCATCATGTTTATGAAGCTAGAACGCTACATATGAAAGCTTACTAGGCACAAGCAAACAATTTCCTCAGCGGATTCCTCTTTCTGTAAGTCTTCATATTCTTCTATTTGCAAGCCGATCGAAAGTCATCCATCTTTCATTGCCACTCCCTATCCTCGAGCCTCTTCACGAGCATTAATTTCCAGTTCCCGTTGTCGAATATGTTCGTGCACTAGGCGTTCCACTTGGCGTTGCACCTGCAACGTCCTTTGATCCACCGTCCTTCCCAAAAAGCTCTTAGCGGATGCTGAAGCTGTTTTGGTAGGCTACATTCATATAATTGAGAGAATAACATAGTATTATTTGCATTTCAATATGAAGGCCCCAAAACAAAATACTCGTACCTATCTATTAAAGTTTGGTTCTTTTCATCCTCTTCAGCAAACTGGTTCCCAGGGTATCCCACAAGTGAACTGCAAAAAGGAGTTGTATATTAATTACAACAATATATGAAAAATTCAAGAAGCCAACTCAAAAAAGGAGTTGCATGCTTTACTAAGAAACTATGCATTGATAAAAAAATTTTACTCAACAATTAGTTATCTAGGTGAATCATACATAAGAATAGCGAAAATCTTGAGATAACAAAAGATGATCGGAACTGTAGAGCACGAGTTTCGTTTTTACAACTCACTTTCCCAAATAAAAATAGCAAATGTATGTGATGATAATAATAATATGAGTTCATAATGAATAGCAATGTCATTTGTAGATCGGAGCGATACCGAATATAATCGTGCTTCCATGATACGAGGTATCAAAGTATTTTCACTATATCAAGCAGATTTTAAATCTAAGATAAGCTCTTACACTACACAAACTCCTTAAAAGTAAAACTATAATGGGTCCATTCTTGAATTGAATGGAACAATAGACTCAATTTCTACTTTCAATGACTGGTGTAAGATATCAAGCTTGGTCTGGCTTAAGAATGCAAAATAACCTTAATATTTGCTTACAAGGCCTAGTTACAAACCATAACATAAACCTTAATATATCATGACTAGCAACTAACCTGAAGTCTTGAACTCGTGGATCCTGGAAGTTCACATATTGTTGTAGCTAGAGATGCATGGTAGCACCATCAATGGTGGTATTGAAGATGTATGTCTGGGTCTAATTTAGTAGACAACTGACGAGTTGCTTTAATGGCAACCAATCTCGCACGTTGGTGAGAATCTTAGAATAAATGTAACACCATGGTCGTCACCTGCAGAGATCATCGAAAAGGTCACAATACGGTATGTTAGCAAATAAATTCACGTACATTAGCCACATCAGTTGCATGGTAATAACCATCATGTTATATCGCATAACATAACAAAACTTACAATCACCTAAAATAACATATACCTAAAACGTTTCATTACCTCGTAAGCATATATATACTCTAGTTGCTCATTTACACCAAATTATCCCATACATTCATAAAATCATACTGTTTATATAACCAATTAAAACACAATAGAGAAATGCATATATTGGACCATTTAGTGGTAGAGTATAAAGTAGAGGTGGGCAATCCCATTGGATAAAATAAGCAGTTTGCTGTAAGCAGGTTGACCTTATTTCAAAGTACCAACCATCTACATCACTGATAGCGTGCTTGCGCCTACATGGTTGCATAGACCATTCATTGACAGGAGTGCTTACATAGATACACACTAACACTAGGTAAATCTTCTTGTTAGTTTTTTCAAATGAAGATGGTTACCTTAACTGAAGAAATTTAACACCAATGTAAATGTGTATTTGGTTAAAACTATTAAACAATTCCATCACATATTGCGAATAAATTTGATGATATCTCCTAATGCATATGTCTGTTGGCATTATTACAAAGATGCATATGTCTAAGGTATCGTCACATGCTGATACGCTATCTATAACAAACTATCTTTACGAGAAGGCACAAGTATAACTTAACTTCATCTCAGCTAAGCTAATTGAACCTTTTAGGCAGAATCCATACTCTCGTTAACACTCTAGTTTTACCATTTCAATTGTTTTCTTGGGACTTTGTATACACGCTATAACCCAAATTATGGCAATCCTGAAGCTAACTATTCAGGGAACCCTTACCTTGAAGCCAACCATGCAGGAAATCCTTACCTTGCAAATTAAGGCATGAGCTCTAGGAATCAAATGAATCTTGTAAGTCATACTCATCCACACACTTACTACCATGTTGTTGCCTTCTGTTTATTTATTTATTCACATAAGTTGCTCTTGAAAAGTTTCAATCTTTTTGGGGCTTGTGTGGATGCTTATCCCTGGTATGTGCCTGGACATGGATCTTGGGTAACTTATGATATGCAGCAGGCTCAGTGGACACAGACTATCGTGTACTAGCTATTATGGATAATGTTGTTCCTCAGCAAATGCTAGGACTTAATTTGAACTCAGAGTTGGCCTTTATATTCATGTATGTTTTCTGTCTCGTCTAACATATTTATGAGTTAGGTAGGTGTATCTATGTTGATCATGTTTAGTGCTGATTTGTTAAACCACTAGTAAACATGAGTTTAAGTAGTGTTCAAGCTCACTTACCTAATTGGAGCGGGAAACCTGTGTTTATGCCTCTTGACAACATTACGGACCTGAAGGCTTTGTTGTCTAAAATTCAGACATGAAGGTCACACTGAATCTTGTTAGAGAATAAATATGGTCCAAACACGGCTTGTGGGCTGGTCCATTAGGGTTTCCTTGTGCGTGTACGCCATATATATTTGGGTGAAATAATACATTGATATAGAGTACACACAAGAAAACCCTAATGAACCCAACCCACAAGCAGGTCATATTTATTCTCTAACAATTATTTCCGAACTACTAATGTTAAACTAAACTTGGCATGCTAGTGATAACAAGCATACCACCCCTCCCACCTTCCGGTCCTCATCCTTTCCCTCTAAAAAAAACCTTAAGAGCACCATTATTTTTTATTTCCCTTCTATAACATTTCATTTCTTTAAGGAAAACTTGAGAACAGAGTATAAAGCATATACTTGATGAAAGCGGATAATAAATGCCTGACTCTACAAAATTTAGAAGTCAACATAAAGCACTTACTAAGTTGTTTTAGGCTAAGCATGACCTAAAAGGTTCATAAATTCTCTCATAAAATTCAGAAAGCCTTGTTCTCTGATTTTCTCCAAAGATGAATTGTCGACAAGATCGTCTCAAAAGACCACTCTTCAAGAAAAGGGAACAGGCTACAAAAATAAACAAACACACGTTAAGAAAAGTCCAAGTAACAGACTACAATGATAACACTATTTAAATTTACCCATTTAACCCATTTGGCATTTGGACTTCAAAAATACAGTTAAGTGAGACTAAATGACTATTACAAAACAATATCTTTCCAAGTCCGGTCTCAAAACTCAAAACAAGGTTTTCAACACAAAATAAAAAATAGAGATATAGCAAACCTCTTTGTTGCTTTCTCAGAACCAGAAGATCTTGATGCCTTGAGCGTTGGATCGCCATGAGCCATTCGGCACTCTTTATATCATGATGTATGACATTTAACTTGTCATTCATGTCGTTTTGAAGGTAACTTAAACCTTCTGAAATACCAAACCATAATTGTACATATCGAGCCCAAATAAGATTAGACGTTTCGCAAGCAACCGTCACAACTTCCATAAGAAGCATGCTCGACTCACACCTTTATCACAAAAGGAGAAAAAATGCATTAGTACTATACACGATCCTTATGTTGGCCTTTATTATTCAAACCAGTTATCTAATAATGCATTTACTTTAGTCCATATCATACAATCATCTAGTATATCAATAAGAAACATAACTTGCAAAGATTCATAAGAAGAAAAGAAGAGATAGAACAAATACCTATTCTCAGATCTGGTGGCAACTACAAAGATGGTAATATCGGCTGTGAAGTTAAAAAAGATTGTGTTATATGTTACGAATTGTGATGGTAGAATGAATACCTATTCTCAGATTTGGTTAGTGTTTGTGTATCCATTGAATCAACATTTATATACAAAAGCTCCTATCCTACCTACCACCAACTAATCCTGTTAGAATCCAACTATAGAACAAACTATCTAGTTCAACTTTAACCGGTTTTCAAGAGGTTTTCCTTGACTGCATTTAACATACAGCTAGCATGGGTAGTTTCGTATAGTAAATACTACATACAGCTAACATGACTCTATGAGAGTTGGTAGTTGTGTGCTTTTACTTCTTTTTTGCACATGACTTGACCACAAAAGGCTAAAACTTAAAATTTGTTACATGGGACATCTTATATGTCTTTAAGAAGTGTTAATTTTGAAGTCTAAAGAATAAATTATCTAGTTTAACTTCAAAAGGTTTTCAAAATTGTTCCTTAAGTCACTTCTCTTTTGTACTTTACTAGTGTGGTGTAAAATTGTAAATAGCCCTACTAGTTACCCTTCACCCAAAAAGTAACGTTAGTTGTGTGCTTTTACTTCTCATCAATACCACATGACTTGAAGTAAAATTGTACTGTATAATATACACTCTACTACGTAGTTGCGTATAGTAAATACTACAATACCCAAAAAGCGTATAGTAAATACTACAATACCCAAAAAGTACAGCAGATATATACTTTAATACACAGGCAACTTTCACTTTTTTCAATGTTGTATACTACTTCACGCAACACCTACCAAGATGCCACACACAAAACAACATAAATACATCAGCTGTTTTTCTTTTCTAGCAGCATTGATCCCCTTTGACCAAAACTAACTTTTTTTTAATGTAATTTACCTTGTAGTACTACTTGTTAGCTGTCACTCAATCGAGCTTTGCATGTCATCTTCGTTCAATCATTTAAAATGTAGTATAGTAAAGTTTTTTAAAACGTATAGAAACAAGTAGTGAGAACCCGTCGCAGCGTTGTTGTTTCGTTTTTGCGTTTACCTAGTCATGTGTTAGTATAATGCGTCGACACAATTTAATACTGTAGTTGCAATTTTGGGTGATATTTATATCTTATTACTAAATTCTTAAATAAGCTGTGCAACTAGAAAAACATTTTTGAACACCACATGACCACAACCACTTCCACATGTAAGAAACTTCAAAACCTTGCTGATAGTAGTACACAAAATTTATATCTTAACTGCTACGATGTAGGCTTCAAAACTTATCATCATGTTGTATGTTTATGATGATAATTTACAATGCAAAGCCACCAAACCTCAAATAATATCAGGCCTCATATTTGTGACTCACTAAAATGTATGTTATGTTAAACTCTACCTTTCTAATCCTAGTTGGCTTACCAGAAACAGATGGGTCAAACACATAACAAATGTTTCACTATATTAGAGATTAATTTGAATGATCTCGCCTTGATAGTCTTTCTCACCTTCATAGCCTTTCTTATCTTTCTTGTCATTGTAGCCATCATCGTCGTCGTCAAATTTCAACTTCATGCCCATGTCCCCCATCCCCCCTCTCTTTACGTCCATACTCCATACATATTTTCCTCACTTTTGCCTATACTGACCTTAAATCTTGTTCTCCCCTGCGAACATTTTGGTAGGTTCGCTATACTTATTTGCAAACTCCAAGGAAAAACCATAGTCTTCATATGGACCTTCTCCAGTCTTGGAATGGACACAGAAATGCTCTATGGCATGCCAAAACAAGATATTTACGGAGTAATTAATAAATTCAAAACACGAGGTCACAACTAATACCTTGTCTTGATAATTTCGAATGGCACATTAAATCTATTTGCCAAAAATAGCTAAAGTCACGAACCCGATGCTATCAAACCCTTTCAAAATAGCGTTATATCTGGCAGGAACTCAACAGTTCCCATAGCATCCTGCAGTTAAAAAAAAATTAAAGATGAGCCATTTGTCATTACACATACTAGATGTAAACCTACTAAACGGCTTTGTTTAAAAACCGATTACTAATTTAGTACCATTTACTGGTAGAGTATAAAGTAATTCTACAACAGGTGGCGATCCGATAGGATAAAATAAGTAGAGTTTGCAATAAGCGGATTGGACCCTGATGGAATGCTTGCACCTACATGGTTGCATAGACCATTCATTGACTGGTTCTAACACTAGGTAGATCTTAGTTTTTTTCAAATGAAGATGGTTACCTAAACTGAAGAAATTTAACACCTAGGTAAATGTGTATTTGGTTAAAACTATTAAACACTTCCATCAGATATTGTGAACAAGTTCGATGACATCTCCGAATGGGCGTGTCTGATGGCATCATTACAAAGATGCATGTCTAAAATATCGTCCAAGGCATGCTGATTTGTTATCTATTACAAACCATATTTCGAGAAGGAAAAAGTATAACAACTTCATCTTATAGCTCAGCTAACAAGGCCCCAAACTTCATTGAACCTTTTAGGCAGAATCCATACTCTCATTAACACTCTAAATTAGGACTTTGTATACAGGCTATAACCCAAATTATGGCAATCCTGAAGCTAACTATGCAGGGACCCCTTATCCTGACTATGCATGCAATCCTTACCCGGAAAATTATGGCATGACCTCTACGGATCAAATGAATCTTGTAAGTCATCTCGTAATTTTTCTTTCTTTCTTTGTGGTGTAGTGTCTAAAACATCCTCGCCATACACTTCATTGTTTGCCTTCTGCTAGACATGGATCTTGGTAACTTATGATATGCAGCCCCTAGCCGACCCTAATCTGTGCTAGACAATGACCTGCTCTGACCAGACTCTTCTAAGCCGACCCTAACATGTTACATGTTTTGAAGCAGGGAAATGATGAACTGAATTGATTACTGATAAGGTAAATGATAAACTTTAAATTTACCCATTCGACCCATTTGGCATTTGGACTTCAAAAGTACATTTAAGTGAGACTAAATGACTATTACGAAACAATATCTTTCCATGAAAACTTGTTTGTTGCTTTCTCTGAACCAGAAAAACTTGATGTTATGAGCATTGGATTGCCATGAGCCATTCGGCACTCTTTATGTCACGATGTAGGACGTTTAACTTGTTGTTCGTGTTGTTAGGGAAGTTCTCATCACCATTTAGTGGTCTTTCTTTGACGATTTCCCAATTGTTAGGTTGTGACGATACATACAAGCACTGTCGAATTTCCTCCTCACCTATTACAACGGCAGATATCTGAAAACTGATTAGCCCGTCATCCAATACGGATTGGACCCTGCTGCTTTCGCTTTCTCAAAAACATGCTTCATGGGTATAGTTCCATATCTTCTTTCAGGTGACTGCTCGATGCATGTATCCATCTGTTACAGCAGAATGCGTGTTATCAGCTCAATTACGTATGACATAAATAAACAATAGCTTAAAAACATGTAGGCAGTAACTAATAGCACTTCATAAAACTTGTAGACGCTTGTTTACTTAAATGTAAGTAAGGCAAGATGAACACCTCTAGTCTAGACGTGAAACGAATATATCTTATGTATTTAACATATAGAAAACTGAGTAAGGCGGTCGTAGACTCTAGATATACAACGTACATATTTATATGGTATCATGCATTTTTAATGCGCAACTAATAAATTTCTAGCGTTTGAATACAGTGAATCCTTAGATGCCTAACACTCATACAACTAACTATCACAACCTCAAACAACTGATCATGATTATTATACATGTATCAGTATTTAAAACGCAATGCATAACATCAACTAATCTCCAACTACATCCTCTATAAAATATACTCAAAGTATACATGATCTAATCCATATGATAAAACTCAAATCGAACATACAAAGTTACCACACAAACATAATCACTAATAATACAACCCGATAAGCATCCAATTCATGATTTAAATGTTAGGCAAATCATATAGTTAAATTTAGGCAATAATTATGCAATAGCTATCAATAGACGTGTGTTAGAGCAATGTTTAGGTTAACAAATCAGGTCCTATACACATTTTAGCATATTAGGAGCATTTTCTAAATTTGTTATGTATTGACTGATCATAAATTAAATATACCGATGAAACAAATACAAATAGTTCTATATTGTTGCAGTCACTAAAATAAATGCTTCAGTTCAAGCTTATTAGCAAATAGTGTGTGAAAACTGGGTTATAACTTGAAGACAGTAACGACTACTCGCATTATGACACTTGTAGACGATTGTTTACCTAAATTTTAAGTAAAGCAGAATGAACACCTTTAGTCTACACACGAAATGTTGAAATGGATATATGTATCTATATATAAAGCATATAAAAAAACGAATATTGCGTTTTTAGTAGTATGAAACTTAGTAAGAACACTTGGATCCATAACTAATCAGAATTTGCCAAACACTCAAACAACTAGAGAACCTTAAACAATCATCATAATTATGATGCATCACTAAATCACTTCTCAAAACGCAACGCCAAACATTCTCTAATATATAACTACATCGTCTTGGAAAATACTACACAACTTCGACTATATAGAATCGTCTACTGCGGAATCATTTTTCATTCAAATTTCCAAACAACATACGAGTGCATAAGACTACGGAAGTGCCCCCTCCAATATACAGATTTAGCTCAAAAATACTAATACTGACGGATTTAATTAGCTCAAACACATGAACCCGTGATCTTAATTGTCTGGCCTCAAAAATACTAATAGTGTATTTAAAAATCACCAACGCTCCTTACTGGAAACGCAATAATGAATGTTAGCAAATAAATTCACGTACATTTGCCACATCAATTGCATGGTAATAAGCATCATGTTATATCACATAACATAACAAAACTTACAATCACCTAATATAACATATACCTAGAACATTTCATCACCACTAAATCATATACTCAAGTTGCTCATTTACACCAAATTATCCGATACAATCCTATAACCAGTTTAGACAACCAATCCCGTACCAAGTCAAAACTGCTAATCATTTATATTAAAACGCAATAAGAGAAAAGCATTTAGTGGCCATTTAGTGATAGAGTATATAAAGTAGAGGTGGTCCATCCGATCGGATAAAATAAGCAGTTTGCAATAAGCAGGTTGACCTGCTTATTTCAAAGTACCAACTATCTACATCACTGATGGCGTGCTTGCACCTACATGGTTGCATAGACCATTCATTGACCGGAGTGCTTAAATAGATAGACACACTAACACTAGGTAAATCTTCTTATTAATATTTTTTTTTTCAAATGAAGATGGTTACCTTAACTGAAGAAACTTAACACCAATTAAGGTAAATGTGTATTTGGTTAAAACTATTAAACACTTCCATCACATATTGCCAACAAATTTGATGCTATCTCTTAATGCATATGTCTATCGGCATCATTACAAAGATGCATTACGCTATCTATTACGAATCATCTTTTGAGAAACATCTTAGCTAAGCTAACAAGTCCCAATCTTCATTGAACCTTTTAGGCAGAATCCATACTCTCGGTAACACTCTAGTTTCACATTTCATTTGTTTTCTTGGGACTTTGTATACAGCCTATAACCCATATTATTGCAATCCTGAAGCTAACTATCCAGAGACCCTTACCCTGAAGCCAACTATGCAGGAAATCTGCAAATCAAATGACTCTTGCAAGTAATCTCGTAATATTTCTTTCTTTCTTTGTAGTGTAGTGTCAAAAACATCCTCACTCACACCCTTATCTCCATGCTGTTACCTTGCTTTTTTTTATATAATCATATATGCTGCTCTTAAAAAAATTCAATCTTTTTGGGGCTTATTTTTTTAAACTATGTAGAGGACAGGGAGAGTGCTTAATGCAGAAAAAGATGATGACGTGTCATAGATCACAAGCTCTACACGTCATTTATTTAAATTTTCATATACTTGAAACTTAATTAGTTTCGCTTAAGCAACAAAGTATAAGGAAATGTCAACCTGACCCGCCCAAACCGACCCTAATCTGGAATAGACAATGACCTGTTATGACCAGACTCTTCTAGGCCGACCTTAATGTGTAACATGTTTTGGAGCAGGGTAATGATGAACTGAGTTGGCTACTGATAAGGTAAATTATGAACTTAAATTTACCCATTTAACTCATTTGGCATTTGGTCTTCAAAAATGCAGTTAAGTGATACTAAAACTCTAAAAGACTAAGAAACAATATCTTTCCATGACCAGTCTCAAAATTCAAAAACAAAGTTTTCTGTACAAAACAAAAAATAGAGATATAGCAAACCTGTTCAACAGATTTTGATCACCATGAGCCATTCGGCACTCTTTATGTCATGATGTATGATGTTTAACTTGTCATTCATGTCGTTTTGAAGGTAACTTGAAATACCTAACCATATTCGTACATGTCGAGCCCAAATAAGACTAGATGTTTCGCAAACAACCGTCATAACTTCCATAAAAAGCATGCTCGCGTTGCACCTTAATCACAAAAGGAGAGAAAATGCATTAGTACTATAAACGGCCATATCTTGTATAACAACCTTAATATGATACAATTATCTATATCAATAACAAACATAAATGTAACTTGCAAAGATTAAAAGAAGAAAAGAAGAGATAGAATGAGTACCTATTCTCAGATTTTGGATAGTGTTTGTGAATCCATTGAATGAACATTTCAACATTTATATACAAAAACTCTCCTACCACCAACCAATCCTTTTACAATCCAACTAAAGAACAACTAACTATCTAGTTCAACTTCGACCGGTTTTCAACATACAACAAGCATGGGTAGTTTCGTATAGTAATACTACGTACAGCTAACATGACCCTATGAGAGTTGGTAGTTGTGTGCTTTTACTTCTCTTTTGTACGTACTACTTTACTAATTTGGTGTAAAATTGTATACAGACCCTACTAGTCTTGTATATAAAAGATGATTTGCACATAAGGCCAAAACTAGAAATGTACATGGGACATCTTACTTGTCTTTAGGAAGTGGTAATTTTAAAGTTTAATACATTGAGAATAGATAAACAATTGTAACTTTTATGAGTTTATCGTAGATGAGCATCTAGCGATAAGAAAAATGTTTACAACTAACATATTCGAAGATATACATTGTCGACATTTTTTTAGGGGCCAAAACCAAGGAGATGCGGCTGTTATTCACTTGTGTACTCCTTCCGGTCAATGTTTTGAAAATCGGTTTTTAAATCGAACCGGGGCTGAAAATATTGCTTCCAAACTCTAGTTCTTTTATAATCCAAACATATAAATGAATACAAAAATGAGCTATATGATTCTGTGGCATTGGTTTATAAATTTGTTGCTTGTATGAGTAAACGTGCAAAATGATGTCATGTCCTCTGTTTTTATATAAACATTTTGTTGATTATACAATAGTGGTTGCCGTTGCTGTTTCAAATCGGCACCAATTACAAATTACAATTGACGATGAGCCATCAGATTATGGTCTTAAAATACAAGGTCAAACCGTGATGAAATCCAGTGACTCGGATAGTTTTTGGAGAACAAGTACTTGTGGTATTGATTTTAGCACAATACATTCTCAAACTTGAGTCTCACTGCGACTACTAGTATTCAGTCCGAATTTGTTAACCATGGTAAGTTTTTCACTTTGACTTTTGAGGCAAGCTAAGTATACTTGTAGAAGCAGAATATGAATTTCGTGACTTTTTTAAATACTTTGAATGACAATAACAAATGCAGTTTAATATGGGCATTGTTGAATATAGGTTTGCTTTGATGGAATCAAACAAGGTTACAGTGGGTTGAACGTAATAAGCCGAAAAACAAATGAACCCGTTTTAAGGTTACAACTAGCAACATTTTTTGTTTCTCAAGTTTTTCTTGACTCAATTTCTAGTGAAGCTGGAATGCTACGTATGAAAGCTTACTAGGCACAAGCAAATTATTTCCACATCTTCTTTCTGTAAGTCACCATATTTTCTATTCAAAAGTGGGTCGAAAATCATCAGTCTTTCGCTGCCCCTCCCTCACTCTCAAGTCTCTTCACGAGCATTCGCCTCCAATTCCTGTTGTCGCAAATGTGTCATGTACAAGCAAATTATTTCCACATCATATTTCTCTTTCTTTTTGTAAGTCACTATATTTTCTATTTAAAAGTGGGTTGCCACTCCCTCTCTCTCTCGATTCTCTTCACGAGCATTCACCACCAATTCCTGTTGTCGCATACGTGTCATGTACTTGGCATTCCGTTCCACTTGTCCTTACACATGCATAGTCCTTTGATCGACAGTCCCTCCCGAAAAGCTTTTAGCGGATGCTCAAAGTGTTTCGGTAGGCTACATTCATAAAACTGAGTTTGAGAGAAAAATACAATATTATTTGCATTTCAATATGTTAAGCCCCAAAACAAAATACTACTACCTAGTGGTGTCACGTATGTAGTTTCTGGAATTCCAATGGCCAAAAAGAGCACATTGTGAGAATTGGGATATCCAACACAATCATCAAGACACATGCAACGTCTTTTCCTTTAAAATAATTCTCAAGTTCGTCATCGATAACAATCTTGAATGGAGCTTTGAACCTCTCACGATGAACAGGATCCTACATAACATGTGTAAGTAGCACTCTACAATATTCATAAACTTAAAAAAAACATAACTAACCATTACACAACTTTTTCACATAGCAAAGAACATACTATAACGATAACACTATTTAGCCTACTGACAAAGCAACATAAAATTATTTGTCTCGTGAAAATCCCAGGGTCTCAGGTTTGATCCCTACTTGGGTTGAGACGGAATTGTTGGGTTCTCATCAATGCAAAGGGGATCGAGAAGGCTATGTCCAACTTCAACATCGTGTCATCCTAATAGACCCCAAGCATGAAGCTCGGAAGAAACTGGATGTTTAAAAGAAACTCTAGTTGCAAACATGAAGCTCTCTAACTCATTTTAACAGCAATTAGTCTCAAAACTCAAAACTCAAAACAAGGTTTTCTACACAAAATAAAAAAATAGAGATATAGCAAACCTCTTTGGTTCTTTCTGAGAACCAGAAGATCTTGATGCCTTGAGCGTTGGATCGCCATGAGCCATTTGGCACTCTTTATGTCATGATGTATGACGTTGTCATTCATGTCGTTTTGAAGGTAACTTAAACCTTCTGAAATACCAAACCATAATTGTACATATCGAGCCCAAATAAGACTAGACATTTCGCAAACAATCGCCATATATAACTTCCATAAGAAGCATGCTCGACTCACACCTTCATGACAAAAAGAGAGAAAATGCATTAATACTATACACGATTCTTATGTTGGCCTTTATTATTGAAACTAGTTATCTAATAATGCATACACTTTAGTCCATATCATACAATCATCTTTATCAATAAGAAACATAAGTTGCAAAGATTAATAAGAACAAAAATAGAATGAATACCTATTCTCAGATTTGGTGGCAGCTACAAAGATGGTAGTATCGGTGTGAATCCATTGAATCAACATTTCAACATATTTATATACAAAAGCTCCTATCCTACCTACCACCAACTAATCCTGTTAGAATCGAACTAAAGAACAAACAATCTAGTTCAATTTTAACCGGTTTTCAAAAGTTTTCCTTGACTGCATTTAACATAAAGCTGGAATGCGTAGTTTCATAGAATAAGTACTACGTACAGCTAACATGACCCTATGAGAGTTGGTAGTTATGTGCTTTTACTTCGCTTTTGTACTTTAGGCTCACTTTAATTTTAAGAGAGATCAATATCACATGACTTGAAGTAAAGGAGATGTCCCACAAAAGGCTAAAACTTAAAATGTGGATGAAATTTCTTTACATGGGACATCTTAGTTCAACTTCAAAAGGTTTTCAAAATTGTTCCTTGCGTGCATTCAACATGCAGCCCTACTAGTCTGGTAGTTGTGTGCTTTTACTTCTCATTTGGACTTTAGGCCTTTAATATGAAGAGATATCTGTATAACTAATGAACAAACAAAGATTTGTATTAATGTATTTAATTGATTATGTGTTACAGAGACAAAATATTAAATAGACTATAAAATAAGAAAACCTTAAAAGATAAATAATAAGTGTGAAAACACTTATCATTTTACCACTTATTTCCAATAATAACAAGACCAAAACGTGTGATCTATGTCGTAAAAGTCGGAATTATGCGTGGTTTGTGTTTTTATTGTGTTTTAGGACCAAAATATGAAAAAGGAAGAAAACACGGGCTTTCACGGGCTTTTATCGAAGAAAACGGGAAAAATGGAAGTCAAAAGATCAAGAGTGCAAAAAGAACGGAAGTCCAAGGCCTATTCTGAAGATTTATCGAAGAAAAAGTCTAAAGACGGAAGTTTAACGAAGTCGAAGAACTTAAGTCTAATAGAAGAAGAAAATTAAAAAGACAAGTTCAAATCCCGAGACGACAAAGACAAAGAATTAAAGTCGAGTCGAGAAAACGTGAAGGAAGCAAGAAAGAAGATGCAACACATGCACTCCTTCCACCTTCCCTATAAATACCCTCCTAATAGTCATTAGGAGGGTAGTTAGTTAATTAGCTAGTTTTTATTTTTCTTAGTTTTCTCTAGTTTTAGAGAGAGAAAGTCTTAAACTTTCTCTCACTAAACTCCATCTTTTTCTCTTAACCTTTCAAGATTAAACTTTGTATTGCTTATTTTCATTAATCAAAGTCCTAGTTAAGCTTTTAATCCTTAATCTCATTCTATTTTTCTTTGATTTTAGATTGATTTTGGTGCGATTATCATATGATCCGTGTTGTTCTAAATGATTTCGTGCTTAAAAGTTAATCTTTTGATCATTTCATAAGTTTTCATTTGATTAAGCTTTAAGACTTTTGTGCTTATTGGCTTACTTTTATGATTAGCTTATTTACTTTATAAAAAGTTTTCTTAAAAAGTTTATGTTTTTATTGTTTGATCCAAAAAGTTGCTTAATTTGAGGTTGAATAAGTTGATACAAGTGCTTATTCGATCCGGTTTAGTCATTGATTCGGCTTAGTTTGGTGATAAGCTTATTATATAGCTTATTCATTAGCTTATAACCGAATTCCACAAATTTAGGAAAGGGTACAAACCCCTTTCCGATTGTAGCCTATTCCGAGCAGCCCACCAGACCACCCTTTCCGATTGATCAATCGGAAAAGAGTTTCTCCTTATTCCGATCTACACCCTCATTATTCCGATCGAGTGATCGGATTAGGTCTTTCATATTCCGACGGTAGCCTTTGCTTAATATTCCGATTGTGGTTGTTTTCCCCATATTCCGATTGGTGCTATCCATGTTATTCCGATTGGCTTCATTTCTAAGTATTCCGATTAGACCCTTTAGCAACATTCCGATTGCCCTTTTGTTACATATTCCGATTGGTAGTCTTTGTGGTTATTCCGATCGGGATTTTTTTGGTGTATTCCGATTGTGTGCATTCCCCCATATTCCGACCACCAGATCGGAATACTTTCCGATCTGGGCTTGTTTTGGTTTATTCCGATTGTGAGTTTTTGGTGTAGTCCGATCTTACTTTCTTTTAGTACTTTTCAACTAAGTTCTTATTTTTAGAGAGTTTTCCAAGTGTTAGTTTTATTTAGTGTGCTAGTACTTTTCCGTTGTTGCCTTTAAGTTTCCATGCATTTATTTTTACTTATCATTTTAGTATTAATCTTTATTCTTCCATTTTACTCAACGACACTTTAATTACTTGCTAATAGTTTAAAAATAGATAATCATAACCAAATCATTCTCTTGATTCACCAAAAGACGATTGAGTCGCACTTTAGACCGGTTTTCAATTCGAAAGGATTCGGACGATAAAGATTTTATACCTAGCCAAAAGCGAAGTATTAATAAACGGGCCTAAATAAGTGGGTCGGCCAATACCCCTTATTAGCTAACATCTCCTATCAAACTCACAATGCCGCAACGGTGAACATTTAGAATTTGCCAAACATAAACTAAAACTGAAAAGCAAACGATTGCAAAGTGTCCCAGAGTGCAGACTTAGTCCTAGACAAAGTCTCATCCCGATGTAATCAAAACCAGGTGCAAAGCACAAAGTCGCACAAACACGAAGATGAACGAGAGGGATCAGGCAAGCAAATTCTGACATTCTGAGCAAAGACGACTACTACTAGAGTGTCTCGATCTTGGCATTTAGGCAGGCAGACAAACGAACGAGCAAACGAGCGAACAAGCGAAACCAAATGTAAAGCCAGGCGGAACCATGGCGAACAAGCAAACAAACGGACTAGCGAACAAGCGAAACCAAATTCAAAACAAGACGAAACCGACATAACCAAACCATGTTGTTGGAGACAAGATGCTACACATAACTACTCAAGACATAGTCGGATTAGTTAAGACAATAACACCACCCTCACCAACACCAAACTAACTAACAATGATCTATTGCAAACCGATGCAAATACTAGTACTCATACCAATATCGATACCGAATGAGCAAAACTATCAATAACCCAAACGAAACGATCGAACTCTCCAACCAAATCAAACAAAAAACCCAAATCTAAACAATTCCACAATTGCCAGATATTAAACAAATACCAATTGCCACACTTCACCAAAAGCAAACAAATAATTTACGTCAACCCATGAACTAACAATCAACAAATCAAAAGTTAATATTACTAATTCAAATGCCACATAAACCAAAGTCCAATTCACCGAAAATCAATTTGAAATCAATGCCAATCAAAGCATTGATGTCACAACTTATTCACACCAAGTATTCTAATCAATCGAAACTTAATCCCAATTAACCTCTTTTTTTCTTTAACCAGGCGACAAGGTGCAACCATAACCAAACAAACTTATTTCCCTAATATCAGACAACAAACATTAAATGGGATCCCTCCGAATCATCAACAATTAGGTGTTGTTTGTTTATTAAGAGGCTCTGAATCTGAACCGCACATCTAAATCTGAATATGAGGCGTAAATGTCTGAATCTGAATATATCAAGACTGTTTATTTTTTATAAAAAAATGTCTGAATTTTATAAGTGTAGTTTCGATGTTACAAAACATAAACACATCCGAACGCAACGTCTTTAAGCGCATTTGCTCTCATATATTGAAATCGTTGCAACTATTCTCGGTTAGTATTAGATGCATCATCATCAGACCTTAAAAAACACAAGATACACTATATAAATTGATAATTGAAATGAGTACAGTGTGTTCAAATTGTAAGAAACTGAAAAATTATATATACAATCTTGATTTGATAAAGTCTAAAAATGAAACATCACAAATATGATAACTTGCATGAATGAAGCTTATGCGTATAAAAAGTTAGGCACTAAAAAACTCATCGATCAAAATCAAACATCACAAATGAGCATCGACCAAAATATTGTTTATAATAAACTTTATAAGGGATAGAGAAAGAAAAAACCCAACATGGTTGTGGCGTGATTATGGTCTTTAGAAACGTTTTTTCACTTTATTAACTAGCCTTAAGGCCGCCCGTTGGGCGGCTTGCTTTAAATTATTATTTTAAGATAGATTATCAAGACTTTTACGTAATTCAATGTATAAATAACTAAACTTGTTGATGTCTTGTGATATATAGTGAATTTTAAAAATTCATCATGACACCTTGTCAAGAATGAAAAATACATATGATGTTTAATCATTGATATAAATGTCCCTGAATATTATTTAAAACAAAAAAATAGAATGAAACATTAACAATTTTTAGCCAACCATAGGCTTTAAGTATAGTATCTTATTACAAAAACTCCACCAATATTAAAGATGCGTATCCAATCATAGTTGATCTTTTGAATTTTGAACAGTTAAAGTAATAGTAGGGCAAATGACATAACAAAAATCAATCCGTAACCAAATTTAAGCTTCAGTTGCTGATATTGCCTTTAGTTTTCTTCCTAAGTTCTTGGACGCCGTCAATTAAAACTGACGTTGAGATAAAAGATGGCTTGAGAACTGCAACCGCCTGGATAATCAAGTATATAGTATCTTGCAATTATATAACTCTGAAGTATCATAACAATATTTTTGCAAGATTAAACAACTTTGGCTTTCCTTACGTGTGGTTTAACAATGCTTACTTCTTGACCCTTGATACCAAAAAGTGAATTTGGACATAATGCACACAATCACAGAATAAATTTATTCATAAAAATCCCATTTTGACAAATAACCAAGTCCAAAAATTTATCAAGTGCTATTTGAGCTTTGGATGTGAGTTAATAATTATCATAATCTCATACTCTTTATGCAATTTAAGTTCTCTTTTTTAGTCATTACTAACATTCGCTTATAGTCAAAAGTTTCAAATAGGTATTAATTATGGCATCCAAGAGTTAAGAAAGTATAGAAGATCATACCGTCATGTCATATGGATGTAATGTTCACATTTAAATAATAGTTTTACCTTTAATTGATGGAAAAAAAATATAACAATATAGCTCAAAAGAGAATCGGTTGATAGTTTATTTTAATTGCATAATAACCATTAGGATTATATTAGAAGTTTCGATGCAAATGGTGTATAGACGATATTTGACTTAAGGTGTTTAGGGTAAACCTAGTCTTGCACATCTCGACCCATATACATTTTATAGACATTCTTACCTACCCACTCATTTTGTTACTTCTAAAGTAACAAAAAGAATTATGCAAAAAAAACTGGGCAAGAACAAAATTAACTGCATACCATCTCCAGGTCTGCTAACTTCTCAAAGGTCATCTAATAACTTCTCAAAAGCCATGTGTCAAAGATCATCTAATAACTTCTCAAAGGCCATGTGGTGACCTGCTATAAGTGCGTTCTCTATTTCGAACATCCCGCGTACATGCAATAACCTAACAACTATTATAATACATCTTAGTCTGCAAAAAGTTGTGTAGCTATGTTTATCTTTAGAATAAGTCTTTCAATTTGAGACAGTCATTATATCATATCACCTCATTTATGTTTCAGTGGTCATGTTTTCATAAGTTGCTACAAATAAAATCAACCCACAATAGAAATAACTTTTTTCAAGATATTGCATGATGAGAGGTGTTGCTCTATCAACATTTCATCATTCAGAAAATGTGTGCTAAATACAACAGTGTCTGCATATTTAGTGGCCTAAGTGATCATCTACTATCAAATAGATTACTTTATATGTCTATATGTGAATAAACTCTTATATGAATGTAATAGGTTGAAAGTTGAAACTCATAAGACTCGTAGTTCTAAAGAAAATGTTGCGTATGAACTTGCTAAAGAGATTCATACTGATAGAAAAAAGAGTAGCTACCTTACGGTGCTTAATGGTTTCTTCCTAAGTCAACATAAGAAAGAAGACGCCATTAGCTTTTTTGCACCATCTAATTTTGTTTATTTTCTGCTCAATCTCCAAACTCTATAAATACTCAATCTGGAAATAAAAGCTAGAATTTGTAGCATTGAAAAATTAACGACAAACTTTTAAACTTATTATTATTTACCCTTTTACATTCATACATTTATACGTCTGCACATAATATCCGTTCAACAATATCATGAAAAAGGCTATTATCAATATGTAAATCATATCTACGCAGGATCATATGTTTACCTATAACAATTTTGCCATTAACATATTATAAGCATCATTTAAAACAATCACATGTTATCAACATGTACTTCAAATCTAAACAACTATTTAAGATACATGATCAAAGAATTGCGAATTAAACGTTTTTATTCATCACAAATCATTTACGAATTTCATTTATTACAAAACGTTTTGATTTATGTTTTGTGTTAATTGATCTGATAGTTGCTGAATGTTATGTTCATTCACCAACGTGATGTTTTAGATCGTTGGTTTGGGTTATTGTTTTGGTGGTTAAATTTGGGAAGGCTAGGTTAAATATGAGACGTCGATTATTTTATATAGGATATGTGTCATTTTTTAAAGATTTTTTCTTCAAGATGAGTTCTAAAAAAACTTCTTTTATATAGTAGTAAGATGTCCAACAAGAGGTATTAAGACACCCCTCTCAAGTCTATCAAGATATTTTGACATCTGACCGCGTCTTAATGAATGAAAAAAACAAACGATTTGAACGACCAAAATGTCTGACCGGTTAAGAGGTTTGCCTCATTAAAAGCTTGTTAAGACATTTTGAAAAAAAAAACAAACACCACCTTAGTTGATGACCGGAGGATGACGATATATATCGACTTGTAGCTAGGCTCTTGATACCATGTAGAAACTAATGAACAAACAAAGATTTGTATTATTGAATTGATTATGTGTTTACATAGACTGTAAAATAAGAAAATCCTAAAAAATAAACGAGCTTAAACAAGTGGATTAGGCCAATAGGCCTTATTAGCTAACAATATCGATAACACATGACTTGAAGTAAAATTGTATAATATACACTCTACTAATCTGTATAAAATTGATATCCACAAGACTTCTCCACAAATGGGTTACAATGGACATCTTATTTGTCTTTTGGAAGTGATAATTTTAAAGTCTGAGATTAGATAAACACTTAGCGCTTAGTTGTAACTATTATAAGTTTATCATAGCGGAGCATCTCGCAGATAAGAAAAATGTTTACAATTAACATATTCAAACAAATACATTGTCAACATTTTTTAGGAGCCGTTATTCACTCGTCTACTGTTTCAATGACCAGTTTTTTTTTATAATACATCTAAAATTAGTATCTCTCTTTTCGATAAATACAAAAAATTTAAGTAGTATAACAAATAAAGCATAATGTACAACTTATTAATACAAATAACAAACTAAGAATTGAGTAATACAACCTTTTAATGGCTATATACAACCACAACAAGCATAAGAACTTTTATAACACATTACATTTAAAATTATCATTAAAATGTAATTAATATTATAATTAAAACACTTCATTAACACAATTTACAAATTAAATAACATATAGTACAAAATAACAAATGACACTACATCATATTTTTAGAAAATCAATTAATAACAATAAACATATAATTAATACACCTCATTACTCAAATATACAATTTTATATTCATCTTACAAAATAATTTAAAACATATATATTTACAATTTTCAATATCAAACCAGATTAACTGGAACCGAGAACCAGAGTCACCATCGATTCAGTTAGACAATTAGATAAAGCTACATAAACATTAAATTTTTACTTATAGAAATGTTGTTAAAAAAGATAAAGTTAAAATATTGTTCAGCGAAATTATGTTACAGGTACCCGCAGCCGTATCACGCGGGTACGCGTCTAGTGTAAACATATAAATGAATACTATGACATTGCAAAACCAAAAATGAGATACGATTTTGTGGCATTAGTTAAAATTTTGAAACTATGATACTCCAAATTTCATTCACGTCATGGTTTACTAATGTTGATTATATGGGGTACATTATGGATTCTTATCCTTTGTTGATTTTGTGAGTAAACATGCAAAATGATGTCAGATTATCTGTTTTGATATAAACATTTTGTTTGGCCATTTGTAAGCACATCCCATACACCCTATTTATCGAGTTTCGCTTTTACAAGTCGATTTTGAATATACCATAAAACGACACGTTAAAAGTTTTAAATAAACAATAACAACAAGAAACACAACATTAACAATAAGAAAAAAATATCATATAAAATCCTAAAAAAATCATTTAGGTGTATAAATAAAAAACCTAATTAAAAAAATAATCAAGAAGAAAACTTATTATTTAGTCATGTTCAATAAGCATATGAAACAATGATTAATTATTAAACATGATAGAATTAATCTAGCATAGCATATTCATCATCCATTAGCTTCGACGTGAACTTATATATATTCTCATGTTTATAAAGATCGGTTCGGTTTATATATCAGTTTTCTTTAATGCTAAAACCAAACCGAACCAAAAGCTTCGGTTTTTTCAAAATGCAAAAACCGAACCATCAGTTTTTCAATCGGTTTCGGTTTTTTAGGTTTCGGTTCTTTGGTTTTTTCGGTTTAGGTTCGGGTTTTCGGTTTCTTGCACACCCCTAGTGGTGTTGGAAGGGTGGTAGTAGCGACAATGGTGGTGGTCAGTGCCATATTGGTAGGGGGAACATTTAATGGAAATTAGTGGTGACCGATGGTGGTTGAGGGCGACAGCCATTGCAACAGACGATTGCTGACTTGTGGTAATCAGCAGAGGTGGCAATCTGAGGTAGAGGTGGTGATAAAAACGATGATTGGTGGTCTTTGGGTGGTTATTGACGGTTGGTGGTTGCGATAAGCGGTTGTGAAAGATGGTATAAGTAGCGACGGGATGTGGAGGTTGTGGTGGTGGTAATGATCGATGGTGGTGTGGTGGTGGTAGCGATGGCATCATCGATAACCGTTAACGGTGGTGGTAGAGTGTGGTAACGACGTCGATATAGGTGGTGTGGTTGGTGGACGAATACACACTTGAATTCATGGTGAGGTGGTAGTGGCCGATGATAATAGTGGTAGTGGTGGTGGCTGTAGAGAGTGGTGGTGGCGTTGGGAGGGTGATGGTGGCGTTGGGAGGGTGGTGGTAGCGTTGGGAAGATGGTGGTAGCGACAATGGTGGTGGCCAGTGATGGTGGTGGTAGGTGGAGACAAACACAAACCTGAACCTATTACCTCAAATCTATTATCCCCAATTTACAGGGAAATGGTTCATTACCCAGTAATGGGTAATGATTACTTATATTTCTCCTAACCAAATACTCTTAATCATTCTCATTCCCATTCCTTACCCCCTAAAACCTGTAACCAAGCACACTCTTAATATTTGTCATAGTATGTTTTTAAGTATGTTTTATGTTTCTATAAGTTAAAGGGTTGAACCTTGTTTTAGGCCCAAGCCCGATTATTAGTTAGGTTAGCAGTTGGAAACGGTTATGTATAAAGGGATACGTTTGTTGGTTTCAAAGAACCATCACAACGCTTCACCAATATACCGATTCATCATGTATATATAGATTAGGTTTCATGTACGAATTATGTAACCATATTCATTCAATAATATCAGTTTATATTAGGGTTCATACCGCATCTTATGTGTTCTTATTATGTATGATATGATGATCATGATGTTCATGATGTTTGTTTGATCATTCGATCCTGGAAATACATAGCAAGAACCTGTGCAACAGTGGTATCAGAGCGACAAGGGATCAAACAACAAACGATTCATGTCAAGAATCATCATTCAAGAACGTTTATGGCGTGTTGTTTTTTTCTACAAAAGAAGGAAGGATATATTCAGAGATTTGCCCAGGAATTAGTAAAAGATAGTTGGTTTATTACCCTCGAAAATAAGAAAGGATGAAGTCGTATGAGTAAGTATGATAAAATCTCTACAAAAATCAACAACAGCCATGTGAAGAAAGAAGAAACAGAAAGAAAGCAAAAAAAAAACAGTATGTGAAGAAAGAAGAAACAGAAGGAAAGCAAAAAAACACAAAGAAGGAAAGAAGAAAAGTTTTGTGTGTTTTTTTTAAAACCAAATTACAGAAGAAGAAAAGGGGTTGTGTTTTTTTTTCTCTCTATGTCGGCAACCACCATAAACAAGAGGGAAGAAATTATACTTTGTGGCCTGAAGTGTTGATTAACGCACAACAAAGGAGTAAGAACAACAGGTATTTTTAATTCACAAATTGAGTTTAGTACATTCATATATTTGTGATCGTGCGAAACCTGTGTGGTTCAAGTAAGAACGTCGGATACGTGAGTAGTTGCAAAAGAACAGGTAATATCGAGACGATTAAGTTCAGTACGAGTACGAAGTAGGCAACCCTAACCAGCGGGTTGTCTATATAAGTAAGGAAGTAAGAGAAGCCATAGTGTTTCACCCCATAAGATAAACCGTAGTGTTTCACCCCGTAAGAGAAACCGTAGTGTTTCACCGTAAGAGAAACCGTAGTGTTTCACACCGTAAGAGAAACCGTAGTGTTTCACACCGTACGAGAAACCGTAGTGTTTCACCCCGTAAGAGAAACCATAGTGTTTCTAAGCAAGATCAGAACGAAGATCGAAAAGCAAGGAAAATTCTTGGTTAATCGCAAGTTAAATGGAATTGTTCATGATTCACAACAAGTAAGATCGAATCCCTGAAGATTCACAGCAAGTCCCGAACCATGACGATTCAAGAAAGACCCGAACCATGAAATTCTTCTGAAGAAAGCAAGGACGGAGAAGATTGGAGTATACAAAGATAAATAGATTAAGAGGGAATGTTGGAGATTAATCTATTTAATATTTGTCACATTATGTTTTTAAGTATGTTTTTGTAAGTTAAAGGGCTGCACTTTGTTTTAGGCCCAAGCCCGATTATTAGTTAGGTTAGCAGTTGGAAACGGTTATGTATAAAGGGATACGTTTGATGGTTTCAAAGAACCATCACAACGCTTCACGAATATACCGATTCATCATGAATATATAGATTAGGTTTCCTGTACGAATTCTGTAACCCCATTCATTCAACAATATCAGTTTATATTAGGGTTCATACCCCCGTCTTCTGTGTTCTTATTATGTAGTATGATATGATAATGATGTTCATGATATTTGTTTGATCATTCGATCCTGGAAAACCATAGCAAGAACCTGTGCAACACCCATTAGTCATAGTAAGTGTTACAATTCATGTCATGTGTAACCTTGATTCATTTACAAACAGAACAGTGGTTACTTAGGTTGCTGTTTCAAATCAACACCAACTACTTTTGTCGATGAGCAATCAAATGGTCTTAGAATACCAAGGTCAACCTGTGATGTAATCCAGCATCTCGCATAGTTTTTGGAACACAACTACTTTTGATATTGAATTTAGCACAATACAAACTCGAAAAAGCTTATCGTCTATCAATGTCTCAAATGTGAGTCTCACTACGGTATTCGTCTGAATTTGTTAACCATGGTAAGTTTTTATTTTGACTTTTGAGGCAACATTTTTTTTTTCTCGGGTTCTTCTTGACCCATTTTGTAGTTTCTAAAATTACTAATGCCATCATGCTTCTGAAGTTAGAACGCTACGTATGAAAGCTTACTAGGCACAAGCAAACAATTTCCACAGAAAAATCCTCTTTCTGTAAGTCTTCATATTCTTCTATTTGCAAGTGGAACGAAAGTCATCAATCTTTCATTGCCACTCCCTATCTCGATCCTCTTCACGAGCATTAATTTCCAGTTCCCGTTCTCAAATATGTTCGTGCACTAGGCGTTCCACTTGGCGTTGCACCTGCAACGTCCTTTGATCCACCGTCCTTCCCAAATAGCTCTTAGCGGATGCTCAAACTGTTTTGGTAGGCTACATTCATTAAATTGAGTAAGATTGAGAGAATAATATAGTATTATTTGCAATTCAATATGAAGGCCCCAAAACAAAATACTCGCACCTATCTATTAAAGTTTGGTTCTTTTCATCGTCTTCAGCAAACTGTTTCCCGGCTATCCCACAAGCGAACAGCAAAAAGGAGTTGTATATTAATTACGACAATATATGAAAAATTCAAAAAGCAAACTCAAAAAGGAGTTGCATGCTTTACTAAGAAACTATGCATTAAAATATTTTTTACTCAACAATTAGTTATCTAGGTGAATCAGTACATAAGAATAGCGAAAATCTTGAGATAACAAAAGATGTTCGGAACTGTAGAGAACGAGTTTCATTTTTACAACAACTCACTTTCCCAAATAAAAATGGCAAATGTATGTGATGATAATGATAATATGAGTTCATAATGAATAACAATGTCCTTTGTAGATCGGGGCGATACCGAACATAATCGTGCTTCCATGATAGGAGGTATCAAAGTATTTTCACTATATCAAACATATTTTAAAATGCTACATCTTTAATCACATCACAAATGTGTGAGTGATCTTCTCTTTGGACAAGGTAAAGAAGGAGATCAAGAGGATAATCATGAGTAAACATACTTAACACATTAAGTGATCATTTACAAATGACTAGGATTAGAAAGTAGAGAAAGAAGGCTGAAGAAGATGTCCAAAAAGGGTTGATGAGAATGCAGATTTGATCCTCTATTTATAGGACAAAACATCCAACGGCTATATCTGACCGCGGTTCCTTAACGATAAGGAACCGCCGTAGGTGCTAAGGTACCGCTGGCGTAGACTCCGCTCCCTTTTGTCTTTTAGTGAATTTGAAATATCTGAGGCTGTTTAAACCTTCAAAGGATATTCTTATGGCATTTGGAATATGCCATATTCAAATTTGCATTTTCATTTTCATAAAAAATTTTCTTAAAAATAAAGTTTATTAAAAAACTTTTGTAATGTTTGACTAAAGTGTGTTTTAAGACTAATCACTTTTATGATCACTAAGCATGATTAAGATATGTTAGTGTAAGAATTATTACCTTGATGATAGTGTTTGTTAGATAATTCGTTTTATGATTGTGTTTGACAATAAATGTCTTTGTAATGTGTCTTTGATCAAAACTAAAAAAGGTTAAGTAATACTAACAATGTTTTTAGGCATTGCTTTGCATTAACACATATGTCTAACCATAATAACACACAATATTATTATGGTTACAATGGATATCTCATTGTCGGTCTTTCTTATGTAGATAATAGGCATTCTAATTCCCTCTCATCTTAATAACTAGCAAGGCGAATATTAATGGTGTTTGGGAGATTCATTTTAATGCTTAAGACCACTTTTTACTCCTTGTAAACCATTGATGAAATGGGTTAATACATTATTTGATCAAGCATCATATATCTCCTTTCACTCGCCATTTCAGCCACAAGCCTATGATAAGCTATAATATATATTTTCGAAAAATTTAGGGTTTATTAAAAGTTTGACCTTTTTAAACCAAATTTTTTGACTCCACCCCTCGATAAGGTAAGTATTAAACATAGTTTAGTAAGTAGAGTACTCTATATACAACTTTAAACCATAAATGTTTGCATTTTGAATTTGAATTATAAAAAGAAGCTACATGTCATGACTTACGAGCATGGTTAAAAGTAAGAACACCACAACCTCTTTTTCTCTTTAGTCTCTCTCGTCGTACTTTGTTTTCATCAAGAGTTATTTACCGCAATGACCTTTTACAAGGGTATTTGTCCACCAGAGATCCTTTTTAATTCACTTTACGAATTTAGCCCTGTTGTCCGCGTCTATTTTACAGCGGAGCAAAGTATGCACACGTGTCAGCTTCCTGTTAAACCAAAAAAAGAAAAAGTTATCCGCGCCTTAAAGGAAGCGGAGCAAGAATTTATTAATAATTGTCAGGTATTGTCATGTTTGGCCCACTATTTGGTGTAAATAACGCCAGAAAAGTGTATTGGAGAAAACAATCAATTTTTCTAAAAAAACTTTTAAAATTAACCCTTAACTTTTCAAATATTACATGCTTTTTGTATGTAAAACTTTATTCGTTCAATATTTAGTAAATATTTACCGAATTCGTTAATGAAAATAATACCGTTGCGAAGAGCTCTAAATTACGAACAAAACGAGCCCAATATTGATATACTTTTGACGTTCGCATAGTTTAAAAAAAAGTTAAAGTTTGATATACATATATATGTTTACGTTTTTTATTTCGTACGTGCACGTTTCATATTTTTTTATGTATTATTTTTAAGTTATGAATTAAAGTTTTAACTTTACAAATAAAAAGTTGTGTTTATATATAGCTAAATCTTTTTGCTAAACGCCAAGTTTTATTTAAACATCAACGTTTATATATAAATAGCAACCCTTTTTTTATATATAAAGCTTAAAAATTTTATTCACAAGTTAAAATATTACGTATAAAATATGAAAGGTAAACGTACAAAACATCAACGTAAACATATAGAACATATAAAGTTGTGTGTACGTCAAAAGCATATCTATATTGATTTTGTTTTGTGCGTAATGTAAAACTCTTCGCAACGGTATTGTTTTTATTATACTAATTCAATAGAAATTTGCTAAATATTGAACATATAAAGTTTTTTGTATTAAAAAGTTGTAATAGTAGAATTCAATAGATATATATGTTTACGTTATTGTTTTGTACGTTTACGTTTCATATTTTATACGTAATATTTTTAACTTACGAAAAAAATATTTAAGCTTTATATGTAGGGATTTAATTTCTAGTTAAGCATGTAACAACGAGTACGCAGCGAAATGGATCTAGTTTGAGAAATTATGATTAACACGTAATTAATAATAAAAAAAATAAAGGAAACACAACTCCAATTTACTTCTTATCTCTGCATAGAAACGAATGTAGACACCTTTAGAATCTTTCTAGAACCTCCTTGGCCAACTAGGGACTTAAGGAACTCAATAGATTCGTGTCTGAACCGTTCATGTCCAAAACGGGTCAAACGGATTGATTTGAGAAGCTTTATACGTGAAATATCAAACGCATTCTTGTGTTTTAGTGTGTGTCCCCAATATGCTCACACACCCCTAGCCACATTTGACTCATGACATTATATATAAAAGAGGTTGGCGTTTATATACTAAAATTGATGTTTAAATAAAACTTGGTGTTTAACAAAAAGATTTAGCTTTATATAAACGAAACTTTTTTTTATATAAAGCTAAAACTTTAATTCAAAACATAAAAATAATACATAGAAAATACGAATCGTGCACATACGAAATAAAAAACGTAAACATATATAGGCATATCAAACTTTAACATTTTTTATAAAACTATGCGTACGTAAAAAAACATATCAAGATTGGGCTCGTTTTGTTCGTAATCTAGAGCTCTTCGCAATGGTATTATTTTAATTAACGAATTCGATAAATATTTGCTAGATATTGAACGAATAACATTTTATATATAAAATGCATGTAATTATTAAAAAGTTAAAGGTTAATTTTGAAAGTTTTTTAAAATATTGATTCCAAAAAACCAATAGACTTTTCTTACACTTTTTACCACAAAAAAGTTTTCCGCTTTGAATATGGAGCGGACCGAAAGTGGGATTATTTTATTCGTGGTTCGCTTACAAAGAGGCGCGAAGCACTTTTTTTTAGTTTAACAGGAAGCTGACACGTGTGCATACTTTGCTCCGCTGAAAAATAGAACAGGGCAATTAAAAAGGGTCTCTGGTGGACAAATACCTTGTAAAAGGTCGTTGTCATAAATAACTCTTTCATCAAAATGGTTATCTGCTTGTTTCAGTTGGCTTAACACATACAATACAATATCAATTACTACTGTATATTGCACCAATAAAGATTTAATATACTTCACCCACCAATGTACTTTTTTCACTCATTACGCTTCTAATAACTCACAAATTTTCTACCTTATAAAGTTGGTAAGTCTCATTACTTCTTCTTCTTCTTCACATATTACGTTTGAAGCATTCTTTTTACCCATGAGGAGTTTCAGCCAAGAAAAATGGGTGTGGCAAGTGGCATGACAATTATTATGTTTTCGTTATTGAAATAGGTGTTTTGGAGTTTAGAGTTCCCTAGCTTTGAGGTAAAATCTTATTTCTTTTTTTGTTATAACTTTCAGTTTGTGTTCGTTTCTCTGATTATTATTTTCTTTGTTTTTCACAAACAAACTTTCGTCAAGTGATCAAAGAATTTAGAACTAAACCAGATGGATTGTTGAAATTTAATAAAGGTTTTGTTAGATTTTGGAAAATATAGACCAATTGAAAGATTGTGTTTTTGTTTTATTGAGTCTTTTAAATTCCCATGATTTGTTAAATCGATTTGAAGAGATTAGTTGCATAGTTGGTTGTTGAGTGTTGTTGACTCATATAGTTCATGTTTTGGATAAAATCATGTTGGCATAATAGTTTTGTTCATTGTTAGTTTATTGGTTGTAATTTTTAATTGTGACTTGTTTATTCATAGTTGGGATAAAATCGTGTTGGACGTGATAGTTATGTACTCTACTTGTTTATACGGGTTTTAATTCGTAAAATTGAAGCTCTACGTTTGCGTAAATTGATTATTGCGCGTTGTTGATTGGCAATTTTGGATAAATGTGTGGTTAGTTTTTAGAATTACTAAAATTTTAGCAATGACAACACCAACTTGATATAGTTTTTGTAAGGTAGTAGTATATATATTGGTTTGTTATAATGTTAATGCTCTTTATTATTTCATATATATATATATATATGTTATAATGCTCTTCATTATTTAACGTATATGTATTGGTTTGTTACAGTGGGAAGCAAAAGAAGATCTAAGGCTGTTAATGATGGCGGCTCAAGGCGTAGCACTAGGTTTTGCTGCCGTTTTTATACGAAGAATATAGATTAAAGATACTTTTGAAACAAATTTGTAAGGACCTTTGTTTATTGTACCAACTGTTTAGAATCTAGATTGACTATGATTTTGTCGGTCATTTATATGTTTGTAGTTTTCATGAGTTAATTCTTACAAGATGTAGCAGGTGGTTATAGTTGAAAATGCGTTGTCTATATACGGTGTTTATAGCCGAACATCACATCGTGAGTGACGTTACGGGGTTTGACGTCGCACTGACCAGCCCAATGATGGGCATAACGCGAGTCACGACGCGAGACATTGTTCTGAGCATGCTCGTGTTGTGGATTTTAATGTATATATTTTTTTTAATATGGAGTAACTATAACATCACAAATTATGATGTTAACCCGAGAAGAGTGTTATCGCATTGCGGTGAATTTTAATGTTATAAAAAAATAAAGTAACATGTTCTTTTTCTTTAAGACCAACCCACGGCACGAGACCTGAGCTCTTAGCACCACATTAAAAACCGCATGAACGTCTCAAAACCTCACGGGAACGTAAGCTAATAGATGGTTTATCACACAAGCTTTATATGAATCTTTTATATAATAAAAGAATTAGATTACTTGAGAATTTTAGTGAAAAATGGAGGTTGTACAAAAAACAATTGGACCAATTAAATGACTTGATTGACACATAAGCAAAATAGAGTGATGTGATTGGTTGAAAAAAGTCAAAATTGAATTCATTTAGTCAAAATAAAAAAATTTGGTGGAGGAATTTGATGAAAACACACAAAGATATATGTGTCCAATTTGTGAAAATAAATACTTAAATAAGGAGGGAATATTAATAAAACTTTAGTTGTTACATTTTAAATAAATTAGATTAACTCAAGTGTAAACTAATAATTTTTCATATTTTTTAGTAACTTTATAAATAAAACAAAATACCCTTTAAACTTTATATCTTATATACTTTATATTTTAAAAATATAACATATATGTTATAATAAAAAATCAATAAAATCACATAATTATAAATATTCAAATATAAAAACAAATTATTTTCTATTTCAATTATGACGTTTAACAAAGTCAAGCAATGCAATCTACGTAAATTATTATTAACGTGGATATAAGTATCGAATGAATGCAGGACCTCGAATAGTTGTGTGAGATAAAAAAAATAGACGAGATTCTACTACTGCAACATCATATATTTTTTAAGGTCGTTATTTGTTACTAAACACACAGTGTCTAAAAAAATGATAGCTAATATTTCAGTTAAACAAAGTTAATTTTTTTATGCAATAAATATTTATACAAAATTTCAATTAATATTGTCACATAATGAAAAATCATGTAAAACTCGTGGGTACATGAAAATTGTAACTATTTAAATATTAAATATTTAATGTTTTTTATAAAATAATCTTAAGCATTGAAAAATAATGAATTTATAAATTGTGTACGTGTTAAGTTGATGTAAATGGTTTCTTAATTTATTATTAAGAGATAACTATTTAGAATAAAAATATCAAAAATAAAACAGTATGAAATTCAAAAAATAAAAATTGAGATTAGTTTATATAATTTACACGATGCACGGTAAAACAAGAACATAATTAAATGTATAAATATTAGATGTTCTTTAAAAAACATAAACATACATAATATCATAATAATGAAGTTATTACTTATTTTATTTCTTATGTTCAAGTCTCGTGCGTGCACGGGCATTAAAAGTAGTTAGTAATTACCCCCTTTATTCATTAGGCAGAATCCAAAAATGAGGTAATAAAATAATACCGGTTGTGAGACAAGATAAATGGGAGCCGTTCAAATTCGCCCTGCCCATACCTTCAACACCACCAAAACACAATCTCACCGTAGATGCCTTTGAAAAAATTGATCCAGGTATGGGTTCGTCCTTTGGTTTGAAAAACTGGTCTCAACACCCCTTTTTCAACCGTTGGATTTTCGGATTCGAGGTTAGGAGGCGCCATCTGTCTTCAACAGTGCGATGGTGTTGTTTATGTACCACCAATTATTCATAACAATTTCTTTCCATGTTACTTTTTCTGCCGCTATTCAAAACCCTAATACCTTGCTGGTAATTTCGCCTTCCTTAAATTGGTTACTTAAATTTCGGTTTTTTTAGTTGTAATAATAATTAGTAACCAATTGGTTACTTAAATTGGTTACTTAAATTGCTCTTCTTGAATGAAATTGATAAGAGGAGGGATAGGTTTGTCGTTTGGGATTAATGGTTGTTTGATTAAAAACCACTTTTCTTGGTTGTTTGTTATTTATGTTATTGTAACCCATTGTTGTTATCGAGACGTGTGCCTGATTTGTTTGTTGTTGGTTGCATAGATTTAATTATTGTTTTATTAAAATCCATGCTTGATTTGTTTGATTAAAACCCATTGTTGTTAGTGGTCTTTTGTATATGTTTAACTTCCAAAATAATTCAAACAAAATTTGATCTGATTATTGTTTGGATTAAAATCCATAGTTGTTAATGGAATACAAATAATTGAGGTGTGATTATTGTTTGGATTAAAACTCATAGTTGTTACTGGTCTTTGTATTATATGTTTAAACCGTAGGTTGTTGTTAGTGGTCTTTTGTATATGTTTAACTTCCAAAATAATGCAAAAAAATTTGATCTGATTATTCTTTGGATTAAAACCTATAGTTGTTACTAGTCTTTGTATTATATGTTTAAACCATAGGTCAGGTCAATGTTGTGTGCTGTGTCGAATCTGCGGCAGGCTATAAAAATGTTACTTTACTTTTTTGCTTCCAAAATAATGCAAATAATTACCCCCTTATAAAGTTCATAGACTGAACTAAGTTCCTTTCTTTTGTATTTGTATTATTTTACGTTCTTGCGTAGCAATCATCTATCCACACCTCATTTGTTGCGCGATAAAAAACCGCAAATTACGACCGCGCTTTCTTCCTGCTGCTCAAATGGTGAAGCTATTCCCGGGCAGTCAAAACCTAACCGGTGCAGGGTTTGTGAGGTTCCTACCAGCAGCGCCGTCTGCAGTGAATGTTTGCACCATCCCCGTGTTGGCCTCATCTTGGCAGATACTGTCAGAGGTACAATCTAATGCAAACCCCTAACATACCTGCAACTGTCTCCGCGCACACACGTTTAGACATTTTCTAATGTTGTTTCTCCTCTCCTTCGACGATAGCTTCTGCTCATTTACCAGCTTCTTTTATGCCTACAATGTTATCCGCACTATGTCCCGCCTACTTTCCATGGTTAACGACAGGGAACAAGTTGCTGCTTAAGTACGATTGGGGGATACTTACCCGCCCTTGATGAAACGTGTTGCTGAGTTAGGCCCGACCGGTTCCCGGCAACCGCCCAACAAACGCAGGCTGTATTTGAGGTCCACTCATACCCAGCCCACCCAAAGCTTCCCCGTATTTACAGGTTCCATTTCTTACGTTACACACTTTATAAGTTCCTTGCCTGCCACAGTTTTCTTTGCCCGCGTTCTGTATCTTCAATGTCTCCATGCTGTGCAGGCCACACGGACGTGCGTGCCCCGGTACCGCATCAACATTTGTTGGGCATACGCCCGCCACAAGACACGGATGTTGGCTCCTCAAATACACCAGGCACATCTGTTTCCTCCTCGGGTTGGCCAAACACATTTCTTGACTCCTCAGCTACCAATGGACCTGGCCCATTCACTCCTGCCCGTGAAAAAAATGTTCGACGTCGTGGTAGACCAAAAAATGCATCACGGGGTTTCTTGCCTAGAAATGAACCACGTGGTCCACATCCTGATATTGCCTCTTCCAGTGGACCAAACACACCTCCTGACTTCTCTGGACCCATAGGTTGTGCCCTTCCTCCCATGGGCCGGCGTACTATTTTGGGGAGAACCTCGACCACTTCGGCACCTGCAATCCTTGGTAAACAGCCTTTGTTCATGATTGTCCTTTAAATTGGCTGGAACAATGGGTTGAATCCCTATTTATTTCCCTCTGACGCGTTTCTGTGTGCGTGTTTGTAGAACAGCCTATCGCCGGGCCTTCCACTCCTGCTCGCACAAACATTGGCCGTCGTCATGGGCGGCCAAGAAATGCGGTACGTCCTCCACGTTATGTTGTGCCAACCTATATTCACCTAGGCGATTGTGACCAACAATGTCAACACTGTGGCGCTAAGTTTTGGATGGGTGAACGCCTTAAATCAAACCAGTTTGCAAGGCGTCCAACATACCATCTTTGCTGCATGGGTGGGAAAATATACATGGAACCACACCTTCCGCCTCCAGCCATTATGCAAGGTTTTCTAACAGATGCACGGTTTATGGCCAACATACGTGCTTATAACCAGATGTTTGCTATGACATCATTTGGTGCATCTATTGACAGGTCAGTCAATACAGGAACGGGGCCATATGTTTTAAGGTTTCCGGTCAAATCTACCATCAGATTGGGTCCCTTTGTCCTGAAGAGGGACAACCGCCTAGGTTCTTACAACTCTATGTGTATGACACAGCAAACGAGGTGGCAAACCGTATGTCTCATTTTGGTGGTGAGTTTGACAGCGGTCTTGACCCGGAAATAGTCCAACACCTAATTGAGATCCTAGATGAAAACAATGTCTTGGTTCAGCTTTTTCGGACAGCTCACGATAAATGTGCCGATGGAAACATTGAACCGTTCAGGATCAGACTCTACAACATGTGTAGTGTTCGTGGGTATGAACTGCCCACTTCTAATGATGTTAGGGGTATTGTGTTCGAAAGCGGCCCTAGGACCAGAACAGATTAGGATGTTATAATCGAATATCGTGGAGGCGAACTTAAACGGATAAACAAGCTTGATCAGTCATATATGTCGTTGCAGTTCCCACTGTTATTTCCATATGGCGAGCCAGGCTTTTTCCCAAAAATGAAATTGAGCCCTAGGGGCGGCGGTGGAGAAGCAAGGAAGGTTTCTATGAACCAGTACTATAAGTACCAGCTTCACCCGCGCGTAGATGACTTTGGACTGATATTCCGAACAGACCGCCTTTTTCAACAGTATGTTGTTGGTGTTTTCTGCAGTGTTGAGCAGGCGAAGCTTGATTTCATCCGCCTGCACCAGAATGACATACGTAGTGAGTGCCTTGTTGGTCTTTATGATGCCCTAGGCAGAGGCGACATAGAGGGAATCACATGGGGAAAACAAATTGTGTTGCCCCGTTCTTTCACCGGAGGCCCAAGGTAAATGTACAACCACTATTTGGATGCCCTTGCAATTTGTCGAGCGTTGGGGAACCCTTAGTTTTTCATCACCTTCACATGCAACGCTAAGTGGCCAGAAATTGAAAGGTTCATGGCTGAGTTCCCTGTTCTAACAACATCTGACAGGGCAGACGCCGGGTGCAGGGTCTTTGAAGAGAAAGTTAAAGCCTTTGTCAAGTACTTGAAGGAAGACCGTCCTTTTGGTGTTGTCGCAGGCGGTAATTCTCTTCAATGCCTTTTGTACCTTTCCTTACTTTCATCCTTGCACACACTGGCATAACTGTTTAACGTTTTTCTTTCCAACAGTTCTGTACACAATAGAATTTCAGAAGCGTGGGCTACCCCATTGTCACACTCTTCTATGGATTAATCCAAAGGACAAGATAACTGAGCCGTCTCAGATGGACTACTACATCTGTGCTGAAATCATAGATCCCGTCCTTGACCCGGACACATATAAAATTGTGACCAAACTCATGATGCATGGTCCGTGTGGCCCACCTAATATGTCTGCCCCGTGTATGAAGGATGGTTCCTGTGGAAAGAATTTCCCCAAAAAATACAACAACACTACGTATCTAGATGACAAGGGGTACATTCACTATCGACGAAGAGATACAGGTGTCTACATTACAAAACATGGCACCCAACTGGACAATTGTTACGTCGTTCCTTATAACCGTTCTTTGTGTCTCATGTTCCAAGCACACATAAATGTTGAATACTGTGGATGGAGCATGCTCATCAAATACCTGTTCAAATACATTTCGAAAGGACCCGACCGTATCTTTGCAAAGATCACAAGGCCACTTGGTGAGGCATCTACTTTGGCTGCCATGCAAGAAACAACAAAGGATGAAATCCAAAACTATGTCGATGGCCGCTTCATTTGCCCACACGAAGCTTGCTGGAGACTCTATGACTTTCCAATACACAGTAGAGAACCAGTTGTACAAATACTTTCGGTCCATCTGGAAAACATGCAACCCATAAACTTTCGGAAACGTGATAGGATAGATGTGGTTGTAAACATCCATGACAAGAAGAAAACTACTCTCACTGAATGGTATGCCTACAACGCAGAGCACCAAGACGGGGCCACGTTAACATATGTCGATTTTCCATCTGAGTTTGTATGGTATGCTGACTCCAAGAGGTGGAGACGGCGGGTTATGAAAACCAAACATTCCATTGGTAGACTTGCTTACGTCCACCCAAGCTCAGGGGACCTTTTCTACTTCATTATTCTCCTTTCTCATCAAAAGGGTTGCCAATCACCTACAGATGTGCGCACGGTTAACAGACTCGTGCTGCCTACTACCGTGCTGCATGCCAAGCCCTTGGTCTGCTTGGTGACGACAAAGAATGGGACATAGCGTTGGAAGAAGCAGCGGGTAATGGGTCTGCGTCTGAAATCCGTGTACTGTTCGCACAATTGCTGGTTCATTGTGAGGTTGCAGATCCGCTTAGACTTTGGACGAAACATTGGAGGAATATGTGTTGGGTCCACTAGATGTGGATCTTGCAGCCTGTCAGGAACGGTGAACGACTTCTGTAATCACAAGTCTATTCACAGAGAGACTCTATATAAATCACACAGTATAAGTGCGGAATACAAATACTATGAACAAGAAGAACAGAATAACTATAACGACTTGATCCTTTTCTAAGGATTTCTAATATTAATAAAAACTAGAATTATATTTGATGAAGGTGTGTATAACCCTTCTGCCTAAGGTTCCTTTTATACTAAAAGGAAACCCTAATACATCATTCACCAAAACGTGTAAAACTGATATGCATATCATTTCCTAACATATCTCATGCATATCCTAACAAAATAATAACTAAATAATAAAGTTTGACTTTCTATAAGACCAAGAGCACGACTTGCTCCTACTACTACTATGACCAGGAGGAACTACATACCTCCTAGTCTACCTATTACAAATAACTAATCCAATGGTCCTAACAATCCTCCCCTAAACTTGAATTTGACCTGTTGAGTTCAAGTTTCCTGGTAAATCGTGCAACAAAGCTTGAGGATTGGAACAGCAAAAGAAACAGCAGCATCATAACCAGCAATATAAAGAACATAAGAACCGCTGCAACAAGGAACACCAGAAGCTTCTTTAAAGCTTGAAACAAATCTGCATCATGTTGAATCTTCACAGCAACATGAGCAGATTTTATGAGCCTTTACCAAGTAGCTGCTCGCTCTTGGGCTAGCCAGTCTTTATGGTGGAATAAGCATCACCCTGGGAGACCAGAACCCAACCCAACTCTTAGAACGTGAATCAATGGTGAGTGGGGGTACCCTGATGATTTTAGGCAAACCATCACAGCCGTCAACGGATTTGATATGTCTTTACCAGAATCCGTACCCTTCTGGACTCACCAACTCTTAGCAATGAAGCATCGGTGAGTTGAAACCCTATAGCTTTGAGCAAGCTATTATAGCTATCAACGGATTTGATAAAATCTTTACCAAGATCCGTACCCCCTTGGATTAGCCACTTTTCAGTCTAGGACCATGGCAAGTGAAAACCATCCAGTTTTGGGTAACCTGGCAACCATCAACAGATTTGAGAATCACACCAGAGCCGTACCCTCATGGTGAATCAACTCTTTCTTGTCTGTGAGACATGGTGAGTTGAGCACCATTTGTTGTGTGGACCAGGTCCAACACCAGATGAAACGCCAAACCAACACAAGTGTGAATCAGTCAACAGGAACCCAAGGTTTTGAAAAAGTATAAGCAGATATTATATTATTCACAAGTGTAAAATCCAGCATTTGTTTAAAGTATAAGCAGATATTATATAAAAAGTTTCTTTTTTTTATTTTTTTTATCTATCGAGAATGTAAGTCACTAATCACTGTACATATTGGTGAAAAGAATTGCAGTATAAACATATGAACATAAAACACAAACCATAAATACATACAAACATACCCATCACATACCAGACGCAGCCACCTTCTCAGCTTGCAACCGAGCTTGTATCCCTTCCACCAGAGTAGTAGCCATAGAAGTCTCATTCCCTAAAAGGGCATTGGAGATCTGCAAGTGACAAGCGAGCATGGCCTCCATAGTAGCAATAGTCAACGGATAGTCCATATCCGTAAGCATGAATACCATGGCACCAGACTCCAACTCCAAGACATGCACTCCACAACCAGCATACAACTTCCATCTCTTGATAACCCAGTGTGGCTGGTCCTTCCAGACACCAGAATGTGGAGCATGTGGAGGAGAATCAAGCATCATCTTCAAGTCAGCCCACATGGTCAGACCAGGCCAGTTGAGCACGTCACTAGGATGTGGAAGCATACCAGCATCCACAAACCCATACAACGACATAAGATCCCTACGATCCACCCAAGTCAAAACACCTTGCAAACCTGAAGCATAACGAACATAACCATCACTGATGGAAATCCTATGGGTGAAAGTACCAGGAATAGTCGTAGATGGCTTAACCGTCCAAGCAGTAATAAACCCCGTACCCATTGGCAACTTTGAGTCACTGTCTGAAGCTGCATCAATAAGGTTCTCTGGAGCACGCTTCTCATAAGAAACAGACTTGCCACGTCTAGCCATCTTCTTGCGGATGGAACGACGAGGAGTTGGAACACCATACGAGGTTTCAACCTTTACCTTTGCAGCAGGAATAGGATCAGCAGAAGTAGAATCAACACCTTGTCCAACCAAAGGATCAACGGTAGCTACACCAGGAGAAGGAGTAGGTTGAGGGTCAGTCACGGGTGGTGAGGTCCGTGCCATAACAGGAGTAGCAGTGATGGTGGTAGTGGTAGCATAGGTGGTGGTGGTAGGACCCGAAGATGAAACAGGATGAGCAACCGAAGGTGTGGGTATGGTACCAGCAGTAGAAACATCAACAACAGATGGGATACTTGTAGAACCAAGAGGAACACCAGATGAAGAACCAAGATGAGCAATAGCAGGTTGTGAAGTAGGAACCACGCGTGGAGGAGGACGATAGATGAAACGCTCCGGAACCAGTGTGTTCTGACGCTTGATCATTCTTTGGTATAGATCCTTAAGCTCGTCAAAATACAATGCCCTAACCCGATCCCATGTCCAACCAACAGTAAAGTGAGCACCCGACTGATATTTGACATACCTTTGCATTAACTTTATCTCCTCGGTTCTTGTCAAAGGCCTGTTCCGACGCTTTTCACGTAGTTGAGCAGCAAGAGATAATTGTTGCTTACGCATTAACGCCATTGCTCGGGGGATACAATTCTGCTCATTCACATCAGCACCCAAGAGATCAGTAAACTGCGAATAATCAGATGTAAGAATAGTGAGCACCCGCATCCAATCGTGATCATCCCAATACATAGCATCATGCTGCAACTGTTCACGTCTTTGCTGAAGAGCTTCTTCCTCAGCCTTATCAGCTTGGTCAATCTCCGCTTGCATTCGGTGTGCAGCCTCCTCACCCAACCTGTCCTCCTCAAGTTGTCTGTGAGTACGCTTGCGAGGGGGTGAGGGAGCATCAGTCATAGGGGATTTCCCCTTAGGATCATGAGACGATCCAACAGTTGGACCAGCAGAAGAACCAGCAATATCCGCCTTTGTTCTAGGGGTAGCAGCAATAGGAGGGATGCTTGATGAAGTAGGAGGAATAGGCAAATCAGCATATGGCTTATCAGCAAATGCAGCCTTCGCCAGCAAATTCAAGCCATCCTCCACAAGATCCTCAACATCCTCATCAGAATCAGATTAGACAACATGCTTTTTCCTCCTCCTCTGCTGTGTCTCCAAAGCTTTAATCCGGTCAGCCAGTGGAAGAACAAATTCCCTGGTAAGCTTACGATGTTGATTCAAATCCGCCTCCAAAGAAAGAATCCTTTCATGGTACCTGTGCATAAGATCAAGCAAAAAACTTAGTGTAACAGGCTCCTCCGCTTTCCCACCAAGAGGACTTAGATCTGGGAAGGCTTCATTGGAACTAGAAGCAATAAAGGGGTCATCATCATGAGCACGAGAACCAGAGGGCCTCTCAGCAGAGTGAGGTGCTGGACTAAGAGGCGGAGTATCCACAAATGGAGACGGATGGGGCATAGAAGAGGGAGCATCCTTGGAAGTGGGTGGCATGTCAACCACCACTTCCTCAACTGGATCTTCCACCACCACATTAGGTGCACCACCAGCAGGATGCTCCTCCTCCATAGGAACAACATCAGGAGGACCTTGGGCAAGGCCCAGCATTGCATTAGTAAGAGGCCTCCAATCCCCTTTAAACCCTAGAGCCATATTGGAGTAAACTTTAGAGCTAAGCTTAGGGGTCTCATACTCTTCCCGATTACGAGGTATACACACAAGTATCTGCTGCAAAAAACTAGGATACATTAAAAATTTATTCCGAGATCCAGTACTAGTCAGATTGCTAACCATCCCATCAAACAAATAACGAGAAAAATTAAACACCCTACCCTGTGTTATGCAGATCAAACTAGTAGCCAAAGGAATGGGAAAGGCATCCCAACTCCCAGACTTGGGGCTTAAGCAGTGAATCGAGAAGTGCACTAGAAGATTCCACTGGGGGAAAACCTATTCTTTTGGAAGTTAAACTTCCCCCCATGGTTATAACCAATAGCAGTCATCCCCTCCAAAACCTCAGCATTGGGGATGGAAACAACACCACCTTCATCTTGAAGATGAATGGAACTCCTAATAGAAGCTTCAGTAACCACATAAGAACGTCCATCAATGGTAGCATGGAGTTCAAGTGGGCGACCCAAAACAACCACAAGTTCAGCAGTATCCCAAAACTGGCGAATCACACTATCATAAACAATTGGGCAAATAGTAAAATCATACCTAAGGTTAGAAGCCTCAATAAACTCTAGGATGTCTGTGAATTCGTCACGTTTAGGACCATCTCCCAGATACGCTACCTTATTGTGATCAGGTCTGTAGAACAAAGCAGCCATTGATGATGATTGGAAGTGATGGAATGTGATTGATTAGAGATTGAGAGAGTAGGAGCGTGTGTGTGTGTTATGGTTGTGATGAATGAGTCAAGGGTGGTAATTGACCATAAATAATGGTCATGTAACTGTTCATTGACCCCTAATAATGTGGGTTGCCCTTTCAAATTAGGCAGTTATTGCAAAAGTAACCATTTGCCCCTTATAACTTTATTTGAAAATCCCAGTTAAATAATATGATATATACCAAAAATAGCTTGCGTTGACAAAAAGTCAAAACGCATAAGGGTCAACACTAGAAGCACAATGGGGTCAACAGAAGTCAACGAAGTGAACAGTGACCAAAACAAGACTAGAAGCCAACCAGTAATGATAAGGAAGGATGTTTATCCACTAGAAGTTGAAGACTTCCACCAGAAGTGAGCAAAATCCTTCACTAGAAGTAGCACACACCGCAAATACCCATACACTCTATTTGTTAAAAACTACCAAGAGGTTAATCTGTACAAGTAAATATGTACACGAAGCCTCCCCTTAGGCTTAGCCTCCCCTCAATCCTAGGACTCAAGGATTGACCATTCCAATGTGAACCACCAAGTGGTTGAACCTTGGACCATCAAAGGCTTTAGCCAACAGATCAGGAACATTATCATCCGTATGAACCTTAAGAACCTGTATCAACTTCTTCTCATTGGCATCACGGATAAAGTGGTGTCTAATTTCGATATGTTTTGTACGTTGATGAAAAACAGGATTCTTCACAATGCAAATGGTGCTTTGGTTGTCAATGAAAATTTTGGCGTTCATAAAGTTGAACCCATAATCAAGCATCTGATTTTGTATCCGCAAAACTTGTCCACAACAACTAGCAGCAGCTACGTATTCAGCTTCTGTTAAAGAAGTAGCTACTATCGTCTGTTTCTTGCATTGCCATGAGATAAGTCTTCGACCCAAAAACTGACAACCACCAGTAGTAGATTTTCTGTCATTATTAGCACCTGCATAGTCACTATCACTATATGCTTCAAGAACAAAAGGTGATTCTCTAGGATACCACAAGCCTAGCTTGGGTTGAGCCTTGATGTACTTGAAAATCTTCTTGACTGCATTCAAGTTAGAAACCGTTGGAGCCACCTGATGTCTAGAACAAGCACTTACTGCAAAGATAATATCCGGACGTGATGCAGTCAAATACATGAGTGAGCCAATCATGGACCTGTACATGTGAACATTTACCAGAGGATCTGGCTTATTCTTGAGTTTGACTTTAGCTACTTCATAAGGTGTCGCTGCTGGTCTAAGAGGATCCATATCAAACTTCTGAAGGATCTCATGAACATACTTATCTTGACTTATGAAGATTCCATCCGACTGTTCCTGGACTTGAAGACCAAGGAAAAATGTAAGCTCTCCCATAACACTCATCTAAAATTCGCCCTTCATCAGATGTTCAAACTCATCACACCATTCCTTTTTAGTAGAACCAAAGATAATATCGTCCACATAAACCTGAACAAGGATAATGTCCTTGGTATTCCTCTTAAGAAATAGTGTTTTGTCAATGGTGCCTCTTCTATAGCCATGTTTCAACAAGAAAGTGGAAAGGCGCTCATACCAAGCTCTAGGAGCCTGATGAAGTCCATAGAGAGCTTTGACCACCTTGTAAACTTTCTTGGGATGAAGTGGATCCACAAAGCCCTTAGGTTGAGTGACATAAACTTCCTCATCAATCTTGCCATAGAGAAATGCACTCTTGACATCCATCTAAAAAACCGTAAAGCCAACATAGGAAGCAAAAGCCAAAAACAGACGTATGGCCTCAATCCTCGCAACAGGAGCAAAAACTTCAGTATAATCAATGCCCTCAATTTGTGTGTGACCCTGTGCAACCAGCCTAGCTTTATTTCTTACCACAATACCCCGTGCATATGGAACAACAAAAATATCATCCTCGTCATCTGAGTCTGAAAGACTAGAATGAGCACCTACACTAGAAGTTGCAAACACTTGTGGACCTACATCATGGTTAGTTTTGAAATGAAAATATCCCAATGAATCACTAAGATAATCAAGATCAAAATACCATTCAGGACCCTCGCCTTGTATGTTTGACTTCTCCTCAAAATACCTGAGATTTATAGTTTCAGTTACTCGCTTGGCTTGAAGATTGTAGACACGATAAGCCCGAGAGTGAGCTAAATATCCCACAATGTATCTTTCATCTGCCTTGCCATCAAATTTTCCCAAATAGTCACTAGTTATCATAATGGTGACAAGACACCCAAATGGATTCAAATGAGCAATGTTTGGTACTTTGGCTGTTAGTAGCTCATAAGGAGTCTTCTTGTGAGGATTTGTAATAGACACTCTATTCAAAACATAACTTGCAGTATTGACAGCTTCTGTCCAGAACATGGTTGGAAGCTTGGAATCGACAAGCATTATTCTCGTAGCTTCTATTAGAGTCATGTTCTTTCTTTCTGCCACACCATTCTGTTGAGGAGTTCTTGCTGCACTATAATCTCTTTTGATGCCTTTAGAAGTACAAAGTGATATGAGGTCTGCATTTTTGAATTATGTTCCATTATCACATCGAATACCTTTAACCTTCTTGAACAACTGATTCTCTATAAGTGTAATAAAGTCCTTGAGAATTGAGTAGGTCTCACTCTTGGCAGCCATGAAGAAAACCCACGTGAACCTGCTATATCCATCAGTTACCACAAGGCAGAATTGTTTGTGGTCAATGCTCCTAATAGAGGTAGGACCAAATAAATCCATGTGTAGTAGCTGCAATGGTTCAGTTATAAGGCTGAGAGCAGTAATGGCCTTGAAGGATACTTTATGTTGTTTGACTTTGCTGCATGCAAGACAATTGATATCATTTCTGAATGACTTGGGAGGTAAACCAGAGACCAAATTCAGATTTGCTAGTTTGTGAATGGTCTTGAAGTTCACATGTCCCATCCTTCGGTGCCATTTATTGGCTTCATCTTCTGAGGCTTTAGCAACCAAACTTGCTAGTTGACCAGTAGGATTGACTTCATTCAGCTTGATACTATAGAGGTTGTGTCTTCTAGGGATTTTGAGCAGTACCTGTGAGTCATCCGGGAGTTTAAAGTCTTTGGATAACACTAGTGCATCAGTATCCGTAAAGAGGACAAACTGCTTCTTGTCACAAATTTGAGAGACAGATATCAAGTTGAAGTGTTGAAGAGCTTCCACATAGTAGACCTGCTCAAAGTTAAGATTAGGCGTCTGAATCGTTCCTTTGCCAGTGATCCTTCCTTCACCTCCTCCAAAATAGACTTTTCCGCCTTGAAATGGTACAAAGTTAGATAAAATACTTTTATTTCCTGTCATGCTCCTAGAGCATCCACTATCAACAATTCCTAGAGTAGGATCTTGGTATGGAGTAACCTACAACAACAAGAAAAGAAATATGCAAAAGTCAGTGTCTTAAGGGGACCCAAACCTTCTCAGGTTTGAGCCTGCCTTGTGGATCTTTAGTAGATACCCAAGAAGATTGATGAGATCCACCATTGTTCTTAGGTTGCCTATTCATCATATGGGTGTTATTGTTTGACCAAGAACAACCTGCTGAGGGCTTAACAGCAGTTCCCAGATTTCCCAACCCAAAAGACATGTGGTTAAAATTAAATGCATAATTTGGATTAAAATTCTGAAAATAGTTACTGGTTGGTCTATTTGATATGAATCTAGTGTTTCTCCAATGATCAGAAGGTAATGGAGAGGTCCTTTTAGAAGAAGAAAAAGATTGAGCACATGGGTTTAGTCTTCTAGAAGAATATGGAACAACTCCTGGTGGACCAGGAGCAGGAAATGCTTGATATACAGAAGAATGTTTGTCATAAAAATCACAATCTTTAATCAAATGAAATTCACTCCCACAAACAAAACATGTTTTAAACGACCTTTTATTAGAATGACATTGTTTCATACTGCTAACTTTATTACACACAAATCTAGGAGAAACATTCTTCCTAGGACCAATAAACCAGGACTAGACATTGTTGAAGTAAAAGCAACTCTCTCTCTTCACACTTCCTAGCACTAGTAGCAGCATGGTCATTAGACTTGGAACTTCCAGGTCTTGACTCTTCACTTGAGCCACATGATGCAGAGTCACTGGCTTTGTCACTGAAAGTACACGAGACAAAGTCATTAGAATTAGTAGAACTTTTTGGGGACTCATGCATCTGTGATCCATCCAAGTCACTATGCCTAGTAATGGGCATGAAAGTTCCTGAAGGAGGTGGAGGGACAACATGCATTTCTGCTGCTGGTTTAAACCTATTGTAGCTAGGTGTTCCCTCTTCCTCCTTGTCAGGATCAAAGACACTTGAAAAAGATAAATCAAACACATATTCTGAATCAATATATTTTTTAAATCCTAACCCTCTATTAGTCCTACCAGACATACTACTATTAATTATTTTTGAAAGATTCTTAGGTGCCTTTTGCCATTTTTCAAATCTTAAAAGAGTAGCATCTAATTGTTCTTTCATATCTTCTTTATCTTTGATACTGTCATCTTTTACCTTTTCAGTGTATTTAAGCATATTTGTTGTGTTTTCTAAATCAACGTTCAGTATCCTAATTTTATCCTCGTACTCTCGTTGAGTATCTTGAAGCCACCTCTTTTGTTGAACCAATGTTTTTAAAGAAGCCTTATATGCTTGAACCTCTAAAAATACTTATCATTCTGATCATTTAAGTCATTATATTGAGACAACAATTCTAAATATTTATCATGAAATCCAAGAGGACAATGTTGTACCTAAGGTGAGATGCCCATAAGAGCAAACTCTTCTGCTTCCTCGGCATCAGACAGATTCCCAGCAATCATTGCAAACACGTTAGTAGAAGGCTCAGCTGTTTCTAGGGTAGCATTCTGATGATCATTCCATTTGACCATAGAGTCAACAGACACCAACGCCTTCTTGTCATCCTTCACCTCCTGAATCTTAAAAGCTGAATATCCGCTTTTCTCCTGGTCATGCTTGTTAGGGCATTCCCTTGCAAAGTGACCTTGCTGCTGACAGTTATAGCATCGAACCTTGCTTCTGTCAAACCTTGCTGGCTCTCTTGGGTTATAATTAAATTTTCGACCGGCTTTCTTCTCAAACTTGTGAACCCTAAGAGTGAGCATGGCCATCTGCCATTTGAGATCCATTTCATCCAGGTCAAGTTTATCAACATGTTTGAAGTCATCAAAAGTAAGTTGCTCTTGAGCATCAACGTCAGCAACAAAAGAGTGAAGAACAGCTTCTACCATGCTACTAGACTTGGCTTTTGGTTCAGGAGTAGAAGTATGCTAAAAAGTATGTTGAGAAGACACAGTATTGCTTGGGCTACTAGCATAAGACATGGGACTGGATCCCATGGAACTCACAAAGGCAGAGTTAGCAGGAGTAGGAAAAGAATCACTTGAGTATCCCCTCACATGAGGCTCAAAGGTTTTGAGCTTATGAAACAAATCATCAAAATTAAGATAGTCAAGCCCACCTTTTGCTTTGAGAGAGATTACCACCTGATTCCATGAGTAGGGTAAGGCTCTAAGAAACCTTGAATTGATATCACCATCGGCAGGTTTTGACCAAAGTTGATTCAACTGGCTCAGTATCTTTTGGAACCTGTCATACCCTTGATGGATACCTTCAGTTTCTGAGATCTTGAAATCTGTGAATTCATCTCTCAGCATGGATCTTTGTATTTTCTTTGACTCCTCATTCCCACCAAACCTTGCTTTTATTCCATTCTAGATTTCTCTAGCATCATTCAGATGATAGAAATCACCCATGTGATCATCAGGAAGAGAATGAAGCAAAATAGTTTTTGCTTTGATCTCCTTCTGAACAGTTGTGATTTCTTCATGAGTTTTAGGGTCAAGAAGAGTAATATTACCATTCTTGTCTCTTCCAGTCAACTTCCTGTTGTTTCCATTCAGAATAATCTTCAAAAGGTCTTGATCAGTGTTGGTGATCCAACATTCCATCTTCATTGCCCAGCTATCATACTCGTCCTTTTTCAGAAGAGGAAACTTACCATTTGTGTTAGAAACCGTAGCAATGATCTGCTAAGGTTGCTGAGTTTTAGGAGTACTATCTTCTCCTGTTTGAGTAGAACTTGAGGCAGACATTATTAAACAAAAATGTTAGTAATGAGAAAAATTGATTCTTCTTGTTACAGAGACTCTCCCAGGCTCTGATACCACTGTTGGGTCCACTAGATGTGGATCTTGCAGCTTGTCTGGAACGGTGAACGACTTTTGTAATCACAAGTCTATTCACAAAGAGACTCTATATAAATCATACAGTATAAGTGCGGAATACAAATACTATGAACAAGAAGAACAGAATAACTATAACGACTTGATCCTTTTCTAAGGATTTCTAATATTAATAAAAACTAGAATTATATTTGATGAAGGTGTGTATAACCCTTCTGCCTAAGGTTCCTTTTATACTTCAAAGAAACCCTAATACATCATTAACCAAAATGTGTAAAACTGATATGCATATCCTTTCCTAACATATCTCATGCATATCCTAACAGAATAATAACTAAATAATAAAGTTTGACTTTCTATAAGACCAGGAGCACGACTTGCTCCTACTACTACTATGACCAGGAGGAACTACATACCTCCTAGTCTACCTATTACAAATAACTAATCCAATGGTCCTAACAATATGTCTGACAAAATACCAATGAGGGTCTCAGAAACAACTGGCATCCCTAATTACCATGTAAATGACCCTGAGTTGAAAGACTATATTCTTTTTGAGATCCAATCGATCTTAGACGGGTATGGCAAAACTTTGTTGGAATTTGGTCTTCCAAACCCTCCTCAGTGGCTGCTAAATATTCTGAAAAACAAACTCCTGATGGAAGAGAGAAACTACAACCGTGATATGCTATTTAAGGAAACAGAAGCGGCTGTCCCTAAGCTGAATTCTGAACAACGAGCCATCTACGATCGCGTTATAATCGCGTCTGAACAAAATAAACAGGAACTTCTATTTGTGTACGGTCATGGCGGCACAGGCAAGACATTCCTGTGGAAGACCATCATAAGCGCACTGTGTGCCCGAGCCAAGATAGTCCTAACAGTTGCCTCTTCGGGCATCGCCTCTCTCCTTTTCCCTGTCAGGCGCACGTCACATTCCCGGTTCAAAATCCCACTAGAATTAACGGACGAATCCCTTTGCCACATTAGAAAAAACACCCAACTAGGATCCCTACTGGTTGAAACAAGTTTAATCATATAGGATGAGGCACCAATGAATAACAAGCGTTGTTTTGAAGCATTAGACAGAAGCCTCAAAGACCTAATGTGTGCACCTAACCACCTCTTTGGTGGGAAAACAGTTGTTTTGGGGGGTGACTTTCGACAAACGCTGCCAGTGAAAAAGGGAGCATCCAAAATAGAACTTATAACTTCGTCGGTTGCCCTCTCAGACCTGTGGCAGCACTTCGAGATTCACACGCTGACCTAAAATATGCGACTCAGGCGTGAAGGCATGACCAAAAATGAAAAGGCACAGGCATCGGTTTTTGCAGAATGGCTGCTAGACGTGTGTAATGGACAGGCCGGCATAACAGAAACCAATAATTCTGCCGACTCAAAGTTGATAACTATACCGTCTGAACACTTTTTTCCACCCACTGATGAAGGCCTCGCACAGCTCATAGATTTTATCTATGACAAACAAACTCTACAATCGCCCACACCCAAAACCCTGTAAGAAAAAGCCATCGGATGCCCCAAGAATGAAACTACAGACATTATAAACGAGAAAGCGTTAGCAGCCATAGTTGGAGACTCGACAACTTACTTGAGCAATGACGAAGCTTTCCTAAAAGGAGGCGAAACATCTGAGACCGACATGCTCTATCCAATGGAGTACCTCAACACGCTTTCATTCCCGGGCTTTCCAGCCCATGAACTGAAAGTAAAGATCGGGTCCCCTATCATGCTTCTCATAAATACAAACTTGGCTGGTGGATTATGTAATGGCACAAGGATGATTGTTAGATCGGTGAAGACGAAGCTTATAGAAGCGTAAATTATTACCGGGACACGAATTGGAGAAAAAGTTTACGTGCATAGAATTGCTTTAATTCATGACGATCTAATCTCTCATTCACATTCAAGCGTAGACAGTTTCCAGTAAAGCTATGTTATGCAATGACTATTAACAAAAGCCAAGGTCAGTCTCTCTCTAAGATAGGTGTTTATCTGCCAAAACCCGTTTTCAGCCATGGACAACTATATGTTGCTCTATCAAGAGCTACCTCGCCAAAGGGACTAAAGATCCTAATTGAACAAGAAGAAGGCGACCCGCCCAACACAACCAAAAACATAGTGTACATTGACTTTTTAAATGCTATAGAAAACCACCGCGTTACCTCACAAGCGACACCATCAGATTAGCAAATCCTACATAAACATACATTATGCAAAGCTACATACAAAATAGGTTGCGTAATTCTTACTGCTAACATGATACACGCTAATGTACATTACTATTGCCACCATCAATAATTGCAACACTAGGTACCAACGTAGAATTTGCTATCATATGCCGTCCTTTATAGATTAAATGTTGCCTTTTGCATGCTTATGTCCATGTTCATGGTGCGTGTACATAATGTGGATATCGTTAATACACCAAAACTAACTTCCTGTTCTATGTTATAAATTTTTCAGGTGAAACTCAAGTATGGCGTCCATGCCTATGACAGTCGCAGAAACAAGTGCTCTCATAACAACAGCAACACCGATTGACCAATTACTTTTAGGCGGCAGAAACTATGTTCTCGAAGCGAAGATCTACCGGAAATGGATCTCTAAATCTTTGCCAGATATGAAGGAAACAACTTTCTCCTGCATGCTTATTGACGAACAGGTACATTATGGTTATTACAGTCTGAGTATTCGTTGCGCAAATGTTTTGTTAACCAATCTTTTAATGCATCTTTGCTACCTTAACAGGGAAAAGGGATTCAGGCAAACATGGACCTGAGCGATCTGGCCTACTTTGACAAGATCATGTCGGCTGTCAAAGTCTACAGGATAACAAGTTTTTTCAGTGAAAAAACAAGCCTGTACCAACAGACACTCGAAAACCCGGTCAGCTTAAAGTTTGGAAAGATCACACGGTTTGAACAAGTAGAAGGCAACGTGGCCAGCACATTACTTTGAGTTTGTGCCGTATGCGGAGTTGTAATCTAGGGTACCCCACCGTGACAGCAACAACAAGATGATATATCCAAGACTCACAGGTAATAGCCTCAGCTTCTTATCTTCGTCCTTAAATTGCTTGATTGGTGTCGATAACGACGACTGATAAACAACCTTTGCTTTCGACAGACTACTTTGGATGTATCATGAGAATAAGTGATCTCCCTTCGGCCGAACAACTAGCTTCCGGAAGGCCGGTGACCAGAAGAATTGACATCCATAATCTACAGTAAGCCATGTCTATATACCAATATTTACAACATCCTCCCTAACAACAATGTCTAACACTTTTATTTGTACAGAGGAAACGTTGTTGCATTAACACTGTGGGACTCCATGGCTAGGCAGTTTCCAAAGGATGAAATACTTCGCCTACCACAACCAATCATGTTTGCTGTCTCATCCTGTAGAGTTGGTAAATACAGAGGTAACTGCCTCTTCATGCATGTTCTTAATAACGATGTTGCTGCTCACGCATGACTAACCATGTCTTGCCACAGGCCACCAGTTGTCTGCGATGCCACCGACCCACTACTATGTGAATCCATCAACACCCCAAGCAAACGCCACACAGACATCGTATGTCTTCCAAGACCTTAGACCACATCCCGTCTTATACTCTTATATCACATGTCAGTGACTGACGATTTTGTCCCTCAACCGTAAAATGTAGGTTTGAAGAGCTGTTTAAAACACAACCAACGTTGCAGATTTCAAACCATCGCTTCAAAGAACCTACTCTAGACAAACAGAAAAATGTTAAGACGTTAGCAGCCTTGCTCCTACATAACCCAGCCACATACAAGGTAGACCCGAATCTGAGTTAACTATGATGGGCTACATTATATCCTAACACATTCTTTTATAGGGAGAGCAATTCAGTTGCGCAGCGACAGTTGAAAAAGTGATGGAAAACAGAAGCTGGCACTACATTTCGTGTGGCACGTGTGGTAAGAAACCCAACGACTTTGACGCTACTTACGTCTGCGTTGACCATGGTGAGCTTGAAAGCCCGGATTTCAGGTAACCATATATTCATGTGTCTACAGTCGTTATTTGAACTCATTCACACACTCAACCATCCCACCACAACCACCGTATGCAGGTACAATTTCAGGGCGACAGTTCGTGATGCAACAGCAACCGCAACTTTCAGTTTCTTCACCCCGGCAGGAAACAAGGTTACAACATACCCTGTGTAGACCTGGCCCGCAAATACAGGACAGCGGATGCAAACCAACCACCTCATGAGGTACGCGCCATTGAGGGCAAGACGCACAGGTTCCTCGTTCGCTACACTCCTGGATCACGAAAGGGGTCGGGTGAATTCTCAGTCGATTCGGTTCTAAGCATGTAAAAGTTGCTCGAGGCCAGTGTGAGTTCCCCAACCACAACACAAAACCCAACACCACTGGCAACTGAAGCCCCAACACCAACACCACTAGCAATCACGGGCCTTAAAGAAGAAGGTCCATCAAACAAGGACTTAGAAAAAGAAACTACATCAACCAAGTTCTCAGAGATGCCTGCAAAAACGAAACCAGGTACACAATCTTTAATTCTAATTAATAATCTGGCATGCACAAACCACTTAGACCATTTTTTAGGAGACGGGGTTCTTTTCCTTAAGGTTATTCATTGTCGGGTCATAAGTAGGTTCATATAAGACTTTACTTACTATATGCTAAACTGGCCTTAATCCACACATTCACAAAACAAAAAACAATAAAACACCAAATATATTACATTCATCATGGTTCATTATCACAGACAATACAGACACAAGATTAAACTGACAAACGAAAGACCTACAATACAAACACACAGCCCTCAGGACTCACCGGTGGACAAACCGGACATGCAACATAGGGCTTTTATTTCAGACCTAAAACAGCAGCATTAAACCACCTCCTAGACCGTTTGTTCACCATGGTCCATTGGACAAGATTTTGGCCGAGAAAGCCTCCTTCTGGTCGATACTGCTCTGGATGGTGGCTACCTCGGTCTTCAGCTTCTCAATAAATGCGTTGTCCTCCAGCTGTTTCTTGTCCAGGAGAGCAATCATCCTGCCGATGAAAGGGTCGACTGGAAAGGTCTGGCACTGTCGGATCTCTTGAATGAAATGCTGACGCTCAACGACATTTTTGAAAACATCCATACGAGCCCCGTCCACCTTACGTTTCCAGGCTTTGTTAGCCAACACGTCCTTCGCTAAATACCACATGAACAAACCGCCCAGATCACTAGCACCACTTTCAGCTTCCGACGCCCAGATCCTAGGAAGATATGCCATTGTTAGTTTTTTTGTTTTCCAAAGTTGTTAAATAAGTTGTGTGAAATTAGTATATGTAAACATGTCCTTAAATAGACAAAATGGCCAGTTCACTGTTTCTACAGGGGAGATTCCAGTTACAATTTAGTTCAAGTATGTAATTAGACTTAACTCACACTTCCAAACTATTTATAACCACCTTGGTTCAATTCCAACTTGGAAACACATTTTCACATGGCAACTGACCTCAGCAGCCATTCCCTTACCCAAACTAGATAAAAATATTCAATCCCACAATAATAAGATCCACATGTTGCTTAAGACAAAAGTGTCTACTTAAAAACTTTTCTGCAAGATACTCTATGTTTCAATTTCCACCACTTACTCACTGCCTACAGAATCTTATCAAACTGTTAAAATTGGTTAAAAAAACACTTCTTAATATGGGTTTTTTTTCCTTTTTTGGAGCAACAATCATGCATGCATATATTATTGAGTTACCTCTTATACAAACTTTGCTGTCCAGGTACTCCAGCAAAAGAAATTCCAACAACAGTTCCACAGACAGTTACTCCAGGTTTGAAAGATAAAGGCGTTGTCCTCCAGCAGAAGCCCGTCAAAAGATCTTTGCTTCCTGAGCTAGAACCAGCGAGCAAAAAAAAGAAATCTTAAGACATGCGCCTGGTGACAAAAAAAAAACATTAACTGCTTTTGTATGTGCTAATATCGGGTGGCCAACACCTTTTGAAAAAATTTCCTACGTTTAGTATTTTGTAAACTAATGTCGTGTAACGCATTATGTAACTGTGCCGCGAGAACAGGGTCTACACTATATGCCTGTTCTATATGCACAGTAGGCACCCGGTTTGTAAAACTTTTGTGACTATCTGCGTTCCAAACGCCTGTTGTGTTCATTATGTATCGCCTCTTTACTTCTACCCATTCTTATTATATCAAGAACTTCTATGTCTAACCCGCGACAACGCGTGGGCATCAATCATCAATCCTAAGTATCATAAAACCGTCAATAAAAAAATCCAAAAAATACAAACCCCTTTCCCAATTTCATTTCATTCTCTTCTCTCGATACATAAACTTCATCTTCCAATTACACCACCGTACAACCACCACATCTCCGCCATATCACGACGGCGCTCGACGGCCTTCAAAACCCATATCCAAAATCACCTCATCTCCAATACCCACTTTTCACTTTTCACTAATTCATTCTATTTCAAAAGTTACCTTAAACCCTAGAAAAAGAACAATGTCAGACAATATCCCTTTTGAAATCCAATTGGAAATCATCAAAAAGGTTTATGATGTCAAGTCTCTGGTCCAATTCAGGTCAGTTTCCAAACACTGGAAGTCTTTTATAGACAGCAGTGAGTTTATCAAAGGTTACGGCGCCCGAGATACGCAGCCAATTAGTCGTATTGTAAGCTACAAATCTTATTAGTCTTTGGATGGGGCAGATACCGCAGAGTACATTTGCTTAGTAGGCGATGATATTGAAACTTTTAAGAAAGAGTCTGCACCATTTATTTTTTCTCCTTTGCTTCATCAATATCGCGCTGTTAGGGTCGTTGATGTGTGTCATGGATTACTGTGTTTGTATGGTTTCCATAATCGTTATGAGAAATGGATGGTCGTTATTTGGAACCATTCTATCAGAAAGTCATTTGGTATTTCTGTTGTCCCCCGTGATGATTTACACTTTGGTTTCGGGGTTTGTCCCATCACTAGACATCCTACCGTTGTTAAGCTTTCATGTAAATTGAACAAACCTTGGCATGTTGAAGTTTTTACATTGAGTTCCGGGGTTTGGAATGTGATTCCAAGTGCCAATTTGCCTCGTCAATCAATTAAACTTGATACTACAAGTCAAGTTGTTATAGATAGGCTTATTTATTGGAGCGGGCGTGAGATAATTTCTACTGATGATGATGAATCTACCACAAATCACATGGTCGTGTCATTTGATTTGATTAGCAAGGAGTTTAATGTGGTAGACCTTCCAGATAGCTTAACAAACGAGATAACTGAGTGGGTGTCCGTTTCTAAGCTAAGGGAGTCTCTTGTTGTGTATGGACGCATCAAGACCGAGGGAGCACTTTGTAGTGGTGTATGGGTGATGGAGCGTGATTCGTGTTTCACAAAGCTATTTTCAATTTGCGCACCAGTAAATAAAATATTGGGGTTTACGAAGGTTGGTGAACCTATATGTGAAACTATAAGCGCATTTAGAGACCCTAGCACATATATTTGCGGACGTTGGCAATACTTGTTCAACACACTTGACGTTTACGACCCTTGCTCACAACACATTAGGGATCTTGGGATTTCTGGACTTGGGCGCACATTCTCTATGGGTTCTTACAAGGAATCACTACTTCTACTTGATCGCTCGGATTCACATGTTTATTCTGAGGTTAATTGATCAAAAAGATGACAGCCACATTTTAAGGTGCGTACTTATAAAGTACACGTTACCTAAGGATAGAGGGGCCTGTTTTGTTGTTAAAAGTGTGGAAACATCACTTTTACTATTTTAGTTTTTTTATGAGCTATTTGATGTTGTTTAGTAAATCATTTATGGAACCTTAAAGTTAGTGAATCAGTATTCTACCGATATTAATGATTATTAGGTTTAATGTGGTTTCTATTATTTCATAGATATGTTGCTTCTACTCTATCTTTAATGGTGTTTATAGGATGGGGCGTGTCCTTTTCAGGGGCCTTACTGCTTGTTTGTCACAAGCCTTTTATATGTTCATTATCTTTTAAAATCTTGTTAGCGTTCTTTGCTTGGTTGCATTCTCATTTCATTGGGCGGTTTGCTTTGGATAATATGTAAATACAGAGGCAAGTTTATCAATGCTTGAATTTGCAACATCTGAATGTTTTAATGCTTATGTGTGAAAAAGAAATGATATTCATGTACTTTGACTTAGGATTAGAGTAGGCATTAGTGGCAGTTAGGCGATATACGATCTCCTAATTAGTAAAAACCGAGTCGTGGTCAACATTGCTTACATCAGTTGAGTACCAATATGGAGGCTGCAATCCAATCAAGCTCTTACCGCACTTGCATTAGACTTCTTACCAGCACAGGTAAGAACTCAAAGTATGATAGTAGGTTCAAGAGCTTCTTTGATGAATCTCAACCTACTCGTAGGCTCAAGTTTCTTGGGAAACATAAATGATGGTGACTCAATAATTTTGGTTCAGCGTAAGTTTTCCCACACTTTTCCCTTGACGATACAACATAAGTTGGTAACTCTCAAGCCTTATTTCGGATATTATCTTAAATTTGATTATCATCGAAATTTCCTTGATTATGGAATAGATGTTGTTGTTTGGAAACCAATTGAGTTTTCCAGGTTACCTGGTCTATGCAAAAATGTTTTTTGGGTTATGGGTTTGTTCCTAATGGTAGCGACCCAAGATTGTTTGGATTACATATTTTTCAAAGTATAAGTTGCATACCATGTCAAGTGGATGTCATTATGGTTGCCGGTCTCCATAGTGCACATGAACAAACCAGGGGACGGTGGTAGGCATGAGCAACACAACTCTCCCAGGATTTCACATTTCGTAGTAAACTAACGATGTGTCAATGTGCTTGTAAATTCACATACAAATGTAAAACTTTGCAAGAGAGTTCAATTGTTTCGTTTCTGGTTGTTTCTAATATTATTCTGAACAATTGTTGTTTTTGCTTGGGTAAAGGAAACAAGATCCTTTGACGCGTAGTGGCTACTGATACTTTTGTTTCTTGTAGCTCTTAAATGATGGATCTGTAATATCAGACCACCAAACTCGAGTACTTGAGTTACTGTTTGTGCTATCTTTTTAATTCTGGCCCTTTTAAGACATCAATCAGGTACGGACGGTAAGGTGTTTGTCGGTTCGGGGTTCTCAGTAGGGGTTATTCGGGTTGAGCATTTTTGAAGATAATCATTCTAGCTACGTGAGAATGTTGGTCCAATCATCGGTGGATCTAGAACGGGTTGGTGTATACACATGAAAATGTTTGTCTTTTGTAGTTGGTGCATACTGTAATTAAACCCCTGGATCCATGTTTTTGTCCCGCTAATGCCTGGTTTTTGGACGTTTCATGCCACTTGTCTTGAATGGTGACAGACCACCACTTGGGCCCGGCCTCTCTTTTTTAAAATTTGAGTTCAGCATGGCTTATTCTTGCAGTTGCTGTCTTTTGATATAATCTTTGCAAATGAATAGGTAAAAATTTGACTTTCAGAGGTCAAGTGACTACTTTTTAAATTTTACATTTTCTTGAAATTATCAAGTGTTCTCGTATATTTGGCTGATTATTCAAACATTGTAGAAGATAGAAGAGGTAAATTTTTAGAGAAATTGTCGTTAGTTTTTGAAGTTATAAAAGTCCGTTGACTTCAAAAGTCAAAGATAGAAATATGATCCGTTTATTGGTACAAGTGTTTGATTTTTATAGTGAGGAAACTTATGAAGTAGTACCCACAAATAGGAATTACAGGTGGAAACAATATAATTTAGAAAACTGTAGGAAGCTTGTGAAATATGTCACGGGTTTGACTTTTCAAGAAGTCAAGTGATACAGCTAATAAAAAAGTGAACTTAAGTAGTCTTTCGGCTGGTAATAAAGTGTTCTACGGACTTGTGTAGATGTCGGTTTATGAGTTTATTTCTCGAGGAACATTACGTGATTGGCTTAAGGCATGAAACTTTTGAGACTTGATCATTGCATTTTACAGGTTTGTTGCTGCGCGTTTTGAAAGTGATTATGTGTTGCATTTACATCAAAATCTGGATAGTCCTTGAGCCTTCAAATGAGGTTACGTGTAGCATTGGGTTCAGCCAAAGGCAATTTTGAAGCCAACCCACCTGTATTCCACCGTGATTTTAAAACAAGCACATTCTCATTGATCCCAAACCCACTGCCAAAGTTGCTGATTTTGAACTTTTAAGGCTTGCTCCAATATTGGACGACTATGGAGTCGGTCCAAACTATGTTGCCACTGTTGTTAGAGGAACACCCAGAAGTATTTTTTCCATCTTACTTTCTAGCTGAGGAACCTTGGTGTACGGACCGGGCGTGTTGCTTTCATTCACTTAGAACAGATTCTAGCTAGAAGAGGCGGCAACGTTAGCAGGTGAACTTCGGTTGGGTAATAGAACAAACCGTTGTGGACAATTTGACCATCTCCTCTCGTAAAAGTCCGTTCGCACAAATCTTGACTAAATCATAAAGTGGATATTTTTACAAAAAGATATAAAGAGACACTAACCAGAAGGACTACTTCAGTAATTAGCTCTTTAAGAAAAAAAAGCCTAAAAGAGAAGCCAAAGTAATCGTTCTTATTATTGGAACCATAAAACCCTATAAAACTCGAACAATGTCAGACAATGAGTTGAGATCCTGAGGGAACACATTCATATTAAAGAAGAAAGGAACAAATATTAGCCCTTCATTTTATGTCAATCCAACGGTGGATACTCATTCTCCCAATCATATATAAACTCAAAAATTATCCTCCAACCACTCATTTATTATTCATTTTTCACTCTCCTAAAAAAACACACAACGAGACTCTAAACACATTAGCACCGGAAATAGCAAATCACCACCGGAAAATAGCAAGCCACCACCGGAAAATTACAAAACGATGGCAGAAGTCCATTCTACCGTTATAAATCACAAGAAAACGATTGATTTACACAAAACAGTGTCAGATCTATTTCTTACCTGATACTATGGTAGATTATTTTGTAACTTAAGTCTTTATCAGAACTTATTACTCATACCATGTCACTTTAATCTAATTGAATAATGCGTGTATGGTTTAATCTATTGAATAATGCTTATATTGTTGTGAAACAGAAAAAACAACGTCAGGTATTGGTAACTTTATCTATGCATGATGTCTGTATCTCATATCTGAATATATTAGTTTGTGATTAGATGCATTTTTTAACAATATATGCAATTACTTTAACTCATCTGATTGTGTGATTATGTATGTACATGATTGGTAAGTTAGTTATTATTCTACAATTTGTCATAAATGTTTACGATATGTGTAGAACCACATACTAGTCATAATTAGGCCTACTTAAAAAAAATAGATTAGTGCATTGAAGCAACAAGATGGAAGTTTGATATCTAGGAGATATGGCGTTGTAGTGTTTCCTATGATATATTTTTAACGATTTTTTATTATTGTGATTTTCGACTATAAAAATCACATGTGATTCGGAAAAATTAATTGTGATTTTTTTATATAAAAAGTTAAATTTTTTTACAGAATAAATAAATAGCTTTTATTATTATTTATTAGTGTAATTAATTACATAGTCGAATGTAAACACGTAACAAGTTACACCACTAGCTTTTTCATATAGTTTCAATGATTGTTTGTTGAACTTTTCGTCAAAAAAATTACACATAATTTGTAAAATCACTAGTAATTTGTAAAATCAATTGTGATTTGTATTTCTAAAATGCATGTGTGATTCCATATATCGCATGTGATTTCATAAATTTACGTGTGATTCAAGCATTCCAAAATCGTAACATTTTCTAACAAACCCACATTAGATGAATCACATGTATTTTTTTAATCATGTATTATCTGTTTTCATTTATGTAAAATATATAAATCACTTGTGATTTTAGAAATCCTTAAATTGTAAATGATTTTACAAATTCACATGTGCTTTATAAAATAATAAATCACATGTGATCCGTGAGTGCGAAAATTAAAAAAAATCGTCGAAAGTACATAGAAGTACGTATCATTAAAAAGAAAATTTATCACAAATCGCATGTGATTTGATAAAAATCATGTCATTTGACACAAATCACAAGTGTTTGAAAAAATTACTTACGGTTTGGCGAAAATTATGATTTTGGATTTAATATAAGTAACTTGTTATTCGGATCAATCGCATGTAATTATCATTAAATCACATGTAATTTAAGCAGAATTACATGTGATTAAAATAAACTCATAACTAATTCAAAAGCAATTTTGCTTTATATATTTTACATGAATCACATGTAAAACACAGAGAAAATCACATGTAATTCAAGTAAAATTACATGTGATCAAAACAAAATCACATGTAATTCAGAAGCCAGTTTACTTTGTATATTTTATATGAGTGACAACAAAATGTTTTTTATATATTGACATAATTACATGTGATTCAAACAAAATCACATGTGATTCATCTAAAGTGTGTTTGTCAGAAGAAGTTAAGGTTTCGAAATTTTTGAATCACATGTAATTATCATCGAATTACATGTTATTCAATGCAAGTAAAATCACATGTAATTATCATCGAATTACATGTAATTCAAGCAGACAATTTAATATATTAACAAGATTACATGTGATTAAAATAATCACATGTGATTCATTTAAAGTGGGTTTGTTAGAAGAAGTTAAGGTTTTAAAATGCTTGAATCACATGTAATGCAAGCAAAATCATATGTAATCATCACAGAATCACGTGTAATTCGAGCAGAATTACATGTGATTCAAACAAAATCACATGTAATTTATAAGCCAATTTGTTTTATATATTTTACGTAAATGAAAACACATAATACATAATTAAAAAAATCACATGTGATTCATCTAATGTGGGTTTGTTAGAAAAAGTTACGGTTTCGGAATGTTTGAATCACATGTAATGCAAGCAAAATCACATGTAATTATCACCGAATCACATGTAATTCAGAAGCCAATTTGTTTTACATATATATTTTTTTGGGTAAAAGGGACTCCACTCCGGTAAAATGAACATATTTTATATTAATAGCAACAAACATTTTAATATATTGACAGAATTACATGTGATTCAAACATTTTAATGTAATTCACATAAATCACATGTGATTTTAAAGTAATAACGAAAATATCTTTGTCATTTAATAGACGGTTATTTTCATATACTTTTAACGATTTTACAATGTTGAAATTCTCGTCAAAAAAATACACGTGATTTTTACAAATCGCACGTGACTTTACAAATTCAAATGTGATTTTTAAAATAATAAATCAAACATGAGTTTTCGAGCATTACATGTAATTTTTCGAGAATCACATGTGATTTTTTTACGAAAATTTTTTAAAAAAGTTCGCCGGAAGTATATAGAAGTGCATATCTATAGAAAGATAATTTAATTCCCGTCGTGGTGGTATAATTATTTTTTCATAACGATTAACAGTTTGAAAGATATTTAATTTTTAAGAAATAGGATGAAAGTGTGTTTTTTAATTAAATTTAAAAAAATTAATATATATCTAGATGTTATTTAAATGGATGGTGGAGATTGCTTCCTTTTTTCTTTTTTGCATGCATGTTCCTTATGGAACTTTTGTTGTCAGACAATATCCCTTTTGATATCCAATTGGAAATCATCAAAAAAAAAGTTTCGGATGCCAAGTCATTGATTCGATTCAGGTCGGTTTCTAAACCATGGAAGTCTTTTATTAACAGCTCTGACTTTATCAATGGTTACGGCGCCGGCGACACACAGCTACATAGTCATATTCTAAGCTACAGATTGGGTTCTGAGCACAAATTCATTTGTCTCCCAGACGATGATATCGAAACTTTTAAGGTACAACAAGAGTTTGCTTCATTGGTTACGTCTCCTTTGCTTAAACAATATTGGTTATCATTAGTTGCTGGTGCCTGTCATGGATTGATGTGTTTCTATGGTTTCCATAGAGATAACAATAATTGGATGCTTGTTATTTGGAACCCTTCTATCCAAAAATCAATTGGTATAACCCTCCCTCATATACAGTCTGGGATTGTTTTTGGTTTCGGTGTCTGTCCCATCACTAGAGATCCTACCGTTGTGTATATTTTACCAAAGCGCAACAAGCCTTGGCATGTTGAAGTCTTTACATTGAGTTCGGGGGTTTGGAATAAGCTTCCATGTAGCAATTTGCCTCGTCAATCAATTAGAATTAATAGAACTCAGGTTGTTATAGGTAGGTTTATCTATTGGGGTGCGTGGGAGAGGACTTTTACGGATGATAATCTACCGTATATATGGTTGTGTCATTTGATTTGATTACCAATGAGTTTAATGTGGTAGACCTTCGAGATAGCTTAACAAACGAGATAACTGGCCATGTGTCCGTTTCTAAGCTAAGGGAGTCTCTTGTTGTGTCCGGACACATTAAGGTCGAGGGAGCACTTTGTTGTGGTGTATGGGTGATGGAGCATGACTCGTCCTTTAAAAGGCTATTCACAATTGGCGCACGAGTAGATAAAGTATTGGGGTTTAAGAATAATGGTAAAACTGTATTAGAAACTAGAAAGGAGGGCGAAATGTCTACGACCCTTGATGTTTACGACCCTTGCTCACAACAAATTAAGAATCTTAGAGCAGGGGGTGCATTCTTCATGCTCTCTTACAAGGAATCGCTTCTTCTCCTTGATCACTCGGATTTACATATATATTCTAACAAAAATTGATCAAAAAGATGAAGACAACCTTTCAAGGTGCGGATAAACTAATTGACATGTTAGGTAAGGAGGGAGGGGGGCCTATTTTGTAGTTAAGGTGCAAAAACTCATTTTCCAACTATTTTAATTATCTTTTATTGGTGATTTAATGTCGTTAAGTATCGTCATTTATGGACTTTATGCGATTGTAGATGCATTATATATGCTACATATTTTTAAAATATGGGATATGTAGCAAGGTTATTGGAATCGGTACTATGAAGAGTAATGTGACTTTTGTTATTCCATTGGATAGATGCCTTATATTGCTTGTTACTGTTCTTTGCTCCTTTGCATTTTCATTTTATCATGCTTGGCAGTTGCTTTGGATACTCTGTAAATACAAACACAAGGTCATCAATCTTTGAATATGCATCATCTTAATATGTAAATGTTTATGTGTGAACAAGAAATGATTATTCATTTACTATTGATTGTCGCCAACAGATATATCACATTTGCTCTTAGTTGCTGCTCATATGGTCATTTACTGGTGTATTCACACTTCAGATGTCTTTTCTTTGTTGTTATGTCAGTCTTCAGACTCGTCCTGCAAATAAATAAACAACAACGAGGACACGGATAAGAAAATTGTGCAACAAACTAAGTTTATAATGAAGAGGTTGACAGAAATAAACATTTGAACTTTTTGAGGTCATGTTGACAGTTGACTACTTTTCAGACTAAGATTCTAGAAATTTCTAGAAAAGATAGAAAGATGTCAGTTTTGAAGTTGAACAAGTTCATTCGACTTCAAATGTCAAAGTACAGGAAAGGATCCGTGTGTTTATACTAGTGTTCATTAATAGATATTCGATTTTTAACGTAATATTAGCGTAATATTAGCGCATACTGTCGTTAAACCTCCTGGATCCACGTTGTTGTCTCGTTGACGCCTGGCTTTGGGCTGTTACATGCCACTTGTGTTGAATGGCGGCACAACCCCACTTGGGCCAGGAAATCTGAATTTAGCATAGCTAACTCTAGTAGTTGCTGTCTTTTGATATAATCTTCGTACTCGTCCTGTAAATAGAAGAACAATAACGAGGAATGAATAATGAAAATGTTCAACAAACACTTAGTTCTAGTTGTCTCTTTTGGTTTTTGTTTGTTTCTCTGTGCTGGTCTTCTACTACCTGGTGCTTGGATCGCTGGTGTTAATGAATATCAAAGATAACGGTGAGAAATATGAACATTAAAGAAAGATAATGACCAAGTGATATGCAGTGGGGGCCTAGTTTTGTTTTGGTAAACACAATTTTTTTTGTTGAAGTATCTTTTTCTTCTCCAAACGAAAACAAAAATACATTGGCGCACATTAGCATTGAGAGGCGTTTGGGCTTTTGTGCGCCATGGTTCAGTTTGGAAAGATGAATAAATTAAAATAGGTCCGAATTCGTAAAAGAGGTATGTTGACAGTCTTATTTGGTCATTTTTTCATGAGTATAGTATAGTTATTTTTTTCTTCTTAGCCCGCCTATGCTCCTTGATTACAACAGAAGAGTGCGAGAGGGTGTTGAGCAGAACTGGACTGCGGCTAATCACGTATGATGTTCTATCGTCTTTTCATGACCTGTTTGAGCGAGTCTTTGTTCCACATTCTTCGGGAAAAACATGGTCGCCTGCAATTCTTGCTGCTTTTATTTGTGTATGTTGCGTTCAAAACTATATTTTTATGCACCCAGGTTGTGCTCTTTAGCATTAGTTGTGTTTATGTAGATATGTATGTACCTGTATTTGACTGTCAAATTTTCAAATTCTACTTATCACTTTTCATTTTGTCGAAGTACCAAAAACACCACTTGTAGAAATGAGCGATTTTGGACATATACCATAACGGATGTCACTTCATGGTTAAACATGGAAGAGTTGATCTGTTTACATAGGTAATTAGTCGACTTGGATGATACATCAAACTCACTGAAGCATACCATATACGCGACTTTTTCAAATCACGCCAAACAGGAATTAACATCATGGTAGCTTTAAAGATCGATACTTATTATTTTATTCCATGCCCGCCCCCTACAAACGTACCAAAACTACAACGATTCACCGTGATTTTCCACCAAGAAAGTGAATAAAGTTCTCATTTGTGTCCGAACACATGAATAAACATCTTTACTAATTTGTAGTGAAGTTGCCACTGCTATTCCAACCTTCTTGAACTTGAACAGAATATTGCATATTTCAAAGAACATCTTCATTGATGGACGCACACTCACATCATCGTTAAGACAACTGATTGATATTTGTGCAGCGGTTTTCATGGATCGTAAGCAAAAGTTACTCTAATTGACGTATCTGTCACTTCTTTAAGTCTGTTTGGTGACTCGCCTAAACCAATTTCTAGCTAAAAACATTAAAACCGCAGACTGGATTAGTTGAGTTATGATGCTTTATATAAGAAGAATTATCAAATACTGTATGAAAATTCGATGACTGTCTCCTCCTTGAGTTCGATTATCTCATCTTCTGAGTTGACCGGCTTTCCTGTGATGAGCTGTATTCTGAGCTGACCGGTTTTCCTGTCATGAGCTGTAGGATAATGACTCCGAATTGATATATGTCATCTTTTTCTGGTTTTGTAGGTCTGCAAATCAGATATTATATGTTAGGTTGGCCTACGAACAGTTTTTGGTTTAGTTATGTATTAGAATCTATAACTATTCAGTATAAAACTACTCATAAGACACTGTAAGCACTTTCGAGGAATTTCAACCTGTTCGACCCGTGTCCTTTTAGCTATTTTTTTTCTAATCTTATTCATTAACCCATTTTACTGATAAGTCATAAGAGTAAACGACAACCCAAAAATGACCCATTCATTAGGGAATGGGTCGAATCGTCACATTAGTATAAATAAAGGCCATTCACGAAATCAGATGTCATACCTGTGAGAAACCTGAGAAGAAGCATCGTGTGTGTTTCGAGGGCTTTCCCAACCTCTCTGCTAAGAAAGTTTTCAACGTCGAGAGTTAGATCGTGTCTTATTCATTATGATTAAGTGTCAAGAAATTACCTTTGAGGATTATGACATGTTGTAACTAGCGATTTTTGCAGTAAGATCATCATCCAACAATACGGTTGCAATATTTAAACCATTCCCAAAAATTCCATGTTGAGTTCCCATGTGTAAGAACTGAAACATAACATAACAGCTTGTACCAATAAACATCTGAAGATCAACAATAACAGATATAAGCACGGTACCCCTCATACATGGGTTCACTGATATAAAAACACATACAAAGACATGAAGTGATGGCGTCTAATATGAAATGATTCATGTGTTTACCTTTTGGTGATATTTGAAATTTACAACATGCTTAAAGCAGGTTCCTTACACACCAAACAGGAAAAACCCAGTCGCTGCAGCTGCAATCATTTTCATCACTGTGATTGTGCTTGGTTGTTAGTCCCTCAATCTGGGGATGCCATAAATCATGTGCTTGGATAAAGCAGAAAATTAGTTCCATTTAACCATCTATAATACATCCTACAACATTTATTTAGAGGGTGTTTGGATATGCATTTTGATACAGCAGATAAAACAAGTTTAGATGGCGTTTGTGATAGCTTCTTTGGCTCTTAGGTTTTGCAATGATAAAGCCAAAAAAACGCCAGCAATGTTAGATGTGGTCCGGGAGCTTGAGTGCATTCTCAAGAAGATGCACTAGTGCGTTTAAAGCATGATTTGTTTGCATGACAAAATCAGAAGCAAATTAATGCATTACAGTGAAAGAGCTACGGTATAGTTTATTAACTTAAACGATACAACCTAAGCACAAAGAAACATGTAAAAAAAATATAACGCGATGCTTTAACGGCATTCTACATGAATTTCACTAATAATGATACAAGTCACATGTATGGAAAAAAAATCTAGCATATGATCCATTTACAATCTCATAAGATTCCATAAATGACATTACAAACAACATTAGTAACGGGACAAACCCCCGAACCATACAAGCTCAATCCGAGGGCCATATCTAGGGACATCATTACCAAATGATATTCTGAAAGAAGGTTCAGAATAACAATCATCTTTCTGCAAGTATCTTTTTTTAAAAAGATGAAAAATACAGTAATCCATAACACGCACCAACAACGAATGATCGAAACAGATCATCAGGATAAACGACAACAAAGTAAGCTAACTCTTGTACCTTAAAAGTTTCAATATCATCATCTACAAAATGGACTAAATACACATCGCAAATGAACTTTGTGCGACTATGGCTGCTTAGTGTTTACTTGTCATTTGAAAAACATAACCCTCAATGATGTTTATATTTAGTACTAAAACACAATCCCAAACACTCCCTAAATGTCATGTTACGTCTTATATAGTGAGGCAATATTACCTAAGAGCTTGCAGTTACCTAGAACAGAAGCAAATACCATACCGTCGCATTCCAAACATCTAAAACATGTCTTATAATGTGCAACATAGTAGATGGATGTTGTAACTCCATATAGTTTCAGAAGCATCAAGATTGATTTTATCGATCTTGGATATATGGATATAGAAATAGGTTCTTGATCGCAAGAAATTTGTACGGTTTTGAAGAATATCAATGGAAGATTAGTTCAACTAAAATGTGTTTGTATTACTGTAAAATACCCCAAGTATGGCTTATCATAAACTTAAACGATACAAGGATCACGTAACCACATAATGACATAAGCACAAACAAACATCTAAAACCAATATAACACGATGCTTTAAGTGTATTTTACATGAGTTTCACTAATAATGCTACAAGTCACATATCAGAAAAACATGTAGCATATAATTCATAACAATCTAATAAGACTATAGATGGCATTACAAATAAAATTAAAACAGAATGATTGTTCCACACCTTAGCTACAAATTAGGCCGCTGCTTCCTTGGGTAACATATCATCACTTTGTAAATCCACCACACGTTGAAACGTGATCTTTTTCGTTAATTATCCTCGGAATATATAAGTAACTCCGGCTGATCGAGTAGAAGTAGTGATTGCTTGTAAGAGTCCATGAAGAACGAGCGCGGTGCTCCAGAAATCCCAAGATTCTTGGTTTGTTGTGAGCAGGGGTCGTAAACATCAAGTGTACGCAAGAGGTCCAAAATATCAAATGTAAAGAGTGGGTCGTAACATCAAGTGTCCTAGACAGATTGTGCTCCTTTCGAGTTTCAAACATAGTTTCACCGTTCTTCCTAAACCCCAATATTTTACAAAATAGTGTGCCAAATGAGAATAGCTTTGTAAATGAGGAATCATTTTCCATCACCCATACACCACAAGCTCTCGGTCGAATTGTACTGAGACACAACAAGAGACTCCCTTAGCTTAGAAAGGACAACGTACATGCTAATCGCCCGTTTGTTAAGTTTTCCGGTAGGTCTACCACTTTAAATATAAGCATACGATCTAAAAGTTTGATTAGGCCTATTAGCTCAGTTGGTTAGAGCGTTCTGGTTTCTGCTGCGTAGGTCGCAGGTTCGAATCCTGCATGGGCCTCTTTTTTTTTTTAGTTTTTAGCGATTTGTTTTCTAAAAAAAATAAAATAAAAAGAATTGGTGTTTGCTGCCAGGACTGGAACCTGGGAGGCTGGGACACCTAACCAGAGTAGGAGCCGATTATCGGAAGCAAACTAATTGGGTAATTGTGCTACAGAACATGATTACTAAGCAAGCATATGTATATCGATACCACACTAGCATCTCCAAAAACAGATGCATTGGTTGCTCACTGGTTTTGGACTGGGGTTTGATCATCTCCAAAAACAGATGGAGGTGCAATAAGAGCTTGATCTGATTGCAGCCCCCTGGTGATACTCGATCGATGTAAGCTTTGTTAGTCATATTTCTGTTTCTACTTTTTGCTACATTATTTACCCTTCTTTTTTCCGAAAAAAATAAAGTATACTTAGCACCAAAGAACAAGTCAAATTATAGCATACCATTTCTCATGGCCACATAACACGACAGTACTGACTTTCATACTAGACACAACATACTAAAACCAAACTAACTGCAAAAGATTGACAAAACAACAAAGAAAACACCTCTCAATACACTAGTACCTATAAGGGACAATACATCAGCATCACAGAATCCATACCAGTAACAAAACTCGACAAATTTAGGATTCTACAAAATCAATCACTAGGCCAAGGAAAGTATCCTTATGTTACCTAATCTTTCAAGCTACACACTCACAAGGCAATGAGATCCAGAAATACAAGAACAAGATCAGCATAACCTGGATTAAAGGCAATCATAGCAGGATTGTAAAGAAGATCACCAAAGACTGCCTAATGGAACAGTAGCAGATGCCCAATACCAAACACCCCTTAATACGCAGAGTAGTCACAAGAACCAGAAAGAACAACTACAACTAAAGCGTTTAGGCTCTTCAACTACACCTAAAATCCATAGACGAGTGGTTCAAAGGGCCAAGCTTTCCTATATAGTGTATAGCTATCCATTAACACCAGAGACCCAAACATCCCATAGTAGAAGACCAGCGCAGAGAAACAGACAAAAACCAAAAGAGACAACTAGAGCTAAGTCTTACTTATAGATTACTGTTTTCCCTCTTTACTTAGAGATCCGAACATGCTTTTACTATATAAGGAGATACATGTGCTATATGAGCAGTTCAAAGAAGCAAAGTTTGAAACCCTCAAAGATGTTTATCTTTAGTAGTAAATAACAATCCCAAACACTCCCTAAATGTCATACTATGTCTTATATAGTGAGGCTATATTACCTAACAGGTCAGAGTTAGCTAGAACAGAAGCACATACCATACCGTTTCCCAACAGTAGATATGTAACTTTATATAAAAGGCTCTGTGTGATATAATCATCAAGATTGATTTATCGATCTTGGATATATGGATTTCGAAATAGGTTCTTGATTGCAAGAAATTTGTATGGTTTTGAAGAATATCAATGGCAGATTAGTTCACAAAAATGTGTTCGTATAACAGTAAAAGACCCAAGTATGGTTTATCATAAACTTAAATGACATAAGCACTAACAAACATGTACAAACAATATAGCACGATGCTTCAAGTACATTCAACATGAATTACACTAATAAGGCTAAAAGTGACGTATCTCATAATTCCACAAATGACATTACAAATAACATTAAAGCAGAATGATTGTTCCACACCTTAGCAACAAATTAGGCCCCTACCTCCTTAGGTGACGTATCACTTGTGATCATCTTTTTGATTAATTACCGTCAGAATATATATGTAATTCCGGGTGATCAAGTAGAAGTAACGATTTCTTGTAAGAGTCCATGAAGAGCCTGCTCGCTACTAAAGAAATCCCAAGATTCTTGATTTGCTGTGAGGAGGGGTTGTAAACATGAAGCTCCTTTTGAGTTTGAAATATAGTTTCACCATTCTTCCTAAACCCCAATATTTCAAGAAAGAGTGTGCCAAATGAGAATAGCTTTGTAAATGACAACGAATCACGCTCCATCACCCAAACACCACAAGCTCCGTTGGCCACAATTTGTCCAAACACAACAAGAGACCCCCTTAGCTTAGAAACAGACACGTGCGAGGATATTAGCTTATTTGTTAAGTTGTCTGGTAGGTCTACCACTTTAAATCCCTTGGTATTCAAATCAAATGATACAACCATATTACTTGTGGTATGGTTTCCATCATCATCAATACTCTGCTCACTGGCAGCCCAATAGATAAACCTATCTATAACAACCTGAGTTAAATGATTAAGTTTAACTGATTGACGAGGCAACTTACCACTTGGAATCACATTCCAAACTCCCAAACTCAATGTAAAAACTTCAACATGCCAAGGTTTGTTCACTGCACATACAACCTTAACAACGGTAGGGTCAATAGTGACCGGACAGACCCCAAAACCATATACAGCCTGAGTGTCATTCTCACGCATATCAATACCAAATGATTTCCCAATAGAAGGGTTCCAAATAAGAAGCATCTTTATATAATTTTCTAAATTACTGCCATAAAAACACACTAATCCATGACAGGAACCAACAACCTTAATAACACCATATTGTTTAAGCAAAGGAGACATAACAAATGGAGCAAACTCTTGTTGTTGTATCTTTAAAGTTTCGTTATCATCTTCTTCTACTAAACTAACATACTTTAACTCAATGTCTGCACGATCAGCCCTGTACATTAGCATAAAACTATGTGGCTGTGTGTCGCGGGCGCCGTAACCTTTGATAAACTCACTGCTGTCTATAAAAGACTTCCAGTGTTTGGAAACTGACCTGAATTGGACCAGAGACTTGACATCAGAAACCTTTTTGATGATTTCCAATTGGATATCAAAAGGAATATTGTCTGACATTTTTTCTAGGGTTTAAGATAACTTTTGAAATAGGTTGAATTAGTAAAAATTGAAAAGTGGGTATTGGAGAGGAGGTGATTTTGAATCTGGGTTTTGAAGGCCGTCGTGTGCCGTCGTGTGCCGTCGTGATACGGCGGAGATGTGGTGGTTTTAAGGTGGTGTAGTTGGAAGATAAAAAGTGTGTTGTGAGATAAGAGAGTGCAATGAAATTGGGGATTTTTTGGGGTGTTATTTTTTGGGTATGGACCGGGTACTAAAAACTATGATAAAGTGAAGCCCAAAACTATGATACCATTTATGACTCGACCCAGAATGCTTTGACCCGTACTAAAAATTACACATTTTACCACATATAAAAACAATAAAGACGTAAGAAATGCTTACTACTATTTGCATAAGGTCCAAACAAGTTGCTTCCCGTCATGTGGTAAAAATACCGAACGACCTATGGAAGGGTTCCAAATAACCTTTATGGAAACCACTAAAATACAATAATCCATGACACGAACCAACAACATATGTAACATGATATCGTTTAAGCAAAGGAGACACAACAAATGGAGTAAGCTCTTGTTCTTGTACCTTTAAAGTTTCGTACACAATAAAATTACTTGTGAACTCATTATACGCTGATATAAAAAAGTAAATTAAATTACAAAAATATTTGTTAGCAATTATATAACTATTATTTATAAAATATATAATTATTACTTATAAAGTATGTATAAAAAAATGTAATTAAATATTTAAAATTTTCTTTAATAGGTTCGGTCTAATTTATTGGTTCGGTCTAATTTATCGGTTCGGTCTAATTTATCGGTTCGGTCTAATTTATTGGTTCGGTCCTGTTCGTTATATCCAGTTTCTGGGTTTGGCCCGGTTCAGTATGTCTGTTTTCTCGATTTGGTCCGGTTATACAAAAGATGTGAAAATGACGCGTCGACATGATATCATTATACATAAGATGTAAAACAGATGAGTTGGTTTGAATCGTATGATATCATATGATTCGATATGATATTGTTGTACATGGGTTGTTCAACTGATGTATCAATATATGATATCGTTGTACATGACATGTTTAACAGGTGGGTAAATATGATATCGTTATACATGAGATATAAATCGAATGATTCGATATGATATCGTTATACATGAGATGTTAAACAGATGAGTTGAGATGGTATCGTTATACATAATATGTTAAACAGAAAAGTCAATGTGGTATCATTGTACATGGGATGTTAAACATGTGATTCGGTCACTTTAGTCCATGTATACCTTAATATAATACAATCATCTATATCAATAAGAAACGTAACTTGCAAAGATTAATAAGAACAAAAGAAGAGATAGAACGAATACCTACTCTCAGATCTAGTGGCTGTTAGGAAAATGTAAGCCCATTAATCTTTGTTTAGTATGCAGAATTTAGGGATGGGTCAAAAGTCCACAAAACTGACCCAAACCCATTAGGAAAATATGACAGTAACATACTTTAGGATTATACCGATTGGAACATGTCTTTTACTTTTCCAGAACCGGCGTTTCCTTCACAAACACACGGATTCATTCCCTATATATATGTAGGATTCTGTAAACTGTAAACGAAACCCATTCATATTAATATCAGATTTATTTATGGTTCATCCCTTTGTTCTTGGTTCTTTTTTATTTATGATATGATGATGAGTGAAGGTTGCCTGATTAATTCGATCCTGGAGAAATCACGGATTCAAGAACTGTGCAACAGTGGCAACTACAAAGATAGTAATATCGGTCGTGATGTTAAAAAAGATTGTGTTATATGTTAAAAATTGTGATGTTAGAATGAATACCTATTCTCAGATTTGGATAGTGTTTGTGAATCCATTGAATCAACATTTCAACATTTATATACAAAAGCTCTCTCCTACCTAACACCAACTAATCCTTTTACAATCCAACTAAAGAACAAACTATCTAGTTCAATTTTAACCTGTTTTCAAAAGTTTTCCTTGACTGCATTTAACATAAATTAGCTTGGATTCGTAGTTTCATAGAATAAGTACTACGTACAGCTAACATGACCCTATGAGAGTTGGTAGTTGTGTGCTTTTACTTCTCTTTTGTACGGAGTACTTTACTAGTTTGGTGTAAAATTGTAAATAGCCCTACTACTTACCCTTCACCCAAAAAGTAGTGGTCGTTCTGTGCTTTTACTTCTCATTTGTACATTAGGCCTTTAATATGAAGAGATATCCATAGCACATGACTTGAAGTAAAATCTATACTTTCTATTAAAATGGAGTTGTTGATGACATCATGAATCTGAGATGTCAAATGAATGGCCCTTACACGTATACAATTTTTAAGATTAATGACATCATTTTTTTATTGTTTTTTTCCTGATAAACATCAAAATACGGTTCTTAATGAGTCACCATGCATGGCCTTTGTGTGTAATCTTTTCCTTACTTTATGGCTTTTGTTATCTCGAAGCAAACATTATTTTCTTCTTTTCATTTGAAATTCAAACTCAAATCTTTTATTAATCTTTATTTTCTTTCATTCTAAAGTAGATCTCATCTTGATAAAAAAAACTATGCAAGCATGTTTGACTTAAGGAGCAACTAGGAAAATAATTTTATGTAAGTGCCTTTATAATTTTCTAGAAAATCATTTCATAATTCTTCTTCTTTTGTTTGGTTACAAGCCACTTAATTTAGAATCTGTTTTTATTTCATTTATCAGGTTGGGGTTACAAAGCTTTGGTCCAATAAGTGATAAGTTCAAGCATCAATATTAAGCTGCAAATTTGTCATAACCATTTTACTGCTCTTGATAGAGGATGTGTGTTACTTTGTGCTTTTCAATTGGTTAAATTTAATACTTTATGTTGTTTTCTTTAAATTTTGAACGACGTAACAAGATGGCATTGGTTGTCTTATGAATCCATCTTTTTGGAGTAGGTGTTTTTGTATTACTACAATATATTAAAATCTTCTGATTATGTTGTTTAAAGTTTACCTTTGGTTTCATTGTAATACCTTTCCATAATCTATTCACGGTAGCTTGGTACATAGTATTTACTGAAAGTATTATGTGCTCCAGGGGAACCATACGTGACGATACTCCTTTAGAATGAGAACAACAGCAGATGGTGATATTGATTCATATCAGAGGTCTTTCCGATTAACACACTCATGCTTTGTTGGATCACCAACAGTCAGCTATTTGTGTAGTATCTGATTATTTTAAAAATTGGTTGTCATGATATAGATTGTTTAACTATAGTTGCCACGAGTCCTTTGTCCAATACAATGTTTGGATTACAGTCACTATGCACAGAAAACATAGTGGAACACTTTGGTTTTTTTCTTTTTACATACAAAGGATGTGTTACTATTTTTCTTTTCTCAAATTTGCCACTAGCACGATATTTTCATGGTTGCTTCGTATATATCATATGTCCAGTGTTAAAGTTGGTAACTTGAAATCTTTCTCTAAAGCGTTTCTGAAAGACAGACAAAGAAAAGAAACCATGCATAGAGTTCTCCTGAAACGCCCTAACTCGAGTAAAAAAAAAATTTCATATATAACGAAAAATATCGATATTGATCCTTTACTTACAAAACATACTCATGAAGTACTAAGTCATTTAAAATTGGTTAATTTAAGATCTTTGAAAACATTGGAGCGTTACAAGCAATATCAAAGTGCAAGGGAAGAGTCGCTCGAATCTAACCGATCATAAGCGTCTTCTTTTCTTAATGCACTCCTAGCTACCATCTACGAGCTCCAACTTATCTTACAATAACATGCAAAACATAGAACTGAGAACGGTAAGTCCTTGCGACTTAGTGAGTTAACGGGATCTGAGAAATCTTGCAATTCTGTAACGTGGTTCTATAAATAAATAATTCTATAATAGGTGCGACATATATTCGTCTTGCACCTGTATCATGTACATATATAATTTATGGCATCTCATATGACTAGACGATACTTAATCATCATGTTCTGCGTAATGAAGTCCCTAGTCGACGAGTACTCGTCTTGGGACGCTAATCTGGCATTGTGCTTGGTTAAATGGGTCATCCACGAAGGACGTACGTACTAATTAAAGCACGGGTCATCCGCTTAGGATGCTTTCGTCATCCACTTAGGACGTAATTGTCATCCACTTAGGATGCTCGGGTCATCCACTTAGGATGCTTGAGATAACATGACTACTTAACATGATTATATGACCATTCATGTCAACATAAGTACATGACATGTTAATATGACCAATCGGGTCAACATGACTACTTTGACATGATAGTATGACCATTCAGGTCAACATGACTACTTGACATGATAATATGACCAATCTGGTCAACATGATTACTTGACATGCTAGTATGACCAATCAGGTCAACATGATTACTTGACATGCTAGTATGACCAATCAGGTCAACATGAGTACTTGACATGCTAATATGACCAATCAGGTCAACATGACTACTTGACATGATAGTATGACCGTTCAGATCAACATGAGTACTAACATGATAATATGACCACTCAGGTCAACATGATTATTGATGCGTTTCTGGGGTACCCTATCCTTGTCTACGATGCTACATGTGAGCACCCAACTCATAATAACGATGTTCCTTGTGAACACCATGAACATGATGCGATGCTCCTTGTGAGCAATCTAAACGTGATAGTAATGCTCCTTGTGAGATTTATAAACATGATATGATGCTCCTCGTGAACATCCTAAACATGATTTTGAACGCATTGTGGGTGTCCTATACTTGGCTTGCTTTCGGTTAAACCCGAATCATGACATGATAAATAATACTCGGCTATTTTTAAATATCTAAACATCTCAACCTCCGGCTACATTCCTAAGCTAAACAAACATTATTATGTCATGTGTAATCTAATAACACAAATCTAAAACCGTTGCTCACCTTTGATCTTCATTATGCATCCATAAGCCTTCAAATAGCACTTAAGCATATTATAACCATACCAAGACATTTAGAACTTCATAGCTCATATATCTAACATGTATTTGGGTCTAAAACACGCAAACATATTCACATAAGGTGCTATTTCATCGTTGAACAGTTTTTACTAAAAGTCACTTTTATGCAGAATTTCTGTAGTCTGCTGCACTTTACTGTTTTTGACCCACTTATACCATGAATCAAGACCTGTAATTATTTTTGTTGGAAAGTAGACTCTTTCACCTTTTCAAAAAGGTAAGACACGCTCCAAACGGAGCTACGGTTATTTTTCTATGATTATTCAAAATCTACGCAAAATTCTGCAAACCTTGCTGTCCCGTTTCTTAATATGTCCAAAACGACCCAAAACCTACAATAAGCTATTCCCAACTTTACCAAACTTCTATCACAACTTATTTGACATGCTTGGGTCATTTTTATTCAGTTCTTAAGCAAAATTCACATGTTTAGGCTTCTTATTAAGCTCTAGCCAAACACCCCTTTATTGATTATCATATAACATACACTTTAAATCCATGGACTAGCTTAATTCTCTAAACAACACTTTACAACTTCATTATATCTGAATTATAATCATTATCTAATCCATAATCATGCTAACATTAAGTATAATCATCAAACTTGGATAAAACATTATGAGCATGACTACACTTGTTAGGCAAAACCCCCAATTTCTACTATGATCATGCAATCTTAACATGAATTTAATTCATACCTTTGATGAGGAACATGATAGAGAAGCTTAAAATATCATGTGGTTTACATACATACTCCAAAATCCTTTATAAAATCATGTTACTGTGATTTCTTCATTCCTAAGAAACTTTAACTCTTTCCCTCCATGACAACACACACAACATATGTTTTAATGGGAGAATGTTCTGAGATATTCAGTTATCTAAACACAAGGGCACTCTTGTAATTTCAACTTCTAAATATGACTTAACAATCTTGGCAACTTAGATCCCTCAAGTTCCTTTCTTTAATATTTGGGGCACATAAGACTTTCTAAAACATTTTCATGATATTATACTTATAGTTTGACTATCGGGTTTGACTAACCAATCCTGTAACGCATTCAAATTTATATAGTCATAGTCAAACTTACGCAAATAAAATACATAAAACTGATTTTGGGGTGTTACATCTCCTCTGCCCGATACAACATTAACATCAAAGTTTGGTGAGCATTCTTTTTTTTGAATATTGTGGTTAGCTTCATCTTTCCCAAAAAAATACATGTTTTAAATGGAGCTTACGTAAATTTACACCACTATCTACCAAATCACATTATTGCTTAGACTTCTCCGTGCATTATTTACGTAGAAAATATTGCTTAGACCACTACTTATTTCTAATCCCTTTTACAAACTGAAGATACATAATTTTATTTCATTTAAATTTGCATGCCCGTGTTGAACACGGGTTATGAGCTAGTTGTATAATATACACATGACTTGAAGTAAAATTGTATAATATACACATGACTTAATAAATTCAGTTTTTTTATATTAAGTCAATTAAGTTATTATCAAACAACATCTTTAGATAAGCACTTGTCCCTAGTTATAACTTTTATGAGTTTAAGTATCTCGCCAATAAGAAAAATGCTTATAACAAACATATTCAGACAAATACATTGTTATTCACTCGTCTACTTTTTCAACTCTAGCTTTTTATAATACATTCAAGCATATAAATGAATAATATTATTGCAGAACCTAAAATGAGCTATTTGATGGCTCAGGACGAGGTCGTGCTTGCGATATTTTGGTTTGGAAATAAGACTAGATGTTTCGCAAAGAATAGCCTCAACTTCCATAAGAAGCATGCTCCCCTCATACCTTCATCACAAAAGGAGAGAAACTACATCACTAGTATATTGGTAGCCTATTTCATTAGAATTTCATGAATCGATAATAAACATAACTTGCAAAGATTAAAATAAATAAAAAAAAGTGATAAAAATGAATACCTATTATTCACTGATTTGTTCATCAGTTCACAATCAACATAAAATGTTATGGTCTGGGTTATATGCTTACTTTCAGTTTGTTCTATTCGGCCCATTAGTTGGATCAGATGTACAAGACTTCAACGCCACTTATTTTTCTTTACAAGTGATTACTTTTGGTACAATGAGATGATTTATTTAGACACCGGGGGCTTATAACAAAAAGAAAAATAAATCTTATCCCTAAAACAAAGGCTTACAATTAGACTTAAACATGTGATTAGGATTGATGAGAAGTATAGAGATAACACACACTAGTAAAAGTTTTTGAATTATTTGCATGAATACAACACTTTTCAAATATATGCTCAAAGAGGGAACGAGTGGTGTAAGAATTGGTGTAAGAATTTGTATCAGTACAAAATAAATTAGTGTGAGTTTGGAGTTTTTTTTAATTATATATGGACTTTCGACTTGACATTGAGCCGACTAATCTCAGGAAAACTGTCTTTTTAGATAGTTTGAAATCGTCGCACGTGAACCTTCTGTTGTTTTATCAATCTACCAAAGGGTGCACTTAACTTTGGTATTGTGTTATATTTTTTGGCTTGTGCTTGTTATTTTCAGGTTTCTTGTTTTTAGGCTTCAGCTTTGCTTTTGGGCCTTGGGCTTATTTCTTGGTGGGCTTTGATGCCGTTGTGACCCTTTGACCAAGAGGCGTATATCACCTTAGTCATTGACTAGGGTTTCTTATCATCACAAACACAACACACATATCTGTGTGTGTGCGTAGCTCTTTTTCTTTCTCTCATCTCATCCATGGAGGTTTGACTTAGGAGTTTGATGTGTCATCTTGTATAGCTGAGTGCTTGAGTGATCTCTTGTATTGTGAGGGAGAACGGATCAACCTAGTTGGGACGTTCTCACTATTTCTATTGTAATCGTTCGATTAGCACCCGTTTGGGGACTAATCTTTATCTTTCTGTTTTGAACCTTGATTGATAATAAATTACACCAAGGGGTGGTTGGTTGGGTGTAAAGATCTGCTTTGTCTGTGATATTATGTTTTATAACATGGTATCAGAGCACTGGTTATAGATCTTTCAGCCATCGAAGCTCTCTCGTTTTTTTTATTATAATCAACTTTTTGATTTTTCGAAACCCTAATTAATTTTTTAGGGTTTTATACTTTGGGTGGTGATTCTTGCTCTCTTGTCTCTTCTGGAAGCTTGTTTTGGTGGTGCCGTTAGTTTTCTTGGAAAATATTATTAGGGTTTTCACAAACCCTAATTTATTTTTTGGGGGTTTTGATTATGTGGTGCCCATGAAGCTTTATTAGGTGTTGCCGTTGATTTATTCGGTGGTGCCGTTAAAAATCTTGAAGATTGGATTAGGGTTTCTTGAAACCCTAATTTAATTTTTGGGGGTTTTCTCTATTATTGGTATCCTGGTATCACATTGGTGGTGGCGTTACCATTTTTTTGCTAATTTACACATGTACACTTGTTCGGGTTTGCTAACCCTAACTTATTACTATTTTGGGGGTTTCTGATTGGTGGTTCACCCATCCTCTAGACTAAGTGAATCTAGAGATTGGGTGTCTTTTTTGTTGTTTCTGCTGTAAGTCTTCTTTCATTTTTCTTTCTTGCCTCCTTCTTGGTTACTTTTATGGGTCACTGTTGTCTTGTGTGTGGGTGCAAACGGATTCGGTTAACATATTGACCCTCCAGCCTTGACTGGTGTGGATACCTGCTCTGGCCAATCCCGTTCCACAACTTGACATTCCTGGTGCGCACCTTCTGATTGTTTATTGTTGCTATATTTGTCTTGTTCTATCTGCTTTATTTTACCTGCCTTGGTTTTTCTATTTGGTTTGCTTTCTGCTTATTGCTTTGGGTGTTTTTTCTTGCTTTCTCTTTGTGTGTGAGCTATGAGTGCTAGTGGTGCTCCTCCTCCACCACCCAATGGTGGTGGAGGAAATGGTGGTGGTGGGGGCTTCCCTGAGACCACCACCAATCATGTTGCTCTCATCAGCAACTTAGATGCTGGAAACCCACTTCACATTCATAATAGTGATAATAGCAGCTCTGTCCTTATCCCTTTCAAGCTGTTGGGGACTGAGAACTATAGGATGTGGAACAATGCTATGAGACTTGCTTTACAAGCTAGGAACAAATTTGCTTTTGTTGATGGGTCTTGCTTAAGAGAGTCTTATACTGATGAAGTGTTGTGTACTCAATGGGATAGATGCAATGTTATGGTTCTTACTTGGATTATGAATGTGGTTTCTAGTGATGTTTATATGGGTCTTGTTTATTTTGAAAATGCTGCTAATGTCTGGAAAGAGCTTAATGAAACTTATGACAAGGTTGATGGTTCCATTGTTTATAATTTGCTTCAAAAAATTGGGTCTGTTAAACAAGGGGGTAGTTCTATATCTGATTATTATCATAGGTTAAACTCTCTATGGAGAGAGTTTGATTCTGTGTCTAAGATTCCTAAATGTGTTTGTGCTGTTAAATGTTCTTGTTCTGCTAGCACTGAATTAGCTTTGCATCAGCAAATCATGAGGCTTATGCAGTTTCTTATGGGACTTGATGACTGTTATCAGCCTGTTAGGACTGCTCTTCTCACCAGGGATCCACTCCCTGATGTTAAGGAAGCTTATGTCACTGTTTCTAGAGAGGAATCCCATAGGGGTGTTCCTGATAACTCTGATCATGCAGAGACAAAATTGAATGCTACTTCCTTTGCTGCTAAGACTTTTAATCAAAATAGGAGAAACACTTCCAATGTTTCTAATAGAACCCCTAACAAGGGCAATGGGTCTAAAAACTTTAGGGGTCCTAACCCTAATCTTTTGTGCACTCATTGCAATCAAATTGGTCATACTGTTGATAGATGCTTTGAATTGATTGGTTATCCTGTTGGTTATGTTAAAAAGGGGGGTAATAATCAAAGGCAAACTGTTTTTAAACCCAACTTTAATGCAAATTGTGATATCAAAACTAGAGAAAAACAAGCTTCCACTTGTAATTCTCCAAACTCTTTCACCACTGAACAAATGCAGAAGCTTCTCAACTTGATCAATGATTCCTCTGGCAACACTCAGTCTAACATGGCAGGTAGAATTTCCTTCTTTAATGCTAATGTTTGGTTCAATGTGAATTTTTCTAAGTTCTTTTGTGGGAACTCTAAATTTCTTGTTAAAACTATTACTTTGGGGTGGATTATTGATTCTGGGGCTAACCAACATCTTACCACTTCCACAATGGGTATGTTCAATGTTGTTGATATTTCCAACCTCAACATCTCTGTTGGTCACCCCAATGGCACTGTTGCCAATATCAGTCACATTGATGACCTCAAACTTTCTAACAATGTTGTTCTTCATGATGTGTTGGTTGTTCCTGGTTATTGTGTTAGCTTGATGTCTGTTAACAAACTTATTAAGGATAGTAAATTGTTTGTTGGTTTTGATGAGGATAAATGTTACATTCAGGACTTGGCCAAGGGGACTACTCTGGGGACTGGTAGTGAATCTGGGGGGCTCTACTTATTTGATGACCTTAAGACTAAAAGCCTTGGTACTGTTAATATTGCTATGACTTTTAATACCTCTAAGGATATCTGGCATTGTAGACTTGGTCATCCCTCTGACTAAATTCTCAATGCCCCCAAAATTGACCTCAAACTTTCTAGAAACACCTCCATATCTGTTTGTGAGACTTGTCACAGGGCTAAACAAACAAGGGAACCCTTTCCCTTGAGTGATCATAAGTCCAGTAAACTTGGTGACCTTGTTCACTTGGACTTGTGGGGCCCTTACAAGGTTCCTAGTAAGGAAGGGTATAGATACTTCCTCACTATTGTGGATGATTACTCTAGAGCTGTGTGGACCTACCTTTTGAAATATAAGGATGAAGTGTTTGAATGATTAACTCAATTTATTAATCTTGTTAAAACTCAGTTTGATACCAAAGTTAAAATTTTCAGATCTGATAATAGGACTGAATTTGTCAATAACAAAGTTCACACTATGCTCTCTTCTTTGGGTATCATCCATCAGACCTCCTGTGCTCATACCCCTCAGCAAAATGGGATTACTGAAAGGAAACATAGACACCTACTCAATGTTGCTAGGAGTCTTATGTTTCAGGGTGGGATTCCTATCATTTTTTTGTCTGAATGTATTTTAACTGCTGTTTATTTGATCAACAGGCTCCCCTCTTCTGTCTTAAATGGTAGGTCCCCCTATGAATTGCTTTTTAGCAAAAAACCAAATCTCTCTCATTTGAAATGTTTTGGATGTCTATGTTTTCTACTTGTCTGAATAACAGTGACAAACTCACACCTAGGTCTAAGAAATGTGTTCTCATTGGTTATTCTTCTGTTAAAATGGCTTATAAACTTTTTAGCTTGGATAATAGAAGAATTCTTTTCTCTAGGGATGTGAAATTCTATGAAACTGTCTTTCCTTTTAAAATGAAAAACAATAGTGAAAATGACTCAACTGATGTAGTTGTTACAAGTGATGTTGATCTCTTAACATTTTTTGACAACCAAACAAATACAAGTCCCAATGATGATGAGAGAGCATCGCCTGGTTTGGATGGTAGGGTTCACCCCACTACTGATGATGCCTTTGAGGATCATCAAGAGGAGAACCCTGCAACCACCATAGGTGAGAATGTGCAAACCTGCTCTGAGGGAAATCTTGAAAATGAAAATTCTTCTAGTTATTTCATTGATCATACTGGGGACCATTCTATAAAAGAGGAGCAACCTGTTAGAAAGTCTAGTAGACCTACTAAGCTGCCTGCTAAGCTTAATGATTTTGTCCTTGATAGCAAACTTAAGTATGGTATTGAGAAGCATGTTAATTACTCTAGGTTGAATACCACCAACTTTTGCTTTGCTACCACTCTTAACAAATCTGTTGAGCCATCCACCTACTATGAAGCTGTGAAAGATAGTAGGTGGGTTGAGGCTATGAACAATGAAATTGAAGCCCTTTTAAGGAACAATACTTGGACCTTAGTTGATCTTCCTACTAATAGAAATGCTATTAACAATAAATGGATCTATAAGATCAAATACAAGTCCTCTGGTCTTGTTGACAAGTTTAAAGTTAGGGTTGTTGTTAAAGGTTATAGTCAAAGGGAAGGCATTGATTTTGATGAGACTTTCGGTCCTGTTGTTAAAATGGTTACTGTTAGGTGTCTTGTTAGTATTGTTGTCTCTAATGATTGGCCTATTTTTCAACTTGATGTTAACAATGCTTTCTTGTATGGTGATCTTGATGAGGACATTTACATGACTCTTCCCTTGGGGTTCAGTTGCAAGGATAAAGGTAAGGTGTGTAAGCTTAATAAAGCTTTGTATGGTCCCAAGCAAGCCCCAAGGCAGTGGAATGCTAAACTTACCACTGTCTTGGTTGAGCATGACTTTTGCCAAAGTAAATTTGATTACTCTCTTTACACTAAACAGAATGGTAACATGTTTATTGCTCTTCTTGTTTATGTTGATGATTTTATCATTACTGGTAACTGCATTGAGGAAATTGAATCATTTAAATGCTTTCTTAAAACCAAATTCATGATTAAAGACATTGGTATTATGAGGTATTTCTTAGGTATTGAGGTTCTTAAAAACTCCAATGGGATCTGCATGACCCAAAGGAAGTATTGTCTAGAGCTCATAGATGAGTTTGGTTTGCTTGCAGCTAAACCTGTTGCAACCCCCTTACCTGAAAATTGTGTTTTGGCTGTTGATGAAAGCAAGGATGATAAATTTCTGTTAAATGTGTTTGAGTATCAAAGATTACTTGGGAGACTTATTTACCTAACCCATACCATAACTGATATATCTTATGTTGTTCATTGCCTTAGCCAATACATGCATGCACCCCTTCAGTCTCATCTTAAAATAGCCTTAAGGGTTATTAGATATCTCAAGAACTCTCCTGGTATTGGTATTCAGTTCTATAAGGATACATCTTTAAAGGTGCCTTGTTTCACTAATGTTGATTGGGCTAAATACCTTAAAACCAGGAAGTCTGTGTCTGGATACTGTGTATTTCTTGGAAGGTCTCTTGTCTCTTGGAAGAGCAAGAAGCAACCCATAGTATCCAAATCCTCAGCTGAGGCTGAGTATAGGTGTATGGCAAGTGCCACTTGTGAGGTTATTTGGATCACTAACTTGCTTAGTGATCTAAAGTTGAAATCCTTGTTCCCTGTTGATCTTTATTGTGATAGCAGTGCAGCTATTCAGATTGCTGCCAATCCTATTTTTCATGAGAGGACTAAACATTTTGAAGTTGATGTTCATTTGGTAAGGGAAAAGGTTCAGGATGGTGTTATCAGTACCATCAAGGTTGCCTCTCTTGATCAAACTGCTGACATTATTACTAAGGCTCATGGGATTCATCAGCACCTGAAACTTTGTGAACAGCTGAGGCTTGTGAACATGTTTGGTAAATGATGTTTTCTGCTCTCTCATTTGTCAGATTGAGGAAGGGTGTTGTTTTATCAATCTACCAAAGGGTGCACTTAACTTTGGTATTGTGTTATATTTTTTGGCTTGTGCTTGTTATTTTCAGGTTTCTTGTTTTTGGGCTTCACTTTGCTTTTGGGCCTTGGGCTTATTTCTTGGTGGGCTTTGATGCCGTTGTGACCCTTTGACCAAGAGGCGTATATCACCCTAGTCATTGAATAGGGTTTCTTATCATCACAAACACAACACACATATCTGTGTGTGTGCGCAACTCTTTTTCTTTCTCTCATCTCATCCATAGAGGTTTGACCTGGGAGTTTGATGTTTCATCTTGTATAGCTGAGTGTTTGAGTGATCTCTTGTATTGTGAGGGAGAACGGATCAACCTAGTTGGGACGTTCTCACTATTTCTATTGCAATCGTTCGATTAGCACCCGTTTGGGGACTAATCTTTATCTTTCTGTTTTGAACCTTGATTTATAATAAATTACACCAAGGGGTGGTTGGTTGGGTGTAAAGATCTGATTTGTCTGTGATATTATGTTTTATAACACCTTCCGTGGCCAACCTCAAATATACACCGAGATTCGTCATAATTATTTTTTTGTTACTTGGTATCGGACTTCAAATTACGAGCCAACTACTATGAGAAAGGTTATTATCTTTTTAATAGAATGAATTAGCGCAAGTGAGCTTCTGTCGACTTATTTTTTCGCTAGATTCAGCTGTTTTACCATCGTTATAAAAGATTACTATTCTAACAAGTGAATCATTTTTTTTGTCATTTTTTGACATAACATCAGTTGTGATAAATTTGAAAAAATCACGCCAATTAAATTTCTTTCTGGTCCACCAATAATTTTTTTTTTCAACTAAGGTTTATTTAAGTCCGCCACAGCATGCCTTTTCCGTCTATAGCGAATAGGTAATTTAGCTACCTCCGCAGCAACAATTGCTTCATCGGGAGCTGTCGTCGTAGGATCCGTAATAGTGAGCCCCGGCCCGACATGACGTTTACTGTGAATCAAGTCTTTTCTTTGAGTAAAGCCAAAGCCTTTAGCGACTAGCCTGACCTTTTCCTCCTAAGAGGAATCACGACCACCACATTCCCTTAAAACCTGGTAGTGAGCATACTTCTTATAAAGCAAATTAAACCTTCTCTCATATTTAATGCAAAAAATTAAGAGGTACCACCAAATCAACATGTTGTACATTTTTTAATGCATAAACTAAAACATGTTTTAAGTAGTACAATATATTAATGCATATGTATAACCATAACGAACATAAAAAAATTTACAACAACATATTACATTTAATACTATAATTAATATTATAATTAAAACACCCTCTTATCACAATTTATAAATAAAACAACATATTGTACAAATGTCACTTCAACCTATTTTTTTCAAAACTAATCATACATGTATAATTTAAACATGTTTGTGGGTCTATTTTTTATTGCTTTATATATGTATAATCGCCGACTCTATGATTAAAAAACCACTAAGTGGTTGTTATATATTAATGAAGAGATGTATGTAGTGTTTCGTTTACCTTTTCCAGATCAATTTGTGATTATTCCCGGATACTCGCATCTCCTCCTAACTTCCACCAACTCCGACTAGATCTGGTGGACACATTTCGATGATTATCTGAAAAAACAGACGACCACAATCCGGCGATGAGAAACACACACATGTTGTCGGTGATAAACACATCTCGCCATCCAATAGCAACAACGTCATCATATTAAAAACATGTGTTTTCTATATATATAATTGATCAATTTTGTTTATTAAAAATGTTGAGAAAAAAACTAACCTTGAAAAGATAGAAGCGGAATAGTTAACTAATATTGTACATTAGATACACGAAAAAAATAAAGAACCGATCCACTGAAACTCTTGTCACCGAGCGATTGTGTGAAACTAGGAATAAAAAGAGAATTGCGGCTGCAATTTAGATCCATAAACGTAGTGATGACCATTCATTGATTTTTGTTTCATAAATTAATAATTAACAAAATGGGGAAGTGACTAAAAGATGATTGGTGGTTATGACTTACAGAGGGAGATAAATTAAGATGAGAGAATAATGGTTGGTAAACAAAATTATAAGAGTTTTTTTAGGTTAAAGTTAAATACATGAAATTTCATTAATACCCTTTTGACTTTACAGGTAATGTGTTTGTTTTTTATTTAATTACACCAATGACACAATGAAGAGATTCTTATAATTCAAAATCTTATGAATGGGACCAGGATCTAACTTGGTAGCTTGACCCGACATATATGTAAATTGTGTGATCATTGGTGTTGGGCTGGTTTCTCTAATTTGCACCAATTCAATGTAGCTGATGGTGTTTGGTCCGTGTATATTTTTTCATATAGGAGTGACGTGTATTGGTTTCATACAAGTCAAAAAAATGAGATGCACGTATTCGAAATTCAATTTTGCACTTGTTTGAAACAAAAATTAATTTTTCTTATTCTAAAAAATGGGATGCTCGTATTTTTTAAAGACATTGGTGTTGATGATTATGATGATAAATATTTTGGATTTAGCCTGGTATTTATAAATGTGGAGTTTTAAAACAATGTGACGTGACAAAGAGACGCGACAAAGTGACGAGATTATTTGACGAGATCGAGATCAATGGTTCTAAGAATCCACAAAAATTCTCGCCATACGCAAAATTATTATAACTGAAAACATTTTATTGAAAAATATTTTTCGACAAAAGATTTGATTACAGAGTATCCGCCGCCACATTTCTCAAGTACCCTACTATAACGCCAAAAGTAATTAATATCCCTCGATTAAAATTATGTTTTTAGGAAATTTAGATGAAAACTATCGATTCAGAAGTTATAACCAAGAAAAACAAATTATCGCGCCGAAAAATCTATTCATAGGGTACCCGTCGCCGCATCGCGCGGGTACCCTGCTAGTTTTAACAATACATAAATATAGATTATAATAAGAAAAGTTTACGTTGGACTAGGGATAGGATGAGCTCGGATCAATCCCGTCCCGAATCTGTCTCGATTAAGTGCTCTTGATTTTTTTTTGATCTAAACCTAAAAAGTTATGCACCGATCCCGTATCAAACGGGATTCGGGACCAGAAAATCGGGATTTTCCCGGTTTTTTCGGAAATTTCCCGATTTAGTACCGGTCCCCGTACCGAATTAGTGTTCTCAAATTTTTTTTCGAATTTTTTTTCACCTTATTTCATAGTCCCGGTCCCGTATCGAACGAGATTCAGGTACCAAAAATCGGTACGGTTCCGGGTACAGTTCGGGTTCGGATTCGGGATTGGAATCAAGAAAAATATTTCTGCTAATTTTAATTTTGTGTTTAGTAAACTTGAGTGGTTGTTTTTCATTTTGACATCCTTCATCACAAAAGGAGAAACGACTCTTATGTTGGCATACTTAGTTTTAAACATTATAAACTAGTATATTTCGTAATTAGGATTTGTGAGAAATTGGTTAGTTATGGTAGTTACTAGTTACGACGAATTTGTGATGGAAAAGGTCTATTCTTGGTGGCTAATCCACAATGCTCCAAGTCATCCATGGCTTGGAGCATTTATGGCAATAAATGATATATTTGTTATCACTTGAAACATTTATGAAAATCTTTGAAAGTACAAAGCTATTGCTTAAAAGACTTGGTTAGTGCTAAGTCTTTCTTACAAACATTGTAAAAAGCTTTGGTAGTTAATGGTAAAAAGCTTTTGAATAGCTTTTTCAAATAGTGAAAAGCTTTTGTTGGAACAATGTTAGAGCATCTCCATTGCACTAAGTCTTAAAGACTTGATGCATTTAATGCATTAACTAGCCAATACATTTAAAAGCATAACTTTGAAGAATGACTTGGTGTTTACCAAGTCATTGATGAAAAACTTTTCAAAAAGCTTATGTTGCATTGTCAAAAACCTTATAAAATGACTTTTTACTATTCTAAAAAGCTATGAACAACTTTTGCCATTGCACATGCTCTTAGAAACGACTATAAAAGTATGGGTCGGAAGTTTGGTGGTGATCTTTACTGTCAAAAAACTGTACGAATTACATCAGAGATATGCTAAATAACTGAACATAATAACACTCAAATCTATGTAATCCTATCTGCTCGTCACTTGATAGTAAGCATTTTTTGCTTTTTGATGCAAAGATGTATATCTGCAAAGATAATCCTACTATGCGTGTTTTCTGCCTTGTCGCTTTTAGGCCTTATTTCATCTACGGAGATGAAAATCTGATGTGTGTACGTCTCATCACATGTTTCTGTTCCTCTCATTATGCAGGATAGAAACCAGCTGACTTTTTCTGGTGTTTGATTGTATCCTGTGATGTTTTAACTTTGAACACTTCATATACTTAGGTCATTTGCTTTGCACCGATCACCCTACGTCAAGACCTTGTAACCTGAGTGAACATAAGTTAGCATACATGTTTTATGATGATTAGATGGCATGGGGGGTTCCATCTTGCATTGTCCAACCTTCTTCGGGTGTCTTTTGAGCTTTAGCTACGAGCGCATTGATTCTCACTTTAAACTCTTCATAGTCTCTCTGTCATGAGCATTATAATAATTGAATGTTTTAGGCATTTGATTATTAGTCAAATACTAGCATGTCAGGTAAATGAAACAGGTGACCATTTTGGAAACAGATCAAGAATCCAAGATAAGGCAAACCAAATCTCACAAATAACAGACACAAGCCACAAAGGATAAGCATCATGAACTGGGTGAGTGACAGGGTATTGCATGAAAAATCCCAAAATAATCAGTCGCAATACAATCACCACACGAATAGCTCAAATTGATAATCTATATAATCCTAATAAAGCATAAAATAAATAAAAGCCAAAAAAAAACAAAATAAGCTCAAACTGATTTGTCATAATGTAACATTTAGATCAGGTTTAGAACATGAATCCAGATTAACATAAACTCTAAAGAAAGCCCAGGATAAAAGCTGAAAAGAATGAAATAAAACAGTTTGCATTTGCTAGAATTCGGTCCACTGAGATTGGGCCATTTCAAGTTATCCACTATCAAATCCCAAGCAAAACAGAAACGTGAAAGGAAAAAGTCGTCGGTGTTGTACCACGTAAAGAGAAGTCTCAGAAGGCAGTCCAAGACGAACCCCATTTGTAACAGGTGGTGAGAGTGACATTGTTAGAGAAATTCCTCTTGAAATATATAAGGAGTCCTGGAGTACCACATAGAAGATATGTTGATATGGAGAAATCCTCGAGCACAACTGTTAGGGAATCCTCGAGCCCAACAGTTCAGCTCATGGATTCCTCCATATCAATATTTCTTCCATCTGTCCTCGGGGACTCCTTAGATATTTTCCATATTGTTACACCAGCCAAAATATTGTGATTCTTCATTTCCAAGAAGTTCGTTAACAACCTCCATGGCAATTTTTCCCACCTCTCTTTTTTGTGATCTTGCTGTTCTTTTTCTTCAACTTTTTATTGTCTTTTTTTAGCTTATCAATGTCCGAGGCATGATCGGGAAAAGAGTAGCGGCGGTCAGACACGACCCTACCAATACCCGGGAGGCCCTTGCTTGGGGGAACTCTCATCATGATCTCCTCCTCCGTGTACGGGACACCGTTGGGGGTGTTTGAACCTAAATCCCGTAAATAATATATTTAAAAGCCCAAAAATATATATATGTAAACTTTATTTCATAGAAGATATGTTGATATGGAGGAATCCTCGAGCACAACTGTTACGGAATGCTCGAGCCCAACAGTTCTGCTCATGGATTCCTCCATATCAACATTTCTTCCATCTGTCCTCGGGGACTAGTTAGATATTTTCCATATTGTTACACCAGCCCCAAAACAATGTGATTCTTCATTTCCAAGAAGTTAGTTAACAACCTCCCTGGCAATTTTTCCCACCTCTCTTTTTTTGTCAAGATCAACGTTTTTGATTGAGAACCCCGTTAGACTTACAAGCCCTTGACATAACAATGAAGGTGTTCAGCATTAAGATAATATGAGGGCGTTCACCTATTTGATACAAACCTGAATATGGAAATTTCCATCTACATGTTTATCAAGAACCATCTTCAACGTCCCGAACAGATCAAAGCTTTCAAGTCCCTTTGCTACATATATGACCGATAGCCTTTCCACAGATGTAAAGGTGATGGGAGGAGCACTAATGGTAGTTCCAGTTGGACGACCTGATATGATTCACATAAAACAGTTAATGATCGGAAATATTAGAACACAAACAAAAGTAGTATTTGTAAGAATTATGACTTACCAGTAAGCAGGGTTGGGAGGACTCTGAATACGCTTGAAATGACACAGTACATCACCATCTCTTCGTTCACTAGGAGGGAAATGCCCATCTGTCACAAGCCATTTCCCATCAACAAAAAAGTCGTGTTGTGAAGCTTTTTCCTTCATCTTCCAGTCTTCAAACTGAGACTTGCTGCAGATTAGGCGAATAATTCCCTCATCGGCAGTTTCAACACGTTCAGGACCTCCTAGCTCTTTTATCTTGCTTGATATTTCTTGATTTGCTATAACCTAAAACAAATAGTGCATACTCTTTTTATTTCATAAATGAAATCATGCCATATAAAACTTTAGAAAAAATCCAGTATGCGCATACAATCATTTCTCTTGTTGCTTTTGAATATATGTGTTGTCCTTCCTCTTATAACAGATGTGAAACGACTCAACACCATTCGTTATTTTCCACAAACTGTATATTAGATACGCAACATCAAATATTGCATAACAATGCAAGTTATAATAGTTTCGAGATTAACTGTTACTCACAAATATATCCTTTTCCTGAGCGAAACTAAAGGCACCAGTGGTATGAGTATGTACTTGTTTATTTCTTGCTTTCTTTCCACATAATGAGAGTTTCTGCATTTCATTTTATCGCACCACAATCTCAATAACTATTTTATAAGAGTTAACTTAACAGATAAAATAAAATGCAAGTCATAATTCTATGAAAATATTTGTATCTATTCCGTAATTCACAGTTGTAACCTTTTAGACAAAATTCATACTCTTCTTACAGGTTTACATTTCAATTGTTTTCTTGGGACTTTTTATAAAGGCTATAACCTAAGTTATGGAATTCCTGAAGCTAACTTGCAGGGAACCCTTACCCTGAAGCCAACTATGACCATGCATGCAGGGAACCCTTACCCTGCAAATTATGGCATGAGATCTACGAATCAAATGAATCTTGTAAGTCATCTTGCAATTTTTCTTTCTTTCTTCGTGGTGTAGTGTCTAAAACATCCTCATTCACACACTTATCTCCATGTTGTTACCTTCTACTTTTTATATTTAATCATAGAAGCTACTCTTAAAAAATGTCATGTATGTTTTGTGTCTCGTCTAACGTATCTATGATTTCATGTATGTTTTGTGTCTCGTCTAACGTATCTATGGTCATGCTAGGGTGATTTGCAGTCATCGTTCTATTTGAAAGACCAATTAATTAATAGTTTAAGCAGCAAGTTATTACTTTTGTAGCAAGCTAAGGAAATGACAACATGACCACACCCAAGCCGACCCTAATCTGTGCTAGACAATGACCTGTTATGACCAGATTCTTCTAGACCGACCCTAATGTGTAACATGTTATGAAGCAGGGTAATGATGAACTGAATTAGCTACTCATAAGGTAAATGATGAACTTTAAATTTACCCATTTGGCATTTATGGTCTTCAAAAATGCATTTAGGCGATATTCAATGACTAAGAAGAAACAATATATTTTCATGTCCATTCGATGAACTTGATGTATGACGTTTAGTTGATAGGCATCCACACGAAATGCAATAATAAGAATAAAACTATCGAAAGTAAATAAGTCACATATATCTATATATTGATTGATTTGAGGAATGCTTAAAATTTATAAATCCTAATTATAAATTACTCGTAACAAAATTTATAAACCCTAAGTATAAATTTAAATTAAACCATACCTTGTGAGTTGTGAGAATGTGGTTGATTCGATAAATCTTTCTTATGTCATCGGCAGTCTTTATATCATGATGTATGACGTTCAACTTGTCATTCCTGTTACTTTGAAAGTAACTCGAACCTTCTGACGTATCGCAAACAACCGTCACATCTTCCATAAGAAGCATGATCTATAAACATAGTTGTATATTTCGTTATCAGGTGTTAAATGTTGCAAACATAAGTTGCAAAGATTAAAAAAAATATATATATGATAAAATGTTGAATACCTATTCTCAAATCTGGTGGTCAGCTACAACATCTAAGAAATAACGGCTGTCATGAAATGATGTTACAAAGATTATGTATGTAATTATGTATGTATCCTAGCTAGGTTAAACAATCATGAATCTGGGTTATATGGCCCATTAACTGAAGGCAGCCCATTTTCATCATGGTTTGAGTTTGTTCTATTTGGCCCAGTACTTGGATCAAATGTTTACAGCCATTTTATTTGGCCCGTTATAGTTGGATCACTTACAAATTCTTGATAACCAACCGAAGTTTTTCTTTTTCTTTGTTGATGTAAAAAGCATAAATAAAAAGAAAAAAAACAAAAACAAAATAAAGGTCAAACTTATATCTTTTATATAATAAAAGAATTAGAATTTTTGAGAATTTTAGTAAAAAATGAAGGTTATAGAAAAAATAATTGGATGAATCGAATAGCATTTTGACACATAAGCATAATCAAACAATTTGATTGGTCCAAAAAAGTCAAAATTAAATTCAGTTTAGTCAAAATTAAAAATTTTGGTGGAGGAACATAAAAAAATATGTGTCAAATTTGTAAAAATAAAAACTTAAAAAATGATGAGGGGATTAATAAAACTTTAGTGCTTGAGATCTAAAAAAATTAGATTGACTTAAGTGTAAACTTATATTTTTCCATATTTTTTAATAATTTGGAAAAAAAAACATAATACCCCTTAAAATTTATAACTTATATGTAATATTAAAAAAAATCAACAAAACACATAATTATAAATATTCAAATAAAAACACAAATTCTTGTCTACTTTTATTTTGACACTTAACAAAGTCCAGGAATGCAATATACGTAAATTATTATTAACACGAATATAAATATCAAAATACATGCAGGACCTCAAACATCGGTGTGAGCGGGAAAATAAATAGACGAGATTCTACATATTGCAACAACATGTATTTTTGCAAGGTCGTTATGTGTTAGTAAACACACATTGTCTAGAAAAATGATAGCTAACATTTCAATTTAAAAAAGTCAAATCCTTTATGCAACAAATATTTATACAAAATATCAATTAATATTATCATATAATAAAAAATCAAGTTAAAATCGTAGATTCATGGGCAACATAATGATTTAAATACTAAAAATTACCCCCTTTATCCAATAAGGGGAATTGATAAATCCCGAATAAAATACTCTATTTGTATGTGAGAGGTGAGATCTAAGTCCCAATATGAGTCGTTGATTTAGTTTGTAGTGTATGGTCCCCTGTTTGGACAGACATCTGAACCATTGTTTCTGATTCTTCCATACCCACCCTTATCTTTATTGTATCCCGACCATACATCTCATCACTTCCATGTCTTCCTCTCACATTTTTCCAAAACCACACATCTTTCTTGAGTTCTGAACTTACGATTTGTTGCTTTTACATGATGGAAGTGATAGATCATGCCCATTGAAGCAGAGATCTAATTGAGGTTTATGCTTTTGTGGGTTTTGAAGTCTATGATTTCTTGATGCGTGTGGGTTTATTGATATAAACAACGTATATCTTCTCTTGTTTCAGTTTATGATTTCAATGTTCAGTAACTTGATTAAATGGGTTCCTGAATTAACAAACTAAGATCGTCACTATTTATTCGTTTTCTCCGGTATAGGTTTGTCAACCTCAAGTATGGGGTTTTTCAGAAACGTGATCCCACTACATACCTCATTTATAAATGGGTTATTAGGTGCAATGATACCCACAAACACTCCTTATTCGGACAAAGGTATGTGTTTTATAAGATTTTGTTTTTCTTTCGATTTTTGTAGAAAAAATAATATTGATTGTTCTTGGTTTGCTTTGTTATTTACTTATATGAATTAGAATTACATCTGCATCTATGTTGTTAAGTGACATGATGCATCTTTTAACCAAGAACTTTTACCACAGCGTCACTTTTAATTCTAACTGAATGAGGGTTTTGATTAAAAAAATAGGTATTTTTAAGACGAACATGTAATTTGGGGGTTTTAGTTTAGATTTGTTTTTGGTGATCAAGATGATATTCATGTATGCTTTTTTATGAAAGTGTTATATGTTGGTTATGCTTGAATGATGCTAAAAAATTGATAATTTTTTCTATTTAAATGGATACGCCGACCTACTGTAGTCGACGTACTCTTGCGAGTCAAGTTGTAAAAGCCATAGATGTTCTTTTGTTAATCCTTTTTGTGGGAGGTATGTGCCAACTACAAGAACAGGTTTAGGGGATGGCATATGTTGTTGTGGAATCGTCATTGTATGTATTAAATTTTACACTTTTGTTTTTGTTTTATGGTAATTGAGTTTGTTCACCTGATTTAACATTGTTTAGTGGGTTTCAGGAAACCCAAACAAGAGCTATAATGAATTTGAAGCATAATGAAGTGGGCAACTAAGTGATTAGGGTAAAGCATCTATTGGTAAGTGCCTTTTCCATTACAACAAATTAGGATAAACGATCACGTCAGATATTGTTTATAAATGCCTTATTTTACATATTGTAAAGCAACTAAGCGCATGAACGGATAAGTATTGCTACTTATAAGCATATATAAATATATACCAACAGTTAATAGAACTTGAAAAATCAATTTCACTATGTAACTGATTACTTACTAGATTAACTACATTTAAGGGGTATATAAGATTCCTTATTAAAACTTCTTATAGATTGTGTATTGGATTTTGATTTATTTTAAAAAGGATATGTTTGATTTTCACTAATGTTTTTACTGATTATTGTAGTGATTGTATCAATGAAAGGTTGGAGCATGTATGCTCTATCAGAAAAGCTTGGATGAGATGGAGTCATGGTCTACGATTGATTTCAACTCAGCCTTGGATGAAGGAGACGAAGGTGCTAATTGGTTCATTTAAAGTACTAGGAAACCGAGTTGATAGGTTCGCTTAAATGAAGGTACATCAATCAAAATCTTATTAGAGATTTCTGAATGACTAAGGTGTTTACAACTTCTTAGCCTTATTATAATTTAGTATGTGCGCATTTAGATATCCTGAATCACCTGCCTATGTAATGTCGATTTAGAGGACATAAGTTTCTATATGAATTGAACAATAAAAATCAACAAAACTAGATCATTAACATATATGAATTTAACATTCTATTATTTCTTCACAGAGAAACGTTGTTGAATTCACAATATGGTATGTCATGGCTACAAGATTTGAGAAAAAAGCAATAGAAAAGATGACACTCCAATTCATGATTGTTGTCACCTCCTGTCGAGTCTCAAGATACAAAGGTATGCCATAATATCTGAAACAAACTATTCTTACCCTTTACTTGCTACACTAACATAAGAACGCCCAACTACATATTTACGGTTATTTATAAAATGTTTAGCACACTGAGAGAAGAAAGAAATAAAAGTAAAGTAGTATAAAACAAATATAAGTTAGCTTTAAAAAAGAATTATAGTATAGTTAGAAGAAAATGCAGTACCTTTTAAAATATAAGATAAAGAGCAGCGAGTTAATATTAAAAAGAAATGTACCATACATCATACCATTAGGAAAACAAATAGAACACTAAGCTTACAAATGTAGGCATATTAACCATATTAGGTAGTTGGTAGGAAAAACGTTAACAGTAGCATTTGACCTTGATACAAAATGGTGGCCTTGAATTTAAGTGTTGTATAGTTGTGCCATGATGGTACCATATTGCAAATGAAAAAAATTAGGCATTAGTGTGGCAAAATAAGGCATGGTACTAGATACTACTACATGTGTATTTAGCTTTTGATATGCTGAGAAACATAGCATATTAGTGTGATTAAATAAATGTATTTAGCTTTTGTGCGGTTGTAGAAGGGTTGTTTTGCTTTTGTTAAAACAAGATCCAAACATCCCTTTTGCTGCAAAAGGGGTGTTTGGTTGCTGTTAAAATAGGATCCAAACACCCCTTCTGCTGCAAAAGGGGTGTTTGGTTGCTGTTAAAACATGATCCAAACACCCCTTCTGCTGCACAGTTTAAGAATATGTTCGAACATGCAACCTCTGATATAATTTCTTAGTTATTTGTTGCTGGAAAAAGTATGACTTTCTGCACCAAATGATTCTCATACGTGCATATTTGGATACTTTGCAACTGGTCTTAGCAATGGGTTAGTTAACCGGTAAATTGGATAAGCACATGTGGTCTTGACTCTTGAGTAGTAAAGTCAGATGCATTTATTAAAAACACATGACATTATCATATAAATAAGCGTTTCTTCTGATTTTTTTTCTTATATATCACTTTATTTTATTGATTTTGACAAGCAACACCCTATTTATCAAATAAATAAGCCTTTATGCTCATTATTTTATAATCTGTAGTATTCTTTTATTGATCTTGACAAGCAGCTCACGATGGACGGGATGTAATATGCCTGTCAATTACTCTAGCAGGCGTCTTCCCGGAATTGCAACTTACTTTACTGCTATAGATTTGGCCTTGCTTTAAGCATTCAAATCTGGTATATTTGTGGTTCAAACCAGCAAGAAAGGTATTGGTTTCAAAAACGATTCTACAATGTTCTCTGGAAATGATGATTTTGACCTCAAAAATTGTTTAACATATGACCAATGTATTTCTCTACATGAGAAACTTTGCAAGATCCGGATGAGAAGCTCATTGTTTCTTAAAGATGAGAAGTTAGCACGAAAGAAGCGACACTCAACTGGTTAGACATAGTCGGATAGATCTATTATTGTATGTGGTTCCGATGACTACATGGAGTGTCTAATTTCTGGCATAACATTTTAGAATGTGTGATGTAATATTTTATAAGGGATTTTATTGTGGCCAAATATCCCTCGAGTTATGTTTTCAAACTATGTTATGTAACTATACTCCCATATCCGTCTAATCTAACAGATATGGAAACCGCTAGGTTAGCAACGCCCACCGTTACTTTTGTAATAGTTGTTTACTGTAATGTTTATAACTATCTAATAAAACTCTTTTTAACGTATTGCCCAATGTTCGTTGTATTTCGTATATACGCTACTTCCACATAACGCCCTACTACCTCCTTCCACCCCTCACTCTATAAACATTGCCCCAAATACCCCCTGCGAAGCGCGGGCATTAATCCTCATTTAATATTGTAATATAAAATAATATTAAATATCACAAAATCATGAATTTATAAATCGTGTACGTGTCACGTTGATGTAAATGGTTTATTAATTGATAATTAAGATATAACTATTTAGAATGAAATATCAAAAGTAAAAAGAATATGAAATTTGAAAAATAAAAGTCGCAGTGAATTTATATTAATTTACACGGTACACAATAAAACAACAAGATAATTAAACATATAAACATTAAATGTTCTTAAAAAACATATATACTATACACAAAATTGTAATAACAAAATTATTACTTAATGTATCATTTATGTTTAAATTACGTGCGTGCACGGACATTAAAACTAGTGTCATAATGTAACATTTAGATTTATGACATGTTTAGAACATGAATCCAGGATTAACATAAACTCTAATGAAACCCTAGGATAAAAGCTGAAAAGAATGAAATAAAACAGTTTGCATTTACTAGAATTTGGTCCACTGAAATTGGGTCATTTTCATGTTATCCGCTATCAAATCCCAAGCAAAACAGAAACGTGAAAGGAAAAAATCATCGATGAGGCGGTCCAAGACGTACCCTATTTATAACCAGGTGGCGAGAGTGACATCCTGGAGTACACATAGAATATATGTTGGTATGGGGGAATCCCCGAGCACAACTATTTGGGAATCCTCGAGCCCAACATTTATACTCATGGATTCCTCCACATCAAAATTTCTTCCGTATGTCATCTAAACATGACTATGTATATACTTTGAGAAGAATTTCTCTAAGACTGTCACCCTCGCCACTTGGATACAAATGGGGTTCATCTTAGACTACCTTTTGAGACTTCTCTTTACGTGGTACAATATCGACAACTTTTTCCTTTCATTTATCACGTTTTGGTTTTGCTATCCTCGAGGAGGGGAACTATTGAGGGAGGCATCGTAGCATCAAGTTCATTTCATCCATCTTTCATTGCCACTCCCTCGCTCGAGCTTCTTCACGAGCATTTGCCTTCAATGCCCATTGTTGCATATGTTCCTCCACTTGCACTTGGTGTTCCACTTGTACCTACATTTTATCAAGTCACCTTACATCAGAAAGCTTAAATATAAACAACATAAAATATTAGAAAATCATTCCATGTACTATTCATTAGAAGGTATATTTTTTTATTCTTTTTATTCTTTTATTAAGTTGTAATTGTTGAATTACGATTTATTTAGAGGTATAATTATTAGGCTCCAGTTCCTCCATCACTGATGACGAAATTACGGGTGAATCGGCCATTAATTGTGATTGTGTTTTGAATGGTCATCGATTCTGATTACACCAAATGTATTGTAACACCGGAAAGAAGTGCTTAACCAGAGGGTTTAAATTTAGAAATGTTTTTTGGTATTGATGATGATGATGATGTGGATATCGGATTTGATGTTGGTTGTGTTTTGAATGGTGGGATTGTGTTTCTAGATTTGTTAGTTGATGATGATGATGATGTAAGTGTTAGATAAATGACTAAAAGTGTAAAACTAAATTCCAAATTGACGAAATTACTAACTCTAACAGGTTAAAAAAAGTCAATGGGAAAGTCAACAAAATTTGGTCAAAAATCGACGTGGCACTAGGTATATAGGACATAAAAAAGTTTGTTGTATATAATGGCTCAATGTGAATAATACATAATGTATTTGTGGCTTTTACCCTTTAGAAAATTGTGTACAATTCTCATAAATTTTTTAAATATCCACATAAACTTCTCAAACAAAGTGATTTGAGAAAATTAAGTTGTTATTATTGACAAACAAAACAAACGTATTTGAGAACTTGATATAAGCCCTAAAACATGCTTTTCGCTTAAGATCTTGCATATTAGGTGGTACAATTTCTTTCCTTTAAGGGCATCCACAATGGTTGGACCTTTTAAAAGGTCTAAAAATTAATAAATCATTCATTTATAAAGCTTTTCGCTTCATAAACTCTTTTTCACTATGTATTAAACTTTTCAAGTTTATAAATTCTCAATATTTACACATGCATTAAATTTTTAAGAGGTCTAATATTCTAGACCTATTCATTATAAACCTATTTATAAACCTATTTCCGTTATGATTTACAAGTTTTTAGACATCTTCATCATTTAATAAACCTTGCTTAAACTACCATAGCAGATGCCTTAACATGGGTGGCATTCCACCCCAAAATTTTGTTGGAAAAATAGTTTAGGATTTCACCCCAAAATATTTTTGGAAAAATAGTTTGTAAAATGAGTTTTTGAAAACTTTTTATACAATTTAATATTTGAACATTGTTAATGCAAAGTAATTGCCTAAAAACATTATTAGTGTTAACTAATCTTTCTTAGTTTTGATCACGACAAATTAAAAAGACATTTATCGTCAAATACAATCATAAGACGAATTATCAAACAAACACTATCATCAAGGTAATAATCATTTAAGTATTACACTAACATATCTTAATCATGATTAGTGATCATAAAAGTGATTAGTCCTAAACTTACATTTTGTCAAATGTGACACAAGATTTTTTAATAATAAACTATCTTTTTAAGAAAATATTTTATTAAAATAGAAAATGTAAATTTGAATATGGCATATTCCAAATGCAAAAAGAATATCCTTTGAAGGTAAAAACTTACCTCAGATATTACTTCCCCACTAAAAGACAAAAGGGATCGGAGTCTACTCCCACGGCTCTTTAAATGCCTATGCGGTTCCATAGTGATAAGGAACCGCAAGACAATTAAGGAAACGCGCTCAGAGAGACGTTGGCTTTTGTCTCCTATAAATAGTGGATCAAATCTGCATTTTCCATGAACCTTTTTGGAGACTCTTTTTGCCATCTTTCTCTTTTCTAATTCCTAATCATTTTTAAATAATCACTTAATGTGTTAAGTATGTTTACTTATGATTATCCCCCTGATCTATTTCTTTACCTTGTCCAAAGAGAAGATTACTCACATACTTGTGATGTGTTTAAAGATGAATCCTTGATGAAGATCATCCTCTCCTAAAGATCTAGTCATGTTCATCATTGCTTTTATTTGTGTCTTATGTAGATCCAATGTATTTGTGTATACGTTTAGTTGTGTCAATCCATTGTATTAGTGACTACTTTGATTAGTCTTGTGTAAATCCCTTGTATATGTGTATACTTGGATTTGTGTTGTGTAGATCCAAGTTACATGTGTATACTTGGATGTATTATTGAGTTTTAAGAGTTGTGTCTTGTTAGTTCTCACTAAACTATAAAGTGATGTATGGTTGTGTCTTGTTAGTTCTCACTAAACTACAAAGTGATGTGTGGTTGTGTCTTGTGAGTTCTCACTTAGCTTCAAAGTGAAGGGTCGTGAAGATTGGTTATATCTTTCGATTAGAACTCGACATCTAGCCTTGTGTCGGAAAATGGTGAAGTAGGAAACATTGTGATGATTCGTTCTAGCTTTCGATTAGAACTCGACTTCTAGCCTTGTGTCGGAAAATGGTGAAGTAGGCGACGTTTTGTAGATTGGTCCTAGCTAAGATTAGGTCTCGACATTTATCTTAGTGTCAGAAAATAATGTAAGCGACGTTGTAAGGTTTTCTCCGCCAAGAAGGAAGCTTGTGGATATAGTGAAAATCTCGAGTAAGGTGTACTCGAGGAGTGGAGTAGAAATGAAGATAGAGCTTTATTGTCGAACCACTATAAATCTTGGTGTCTTCCTATTAGGTTGCTTATAAACTTACTCTTTACTTACTTTCATTATTACATCACATACAACAACTATTTGTTATTGTTAATGCATTAGAATTGAACCTAATCATTATGTAACTAGCTTTCAAGTAAAAGGTAGTTTTGAGACAAACCTAATTGAAAGAAATTTTAATTATGACATTATTATTTAATAATATAAAGATTGGGTTTCGTTTATTCTTATTACTTAATTTTGTATCCTATTTTACATGTTTAATCCATGAATAAATGTTATGCTAAAATGTCCATTGTCGATTAATAATATGGGAATATTATTAAATTAAGACAAATCAAAATAAGCGATAGAGTATACTTGAAAGTATATTGATTGATTTTGGATGATATTCGATGAATTGAATATTGGACTTATCCCAACTATATGATTTTACTTTGTGGATCTTTGTCATCAAGTAAATCATAAATAGTTATCCTTAGACTTGAGATACCAGAAAACTGTTATGAGTCTAGTGCATCTCTGTGGAATAATCTAACGTTAAACGTAACTGGTAGCTATAAGGATTATTTTCAGAAGTGTTGCAAAATTATAAGTTTTGCTCGTAGTCAATATGGCATTTATTTCCTCCAATTTCGTTTTGGAGTTTAATACAGCTGGGGCCCTCGTAAGATTAGTAAGATGTTTGTGTGGCCACGCCCAAATTTGTTTTGGTAATCTTGATGAATCTGTGAACGAGAAACAGAATGGTTAATGAAAGGAATGACTGAGATCCATATCCTTATTAACGTTGTATTAGAATAAAAGGATAATAATAATGATGAATCATTAAAATGTTTTATACTCAAGTTGTACTAGTGACATTGCTAGTGTAACTAGACGCTAGTCAATGTAATCACGATATTCGAAATATGTCCAAGTGGGAGCTGAAAGTTTATGGACTTATATTTAATAGTCGTGTGATAGGAACGAACTTGAGATTACGAGATTGCACATAATACGTAAATAGTTAATTTATTTAGTAAATATATTTATTGTATTTATTAATTTATTGAATAAATATATATTTATGTATTTATTAAATTAAACCGAGACATAACATCAAGGATCGTTAAATAATTAATAGTTAAGTATTAACGAGCGTTAAATAAATTTATAGTAAGTAAGTAAAATAGAAAGAAGGATGGAAGATTTCGGAACACCCCATAAGGGGGTGTTAGCCGTCGGTTATGGAGGAAGGGAAGGGGAAGGAAAAACTTTCCTTTTATTTGTTTTAGGTTACAAGAATTAAGCATATCAAAACAACCTCTCACCTCATAACTTAACACACAAAAATCTCTCCCTCATCTCTCTCTTTGTTCCGATCGCAAGAAGAACCCGCAAAGGGTTTTTGGTTGGTTTTCTTGTTTATCAATTTTACTTATAATCTAGTCCTGGCCCCTCTCTAGGGTTGTTGGGTAGATTTTCTACAAGCGTTATAGCTCGGTTTACACGTGCTAGAATCACGGTTAGCTCGTTGTATTACATGTGTACAAGATCATAATATAGTCTTACTTTAGACTATATCTTGGTGATATACGGTATAAACCCGAATTGGTGATTCGTTCTTCGTCTTGTGGATTTGCTTTAGAGTAAAGGTATGTAACCCCAATTCGTTAATTATAATTGTGATATTATTATGATCTTGTTAAATCGCTTCCGCTATATGTGCTCTGATCTCGTTTAGGGTTTTATATAATTGTTATGATGTTAATAAACCTTCAGCTTTAAACCTGTTAAATTAGACGAGTCATTTGCCTATGGGCTTTGAGTCCATTAAGGTTTACGTTTATGTTAGCTTATTTTCTAAGCCATGTTCTATTGAAAATAGACATGCTATCTTATGTAATTGAGCACTCATTCTCTCAATATATTATATCTTTCATGGTATCAAGAGCAGGTTAGATCCACATAAAAAAATACTATCCTCCGGTCATCGGTTACTTGCCGTTGATCCGGAGGGATCCCATTTTTCTTTTCTGCTTTATTTTTTTTACTTTGTTTAGGATTTTATTTTCGTATTTCAATCAATAACCCTAAACCCTAGCCGTCAAAACACACAAAATATGTTGAGTTGCCATCCATCAATTTCTTTTCTCCCTCATCTAACTCTTTCGTTGTAAAAGATCATTGTTGTTGACAACAAAGTTGCCTACCATTTGCCGCTTCCCCCGGAGGGAAAAAATAAGCCATGACGAAGACTAATACAAGGATTTTACTAGTTGAAAAGTTCGTTTCTCGGTATCTTAACGAATTGATTTCCGGTTCAAAGTACGACTCAATTGTTTTTGGTGAAAAAGAATATTTTTGGTTGTTTTAAATAAAAGTGCAAAACTTAAATGAAAATGACGTTAATTTAAATCTAACTCTAATTTAAAATAAAAGACAAGTATTTAAAAGCGTGACGAAAATTAAAAGGCACTAAAAGTAAATAACGCAAACTTAAATCTATCTAAGGCAAACTTAAAATGTAACTAAAACTTAAAATAAGGCAAGGCTAAAATAAATCTAAGGCAAATAAACTTAAAGTGCGACTAAGTAAAAAGGCAGGAAAAGTAAAGCTTGAAAATTAAAAACAGTAAGTTAAAAACTGAAATTAAAAAGAACCTGAAATCAGCTCATCCGGAATAAACCTTCGTTCGAAATAATCACTCATCCGGAATGTCACATTCGTTCGGAATGATTCTTCTTCACTCAGAATATTTACCAAATCCCTTGATCTGGAATAAATCCTTTATCCGGAATATGTCACTTATCCGGAATAAAGTCTTGATTCGGAATACTTAAGCTTGATCCGGAATGTTGCTGATCCGGAATGTTTTTCGAATGAATTCCCTTGATCCGGAATGTTGAAGATTCCGGATGAAGACCTTGATCCGGAATAATTAATTATTCTGAATAAAACTCCTTGATCCGGAATATCTCCTTGATCCGGAATGTTGGATATTCCGGATGAACACTTTGGCTAAACCCTTGATCTGGAATGTTTGGTTGATTCGGAATGAAAGGCTGATCCGGAATGTTTGGTATTCCGAATGAAAGGTTTGATCCGGAATAATAAATTATTCCGAATAAACACTACTGATCCGGAATGTCTAATATTCCGGATGAACAACCCTTGATCCGGAACTTCTTGAACAACACTTTTATTCGGAATGTACCTGGGAAAACAAGAAGAACGAAGAACACGGAACAAGAAAGATAACACGAATCTAATCTAGATCAATCAAAATCAAACAAAAGATTAAATCAAACTAAGCAAATGACATCTACTAATCATAAACAAACAATCCAAATCAATCAAACTAACAAAACTAATCAAAATAATCAAAACCCACTTTAATCAAATGAATAAAAACATCAAAAATATAAACATGAACATAAACATGAAGATCAAAGATTAAAGAAAGGTAGATAGGAGATGAATAATAAAAATAAAGATTGACAAGAATTAAAAGGAAACTTACTTGAAATTAAATGTATTTAAGGTGCAAGACAAGTATTTAAATTGACATGAAAATTAAATGTGCACAAAATTAAAGGTGGAAGAACTAGTGTCACTCTATCCAACAAGAGAAAATGAAATCTAGTATAATCTATTTATAGGGGAGATTATGGAGGTGCTTAGGAAGCTTCCTCCCTTCTTTCTTCTTTCCTTAATTGCATGTTTAGTCCTTAATCTCCAAATTCTTCGACTTTAGTCTTTTAATCTTTTAAGTTCTTCGACTTTTGTCTCGGGATCAATAACTCGTCTTGTAATTTCTTCAATAAATTAGACTTGAGTTTTCGGCTTTTAGTAAACTTCCGTCTTTTGACTTTTTCTTCGATAAATCTTCAGAATTGGTCTTGGACTTCCGTTCTTTTTGCACTCTTGATTTCTTGACTTCGTATTTCGTCTTTTTCTTCGATAAAAGCCCGTGAATGCCCGTGTTTTCTCCACTTTTCACCTTTTCGTCCTAAATCACAACAAAACACAAACCACGCATAATTCCGACATAAATGACATAAAATACACGTTTTGGCTCGGTTATTATTATAATTAAGTGGTAAAAGGATGGGTGTTTACACACCTATCAAATCCCCTACACTTGACCATTGCAATGTCCCCATGCAATGCATTAGTTACAAAGCACGTTTACACTTTTCATCATAATCAATCCACGTTTGCCTTTATTAAAGAGATAGAAAATTATAAACATTCAAAGTAAAGAAATCAAAACATACCTTCGGGTTTTGGAAATGTCATGAATAATCATCATCCTCAAGTTTTCACTTTCTCCAAACCAAGCTTAAAAACGAGATCATTGTTATTATAAGTTAGCAAACTAACACGAACTCATATGGGCCAATTATTCACTTAGACTCCCTTATTCCTAGGTGTATCTCTTATATTTTATTATTGTCTTGAATGATCACGAGGATGCATTGTTGACTTATTTCGATAGTTATTTAGGCTGAAAATAAAGTGGGACGATTTAATCAATAGTTAGCTAAAGGACAAAATCTTTTAAAATTGCTTCTCGATACCTCATAAAGTTCATATCTTGGCATAACTCGCTTCACGATTTGAGACCTTTCTCGGACCGATATTTGGCAGCGACTTCATACTTCAAATCTTGAGAGACGTTCATGAAATAATGGTTTTCTCTTCATAATAGGAATTTCTTCACTTGAAGTTTTGAGAGATTCATCATATTTGGACCACGACTTCTTCATTTTTCTCCAATCTTTATTTTGGACTTTGATATACAACGATCCGCCTCCTTTTTGGACTTGGATCTATTTATCCTCATACCTTGTTAGGGCCTTTTTTGGATAGACTTCTCCATGACTTTTGGGGAGTTTTTGCTTTTCGTCGTGTGTCTCGATCCTTCATATTGATTTTCGATAAATGATTCTTCACATCACTTTTGGATCTTTAACAACAAAATGTAGGCCTCATGCCTTGTTAGGGCCTTTTCGGACTCGCCAATCTTCGCATCCCGCTTCAATAAGTTATGCCTTGGCAATGAACTCTAATCCATACCGAGCAACTTTTAAACGATCTTGGGCTAGAAGCTAAGTAACTTTTCAAATCGTACAACCTTATTTATTGCAGATAAATTTATTAGCAAGTGATGAGAGAATAGGCTTATAATTAACTCACATAAATTCACGAAAGAATACCAAACTTATAATTGACTCTATCATCTCTCGTTCTCCACAATTTAAAATCTCAAAGAATGAGACTCGTGGATGCTTAGCCTATTAAATCAAAGTTTTGGGTTTTCGAGTCATCTATAGGATCTTGCAATCTCTTAGACTTTTTCAAGTTTAGAAATCGCATTTTAAAGTTCCCTTGATAAACAACTCTCTAGGATCAATTATAGGAACTTGCGAAAAGTTCTTGTTCTTAACCCGTGAGAGTTAAGACTTTCGCGTTTTATAGCTCCTTATATAAAAGCCTAGCAAAACTTGACTTAAACACGTTAAAGATACTAGCTAGAGTAAACTTAGATAAGTAAACTCGGGTTTAGTCAAAAGATTCACAACGTCTGAAAATTAAAACCACTTTATTAAAATTTATTCTAGTAAAGAAAGAAAATAACTATACAAAGGTAAAAACTAATAGGCCAAAATAGATCAAAATTTTTGAAAAATGTCGAAAAATTGATTTTTCAGTTAAAATGAGGACAAATACAAGGAAAAGGCCACTTAACTTCGATAGAAGTCCCCCCTACACTTAATATAAACATTGTCCTCAATGTTTAAGCATGTGGGAGTAAACTCCCCTACACTTAGGACATTGTGCACTTTGTTTAAATCTCGCTAAGGAAAAGACAACTAAAGAGATTCCTATTTTAATATTGAGAAAATATAAAATAGTGAATCGAAAAGAGATTAGAATAGAACCGGGAAGATGGGAACACGGAATCACGGGTCGTCACGAATCATCAAGAGTGGATCATTGAGCGCTCGAATCCCTGGATAGTAGAAGAGAGGAAATAGCAAACACCAACGGGTCTCCCCCTACACTTATGGTAAAAACAAAGAAAAAGATAGATAGATAGTCGGGTTGCCTCCCGAGAAGCGCTTGTTTTTGTTAACCGAGTCACGAGCCTGACTCGTCCCCGAATTAAATGGTCCATGGGGAAGCCTCGAATGTAATACCGGGATCAAAGACCTTGTCCTCGTTCCCGGTTGACATCAACAAAAGGGAGGCGGGAGGATAAGTCTTAAACGATAGAAAGGTCCATTCAACATACGAGAAGTATGTGAAATCATGATCCACGGGAGGTGGGGTGGGTAAAGAAATCACATTGTCATCCTCCAAAGACAATGGATGCTGACCAATTGGCAAAGCCGTAAGGTTATCTATCATAGAATGGTCATTGTCACCTCCCGGGTCAAAGCACTCATCCTTATTTCCCGGAGAGTGAAATTGATACATCACCCGCTTGGGCGTGCATTCAGTGGGATGAGGGGGCAATATAGTAGGATAAGTAAGAGAAGAATTACCTTCCACCTGCGGTACCTTTCCAGTAGAGTCAGAACTCTCCACCTCTGCGATAGAAGGGGGCATGGCTAACAAAGCATGTTCAATAATTGCAGGAGAATAAGAGCTATCAATGTCCTCAATCCCTTCGTCAAAGAGAGGATTCACCTCACTAGATAGGTAAGCGTCATCAAAATCAAATAAAGGGTTTGAATAAATCTTGAAAGTTTCCTTCAGAACGTCTTCATCAGATAGTGACTCGTCATCACTAGAAGTAAAATCATCATCTTGATCAAAAAGAGGATTAGAGAAAGCCAAAGAATCCTCTCCCAAAGTGTTGGTGGAAGGAACATCATCAGAAGAAAGTGCATCATACTCATCGTCACTGTCGGATGTCAACTCAGATTCACTTGGAATTTGGACAAGGTTATCAACACTAGACTTTAAGAATTCGTCGGATTCCTTTGCAGGAATTGTGCTAATATCCTCATCCCTTAGGATGGTTGAATCCTTAGGCTCCAGAGCCGGCAAGTCGGGAGAAGGAATAGAATTCTCATCGTTCCACGAAATAGGACTCTCATCGTCATCACTATCATAATTATATGGAGGCACAAGAGGAGGAGTATAAGCATTAAGGTTAGATACTTGCTCTTGTTGCTGATCCGCTTGACATTTCTCCATGATCTTGTTGCAAGCTTCTTGAACTTTTTGAAAGTTGTCAAAAAGTGTGGCCATTTGCTCAGGAGGAAGTGCACAAAAGGGTTGATGATTGACGGTGTGACGTGGGGGCTCAAAGTTATACACACTGGGATGATAGCACAGAACTTTCTCAAAGACCTTCGACGGATCACAAGAAGAAGCATCGTGAGGGCCCCCACAAATATAGCACCACGGGTATGGAGAAAAACCCGGTGCATCTTGAGGATAAGGATTGTCATAGACGGGAGAAGGTGAGAAAGTATTGTAAGAGGAGAAGTATGAATTTGTTGAATTGCAAAATGGACAAAATCCAAATTGTGTATCGTCGATATCAAAATCACACCGCTCACAAGTACACCATTGACATGTTTGAAAACCATGCCATGGTCTCCCACACCGTACGCAAGACGAATCCATGAAGAATTATAAATAAGAGGGGTAAAGAAAAGAATTAAACATAATAGAGGATAAAGAGGAATATTTTTTGTGCAAAACTTTAAAAAAGAAATGCTTTTTATTATTTTTCAAATGTTTTTGGGATTTTTTGAAAATTTTTGACACGAAAAATAACGTTCACGAGTGAACGGATCCCAAAAAGCAACGCGTCTCTCACAGAAAACCGTTAATCTTTACGAAAAGAGCCGGCAGCGGCGCCATTTTAATATTAAGATTTTGCTAGGTTGAAAAGTTCGTTTCTCGGTATCTTAACGAATTGATTTCCGGTTCAAAGTACGAATCAATTGTTTTTGGTGAAAAAGAATATTTTTGGTTGTTTTAAATAAAAGTGCAAAACTTAAATGAAAATGACGTTAATTTAAATCTAACTCTAATTTAAAATAAAAGACAAGTATTTAAAAGCGTGACGAAAATTAAAAGGCACTAAAAGTAAATAACGCAAACTTAAATCTATCTAAGGCAAACTTAAAATGCAACTAAAACTTAAAATAAGGCAAGGCTAAAATAAATCTAAGGCAAATAAACTTAAAGTGCGACTAAGTAAAAAGGCAGGAAAAGTAAAGCTTGAAAATTAAAAACAGTAAGTTAAAAACTGAAATTAAAAAGAACCTGAAATCAGCTCATCCGGAATAAACCTTCGTTCGAAATAATCACTCATCCGGAATGTCACCTTCGTTCGGAATGATTCTTCTTCACTCGGAATATTTACCAAATCCCTTGATCCGGAATAAATCCTTTATCCAGAATATGTCACTTATCCGGAATAAAGTCTTGATTCGGAATACTTAAGCTTGATCTGGAATGTTGCTGATCCGGAATGTTTTCCGAATGAATCCCTTGATCCGGAATAGAAGATTCCGGATGAAGACCTTGATCCGGAATAATTAATTATTCCGAATAAAACTCCTTGATCCGGAATATCTCCTTGATCCGGAATGTTGGATATTCCGGATGAACACTTTGGCTAAACCCTTGATCCGGAATGTTTGGTTAATTCGGAATGAAAGGCTGATCCGGAATGTTTAGTATTCCGAATGAAAGGTTTGATCCGGAATAATAAGTTATTCCGAATAAACACTACTGATCCGGAATGTCTAATATTCCGGATGAACAACCCTTGATCCGGACTTCTTGAACAACACTTTGATTCGGAATGTACCTGGGAAAACAAGAAGAACGAAGAACACGGAACAAGAAAGATAACACGAATCTAATCTAGATCAATCAAAATCAAACAAAAGATTAAATCAAACTAAGCAAATGACATCTACTAATCATAAACAAACAATCCAAATCAATCAAATAACAAAACTAATCAAAATAATCAAAGTTCGTTTCTCGGTATCTTAACGAATTGATTTCCGGTTCAAAGTACGACTCAATTGTTTTTGGTGAAAAAGAATATCTTTTGTTGTTTTAAATAAAAGTGCAAAACTTAAATGAAAATGACGTTAATTTCAATCTAACTCTAATTTAAAATAAAAGACAAGTATTTAAAAGCGTGACGAAAATTAAAAGGCACTAAAAGTAAATAACGCAAACTTAAATTTATCTAAGGCAACTTAAAATGCAACTAAAACTTAAAATAAGGCAAGGCTAAAATAAATCTAAGGCAAATAAACTTAAAGTGCGACTAAGTAAAAAGGCAGGAAAAGTAAAGCTTGAAAATTAAAAACAGTAAGTTAAAAACTGAAATTAAAAAGAACCTGAAATCAGCTCATCCGGAATAAACCTTTGTTCGGAATAATCACTCATCCGGAATGTCACCTTCGTTCGGAATGATTCTTCTTCACTCGGAATATTTACCAAATCCCTTGATCCGGAATAAATCCTTTATCCGGAATATGTCACTTATCCGGAATAAAGTCTTGATTCGGAATACTTAAGCTTGACCCGGAATGTTGCTGATCCGGAATGTTTTCCGAATGAATTCCCTTGATCCGGAATGTTGAAGATTCCGGATGAAGACCTTGATCCGGAATAATTAATTATTCCGAATAAAACTCCTTGATCCGGAATATCTCCTTGATCCGGAATGTTGGATATTCCGGATGAACACTTTGGCTAAACCCTTGATCCGGAATGTTTGGTTGATTCGGAATGAAAGGCTGATCCAGAATGTTTGGTATTCCGAATGAAAGGTTTGATCCGGAATGTCTAATATTCCGAATGAACAACCCTTGATCCGGAACTTCTTGAACATCACTTTGATTCGGAATGTACCTAGGAAAACAAGAAGAACGAAGAACACGGAACAAGAAAGATAACACGAATCTAATCTAGATCAATCAAAATCAAACAAAAGATTAAATCAAACTAAGCAAATGACATCTACTAATCATAAACAAACAATCCAAATCAATCAAACTAACAAAACTAATCAAAATAATCAAAGTTCGTTTCTCGGTATCTTAACGAATTGATTTCCGGTTCAAAGTACGACTCAATTGTTTTTGGTGAAAAAGAATATTTTTGGTTGTTTTAAATAAAAGTGCAAAACTTAAATGAAAATGACGTTAATTTAAATCTAACTCTAATTTAAAATAAAAGACAAGTATTTCAAAACGTGACGAAAATTAAAAGGCACTAAAAATAAATAACGCAAACTTAAATCTATCTAAGGCAAACTTAAAATGCAACTAAAATTTAAAATAAGGCAAGGTTAAAATAAATCTAAGGCAAATAAACTTAAAATGCGACTAAGTAAAAAGGCAGGAAAAGTAAAGCTTGAAAATTAAAAATAGTAAGTTAAAAACTAAAATTAAAAAGAACCTGAAATCAGCTCATCCGGAATAAACCTTCGTTCGAAATAATCACTCATCCGGTATGTCACCTTCGTTCGGAATGATTCTTCTTCACTCGGAATATTTACCAAATCCCTTGATCCGGAATAAATCCTTTATCCGGAATATGTCATTTATCCGGAATAAAGTCTTGATTCGGAATACTTAAGCTTGATCCAGAATGTTGCTGATCCGGAATGTTTTCCGAATGAATTCCCTTGATCCGGAATGTTGAAGATTCCGGATGAAGACCTTGATACGGAATAATTAATTATTCCGAATAAAACTCCTTGATCCGGAATATCTCCTTGATCCGGAATGTTGGATATTCCGGATGAACACTTTGGCTAAACCCTTGATCCGGAATGTTTGGTTGATTCGGAATGAAAGGCTGATCCGGAATGTTTGGTATTCCGAATGAAAGGTTTGATCCGGAATAATAAATTATTCCGAATAAACACTACTGATCCGGAATGTCTAATATTCCGGATGAACAACCCTTGATCCGGAACTTCTTGAACTGCACTTTGATTCGGAATGTACCTGGGAAAACAAGAAGAACGAAGAACACGGAACAAGAAAGATAACACGAATCTAATCTAGATCAATCAAAATCAAACAAAAGATTAAATCAAACTAAGAAATGACATCTACTAATCATAAACAAACAATCCAAATCAATCAAACTAATCAAATCAATAAAAAGCATCAAAAACATAAACATGAACATAAACATGAAGATCAAAGATTAAAGAAAGGTAGATAGGAGATGAACAATAAAAATAAAGATTAACAAGAATTAAAAGGAAACTTACTTGAAATTAAATGTATTTAATGTGCAAGACAAGTATTTAAATTGACATAAAAATTAAATATGCACAAAATTAAAGGTGGAAGAACTAGTGTCACTCTAGCCAACAAAAGAAAATGAAATCTGGTCTAATCTATTTATAGGGGAGATTATGGATGTGCTTAGGAAGCTTCCTCCCTTCTTTCTTCTTTCCTTAATTGCATGTTTAGTCCTTAAGATCCAAATTCTTCGAATTTAGTCTTTTAATCTTTTAAGTTCTTCGACTTTTGTCTCGGGGTCAATAACTCGTCTTGTAATTTCTTCAATAAATTAGACTTGAGTTTTTCGGCTTTTAGTAAACTTCCGTCTTTTGACTTTTTCTTCGATAAATCTTCAGAATTGGTCTTGGACTTCCGTTCTTTTTGCACTCTTGATTTTTTGACTTCGTCTTTCGTCTTTTTCTTCGATAAAAGCCCGTGAATGCCCGTGTTTTCTCCACTTTTCACCTTCTCGTCCTAAATCACAACAAAAACACAAACCACGCATAATTTCGACATAAATGACATAAAATACACGTTTTGGCTCGGTTATTATTGTAATTAAGTGGTAAAAAGGATGGGTGTTTACACACCTATCAAAGACCAAAAAAAGGTCATAAAAAATGGAAGAAATCGCGAGACAATATACAATTATGTTTACAACACAAGTCCATATTCGTACAAACGATCAACGAAGAAGAGACGAAAGAAAGAAGAAACAAATAAGACGGTTTCAAGGGTCTATCTGGTTTGTCCGCAAGACTCCGTTCAAACCGCGGGGGTGTTAGACGGGTCATTTGCCTATGGGCTTTGTATCTGATACGGTTTAAGGAAACTGCATTGACTGGAAGTTCGCTAGCGGATGTGGAAAGTCGAAAAGATACAATAATTAAGGATTAGTGCCAGTCGTTGTCATGGTAATTTAATTTCATATAATGTCTAGACAAAGTTTTAAAACATTTAATCGATTCAACTCTTGTAGTACATTCCTACATAATAATTAAAATGTTAATGTTTTCACAGTTTTGATATTGAAGGAGACGATGTGGTGAGGGAAAGGAAATCAGTGTACTAACATGAGTCGGCTATAAAAAAAGCTTAAGGGGTAATATTGTTAACACATTTTAATTCTATGTGTACGAATCAAAAATTTATGTGTACATATCATTTTCCTTTAAAAATGAACAATTAATTTAGAATAAATCGAAAAAAAAAAATTAAATCGATGTAGTATAATAATATATTTTGAACCAATTAAAGTAACCAGAGAACCAATTTTCACACAGTTCAAGACATGTAGACCCGATAACAAAAAAACCTTAAGAGGCCACGGTACAGTAGCTTGTCGCTTGGCTGGCCACCATGGTGCGAGCCACAGTACTGTGGGTCGCATTTTCACCTCTAAAGCCGTAGTAGCCAGCCATCGTTGTGGGTGACAGCGTGAGCCCACGACACGAGACACTGTACCGTGCCTCGTGTTGTGGGTATTCTCACGTCGTCAAGTTTTTTTTTTTCTTTGTGAAAACCACACATATATCTAAGGAGGGTGTATTTAGTATGGTGTGTTTTGGAATTATGGAAAAAGTGGTGATGTAGCACCACTTTTACCCACAACCCCTATTATACTTAACCCTCTTAAGAAAACACACCCTCTACTCGTCTTCTTGCTAAATTAACAACTATCGAAAAGTGAATAAGATAATCTATCAAAAAGTGTAGATTGTGATTCATAAGGGACTAAACATATCATCTTTGTTAATTCCATTGCTTTTATTGTTATTTGTTAATGTGACCGTTTATGTGATTTTGTCTAATCTAATCTAATCATGTTGATGATGATCGTCATGTCGAAGATTACGAATATGATGACGTCATTCATAACAAATATGTTGAAACCGCGTAGTTTATCCAGTTGTTGATGATCACGATGATAACGTCCTCGAGCAAAACAGTTTCGGTGTTGTAAATAAAGATTTGCTCGTAGTAATTAAATTTGAATATCTTTTTTAAAAGCTTTGTGGGGAAGTAAAAGCAACCGACTTAACCCAACCGACATTAAAGGGCAATACAGTAAATTCACACCACCATTTCGGCATTTCATTACCATCAACCGACCTTCATTTCATATATACTAGGGTTTTTGCCCGCGATTCGCTGCGGCGCGAAGGGCGGGCGTTTATGGCAAGAGTTTTATTGTGTCTTCACACTGGAATAGGCCATCCAACATGAGTTTTTTATGTCTCACCTGCTCTTCATAACCCTTTACTACCAGCCCGCAGAGGGACACTATCACCCCTGTTACATAAAAACAGGTTCATCAAAATGACATGATAATTATTATACATATACAGAAGATGGTACTACCTCAGCACCATAACAAACACCGACCTTACTAATTTGAGGCTTAATACCCAAATTCCTTCCCTCTAACTCAGCACATATAAATGAAATTCTACTCTGCCTAACATTTATCGCACAACTACTGTGTGCTAATGTTTAGTCCTAACATTTGTTGCCCCTTACATGTTGGCCACTTTAATATTCCAAATTTAAAAAAAATTAAATCAAATGAGTGCTTTATACTTATGAAAGAAAGAAAGTGTTCATTCACAAAACAGAACGAAAGTTTGTTAACCGATGACGTACACGTAAAAAGATCCATATAGTTGATCTATGTGACCAAATAAGTCACATTATAGTTTCCTTTGTCGATCATTAAAAAGGATTCGATAAGAAAAATGTACCAACAATCGGAAACACTCCTAATGAGATGCCAAGGGCAGTCGAGAACGCCAACTGCTTAGGCTCTTCTCCCCTGAAACAGAAGTGTCTTATTATCAGTAAAAGAAATGCCAAACAGTGATGCTGAAAAAGGGTGGAAATTTAAACCAGTCAAACTTAACAGATTTAGAGATAGTATTGGATATAATTTTTGTGTCATTCTTTGTTTTCGCATATGATGTAATTTAATTGATGTAATTTGTGTTTTGAAAGTTTATATAATTCACCTATTCTCACCTAAAAAAAACTTGACCGATTTAGTATACAAATTGAACTCATAACCAAAACACATCTATCTGTTGATTGTAGGGATCATCACAGATTCACATATACAGATTTATCCTGGACTTAAAGAGTAGTATTTCGGAAAAAAGAATCTTATCCTACGGATGAACAATTTACAGAACCACACATTGTGATATAATTTGCGGACATTTTAAACTCATAAAATAGTCATACACTCAAGTTAAATCTAAGTTAACAGCCGGTGCTATATAGTCCCAATCAATCCAGCAAACAGATACGCATTATCAACTAAGAGTGAAAAAAAGCAATTGTAAATATTACCTCATTCAGGCAAAAAAAAAACAGCCTTAAGAAACGAAAGCCAATTGTGAACCAATGTCAATATGATCCAACGGTCCTGACAAAAAGTATTCATCATCACCGTAGCCAAACGGTGACCAACCATCAAACAACAATCCTGATAAAAAGAGATGGTTATCACCCTCCAACAACCGTCACCAACCTATCAACACTTGGAGGAATCATCATCAGAGACAATAACCGAACGTCGCCAACCTATCAATGATAGAGGGCAACGATCGGAACCAAAACAACATTAATACCATTGACTCTTTCGAATGATCACGTGGCTCACAAAAGTGTCTAAATCACTCATATTCATCATCGCCATGGTACACAAAGGAAGGGACACAAAAGGGCCTCAAAACACAAAACCATCTAATGTGGTCTTTTTATTTAAACATTCAGCTTCAACGTTTAACTCCATACATCTTCAGATCATGGCATATAAATAAGGCGTAAGGTTGATTAAGGAAACACATAAGGCCAACGAATAAAAGAACTAAACGAACGTGCAGAACACGTGGTAAACGACAGTATAATGGCTCAGAGGTGAACGCGTGGTACCACGATTCAAGCGATCGGCCTGATATGGCTGTAAACACGACCTCGTGATGCCACCCCCAAAAATCAGGCCGATGACAACCATCATTATCGCCAAACTAATTAAAGTAGGAAACCGGCGAACGCATGCGCAAACCAATATCGTCATCGCCAATTATCATGCTTTCTCTTCATGATCGGCAACCACAATGAAACTGTGGCCGCCCGACCAAGATATCGTCGTACGTAGTATGAACAGCCCCACACTCACACGGCTTATATTTTTATTACTCAGTCTGAGACAACACAACAGCGAAACATGAATCTGAATTGCCAAAGTACACGTCAGCCAAAAACTTTCCATAACAGGGTCAGATAGGGCAACTTTTGGGGAAAACCGGATAGGCACGCCATGGCTGCAACCTCGACAGGTTGCCACTCCAAGATACGCGTAATCTCAGGTTTAACCGCCATCGTTAAAACTCATCATAGCCCGATTAATCGCATATTCCATGGATACGTAACCATATTACAGTACAGCGTACGCCACAATCCGAAACACGAAGGTACATATACTTTCATAATATGCATTGGGTCTTAAGATTCTCCCTTTAGGTGTATAATATACTTTTCCTAATGTGCAGGTATACACATTCCACACGATAGTTTTAGGCGTCGCATCGATGTATCTCGTTATAATCAAAACCTTTCACCAACAGGCAGTAAGAACAATTTCTAAACCAATTTGTCCATTATAGGCTGACATAGGGCACCGTTCAGGGAAAAACTTGTAAACTAACAGGCAGTAAGAACAATTTGTCCATAAATCAAAACCTTTAACCAACAGGCAGTAAGAACATAAACTATTTTAGATCTAACATTTTAGATACTATCATAAACTATTTGCAACTCAATAGAAACAAAAAAATGTAAGTAAAACAATAAGAACACTAAAAACACATACCTGGTATTCCACAAACAAAATTAACCCCCCAAAAAAAGGTTTTCCAGCAAAACGAAAAAATAAAGGTATTCTAATAATGTCTCCATAACAACCCAAAGAATCATAAATCCTTAATTAACAACCAACCATCACAATCGCAACTAATCAAGGTGTGTCACAAAACCACCCTCCCACCTAAGCTAACCAACATCACCTGCCGACCACCTACGCCGCACACCGCATATGGCGGCAACGAAGGGATCAACGGCAACGAAGGTTTGCCATAAAAATCATCAACAAAGCCGATCAATGTTTATCGGAGATGGAAGGGGTCCAAACCTCAAAAACTGATCTAAAAAGTATGTGGGAATGGGTGATTGTGTGAGTATATAATCTATTTTTTACACCAAACCCCAATGGAAAATGGACCAACACCACAACGAAAAACGGTGCACCCATAATCAACGGCTGAGGCCCAATTTTAACCCTCTAACCCGTTTTTTTTGGCAAATCAAGGGCCATGATCATGTTTCAACAGATTAAATTAGCAATGTGGGTGAAATCGCTTTTTTAATAGATCTACAGTAGGCAGTTTGAGAGTGATATGTGTGAGATAGCTGTGTGTAGTGTGAGGGAAAGTATGGAAAAGATATAATATTTAGGATGTGAGGGGGGAACTGTTCATTGGGAACCGAGATTCCCCCTTTTATTATGGATATAATATATAAGGCGTACACACATGGGAGTCGAGTGTAGCACGGGCTACACCCGATTTTAGGTCACGAAAGATAAATTTGTTATAAAATAGGTCTTTTCTCGATACGTGCAACGCCCGTTTTTACGTAATATGAGTCCATTTTAATATTAATATTCGTAAAATAATTTGTGCTAACACTTTCTTCTAAATTCTGGGCCCGCCTATATAAAACAATGTCCCTTACACTATTTTACACACACATTCCGTGTCTCACTTTCTTAAACTTTTTTCCTTAAATTTTTTGAAAAATGGCTTCTCAAGTGTTTAGAATTTTACATCAAAATGATGATGATGGTGAGTTTTCCGGTCAGAGTTCAGGTGATGACCAGTCCGTTGTTTCCGACTGTGAAAGCGTGCTTATTACTAGAAATTCAGTTACGGTTAATGGATTGATTAAATTGGATGAGCGTGATAAGTTGCACCGGATAATATCCAACAAGTTCGAAAATGGGGCCAAAGCTCAAGTGGAATGTGTTTATAGGAATATGTTTAACCAGAGTGTGGTTAGTCAAGCTAAGTTCTCCTCCTTTCAGATATACGCGAACGCTATTAGGGCGAAAAACGGAGGTGAAATGAATGTGAAGTACGGATGGTTTGGTAATTGTTCGAAAGAGGAGATTCATAGGATTGTGGAGTACGGGTTTAGTTATAAGGATATAGGCAACAAAGTTTACGGGGTTTGGGAATGCTCTTGTGCTTAATGCTGATCATTCGCCACTCAAGAGTGTGGAGTCTGCAATTGCTGATGGTGATGGAGTGAAGCACGTATTGTTTTGCCGTGTTCTATTGGGTAAAATGGAGGTTGTTAATCGTTTTTCTACACAATGCCGCCCGAGTTCTGACAAGTTTGATTCCGGTGTTGATGATACTGCGTCTCCTAAGAAATATATCATTTGGAGCAGTCACATGAACACTCATATTTTGCCTGAATTCGTCGTAAGTTTCAAGACAGTAAACGGAGTTCGTCTTGGGAAACCAGTTTCCCCGCGGATATCAATTCCGGATCTCATTGCGAACTTATCGAAGATGTTGCCTCCTAAATCGGTGAAGGAAATCACACAGTGTCGTCGTAGTTACGTTGAAGGCAAGATATCTCGACATGATTTTATTAGAGGAATCAGAGAAGTAATTGGTGACAGGATGTTGCTTATGGTTCTAAAAGATGTTGCTTATGGTTCTAAAAGAGTTTTCTGAGAAGCAGCGTGTCAATCTTTCTGGCTCCATATATAATCGAGTCAAGTAAAGAAATGGTGGATCCATATTAAACGAAGACGAGTATTCTTTGTTTCCGGGTGAGAATTACGTATAAACCAAAAAGAAAAGTTTTACCCTCGTCAATGATGTAATTCGAGATTGTGCTTCAGTGTTTGTTTGGGTACAAAGGATATTCGACTTTTAACTATGATACAAAATCTTTGACTTTATTACTGTATAAACAGCATCATACTTGACCAAACTCGTTTCAATTGTGACTAACCAAACTCAGTTTCAATTGTAATTTTTACCGGTTAGTATGGATCAAGTTCATTTCATCTATCTTTCATTGACACTCCCTCTCTCAAGCAAGCCTCTTCACGAGCATTCACCTCCAATTCCAATTGTTGCATATGTTCCTGCACTTGCACTTGGTGTTCCACTTTTCGTTGCACCTGTTGCACTTGCATCTCAAAATCCGCTCTTGCTCTTATTTGTGTGTTATCCTCTTGCAACTGTCTTATCATCTCTTCCAAGATCTGCACCTACATTTTATCAAGTCACATCACATCAGACAGCTTAAATATAAACAACAAAAATATTAGAAAATCATTTCACACTTCACATATTCCACTTTTATATGACAAACCTCAGGCAGCTTTAGTGGCCATTCAAAAAGAATTTGGGAAAAACACGAACCTAAAATTGAACCGAATTAAACCAAACTGAATATATAGTTTGGACCTATTTTTCTTTTTTTAACCTGAAACCGAACCGAACCGAACTGAATCCCGAAACCGAACCGAATCGAGTAAAACAGACATAAATATACAAAACTGAATGCTCGGTTCGATTTTGTTAGGTTCGGCCCGGCTCGGTTTGTCGATCCGGTTCGAATAGTTTTGCTCTAACCCTATCTCGAATCCAACCCATCTCCGAAGTTTTTTTCACCATCTCTTACATCTTTAAACAAAGTCCACAACTTTTTATGCCTACTTACTTCAATTCATGTATATAGATGATCAAATACCTTTGCACCAAAATATACGAATGTTAAATAAAAATATGATTTAAAATAGCAAAATACTAAGCAAGTTGATAATAAAACAATGTATCAACATTATCTATTAGTATAATCATCCACTGTAGCACTATGTGAGTATGTTAAGTACTTATGTTCAATAAAATTAATTATGCGAGTATGTTCATTGCAATGAAACTAATTACGAGTATGTTCAGTATTATGAAACTAATTAAGCATATGTTGACGAGACTAAAACCGACATATTGGTCAAACAGAACCAGTAATCAAATTCGTGTAAGCCAAAAATATAATCGAATTCGTTACATCTAATGTCTAAGCCAAAAATATAATCAAATTCGTCCAAGCCTAAAATAAAAGCGACGTGTCAGAAGACGGAACGCGTATTTTATGACTACTTAAGTTTAATCAAACTAACTATTCGAGTATGTTCATTTCAAAAAAACTAATTACGAGTATGTTCAGTACTCCGTATTATGAAACAAATTGAGCGTATGTTGTAAAGACTAAAACCAACACAGGGGACAAACATAACAAGTAATCAAATTCCTAAAAGCCTAAAATATAATCGAATTCGTTACATCTTATAATGTCTAAGCATAAATATAATCCAATTCCTACAAGCCTAAAATAAAAACCGACATGTTGGATAAACAGAACACGTGTTTCATAATCAGAAAGTGACGAAGTATGCTTACCAAGTTTATCAATTTTACTTTGTTTGCTTGAAAGTAATGATATTGATCTTGAACAACTGTAATTGATTTGTAATGCTATTGTTTGAAATAAAAGCGATAGAAAGTGACGAAGTATAACAAATAACACAGCCATTGAAAGCTATTGATCTTGAACTAACTGTAACTGATTTGTGGTTCTTGGAAGTATCGCTGGAACAACTAGTCGATCTGGGTGGGGTTTATATAACAAATCGGATCAATTGAAAAGGTTAATAAAACTACATATATGATTTTATTTGGAGATACGATTAAACAGATACGATTTGGGGATTTGGGTGTTTCTAAAAAGATATGATCTATACCAGTCATTGACCGGAGTGCTTACATAGATACACACACTAACACGAGGTAAATCTTCTTGTTAGTTTTTTTCAAATGAAGATGGATACTTTAACTAAAAAAAATTAACACCAAAGAAAATATGTATTTGGTTAATGCATATGTCTATCGACATCATTACAAAGATGCATATGTATAAGGTATCATCGCATGCTCAACCAACTTTTCGAGAAAGAAAAAGTATAACTTAACTTCATCTCAACTAAGCAAAGCTAACATGTCCCAAACTTAACTGAACCTTTTAGGCACCCATGTTAACACTCTAGTTTAACATTTCAATTGTTTTCTTTGGACTTTGTATAAAGGCTATAACCTAAGTTACGGCAATCATGAAGCAAACTATGCAGGAAATCCTTACCCTGCAAATTATGGCATGAGATCTACGAATCAAATGAATCTTGTAAGTCATCTCGTAATTTTTCTTTCTTTCTAACAGCAATAAATCATTTAATATTATAAAATTTAGTTTTGGTTCAGGGACTTCAAATTTTCAAACCAGACATATCACATCTTACATCTAGTAACAAAATAACAACGCTTGAAGTAGCATAAAAGCTGCAGAAAAATTTGAAGACAACAAGGAGAGTTCTTGAAGCATAAAAAGATGATGATGTGTATATCACAAGCTCTACACATCATTTATTTAAAATTTTATACGCTTGAAGCTAAATTAGTTTTGCTTAAGCAACAGATTATTATTTCAGTAGCAAGCTAAGAAAATGTCACCCTAACCCAACCCAAGCCGACCCAAATTTGTGATATACAATGACCTGTTTTGACCTTCTAGGCCTAATGTGTGACATGTTTTGAAGCATGGTAATGATGAATTGAATTGGCTACTGATATGGTAAATGAGGAAATTTAAGTTTACCAAATTTAATGTCAATGTTGTCACTCTTTATGTCAAGCTGTAAGATGTTTAACTTGTCATTCATGTCGTCTTTAAGGTAACTCAAACCTTTTGAAATACCAAACCATAAGGTAAACGATGAACTTTAAATTTACCCATTTGACCCATTTGGCATTTAGGGTCTTAAAAAATGCAGTTAGGCGATACTCAATGACTAAGAAACAATATATTTCCATGTCCAGTCGATGAACTTGATGTATGACGTTTAGTTGACAGGCATCCACACGAAATGCAATTATAAAGAGTAAAACTAGAGAAAGTAAATAAGTCGCATATATCTATATAATTATTGATTTGAGGCAGGGTGTTTGGGAATGCTTATTTTATTTAATACAGTAGCTTATTAAATTGACAGTTTAATTAGACTGAAATTTGAACCTGAAAGATAGTTGTTGTTTATAAAAATGAGAAGATAGATTGAAGAATATGTATGTTTTTTTAAAGTAAAAATCCAAACTTATAAAATAGTCCCAACCAAACACCAACAAGTTTTACAAAAACTCAAGTCGTAGTTTTGAATATATGGAAAACAACACAAATAAAAAAAAAATCCTAACCAAATAAGAGTATAAATAAAAAAAAACCTTGTGTTTAGCAAGGATATGATTATACAACGCCGTGAGAGACTTGAAAGGAACTTGTAGTTTGCAGTAGCCACACGGGTAGTTGTTATTTCCTTTTCCCATTTTGATTTTTGATTGTTGATTGGGTCGATCTTTCTTGATGTTGATGTTGTTTTTGTTTCGTCCCCATTCTGCACTCTTTATATCACGATGTATGACGTTTAACTTGTTATTCATGTTTGAAGATAACTCAACCCTTCTGAAAACGAGAGAAAATACAGTAAGACTATAAACTAATATGATGATGTTACAAAGATTTTAGAATAGTTTCAAGTTGGATTTAACCCTATTGCATACTTCCTATAATAAATGAAAAGCGGGAGCCTCAAAGATTCAAATGAAATGGAAATTAAAAAAAACATACCATGATCGCCAATTAAGACCACATTTAAGAGACCCTTCCTAGTTTGAAAAGAAGAAGATGTCTTGCTTCAGTTCAGGTATTTTGCTCGACCTCAAGCTTGTTATCTTGAAGAAGTTCCCGTAGAATGTATTCGAGTTGACCCCGGGGCACCGTATGGTCCGTATCAATTCTCTACAATTCTCTACAATTAAATGTGAATATTAATAGCAACCAAAAACCGAATATGACCCATAACCAAAATTGCTAATTGTATAATGTTTATATTAATGTAGAACTTTACCTCTAGTTGGGATTCAATTCTACTCAGTTCCAAGCCACACTTATTAGTTGTTAACATGGAGTTGATATATTTCTGCACAAATTGAATCTGAATTTAATAAAAACATAAATATATATTCTTATTTATGCAAGGAAAATAAAGAGTAAAGCATACCCATAATCTGTGTTTAGCTCGATAGTCCCACTTGAGGGACATAATTAAATAACAGTGTTTGGTAACATAGACACAACAACTACAAACTTCACGTTAACATCCTTCCGCTCAGTTAGTCACCTCTTCTTTGCATCTACCCGTGCTTCGCCCTTGCACGTTTTCCCTCACTTCTTAATTTTTACTTTTCATCTCCCAGCATGGCCTTGATGCATAGTTGGTTGTTTCACTGTGAATTCTCCATGCTCGTCACCAACTATGACCGGCAAATTCATATCCTATGATATACAAAAAAAAAAATTAGAAAAAGCAAATAATAAACTCAAACTAAATAAGAGTATAAATAAAAAAATCAAACCTTATGTTTAGCAAGGATATGATTGTATAACGCCGTGAGAGACTTGAAAGGAAGGGATAGTTTGCAGTAGAAGTTGTTGCTGTATTTCCTTTTCCCAAGGTGATGTCGGCACTCTTTATATCATGATGTATGACGTATAACTTGTCATTCATGTCGTTTTGAAGGTAACTCAAACCTTCAGAAATACGAAACCATATTCGTCGAGCCCAAATAAGACTAGACATTTCGCAAACAACCGTCACAAGAAGCATGCTAGACTCACACCTTAATAAAAAAAGGAGAGAAAATACATTAGCAGTACTATAAACGAATCTTATGTTGGCTTTTAAAAATTAAACTAATATTTATATAACAACCTTAATATAATAGAATCATCTATATTTTACCTAGTAAAAACAGAAATATAACAGACTTTTGTGCAAGATATTACAACAAGAAAAGAAGTGATAAAATGTTTACCACTATTCTCAGATCTGGTGGTGTTCAGTAGAAAAAAAAAACGGCTGTGATGTTTACAAAGATTATGTATGGTAGGTTAAACAAGCATAAATCAGTGGGTTATATGGACCCATTAACAACTGAAGGAAGCCCATCTTCATCAAATTTGGGTTTGTTATATTTGGCCCATTAGTTGGATCAAATGTTTTTTTTTTTTTTTAACTAAGATCAAATGTTTACAACCATTTTTTTTTTTGTCTTTTGAGTGGTTATATCTATACTAACTATAAAGGAGGGATGTTGATTGTTGAAAGTTGAAATTTTTCAACACAGCTTCTCCTATAAGTTTCTTGTATACACGTATGGAAAGTTTGGAATTTGTTATGCGTATGGAAAGTTTGAAATTTGCTATGTTGACTTATTCCACAGCCATATCAAACCATACAGAAAGTATGGCTGTCAATAACAGAAATTATGGTTGTCAATTACACAAATAAGGAAAGTATATTGGTTTTAATTACTACACGCAAGACACACGCACTTTCTTCTCTTCACTTAAATAAAAACTCACACAGCCACCACAAGATGCTATTATTTATCACATCCGGGTAAAACCCCTAACCCCACCACCAGATTATGCGTTGCCACATACACCGCCACCACCATCAACTGATTCCGCCACCAACACCACCTAAAACACTGGTGGTGTTTGAGTTTCGGTGGTTTCGTTGATGTTTTACTGGTCTTGGTGGTGTTTTGTGTTTTGTGTGCCGTTTTGAGTCTGTTTTTGTGGTGGCGGACTGGATCTTGCCGGATATGATGGTTTGCAGGTTTGGTTGGGTTGTAGGCCATCGGTATGTTTGTTGGTCACGAGGTATATATGTTAACATCTATTACATATATTGTGGTTTCCTTTGTGGTTCATGTTATGTTAAGATTTGGTTGTGGTCTTCACTGTCGTTTGAGTCATCATATTCTTGTTTCAGAGATGTATATATTGGTGTGATCTTATAGATGTGAGTTTTCATGGTTGTTTTATTTGTCTGCTCCACTTTTAAGGTGTGACCTCTTTGTGGTTTTATAGTTGTTTGGAAGTGAAAATGGAGATCTCAAGATAAATATTTTAAATGGTATGAATATTATCTCTTGCTTTACTCTTTTGGGCTCTTCTCATTTTTTCTTTTGCTAACTGTTGATCTCGATGTTGTTTTGCCGCTGAGGATACCTGATCAAGAAGGTGATGCAGGCTTAAAGGTATCATAAGTTTTAAGTAATTAGATTCTTTTTGTTTTTTACTTTTCTACATTTCGTATTTGTTAGTGTGATGGTCTATTTGTGTTATCTTCTTATACATGATCATGTTATCACCTCCGACCTCATGATACGTTTTGGTTAGTGTATGTGATACTTTTGTTTGAATTTAAAATTTAAGTTTTCTTATGATGTGTTTGTAGTTTTAGAATCTTCAAAATAGGATAGGGAGAAAAAAAGATTATGAAATGATGAAAACATGAAATATAATCATTTGGTACGTAGTTTTTGTTGTTGCATTTGTCCTTCTAGAGTTTTTAGTTACGTGGTATAAATTTTAATGGATCAATTTTTTAAAAAACATGATAATGAAAAGTGATTCAAACTAAGAGATGAAGTAGAACAACAAGTGTTACTATTTGGATGCAACCTCATGGGAGGGTGATGGACCAATGGGTAACTGGTGATGAGTAAAACTAGATGTGTTCCAAAAACTTGTTACGGTAATCTGAGTGAAGAGTGAACCATACATGAAATATTTAAGTTACAGATTCGTATATGTAGTTAAGTCGTTTTCGAATTAGTCTTTGTTCACTAATATAATAACCTCAATAGGTGAAAAAAGGATACATGGTTCTTTTGATTGCACAATCTTTGGGATATTGGAAAGAAGATTTGAACGCAATGGGTTTCAACATTTATGCTGCTATACTGTTGTTACATGCATTGTTTTCATTCGTAGTTAAATATTTTCTGTACTTTTGTGTCTAAAGTTTGGGTTCAGTAACGGGTCAAACTTGGTTCAAACATAATGAACTCAATTTTGGCTCAAGCAATGCCACAAGCCCACAATGCCTTTAGTAGATATTAGATACACTGTTAGATATATTGCATATGCAAGGAAAAAACTATTTTAAAGGCAAATGACACATATCTTATGTACTTTCTGAATGTCTGTTTGTGAAGTTTTGGGTCTTATATATATATCATGGTTTCTTGAACTTGTTGAATTACTGCTACAATCCTCTTGGATGTTACGTGCCAATGCTCAACTATTTTGAAGCGTGAGCTCTTTTGGCTATGTTGATCATAATTGTAACCTGTATATTAGTATTTTGAACAGATTAGTGTGACTTCATGTCGCAATAGCCAGTTACAAAACGCAAAACACTAGCACACTTTGCAAGTTTCATGATAGATATAATTGTAAAAGTCTTCTACAACATTGCCATATCTATTATTTTTTGTTGTCACATATATTAATTCTTTTGACTTGCTAGATCAGTGACTTAAGTTATACGCGCCCTTGTTTGTTTACGGTCACTTAGATTCGAGTATTGTGTAATACTAATTGCTACTAAATTTTATCAACTAAATCCACTGATTTGGATGTGAAGAATCCGAAGAATCTGATCCGTCTCACAATTCCGTCCAGTGGTAGCAAGCTCTCGTTTCTTTAGCACCATCTCTGGCGGTGGTCATTGTCAGTCCAAGGGCGATCGTAGCATCAATCACACTGATCCGCATGCTTCTAAACCTTTTCTTGGTATTAGTTATTTGTATTTCTTTATAGTGATTTCCTTTTTTTGATTTTTTAATCTAGATTTTATATATCTATTTGTTTCCCAATCTTTATTTTTGTAATGTAAATTTGTGATTGAATTTAATATGATAATATTTTTTCAAATGTTTTGTTGGATAGATTTTCAACAACAAAGGCCCCTCCTTCAAGTACAAAGGTGAGTCATGGACTACCGAGGAAGGACCCGAATCCTTAAACTTGGGCAAGTGGACGATGTATTAGAACGTTACACGAAACAATATCATTGTCATCGTTGATGATGTGTTCTATAAAGAAAAAGGGTTTGAAAAGTATGTTTGCTCCATTGATCTATCTCATAAGTTGTACAAAGTCAGTGATATCAAGGCACATACAATCAAGAATACTGGATTGTTGCAGCTAGCTATTCCCATACTTAAACCAGAGGACGTTTCTGGATGTCAAAGTCGACGTGTTAAATGATTAGCTAGCTCTTGTGTGCCAATAATATTATCAATACATTATGCAATTACTGGCTTAGTTCTTTTACTTTGAGAACTTGTTATCCAACTTCGAGTTGTATCCCATTTAAAATTTGTTTAGGTTTTCCCCACTTGTTTTTAATGACTAATTCTTAACTTATCTTTGTGTCAAGATAACACTCGGAACTAGCTTTGTATCTTTATTCACAATGCAATAACTCTTTCATTGTCCTCCATCACTGCAAATACCTTTGTTTTATTGATACTAGACAACCCGCGCATAGCGACAAAACATTTTAGCGTGTAACGATACACGATATCGTGGTAAGTGTTTCGTGTAACATTTCAAATAGACCATGAAAATATTAGCTATGGTGCAATTACATTTTTTTCTTTTCACGTTTTATTAGAACGTTACACGAAACAATATCATGTATCGTTAGTCATTTGCTGCTAGAAATTTCCCCGCCGCTATGCGCGGGTACTCGTCTAGTTAAAGTTTAAAAGTTGAAAGTTGAAAAGTTGAAAAGTTGAAAAGTTGAAAATTTTCAACCAAACTTCTCATGAAAGGAACCAAATAGCTGTAAAATAATTGTTGAAAGTTTCAACATTCATAATTAAGGAAACGTAACATTCGGTTACAAATGAATCACAAATTAAAATAGGAATCTATATACCCTATAAAGGGTGTATCTCATTTGTTGAAAGTTGAAAAGTTGAAAAGTTGAAAATTTTCAACCAAACTTCTCATGAAAGGAACCAAATAGCTGTAAAATAATTGTTGAAAGTTTCAACTAGGGGTGTAAACGATCCGAGCCGAGTCGAGTTTTGGCCTAAACGAGCCAGGCTTGTTTATTAACTGCCTGGCTCGAGCTCGGCTCGAGCTCGAATAAAATTTTATAATCTGGCTCGAGCTCGAACTCGAATGTTTTTTTGTTGTTCGAGCTCGAGCTCGAAGCTCGTTTACGATTTTTAACTTTTGTTTAGACTAACTTCTATTAGAACAGATATAGTTGGATAGATTCGTTTATTAACTCAAGCTCGAGCTCGAAAGCTCGTTTATGATTATTAAAATGATACTAATACTTAATGAGTAAGTTAAGGTGTATGTAACTTATATACTAATAGATTTATCATTAAGATCGAATAGCTCGTTAGGCTCGTTAAGCTCGAATATCTTGTTCGGCTCGTTAAGCTCGCTCGACTCGAGACAATTAAACGAGTTTTCGAACGAGCCGAGCTTAATATTAGTTTTCAAAGCTCGGCTCGCCAAATTAAACGAACACTAATATTTGTTCGAGATCGGCTCGAGCTCGAAAGTATTAAGTTCGAACTCGAGTTAAACGAGCTCGAGCTCGAGTAGCTCGTTAAAAGCTCGACTCGTTTACACCCCTAGTTTCAACATTCATAATTAAGGAAACGTAACATTCGGTTACAAATGAATCACAAATTAAAATAGGAAATAATTTAAGCAAAAGTTGAAACTGTCAAGCCTCAATTCACTGTTAATTGTAAATTTATTGTGTAAAAAAAGTACTTTTAGATTTGTTTTCTTATGTAAATTTATTTTGTGTATATATACAAAAATAAAGTAAAATTTTTATGTAAATTTATTTTGTGTATATAAAAAAAACTCTTTTGTAGGCTTATTTTATGTAACTTTATTTTGAGTATATCAAAAAAAAATATTTTGTATTCTTTTTTAATGTAATTTATTTTGTGGATATATATAACAAAACTCATGATAAACATTGGTAACCAAATTTTACGTTGACAAAATCTATTTTTCTAAATGCGTTGCATTATTTTTATTTTTTGTAAACTAAAAAAACGTTTCATTAATTTTTATTTTTGTAAAAACATATTTCATTAATCTTTAAAACAAAACATTTCATTATTTTTTTATTTTTTAAACTCCAAAAAATTACAAACTTACTATTGTAAACCCGTGATTTTTCGTATTTTTTAATTAATCGTATTTTTGGAAAGTGTTTAATACAAAACAAGTTTTAAAACTTGAGTTTTAACAATTTTTTCAAGATTAATGAGTTGTACACGTATTTTTGGAAATTTTTAAAACAAAACGCGTTTTCGAAATTGATTTAAACAAAATCTTCAAAAAGAAACTGTTTTTACGCATATTGTTGACATTTTTTTTTAAATACGTTATAAAAAATTATTTTTTAAAATCAATCAATTATTCAATTTTGTTGACATTGTTGGAAAATCAAAGATAACAATTCTTTCCTTAAATAAATTCGATTGACTAGAATCAATAAGCTATAAAATCCACATCCATTTAGTTATTGTATACACATTTAACTTTTGAATCACAAATGCTTAACTTGGTTGCAGGCTACACATTCGTACTGAGAAACCCTTATTAGTCGTTACAAACCTATTTTTTTCAAAAGACACTTTTGATCATAAGGTAATACATCATTTCTAATTGTGAATGTGATATTAAGAAGCTTTTCCCGTCCTTTTAATCCTTTTCATATATTTACTTCCACTGAAACATTTGATTGTTTCTTTTTTCATGATTGAATTAGGTTTGTGTCATAATTTTTTGTTGGCCAAAAGCGTAGCATGTGATGAGCCCAACAAATTGGATTTGTGTTATTCAAAAATCGATTTGTTTCCCATCTTTTTTGATAGAATTCCATATATATTGTCCAAGCAAATCAATACTCATTCAAATGGATATTTCTTGAATTCTGTTTTTTTAAAGGCCTATTTGAACTTTAGATGCGTTTGAGAAGATAAATCTGGTTCCTTTTTTTCTAAGGGTTCTAGAATTTTTTAGAGCTCATGCGGAGCAATAATGAATCCTTAGTCTGAGGATTTTAATATTTTTTTGGATTTTTTCATTTGATTTTTTTATTTTTAGTTATTTGTTAATATGTAATTGTGTTCACATCTTTTCACAGTAGGTGCCACATTGGTGAAACAAGCATATGCAACATGTAACAAGGTACGTCCGACTATGGAATCATTTTGATCATAACGAGGACTCAAAGCACTACTGCACTGGAACATTCGAGTTATTTCTAAAGGCTTGTATTCATTAACACCATATGTATTTTCTTCATGAGATAACTTCTCTATCTTTATCTCCTTTGTATCTGCATATGTTCATATTTTTTGCTTTTTATTTTCTCTTATATAGAGTTGTTGGGTTTGACTCTTCATTTCTGCGTTCATATATATACATTTCTGTTTCAGTTCGTTCTGTAAGTTAAAAATTATCATTAGGAGATTCATTCATTATCATGATGTCATACGAGAGATGATATTATTTATTTCACACTATATGTTTCATTCATGGAACATTGACAAAAATGCATCATTGACAAAAATGCATGGACGATTATTGTTTTGATTGTTACAAACTCAAGCTCAAGTGTTTATTGAATAATACACTTATTATCTAATTATTTTTTTCAAATATTAATAAAATATGTTTACATCCATTGTTTCTCTTATTTTATTTACATATAACTTCTTCTAAATTTTTTTTTTTAATTATCTGTGAATCCCGCGGGTCTTGAAGTTATCATCAACTAAAAATGAACATGTTGACAGTATTAATGAAATGTTGATTGGCAGATTTCCTGGTGAAGAGAAGGTTTACTATAGTTTTGATGAAGCGGAAGATGACACACACAACATGTATCCTCTTGAATTCTTAAACTCCCTAAATGTGAGCGGATTGCCACCACATTACTTGCACTTGAAAATTGGATGCCCGATTATTCTTTTGAGGAATCTCGATCCGACAAATGGATTGTGCAATGGCACGAGGCCGATATGCAAACGATTTGATCCAAATGTCATCAATGCTGAAATTGCTGTCGGGCAACACGTTGGAGTTAGAGTTCTCTTGCCAAGAATTCCTCTCGCTCCATCTGAAGAAGACATGTTTCTTTTTAAGCTAAAGATAACACAATTTCCTGTCCGCCTTTGCTTTGCCATGACTATCAATAAAGCTCATGGGCAAACTATTCCAAATGTAGGTGTCTATTTGCCTGACTCTGTTTTCTCACATGGCCAGCTTTATGTTTCATTATCTACAGGGATATCACGTGCAACTACCAAGGTACTGGTGAAACCAGTCAAAGAGTTTGGTGAAGAAGGAGTATACACCTCAAATGTCGTGTACCAAGAAGTTTTACGCAACGAGTAACATCAGTTCCTAGATTATATTTTATACTTGATGCAATTTTTCACTTTCACTTTTACTTTATGTTTTTAATATGTTGTTTGATACATTGTATATGGGATTTCATTTTAAACTTGATTACCGTATGTTACGACAGTTTCCAACTACAGTTTTATCTTACCACAATATAGCGTTTCGTTAATTATCTGCCAGGCAATTCCGCAGCTATGCGCGGGTAATCGCCTAATACATTGAGATTAGATGAGTACTTGACGCTTAAATGTACTAACTTTTTCAGAAAAATGCTAACAACTAAATATATTTAAACATAAACATTGGAAAAATAAATTAAGCTTCAGAATGAAGACATATGCATACATTAGGATGAACACGGTACCGGTAGTGTACTGATCTCGTGCCGAATTAGTAGTATCGATTTTTTCTCGAGAATAAATTGAGATTTTTTTTTTAGAATTTCCCGATTTGTTACCGGTCTCGTGTCGAATTAGTGGCACTTCCCGATTTGTTACCGGTCTCGTGTCGAATTAGTGGCACCGAATTTTTTTCCACCTTATTTCGTAATACTGGTACTGTACCGAACGAAATTCGAGTACCATAAATCGATACGTTTTTAGTTCGATTTTGAAATTCGGAACAAAATGATCATCCCATCCTAGCATACATGTTTCAAAATAACACACATTAGTAGAAGTTTTGGAATTATTTGTATGATACAAAACTTTTCAAATATATGCTCAAAGAGCATGAATGGTGTAAGAATTTGTATGAATACCAAAATAAATCAGTGTGAGTTTGGAGTTTATTAATTTTTTTAAACAAATTATAAGTCTTGTATACACGGGAGTTTATAAATAAATTTAATTTAACAATTTTAGTTTTATATATGGATATTTTAAAAAAATCGTGTTTAGTATTTTATAATTGTAATATTATTAGTTATAAAGTGTAAGAGTATTTGTTAATTTTTTAAAGTTATTAAAAATATATAATTTGAGAAGTTATTTTGAATAACATACCCTTTTTTGAATATTAATGGACTCATCCTCACTATTCATCTTATTTTCATCTAATGTATAAGATTAAATATATTTTATTTTTTATAATTTAAATATCTTCTAAATCGTTAAGTGTTAAACGAAAATAATTATACCATCGCGACGAGCGTTTAATTATCTTTCTACCAATATGCAATATAATATACTTTCGAAGATTTTCTTTTTGTTTTTAAAATTTACGTGAAATATCATTTATGATAATAATATTTCATCATATATGATAACAATGTTAAATCATATATGATATTGGTTTTTATCATATATGATAGGTTATATCATATATGATACTGGTGTTACATCATATATGATATTAGTTATCATATTCGAAAACGTGAAAAAAATGAAGAAATTTTTTTTTTGTCAAAAGTATATCCAATAACATATTTATAGAAAGATAATTAAATGCTTTTTGTAACGGTATATTTTTTTCGTATAACGATTAACGGTTTAAGAGATATTAATGTTTGAAAAAAGAGGTGGAAATATATTTTGTGTTTAATCTTATCCATTGAATTAAGATGGATATGGTAGGTGTAGATTAGTCATTTGGTATCCAAATAAATTTTAGTATTTAAATGAACTTAAATCTCACTTAAAATCATCTAATTTTTTTAAAATTTAACCACTAAAGTTTCATTTATTATCTCTTTCTTTTTAAGTTTTTTTCACAAATTTAACACCTATATTTTTATGTCTTTTTTTCCATCAATTTTTATAAAACTTTTACTAAATAATTTATTTTTTAGAAACATAAAAAATAAAAAAGATTAAATTAAAAAGAAATTTCACAAAACACCCTTTTTCCAAAGGGTGTTGGTGTTAAATACCCTCCAACTTTACATTTTCCGAAAATAGTTTGTGATAACCTTGCACCAAAATATTGACGCGTGTCCAACACAAATACAAGTTGCCTCGATTGTCTTGATCACCTCATGACACATGTTAACATATAATGCTAAGTTGTCTCGATTGCCTCGATCATCGAAATATTTTTGGAAGATATGAAATTTTGAGATATTTATCACAAATATTTTTAAAAACCTATTAATCGTTTTGCTTTAAAGAAAGAAAAATAATTAGTTACATTTTGACATAACATGAATAGTGATAAATTTGAAAAAGGCACGCCACCTAATTTTGTCGATGCCGGAATATATGATTCGAATAAAACTTTATGGTGGACAAAATCATAATGCGGGTCCATCAATCTTTTTAAGGGTCATGAATCAAGATAAATATTTCCGCAATTTCAAATTTGTATTTAGTAAACTTGAGTTTTTGTTCTTTTTTATGTTGACATCCTTTGTTACTAGTAGGGGTGTTTGGATGTGCGGTTAGGAGGAAATAATCTCTAAATCTCAGTTTCAAAATGGAGATAAGTTAAAAAAAATGTTTGGGTAATAAATAGAGATAAGTGATTATTTGCATTTAAAAGCTCCAAAATGGAGTTTTGAAAAAGTTAGTGGGAAACTACTTATTTCATTTTCAAAATGGAGTTTTGGAAAAATGTAAGCTTTCAAAATGGAATTTATTATCAAATAATCAAATTTGCCAAACACTCAAAAAAGTGATTATTTGATTATTGCGATTTCAAACTCGAATATCACATCCAAACACTATTTTTTAAAATGGAGTTTTCAAAATGATGATTTTTCAAAATGGAGTTTTTAAAATAGAGTTTTCAAAATGAATAGTTTGTTTTCAATAAGCACATCCAAACACCCACGTAGTATTATTTTGACATATTATTAACTTTTTCATCGTTCGTTACCGTTTCTTTAGCTTAAAATCTCTAGTTAAAAAAAAAAAACCTTAAAATCTTAATTTATTTGGGAGAAAATTCGAGCATTACATGCTGTCCAATTAGATTTCACTGTAAGTTCGACTCACTAACTAATAACTCGTTATTAAATTTTTTTATTTTTTTTTTGCCATAGTTCGATACCATCTTTAATGATATTGACGTTTTCTTTTAAAGCGCAACTTGACGACGCTAGTAGGGGTGTAATCGAGTCGAGCCGAGCTCAAGCTTAGTAGGACTTGAGCTTGGCTTGATACTAAAATTGTGGGCTTGAGCTTGGCTTGATAGCTTGTCAAGCTTTACCAATTGAGGCTTGAGTTTGGCTTGATAAGGCTTGATAAAAGCTTGAGCTTGGCTTGAAAAGCTTGAATATATATAATTTTAATTTTTTATAATAAAACTTATCAATAAACATATGTATAAAATAAAAAAAACGAAAGTCATTACTTAAAACAAATTTGATTTATTTAACATTAATAAAACCAATAACAAAATCATCGTACAATCTTGGTTTCCAAATGTGATTTGCACTCCAATACGATTAAGCTACCAAAGGCCATTGCATGATGTGAATCCGAGAACAATTTAGACATGTTGCGTTTAGTATTAAAAAGAGTACAAAAAATATTTATGCACATATTGTATTCCACCAAGTACCGAGTAAATGCAATAATTAAATTTACAAAAATAAAGAAGAGTAAAATGCAAGTTTGCTCCATGTAGTTTGCCAAAATTGCAAGTTTGCTCCATAACTTCCAAAAAGTGCAGGCGGCCTCCCGGAGGACGAATGTAAGTAGCAACGAACCTCCCTGGAACTAACTCTCGTTAAAAAGCAAATTTTTTGTGGGGGTAAATTTATCAATTCTCTTATTAAATATATTATACCCGATTTGAGTCCATGAACTTACCCAATCCACTTGGTTATAACCCTTCTCAAAGGTTTTCATGTTAATTCAATTGAACCAGCACCACTTTTGCCTGGAACCTCCATATCATTAGAATTTGAGTGGCTCGAGTTCTCAAGTTTTTCACCTTGCCCCCAGATGCCTCTTCCCCATGAGCCGCCTCATTTCCAACTTCCATATCTTCATTTGACATCCTTAGTGGAACAATAAGTTGAACGAATAAACACACTAAGCTTGTCATCACAACGTCAAGCTTAACTACAAATATAATCCCTAGTATTTGAATCCAGGGGCGGAGCCATATGTAAGGTAGTGGGGGCGTTGCCCTCAACCAAGCTCTCGCGGATACTCAAATTACATGGGAAAATGATTTTTTTTTGTCATATAGGACAAGTGCCCTCAGTTAAATAATTAAAGTGCCCTCAACACTTTGATGTACCCACTGTATTTTTTTGCCGGAGAAAATGGAGAATACCGATATTAAATTGGGGGAATAAAAAAGAAAGAAGGTGATTGGTGATTGTGTGTTGTGGAGTCCGGAATACCACGTAAGGCTTAAATTATCAATTGCCTCAAATTTAATACAGAATGACTTTATTTCAAAAGTGAAGGATCTCACAATGAGCCAAATAGCCGAACGTTTTTTTATCAATTTATGAAGTCTGTTAGTGCAAACATTACGATGCTTTGTCGATATAATCTCTTTGTGTTTTGTTGATGACAAACGTATAGTTCGCAATACATTATGTAAAATGTTAAGGTACTCGTAATCACTCAAGAATACATTTGTATACTTCTCTCGACACCTCCAAGACCGCATTCGGCATGAATCACTCAAGGTATGTACAAACATGTCATTAACCTAACTAAGTGATCAAGGATTAATATTTTCTTAAAACTCACATTTTAATCAAATGTGACAAAAGATTTTAATTAACTTTATTTTTAAGAAAATATTTTATTAAAAAGAAAATGGAAATTTGAATTTGGCATATTCCATATGCCAAAAGAATATCCTTTGAGGGTATAAACTACCCCAGATGGCATATCCCCACTAAAGGACAAATTTGCACGGACTCCGACGCGGAGGTTCCTTAAAGGAACCCGCGGTTCCTTATTGATAAGGTACCGCGGGTAGAGATAAGGAACCGCGGGTGTTTTTTACCGTTGCAATGTTGCCCTATAAATAGTGGATCATTTCCAGGTTTTCTTTCAACCCTTTTTGCACAGTTTCTTTCAAAACCATCTTAGATCCTTGATTAGTTAGTTTTGATTAATCTTGTTTAATATGTGATTCTATCCTCAATCTCCTCAAGTGCAAAGAGAAGAACACTTTCATCACTATGAAGTGTTGGGTTCACTACATGATGAAGATCTCTCCTTATATAGATCTAAGTTATGTTTTTAGTCTTCCTACTATGTATAAGTAGAAGATCCAAGTTGTGGGTACACTTGGATGTGTTTGTATGGGTAGAAGATCCAAGTGATGAGTATCCTTGGATTAGGTGTTAGTTGTGTAGATCCAAGTCTTGTTAGTACTTGGATATAGTGTTAGAGTTATAGATCTAAGTGATGTGTGCTTAGATCTATATGGTTTATGTGTTTAGGCCATAAAACACAAGGTTTGTTATGTTGGGCCATAAAAATAACTAGTGGGTAGATTATGTTGTGTCTTGTTAGTTCTTACTAAACTCTAAAGTGATGTGGTTGTGTCTAGGTAGTTCTCACTAAACTATAAAGTGATGTGGTTGTGTCTTGTGAGTTCTCACTAAACTTGAAAGTGATTAGTAGCTGTGTTGTGTGAAGTTCTCACTTAGCTTCAAAGTGAAGAGTCGTGAAGATTGGTTCTAGCTTTCGATTAGAACTCGACATCTAGCCTTGTGTCGTTAAATGGTAAAGTGGGTGACGGTGTGTAGATTGGTCCTACCTAAGATTAGGACTCGACTTTTAGCTTAGAGTCGGAAATTGGATAAGCGACGTTGTGTATGGTTTCTCCACCTTAAGGAGTTTGTTGACTAGTGAAGTAACTCTCGATTAAGGTGTACTCGAGGAGTGGAGTAGGGCGAAGAGGAGTTTCGTGACCGAACCACTATAAATCATCGTGTCGGTACCTTCCTTTACATTTATGTCTTTACTATTATAGATGTATTTATATGTTGTGTGTTGTGTGCATCTCATAATCTAAACATCTAAGTTGCGGAAAAGCTAAGGCTTAGTACGTGTGTGCTTCGTGTTTAGATTATGGTCAAGTGTACATCACTTAGTCTAAACATCCTATTTGCGGAAAAGCTTATGCTTAGTACGTGTGTGCTTAAGTGTTTAGACTATTGCTTGATGTACTCTTGATTTGATGTGTTTGTGTGTTTACTTACTTGTAGTATTTATCTTTCAATCAAACACATCTCATATCTAGTCAAGCTTGATCAAGAATTTGATATAAAGGATTGTCAAAGTTTAACATGCAACAAAAGGTTAAGTTCACTGTCGGCGGTTCCCTAAATGGACCGGCGGTTCTTTATTGATAAAGAACCGCGGGTACACATAAGGAACCGCGCACAGTGGATTAAGCCGAAATGTTTTGAAAACTAACTAGAAACTATTCAACCCCCCTTCTAGTTTCTACAATTGGTATCAGAGCGAGTTTACTCAAGATCTTTGAAGTATATTGTACTTTAATGCTTGGATCGATCTTTGCTCTCTTTTTCAAAACAAATGGTTTTTAAAAATGAAAACGGTTTTTAAAAATAGAGACGATCTTTGTATCAAATTGTTCATAAAGAGTGATTACTTATGAAATATGTTTTGTTGTTTTATTCATACAAGTTTTGGTGTTAAATAAACTTTGTATAATAGCTTGAATTAAATCTTTTCATGTTTGGAAGTATGAAAATCTTTTGTGTCATAATTAACTCTAAAATACGAGTTCTATGTGTCTAAAATGATTTTTTAGAGTCCTAAGTCCTTCCAAAAAGTTACCAAATGATTTTGGCCAAAAACTCATTTTTTTGTCCTCTGACCGCGGTTCTTTATTGTTCCCCGCGGATCCTTATCAATAAGGAACCGCAGTCAGTCTGACTCAGATTTTTGAAAACTTTGAAAAATCATATAAAATCAATCGTAAGTCCGTAGAAGTCGTGCCACCCGTCATTTCGAACGTAATTGAATTTTCTTTCAATTAAAAATGCTTCCTTACCTTTATTCAAACTTTAAAATTTGGATGGTTTATAAGTTCCATACTTTGTCCAAAGTATTGAGCGTCGGTTTGTCGTAAAACTTGTGTTTTACTCTTTTCTATTAAGTTGGACATCTCTTGGTGATATATCTTTGAAAATTGATATATTTACAAAGTGTTAAACTTAATTAAATCTTAAATGCGTCAAAGACTATTTTCAAATAAAATCAAGCTATGAATACTTTGTTGTATACAACACTCAAAACATGGACGAATGCTTTTATGTGTTAAGCTAATTGTTTGTATGTGTTTCCTTGTGTGTTATTATTATATGTAGGCATTATTAAGTGTTCCTTGCTATTTGTAGTAGTATTGCTTATATGTCTAGTCTCTTGTGCCTTGCTTGGTATTTGTTAGTATCTAGTTTTTCCTAGTTAGGATATATGCTAGATTTCTTTAATTTTAGTTGCAACATTATGTGTGCATTGCATATAGGATTAACATCTCTTGGTTTACAAATGTCACATAAACATCTTGTACACCTCGGCATGTTCTTTAACACTTTTAGGTTTGAAAGCTTTGGGAGCTTGTCAAATCTATTGATTTAGGTCGTCTTACTCGATCATTGTGTTATTAGTTCAAGTAGATAAATGTCACACTATAAAACATGAATCACCCTTTGAAAATCTTAGCTATTTTCTCTTAAAAGAGTGTTTGTGGGAATCAAGAAAGATTTCGATTAAATATCAATGCATTATTCAAACTATGATTGGTATCATTATCGAATCTAATTGACATGTTTTCTAGTGTAGACATGAATGTGGTTTATTAATAATATACATCGGATCATAACTCACACTTTTGTTGATGGTGTTATATTGAATCTACTTGTTCAAATTGTTAGACATATTTTGTTTAATAATTACTTATAATGCACAATAGAGTCGGTTTGATAACTTGGATGTTTCATCCGAAACACTCAAGTAATTTACATTGCTATGCAATTTAAAAATGTGTCATTTCTGAAAGACCAATCAAGAGTGTTCTTTTGGTTTGTGTAAACTTTGTTTATTCACTTCAATGTTATTGGCCTCAAGTTATATTAAGGGAATTAACCTTAACTAGACTTGTTTGACAAGATAGGCAATGGTGCATTCTTTACCCTCATTAGGTCATGCATTGTGTCGCCATGCAAGTTTCATCCTTGCTAAACTTTATTAGGCAAATATTGGAATTACATCTTGTCTAACTTGAGAATGAATACTAGAGAATTTATGCACTAGGATCTTAATTTGACCTAACGGTTGAATTACTTCTATGTGGGAAGTTGAGTTGGTGTATAACTCGTAAAAATGGTCGTGTTTAGCCTTAATTGAGCACCTCTAGTGATAGTCTCATACTCATTCTCTAAATTGGCTAAATGGCTCTTCTTATATATGACTAATGATAGTTTACTTTGATGAACTTTGTATGTCATTAGGAGTCTTTTTCTTTTGTAGCCATTAGGTTTTTCTTAGCTTTCTTCTTACGTGCTAATTGAACCTATGTGTCTTTCCTTTGTGTGTGTTCTAGTTTTTATTGCTTTTAAGCATGACTTTATGATAAGTTAGACTAGAACATTAGGATTTGCTTAATTGGAAAATCCTCCTTTACCACCTAAACCAAGCCTCACCACCTTAACCAAGCCTCTGTAGGCGGTTCTTTAAATAGACCGCGGCTCCATATCAATATGGAACCGCCGGTGGAGATAAAGAACCGCGGGCAGAAGCTCTCAAATTTGGGTTTTCTAAAACTTCCCAATTGTTCCAACACCCTTTGGAATCTTTGTTTCAAACCTTTGATCACTCCCAAAATATCTTGGGCTTTCCTTTTTTAACCCATTACGAGTTTGGATCATCCTCTCACCCTTTTAAACCCACCTTGTTAGCCATGGTCGTCACACCTTAAACCATTCATCCTTACCCCTTGAACCACTCATTACTACCATGGTTTCTACAAGAACCTCCAATTCATCCAAAACCTCCTCTTCAAAGAGGCACCTCAAAATTAAGATTAAGTTACCCAAACTTAACTCTTCACCCTTTTGCCACACCTAAGAATGATATTGTGCCCATTCTCATCTCTTCATCACCCTCACCACTTCTTGCTCCATGCAAGACTACCTCAACCCATGGTACTAACCATTCACATGGTTCTACCTCCTCTTCATTCCAATCTAGAATGAATGAGCTAACCTCACCCTTCACTCCAAGTACTCTCTTGGATGTGACTACCCAACCTCAACCCATCCAAAGCATTCCCATTGTGAATGACTTTGTTGATACCTTGGTGACTTCACCTTTTACCCCTTCAAACTCAACCAAATCACCCATCCAAAGCATTCCCATTGTGAATGACTTTGTTGAACCCTTGGTGACTTCACCTTTCACCCCACCAAATTCCGCCACCACCCTTGTCTTTCATTTAAGCATGTGGATTGCTTATTGCTAAGACATCTAATTTAAGCAAATCTTAGGATTCTAGTGTAACTAAGATTAAAATTATGCTTAAGTTTTAGGCTTTTTTTTATACATCTTTGTATGATCTTTATTCTCTTGTATTTCCTTTCATGTTTTTCGACATGATTTTTCTTTGAGTCTTGGATCTTGTTGTTATTATGTTTTTTTTCTCTCATTTTGAGTCCTTTTCTTAAACTAATAAGAATTAAGAATCTTCTTGGAGATTTACATTACATGTAGCTTGATTTGTGATATCTAGATAGATGACTTGCTTGTATGCTACTTGCTTATATATCTTCTTGCTTATCCGTAGTTATATGCTTAATTGACTAGTTAATGAATGCATGCTTATTATAAAGGTTTTGTCTTTGTCAAGCAATTCCGATATGATATCTCTTAGATGTGTCTAACTCATGCATGTCCTTAAATGCTACGTGCTAACATGTTTTACTTAGTCTTCTCATTTTAAGTAATCTTGTTTCTTGCATGCCATATGTGTTAATCGCGCACCTTCTCTACATTGGTTTATTGTAGATTTCATAAGGCATTGCATGAATTATCCTATGTGCTTACTTGATTATGTGTTAGATTTTGTACTAACTCTTCATGTCTTCTTGAGCTTCTTTTGAGTTTCTTTTCTCATTTTCTTTCGAGATTTCACTATCACCTTCTAAGGTATAGTATTCATGAATTAATTTGTGAAGTTATCCTTAACTTCTTTGTTGAGTCTCTCTCAATTCATTTTAATCATGCTTTTCTAAGTCAAGTCTCTTTCTTCTAGTGTTTCTAAACTAAGTTGAGTCGAGCCTTACCCTTTCCTCATCATGTAATTGTTCTTTGCACATCCATAATGATTGAGAAGAGCTACGAAACTTTGAGCATGTAGTTTATCGTATGCTAAACACCATTTGGTGTCGACATTCATACGCATTTTTGCCTATAATGTCCTATATCCCGTTTTTTTTAAAGCGTCGATTTATCCGCTTTTGGTTTTCCTTTATTTTTTTTTGGTCAAAAATGTCTCTAGGTTGAGATATTTTTGTTCCTATTTTTTAGAGTTGATTGCGGTTAAAATTTACAATTAGTATGGGTGATTCCATCAATTCTAAGTTTTTAACCCCTTGAGATGATATCTTCAAATTCTTGGATGTTTTTTTTCTACCTCTATTCCAACAATTTTGAATTGATTTCCTCAAAATCCTCTCCTTGTTTTTTCTTTGAGAGTTGATGGTTAAATCTTGAATTTTCTTGGGTGATTCCAAAAATTCTAAGCTTTTTACCCTTTGACATATTATCATTACAATTGGTATGGATGTTTCTTTTCTATCTCTATTCCAACAATTGTGAATTGATCTTGTCACGATCCTCTTCTTTATTTATTTTTTTGGTTGATAGCATCGCGTGCACACTTCTTTCTTCAATGCTTGTCATTGTTTGTGCAAACGACTTGTTTATCATCCTCTTTTTATATATGCTCTTGTCTACTAACCTTGTTTTGTAGGACACTTCTAACCCATTTTTGTAGCTCGTCACTATTCTTGCTTTGTTGGTATCTCAAACAAGGGGGAGCTCATATCAAGGGGAGCATTTGAAAGAGTTCAAGTCATTACATTTGCGGTCATTCATCGAATATCTTGCTAGTAATGAATTTTGGAATCTTGAAGATAAGCATTTTATTATGCATGGAGTTAGTTAACCTATGGTGATTGAAGACTTCACTAGGATGACGCAAGCTCAATATCTTTGGATGATGGGTTTATGGTTTGGATTCTCGCCTCTCAACCGTCGACCATAAGTGATGATTAGCCTTTGGATGCATGTTCTCTCGAAGTCAATCTTCCTCCACAAATGAAAACTACCTTTTGGATGCTAGCTCTCCTGACGTCAATTCTTCTCTTCTTCAAATGACGTGCTATAGATGACTATCACTTTGGACGTGTGCTCTCTCGACGTTGATTCTTCTCTTCTTCAAGATGTTGACTACCTTTTTGATTCGACAAAAGGGGGAGAAGTAAGTGTAAACGGGTAACTTATGCATTTTAATATGTGTTGCGGTTTACTTGTTTGTCATCATCAAAAAGGGGGAGATTGTTAGTGCAAACATTACGATGCTTTGTCGATATAATCTCTTTGTGCTTTGTTGATGACAAACGTATAGTTCGCAATACATTATGCAAAATGTTAAGGTACTCGTAATCACTCAAGAATACATTTGTATACTTCTCTCGACACCTCCAAGACCGCATTCGGCATGAATCACTCAAGGTATGTACAAACATGTCATTAACCTAACTAAGTGATCAAGGATTAATATTTTCTTAAAACTCACATTTTAATCAAATGTGACAAAAGATTTTAATTAACTTTATTTTTAAGAAAATATTTTATTAAAAAGAAAATGGAAATTTGAATTTGGCATATTCCATATGCCAAAAGAATATCCTTTGAGGGTATAAACTACCCCAGATGGCATATCCCCACTAAAGGACAAATTTGCACGGACTCCGACGCGGAGGTTCCTTAAAGGAACCCGCGGTTCCTTATTGATAAGGTACCGCGGGTAGAGATAAGGAATCGCGGGTGTTTTTGACCGTTGCAATGTTGCCCTATAAATAGTGCATCATTTCCAGGTTTTCTTTCAACCCTTTTTGCACAGTTTCTTTCAAAACCATCTTAGATCCTTGATTAGTTAGTTTTGATTAATCTTGTTTAAGATGTGATTCTATCCTCAATCTCCTCAAGTGCAAAGAGAAGAACACTTTCATCACTATGAAGTGTTGGGTTCACTACATGATGAAGATCTCTCCTTATATAGATCTAAGTTATGTTTTTAGTCTTCCTACTATGTATAAGTAGAAGATCCAAGTTATGGGTACACTTGGATGTGTTTGTATGGGTAGAAGATCCAAGTGATGAGTATCCTTGGATTAGGTGTTAGTTGTGTAGATCCAAGTCTTGTTAGTACTTGGATATAGTGTTAGAGTTATAGATCTAAGTGATGTGTGCTTAGATCTATATGGTTTATGTGTTTAGGCCATAAAACACAAGGTTTGTTATGTTGGGCCATAAAACATAACTAGTGGGTAGATTAGGTTGTGTCTTGGTAGTTCTCACTAAACTCTAAAGTGATGTGGTTGTGTCTAGGTAGTTCTCACTAAACTATAAAGTGATGTGGTTGTGTCTTGTAAGTTCTCACTAAACTTGAAAGTGATTAGTAGTTGTGTTGTGTGAAGTTCTCACTTAGCTTCAAAGTGAAGAGTCGTGAAGATTGGTTCTAGCTTTCGATTAGAACTCGACATCTAGCCTTGTGTCGTTAAATGGTGAAGTGGGCGACGTTGTGTAGATTGGTCCTACCTAAGATTAGAACTCGACTTTTAGCTTAGAGTCGGAAATTGGATAAGCGACGTTGTGTATGGTTTCTCCACCTTAAGGAGTTTTTTGACTAGTGAAGTAACTCTCGAGTAAGGTGTACTCGAGGAGTGGAGTAGGGCGAAGAGGAGCTTCGTGACCGAACCACTATAAATCATCGTGTCGGTACCTTCCTTTACATTTATGTCTTTACTATTATAGATGTATTTATATGTTGTGTGTTGTGTGCATCTCATAATATAAACATCTAAGTTGCGGAAAAGCTAAGGCTTAGTACGTGTGTGCTTCGTGTTTAGATTATGGTCAAGTGTACATCACTTAGTCTAAACATCCTAGTTGCGGAAAAGCTTATGCTTAGTACGTGTGTGCTTAAGTGTTTAGACTATTGCTTGATGTACTCTTGATTTGATGTGTTTGTGTGTTTACTTACTTGTAGTATTTATCTTTCAATCAAACACATCTCATATCTAGTCAAGTTTGATCAAGAATTTGATACAAAGGATTGTCAAAGTTTAACATGCAACAAAAGGTTAAGTTCACTGTCGGCGGTTCCCTAAATGGACCGGCGGTTCTTTATTGATAAAGAACCGCGGGTACACATAAGGAACCGCGCACAGTGGATTAAGCCGAAATGTTTTGAAAACTAACTAGAAACTATTCAACCCCCCCCCCCCCCCCTTCTAGTTTCTACAAAGTCTTTTGAAAGATTTTCTTGTGTTGCACAACCATCATAGTGAACCATGGAATAGAGCCTGAAAATATTCCCATTATTATTCCGGAGTATCCTTGAACGACACATGTATAATGGCAGGAATTCAAATGGAAAAACAATTTGATCGAATATTGAGAATTTTGATAAGCATAAGTGATTAAATAAACATGTTTTCTGAAAGTTTTAGTACTTGCAGCTGGGGTGATGACAACTAGACCGGTTTATGTGTTTTTAGAAAAGGGGATTTTGATCCAGGCGTGTGTTTGCAAAAGTGTTAGAGGAGGCGGGCTATTTAAGTGTAAACCACAGAGAGTAAGGGTGCAATAAAAGTATACTAGACTAAAAAGAAATTAAGAAAAGACGTAAATACCCTTGAACAAAACAAAGTTAACTAGAAAAAATTAACAAAGGTTAGTTGCAGGGAGGTTTATTGCTAATTACATTCGTCCTCCGGGAGGCCGCCTGTACTTTTTGGAAGTTGGGGAGCAAACTTACAATTTTGGCAAACCACAAGGAGCAAACTTGCATTTTACTCAATAAAGAATCATTTAAAATACAAAGAACTAAAATATTAATGTAATCAGAGTTAAAAGTCCTTCTAAAATATATTATTTATTTATGAAATTAGTCCTTAAAATTAGGTTAATACTCAAATTAACAATTAGTTGTTTATATAAATTCATCATAAAAACATATTTTTGATAGAACTTGAAAAAGCTTACTAGGAACTCGAGCCGAGCTATCAAAAGTTTGAGCTTGAGCTTGATATAGTTTCGAGCTATTTTTTAGGCTTGAGCTTGGGCTTGAGCTTGATAAAAGTTTGGCTTGATCGAGCCAAACTCAAACTCGAACTCGAGTTGCTTGATAAAAGCTTGGCTTAATTACACCCTAGACGCTAGTTCCTTATCACTCGTTACATTTTCCCATCTCGAGCTATCGTTACTAGCCCAGACGGTTTCGTTTTTTTGCTTTTATTTTGTATTTTTTTTGTTTTTTAGTTGGTATGTGCAAGGCAGAGGGTTGATTCATGTGACGAGATTCTATGTTGCACGGAAACGCCTCTCGGGTGCCGTGCCCGTCCCGGAAACGTTTCGAAAACGGGAAACGGCTGGAAACGCCCAGAAACGCGGCGGAAACGTTTCCCCAAAAAGGGAAACGTTTCCTGAAGATAGGAAACGCTGAGTCTCTAGCAGAAACGCGAAAGGAAACGTTTCTTTGGATTTTAACACGTTTCTGGGCTAGTTTTTGGGCCATGAAACATTTTTTGGTCCATTTATATTGTATATACATATAGTAGGTCGCCGTATCTTTTAACAAACCTCTAAAAATAGACTATCCGTATTTGTTTAATGTTAAGTGTATATTATGTCTCACAATCAGTATTTATTTTTTCTTGCTTTATCGGTTAAAAATTCATGTTTATATAATTTATTAATAAATATGTATGAATACAAAAACGTTTCCAGCCGTACCCGTTTCATGGATTTTGGGACATTGGCGTTTCTAAGTACCCGTTCCCGTACCCGTTTCCGTATCCGTCTCCGTGCAACATAGACGAGATTTATAAGAGATGGATGTTTCTTGTGTTGCGATAAAAATTGATATTACGAGAAAAGATGACAAAGTGACATTAGGTTTTTTACTATAAGGGTCCTACTATTAATACCTTCCTACTATCCAAAAAAGTACAAAAAAGTACAAAAATTTGTACTTTTTGTCTCCTTGTCCCCCCAGTTTACAGTTCTGCACAGTTTTTTTATCAGTTTCGGTTCCGTATTTTTGTTTGTTTGTTACTTTAGACCTATTAAACTTTATAATTTTCATTTCGTATTTTCAAGATCTCAGTTTTATAACATAAATAAAATTATTACAAAAAAATAATAATAAAAAAAAATTCAAAAAGCAGGGAGGGTACCAACTGTATTTTTTGGGGTCTTTATAACATGAGCCTTACTATAAATACTCCTCTACTCACATAAAAGTACAAAAGATGCTTTTTGTTACATCTCTCATTCAATCAGACACATTTTTTATCAGTTTTTGTTCCGTGTGTCTGTTTAATATTTTTGCGTAAAAAAATTATTATTTTTTCCGCATTTTTAGTTTAACAGTTTTATAAAAAATACAAAATTAAAAAAAATAATAATAAAAAAATAGAAAAAATAGAAAAAACAAGATGGAAAACCCGCGCTTCGCTGCGGTGGGTCTTCACTGGCACAACGTAGCTCGTGTTTCTGAAATATCAGTTGTCGAAGTAGCATCAATTAGTTACAATAAGTGTTGCCATAAAACAAAATATGAGACAAATGGTTTGTAATAGATATCACAGATTCTGACACATTAAGCATTTAGAAGCTTGCAAGAGTTACAATCCCACTTTAATACTGAAGGTTTTCCTAAAGCTTTTATCTTAGATGTCATATGCATGATCTTCGCACCATAACTGAAACAGTTTAATAATTCGAATCAACTTTAGTCCTAACTCACTTCCCATCTTGCAGCTTGCTTGAGATTTCTTGCTCCTAAATGATGAAAAACAAAATAATTAGGATTTCTAGACCTTTACACCAAGACAGCTACAAAAATTCAGTTCTACTTAATGCTAACCAATATACAAATGCATCTATGCCTTTATGGTGAATAAAAAGCATAAATGCAAAGCAAACTGGATTGTAATATAGTTTACCACAAACATACCAATGAGGCAGTTTGTAGTCTGTGGCAGCCATCACTTTAAGAACCGTATCTTTAACCCAAGGAACTACTGTAAAACATAATCATAGATATACAAAAATCAGAATTCAATTTCACATAAATCTTTCCCGAACTTCTTTTGCATATCAAGAAGCTAATCTATACTACTTTATAATGCATTTAGGAACTTCTTAAAATAGCAAAGCTGAAAATTCAGACTCTTTTACCTACTAAATAAAGCAAGTTGTTGATATTTTCATCTAACATTATATAATATAACCTTTTTTAACAACCTTTTGTAACAACCTTTTAAAATAACATTTTTTCTTTTAAATTGAAAAAACTTTTTATTTATTTATTATTTTTGTAATCTAATTTCACTATATTTTTTAAAATTTTGTGTTTTTTAATTCGATATCCATTTTGATATGTTTTTATTCATTTTTAATCTTTTTTAATTTTAGTGGGTTTTTTAATTCGATTTTTTATAACTTTACAATGACTAAAAGATTAATATTTGTTAGTCTCAAAATTCGTTATTAGGTACTCGCCGCCGCATTGCGCGGGTACCATTCTAGTATTGGTAAAGGGCTTTACACCATTAAAGTTTTATAAATAACCAAAGGGCCAGTACCTTCTCATTTCTTACGCTGTGACACGCTCATGTGAAGAGTTTGAAGTCCATAACAATTCTTGCAGCCACATGAGAATCGACGCATGTTTGCCTAACATTAAAGAACACCCCAGTTGATGAAGCTATTAACAATCATAGGCATATAACAAACTATAGATAATTCGAATTACCCGCGTGCTGGAGTCCACAAATTGCAACAGCGACACTAACGCGTATTAACTCTAGCACCATACTTGAACATTCTGTGAAATATCCAAAACAATAGTAGTTGTTTGCAAATAAAAAACTACCACATATCAAACATATTCAAAATTGTCTAGGCTATATACTTATCAAACATTCTTGGCAGCGCCTTTCACCCATCAAGTTTGTATATCTAAATTTGACCAATTATTACTCAAATGTAAAACATGCTTACCGCTAGAATCTTGCTTAACTTGGTTTTATCACTACGTCGAGCGACCCAAGCATTTCAAGTAGCTGCTGATTGGGATGTTGCATCAACTCCATCACGCTTCATACCGTAAGCCCAGTTTTCGTCCCTCCTCATGTAGTGCTGCAATACAAAATATTTCTGCTTCATGGACCTAATCAAAAGTAATGAAATAATGAGACTGGTGTTACGTACGAAGTCACAGTAAAGCGGATAGCGAGTTATTTATACCAAGGGAACCAATCATTATTTAATTGCTTGTGAATAATATTGAAGTCTAAATTCACATTCGACTCCGACTCATCTAGGATGTTCAAATGCCGCAATATACTATTTACATACATCTTGCCCTATCATATCACATGAGATTATTGTTTCGATTGGACTCTAATTGATTCTAATCAATAATATCACCAAACACTATATTCATGAAAGAAACACAACTAAGCTTTAAGCCATAGGAACAGTTAAAAAATATGCCTAAAACAACATATAAATAATTTCGAAAGCCATCTCTTCTCAGCCTGCCATACAAATATGGTAAGCCAGTCAGGGATCTTAAAAAACTTAAAGCTATAAACCTGATACAAACACCCAATTTCATAAACCAAACCCTTTACTTTAAAAAAAATATTTGAATCTTGTAAAACAACATACCTGCAACAACCATCTTTGTTGCTTCGTCACCACCATCTCAACTGCTGTAGTGGTACCTAATATTAAGACAAAATTTGATACATAATTATTACCCCAAATTCACACTTTTCAAAACCCAACAAAACACTAATTTCAATCAAATCAAACCAAAAGCCTACTCCAATTCTATAATGAAATCACACCCATATAATCAAATAGAAAAACAACCCATAAAAAAAGAAAGAATACCTTCAAGCCGAGCCGATTCAATCAAGATCTGCAACAAACATATATAGCAATTAAAAAAACACATGTATATATGATGACAATCAAATCATAAAAACCCAGAAAGCATATTAAGAAAAAAAACTAAACTTGATTTGTGATTAAAAAAAAAACAAATGGCGACCAAAACTAAAATCCTAAAACCAACTATTATATATATCGACTGAGAAAGGACAGATGGCAAAGTAAGAACCCTTGTTAACATGCAATCAAGACACCTTATCCATGTTAGCGGGATTTGTTTATAAGCCAGCAATTAATGTGCGTCCTACCGTGGTAAAATAATAAAAAATACTTACTGTTCACTTTGAGAGAGCAACAATTTACCAAGTATAATGGTTTACGTGTCACGTCCAAAACCAAGAACTGAAGAAAGTGGAGGACGCACTACCGAGAGAATTTAAGGACACGTGGTTTTTTTTTCTCCCGCCAAAAGCTTCGGAAATAATAAAATAATCCAAACACTTCCTAAAACAGTTATATGTATTAATAGGGGTATAGATGATGAAAAAGAAGGTCTTTATAACCTTGCCTTATCTTTAAAGTTTTAGGTATAATGAATCATTAGCTCGAGATGTGGGTAAAAAATAATGTCAAATCAACATTTTTTTTGACACCAAACATCACAATAACACTAAAAAGTTAGCTAACACTAAATTGTTTGGCATTATAATGACTCTACGTTTTTATATATTATTTATAAAAATTAACGAAAATCATATATTTGAAGAAAAATAAAACAACATTATACCATATAACTGTGTTACGAAGCCTATGGGAATATTTTAATATTGCTGGGTGTTTTTGGCGGGAAAATTATTTTGCCACGTGCCCCTTACGTGGTAGAAAAAGAGGCATAGGTTTTACCGTTTATTTTTTTTGTGTTACATGTGTGTGTGGGTGGGTACCATAGTTTGTATCGTTTATTTTTTTCTCTAATGGATCTTGAAAAAAACACACACCAATACTTATCATTTCATCTCAATCTCGATGTTGTTCTTCGTTGCCAGTGGAAAAAACTGTCTTTCTCACAAACCTACAACCACCAATCGTTTCTTTCTAATCGATTGGTGATGCTTGGCTGAAGGGTAATGGTAACCGCCTATTTTTGGGTTCTTCAATTGTTCTTTTTTTGTGATGGGTTCCTGATGATTGCTTCAGTGCTAATCGTTTTGCCCTCTTTGTGATGGGTTTCTTTAATTGTTCAGATCTGAAGCCTTCATTGCCCCGACGACTTCGTTGCCGCCGTATGTGGTGGGTGAAGTCGTTGGTGGGCAGGTGATGTTGGCTGCCTAAAGTCATTTGTGGGGATATTGATTGATGATATTGGTGAAACAATGATTTTGAGTAGGCGAGTCTGTTCGCCATTAATTTTCTGGGTCGTTTGATTTATGCTGTTTTGTTTGTTGTGATGGTCATCGGTCTGTGGATGTGTATTCGTCCTCGCCTTTCATAGTACATCATAATGGCGTTCAGTGCGTCATATTGGTTGAGGGTTCTCATTTGTTTCAGATTTGTTGTTCCCAGCTTCTGCGAATCTAAACTGGTCAGTTTTCATAACACACGATTAACACACTTATTTTTGGTGAATTATTTTTGTTCTTTGCCTTTCTAATATTGATTTTGGCTGTTTGTTGTCTTTGAGGGTTCTTCATAAGCTTTTCCTATTCCCGTAGGCTTCGTAAAACAGTTATAAGTATTAATGTGAATGTGTAAACTCTAGATTCTCCATATACTGACAGGGAAGATGTATGCGAATATGTTCGCCTACACCCGTGAATGTTTGACAATAGCTCATTTTCGTATACTAATAGGCTTTGATGATAAACCGTATACGCGGGAAAATTTGAAAACATTATACGCTTTTTTGGATGCGCAATCTGGATGGTAATTGCTACTTGAGAAAAGAGCATTTGCAACCATTGCATCCATGGGTTATTAGCGTCAAATGAACGTGCCTGCTTCGTATCTGAGCCAACTTAAAAGACAAGCGTTCGTATCTTTTATTCTTACAGTGGCCTTTTACATACTAGATGTTGGTTGACTTTGCGATATATGTTTGTCATGGTATCCGCTGTATGCGGCTGTCATGATTCTAACTGGGTCGGTGAAGCTAAGATTCTCTTTACTTTGGAAAGGCACCCACGTGGTAGCAGCCATAAAGGATGGATCCTCTTCGCTCGACTAGATGTTTTATCGATTTATAGCGGTATTTGATTGCAATGTGGATTGTGTTGGGCTCTGTTAATTTGTTGTTTGTCTTTGTTGGTACTTATTACTGTTTTATGAAGCATGTTGGAATATTTTAATATTACTGGGTGTTTTTGGCGGGACAAAAAAATCGAACATGTTTACCTGTTGTGTTGGGTATTCGGCGTGATTTGGCGTTGCTTTTGTTCATTGTTTGCTGTTGTAAACTTGCATTTCGGTCAAGCAGTACAATAGACCGTCTTACTTTTCATTGGCGATGATGATAATACACGAGCATTCTCAACTGAAATCCAATGGGACTCGGATTATGTGTCATTTGGCAAGGCAAATTTTTACACTTGCAGCCACTGAGACCGTAATTTTATATCCGACTGCTTACGTATCTGAGCCGCTAAAATTGTCAGCCGACGTCTTCAGTTAGGCCTTCTGAGGTTGCATTTTGGAGACGCGTGTTACTTTGTTGTCGGCCAACACGTGTAAACAGCATGGGTAACTTCTGGCCAAGGTTATGATGAGTTTAAAAATATATTTTTTGTTTATTACTGCTTATATCTGTTTATGATAGTGTTGGCCTCCCACAATATTCACAGTAACAATTCTTTTATTATTATCACTAAACAGGTTTTGAAAAACCTGAGATAATTCATGCTTTGGCATGGTAACCAACCGCGGTTGCAGCCATTGCGAGTGCATCTTGTTTCTAGACATCTGTCGCGTATAAGCCTCCTTATGTTTCTATTGCTGCATTTGGTTGTTGTGTATTCCATAGTTCAACATAAGCCACCAAATTATTCCGCTGTACATGGAAAGACGAGCACATTTTGGATGGTAATTGCTACTTGACTAGAGAGCATTTGCAACCATTGCACGCACCCACGCGGTAGCAACCATAGAGGATGGATCCTCTTCGCTTGAGTAGATGTTTTATCCATTTATTGCGGTACTTGATTACAATGTGGATTGTCTTGGGCTCTGTTAATTTGTTGGCTGTCTTGGCTGGTACTCATTACTGTTTACGAAGCCTGTTGGAATATTATAACTTATAACTGTTTTACGAAGCCTATGGGAATATTTTAATGTTAGTGGGTGTTTTTGGCGGGAAACTTTTTTTGCCACGTGCCCCTTACGTGGATAGAAAAAGAAGCATAATACTAGGTGTTTTTGACGGGACAAAAAAATCAAGAAAGTTTACCTGCTGTTGGGTATTCAACGTGATTTGGTGTTGCTTTTGTTCATTATTTGCTGTTGTAAACTTGCCTTTCGATAAACCAATTTTTTCCTTTTTTTAGGTTGGATTGGATATGCCAAGTTGTGAAAGTCCGCGGTTTGGCGGGGCAGCCTGTTATGTTTGCAGCTACCGCGGACATGGGACGATCGTTTTTATCGGTCTAACATTGGTTTGAACACCTTGGACTAAAGGTGTAGACACCCGTGTTTTGGCAGGGTAAACTATTTAGTTTGCAACCATCACGGGTGCCTTTAAATGAAGCATATTTGGAGATGAGTATCTTTATCACTTTACGGCGGTGGTGGTGCTCCTTCAAATTATCTATAGTAATTATTTTCTTATTGTTATCCTTTTATATTGGTGGGAGATTCTTTCTTACAAGTGGCCTGTGCCTAGACATTTGGCGTATATAAGCCTTCTTATGTTTCAACTGCTGCATTTGATTGCCGTGTATTTCATAGTTGAACATAAGCCACCACATTAGTGCGCTGTATGTGGAAAGATGGCCAGATTTTAAGGCTGTGACGACTTTGGCCAGGCAAGCTTAAGGTGGAGATTACCTGTCTCTTGGCGGGGTATCCACTTTGGAAATGCATCAACCAGGTTGGTTTATACGTTCCAGTTTGTTATAAAGGTCACTTCCCCGGTTGCTAGATCAACCACCCCTCGAGTCCTTTTTATGGTCACTTTATTTCAAAGGCGATGATGAGTTATCCCGGTAGAAAATACTGGAATTGAAGCATCCTGCGCGTCGGCGCGACAATTTGCAAAAGTTGCAGCCACAACAGATAAGCGATGTTTGTCCACGTCCCTACCGTTCTGAGCCAATAAAAAAATTGGTCGCCTGTTTTCTATATGCTAAAAGTGGCTTAATTTATTTCTGACGATGGCCGCAGTTGTAGTCAATGATAAGAACCGTTATGCTTCGGAAACGCAGGTACACGACTATTTTCAACTGCTACCTGTATTGTACACATATTCGATGAAGTAACACACTTTCATAGTATTTCAGATCTACAGTTGAAGATCCAACATGTCTTAGGACCCAACGAACATTAAAGATGGACAACGGCAAGAACAAGCGAAAAAATGTATGTGATACCCCGCAGCGAAGCGCGGGTTCCTCCTACTTGTGTTTACTAAATATAGTATATTTTCAATTATTTATTTATTTATTAAAAAACGGCCCATTTCTTTTTAAAGCATTCGGCGCAAAAAAATGTGTTAAGCTCTATTTTCTTCTACCTTTTTTTTATAACGGCAATTTTATTCCATAAAACTAGCAAGAAACTAGAATTCAAGTGAAGGTTTTTAAACCACTCATTTCAACTAAAAGAAATTTTACTTTATTCCTACACCAATTAAAAGTACTAGACGTAACAAGTTCAAAAATTATCGCTACTTTCGATTCATAAACACAAACAAATCACACACAAACGCAGGCATAACAAAACCCAAATATGCAAAGAAAGAAAAATAAAACACGAAATGCAACACATGATACAGTGGTGGCGTCGTCGCTCGCGTTTACACCCACCATTTGGGTTGGCTATTTCGACGAAAACCTCAAAAATGTCACACACAGTACGAGAGGTTGCGTTTTTGTTTAGTTTCGTGGAGAAAACGCCTCCTACGACGCATCATATCCAACCCAGATCGGCAAAGAAAAAAAAAGAAAGAAAAAAAATATAAAACGCGACTCACGGTACAGTGGTGGCGCCATCGCTCGCGTTTTCGTCCATCATTTGAGTTGGCTATTTTATCGAAAACCTTCAAAACATCACACACAGTACGAAAGGCTGCGTTTTCGTTTAATGTCGTAAAGAAAACGCCTCTCGCGACGCACCGCACCCAACCCTTTGGAACTGTAGAAAGATTATTCCAAAGGAAATTATTTTTGTTAAAATATGATAGGCATTAAATGGGTTATGATTCTAAAGATGATCTAATGGATAATCCAACCACTATCTTTTGGTTGAAAACATTCTCACGCATAAGTATCACTAGAACACAAGTCCACTTAGTCATATACATCGTTCATATTATTTGAATGTCACTCATTTATATTCGAAAATTATCTATCTTGAATCTAATCTGTCTCTCAAGTCATTACACAAAGTCCACAACTTTTTATGTATACTTACTTTAATTTATTTATTTATATAGATATAGATAATCAAATACCTTTACACCAAAATATACGAATTTTAAACAAACATATGATTTAAAATATAGTAAAATACCAAGCAAGTTGATAAGACTACAATGAATCTACCCATAAACCAAAAAAATCCTTAAATTCCAACAAACCCTTCCTTTTGACCATTGTGTTCATTCCCCATGACTTGTTTTATTAAATTTATCCTTCCAAAAAAGAAATTGCATGCACTTGGATTTATTTATTTAAATCACTTTTATAGTTCAACTTCTAATATTAAAATAAAGACTCTAATTAATCAACTTGTGATTAAAGAATAGATAAGGATTCTTGTGATTAACACCTTTTAAGCTGTTTTTTCTCATTAAAAACGCTAATTTTTTTTCCGTACGCACACAATGACAATCAGAAACTTGCTGGTTTTAGAGTCCTAGATGTAACTAATTATTATTTTTATTGAGTTGGATGGGAAAAAGTATATACTAATACTTGTTGCATGTACATGCACGTTAAATACTTGATGTAATAATTAAACTTGCTATATTCGGGTTAAAAGTCGGTTCTGCATAATTATATAGTAATAGGGTTTCTTTATTTGTTAATGTGTATCATAATTCAAGCAACCCTGGTTCATGTTTTTTTTTATTATTGGTGACTATAGAATGTGATTGAAGCTTAATTGGCATAAAGGAATGGGTCACATGAGTACATGACTACTGATAGTACCAAAATTTAAGCTGGTGTCAAATGAGAACATACATAAGTTGGGGAGTACTTTAAAATTAAAAATAAACAGAAGTTAAATTATTATATGTTTATATTTTTTTGTTTAAAGTGGACAAATAATTATCAATGGACAAAAAAACACAAGTATTATTTCATTCGTCGTAAAATAATTGTCTTTTGATAAAATACATACAATTTAAAATAAATATTTGTTATTAAAAATGAAAGTTCATAAACTTACAGTTTTATTTTTAATAAAATAATTTATAACAGCTTTAATATTTCTAGTAATATACCTAGTGAGCATGATATGGTAAACAAAATACACATTTATAAAGGGAATTCAACATCATTAATGAGTTGTGTTCTCTACGGCTGAAGGGAGTGGCTCGAGTAATTCGGAGAAGTTGCGCATGACTTGCCATCCCCATAAGTCACTCGCGCGCGAGTTTAACATTTCATGCAAAAAACCAGATCATACTCACCTGGCGCGAGTACATATATTTGTTGCAATATTATTCTAAAAAAAAAACTTTTTTAACACCCTCTTTTTACTTATAAAATACCTACTAAAACTCATATTTTTCAAATACACATTCTACCTAAAACACTAAAATGGAAGATATCGACGAATACGAGTTATCCTTGGCCACTAAAAAGTCGAAGTCGTAGCGAAACGCAAGTTGAGTTTTATTAGAAAAGTGTTGGTGTTTATTAAGAGAAGACGTAATGCTAATCGATTACCAAGAAACGTCATAACTCGAGACCGAATAGGTGCCCGTGATCGGTTAGTTGCGTCTTTTTTTCGGCGAACCCAAGATACGATGAGAAAGAGTTCATGAAGGTTTTTCGAATGGGTCGCCCCCTTTCCAACTGGAGAGTGACTATCCATTCTGCATACTTTCGTAATAATGTTGATTGTACCAGAAAAGAAGGTATTTCGTCGTTCATAAAGTGCACCTCGACAATTCGTCAAATGGCATACGGCGTTGTTCCTGGTTTTCTAGATGACTATCTACAGATGAGCACAAGAACTTCTCGGGAAACAGTCGATCATTTCTGTAGTGCTGTTATAGAAATTTTCGGAGCTAACTATCTAAGGAAACCCATGTATACTGATGTTCAGAAACTTTATGCGCGTCATGAAGCAAAGCACGGGTTTCAAGGGATGATAGGAAGTCTTGATTGTATGGACTGGGAGTGGTTCGGTTGTCCAATTGCCTATAAAGGGCAATATGTTAAACGAGATCATGGATTGAATCCATTCATTTTACTTGAAGTTGTGACGTCGCAGGACTTATGGATATGGCATGCATTTTTTTGTGTTGTTGGGTAGAACAACGACATCAACGTTTTATATCAGTCCCCTTTATTTAACGATTTAAAAACCGGACGAGCACCAGAGGTGGATTTTGTGGCTAACGGTGTACACTATCCATGGGGATACTATCTAACAGATGGGATATATCCCGAATTGACAACACTTGTTAAAAAAAATCTCGAATCAGCAGATAGTGAGCACAAGAGGATTTTATATAAGAAAAAACAAGAATCGACAAGAAAAGATATTGAAAAAGCTTTTGGTGTTTTGAAAAAGAAATGGGTCATATTATCCAATCCTGCAAGAGCTTTATGATATTTCTTCCAACCTTGTTCCATTCCTTTTTACAATAACTGCTTTTCTACAAACAAACAAAAAATCGCCCATTAGCATCTCATTGAACAAAACGCATAATAGTGCTAAGCTATTAATTTATAAAACTTAAAGATCTAGACATATATAAACACACCTAATTCTTCATATATATAAAAACAAACTTAATACGCATAAATAAAATTAAACCACCTAGCGACTTTTCGAACACAATAAAAAGTCAAAATTGGCACCACCACGGCCACCATGGAAGCATAGGGTTGGCAAACCTGCAAAGGGGGTTACATCAGAATTAAATGCGTTCAATTGAAAGATAAAAACTGCAAAAATAAAAAAAGCAATAACCCTGATCTGAAATTAAAGTATTAAACCCAGATAAAAAAGACGAGATCTCTAATTCTAATTCTAATTCTAATTTATAAAAAAGTTTCATAAATTAAAAGTTTTATAAAAAGTTGATCACATACTATAAGCAAAACACATACTAATTATAATTTGTTACTCTTCTGCCTCCAATTACCGCAAACTGATTTATGGATTTGATGAATCAAAAAGTATTATTTTTTGGTAAAGTTAGATCAAGAAAGATGTGAGAGGAAGATAGTTTACAGATGAGACACATAATAAGAATGGACGAGAAGCATACGCAGTGACTGAGATTTATTTTACAAAAATAGTCACACAAATGAACAGATGATATCTAGATTTTACTGTTTCTGTCACAACATTATGTAGTATTTTATTTTTGATTTTTCATTCCTCTGAATGTATTAAACAGATAACGTATTAATAAAAATATTTAATAAAAAGTGGGAGTGATTTGTAATGAGTTGTAATGAGTGTCATTATCTTTAAAAATAAGTTTCACTGAATTATAATAAGTTTGTTAAAAAACTGATGTGACACTGACATGAAAATGGCTATCTCATACATGTATGATAGAGAAAGTGAATGGAGGAATGCTAGAGTCACATAAATTTTACAAAAATAAATCCACACCATGATGTGTAACAACATGATTTGTTATATAAAAAAAAGATAGTGGAAGAAATGAAAGAATAATGGTCCAAAGTGTTATGGCAACTCATTATGTGGACTTTGTTTTGTAAATTTTATGTGGTTGTAGCAAAACTCTAAAATAATACTAGAAGGCGCAATGCATTGTTCCTGATTATTTTACGTGGCCCCTCTGGATTCCCTTGTTCCACAATATGCCACATTGCCACAAGTCCACAACTAATTAATCACCTACTTTCTAGTTTTAAATAGTGTAAAGTGGGCCATTATTGTAAGACTAAGCCTCAAACTTTTACATTTAAAATAAATTTTTTATAATTTTAAAACATAACTTAAGGCGAAACAAAAATATAAAATTATTTATATATTTATATAGTTGTTATAAAACCAAGATTAAAAAATACGATGTATATAGTGACTAATGTTAAACTACTATTTGTATACGTAATCTTCTTTATTTAAAAAAATAAAAAAATTCAGAGTTGATTAATAAAAAATTCGGCACTTCTCACGCCTTTTCCCATAATATCGCGCATTTTCACGCCTTATTTCACGCTACGCCTAAAACCTACGTCATAGTCTATTTCGTAACGATGAGGCCACACCTCATGTTTAACGACACTTTTGGTGTCACCATAACGCGCCTTTTAAAACAATGCCTACTTTTAATGACATTACGCACGTTCTCAGCTAAATGATATAAAAAAATAGGCTTGTGAAATATTCATATGTACCTAGTAGTTTATCTTCTATTCTTGATTCCATGAGTTTAGAGTATTATCTTTGGCAAAATTAGCAGTAAACTTTTATTTGTAAGTTATAAATTGTTAATTATAAGCTGTAAACTATTTCTCAAAAAATTGTTAACATGAATTATAAATTATTTTTTTAATTAAAATATTTGATATATTAGTTATTAATTATAAAATTAAAATGTAAAATGAGTTAAATATATATATTTAAATAAATTATAATATGATTGGAGGGTATATAAATAATTTATAACTTTAACAGTTCTTAACAATTTAAAAAGCTTTATGAATCAGCTTTTTATTTAAAAGCTAATTGTTTAAAATAAAAAGCTAACAAACAAATATCTATCTATATACCCTATAAAGGGTGTATAATGATTGTTGAATGTTGAAAATTTGGTTAATTATGGAATTGTTGAAAACTTGATTAACTATAGAAATGTTGAAAGCAATTACACAATACACGTACCAATTGATCTGATGGTCAACCCATATTTATAATTTTGGAATGTACATTACACGTTTAATTAAAGAAATATTGAAGAATTAATTATACTTTCAAATTCAAAATTGGCTTCTGACTATAAAATGTTTATACATGATTGAAAAAATGGTTATAAAATCAAATTTGTTAATTGGGTTGAAACAATTAAACAATTTTGGAAAGTATATACAACTTCCAGCTAGACATGATTCTCTTGACCACCAGAACTTTCATATAAACAAAAAACACACAAAACCTAAATTTCTTTCTTCATCTCTCTTAATCCATCATCACCTCCTAATTCTGCCGCCACAACAGTCAGTGACCACTACCTTTATCTAAAACTACCATCACCACCGTACATCACGTCTTATTTTCTCTCATTATAAAATACACATCCATCTAACTATTTACCATCAACCATCTCATCTTATACCGTGTAACGACCACCACCACCAACCATTCGACCACTGTCACGAGCCGTCGGTGCACTACCGCCACTAGGGGTGTCATTAGGGTCGGGTTGACCCGACCCGAACCCGAACCCGAATCCGATAAGCCTTATCGGGTCGGGTTAAATCGGGTTGAAAATGCTTATCGGGTTAGGTTCACCCGAACCCGATAACCCGACAGTATTATAGGGTCGGGTTCGGGTTATATTATTTTACTTATCGGGTTTGCGGGTCAACCCGATAAGACCCGACTATAATATATACGCAGTAATTTTTTTAATATGATTTCAAAACTGATGATCAGATCATTTGCTTCAGTTGCTATTTGTCTACCAAAATGCAATATCTCACCTTTTAAGTTTATCTAGAATATGGTATTAGAGTTTACAGTGGTAAAGCTAAGTTGCTAATTATTTTTTTATGCTGATACACACATGAAGCACAAAAGCATTCTGTGAATTCTTTTCCCTTCGAGTTTACTTGTAATACTACTAAATACAAATATACATTTATGTACTAAAAAGTATTATAATATACGGAATACCAAATTAAGTACGTAGTAGTATATTTGATGCCTTCTGTTGTTATATGAAAAAACAATAGTATACAACCCGATAACCCGATTCACCCGACCCGATATAACCCGACTCGAATTCAACCCGAACCCGTTAACCCGATTTCTTATGGGGTCGGGTTGCGGGTGAGTTTTTAAATATCAAAACCCGACTCAACCCGACCCGATAAGAACCGATAACCCTATAACCCGACCCGATAACACCCCTAACCGCCACTCACGAGCCGACCACCATAACGACACCTTAAGCCGTATTTTAAGGTTTTTTACGGGTTCTTTTGAAGCCTTTTGCTTGCTATATATCCATTTCAAATTTTGATGGTTTTTTTTATGGATTTATCTATATATTTTCCAAATCTAAATTTATATACTAACATTTTTTAAAAATATCTATTTATTTGCAGATGTGAAATTCAACCGCCGCTATATATTTATTTTCAGATTTGGAATAGGTGTCACCGTCGCCGACTGGATATAATGATATGTGTTGCCGTCGGTGTACATTAGTAAAAATGGTAAATCTTTTAATTTATAATGTGTAGGTTCTTTTAAATATTATGTATTTTGAGTTTCTTATATGATTCTTTAGTAAATTAGTTGCAATTTAGGTTATAATTTTCATATTGTAACCAATTTTTTGCATTTTATATTTCAGCTTTTGTCGTCGCTTGCCGTCTTTTACTCTTTTGGCGGATATTTTTATGGCTGCAATATGGGTTGAGAATCATGTGAAGTTACAGAATTGCATAATTTTTTATTGAAGTTATTTTAAGTTTGTTATAAATTTGTTTAGGTATTGTTATAAAGTTTACGACTTTATGTAATTTGGTTATGAGTTATCTTGGAAAATGTTGAATGTTAAAAATGTTGTTTCATTATCATCACCATCTGTAGGTGTTTTGAAAACAGGACATTTACGCTCAGTATCAGTTATACTATTTCTTTTCGTTTGATCGTGACTAATTTGTTATTATTTTCTGACATCTAACAGTATCGATACATCACTTTGCTACCAGAGTCTAATTTAAAACCATAACATATCTTCGCACTTAACAAAACTCATAGACCACATGTATGAGAAACTAGGATAAACACATCAAGTCATTAACGTATTGAAAATACAAAGACGAACAAGCATTATTAAAACATTAATTTGTTTTATCTTGTTTAGCATAAGATACTAATAATATGACCTAGAGTTTTCATAAGTAGCTTCTTAATATCATGAGCGTAGTTTGGGCGCAGTTTGGGCAATGCACATTAGAATTATAAACTGCAATGTTGATTGCTTTTGTCTTCGCTTCTACTTTTGCCATAGTCGCAATAGAATTTCTTGGAGATGTTATCATAATTGAATATTGTTGTATAAGCTAAGTGAATGAAGATAAATGTTTGGTAAGAGTTTTATCAGGGTAGTTCACTATGGACTACAAACTTATGAATCTAAATGATGGTTGGTAACTGTCATAATTTGAATATTATTCTAACTTTTGATCTCATTGCCCTCAACTAGAATATTGAGTTCTTTCAACCATGTTAACTAACTGGATTCCATATGGTAAACAAAATACACAGGCACGAAACTAATGAGGCGGGGATAAATTTATTATAAGACAAATTCTAAATGTAACACGTATCGGAAAACAAAGTTGTGCTATACGTACAAATTTTTTGAAAACTCCAAAGTTGTATTTGGAAACACTTAAAACTTAATGAAAGTTAAATTAACTTATAAATCAAATGCTATGAATTTGAAAAATAAGAAAAGACCTTTGGTCAATTAATGAAACGTATACTATATACGAAAACTAGAAACACTTAAAACATAAAAATGTAAATTATATATAGTCATTTAATGACCCCATGGATGAAACGTAAATTAAAACCTAACTTAAAATATGAAATTTCCCACAAGTTGAAAACTTAAAATTTAAATATGTGTTTAATCTCAAAATCTTCAAACTTTTATTATTTTTCGCTTATAATTCATAAACTTTTTTTATCACTACACATATACGTTGTTATAATACCCCGTTGCTATACACAGAAACTCATTTAATGTCGCAAGTGCTAAAATTGTTGTTGAATATTAGCTGGAGTTATAGTGCTCTTGCCGGAAAAAATATTGCTCCATCTCGAGAAAACATGTTCCCTGTCAAACCAAAAGACGATTCCCTGTCCGTCTTAGCTTTGTGATGACTATCAACAAATCTCACGGAAAAAAGTTTAAATGTGGGTGTCTAGTTTCCCGACTCGCTTTTCACACATGGCCAATTTTATTTTGCATTGTTTATAGGATATTACGTACAACTGCCAAAGTATAGTGAAACCAACTTAAGAGTTTGGTCAAGAAGGAGTTTACACCTCAAATTTTGTGTACCAGAAATTTTTATGCAACAAGTAACGTGCGTTTTTAGATTTTTTATCATAATAACTTTCTAATGTGTCACTTTCAGTTTCACTAAATATTTATATGTTTTCTTATGCATGTTAAATAATTTATCGCATCGCATGTCCTGTGCGTTCGCAGTTATGATCTTTTCATGTTTTATTTAAATGTTAAACGAAACATTTACCACAATATCTTATATCATTAATTATCTGTCGCTAAAAATATCCGTCGCTATGCGCGGGTACTCGCCTAGTTGTATCAAACAGAGTTATTTACTTATTTTTTTAACAAAAAACTAAAAACTTTAAACAAAAATTCAAAAATAGCTCTTACCAAACATACCTTAAATCTTAGACCAAATGCAATAATGATCTATGGTTTTCGATATAAATCTTAGCCTAATAAGGAAGCTTTTAGTTCAAAAAAATTCAGCATATTAACATCTAACTCAGATTTCTTTTTGTACAATTAATTTTACCACTAAACTTTTGTTTTTCTCATTAATAATTCAAAATAATAAAAAAGACTAGAACTAAAATTAAATAAAATGAAACTAAAAATATGCAAATATGTTCGACGCCAAATGTGTTGCACGAAATTGGCAAATCATCGCCTCTTTTATGAACTGTAGGTCGATAACTTCTTTGATGTAAACGTATGTTTATATTACTCATAACAATTACGTAAAATCCTAATTAAGATCAAAGCACACATAGCGGAAGCGTTTAACAAAATCATAATTAATAACACATTTATAATTAATCGAGTTAGGGTTACATACCTTTTAGCTAGAGCAAATCTTCAAGAACACCGGCGAATCACGAATTAGGGTTTATATGAAGAACACCAAGATATAATTTATAGTGAAACTATATTACGCTCTTGTACACACATAATACAACGGATCAATCGTGAGGCTAGCACTAATAAACCGGAGCTTCAATACTTGTGAATTATAGCTAAATCGAAAACAAACCGAAACCCTATGTGGGTTGTGGTTTGCGATCGCAAAAGAGGACAAGGAGGAGAGGGACAAAAAATAATGAAGGGATTATGGGGTATATATATAGGATAACAACACTTGTTCTCCAAGTTCTAATCAAGATTATGAAACTAATCCCCTTCATTTTTTCCCCTTATAGCCGCCGGCTATAGAACCCCCAAAGGGGTTTCCGGAACTTTCCGTTTCTTGTTTCCTCTTCTATTTAATTCCATAACGCTCGTTTATATTTAATAAATATAATAAATATATTTATTAAAATTAATTAATCATTTACGTATTGTGTGCAATCCCGTAATCCCGAGTTTGATCCTATCACACGACTATTTAATTTTATGTCCATAAACTTTCAGCTGCCACTTGGATAAAATTCAAATATCGTGATCACATTGATTAGCGTCTAGTTACACTAAAAATGTCACTAGTACAACTCGAGTAAGGTCTGCTGGACAAAACCTTTTAATGATACATCATCATTATTATTATCCTTTCATTTCAAATACAACGTTAATAGGATCTAGATCTCAGTCATTCCTTCATTAACCATTCTGTTTCTCGTTTACGGATATAACAAGATTACCAAAACACATTTGTGTGTGGCCACACAAACATCTTATTACTCCCCCGAGGGGCCCAACTATATTATACTTCAAAAATAATTTTGAAGGAAACATATCTCATTTTGACTACAAGCGAAACTTACGAACTTTGCAACACTTCTAAAAATAACCCTTATAGCTACCAGTTACGTTTAGCGTTAGGTTATCTCACAGAAACACACTACATTCGTATTAGTTTCCTGGTATCTCGGGTCTGAGGATAACTATTTATGATTTACTTAATGACAAAGATCCATAAAGTAAAATCATATAGTTGGGATAAGTCCAATATTTGATCCATCAAATATCATCCAAAATTGACCAATATACTTTCAAGTATACCCTGTCACTATTTTGAATTGTCTTGGTTTAATAATACTCCCATATTGTTAATCGACAATAGACATTTAGAACATAACAATTTATTCATGGATATAAAACATGTAAAATATGATACAAAATCAAATAACAGAAAATAAACGAAACTCAATCTTTATTTCATCAATTCAATAATGTCTTAACATCCTTTATCCAAATACTAATTAACAGATTTATTGCATGAATTATCTAGCTAGTTGCAGCCCAATCGCTTTGGCATGCTTAACTACCTTTGGTCTAGGCAAAGCCTTAGTAAAAGGATCAGCTACGTTATCATCTGTGTGAACTTTTATTAATTTTATTTCACGAGCTTCCACTTGTTCTCGTACGTAGTGATATCTACGTTTAAAGTGTTTGGCTCCTTTCATGACTCCAGGGTCATTGGCAAATATAATTGCAGTAGAATTGTCGCAATACATATCAATAGGTTCTTTAATTGAAGGCATCACTCCAAGATCTCCAATAAACTTCCTAATCCAAACAACTTCCATTGCGGTTTCTGAAGCGGCCATGTACTCCGATTGAGTTGCATGCATAACAATGGTTGTCTGCTTCTTGCTCTTCCAGTCAACTACTCCTCAATTGATGACAAACACGTAACCCGTCTGAGATTTCGTATCGTCTTTATCACATTGCCAGGTTGCATCACAAAAACCTGTAACATTCAGTTCTGTGTCTGGTTTACCCCCAAATACCAAAAACATATCTTTCGTACTCCTCAAATACTTAAGTATATGTTTAACAGCAGTCCATTGGAGCTTCCCTGGATTCTGTTGGTATCTACTGACCAAGTTCTGAGCAAACACCACATCAGGCCTTGTGCATCTTACATCATACATAATAGATCCTACAGCTGAAGCATAAGGCACCTTCTGCATATAAGCCACCTCTTCAGATGTTGATGCATCTAACTCATGACTTAATTCATGCTTAACTTCCGTAGGTTGAAAACCTTTCTTGGAATTATGCATGTTATACTTCTTCAATATCTTATCAATATAAGCATCTTGACTAAGACCAATTAACTGTCTTTTCCTATCTCGATAGATTTTAATTCCCAGAATATATGCAGCATCTCCTAAATCCTTCATAGAAAAACATTTATCAAGATAATCCTTAACTTCCGTAAGTCTTGGAATGTTACTTCCCATTATTAATATGTCATCGACATATAAAATTAGGAACACTACTTCACTCCCACTAGCTTTGTGATATACACATGGCTCATCACGATTTTGAATAAATTCGAACTTTTTGATTTCTCCATCAAATCGTTTATTCCATTGACGTGATTCTTGCTTTAAACCATAAATAGATCTTTGAAGTTTGCACACGCGTTTTGGATATTTAGGATCAACGTACCCTTCTGATTGTTGCATATAGATTTCTTTATCTAAACGACCGTTCAAGAAGGCATTTTTAACATTCATTTGCCATATCTCATAGTCATAGTATGCTGCTATAGCTATGAGAATCCTAATAGCTCGTAAGTCTGCTACCGGAGAAAATGTCTCCTCGTAGTCTACGCCAAAAGTTTGAGTAAAACCTTTAGCTACTAAACGTGCTTTATAGGATTGTATTTCACCATCCATGTCGGTTTTCTTCTTGAAAATCCACCTATTTTTCACTACTTTAGCATTTTTAGGCGCGTCTACAAGAATCCAAACATCATTGATTTTCATGGATTTCATTTCCTCATTTATCGCAACTATCCATTTTAACTTTTCTGGATCAAGCATTGCGGATTGATAGTTAGCAGGTTCACCAAGATCCCCTACTTCCTCCTCATCATCCCCTATGTTAAGACATAGTTTGCTTGACGCACGTACGGTTCTTACAGACCTACATAGAGGAATTAATTTCGGTGGAGCTCCCAGACTTTCTGGCTCTATTGGAATTTCTTCGCTAGTATTTTCATAAGGCAATGTATCTTCTTGAATTTCTTCAAGATCATAATTTCTCCCACTGAATTCTTGATTTACAAGATCATTTTCAAGTAAGTCTCCATACCGAGCCACAACAACTTTGTTCTCAGCCGGATAATAAAAGTAGTAATCCATAGTTTCTTTAGGGTAACCTACAAAGATATATTTTATTGAGTGTTGTTGGAGTTTATCTCCAGAGTCACGTTTCACATACGCCTCACAACCCCAAATTTTCAAATAAGACAAATATGGCTTCTTGCCATGCCATAGTTCATATGGTGTCTTATCAACCTTCTTTGTGGGAACCATATTCAGAATACGAACAACAGATTCTAAAGCATAATCCCAAAAGGATAAAGGTAAAGTTGTAAGATTAAACATAGATCGCACCATATCCAATAATGTACGATTTCTTCTTTCGGATACATCATTTTGTTGTGGAGTATATGGAAAAGTAAGTTTCTGAACAATTTCGTTCTCACTTAAATAATCTTTAAACATAATCCCAAAAGGATAAAGGTAAAGTTGTAAGATTAAACATAGATCGCACCATATCTAATAATGTACGATTTCTTCTTTCGGATACACCATTTTGTTGTGGAGTATATGGAAAAGTAAGTTTCTGAACAATTCTGTTCTCACTTAAATAATCTTTAAACTCTTGACTTAATTATTCACCACCTCGATCAGAACGAAGAGCCTTAATCTTCTTTCCTAGTTGCAGTTCTACTTATGCTTTAAACACTTTGAATGTTTCAAATACCTCATGTTTATGCTTAAGTAATAAACATAACCATAACGGCTATAATCATCCGTAAATGTTACGAAGTAGCTAGCACCTTTCTTTGACACATGTCTAAGTGGTCCACACACATCTGTATGTATAAGTCCAAGTAGATCAGTTGCCCTTTCAATATTGCTATTAAAAGGTTTCTCGGTCATCTTTCCAGAGATACAAGACTCACATTTATCAAATGATTCATCATTGATATTTTCCAAAAGACCATCTCGTTGAAGCTTTTGTATGCGAGTCTTCCCAATATGGGCAAGTCTACAATGCCAAAGATAAGAAGAGTTCTTATCTAACTTTCTCTTCTTACTAATGCTAAAAACAGAATTAATCTTTCTCTGGGAATTATTATCATGCATGTTAATTTCAAAAACACCATTCACAGAAATTGCATCAAAATAGAATAAACCATCTTTAAAAATAGAAATTCTATTATTATTCCTAGTGTGAATAAATCCAAGATCCAACATACAAGAAAAGGAAATAACACCCCTAACAATTTTAGGTGCAAAATGACAATTATTTAATCTCAATACTAGACCTGAAGGTAAAACTAGATTAAATGTTTCTATAGCTTCAACGCTACTTGTGCGCTATTGCACACATGCAGAAATTATTCCCCATAGGTAACCTTCCTCTCCAACTTAATTCCTTGATTGTATTACAAATGTTAATACCACATCCCGTATCATATACCCAAGAATTTGATTTGTATGTAAGATTAAATAACTCTATCAAATAGAAGTTACCTGAAGACGCTGCAACACCAAGCTCAGCCTTCTTCTTTATTTCTCGCAACTCCTCGAGATAAAGAAGGCAGTTCCTCTTCCAGTGACCACTTGCTTTGCAATGGTGACAAGTCTCATCCTTCTGAGATTTCTTCTTGACAAAGTTCTGCTTGGGTTTAGAATAAGTCGCAACTTGTTTGCCCTTATCACCCTTGCATTTGCCCTTCTTGTTGTTCTTTTGCGGTTTTGGCTTATTCACTCCACCCTTTTGTACATAAAGCACAGGAGGGGTAGGAGCAGATGTACTTGCCTTGTCCTTTAGACCCTTTTCGTAGTCAATGAGCATTGCGTGCAAGTCATTAACCATCTTCCCCGCGTAATGCATATTAAAATTCCTAACGAAATTATTAAAGTCCCGATTAAGAGACCTATTGATTAGGTTAATTGCCATATCATTGAGGTAGGATTTCCCTAGTGCGAGAAGCTGTTCCATGTAACCCTTTATCTCTTGATAATGTGCACTAACGGATTTCCCAGGGGCTTGCTTACAACTGTGCAAAGCATCTACCAAGTCGTAGATCTCCACAGCTTGAGGATTTTCATACATTGCCTTAAGCTCTTCAAGTATTTGTTTTGGAGTAAATAGCTCATTTTTCCTTTGCAAGAAAGGAGCCATTTTCCCGAGTATTAAACAAGCCACATCATTGTGCTTCTTAACCTCTGCCTCATAATTCAGTATTTCAACTGGAGTAGCATTAGGGCTAAGGGGCGCAGGAAAAGCCCTGGTCAAGTAACCAGAAGTTCCCACTACTCTCAAGACAATTCTTAGTGAGCGGTACCAATCGTTGAAGTTTGGGCCAGTTAGTTCCTGACGTTCAAGATAAGTCTTGAAGGCAGAACTCAACGTGTTGTTATCGGGTTGAGCCATTTCTACATAAATAAGTTCAAAATATTATTATTTTTGATAATACCATTCAAGAAAATAAAATTACCCTGTTAATTAAAACCATAGTAGTTTCCTTGAAAACTAGAATTCACATTGACATAAACTTATCACATCAGTTGATCTGCTAGTGATAAATGTACTCAACATGGTAACTTGTCGAACAATAATTGACAAACAAATTTGCAATTTCTAGATATTTTTAGGGATTTACGTTGCCAAAAGTCTCTTTGCATCGTAAACATGTTTCATCCCTACTTTATGCCTTAAGTTTCCAGATCTCACTGAGTAACTCAATCAAATCAACTAATCTAAAGAACGCAAAACCTTCATGTGCAATCTTATTCAGTCATGAAGTTTTCTCTCCATATAACATCGTCCAAGATCTCACATGACGACAATTGTAACTTCAAGTGTTCGTCAATTAGATGGCATAAGATTTAAATTTAAGGGTATTGATTTTGGTGTCAAAATCATGTATGGAGAAGCATGCATACATCTCCATAGCATAAGTTTAACAAAATCTTTTAGTAAACTTTTGGTGAGACTAAAATTTCGCCATATATTTGCAAGTTGAGGTATTGGTTAAACCAATTAAAGATTTTTACCCACAACAATTCACGCCACACGTTCCTAGAACTTGGCTAAAGCACAAAGCAATAACCTTATTCATTGTGTTTCGGATGTGAATTTACGGTTAAATCAACCTTAAGGAATTATGTAAATAATAACCGTAGGTAATTCAAACTTTGACGCACAGGCAAGCCGGGAATTTGGTCAGCGCTGAAGCATAACACCTCCTTCCTTAACCGGGTTCATGACCAGCGGTGCGTTATACCCACTTTATAGTTTGTCAAAGTTGAGTAGGCCGTTAAGTTATTATTGCAATTCCAATCAACGCAAATCATATGTCAATTAGATCTCAAAAATAATTCATTAATTTTTATATGATTTAGTCCATATTAATTTTTCTTGTAAAAAAAATTACCCTTGTTTATAACATACAATAAATATAAAACGTATGAAAACAAGTAGGTACAAAAAAACTAAATCAAATCGCCACATGCATAACAATTTATTCAAAACATAAAATCTAGGGTTTTTATAAACATAAAAAGTCTTCATTAATTTTAAAACTCTTGAATAAATAAAGCAAATAGCATAAAATCATATAATCCGTGAAAAAACATGCATATTCATCACGGATCTTCCCCACATAAATGAAAGTCCCTAAACTATGCTAGAAACACTAAACTTGACTAATCAACACACGTAATTACTTTTCAAACGTAATACTTATTATTGTATAATAAAGAATTACAAGTGTTATGGATAACAACGTTTGATGACAATGTGTTGTGCATACTTTGAACAACTAAAAACCTAACTTATGAATACAGTCACAGCTGTTTGATTCAATAAGTTCTAAGCATTAATGTGTGAATATTCTCAAAGTGTTAAACATTAATGCTTGGCTACACATCCTATTTATAGTGATACGAGGTTGACCTAAGTACTAGTTGATGGTGACTACACAAGACATTCACTTTTCAGACATGTGTCACAATATGCTCTTCTATTCTTGGTAGTCTGCCATAATGCTTTAGGGAAACAGAGTTGACATAGTTTCCCTTTTCTTCATAGTCTCGTACACACAAATGGCATGTCCAAAGTGTGTTGAGTGTTAACAGGGTATTGCCACCCTTGTTAACCCTCAACCCCCTAAGAGTCCCTGATACATCTTGGCTGTTCCATCACAGCCAATGGGTATGTCTTCAAGTAATCTTCGACTTCCTTGACAATGTCTCTGACATGGACTCCTCTGAGGTTGCTCACACAGACTTAGATCTCTGTGAGTCTTGCGATACTTACCTGCCTCCTAGGCATAGGCAAGTGACTATCTAACAGCTTGATTTGCCTTTAAATCTATGATACATGGAATCTAACAAACTTAGATTCCCAACAATCTCCCCCTATTTAAACATAAATACAGCTAGATCTATCTAAGTTAAGGTAATTGAGATAACAACTTCTTCTTACTCATAACAGATCTAAACAAACATACCTCATGATTTTATTCATACTTAAAGAAAATTACAAGTACAATACAAAAGTGAAATAAAATATGAAGGTAAAATTTAGTTGTGAAATCCTTCAATAGTCATCATTTTTGATTTTTTCTTCAGCTTCAGCTATGTCTGTCCTAGTATCCAATTCTGCCTGCAAAGCTTGTGCAAAAACCTTGGAATACTCTGTGTTAATCTTGAGTCCCTTTTTGAGACAAATTAGCTGAATTGTTGATGCTAAGCCTAGCTCATCTTCCCTTTGGAATGCATATTGACAAGCTCTATTCATGAAGGCCATACCTCTTTCAGGCTCTGTGTAGGTCTGACCATCAATAGGACCAATGATTCCATTTGGTAGTACCAAATCCCTGTGCATTCCATCCACTTGAACATCATCTATGACGAAGGTTTCCTTAACAAGTTGAGTCATCCTTCTTCTTTTCTTTCCAGACTTTGGGGGTTCTTGTTCAAACAGCTGTGGTGGGGGATCTATCTTGAGCTTGGTTGTTGTTTCTTTAACCCAGTTAAACTTAGCTTTGAGGGTCTTAAGAAGGGTAAAATTAGACTGACCAGTTCTTTTAGCAGCCAAGGCTTCAAGTTCAAACCATTCAGATAATCCAAGTTTCTTTAACATGAAGTCCTCAAAGACATCCATATTCGCCTGTTGGTTATCTCTCTACAAAATCATTTGTGGTGTGTTAGTAGACTTGTGAATGGTGTATTTAAACTTGGTGATCTTTCCAGGTGCATACCTGTTGTTGACACAGACATCATAATCAGCTTTTACCTTTTTTAGTGCCTCTGTGCGTTTAGCTTCCATTTCCCTCAACCTTTGTCTCTGCTTCTCCCTTTTAGGTGGAGTCATCTTTCTCAGAGTTTCTTTATTAAGCTCCTTGGCTTTCTTGATTTCATTCAGCCTCTTAAATTCAACAGCCTGTTTCTCAATCTCTTCAGGTGTTAGAGGATTCTCATTAGAAGGTGTGAAGGTTGTAAATTGGGATAGTTCTGTGGTTGATCCTCCTGTCTCTAGCATCACAGCTATTTTCTTTACTTTGGCGTTTATGTCTACCATAACTATTTCCTTTCCTTTCTTCGAGACAGAGGATTCCACACTCATGTTTTTTAGCTCTTTAGCTCTTTTGATGAACGCTGACTGAGCTTGGGTTTGTATTGCCTTGGGCAGCGAGCTAACAGTGAACTTGAGTTTCTTGGTAGCTGGTTCACCATCATCCACAGACTCGCTGGTGTTAACCAGAGTCAGGGACTTTGATGAATCAACTCCATCATTTGTCTGTTGCTCCCCCTTACTTTCATCCTCATCATCAGGTATGATCACTGGTGTGATGACTTGGAGAGGGACAGGTGAAGAAATAGTGTTATCAGCAGAGGTTGAGCCCTGTTTGGCAGATTCAAGGTTAAGTACCTTTCCTTCTCCCACTCACGTTCAGCCTGTCGTTTCAGACGTTTGGATGAACGTGCCTGAAAGTGCCTTGCAATGTGTTCAACAAAGGCAGCTATATCGCGTTGCCTTGTCCTTGAAGCTCTGGCAATTTTCAGCAGGAGGTTGCAATTTCCATTTGTGTTGCGATGAACACGATCAATGATAAAGTTTGTGTGACGAAGTTTCCTGCTACGAACTGCTTCAAACTCTCTATGCATTGTTAACTCATGAGCATTAAAAAGGGCAGGGACCTCTGTGACAATGGCATCCTTGATTCTTGTGGACAAATGACTAAGCATTGGGACACTCCTTTTCTTGCACCATCTTTGCTAGGTTCGGTGACTGCATCCATAACCGCCTTATTGATGATCCCTGGAAAGGTGACAGTGAAATTATGCATCTCAGATTTGATAACATCCAGCTTTCTTGATAGGCGCTCCATATCTGATTGATGATGTACAGGTTTAAGATTATGGATGTTCAGGATTTGTTGTGCATAATCATCCTCCCTTGGCAAAAGATAAAAGTTGGTTTGGGCAGGATGATCAAATATAAGGAACTCAGCTGTCGGATCATAAGCAGGTTTTGGAAGTAAACTTGTGTTATTAGTTAGTCAATTGTTGGTCCACGATACTTGTGCAATCAAGTGATAAAGTCGTTGTGCTCACAAAATCAGTTGGTCTGAACGTATAACTGATATAAAAGATATCAGTGAACAACAAGTGTCGCTGACCTGAAACCGCTGATCATTGGTTGCTGATGGTTTAGCTTTAAAAAGAAGCAAATAAATGTTAGCTGTGATACAGAGGTCGATGGGATTATAAAAGTGAACATGTCGTAGAGATAACTCCAGCCAGTCGCTGACTTGACCCCCAGATCAGCGAACACTTCGTCATAAATCCATGTCACTAAACATGTGAATGAACTTGTTGTCTATGACATCATGGTGTGAACCTGTCAACACAGGTTTATGTGAACCCCTGTCACTGAGTATCCAACTGTTGTGACCCCCGGTCATTGAACCCACAACCATAGACCCAGCCCCAGTTGTTGTGCCAACCCAGCCACAGCTAAATCTGTCGTTGAGCTAACCTCAGCCACTTGAACTGGTCTGGTCACATCGAACCCTGTCGTTGATGCTTGATCCTAGGACAATGAACCCTCTGTGTAGCTAAACCCTTAGGCTACTTGTCACTGAACATGGACCCCTGTCCCCAACTTCTCTCTGTCTCCCTAAACCAACAGCCAAAGCTGACTGAATATGTACCCCACAAAACCGCTAAACCCACAGCCAATTAAAGTTAAAACCAAAGCTGTTGATCCCCATAGCAACAGCCATTGTACCTCCAACCCGTTGTATCTAAACCCACAGCCCCTGTGACCCATAACCACAGCCGGTTAGGTTGATAATGGCTTGACCCAACATCCGTTTAATGTCGCTGACAGATAGAGTTCACAGGGTTGATAAAACCACAGGGGTTGATAAAACCACAGGCGTTTTGATACATCAAGAATTAGCTAACATCATGCATCTTTTTGTATGAAGTCACATCAGGGTTATTACACTACAAGGTGTTTAAGACACAACAGTTATGAACATACAGAGAGTTAAACTCGATCCGCATTCAGCTGCTGATCCTCAAACCATTGAACCTAAACAAATCCTTACACTAAACTCAAGTTGGTGAAGCAACTACATCAACAAAGGATTTTTTCGAGTGCAAGACACTCAATATGCTATCTTCAGAGCCTTCAGTATTTGCATTTGAAGGACTTGGTCACTCAGGAACTATTTTCTCACGCCAAGATAAAGAAAGAAGATATCTTCACAGGCTATTACCTCAAACCACAACCATTGGCTGAACTTTCCTTTCCAGCTGTTGATCCCCACATCCATTAGCTGAACTCTCTAGCTGTTGATCTCTATAGCCACCCCCTCCACAGCAGCTGTCCCCCTCCCCCCACCGCTGTGACCCCATCTGATGTAACCCCAGCCGTAGAGTTTTTGAGAAACCAGGTTGTACAAACATAGGGAATTGGGAAACAGTAATAAATTATACAGGGGTTTGATAACATCAGGCGTTTGATAGGAGATGAAATTCAGGGGGAGTTGTACTTCAGGCGAGATGAACACCATCACGCTATGATTGTGTAATAGTGTATAGCCGGTCAAAATTTGCTTGGTTCCCTAGCAAATTTTGAGGGGGAGAGAAACGAGGACAGAGGTAAACTTGTGTTTATGTGAAGAAACATCAAGTTTACTCAAGTACATACACACTATCCTACATCACAACACATAACCTTCAAGGACTTAGAATGTTTACATCTGGCTGATTGAGCAAAGTCACTAAAGATGGGTTGCTGAACAAAGAGTTTCATTGTCTGATATCATGGTTGCTGCATCAACCATTGACCACACTTCGCTGATTGAAGGTAAATGAACTCCATATCTTAATTGGATATAATATGATACTTTAATATATGCTAGGGTGAAGCATATGGTCTTGATTGTAAAGCATATAATATACTTCACTGATGACCTAAGTTGAAGTTACCATCATGAGTTCTATATAAGCATCAGGGAATTGGTTCAAGTGTCTTCAAAGTACAACATCAGACATTGTAGTTCAGTAACAACTACAACAGGGACAAGACGATACATGTTAGCGGATGAATTAAACTAGTGAAGCTAGTTATTCTTGTATACTTTGTTGTAATATAGCAGGTAAGAAGAAGCCTTTATGCTCACTTACTGCTATTTAACTTAGGCTACTTTTCTATCCAAATAAGGGGAGATTGTTGGGTCAATTCAGTGCCTGATTTGTCCCTTGTACATGATTTGTATGTAAAGCAGCCTAAGTAGTGTTAGTCACTGAACTTACGTATGTTACAAGTTCACTGTGTCATTCTTTAAATTTCTTTAGAGTCTATGAGATAGACTCGTCATTAGCTGACGCGGATTTCAGTAAGTGATACAAAGAACCAAGGATGATGGAGTTAGTAAGTGATGACATAACATCTTACTAACTCCTCGAGACTATTACTTAATCAAAGACATGAAGAACGTAGAATACATAAAGAATGTCTGAAGTATTAGTGGGAACATGTCTTATTAGCAATGAAGACAAAGGTTCAAGAGGAAGGCTTACTTTGTCAAAGGTGCAAAAGATGAAGACAACAAAGTACAAGGTGGTTACTTGTACTTTAGTAAAGCTTCTCAAGGAAGATTTACACTCCCAATATATATATGTGGTCTTTGTAATAGAATAGTCAATGTTTCCCACCACAGAAAACACACATGTAACACTTTAGTGGATAGGGGTTTCATCCTCTCATTGTTGCATAAGCTTAGCTAGCTATGAACATGGGAGTTTAGTTTGTCATTCATCACCCAGTTGTTGTTCCGCAAACAACCGGGCAAGTCTTGTATATTTGTTGATTCATTATTAATAAGATATACAAACGATTAAAAGTACAAGCTTGTGTTATTAGTTAGTCAATTGTTGGTCCACGATACTTGTGCAAACATCAATAGAGTAAGAAACAAGTGGTTGAATCTCGTCCTCAGGCATAGATTTAGGTTCAGAGAAATCATCAACTAATGAGAGCACTTCTTATTCAATATCAAGCAGGGGCTCTTCTTCTTTTAGCTGATCCTGAATTATTGTATCAGCTTCTTTTTCTGGCTGCTCCAGGGATTCAATGTTTAGCTGTACAATATCAGCCTGCAAATTGTTTCAAATTAGTAACAGGGAAATAAAGAAGGGGAATGGTCGCCATTTCGCTGTCCCAGAGAGGCTGAGGGTTATTACTCAGCCACTTCAAATGATAAATCCTTGGGATTCTTTTAAGGGTGAAAAGTATGAGGTTAATGGTCGCCATTCGCTGCCCCTAGGAAAGCTGAGTGTGATTATTCAGCCCCCCCAAAGGTTAAAACCTTTGGGACTCTTTTGATTGTGAAACATATGTTGTGAAGGATCGCCATTAGCCCCCCCAAAAGGTTAAGAAACCTTTGGGACTCTTTTAAGGATGAAACATATGTGGGTAAAGATCGCCTGTTACGCTGCCCCTAGGAAAGCTGAGGGTGATGATTCAGCTCCCCCTGAAAGGATAAATCCTTTGGGATTCTTTTAAGTGTGAAAAAGATATAGGTGAAGATCGTCTTGTTACGCTGTCCCTAGAAGAGCTGAGGATGATTATTCAGCTCCCCTAAAAGTAAAACTTTTGGGATTCTTTTTTTGAGGGAACCAAGAGGCTGTGTGAGGTACAACTATTCAAGGTCGAGACATATATGTATTCAGGTTGTTGTTTGCCTGAATACTGTCTAGAGGGTGCAGGGTCATCGGGGTGCTTGAGAAACACAAATGAATCATTCCCTGTTGCATAGACAGGGTGTACAGAAGTCTTAAGGATTTCTAAGTGCATACAATGACTTCTATGGGTCAAGGATTACCCTAACTTCACCACTCTCACCTACATACATTTGAGAGTGGCTGCTTGTGGACCTCTAAAAATTATAAGACTGATTACCTGTGCGATATCAACAGAATTCGGCGGGTTCCCTGTTGTCTCGGCTGACATCGAGACACTAGACCCTTGTTGTTGGTCAGCTGAAGTCTCTGATTCCACATGAGTCTCTGAAACAGAGGAGGTTGTGAGGTTGACATTCTTCTTTGCCCTGGCCTTTGCAACAGTTTTGGTATGGGAAGAAGATGAGTTTTTCTTCTTCTTTGGCTGTTGGCCAGTTGTTGCCTTGGACGTCATGGTGTGCTGCCCAGAGGTCAAAGACGTAGACTTGCCAGACACATCAGAGGTATTCACCTTCTTAGAAGAAGGGAGCAAGGACTTCACAATGGAGGGTTGTTTATTTGCTATGTTCAGCATGTGAGAGGTGACAAGGACATCTTCAGGTCCAATCTCCTTGTATATGGCTCCAGTGATGCGATAGGGCTTCAGGGAAGTGAGTGCAGAGTTGTGATAGCTGTCACCCAACAGAATTTCAAAGATGAGAGATAGAAAGCGAACGTAACAGATGTTTTTCTCCCTGACCTAGTTTGGTCCCTTCAGCTTTTCCACTAGGTTGGAGAATAGTAGACTTCCTACATCAACGTCTGTGCCTCAGATCAACCCATAAGCAATAGATTGGTGATTGAAGGACATCTAATCTTGGGATCCCTGCATTCCTCCTAGGGATTTGACTATGTAAGTGAAGAGGACACGCCACATAGGGGAAAAATACTTGATCTTCATAGGAGACTTGGAGAGAACTTCAGTAGGTGTAAGAGCAGGGTTTACATCATGAGAGGGTTTAAGTGTGGCAAGGGCGTCCTTAACAACCTTTTTGTCAACCACATTCAGACATTCATCTCCATGTCTTAACCCAGCCACACTTGCAAAGTCTTTTAGTGAGAAGGCAAAGGGGTGTTCGTTGCATGAGAGGCTAAAGGTAATGGTGTCATCAACAACTTCAGCAGAGTACTAGAATTCCTTAAGGTATTTTTGGTAGAAAATGGTTGGGGACTTTGTGAGTGCTTCACTTGCATCACAATTTTTCATGAAGTTCACCATATCTGAGTAGGATTCGTTGGGAGCCTTGAGCCATCCAATGGAGTTGTTCGATGCAAGAATGCTTTCATTAAGTTGAAAGTTGACGTTTGCTGCCTTGGGAACTGGGAATGCCATGGATTCAAGGTTGAAGAGAAACGAAAATGGAGGATGGGTTAAGAGAGAGAAAGCTTAGAGAGAGAGAGATAAGATTGTGAAAAGAGAATAATGGTAGGTGAGGAGAGACGTGAGACAATATTTATATTCAAATTTGAAAACAGTTATTCAACCGCATTTAATGCATAGTGAGAAAATGACTGCACATGTGGGTCCCTTGACCTTTCAAAAATTATTTGTCTCCTCGTTATTCGGAAAATAAATGATTAAATATTGAGAATGTTTTTTAGCATTTACTTGGAAAGTAACTACCTAGTTTCATGTGAAAAACATTTAATATTGAATCAGATATTTAATGAACACATTTATTATCAAGACACAGGCTTTGAGATATTGAGCATCCCTAGCTCAGCAACTAGCCTGTTGAGCGAAGGTTCAGCCAAAGGCTTTGTGAAAATATCAGCTAGTTGCAGCTCTGTGGGAATAAAGTGCAGCTCAATATCTCCCTTCATTATGTGGTCCCTGATAAAATGGTACCTGATATCAATGTGTTTGGTACGAGAGTGAAGAACAGGGTTGTTGGAGATGGCAATGGCGCTGGTGTTGTCACAGAAGATTGGCACTTTGTCATATAGGATCTCATAGTCAATCAATTGACTTTTCATCCAGAGCACCTGAGCACAACAGCTGGCAGCAGCGATATATTCTGCTTCAGCTGATGACATTGCCACAGAGTTTTTCTTCTTAGCACTCCATCCAACTAATTTTCCTCCTAGGATTTGACAGCTACTTGAGGTGCTTTTCCTGTCAATACAGCATCCAGCATAGTCTGAATCTGAATAGGCCTAGAGATCAAAGCCTGATCCCGTGGGATACCATAGACCTAGGGAGGGTGTTCCTTTGAGATACCTGAAAATTTTCTTAACAACCACTAGATGGGATTCTTTTGGGTTAGCTTGGTACCTTGCACAGAGACATGTGGAGAATTGGATATCAGGATGACTAGCTGTTAAATACATGAGTGACCCAATCATGCCTCTGTATAAAGTCTCATTAACAGAGACCCCTGACTCATCAGGACTCAAGTTGTTGGGTGGAAGCATGGGGCATTTCACTGATGCACAATCAACTAAGTCATATTTTTTAAGTAAATCTTTAACATACTTTTCTTGAAAAATTGTAATTCCCTTAGGACATTGTTTAATTTGAAACCCAAAAAGTAAGTTAATTCACCCATCATACTCATCTCATATTTCTTGGTCATTAATTTAGCAAAACGTTTACTAAGATTAACATTAGTTGACCCAAAGATGATATCATCTACATAAATCTGCACAATGATGAAATCACTCTTATCCTTGAAGGTAAAGAGTGTTTTATCAATAGAACCCCTAACAAATTTATTTTCAGTTAAGAAATTAGAAAGAGTTTCATACCATGCTCTTGGAGCTTGTTTCAGCCCATACATGGCTTTGTGTAATTTGTACACATGATTGGGAAACTCGCTGTTCTCGAATCCTTCAGGCTGTTCAACATATACTTCCTCAGCCAAATCTCCATTGAGGAAAGCACTCTTAACATCCATCTGATACACAGTGAAGTTCATATATGCAGCATAAGCAAGGAAGATTCTCATGGTTCAAGTCTTGCCACAGGAGCAAACGTTTCATCATAATCAATCCCTTCAGTATGTGTATACCCTTGTGCCACCAGCCTGGCCTTGTTTCTGATGATGTTTCCAATTTTATCCATCTTATTTCTATAGATCCATCTAGTGCATGTGATGTTCTTACTAGGTGGGGCTGGCACTAGTGTCCATACCTTGTTCCTTTTGAACTGATTAATTTCTTCCTGCATAGCAGCTACCCATCGATCTTCCACAAGAGCCTCAGCTACTCTCTTAGGTTCAATTTAAGAGAGAAATTCAGCAAAGAGACATGATGAGACTGCTTTTATACATAGTCTCATCGTTCAAATAGGGCTTAAAATGCATTAAATATCATCAAAATACCCAAATATATGCTTGTGTTTGTTGCTTGTGTATTTTAGGTACGGATATTGAGAAAATGACAAAAGATCACAAGAATCAGTCAAAAACGAACACGGGAAACGAAGCCGCACGATGAACCAAGCCCTAATGAAGAATTTTCCAAGAAAACCCTTGAAGATTTGAAGAATTATGAAGAAGGGTCCTCCAATATGGAAGAATTGACACTTTATACCCTTGTATCTTCATAATTACAAGTTTGGTCCCTAAAGTTTGTCAAAATTACAAAAAGGACCCTTAACTTTGAAGAATTGGCAAATTTAGTCCCTCAACAAAACTAAATTGTCAATATTGGTCCTCCAAGAAGTCAACAAACAAGTCAAACCCTGAAGAATGAAGAAAATGCCAAAATCAGTCCTTCAAATATGAAGAAATTGCATTTTAAGTCCTTGTTTCAAGTTTATAAAGTATTTGGGCCAAATATGCCAAACTGCCAAAGTAATTATCAAAGGAATTGAAGTTTATGCTGATTATTACAAAGTGAAGGAAAGTGAAACCTTTGGGGGCCAAAATTGCCAGACACTTAAACTCACCACAACCAATCAAGTTTCCACCTCAACCCCTTCCACCAATACTACTCCACCACGTCACTTACCCCATCCCAGTCACCATCCACTCACCACTTAAATACCAGATTAATTTACTAATCTTTTTAAACCCAAAATTACGTGGGAAAAAACTACTGTTTACCCACCATCAACCTTAATCCCTTTATAAACCCTAATCCACCATCCTTGCAAATCAAAGCGGAAAAAGCTATAAACTTCCAGATTAGCAATTCATCTAACCCTAAACCTATCCCACCTCCCAAAACACCCGTCACTTTCACCCATCGACCACCCCATGTGTCCCCTGACCCACATTTTGGCTCCAAGACAAAACCAGTACAAGAAATCAACGAATTAGAGGGATTGCTTACTTTTTACAACCTCATTGGATGGCCAAGATCAAATCCAACAGCTGTATCATCACATGGCATCAAGTCCAATTTCAAAATTTTCAAAGATACTTCAAAGATGCGAATTTCTTCAAGGGCAAAAGTAGAAGTTTATATCATTAGGGTTTTAGCTTCTTTTCAGTTCTAGAACAGATGTAAGCCTCTATATAAAGGCCTTATAGGACTTAGTTTAAAATGTTCTTTTTCCTTCTCCTTGGTCAAAGCCTTGTAAATCCAGTTTTGTTTAAAGAAATGAAATGGTATTGAGTTATTGACGAGAAACAAAAGATCCACATTTACTTTCCATTGCATATTTAAATTTTTCAAGTTAAAATTTCTTATTAAGTTTCTGTTTGGTGACTTAAGCTATTAAGTTTTTAAGTATTGGATCCAAGTGTTTTAAGCTGATCACATAGGCCTGATAATCTTGTTGATTATCAAGCTTAAGTGAGGGTTAAAGCTCTTGTTGATATAGTTGTTATTTAAGTTTTAAGAAAATCAAAAAAATCAGTTTTCTTATTTTCAGTCAAATAAGCCATAGGCAGCTTAGCTGATAAGCTGGCTTATAGCTTATTTGCCTTGTGACAATCTCACTCTACTTGTTCTCTCTCCTTGTTTGGTGGCGACTGTGCAGGGTCATAACAAGATCAACCATCATCATCATCATTATTTCCATTTGTTTTCAAACAGCCAAATAGTCTGCACAGACCCGGGTCTGTTTGGAGAAGGCATAGCAGCCTTAGTGGGACCTGGATGTGGGTCCCACAAGGTAACTTCCTAAGTTCCTTGTTCAAGTTTTGGTTAAGTGTATGATTTTTTTAGATTTATGTGATTTTTGATGAATTTTTGTGAAACTGCTTGTTTGTGTGTTCTATCTGCTTGATTAGGTCTCTTACTGATTATTATGCATGTTAGAATTATTTATATTCAGTCTGAATAGGATTTGCTTTGATTTTGTTTGAAAAAAATGATTTTCAGATTTTAAAGGGGTGTTTGGATCAGGGTTTAAGTAGGGTTTAACAACATTAATCTTGCTTAAATACTTGTTTAGCACACTTCCTTGGTAACTATTATGTGATATTGTTGCTTGGTTTTTAGTTTGGTAGAAGAAAAACAAGTTGCATGCTATTAAAATTGAGAAAATAGCCTAAATTAGTAAAGTGTCTGGTCTGCTTGATTTTGTAAGGGTTTTTGCCTCTAATCTGGTAAGTTGTTAGATTATAGGTCATCTTAGGATTGTGCATTGTTGGGTAGTGATTTGGTTGGGTATTAAGCAAGTTCTTGGGTGTTAAAATTCGTTTTTGTGCATCTAAGCTATAGTCACTATTCATCAGAAAAACATAAGCCTAATCAGTAACTTCAATTGGCTATTGTGCTTGATTTGTGTGATTACTTGTGTTTTTCTTGTGTTATCTTGACTCCCTATACTCAACTGAGTATAGGGGTGCCCATTTGTCCATTAAAAACATCAACAAAATCAGGAACAAGTCCTCTTGTTCCAAGTCTTCACAAGTGAAGAATATCAGTTTTCCTTGTGTTCATCATTTTGAAATCTGAGCACCTTTTTGGTCCTAACTTGTTTAAATCTTAGTTAATTTGGATTGGATTTGTGTTTTTGAAGTTTAAGAAGTTTCTGTTTTGAGTATTTAAAGTAAAAAAAAAAGTTTAGCAAAAAGGACTGGCCAGGACTCAAACCTGCGCCATCCTTCTCACAACACATACGTCTTACCAGCGTGCCCTTGGGTCTTTTACTGCTAAGCATTCAAACCATCATCTATTTAACCTCTCTTTGGTTTGGGCTTATTAATTAAAGCCGTGGCTTAATAAGCTCATAAGAGCTTATTAGTTAAGCAATTTTGCCCATTTTCATTTTTCTATTGTTTATTAGTTAACTTGGGACTTTTCTGGCCAAAATTTGGATTTTTCTCTTTATTTATTCATTTTTTATTAATTTTTAATCACCCGTTTTTAATTAATTAGATTAAAAATAGCAAAAGTAGTTTTAAAATTTTATAAAAAATGTTTTTAGGTTTTATTTAAGTAACTTGAGGTTTACAGCCATTTAAGTTTTCAAAAAATCTTATTTTTGATTTTATAGGATTTTAGGGCTTTTAACCAACTTTAAAATTTAATATAAAATTATTAAATAAGTTTTAGAAACTTTTAATTGCATTTTTGTCTTAGTTACATTATTCTAGATTTTTGGTAATTTTTTAGAACTTTTTTATAAACTTTGAATTTTTTAGAATATTTTAATATTATTTTATTATTAAAAATTGAAAGTTTGATTTTTTAAGTCTTTACATTTTTCATAGATTGAAGTCACTTAATTAGGAGTTTTGTAACTTTCCAAATATTTTTAAGACTTCTCAATTATTTTCTAGAATTAATTTAAGTTTTAATTGACTTTAATAGTTTTTAAGTGTTTAAAAATAGTTTTATTTGGTTTTAAAATTATAAAAAATACTTTTTAGCTTAATTAGGACATTTTTGAGGTTTACAAACTTTAAGATCTTGTTTAGGGCTTTTTAATAATTAATTGTGATTTTTAGGGCTTTAATTAGCATTAAAAAGTCATTATCTAATTAATTAAAAGGTTTTAGCAAGTTTGGATTTTTTTTAAACTCTTAGAATATTATTGTGGATTTTTAGTAATTTTTAGGAATTTCTAGGTTAAAATTTTAATTTTTGCACTATTTACGGTTTTGCGTGATCGCCTTTTTCGTCTTAGTTTAATCCGTCTTCGTAACCGTCTTTCTCTTCTAATTCCATTTCTTTCTTTCTTTTTCAATCATATAATCACAAATAAAAATCATCTCTTAACACAACGCACTAGCCTCCTCGAGAACGAACTCACTTTTAGGGTCATTCACACACGGTTTTCCTAAATCGTCGTGCATACTTGCCCTATTTTGTCATCCTTTTCTAAAGGGTACAAAAACCACTACAATCATTTTGGCGCCGCTGCCGGGGAGGCGTGTTGTGTTTTGGTTGAACAATTGTTGTTTTTATATATAGCCATAATAGTATTTGTATTAGTAGCACTCTACTAATACGTATTATCGGTTTTTCGTTTTTTGTGAATACTATTACTACACTGTATACGTAGAACAATAAATTTACAAGTACTCCAAATACGTGAGAAATCACAACCTTGACTTGGGAGGTCATTACCCAATCATTGTATTCGAATCTCAAACCAAAGAAAAAGGCAAAAATAGATAAATACTTTCGAGAAGCTCGATTTTGAAAAATACAAACTATAAGGTGGGTATAAGGCGGTTGTATTTCACGACCTAAAGGAAAAAGGCTCTTAAGTGCTTCGCGCCGCCTCGTTTCCTCCGCTTGCTTGTGCGTATTTTGAGATTGAAAGCTAATCGAGGGTTTTGCCGCCCAAAGTATTACTTAAGTATCATATATATTTTCTTGGTTTCATTTGATTAAACCCTCTTAAACGATTTGGTGTTCCACCATCGTTCTAAAGTCATCGAAGACGTTCACTTCACGTGATCGTTTTCATTCCTTGAGGCTTCTTTAATCGAGAGATTTGATTAAGGAGGAGATTTGTAGATTTGTGTCTACCTAATACATTCCAAAAATCCAAAAAAAAGTAAAAACAATCAAAAACCAAAAAAAATTGAAAAAGTAAAAACACCAAAAAGAATCTTCTTTGCTCACCCGCTCGTTGTACGTGACGTTTATGCAAACTCGCTCCAAAGCAAGACGTGCTCGTAAACGAAGAAACAAATCAACCACTCCTTCTAGTGAGGAGTCTCCTATTGACGAACCCATTATAGTGAAAGAAGCACCCATGGCTAATCGAACTATGATGGAGTTGCTTCAAGCACCCACCGAGGGTTATGGAGAAGCGATTGTGATTCCCGCTATCCTTGCGGAGAATTTTGAGGTTAAGACGGGTTTGTTGTCCATGATTCAAAACAACAAGTTTCGAGGTGACGAAAAGGACAACCCTCATAACCACATTCGCCAATTTAATCGTCTTAACGCCACTTGCAAGTTTAAGGACGTCTCTAACGACTCGATTAAGATGATGCTTTTTCCGTATTCCTTAGCGGGGCCCGCAAAAATTTGGTTAGAGAAAGAGCCACCCAATTCTATATTGACGTGGAAGGATCTCGTTTCAAAATTCGTGAACTAATTTTTTCCGCCCTCTAAGACTACGCATTTGAAAAACGAGATTTCAAAGTTTTCACAAGAGTATAATGAGAGTTTTTCAACGGCTTGGAATAGGTTTAAGGAAATGTTGCACGAATGTCCTCATCATGGTTTTTCCGACTTGCATCAAATTGACACGTTTTACAATGGCTTGAACGATCATGAGCGTGATTATCTTAATGCCGCCGCGGGTGGTAATTTTTTGTGTAAAACGGTCGAGGAAGCATTGTTAATCATTGAGAATAGGTCTAAGGTCTATAGTCCTCGTAGCACGTCGAGTGTTCGTAAGACTTCGTCTTCGCCTTCGCCTGCATTGTCACACACCGTTGATGCCTGCCAAATCGAGGCTAATTTGGAGAACAAGATTTTTGATAAGCTTAAGGGATTGTTAATTGAGTTTAAAGTTGGTGAACAACCCACTCCCGCTACGGCTAAAGCGGTTGAGGTTTCTTGTATGTATTGTGGTGGAGCTCACGATTATTCCGAGTGCATTACCAACGGTGGTAACACTTCGAGTGCCTTCGCGGCCGCGGGAACTTATAACCAAAACGGTCAAGTTCCCCGCACTAATCAATTGACTCCACCGGGTTTTCCACCAAATCAAAATGCTAACAATTATCGAAACAATCAAGTTGGTTACCAAAACAATCAAAGGAACAATTACAAGGGTAATAACAACTATGGGAATCAAGGAAGTAGTAGCCAATTGCAAAATCAAAACCAAAACCGTAATTTTCAAAACACAAGTCAAGGTCTTCAAAATGTTTACACTAAAGAACTTCCAATGGACTTTTTGAATTACGCTACGGCAAATGATAAGATTTTGGAAAACATTCAAGAGCAATTGGCTAGTCAAGCTAGGGACACGGCTAAAAACACCAAGGAGTTAGCTAATTTTGTGAAGGAAAATCTTAACATGAGAAATGAGTTGAAAAATGATTTTGCTAATCAAATTAGAGGTCAAAACAATAAAATTGAACAAAGTCATGCTAGGCTTGAATAAAGAATTGACCAAAAAGCCGCTAGTCAAGATGCTAAGTTTAATAGTCAAGATGCTAAGCTTAATGCCATTTTAGAAGCCGTCATGGGGAACAAAGCCTCTACTTCGGGAAGTTTGCCTAGTAACACCGTTTCAAACCCGAAGGGAGAGATGAAAGTGATTACCACACGAAGTGGTAAGGCACTTAAAGAACCGACTCCTCAACCAATTACTCCAACGGTGGAGGAAATTGAGGAAGAACCCGAGGTGGTGGTCGAAAAGGAGCATATCTCAAGCCCACAAAGTACCGCTCATGCCACACCTACGGTCGACCCTTTACCAACATTGGAACCCGAGATTCCAAAGGCTATGCCTATGCCCCAACCCACACCACCCTTGCCTTACCCATCGAGACTTAGGAAGGAGAAACGACAAGAGTGCGACAACTATCAATTTGAGCTTTTTATGAAAATGTTTCGTGAGTTGCACCTTAATGTGAGTTTCGCCGATGCTTTGGTCATGATGCCTCGATTTGCCGCTAACTTTAAGAGTATGTTGAACAACAAGGAGAAATTGCATCAATTGTCTAGTTGTTCGTCGGTTTATCTTAATCACATACCTCAAAAAGTCGGTGATCCCGGTAAATTTTTGATCCCTTGTGCAATTCAAGATATGGAAGAATGCTATGCCTTGGCCGATCTTGGTGCTAGCATTAACTTGATGCCACTTGCAATCTTCAAGTCGCTCAATCTTCCTAATCTTACTCCTTCACTAATGTCTATCGAGATGGCCGACCATTCCACGATTCGTGCATGTGGTTTGGCGGAAGACGTTTTTGTGAAAGTGGGGAAGTTCTACTATCCCGTAGACTTTATCGTCGTTGATATCCCCACGGATCCTCAAGTTCCTCTTATTTTAGGTCGTTCGTTTTTAGATACGTCTATGGCTTTGATTGATGTTCATGCTAGAAAGATCACCTTACGTTTCAACGACGAGGAACTTGTTATAAACGCAACTCAAAATTCTCAACTTTCTCATGTTTATTCCGTTGCTACCATAAACCTCGTTGATATGATCGACGTGGTTTGCGAGGAATTTTCACAAGAAGTTCTAGGGTTTAGTGATGAAGAAACTAGTGGCAATCCCACTATGTTAGATCCAATTCTTGATAATTCGACACCAACCTTCACTCCATTTGAAGGTGGTGGTTTTACGTTGGAAGAATGCAATGTTCCACGTACTTGTGACGAAGACCTCGACAACGATGAGGACTTCTCGATTATCAAGGATTTTCTTAACGATTTCCCATTTCCTCCACCCGAGGAGGTTATGAGTATCGAGCCCAAATCTTCACTTGAGGAACCACCTATCCTTGAGTTGAAAGATTTACCTCCCCACCTCGAATATGTCTATTTGGAGGAGGACGACAAGTTGCCGGTTATTATTGCGAAGGAACTTTCGAATGATGAAAAAACCGCACTTGTCGATGTTCTAAAGGATCACAAAGGGGCGATTGCGTGGAAGTTATCCGACATTAAGGGAATCGATCCCAAGTTTTGTACCCACAAAATCTTAATGGAGGAGGATTTCAAGCCAACAATCCAAAGTCAAAGGAGGGTGAACCCCAAAATTCACGACGTCATCAAAAAGGAGGTCCTTAAACTCCTTGACGCGGGAATGATTTACCCTATTTCCGATAGCCCTTGGGTGAGTCCTATTCATTGTGTCCCTAAAAAGGGAGGAATGACCGTTGTGCCAAACGATGCCAACGAGTTGATTCCCACTAGACTCGTGACCGGATGGAGAGTGTGCATTGACTATCGAAAGTTGAATGAAGCCACTCGAAAAGACCATTTTCCCTTGCCCTTCATGGACCAAATGTTGGAGCGTCTTGCGGGAAACGATTTTTATTGCTTTCTAGATGGTTTTTCTGGTTACTTCCAAATTCCCATCGACCCTCGTGATCAAGAAAAAACTACGTTTACGTGTCCATATGGAACGTTTGCCTATCGTAGAATGCCATTCGGACTTTGCAATGCACCAGGAACTTTTCAAAGGTGCATGATGGCTATTTTTCATGATATGATCGAGAAGACGATGGAAGTCTTCATGGATGACTTTTCCGTGTTTGGTAATTCGTTCACTTCGTGTTTGTCGAATCTAGAGAGAATGTTAAAACGTTGTGAGGAAACCAACCTTGTGCTCAATTGGGAAAAATGTCATTTTATGGTTAAGAGTGGAATCGTCTTAGGGCACAAGGTCTCGAAAGCGGGGATTGAGGTAGATCAAGCTAAGGTAGACGTCATCGCTAAATTACCTCATCCCAAAACCGTCAAGGGAGTTAGGAGTTTCCTAGGCCACGCGGGCTTTTATCGTCGATTCATCAAGGATTTTTCAAAGATTTCTCGACCCATTACACATCTTCTTGAAAAAGAGGCACGTTTTGTCTTTGACGAAGATTGTGTACGAGCCTTTGAGATCCTTAAGAGGAAACTTACCGAAGCTCCCATTCTTGTTGCTCCCAATTGGAACCTCCCCTTTGAGCTCATGTGTGATGCTAGTGATTACGCCATTGGGGCCGTTTTGGGGCAACATCATGATAAGCACTTCTTGCCTATTCACTATGCTAGCAAGACGATGACCGAGGCTCAACTAAAATACACCACAACGGAAAAGGAGTTCCTTGCCGTGGTGTATGCATTTGAGAAATTTCGACCTTATCTCGTCTTGACGAAATGCATAGTGTATACGGACCATTCGGCTATTAAGTATCTTATGGCAAAGCAAGATGCTAAGCCTAGATTACTTCGTTGGATTCTCCTCCTTCAAGAATTTGATCACAGCATCGTTGACAAAAAAGGAGTCGAGAATCTAGAGGCCGATCATCTTTCTCGTTTGGAAGATCCTCACCAAAGTGTTTACGAGCCTAAGGAAATCACCGAAACATTTCCGCTCGAGACACTTGGTGTAGTGAATTCTAAGCTTGATTCTTCTACCCCATGGTTTGCGGATTTTGTCAATTACCATGCGGGTAACTTCACCATTAAGGGTATGACGACTCAAGAAAAACGAAAATTCTTTCGTGACGTCAAGTTCTACTTTTGGAACGACCCTTACTTGTTTCGAACTTGTGCGGATCAAATCATCCGACATTGTGTATTTGGCACCGAAGCTTCTAACATCCTTAGAGCTTGTCACGAGGGACCCACGGGTGGTCACCACGGTGCTAATCTCACGGCTAAAAAGGTGTTTGATGTCGGCTTCTTTTGGCCTACTATTTACCGAGATGCACAAGATCTTGTGAAGTCGTGTGATGCATGCCAACGACAAGGAAAAGCCTCACAAAAAGATGAAATGCCACAAAATATCATCCAAGTGTGTGAGATCTTTGACGTTTGGGGTATAGACTTTATGGGGCCGTTCCCATCATCTCGTGGTAATAAGTACATCCTTGTTGCGGTTGACTACCTATCTAAGTGGGTGGAAGCTAAGGCTTTGCCCACCAATGATGCTCGTGTGGTAGTCGAGTTTTTGAAGCAATTGTTTTCTCGGTTTGGAACCCCTCGTGCTATCATAAGCGATCGTGGAACCCATTTTTGTAACGACCAATTTGAAAGAGTCTTAAGGAAATATGGGGTTACACATCGGCTTTCTACGGCTTATCACCCACAAACGAGTGGGCAAGTCGAGGTTTCAAACCGAGCTTTGAAGAGGATCTTGGAGAGATCCGTTGGGGAAAACCGACAAACTTGGTCGGATAAGTTGGACGATGCTTTATGGGCCTTTAGGACCGCTCATAAGACACCCATTGGGTGCACTCCCTATAAGCTTGTGTATCGAAAGAATTGTCATTTGCCTATCGAGTTAGAACACAAGGCTTATTGGGCCCTAAAGCATTGTAATGATGATATGGAGACCGCGGGAAAACACCAGAAAATGCAATTAAATGAATTGGATGAATTAAGGGATATTGCTTATGAAAATTCATTGATTTATAAAGAGAAAACTAAAAAGTTGCATGATTCTAAAATTAAAAACCGGGTTTTTAACATTGGGGATCAAGTTTTGCTTTTTAATTCAAGATTACAAATCTTTTCCGGTAAATTGAAATCCCGTTGGTCCGGTCCATTCACCGTGACTCAAGTGTTTCCGTATGGGACCATCGAGCTAGCTCAAGATGATGGTCCTAACTTCAAGGTGAATGGACATAGGTTGAAACACTACTTTGGCGGGGAAGTTCCATCCTTGAACTACCTCGACCAAGTCACTTTCCCTAATGATAATTAGTATTGAGGGGATCGAGTCGAGCTCATGACTCGGTAATCAAAAACGAGATGCCTCGTGGGGGATTCCCATGCTTATCCTATGTACATATTATCACTTTCTAATGTAGCTTACGTGTGGGGATTTGTGCCCTTCCAACCTTTGTTCCGTGGTTGTTTGTGCATTGTGGTTTTTAGATCATGATCTTCACGATTAGAGCCTCTCGTGTTCGTTTTATGGGAGCACTCGATCGTTTACTTTGGAGACATTTCTCAATATCCATGATATATCCTTGATTGTTCTAACCTTAGGTTATTAGCACACTTCATAAACGGCTATTAATTTAATGGTTACACCCTTTCCATGCTAGATTAGGCATTCGACTACGTCTCTAGTATGGGGGTGTTTGCACCCCTTGACTCGAAACATTGAGGACAATGTTTAACTTTAGTATGGGGGGGTGAATAGATACTTGCCTTGCCAAACCTTCACGCTTTCCAAAGTTTATCTTTTCGTTTATCGTTTTCGTTGCAAAATAAGGCTAAAAATGGCCAAATTTTAAAATTTTTCTCATGTTTTATAAGTGTTTGAAGACACGAATGTAGGTTTTCCGATGGCGAGAATAAGAGTAACTTTTTACTCGACCGTGCGTGTTGAGCACTTAGCTTTGATTCCTTAACTACACATTAGGCTAAGTCTCTTAAATGAGGACGAGAAATGATAGAGTTAATTATAAGTTACTATGCTAAACGTAGAGTACTCGTATTCTTTCAAAAACTCATGTGTTCTCGTTATTTGCTTATTCTCCCTTCGCATGTAAATATTTTTTGCTTAATAAATATTGACTTAGCGGTTTAGTTAGGATTGTTGGGTTTCTAGTCTTTTCTAGTAGCTTCCGTGTAATTAAATTGGGAAGACATTAAGGTATCGCCAGCGTCACGGTTTTGAAGTATTGGCACCCAAATAATCAAAAGCTTCACCCAATAATAAGATTTCAAGTGCTCACCTAAATCTAGCAAACAATTTGAAGCCCCACAAGGCCGAAAAATCTATGCAAAATTGAAAGTGAATCAAGCCTTAATCTTCAAAGCTTTAAAGATCCAAAATTCGCCTTAGCGTGAGGATATACGTCTTTGGCTAATAAAACCACCGATGAGGCGGATAATAAAAGGCAAGGCAAGACCGAAGTCATAATAAAAGCTTCATGGCGAAGTTAAATAAAAGATGGAGGTAAACCAAAGATAATAAGGCCCTTCCGTTAGGGGGCGTATAAAAGTCTTGGTAATAAGTCTCATGTTCAAAACCGTTATAAAACCGTGTTTATCGATTCTTCTTGTCAACTTAATTTTTTGACATCGTTGTCTATTAGGAGGGGTTATTGATTTGATGGTCTTAGTTACACCGTTAGGACTCTATTTTTAGACCTAAATCTCTATTATCGCATAAGCCAAACAATGTATCCTCGTGAAACATTCAAGACAAAATAAAATATAAGAGATACAACTTAGGAAAAATGGGAGGATAAGTACGTGATTAGGGCATATGAGTGGTGTTAGCATTACTAACTTATAATGACAATGATCTCGTTGCACGCTTGGCATGGAATTGGAGTGAAAATCGAGGACGATGAAATTATTTCTAACGAAGCATTCACGTGTTCTTATTCTATGAACCTAAACGTCCCATTTTGCGATGAAAATCATACATTATGTCTAAAACGCAAGTAGTAGCAATAGTAGTAGTGTAGCTAGTTTATCATTCAATAAAGTGAATAAAAATGAATTTTGGAGGTGCTACGATACTTTATTCTAGCATTGCGTGAGGGCACGACAATGGTTTAGTATGGGGGAGTGATGAGACTGCTTTTATACATAGTCTCATCGTCCAAATAGGGCTTAAAATGCATTAAATATCATCAAAATACCCAAATATATGCTTGTGTTTGTTGCTTGTGTATTTTAGGTACGGATATTGAGAAAATGACAAAAGATCACAAGAATCAGTAAAAAACGAACACGGGAAACGAAGCCGCACGATGAACCAAGCCCTAATGAAGAATTTTCCAAGAAAACTCTTGAAGATTTGAAGAATTATGAAGAAGGGTCCTCCAATATGGAAGAATTGACACTTTATACCCTTGTATCTTCATAATTACAAGTTTGGTCCCTAAAGTTTGTCAAAATTACAAAAAGGACCCTTAACTTTGAAGAATTGGCAAATTTAGTCCCTCAACAAAACTAAATTGTCAATATTGGTCCTCCAAGAAGTCAACAAACAAGTCAAACCCTGAAGAATGAAGAAAATGCCAAAATCAGTCCTTCAAATATGAAGAAATTGCATTTTAAGTCCTTGTTTCAAGTTTATAAAGTATTTGGGCCAAATATGCCAAACTGCCAAAGTAATTATCAAAGGAATTGAAGTTTATGCTGATTATTACAAAGTGAAGGAAAGTGAAACCTTTGGGGGCCAAAATTGCCAGACACTTAAACTCACCACAACCAATCAAGTTTCCACCTCAACCCCTTCCACCAATACTACTCCACCACGTCACTTACCCCATCCCAGTCACCATCCACTCACCACTTAAATACCAGATTAATTTACTAATATTTTTAAACCCAAAATTACGTGGGAAACAACTACTGTTTACCCACCATCAACCTTAATCCCTTTATAAACCCTAATCCACCATCCTTGCAAATCAAAGGGGAAAAAGCTATAAACTTCCAGATTAGCAATTCATCTAACCCTAAACCTATCCCACCTCCCAAAACACCCGTCACTTTCACCCATCGACCACCCCATGTGTCCCCTGACCCACATTTTGGCTCCAAGACAAAACCAGTACAAGAAATCAACGAATTTGAGGGATTGCTTACTTTTTACAACCTCATTGGATGGCCAAGATCAAATCCAACAGCTGTATCATCACATGGCATCAAGTCCAATTTCAAAATTTTCAAAGATACTTCGAAGATGCGAATTTCTTCAAGGGCAAAAGTGGAAGTTTATATCATTAGGGTTTTAGCTTCTTTTCAGTTCTAGAACATATGTAAGCCTCTATATAAAGGCCTTATAGGTCTTAGTTTAAAATGTTCCTTTTCCTTCTCCTTGGTCAAAGCCTTGTAAATCCAGTTTTGTTTAAAGAAATGAAATGGTATTGAGTTATTGACGAGAAACAAAAGATCCACATTTACTTTCCATTGCATTTTAAAATTTTTCAAGTTAAAATTTCTTATTAAGTTTCTGTTTGGTGACTTAAGCTATTGAGTTTTTAAGTATTGGGTCCAAGTGTTTTTAGCTGATCACATAGGCCTGATAATCTTGTTGATTATCAAGCTTAAGTGAGGGTTAAAGCTCTTGTTGATATAGTTGTTATTTAAGTTTTAAGAAAATCAAAAAAATCAGTTTTCTTATTTTCAGTCAAATAAGCCATAGGCAGCTTAGCTGATAAGCTGGTTTATAGCTTATTTGCCTTGTGACAATCTCACTCTACTTGTTCTCTCTCCTTGTTTGGTGGTGAGTGTGCAGGGTCATAACAAGATCAACCATCATCATCATCATCATTATTTCCATTTGTTTTCAAACAGCCAAATAGTCTGCACAGACCCGGGTCTGTTTGGAGAAGGCATAGCAGCCTTAGTGGGACCTGGATGTGGGTCCCACAAGGTAACTTCCTAAGTTCCTTGTTCAAGTTTTGGTTAAGTGTATGATTTTTTTAGATTTATGTGATTTTTGATGAATTTTTGTGAAACTGCTTGTTTGTGTGTTTTATCTGCTTGATTAGGTCTCTTACTGATTATTATGCATGTTAGAAGTATTTATATTCAGTTTGAATAGGATTTGCTTTGATTTTGTTTGAAAAAATTGATTTTCAGATTTTAAAGGGGTGTTTGTATCAGGGTTTAAGTAGGGTTTAACAACATTAATCTTGCTTAAATACTTGTTTAGCACACTTCCTTGGTAACTATTATGTGATATTGTTGCTTGGTTTTTAGTTTGGTAGAAGAAAAACAAGTTGCATGCTATTAAAATTGAGAAAATAGCCTAAATCAGTAAAGTGTCTGGTCTGCTTGATTTCGTAAGGGTTTTTGCCTCTAATCTGGTAAGTTGTTAGATTATAGGTCATCTTAGGATTGTGCATTGTTGGGTAGTGATTTGGTTGGGTATTAAGCAAGTTCTTGGGTGTTAAAATTCGTTTTTGTGCATCTAAGCTATAGTCACTATTCATCAGAAAAACATAAGCCTAATCAGTAACTTCAATTGGCTATTGTGCTTGATTTGTGTGATTACTTGTGTTTTTCTTGTGTTATCTTGACTCCCTATACTCAACTGAGTATAGGGGTGCCCATTTGTCCATTAAAAACATCAGCAAAATCAGGAACAAGTCCTCTTGTTCCAAGTCTTCACAAGTGAAGAATATCAGTTTTCCTTGTCTTCATCATTTTGAAATCTGAGCACGTTTTTGGTCCTAACTTGTTTAAATCTTAGTTAATTTGGATTGGATTTGTGTTTTTGAAGTTTAAGAAGTTTCTGTTTTGAGTATTTAAAGTAAAAAAAAAAAGTTTAGCAAAAAGGACTGGCCAGGACTCGAACCTGCGCCATCCTTCTCACAACACATACGTCTTACCAGCGTGCCCTTGGGTCTTTTACTGCTAAGTATTCAAACCATCATCTATTTAACCTCTCTTTGGTTTGGGCTTATTAATTAAAGCCATGGCTTAATAAGCTCATAAGAGCTTATTAGTTAAGCAATTTTGCCCATTTTCATTTTTCTATTGTTTATTAGTTAACTTGGGACTTTTCTGGCCAAAGTTTGGATTTTTCTCTTTATTTATTCATTTTTTATTAATTTTTAATCACCCGTTTTTAATTAACTAGATTAAAAATAGCAAAAGTAGTTTTAAAATTTTATAAAAAATGTTTTTAGGTTTTATTTAAGTAACTTGAGGTTTACAGCCATTTAAGTTTTCAAAAAAACTTATTTTTGATTTTATAGGATTTTAGGGCTTTTAACCAACTTTAAAAATTAATATAAAATTATTAAATAGGTTTTAGAAACTTTTAATTGCATTTTTGTCTTAGTTACATTATTCTAGATTTTTGGTAATTTTTTAGAATTTTTTTATAAACTTTGAATTTTTTAGAATATTTTAATATTATTTTATTATTAAAAATTGAAAGTTTGATATTTTAAGTCTTTACATTTTTCCTAGATTGAAGTCACTTAATTAGGAGTTTTGTAACTTTCCAAATATTTTTAAGACTTTTCAATTATTTTCTAGAATTAATTTAAGTTTTAATTAACTTTAATAGTTTTTAAGTGTTTAAAAATAGTTTTATTTGGTTTTAAAATTTTAAAAAATACTTTTTAGCTTAATTAGGACATTTTTGAGGTTTACAAACTTTAAGATCTTGTTTAGGGCTTTTTAATAATTAATTGTGATCTTTAGGGCTTTAATTAGCATTAAAAAGTCATTATCTAATTAATTAAAAGGTTTTAGAAAGTTTGGATTTTTTGTAAACTCTTAGAATATTATTGTGGATTTTTAGTAATTTTTAGGAATTTCTAGGTTAAAATTTTAATTTTTGCACTATTTACGGTTTTGCGTGATCGCCTTTTTCGTCTTAGTTTAATCCGTCTTCGTAACCGTCTTTCTATTCTAATTCCATTTCTTTCTTTCTTTTTCGATCATATAATCACAAATCAAAATCATCTCTTAACACAACGCACTAGCCTCCTCGAGAACGAACTCACTTTTAGGGTCATTCACACACGGTTTTCCTAAATCGTCGTGCATACTTGCCCTATTTTGTCATCCTTTTCCTAAAGGGTACAAAAACCACTACAATCAAGACATTCATTGGCTGAGGCAGATTCTGAGTCATGAATTCGCTGTCTAGTGGTAACCCCTGCATTAGGTTCCCCAATGATGTTGACAAGAAGAATGTGTTGATCTCTTGACCACTTAGTTTGAGGAGCTAGGGGATCATGGACAGGGACAAATGTGGGGGTAGCTGGCACTATTTGAGTTTTATCCTGCTGACTAGGAGGGCTTTCTTCAAAGATGACTTCAGAGCCTGAGTCAACTTCAGCCATAACAAGGGGTACAAGATCATTATCAGCAGGAGAGTCTTCAGGGGTTTGAAGAATTGGTGAGTCATCTACAACAGTTGAGGAAGAGGGACTACAAGAAGGTTGTGGTTCTTCTTCATCAAGTTCCTGAGAGGTAGGAACTTCAATGTTGTGTGTAGACAGAGGGTCAAAAGCAAGAACATAAGGAGTGAGAGTGTTGGAGTGATGATGGTGATGACAGGAAGGTCTTGGTTCTGAGAATTCATCACTTGGGAATGACACGTTTTCATTAAAATCAATTTCATCACCCTCTGTTCCTGTTCTCTGTATGACATTATCATCTTCATTGAATCTGACATGAAAGGTTTCTTCTACTTCTTGTCTTCTGGTGTTGAATACTCTGAAGGCTTTGGCTGTGGGAGAGTATCCTAAGAAGAAACCATAATCAGCTTTTTTATCAAATTTTCCAAGTTTATCCCTGTAGTTATAAATGAACACAGGGCATCCAAAAACATGGAAATAGCTGACATCTGGAGCTCTGTTTCTGAAAACTTCATAGGAAGTTTTACCATGTCTTTTGACAATGATTGATCTATTTTGGGTATAACAGGCTGTGTGAACAGCTTCTCCCCAAAATTGCTTTGGTAAAGCTGCACCATTTAACATAGTTCTGGCTGCTTCAATCAAAGTCCTGTTTCTTCTTTCAGCCACACCATTTTGTTAAGGGGTGCCAGCTGAAGAGAGGTTTTGTGATATTCCCTTTTCATCACAAAAAGATTCAAGTTGATGATTCTTGAATTCAGTACCATTATCACTTCTTAGAGCTTTGACTCTAACATCATTCATATTTTCAACCTGTCTGATGAAGGACATGATGGTATCAACTACATCACTTTTCCTTCTAAGGAAGAAAACCCATGTATACCTTGAAAACTCATCAACTATGACCAAGGTGTATTTGTTATGATTAATGGTCTGACGTTTTACAGGTCCAAACAAATCCATGTGAATGAGATGTAAGCACTTGTCAATAGAAAATGATTGCCTGGTCTTAAAAGAAGACCTGTGATGCTTTCCCTTGACACAGGCTGAACAAGTCTTGTATTTAGAAAACATCACTGAAGGTAGACCAGCAACCAGGTTTTGTGTGGCTATCTTGTTGATGTTCTTGAAGTTGAGATGAGACAGTCTTTTGTGCCACAGCCAATTGACACTTTCAGAGGCTTTAGCTAGAAAACAATTGGAGCTGTCTTCAGAGAAAACAACCATGTTGATGACATATACATCTCTCCTTCTTGGTGAAATAAGCACTACATCATTGTTCTTGTTGAATATGGTTCCCTAAGTCTTAGTAAACAAAACCTTGTAGTCACTAGTCAGCATCACACAATTGGCTGACGCTAATGAGATTGTGTTTAAGACCATTCACATATGCAACCCTTGTAAAAGTTATCCCATTGCAGTTCACTGAGCCGTATCCCTCTGTGTCGCCTAAGGAATTATCCCCAAACACCACTTTAGGACCTGGCTCCTTTGAGTATCTGTGCAGGTATTGTCGAATCCCTGTCATGTGTCTAGAACAGCTACTGTCGAGATACCATACCGATTCCTTAAGATGTTTCTACACAGATACATAGAAACAAGTTAGTTCCTATGGTGAACCCACTTTCCAATGGGTTCCCTGAATTGCTGATTAGCAACTCTTGAGTTTCTGTAGAACTTTTGGCGATGGGAAGGACAATTAGCTGTCCCATGGGTGAAACTTCCACAGATATCACATCCTGGGAAGTCACCACACTCATCTGAGTGATGGTCTGTGAATCCACAGAATTTACGGGGAGGATAAGGTCTATAGTTCCCTAGTTGTCTCTTAGAACCCTGTTGTCTTTACCTAGAAGGTGTCTGAGCTCTCTTAACAGCCATTTGTCTATCATGGTCTATGGTCATCTGATGAGAGTTTTTACAGATATTGCAATAAGGTTTGACTATCCTTTCACCCTTGGGTTCGCCTAGATTAAAACTTAGGTTCACGAGAAGTAGAGCATTCAGCGGAAGGCTTAATGTGTTGTTTTAAGAGTTCTACTTCTTTCATTAATGACAACAGGCGTTCTTTAGTTGAGGAATCAACTTTGTTCACAGATTTTGTTGAGACAGGCTTAAAGGCAACTTGCTTAACAGATTGTTTTGAAGGTACAGAAGATACTTTTGCTGGTGGTTTCTCAACATCTGTTTTAGGTTCACCCTTAGCTCCTCTAGAGGAACTGCTGGGTTCAACTCCTGAGAGTTTGGGTAAGGGTGGTAATTCAGCCATATCTTCAGAGACAGGGTCATCAGTCAAGATGGGATCTGACATATGAATTGTCTCTGTAGATTTGAAAACAATCTCTTTGGATTTGGTGAGAATTTTCAGCTTATTTTTCTTAGCAGAGACATCCCTTTTAATATCAGCAGGTAGTTCATCATTAAGCAATTGATCTATAGTGAACCTACTGCACAGCTATTTTTCAATAACCTTGTTAAATTCAGAGACTTGATCATTTAAGGCACTATTCTTCAAGGTTAACCTATTGACTTCGTTTTGAAGGGATATTTTTTCTAAATTAACCCGTTTGAGAGTTTCACATTCAGACTTAGCATTTAACAGTTCATTTTTAACAGAGTGAAACTTATCAAGCAAAGTCTTTCTTTGTTCCTCAACAAAGTACAAATCAACAATGGTGTAATCAAGGACATGTTTGCGTTCATCACTACCAGACATAGATAAAAGCTTGTGTACCTTTTTCATTGTGATGTTAACCCATTGTCCTGGTCTTGCATCACCTTTCCCAACAGTTGGTTCATCCTCAGCTATAGCCATGAAAGCCCTGACTCTAGTAGTATCTTGCTCATCTGAAGTCAGCGGCTCATCATTCCAATCATATGCTTCAACTACCAACCCTTTCTCTGTCTTTTTATCACCCCTTTTCTTCTTAGACAGAGCTTCAAGCTTCAAATTCATCTGTTCTAACTCAGCCTTAAGTGCCTTATACTTGTTCTTGTAATCCTTCTTCTCATTGTCTGAGGAGTTGAATTGGTGAGATGAGTTGTTGTGTTGTGATTTGAACTTGTAAGGTTTGTTGGAAGATGATGGATAAGAAGGTGAGGATGTCTTTGTGGAAGGACAGTCTTTTTGGAAGTGTCCAAGTTTTCCACAGGCAAAGCAAGTTTCTTTTGATCTGTCGGTTTGTTTGCCAGCTGATCATATTCTCCCTGATCTTTTATAGAATCTTCTTTGATTGGCTAGCAAGGCTCTTTCATGAAATTCAGCATTAAGGTCTGTCAAGAATTCTTGGTTGCTGCGTGTGTCTTCTTCAACATCAGAGTCGTTGTCATGAGGGTGTGGAGTAGAGATCAAAGCTTTGGAAGTTGCTCATTGAACTACAAATCTTTCTGTCTCTGATTTGTATATAGTATCAATCAGCCCTTCTTCATAATTGTACTTTCCATAAAGTTGAGCTAAGGTGTCATTCTTGATTGAGTTATTGGCTCTCTGAGTCTGATTCATACTCAGCCATTTTCTTGGAAGGCTGTTGACAAATGTGGCATTAATCTCAGCTTGACCAATGGTGACATCATTCATAGCAAGGTCATTGAGAATAATCTTCAGCCTTGTATATGTTTGTTGAACCTTTTCACCTTCAAGTGCCTTGAAAGCATTGAACTGAAGTCTAAGTGCCTGAATCTTGGTTTCTCTGGTTTCAGAGGGTCCTTCATAACCAAGGATAAGGCATGTCCACATTTGTTTGGCTGTGGGACACTGAATGACAGACTTCATGATGTGTTTGGGAAGACAGGATATGATGATGCTTTTAAGACGTTTATCTTGGTTTGCCAATTTCCTAACAACTGGAGTCCATTGTTTGAGAGGTTTGGGAAGAGGGTTCTCATCAGTAGAGGTAAGCGCCATGGGAACATAAGGACCATTGTCTAGAATTTCTAGAAGAAATGGTTCAAGTCCGTCGAGATACACGAGGAATTGACTCTTCCAACTAGCAAAATCTTCTTCATCAAAGACTGGTACGCTGGTGACATGTGATCCGCCTCTTGAGTCAAGAAGTTGAGGTAGATCATCTTCATTAGGAGGTGGAGGAGTGAGTCTTGGTGAAGTTGGTGGTGCATTGTTGTTGGTGTTCCCAGAAGACGATGGTGGTGCATTGGTTGTTTCCGGCATGGTGGATCTTGATTATAAAACTGAGAACGATGTTTCTTAAAGGTTTTAATATCAAACACCGCTCTGATACCAACTGAAAGTCCCTAAACTATGCTAGAAACACTAAACTTGACTAATCAAGACACGTAATTACTTTTCAAACGTAATACTTATTATTGTATAATAAAGAATTACAAGTGTTATGGATAACACCGTTTGATGACAATGTGTTGTGCACACTTTGAACAACTAAAAAACCTAACTTATGAATACGGTCACAGCTGTTTGATTCAATAAGTTCTAAGCACTAATGTGTGAATATTCTCAAAGTGTTAAACATTAATGCTTGGCTACACATCCTATTTATGGTGATACGAGGTTGACCTAAGTACTAGTTGATGGTGACTGTAACACCCCATTTGGATAAATGGAATGTCACAGGATAATCATGGCGTAATATCAAAGCATAAGGTAAATGTCCTAAAACATTACATGACCATAAGGGATAACCGGAATCAAACATCGGTCCCTAATATAAACTCATAAACATAGCATAAAGTAAGAATAATGCAAATGCAACAGAAACATATAATATAGCTCCCATCCTATGCATAACCTTTCCATGCTCTTGACCTTGTGTACCTGCCGTTTGGGACATGAAAAGAGAAAACGGCTGAGCGAGACGCTCAGTGCGCGGATATATAATAATAACATGGAATAACATAACATAAGTGAAGGCTGAAATGGAAGCATAAAAATGAAAATGCAGCGGAAAAATGTAAGTTCCGGGAAACCTAGTGACATGTAATAAACTTGTAACTTGTAATAAACTTGTAACTTGTAATAAACTTGTAACTTGTAATAAACTTGTGACTTGTAATAAACTAGTTTATTCTTAGAATATCATGTTCATGTAAATACTGAAAGTCTGCTGTTTAATTATGAAACTGTAATTTAACTGCCAAAGAGCTCATATAGGTCATGAAATATATCAACGTGCATGAATACATGGAGGGGTGACCTCGTCATGCTATAGAGGGGTGACCTCTAAATACTGTGCTGGGTGGAGGGATCAGCTCCAATGTGAAGGATGTAGAGCACACACCACATTCACCCTGATAACTTGTAACACTTATAAGCCTAGGATGCATCCATACGCCCCACTAAACATACATATAAAAATGGCCAACCTGAACATGAGTGGGACGATGCAGGATATCACTCTCCTGCATGTGAGTCACGACACCGGTGCCTCTAGTGTCGTGGTTACGGTACCTCCGTAACTAGTACATAAACTGGTCATGCTTGTATATAATGCTCTGGCAATTTATTTAGTTATTAACATGATTACTGAGAAGCTTAAACATATACTGGGGAAAAACATTTGGCTGCAGACGGGGAATCCTAAACATGCATAGGAAAGGAAGTCCTTACTGAAAGGACGGAAATCCATACCTCACGTCCAGTAACGCAAATGAAGAATAACGTGGAGGATGAAAACGTGAAGAAGATCACACTCCATAAATGCTACATAATAAAGATGGACATGTATGAGTCGCTTGGTTAACTTATACTTAATAATTATTAATTACTTGACGTTAACTTGTTTTACTTGTTCTCGTATTGCCTTAACGTTCTTGACTTATTTTATAACCCATGTATCATGCTTAGTGTATTTTATGTTCATATGTTTTAATTAGCATAAGATATATTTATTTCATGATCGTGTAGTAAACTCTACCTAATAAATACTTACGCTAAAATAATAATAATTATTAGTTAATATTAACGTGCATGGTTTTACTTGAAATCATAATTCATATCATAACATGATAATTTAATAAAACTAACGTTAACTAGATAATTAATTAATTAATATAAGTCACGTTTATTAATTTAATTGCGTGATAAAATACTTAGGCAAAATCTCTTAATTAAATATAATTTAAGTCTTGTAAAAATATTTAACCATAACATGTAAATAATACCTAAATTAATCATGTTTAATAACGTAATCTAACGTACCCAAGCCTACCAAGACACCCATGTCTCGGTCGCACTAAACAAAACAACCACGCAAAACTATCAACCAGTGCTGTCCAAGATATAAATTTCCAGTTCTGTCCAACATGTGATTGTTGTTTTGTCCAATATCCTGTTCCTTAGTTCTGTCCAACATCTTAATCTGCTGTGCTGTCCAAGATACGCCCCAGACCCACTGTTTTACAATTATACATGCAGCCTTGTTTATTTTACCACTGGATCATTGTTTATTCGTGCTGATTGTTCAATCTACCCACTGCTACCTAGTAATATACCCCTGACTGTGTAATTTAACCACCGAGACCAAGATTGGTCTCGGTTCCCACTGATATTAAACCAAACAGCCCTGTTGGGTGTTTGGGGTTGCTGCTGCTTGAACAAAAACCACGCCGTCACCTTAGAAAGGTGTGGCTGGTGGACTAGAATCACCACCGAGACCACCATGGTCTCGGTTTGCGTGCAAACACACACGAACAACATATCCAAACCCGTAACCCTTAATCTAATTCGTTTTCTTTGGCCCCCTTTTTGTTGATTAGGGTTCTTGATCAATGAAACAAAATAGAAAAAAAAACTAAATAAGAATGGAAATGCATAATACCTAGATCGTGTGCTTGAGATTAAGAATAAAACATGAATCGCAAACCTCCTACCTTGGATTAACTCATGATTTTCTTGTTCTTGGGGGGTGTGAAGTTGACGGCAGGGCAGGTCCCAAAAACGATCGCAGGTTTATGTTTTAGGGTTTCTGTTTTTGGTGTTTGTGTCGGCAGAAAAATGAAAAACAAATACAGACCCCCCTCCCGTCCTTTATTATGTATAAGGGTCGGTTTGGTCCACATATTGGGCTTCGGCCCAACTGCTTTCTTTCTTTTTTTTACAGCCCCAAAATAATCCATTGTACATATTTATTTTAAATAAATTCGCGACTTGTAAAATGTTGCGCGTAGTCGTGATTTTAAAGTGTCGTAAATTCTCATAGTTATATTAGTATGTGTTAAACGTAAATATTATATACAAAATCGCTTGTCGCGTTAATTTAATATACATAAATAATAATAATTGTGTTAATTATTCGTCTCGCGTGAATTTAAATGTCGTGTATTATTATTTTGGTGGTTTTACTATAATACGTAAATTCATGTCGTACGTTAATAATAATAATATACGTAATTATTTGTCGTACTAAAATACTATAGGTAATAAATATATTAAACGTTCTCAAAACGTATCATATATACGTAAATCATAAGTTTTAAATTTATACCTAATTTCAGGTACGTAGTATTCTAGGAATTTTTATGCGGGTTTTACAACTCTTCCCCTCTAAAAAGAATAATTCGTCCTCGAATTAGAGATACGATATCCTGGAAGGGTCATGAACGTGACGTGACTGAAGGAAACATATCTAAACTTATGGAAAATTATAACATGAGAAGATACATGAAACGATATGATACTAAGTATCATACTTACTGGTGTAAGTACACACAAAGCACTGGTGTACGAGACATATTGAGACGTAGTGCGTGAGCAATTGTGAACGTGATACGTGAACCATTGTGAACGTGATACTTGGAGATATGGTACATGAATTATGAGACATATGGTGAATGATAATACGTGCAAAACATATCGTGAACGTGATATTAGAACGTAGGATAAACTGACATGGAAAAATATAGTGAACCTGTAATAACTAAGGAGGTAAAATAATGATACGAGCTGAGACATGAAATGTGACATGAAACGTCTGTCTGAGGATGAAAAGTCATACTAAACTTGAGTCTAGCCTCCCAAGTTTTCTGCAATCTTTCAAGCATAAAAGTGAACGTAAATCATAAGATGAGATATGATCATGATCTTGAATGATGTCATGAACATGGAAGTGAAAGCGAATCATGATAATGAAAGAAAATAAAGAAAAACATGAATAAATTTATGAATGCTAACGTGAGACATAATCTTGAGAGCTGGAGTAAGCGCCGTGTAATCGTATGATCATTGACTGGAAAATATTTGATAGTCTACTACTGTGTACTCCTTTCAGATGAAAGAAAGCGTGTAGGCTAAGTTATGGGGTCGAACAACGATTCAAAATCTCTAACAGTTTAGCTAACTGCAAGCGTGTTGGTGTTCTATCTTAACCTGCTGAAAAGTCAGGCATTTAGATACGAACATAACTACATCTTGTTTCATGTTTCTCCACCAACATGTGGTTGAGATCATGATACATCTTGGTAGGGTCTGAATACATAGCAATAGGAAAGCTAAGAGTCTAAGCAAAAATTTAGAGTTCTCTTAACGTATGATTTTCTGGAACACATAAGTTAGATGTAGGATTTTCTCCTTTACGCGTAGGCATAATCATGGTAAAATTTTACCGTGAAAACAATGTGATTCAGCGTGTCACTGTGATCAACTACATACGTACAGGAAAAAATTTCTGTGTGAAATTCTCTTTCTGTAAACCTTGTAACATAGAGTGAAGATGGCCTTCGTGCTCTTCTATAGACTTAAAGAAAGTCTGAATGTTAACAATGAACAGAATGATAAACTTGTCCAGAATTCATGCAAATTGATTTCTCAAATCCTCAATTACTTCTGGGCATTCGTGAACTAAAAGGCACCAACATGGATTCATACTGAACATAACATGTGTGAAGAACAGTCACGGAAGTGTCCTGCTCTTTCACTCACAACTGTTGATAGCCTAATCGTAACTCGATCTTGGAAAGTGCTTAGAGTCTGGTAGTTGGTCGAATGGCTTAATAATAATACCTGGAAAAAAAAATACAGCTGTAAATGGTAGTATGATTGGTAGTTCCTTCTGGTAATATATCTGGGAAGATTCTGAAGTAATCGACTGGTTAATGAATAGGAATATCAGAAGTCGTGTCATAAATGTTAGTTAGACATGCTTGTCAGACATAAGAAATTTTTTTTTACCGATTTTCCTGGTGGAAAACCCATGCTGAGTGTATTCAGGAATCTGAACATTCCTGAATATAATGAGGATCTTTTCATCAACCTGAATTGAAAGTCTATATATACATTGATGATATAATGGCTTCTAAGATGGACATGAATATCCGAATATGAAAACGTGAAATAAAAGTGTCATGACAGCACACGAAATAAACGTGGCAGATTTTACTGAATGTGTTTCGTTCGTCTCACACGGAACGAACACTACGTGACCAACTATGAACAATAAGTCAGAGATGGTACTGAAATTTTAGTGGCTTGATTTGTACATGGCATAACGAAATAAGTATACCCTTGGAAAGGTACCTTGAATCACTGAGGCTGGGTTCAAAAGTTATGCATGAATTGTGTGTCTTGACTCATGTGCTAAGAAGTATTCGTGTGACATGTGTCTTAACTGGTGTCTTGACATGTGTCTTTAGTACATATACATGAGAGGATGTCTCTAGAAGGATGCCTTGACATACGAAAAGAAATCATAATGGAAATGGTGGTTAAAATGCTAGAGTTGGTGGATCTACTGGACTGCTGACCCTTGTAATTCTGGTTAAGTCTGTGACCGGCGTTCTATTGTGATTTCTAGAATACTTGTTGTCACAGTAGTGGTTACTATTGTCTTGTCTGTCTGTCCCATGATGGTCATTCTCATGACGGTGATTCATGTAAATATGCAGCTGAGTGGCCGGCTGGTACCGGTTCCCACTCATATGACTGAAAAGATAACTGAATGACGTGTGACATATAACTAAAAGGTAAGGACATGAATTGGGATGAAAATCGTCTGGTGGTGAAGCATTTTCTCGTCCGATCTCTTTGATCTAAGTCTTTTGTCTTCGTCTTGTAGGATCTCCAGGTTGTGAACAGCATCAGCATCTCGTAGCGTCTCCAAATCATCAGCAGCATCAACATTTAGTAACATTCCAAAGCTATGGGCAGCATCAGCATCTTGTAGAATATTAACAAGTGGAAAACGCCTGAGATGGTATAGAGTCGACTAGCGAATACTCGTGGAGTATTTGTAGATGAAATACACATGTATTACGACACGTGTAGTGCAATAGAATATGGTACATGGAGTATACTTGGAACATGGTACATGGATTACACATGGAATGTACATGAAATGATCGGTATGGGGTCAATCATCTGACTGGATTTTAAAGGAAAAATAATTGGTTAAACGGTTAGGAAACCGAACTGGAATGAGTATCATGATAGCCTAGCAATATCAGCGTAGACATAATTCTAGTTTCATAGAGGAAACACCAAAAGGATGGTTAAACAAAATTCAACGATGATTTGCATGGAAGCATGCTTAATGAAAACCAACCATGACTATCATAAAAGCAGGATTAAATGAAATCCATTAATGTCTAGCATGAGGGCATGATCGACATGATGAAACGTAATTTTCATAAAGAGGCATGGAACATAATCATCATAAAAATGAAATTATCATGAAGAAACATGGGACAAAATTAACATGAAGGAGCATAAAACATAATCAGCATGAAAACGAAGTTAACCATGATAGTATGAAAACATACTTGACATAAAGAAACATAACAAATAAATGAGAGGACATGAAAAGTTATGACGATAGTGTGGACGACTATGAGTCGTTTCACAATGCAATTTAATGCAACATAAATGGTAAGTCTGACACAATATAACATGACCTAAACATAAAAGATGCATGAAGTACTTTATAAAGCATGAAACAGTTTAAAATGCATGGTTAATAAATATGATGATATGTACATGAGTGAACGCCTATGGGTCGGTTCACAAAACAAAAGTCAAGTGTGGACGCCTATGGGTCGGTCCACTAATCAACAAAAAGTTTCGATAAAAGCACATGCGACTAAATAGGGCCAGTCCTGTACCAACCATTATTTAGTCAAAATTCCTGCGACAATGAGATGCTTGCATGAATGAATACATGAAATGAACTAAATGAATGCGTGAAAACCAACAGTCTAAACCTAACAGTAAACGTACGACCAAGTATGAACTACAATGGTTCAGTCCATATTAGCCAAAGTTCTCAAGGAACATCATGCATAAAACAATTACATGTAACTAAGTATGGATGACGGTTATTCAATCCATATTAGTAAAAACATTTATGAGGAAACATCATGGTTAAAACATCAAAGTGCTGAAAAATATCGATACGTGGAATAACAAGCGTTGGCTTAGGAAGGTCCTGGTGACTACCCACTAGTCACAGGTCAAGTTTTAGAGCCTACAGGTCGAAACCTTCGCTCTGATACCATAACTGTAACACCCCATTTGGATAAATGGAATGTCACAGGATAATCATGGCGTAATATCAAAGCATAAGGTAAATGTCCTAAAACATTACATGACCATAAGGGATAACCGGAATCAAACATCGGTCCCTAATATAAACTCATAAACATAGCATAAAGTAAGAATAATGCAAATGAAACAGAAACATATAATATAGCTCCCATCCTATGCATAACCTTTCCATGCTCTTGACCTTGTGTACCTGCCGTTTGGGACATGAAAAGAGAAAACGGCTGAGCGAGACGCTAAGTGCGCGGCTATATAATAATAACATGGAATAACATAACATAAGTGAAGGCTGAAATGGAAGCATAAAAATGAAAATGCAGCGGAAAAATGTAAGTTCCGGGAAACCTAGTGACATGTAATAAACTTGTAACTTGTAATAAACTTGTAACTTGTAATAAACTTGTAACTTGTAATAAACTTGTAACTTGTAATAAACTAGTTTATTCTTAGAATATCATGTTCATGTAAATACTGAAAGTCTGCTGTTTAATTATGAAACTGTAATTTAACTGCCAAAGAGCTCATATAGGTCATGAAATATATCAACGTGCATGAATACATGGAGGGGTGACCTCGTCATGCTATAGAGGGGTGACCTCTAAATACTGTGCTGGGTGGAGGGATCAGCTCCAATGTGAAGGATGTAGAGCACACACCACATTCACCCTGATAACTTGTAACACTTATAAGCCTAGGATGCATCCATACGCCCCACTAAACATACATATAAAAATGGCCAACCTGAACATGAGTGGGACGATGCAGGATATCACTCTCCTGCATGTGAGTCACGACACCGGTGCCTCTAGTGCCGTGGTTACGGTACCTCCGTAACTAGTACATAAACTGGTCATGCTTGTATATAATGCTCTGGCAATTTATTTAGTTATTAACATGATTACTGAGAAGCTTAAACATATACTGGGGAAAAACATTTGGCTGCAGACGGGGAATCCTAAACATGCATAGGAAAGGAAGTCCTTACTGAAAGGACGGAAATCCATACCTCACGTCCAGTAACGCAAATGAAGAATAACGTGGAGGATGAAAACGTGAAGAAGATCACACTCCATAAATGCTACATAATAAAGATGGACATGTATGAGTCGCTTGGTTAACTTATACTTAATAATTATTAATTACTTGACGTTAACTTGTTTTACTTGTTCTCGTATTGCCTTAACGTTCTTGACTTATTTTATAACCCATGTATCATGCTTAGTGTATTTTATGTTCATATGTTTTAATTAGCATAAGATATATTTATTTCATGATCGTGTAGTAAACTCTACCTAATAAATACTTACGCTAAAATAATAATAATTATTAGTTAATATTAACGTGCATGGTTTTACTTGAAATCATAATTCATATCATAACATGATAATTTAATAAAACTAACGTTAACTAGATAATTAATTAATTAATATAAGTCACGTTTATTAATTTAATTGCGTGATAAAATACTTAGGCAAAATCTCTTAATTAAATATAATTTAAGTCTTGTAAAAATATTTAACCATAACATGTAAATAATACCTAAATTAATCATGTTTAATAACGTAATCTAACGTACCCAAGCCTACCAAGACACCCATGTCTCGGTCGCACTAAACAAAACAACCACGCAAAACTATCAACCAGTGCTGTCCAAGATATAAATTTCCAGTTCTGTCCAACATGTGATTGTTGTTTTGTCCAATATCCTGTTCCTTAGTTCTGTCCAACATCTTAATCTGCTGTGCTGTCCAAGATACGCCCCAGACCCACTGTTTTACAATTATACATGCAGCCTTGTTTATTTTACCACTGGATCATTGTTTATTCGTGCTGATTGTTCAATCTACCCACTGCTACCTAGTAATATACCCCTGACTGTGTAATTTAACCACCGAGACCAAGATTGGTCTCGGTTCCCACTGATATTAAACCAAACAGCCCTGTTGGGTGTTTGGGGTTGCTGCTGCTTGAACAAAAACGACGCCGTCACCTTAGAAAGGTGTGGCTGGTGGACTAGAATCACCACCGAGACCACCATGGTCTCGGTTTGCGTGCAAACACACACGAACAACATATCCAAACCCGTAACCCTTAATCTAATTCGTTTTCTTTGGCCCCCTTTTTGTTGATTAGGGTTCTTGATCAATGAAACAAAATAGAAAAAAAAACTAAATAAGAATGGAAATGCATAATACCTAGATCGTGTGCTTGAGATTAAGAATAAAACATGAATCGCAAACCTCCTACCTTGGATTAACTCATGATTTTCTTGTTCTTGGGGGGTGTGAAGTCGACGGCAGGGCAGGTCCCAAAAACGATCGCAGGTTTATGTTTTAGGGTTTCTGTTTTTGGTGTTTGTGTCGGCAGAAAAATGAAAAACAAATACAGACCCCCCTCCCGTCCTTTATTATGTATAAGGGTCGGTTTGGTCCACATATTAGGCTTCGGCCCAACTGCTTTCTTTCTTTCTTTTTTACAGCCCCAAAATAATCCATTGTACATATTTATTTTAAATAAATTCGCGACTTGTAAAATGTTGCGCGTAGTCGTGATTTTAAAGTGTCGTAAATTCTCATAGTTATATTAGTATGTGTTAAACGTAAATATTATATACGAAATCGCTTGTCGCGTTAATTTAATATACATAAATAATAATAATTGTGTTAATTATTCGTCTCGCGTGAATTTAAATGTCGTGTATTATTATTTTGGTGGTTTTACTATAATACGTAAATTCATGTCGTACGTTAATAATAATAATATACGTAATTATTTGTCGTACTAAAATACTATAGGTAATAAATATATTAAACGTTCTCAAAATGTATCATATATACGTAAATCATAAGTTTTAAATTTATACCTAATTTCAGGTACGTAGTATTCTAGGAATTTTTATGCGGGTTTTACAGTGACTACACAAGACTTTCACTTTTCAGAAATCTATCACAAGATGGTCTTCAATTCTTGGTAGTCTGCCACAATGCTTTAGAGAAACAAAGCTGACATAGTTTCCCTTTTCTTCATAGTCTCGTACACACAAACGGCATGTCCAAAGTGTGCTGAGTGTTAACAGGGTATTGCTACCCCTGTTAACCATCAACCCCTCAGAGTCCCTGATACATCTTGGTTGTTATCCATCACAGCCAATGGGCATGTCTTCAAGTACAACGTTAATAGGATCTGGATCTCAGTCATTCCTTCATTAACCATTCTGTTTCTCGTTTACGGATATAGCAAGATTACCAAAATACATTTGTGTGTGGCCACACAAACATCTTATTACTCCCCCGAGGGGCCCAGCTGTATTATACTTCGAAAATAATTTTGAAGGAAACATATCCCATTTTGACTACAAGCAAAACTTACGAACTTTGCAACACTTCTAAAAATAACCCTTATAGCTACCAGTTACGTTTAGCGTTAGGTTATCTCACAGAAACACACTACATTCGTGTTAGTTTCCTGGTATCTCAGGTCCGAGGATAACTATTTATGATTTACTTAATGACAAAGATCCATAAAGTAAAATCATATAGTTGGGATAAGTCTAATATTTGATCCATCAAATATCATCCAAAATTGACCAATATACTTTCAAGTATACATTGTCACTATTTTGAATTGTCTTAGTTTAATAATACTCCCTTATTATTAATCGACAATGGATATTTAGAACATAACAATTTATTCATGGATATAAAACATGTAAAATATGATACAAAATCAAATAACAGAAAATAAACGGAACTCAATCTTTATTTCATCAATTCAATAATGTCTTAACATCCTTTATCCAAATACTAATTAATAGATTTATTGCATGAATTCTCTAGCTAGTTTCAGCCCAATCGCTTTGGCATGCTTAACTACCTTTGGTCTAGGCAAAGCCTTAGTAAAAGGATCAGCTACGTTATCCTCTGTGTGAACTTTTAGTAATTTTATTTCACGAGCTTCCACTTGTTCTCGTACGTAGTGATATCTACGTTTAAAGTGTTTGGCGCCTTTCATGACTCCAGGGTCATTGGCAAATATAATTGCAGTAAAATTGTCGCAATACATATCAATAGGTTCTTTAATTGAAGGCATCACTCCAAGATCTCCAATAAACTTCCTAATCCAAACAACTTCCATTGCGGCTTCTGAAGCGGCCATGTACTCCGATTGAGTTGCATGCATAACAATGGTTGTCTGCTTCTTGCTCTTCCAGTCAACTACTCCTCAATTGATGACAAACACGTAACCCGTCTGAGATTTCGTATCGTCTTTATCACATTGCCAGGTTGCATCACAGAAACCTGTAACATTCAGTTCTGTGTCTGGTTTACCCCCAAATACCAAAAACATATCTTTCGTACTCCTCAAATACTTAAGTATATGTTTAACAGCAGTCCATTGGAGCTTCCCTGGATTCTGTTGGTATCTACTGACCAAGTTCTGAGCAAACGCCACATCAGGCCTTGTGCATCTTACATCATACATAATAGATCCTACAGCTGAAGCATAAGGCACCTTCTGCATATAAGCCACCTCTTCAGGTGTTGATGCATCTTACTCATGACTTAATTCATGCTTAACTTCCATAGGTTGAAAACCTTTCTTGGAATTATGCATGTTATACTTCTTCAATATCTTATCAATATAAGCATCTTGACTAAGACCAATTAACTGTCTTTTCCTATCTCGATAGATTTTAATTCCCAGAATATATGCAGCATCTCCTAAATCCTTCATAGAAAAACATTTATCAAGATAATTCTTAACTTCCTTAAGTCTTGGAATGTTACTTCCCATTATTAATATGTCATCGACATATAAAATTAGGAACACTACTTCACTCCCACTAGCTATGCGATATACACATGGCTCATCACGATTTTGAATAAATCCGAACTTTTTGATTTCTCCATCAAATCGTTTATTCCATTGACGTGATTCTTGCTTTAAACCATAAATAGATCTTTGAAGTTTGCACACACGTTTTGGATATTTAGGATCAACGTACCTTCCGGTTGTTGCATATAGATTTCTCATAGTCATAGTATGCTGCTATAGCTATGAGAATCCTAATAACTTGTAAGTCTGCTACCGGAGAAAATGTCTCCTCGTAGTCTACGCCAAAAGTTTGAGTAAAACCTTTAGCTACTAAACGTGCTTTTTAGGATTGTATTTCACCATCCATGTCGGTTTTCTTCTTGAAAATCCACATATTTTTCACTACTTTAGCATTTTTAGGCGCGTCTACAAGAATCCAAACATCATTGATTTTCATGGATTTCATTTCCTCATTCATCGCAACTATCCATTTTAACTTTTCTGGATCAAGCATTGTGGATTGATAGTTAGCAGGTTCACCAAGATCCCCTACTTCCTCCTCATCATCCCCTATGTTAAGACATAGTTTGCTTGGCGCACGTACGGTTCTTACAGACCTACGTAGAGGAATTAATTCCGGTGGAGCTCCCACACTTTCTGGCTCTATTGGAATTTCTTCGCTAGTATTTTCAGAAGGCAATGTATCTTCTTGAATTTCTTCAAGATCATAATTTCTCCCACTGAATTCTTGATTTACAAGATCATTTTCAAGGAAGTCTCCATACCGAGCCACAACAACTTTGTTCTCAGCCGGATAATAAAAGTAGTAATCCATAGTTTCTTTAGGGTAACCTACAAAGATATATTTTACTGAGCGTTGTTGGAGTTTATCTCCAGAGTCACGTTTCACATACGCCTCACAACCCCAAATTTTCAAATAAGACAAATATGGCTTCTTGCCATGCCATAGTTCATATGGAGTCTTATCAACCTTCTTTGTGGGAACCATATTCAGAATACGAACAACAGATTCTGAAGCATAATCCCAAAAGGATAAAGGTAAAGTTGTAAGATTAAACATATATCGCACCATATCTAATAATGTACGATTTCTTCTTTCGGATACACCATTTTGTTGTGGAGTATATGGAAAAGTAAGTTTCTGAACAATTTCGTTCTCACTTAAATAATCTTTAAACATAATCCCAAAAGGATAAAGGTAAAGTTGTAAGATTAAACATAGATCGCACCATATCTAATAATGTACGATTTCTTCTTTCGGATACACCATTTTGTTGTGGAGTATATGAAAAAGTAAGTTTCTGAACAATTCCGTTCTCACTTAAATAATCTTTAAACTCTTGACTTAAATATTCACCACCTCGATCAGAACGAAGAGCCTTAATCTTCTTTCCTAGTTGCAGTTCTACTTATGCTTTAAACACTTTGAATGTTTCAAATACCTCATGTTTATGCTTAAGTAATAAACATAACCATAACGGCTATAATCATCCGTAAATGTTACGAAGTAGCTAGCACCTTTCTTTGACACATGTCTAAGTGGTCCACACACATCTGTATGTATAAGTCCAAGTAGATCAGTTGCCCTTTCAATATTGCTATTAAAAGGTTTCTTGGTCATCTTTCCAGAGATACAAGACTCACATTTATCAAATGATTCATCATTGATATTTTACAAAAGACCATCACGTTGAAGCCTTTGTATGCGAGTCTTCTCAATATGGGCAAGTCTACAATGCCAAAGATAAGAAGAGTTCTTGTCTAACTTTCTCTTCTTACTAATGCTAAAAACAGAATTAATCTTTCTCTTGGAATTATTATCATGCATGTTAATTTCAAAAACACCATTCACAGAAATTGCATAAAAATAGAATAAACCATCTTTAAAAATAGAAATTCTATTATTATCAATAGTGTGAATAAATCCAAGATCCAACATACAAGAAAAGGAAATAACACCCCTAACAATTTTAGGTGCAAAATGACAATTATTTAATCTCAGTACTAGACCCGAAGGTAAAACTAGATTAAATGTTTTTATAGCTTCATCCGCTACTTGTGCGCTATTGCACACATGCAGAAATTGTTCCCCATAGGTAAGCTTCCTCTCCAACTCAAATCTCTGCATAGTATTACAAATGTTAATACCACATCCCGTATCATATACCCAAGAATTTGATTTGTATGTAAGATTAAATAACTCTATCAAATAGAAGTTACCTGAAGACGTTGCAGCACCAAGCTCAGCCTTCTTCTTTATTTCTCGCAACTCCTCGAGATAAAGAGGGCAGTTCCTCTTCCAGTGACCACTTGCTTTGCAATGGTGACAAGTCTCATCCTTCTGAGATTTCTTCTTGACAAAGTTCTGCTTGAGTTTGAGAGTGTGAATGAAAATGAAAAGTTATTGAATCGTTATATAAGTTTTAAAATATCTTTTATTAGAAATGCCCAACGAATTAAAATTTAATGGCAAGATCTTTTATTAACCTTTCTGCACGAATCAGTTGATGGGAACACCAGGCCCTTAATTCCTTTTCTCCTTTATAAACATGTCACAAGAGGTGACTGGTAGACGAGTCTGGATGTCCAAAACTCGATAATCACTCCCATGTTACACCTGGTGGTCTTAAGACTAGTCGTAATGATGTTGGTCGACCACCAGGTCGACTAGGTCGCATTTGTAGTGCAATGTTGGTCTTGTAATGGTCAAGGTCGATTTTTTTAGCTATTTAGGTCAAGTAGACGATCAAAGTAAATGAGGCTCATTTGTGTTTGTGTTTGTGTATATGTATTGGTTAAACTATAATGTATTTTTGTGAGGTGAGTTTTCTTATAGTGCGTGTGTTGTCTTGTTGTAATAAAAGATCGCGTATAAATTATCGGAAAGAAAAAACTGATGTGACTAGTGACGAGCCTAACACATATTTGTTTCATCTGTATCTTCTCACTTTGTAACTTTCTTGTTACTTATTTTTTCTTAACTAAATACAGGTAATGTAAACGTATACAATAATACTCAATTCGGTATATATGTTTGCGTGATAGAGTATGTGTACATGCATATATTACTCCAAGTTGATATACAAGCCCATACTATGTGTGGGTGTTAATTGGTACCATTCACAAGCTCAAGTTGTGAATAAAGAGACATGCTAATAGAAAGTCATGATTTCTTCACAAGTGTTTGTTCTTCAACTTGCTTCAAATCATAACTCCATAATATCTATAACATTTGTTATGTTACTCCAAGTGGGAATTATCTAATACCAACATGCGTATATGATTCATGCATATACATTCATTGAAAATTATATATGGGTATGTTTGTCAAGTGTTATTTGAAATTGTTAGTTTTTTTAAATATTTTTTTTAAAAACAAGTAATTATGTTTGAACACATCACCATTAAGTTTTTATTTTAAACAATTGGTTTCAAATAATCAATTTATGAAAAATTTTATTTGTTAAAAGCTTTTAAAACTGTAAATTAGTGATATATCATCTAAAACATATTATAATTTATTCAAATATATCATTTTATATCATTTTACATCTCAAAATTACAATCAACAACTAATTTATCAAATATTTTTTTAAAAAATGTAAGAAAACAGTTAATATTTTTATTAAAGAAATCGAACTACAATAATAAAGTTAACAGAAAATTAAAAGACATAAAATAAATAACTGTAACAAATAAAGCAATAAAGACTAAGACTTTGCACGTGTTTAAACACTTCCCTTAAAACAGATTTGTCATCTGTTTCCAAGGGTACAACGTCTAAAGCTGTTGTACAGTCGGATAAGACACACTTACCTAAAAGATTACAGAAAGGATCGAGTGTTTCTGACTGAAGGACTGCTGAAAATACATTCGGTAATGGAGCTGGAAAACCTTGCGTTTTTCAGTGTCTAAACTGAATGGGAAGATGTTATATCTATATTAAACTCGACTTGTTCTCAAATAAAAATATATACCATAATCAAGAAAATCTGTTATAACTAAAACAAATTTCCTGTCTTTTTAACACACAAAAATATTATGTGAATAACTTATGTATTAAGTTAATATCTACTCCTAAAATAGATGTACAGAATTTTTTTGAAAAAACTCGAATTCGCAGCAAAAAAAATACCGAAATTTGCCCGCACCTAGACGAATTTCGGAGCTGCATTCGTGTCCGCAGGCCGCGCGCTCATGCAAAAGTTCAGCAGCTTCGAACCCATTTTTAGCCTATAAATCTCACTTTCTGCACCATTTTTAGCCTAGAAATTTCACTTTCTGCACCCTACGCGCGTAAACGTGAGAGTAAAAATTCACAAATTAATAATGAAGGTAGAAACCAAGATTCCCTTATAAACATGTTTTCACTTCATGTTTTGAGCGATGTGGGACAATTCTTTTTCCAAAATTTGTGTTTCACGTGACTCACTTTGAGACACGATGTCTCATTCATATTAACTCCATATTGGACATACTTTAGCTCGTTGCGAAGCACTTTTCGAGGATAACACAAAACTAATAAGTACTACGAATATATTAACATATACATATATAAAATTATGACCAAAGTATTGCAAAAAATCCATTTTGCAAAACATTTTCCAACAAAAAATACAGCTTAGAAATCATGTTAATAACTTTTTATAACTTACAACTTACATTTAACAACTTATAATATATAAGTATATAATTACAGTTAGGGATGAGCATTTGGACCTGAATCCCGAAATCGAACCGGAACCGTATCGATTCCCGGTACCCGAATCCTGTTCGGTACGGTACCGGTACTACGAAATAAGGTGAAAATAAAATTGGTACCATTAATTCGGCACGGGACCGTACTGGTACCAAACCCAGAAATTCCTGAAGAAAAAGAGGAAAATTCCGATTTACCGGTACGGGTACCGATATCCGAATCTCGTTTGGTACGATACCGGTACCATTAATTTATACTCGAGAAAAATTCAATACCAAATCGGTACGGTATCGGTATCATGCTTATTCCTACTTACAGTTACTAGTAATTCATTTATCCAACAAATACAATAAATAATTTTTTTATTAAACAAAATACATTTGATGGCAAATATATTATGATGTATATCATGAGTTATGATAAAAGATTTGAAGGAATGGGAGATATCAAGAATGATTAGGTAAGAATGAAAAGGTTCATACGTTTGTTATTGTGATTGTGACTGGAAATAGCTTGTAATACACATAAATACTAAATGAAATAGGTTGATTGGGGGTGACTCAGCTCCGACTAGTTACCCTACTAGCTCCGCCCTTACTCCGAGTGTCTTGTGGTTGTTACTCTGAGTGTCTCTTTTGAATGTTGTCGATTAAAATGAGTTCTAAGATCAAAAGTTTATTTGGATTGGTATGTTTCTTGGTGGTCTGTTTGGAATCACATCACAGGAATCTTGAGATTTTTCGTTTAAAAAGCTTTAAGAAAATGATGATTTTTGACGATATTGTTGAGCGTTTTTTTTGTGGTAGATGTAAATTTTCATTTAGTTGGAATGTTTAGTGTCAAAACTTTTCTTTTCTTTTTTTTAAGTTTATTCTAGCTTCTTGCTAATTTATTAATAAAGTTGTCATTTGAATAAAATCGTTTCCACACGTTACATAATTGTGATACATTGTGATTTCTTGTGAGTTCATCATTAGAAATATATTGTGACATTTCACCTATATGATTAAATGAAATATGCAAACAATATGTCACACTTTGTTCTCTTTTTATTTTGAGCAATAATTAGTTCAGAGCACACGGTACAGTGGTTGGCCGGTGGGCTGGCCACGACGGCGCGAGGCCACGGCGACGCCAACCACATCGTGGTTCGCGTCGTCGAGTTTGGGCTGGCTACTACCAGCCGACGCCATGGGCCATGGCGCGACCTTATGGCGCAGCTAATCACACCGTGGCTCGCGCCATGGGTGGCGTTATGGGTTTTTCTTTTAATTTTTTTTAATTTTTTTTTGAAAATTTGAAAATGTTACCGTTGGGGGTAACGGATTTTTTTTTAACAATTTTTGACCGTTGGAAGGGGAAAAAACCCCCTTTTTCATCTTTTTACCTATAAATCCCACTTCAATTTACCCACAAATTACACCTTCTTCTACATCTAATTTCCATATTTTTTCTATCCATTATGAGTCAAAATCCTAATCCAAACCAATACCCGAATCAATGGTTAAACAATTACTTTTCCGATCCTCAAAATCAAATTCCTTCTACTCAACTACCGAAGTCGTCTTCTTCGTCTTCTTCGTCCAACCTCCTGAAAAGGGAGGGCTTTACCTGGTTTGAGTCTGTGTGGCGGTGGACTCAACCCCCGTGGATTAGTCGGCCAATGAGTCGGAAATCACGGTTACCAAAAAAAAAAAAAACATCTAGCACTTCAAGAACATTCGCCAACTATAATCAACTCCCATATCCGTTCACTAACTTCCCACAACAACAATACCCGTTTCTTAATTGTACACCCGAGCAATTTAATATGTTTTTTTTTGAACGGCGACTTTTATTGAAACTAGCAAGATGCTAGAAAGAAATTACAAAGAAATGAGACGAGGGTTCTTAAGCCAATCTAACCATGAAAAAGAAAGATGGCAACGCCATTTACACCAATTAAAGGAATATAAAACGATATCGTCAAAAATATCCGAGCGTCTTGGAGGAGAGTCATAAAAAATGCATCGATTGCGGAAGTTCCAAATCAACCACCAAGTAGTCATAAATACACTCTCCAGAATCATTTTCAACTTGGAAGATAAGCGAATGGAGCAATTTAATATGTGGTTCAAACAATTCCAACAATCACAAATCTTCCAACAATCACAACAATTCCAAACCTTTCCTCAACACTCTTCACAAGAAACACAAGAACCCGAACAAAACAATGAACCCGAAGAACCCGAAGAACCCGAAGAACAAGTAGATGCACAACCGAAGAAAGGTCCGAGGAAGAAAAGTGTTGCTAAAAAAAACCCGAAGAACAAAGCCCCGGCTACACAACCACCTCCGAAGTCGGACCGTGCTTTTTGGACCCAACGTGAGGAAGAAGTTTTGGCCGAGTGTTGGATTGAAGTATCCGAAGACCCGAAGGTCGGAACCGATCAACCATTCGATTCGTTTTGGTACCTAATTATGGATATGTATAATGATCGGCTTAAGGATGAGGGTTTTAAACCTCGAAACAAAAATATGTTGACCGGAAAGTGGACGAATTTAAACCGCGAGGTTCATAGGTTTAATTCGTTTTATGAAAACGCCAAACTTTTGAGTGGCGAAAATCAAGATGATTTGATGACTCGTGTGATGAGTTTGTATCGAGATGAAAACGGGAACAAGGAGTTTCCACACAAAAGTGCTTGCCTTGTTTTGAAAGACAAGTATAAATAGAAAAATCCCGATTCAACTCGAACACGCCGGGCCCGAGGGAAGATAACCGATCTAGATCCGGATCTTTTCAATGACGATGAGATCCTCGTCCATCCGGTGCTCCAAGAAAGGCCAAGGTTCAACGCTCGATAAGCTCATCCGCCACTTCGGGGTCTCAAAAAGAACAATTGGTGGATTTGCTACAACAACAAATGTTATCCGATCGTGAAACTAAAAAGGAACGATTGGACCGAGAGGTGGCGGCTAGACTAGAAGTAGTTGCACTTCAAAAAAAGAACGAGGATTTGCAAATCCTTCGATACGACACTACCGGATTAAGTCCGCAAGACGTGGCGAGGATCGAGAAGCTCAAAGACGAGGCACGTGCAAAATATTTTCATTTTTAAGTTTTTTTCCGTATTCATGTTATTTTTTTATTCGGTAATTTTTTTTTATGTTTTTTAATTTCGTGTTTTTTTTTCTATTAGTAATTGTATTTTTTTTTATTAATGAAAATTATAAGTTTATGTTAATTAATTGTTGAAAAAAAAAAGTGGTGGGTGACGACGACACGAGAATTCTCGTGTTAATCAGGGAGGGGGGTTGAGCCATCATAGGGAGTTTTGGTGTCGTGGGCGTAAAAAGTGATGTGACATCACTTTTTGCCCACGACACGAGCACGACGGCTCAACCGTACCGTGTGCTCTAAGAACTTTACTTGCTTCACTACAAATTTTTTGATATTTAGTTATAAAATTAAATGTGATAAGAGTGAGAAATAAGAAGGACGTTAAAGTATTTTCGATCAATTTTTATTAAAAAAAAATAATCAAACGTTATTTTTATAAACTTCAACTTTAAGAAAAAAAGCAAGTAATAGAGGAGATCACTAAAAGTCTATTATTACTCAAAAAAAAGTAAACAAAAATGTATAACTTTTAGTGACACTTTTTTTAGTAAAAAAAAAAAAGTTAGCAAAAGTTATGGGTTTTTTCGATTACTTTTATATTTATTGTGTTTTAGTAAGGAAAAATTATAATGATTTAAATAATTGTAAATCTTATTAGTAGACAAAACTTTTAGTAAATAAATGTAATTTATTTTGTAATGCTTGCTTAAAAATGTACATACATTATTGCTATCAATAGTAACTAGGAGTCTATATATGATTGACATGTTATAACGAAGATACATGCATGTTAACTTGACTTTAGTCCAAATCGAAACCCAATATTTTGTTATTTTACTACTAATACAACTAATACAATGACCTTTGAACTAATATTGCTTGAATAAATTCGAGACGTAATTAACGCAACTGCCCTCATTAAATCCATGGCTCTTGAGCACATTGGAATGACGTACTGGTAACATATAACCTAAAGTTTTTCAAAATTCAATGTATACCTTATTATGTTAACCACCAATATTGTTCATTGTATTTATGTATCATGTGTCACCATCATGTATCATTACTGTTTACGTTTTTAGTACAACTAGGGTTTGTGTTCGCGCTCCGCTACGAGGAAGTGCGGGTACTTTTACAAACGTTTTTAGAGGTCGTTGATGAAAGTGCGCGTAGTTTCGTTTGCGGGGGTGTTGTTTGATATCACTTGGAAACTATATACACATACACGCGTTTCGAATCCGATTTAACATAGTCATATTATTAACACTAAAGCGAAGACAACTTGGCATAAGCCACAACATATTACCTTTGAAAATCAAGTAGGTATATGAGAGTTTGCTATTTTATTGATGTTCATAAAGATAGTTCAAAATAGGACGCCAAAGTCAGCCCGATAAAGAAACAGGGGCCCAGCACTGCTGATCATTATGTAATCAAAATAACGTCAACCATGGGTTCATCTTTCGGCTTCCACAACGCAAAAATGTACCTAAAAGTTTTACCTTGTTTTCCATCTTAACAGAAAAATTGCAGCGTGTGTGTACGTGCATGTTCATCACCATATTTACTTTAACTGCCCAGATTTTAGCTGGAGGCGTTATGAGATCATAGCAAGCATCTCCAGAACAGTTGTTTTAAAAATGAAAAAACACTATCTCTAAATAACATTCTGAGAAAAATTTAATATGTTGTGTCTTTAGCTGATACATAAGAGTTCATATGCAGAACCATTAAAACAATTCTAAAAGTGAACCAACATACATATTTGCACACGATGTACATTATATCATTTTTTGATGCAGACAAGTACTGAAGTTAGAAGAGTCGACTTATCCCAAAGACATACCTGGAATTCAAATGCACAACATAAAATAAGTACTATATTAGATAAATTGCTGAATTCTTAATAGGCGTAGATGGAGTATAAGCATGCATTGTGACGTCGTTAGCGATACTAATGCATACAGCGGAAATGCAGTTATATTAATCTTATAACTTTACACGCCAATATCAAGAAATGACACTAATCAGCAAGTTTCCTTTCCGTTGTGCCCATGAAACTAATAAAATCAGTATACAAATTAATATAGCCTACCAATCTTATCAATTTAAAATGCAGAGTAGAATCAATACATATGCAGTTTGGTCAAAGGATGCTTCATGGTATCTATCACAAAAATTATGCATTTCACTAAGCAGTCCAAAACACATGCCTAGGTTTTTTTTACCTCAAAACTCATAATGTGCATCCTATCTACGCCTTGGACTAATGAAAGTGTGAACATATTTTCTTACAAAGTTTGAATATTTAGTTCCAAAACATGAGAACAGAATAGGAGAGAAAAGCGTAAATAGCTAAAATTATGTTCCGTGACAGAAGAAGCAAATCTAAACACTACCAACTACATAGTGGGCACTATCAAGTGTTTCAATATACCCAAACCTATAACGATCCGACCTACAATTTTTATACTGCTTCGTAGTTGTAAACCTACCATCTCGTCGAAACAAATTCCATTCTTAGCCATATAAGAAAAAAAATATAAAAGCTCCCCTTAACAGTTAACGTCTACATGAAACCTATGATATTTATTTTAAAGCATCAAATCATGCGTGAAACATGACATGCATTACAACCTGAAGTTTATAAGATTTTGCCCCCCCCCCCCCCCCCAAAAAAAAAGATATGTGATTAAAATAGCGCTAATGTCATTTTTATTGGCATCTAATTTCGAAGTGTCCTGGTCTGAATTTAGCGCAGACTATTATCTAAACCATTAACAATTACTATAAATCATCTAGAGTAAAAGTTGTGTTACCTTGTCCTCTAAAAATTCTAAAGGCATCCAAGCACACTCGCACGCTAATTAACAGATATATGTATAGCAGTAGGCACTCGTATAGCTTCATCTTTTTGCCTCATTTTCGTCAATCCTAACAGGCCCTGGGTTAAAGTTTTTAGGCTTATGTTTTAGGCTTATGTTTCATAAGTTCAATTTATGTGGCTTATTATAAAGTTTTTAGGCCTATGTAGGTTCATTATGACATAATAAACTTATATAATCCTAAAAGTTTCAGAATAAGTTACAGAAAAGTAAGTTTATGAAACATAAGCAGGAAAACAAATAATGCATAAGCCGAAAAGGTTGAGATTTATATAAATGTATTGAAAATCAAGTTCAAAAAACTGCACTAACCTCCAATAGGAATAAATATCAAGCCTGCATTTTTGTGTGCGAACACTCTGACACAGTTGTACAACATTGCCTCTTATGGTTTTTGGCCATTCATCCAACTGGACTCTTTGAACCCATATGTATTTGATCACACCTCGCGACTTAGACCAACAAATTTAGGTCCGATCAAATCTGCCCAGTACTCGCAGAAGTCGACGCAACCCTCAAACTCGCCGCCACATAGTCCTGTATAATAAAAAAATATTTTTATTACCTAAAGAACAATAATTTATACAAACCAATGCACAAACAACAATATAATCATACAAAATAATTAAAATAAAAAGGTAAATCGCCAAATTAAATTAAAAAGTAATGTGTTTAATTCGTACCCGAGGTCTGAAACATGGTACGCATACACAATTCTATTCAATGGACAATGACAAAAATAAATTATTTTATTGTTTTGAGGCTCAGATAAGAAACCAATCGGGTATGTCCAAGATGAGGATACGACGTGATGGCTGCAAACTTTGCAGGTTTGCCACGCCAAGATACACGCCATCCAAAATCTAATCGAACCCGCGTAGGGACGTTCAAATATTATCATCACAGCCTGTTATTAAGACGTGTATAATGGAACACACACGATTACCATGCAATTAGGAGAAATCAGATCCTTCCACAGTATACGTTATAACAGTCCAAAAGTAGCGCTAAAACTAAGGAACGATCGCAACCAAACGATCAAAACGAAACATTATAAACTCAATAATCATATCCCCACAACCCATAACTTTCAAATTCCTACATATATGCCCAAAAGGGGGGTAATACGCCACATATAATCATATCTTTACAACCCATTTATTTATGAGCGTATCACAACGCCGTTTCGTCGCCTGCATCAACAGCGGCAACGAAAGCAAGGACTGTCACTTTCGATGCCTGCCATTAATAGCGGCAACGAACTGACCAAGTTACATTGAATCACCATACTTGCCTCAACAAAAAAAGTATAAGCCACTGTATAAACAATAGGTACTGTATAAAGAACAAATCGTTAAGGCTTTTATAAAGAAAAAAGTTATACTTTTCTGTTGAATATGTTGCCAAACACCCCTCTAAAATCATAAAAATCTGAAATAAGATATATGAAGCTGGTATATGCCCGAAAAAGTTGAGACAGAAGATACCGAGTATGGTGCAAATGTTTTGACACAAAAACTTTGAAGCTCTTTTTACTAAATAAGCCAAAACAAAAAACATAGGAAAAATAAGCCACAAAAATAAAAACTATAATAAGATGTAATAAGCTTTTGGATATCAGAACACGCAAAACTACTCGAATAACTATAAAATTCTATAATATTTATAGCTCACCAGCATTTTCGGCCCGCTCAACTTTTCTCCCTAGTCCTACTGGATCACTCTTGTTCGATCTTTTTTTATTCGGATAAAAGAAAAAGAATTTCATTTTCATTGTCAAAGATATCAACGATTTCAATAATTAGACCCCCTGTAAACATTTCAACATAATAGATCAAGATGTAATATTATTAGGTGAAAGGTTCCTCACTGAAATTTCTGGCTATGTTGCTCCTGTTGTGTGGATTTCATTGACGCCGCGAGCCCCATGGCACATTTATGTCTTCCAACATTTGCGTCATTATGTAAGAGAGCATTGAGAAAGTAATTATATGTAAGAAGCAAGGTTTGAGAAGTTGAAATAACAAAATAAAAAAAAATTACACAATGCCAAGGGTAAGGATAACCTAAATGCCATCGACATTCTAGCAAAGAACAAATTATAGATATGTTCATATGGTTAGTGTTAAAGGTCGAAATCTGCCCCTGAAATCACTAATCTTAAAAATATGTAATTTAATAAACGAAAATAGAAAAGCCTTACCGGGGCTGTGATTGCTCCACCTCTTTGGTTATCAGTCACTTATTTGCAGCGTATATTGATCTACAACACGCAAAAGCGGGTTACCCACCTAAATCATAAAAATGTTAATCCTATAAATAAAGTTTAAAAATACAGTTACCTTTTTTCTCATGTTTAAAAACAACGTTTATATTTAAAAAATTCATCAAGATCAGCTTGTTATATAAAAATAAAAAATGGAATACGAATATGATCAAAGTATCTTGCTACCTGGTTTGACTGCGTATGCTAGAACCGATCATTCCAAGTAACCATAATCTCCAATTCCTTTAATAAGAACTCCATATAACATTTTTGTCCAAGGCACGACAAAATCCAAATAGGTCAGATTTGTATCTCAGCTTATGGGCCGCTCTCTTTTCCTGTTCTCTCGTGATTGAACATAAGGCTCAGATAGGCCAAGCATCAAAGACAGTTTGCACCCACGGTGGCTGCAAACGCAGTAGATTGCCACGCCAAACTGTGGGTGGTCTCAGCTTTTTCGAAGGCTTTCATGATCATCATAGCCCGTCAATTTTAAAAACCCGGACATCCGGCATGGCTGCGAACCTATAAAGGTTGCCTCGCCAAGACGTGGGCATCCACAGCTTCAATCCAACATTGCTAGTGTGTTTCCAAAGCCAGAGTGAGGTAAAAACAAATTAGTGTACTCTCTTTTCGAGAATCTGACAGGATAACAAAGAAACAATTCGCATAAGTAAAATAGTTAAGCTCTTACCTCAGTATTTTAGTAAGAAATAATACCCACCTAAACTCACTTACGTCACCAACCGGGCACCAATGTCGCACACCATTATCGGCGGCAACAAAGGGTCCGGCGACATCGAAGAGAGTTGGTGCATACCAACTGTTAGGGTTTTCAAACCCTAAGAGAATGAGAGATATGAATCAACAGCCATGGCTACCACTTCAATCAAATTATATAAAAGAGGAGAATCACGCATCCATAGGAGCAGTGATTAGAGATGGCAAGGGGGCCGGGTTTGCGGGGAATGGTTGCTACCATCCCCATCCCCAAAGTTAAATATCTATCCCCATCCCCGTCCCCATCCCCATCGGGGATTACAAACTACATACCATCCCCATCCCCAGCGGGGAACGGGGATCCCCAATGGGGAATCGGGGATTTTTTCCCCGTTACACAATTAGCATTTAAACTATGTTTCAAATGACGCAACCATTACGAATAACAAATACGGTACTATCAAACAACATTAACGAGATTAACATTCATGCGATCATTCTCAGTATTAATAATAACAAAATTAACACACAAAAGCTCATCCTAGAAGGTTAGTGTCAAAGGAGATATTTACATCGATCGATAGTGTTTCAAATATCTAATAGATATTTGAAACATACAAGATATATAAATATATATGTAGAATAAAGATATTCGGGGGCGGGTTCGGGGACGGGTTTGGGGAACCAAGGGTATTACCATCCCCGCCTCCATACCCGCTTTTTACTAACGGGGAATCCCCACCCCCATCCCCATACCCGGTCAACTCGGGGAATCCCCGGTCAAATCGGATTCGGGTATCGGATTCGGAGTTTTTTGCCATCTCTAGCAGTGATTCTCCTCACAGACCGACTTAAATATAATATCCTTCCTTTCTCACAGCCCTTCATTCCCTCTCACAAATTTTTCACACACTAACACCTACATCTTTCGTTTCATTGGGCAACAGTCCTGCTGAAAAGCAGCTGTCGTCACCATAAATCGATCGTCGCCAACCCATTAAACGATGGGGGCAACGATCTGTTTCAAAAACACCATAACAACCCAAAAGATGCGAGATCCAGAATAACGCTTAAAAATAGGCCAAAAGATACATTAAAAGGATACAATAAGCATACCCTGTAGAAGCCCACAAATGTATCCCAAATCAGCTTCTTATAAGTCAAACAAAATCATCAATCATCATCAATTGGGGTCAACGAAAATCATCAATCATCATCAATCGGGGTCAAACAAAATAACTCTACGCCGACCGTCACCAACCCCCCGAGGATTGGGGGCAACGGTCCTGCTAAAAAACAGCCGTCCTCACCATAAATCGTTCGTCGCCAACCCATTAAAGGATGGGGGCAACGATCTGTTTCAAAAACAGCATAAACGAAAATAGAAAAGCCTTACCGGGGTTGTGATTGCTCCACCTCTTTGGTTATCAGTCACTTATTTGCAGCATATATTGATCTACAACACGCAAAAGCGGATTACCCACCTAAATCATAAAAATGTTAATCCTATAAATAAAGTCTAAAAATACAGTTACCTTTTTTCTCATGTTTAAAAACAACGTTTATATTTAAAAAAATACATCAAGATCAGCTTGTTATATAAAAATAAAAAATGGAATACGAATATGATCAAAGTATCTTGCTACCTGGTTTGACTGCGTATGCTAGAACCGACCATTCCAAGTAACCATAATCTCCAATTCCTCTAATAAGAACTCCATATAATTTTTTGTCCAAGACACGACAAAATCCAAATAGGTTAGATTTGTATCTCAGCTTATGGGCCGCTCTCTTTTCTTGTTCTCTCGTGATTGAACATGAGGCTCAGATAGGCCAAGCATCAAAGACAGTTTGCACCCACGGTGGCTGCAAACGTAGTAGATTGCCACGCTATACTGTGGGTGGTCTCAGCTTTTTCGAAGGCTTTCATGATCATCATAGCTCGTCAATTTTAAAAAACCGGACATCCAGCATGGCTGCAAACCTATAAAGGTTGCCTCGCCAAGACGTGGGCATCCACAGCTTCAATCCAACATTGCTAGTGTGTTTCCAAAGCCAGAGTGAGGTAAAAACAAATTAGTGTACTCTCTTTTCGAGAATCTGACAGGATAACAAAGAAACAATTCACATAAGTAAGGTAGTTAAGCTCCTACCTCAGTGTTTTAGTAAGAAATAATACCCACCTAAACTCACTTACGTCACCAACCGGGCACCAATATCGCACACCATTATCGGCGGCAACAAAGGGTCTGGCGACATCGAAGAGAGTTGGTGCATACCAACTGTTAGGGTTTGCAAACCCTAAGAGAATGAGAGATATGAATCAACAGCCATGGCTACCACTTCAATCAAATTATATAAAAGAGGAGAATCACGCATCCATAGGAGCAGTGATTCTCCTCACAAACTGACTTAAATATAATATCCCTCCTTTCTCACAGCCCTTCATTCCCTCTCACAAATTTTTCACACACTAACACCTACATCTTCCGTTTCATTGGGCAACAGTCCTGCTGAAAAGCAGCTGTCGTCACCATAAATCGATCGTCGCCAACCCATTAAACGATGGGGGCAACGATCTGTTTCAAAAACACCATAACAACCCAAAAGATGCGAGATCCAGAATAATGCTTAAAAATAGGCCAAAAGATACATTAAAAGGATACAATAAGCATACCCTGTAGAAGCCCACAAATGTATCCCAAATCAGCTTCTTATAAGTCAAACAAAATCATCAATCATCATCAATTGGGATCTACGAAAATCATCAATCATCATCAATCGGGGTCAAACAAAATCACTCTACAGCCTTCGTCACCATAAATCGTTCGTCGCCAACCCATTAAAGGATGGGGGCAACGATCTGTTTCAAAAACAGCATAACAACCCAAAAGATTCGAGATCCAGAAAAGACTGGAGATATGTTGACTACCTTCTGGATCTCGAATGGGGGTGGAATGGTTGATGTTTGTGTGTGTGTGAGAAGATTGCACAACCAGACAACCCAATTAATGAAAGGTTACACACTTTAATCAAAAGTCACCAGACAACCCAATTAACCAAAAGGCAGAAACAGTAAAGGGCAAACTCCAATTAACCTTTATAAACAGTAAAGGGCAAACTCCCAGTTAATGAAAACGGGGCACCATTAATGAAACGAAAATAATTAAACGGAAGATGTAGGTGTTAGTGTGTGAAAAATTTGTGAGAGGGAATGAAGGGCTGTGAGAGAGGAGGGATATTATATTTAAGTGGGTTTGTGAGGAGAATTACTGCTCCTATAGATGCGTGATTCTCCTCCTTTATATAAAGGTTAATTTTACATCTTTTAAATTTAGTGTTTCATTAAACTATAATCTTTATAAACTTTTTGGTGTTATATGCTTTTGTTGGCTTAGTCATTAGGTGTACAAATTTGTGTTTACATAACACAATATTTGGCACCAAGTTCATTTTAAATAAATCAATTTTTTTAACGAAAATATATATATTACGTGACAAACTGTCATCGAGTTTCCGTGAACCCTCGGATCCACCCCTGATTGGCTATGTATGACATTTTAAGAGGAAAATGAGTGGTTGCATCATAGCTGAAGGCATGGCTTACCGGCCAAAAAAATGATCGGCGCATCATTCCTTACTCTTATGTTATAGTTGTGGCACCGTAGTCACCAGACAAGAAAGCTAGGTGTTTTGATTTTTTTTTTGCTAAAGTGAAGTATATGTGAACTCTTTAAATTATTTTTTAATCGATTCACATCACTTTTTCCATACCTTATCAATCCTCATGAAAAGTGATGTCATATCCATTCTCGTACCATAGTTTACGTGAATACGTCACAACACTTTTTTGTTATAACAACATTTTGTAAATGTTACCACTTTTTATGCTCTAAAGCTCTATAAAAAAATTAACTTCACTCAAAGGTAATTTTTATACATAAGAGACAACTGCAATATTTGGTTTTTATGGTTTAGTGTTTTTTTTTGTTCCAAAGATTCAAAAAGCAAAAATAATCATGTATCGACTAATATTGTCTGGAACACAAAGCATTATCTATGCATAAACAAGTGGCTAACAAATATTAGCCATGTGAGTCAGCTGAAGGCCGTTGGAGGTCATCCCGCTTGTGACAAATCGATCATTGTAGGACGCCGATCAAGTTGAAGGGGTTACTGGTCGTGAGGCCGATTGAGGTCGATGGATGTGTTTGTGTGTGTGATAATTAATTATGTATTTGCGTGGAGTATGTATTTTTATTGTGAGTCGTTTTAGTGTATCTAAACAGTGACATATATATCGCAAGAAAAAGATAGCTAACGTTACTAAAAAAATTTGAAAATAGTCACATGTCACGATTGGGATCAGCTTCAAAGTAAAAACATCATGGATTTTCAAATGATGAATATATGTATAATTAGGTAAATGTGACTTAAAAAAGTTAGGAAAACATACATCATCATAAAATGAAACCTTTGAAGCAAAGATTTGTGCAATTTTCCCAAGTGAAGTAATGAAACGTTACAAGACAAATATGGTCCTCACATCATAATACTTTTCTTAGATATATAGACAAGTATATATTCTTTATGATAATGTTTGTCTTATTTTCTGCTTTTTATAGCACAACATGATCAAAATAACTCTTATATATGTTATAATTTGTTTTAGAATGGAGGTATAGCTAAATCTATTTGCAATTTTATAATTTGGACTATTAACTAATGTTTTAAAAATCGGTTACTGGTTGAGTTATCAGGTCACGATTTAACCAAAATTTTCATTTAAAACCGGGGTTAATCAACTGACTCGATCATAGTTCAAACGATTCAACCGACCGAATCAACCCGAGTTATACCACATAGTTATTATCAACTACCGTATATCTTCACAAGTCAAGTTTAAACTTTGGGCAACCAACTGTTCACCAAATATAACATCGGGAAAGTATTTTTGAAGAGGTCTCAAACCTTCAAAGACCTGAAAAAGAAAAAGTTCGAAACTTACATATTGCCCAATTAAATATTACAGTACTCTGTAAGCTCGAATCACTAACTACTCATTCATCGTTCAAAAAATATTTAACTTTTGACAAATAAACTTTTTTCAACGCTTAAAGTGCCACTAGTTCAGAACATTGAACAAATCCATTGTAATGTGTAGATGGTTATCAAATTGTCCTGTTCAAACGTAAACAATTTTTGGTCTTATACGTACAATCAGTACATTATCGGTTTTTCTTATTATGTTTAGAAAGTAGGAACATATTATTTTCTAGATGCACTGTCTGATAACGCAATTATGTGACTACGACATCACGATAATGAGGACAAGGTTTTATTAGGCGAGATCTCTTTTTAACCCCTAGTGATCCCGTTGGGGTTTACGACGGGTTTTTACGGTGCAGTGCGTCACCAAATACGAGTGTTTGTATAATAAAAAGAAAAAAATGATTATTCGTGTTTATAAGCTTTTAAAATAAAATTTAAAAAAAAATAAGCAAAGAACTACTTATTTAATTTTTAAAATGAAAAAAATTTAAAATATTCTATTTTAGTCCTTCACTTACAAATAATGAGATTTGCTAAACACTAAAATCAATAATCTGATTATTGCGATTTCAAACCACATAATCAAATCCAAAACACTATTTCTCAAAACTACGTTTTCTAATTGTTGATTATTTAATTATTTATTTTCAAAACGTATAATCTACCTTCAATAAACAATTCTACCCAAATACTTCAAGTTTTGAATTTTCTCATCGGATTCGTGTTTTTTTCTTCTATCAACAAGATTAACTAATTAGTTAACTGCAACAAGTGATTATTGTCATTGTCTAAAGTTTGGTCCTTAAAAAAGTCAGTTGGCACATAAAAAAATACACGGGATTAAAGTTTCTTTGCCGATTTAAACCAGTACAATGAAATACAAAGAAAACATAAACTTTCATCTGTTAAAAATTTATTAAACCTACGTTTATACACACCGAATAACTCGATAACTGATCTAATCGAACCGAACCGAACAAACCGAATAACCCGATAACCGAACCGATGAACAACTCTACATCTATTATGGTGAAATAATGTGAGTAATTATCGACGGTTAATCAAGTTCTGGTCACATACATGCATGCATCATAATACACCATTTAATTGGAAAGCTGTAAAGTAACCATCAACCTTTAATTATTGACTAGATATGTGGCGAAAAAGCCAAAAAGTTACTGGAAAACTGGTTACGTTACATTTACTCATTTGTACCTACTGCTTCTAAATTTGGGTACATTCATGCATTTCACAAACACTTTTGGTTGTGTTTGGTGGCGAAAATTTTGTAATGTTTTCAAGTATTAGACGTTACAAGTTCAATTTATATACATCTTAAATGCTTTTCAAGTATGGAATTTTTAAAAATAATCGTTAGATGGAAGACATGTGTCACATCTGAAGGCTACAAATTGTGGCGCATATTACATTTAGTGCACACTAGCTATGCGCCTTGATGTAGTCCGTAAATTGTTATGCGCCGCGATGCACAATGTTGTGCGCTTCGTTCAATTTACTAGCAAGTGAAAAGTGATGCACGATGTTATGCGCCGTGATGCATGTATGTTTGTGCACCGTGATACACATAAGCCGTGGTGCATAATACATGCATTATGTTGTGATTTTCGAAATTCTAAAACACTTTCGATGCACTCACTTATGCATCATGATGCATAGAAAAATAAAACTTTCTCTAATATCCACCATCAAAATGTATATAAATGTGTTTGATGCATAATTCTTATGCACCATGATGTATACAAAATGAGAGGTGCACCATAAAGTATTCATATGAACGTGTTTAATGTATAAATCTTTTGCACCATGATGCATACAAAATGAGTGGTGCATCATGAATTCATGATGCATAAAGCTTGTAAGTCGTGATGCACATGTCTATGCATCATAGTTCATTATGATAAAGTGTTAAAATTTGATCTAGTTTGATAAAATAAGTTGTGTAAGAGGTTAGTTTGGTAAATGCTTTTATATAAAACCTTAAACATACGAAATTAAAAACCATACACATAATAAATAAAATTTATAATCAAAAAATCAAAATTCTACTTTGTCTTGATAGTCGCCCTACGTCATTTATAATTAATCACGCACTCTCAGTTAGGGCTGAGCATCAGGTGGAAACCGATCCAACCTGAGTTAAACCAAAACCGAAACAAAGCGAAAAGCTGGACCGAAACCGAAACAACTCGGTTCGGTTCGGTTTTAGTCAGGTTGTGAATCGGTTCATACCAAAACCGAAATAAACTAAAAAATTGTAAACCCAAACACCCCTTAAAAGTAACCTAGAAATTGCAAACCCACACACGCCTTAAAATGTTTCATTGAAGATCTCGATCTCATTGATTCAGAATATGTCACATCTCGATCTCTTTGATTAAGAATATGTCACATCTCGATCTCCTTGACTCAGATCGAGATGCTACAAGATATCTCTATCAGAAAATAAAAATATCCATTGAAGATGAATTTCATACAAAGAGATGAGAAAAAGATACAACTGAGGTTTTTTTTTTTTGATATAGAGAGAGACTGATGAGAAAGAGATACGGCTGGGGATAGGAGAACATAATAACATACTAGTCGGGCTATATCGGGTCAATTCATGTTTAAGTCGTTTTTCATACCAAACCGGCCCGAAATCGAAAAAGTCACAATTTGTAGTCCGAACCCGAATCGAATTACTCGGTTTTATGCTCGATTCACTCAGCTCGATCGATTTCACTCGGGTTCGGTCAGTAGTAAGCGCTGACTTGATTGTGAATTTTTTTTATAGATATCAAGAATTAGATTGACACAGGTACGATCATACGAAAGTAGTGAGTGCTGACTTGGAGATGTAAACGAATAAAACTTTCAATGAATATTTCATAAACTGTTCGGTAGAAAATTCGTTTATGTTCGTTTATTTATTAATTAACCGAACATGAACAATCTTTATATTTGGTTGGTAAATGAACAATCTTTATCATATGTTTTTATATACATTTGAAATTTATTTATTTAAACAAATAAAAACCTGTAAAAAACAGACACATTATAAATTCTTTGATAAAAAATATATGTTCAGGTTTAGTTATGTTTATTTATTTATGTTCGTTTGATATTTTAATAAATAACATGAACAATTTTTGTTAATAAATAAATGTAAAAAGTAAAATTCGTCTATTTAAACGTTTATGTTCGTCGTTAATTTATCCGTTAAAATAAAACAAACAAACGTAAACAAAACTTCGTTCATGTTCATCCGGTTTATTTACAACATGTCGCGAAACTCCTTTATTCCTTTATTTTCGGGTTGGTGTCCAAATAAATGCCACGTAGACTAACCCACAAAACCACAAGTGTTGATTCATTCCCATAGCTTTAACCGGGAACAACAGGTGGAAACAGATTCAATGAATGTATAACTGTTTAGTCTTAAAGGGGAGATGTGTTTGATGTATCTATAGACTTTATAAAAAATATAACACATCAGCATCATGCACATTCATCCCCTTTGGCAATATATTAAAATATTCCTCCTATATATATATATATATATAACCAACCACTATAATTCTACAAACATTACCATTTCATTTCATTTCATATCATCCTACCAAAATCCTTCAAAGTTTTTTTTCACCCTGCAACTTTGTTGTATAGGGTTTTTTTTGTGCATGCAAACAAGTTTTTCAAGTTATTATAAAGCTTTGTTTTTTGTGGTTTATTTCCAGAAGTTATAAAGATGCCTGCTTTAGTTAATTACAGAGGTAATTTTGTTGTCCTTAAATGGTTTTGATTTGTGTTTTTTTATATGATTTTTTGATTGCCATGATCCCTATAGTTAGAAGTTGAGACTTTTTAGTTTATGTATGAAGATTGATGTTATTGACATAGATTTTGTTAGTTTAGTTATGTTTTTAGGAGAAATGTACATAAAATGAGATTATACTAAGGTTTAGATCATTAATTAGATTTTAGAGTAATCACTAGTTATTATTTAAGGTTTAGGGAGTACATTATGGGATTCTGGTCAAGTACTGTAGAATCGAATAACTAACTTAGTAACTCTAAAGAAAATTAGATTTTAGAACCTCAAAAGAATATGATTTAGGCTTATTTGGTTTCATATTAGATGCCATAACTTGATATGCTATGGCTTCTGAACAAAAGATAAGGGTTTAAACTTTTTAGGTGAACGACTAGGTGTACTTATAATAAACTGTACAATACTATAAACAACGTTTTAAAGGACTAGGTGTATTTAACACAAATCTAACAAAAATCGAGGTTTTTTAACAAATTTAACACTACGCAACAAAAATCCATGGGTGTCCCATGACCCCGGGACCCACCCTGGTTCCGTCCCTGCTCTCTGTAACCTGAATAGGGAAAACCAGATGGGTTGATTAAATTTTTTAGGGGAAGATGCATAAAAGCATTTTATAATGGGCATTTATCGCGATTATGATGCATAAATAATTGCACATACATGAATCATGTAAAAAAAAATGATATAGGAAGGTGTATATATATATAGACAGATTATATGTTTGATGCATATAAAAATGGCGTTTTTCGCGTTTAAGTTTACTGATAGTCTTATTATGAAATGAACAGGTGATGATGATTATCATACCAGAAGATCACTCTGCTCAAAAGATTCTAGCTGTTTGCTATCCGTTTACGGTACTCCTAGCAAACGCCAACGAGTCAGTGATTCGTATTTCCTCTTCCTTGAAGAGGAAAAGAAACCATCAATCGAAATCCTTCCAGACGAATGTCTTTACGAGATCTTTAGACGTTTACCGGGTGGTCAAGCCAGGAGTAATGCGGCTTGTGTCTCAAACCGTTGGCTTACGGTTTTGAGTAATGTTAGAAACTCGGAAATCATTCAAGAATCATCTAGTGATGTTGAGATGACATCGCAAGAAAACGACGGGTTTCTTACACGATCTGTGGATGGAAAGAAGGCAACTGATAATAGGCTTGCAGCTATTGCAGTCGGGACGTCTGCCCGTGGTGGTTTGGGTAAGCTTTCGATTAGGGGAAGTAACAAAGTTAGCAAATTGGGGTTTACTGCGATTGCACGTGGCTGCCCTTCGTTAAAGGTTCTATCGTTATGGAATGTTCCTTCGGTAGGTGATGAAGCGTTGATCGAGATCTCAAAGGAATGCCATTTATTAGAAAAGCTTGATCTTTCCCACTGCCCTTTGGTTTCGAACAAGGGAATTGCAGCAATCGTTGAGAAATGCCAAAATCTGTCATCTTTGACACTCGAGTCTTGCAAAAACATTGGCAACGAGAGTCTTCAAGCTATTGCGCGAAGCTGCCGAAATCTGCAATCTATTACCATTAAAGACTGCCCGAGTATTGGTGATCAAGGAGTCGCTACTCTCTTGTCATCGCCTACTTTGGCTTTAAAGAAAGTTAAGTTTCAATCTTTATGCATTACCGACTTTTCACTTGCAGTGATCGGGCATTACGGGAAGTCAATCACCAACCTTTCCCTTATTGGTCTTCAAATCCCTACTCAAAAAGGGTTTTGGGCTATGGGTAACGCGAAAGGTCTTCAATCTTTAACGTCCTTGACTGTAATTTCGTGTTATGGGATCACCGATATAAGTCTTGAAGCGATTGGAAATGGTTGCAGTTTCTTGAAACAAATGTTGCTAAAAAAATGTTGCTTTGTATCCGATAAAGGTTTGGTGTCTTTTGCTGAAGCTGCCAAGTCTCTCGAATCATTGCAGTTAGAGGAATGTAACCGGATCAGTCAAAACGGTATCTTGGGAGGCCTTATTAAGTCAAAGTTGAAGTCTTTGACTATCGTCAAATGTATGGGAATTAAAGATTTAGTCCAAGAATCATCCAATTTGACCCAATGTGTATCACTTCGATCTTTGACCATTAAAGACTGCATCGGGTTTGGAAACACAAGTTTGGCGATTGTCGGGGCTTTATGTCCACAGCTTCAAAATGTGGAACTAAGTGGGCTTTCTGGAATCACCGACTCAGGTCTATCGCCGCTTCTTGAAAACTGCAAAGATGGACTTGTTAAAGTCAACCTAAGTAACTGCTTAAACATGACCGATAAAGTTGTAGTGGATCTTGCCAAGATTCACGGTCAAACCCTCAAAGTATTGAATCTTGAAGGTGTGCGAAAGATCACTGATGAAAGTTTGGTTGCAATTGCTGACAACTGCGTGTTGCTCAACGATCTTGATGTATCAAGATGTGGTATCACCGATGTTGGACTATCTCATCTATCCGAAGGTGTTCAGACTGGCTTACAAGTCCTTTCATTATCGGGTTGTTCCAAGATCTCCAACAAAAGTACACCTTTCCTAAAGAAACTTGGTCAAACCCTTGTCGGACTAAACATCCAGCAATGCAATCTCATCAGTACTAGTTCAGTAGAATCCCTTGTCGAGAATCTTTGGAGGTGCGACATCCTTTATTAAACTACACCACCCACCCTCCCTTGTAATAAATTTGGAAGTATCAGTTCGTAGTGGCGGGGTTGTTTTGTGTGGATCTTTGGCCCGCTAGTCGGTTTTCTAGTCACAACCTGTTTGTGACTCTTTTAGTCTCGTTTTGTTTCAGAAAACGAGATTCTTTCGACTAAAGGCTTAAGTGAGACACGACTCGTCAAAGTTGAGTCTTTTTCTGTTGAGTCTTAGTTTACTTTAGTGTTCCAAGAAATGGTCGGGTGGGTTCGGGTCTTATGATTATGCGTCGAGTCGAGTCAAGTGCGATTTGAGGATGAAGGAAGGTTCAACCTGGTTTTTGGGCTATGGCAACAACAGCTTGTGGCTGTTTTTTTTGAACCATGGTCCATGTTTTTTATGGGATTTTAGGATTCTGTTTTCCCAGGTTAATCTTCTTGATACCTCAAATTGTACCCTTTTTAATTAAGATTAATGTTTAATGTAATCTTGTTGTGTTGTTAAGTGTTGTATTAAGTATTTGAAGTTTTAATATAAAATGTGGTCTAGTCTTTTTTTCTGTGAATTATTGTGTAATGTACATATTTAATGTGATTTTACTTCTGCCATATTACTATATTATTTCTTTATTGTTTATATGTTTTTTGACATGATATTACGAGTCGATTAATCTTAGAACGACTTTTCTTCTGAATAGCTCAAAGTCGATGCAAATTAACCTTTGTGAATTGTGACCACAAAGAGATTAATTTTGATGATGCATATGGATTAATAATGATATGGATGATTATTGGTTTATTATATTCTTGAGGAATCAAGGTAATGTCAAATGCATCTACCTAAAACAATGATTATGAATGATAAGTCTTCCATTTTTAGTGTTGATACAAATTCTTTTGTTTTATTGTTTCATGAAAATATGTGGTTGTCTAATTGTACTTGATTCAGCACAATAATGAGAAATGGCCTTGACTTTTATAACTTCATTAGAATATAGCAACCACTAATTTCAGAAATTTGAGTGAAATGTTGAGTTTCTTTTATACTTGTATTTAGTTATATTTTAAAATATCAAGTTTGATTATTAATCAGAGCATATGAAAAAAATACGAAAGAATTAAAATTGCCAAAATGTATAAATTTGTAAAAAAAAAAATTTAAAATTGCCAAAATGTAAATTTGTAAAAAAAAAGACAGATGAACTAAATATAACAAAATACTGATCATCACTAATGATAAAAATATTGTTAGTGATATTTTGTTGTTTTTATCAGCATTTATAATTAGTATTTCACCATATTTATAATTTTAGTTCATTCATTATTTTTCATTATTTTTTTACATTTTAACAAAAATAGTTTTTATTGTATTTTTTTAAAATCTTAAGTTAATCTTATTATTAGATAAAAAACAAATAAAAGATGATGATTGATTTTTTTATATATAAAAAACGAGGATATAAAATAATTTTTGTCTTTATTTTTACTTTTTTTTCTCAAGACATTATAAAAGAAGATTTTTTTTGGACCTTCTTGAATAGTGACAAGTTTTTAGTCATTCTATAGTTATCAGTAACCATTATTTTAGGCAGACAAACTTTGGCAACTTTATACAAACAAGTAGGTGACACCCGCGCTTCGCTGCGGGGGCTTGCGCACGAAAGTATTATGTGCGACGAAATGTCATTCTTTTAGTCCGCTTTGACTAAATGGAGTTCTATTGAGACAAAAAAAAGTTTTACATCAAGTTTATCATATCATTTACACTTAAAACTTGATCAACACATTTAGAAACTTGTGTAGCATTCCTTGCCCAATCCGCGGCTTCGTCATGTCCTTCATTCTTGAAGAATACCATTGTCAATGTCCTTGTAATGGAAAGAATCAGGAAAACGTTCAGCGCCTACATTTAAGATATAAAAATCATTAATACAGGCTTTCATGAATACATGATACACTTAAGATTTCATTGTCACTGGATACCTTATTTGTCTCCATTCAACAACCTGTAAATCTGCTTAAAAATTAAAATTTTCCATATGAAGTATATGGGATGTGGATAATACAAAATATGTAACAGTAGAAAGGTTTATACATTGAGTAATACATAAAGTTCAAAAGATGTGCTGCCCATCCAAACACCCCTAAACTTGTTCCCCCAATCTTTCCCAAAATCCAAAACTGAATAAATGAAGCGCTTCGCTGCGGGGCGGGTTGTTTTCGATAGTTTTCTGTTATATGTCAATTAATTTCAGCAACTACTTCACATATCTTGACAGCTTGAAAGAATGCTAACATGCCAGTAGTATAACAGTGCTTATACAACCAATGTACCTATATAATGGTTTCAGATCATATTCTGTAATGAATTACAAAAATCTCTAAGATTCTAAGACCTGAAAAGTTACCACCATGTGAACCACAGCTTCTGAACCACGACGTCTGAAGTATATCCTCTGAACCACACCTGTTGAGTCATTATATCCACTGCACCTGTTGAGTCATAAAAGCACCAATGTTGTGCATCTTTTCGGCGTCCTTGTGTCGAGTTTCCAGTTTCAAGTCGAAATTATTCTACTCTTAGCAACCAAATCTTATTGTTAAGTTCTGATCTTAGTTACAATAAAGGTGGATTCTACTCTTAGTCACAATACATGAGACATTTATCACTTATTGCTAAGTTCTATTGTTGGTCACAATATCAGTTGTCACGAAAATAACCATACATCCTATAAGAATCTACACGCTCAGGAAAATAAGCTTTAAAATCGTTTCTTTTTGTGGCTGCCACGTCCTGAGCATCAAGAAACGAAATAAGCGAGCCAGGCCACTAAGGTAGCTAAAACAACTTACGTGCGATCTTTAATCCATTACCAAAAAACTGAGCACCATCTACTCCTTATCCTTTAATCATCTAAAATTAACTCTCATCACGTCTAAACTACTAAAACGACAAACAAAACCTTATAAGAGCAAGAAATCATTGCCACTACCATAAGCTGCATCATAGCTCTAAAAACGTCAAATAAGCCGGATGTCAAGTATGACGGTAGTTGCTTATTTTTTTCTAGGGTGTTTGGGAGAATTGCTGATTTAGTCGACTTATATTTTCAGATCCATGAGCCTACTCAAGTCATCTAGTCAACTAAGATTTCGTAAGCCCATCTACTCGACACTTTCAGAATGATAAAAGGTTTTAACGGGTGTTTCTTTACGCGTGCTTCTTTATCCACATAATAATAAGCTAATACAAACCGTAATCGTAATATTCTATGCAACTGAAGCTAAAATCTGAAGTCGACTTACCTCCAACACCTCATTTTCCGGAAAATTTATGTAAAAACATAAAATATATACGTAACCAAAGCAAAAAGATTTAATTTTTACAATAAAAAAATATTAAAGTTTGAAATAAGAGACAATTACCTGCTTCAATAGCGTGTGTGTGTGTGCCGTCGTCGCTGGGGGGTCTTGTGTGTGTTTCTTTTTTCTCTGTATAAAGCTGGAGACTGTTTTTTCGATTTGCCGTTTGCTACCTCTCGTTCGCTAACTTGACGCTGAAAGTCTTTGTTTAATCGTTCAGCCTATTTGTAACCTGTATAGAGAAAACGCAAGTTAATGTGCACTGTAACCGTTTGCAAAATGAGAATAATTGGACTAAACCCATTGGCCAAATGCTTACTTCAGCAGGGTGTGAATTCCCCATTCAACAGCAGTTTTCCACGTCACACCTTCTATATCACATAGTTTCCAGATACATCAGTCATTAAAGTAAGATGTTGGCGATAAATGTATTCAGAAAACAATGTTTTTGTCCTTTAGATGAATTTGTTTTTGTCCTACTCGTCATACTTGTTATATGCACAGTTGAGGTGTCGGGGACTTCTTCATTCACTACAATCTTTTCAGTATTATTTAATGATTTCATACTCTCCTAGCATTTATTTAATGAATCGCGTAACGACATAAGTATCATTAGCTCCACATAAGATTATTTTTCTTTACAATGACTACTCGATATATGACATAAAAATAATTAAATTGCTTACCAGAAGTGTAAAGATTTTCTCATCGAAATAAAAGTCAAAGACCCGTAGATATCGACATTTAGAGCGACTGTGCCTTTGATTTGCTTTTGGAAGCTTCAGTTTGTAGCCGCTGATGAAGTACTTATGCGGGTCTTACAGCAACTGAAAAACCTGGCATTAAGAAGAATTGGGCACCGAAGTTAGTGACTCCACAGTTAACAAAAACTGATAAAAAAGAAGATGTCTAATTGGTCAAGCAGCAAGGCGACATAGAGAATATGTAATCTTATAGATCATTTTGACGCCATTAAGAAATAAGACACTATTAGTCAATTTCAACTTCACACTTGTTTCTTCATTTACATAGTACCAAGGATCTATGTGTTATACAATACCCCTGTATTATTTACCTTTTATTTAACTCTTTTTTATGTATACATATATAAATCTCTCTTTTTTTAACTTCGCGTATCATGTGTTACAAATCTAACCGACTACTAATATTTCATCCGACAAAGCGCCTCATGCCTAAACTCCTAACATTTAACACACGGTCACATCGAACGAATAACTTAATTTTCCGGTCACTTTGGTCATAGTGAATACCTTGTGATTCCTTACTTAATCTGCCCAATCCTGAAAAGTTTATAATCTTTACATATTTATTGATATTTACCTCAGCTTTTTGCACTGTGTTTGAGGTTTGTGGTGGTGTTCCCGACACATTCAAATACCCGCCGTCATTTTCTTCAAATAAAAAAGTATCTCCTGGAAAAAAATCCACATTCAGCTTTTAATAATTGAAACCGAACAGAAGAATCAGAAAATTATTTAAAACTAACAAATTGAACCCCAATTCAGCCAAGAAAAAAGTACTAATTGATCTCAATCAGTTTATAACAATAAAAAGCGACCAATTCAGTAACCAACTGAAACAATAATCACAAACCTAAAAAAGGGCACCCTCCGAATAAATTGATGCCAGTCAACTGCAGCAGGTCAAGCTTATCCTTCACATCAAACCTATTCACACCTTCGTATCTCCAAACCTCGAAAAACCTTACACATGCAAAAGCGAAATCCCACAGAAAATATAATCAAATCCCAATTAATTTTAAATGATCATATAATTTAATCCTGATTCATAAAAAAATGTGATCAGGCTTACTGTGGTGGGAATCAATTATTATGTAATAAAACTGGTAAATTTAGAATCATGTTTTAGAATCCAAAAAAATTAAACATTGGCTAATATTATTACTATATACCTTGGTAGGAAGAGGTGGACGGATCAATCCATTGATAGGGGCATATAATATATTGTGTGTTTTTTTTCATATGATAGACTTGGAGATTGGGAATGGATTAGGTGGGTTGTGTTTCTCCAAATCCATTTTTGTAAACGAACGATAATAACCAAGTGATAATATTATAATAAGTGATAATAACACACGTAAGGGTACACGTGGCCGGGTTTTTTTCCCGCCAAAAGGCACAAAAATAATAAAAAAAGGCGGTACCCTTCGTAAAACAGGTAATAGTAGTAATAGTAATTATTCCAAACATGTTATAGACCTATCCATAGAGAATCATTATTTTTTTATTTTTTTTTGTAATCATTATTCTTTTAGACAAAGAGAACACACTTTTCATAATAAATACCATAAATTATATTATGTGTTTGCCCATATGGCTACTTAAAAAACATTTTTATTTATTTATATGTAATTTTTAAATAAAGGTTCACTGGACTTGGACTCAGTTGGTAGGGGCCAATGTTACCAAATCATACCAATAAAGTCCAATTAATATCGGGTATTTAAATGCATAAAGATTGACATTGTATCTAGGTTATGGTTTGTTGTCATGATTCTGAATCACATATTTGTTGTACCTACTTTAAAGAGTTGTTTGATAATTCGATATCTAGTTTCTTGGTATAGTCGAATGACACGAAACTAACTAGTACTGCATTATTAAGATTAGATCATTTGTGACTTATAGTTAAACATATTTATGTAAGATTTATGTCAAATATTCGTACATGCATGAGGATATATTATATCATAGTTATATATAGTTTGATCACGTAGACTTTGGTTTGTTAGCCTTGTCAAATGACGAGTATGTATCATTGTCTTGTTACTTGTGAGTAGGGTGTTATTCGGTTGATTCGGTTGGGATTGGGTTACTACAGATCATGTCAATTTGGGTTCGGACTAAAAAATCGATACTCAAACTTAAAATTCGGGTCAATCGAGTTCGGATTAATTAGGGTTCGGGTCAACACGAATATAAGTAAATTTCTTAAAAATTGTGTACTTATATATATTTACAATGTTAAAAGGTGTTAGTTGAGTAGGGTTAAGGTTAAAAAATTCATACCCGAACTCAATCTTATTTAAAATTAAGGAGTCGGGTTTACCCCAATGAACTCGAATAAGATTTTTAATTTGAGTGACACGATCCGAATAAGCTTATTCGTGTGCAGGTTTAGATGCAAGTTCCTCGGTTTTTTTTACGCAATCGAAAACAACGTATTGAAGCGAATCAAAATCGAATAAGAATGTAAACAAACTAAAAAGTTAACAAGACGTACTAGTCGATATAAGCGAATACATAACACATACAAACTTTTTCTTCTTCGACCCATGTGAGACAAAAATTATCAATCAAATTTTGATATAAGTTGTTCAATGGACTGTTGATAGCAAGGTTTTTCAAGATCAAGATCTTATCTAAGGGATCGTTTTCGTCTTTAAAATATCGAGATCGTAAAGTAAAATCGAGATCGTAAGATCCTAATATAATATATTTTTCTTAATAGTCTTTGCAATATTTTACTACTTTACTAATTAATATACATCGTAAACACAAAATTATAGGAATATTTCATAAAAATGTTGTCCTAAATTATAATTATGAAATGTATAAGAAGATTTACACGTTGTTTTTTAGACTATACGAAATAGAACGTGTAAATTTGTAATTGTTTGTTTGTCGTTCGAGAAAAAGTAAGATTGGATCGTAGTAGATCTTAGGATCCTATGAGCAAGGTCAGGATCTTATAAGATCTTACGCATGGAAAGATCCTACGTAAAATTTGGATCGTTTTTGCTTTACATTATCGTAAAATCGTAAGATTATAAGTTAAAGATCGAAATTTTGACAACCTTACTATAATGTTAAAAGTAAAACACATCCAAGTAGAAACTCCTGTATAGGTGAAAAAAACAACTTCACATATGTGCAGGGATGCACGTAGTTTAAATTAAATTGAGACAATTAAATCTATGCATAATATAGTTGTAAAGTGTTTTAAACATGCTTTGTATACTTGTATAATGCTTGTCCCAATAAAAAAAACGAATGTGCAAATTATCTTCTAACATATATATTTAAGTTTTCTGTCATCGTTTAAATCTTTGTCAATAATGAATTGAATTCATAAAACCAATGTTTTGATACCAGGTTATAAAACTGTCATCGGGTCCGGGTCGACCCGAGTCTGAGAACATTGCATAAAACCCTATGGTGTCTGGCTTATTTGTGACGGTTGTTTTCTCTGCTTGGCTAGTTACGCGTGGGCTAATTCATAGATCTATATCGAGTGTGAAACTTCTATTGTTTGTTGTGGACTTGTGGTTGTCGTTGCCACTTTGTTGGCATTTTTTTTTTATAGTCTTGAGTATCTGACATCAATTATTTGACATCATAATTGGGATTGTTACGAGTCTTCATGTTGTCAATTTGTCATTAGCAAAGTTCACATTATTAATGGACGACAGAACGTCAATGCAAAATAATACCATCAACTTCGTCTCAAAGATTGGGGCTTACAGTAACTGCGTAAGCCCGTTTAAAGATTATAAACTCAAAGCCCAAATCGGTTTCTTTAAGCCCTTTATTTGTTAAGGACCAAAACTCCAATTATCCTAAATATTTTAACTTTAAATCTTAACGTTTTAAATACTATTTTTAATTCTCGTGCACGCACAAGAATTGAAATTAAAGATAAATTAAATAATAACTTTTTTTTTTGAACAATTAAATAATAACTTTGTTATTACGATTTTATATATATTATATATGTCTTTTAATAACATTAGTGTTTATATGTTTGATTGTGTTGTTTTAGTGTGCACCGTATAAATTAATATAAACTCATATTAATTTTTATTTTTGAATTTTATGCTCTTTTTACTTTCGATATTAATCAACAAATCATTTACATAATTTTTACACGTACGCGATTTATTAATTCATGATTTTATAACGTTTAATATTATTCTATTAAACAATATTTGAATTTTAAATACTTAAGTAGTTACGATACTCATAGACCCACATGTTTTCCATGGTTTTTTATTATATGATAATATTAATTGATATTTTGTATAAATATTTGTTGCATAAAAGATTTGACTTTGTTTAAATGAATTGTTAGATATATTCTTTTTAGATATTGTGTGTTTACGAACAAATAACGATCTTTAAAAAATATGTGTTGTTGTAATATGTAAGGTCCTGTCTATTTATTTTCATCTTACATCGGACTTTTGAGATCCTGCATTTATTTTGATATTTATTTTCATGTTAATAATAATTTGTGTACATTGCATTGCTTGAATTCGTTAAATGTTAAAATAAAAATAGAAAATAATTTATTTTTTATTTGAATAGTTATAATCATGTAATTTGTTGATTTTTAATATTACATATATGTTGTATTTATAAAATATAAAGTCTAAAGGAATAAAGTTTAAGAGGTATTTTGTTTATTTTGTAAAGTAACTAAAAAATATGAAAAATTATAAGTTTACATTTAATAATATCTGATTTATTTAAAATTTTATCACTAAAGTTCTATTAATCCTCTCTTCCTTTTTTAAGTTTTTATTTTCACAAATTTGACACATTTATTTTTGTGTGTTTTTATCAAATTCTTTCATCAAAATTTTTAATTTTAACTAAATTGAACTCAATTTTGACATTTTTCGACCAATCAAATCGCTCGATTTTGCTTATATGTCAAAATCAAGTCTTTTGATTTGTCCAATTGTTTTTTCTAAAACCCTCACTTTCCACTAAATTTTTTAGATAATCTAATTCTTTTATTATATAAAAATTAACAATTAAAAGTCTCATAAGTATGTCGTCTTTCTATTTTTTTTTAAAATTCTAAATTGGTCTAAATGTTTTTGTACAACCCTCACTTTCCACTAAAATATCTGTTTGATGGGTGGGTTTCAGCAAATAACATATTTGTGTATCTAAAAACAAGTTCGGGCAAAAAATTAAGTTCCATTAAAGCCTCTTAATTAGGGGTGGTCTAAACGCTACATAATGTTGAATCAACACGATGAAATAAGGGAATATAGATATGTAGTAGTCAGGGGCGGATCTATGTGTTGGCCACCCGTAGCACGTGCCACACATAGATTTAGCCGACGAGGTGTAATATTCTTTTGAGGTTGCAGGTTTTTTAAAAGTGCTACATATAGTTTGAAGCTAGATGAGCACAAAAACTTGAGAAACTTTTTTTTTGAACAATGAGAAGAAACTTGAGTCTTGAGTTTTGAAAAAGAAAAAGAAAAAAGAGAGTAAGATAGATTGTAGAAGAAGATGAACACTGATATCTAATGTTTTTGTCCTTTTAATGAGTTGGGTTTAACGTCTCATGAATTAATTTGTTTGACTACAGCAAACTATAAAAATGAAAACTTTTGGCTAAGCTCATTTAGATGAAATAAAAATAAAATTATTACTATCTTTTATGTAATACAGTATACACTAGTTATAATTTACTTTTACAAATTTGAACTCGCGATAAAAAAAATAGTTGTGCTACACATGTCCAAAAGTTGTAGATCCGCCAGTGGTAGTAGCAAATGAATTTTTAAATATGGGTCTCCAAATGACTTGATCGAGTCATACGTCACCGAATTATTTGTTCAACCAATTCAATGATCGGGTCAATTACATCGAGTGTTTTATTTCAAGGGTTTCATTTCAAATCATTTTTCGAATATATGATAAAGAAGTATTTTTATCAGATTTTAAAGATTTTCTTTCCAAGTTCGTTGTTAGAAAATTTGAAATGGAAAAGGAAGAGAAAATGAAAGTTTCGAAATGAAAAAAAGTTGAATCAGTGATAAGAGCAGGGGGAGTCCACCTCTTTGGCGAGGCGCCATGACCATAACGCAGGAAAAACCCACGGCGCAAGACTCCCTCCCCCCGCGTTATCGACTTGGCGCCATGGCCACCAGCCCTCGCCATGGGTTTTTTTTATTTTTTTATTTTTTTTGAATGTAACGGTATTATTACCGTTGGGGAGCAGCTTTAAAAAAAAAACTAAAATTACATTTTTACCCTTTTTAAAAACCTATAAACCCCCCCTTCCCCTTTATTACCAAACTTCACACACACTTTCATATATACTTTTATCTCTCATTTTTTCAAAAAAAACTAAAAAGTGAATCCAAACCCTAAGTCCAACCCCAACCCCAACCCCAACCCTAACCCCAACCCCAACCCCAACCCCAACCCCAACCGAAGATTGATCCAAGCTCAAAAGATTGTGGATGACTTAAAGATGCTACATATTGACACAAGTGGGATGCATCCGGTCGACGCCGCAATCGTCGAGTCCCAAAAGGCACGAATCCGGGCAACGTATCAACCACGTGACTAGTCAGCGCTCGAATAATAATGTTTTTTTAGTTTTATGTCTTTTAATTTCATGTTTTCTAAATTTATGTTTTTTATGTTTTTTTTATGTAATGTTTTTTAATTTGAATGAATTTTATTTTAATTTTAAAATGTTAATTATTATTTACTTAAAAAAATAAATTTTTTTTCCACGGCATCAGTTTGCCCACGACTCAGAGGTACCAGTAAAAATTGGTGTCGTGGGAAAAACTTGTGCTATGAAAAAAATACTGATGTGGCAGTACTTTTTGAGCCATGACACCAAGACATAGCTTACGGATTTCCTGTACACTAACATAATTTATTGAAACCATACATTGAAATCAACCCTATGTTTCATTCATTTCTTTCGAACACGACATTTGATAATAAAAACACATTATTTATACGTAAAGCAATGATATTTTCAAAAAATTCTTATTGGTTGATTATTAGCAAGTTGAACTTGATCAAACAAAAAGATACGTTTTGTCTTATATCCATGAATAAGTTGAATTTGATCACATCTAAGTTTGTGACCTTGTAAAGATATGAAAATTGCTTCATGAGGCTAGTAATTTACATGCCATCTAAAACATATTAATATATATTCTCCTTCACACAACTTGTAGATTTTTTTTCCTTCTCATAATCAATCATCATCCTATAATTGCATATAATCAATTTTGTACTCCCAAAACTTCGAATTCGAAAGTTAAATTATATCATGTGTGGTCCAATCAATGTTTTAAAACCTGGGTCTTAGATTGACTCGGTCGAGTCGCCGGGTCCGGGTCAATCAGGGTCGACCCGGGTCAACCCGGTTTTCTAAAATTTTTTTTTTTTTTATATTTTTAATAATTAACAAAATTATACTTATAAAAACTACAAAAACTTACGTATATTGAAAATATAAATTGTTTACCAACCAAAATAATATGTAAAAATAAAATTTCGTCGCAAATACGTAAAATAAAAAAAAAAAAAAAAAAACCCGAAAAATTCGAAACCCGGCCGGGTCTTGAGAACCGGGTTGACCCGGGTCACCCCAAACCCGCCGGGTCAAGCCGGGTTTCGAAAATATGAAACCCGGGTCAATATGACCCGTTTTTTCGACCGGAACCGGTTCAACCGGTTGACCCGGCCGGATCGACCCGGGTCTGAAAACATTGGGTCCAATGAAGTATTTCACATGTTATACTTCGAAAAATTATGAGGCTTTGAGCGAAATTACATATTAAATCTTTTCGAAAACAATTTTTATAAAAGATCATGTGTATATATTCTAATAATAGTTAACGGAACAAAATTTGGCCTCTTTGCAATCGCTCATCTTACACACCTTCAACAAAATTTGCACACAACATGAAATACCATAAACACGTTAGCCTTTCGTTCGCCACTTTGCTACACGTACATATACCGCAAAGGAGCAATCACATGAAATAATTTGAGTCCAGCACATTTATATCCTTATCAAAACCAGCAAATGACTCTTCGGCAAAAACATCCTAATCAACTTTAGGTCCCAATCAATCCCATTGATTATTTCACTAACCCCAAATGATACAGCACCCACCACTACCAATGGAAAATGGCTATCAACTTCAAGTCCTTTTCTCTAGAGTAAGGCTTGACCCTTCGGTTTTTGTCACGAGCGAATGGCGATAATATACATTTTTCAACATTTCGATTGTCAGTAATTTGTAGTTTTGTTATCAACCAAGTTTGAATCTTTTGCTTGCCAACGTATTGACTGAAGTATGCTGCATTCATTTATATACAAGACGCGGTGACGACATGTATGAGTATAGTAACACACTAAAATGGAGGACAAAAGCTATAAATATGTAACATGTTTTTAAACAACTAAGCTCGCTAATATACATTTAAAATATGTTCGATTTCGTTAACTTCTCGAATGAATTTACTAAAATACCTTTATGTTTTTCCACTTTTCATTTATTATTCAATTTAGAATATAATTTTTTCAATCTAAGCTGATTTTGAGATTTCGGCCACCGGAGTTCCTTACACTCATCGCTCAAATCCACCAAATTATTTTAAAGTTTTCAGATTCCGCACTGACTTCACCTAGTGCTGTAACATACTATCAAAACATTAATACATTACTACTATCTTAAACAAAGAAGTTCGTCTTCACACAGTTTTTTTCTTTTACATATTGTAGGAAACCGTATACATTTTTATTATAAAATCGAATTTACAATAAAATGACAAAAATTAAATTGACAGAATTTAAATGACAGAAAGTAATTAAACAAAGACGAGGCACGTGTTTAACACGCTTCCCTTAAAACAGATTCACCGTCTGTTTCCCAGGGTACAACGTCCAAAACTGTTGTACAGCCGGACTAAACAAACTTGCCTGAAAGATCACGGAAGCCTTGCGTGTTTCTGATCGACGAGCTGCTGAAAAACGAACTGGTAATGGAGTAAAGAAAAAGCTGCGTTTTTCTGATGATAAAAACTGAATGAGAATGGTTTATTTTATAGCTAATTCATGTCTTGGTCACCAAGACAGAATATATGCTTCTAAAATAATCAGACATACAAATCTGTTAAAAATAAACACGATTTGCATATATTTCACAAACACAGGAAAATTCTGTCATGACTTAATAAGAAAGTCTATATCTATTCCTTAAATAGATGTACAGAATTTTCTGGAAACAAAAATCGAATTTGCAGCAAAAAAGATACCGAAATCTGCCCGCAACCAAGCCAGTTTTCGGAGCTGCATTCGTGTCCGCAGGTCGCGCGCTCGTGCACAAGTTCAGTAGCTTCGAACCCGTTTTTGGCCTAGAAATCCCACTTTCTGCACCCCCTGCGCGCGCGTAGGCGTGGGAGTAAAAACCCACAAATGAATATTGTAGGGTAGAAACTAGGATTTTCTTATAAACATGTTTTCACTTCATGTTTCAAGCGATGTGGGACAAATATTTTTCCAAATATTGTGTTTCACGGGACTCACTTTGAGACACGATATCTCATTCATATTAACTCCATATTAGACATACTTTAGCTCGTTCCGAAGCTCTCTTCAGGAGAACGCAAAGCCACTAAGTACTACGAATATATATAACATTTACATATATAAAACTATGTCCAAAGTATTGCAAAAACCATATTTTGCAAAACATTTTCCAACAATCCCCTACATGAATGGGAATTGGTCGAAAACACACGAAAGTTTCGGCAAAATTTCTGCGGTTAAGTCCTGCATAGGATAGGTAGGTGTAACCCTTTGAACCTTCCCTTGTGAGATGCACTTAGTCTCCTAGATCTGAGTAGACGCGATGTCCTTGAACTCAGCCTCTGTTTACGTAGACGACAATACACACTCACACAAGACTCTCCCTGACCTTGTCAAGTCCTCATAGTCGTGTTCGTTATGGTCATGAACACTCGCCTGGTTCTGCAAGAGCTCTTAGAAATTGCGCCCCCACAATTTCCTTCGAAGCGACCCCACTTCTCTCTCACATAGGTGATTTCATCTTGAATCATTAAAAACATATGTTTTATGATTTCATCTTGAATCATTATGCTTTATGATTTCATCCTGAATCATTAAGCCATATGTTTAACCTCTCAACATGTCACATTGTTCTAGGAATAGACTAGGAAAGTTACTGTATTAAGTAACCCCCCTACATTGACGTGACTTCCCCCACATTTCTATGATTAGGTTGTCCTATTGAACCCAGATCTTGGGATCTCCAATCAACTGGGTTAGGTTTTCCTTCATAGAAACTCATTCCTTTAAGAGCTTTAGTCCCATTCCTTTAGACGACTTACTAACTAACTCTCTGCTTAAGCCTTTCGTAAGCGGATCCGCGATGTTATCCTTTGACTTCACATAGTCAATTGAGATAACTCCTGTTGAGAGTAGTTGTCGTACCGAATTATGTCGACGACGGATATGTCTAGACTTTCCATTATACATTGTGCTATGAGCTCTGCCAATTGCCGATTGACTATCACAATGTATACTAATGGCCATTACCGGTTTAGGCCACCTGGGTATGTCCTCTACGAATTGACGTAGCCATTCCGCCTCTTCTCCGCATTTATCTAACGCGATAAATTCTGAATCTATCGTGGACTTAGCTATTACAGTTTGCTTGGAAGACTTCCAAGATATAGCACCCCCTCCCAGTGTAAACACATATCCACTGGTTGATCTAGAATCCTTTATGTCAGATATCCAATTTGCATCACTGTATCCTTCAATAACAGATGGATATCTAGCATAATTTAGTCCATAATCACGACTGTATCTCAAATAATGAAGTACCCTAGTCATAGCTTTCTAATGTGCATCACTTGGATTACTAGTATATCTACTCAGCCTGCTAACAGCATATGCTAAGTCAGGTCGGGTACATGTCATCAAATACATTAACATGCCAATAATTCTTGAATACTCTAATTGGGCAACACCTACGCCTCTATTTTTAGATAGATGCAAACTAGTGTCTATTAGAGTTCTAGCTAGGCCGGAATCCCCCGCATTATGAGTATTAAGAATTTTGTCCACGTAATGTGCTTGACTTAATGCAAGTCCACTCTGAGTTCGTATGATCTTTATTCCAAGGATCACATCAGCCAAACCCATATCTTTCATGTCAAACTTTGATTTCAACATGTCTTTAGTAGACTTGATCATCTTGTCGTTACTGCCAACGATAAGCATATCGTCGACATAAAGACACAAGATTACATATCCACTATTTGTGTCTTTGACATAAACACACTTTTCGCATTCATTAATTTTGAATCCACCCTCTAGTATGGCGTGATCAAACTTCTGATGCCATTTTTTTGGAGCTTGCTTTAAGCCATACAATGACTTAACAAGCCTACAAACTTTGCTCTCTTGTCCAGGAGCCATGAAACCCTCGGGTTGGTTCATGTATATTTCTTCTTCTAAATCTCAATTTAGAAAAGCCGTTTTCACATCCATCTGGTGAACTTCTAAATTTCTTAATGAGGCAATAGCAAGAATCATCCTAATAGAATTTATTCGCGTAACAGGCGAATAAGTATCAGAGTAATCTAGACCTTCGCGTTGTCTAAAACCTTTGATCACCAATCTTGCTTTGTACTTATCAATGGTGCCATCAGCTTTCATCTTCTTCTTGAAGATCCATTTATAGGCTAGTGGTTTACAACCAGGAGGTAAATCCACGAGCTCCCAAGTATGATTTTGTAAAATAGACTCTATTTCACTATTAATCGCTTCTTTCCATCGAGGCCCTTCCGAGGAATTTATAGCTTCTTGATAAGAAGTGGGTTCATTTTCTACCATAAAAAAGACAAAATCGGGTCCAAATGATTTCTTGGTTCTCGCCCGTTTGCTTCTTCTAGGTTCAACCTCTTCTTCCTCGGGTTGATCTTGTCTCTCATCTTGGAGATCATTATCATCGCGTTGTCTTTTATCTTGGACAACTGCATCATCTATTCTAGATGTGCTTCCATTTTCCTTCTTTAAACAAGGAAATATGTTTTCAAAGAAGGACGCATTCCTTGATTCCATAACTGTGTTCTTGTGTATATCTGGATTTTTCGAATCATGTACAATGAAACGATACGCACTACTATTCTTAGCATATCCAATAAATATACAATCCACAGATTTAGGTCCAATCGTTTGGGTCTTAGGTGTCGGCACAACTACCTTGGCTAGACACCCCCACACTCGTAAGTACTGGTATGATGGTTTTCTTCCCATCCACAGTTCATATAGGGTTTCCTCTTTATCCTTACGAGGTATCTTGTTTAAAAGATAAGTAGCCGTTAGAATGGCTTCCCCCCACATGTCCCGGCTCAAACCAGAACTTAACAACATGGCATTAACCATCTCTTTCAAGGTACGGTTCTTCCTTTCGGCAATACCGTTTTGCTGAGGTGAATAAGGAGCAGTAAACTCATGTCTAATTCCATGTTTCGTACATAGATCAGCAAAAGGAGACACATATTCACCTCCTCTATCACTTCGTACAACCTTGATTTTCCTACCAAGTTGATTCTTGTAGAACAATGATAATCTTTGTGAAACAAGGGGGTTGATGTTTTTCTAGAGAGAGAAACTTAGAGAGAGAAGTGTAAGAAACTTGTATATTCAAAAGTAAGAAATGAACAACCAACACCTCTTTCCATGGTGGAAAGAGGTTTAAATACCCCAAGTCCTTAATGGACTTGGGCTTCCAGCCCATGAACATGCTCATGGGTCGGGCTATTTGATAAATGAAACTTAACATTACTACGAGCCTATAACTACATTGTTGGAGTGACCGAGACTTTCTATATACGTAAAACGTATCTCCAACAATCTCCCCCAAAGGGAGGTCACTCCAAATTTACAAAGTCCTAATCTAGCATGTTAGATCTTGTTCTTGAGCTCGTAGTCTTCTTTTCTTTCTTTTTCTTCCTTTTGTGAATATGTGTTGAATGATATCAGCCTTTTGCTTGGAACACGTTCTTTTGGCCTTTCACGTGCAGTCTTTATTTTCTTGTGATGTTTTCCTCTTTGTGACTTCATGTCCCACACACTTATCCTTTGTTGAATTCTTGAAAGTTTCAGAGTCGATACAGCGGAAGACTTTCAGGTCATACTTTCTTGAATTTACAGGAGTATTTGATGCAGAAGGAATAAGCATGTGAGGACGTCTTCAACAGGTACACCGCAACGCCACCGTCTTCAACAGGTACACAGCAACGCCACCGTCTTCAACAGGTACACAGCAACGCCACCGTCTTCGAATGCAGCAACATAATAAGACACGAATAAAATGGCTTTGACATTTTATTCTAATTCGGTAGCGTTTTACCTCCGGTCGGTGAAGACCGTTGGACGATATTAGATATCGTACCCGTGACGGATAGTTTCAATTAAGTAACTTCCTGACAGGATTTTGCGGGTAAACCCGTTCTCTTTATTCGACCGTCCAAATCTGACTGCGAACATAAAGAGTGAATCATTTGGATTAAAAATCCTTATGATTGAAGCCGTCAATTCATGAAACCTGGAACAAGTGAATTTCAATTAAGATATTCACCATCGTTGCTTTCCAGTTGTCACAAACTTGATTCAAATTGAATCTTGCTTGTCACCTACCAAGTGCTGTTTGATGTTAACACTAGAAGGATTTCCACTCGTCACTGTGAACACTAAAGAGTGTCACTCTGAGTGTTCTGGCAAGATCATACGATAATGCGTAGAGGCCTGGAACGAGTTTAAGTTCAATTAAGAATTAAACTACTGTTTCTTTCCAGTTGTCACAAGATTAGTTCGTAAAGAACCGCACGTGTCACCTACCATGAGCTTGTTTGATGTTGGCTCAAGCAGGATTTCCATCTTCACTGTAATACTTGCGTATTACTCGGATGTTCTGGCAATATTACAAGAATACTGCGTAGGACTCATAAAAGATCTCTTACTTTTCACAGTGTGTGAAGAAGCAAGGAATAAATGAAAAGTGTCCTAATGAGACTTTTGATGATCTCGTGGCTCTAGACTCGATAGTGCGTTTTGATTTAGTGATCGATGGCTGGAGAGGAGTGCCACCTATTCAATATCAGTCTATTCGGAGTGAATAAACCAATAGATAACGTGTTGATCTCCGTGTGATTAAAACAAATACCTTTTGAGAGATATTTGAGTTAGCTAGGGAGGGTTGTGCATTGCATCAATGGGTCCATGATGGCTTTCTTCAATATCGAGAATCATTAACTAATGATCTCAATAGCATATGTATTGACCCGATTTCTGCCTAAAGTTGTAAGGAGGGCTTCTTTCTTTACACCCTTTATCTTTACAATTCTTTTTCATTCTTCAACCCCTTCAATGCTTACCAATACGTCATCACTAGCACCTTGTTGTGATTGTTCCAGTGCTAGCTTAAGTACTTGGTCGGCATTCAGCTACGTTCACATTCATTCTCCATCTTTCCTAGGACTTCTAGTTCTATCTAGGGAGTTGTCCTTGGGAAGATTCCATCGGTTCTGATGAATCATTGGACTAATACCTATACCTACCACCCTTTTGTCACCACATCCGTCGTGAGTTAAGTGTGTTTTGGGTTGATATATTCACCATGAAAAATCCTTGAAAATCACTTAAAACACTTGTGATGTTGTAATCAAAGTTTTTGTGCCTTAAGTGTTTTGATCATCAAAAACGCTCCCCCTTAACTTGTGCATTACACATGTTAAGTTGGTTTATCTTTTAAGTCTTTTTCATTGTTTTAGCCAAATATCATTAAGTCTCCTTAATCCCATTTTCTCCCCTTTCCAAAATGTTAACCATCAATATTTTGGATATTAATGGATTAACCGGTCTTTGGATAATAAAATGAAATTAGATGTTGGCCAAAGAACATATTAATGCTCCCCCTCAAATTAATGAGGGGTAAGTTGTAGTGCTTGAGTATGATTTGTTTGAAAGATTTAGAATCTCGAGAGAAATTCTTGAAAAATATCATACTTTTACACTACAACAAGCCACAAAAGCTGATAAAGCAAAAAGATAACATATTCACAATTATAGACATATGGAGTTGACCTGTTATAAGACGAACCAAAACTAATTGGTTCGTTTCGTGAACCGATGGTGAGCTCCATATGGTCGTCCACCGACGAATCGTTCTATACTTCATAGCAACCGGTGCTTTCTTAGAAGTTCCTCAATCTTCCTGATTGCGTACGATGCTCCCTTTCTGCACTGGGTTGTCCAGGTGTATTTGACTGCCGGAAGAGGTAAGTTGGCATTGAGAACCGACAGATCATCTCGAACATTCTTTAGCGTTCCATCACTGAATTTGTGCAGTTCTGAGAATCGCATATATTGCATGACGCCAGTCTCATTTGGATAAAAGATCCCTGCTTCCGGCTTGGTAGTCCCCATGTAAACCTTCTTGTTCTTATGGAAATTACTGAGTGGAGTCGTATGGGGACGTTCCAGGTTTAGCTTCTTCTGATAGCTTTCTACTCCAAGTTGAAAGTCTTCCACCCGGTTGTGAATGACTATTTTCCTGGCATATTGACGAAAGTTAGAGCTCATGGCTATGACAATCTCTGGTGATAGATGATCAACTTTTTCTTGAGCCAATAGCAACAAAAGATCTTCGATGTCTTCAAGTTGAAGGTACTGGAGATCACTTTCGTCAATGCGGTATTCTTTCTCATCGGTACGTTTGAACACGATTACATTTAAGTAATCATAATCGAAGACCGTCTGAGTGGTTTCTCCTTGGATGCTTTTGATTCTGTGAGCTGAGACAATAGAAGCACCTCTCTTAGGACGATGGAAGTGATTGTAAGCTAACTTCTTCTTTTGATTCCAGTGAGATATGCCAAGTGAAGCATAGGTATCATAAAACTTGAGCAACTTCTTTCTCCATATTGACTCAGGCACTTTATCCTCTATCCATGGAACATTCTCCAAGTTAACAGCCTTGAGCATTGTTAGTGACATGGCATATTTCTTTGATCCATTTTCAAGGTATTCAAGATCGTGAGAGACAAAATGCTCTATTGGGATAATGGCAGAACCGGTGAAGACCGTTGGTGTAAGAGGTCGCAACACGGGAGTCTAAATTCCTGTAGTTGTCGCTCTCATTGCTTTTGTAAGCTCATTCAGGTGATATTCTGCTTCATTATGGCTGATTTTTAACATGCCAAAGAAGTCCACATTTGCAGCTGCTATTTTGATCAGATCCGGAGTCATCGTCGATTTCCCATGAGAATACCTTAGAAAAGCCGAGAAGTCGATAGGGTTGTTGAGGAATTGAGTCAGCTCCATTTCAGTTGCAGTGTCAAATGGATGCTGTGGTGCTGCATTTGTTAGCCAAAGTTGCTCTTGTATAGTATCATCGATGATAAGGGATTCAGCAAATGTCGGTTCTGGAACATTTAAATCTTCAACTTCCATATCATCGTCATGCTGAGCTGCAGATGATGAAGGTTGAGTTTGCATCACCGGTATATCATCGTGAGGTTCTTCTTCAAGTATTGTCTCTGTCGGTTACTCTGCTTGCATATATTCTACAGATTCAATGTGAGAATCAATAGTGAATTCTGGTGCAGTAGATATCATATACCTGTAGCAACCTGCTGAGTTTCTGGTACTGTTGACTCCAGTGTCTTTTCTGTGGTGTCAGCAATCTTTTCTGCAGCTTCCTCTAAACCTTTCTCAGTGGCCGTATTATTGTCATCCTTGTTTGACTCTTCGGCATTTGTACCTGTGTCGTCATTCGTATCACCCTTGTTGACTTCATTACCCTTTTCATTATCATCATCGTCATCCTGATCATCATCTGTATCCTCGTCCTCATCCTCATCTTCATTCTTATCCTTTCCTTGTTCATCCTCTTCTTCCTCCCCATCTCCTTCCTTATCCTCATTTTTCTCATGGTTACCATCATCCTCTTCACCGTTTTCCTCGTCATCTTCCTCTTCTAACTCATTTTCATCGTCAGACTCAGAGTCGGTAGTGTCTGCAGGTTTCTCTTCAAGAATTACTTTGTTGAGATATTGCAGAACTTTGCGTTTGTATTTAGATTTATGAGCTCCCATATCTAGCAGACGTGTCTGTAACACTATCATTAGTTGAAGAGTAGATAAACCATTACCGACAAGATTTGGTAGTTGTTGATCAACATAAGACTTGACTTCGCGTCGAATGATCGTGGTCATCTGCTCGTCAATGGACCTGAGAAAAGCAGCATTTTCTTTATCCCGAGTTTTCTTCTCTTTAAGAAATGATTTATGTTGTGTTTTAAGCTTTGAAACTCTGTCTGTTAGTTTCTGAAGAGTAGGCTCATCAGGTTGCGGTTCCTTGGGAGGAGTGGCAAACCTTTCAGTCAACGTAGCTATTTGTGTAGCTTGAGCCTCTAGCTGTTGTTGAAGAGACTGGATCAATGGATCATTGACTGTGAGGAAAGGATTTGATGTGGATGATACTTGTGGTTATGTTGGTGGAGGTGTTACCATAACCGTTAAGGTGGTGGTGGATGATATTGGTTGTACAGGGATAGGTGTTGATGTAGATTCAGTGATAGGGGCGGTTGTTGATACAGGTTGTTCGGCTGTGGATGACGGTGTAGATTCAGTGGTGAGGGTGGTGGTTGATACTGGTTGTTCAACAAGTGCGGGTGTGATAGTGGTGGTTATGACCTCACTGATGACCGGGGTGGATAGTAGTGGAGTGGTGGTCGATGTAATAGTGGTTATAGGAACATCCACCATTCCTTCATTTGTTGACGGATCAGTGTTTGTGACCTCGACACCCTCCCCTTCTAAATTGAGATATTTCATAACATCATCAGAGTTTGAAGTAGACTTACTTTGAAGTTGTGTTTCTGGTATGAACGTTGCATGAGCATCTTCATTTAGCACCATGTGAGTCGGTTGTGGTAAAGATGTGGTGATATTGGCATCTCGATACATCATACTTGTATCAGTGTCAGCACTGCTCTCACGTTCTTCACTTGGTTCACGATTTTGAAAATGATAGGTAGCAACATCTTCATATGCATCTTCATAAGTATCTTCCTCAGTAGGATCGTCATAAAATGCCGTATCATCATCAGGATTACCAAAATCTGCCAAGTCTTCAAATACTCTTGAGCCGGATCCTCCAAAAGCTTCCTGTCGGCTTTGTTGAAGAACAATACGCGGTCTTTTGGCTTAAGAAATTTGTTGTTGAGCAGGTTCATTTGGAGCAACACTTGCCTCTTTGCCTTTAGCTTTCCTTGCTTTCTTAGGCCTGCGGAGTGGTACTTCTTCCTGTTCTTCTTCAGTATGGACCAGCTCATCTTCATCATCTTCATCAACAATTTGCATTTTTCCTGGGCCTTTATCATTAGAAGCAACTGATTGGCGCTTTGAAACTCGTTTCTTGCGTTTACCTTTTTGCTTCTCTAAAGGATGTGAATTTGCACGCTTAAATTGTGCATCAATATCATTAAGCATCTCTTGGTATTTACCACTCTCCTTGATTCCATCATTAAGCATTGTGTCGGGTACTACTGCAGGAAGTAGTGCATACTTTGTGGAATTAGTGTCTGCATTCATTGAGAGAATCACATAATCATCATCTTTGGTGTGATAGAAGAAATTCCCGCGAGTGTCAATGGTTGGGTCATTCTTAATAAAATGGTGGATAATGAGCTTGGTGAATCTCGGGAATGAAAGATGCACGGATTTCTTCTTCGTTCCAGTAAACTGATAACAAAATTCTTGCCAGAGAAGAAGTGCATAGTCGACTTTGGTTGCAGTATACAATCCCTAAAATAAGTGAGCCTGTGGTGGTCTCATTGCATCGGTGCCCCTAGTTTTTCCAGTAAGACACTTGACGATGATGGTGATAAGTGCTTTCCAGGGTTGCCCTATGTGTGATGTGTTAAATTGTGAAAGGTAGTTGATTTCACCCTCATAATTCATGGCACGAATGACTTGAAGCACTTCATCATTCTTTGGGTTAGCCACAAATTGTTCTCCTTGTGCCAACCTAGGAAGTTTAAACAATTTCCGAAAAATGCTCAAGTTGAGTACCCTTGGTGTTTTGTTCAGTTCAAAAGAGATAGTCTTTTTGGAGAAAGATGCAGTGTTCCAGAATTCATGCATGTAGACTTCAGGAACAGATGCGGTACATCTGAGTGTGTCTCTGATGGGTGATATGTCTAGGATATCCGTGGCTATTTTGAAAGCTGGTAAGGCCGGATCAAAATCATCTTGTAATCGAGAGTTGTTCTCAGCATATGGATGCCTATTACTGAGCGAAACAAGTTCAAGATCACGAAGTCGTTGTTCTTCCTCTGTGATTGACATTTTCCTGCTTTGATGACATAAGCACAAATGATATACACAAAATATGTAGATGTCTTAAGTCTATGCCAAGTTGAAACATGGGAAAAATTTCATGATAAATATTACCACATAATGTAGAGATACAACATACACACATAATTCAGATGAACAAGGTCCTTACATTTAACAACACACTTAGGAAAGTGACAGATATGCCAAAGACATTTTTATTCTAAAGAGATAACGACCTAGCATTAATTCTTAAAATATTTGGATTTCTTGGGGGTCATGACCAAAACCTCAGTAGGTCTAGGTTTGACTTCTACTAACACCTCAGTAGGTCTTGGTTTCGTTTCAACCAAAACTTCAGTGGGTTTTGGTTTAGTTTCAACCACTACGTCAGGAATTGTAGGATTATCCTCAACCCAAAATATAGTGGGCTTGAACAAAGATGAAGCTTTGTCTTCAATGGCCTGGAAACAAAACACAAGACATTGACTAAGTAATTTGTATCTCTATTGTTTACATAGGAATCAACTTATTAAATAAGATGAACTTCTGTAATAAGAAACCGTTCAAGTATTCTTATGAGATAAAAATTAACTTGTTTCAATAAAACTTGGTTTCGTGTTAGTGGCCCTAATGTACTTAAAGCCTAATGAGGAAATAGTGCAAGCTAGGCCGAACTCATTAGATAATCTAAGGCAAATGCATAATCATAAGAATCCTAAGTCCATCGCAATGTATCAATCCATCGGAATCCTATCCAATCCATCGCAATGAATCAAGCATCGTAATCCTAATGAATTAAAGTCCTATCGCAATATCTATGTCCATCGCAATAAGTACATTTCCATCGGAATAAGTGGGAATTCATCGCAATATTACCCATCGCAATACCTAGAGCGAAGCCATCGTAATAACGTATCGGAATGCGTCATCGCAATCTGCCATCGCAATGTGCCATCGTAATGACCATCGCAATGAGCCATCGCAACGAGCCATCGGAATGACCCATCGCAACGGCCCATCGCAATGAACCATCACAATGACACATCACAATGAGCCATCGCAATGAGCCATCGAAATGACTCATCGCAATAGCCCATCGCAATGACTCATCGCAATGACAGGCATCGCAATGATGGTATCGTAATGTGCATCGAAATCCGTGACAGGGATTCGATCTCAAATGTTGACTTCTCGATTCTGGAACTTAGGCAATGTTTTAAGTGATTCTGGGCAAAACCAGTGTGTATCTATGCATCCTTAACAAATCCCACAACTTAATTTCCATTTCTATAGCAAAACACGAAACCCTAAATCTTGAAAAGATCTGATGGCACTGTTTTGATAAGATGTGATGAAACGGATTAACTAAGATCAACTTAAACAAGATATAATACCTAGATTATGAGCAGAAAGTGATAATTCACGGACACAAAGATCAACAGGTGCGCAAGGTAGCAACAATGGCGGAATTAAGAAATGTTGTGTGTGTTTGCAGTAGATACGGGGAAGGGGGGGGGGTGACAAGTTTTGACTTGGTCAAAGTTTGGTCAAGATAATCATAAGCACCCACCATTTTGCAAAAATTGCAAAAATGGTCCCCAGTTTTGAAATATTTAGTTAAAGTTAATAAAATCAACTTAACAAAAATAAACCCACTCACAAACACAACCACAAATACTTAATACCACAAATCAATGACCTATGCATGAAATTCTATACCACACAAGGCACACATAGCATAACAGATGATGAAGAATAGCTAATATTTTCTGACAATCATTTTTAAACAACCAAATTTGTTTCCACGAAGAATTAATATTTGCTCCCCCTTAATTCCTGACCCATTTTCTATTTAAAGAGCTGTAGTCAATGATTTTAAGGACACAACTATTAATGAGGACATTTGCCGGTTAAGTGTTTTTATGGAACGATTCTGGTGGCAATAAGATTTCTCTTATTTTTACAAAATAAGTGCACTGATACGTACACAAATTTGTGTTAGACCAAGTTATAAAGTAAACTTAGTCCCTTACAAGGTTTTAAAGTAAACCTTGCCCGAGAAAATTAATTCCCGTTGTGAGCCAACGTTTTTATAAGAAATACGTGACTTTAATGCGAAAAGCGGGTTGCAGTCTGAAATAACTACAAGCCATAATGGGCATGTTTTAAAACTTGTACAACTTTTATACGGACTCTATTTATGGCGCCGTGTCAATATTAATCGACATTTCTAAAGCCGTAAATATTACCGTACTAAAAGACATGCCCGATTTGAAAACGAAAAATATTTTTGGATTTTCTTGATTTTATATTTTTTATGGATTTTCTATGTTTTATATTTTTGTAATTTTCTTTTGTTGGTTTAAATATATACGATAATATACAAAATCACGATCAAAGGATACTCGAGAATAGTTTACCACTACTATTCTTCAGATTCTTCTGCCAACTCCTTAAGTGTCGCTGGTGAGAATGATTTCATGCCTAGCTTTTCGATCAAAAACTCGATACGTCCTCGATCTAAGGCCTTTGTGAATATATCTGCCAGCTGATACTCACTGTTGACGAAGTATAGTTCGATCACTCCATTTTCCACTTGCTCCTTGATGAAGTGGTAGCGGATGTCAATGTGCTTTGCTCGAGAGTGTTGAACGTAGTTGCAGCATAGAGCAATTGCACTTTTGTTATCACAGTACATCGGGATTTTGTTGAATCCAAGACCGTATTCAGTCAATTGTGACCTCATCCAAAGAACTTGAGCACAACAACCAGACATAGCAATGTATTCAGCCTCAGTACTTGATATCGCAGCGCTTTTCTGCCTTTTTGATGCCCAACTAACAAGTCTATCTCCAAGAAGTTGCATACTGCCAGAAGTGCTACGTCTGGTATCTTGACACCCGGCATAATCCGCATCTGCATATGAAATTAGTGCAATAGAGGAATCCTTCAGATACCACATACCACGATGAAGTGTTCCTTTTAGATACCGAAAGATCCTTTTCACAACATGTAAGTGCTTTTCGGTAGGCCGAGCCTGATACCGGGCACACATGCCTATAGCAAATTGCAAATCAGGCCTGCTAGCAGTCAGATAGAGAAGGGTGCCGATCATTCCACGGTAAAGTTTAGGATCAACAGCTATCCCTTCCTTATCTTCATCTAACTTGGATCTCTCCACCATTGGAGTATCCACGGGGTCACAGTTTTCAAAATGATATTTCTTTAATGATTCAAGAGCAAATTTGGATTGATTAATAAAGATGCCTCTGGGATTTTGAGAAATTTGCAACCCTAAGAAAAATGAAAATTTTCCCATCATCGACATCTTAAAGCGTGTGGACATAATTTTCTCAAAACGGTCAGACAAACGTTGATTAGTAGCAGCAAATATTATATCATCAACATAAATTTGTACCAGTATCATGTCGTTGTCCTCCTTGAGAATGAATAATGTTGGGTCCAATTTGCCTTTGAAGAAGCCTTTGGAGATGAGATACGACGATAAGAGATCGTACCACGCGCGTGGAGCTTGTTTCAACCCGTAAAGAGCCTTCTTGAGCTTGTACACGTGATTAGGATACTCTGAATTGACGAATCCATTCGGCTGGCTTACATAGACATCTTCCCTTAATGCACCATTAAGAAATGCCGTCTTAACATCCATTTGGTAGACGATCATATTCATGTGAGCAGCATAAGCAAGGAATAGTCTAATTGCCTCCAATCGTGCAACAGGAGCAAAGGATTCTTCAAAATCAATACCCAAAGCTTGTTTGTAACCTCTAGCAACCAATCTAGCTTTGTTTTTTAGCACACTACCTAACTCATCGAGTTTAACCTTGTATACCCACAACAATGTCAAGATTTCAATGTTGCTGGGTAACGGAACTAATTCCCACACTTCAAGACGTTGGAATTCATTAAGTTCCTCTTGTATGGCTTCAATCCATGATGATTTGGTCTGGCTTGTTGCCAGTTTTTAGGTTCAGTGTCTGAAAGAAATGCATCAAAATAGCAATATAATGCATGTTCTTGGAGTTGATGGCGTGTTAAGTCTGGTCGATCGATGTCACCAATAATATTGCAGATTGGGTGATCCTTTGTCCATTTTGTGTTGTGAGTTTCAATCCGTGGTGGTCGGGAGTGAACGATTGCAGGAGCTTCCTCTGAGGTAGACGCACCGGTAGGGTCTTCAGGTATATGTGAACCAAAGAAGGGAAGCTCTTGTAAGTGAGCATATTCCAGATCGTGATCATATAGATCCTCTTCAACATCATTAGGAACGAGTGGGGGTGAAGATTCAAGTGTTGTTTGTGAATTGGGGGGGATGGGACAGCTGGTTCAAGAGTAACAGTAGATGCCTCAGAAAGATTTCCATTATCTTGAGCAACAACTTCGGGAATCGGAGCTACTGCTACAGGTGCTGGAGAATCATTACTCAGTGGATTAAAGAATTCATCAAACATAGGTTGAAATAACTTATCCCACTCGGACCTTGTTGGTGGTATAAATGATGGAGAAGTAGGATTGTTGGGAATTAATCCGGAACTGATTGTACCGGTTCCCATCTCGTGTAATGCGGGTTCAGAGTTGCGATGCTCAGAAGCCATCGCTGTCAGCTCATCAAAATCGACATCCAAAGTTTCTACTATCTTGCCAAGACGACGGTTATAAATTCGGTAACCTTTCTTTGTAGGCGAGTAACCAATGAAAATTCCAATATCAGCCTTCGGTTGAAGTTCTCCCAGATTCTCACTATTTGTATTTGGATAGCAAAGTGCACCAAACACATGAAGATATGAAATATCGGGTTTGTGTCCATGAAGTAGCTCATATGGAGTTTTACCATGACGTTTGCGAATGATGGAGCGGTTTTGGGTATAACATGCGGTTGCCACTGCTTCAGCCCATAAGAATAAAGGAGCATTCACATAAATCAACATAGTTCGAGCAGCTTCCATAAGTGTACGGTTACGTCTTTCAACGACACTATTTTGTTGTGGAGTGCGAGCCACAGATGTTTCATGAGAAATACTAACCTTTTCATAATAATTTCGAAGAGTCTGATTAACGAACTCAGTGCCGTTATCAGTCCGAATGCGGCGAACAGTAGCATTACGACGTACTTGGATCATCTTTAAGAAAGTAATGATATACTCTGGTGCTTGATCCTTGGATGCTAAGAACTTTACCCATGTAAACCTTGAGAAATCATCCACTATGACGAGGATGTATTTTCTACCACTCACACTAGCCGTACGCATTGGCCCGCAAAGATCCATGTGCAAAAGATACAGTGGTTCTTGGTTGGTGTCTTCTGCTTTAGGTTTGTAAGATTTCTTGGTGCTTTTCCCCAATGAACACGCGGAACATAAGTGATCCTTGTCGAACTTAAGTTTTGGAAGACCACGAACAAGTTCGTTTCTAGCCAAATGGTTAATAGCATCAAAGTTAAGATGAGATAACCGTCGATGCCACAACCATGACTTGGTCTTAGATGCTTTGGAGAGTAGGCAAACAGGAGAGGCGGCCATCATGTTTTGAATAGACAAAGTATAGAGATTATCCCCTCGAGAACCCTTTAACAAATCATATCTCGCAAGATCGCGAATGAAGCAAGTATGTTGTCGAAAGGCCACTTCAAGGTTTGAATCGTAAAATTGTCCTACTGAGAATAGATTGTGACCAAGTCCTTCTACATAATAAACCCTTGAAATCGTAACATTCCCAATTTGGTATTCACCATAACCCATAATATTTGCAATATGGTCGTTGCCAAATTTAACCGTTCCTAGAAACTTGTTGACGAAATTTATGAGCATCGAGCGGTCTCCAGTCATATGTTTGGAGCACCCCGAGTCCAAATACCAAAGAATAATTTGGACGACCTGAAAATATTACCAAACACAGACGATGTATCAGATTCTAATTGTTCTTCTGAGTTAGCAGGTACAAATATAATTATCTTAGATTTGCTATCAGACGAAATTTTAGGTTTCCAGATTTTCTTACTAGTGGTTGGCTTAGATTCTAGTTGTCTAGTATTCTGAGGTACTTTTTGACTGGGGACATTACCACTGGTAGGCACAATAGTGGGGGCAGACCTAGTTAAAGGGCGCTTTTTCCATTTCTTAGTGCTAGTGTTCCTATTTAAAGGACGCTTAGACCTAACTTCCATGGATGTGATCCTAGTTAAATGGCACTTAGTTCCATTAGCAGTAAAGGTCCTACCAGTAGGTTTCCATTGCCACCCAACTTGGGTAAATTTCTTCCCTGTTGGAATCTATTCAAGATTGTTCTTAATAGCATACATTTCATTCACGTGATCAACAAGGCATAAATCATGACGCTGAGAAAACATGCATTCATTACAATTCCAACATTTCGCATTAGAATTCACATTTTGCTTAGGTTTCCACTCATAAAGAGAACCTTTTGTCTTAGCTACATGATTCTTTTTATTTAAAACTGAAATAACATTCCTAGGGTGCACTTCTACTTTCTTCTTCTCAGTCCTATTAGTGGAAGGCTTGATCCTATCTTTCTTGTCTTGAGATCCTTTAGCCTTAGTGGACACAGTTACTCCTGTAGAAGCCAAAAGGAACATTAGTTACAGATTTTGACTTAGCCTTGATGGGTGTGTTTAAAACGGGCTTAGATCCTGGGGTCTTATTAAATGGAGTAATGGCAATGGTGGTTTGTTGTTTAGATGGTGCAGATATCGGTTGCCCAATGTACTCTAAGTATGCTGAACAATCTTGAACGCGATCCACATATAATAAAAGCTCATATACGCTATGACTTGTGGGATCACGTTCACGCATTTCATCAATAATCTCTCTAGCTAGATCAGCATGTTCTAAAGCATTTTTCATATATGTGGCAAACTTAGTGGGACTTTTCCTAAATTTTGGATCCCGATATAGCACACGTGGGTTGGGTTTGGGAGCACTAGAGGTCGAGGCAGAGACAATAGCTGAATTATCAACACTTTCTCGTCCTTTGAGTTGAAGTGTCTCCTTTAATTCTGCTATAACCATGTTTTTGTCGATGAGCTGAATTTTTAGGTCAGAGGATTCCTCACATTTCCTGTTCAGTTTGTCAATTAATGACTTTTGTTCTGTCGCATTAAAAGCGAGGCGTTCTTCTATTGAACCAGAATTTTGTGAGTCACCCTGCCTTACTTGTTCACGCTCTCCTAGTATAGAATTAATTCTATTTTCTAGGACATGATTTTTAGTCTCTGCAGCCTCTAGTTCCGTTTTTGTTTCTAGTAATTCTCTCTTAATTCTCATCATCTCTTCCTCTAAATTCTGAACCATCTGAATCATCTTGTCACTTGTCTCAACGGAGTGTCCACCATCATTTAGTTTTGAAAGAGTTTCATTTTTAGATTGATTCTCAATTTCAAGAGATATAGAATGTTGTTGAAGCTCATTAAAACTTTTTGAGAGTGTATTATACGAATCTTGAAGCTTTAAAAATGCAGCGTTGGATTCATGACAAGAATGATTTTCTATAGTATTCACATGTTCAACAGTATTCACAGATTCATGCACATCATCACAAATATTCACAGTAGATGAAATTTCATGAGTATATTTAATAGTAACAACTTGCATCACTTCGAGGGACACCATATGTTCTAAAAAACGGTCATATTCTGATAAAATATTTTCCTTTTCAAGTAAGTGTTGTTCATAAGCGTCATCCATTTTATTGAAAACTTTTTGAACTTCACCAATTTCAAAACTTAAATTACACGCTAGATCATAGACTCCTTGTTTAATATGGTCCACAAACGGAACAATCTCTTTCTCAAATACCGTTTTCATGTGTTCGAACGCCCATTCTCCAGCGGTTTGAGCCGTTGAAGTCGTACATTCCAAAATGACCTTGTCAAACTCGGTAAGGTACTGCCCAATCTCTTCCAAGCTGAGCTTTACCGTACTAACCGGTGGAAGATTCTTAGGAATTTCCTTTGGTTTGTCCGAGTTAACGAGTGTAGGAATTATACTAAGGCATTCTCTAGTAGGCATGAAAGTGGATGTTTGGAGAGTTCTCTTTTGCATATTAAAACGAATTCTAAGATCTATTGTGGCATTTTTTGCATTCATTTGAGCATAATCATATTCAGGATATGTAAAAAGTAATTTTAACCGCTTCTCATCATATGGTGTCATACTCTCAGAATCATTTGAGAACACAATCGGATCTAATACCAATCCTAACTTTGTTGCATCATAAAGTCGTGGGTTGTGGTTAAGCGCTTGCTTTGCATACCCCGGGTTAGGTGGTAAGTCTATAAGACGAGATAGATTGAACTCTTTAAATGATGCATGAAACAAGTGTACTAGATGTGAAGCAGCATATTGTTTTAAAAGCTTAATTTCCGTTTCTTTGATTCTTTCAGACGTCTTAATTTCCATTTCAAGCTGTTTGGACTCAAGAATTTCAAAATCCGTTTGAAGTTGTTGAAAATTAGTAACGACTTAACTCTTTTTCTTTAAGTTCATTCGAAAGATTTGCTCTTAAACTCTCAATTTCTAGCAGATTGTCCATTTGAACTTTCCTAAACCTATCAAATTCAGGATTGGTTAAGGTAGTTGACATAGGAGTCATTTCCAAGGTTTTAACCTTGTCCTTATGCAAAGCAAGCTCGGCAGATAAAGTCTGATTAGCATTAAGGGTTTCACGGACCGCATTATTCATTCTGCTAAGCAAAGATGCCGGGACCCTAACCAAATCAGGTTGAGCAGACGAATTGGTAGTCGTAATAGCTCCCGGTTGTGGTTCACTCAAAGTCTGAGGACTTGCAATGATATTGCTGTCATTGTTTGTCTCGTCGATTGAGTTACTATCCACCGGAGGCTGTTCCGAATACTCAGACATTTGCTCAACTTGATAAGGTATAATACTAGTATCTGTAGCAGTATTTGGTACCTCAGAAATGGTATCAGCTCCATATAGTGAAAGGTTTTCCATAAGAGCTGCTTTGGCGGTGTTAAGATCATCACAATCAGAGTCATATGCATCCAAATCATCACATTGATATGCAGCATTGTTGGTGATGACTGTTGTGAGACTATCAGTTTCCGCTACTCCTGGATCTGCAAGGAATGCCAATTCTTCTTCATCAAGCTCACGACCTTGGGCTTGAGCATTCACCAGGTAAATCTTCTCCTTAAACCATGTGTCGTCCCTTTTCCTCTTAGGCTGCTTGCATTCTCGGGCCATGTGCCCTTCCCCTTTGCAGTTGTAGCAAATAACCACCTTCATTTTACCAGTGCTGTTTGCTCTTGTAGCAGTAGTAGTGGATGAACGTGCACCAGCAGTAAACGAATTTGATCTCCCTTGAAGTGGTTGCACCATGACTCTTCCGTCCTGAATTGTTGCCTGTTGTCGAGAGTTAGACGAGTTCCTTAACTGATTGTTAGTTGTTGCTGGACCTCGGTAACCTCTTTTGTTCAATGTTTGACTTAAATAAGCAGACATCAGAGCAAGGATTTTAGTAGGGCTATCTCCTTGTCTAAATTCAGGGGCAGGGATGTCATCTTCACAGTAGAAAGCTGGTGCTGCTTGAGTTACAGTCTGATTGGTTGGAGCACTGACTTGTTGTGAGTAATGAGGTTGAGGGTCCTCAGGTTGTGGATAGGTACTAGCAAGGTTGGTGGGAGGTTGATACGGTGAATACTGGTGTGAAGCATAAGGTAATGGGTGTGAATCTCCTTGTGATGATGTTGTTGCTGGTTGGTGATAAGATGTTGGTGGCGGTGGCAGAATCGAGTACTGTGGGAAGCTTGGTGTTTGATACACGGATTGATATGAAGATTTGTGTCCTAAAGCGAGCTGAGAGTTGTGGTATGACAGTGTAGGATGGTTTGCCAATAATGCCATTGGTTCATGATAAGGTCCTTGAGAAATTCGGTTTTGGATCACATGCTTCTCATGTTGTTGTAAGAAAGCATAGAGTTGATCTAAATTGGACTTGTGGAGATCACGAATCATCTTGACATCAGTCACATATTGACTCCATTCAGGGGGTAGTGTGTTCAAAAACTTGGTGTTTAATTGAAACTGTTCAATCCTTAGATTATAGACATTCATGTCATTCATCAAAGTGGTAAAACGCCAGTAAAAATCATGAAGTGTCTCCCCTGGAAGGTATGTGAACCTATCAAACAAATCATACAGTTGACACTCTCGTTCTTGCTTAATGAGAGATGTCCCTTGTAGCAAAACCGCAAGTCGATCCCAAAGATTCTTTGCTACTCTATGTTCACTTACCATTCGAAAGATATCGGGTGGAAGGGCTTGAAGAATTGTCTGAACAGCCCTTCATCAGCATCTGCAATGATTTTATTGGCATCGGTTAACTCATGATACTCCCTTGGCCTTGTCACGTTGTTGACGGTAACCTCTCCCCAATCTAATGGTCCTTTATCAATCGATTGAAGCATAAGTCGACCATTTTGTTTGCCCATGATGTACGTTCTCATACGGCCTTACCATGCTTCAAATAGATCTTTGATGAGCAAAGGCGGGCGAGTATCGGTACCCGAAATGATCGATATATCGGTGAGTGAAGTCATAGTTGGCATAAATGAATGTGAATTCATTTTGTGATCCCTTGAAAAAAGATTATCAAAGATGATCGAACAATGAAATAAGGTTATGAGTTTTTTGTGTTGTTAACTAAAAGATGTTGTTATCTTGTTGTTGTGTTTGCTTTTGAAATTTTCCAAATTACCAAATTAAATGCCAAATAGAAGAAAATCCACTAAGTATCTAAAAAACAAGTTCTGTCGAAATGTTCTTTCTGTCGGAATACCCAGATCGGAATATCTTACTATCGGAATGCTTCGATCGTAATGCAAAGCTGTCAAAATGATTCAGATCGCAAAGTGCTTGTCGGAATGATTCAAATCGTAATGCTCAGATCGCAATGTAAAATTGTCAGAATGATGATGGTATCGGAATGCCTAGATCGCAATGCAAAGCTGTCGAAATGTTCAGATCGCAAAGCCTATCGGAATGCTCAGATCGCAAAGTCTATCGGAATGATTCAGATCGGAATATAGCTGATAAAATTTAGGCAGAGTAACGACTTAAAAACTTCCTTATTTGGTGAAAAACAGTAGGTAATGAGACTTGGTAATACCATAGCTATATAGATATATGTTTTGTGCTTATTTGACCGGGTCACTCGTCTCGTGACGATACCCGATGAAATAGATATGGCCGAAACGATAAAACATGTCAAAAAAGAACTGTTCGTAGTAAACGGTAGAAAACTTCAAATAATTGTATATTGACACCTAAATATGTAAAACTAAAAGTTGTAGCTAAACTTATGTAGAACACACACCAATAGGATGATTTTCTACGGATACACGGTTTGGAAATGGCGGGCAAAACGGTGGGACTGAAGTTGGCTGCGAAAAAAAGTCAACTCTTCTAAGTGATAGAATGGGTAATTGAGTTATGATAAGTATAAATTATGGCTAATTGGACTTATAATAAGTAAACTACATAAGTTAAGAATGATTTTGGTAAAAATAACTCATGTAGATTATTTATGGTTTAAGAGAAATGATCTAATCTACGAGACATGTCGGTAAATTGTAAGAATTTGATCATATTGAATTAATGTAAAACGTGTTGCTTTTTATAAAAAAACGAAATGGTAGGACCCACTTATCGGGAAGCATATACTCATTTATATACTGATGGTTATGTGACCCGAGAATCGACCATCGTGAAATATTAATTCGACATCATTTTGGGGAGTTTTAGAACCCGTAATGCATATAAGTGGTTTTGGGTCATAAAAGTCCGACATACACTTATAATGGTTATTGGGCCATTATTGAGCCTGATGTTAGGATTAATATATGAGTTCAAACCTGGTCATGTAATGGGCTTAAGTCATTGGACACTTAATGGGCCATTAGTAGACTAGTAATGGGCTTTGTTTATCAAGAAATGAATAACATTTTATAAATGTTGGATTTTTATTAAAAGTTTTATAAAGAGTTTATAAAACTTATGAAATGTCCAAACATACTAAAGTAAACTGTTTACATATATGTTTGACTTATGTATAGTCTCGAGCCTAAGACACATCTCGTCATTATAGGTTTCGTTCGGTCATATGTCGACCGTTGGGCATCTCGTTCTCGATCAATGAGCGATTGATATCTCGTGAAGTCGTGTATCGACTATTGGACGTTTGTTCCTTGATCTACGTGTAATAGCTATATCAGGTGAGTTCATAGCCTCGCTTTTACTGCTTTATATGTGTTTATAAACCCGCGAGGGGGAATACATGCTCTTGGTATAAAAATATATGATGTTTATATATATATATATGGTTTTGAGAGAATACATGTTTATGACTAAACATGTGGTTTGCTATATGCTATGAACGAATACATGTTGTTGTAAATGAATGCAAGATGTTTGATTATATGCTTTTGAAAGATGAACACAAGCATTGATTGTATTGATTGTGAAGCGCTATTTGCTAAGTGCTGTATTGCCGAAATTTGAAAGTCCCTAAAACCCATGAACCGTTAACTGCCCTTGTTGGGTAGGCGCTGGTACAGACAGATGGATCCATCGGGGATGGCCCCCACCTGGGCAGGTCGCACCTGTGGGTTGGAGGCTCAGCCAGGTGTGTTGTATTAGAAGTAAGGGGGTATTCGGCAAAATACCTGACTAGGGCATTATACTTAAGGCTTCGGTGTCATGGCTTAGTAAAATAGCGTGGACTTTGGGTATTGCATGTGTTGCACTATCGACAGTGGATGAGATTCTTGTGTTCAAAAGCTTTATGATTTATTTAAAACTTATTATTGTTTATTTAAAAATCTATGAATTCACTCAACTGGTGTGTTGACATTTTAGCATGTATTCTCAGGTGTATAGGTTTAAGAGCAGCTGGAGCATCAAGCCGCGTGAGATAAGTAAAGGCAAAACAAACAATTTCCATTCGATACATTTAACAAATCTTTATTATTTCTTAAGGATTGTATAAATTGGTGGGACCTCTTTTTAGTTAACTCTGATTTAATAAAATTATCGAATGGTTTATTTTTATAAAACGTCTCTTTTGAGGTCGTTTTCTATGACTGTGTGTGATGTGCTATGAAGTAACACCCAATATTGATATTCCGCTGCCTTGTGAAATTGGGGGTGTTATAGATTGGTATCAGAGCACTAGTTATAGCGAACTAGGTCATTTTTAAAACCTAGACTATAACTGCTCTTTCGTAAAATTGTTTGATTGCCTTACAAAGTATCCGCGCGCTCATGGCTCTTAGAAACTAATGCTTGGTTGTGATAATGTGATCCTATGTAGAAATGGTTGTATGTATATGAATGTATATACTATGGTATTTAAGGGTATTGCGCATGAAGCAATGATCCTTGCGTGATTATCGTACATTTTATGATACGGTTTTATAGAGAGTTTGGCCTCGCCGCCAATCATCTTTCTCGATAACTAATTTATCCGAATGCGAGTATGAAACTCGTTTGATATATTGAGTACATATATATTGTTTCATAATATATCGCATATCGACTAATTTAAGCTCGATTATTGTCATCGCATCGTGATGTGCCATTTTAGGACATCTCCTTTTGGAACGTAACTGATAAACATATTATTTTATTTATGTACTCTTTATCATTTTTGAAGAATCATTTCTTCAAGGAGACATCTTCTACGTAATATAACGTTTAATTGAATTGTGTTTGATTACGTTTTGTGGCGAAAAGGAGGATGCCAATGTTGGACCTAAAATATATATATACCCAAATCAACTATATATAATTTGGGTACAACAAAGATATGCTCATAGTAGTCATTAGTTGAGAAATTTAATACTTTGTATTTAAATGGAATGGGACATTTAAATATATTGATTTTAAATCGCCCAACTATGTGTCGTTTAAGGTTCTCTTATTGAAATGGATTGGGACATTTGAATAAGAAAGTTTTAAACCACTAGAACTTAGATTGTCGATGGTTTCTTTATTCAGATGGAATGGGCGTTTGAATACAGAAATCATGGATTAAGTTTGACACCCTGTACTTTTCTTGGCATTTAATTTGGTTATGATATCGTGTTTTGTGACAGTATTATTGAGTAGGATGATTTATAATCGTCTTGTTGAAATAAATTGGGACGCCTTTTTATTTGAACAAGAAAGTTATAAGTTCTCGAACCATAAATTTATAATTCTTGTTTACATGGATTGGGACGCCTTTGGATGTAAACAATGATTTATAAACGAGTGGGCTCAAGTGTGCCTGACTTAGTGTGTGATTATTTTGTATACGGACGTATTTCTTTGACTCGTGATTCGTTAGTATGAATCATTCATTACCGTCGTATTTATGGTTATTATTGATTATCGTCTATGTACGAGTAACCCATTAGTCTTCTATCGAGTTATGATTTTTCTTTATGGACCATTTCTAATGTGTCCTGACTATCATGAGCTTTATAAGCTAATCATTAAGAATCATTACCCGTTATGAGAATAGACAACTTGTCTAATCGACACTAAGATTTAAGTATGTACTAGTAGATCAACCGATGGTTAAGTTATCACCGACAACTCATCGTGAATGAAACGATTTTGAAATTTTGCTTGTTATCATCGATGGTTCATCGAATAAATTTTTTTAAACGTAACAAAAATATATTTTGGGTATGAATCCATTTGTGAGCACCCTGTAATATCTTTTGGGTATGGATCCATTTGCGAGCACCCTGCAATGTCATTTGGGTATAGATCCGTGTGTGAGCACCCTCTGATGACGAAAATATTGTTCGATATGCATCTATGCAATCAACATGGTGAACATCCTTTAACTTGCAAACTTTCCTTTGACTAGACTTATCTAAAAATCCTATCAAATATTCTTATTTATCATGGCTTGGCTACTTAGTAAGCATGATTTAACTTGATTGAACTTATTTTATTTGGCATGGCTTGGCTATTTTGCGAGCATGTCGTAATGTGATTATATGTGCCCAGAGATGGCTTTTGTATTTCATTTGGATCGTAGTTCCTCCGATCGAGTAATGTATACTTCGAACGATTTCCGTGTCGATAAATTCCCTTTTGACGAAATAGGCATGCGTGTTTGAGATCATGCCAATAGGTGATTTTGTACGACTAGTAATAATTACCTCGTCTTGAATATTTTGTAAGTTTTCCATGGAATTATGTACTATCAATGTGAATTTTTCTTTGACGTAATTGCTTTATGAGACCCGTGTACGATATGTGTTTCGATTTGATCGATGTGGTCACCGATGTTTTGAATTGATTTTCACATTGGAAGTTTCCTAAATGCGCTCATTTCTTTCGACTCTTCACTTGTAATGTATAATTTTTTGAACTTATATAGGCTGCCACAAGTTTGATAAGCTAGCAGTAACGTACCTTGAAGCACTTCCTAAAATTGATCTCAGCTGTTAATTTTTCGCTTCCAATGGCTTTTTCTTCGAGTTATGTATTATTCATTTCTTTATAATGATTGAAGCTACATCCAAGCCATCCATTTGTGCCCATTATGTATACTCGTTGCTTTGGCTTTTGTTCATCCATCGCTCGTTAGGAACCTCGGCAATGACTTGTCCATTCCTTACATCTTCGCCATTTAACCGTAGACGATTGAGACGAATTAAGCGCTGGGACATCGCTTCCTAAAGGGGTAGATAATGTAGTTACCCGAACTTTAAAATCAACATTTAGACCGAGTTCTAATATTATTTCTAATATTCAGACAAATATTTATTAATCAACTTTTATTTGTCAAGATCACTTTTGCAAATAATATTGAAAACTATTGACTAACCGACAAGGTTAGGGTTTTAACGTATCAAATACATGTCATTTAGTATTTATCGGTAAAGTTTGTCTGTCATCGATCGTAAATTTCCTCGTTATGACATAGAAATATTTTCTATTGGCGTCGTCTTAATTTTTCGTTTTACTAGCATTATTCGTAATTTACGCTAAACCTTTAGCCGTCGTTCGTTTATTTAACGCGTTATCGTATTTTAAATTATAAGCCCTCATTTATTATATCAATATATAAATGTTCTCCAAATGTCAATGTTTTTATTTTATATTGAGCGTTTATTTTTCGTGGTTTAGTGCATATCTTTTAAATCGCGTAACTTTCAAAATATCGGGCTTCGATAATACCCGCTTTTACAAATTGTGGGTAACTTCTTAACTAATAAAACAAATATTAACAACACTATCCACTTCAATGTGGCGTGTCACATTTTGCAACAAGAAAGGATACGTGTCCTAATTGTATATTAACTTTTACATAAAACTAAACCAACACTTCATTCTTACAAATTAACAATCTCTCTATCATTGATCTTCTCCTGCCGTGACTCATGAAAACAAAACCACACATGGCATATTTTATTTCTTATTATTTTGATAAGACGCAAACGACTCACGGGAATCAGATTTATTCACTATATTCGTATGAAATCACATGTTTTTCCCTATTGATGGTTTACCTCAAATATAAGCTACTCCATCACTTTCTATTGTAAGGATCACTATTTTGTTTTTGTTTATTGATTTCTTAGTATGAGCAAGCTTTTTATTTGCATAAATTAGATGTATTCATATGGTTTACACACTCATCTTGTAAAATTTGGGATATTGTACATAGTGGTTAGACATTTCAAACAATAGAAAACATGTTTGTTAAAAGTATGTTGGGACTGATTTTGGGACAGCAGTAGAAACGTCTTTTTTGGTGAAAAACAGTAGGTAATGAGACTTGGTAATACCATAGCTATATAGATATATGTTTTGTGGTTATTTGACCGGGTCACTCGTCTCGTGACGATACCCGATGAAATAGATATGGCCGAAACGATAAAACATGTCAAAAAAGAACTGTTCGTAGTAAACGGTAGAAAACTTCAAATAATTGTATATTGACACCTAAATATGTAAAACTAAAAGTTGTAGCTAAACTTATGTAGAACACACACCAATAGGATGATTTTCTACGGATACACGGTTTGGAAATGGCGGGCAAAACGGTGAGACTGAAGTTGGCTGCGAAAAAAAGTCAACTCTTCTAAGTGATAGAATGGGTAATTGAGTTATGATAAGTATAAATTATGGCTAATTGGACTTATAATAAGTAAACTGCATAAGTTAAGAATGATTTTGGTAAAAATAACTCATGTAGATTATTTATGGTTTAAGAGAAATGATCTAATCTACGAGACATGTCGGTAAATTGTAAGAATTTGATCATATTGAATTAATGTAAAACGTGTTGCTTTTTATAAAAAAAAGAAATGGTAGGACCCACTTATCGGGAAGCATATACTCATTTATATACTGATGGTTATGTGACCCGAGAATCGACCATCGTGAAATATTAATTCGACATCATTTTGGGGAGTTTTAGAACCCGTAATGCATATAAGTGGTTTTGGGTCATAAAAGTCCGACATACACTTATAATGGTTATTGGGCCATTATTGAGCCTGATGTTAGGATTAATATATGAGTTCAAACCTGGTCATGTAATGGGCTTAAGTCATTGGACACTTAATGGGCCATTAGTGGACTAGTAATGGGCTTTGTTTATCAAGAAATGAATACCATTTTATAAATGTTGGATTTTTATTAAAAGTTTTATAGAGAGTTTATAAAACTTATGCAATGTCCAAACATACTAAAGTAAACTGTTTACATATATGTTTGACTTATGTATAGTCTCGAGCCTAAGACGCGTCTCGTCATTATAGGTTTCGTTCGGTCATATGTCGACCGTTGGGCATCTCGTTCTCGATCAATGAGCGATTGATATCTCGTGAAGTCGTGTATCGACTATTGGACGTTTGTTCCTTGATCTACGTGTAATAGCTATATCAGGTGAGTTCATAGCTTCGCTTTTACTGCTTTATATGTGTTTATAAACCCGCGAGGGGGAATACATGCTCTTGGTATAAAAATATATGATGTTTATATATATATGGTTTTGAGAGAATACATATTTGCGACTAAACATGTGGTTTGCTATATGCTATGAACGAATACATGTTGTTGTAAATGAATGCAAGATGTTTGATTATATGCTTTTGAAAGATGAACACAAGCATTGATTATATTGATTGTGAAGCGCTATTTGCTAAGTGCTGTATTGCCAAAATTTGAAAGTCCCTAAAACCCATGAACCGTTAACTACCCTTGTTGGGTAGGCGCTGGTACAGACAAATGGATCCATCGGGGATGGCCCCCACCTGGGCAGGTCGCACCTGTGGGTTGGAGGCTCAGCCAGGTGTGTTGTATTAGAAGTAAGGGGGTATTCGGCAAAATACCTGACTAGGGCATTATTATACTTAAGGCTTCGGTGTCATGGCTTAGTAAAATAGCGTGGACTTTGGGTATTGCATGTGTTGCACTATCGACAGTGGATGAGATTCTTGTGTTCAAAAGCTTTATGGTTTATTTAAAACTCATTATTGTTTATTTAAAAACCTATGAATTCACTCAACCGTTGTGTTGACATTTTAACATGTATTCTCAGGTTTATAGGTTTAAGAGCAGCTGGAGCATCAAGCCGCGCGAGATAAGTAAAGGCAAAACAAACAATTTCCATTTGATACATTTAACAAATCTTTATTATTTCTTAAGGATTGTATAAATTGGTGGGACCTCTTTTTAGTTAACTCTGATTTAATAAAATTATCGAATGGTTTATTTTTATAAAACGTCTCTTTTGAGGTCGTTTTCTATGACTGTGTGTGATGTGCTATGAAGTAACACCCATTGTTGATATTCCACTGCCTTGTGAAATTGGGGGTGTTATACCCTTACCAACATACATTTGATTCTTAGAAAGTACAACTTTATCAGACTAAAAAACAAGACGAAAACCAAACTTATTCAAAAGCCATCCGGACACAAGATTCTTGCGAATCTCCAGAACATACAAGACTTTAGTCAACTTGAGCTTTTTCTCGGATGTCATCTTCAAAATAACATCTCCTTCGCCCTTGATATCAGCAGTTGCAGAGTTGCCCATGTAAAACTTCTCTCCATTGTCAACCGCTCTGAAAGAGTGAAACATACTCTTGTCAGCACACACATGACGGGTTGCCCCAGTATCAACCCACCAATCATTATTATTAGAACCTACCAGGTTAACTTCAGAGATCATGGTAACGACATCAGACACCATAGCAATCATGTCCACATTATCATTCACCATATTAGCCTCGCGTGGAGTCACCCGCTTTGGCGCTTTGCAATTAGCAGCACGATGACCTGGCTTGTCACAGTTGAAGCAATTTCCTTGGAACTTCTGCTTCGCAATTCCAGCCTTAGGAGCAAGGTACTCAGACTTCCCTTTGCTCTTCTTGTCATTCTTCCTTTTCCAATGCTCTTGCCTTTAGACTTTGAAGAAGACGAACCATGCTCAACCATATTTGCCTTGGCAGAATCAGGTGTATAAGTGTTTTTCTGAGCCAGCTTTTTGTCCTCTTCAATACGAAGACGAACAACCAAGTCTTCAACAGTCATCTCCTTTCGCTTATGCTTCAAGTAGTTTTTAAATTCTACCCAGCTTGGAGGTAACTTTTCAATGATAGCAGCAACTTGAAAAGTTTCACTCAAAGTCATACCCTCAGCATGAATGTCGTGTAGCAAAACCTGCAGATCTTGAACCTGAGTTATCACACTCTTTGAATCAACCATCTTGTAATCCAAAAAGCGAGCTACCACAAACTTCTTTGTACCAGCATCCTCAGTTTTGTACTTGCGTTCCAAGGACTCCCATAATTCTTTTTGGCAGTCTTAGTCTTGCAGTACACATTGTACAAAGAGTCCACCAAACCATTCAGAATATAGTTGTGACACAAGAAGTCTGAATGTTTCCATGCTTCAACAGCTTGCACGGCTTGTTGATTTTCGGGTACACCTTCTTTAGGAGGTTCCACCTGAGGTACAGTCTCCTTTAAGAACTTCGCAAGGTTCAAAGTAGTGAGATAAAAGAACATCGTCTGCTGCCACCTCTTAAAATTCTGTCCATTGAATTTTTCTGGTTTTTCAGCATGATTAGCAACTGTGTGGGTAACTGGCGCATCAGTTACTTTCACACTAGTAGTTGCAGGAATTTCAGGAGTGCTAGTAGACATTCTGAAAGATCAAACAAGATCAAAACACAAACAGTTAGACAACTGTTATAAATCTGTATATAAAATTCAATCGTGATCTCTATATACTTATAGTAGATCTGCTTCAAAGAAACTCAATCTTGGTTTCAATGAATCAGATGCAATTATCAAAAAATATCAGTTTAACAGAAACACAATCTTGGTTTCAATAAACTGATTAGAACAAGTGCTAAAAAAACCGTTAACTGTTAATAAAAATTTGTAAATTAATACTGATTTCCAGTGAAACTCAATCCTAGTTTCGGCAGAAACAGTTTATAAATAAATCTGATAAAATTATTAATCCGATTTTAATAAAAGTTTTAATTCTGTTAAACAGAATCTGTTTTAAGATTATAGGAAACGGTGTACACTTTTATTATAAAATCGAATTTACAATAAAATAACAGAAATTAAATTGACAGAATTTAAATGACAGAAAGTAATTAACAGTAATGAAGAAAGCAGTAAAACAAAGACGAGGCACGTGTTTAACACGCTTCCCTTAAAACAGTTTCGCCGTCTGTTTCCCAGGGTACAACGTCCAAAGCTGTTGTACAGCCGGACTAAACAAACTTGCCTGAAAGATCACGGAAGCCTTGCGTGTTTCTGATCGACGAGCTGCTGAAAAACGAACTGGTAATGGAGTAAAGAAAAAGCTGCGTTTTTCTGATGATAAAAACTGAATGAGAATGGTTTATTTTATAGCTAATTCATGTCTTGGTCACCAAGACAGAATATATGCTTCTAAAATAACCAGACATACAAATCTATTAAAAATAAACACGATTTGCATATATTTCAGAAACACAGGAAAATTCTGTCATGACTTAATAAGAAAGTCTATATCTATTCGATGTATAGAATTTTCTGGAAACAAAAATCGAATTTGCAGCAAAAAAGATACCGAAATCTGCCCGCACCCAAGCCAGTTTTTGGAGCTGCATTCGTGTCCGCAGGTCGCGCGCTCGTGACAAGTTCAGTAGCTTCGAACCCGTTTTTGGCCTAGAAATCCCACTTTCTGCACCCCCCTGCGCGCGCGTAGGCGTGGGAGTAAAAACCCACAAATGAATATTGTAGTGTAGAAACTAGGATTTCCTTATAAACATGTTTTCACTTCATGTTTCAAGCAATGTGGGACAAATATTTTTCCAAATATTGTGTTTCACGTGACTCACTTTGAGACACGATATCTCATTCATATTAACTCCATATTGGACATACTTTAGCTCGTTGCGAAGCTCTCTTCAAGGAGAACGCAAAGCAACTAAGTACTACGAATATATATAACATATACATATATAAAATTATGTCCAAAGTATTGTAAAAACCATAGTTTACAAAACATTTTCCAACACATATACTACATACTTTTAGGATTATACTTTACTAATGCAAAGTATGTAATTTTTTTCTTTTTGTCTGGATCATTATGTAGTACCAATCATGTAAAACCCATCGCTATTCTGCGACTTTGAATATCACGTTGTTAAACGTCTCGCTAAATGATTTTATTTTCTTGTAGTGGTGAACAATTATATAACATAGGGAGTAAATGAATTTGAAACCAAAAAGTTATAAAATACCATCTTATTTATTGATTTGTACCGACTTTAAACATTTACTTTTTTATCTCGTGACTTTACCATTGTACTTTCAAATTCGTTTCGACTATACCAATATAAGCATGAAATGACTATATTACCCTTGTCTTCTTTTACATAATTACATTTGTTGCCATAATTTAATTTGATTTCGTAATGTAAAGTTAATTTATGTTTTTTGGAATTCTGATTAACAACACTACCTATGAGTGACCTAATAATTAACCTGAATAAGTTTTTGACATCAATTCTCATTGACTCTTGATAAAACAAAGGTATGATACTAGTATGTATGTTATCCCAAAGAAGGAAATACATCATCCATGGATGGCAGCTCAAACTCCAATCTTTACATCATTCCCGATACCACATCAGATCCATCATCGATATGGCGTCCTTGCATCACCATAGCCACCATTTGAACCACCTTATACCACCAATAACCACCAGATCCATCATCGATATGGCGTCCTTGCATCACCAGTTCACCACGATACCACATCACCACTGCCGTCGTTATATCATCAACACAACCGTAACCGTTTCCCCAGATCTGTTGTGACCATCGATGATACCACCTTAGAGTTTCTTGAACCTGTAAAATGAGTAGGGTATCATTCAGGTGAAGCTCTTGTTCTCGTATACCCACTGTTACTTTTTACTTTTGAATGCTTCATGTAACAACAAAACCAAAATGATGGACCACAAGTTTGTGAACTCCTGACTACTGTATATAGATTCATATGTTTTTCAAGTATATATGCTATTAATTAATTTATTATTTGTAGAGATATGTTTCGTCTTCCAAGTTTAATCAAGTGAAGAAGATAAACTTACATGGGTCAATGTCAATCAGTCTTGTGATAGCTTGAATATATTGGATCAATTCTTTGTGCGTCCCATAAGTGGTCCATTTGCTTAGCAAATTGTATGATATTTTCTTATTATCTTGGAAACTTGTTTCAAATCGGATATTGACTAGTACAAGGGTATATTAGTCAACTAAAAGGGTAAAATAGTCATTTCATGCTTATATTTGTATAGTCGAAACGAACTTAAAAGTACAATGGTAAAGTCACGAGATAAAAAAGTAAGTGTTTAAAGTCGGCACAAATCAATAAGTAAGATGGTATTTTATAACTTCTACCCAAGATTATAAGGATGTTGATGGTTTTCACCCTTTATCCATATAGCTTATTGATAGGTGTGAAAACACCCATCCTTTTACCACTTAATTCTGGATAAAACAAGACCAAAACACGTATTTAATATCATTTGTTTGGAATTATGCGTGGTTTTTGTGTTTTTGTGTTTTCAGAGTCAACCGGATGAATATTGAAGAAAACATGGGATTGCACGGGTTTTATCGAAGAAAAAGACTCAAGACGAAGTCTATTGTCCAAAAGATGCAAAAGATTTGAAGTCATTGTGCCTATTTGAAGATTTATCGAAGAATAGAGCCAAAGATGGAAGATTCATACATGTCGAAGAACTCGAGTCTATTAAACAAAAGATTATAAGACGAGTTGGAATTATTCACCGACACTTCTCAAAATCCAAAGTCGGAAACGTTTATGAAAAGAAACGTGAAGACTAAAAGAAGAAAGAAGAAAAGAAGCCCAAAACCAAGCCCATTCACAAAGCCCACAAAGACTTGCCTATATATAGGGCCTTACTTCACAAAAATTCACACTTAGTCTTTTAGTTAGTTTTTAGTTTTTAGATTTCTCTAGTTTTAGAGAGAGAAAGTTCTAAACTTTCTCTCACTAGATTTCATCTTTTTCTTTCAAGATCAAAACTTTTTTATTATCTTTAATTAATCAAGTCTAGTTTTCAAGTTTTTAATCTTTAATCTTTAATCTCATCCTTCCTTTCTTTTACTTTGATTGATTTTGGTACAAATCTAGTATGATCCGTGTTGTTCATCAATGATTTGTGCTTAAAAAGTTGATTTCTTTTTATGTTTCCTTAAGTTTATACACTAATAAGCTTTAATATCCTTGTTCTTATTGGCTTATTTGTTGATTTACCTTATTTACTTCTTAAAGTTTTTATAAAAAGTTCATCTTTTTATCATTTGATTTATGCTTTTGCTTATTTGAAGTTAGATAAGTTGTTCTTAAGTGCTTATTTGATTAGCTTATATTGGATTCGAGCTTGTTGGAGATTGGCTTATTCTATAGCTTATTCCCTAGCTTAAAGTTTCGGTTTAGCACCATTTTCGGAAAGGGCAAAACCCCTTTCCGATCGGGTTTTCCGACCAAGGCACCCCCTATTCCGATCGTAGGATCGGAAAAGGGTTTATTTGCATTCCGATTTGAGCATTTTGTTGATATTCCGATCGTATCAATTTTACGTATTCCGATTGGTAAGTTTCTGAATATTCCGATTGGTAAGTTTCTGAATATTCCGATTGTGGATTTTATGAGTATTCCGATCACACCACTTTTAGGGTATTCCGATTGCACCTCTTTTCCATATTCCGATCAGTATAGATTCTCGACATTCCGATCATTCAATCGGAATACATTCCGATTACACCCATTTTTTTGGTTATTCCGATTGAGTTGTTTTGTTGTTCTCCGTTCTTACTTTCTTTTAGTAGTTTCCAATTAAGTTCTTATTTTTTACAAAGTTTTCCAAGTGTTAGTTTTTATTGAATGTCCATTTATTTTTCTAGTATAATCTTTAAGTTTTCAAACTTTTATTTTTAAGCTTGTCTTTTACTTTAATCATTTAAAGCTTTAAGTTTACTCTTCGACACTTAATTATTTGTCATTAGTTTAAAATAGATAAACAACCAAACTCCTTTTTATTAACCAAGAACAAATCATTCCACTAAGAGCTGAGATCAATTCGAGAGAATATCGAGATTAAATCTGAACCCTATACAAAACGCATGTATCAAATGGCGCCGCTGCCGGCTCTTCTCGTTAAGATCAAAAGTTTTTTGTGAGAACTTGGATTTTGGGATCCGTTCCCCGTGAACGTTACTTTTTCATAAAAAAATTCAAAAACACTAAAAAATATAAAATTTTCAAAAATCCTAAAAAGTAAAAAACATAAAAACCAAAAATATTTTTGCTTTGCTTTTCTTTGTTCGTTCTTTTGCAGGTGTATGCGCACTCGATCCACGTCTTATCAAGAGCCCGAGCCTCTCGATAACTTAGACATGGCCGGTGTACAAAACAAAAACAACATACCACCTCCAAACAATAATAACAACAACAACCCACCTTTCAACAACATGAATAATAACAACAACAATGAGCCTCAACCGGATAATCGGCCGATGATTGAACTGCTGCAAGCTCATGTAGATGGCAACACTGATCCAATTGTCATACCTCCAATTGCCGCCAACAACTTTGAGCTAAAATCAGGCTTTATCCAGATGGTCTCCGCTCAACCATTCTTGGGACGTACCATTGATGACCCACATGACCATATCAAGAGATTCTTGCAACTCACCAACACGGTCAAATTCAATGGTATTCCACAAGAGGTTATCAGGTTACAACTTTTTCCCTTTTCTTTAGAGGGACAAGCCCGATATTGGCTTGCTAAGGAACCGCCACAGAGTATTCTCTCGTGGACGGATTTGGAAACCAAGTTTATCAATTACTTTTTCCCACCCTCTCGTACTACCGCTTTGCGGAATGAAATCATAAATTTTGGACAAAAGTACGATGAGTCGTTCAGTGAATCTTGGGATCGTTTTAAAGATCTTTTAAGAAAATGCCCACAACATGGTTTTACCAAAGTACATCAAATTAATACTTTTTACAATGGTTTAAGCATGAGTGACCAAGATTCACTAAACAGTGCCTCGGGGGGTAATCTTTTGGCTAAGACTTCCAATGCTGCTTGGGATATCATTGAGAATAAATCTCGTGTGCAAACCAAGAGTGTTCGGACCAATGTCGCTAGTGCTAGCACTAGTGACAGCGACAAGCGACTTGACAAAATCACTACGCTTCTTGAATCGCTTATTACCCACACCGTTAACAACACCAACAGCAGCAACGCTAAAAACGCTCAAGTTAACGCTGTCAGCCAACCTTGTGAGATATGCGGTGGTTCTCACTCTTACACCACTTGTACTGCCACCCAAGAATACCCTGCTGAGAATGTGAATGCAGCTTATGGCACCTATCCTCAACCCGCTTATCAAGCTAGACCTCAAGGTGACCGTAATTTGCTTAGCTACCGCTCCAACAACTACCTCTCACCACCCGGTTTTCCACCAAACAACCCAAACCAACAACAAAACCTCAATCGCCCCCCTCAGCAACAGCAACAACCTCGTACACCTTACATACCACCTCATAAACAGCAACAACCACCTCAACGTAACAACCAAGTTTACCAACAACCTGCTTATCAACCACCCGCATACAATGCTCCTCCAAACCAACCCATTGCATTACACCAAGAGGTTGCAACCTACATGAGGACCAATGATGTGATCGTGGAAAATCTACAACAGGAAGTGCGCAACTTGAAAGCAGACTTGGTCAAACAAGGAAACGATCTGAGAGCTGACATGAGAAACACGTTGGATAGCCAAACGAATGACTTGAAAAACATGATGGCTAGTTTCTTCCAAGGTAATCAACCCTCTTCTTCGGGTACTCTTCTGAGTAACACCGTTGCGAATCCAAGAGGGGAGATGAAAGCAATCACCACTCGTAGTGGCAAAGGTACCAAGGAACCCGAGCTTCCTATACCTCCACCGGTGGTTGTGACTAAGGAGAACGAGTCACCTGCTCCTATTCCTCATCCTTCTCCTTCACCAATTTCTCCACCTCCTACTTCTACCCCTCCTCCACCCAAGGATGTGAGTGATCCTATTCCTCCAAAGCCTTCCTCTTCTTCCAATATACCTTATCCATCTAGGTTGAGGAAAGAGAAGCTCAAAAGCAAGGACGATATTCAGGTTTCTAACTTTCTTAAAATGTTTAAACAACTGAATTTTAACATCTCCTTCGCTGAGGCTCTCGCTCACATGCCTAAGTACGCGAAAATGTTTAAAGATCTTCTGAGTGACAAGGAAAAGCTTCTTGATATTGCCAACACCCAACTTAATGAGAATTGCTCCGCAGTGCTCTTAAGGAAATTGCCAACCAAGCTTGGTGATCCGGGTCGTTTCTTAATCCCTTGCAATTTCCCGGGAGTAGAGAATTGCATGGCCCTAGCCGATCTAGGTGCCAGTATTAATCTTATGCCTCTAAGCGTTTGGAAGCAATTATCTCTCCCAGAGCTAGTCCCCACCAAAATGACTTTGGAATTAGCTAACCGTACGGTTGCTTATCCAGTGGGGATAGCCGAAGACGTCTTTGTAGGAGTCGACAAATTCACTTTTCCTGCCGATTTCGTCGTCGTCGACTACGAGATGGACCTCGTGTTCCCTTGATCGTGGGTCGTCCATTCCTGAGGACCGGTCGCACTCTCATCGATGTTGAAGCCGGTGAGCTTATCATGAGAGTGGGTGACGATAAAATCGTCTTCAACATGGGAAAGTTGTCTAAACAACCTTATTCCAACGAGAGTGTTAATTGTATTGACGTTCTTGATGAGGCTTGTGAAGAACACTTCCAAAATGCTTGCAAAAGTATTCCTACCTCTCTTCCCAATGTTGAAACCGTTGCCTCTATTGATTCATCACTGTCTCTATTTGGAGAAAGTGATTTGTTTTGGAACAATCTTGAAGACACCATGGGAGATGTGAACTTAGCTAATGATGATTCTTCCACCGATGGGGATGAAGACATGAATTTCTTTGACAATCTTCTCAACGAAGACAATCCTTCTCCTCCATCTCCCACGGTCATTGCTATCGATACTCCGATTTTGAAAACGCCTCCCGTCGAAAATCCTCCGGATTTAGAACTTAAGGAGTTGCCGCCCCATCTCGAGTATGTATTTCTTGAAGAAGAGAAGAAGTCGCCAGTCATCATTGCTAAGGACCTAAAGGAAGAAGAAAAATCTCGCCTCATCGCCGTGCTTAAAGATCACAAAAAAGCGATTGCTTGGAAAATTTCTGATATTCGCGGAATTGATCCTCACTTCTGCACACACAAAATTCTCATGGAGGACGACTTTAAGCCCACAATTCAAAGCCAACGAAGGGTGAATCCAAAAATACATGAAGTCATCAAAACAGAGGTTATCAAACTTCTTGATACGGGTATGATTTACCCTATTTCGGATTCACCATGGGTTAGTCCAATCCATTGTGTGCCCAAGAAGGGCGGAATAACCGTTGTTCCCAATGAACACAACGAGTTGATTTCCACTCGTCTCGTTACTGGGTGGAGAGTTTGTATAGACTACCGCAAACTCAATGATGCCACGAGAAAGGATCATTTCCCTCTACCTTTTATGGACCAAATGCTTGAACGTTTAGCGGGTAATGAATATTACTGCTTTCTTGATGGTTTCTCGGGTTATTTCCAAATACCCATCGATCCCCAAGATCAAGAGAAGACAACATTCACTTGTCCCTATGGCACATTTGCTTACAAAAGAATGCCTTTTGGCTTATGTAATGCGCCCGGGACTTTCCATAGGTGCATGTTAGCTATCTTCCATGACATGGTTGAACAAACCATGGAAGTCTTCATGGACGATTTCTCGGTTTTCGGGGATTCCTTCTCTTCTTGCCTTGCCAATTTGGAACGTATGCTTAAGCGGTGCGAAGACACTCGCCTTGTTCTGAATTGGGAAAATGCCATTTTATGGTAAAAGAAGGCATCGTGCTGGGACACAAGATCTCGAAAGCCGGTCTTGAAGTCGACCGTGCTAAAGTCGATGTTATCGCTAAGTTGCCTCCACCTTCAACCGTGAAGGGTGTGAGAAGTTTTTTGGGTCATGCGGGCTTCTACCGTCGATTCATCAAAGATTTTTCTCAAATCGCTCGCCCGATGACCCACCTCTTGGAAAAATATACTCCTTTTATCTTTTCCAAAGAGTGTCTTGAAGCCTTCAACTCGCTTAAGGATAAGCTAACTAAGGCACCCGTCTTGGTTACCCCTAATTGGGAGCTTCCCTTTGAGTTGATGTGCGATGCTAGTGATTTTGCTATTGGAGCGGTTCTGGGACAAAGAGTGAACAAACACTTCCAACCGATCCATTACGCTAGCAAGACAATGACTGGGGCTCAATTGCATTATACGACAACCGAAAAAGAGCTTTTAGCTGTTGTCTATGCCTTTGAAAAGTTCCGCCCCTATCTTGTCCTTTCCACCACAATCATTTACACCGATCATTCCGCGTTGAAGTACTTGTTGACAAAGCAAGATTCCAAACCAAGACTTCTTCGCTGGGTTTTGCTACTCCAAGAATTTAAAATAGAAATTCGCGATAAAAAAGGAGCTGAAAACCTAGCCGCGGATCATCTCAGTAGACTTGAGGATCCTTACCAGGGGGATCATCCGAACAAAGAAATCAATGATTCTTTTCCCTTGGAGACCTTAATGTCTATCAACTCGACTACTGACGAAACCCCGTGGTTTGCGGACATTGCAAACTACTTGGTGGGTGGAATTCTCGTTGACGGGTTAACATCTCAGCAAAAGAAAAAGTTCTTCAAAGACATCAAGACTTACTTTTGGGATGACCCTTATCTTTTCAAACAATGTGCCGACTTGATTATTCGCCGATGTGTTGATGGACCGGCAGCTTTCGAAATCCTTGATGCTTGCCACAAAGGACCCACCGGTGGTCACTTTGGTCCCAACTACACCGCCAAAAAAGTGTTTGATTCGGGATTTTATTGGCCCACCATCTACCGTGATGCTCACGAGATGGTTAAACGATGTGATGCTTGCCAAAAACAAGGCACGATCACACATAAAGACGAGATGCCTCAGAATTTCATACAAGAATGTGAAATCTTTGATGTTTGGGGTATCGACTTTATGGGGCCATTCCCTTCATCTAAAGGAAACAAATACATCCTTGTAGCCGTTGACTACATTTCAAAGTGGGTTGAAGCCAAAGCTTTACCTACTAATGATGCAAGGGTGGTTTGTAACTTTTTGAAATCGCTGTTCGCTAGATTCGGCGTTCCTCGTGCTATTATCAGTGACCGCGGGACTCATTTTTGCAATGATCAATTTGCAAGAGTCATGGCTAAGTATGGTGTCAATCACCGTCTTTCCACCGCCTATCATCCCCAAACCAATGGGCAAGCTGAGATATCCAACCGTGGATTGAAGCGAATTTTGGAACGTACTGTGGGAGAGTATCGTGCCGCGTGGGCTGATAAGTTAGATGATGCTCTGTGGGCTTTCCGTACTGCTTATAAGACTCCGATCGGCTGTACACCTTATCGTCTTGTGTACGGGAAAGCATGCCACCTTCCCATCGAGCTGGAACATAAGGCGCACTGGGCCTTGAAGTGGGCTAACTTCGACATCAACAAAGCCGGTGATCATCGCAAGAGTCAACTCAACAAACTCAACGAACTGAGAAATGAAGCTTATTAGAACTCGCTGATCTACAAAGAGAAGACGAAGACCCTTCATGACGCAAAAATCAAAAACCGAGAGTTCCACGTTGGTGATCAAGTCTTACTTTTTAACTCTCGGTTGAAAATCTTCCCTGGCAAGTTGAAGAGCCGCTGGTCTGGTCCATTCACCGTTGCCAAAGTCTTTCCGTATGGGACCATTGAGCTTTCTCAGCCAAATGGGCCCAATTTCAAGGTGAATGGCCAGCGTCTGAAGTTGTACTTTGGTGAGGACATCTCTCAGGAGATGATTCCATCCCTCACCACGTTCCCCATGAACTAATTTTGGGTCAAGTCAGGCTCGTGACTCGGTTATAAAAAACAAGCGCTCCTCGGGAGGCAACCCGAGTATCTATCCTTTTATGTTTTTACCTCCTAAGTGTAGGGGGACCTCTATAGGTGTTTGTATTTGTGTGGTGATGTGATTGCAGGGAAGATTGCACTCTTGGAACCTTTGAAGAACCGTTCTTCCGTGTTATCCGAAATCCGGTTCTATCTCTCAACTATCGTGATTCAATTTTCATCATACTCACATATTGAAATTGATCACTTTAGTCGCCTCTTCCTTAATTTAAGTTAACCAACGTGCACAATGTCATAAGTGTAGGGGAAACTTTTCCCACATGCTTAAACATTGAGGACAATGTTTATCTTAAGTGTAGGGGGACTTCTATCGAAGTTTTAAGTGGACTTTTCCATGAAAATGCCTTCATTTAACCGGAAAATCATCTTTTTCAACATTTTTCAAATTTTTAATTAACTTTGGCCATATAGTCGTAATTTTTACAATTTCTATCGTTGCTTTCATATGTATATATCCCGCAATAAAGTCAAAAATATTAATAAAGTGGTGTAGCTAGTTTAGAAGTCTTTGACATATTAGGCCCGTTGCGATTATTTTGACTCAACCCGAATAGACTTATCTAAGTTTATTCTAGCTAGTATCCTTAACCATGTATACCTTAATTGGTTTATTAGGCTAAGTGTCCACGAGTCTCATTACTTGAGATTTTAAATTGTGGAGGACGAGAGATGATAGAGTCGATTATAAGTCGGTATTCTTGCGCAAGCTCACTTGGTGTAATTATTTGCCTATTCTCCCATCACTTGCTAATAAATTATCTACAATAAGTAAGGTCGTACGATTTAAAAGGTTACTTAGCTTCTAGCCCAAGATCGTTTAAAAGTTTCTCGGTAATGATAAGAGTTCATAGCCAAGGCATAACTTATGAAGCGGGGCGCGAAGATTGGCGAGTCCGAAAAGGCCCTAACAAGGCATGAGGATTCCATTTCATTGCTGAAGATCCAAAGTGATGTGAAAAGCATTATTCCCAAAATCAATATGAAGGATCAAGAATCACGACGAAAAGCACTCAACTCCCATAAAGATCATGGAGAAGTCTATCCGAAAAGACCCTAACAAGGTATGAGGATAAATAGATCCAAGTCCGAAAAGGAGGCGGATCGTTGTATCTCGAAATCCCAAATAGAGATTGAAGAAATAATCATGAAGTCGTGGTCAACAAAGTTGGAGTAACCCTCAAAAGTCTCCAAAGTAAAGAAACTCTATTACGATGAGAAGACCATTATCTCAAGAACGTCTCTCAAAGATATGAAGTATGAAGTACATGCCAAATATCGGCCCGAGAAAGGTCTCAAATCGTGAACCGAGTTATGCCAAGATATGAACTTTTTGATATCCCGAGAAGTAGTTTTAAGAGATTTTGTCCTTTAGCTAACTATTGATCAAATCGTCCTACTTTGCTTTCAGCCTTATTAAACTATCAAAATAAGTCCAAAAATGCATCTTCATGATCATTCTAAGACAAAAATAAAATATAAGAGATACACCTAGGAATAAGGGAGTTTAAGCATATAATTAAGCCATGTGTGTACGTGTTTGAATTGATAACTTATAATAACAATGATCTCGTTTTTAAGCTTAGTTTGGGGAACGTGAAACTTGAGGGTGATAAATCTTCGCAGCACCGAAGCCCTAATGTAAGTCCTTGATCTCTTTGCAAGTTATTTCCATCCTTTTGTTTACTTTAAAGTTTTAATTTCTCTTAGTACTTTAATTTTTGTTTAGTAGTATTTTAATAAGGCCAAGGTTGATTGATTATGAGAAAAGTGTAAATGTGCTTTGTCACTTAGCATTGCATGAGGGCATGGCAATGGTTAAGTGTAGGGGAATTGATAGGTGTGAAAACACCCATCCTTTTACCACTTAATTCTGGCTAAAACAAGACCAAAACACGTATTTAATATCATTTATTTGGAATTATGCGTGGTTTTTGTGTTTTTGTGTTTTCAGAGTCAACCGGATGAATATTGAAGAAAACATGGGATTGCACAGGTTTTATCGAAGAAAAAGACTCAAGACGAAGTCTATTGTCCAAAAGATGCAAAAGATTTGAAGTCATTGTGCCTATTTGAAGATTTATCTAAGAATAGAGCCAAAGATGGAAGATTCATATATGTCGAAGAACTCGAGTCTATTAAACAAAAGATTATAAGACGAGTTGGAATTATTCACCGACACTTCTCAAAATCCAAAGTCGGAAACGTTTATGAAAAGAAACGTGAAGACTAAAAGAAGAAAGAAGAAAAGAAGCCCAAAACCAAGCCCATTCACAAAGCCCACAAAGACTTGCCTATATATAGGGCCTTACTTCACAAAAATTCACACTTAGTCTTTTAGTTAGTTTTTAGTTTTTAGAGAGAAAAAGTTCTAAACTTTCTCTCACTAGATTTCATCTTTTTATTTCAAGATCAAAACTTTTGTATTATCTTTAATTAATCAAGTCTAGTTTTCAAGTTTTTAATCTTTAATCTTTAATCTCATCCTTCCTTTCTTTTACTTTGATTGATTTTGGTACAAATCTAGTATGATCCGTGTTGTTCATCAATGATTTGTGCTTAAAAAGTTGACTTCTTTTTATGATTCCTTAAGTTTATACACTAATAAGCTTTAAGATCCTTGTTCTTATTGACTTATTTGTTGATTTAGCTTATTTACTTTTTAAAGTTATTATAAAAAGTTCATCTTTTTATCGTTTGATTTATGCTTTTGCTTATTTGAAGTTAGATAAGTTGTTCTTAAGTGCTTATTTGATCAGCTTATATTGGATTCGAGCTTGTTGGAGATTGGCTTATTCTATAGCTTATTCCCTAGCTTAAAGTTTCGGTTTAGCACCATTTTCGGAAAGGGCAAAACCCCTTTCCGATCGGGTTTTCCGACCAAGGCACCCCCTATTCCGATCGTAGGATCGGAAAAGGGTTTATTTGCATTCCGATTTGAGCATTTTGTTGATATTCCGATCGTATCAATTTTACGTATTCCGATTGGTAAGTTTCTGAATATTCCGATTGTGGATTTTATGAGTATTCCGATCACACCACTTTTAGGGTATTCCGATTGCACCTCTTTTCCATATTCCGATCAGTATAGATTCTCGACATTCCGATCATTCAATCGGAATACATTCCGATTACACCCATTTTTTTGGTTATTCCGATTGAGTTGTTTTGTTGTTCTCCGTTCTTACTTTCTTTTAGTAGTTTCCAATTAAGTTCTTATTTTTCACAAAGTTTTCCAAGTGTTAGTTTTTATTGAATGTCCATTTATTTTTCTAGTATAATCTTTAAGTTTTCAAACTTTTATTTTTAAGCTTGTCTTTTACTTTAATCATTTAAAGCTTTAAGTTTACTCTTCGACACTTAATTATTTGTCATTAGTTTAAAATAGATAAACAACCAAACTCCTTTTTATTAACCAAGAACAAATCATTCCACTAAGAGCTGAGATCAATTCGAGAGGATATCGAGATTAAATCTGAACCCTATACAAAACGCATGTATCACTTATCCGCCATTTTTAAAGATCCCGTGTTTTCAAATTTGGTAGTGGTGGTGGTTCATCTTGTATCTAAGATGTGATCCTTTTCCTCGTAACAAGAGATCATCATCTTCCCATCAAGTAAGATACCAAACCCAGGGGATTTAAGATACCAAACCCAAACCCTTTTGTCTCGAATTTGAGATACCAAAACTTACATAGATAGTATCTTAAATAGAGCATAGATATGGTTTAACCTGTATTTATTTATTATTTTTTGGTTCTTAACATCATGTTTCTAAGTATATTCAAACCCACGTCTATACCATCATGTTTCATAATTTGCCCAACTAGTATCTTAAATCTGAATCTAGGATTGAAATTTGTTATTGATTTGTTGTTAGAAATTTGTTATGGATTGTAAGTGGATGATACATGGTTCTTCTTGGTTTTAAACATGAACACATTATAGAGAAAAATAAGAAAGAACCTTTAAAATGATTTGGTGGATTTGAGCGAAGGGTGTAAAGAACTTCGGTAGCAGGAATCTGAAAACTAGCTTGGATCTAGAAAAATTATATTTTAAATTGAAGAATAAATGAACAGTGAAAGAACAAAAGGGTACTTTAGTAAATTTATTCAAGAAGTTCGTGAGATCGAACATATTTTGAATGTATATTAGCGAGCTTGGTTGTTTACATACTACATTAACGAGACTGATCATTTTTTAAAAATATGTTACGCATCTATAGCTTTTGTCCTAAAATAAAGAATTTGTTAAACTCACGTGTAGACGAGTCATATGCATTCGCTAAGCCCGTTTAATCCCTTGAATGACCCAAAAGTTTTCTTTCCAATGAAAAAGATATTATTACTTTACTGTTGATGCAAAAGTTGGGGTAGACCGAGCTTAACCCAAATTAGGCTTAATTTGGGGTCTTGTGGACTCCGGCTCTCGCACCAAGTGAAACTTGCTTTAGGACCCTGCGCACTAAACAGACACCGTTAGGCTTACCGTGGGTTTGTTACCCACGATAAGACTCCGGCGTGAGAGTAAGTAATCGGTTTGAGTATCTTAGTGTTTAGGGTATTGTGTATATCGTACCTTTATGGAACCGGAGGGGTTCCTTTTATACTCGAGAGAGTCCAGGCTGGGCTCCCTGTTCTTGCAGCCTAAGGAAGAGATAATGACTCAAAAATAGCTTGATCTTCAATATCCAACTAAGGCAAGTGTATATCCCTTTTTCTTAGGCGAATATAACTATAATATAAGTTGTATTCGGTCTGATCCTGTCGCACTGCGACGAGGACTTGGATAAGTAATCAACCTCTTGTGCGACAGCGGCTTACCGGGCTTTATGAGCTATGTGTGCACATCGCACGAGTATCCAATCCATCCCTGATGGATGCGGGAAGTACCCGTGAGTCGGACTATCTAGCCCGACTAGGGACTATACGTCATCATGTCCCCCCAGTCTATTGGTCGCATGTCCAATCCGCGGCTACTAGACTATAATCATACCGAAACAGTCGCATAGTCCAAGCATAAACTCATATTTTAAACATTCCCGCCAAGAAGACAAACATCCCCCCTTTCACCTAACCTCCTTGGTACTCGGAAAAAGTGCTTGCCACGTCATAGTTACCCCTTCACATTCTACCATTAGATCTAGCAAGTGGGGGACACGTGGCACACATCTGACTATGAACAGTAAAACTCAGGAAGCCTATATAAACCCATCACGCCTCTTTTTGACTGTTTACCATCTACAAACCTTTAAACCACCATTAACGCCTCTATTATTCACCATCATCACCAGATCTCTTATTAAGGTAATCCGCGTGACCACTATTTTGTACACACAACACCATGGTGAAACAGCTAACTGACACCACGTCTATCTGGACCATTGAGCAGCTAGATGAACTCACCTCTGAATTCTACATACCCGATTATCTGCACACAGAAGTTCCTAACCCACAACATAATATAAGTTTGTTCCCCGCAGGGAAGATAGGGTTGTAAACCCGTTACTTTGATTACGCAAACCAGCGTATACCTATCGCGCTTTCTTCTGAGCGTATTAATACACTACGAGACCCACGTCTCCCAACTACATTGCATAGGGGCAACAAAAATTTCGAATTTCAAAATAAATTGCTGCACCCTAGACATAGAACCCACAGTAGATCTCTTCCGCGTATTCTACCAACGGAATTTAGCCAATGGCTGGGTATCTTTTGCTAAGCGAAAGGGTGGTATGCAATGCTTTGATGGAAAGATAGATTCATTAAGGAATTGGACCGACAGATTCTTCTGGGTCGACGACGCTGCCTTTCCCTTCCACTTTCCATTCTTGTCCCCTGACACTGTGAGGAAGGACACCCTACATGGCCGCGACTCCTACAACGCTACAGATGCGGAGACTCTGAACAACAACCGCATTCCCGTGCAACCCTACCCGGAGAGTGTGTTAGTCACTCTTGGCCTAAGCCGCGCAGTTATCTGTGGCGAGCACATGGTAATACCATTCCGTAGAGAGAGTGGTCTGGGTTAGTGGTCCTTCCCGCCTTCATCATAACCTTCTGTAAGTACCATTGCATATTAGGATACTAAAATATGTTTCCCTGTCTTCTGTTTGCTTCCTTTCGCAGTTATGGATGTTCTTGACCTTGTCCGTGGTGCGTTTCCTGAAAATTTGCTGGTGTACTCTCGCCCTCAACAGGAAAATGAATAATCGCTCCGTGATCGTGCGCAGAAGAATACCATGGACTTAGAAATTGAGGAGCAATCTATCGCCCAAGGGAGCGAAGGCACTGGCGCTGACCAACCACCATCATCTCCACCAGGTCAACAATTGGAACAACAGTTGCCCGTACAACAACAACCACCACCCTTTCCCAGTTCCTCACTGTCTTCAGATGAGTATACCAGGGATGCTGAAAAAACCACGGCTGAGCTCGAGGAAGATAACATTATCGCTCTAGGAAAAAGACGCAGAAGCCCCTCATTATCGCCACACAAAGTCGCACGCACCGGGGCTGGTCCCTTCTAGACAGGTGTGCGCACCACAGAGGAAGAGTTTGAAAAGAACCTTGCAAAGACCCCTCCACACACTCCCCCCGCAACCATCAATCTGAGGTAACCATTTTCTTCTATATGGTAGCACAAACTATACATCCTTCGCTACATTTCTTCGTGATTATACTTTAAATGTCCGCCTAACTATTACTTTTATACAGCAGCGAGGAACAGGAAAGATCTTCTAAAAAGGTCAAGGCAACACCCTCCCCCACAAAGAAACTTCATCAACGGGAGGGGATGCGTTCTCCTAGGATCCTATCTTCGCCCCTGACTGGGAGCTCCCTGCATCATCCGATCTCACAAGTGCATTTGACTGCGCAAGCTATCTAGACAACATCATGCCCCCTGGCCAAAAGGTAGTACTTGAAGGGATGAGTGACTCAGTCCTGGCCGATGAGGCAAGTTATCTAGCAGCGCAGCAGGTGACACTGACATTGCACCTCAAGAAGAGATTCCTGGAATTGTCTGCCAAACTCCATACGACAGAGGAAAAGTTGAGGCAGTTACTGAAGAAAAATCATCCACTCTCGGCGACATGCAAGAAAAGATAGACCAAGAAGCCGAGAGAGGAAGAAAAGATGCCGCCCTCCTCCATTCCTTAAATCAAGAAAGGAATAGGTTATCTGTCGCCCTGGATGAAGAGCGTGCCCAGCTTCGCCAGATAAAGGTCTCCAACGTTGCTGCTATAGGGGCCTTTGAGGAGGGGACAAATAGGTTTGTTGCTGATGTTGATGCTCTGGGTGCGAGGGTAAAGGAGGATGTAAGCGATCTCAGATGCCAATTGAAGAGACTGAGTATCGAACTGGATGAGGAGTTGTACCCTCGCTTAATGAAGGAGATAGCCGAGAAGCGGTGGTTAGTGCGCCATGGTCTGCGCCTAGCCGCCATCAATGAGGGTACTTCAAGAGGCTTGGCGACGCAGCCATGAAAGAAATGAGTGTATTTCCGCTGCCTTCTTTTGGTTTGGAGGATAAGGATCATGAAGTGCCTATTGAAGTGGTAATGGAGGGCCTCACCTTGGCGCGCCATAAGGTAGGGGGCGTAGAATCATTGGCAGACTTTCACCTAAAACCGTCTATGGAGCAATTGACCGTGCCAGTATTCGCGCATCCCAAGGATATCCTTGATTCCTTCAAGATTGAGAAGGAAGTGCCACTATCTGAGGTCCTTGCGGCGCACGAGAGCCGCGCTGCTGCCAAGAAAGCCCTGCTGAACATAGAAGCAGCGCCTTCCGCTGGTGCGACCCACCTTGCTCCTACCATCCCTGTGTTGCCATTGCCGTTGCTGGAGAGGGATTCGCGCCTGCTGGACCGGATGAAAAAAAGCTCGAAGGACCACCGCACCACTGCTTACTGCCCTCCTTTGCTAAAACTGAAGAGATCCTCCTCTGAGACCCATCTGCTCTCCAATCACCTTAAAGACTTGTAGACATATGTTCATGTTTTGTATCTTCAAATGTTTGCTTTGTAATAAACACTATCCTTCTTTTGTTATAGAAAATATATTTTAATGTTTATAGCGCAATGTCGCATAATAAGCTAATGTAAACTTATAAATGGTCCATATGGGTTTGAGAAGCTCATTACGTGCGGTATACCGCTACAACCATAAGGACGGTCAGGTGAGGTTGACCCATTGTTAGGTGTGCACAAGTGTGTCTTAACAGTCTCAGAGTTTACTGGTTACATAACTTGCTACGGCGTCATTAATAGCAAGGGGCCTAACAAGGATACACGATCCATGGTCGAAGGGGGTGCATCCCACTTACTCGACGATTCTAATTAGTAGGGTAGGCTTATTCCTCTTATTTCTCCTGGAAACGTTGTACACGCGTGCGCCAATAGGCAATATATAATAAGAAAAAAGTATGTATAACATAAAGAAAGAGTTTTGAGAATGCGCCGTGGAACTAGCTTGGGACCACGAATGTTTTATTAATACTTGCAAGATTTTTGAACACAAATAATAAAAAGAAAAAACAATACATTCACTTGGGAAGTTTCGCCTTTAAAGGTAGCACTTCTTTAGATGGCATATGTTCCAAGGTCTTTGTAGGTCACGACCATCCATGTCGCGCAACCGGTACGCACCATTCCGAGTGCGTCTGTCACCACGTAGGGTCCTTCCCATTTTGGTCCAAGCTTCCCTGTATTCTTAGCGCGACTTGACGCGTTTGAGCGATACACAAAATCACCTGGTTTGAAGGAGGTCTTGCGTACCCTAGAATCATAGTAACCTTTCATCTTTGCTTTTGACTTAGCTTCGTGGATTGCTGCTAACTCTCGTCGTTCCTCGATTATGTCTAGGTTTAATCGCAGCTCATCATCGTTAGTAACCATGTCTACCTCTGCTGTGCGGAGTGTTTGCAGTCCTATCTCAGCTGGAATGACTGCTTCTGTCCCATATGTAAGGGCAAGGGGGTATCACCTGTGGTCGTCTTGATCATCGTGCGATGTACCCATAAAACATGCGACAACTCATCGACCCACTTCTTATTATGTTCCCCCAATCGTGCTTTTATGCCATCCCCCAAACTCCTATTTGCTCTCTCCACAAGTCCATTCGTTTGTGGGTGGGAAACCGATGCGAAACGTTGATGTATCCCATTCTTCGCGCACCTATCCTTGAATGGGTTCTCTGCGAACTGTTTTCCATTATCCGAGATTATTTCACAGGGTAGTTCGAAACGACATGCTATGTTGTCCCATACGAACCTTTTCACCTGATTCCCAGTTATCGTTGCGACTGCCTTTGCCTCAATCCACCTTGTGAAGTAATCCATTGCGACGATGAGGAACTTAACTCCTCCCGCAGCTACAGGGAAGGGCCCCGGTATATTGATTCCCCATTTGAAGAATGGCCAAGGGGAGGTAATTGGCGTGAGCTTCTCCTGAGGCTGCCTCGGTACTGGCATGTGCACCTGGCAATCATTGCATTTGTTAATGAGTGTTCGCGCGTCTGTATGCATAGTTGGCCAGTAGTACCCGCTGCGCAATGCTGTCGCCACGACAGACCTTGGTCCTGCGTGCATTCCGCATGATCCCTCATGGATTTTGCTAATGATATATTGCGCCTGTCATGGTCCTACACATCTTAACCATGGTTGGAGAAGTGATCGCTTGTAAAGGATCCCATCTCTGACTTCAAATTGCCTCGAACGTCTTTGTACTCGTCGTGACTCATTTTCATCATGCGGGAGTGAGTCATTCGTTAAATAATCTATAATCGGTGTCATCCATGTAGGGTCGTCTTCCTCTACGATCGACGCGACTTCTTGCTCTTTGATTGGCTTGTCCTTCAGGATTTCCACTAGGACTTGTTTCGATAGGTTCGCAAAACTGGTGGAAGCTATCTTGCTAAGTGAATCTGCTTTCTTGTTCTCCCCCTGGGTACTTGGCGTATCTGGAACCTATGGGAACCCCTCAATCAATGCTTTGGCTTTTTGTAAGTATTGCACCATATTGTCCTATTTTGCTTCATAATCACCAAGTATATGGTTTGCTACCAACCGAGAATCAACATTTTCTTCGAGATTGCGCATGCCCATTCTTGCTGCGATTCATAGCCCTGTTATCAATGCTTCATACTCTGCCTCATTATTTGTGGTTGTGAATTCAAAACGTAATGCATATGTGAACTCCATTCCTTTTGGATTGGTGAGTATGAGTCCCGCGCCTGATCCATCTGTGTAGGATGACCCATCTGTGAACAAGATCCACGGGGCTTGGTATTATTCCTTTTGATCTAGCCCCTAAGCGCCCTCCTCAGGATTTTCAATGATAAAGTCCTCCAGGATTTGTCCTTTCACGGCATTGCGAGGTCTGTAGGTAATATTATGTTACCCTAGTAGAACACTCCATTTTTGGAACCTGCCTGCGACATCTGGTTTTGAGATCACCTGCTTTATGGGTTGATCCGTTATCACCACTATCGGGTGAGCTTAGAAATATCTGCGCAACCTTTTTGCTGCGAACACTAGCGCGAGCACTAATTTCTCCATCGGGGTGTAATTTAGCTCCGAGCTCTGTAACGCTCTACTTATAAAGTACACTGGTGTTTGCACATTGTCCGTGTCCGTCATTAGCACCGCGCTGATCGCTCCATGCGTTGCAGATAAATATATTATCAGCTCTTCCTTAGGTCGTGGCGCGACTAACATGGGGAGCGAAGCTAAATGTGCCTTTAATTCCTCGAAGGCCTTTTCTGCTTCCTTCGTCCAACTGAAGTCCCCTTTCTTAATGTACTTTTTAAGTGTTTTAAATAAGGGGAGCGACTTCTCTGCTGACTTGGACAGGAACCTGTTCAATCCTGCAAGCTTCCCATTTAGCGACTGCACTTCCTTTTTCGTCTTTGGGCTCTAGAGTTGAATAACTACGTCTGTTTTCTCCGGACATGGTTTAATTCCATTGGGGTCAATCATGTATCCTAGGAACATGCCTTCTGTCGCCCCAAAAGTTCACTTCTTTGGATTCAACTTCATGTTTATCCTTCTGAGGGTATAGAACGTCTCTTCCATGTCCCGAATAAGCTCGCTCTCCGTATGACTCTTTATTACCAAGTGATCGACATACACCTCCAAATTTTGCCCTATTTGGCTTTCAAATGCCTTATCAACCAGTCGTTGATACGTGGCCCCTGCGTTCTTTAGTCCAAACGGCATTTTTGTGTAATAGTACACACCCTGGCTGATATGGAATGCTGTCTTTTCCTCATCTTCTTCTACCATTTCTATCTGATGGTATCCCTTGTATGCGTCCAGGAAGCATTTGAAGGGGTATCCGCATAATGATTCCACCTTCCAATCTATTTCCGGGAGTGGGTAGCAATCTTGGGGACAAGCTTTATTGAGGTATGTGAAATCAACGCACATGCGCCAGCTGCCATCATGTCTCTTTACCATTACCGGGTTAGCGAGCCAGTCGTGATAGTAAACTTCCCTCGTGATTCCTGCGTCCACCAGCTTTTTTACCTCATCCAGTATTACTTTGTTGCGCTCTGGAGCCTGTCCTCTTTTCTTTTGCCTAACTGGAGGGTATCCTTCACGGATCTGAAGCTTGTGTTCAGCTATCGACCTTGGCACCCCCGTCAATCTTTGGGTTCCCATGCGAAGACGTCCAGGTTATCCTTCAAAAGGCGACACATGTCTGTCTTTCCTTTGTCAGATAATGTCCCTCTGATCGTTATCTCCTGATCCGGGTACTACGGATGTATTGCTACCTTCAAGTTTGGTGGTGAGTCCACCTTTGGTTCCATCGTGACCCTAGGTGGTTCTGTGATCGTATTGCATTCTGGGGGTGTAACTGATGTGTTGAATATCGTTACGACCCCTCCATCGACTGGAATTTCATCATACCATGAGTCGTAGAAGGTACCGCTCGCATTGCTAGTATAGTTGGTCGCCCTATGATCCCGTTATACTGTGATGGCGACCGTATGATTAAAAATTCATTGGGACTTCCGTCGAGTGCTCATCATTTCCCACTCTTACTGCTAACTCTAGTTGGCCCAAGGGCCATACCGCTTCTCCGTTGAAATCCGATGAGCGGGGAAGTCGCAGGCATCATTTGGCTCTTTATTTCTGCACTAAGCTTTAGAAAGTAGTGTTCATACATTATTTCTGCCGATGAACCTCCATCCACATACATACGATGTATGTTGTGCTGACCAATGCTTATTTCTATAACTAGCGGGCCGTCTGCGATGTTCCTTGCATTGAGTGGGGGAAAAGAAATGTCTTTCCCCTTCGAGAATTTTTGGCTCACCCTCTGCCTTGTCCTTCGTTGCCACGATTCCACCATGTAAATGTTCGCGCTGATGACTTTTTGTCTGTCATTCTTCGTGTTTTCCTTGACAAGGTGTTTTAGCTCGCCTTTCTTTACTCTATTCTTTATATATTTTTGCAGCTGAATACATTCATTCGTAGCGTGCCCTCTCTCGTTGTGGTATTCACAGTATCTATTACTGGCGCGTTTTTCTACCGGGGTGGTCATTGGTGTTGGCATTGTGAAACTCGCACCTTCCGACACTAGGATCTCTCTTGGGGTTAACATAAGGGGGTAATCCTTGAGTTATAAGCTCGTCCCTGCCTTCTCCTTCCTACGTAATCAAGGCATGGAGATTTTCCCTGATTGTTGGATCCTTCATTGGGCATGCGAATAGATTTGTGATCATAAGTGCTTCGTGTTACTTCTGAAGCAGCCGATTCTCCTTGTATTAAAGACCTTACCCGCCTTAGCACTCCATCGAAGGTTTTGGGCGTTCTTTCATTAAGCTTCTTTATTAAGTCGTTGTTCCGTATCCCCGCCATGAAGCAGGATACTTTCAAAATTTCTGGGCAGTCCTTTATTTGAAGACACTCGCTTTTGAAGCGTTCCAGAAAGTCTTCCAAGTATTCGCCTTGGCACTGCTTTACCCTGGCGAGCGATACAACACTCCTATCATGCCTTTTTTTGTTGCACATAATTTCTTTTGAACGCTTTTCGCATCACTTCGTACCCGTTGACTGTTCGTGGCGGAAGCCTATCAAACCACGTCTGCGCGTTCCCTATGAGTGTGGAGTTAAACATATTACACCATACGGGCTCTGGCCATTGTTCGATGCCTGCCTGGGATTCACCTTATATTCCAAGCAGAAGACTGACGACCGCAAGCATGCGGCTGCCCAGCAGCAAGCATCTAAGGGAAACGGTCAGACCAACGACCGTTCTGGTTCTGAGAGGCGTGGCGGTAATGATAATTACCGTAACAACGCTAACAACTTGTTGATGCAAAAGTTGGGGTAGACCTAGCTTAACCCAAATTAGGCTTAAATTGGGGTCTTGTGGACTCTGGCTCTCGCACCAAGTGAAACTTGCTTTAGGACCCTGCGCACTAAACATACACCGTTAGGCTTACCGTGGGTTTGTGACCCACGATTAGACTCCAGCGTGAGAGTAAGTAATCGGTTTGAGTATATTAGTGTTTAGGGTATTGTGTGTATCGTACCTTTGTGGAACCGAAGGGGTTCCTTATATACTCGAGAGAGTCCAGGCTGGGCTCCCTGTTCTTGCGGCCTAAGGAAGAGATAATGACTCGAAATAGCTTGATCTTCATTATCCAACTAAGGAAAGTGTATATCCCTTTTCCTTAGGCGAATATAACTATAATATAAGTTATATTCGGTCTGATCCTATCGCACTGCGACGAGGACTTGGCTAAGTAATCAACCTCTTGTGCGACAGCGGCTTACCGGGCTTTATGGGCTATGTGCGCACATCGCACAAGTATCCAATCCATCCCTGATGGATGCGGGTAGTACCCGTGAGTCGGACTATCCAGCCCGACTAGGGACTATACGTCATCATTTACCATCTTGTTAGTCCCTTGTAATTAGTGTTATACTTAATAATACTAAGTATAAATCTAACTCATGGTTAAGTAATGTAATTAGAACACAATAATATAACAAATAAGACACAAAAGATATTTCAACGTTTAACTTATTATTCAAAGAATTATACCCTATTGTATGTGAAACTACAATATGGATTGAATAGACAATGTGTGTGTGGTGATGTCCTCACTAACGAACAATATCAATCTTAACGATTAATATGTTCGACGATTAAGTCAACATGAGTTTTTAAGTCAAGTGCTTTCTATCGTATTTTGGAAGAGAGAATTGTTTGTGAATGTCTAAGCATTGAGTGCACAAACTTGATTCTCTCTTTTACAATGAATCCTATTTATAGACTTAAGGCTAGGTACGAGACAAAGAATTTCTATGTGCAATTCTTGTCTTATCTGAGGTACAAGGTTCATACTGGTCATATACCTATACTAGATATAAGGACAAAGTCCATTACAAGCTCATTACCCTTGTCTAACCTAAAAGGACAAGTCACGATAAGCGTGTGTGTATTACATTTTATCTACTTCAAACTTATCCCACCTTTTCTTCAGTCTTCACGACTTCATTGTTCCTTCAAAGAGATCATCTGGAGTTCAGTGAGTCTATTTCCACAACTCACTGAACCCATTACCTTTTTCTTCATCTCAGGTACATCATTCACTGAGTTTCGCCTCACTGAATACTCGAGTCTTTCTCTTAGACTCAAGCTGAAATCTCGAAAGCAACTCACCGAGTGACTGTTAACTCAGTGACTTCATAGTGTTCAAGGGTATTGCATGTACTTAGGCTTATTGTTATTCAAATCCATCAATGATATCATCTTGTATAGAATTGGCCATCGGTGAGATCATTCTATACAAAGTTAGCCTAAAAATCTCCCCTATTTGGATACAAAATATTCCTAAGTCCATTCCATTAAGTGAGCAACAAGCTTCTACTCATACTGACTATGCTAAAGATGAAGAGTCTTGTTTTAAACAAATTACATATTTTAGTCATTACATGATCCTATAAGTCTATTACAAGTACATTAGAAACAAAAGATAAACTTCTCAGGCTTCTATTGCTTCTCTTTTGACCTTTGAGGACTTCAACACTTTTTTTATCAGGCCTTTGACTAATCAACTCCTTGAACTTGACAGCAAACCTCTTGTTCTCCTGAGACTGAAGCTGTCTAGCCATGACTAGGTAGATAAAGATTCCCCCAGTGGTACATTTGTGAATATAACTCATCATTTTTGGAAAGCATAGTCACTGAATTCATCGATGAAGAAGATACCCCACTAGGTTCTTCTATTACTATGTTGTTCACAAAGGGAACATTTTCAGGTAATGTTCTGTTGCATTCCAACCCAGGGATTTTAGTTTCAGGTTCATATTCAATCTTTCTTCTTTTCCTTCCTTGAGTTCGAGTGGGATCTTGTTTAGCTAAAGGTACTTCTTCAGAGATGTCTAGTTGTGCCTTCACCTGCTTTAGTCTCTTATATCTCTTGCTCAGTGAGTTCAGTAGGTCAGGTATACACTTGTTTGTTTTGGTTCTAAGGATCCTACCCATTTCATCCCATTTAGTTAGCCCAAAATCTCTAAATTAGAATTCCTTCATTGCCTCAAAATTCCTGTTATCATTGTTCCTGATGACAGAGATTGATACTGGCTTGGTGTAAGGAATGATTTGAAGATTTGTGATTGGCTCAGGCTTTCTCTTTTTTATGGTGATCCATGTGTACTGATCAAACAACTTCTTCAATTGTAAACTTCTTTCTTGTTGTTTCTTTATCATAGATTCCTATATGGCCCGAAGTTCTTCCTCTTGCTTCCGGATGAACTCTTGACCAATAGCCAAACTGAAGAGCTTCTTTGGATCTCCGCCAACTTATTTGACAACCTCAATGGATACTTTGAGAATTTCATCATGGGTTGCCTCACTTGGTTTTGCTTTCTCAGCCTTCTTTATTCTGTCCACCTACTCCTGAATTTGTTCACCAGTGAGCTTGTACATCTTTCCATCTATCTCGTAAGGAATAAGGACTAGAGCATCAGGATCATGCCTTCTTTCTCTTGAAGCCTTTACTAGCTTTAAGGATGAGACCTCAGTCTCATCAGCAATCTTTTTGCCTTTGTCAACTTTTGATACCGATGATTCTGGGATACTTTCTTTAGGGATTGGTTTTATGGAGTTTAGTGGCGTGGGATTTGATATTTCAAGTGCCTACTGTTGTCGCTTAGACACCACTATCTCCAAGTTGGTCTTCTTTGGCTCATCAGTCTCCATCTACTCATGCTCTCTCTCAGGTTGAGAGGTAGTTCCTTCCCATGTTAAGAGTTTTGGAGCATTATTATCCCCCTAAAAAGTTGAAGGATCATGTTCACTGATTCCAAGTTTTGGTAAAGTGGATGGGCCTAAGGGGGAGGGTGTTGCCATTCCTTTGAATGCCTGGAACATTTCACTGACTATAGCCTTCATACTTTGAGTGTCAACCTTGATAAACTTGACATCTTCTTGAATTATAGCCTGAGATGACTCCATGATGGCAATGCGTGTTCTGAGGCTAGGAATATCCGAATCTTTGAGACTTTGAGCAATGTCAGAAAGATTAGCTACATTTGCAATATATCCCTTGGCAACCTTGTTTAACTGGAATTCAGCCTTAGAGTCCATGTGAACAGCTTCATAGATATCATTACACTGAGACTTCACTGCTTGGATCTCAGCCTGATGATCTGCAAGCCTTGTGACAACTTCAGTCATTTTATCATCCTTAAGTGTTGATCCCAAACTTAGATCGATTAAACTTGTGTATTATCGAGATTAGTTCAAGTATAATACGTTTGAGAAACTTTGTATATTCAATAAACCAAGTATTATGCGGAATCTTAATACTTAGCACAAAGAACAAATAACAAAAACGTATACCAAACTTTCAACTTTGATTGATAATAATAACAAGAACAATGATTGAAAGTTATATCAAACCTTAACCTAAAGGCATCCTTTTATAAGAACAAGGAGCCTTGTACACAAAGTAAGCGTGTCAACTATTCTAGGAAGATATATTAAGATAAACATATAAAATACATATACATGCATATCTTCCTAACATATCAAAAGGTGTTGACTTGTAAAACTTGACAGCGTCTTGATTTCTTTTATCTGGGCTTAGGCTGTCAGCGGCTTGATAACACCTTGTCAGCGGCTACATATCTCTTGTCAGCGGCTTGTAGACTTAACTAATTTTATTCCCAACAATCCTCCCCTAAACTTGATATTACCCCTAATCATCAAGTTTCTGAATAAAACAAAACATAAAGAGGATTCTTACAAATAAAATCTAATCTGACAATTGAGAAATGAGAAATCTCATTAAGTCAACTACTATATCACTGGTGTAGTCTACTCTAAGCTTGGTACTCGTCATCTTCTTCAAAACTTCTTGGGACCAAGGATACTTCCCATCAACAAGCAAGAAAACCTAAAAATTTTGTTGTATAGAGATGAAAGATACCAACAGATGAAAACAAACGCCACTCTAAAGTAATTAAATCATCCAAATCCAGCCGTACTAGATCTGCTTCATCATGGTCAAACATTATTTTGAATGTTGTCCATATCTTTATTCCATTATGAGAAGTAGGTGCTTCAACCTCATACTTCTTCTTCAACAGACTCCAAAGAGTCTCTAAGTCTTCTCTATTAATGCTGCCAAACAGGGATATAAAAGATGTAAACATATGAACTTTGCCCCCATACCTTGTGATCACCCAGAAACCTGTTGTAGGATCTTCTTCATACTTAACAATAGGATTCTTGAAATCAAGTGGAACCACAGCAGCAAGATCACCAGCTTCCAAACGTGAAAGCTTTATTTTCTTCTTCAAAGGACCCTTATTGAATCTTGGGTCCAATGGGCTAAACTCAAGGAACTGAAACTTTACTCCCTTCTTCACAGGCCTAGGAGCAATAGATGCCTTCTTTAGCTTCAACTCATCTTTAATTTCTTCATGTCTCTCAACAGAAAGCAACATGTATGTGTTAGCCTCACAAACATAATCCTATATTGGATAAGCCAAACACTCCAACTGCTCAAATAATAGCTTCCTAAGCTTTATATATCTCCACCCAGTCTAGTGACACTGTTAGCCTCAAAATATTGAGCCAAACAAGAATGCTCGGTCATATGTTTATTATGTATCATATATTTAGAACGTTGTAATAGGTAGTATATTAGTCGTGTTATTACGGGCTTAACTTTAAGCTAAGGTTCATTAATAAGTAACCAACGCCCAAAAGGAAAGCCCGGCCCATGATCATATAGCCCATTAAGCTACATGTAAGCAAAGGCTATATAAACCCTTCCTAGCATGTTAGGAAGGGTGTTGGTCATTTCATTTTCTCTAATCTAATATTCCACAAGTTTCACCAACCATTTTCTCTCTACTTTCTCTCACTACTTTCTCTCTCTAGAATTCTTCTCATATCTACCTTTCTTTCTTTAATTCGTGCTATACAATCATCATATATTAGGGACAACAATTGGTATCAATCGCCATGGAGTAGTTTTGTGATTGGTTGTTGTGTTTTCATATGATTCGTGTGATTTAATCCATAAATCATCTCGAATTCGAATTTTTTTTGTGTTTTTCGTGTTCTATCTCTTGCTACAAATCTTCTATATACTTGTTGTTGAGATTTGGTTGTTTTGGTTTGGTTAAAAACACGATCTTGTTGCCTAAAATTTGCTAAATTTGTTGCCTAAAAGTTGATAAATTTGTTGCCTAAAAGTTGCTAAATTTGTTGCCTAAAAGTTGCTAAAATCGTTGCCTAAAAAGTTGGAAAAAAGGTCCCTTATTGCGACAGCTTAAATTTCGGAAAAGGTAAGTACGGTTTCGATCGCAATAACCCTAGGGTTTTACTTTGCGATCAGTTGCGATAGCCCCCTTATTCCGACGCTTATTGCGATCGTTATTACGATCTGGATTGCGACGGATTTAAGGCAAATCTTGAAACGTTACTCTACCCACATTGCGACAGCCATTCCGATCTGGGATTTCGATAGGTACACATTGTGATCTGAACATTCCGATCTGAAGGATGTCGACAAGTACACATTCCGATCTAAGTATTCCGACAGGTGCACATTGCGATCTAAAGGACATTCCGATCTAAGCAACATTCCGATGGCACATTCCGATGACATGTTTAGCTAAATTTTGTTTTAGTATTTTTTAGATTTAGCCACCATCTAGACTAGTTTCAGCACGTAGTTTACACGAAGATTAAAAAAAAAAAAAAAAAAAAAAAAAAAACAGTTAAAATTTTTAGGTCAAGTAAAATCAAATTTTTTCCATACTAGTTTTAGGACATTTCTAGCTCAATTTCAAAATTTGGTGATTACAAATTTTTTAGGTCTACCGTTTTGTCGGACTGAGGAATTTATTGTCGGGCTGAGAAAAAAAATCGCAATTTTCGGAATTTCAACAACCAAACAATCACAACACAACTACTTAAGATCCACATTCAATTCATCATTTCAGAGAATATTGAGATGGATTCTACTGCCGAATACCGTGTGACGAACAACAACATAATGGTGGCAGGTAACAAGGAAAGACCACCAATGCTTGTGTCGGGTCGATATGATCAATGGCAATCCCGTTTTATACGTTACCTTGACACAAAACCTAACGGTGATGCTTTAAGGCAATGTATTTTGGAAGGACCCTATAAACTCTCAAGGATTCAAGTTCCTGCAGTACCAGCCACAAACACAAGTGACGCACAACCCGCATATGAACGTGATGAGAAGAGGACCGACCTCACCCCAGAGAACCGTGCGTGGTTTGATGCAGAGAAGGAAGCAATCTACTTAATTCTCAGTGGCATTGGAGATGAGATTTACTCTACGGTTGACGCATGTCCTACTGCTCAAGAAATGTGGACGGCCATTGAAAGATTGCAACAAGGTGAATCCCTTAACAAACAAGATGTGAAAACTAAGATGTTTTGGAACTTTGGCAAGTTTACATCAAAGGATGGGGAATCAATTGATTCTTATTACTCCCGATTCTACAAGATGATGAATGATATGACCCGAAACAACTTGCAAGTTTCCACCATGCAAGTCAATGTCCAATTTCTACAGCAACTTCAACCAGAGTAGACACGGTTTGTCACCTTGGTCAAACAACAACAAAAGTTAGACGAAGTTTCATATCACAAGCTCTTTGACATCTTGAAACAATTTCAAAATGAGTCAAATGAACTTCGAGCTGAACGAGTTGCAAAGATTTCCAATCCACTTGCTTTGGTGTCTACCACTCAACATTACCCAGAATATCACTCCCGTACTTCAAAGACCTACTCTACTCAATCATCATCACCACGATCATCCATTGTCTCCAAGTCACATGTTCCAACACGATCCCGAGGCAAAGAAGTTCCAAGAGCACCATCACCCATACCTGAGCAATCATCCGAAGAAGACAGTGATGAAGAAGTAGCTCAAAGGGATAAGGAATTCAAGCAACAAATGGCTTTCATTATGAAGCAATATAAGAAAATCTACAAACCCACCAACAACAACCTTCGAACATCTTCAAACTCGAGGAACACCCATGCACAGAGTCCTCCAAGGTATGACACACGAAGACGTGTTGAGAGTCCTCCAAAGTATGATCGACAACCTAAGTATGATAATCAGAGGGTGGCTACTGTTGTTGGAAATAGGGAAACTGTTGGTACTCAAGTTGTGCAACAAAGTGGGATTCAGTGTTTTAACTGCAGAGGTTTTGGGCATTTGGCCAAGGAATGCAGGCAGCCAAAGAGGGTTAAAGATTATGGTTATCATAAGGAAAAGATGTTGTTGTGTAAGAAAATGGAAGCTGGAATCAAGTTATCAGCTGAGGAAGGAGAAATGCTTGACGACACAGATGATGAACTCTCCGACCAAGAACTCGAGGCACATTATTCATACATGGCAAAGATTCATGAGGTCCTTAACGTCACTGAAGATGACAATGGTCCTATCTTTGATACCGAGCTAATTGATAAGGTACAAGATGATGCTGAATATAATGTGTTTGGTGATACACATGAGCATAGTGATCTACCAACAACAATTACTGACACGTGTATGATGGAAACGGTTGATAGCAATACCACACCCGATTCATCAGACATGTGCAATAATGAGTTTGAGGATGATCAACATGCAAATGAGTATGATGACGAGGAGCGTGTCGCGCTTGCTAATTTAATTGCTAGTTTACAAAAAGATGTCAATGAAAATAGAAAGAATCAAAAGCAATTAAAGAAGGCAAACGCAACGCTCACTCAAAACTTTGAAGAATGCAAAGCCGCTCTTATAAAATCTAGTGAGACTATTGATAGTTATAGGGCTGAGCTTCTTCAAAAGACCAACGAGCTTGAGGGGTACAAAAGTCGTGTCATCAACGTTAAAAAGGACGATTTTGAAAATAAATACAATGAAGCTCTTGCTTTGTTAACTAAAGAAAAACGTCAATTTAATGTTTTATTAAGTGATGAACGTCAAAAAACGTATCTTGCCACAACAAAAGTTAATGAACTTGAACAGAGGCTTTCTATGAACACCACCGATTCTGCTAAAATTCTTGACGAGAAGAAACAAGAGGTTGAAACATTAAAACAAGATTTCAAAAATAGACAAAGCAAAGATACTGAAAAAGTAAAGGATCTTGAAGAACAAGTCGATTTTTTGAAAAAGGTTGTTTATAATACACATGACTCTATTCAAACCGTAAGAATGATAGCACCTCGGTCGTTTTTCAAGGGTCAACCTAGCTTTGCCACCCCCAAGTACCTCGAACAAGCTCAAGCTGCAAACCCCCATTTATACCTTGACGAGTCCGAATGGACCAATCATGATTGCCCTGTAGCTAACCTCGATAGTGAAGAGACGTCCCTTTGGGATGAGGAGAGTAGATCACCGGTCAATAAAGATTTTGTGAAACCATATAACTATGCTTATGAAAACAGTCTTTATGGTCTTTTCACTCCACAAAAACAGGATTCTCGTGAGGAATTATTTTTAGAAAGCAAACAAAAAAGAATTCAATGGAAAAAAGCTTTTGCCACTAAGAGGAAAACTAATGTTTTTAAATATATTAACTATTTGCCTCAAGATGCTTCTAAAAGCAAAAGTAGAAAAATACTTGGTTTTCTTAAACACCACGTTAATAATGTTCAATCAATTGTTGAAAGCGATTGGGAGAAACATCAAAAGGATAAGTGGAAAACCGAGATTCCTCACGACATAACTGTGCTTGTGAAAGAACTTTTAATACCAAAGACGAAGATAATAAAAGAACATGTTCTTGAGTTTGAAAATTTAATTCAGTCTGAAATGTTTGATGATTTGAAATATGTTGAGTCTCTTGAAAAAGAAATTGATGACCTTCAAAATGACAAATTAGAATTTTCAAACGAATATGATCTACTCTTAGAAGAATGTCTCTCCAAAGATATTTTGTGTGTTACTCTTCAATCATGTGCTGATATCGATGAATATTCTAATGTTGCATGCAAATATCTTGATAAAATCAAAGAGTGTGAGCGTCTTGAACTTGAGCTTTCGAAACATAAAGAAAATGTTGATAAAAAGGCTTTTGAGTTACTTCAACACAAAACTGATTTCATTCAAAAACATTGTCATTCTCTTGAACTTGCTTTGCAAAAAGACGTTGGTAGTTTTCCACATGATAATAAATTTGAAGGCCTACGAATTCTAAGGATTTGGTAATGGATGGATTAGATCTATGGATTTGGTGGAAGAGATGGGGAAGATGGAGGATTAGGTGTAGAGAGAGAAAGGAGAGGGAAGGAAAGTAGAGAGAGAAAGTAATTAGATAAATGATTAAGTGTGTAATGAATGACCAACCCCCTCCTAACATGCTAGGAGGGGTATATATATAGCCCACCCTACATGTGGGCTATATGGACTATATTTAACTAAGTGGATCACGAGCCCATTACATAATTATCGTTGGAGCGACCGCTCCTTCATAAATACGTAAAACGTATTTCCAACAATCTCCCCCTAAGGGAGGTCGCTCCAAGTTACAAAGTTCTAAATATACTATGGCTCGTGATCTATGCTAATAATGATGTGACCGAGACTTTCTTTGGGAAAACACATTTCCAACAATCTCCCCCTAAGGGAGGTCACACCATTTTACAAAATCTTAAACCTAGCATCTATGCTTGAGTCTTCGATCTTGTTCTTGTGAATATGCTTGATGTGATCTTTGACTTTAGTCTTGAGCATGTTTCCTTGCCTTGACCTTGTGCATTCATCACTTGTGAAATTTGCCTCTTTGTGACTTCATGTTCCACATACTTATACCTTTAAATTCTTGAAAGCTTCAGAGTTTGATACAGCGGAAGACTTGACCTTCAGACTTTCTTGAATTTGTTGAAGTACTAAGTGTATGTAGTATAAGCATGTGGTGACGACTTCTTCTGGATTATACACCGCAATGCCACCTTCTTGTTACGCTGCATAAGACAGTTAGCAACAAACCATATACACGGATGAAATGGCCTTGAACATTTCATTCTAATTCGGTAGCATTTTACCTCCGGTCGGTGAAGACCGTTGGACGATATTAAATATCGTACTTGTGACAGGTAGTTTCAATTAAGAACCTCCTTGACAAGATTTCGCGGGTAAACCCGTTCTCTTTACTCGACCGTCCAAAGCTGACTGCGAACGTAAAGAGTGAATCATTTGGATAATATTATCCGCATGATTTGAAGCCGTCAATTCATGTTCCTGGAACAAGTGAAGTTCAATTAAGAACCGCACCATCGTTGCTTTCCAGTTGTCACTAGCTTGATTCATAAAGAATCTTGCAAGTTACCTACCAAGTGCTGTTTGATGTTAACACTAGAAGGATTTCCACTCGTCACTGTGATCAATAAAGAGTCACTCTGAGTGTTCTGGCAAGATCATATGATAATGCGTAGAGGCCTGGAACGTGTTTAAATTCATTTAAGAATTAAACCACTGTTGCTTTCCAGTTATCACAAGTTTGATTCATAAAGAATCGCACAAGTCACCTACCATGAGCTTTTTGATATTCGCTCAAGAAGGATTTCCATCTTCATTGTAAATACTTTCGTATTACTCGGATGTTCAGGCAAGATCATGAAGATTTTGCGTAGGACTCTTAAGATCTTTCTTACTTTTCACATTGTGTGAAGAAGCAAGTGAATATGAAAGTGTGTCCTAATGAGATATTTGATGATCTCAAATGGCTCTAGACTCGATCGTGCATTTTGGATTTTAGTGATCGGAGGCTGGAGAGGAGTGCCACCTTTTCAATACCAATTTATTCGGAGTGAATAAACCAGTAGATAATGTGTTGATCTCCGTGTGATTAAAACAAATATCTTTTAAGAGATATCTGAGTTAGCTGGGATGGGTTGTGCCTTGCATCACTGGGTCCATGATGTCTATCTTCAATATCAAGAATCATTAAAATGATCTCAATAGCATATGAATTGACCCGGTTTCTGCCTAAGGTTGTAAGGAGGGCTTCTTTCTTTACACCCTTTATCTTTACAATTCTTTTTCATTCTTCAACCCCTTCAATGCTTACCAATACGTCATAACTAGCACCTTGTTGTGATTGTTCCAGTGCTAACTTAAGTACTTGGTCGGCATTCAGCTACGTTCACAATCTTTCTCCATCTTTCCTAAAGACTACTATTTCTAGCTATGGAATGTCCTTGGGAAGATTCCTCCGGTTCTAGAGAAATCATTGGACTTTAACCTATCCTACCATCCTTATGTCACCACAATCGTCACCGTCGTGAATAGAGATGTTTTGGGTAAGTATAAATCATCATGAAATCCATTCTGAAGTGCAAATCCATTTTGCTCCCCCTTAACATATGCTACGATATTCGAAAACATTTCGCACATGTCGGGATGAGCTAACACGTTAAGTCAAACCATTTGTGATTGATCATATCCCATATTAAATCACATTTTCTCCCCCATATTAAAAATATTAACCCAATCGATGTTTTTAATATCAATTGATTTAATAGTATTTTAAGAAAATTTGGGAAGAAAAATGCAAATCCAATTATCTTCATGATTTTAACAAGCTCCCCCTCAAATTAATGAGGGTGTACTTGAAACGTAAATTAAATACCTTTTAAACACAAGTGTAAGGTATTTATTACGTGCAAAGATCAGATATAATAATGAATTCACAAAATTAGCAATGTACGAGGTTGGACCTGAATAATGGAGAACAGCATATGAAAGAAGCACATGGTTCTTGTTCACGAATGATGGTCACCTCGTCACGTCCCCGAGAAAATTAATTCTCGTTGTTGAGTCAAAGCTTTCCGGTGAAATGCTTGACTTGATTATGAAAAGCGGGTTGCTATCTGAAATAATAGCAAACCATTTTGAGCATGTTTTAAAAATTTGAACTTCTGCTCGAACTTTATTTACAACCCCGTGTCATTATTGAATGACATTTCTAGGTTCGTAAATATTATCGATTCCAGAAGACATGCTCGTTTTGTCAAAACGTTTTTGAACACACAATTTTGAAAGATTTAGAAAAACCTTTTGAGAAATTCTTGAAAAATTGTGTTCAAAGTTTTGAAAAACAATTACTTGAGCTTAAGATGTTGAATATCTTAAAAGCGAGCTCAAGTCCGAGAAGTTGTAAACTTCCCGTTGTTAAGGATAAGTTTATCATCGGCGATAAACTTTCCTTTTATCTGAAGAACGAGTCCTAAGCTGACATTTACTTAGGAGTCGTTTTCATGAGCTTGAAAACTTTGACTGTTTTAACGGAAAGCTCATGACCGAGAAAGGTTAATTTCTCGTTATGAGGAAAAGTTTTCTTATTAAAAAGATACACTTTCCTTTCTGAGCTTAAAACTTCGAATGTTTTAAGACAAGCTCATGACCGAGAAAATTGAATTTCTCGTTATGAGGATAAGTTTATCATTAATGATAAACTTTCCTTTATTTGAAGTTCGAGTTACAGTCTGACATTTAACTGTAAGTCATATACACGAGCTTAAAACCTTTGAATGGTTTTAATGTAAGCTCGTGTCCGAGAAAATTTAATTTCTCGTTGTAAGGATAAGTTTATCATCGGCGATAAACTTTCCTTTATTTGAAGTACGGGTCATCGTCTGACATTTAACGAAGAGCCATAATGCATGAGCTTAAAAACTTGGAATGTTTTTTATATAAGCTCATGCCCGAGAAAAATGAATTTCTCGTTTTTAGGATAAGTCATCATCGGGATGAACTTTCCTTTCTTTGAGGATCGAGTTACAGTCTGTTATGTGACTGTAAGTCCTTTTACACGAGCTTAAAACCTTTGAATAGTTTTAACGGAAGCTCGTGTCCGAGAAAATTTAATTTCTCGTTTTGAGGATAAGTCATCATCGGGATGAACTTTCCTGTCTTTTGAGAGCGAGTTACAGTCTGTTATGTGACTGTAAGTCCTTGTGCAGCTTAACCATGAATCCCCTGAGACATTTGTTTCTCTGATATCTGCTTCTTCAGCAACCAAACTCTAAGAGTGTCCTTAGTTGAACGGTACACAACGATTGGACCGCTTCGTTCTTTTGGAACATCAACTTTGGTACCTGCAATCTCATTAGGAATTTGCATGCTTTGACGTGGGTTAGCGATATCAATTATAGAAGCACGTGGGGGTTCACAGTTTGCTTTACTTGTGTCAGAGGTGGCCTGAGGGGATGATTCACTTGTCTTAGTTGGCAAACGTTTCCTTTTATAGAAAATCTTAAGTTCAGGCTTAAGTGATGTATCATCCTTTGCAATTTCCTCCCTAGTAGTCTTCGTAGAATCAGAGACTATCCTAGTTAAAGGGCACTCGTTTCCTACAAGAGTAAAAGTTCTACCAGTGGGGCGCCAAACTTTACCAAAGGGTTTGATTTTAGCTATCCACTGGGACTTAATTCTAGCACGGGAGTTCACCTCATCAAGTAATTTCTTGACACAAGCATCATGATTTGCCGTAAAGACACATTTTCTACATGTTTTACAAGTAGCATATTTAATGTCTGAATAATTCCTAGATGATTGATCGATGCTCCTAGAAGATGGCATGCTACGGTTAGCAGTGTTGGGTAATCTAGAAGGCATCTGACTAGGTTGGACATTGCTATCTCTTACATGTGTCTTTTGAATAGCTTCCCTTTGACCAGATTTATGGCAAACGTCATTTGAACTAGTTCTAGACGTGGTCTTGGTATTTTTAGGGAAACTAGAGGCAATCATATGATTTGGTCTTGCTAAAGCTGGAGTGATCACATTGGGCCTAGTTGCTGGAGTAACAGTTCTAGAAATATGACCCAAATCAACTTGGGAGGCAAACCGCGGTCTCGAGGATTGTGATCGCTCGGATCCAAATGCAGTAGGTTGTCTGACGAACTGATTTGTAGGCGGTTTCCCCAAGATTGATGGTTTTTCAAGCTTAGTGTCCACACTAGGTCCTTTACTTTTCCTTAACTCGTTTTTCAACGCAGCTATAGCAAAGACCTTTTCCTGTACTTGGGCCTTTAAAGTCTCATTTTCTTTGAGCACGATATCTTGGGATGCCAACTTAGATTCAAGCAGTTGAATTTGTTTCAAAAGATTATCCTTTTCAGCTTTAGAATCTAAAACAGTTTGATCCAATTTCCTTTCAAGAACAACGTTTGATTTTTCAAGTTTTTCAAAGTATGTTTCAAATTTGACCGTTTTCTTAGAAAATTCAAGTTTGGCATCCTCAAGATCTTTTGATTGCCGAGCTACGATCGTTTCGAGCTCTTTAATCTTGAAATCAGAAGCAGTCAATGAAGTAGTTATAGGATAATTATCATGATGTTTAGCATTCTGAACAATCTCTCCCCCATTATGACTTACATCGGATGAATCAGAAGTGGTATTGCTATCACTCGGTTCCATCCCATGTTTGTCATAATTAGGTTCAGAATTCTTAATATGCGGCATATCATCAGCATATACATCATAAACCACATTACATTGTACCATGTTTGCAGGCTCTGCGTCATAAATGGGTAAGGTGTCATCAAGAGAAATCTCGTGAACATTCCCTGACGTGCCACTGGCATCATGTTGTCCTCCTGATTCTGTGCTCTTGGCATCGTTAGGCTCCAAGTTTTCAACCGTATGATCAGTTTTCTCTTGCATCGAAGAGTCTTGCACTCCATTATCATACCCTTGCTGAAGTCGAGATCTTTCATAAATTGAAGACGAGACCGATGACATGAGTTTCAAAATCGTATCACGGAAAACTCGAAGCTCGGTATGTGTATCTCGTAGAAATGATTGGCAAATCACTGAGCTTTCAGGCTTGATGATATTGAATTGGAGGAAAGGCGTGAGTTGTGTCACAAGAGCCTTATAAGCAAGTGTCGATGCAGATTGATTAAAGTTGTCACGGTTGATTTGCTCGGCGAGTTCGGTCAAAGTGGTGAACATTGAGTCGATGAATACATGACGATCTTGTCCAAAGATTGTCACAAATTCGCTCCCTCCTTGAATCCGTGAAAGATTAACTAGATGATACTGAAGCATTCGAAATGAAGTTATACCACTTTCCCTAGCGTTGGCTTGCACTTGATACGATTCTCCCTCTTGAAGTGTCGATTTTAACGATTCCATTGGTAATCGAGGAAAAATGATGTGGCTGTTGTTGTTGTCGGGTTTGAACAATACGACTCGGCTCAAAAATTGTGAATAAAACCCGATCAAAAATCCGTAATTGCTAAAAAACATATCCCGTCACTTTCACGCGTCAGTTTTGGCTTTACAACCGGCCACAATAACTTTTAACCCGGCAAATATTTTTCCACATTAACTTTGAAAATACCCGCTTCGACACGATTTGCCAAAAATTACTAAACAAAATGCTAAAAAAATATAAAGGTGAAAAAATAAAAATATAAAAGTGATATTTTTAAGATAAAATGTGATATTTTAAAATAAAAAGTAAAAAGGATTAATTTAACTAAAAATAAAAATAATAAAATAAAATAAAAAAATAAATGTGATTTAGAAAATAAAATCCTAATAAAAAACGTTTTGAAAATCTGATTTAATTTTTGAAATATAAAAATTTGGATATATTTTGGAAATAAAAAAAAAAAAAAAAAACTTAATGAAATACGTGACAAAATTTGCTAAAAAAATAACGTGACAACATCTAATTTTTAGCAATTACTTGATTGAAAAAAAAATCAGATATTTTTGGAACAAAACGAAAAAAGAGACACGTGACCCAAGTTGTCTTGTTTACTCCGTCTCAAAAACGTGGCTGTATCACCACCCACGTGGCCCAATCAACTTCTTTCCACCGCCCCACTAACTTCTTTGTTTTCTCCGCCTAAATAAAATATACTCCTACTTTATCTCTCTCTCACAATCACAATACCTAAACTCTGTTTCTCTCTCTCACAGACACTTCTCCTCCGTCTCTTTAATCCTTTCAATTCTCTCTCTCTTCCAATCAAACCCAGAAACACAATCAAGTTCAACCTAATCTAATGCCTTGTTTAATCCGCCCCATTACTAGACACAATCATCATTGTAACAATCCCATATAACAAAGATCAACGAATTTGTTGTGGCTACAAGATCAATTGATTGGTCTCAGGTAGGTTGTTTATGTTTTCTGTTATAAACAAGAGTCTTCTATCATCTGTCGCGTCCTTCTTGTCAGTCTTGGGTTGAGTCTTGAAAAAGAGATGTCGTGTTGAGGGTTGTGGGAGTCGAGACGTGTCTTTGGTAACCGTTGGTGTGTTTGTTTAAGTTTGTTTCTATCGAGAGATAGGTGAGTCTAATCTTTAACGAAAGTTTAATAAAAATGATTGTTGTTGTTGACGAGGGTGTGAGTCGATTTCTATAATCTTTAAAAACGAGAGTATGTAGTGTTAATAAAATGATTGTTGTTGATGACGAGGGAGGTGTGGTGAGTCTAATCTTTAAAAACGAGAGTATGTAGTGTTGAGGGATTGAGGTGAGGTTCGAGGGTAATGATGAGTAGTGTCTAGACGAAATGGGTGAGAGTCTTTGTTGAGTCTGTCTCGAGGGTGTTTGTGGTGACCGAGAATGTTAGAGTCGAGAGTTTGGAGTGAGACGAGGGTGAGGCTGAAAAGATTGAGTGAGTCGAAAGGTTTTTGAGTCTAGTTGTGATTGTGAGACGAGGGTGGGTTAAATGATTCGAGTTTGGTTTTGATTGTGTTTGAGTCAAGAAATTCAGTTTGGGAGTCTTGATCGAAAGGCGTCGGTGTGAGGGAGTCGAGTGTGGGGTCTGTGTGAGATGTGTTGTGTGGGTTTGAGAGGTGAGTGGATTTGTCAGACGAGAGGGTGTCGGGGTGAGAGACGGTTCGAGGGAGTGTGGTTTTGGTTGTAGTCGAGAGGTTGTGGGTTTTTGTCGATGGGTTTACGAGAGAGGGTTTTGGGTGTTCGAGAGATGAGAGTCGAGTGTGGGATACGAGAGGTCTTGTAAGGGTGTGTTTGTTTGACGAGAGGTCGAGTGTGGGATATGAGAGTCGGGGCTGTGGGTTTTGTCTGGTCGAGAGAGGTTGGGGGGTGATTGGGACGAGAATCTTGTGAGTTATTTTGGGTCTGTGTGGTGTGGGAGGGTCGAGTCGGTGTGAAAGTGGTTTGGTTCGAGGAGAATATGGGGGGTTTTAGAGAGGGAGTCAAAGGAGAGGTGTGTTTGTTGTGATGTTGGTCGCGCGTCGGAGTCGTGAGTGAGGGTAGTCTAAGTGAGTCGAGGGTTTCGAGAGGTGTGAATGAGTTTTTGAGGGTCTTGAGTCGAGAGAGTATTAATTCCGAATGGACTTCTATTCGGAAAGAGTCTAATTTAAAAAACCTATTCGGAATGTTTTTCTATTCGGAAAACTTTGTCCATTCGGAAAGTTGGTCTATTCGGAAGTTTTTCCTATTCGGAAGAATTTCTTATTCGGAAAGTTTTGATTATTCGGAACTTTTTGTCTATGCTGAAAGTTTTGTCTACTCGGAAAATTTTGTCTACTCGGAAAGAAATGACCATTCGGAAAATACGTCTATTCTGAAAGTCCCTATTCGGAAAACTGTTAACGTGAAAAAGGACAAAAGGATAGATGAAACCTTTTATGGACTGAAAAATGAGATAGATCTGGACAGTAGTGGACAATTTTTGAACAGATGGACTATTGGACTCATGGACTGTTAAGAAAATGAAAAAGAAAACTGAGAAAAAAAAAAAAAAAAATACTGATTAAAAAATTATAAAAAATGACTGATTAAAAAAAAAACTGATAAAATGATTAAAAAGGATAAAATTGATTAAAAAAGGATAAAATTGATTAAAAACGGATTTGGATTGATTATTTTAAACAAAATAGATACACGTAAAAATAAAAACTGATAAAAAATAAAAAAAATAAAAATTGATAAAAATTGATAGAAAAAATGGATAACTTTATTAAAAAAAAATGATAAGATTTATAAAAATTGATAAAAAAATTTATCGAATTATGAAAAGATGGATAAAAAATTAGAAAAGAAAGGATTTTTACCACCAAATCAAAAGATAAAAATGCAAATCCTAAGATTCAACCATGGCTCTTGATACCAATTGAAGGCCTACGAATTCTAAGGATTTGGTAATGGATGGATTAGATCTATGGATTTGGTGGAAGAGATGGGGAAGATGGAGGATTAGGTGTAGAGAGAGAAAGGAGAGGGAAGGAAAGTAGAGAGAGAAAGTAATTAGATAAATGATTAAGTGTGTAATGAATGACCAACCCCCTCCTAACATGCTAGGAGGGGTATATATATAGCCCACCCTACATGTGGGCTATATGGACTATATTTAACTAAGTGGATCACGAGCCCATTACATAATTATCGTTGGAGCGACCGATCCTTCATAAATACGTAAAACGTATTTCCAACAAAATTGCAAGAAAAACTTTCCCAAACGTTTCGAGAAATTAACGAACAGAATTTGGAAATTAAAGGGTTGAAAGCTCAGTTACAAGACAAGGACAGAGCGATAGCAGAGTTGCAGAAACTCATTGCTAAGATGGGTGGGAAGATTGTGGAACCTAGTGTTAAGAAACCTGTTGTAAGACAACCCAATGCTCAAAAAGTGACTAGACCCTCTGTCTTGGGAAAACCATCTGTTTTCTCTAATTCTGCATTTGCAAAACCTGCGTTTGCCCCCAAGACGGATGGGAAGGATAGGTTACCAAAAAACACTCTCAAAACAAATATTCGATCACAAAGCATTAAGAACACAAATGTGGTTAAACCAGGGATCCACTAAACCCACACAAAACAAAAAAAGTCAACCACCTCAGACTTCTAGAAACACTAATAGACGTGTGTCTTTTACTACAGGAGTAGTCCCCACTGCTAGTGTTAGCCGGCCCCAGCTTAAGAGCACTCGCATGAATGAAAAGGTCTGGCAAAACAAAAGTCAAGGGAAGATGAAGGAAGTAGAAGAACACCCTAGGATTTTCAATGTTTCTAAGAATAAAACGTCTGTAATCGCGTGTAATGACGATTTGAATGATTCGACTTTCAATGCTATGAAAGTTAAGTTTGTTTGTGTGAAATGTGGAAAGTGTGCTAATGCTAATCATGCTATGTGTGTTTCGAATAATGTCAAAGGCGTAGAAACTAGAACTAACAAGCAAACTGTGATGCCTATTAGTGCTAGAAAACCCAAACGCAAAGTGAACCATTCTGGTGCAACCCCCCCTAAGAAAAGTATTGCATCAGACTCCACCACTAAGAACCCTAGAAGCAGAATTAGGGAATTATATGAGTCTGCTAGCAAGCCTTGGAAATGGTGGTTTGCTAACCAATGTCCTCCAGGATATAAATGGATGCCTAAGGTTAGGACAGAAAATGTGACTACGAGCGTTAGTGTGCCTCTAAGTGATGAAACTAGGGAAACTAATGAATCAGAGATCACAACTAACATGGAATCCAATTTAGCAAATGCTCCATCGTGTTCTAATTCTTCTGCAGGTGATCGAAGTAATTCTCTTCATAATGGACTCCGGATGCACGAAGCACATGACGGGGAATCTCAAGCTTCTAATTAACTTCGTGGAGAAGTTCCTGGGTACGGTCCGATTCGGAAATGATCAATTTGCACCGATCCCAGGATATGGAGACTTGGTTCAGGGGAATATCACTATCAAAAGGGTTTACTACGTTGAAGGGCTCAATCATAATCTTTTCTCGGTTGGTCAATTCTGTGATGCGGATTTGGAGGTTGCTTTTAGAAAGAAGACATGTTTTGTTCGTGATTATGATGGGAATGACTTACTTACCGGAATACGGGGTACTGATCTCTACACTATTTCACTACAAGACTCCACATCTTCAACTCCAATCTGTTTCATGGCTAAAGCTTCAACGACTCAAGCTTGGTTATGGCATCAACGTTTATCTCATCTTAACTTCGATACCATCAACTTGCTTTCTAAGAAAGATATTGTGCGAGGCCTTCCTAACTTGAAATTCATCAAAGATCATCTTTGTTCTTCTTGTGAGCTTTGTAAAGCTAAACGGAGTAGTTTCAAGACAAAGACTACACCAAGCTCTAAAGGACGGTTAGATCTTCTTCATATAGATTTGTGTGGTCCCATGCGTGTTCAAAGTATCAATGGGAAGAAATACGTTATGGTAATTGTCGATGACTACTCAAGGTACACATGGACTCACTTCTTGAGGTCCAAGGATGAAACACCCGATGTTCTCATCAGCTTCCTTAAAGTGATACAACGTGGTCTTCAAGCTCAAGTTAAAGTGGTTCGTACTGACAGAGGTACTGAGTTTTTGAATTCAAAACTGAGAAACTATTTTGAAGCTGAAGGAATTGAACATGAAACATCTATTGCTCGAACACCCGAACAAAACAGCGTTGTTGAAAGACGCAACCGTACTTTAGTTGAGGCTGCTCGAACATTGTTATCCGCTTCAAAACTTCCACTATACTTTTGGGCCGAAGCCGTGTCAACCGCATGCTACACACAAAACCGCTCCTTAGTTATCCCAAGACACGAAAAGACACCATATCACATAATTAATGATCGCAAACCTTCACTCAAACACCTTCACGTTTTTGGATGTACGTGTTACATTATTCGAGATGGTGAAAATCTGGACAAGATGAAAGAGAAAGGTGATGCATGCATTTTAGTGGGATATGCAACTCAGTCTAAGGGATACAGAGTGTACAACAAGAGAACAAAATTGATAGTCGAGACTATTCATATCAGATTTGATGAATTGCAAGAAATGGCACTTGAACAAAGCAGTTTAAGTCCCGATCCACAACGACAAACGACTTCCGTTCACAACCGCACGAAACTCGAAACTCAAGACCACAGCAATGAACCGTCAAGTTCAAAGCTGGTTCCTGAACATGTTCCTAGAGCAGATATGACAGTGGACACGACACTTGAAGAGTTGGAAATGTTATATGGACCAATGTATGATGAATATTTCACGGGGGAGAAACAAGTTGCATCGAAGTCTTCCGCTGTCACTCATGATAAAAATGATGATACCGTTCATCGTCAACAAAAGGATACAACTTTATCTACTTCAACACGGGTTGTTGCAGATTTACCTCCTCAGAATATCACATTAACAATCGATCCTACAACATCCACAAATACTGTCATTGCTCCAGAGAACACACATCAAGCAGACGATGCATTATCTGACGAAGACGAATTTATCAACCCATTCGGTACACCAGTACACGAAACTGGAGAGTCTTCTACTCGCCATGTTGATCCGTCAAATATGCATACGTTCTATCAACGACATCCTTCAACACATCATTGGACCCGAGATCATCCTTTGGTTCACGTAATTGGAAACCCTTCACAGCCTGTTCGTACAAGACGACAACTAGCAACCAACGGCGATGTTTGTATGTTCGCACTCACCGTGAGTACAGCTGAACCGAAAAACATCAAAGAAGCCATGGCTGATCATGCTTGGATTGAATCGATGACGGATGAACTTCAACAATTTGAAAGACTTAAAGTCTGGGAACTTGTTGACAGACCATACGATGTGACTCCATTAAATCTTCGTTGGATCTGGAAAAAACAAGATGGATGAAGAGAATACGATCATCAAGAACAAAGCGGCTAGTGGCTAAGGGGTATGGCCAGAAAGAGGGAATTGATTTTGAAGAATCATTTGCACCAGTAGCTCGAATGGAAGCAGTCAGGATTTTTCTTGCTTATGCTGCACATAAGGGATTCACTGTCTATCAAATGGACGTAAAGACGGCATTTCTTAACGGTCCTTTGAAGGAAGAAGTCTATGTCACGCAGCCGGAAGGATTCGTCAATCCTCATTATCCTGACAAGGTGTATCGTCTCCACAAAGCACTTTATGGACTCAAGCAAGCTCCAAGGGCGTGGTACGACGAGCTCTCGAAATTTCTGGTCTCCAAAGGTTTCTCAAAAGGTTCCATTGATTTAACTTTATTCACTTATAAATATGGGGATGACATTCTGCTTGTGCAAATTTATGTTGATGACATTATTTTCGGGTCTACAAACCCAAAACTTTCAAAATGGTTTGAAAAAGTAAAGCACAGCAGATTTGAAATGTCAATGATGGGCGAACTAAAATTCTTTCTAGGAATTCAAGTTCACCAATCCCCAAGTGGTATCTTTATAAACCAAGCTAAGTATTGTCAAGAGATAATCAAAAAGCATGGTATGACTTCATGTGACCCCGTTGGGACACCATTATCAACCACATCGCTAGACGCTGACTTGGAGGGAAATGCCATCGATCAAACGAGATATCGTTCCATGATTGGTTCCCTAATGTACTTGACAGCAAGCAGACCTGATATTCATCATGCTACGTGTTATTGTGCACGTTATCAAGCACGACCCACTGAAAAGCACCTCAAGGAGGTTAAACGGATCTTTCGGTACCTCAAGAATACCATTCATTTGGGACTCTGGTATCCAAGGGAAACCGGTTTCTTTCTAACGGCCTATTCAGATTCTGATCATGCAGGGTGTCTTGATACACGCAAAAGTACTTCTGGTGGTGCACAATTTCTAGGTCAAGATAAGCTTGTGGGATGGTCTTCCAAGAAGCAGGATTGCACGTCACTCTCATCAGCCGAAGCGGAGTATGTGTCTCTATCTGCGTGTTGTGCTCAAGTTCTTTGGATGAGAACACAACTCACGGATTATGGCTTCTACTTTGATAAAGTACCTATGTATTGTGACTCTAAGTCGGCCATAGCCATCTCCTGCAATCCGGTACAGCATTCCCGCACAAAGCACATCGATGTCAGATACCACTTCATAAAGGAACAAGTTGAAAGAGGTATCGTTGAATTATACTTTGTTGGAACGGATTACCAATTAGTCGACTTGCTTACGAAAGCTCTGTCGAAAGATAGGTTTGAGTACCTCGTTAGGCAAATTGGTAGGAGATGTTTGACTCAATCAGACCTGGAGATTCTGGCAAAGGTGCCTGCTTGATTTATCTATCAAACATCAACCTGTAAATATCTTTGAAAAAGCAAAATACAAAAATATAAAACATATAAAAGCAAAACACAAAATTAAAAATCTTTCATAATCGAAAAATATTCTTCTCGACATGTCTTTCAGTATCGATAATATGGACGTGCCTAGAAATGTCGCTCAATAACGACACGGGTGTGTACATAAAGCTCGAATGAAAGTTGTAAATATTTTTCAAAACATGTCATTTCTTCTTTTAATAAAGGAAATTGTCTATTTTGGACAAATATTTCCAAACAACGGGTAGAGCAATCTATCACGGGTTGAGCTTGTCACAAAACATTCAACGTTTTGAGCTCAACACAATGGCTTGTAATCACTTTCAGATTGCAACCCGGTTCTATATTCACGGGGGAGTGTACGATTTCGTACTCTTACCCTTAGCAAAAGAAGTTAAATCTTCTTACACTTGAGTGGATTCGTCAAGACATTCAAAGTCTATGAACTCAAGTTTATGCTTTAGAAAAACCTCTTCGACAAAAAGAAATAGGATTTTTCAAAAAGCGTTGAACACAATTTTTTTTCAAGAATTTCTCAATGATTATTCAAAATCTTTCAAAATTGTGTGTTCAACAACTCCCATCCTCAAAAAGCGAAATGTGGATCATATCCTTATAATGACAATTCAATTGGATCAATTTTTGAGGGCGAGCATTTTAACTTCATGCAAAAGATTAACACATCTTTCTCCCAGAGATTTCAAGACTATTTTTTCTAAATATATTTTAATCAAATTTGGTATCTCTAATATCAAAAGATTTTATATATTAGAGATAGGGGGAGAAAATGTGATTAAAATGTGATCTAATATAAGACTCAAGCACTTTAACTCTTACCTACATGTGCGAAACACTTTCGATTATCGATGCACATGTGAAGGGGGAGCATTTCTGAAACGACAAAACTAGCAAGGTGTTAAATGTTTTTTAAACACTTTGTTAGAATTTAAAGTGGTTTTCATGGTTACGATCAAATACCCACAACATCTTTAATTCACGACGTTATTGGTGTCAAAAGGGTGGTTAGGTTTAAGTCCTATGATCCAACCAGAACCGGAGGGATCTTCCCAGGGACAATCCAATAGATTATTAGAAGTCCTTAGGAAAGATGGAGTAGAATGTGAACGTAGCTGAATGCCGACTAAGTACTGATGCTAGCACTGGAACAATCACAACAAGGTGCTAGTAATGATGTCTTGGTAAGCATTGAAGGGGTTGAAGAATGAAAAAGAAATGTAAGGATAAAGGGTCTAAAGAAAGAAGCCCTCCATACAACTTAGGCAGAAACCGGGTCAACTCATCATGAAGACAAACTCATCATGGACCCAGTGATGTGAAGCACAACCCTTTCCTAGCTACTCAGGCTTCTCTCAAAAGAAGTTTGTTTTATTGTCACGGAGAACAACATGACTTCTATTGACTTTCTCACTTCGAGATAGTTGATATTGAATAGGTGGCATCTGCTCCAGCCTCCGACCACTAAAAGTGCACAAATCGAGTCTAGAGCCAAGAGATCAATCAAATCTCGTTAGGACACACGGATGAAGATCAAGAGAGTCCTACGCTATATCCTTGTGATATTGCTAGAACACTCAGAGTGATACTACTTAGTATTCATAATGATGAGTGGAAATCCTTCCAGTGTTAACATCAAACAGCACTGCGGTAGGTCATATGCAAGATTCTTTATGAATTGAACATGTGCAAAACTGAAAAGCAACAGTGGTTTGATTCTGAATTGATTCAAACTCGTTTCAGGTTTCTACGCAATATCTTTATGGTCTTGCCAGAACATTCAGAGTGATATTCATTAATATTCACAGTGACGAATGGAAATCCTTCTAGCGTCAACATCAAACAGCGCTACGGTAGGTAACTTGCGAGATTCTTATGAATCAAGCTTGTGTCAACTGGAAAGCAACAATGGTAAGATTCTTAATGAATCAAACTTGTTCCAGGAATTTGAATTGACGACTTTAATCAAGCGGATATCTATCCAATTGATTTACTCTTTATGTTCGCAGTCTTGCTTTGAGACAGTCGAGTAAAGAGAACGGCTAGTACAACCGCGAAACCCTGTCAAGGAGATTCTTAATTGAATCTACCTGATCACAGGTACGATATTTAATATCGTATAACGGTCTTCACCGACCGGAGGTAAAACGCTACCGATTTAGGACGAATGTCGAAGCCATTCAGTTCGTGTCTATGTTTTGTCTCGAGAAGGTGGCGTCACGGTGTACTCAGCTAAGTCAAATATTCAAAACCACATACTCATGCCTAAAGACATATTCAACAATTAATAGTGTGAGCACGTGGATGAAGACACAAGATCGCAAGATGGCAAAGACAAGTCAAGGATGATTTGAAGATCTCAAGCTTAAAGACAAAGTCGAAAGACAACGACAAAGGCTCAAAGATCACAGCATGAAGAAACAAGACTACGATTACACGTTCAAGACTCATTTATGGCGAGATTAGTAATCTCTACAAATTTCCTAAATGACCAAGGTTTATGAGCTCTCATTGGGGGAGATTGTTAGCCTCAAAATATTGAGCCAAACAAGAATGCTCGGTCATATGTTTATTATGTATCATATATTTAGAACGTTGTAATAGGTAGTATATTAGTCGTGTTATTACGGGCTTAACTTTAAGCTAAGGTTCATTAATAAGTAACCAACGCCCAAAAGGAAAGCCCGGCCCATGATCATATAGCCCATTAAGCTACATGTAAGCAAAGGCTATATAAACCCTTCCTAGCATGTTAGGAAGGGTGTTGGTCATTTTATTTTCTCTAATCTAATATTCCACAAGTTTCACCAACCATTTTCTCTCTACTTTCTCTCACTACTTTCTCTCTCTAGAATTCTTCTCATATCTACCTTTCTTTCTTTAATTCGTGCTATACAATCATCATATATTAGGGACAACAGACACCTTAGAAGCATATACTCTGTTTGCCCTGTTTTCCAAAATGGTCTTGCAATCCCTTTGGACTCTCATCATAATCTCCATTCCCCAAATCTTATCAGTCAAAGGGATATCATCATTCTCCAAAACCTCCCTCTCATACCTGAAATATATATCACAAATAGTAGGTATCTCAAAATCAACTTGCATTTTAAAATGCTTTAACCTCTCTAAAGCTGCTTCACCTTCTCCATACTGCAACTTCTCTGGTTCTTTTTCTAAAACCTTGTTAGTAGAACCATGAGCACTGCTTTCCTCCTCATCACTATCATCCTCACCACCCATTCTCAAGCTCTCAGATTCTGAACCAATCTGAGCTTCAATATCTCCCTTTCCCAATGCCCTCCTTCTCTCCTGTTCACCCAACTGTTGGGCTAACGCATCATATCTAACCTGTGCTTCATTCTTGGGAACTTCTACCTCTACCAATATTCCTTTTTCTTTATCCAGCGGATCTATAATGGTTAGAGTAGATAGGGATACCTGTGGTGTAATAAGTGTGAAAACACTTATCCTTTTACCACTTAATTATCATAATAACCAAGCCAAAACGTGTATTTTATGTCGTAAATGTCGGAATTATGCGTGGTTTGTGTTTTTTTTGTGATTTAGGACCAAAATGTGAAAAGGGAAGAAAACATGGGCTTTCACTGACTTTTATCGAAGAAAAAGACAAAAGACGAAGTCAAAAGATCAAGAGTGCAAAAAGAACAGAAGTCCAAGGCCTATTCTGAAGATTTATCGAAGAAAAAGTCTAAAGACGGAAGTTTAATGAAGTCTAAGAACTCAATTCTAATAAATGAAGAAATTATAAGACGAGTTCAAATAATCCCGAGACAAAGTCGAAAAAGTCAAAGAATTTATAAAGACGAAAAGGCGAGAAAAGGAAGAAAAGATCAACACATGTTAATCCTCCCTATAAATACCCTCCTAATGTGTCATTAGGAGGTGTTAGCTAAATTGACAACTTAGCTCTCCACTTAATTTCATGCACTTTCATATTGTCAATTTACATTATTGTCTTTAAATTCTTGTCTTTAATTTCAAGTAAGTTTTAATTTTGTTGTTGAATCTTTATTTTTAATCAAGTTTTTAATTAATCTCTCATTCTACCTTTCTTGTTTTGCTTAATCTTTATGCTTATTTGCTTATTGTCATGCTTATTTGATTGTTTGTTATGTTTTTATGTGATTGATTGTGGTAGCTTATTGATTTTATAGCTTACTGTGTGCTTATCTTAATTTTCATTAAGTGTTTTTAAAAGTGATTTTATAAAAAGTTGATTTTAAATATTTTTATTATTTAGTGTTTTTAAAAGTTTTTAAATTTTGGCTTATTTGCTTCTTTTTAAAATCATTTTGATTAAGTTGTTAGATAAGTGCTTAATTGGTTTTAGCTTATTTTACTTATTGCAAATTTAGTTCTTATCCGGGTTTTATAAACCCCTTTTTCCCGAATAGTAGTTGTTCCATATTCCGGTTATTAAGCAGAAAACTTATTCCGGATTGGAAGGAGTAATATATATTCCGGATAGTAGTGGGAATTGGAAATCCGGATAAGCTTCAAAACCAAGTATCCCGAATAGCAAGCAGACAACAAATCCCGAATAATACCAAGATCTCTTTTCCCGGATAAGAAGTCAAACTCCAAAACCCGGATAGTACACTAAACATAGTAACCCGGATAAGAAATGCAAACAGATCCCGGATAAGCCGATCAACATTCCGTATAAGTTTACTAAATGTCATGCTAGCCAGCCTGCCAGCTTATATATTTTCCCGCCATTTTTGAGGTGTTAGGTTGCCTGCTTGAGGTGTGTGCTTGCCTGCTTGTTTATTAATTAATATTGTTCCGTAATCGTTTAGTTTAATCTGAAAGTTGTTCCGATTTTAATTCTGAAAGTCACGTATTTTTAGTTGAATTTTTCTTCAATTTTTAGTATTAGTATTTTTTTCCTAAAGTTTAAGTTTTATCTTTTATTTAGTGTCCGCTTTACCTTTTAACTCGTTTAGTTTTAAAGTACCTCTTAGTTTTATTTTCTCCTTTTTCATTAGGGTAATTTTATTTATCAGTCGAAAGTTAATTTCTTCTTTTAGTTTTATTTTTATTAATTGTTTTGTTTTAAATTTCGTTTTATTATTTGTTTCGCTCCTTTATTATTAGTTATTTGTTTTTGGCTTACTTTAATTACGTTTCGCTTTTACCTTTTAAGTAGAAATAGAAAACCAAACTTCCCTTTTTCTTAACCAAAAACAATTGAGTCACACTTTCAACCTTAATCAATTCGTTAAGATATCGAGAACGAACAAAGATATAATTTTTAATATACTAAAAAACAGTTATTAAAATGGCGCCGTTGCCGGCTATTTTCGTGAAGATTAACGATTTTTTGTGAGAGACGTGTTGAATTTTGGGATCCGTTCACTCATGAACGTTATTTTTCGTGTCAAAAATTTTCAAAAAACCTAAAAATTAAAAAAATTTCAACAATACAAAAACATTAAAAAACTCATAAAAAGTAATTCTTTTTCAAAAGTTTTACACCAAAAAGATTTTTATTTTAACGTAAATATATTTTGTCTATTTCTTTGGTATCTTTTTCTTTTGCAGGTGTATGCGTACTAGATCTTCATCTTATTATGAGCCCGAGACTCTTGAAGATTTAGATATGGCTGGTGTGCACAACAATAACAATCCACCTCACCCCAACATGAATAACAACAACCATGGTCCTCAACCAGACCTTCGAACGATGGAGGAGCTGTGTCAACCAACAATGAATGGACGCGGAGGACCGATTGCGCCAATGCAAATTACGGCTCAAGAGTTTTCGTTGAAGCATCACATGATCCAACAAGTTCAAAACACTTGTCCATTTCGCGGATTACCGGATGATGATGCCAACAAACACCTCGACAAATTCATTACCGTTACTCAAAGCATGAAGTTGCCCGGTGTTACTATGGATTTTGTTCGCCTTCATCTATTTCCACACACTTTATCCCACCATGCCGAAAAATGGTTTGATCGTCTTCCAAAGAATTCAGTCATACTTGGGACGAGATGACTCAACGATTTTTGTCACGCTACTTTCCACCATCCATGGTCACGAGCCTTCGGAATCAAATCAGTGGATTTACTCAAGAACCTGATGAGTCTCTTTTCGATGCTTAGGAACGTTATTATGTTTTGATCGACCGATGTCCTAATCACAACATGCTCCCTGTCACCTTAATTGATACTTTCTACAATGGTTTAACTTTTCGTGATCGTGATACGATTAATGCAGCCGTCGGTGGCACATTTATGAAAAGAAGACCCGAGGAGTGTAGAGAGCTTATCGAGAACATGACTACTCATCACAAAAATTGGGATTCTTCTGCATCTTCAAGGAATAACCCGAGAGTCAATGTTTCTTCTACTTTATCAAACACCGAGATGACCGAATTCACCCGCATGATGGCCGAAATGAACAAAAATATTCTACTCTTGGCTACGAATCAACAACAACAAGTTAAAGCTGTAGCACTTTCTTGTGAAATCTGTGGCGGTCCTTATTCATACACTGATTGTCCTTCTACTCATGACAATCCGGAAAACGTGTATGCGGCTCATGGTAACTATTCAACGGAAAGCTACCAAGCCCGACCTCAAGGTGATCGTAACTTGCTAAGTTACCGTTCCAACAACTTTCTTTCACCCGGTTTTTCTCCTCAAAACCACAACCCCAACAACTACAATATAAGCAATCCAAACCCACCTCGAGCTTTTAATCCTTATCACCCACCTGCTCAACAAGCACCACCCATCACTCAACCCACTTCATATAACCATGATGTTGAAGCTTTCATGAGGACCCAAGGAGAGGTAGTTAAGAATCTTCAAAGCCAAATCATCAACTTGAAAGGAGATATCACTAAGCAAGGGAATGATATTCGAACCGAGCTTAGACATGATATGCAAACCTCTTTAAGCAATCAAACGAATGATTTGAATAATATGATGGCTAGTTTCTTTCAAACCACTCAACCCTCTACTTCGGGCTCTCTTCCTTCAAATACCGTCACCAACCCAAGAGCGAATGTGAGTGCTATTACTACACGCAGTGGAGCAACTCTAGTAGGACCTTCTACCCCTCCCCCAGTTACTCCATCTACACCTCATCCACCACCATTTATCCCTCCTACTTCCACGCCTAGTATTAGTTCTCCATTACCGTCTCCACCTCTTACTGAAGAAGTGCCCAAGAAACACCCTTCACCAACCCCTCGTTCCACCTTTAAACCATCAACATCTAAATCTACACCTACCACACCTTCACCTTCTACACCTACACCACCTAAGCCCAACATTCCTTATCCATCTCGATTAGACAAGTGCAAATTGCTCACCAAGGATCATTCAAGTGACAAACTTTTTGAAAAAGATTTCGGGAGTGACCATCACCATTAGCCTTGTTGAAGCTCTTGCCCAAATGCCGACATTCGTTAAGATGTTTAAGGAATTGATTAATAAGAAGGAGAGGATGGCCGAGTTTGTTAATACTCGATTGAATGAAAACTGTTCTGCAGTCCTTCTTAAAGAACTTCCGGAAAAACTTGGAGATCCCGGTCGTTTTGTGCTACCATGTACTTTTAACCAAACCGAAGAATTTACTGCCTTAGCCGATCTCGAGGCGAGTATAAATTTGATGCCTTTAAGTGTTTGGAAAAAGTTATCATTACCCGATCTTACACCAACGAAGATGACTCTTGAGCTAGAAAATCGAACTCTCGCTTACCCCGGTGGTATAGCCGAAGATGTGTTTGTTAAAGTTGGTACCTTCACTTTTCCGGTCGACTTTGTTGTTGTTGATTATGAAATGGACCCTTGTATTCCGCTAATACTTGTGTTGGGAATAAATTATGGGTCAGTTCACTAGACGCTGATAAGAAGAATTCAAGCGCTGATAGGATGACATTGGACGCTGACAGCCAAGCGTTGACATTGAAGAAGTCAACGCTGACAGCCTTGAAGATTAACACTGATGAAATATATCTTCATACGAATCTTTTTGTTTATTTGTTTCTTTATTTGTGTATGGTAAAGATAAGCTCGACATTGTATTTTCTATTATTATCTTTACCTAGAATAGTTGATTCGTAGCTTATTGTACAAGACTTCTTAATCTTTAAAAGAAGATCTTTTAGGTTAAAGTTATTATCAGTTTTCATAAGTTTTCACAAGTTAAACCTCTTTCATTGTAATCAAGTTCGTTCATTCTAATACAAGTGAAAGTTTGTTTAACATCTTTGTGTTTTAGATTAAGTGTTAATTCCGCATAACACTTAGTTACTTTATTCATAAGCAAAGGTTTCTCTACGTGTATTACTTGATCTAATCTCGTATACACAAAGCTTAATCGATCTAAGTTTGGGATCAACAAGTGGTATCAGAGCTTGTTGAGAAACTTTTGATCTTTAAGTAACGCAAGAACCCTAAAAACACCAAAAACCCTAAAAACCCTAAAATTCTCAAAACCCTAAAAACATCATGTCTGGCACAGATCAACCTGCTGCTTTGCTACAAAACAACTCCACAAATCCTAGTATCAAAATTCCCATGTTTGATGCCAGGAACTTCGAGCTTTGGAAGTCCAATTTTGAGCAATATATAGCTATTCATGACTACACTCTTTGGGAGATTGTTGAATATGGGAACACATTCGACAAAGCACAAAAGATTGCTGCTGCTATTGCCACAAGGACAGCTGTTTCTAATTGTCCTGAAGCTGATAAGAAGGAAAAGCCTAGAGATGGAAGAGCTGTATCTGTTGAAGATATAGCCAAGAAAAGGGTGGACATGAAAATCTTGAACATCATGAAACACGCCCTAGGTCATGAGAATCAGCACAAGTACAAACGCTTTGAATCTGCAAAAGAGCTTTGGGAAGCTCTTGAAGTAGCACATGGTGGCAATGCTGACACAAAAGAAGAAAAGAAGAAGCAACTCTTGCATGAGTATGCTGTCTTTAAGGCTCAACCCAATGAGAATCTCAGCAGTGTGAGAAGTAGACTGCTTGACATCACAAGTCAACTTTCCTTCATGGGAACACAGATTGATGACCCTGACTTGAATGCTACTTTTCTCAAAAGCCTTGGTGATGTATGGAAGATTGAGACAAGATCCATTCTTGTCAATAACACCCATAAGACTTCCAGGTTTGATGACATCTTCAACAAACTAAGACTGTTGGAGAATGAATGGCTTTTGGAGAGTGATAATAAATCTTCCAGCAGCAACATGGCCTTCTTCTCACAAAGTGAAAGCCAATTTGATTCCATGAACTCCTATGGACATCCAGTCACTGGATCTAATGTGTCAACGCTGGATCACAGCCTGTCAGCGCTGGATCATATCCTGTCAACGCTTTATACTCAAGCGCTGACACTCACAACTTTGGCGCTGATAGAATTAAACCTGCTGGTTTAGATCTAGATACTGTGTGTGCATTCATTGCTTCTTTGCCCAGTGATTCAAGGATTACATATGAAGATCTTGAGCAGATAAGTGATGAACAATTGGAAGAGATGGACATCAAGTGGACTATGGCTCTTGTAAGTTTAAGAGCAAACAGGTTTAATAAAAGGTTCAAGAAGAAGATGACCTTTAATGCTAAGGATGTTGCTGGATTTGACAAATCAAAGGTTGAGTGCTACAATTGTCATCAGATGGGGCACTTTATGAGGGAATGTAGATCTCCAAGAAGATCTGATGCTGGTAAGCCCTCAAGCCAAATGGTTAAGAGCCAAGATCCCAAGGCCATGGTTGCTGTTCAACAAATTGATGGTGTTGGAGGATGGGACTGGAGCTGGAACTTTATGGCTAAGGATGAGGAAGAGGACAGAGCTTTGGTTGCTGAAGTTAAAGAAGAGCATGTTGAATATGCTCTCATGGCACACTCCTCCTCTTCATCAGATAATGAGGTATATGATGATGCTTTCTGTTCTAAGGGTTGTCGTTTAAATACTGAAAAACTAAATCAAGAGATAGTAAAATTATTAGATGAGGCAAGTACTGAAAGATGCAAAGTATCTAATTATCAAATTGCTCTTACCCAAACAGAAAAGACAGTAGCTGAGTATAAGAAAATGGAGTTTGATTTAAAGGATCAAATAAATATCTTAAAACATGAGTTACATCAAAGTAAAGATATTCAAGATATAGTAAACAGGGTTAATCTTGATTTGATAGCTCAGTTAGAGGAGGCTAACAAAAATAAAGATAATGTGAGTCTTAAAATCCAGAGATTTGATAAGGCCACACAATCCCTAGGAGAGTGTGTTAGCAAACAAAGAGACTCTAAGGACATGAGTGGACTTGGGATGAAAGATTATACTGGTGTTCCACCACCAGCTGGGGATTTCTATGGTGTCTAATCAAAGGACTTATCTTGGACTGGCTTGCCAGAACTTCAAGAGAAGGAATTCATTCCTCCACCTAGAGTGACTTCCCCAGTTGAAGAATACAAACAAAAACTGACTGACCTAGATGAGTGGAAGAAAGCTAACCACACTTTGTTTGTTAAGGGAGGGTTGTTGTGTGAAAGTCCAAATGAGCCCACACCAATCACGAGCCATAATATTGTGGAGTCCAATGATCCTACACCTATTAAAATCACACACCCTACCACTGGCAAAGCTGTTGACCTTGGCCCACAAACTGTTAGAAAACCTAGTGTTAAGTATGCAGAGATGTATAGGAATACTAGGTCACCAAAAAGCCAAGTTAGTAACCATGGGACAGGCTTCTTTGCTTCTAGACCTAAGACTATGTCTAGAAAAGCTTGTTACTCATGTGGTAGCTTTTCACATTTGGCATACAAATGTGTCAACGCTTCCAATGTCAACGCTGATAGGAACCATTTCAGCGCTGACAAAAGTCAACATAGGTCAAACACTGTCAGACCCAATACCTTTGTGAACAAAAGTTCACAAGTTGTTAGACCAGCCCCATTCTTTTCTAGAGTGTCTAACACACAAGGCCTAAGACCTTTCCAAAAGTCAAACACTTGGTCCAATAGGCAATGGGTTCCTGTAGCAAACCCTAGGTTCAACGCTGATAAAGGCAATCGGGGCGCTGACAAGAACAATTTCAGCGCTGACAGACACACTGCCAAACCTAGGTATTTACAACCACAGGGAAATAGGTCTAAAGCTTCTACTAGCTTAACATGGAGACCAAAACAAGACCAAAACTCTAATTCTACTGGTGTTTCTATGACATGCAACAGGTTTCATTATATTTCAAAAGCCATGTCAACACCAATTGGGGTTAACTGGGAATTTCATTCAAGAAGGGATGAAAATGGGGTTGTTATGAGAACCAAGTCTGTTCTTGTTGAACAACCAGATGAATCCAAGTCTTCCAAGGCTTGGGTTCCCAAAGAAAACTAATGTGTTTTCTTTATGTGCAGGGCATTCAGAAGAAGATCAATGATTATGGATATTGGGATAGTGGATGCTCAAGGCACATGACAGGAAATGAAGACTATCTGACAAACTTCACTCCTATTCAAGATGGTGATAAGGTATACTTTGGAGGGGGCTATGGCACCATCACAGGAAAAGGAACCCTTATTACCAATAATCTACGTTTTGAGAATGTCTTCCTGGTAAAAGAACTGGATTATAATTTGTTTAGTGTATCACAAGTGTGTGATAACAAAAATAAGGTTCTTTTCACTGATACTGAGTGCTTGGTGTTAAGCAAAGATTACAAGCTCTCTGAGGAGAAATACATAGAATTTAGAACACCAAGGCATAAAGACATATATAATGTGAATCTTAATGGAATTAAGATAAATAATAAAATGATGTCATGTCTTTATGCTAAAGCCTCAGTAGATGAAAGTAATCTTTGGCACAGGAGATTAGGGCACATAAACTTTAAAAATATCAATAGATGTGTGAGGCTTGGTTTAGTTGATGGTTTGCCTGAAAAGGCTTTCCACAATAACCACTCTTGTGTTGCATGTCTTAAGGGCAAGCAGCACAAGGTCTCATTCAAATCTAAACAGGTGCACTCTAGTTCTAGACCACTTCACTTATTACATATGGACCTCTTTGGTCCAACTAATATAGAAAGTTTGAAGGGTAAATCATATTGTTTTGTCATCACTGATGATTTTTCCAGGTTTACATGGACTTTCTTTTTAGCCAAGAAAAGTGAAACTGCCCAAAGTCTGATTAATTTCATTACCCAGATTGAGAAGAAGAATGGTAATGAGGTCAAAATTATTAGAAGTGACAATGGGGGTGAGTTTAGAAATCAATTGTTAGATGATTTTTGTGCCAAGAAAGGGATTACTAGGCAGTTTAGCATAGCTAGAACCCCACAGCAAAATGGGGTTGCTGAAAGGAAGAATAGAACCCTTATTGAAGCAGCCAGAACCATGTTGGCTGATGCCCACTTTCCTATAGCCTTTTGGGCTGAAGCTGTTAACACAACTTGTTATGTTCAAAATAGGGCATTGGTCAACAAAATACATAATAAGACACCTTATGAGTTACTCTGGGGAAGGAAGCCAAATATTGGCTTTCTCAAGCCTTTTGGATGTCATGTAGTTGTTTTAGAAACTAGTGATGCCCTAGGTAAATTTGATTCAAAAGGTGATGAAGGCTACTTCATGGGTTATTCAGTGCAGAGCAAAGGATATAGGGTTTACATTAAAAAGGAAAAACGTATACTTGGAAAGGTACATGTTAGGTTTTTAGAAAGTAAACCTAGTGATCCTAAAAGTGGTCCAAATTGGTTGTTTGACTTGGAACCTTTATCTAGAGCTTTAAATTATATGCCTGTTACTGATCCAGACATTGTGAAGGTAACTTCAAGTGTTTTGGAAAAGAGAATTGGTAATGTTTCAGGTATACAGGTTGCTAAGAAGGATGGATCACCAGCAGTTGAGTCATCTCCCACACAAGAATATGTTACACTTCCTATATGGACAGATGAGTATTATGCTGCTGCTGCTGCTAGAAAAGATAATGGTGGTTTCCAAATACCACCAAATACAAACATGCATGGTTCTTCAGGCGCTGACAAAGGGAAATCAAGCGCTGACAAGAGCAATTCAGACGCTGATGGATCAGACGCTGACACCAACAGTTCAAGCGTTGTTAGCCCAAGCGCTGACAAACAAGGTTCAGACTTTGACAACATCTTTGCACATCTTTTCTCTTCCCATTTTGAACAAGGTGGACCTTCCAATGTCCATGAAGAGATTCATGTTGATCAAAGAGAGTCTGATGAAGAAGATATTGGCAACATGGAGCGTGAAGTTGAGGACACCAGACTTTTTGAAGGAGGAGTTCTCACTTCCACAGCAAAGGATCACCCCTCATCTCAGATCATTGGTGATGTTATGGCTCCAGTTCAGACAAGAAGATCCCATCAAAATCTTGGTGGATTTATTGCCAATATACACAAGAAGGTTGATACCCCTCTTGTACAAGCATGTTTGTTTGCATGTTTTCTGTCACAAGAAGAACCCAAGAAGATTTTTGATGCTCTCAAAGAACCTAGTTGGGTGGAAGCAATGTAGGATGAGCTTCACCAATTTGCTATACAGGATGTTTGGGAGCTGGTTGATTGTCCTATATATGTGAGACCAATTGGGACAAGATGGGTTCTAAGGAACAAGAAAGATGAAAGGGGTATTGTGGTCAGAAACAAGGCACGTTGGGTAGCTCAAGGATATACACAAGAGGAAGGTATAGATTATGAAGAAGTTTTTGCTCCAGTTGCAAGAATTGAAGCTATAAGAATTTTCCTAGCTTATGCCTCTTGCATGAACTTCACTGTTTATCAAATGGATGTGAAGAGTGCTTTCCTCTATGGAACAATTGTTGAGGAGGTATATGTTATGCAACCTCCTGGTTTTGAAGATCCTGAGAATCCAGACAAGGTTTATAGAGTGAAGAAAGCTATGTATGGACTTCATCAAGCCCCAAGAGCATGGTATGGTACATTGTCCACTTACTTGGTGGAAAATAGTTTTAAAAGGGGCACCATAGATCAGACATTGTTCACAAAGAAGAAAGGTAAGGATGTCTTACTTGTCCAGGTCTATGTTGATGATATCATCTTTGGATCAACTAATCCAAAGATGAGTGAAGACTTTTCCAAGCTTATGACAGATAAATTCAAGATGAGTGCAATGGGTGAGATGAACTTCTTTCTAGGCTTACAAGTTCAGCAGAAAGAAGATGGTATCTTCATCTCCCAAGACAAGTATGTAGCTGAAATCTTGAAGAAATATGGTTTTTCTCCACATGAAAAGGATGCTTCCACTCCTATGGATAGGGAACACCCTTGGGGAAAAATTGGAGCTGGAAAGGATGTGGATGTTAGGCACTATAGATCAATGATTGGTTCATTGATGTATCTTACAGCCTCAAGACCTGACATCATGTTTGCTGTGTGTGCTTGTGCACGCCATCAAGTGACTCCCAAAGAATGTCACCTTTTTGCTGTGAAAAGAATTTTTAGGTACCTAAGATGTTATCCAGATCTTGGCTTGTGGTACCCAAAAGATTCTCCATTGGAGCTTATTGCATATTCAGACAGTGACTATGGTGGTGACAAGTTTGATAGGAAATCCACAACTGGTGGATGTCAATTTCTTGGGAGTAGACTGATATCTTGGCAATGCAAGAAACAAACAGTGGTGGCAAACTCTACAACTGAAGCAGAATATGTTGCAGCAGCTGCTTGTTGTGGACAAGTCTTATGGATTCAGAACCAGCTGTTGGATTATGGGTATAATTTCATGCATACCAAGATTTTTGTAGACAATAACAGTACTTTATGCATTATTAAAAATCCTGTACATCATTCTAAAACCAAACACATAGAAATTAGACATCATTTTATAAGAGATTGCTTTGAGAAAGGTTTAATACAACCAGATAGGGTAGCCACAGAAGATAATGTGGCTGATTTATTAACTAAACCTTTTGATGCTGGAAGATTTCAATATTTGGTAACAAATATTGGAATGGTTAATCTCACTTAATATGTGTTTTGGAACCTTTTTGTAAAAGTATGTACAGGATAATGCATTGTTATTGGTCTTTGTGATGATTTAGATTTTTCCACTTTATTTTTCTAACACTGACAAAGGTACATGTAACGCTGATAAGTGTTATTTTGCCGTTGTTAGAGATATTATTGTCTAACGCTGACAAGAGTTCCTTCAACGCTGATAAGTGTTGTCGGGACGCTGTCAGCAACAAATGTTAGTTTTGTGATTTTCAATCTAAATGTGTAGGTGGTGGTAGCTTTATGCCATTGGATACAGAGTTGCTTATGGATCTTTGAAGAGCTATTTGGACATGTTTTTGTTTATGGATGATGGTTGGAATATTTATATTCCTATCTTGACATAAATTTTTAATGTTCATATATATTTTGAGAAACTCATGTATCATAGTTTAAGGGGAGGTTTAAGGAACCTTTAGGACTTTTGGGTATTCTTATAATACTCTCATCACAATTCTAGATTGTGTCCACAGGTGAGTATGGGTTAGTTTTACTAAACCATGAGGCACTGTAGCATGCAAAGTTGATAAACTATGCATGCTGCCAAGACATTTTTGGCCTAGAATTGGTTGTGGTCTGATGGGAGACTTGGGAATAGTTTTGTTATGGGTTTACCTGGGAGTTACAAAGAATTTTGTGAAATAACTTTGTTGGTAAGTATTTTGGTTAGCAAGGGACACTAGAGGACATTTGTGTCTATCTTGCTTAAGCAAGTGTGCATAAATGGACAGTGCTTGCCGCCCAGTAATTATTATCAACTTGTAAGATATTTCCCTTAGGATAAATTACTTTGTTAAGGTCTTTTTCTTTTTAAATATTTTTATTTTTATTTTTAGACGCTGACAAGTTTTTCTCCAAACGCTGTTACGTCCAATCGTGACGCTGACAAGGCTTTAGGCAAACGCTGACAAGAAAATATAGCCGTTGGGCGCTGATGGGCTATTTTTGACCGTTGCCACCTAGTGGGCCCTACCCAGTTGTTATTTTTGACTAATCTTTGGCCGTAATTTTGGGGAGTTGTTACTTTTAATTAATGCATGAGATAAGTTATATTTGATTCAATATTTTCATCATTACTCTTTGAATATAACTGCCTCATTTTTGACCAATCAAAATCATGCATCTCTCCTATAAATTTGGCTAATCTTTTTATTCTGGGTATTCATATTTTCTTGTCTAACATTTTTCTCCTAGATTTTTCCCATATCACATAACCTAAACAGCTTTCAACATGGCACCAAAGTTCAACTCAAAGAAATTAACATTGGAGTTCAAGAGCCAACATAATATGGTAGCTTACTTGACTGCTGATAATGATTTGTTCCCTCAGTATTCACAAATGGTGGCATTTTTAAATGCATCCTCATTAAGGTATGCACTTTCTCATACACCATTAGTCCCTGTCGCACACATTAGACAGTTTTGGAATAATGTTAGTTCCACAACAGCTAATGGAGTGACCACATTAACATCTACTGTTCATGGAAGAACATGGGTGGTCACTGAAGCCTTGGTTCGCCAAGCTTTGCGTCTTGATGACGCTGATGGTGTGACTACCCTTGCCATTGCAACAATAGAACAAGGTCTTAGGGAATTGGGTTATCCTATTCCTGCTGATGTCACTTTAAATAAATATCATAAGCAGGAATTTCCCTCTGACTGGAAATATTTGATACATGTCCTTCTCCAATGCTTAAGTCCAAAATGTACTTCTTTTAATGAAATAAACAGGTCAATTGCAAGTGCTTTGGTTTGTATAACACGTGGGCTTAAGTATAATTTTTCAAAAATGATTTTTGAAGGGATGTGTAAAAATAAGGGAAGTAAAATGACTTTGGCTTACCCAAGATTTTTGCAAATGGTCTTTGATTTCCAAGAATATTGTACTAGGGATCATGACACTTTTTATGAGATCCCTAAACAACAGAAAACTATTTTTGCCAAAATGAGCTCCACAAACAGATCTATACCTCTCACCCAAGCCATGCTTGAAGTAATTCAGGCTGCTCAACCACAACCAGACCCTGCACCTCAACTTGAGCCTATTCATGAACCATTACCTTCCCCTGACCACATGGATGTTGACCAACCAAATGTCAACGCTGACACTCAAAATGTTGGCGCTGACACAGCCGATCCCAACGCTGATGACATCCCTGAACAATCCCGAACACCCCTTAACCAACCAACACCCACACAATCTACCTCATCTTCCACCCCATTACAATCTAGGTTGAATAAACGCCAAAGGACTACTGGAGTGTTCTCCTCTAGTGGTCCTAGCCTTGTTGCAGAGAGAACCACCTCCACAAGTGTGGCTGGTGCCATGGATGAGGCTGGGGCTATTGACACAAGCTTAGATGCTGGTCAAGACAGTCCCAACATCATTAAGACCTCATCCACGCCCTATGATTCTATTTTGGGAGGTCAAGTCCCCATTCTAGCTGAGGGCAGATTGGAACCTATGACATTGACTGAATTGACGGCTGCTGTCATTAGCTTGCAAAAGCAAAATGTCAGCCTTGTACAAATTGTCAACAAACAGGGCCGTGAACTCCAAGTATTGAGGGAGCGGGTAACTGTTTTGGAGAATCCAAGTAGCAGAAGTAGGATGGAGGAATCTTCCAAAGGGGAGGATGAAGAGGATGAGCTGATTCGTACAGCTAGTGAGAAGAGTTCACAATTTAGTGAATCTTTAGGTATTGCTGAAGCTCTTACAAGTCTGAAGCAGCATCCTGTTATTGATACATCCAAGGTGACACCATTAAACTTGGAAGGATCTTTCACAGAAACAATGGGCGCTGATACAGGTTTGAACGCTGACACATCCAGCGTTGACAAAGGTAATCGGGGCGCTGATAAAGGTAACTTGAACGCTGACAAAGTTGCAGGTGGTGTTGATGTATTCCAGTCATCAGCAATCATCAAAGATGTGTCCACACAGGTTTCTTCTTCTACCTTACCTATTATTGATCCAAAAGACAAGGGTAAGGGGATTCTGGTTGAAGAAGATGTTCCAAAGAAAGATGCAGCACAAATTGCATTTGATGAACAGTTGGCTGCACAACTTTTGGAAAGAGATTTGAAGAGGAGTAGTAGATCACCATTTGTTGCTACTTATGAGAGTGAGGAAGAGAGTGGTGATGAAAAAGAAGAAGATAGCTCAGATTCAAGTGTTCAAATTATTGAAGATCCAGAAAGACTTGAATATGGGGATGAGTTAGCAAAGGAAAGATTGAGTGATTTGAAGAATCAGATTGATTGGGACCTTCCAGAAATCACCAGAATGTACCATGCTTGGGAAGACAAGGTTATGGACAACCCAGGGATGAGTTTGTCAGATCAAATTTGGGGGTTGGAAGTTCTTCTCAGGGTACAAGATGATATAAAGGTGATTTTGAGGTTTAATGCACAAGAGGTCAAGACTTGGCTCAAAAGAGATAGAAGGCAGTTGTATTACAAGTTGCTTAGATGCCATCAACCTAGATGGACATACAAGAAGTTGATGGCTTTATCTTTTGAGGAGCTAGAGTATAGGGCACATCCTATTTGGAGGAATGTGCAAGAAAATAATGTCTATCAGTTTCTTTCAGAAGAAAGGAAACAAGAGCTTGCTGAGGAAATGCAGATCCAAAAGGAGATGAGGATTGCTCAAAGACCAGTGAAGAAAGGAGATCCTCTCCAATTTCCTAAAGATATGGATGTGTATTATCCAACTGAAGGTGTCATAAGGAAGCATCTCAAGCTTTCTCCATTGGAAGCTTCAGATTTGGTTAATGTAGTACCTCTAGATGACAGAAATCCAATCATCAGTTTTGATGAAGATGAGTGTGGATTTTGGAAGATTGGCAGGTTTGGAAAGGAGGTACATACTTTCACTTCAATTATTTCTATCTTTGCAAGCATAGACAGAGAAGACTTGGTGCATCTATGGAGATTAATAGAGGCCAAGTATACAGCTGAAGCACCTACTTCAGCAAATGGAATAAGACTTTGGAACATATTTTTGACTTTGTGTGGTCCAAGAGAAGCAGATCCTGCCATATGGAAGGATCTTGAAGATGATCTCAGTAATCTTCATTGGAGGCTTTATTCTACTTGTGGTGTGTTTCATTTGAGCTCTACAAAGTTTTCAGAGTATCTACTTGTGGAAGCTAACTATTTCTTGTCCAAAGAAGTGTTGGAGAAGATGAAGGAGACACCCTTGGAGATTGATTATACTAGTGACGTGGCCAAGGACTTGATTAGATATGTTTATCACCAACATAAGAAGTTTTTGCAAGATTCCTCCTAAGCCTTAAGTTTTTATTCAGAAACTTGATCATTGGAATAGATATCAAGTTTAGGGGAGGATTGTTGGGAATAAATTATGGGTCAGTTCACTAGACGCTGATAAGAAGAATTCAAGCGCTGATAGGATGACATTGGACGCTGACAGCCAAGCGTTGACATTGAAGAAGTCAACGCTGACAGCCTTGAAGATTAACACTGATGGAATATATCTTCATACGAATCTTTTTGTTTATTTGTTTCTTTATTTGTGTATGGTAAAGATAAGCTCGACATTGTATTTTCTATTATTATCTTTACCTAGAATAGTTGATTCGTAGCTTATTGTACAAGACTTCTTAATCTATAAAAGAAGATCTTTTAGGTTAAAGTTATTATCAGTTTTCATAAGTTTTCACAAGTTAAACCTCTTTCATTGTAATCAAGTTCGTTCATTCTAATACAAGTGAAAGTTTGTTTAACATCTTTGTGTTTTAGATTAAGTGTTAATTCCGCATAACACTTAGTTACTTTATTCATAAGCAAAGGTTTCTCTACGTGTATTACTTGATCTAATCTCGTATACACAAAGCTTAATCGATCTAAGTTTGGGATCAACAACTTGGACGACCATTCTTGAGAACCGGAAAAGCCTTAGTCGATGTTGCCGAAGGTGAACTCATTCTAAGAGTCGGGAATGATTCACAAGTGTTTAAAATGGGGAAGATCACAAACAAATCCAAAGGAAGAGAATCGGCGAATATGATTAATGTGCTTCAAGACGAGCTTGATACAACTACTTATGAAAGTACAAAGCTTGATGATTTTATCGTCTACAACAATCCTCTTTTCGATTCTTGCTATGATAATCCACTTTTCCAAGATGATGTGGATGATTCTCTCTCCAAGTTGGATCCCCCACCAATTTATGATTCTCCACCAATCTATGATTATGATGATGATTCTAGTTCCGATGTGGATGATTTTGATGATTTTTCTTTAGAGTATAAAGACATGCCAACATATGATGATTTTGATGATGTTGATACTCTTCAGAGTGATTCTTCACATGATGATCTTGTTCCTACTTTTGTTGAACATTCTCCGCCAACAATGCTTGATCCTACTTTGGATGACTACTCATTTGAGGAAGATTTTGTTACTTTTCTCAATACTTACTTCCCCAATGAGAATGATTCTCCTCCTTTGGACTTTGATTTTGGTCTTTATCTTCCTTCGGATATTAAGAAACCCGTTTCAAAGGAGAAGAAGCCGGATGACACCGATATCCGTAGTACCTATGTCTTGACACCTCTTTATCCACCTTATGAGGATGAGATCGTGAGATTTATGAGCGGATCTTCTTCAAAGTCTACTGAGCCTGAGTGTTATTTTCCCCTAAAGTAAAAGGTGTTCGATCCTGGTATCGTAATTTTTAAGCCATCTCAGTATCCTTCTGATGAAATAAAAGGAAAGATTTTTGTAAACAATGGAGATATGCTTGCACTTTATCATACTTTCTACCACCATGCTCAACAACTGCTTAAGGGGACCTTGCCTACTCTTCTTTGGCTTGCCTTGTTCGCCTTAAGCTTGTGCTATTTGATGGACGAAAACCATATATTTGATCCTGGTGGATATTCTTCAAGCTTCTTACCATTGTAATCAAGGTCGAGTCAGGCTCACGACTCGGTGAACAAAAACAAGCGCTTCTCGGGAGGCAACCCGAGTATCTATCCTTTTTGTTTTGTTTTTATAATAAGTGTAGGGGGAGACCCTAGTATGTGTTTGTTTTCTTTCTTATGATGTGCAGGGATTCGAGCTTTCAAAGATCCATTCTTGATGACTTTTGATGACCCGTGATTCCGTGTTCCCGTCTTCCTGGTTTTATCCTAAACTCTTTTGATTCTCTATTTTATATTCTTCAATATTAAAATAGGAATCACTTTAGTTGTCTCTTCCTTAGCAAGATTTAAACAAAGTGCACAATGTCCTAAGTGTAGGGGAGGTTACTTCCACATGCTTAAACATTGAGGAAAATGTTTATATTAAGTGTAGGGGGACTTCTATCGAAGTTAAGTGGGCTTTTCCTTGTATTCGTCCTCATTTTAACCGAAAAACTGATTTTTCGACATTTTTCAAAATTTTTGATCTATTTTGGCCTATTAGTATTTACCTTTGTTATAGTTATTTTATTTCGTTGCTAGAATAAATTTTAATAAAGTGGTTTTAATTTTTAAACGTTGTGAATCTTTTGACTCAACCCGAGTTTACTTATCTAAGTTTACTCTAGCTAGTATCCTTAACGTGTTTAAGTCAAGTTTTGCTAGGCTTTTATATAGGGAACTTTAAAACGCGAAAGTCTTAACTTTCACGGGTTAAGAACAAGAACTTTTCGCAAGTTCCTATAACTGATCCTAGAAAGTCGTTTATCAAGGGAACTTTAAAATGCGAATTCTAAAACTTGAAAAAGTCTAAGAAGTTGCGAGATCCTATAGATGATTTGAAAACCCGAAACTTTGATTTAATAGGCTAAGCATCCACGAGTCTCATTCCTTGAGATTTTAAATTATGGAGAATGAGAGATGATAGATTCAATTATAAGTTTGGTATTCTTTCATAAATTTATGTGATTTAATCATGAGATTTTTCTCCCATCGCTTGTTAATAAATTTAATTGCAATAAGTAAGGTCGTACGATTTGAAAAGTTACTTAGCTTCTAGCACAAGATCGTTTAAAAGTTGCTCGGTATTAATTAGAGTTCATAGCCAAGGCATAACTTACTGAAGCGGGATGCGAAGATTGGCGAGTCCGAAAAGGCCCTAACAAGGCATGAGGGCTACATTTTGTTGCTAAAGATCCCAAGTGATGTGAAGAATCATTTATCAAAAATCAATATGAAGGATGGAGACACACGACGAAAAGCAAATACTCCCCTAAAGATCATGGAGAAGTCTATCCAAAAAGGCCCTAACAAGGTATGAGGATAAATAGATCCAAGTCCTAAAAGGAGGCGGATCGTTGTATATCAAAATCCCAAATAAAGATTAGAGAAAAATGAGAAGTCATGGTCCAAGTATGAAGAATCTCTCAAAACTTCAAGTGAAGAAATTCCTATTATAAAGAGAAGACCATTATTTCATGAACGTCTCTCAAGATTCGAAGTATGAAGTCAGTGCCAAATATCGGTCCGAGAAAGGTCTTAAATCGTGAAACGAGTTATTCCAAGATATGAACTTTATCAGGTCCCGAGAAGCAGTTTTAAAATATTTTGTCCTTTAGCTAACTATTGATTAAATCGTCCTACTTTATTTTCAGCCTAAATAACTATCGAAATAAGTCAACAATGCATCCTCGTGATCATTCACGACAACAAAAAAATATAAGAGATACACCTAGGAATAAGGGAGTCTAAGTGAATAATTGGGCCACATGAGTTTATGTTAGTTTGCTAACTTATAATAACAATGATCTCGTTTTTAAGCTTGGTATAGGGAACGTGAAACTTGAGGGTGATAAACATTCATGACATTCCAAAACCCTAAGGTAAATCTTTGATCTTTTTACTTGTCTTGTGTTTAATAAAGGCCAAGGTGGATTGATTATGATGGAAAATGTAAAACTTGCTTTGTAACTAATGCATTGCATGAGGGCATTGCAATGGTCAAGTGTAGGGATTTAATAAGTGTGAAAACACTTATCCTTTTACCACTTAATTATAATAATAACCAAGCCAAAACGTGTATTTTATGTCGTAAATGTCGGAATTATGCGTGGTTTGTGTTTTTGTTGTGATTTAGGACCAAAATGTGAAAAGGGAAGAAAACATGGGCTTTCACGGACTTTTGTCGAATAAAAAGACAAAAGACGAAGTCAAACGATCAAGAGTGCAAAAAGAACGGAAGTCCAAGGCATATTCTGAAGATTTATCGAAGAAAAAGTCCAAAGACGGAAGTTTAATGAAGTCGAAGAACTCAAGTCTAATAAATGAAGAAATTATAAGACGAGTTCAAATAATCCCGAGACAAAGTCGAAAAAGTCGAAGAATTTATAAAGACGAAAAGACGAGAAAAGGAAGAAAAGATCAACACATGTTAATCCTTCCTATAAATACCCTCCTAATGTGTCATTAGGAGGTGTTAGCTAAATTGACAACTTAGCTCTCCACTTAATTTCATGCACTTTGTAGAATATTGATAATCAATGAATCTATGAAGGGGTTTGTTGATTTCTAGAGAGAGAAAGTTAGAGAGAGAAGGTGAGAGAAACTATGTGAATTTTATTAAGTGGAAACTAGGAAATGACAACAACCAACCCCTTTCCATGGTGGAAAGGGGTATATATAGTTCCAAGCATAACATGGGCTTGGGCCGGTCCATGACAAGCCCATGGACCGGTTCTTACTTAAGTTAATAAGTAACTAACAACTATTTTCTAACTACGAGCTATTACAACATAAATATTATTGTGGAGTGACCGATACTTCTAATATACGTAAAAACGTATTTCTAACAATCTCCCCCTAAGGGAGGTCACTCTACGTTTACAAAGTTCTAAACCTAGCATACTATACTAAGTCTTCGTTCTTTAGCTCGTAGTCTTTTCTTCTTTTCTTTCTTTTGTTGTGAATATGTTGGTTTGATCTTTTTGACTTTGGCTTGAGAGCATTGTTCTTTGGCCTTTCACGTGCGATCTTTGCCTTTCTCGTGAACTTTGCCTCCTCGTGACTTCATGTTCCACACACTTACGTCTTTTTGTTGAATTCTCGAAAGCTTCAGAGTTTGGTACAGCGGAAGACTTCATCTTTTACTTTCTTGAATTTTTGCTGAACTTTGTTGCAAAAGACATAAGCATGTGGGAACGACTTTTACAGGTACACCGCAACACCACCGTCTTCACTGGCACACAGCAACGCCACCGTCTTCAACAGGTACACAGCAACGCCACCGTCTTTAACAGGTACACAGGAACGACACGAATAAAATGGCTTTGAACATTTTATTCTAATTCGGTAGCATTTTACCTCCGGTCGGTGAAGACCGTTGGACGATATTAGATATCGTACCCGTGACGGATAGTTTCAATTAAGTAACTTCCTGACAGGATTTCGCGGGTAAACCCGTTCTCTTTATTCGACCGTCCAAAGCTGACTGCGAACATAAAGAGTGAATCACTTGGATAAATTATCCTTGTGATATAAAAGCCGTCAATTCATGAAACCTGGAACAAGTGAATTTCAATTAAGATTTTCACCATCGTTGCTTTCCAGTTGTCACGAGCTCAATTCATAAAGAATCTTGCACGTTACCTACCAAGTGCTGTTTGATGTTGACACTAGAAGGATTTCCACTCGTCATTGTGGTCAATAAAGAGTCACTCTGAGTGTTCTGGCAAGATCATATGATAATGCGAAGAGGCCTGGAACGAGTTTAAGTTCAATTAAGAATTAAACCACTGTTACCTTCCAGTTTTTCACAAGATTGGTTCTAAAAGAACCGCACGTGTAACCTACCATGAGCTTGTTTGATGTTGGCTCAAGCAGGATTTCCATCTTCATTGTAATACTTGCGTATTACTCGGATGTTCTGGCAATATTACAGGAATATTGCGTAGGACTCATGAAAATCTCTTACTTTTCACAGTGTGTGAGAAAGCAAGGAATAAATGGAAAGTGTCCTAATGAGACTTTTGATGATCTCTTGGCTCTAGACTCGATTGTGCGTTTTGATTTAGTGAGCGATGGCTGGAGAGGAGTGCCACCTTTTCAATACCAGTCTATTCGGAGTGAATAAACCAATAGATAACGTGTTGATCTCCGTGTGATTAAAACAAATACCTTTTGAGAGATATTTGAGTTAGCTGGGAAGGGTTGTGCATTGCATCACTGGGTCCATGATGTCTTTCTTCAATACCGAGAATCATTAGCAAAAATGACCTCAATAGCATATGTATTGACCCGGTTTCTGCCTAAAGTTGTAAGGAGGGCTTCTTTCTTTACACCCTTTATCTTTACATTTCTTTTTCATTCTTCAACCCCTTCAATGCTTACCAATACGTCATCACTAGCACCTTGTTGTGATTGTTCCAGTGCTAGCTTAAGTACTTGGTCGGCATTCAGCTACGTTCACATTCTTTCTCCATCTTTCCTAGGACTTCTAATTCTATCTAGGGAATTGTCCTTGGGAAGATTCCATCGGCTCTGATGAATCATTGGACTAAACCTATTCCTACCACCCTTTTGTCACCACATCCGTCGTGAATTAAGCGTGTTTTGGGAAGGAATTGCCACCATGAAAAATCATTGAAAATCACCTAAAGTACTTGTGATATTGAAATCAAAAGTTTTGTACCTTAGGTGTTTTGTTCATCAAAAACGCTCCCCCTTAACACGTGCTTTACACATATTAAGTTGGATAATCGTTAAGTCTTTTTCATCTTTTAGCCAAGTATCACTTACGTCTCCTTAATCCCATTTTCTCCCCTTATCCAAAATGTTAACCATTAATATTTGGGATATTGAATGGATTAACCGGTCTTTGGGTAAAAAATGAAATCGATTGTTTGGCCATAGAACAAGTTATTGCTCCCCCTTAAGTTAATAAGGGATAGTTGTAGTGCTTTAGTATGATATATTTTGAAAGATTTAGAATCTCGTGAGAAATTCTTGAAAAATTATCATACCTTCACACTACATCAAGCCATCAAAGCACATTATTCACAAATATACATATTCACAATTGAAAACCAATATAAAGTGGACCTGAAATGTACGACCCATTAGATGGATCGTTGCAGTAGCTTGTGGTGCACTAGATATGGTCTTCCACCCACGAATCTTTCCAAGCTCCTCATCAACCTTCGTTCCCGGAGCTTTTGATCGATCTTTTTGATCACATACTTTGCCATCTGCCGGTAACCCGGATGCCAATCCTCCGTCATCTCTGGCAAAGTTCCACCCGAGTTCAGATGCTCCAACTTTCCTCTGACTTGTAGAAGAGTTCCATCACTATACTTGTGAAGCTCACCCACCCTCATAAACTTCATCAAACCTCGACTGTTCAAGTAGAAAATGCCATAATTCGGGACAGAAATGCCGGTATAGGGACATCTTTCTACATGTTGAGGTAGCACTTGATTCACAGGACGGGTTAAGTTGAGCTTCCTTTGATAACTTTCGACTCCCAACTGAAGATCTTCAACTCGTGACTTGATGACAACGCTTCGTGTGAACATACGAAGTGCTGTATTCAAAGCAATCAGGTCTTCACGAGGAATGTGTGTGAGTTGATCTCGGGTCATCAGAAGCAGCATATCTTCGATATCCTCAAGGCGAATGATGGAAAAGTCTCCTTGCTGGATTTTGTATTCCCTGTCATCCTCCCTTTTCAAGCGAATCTCCGTCACATGATAGTAGCCGTTCTTAGCTTCAGTTTTCATTCCTAAAATGCTGGAGATGCGGATGTCGGATCTAACATTGCTTCTAGAATTGACCAAGCAGCAACCCCTGTACGCCCTTCGGACTCGTTCGTCCCAATGAGATGCACCTATGACAGCATACATATCATAATTACGATTCATTTTTGGGACCCAGAGTCGATTTACCTTTTCCTCGATAAAGGGTATTGTCCCCCAGTTGGCAGCTTTCAGCAAGGTCAGGGATGTTGCGTACTTTGATGACCCCTTCAGTAGATACACAAGATCATTGGTGACGAAGAAGTCAAGAGCAATCTGATTATCTTGAGCAGGATCCATTGGAGGTGGAGCTCGTTCTGATTCATGAAGACCTGGCCGTTGAACGGTATTCAGAGCCTTCAGGATCTCATCGGCATAGTACTCGAACTCCATTCGGGGTAATCGGGTTTTGGCACGCAGTCTCTTATCTTTCAGCGCTTTCTTCACCAAGGATGGAGTAATCGAAGTCTTATACTCATGAGCAAGAAATGCACATAAGTCAATCGGACTTCGGATACGGAGATACAACACATCTTTGTCAGCGTTTGTGATCGGATCATATTGTGCTGCTGCCGTGATCCAAGCCTGTGGTGGTGCAGACTCGTCTATCTCCAACGTGTCTTCCCAGTCACGAATGCTTGGTTCAGGAACCGTAGATTGTTGTGCTTGTTGTAGAGGAGTTGAAGTGCGAACATCTGTTGGTTCAGTTTCAGGCATTTCGGCAGTGTCGTGAACTGGAGAGTGTTGTGCAGCTTCGGGTTCCGTCACTGATTCTGCAATCACAGGAGGAACAACAACAGAACTAATGGGGTTAGTGGTAATAGGTAATGATACAGCGATAGAGATACCGGGAACCGATGACGCTGTAGTGGCATTCACATCGTGGCGCCACTTAGTTCGTCTTGATTCCGATGATGTAGATTTATCCTTCTGTGCTGCATCCTTTGTGGACTTGGTTCCAGTCTTAGCAGTTTTCTTGGAGCTGGTAACCTTGTCTCCCTCTTTCGGCTGTTCACCCCCATCATCATCCTGATTGTCATCCCCGTTACTACCCCTAGCACTCTCCTGATTCTCATCACCACCATCATCGCCATCATCATCATCCTCATCCTCGTCATCATCATCCTCATCCTTATCCTCATCATCACCATCATCGTCATCCTTTTCCTCTTCTTCTCCTTCTTCTTCCTCTTCCTCTTCACCAGTACCCTCTTCCTCCTCACTTTCTTCCCTTTCTTCTTCAGGTAGAATGTGATAAGGTACCACGCTTCCAAACGTTTTGAATAATCTATCATCCTCCATGATAGCATCATTCAGGGATTTATATAGAGCCCGTTGAATCCTAGACTTATCAAACGATCCAAGTTCCACCATACGAGCCTTAAGGATCTTCTTCAATTCAAAATCCGTCAGCTCATAAGCAATCTTGTAGGCGGCTTCTGAAGGGTTGGATGATTTGATCATCAAGTTGTCAACAGCAAGTGTCTTCAACTCATCACAAAGTTTAGGCATTAGGGATTCAACGGATTCTTGCACTCTTTCTTTCACAGAGGCTTCAAGTGCTTCTTTTTGCTCTTTGTATTTATCCCTCATTGCTTGAAGTCTGGCAATACGTGCAGCATGCTTATCAGCCTCAGCCTGCTTAACCCGAGCAAGTTCTTCTGCATGTGCTTTTCGAGTCAACTCCATATCTGAAGCGAACCTAGCAATCATCTCCTCTTGGGCTTTCCTAGATGCTTCTTCCCTTTGAGCTCGTCTTTGCAACTCTTGGCGAAGTTCATCCATTTCGCGTTTGTGAGTATCCACATGTTTGTCAAACATTTCGGCCATCACTAATGCAGCCATTGCAGATGTTGCAGAGCTGCTCTGGGTTGATTGAAGAGGCTCGGTTGTTACTGCGGTGCTAAGGATGGGAATTACGGGTGGTGGAAGAAATGGTGTTGAAGCCGGTCTGGTTGGTAAGGGTTGGATTGGTGGAGGTAGAGTTGCCAAAGGTTGAGTTGACACCATGATCGTAGGGGCAACAGACTCCTTTTCCAAACTTGCTGTAATAGGAATTGATGGCTCCTTCGAAGTGGAATAATGTTCAGGTGATCCAAACTCATCAACATCATCCGGTTCCACGTACTCATCCTCAATATCTACCCTTGCACCTGAACCACTACCGCCTGTATCTTTCCTACTCCTTTTAATTGCTATCTTCATCATTTGTTTCTCGGTCTTGTCAAGAGCAGGATCAACAATATCTTCTTCATCCCGTAAAGCCATCTCATCAGCCTTACCCTTTCCCTTCTTACCCTCTGTTTTCTTCTTCTTGGTTTCGGGTTCAGGTAACGCAGCTGGTTGTTTGCGTTTACCTTTACTCTTAACCGTTGTGGATGAGTCTTCTCCAGTCTGAAGGTTTTCTTTCAGCCTTTTGATTTCTATCTGCAGTAACTTGTAATCAGCAGAACGTTTGATTTTCTCAGACAGAAGGTAATCAGGAATAGGACCCGGAATCACGCCAATAGATGGTCCTTCATGCCTCAGATCCACAGTATCATCAGCTTCTTCAGTGTGATAGCGACCTGCTGCACGCCTATCAATAGTAGTATCAAGCTTCATAAAATAATTAATGATTAGCTTAATAAACCGAGGATACGGAAAGAAGTTTGTCTTCAGCTTCTTGTTGTAGAAGAGTTGAAAGGTGAATTCTTCCCATATCAACAAAGCATAATCTGAATTTGCAGCTTTGTACATGCCATAGAAGAGGTTTATTATCGGACTGCGCAAAGCATCATGGCCACTCGTTTTTGGTGTAAGACATTTACTGAGGATACCCATCAATGCTCTCCAAGGTTGTCCTACCTTAGCAGTGGTAAACTCAGACGTAACTCGTATTTCTGGACATCCAAGTGCGTCAAATAACTCCACGAGTTCATCTTTAGTAGGATCCCTCGAGAATGACATGCCTTTGGGTGTATCCCGTATACCAAGAATCTTACGGAAGTCTGAAACTGTGAGTGTCTGCTGCTTGTTGTCGATGGTGAAGGTGATCTTGTTCGAAGTGATTTCCTTGGTAGCCCAAAATTCAAACATATACTCATAAGGCACTGAGGCTGTACTCCTAAGGGCGTTCTTGAAATGAGAGTTATCGAGAATGGCTATGGCGACCTTAAAACCATGGTGAGTGGATTTAGAGACTTGCTTCAGCCGGTAGTTGTTGGGTATAAACTTAAGGGTTCGTGCTTTAGCAATATCGGCTTCTCTAGATGCTTGGATTGCTTGTACTGTTGGATTAGTCATTGTATCTGCTTAAGATAAGACATGAAAGGTTGATGCACAAAAACATATAGATATATATCATTCTTACTTCTAAGCATAACACATTTCATAAGATAAAACAACAAGTACATATATAGCATGCAAACAATAATAATCAAACTCTTCATCCGGAACTTTTCCTCATTCGAAACATCTTCATCCGGAACATTTCCTCATTCGGAACTTCTCCTCATTCGGAACTTCCTTCATCCGGAAGTTCTTCATTCGGAACTTCCTTCATCCGGAAGTTCTTCATTCGGAACTTCCTTCATTCGGAAGTTCTTCATTCGGAACTTCCTTCATTCGGAAGTCCTTCATTCGGAACTTCCTCATTCGGAAGTTTTCAGAAGAAATCCTTCATTCAGAAGTTATAATCCATGTTCATTCGGAACATTTACAAACGAAACTTATGATGAATAATCTAAGTGCGTTTGTGAGTTTCTAAGGCAATCTATGGTAACCAAACATAATCTAATTCTATTCCGCGCAAAACCCATCAAAAATCCCTAATCAATTTAGCCTAATTGGGGCGAACGAACCCTAACTAGTTTTAGGTTGATTATTTGATTTAATCAATTGGATTAACATGATTTATACGAATTAGAAATTGAGTGGTTGATGTTATTTACCTTATAAAGTCGAAAGAACAGGATCAAGATGAATGTACGAGATGTTTTTTAAGAGCTTGTGTGTGTTTAATAACAATGGCGGCAAATTGAGTGATAAACAGTGAAAGGAATAGTAGTGAGGGGCGGGTGGATTTGTTTTTGACTTAGGTCAAAAATTTGACTAGTTTCATTATATATCACCTTTAGTCCCTATATTTTCACTCCTTTTTCTTTTTGTTTCTTACTTTTTCAGTTCACTTATCCCTTGTATATCTTACACACAATTTAGCAAACGCATCTATTAGCATATCTCCAATATCTAAAAGCAATGCCTATCACTTAGAACGAACACAAGTCGTTTTCTAAAGCAAAACCACTCAATTACCATGTAGCCCTTAATTTTCACAATCACTTTTGAAAATCAATTTTAATGACGAAGATGATTTTACTATTTTCTCCCCCTTAAATGATGACCCGTTTTCTATTTAAAGAGTTGTAGTCATTGTTTAAAGAGTCAAATAGTGATGAAAGCATTTCCAATTTATATCTTGAAAAATTTTGATTCGTGGTGTCAATAAGATTTCTCTTATTTTAACAAATTAATGCACTGATACGTACACAAATTCGTGTTAGACCAAGTTATAAAGTAAACTTGATCCCTTTGCATGATTTGGCTTGTAAATCACGCCCGAGAAAATTAATTCCCGTTCTGAGCCAACGTTTTCCAAGGAAATACGTGACTTTAATATGAAAACCGGGTTGCAGTCTGAAATAACTACAAGCCATAATGGGCATGTTTTAAAAATGTACAACTTTTATACAGACTCTATTTATGGCACCGTGTCAATATTGATCGACATTTCTAAGGCCGTAAATATTACCGTACTAAAAGACATGCCCGTTTTAAAAACAGAAAATATTTTTGGTTTTTCTTGATTTTATAATTTTTTATGGTTTTTCTAGGTTTTATATTTTTTATGGTTTTTGTTGGTTTTATATTTTTGTATTTTCTTTTTGTGGTTTATATATTTACGATAATATACATGATCACAACCAAAGGATACTCTGAATAGTTTACCACGACTATTCAGCTGATTCTTCTGCCAACTCTTTGAGAGTCGCTGGAGTGAATGATTTCATGCCAAGCTTGTCGATCAAAAACTCGATTCGTCCTCGATCTAAGGCTTTGGTGAACATATCCGCCAGCTGGTACTCAGTAGTGACAAAATACAGCTCGATCACTCCGTTCTCCACCTGCTCCTTAATGAAATGGTAGCGAATGTCTATGTGCTTGGCCCGGGAGTGTTGAACGTAGTTGCAGCAAAGGGCAATGGCGCTCTTGTTGTCACAATACATCGGGATTTTGTTGAATCCCAAACCGTAGTCAGTTAATTGTGATCTCATCCAAAGGACTTGAGCACAACAACCGGACATGGCGATGTATTCAGCCTCCGTGCTTGATATTGCAGCGCTTTTCTGCCTTTTTGAAGACCAACTGATCAATCTATCTCCAAGGAGTTGCACAGATCCAGAAGTGCTACGCCTCGTGTCTTGACATCCAGCATGATCGGCATCTGCGTATGATATTAAAGCAATAGAGGAATCTTTCGGATACCATAGACCACGATGAAGTGTTCCTTTTAGATACCGAAAGATCCTTTTCACAACATGTAGGTGCTTTTCGGTAGGCCGAGCCTGATACCGGGCACACATGCATACAGCAAATTGCAAATCAGGCCTGCTAGCAGTCAGATATAGAAGGGTGCCGATCATCCCACGGTAAAGTTTTGGATCGACAATAGTCCCATTCCTATCTTCATCTAACTTGGATTTCTCCACCATTGGAGTGTCTACGGGGTCACAATTCTCAAAGTTATATTTCTTAAGAGATTCTAGAGCATATTTGGATTGATTTATAAAGATGCCTCTGGGATTCTGAGAAATCTGTAATCCTAAGAAAAATGAAATTTTTCCCATCATCGACATCTGAAAGCGTGTGGACATTATCTTCTCAAATTGTTTAGACAATTCTATGTTAGTGGCAGCAAATATTATATCATCAACATAAATTTGTACCAGAAGCATGTCGTTGCCATCCTTGAGAGTGAATAGAGTGGGGTCCACTTTGCCTTTGGAGAAGCCTTCCGACATGAGATATGTTGACAGGAGATCATACCACGCGCGTGGAGCTTGTTTCAACCCATAGAGAGCCTTCTTAAGCTTGTACACATGATTAGGAGACTCCGTACTGACGAACCCATCTGGTTGACTAACATAAACTTCTTCCCTTAGTTCACCGTTCAAAAATGCCGTCTTCACATCCATTTGATAGACGATCATGTTCATATGAGCAGCAAACGCAAGGAATAGTCTAATCGCCTCCAATCTAGCCACAGGAGCAAAAGATTCCTCAAAGTCTATACCCAAGGCTTGTTTATATCCTCTAGCGACCAATCTTGCTTTATTCTTCAATACCGCACCCATCTCATCAAGTTTAACCTTATAAACCCATAACAAAGTAAGGATGTTAACCTTGTCAGGGCGAGGAACCAATTCCCATACTTCAAGTCGTTTGAATTCGTTTAGTTCCTCCTGCATAGCTTCAATCCAAGATGATTGGGTCATAGCATGCTGCCAATTTTTGGGTTCAACTTCAGAGAGAAATGCATCAAAATAACAATATAGTGCACTCTCTTGTAATTGATGGCGTGTAGAGACTGGTCGATCTAGATCTCCAATAACATTCCTAATTGGGTGATCTTTTGTCCATTTAGTGCTATGGTTTTCAATCCTAGGTGGTCTGGAGTGAACAATAGAGGGAGCTTCTTCTGAGGTAGACGCGGCTGAAGGGTTTTCAGGGATCGCTACACCAAAGAAAGGAAGCTCTTGCAAGTGAGCATATTCCAAGTCGTGATCAGTAGAATCCTCTTCCACATCATTAGGCACAAGTAGGGGTGATGATTCAGGTGTAGTTTGAGAATCACTTGGTGAAGGTGCATCTGGTTCAATGTGAATTGTAGATGCATTAGATAAAGGTTCATTAGCTTGAGCAACCACTTCAGGTATTGGAGCAATTACTACAGGTGCTGGAACTTCATCAGTCGGGGGATCGAAGAATTCATCAAACAACGGTTGAAACAGTTTATCCCACTCGGGCCTTGAAGGTGGTAAAAATGATGTAGAAGTAGGATTGTTGGGAACTAATCCGGAACTTATAGCACCGGTTCCCATCTCAGGAAGCGCGGGTTCAGAGCTGTGTTGCTCAGAAGCCATCGCTGTCAGCTCGTCGAAATCTGCGTCCATAGTTTCTACAATCTTGCCAAGACGACGGTTATAGATTCGGTATGCTCTTTTGGACGGTGAGTAACCAATGAAAATACCTATATCGGCTTTCGGTTGAAGCTTACCCAAGTTCTCACTATTGATGTTTGGATAACACAGAGCACCAAACACATGGAAAAATGAAACATCGGGTTTGCGGTCATGTAGAAGCTCATAAGGTGTTTTTCCATGGCGTTTCCGAATGATAGAACGGTTTTGGGTGAAACATGCAGTAGAAATAGCCTCTGCCCACAAGAACAATGGAGCGTTCGCATAAATAAGCATGGTCCTAGCAGCTTCCATAAGTGTACGATTCCGTCTTTCAACGACACCGTTTTGTTGTGGAGTGCGTGCAGCGGATGTTTCATGTGATATACCAACTCCTTCATAATAATCACGAAGAGTCTGGTTGACGAACTCTGTACCATTGTCTGTACGAATACGGCGGACAGTGGTATTCAAACGTACCTGAATGAATTTCAGAAAAGTAATGATAGCCTTCGGAGCTTCATCCTTTGTACGTAGAAATCTAACCCATGTAAACCTTGAGAAATCATCCACAATTACCAGAATGAATTTCTTACCGCTCACACTTTCAGTTCTCATCGGTCCACAAAGATCCATATGCAAAAGATGAAGTTTTTCTTGATTAGTGTCTTCAGCTTTGGGTTTGTAAGATTTCTTGGTGCTCTTCCCCCTTGAACACGCGGAACATAAATGGTCCTTGTGAAATTTAAGCTTTGGAAGACCACGAACTAACTCGTTTTTAGCCAAATGATTAATAGCATCAAAATTAAGATGAGATAATCTGCGATGCCACAACCATGACTTGGTCTTAGATGCCTTAGAGAGAAGACATACTGGAGAAGCGGCCATCATGTCTTGTAAGGACAAGGTATATAGATTTGCACCACGAGATCCCTTCAACAAATCTTTTCCTTCCAAGTTGCGGATGAAACAAGTGTGTTGTCGAAAAGCAACCTCAAGGTTGGAATCACAAAACTGTCCTACTGAGAATAAGTTATGACCAAGACCTTCTACATAGTATACCCTAGAAATCGTCACGTTTCCAATCTGATATTCACCGTATCCCATAATCTTTGCTATATGATCATTCCCGAATTTAACCGTACCAAGAAACTTGCTGACGAAATTTCGGAGCATCGAGCGATTTCCGGTCATATGTTTTGAACAACCGGAGTCCAAATACCACAGGATGATTTGGACCACCTGAAAATATCACCACACAAAGACAATGTAGAGGTATCGGAATCTGAGTGTTCCTTGTTATTAGCAGGTACAGATTTAATAATCTTATATTTGCTAACTCTAGGTTTCTTAGATTTCCTAGCCTTCTTCTTCTTAATTGGTGGTGTAGATTCTAGTTGGCTTAAATCCTGAGGTATTTCTTCACTGATAGGCACTATAGTGGGGGCTGACCTAATTAAAGGGCGCTGTTTCCATACTTGAGTGCGAGTGTTCCTAACTAAAGGACGCTCAGACCTAACCTCAATGGATGCATTCCTAGTTAAAGGGCACATTTTACCATCTAGTGTAAAGGTCCTACCAGTGGGACGCCATTGCCAGCCAACTTGGGCACGAGTTCTACCCGTTGGCTTCCATTCAAGACCATTCTTAATAGCATTCATTTCATTAACGTGATCAATCAGACACAAATCATGACGCTGGGAAAACATACATTCATTATAATTCCAACAATTTAAATCAGAATTCACGAATGGTTTAGGCTGCTGCACAGGCGCAGAGCTTTTAGTCTTAACATGATTCGTTTTATTTAAAACTGAACTAGCATTCCTATTGTGGACTTCTACTTTCTTCTTTGTGGCACTACTAGTGGAGGGCTTGATCTTAGCTTTCTTGAGTGGCGATCCTTTAGCCTTAGTAGTCGCTTTTAATCCTGTAGAAGGCAAAGTGGGAACATTAGCAACAGATTTTAAAGGTGTCTTACTTGATTGTGCCAATGACGGTTTCGCTCCTGGAGTCTTATTAAATGGAGTGACAGCAATGGGCCTATTATTAAGTAGTGCAGAACCTGGTGTACCTATGTATTGCAAATAAGCCAAGCAATATTGAACTCGCTTAACATATTCATGAGCCGAATAATAGTCGCTACTTGAGGGATCTAAGGCATAAAGATCGTCTAAAATATCCCTAAGAAGATCGACATGCTTAATGGCATTCCTCATATAATCATCATAGGTAACCTGGTTTCTCTTATGAAGAGGATTCTTATAAAGCACTACTGACTTGGTTGTTGGAGCACTAGTGGACGGTGCAGAGTCGGTAGCTAAGTTATCAACAACTTCTTGTCGGGTGAGAAGAAGTGTCTCCTTTAACTCAGCCAAAACCATATTTTTGTCTATGAGCAGGATGTTCAAGTCAGAGATTTCCTCGCACTTTTGGTTCAGTTGTTCAACAAAATATTGTTGCTGTGCTGCATTAAAAGCGAAGCGTTCTTCTAGTGAACCATAAAGAGCGGATAATCCCTGTCTTGTCCGATCCATCTCCCCTAGAACAGACGAAAGTCTAATCTCTAAGACTTGGTTTTTAGACTCTGCAGCCTCTAGTTCCAATTTTAATGTTTCCTTTGATGATACCTCTCTCTTCAATCTCATGATTTCTTCCTCTAATGTCTTAACAATTGCAATCATCTTGTCACTAGTCTCAACACCGTTTTCACAACCATTTGATATCAAAAGATCCTCATTTTGAGTTTGTTGTTTTAATTCTAAAGATATACAGTGTTGTTCTAGTTGATTAAAGCGTTTTGAAAGTAAATTGTAAGAATCTTGTAGCTTTAAAAACTCAGCGTTAGATTCGTGACAAGAATGATTATCTACCTCATTTACAGTTTCAGCAACATTTACAGAAAGATCACAAACATCATCACAAATATACACAACATCACAATTCATCATAGCGGATGTAAGCTCATTCGAATAATTAACATTTACAGTAGTAAGCACATCACACGAGATTACTTCGGACAAGAATCGGTCATATTCGGTTAAAATCTTTTCTTTTTCAATTAGTTGCAGTTCGTAAGCGGTGTCCATTTCATAAAACACTTTTTGAACTTCCCCAATTTCAAACTGAAGATTTTCCTTAAGAGATGCAAAACTTCCTTTTAGACTTTCGACAAACGGATTGATCTCAGTTTTAAACACCTCGTTCATGTGTTCGAAAGCCCATTCTCCGGCGTTTAAGCCATTTGAAGTCGTACATTCCAAAATGACCTTGTCAAAGTTAGTAAAGTATCGGTTAATCTCTTTCAAGTTTAACCATACAGTGCTAACAGGTGGAAGATTCTTTGGAATTTCCTTAGGACCTTCCATGTTGACAAGTGTAGGAAATGTACTAGGGCTTTCTTCCTCTATCATGTAGGTTGGTGCTGTGATGAGATCTTTATCCATATGGAAGCGAACTCTAAAATCAGTTTTTGCAAGCTCCTTATTCATTTTAAAATAATCACAATCGGGATATTTAGCTGAATTGTATGACCGATCCTCATTAACTAGATCCTTATTTGTTCGATCATCGGGAAAAACAATCGGGTCTAAGGCCAATCCTAATTGAGTTGCATTATACAATCTTGGACTATGTCTAAAAGCTTGTTTTGCATACCTTGGGTTAGGGGGAAGGCCTTTTTGACGTGATAAGTTAAACTCTCTAAACGAAGCATCAAATAAGTGCACTAGTTGAGAAGCAGCGTATTGTCTTAAAAGCAAGTAGTCTAGACTTCTAATCTTATTAGCAGCATTAATCTCCATTTCAGTCTTCTTAGATTCGAGTAATTCAAAATCAGTTTGAAGTTTTTGAAAATTAGTGACCACTAACTCCTTTTCTTTAAGTTCATTAGACAGATTTGCTCTTAAGTTTTCGATCTCTTGCAAGTGACCCATTTGTTTGTTTCTAAAATGATCATATTCGAGATTTGTGAGAACACTTGACGAAGGCACTAATTCCAAAGTTTGTACTTTCTCATTACTTAAGGCAAGCTCATCAGACAAATTCTTATTCTTAGCTAAGGTTTCTAAGAGTGCAGCATTCATTTGGCTAAGTAATGTAGCAGGAACCATTACCAAATCTTGTTGAGCAGGAGTAGGCGTATGCGAACTGGGTCCCGGTTGTGATTCACTCAAAGTCTGGGGACTCACATTGATATTGCTATCATTGTTTGTCTCCTCGTTTGAAAGACTCACCACCGAAGATTCATTCGAATCAGCACTCTCTTGCACAACTTGATGTGGTTGAATACTAGCATCAGTGGCATTATCGGTGTTATTAATAAGTACCTCAGATCTCTTATCTGGCCCTAAGCTGGAGATAGTTGCCATGAGAGCAGCCTTTGCAGTTTGAAAGTCATCACAGTCGGAGTCATACGCATCAAGATCATCGGCTTGGTAAGCTGCATTCTGCGTAGTGACAACGTCTTGTTCAGCAATCCCTGGGTCAGCAAGAAATGCAAGCTCCTCTTCATCAAGTTCCCTTCCTTGCGCCTGAGCATTTACCAGATAGATCTTTTCTGCAAACCACTGTCCATCCCTTCTCCTCTTGGGTTTCTTACAATCCCTGGACATATGACCCTCTTCCTTGCAGTTGTAGCATGTAATCATTCTCAACTTGCCTGTATTAGCCCGTGGAGGATTGTTGACCATTGGAGCAGGAGCAGGATTGACGGTGCGAACATTGGTTGATGTGGAAGTTCTCCCCCGATATGGTTGAATTGGCTGAACCATTACCCTGCCATTCTCAATTGTAGCTTGTTGGCGAGAATTGGATGAATTCCTCAACTGATTGTTGGTAGGAGCTGATCCTCTGAATCCTCGTTTGCTTAAAGTTCTTGTGAGATAAGCAGACATAGTAGTTAACACTTCAACTGGGTCAGCTCCTTGTTGGAATACAGGAACGGGGACTTCCTCATCATCACAATACAGTGCTTGATCTGGATGAGTTGCATAATCAGTAGAAGGAATACTCATTTGATCAGGGTAGCTTGTTGGATATGCTGCATTCTCTTGATAAGAAGAATATGAAGGTTGAGCATAAGGTGCAACATTTGCTGGATGAAGTTGTGAAGCATACTGTGGTGACGGTGCATTGAACCGATATTGTTGCTGATGTGAGGTGGGTGCTTATGGTAGAATCGAGTATTGGGGAAAGGCTGGTGTCATGTAAGGTGATTGATGATAAGCTTGATGTCCCAAGATATAAGGTGTGTTGTTGTGAGACAAGCTTGGTTGATTCGCCATCAAAGCTAAGGAATCTGGGTACATACCGCGAGGAGAACGGTGCATAATCACATGCTTCTCATGCTGCTGAAGGAAGGCATATATTTGATCCAAATTGCACTTATGCAGATCCCTGGTTAACTTGACATCGGTAATGTACTCACCCCATTCAGCTTGAGGTAGAGTATTCAAGAATTTGGTGTTAACCTGGAATGGTGCAATCACAAGATTGTATACATTCAGATCATTCATGAGTGTGGTGAATCTGAAGTAATAATCGTGAAGCGTTTCCCCTGGGTTGTAGGTGAATCTATCAAACAGGTCATACAACTGACATTCCCTTTCCTGTTTGGTGAGAGACGTTCCTTGTAGCAACACCTTAAGACGTTCCCATAAATCCTTTGCCACTGTATACTGACTTACCATCCTATAAATATCATGGGGAAGAGCTTGGAGAATTGTTTGAAGAGCTTTTTCATCTGCATCTGCAACAAGTTGTTGAGCTGGAGTGAGTTCTTCAAATTCTCGTGGTCGAGTCACGTCGTCAACCACAATGGTACCATAATCGAGTGGACCATTCAAAATCGATTTGACCATAAGCCTTCCGTATGTTGGTTTCCCCTTTAGATATTGCATCATTCGACCTTGCCATGCCTCAAACACCTCTTTAATAAGCATCGGTGGACGGCTATCAGTTCCCGTTATGATTGATATATCTGTAAGAGATGTCATCTGAGGCATTACTGAATTTGGATTCATTTTGTTTTCTTCAAAGAAACAGAGATTATCGGTTGATCGAGCAGTGAAGTAAAGCTTGTGAATTGTGTTGTGTTTTTGTTGTAAGAAACCAAGATTAAATCCTCTAAAAAATCGTCGAAAAAACAAGCAAAATAACCCTTGATTCGGAACTTTTTGTTGATTCGGAAGTTTGATTCGGAAGATTACCTTGATTCGGAACTTTTTGTTGATTCGGAAGATCACCTTGATTCGGAACTTTGGATTGATCCGGAACTTCTTGACTCGGAAGTTCTTGGTTCGGAACTTTGGATTGATCCGGAACTTCTTGGTTCGGAAGTTCTTGGTTCGGAACTTTGGCTTGATCCGGAACTTCTTGACTCGGAAGTTCTTGGTTCGGAAGTTTCTTGATCCGGAACTTCTTGGTTCGGAAGTTTCTTGATTCGGAACTTCTTGACTCGGAACTCCTTGATCCGGAACTCCTTGATCCGGAACTTCTTGATCCGGAACTTCTTGATCCGGAACTTCTTGATCCGGAACTCCTTGATCCGGAACTTTTGCTGAATAAACAGTAACTTGTTCCGATGAACAGTCGAACACCAAAAATGAAGATTAAGCCCAGATTTTGACCAAATAACCCAAAAAGTTTTGTGCTTTCGACTAAAATAAGTAACAACTAATACTTATCCACTAATCCTAATCACAAAAACACCAAAAACACCAAGAATCAAGATGATTTTTCTTAAAGAACACTAATACAATCAAAAACTAAAAAACCACACAAATCACCACCTTAAATCACCCCATAGCTCTGATACCAAATGTAGAATATTGATAATCAATGAATCTATGAAGGGGTTTGTTGATTTCTAGAGATAGAAAGTTAGAGAGAGAAAGTGAGAGAAACTATGTGAATTTTATTAAGTGGAAACTAGGAAATGACAACAACCAACCCCTTTCCATGGTGGAAAGGGGTATATATAGTTCCAAGCATAACATGGGCTTGGGCCGGTCCATGACAAGCCCATGGACCGGTTCTTACTTAAGTTAATAAGTAACTAACAACTATTTTCTAACTACGAGCTATTACAACATAAATATTATTGTGGAGTGACCGATACTTCTAATATACGTAAAAACGTATTTCTAACACACTTTTATATTGTCAATTTACATTATTGTCTTTAAATTCTTGTCTTTAATTTCAAGTAAGTTTTAATTTTGTTGTTGAATCTTTATTTTTAATCAAGTTTTTAATTAATCTCTCATTCTACCTTTCTTGTTTTGCTTAATATTTATGCTTATTTGCTTATTGTCATGCTTATTTGATTGTTTGTTATGTTTTTATGTGATTGATTGTGGTAGCTTATTGATTTTATAGCTTATTGTGTGCTTATCTGAATTTTAATTAAGTGTTTTTAAAAGTTATTTTATAAAAAGTTGATTTTAAATATTTTTATTATTTAGTGTTTTTAAAAGTTTTTAAATTTTGGCTTATTTGCTTCTTTTTAAAATCATTTTTGTTATGTTTTTAGATAAGTGCTTAATTGGTTTTAGCTTATTTTACTTATTGCAAATTTAGTTATTATCTGGGTTTATAAACCCCTTTTTCCCGAATAGTAGTTGTTCCATATTCCGGTTATCAAGCAGAAAACTTATTCCGGATTGGAAGGAGTAATATATATTCCGGATAGTAGTGGGAATTGGAAATCCGGATAAGCTTCAAAACCAAGTATCCCGAATAGCAAGCAGACAACAAATCCCGGATAATTCCAAGATCTCTTTTCCCGGATAAGAAGTCAAACTCCAAAACCCGGATAGTACATTAAACATAGTAACCCGGATAAGAAATGCAAACAGATCCCGGATAAGCCGGTCAACATTCCGTATAAGTTTACTAAATGTCATGCTAGCCAGCCTGCCAGCTTATATATTTTCCCGCCATTTTTGAGGTGTTAGGTTGCCTGCTTGAGGTGTGTGCTTGCCTGCTTGTTTATTAATTAATATTGTTCCGTAATCGTTTAGTTTAATCTGAAAGTTGTTCCGATTTTAATTCTGAAAGTCACGTATTTTTAGTTGAATTTTTCGTCAATTTTTAGTATTAGTACTTTTTTCCTAAAGTTTAAGTTTTATCTTTTATTTAGTGTCCGCTTTAGCTTTTACCTCGTTTAGTTTTAAAGTACCCTCTTAGTTTTATTTTCTCCTTTTTCATTAGGGTAATTTTATTTTTCAGTCGAAAGTTAATTTCTTCTTTTAGTTTTATTTTTATTAATTGTTTGTTTTAAATTTCGTTTTATTATTTATTTCGCTCCTTTATTATTAGTTATTTGTTTTTGGCTTATTTTTATTACGTTTCACTTTTACCTTTTAAGTAGAAATAGAAAACCAAACTTCCCTTTTTCTTAACCAAAAACAATTGAGTCACACTTTCAACCTTAATTAATTCGTTAAGATACCGAGAACGAACAAAGATATAATTTTTAATATACTAAAAAACAGTTATTATGGTGCAACATCTTTAATCAGCAAAGGTGGTTGAGAAACACCTTTTGATTTGTTTGCGGCTGCTAATGAAGTGTTTGTGGCTTCTTTAGCTTTGTCAGTGGCTGACCTAGTTTCCTGTTGCTTCATTAATTCAACAAAAGACATCTGTGTAGGTGTCACCAGAGACACTTTAGATGAATCAAACCCTCCTTCTTGATTCTTCATACCTGTTAAAGCAACAACTATCTTTTTCTCACCAAATGACATATGTAGGTGTCACCAGAGACACTTTAGATGAATCAAACCCTCCTTCTTGATTCTTCATACTCGTTAAAGCAGCAACTATCTCTTTCTCACCAAATGACCATTCTTTTAAACTTCTATCACTGACAATAAAGGGTTCAGTTGGTTGTTCTTCCTCCCCTTTGGAAGAATCCTCTCTCCTTGCCTCTAATACAACAATCCTCTCCCTCAACGCATTAAGTTCAAGATCTTGAGCTGTCAGTTTCTATACAAACTCTGCATTTTGATTTTACAAGCTCATGCAGAGAATCGTCAATTCCAAGTTAGTCAGGGGTTGCATACTATCCTCATCCACATGTGGGAACTGAATCCCAATGGTGGAATCATGGGCCATAGTGGTGGACTTATCTACAATGGACCTGACTTGACCTGTAATAGGGTCAATAGGTCCAGCCACCTCCATATTACCAACCACACTTGTGGTGGTGGTTATCTCCGCTTCATAGCTAGGACCACCAAAGGAGAACACCCCAGTGGTCCTTTGTCGCTTGGCTAAGTGAAATTATGGTGGTGGTGATTCTGATGAGGTGTTTGGGTCTACATGGGAAGTGTCGGGAGCTATGACTGAAGTATCAGCGGCTGTCAAAGAAATTTTTAGCGGCTGTACGTTCGGGTTTAATGTGGGGTTGTGGGTGAGGTGATGGTGGTTGGTCTTCATGTTTTGGTTCTGGAATGGGGTCTGGTTGAGGTTCTGGTGCAGGTGGTTGCAAGGTTGCTTGTAAAACAGCAAGCATGGGTGGGGTCAAGGGAATTGGAGCATATGGTTCAGTATTTAAAGTAACAAAAAGCTTTTTCTTTTGGATAGGGATCTCATAAAAGTGTCCATGATCCCTACCACAGTCACCTTGAAGATCATAAATCATTTTCAAAAATCTAGGGTAAGCAAGAGTCATCTTGCTACCCTTGTTTTGTAACATGCCCTTGAAAATCATTTTAGAAAAACTAAAAAGTTGCCCAGTAGACAAACACACAAGAGCACTCCCAATGGATTGGTTGATTTTATTGAATGAGGTGCATTTGGGACTAAGACATTATAAAAGGACATGTATCAAAAACTTCTAGGCTGGGGGAAATTAACCTTTAGCATATTTATTAATTTTGCCCTCTAGGTGTAGTCTATACCCCAACATCGAAGCCCCTCATGTAGCACATCCTTGGAAAGGAGGATCACACCATCCACATCATTAAGATGCAAGGCTTGGCGAACTAAGTCTTCAATGATCACCCGCTGTTTCCTATGGATGATGCCTTCTATTCTAGGCACTCCATCAACTGCTGTGGAACTAGCAGTGTTCCAAAACTGTTTGATGTGTGTGACAGGGATGACAGAAGCATTAGTTAAAGCATACCTTAGAGGAGAAGCCAACAAATACTCTATCATCTAGGTGTATTGAGGATTTGCAGTATCAGTCTTCAAATATGCAATCATGTTATGCTGGTATTTGAATTCCAACACAGCATCACTGGTTTTAAATTTAGGCGCCATGGATGAAAAGATGAAAGCTTTAAGTGAAGGTAAAGGTTAATGGTGAAAAGATAAAAGCAAAACAAATAAGCAAGTTGTCCTGTTACACAATATGGTGAGCCGAATAAACAGTAAGAATAGAAGAGATGTGATTGGTTGAAATATGAGGTAAGTGAGAAAAATTCTCAAAAGTAATGATTAAAATCTTTGAAATTTTACAACTTATCTCATAGCAATTAAAAAAAAATAACCACTCCCAAAAATTACGGCTCAAAATATCACAAAAGTTACAACTAGGTAGGACCTAGTGTTTTTTTAACGGTCAAAAATTTTGTCAGCGGCAACGGCTATATTTGTCAGCGGATAGAATAAGCTTTATCTGGGCCTAAAAATGATTTATTAGCGGATAAAATTTTATTAGTCAAAAAGGTCAAAAATAAAAGAAAAGTAAAAATAAAATACCTAACAAAGATTATTAATCCTAAGAGAGTTATCTTATCCCCAAAGAAACAAAGTTTTTGCAAGCACTGTCCAATCATACACACTTACTTACACAAGATAGATATGAGTGTCCTCAAGTGTCCCTTGCTCAACACGTCCTTAAGAAGTAAGATAGATCATATAATATATGTGTAACTCCCAGGTAATCCCATTGAGATGTAACCAAGGACTCCCAAACCAAACCATCCCAATTCTAGGTCAAAATGTCTTGGCAGCATGCATGCAAAATAAACTACGTGCATGCTACAGTGCCTCGAAGATTAAAAATTCCACCACCTTTATAAAAAGGTGGCATCATAACTTTAAATCCTCACTCACCTGTGGACACAATCTAGAATTGTGATAAGAGTATTCTAAGAATACCCAAAAACTTAAAGTTTATCCTAAACCTCCCCTTAAATCATGACGAGTATACTTTATAAAAATAAATGTGACAAAAATATTTATTTCATGATAGAGATATAAATATCCCAACCATCATAAATAAACCTTGTTGCCACACTCCTTGAGCCCATAAGAAACTCTGTATCCAATGTACAATGTCCTATATACCTGCAATGTTAGATGAAAAACCACAAAAAACTACCATAAAAGCTGTCAGCGGCTTCTTTCCACTATGTCAGCGGATAGAAAAATAATGTGAAAAATCCAAATTTTACAAAGATTAATAATAGTACACATCCTGTACATACTTTACATTAATTTCAAAAACCACATATTTTATGGATAGATCATTCCAATACTTGAAACTAAGTATTGAAATCTCCCAACATCAAAAGGTTTGGTTAAAAGATCAGACACATTCTTCTCTGTGTCTATTTCATCTGGAAATATAAAACCTTTTTCAAAATAATCCTTTATAATATGATGCCTAATTTCTATGTGTTTAGTTTTAGAATGATGTACATGATTCTTAATTATGCACAATGTACTATTATTATCTACAAAAATCTTAGTATGCATAAAATTGTACCCATAATCAAAAAGCTGATTTTGAATCCATAGCACTTGTCCACAACATGTAGCAGCTGCTACATACTCATCCTTAGTTGTTGAATTGGCTACCACAGTTTGCTTCTTGCATTGCCAAGATATAAGCCTGCTTCCAAGGAACTAACATCCACCAATTGTGGACTTTCTATCTCCATTGTCACCACCATAATCACTATCTGAATATCCAATAAGCTCCAAAGGAGATTCTCTAGGATACCATAATCCCAAAGTGGGAAAACATCAAAGGTACCTAAAAATCCTGTAGCATCATGTAGGTGACATTCCTTGGGAGTCACTTGATGACGTGCACATGCACATACTGCAAACATGATATCAGGCCTTGAAGCTGTGAGATACATCAATGAACCAATCATTGATCTATAATGCCTGACATCAACCTCTTTACCATCTCCAATTTTTCCCCATGGATGTTCCCTGTCCATGGGTGTGCAAGCCCATTTTTCATGTGGTGAAAAACCAAATTTCTTCAAAATTTCAGCCACATACTTATCTTGAGAGATAAAAATACCATCTTCTTTCTGTTGAACTTGTAAACCAAGAAAGAAAGTCATCTCTCCCATGGCACTCATTTGGAACTTATCTGTCATAAGCTTGGAGAAATCATCACTCATTCTTTGGTTAGATGAACCAAAAATAATGTCATCAACATAAACCTGTACAAGAAGAAAATCCTCCCCTTCTTGATTTGTGAATAAAGTTTAGTCTATGGTACCCTTTTAAAGCTATTTTCCACTAAATATGTGGAAAGAGTCCCATACCAAGCTCTAGGGGCTTAATGAAGGCCATACATTGCCTTCTTCACTCTATATACCTTATCTAGATGCTTAGGATCTTCAAAACTAGGAGGCTGCATGACATAGACTTCTTCTTTAATTGTGCCATATAAGAATGCACTCTTCACGTCCATTTGGTAGACTTTGAAACCCATGCATGAAGCATAGGCTAGGAAAATCCTTATTGCCTCAATTCTAGCAACAGGTGTAAAAACCTCTTCATAATCAATACCTTCTTCCTGAGTATAGCCTTGAGCAACCAATCTTTCCTTGTTTCTAATAACAATACCTCTCTCATCCTTCTTATTTCTTAGAACCCATCTCGTCCCAATAGGCCTGACATACCTTGGACAATCTACAAGCTCTCAGACATCTTGAATAGCAAACTGATGAAGCTCATTTTGCATTACTTCAACCCATCTTTCTTCTTTAAGAGCATCAAAAATCTTCTTTGGTTCTAATTGATAGAGAAAAAAAGCAAACAAACATTCTTGAACAAAAGGAGTATCATCCTTCTTGTGTATATTAGCAATGAATCGATCTTGAGTCTTCTTAGCTCTTCTTGTTTGAACAGGAGTCTGAATATCACCAATTATTTGGGTAGGAGGATGAATTTTGGCCACCTTTGTAAGAATTCCTCCCCCAAATAATGTATTGTCATGAAATGTTGACTCCAAATTACTAATATCATCTTCATTGCTACTCCCATGCCCACTTGATCTAGAAGACATGTTATTAGCGGATGGAACTGGTCCATTGACATCTTCATTGGGTATGGGATCTTCAACAAGTTCAATAATATTTCTGTTGGAGGATGAAAATAGATTGTCAGCGACTGAATCCAAAGTGTCAGCATCTGGTTTGGAGTTGTCAGCTGATGAAGATGTATGCATTGTTTCATCAACTGGTGTATCTTCTTGTTGCTTTTCTTCATCCTCTTTGGCAGCAGCAGATGCTTGCATGAACTCTTCACTCCATATAGGTATGGTGATATAATCAAATATAGGAGTGGGTTCAACTACATGTGATCCTTTATCTTTAGCAACCTGTATACCAGGAACACTTCCTTAAACCTCAAATTATTGGTGATGAGTGTGCCTTTGCCAGAAATGTTTCCATAGCTTCCACCAAAATACACCTTATCACCATCTTTAATAGGAATGAATCATTTAGGTAATCTTCCTTGCCAGTCATGTGCCTAGAGCATCCACTGTCCCAATATCCAAAATCATTGACCTGCTTGTGAATGCCCTGCACATAAAGAAAACAAATTAGTTTTCTTTGGGAACCCAAGCCTTTGCAGACTTGGATTCATTTGGTTGTTCAACAAGAATTGACTTATTCCTTGTAACAAACCCCTGTTCATCCCTTTGTACCTTAAACACCCAATTTACCCCAATAGGTTTAGTTATGAACTTTTCAAGAAATTTAAATCTGTTGCAGGTCATAGAAACTCTATTAAAATTAGGGTTTTGATCTTGTTTAGGTCTCCATGTTAAACTGGATGAAGCTTTAGACCCTTGTCCCTTAGGTTTCAATTACCTATTATTACTTGGTTTAACATAAGGTCCGACAGAGGCTAGTTGTGGCATTTTCATACCAAACCTAGATTTGTCAACGGCTTGTTTGGTCTTGTCAGCGGATAGATTGTTCCTGTCAGTGGCTAAATTAGGGTTTGCTACAGGAACCCACTGTCTGTTAGACCAAGTATTAGTCTTTTGAAAGGGCCTTTGTTCATGAGTATTAGTCCCTCTAGAAAAGAAAGGAGCTGGTCTAGTGGCTTGTGGACTTGGTTGGACAAGAGGTCTAGGTTTGACCATGGTTGACATATTGTCAGCGGATGGAATGTATCCGTTGACACAGTTATAGGCCAAATGTGAGAAGCTCCCACATGTATAACAAGCCATTTTAGACACAAACTTAGGCTTAGACCGATAAAACCCCGTCCCATTAACACTTTCTTGGCTTTGGGGTGACCTAGGTTTTCTATACATTTCAACATATTTAACACTAGGTTTACTTTTAATGGATGAGCCAAGATTAATAGTTTTACCAGTGGTGGGGTTAGTTACAACAATGGGTTTAAGTTCAACTGGGTCATCATTAAGTAGTCTAACCTTAACAAATAGAAAAGGGTTGGCTGATTTCCACTATTCTAGGTCTGTCACCTTTTTCCTATATTCCTCAATAGGACTGAGCATAATTGGTGGAGGAATAAATTCCTTCTCTTGTAATTCAGGTATGCCAGTCCAAGAAAGATCCTTTTTAAGAACACCATAAAAGTTTCCAGCAGGTGGTGGGACAGCAACATACTCTTTCATCACAATCCCAGACATATGCCCATGATCTCTTTGCTCACTAACATACTTTTCTAGGGTTTGACTAGCTTTTTCAAAATTTTCAATTTTAAGCCCTACATTTTCTGTAGCCTTGATAGCTTCACTCAACTTAAGTTGTAAATCTGCTCTAGATTTCATTAAAGACTCCCTAGCTTCATTACTAACTTTTAAGTCTCTAGTTAAAACAGTAATTGATCTTTAAGGTCAAATTACATTTTATTATACTCCTCAACCATCCCATCATATTGAGCAAGACCCCTTTTATAGTTTGATAGCCTGATTTCTACATCAAAAACATCTGATTTATATTTTAAAACTTCTTTATTAAGTTTTCCAGTATTTAGCCTGCAACCCTTACTACAAAAAGCATCATCATATACCTCATTGTCTGATGAAGAGGAAGAGTTGGCCATAAGATCATATTACACATGCTCTTCTTCCTTCTTAGCTATTAAGGCTTGATTCTGTTCCACATCATCTGCCATAAAGCTCTAGTCCCATCCAATCCCATCAATTCCTTGCATGACCACCATAGCCTTTGGATCAGCAGTTTCAACCTTGATGATCTGGCTTGAGCTCTTTCCAGCATCATTCCTACGTGGAGATCTGCATTCCCTCATAAAATGTCCCATCCTATGGCAATTATACCATTCAACCTTGGATTTATCAAATGCAGCAGTTTCTTTGCCATTAAATGTCATTCTCCTTCCAAAACTCTTGTTCCACCTATTGGCCCTTATGCTTGTAAGTGCCATATTCCACTTAATATCCATCTCTTCAAGATTAGCATCACTAATTTACTCAAGATCCTCATATGTAACTATAGAACCATTAGGCAAGGCAGAAATGTATGCACATACAGAGTCCAAGTCAATACCAGCTGGTTTGAGACTTAATGAACCAATATTGTAGGTGTCAGCGGCTGAAGATGAGTCACTGACATATGTTGATCCAATGACTGGTGTACATTCTAGCCGCTGACATGTGAATTATTGTCAGCGGTTTGTGAATCATTGTGACAGATGAATGCCATACTTCCAGATGTTGGCTTGCACCCTTGTTTGAGAATAGCTTCAGGTTCCATAGTCCTTAGTTGATTATAAATATCATAAAAGGAAGCATTCTTGTAAGCTTTGGTAGCAATAATTGATTTTGCATGAATCTCCCATGCATCACCAAGACCTCCAAGGAAGGTAGATGTGATATCTTGCTCCTCAAGATCTGTTCCCATAAAAGCCAGCTTGCTAGTAATATCTTGAAGACGACTTCTCACCTCACTTAGCTTCTCATTAGGATGAGCTTTGAAAACAGTGTACTCAATCATTAACTGCTTCTTCCTTTGTTTGATAGTTTCCTCATTACCACCATAGATGGTCTCAAGGGCTGCCCACAGTTCCTTAGCAGATTAATATTTTATGAATTTATGTTGCTCCTTGGGACCAAGAGCCAGTTTGAGTGTACTCAAAGCTTTCATATCATTCTTTCTTTCTGCTATCTCAGCAGCTGAAACAGCCCTTCCATCTTCTGGTCTTGGAAGTAGATCATCACCAGACTGTCCAACTGTTCTTCTTGCTTTTATAGTTGTATTAATCTTTAGATCCTTCTTAAATTGATTACCATATTCAATGACTTCCTAGAGAACATAGTTATCAACTTGAAGATATTGCTCAAAATTAAACTTCTAAAGTTCAAAGTTCTCAGGATCAAGTATGGGAATTTTGAGATTGTGATTTGATGAGTGTGAGGCTTCAGTTGGGGCAGACATGATGTTTGGATGTTTTCTAGGCTTTTCAACGATTTAGAGTTTTTGGCGATTTAGGGTTTTTGTTCTTAAGATCAAAAGTTCCTCAACAAGCTCTGATACCATTTGTTGATCCCAAACTTAGATCGATTAAACTTGTGTATTATCGAGATTAGTTCAAGTATAATACGTTTGAGAAACTTTGTATATTCAATAAACCAAGTATTATGCAGAATCTTAATACTTAGCACAAAGAACAAATAACAAAAACGTATACCAAACTTTCAAATTCGATTGATAATAATAACAAGAACAGTGATTGAAAGTTATATCAAACCTTAACCTAAAGGCCTCCTTTTATAAGCACAAGGAGCCTTGTACACAAAGTAAACGTGTCAACTATTCTAGGAAGATATATTAAGATAAACACAGAAAATACAATATACATGCATATCTTCATAACATATCAAAACGTGGGACTTGTAAAACTTGACAGCGGTTTGATTTATTTTGGCTAGGCCTAGGCTGTCAGCGGCTTGATAACACCTTGTCAGCGGCTTGATAACAACTTGTCAGCGGCTACATATCTTTTGTCAGCGGCTTGTAGACTTAACTAATTTTATTCCCAACATTAAGTTGGTCCATGAGCAGACCAACTTTGAAGTAGACTCATTGGTGCTGGTGATGAGTTCATCCAATGTGGATTTCAAAAGGCATTTGCTTCAACAGTCTTCAATGCTTTGTTTAGGAAGTTTATGAGATTTTTCTCCTAAGCCTCATGATTTGAATTGATATCACTGATGAAGTCCATCTGATTATCAAGTAGTAATTCTTATGTCTTTCTCAGCCTTGTTGTAAAAATCACCATACACCCTAAAGTCGTCAAGTCTGGTGGTGGCTTTGGCGGAGAGATCCTGATGTTTGTTTGTGACATCCTTAGTTAACTTCTCATAGAGATGCTTGAAGACACCTTTGAGAGTCTCATAAAGCACCTTCTCACCGATAGGATTGATGTCGTAAAACTCAGATTCCAGAGCCTCAGTCTGAGTCCCCAGTGATGAGGTGTCAAGTTGTGCCTCATGAGAGGGCTTTTTTGTTGACGCCTCACGGGAGGGCTCCTTTTGTTGGGATGCCATAGGGGATGGATCTATCCAGGCTTAGGGGAGGGCGTTTTTTCCATGAAAGGAGGGGACTGAGGCCTCTTTTGTTGAAGTTGAGGATGAATCACTTGTGTATCAATTTCCATGTCATATCTAGCCTCAACCATGTTATCAGTGTCACTGAACCCGTGGAGTTCATCATCAGACCCATGGAACATATAAGCATAGTCCTCAAAGGTTAGTGGCACAAGTGGTTTATCCGGACCCCCTTTAAAAGAAGGCGTTCCTTTGTTTTTGTCACTCCCTGTAGCCTCAAATCTAGTGGGTTGGGACTCACCCACCTGGTACGTAGCCACAGTTTATGATTGATCATGAGTGGAAGTGGGATCCCTATCAGCGAGTTGTTTTACCCATGGGCTTCTCATTAAGTCTTGGGGATCAAGATTGGTTCCCTCAAGCAAAGACTTTGGATGTAGTGTGCCTTTATCGGGGGTTGTGGAGGTGAGATCCCTATCCGCAGGGTGTTTTACCTTTGGGAGTCCCTCTGAGTCTTTGTGATCATTAACTATGTTCTCAGGCAAAGGTTTTGATGGACGAGTAGGGGTGCAAACGAACCGAGCTTTTATCAAGCTATTCGAGCTCGAGCCCAAGATCGACTCGGTCGAGCCGAGCTTTTATCGAGCTCAAGCCCGAGCTCAAGCCCAATAATAGGGCTCGAAACATATAATGAGCCAAGCTCGAGCTTTTGATAGCACGACTCGAGCTCTTATCGAGCTTTTCGAGCCTTAATAAAAAAATATTTTTATATCAGTAAATCAACGTTGATTTGAATATTAACCTTATTATAAAGGATAACTTTATAAAATATTGAATAATTTATTGATAGTCGTTATCATAGTTTAATAAAAACATATAATTTGTGGTGGTGTGTAAATATTAGTGATGTATTTGTTTCATATAAAAAATTTCGAGCTTTTCGAGCTAAGCTCGAGCTTTGCTCGAGTCCTTATCGAGCCGAGCTCAAGCCTTAACGGTAAAAGCTTGATGAGCTATCGAGCCGAGCTCGAGCCCACCTTTTATGTTTCGAGCCCGAGCCTGAGCCCTGTTGAGCTCGGGCTCAGCTCGGCTCGTTTGCACCCCTATGGACGAGTGCCTTCATCAGACTGGTGGCTAGGCAGTCCCGTAGCGGAGGGTTGTTTATTTTCCTCCACATCAAGAGGACCAGTAGTTTGGCCCGTCAACCCTGACTATGATGTATCAAGGCCTCCTCTAAGCTCTTTCCCTAGGGTGTTTAGCTTGGTCTGAACAAGGGTAGTCTTGGTCTTTTTCTTACGTGTCTTGGAAGCCTCATGGCCCCGTGTCTTGGGTTTGATATAGACACAGTCTAATTCTTCTTGTTCCCTTTCTTTGGAGAGAAAGGAATGGGAGACACGGATGACGCACGACTGATCACCTCAGGCATGTATGTCGTCAATTTCGATGGGGGTGACTTCAGATGGATTCTTAGAAAAGTTAGATGAACTCAGAATAGCACGTGTATACCCTTAAAGTTTATCCTGAGTGTAAGAGGAACATAGTAACCGTTCTAAGGCGCAAGATATGAATCTAGGATAAGATACGTACTTTTGCCTTAACTCCTTCAGGAGCCTAGTTACGAGATCATTATAGATGATCTCTCCTATGTCAATCTTCATTCCATTAATAAGAGTGAAGATTAGCATCTATTGAGTAGAATTAACTTGCTTAGTAGATGAGTGGTTCCCACCGATCACCTGAATCACAAAAGTGACCAGGATCCTCCAACCTATGGGAAAAGCAGTTTAAATCAATGGAGTTTTATCCACGAGAAGTTCAGGGACCCCGATACTTTTAAGTCATTTTTAACTGACTCATTGTCAGGATGTGAAACATACTCTCCTTTGTTATAGTCAAGTTCATTGGATTCACAAAAATTTTTGAAGTCCAAAATCATTTGTGTCTTGCCATTGTTCACAATGAAGATTACAGTCCCCTTATGTGTTTTGGTCTCAGACCCCTGGGACCCTTCAGGCCCTTGGGTATTGGAGGTTACGACCTGAGTAGTATACCATAACTCCCTGAGATAATCATGATACAATAATGAGGGAGTGTTTGTAAAAGCATCAGCCCAATAAAAAATTTTAAAAAAATTGCAAATGGGTTTATAGGCTGATATATTACGAGGGTGACTGAAATTACCCCCCATAATTGTTTCCTGAAAAATGGACCCCCTCATTAATCAAATGCATAGACTGAGGGACATAAGGGATAGCCATGGATAGTGCCATTAAAAGAAATGAAGAAAAACTTGTTTAAAAAAATGGCACTTGTGATAATCGAATCAAGACTTGTTTCTTGTTATACAGCAACGGATGGTCACCAAGTGATTTACTGCAAATTTTTGATTCGAATAAATTCGAGCGCTGACGCGTGAATAAAAAACAAGATATTATCACTAAATAACTTCGATCGCTGACGCGTATAAGTTATATCAATAAAACAAGTAGATAATGTACTAGGTTTGAAGAACACTTTTCTTGAAACAATGATTTGAACACACATTTTGATATGAGTAGAAATTTTTACAGAGTATAATTGCTAAATCCTTGGTGTGTGTTTGTGATAAATGGGGTATTTATAGGCTTGGATGTGAAAGAGTAATTACATTCAATAATGTTGAATATTTTCGCATCCGTATTAAATGCCATGTACCAAGTGGTACCCCATTTTTCTCGGCTACTGCACCGTTAGTGCATTTCAAACGCTTTTTGTAGAGATGACGTGGGGTCATGTGCAGTTGAAAGGAAAATTTTGCAATAGATTTTATATGAAAGGGCAAGCAATTTAATGCTCAGTGAGGTCCCCTTGACTAGTTGATGACAATTGAACAAGGAATATTTGTTCCTTATTAATGTTGTGAGTCACCAACCTAGAACATTTAGTAACTAAATCCTTAGAGCATTTAGTTACACATTAAATATGTCACAGTGTCAAGGTAATTATAAGGTTACTTAGGGAGTTGGAGAGGATATACACTATACTGGACACAAACAAATCAGAGAGCCTGACTAATCAATGCTCAGCATACCAAGTTCAGCTTTCAGTCTAGTGAACATTGGTTCATCCAAAGGTTTTGTGAATATATCAGCTAGTTGATACTCAGTGTGAATGAAGTGTAATTTAATATCACCTTTCATGATCGTCCATGAGGAAGTGATACCTTATATCAATACGTTTTGTCATAGAGTTTAGGACTGGGTTGTTTGATATAGCAATAGCACTGGTGTTGTCACAGAATATAGGGACTACTTTGTATTCAACATTGTAGTCCATGAGTTAACTTTTCATCCAAAGTATGTTTGCACAATAACCAGCTATTGCCACATACTCAGCCTCAACAGAGGACATAGTCACTGACTGCTGTTTCTTTGCACGCAACACACTAGCTTGCTACCAAGAAATTGACATGCACCTGAGGTGCTTTTTCTGTCCATGTTACAACCATCATAGTCTGAGTCTCCTTTAAGATCGAAGCTTGAGCAACGAGGATACCAAAAACCGAGTGTTGGAATACCCTTCAAGTACCTGAAAATTCGTTTAAAAGCAGTAAAGCGTGATTCTTTAGGATTGGCCTGATATCTTGCACATAGAATCGTTGAGAATTGGATTTCAGGCGTGGTTGCAGTTAGGTACATTAATTGTAAAACCCGCTTTAAAATCCTTAAGATCATTAAATGCACGAAATTACGGTTAAATTTAAACTTTTTAATTAATTAATATACGACATGAATCATAAACATTTAATACGAATGTTACGTATATTAATTAATTATTATAAGTATTACGCATGAAAACATGAATATTAATGCATGATAAGTATTCAAGTAAAATACTTAAATCATACAAGTTATAAAACATGAGCATTAAAACGAACACACACGATGATAGTTTAAGACACAAAATGTAACACCCCCATTTTTACCTTTACGCAGCGAAACATTGATCAAGGGTATTACTTCATAGTACCATAGTCACAATAATATAATATGCCAAAAAGACATTTTTATAAAACAAATGTTATCATTCATTTATTTAAATCAGAGTTTAATAAATAACTGTACATACGCTGTACAAACACAAGTTTCCCAAAGATCTAGTTTTATTGATAGAATGATAACTTATTCAAGACACCACCTTCTATAGCATGCCAGTCTTCATTCACCTGAGCTTTATGCTTAAAGTAAACGCAAAGGTTGAGTGAATTTATAGGTTTTAAACATCATTTGAATACAAGTATGACTCTCGGGCTACAGTGTTATACACCCGGTTTTAAATTCATCGATTTTTATTGCACTAGCTCATGACCCGCGACTAGACATTATCAAAAAAATCCAACAAATTGCCCTTAAGGAGAAAGATTTCCAGACTATCCTGAGTTATGCAAAATAAAGTATATTTGTTTAGCCTAGGAATGGACCATTAGCTGCTAGCAAGTGCGACTTGCCTAAATAGGAGATTTCAGTCTCCAATAGTACTATTCACGATATTAGCGCTCATTAAATGATTAGCGGTTCATGATTAAAAAGGGACTCTAGATGGCAACAAGTAAACATAGTGTCAATAATCATATAGGCAGCATACAAAAACTGTATTCCAGTTTTGCATATATCTCCCTCACGGCTTTTCAAATTGTTTGTAAGCTTTTAAAATGTGAGGCTATAAACTCACCTTAGCCTATAGAGTCTTTTGTTTATCCAACCACAACCTTCTCACGGAATCTGGACTGACAAATAATATGCATATATATATCAAGTGTTAGTCTTGAGTTCATTCTCTTTTATTAATATTATTTGATTGAATTAATTTGGAGTAATAGTATCATTGTTCGGGCCATCATACTCAGAAACCATTCTATAAACGTTTGAGGAGCGAGGACACTTTTAAATCGTAAACCCAATCACTCAGTCAGAACGTAATATCGAGATGGAACATCTTTGTACAAAGCTCCCTACTAACATGACACAACATGTTTTATTACATTTGAGTTTCAATGTTGGCAAAAATAGTCCTTGTTATTATAGTTTGGTGTAATTACACTTTTTACCCTTTAAGTATAAAGTTTCATAAATTGCAATTTAAACCTTCATTATTTAACCTTAGGATATCAAACTTTACAACTTTTCTTATTATATCTTTTACTTTCATAAAATGACACTTTTGGTCCAATATGATTTATAGTTTCAGAATTGACAGTTTTAGTCCCAGAACTTGTAAAAATCACATAACAAGCTCAAAAAGGATCCAAATGATCTAGGATTTGAAAACAAAGTTTCTAAACATGATTATAATCATAATAACAACATTTCTTTAGAACTATATTTTTTGAAATGGGTTTTTGCTTATTATTTTATGTAAATTACAAAACTAGGGTTTTAAGAAATTTTTAACTTAGAACTTTCAGTTAAAATGATGAAATGACTTAGTTTCTTTTGAATTATCTTTCTAACATAATTTTGGCATTATAAAAAGTCTAAATAAACTTCATAACAACTTGCTATAAAAGCTTCAAGAGCTTCAATGGCTAGCTTCTAGACCTGATTTTTGGTCTTTTGGGATGTCCTAAGATGTATATAGAAGTGGAAATGGAGAATGGGTATGAGATACAAAGGAAACTGGTGCAAGTTTCAAATGAAGGTATATGCCCCTATTTATACTTTAAATAACCCTTAGCCTCCAAGTTTTGCATTAAAACGTGTAAGATAGATAGAGGGGTGACTAATGAAGGCTAGTGAAGATCTACACAAGTTTATAGCTTGTAGCTTTGTCCTAATCCTTCTTTATGGCTAGAAATAAGTCACGACATACATAGTATAAGAAAGGTGATTTTTAGCAAGCAAGTAGGTGATCCACCTACATGTCACACTCCTAAAATATCTTAGGATGAATAAATATCAGTTTTTCAAACTTGGAATGGAGGGAAATGATTTGAAAATAAGTTTTAGAGGGAAAATGTAAAACATGATTCAAAATCTAGGGCTTGTAACTTATGCTTTGTGTTTTTGGTGATTAAGGGCTTAGGAAAGTGATTAGTGAATTATTAGGGCTTAATTAGGGTTTATACATTCTATTTAAGAGATTCGGGTACTTGGTTTGAAGTTTAACAAAGGTTTGATGTGAATATGGGAAGTATACATTTGTAGATTATGGTTTTCTAATGATCTAGGGTTTAATCTTATCAAATGTGATTATCCTCCTCTTAGCTACTGATGTAAACTTAATTTAGGTAATTGAAATTGTTTCTTAAGTTTCCAATGAGTTCTCACACTTGGTTTAAGGATTTAGTTAGGGTAAACATGTCTAAAGAGTGAAAATACCTATTTTGACCTAATTTACAAGTCATGCATTGAATCTTGTACCTTGTGCATTAGAGTACTCGTATATTGTCTAAATATCATCTTATTATCTTAATTAATTCTTATGAGTATTTGTAGACTTGTCCAAAAATAACTATTTAGTGATTCCATGTAGATTTCTTAATATTAGGGTTTTTAGGTCATTAATCCTAATGATTTTCTAACTTAGGTAATTAGGTATTATTTCTTTATGTATGCTTATTCTAGGGATTATATAGTATGTTTATGATTTCTATGGGTTCTACATTCTTAGTTTGAGGGTTTATATAAGTTGATCATATTCTAGGGTTATTTAAATAAGATTAAGGTTCTATGCTTTGAAAACGTGTACTTTATGCTTTAATAATTTGTAACTTGGTTTAAGATAAATGTATGATCATATTATGATACTTAGTTGAGTTTTATGTTTTGTTGCAAAAGATTAGAGTCTAATTCATTATAGGTTGGATTTTATATGCTAATCTTGGTTTTTGGTCATTTTCTTGTAATTAACTTGTGATTAGTGAATATTAGTTTTTGTGATTATTTAACTTTCCTTTATATGGTGGATTATAATTAGTGTAGAGTGTTTAATAATAGTACATTATCATTTTGAGATTACATTGCTTCAAATATTAGTTTATAAGGGATTTCAAGGGTTTCTATAGGAATTTAGGGTATCCTTGTTATATTTGAGTTGTTCTTATTCATTGTTTATTCATATGATAACTTTTAGAACTCAGACTTGATATATACATAGTGTTTACAACATATAGGCATATGTTGATGTGGCAATTGTGATAGTGAGATCCGTAAGTCAGTCATGTAGTATAGTGAAAATGTAAAAATTTCAGGGTAAAATCACCTTTTTATTTATGAACATGGATATTACATTAACCAAAACTACTGGATGTTATAGTCTCTCCCCTTTATTTAAAATCTCGTCTCGAGATTTAACTAGAACTATGTTTAACAGAAGAAAATAGATGTGGATATTTAGCTCGGAATTGATCTTCACGTTCCCAAGTATACTCAGGTCCTCTTTTCGAGTTCCATCGTACTTTAATTATTGGGATACGGCTCTGCTTCTAGATTTTCACTTCTCTATCCATAATTTCCACCGGCACTTCTATAAAATTTAACTTATCATCGAGTTGAAGTTCTTTCATCGGTATGATGAGAGATTCATCAGATAAGCACTTTTTAAGATTCGAAACATGAAAAGTATTGTGAACATTACTAAGCTCTTCTGGAAGCTCTAGTTTATATGCCACATGGCCAATTCTTTTGGTTATTTTGAATGGTCCTATATACCTTGGATTCAGTTTCTTATTCTTTCCAAATCGAATAACTCCTTGACGAGGTGAAACTTTCAACATAACACGATCTCCTACTACAAATTCCAAAGGTTTACGTCTAGTATTAGCGTAACTCCTTTGTCTATATTGTGCAGCTTGTAATCGCTGTCGGATTTGAACAATCTTTTCAGTAGTTTCGTGTATTATTTCTGGTCCTGTCAGTTGAATATCTCAAACTTCAGCCCAGCAAACAGGCGATCGACACTTTCTTCCATAAAGTAGTAGTATTTCGAAAGGAGCTGCTTTAATACTAGCATGGTAACTATTGTTATAAGAGAATTCTACTAAAGGTAGATGTTTCTCCATCCTTTTCCAAAATCTATCACACAAGATCTAAGCATATCCTCGAGAGTTTTAATCGTTCTTTCACTTTGCCCATCTGTTTGTGGATGATATGCCGTACTCATATCCAATTGAGTACCTAAGGCACTTTGCATTGATATCCAAAATACAGATGTAAAACGACTATCACGATCTGATATAATAGATACAGGCACTCTGTCTGTGAGATTATTTCCTTAATATACAATCTCGAAAGAGTTTCCATACTATCAGTCTCTTTAATAGATGTTGTAAGACGATCGACAATAACCTAGATGGTGTCATGTCCATTTGATGTCTTAGGTAATTTAGTCACAAAATCCATCATAATTCTTTCCTATTTCCATATTGGAATTTCTGGTTGTATCAATAGACCGAATGGATTTTGATACTCTGCTTTAACTCTTGCACGCGTTAAACACTTGCCAACGTATTCTGCTATGATTGCCTTCATGTTAGGCCACCAATAGAGTTTCTTCAGATCTTGATACATCTTGTCGGAACCAGGATGTATAGAATACTTTGATTTATGAGACTCGTGCATAATCAAATCTCGTAAATTACCATGGCCAGGTAACCAACTACGATTTTTAATACAACAAATTCCATCTTGACGAACTTTAAATTCTTTATCCATTCCTCTTAATTTCTCTGCTCCAACATTCTCTACTTTAAGTGCCTCTTCTTGCGCTTCAAGAATTTGGGTAGGTAATTTCGGCAAAAGAGTTATCAATAATGATTTAACTCGTAACGGCTTAACACGTTCCTTTCGACTTAAAGCATCAGCTACTACATTGGCTTTACCTGGATGATAATGAATTTCACAATTGTAATCAGCAAGTAATTCTAACCAACGTCGTTGTCTCATATTCAATTCTTTCTGATGAAGAATATATTGATGACTCTTGTGATCGGTAAATACTACACACTTTGTACCATAGAGGTAATGTCTCCAGATCTTAAGAGAAAATATCACTGCTCCTAATTCTAGATCATGAGTAGTATAATCCTTTTCATTCGGTTTAAGCTGCCTTGATGCATAAGCAATAATCTTATTCCTTGCATAAGCACTGCTCCCATTCCTTGAATAGATGCATCACAGTAAACGATAAAGTCATCGTTACCTTCTGGTAATGCTAGGATAGGTGCTTTACACAACTTCTGAAAATCTATCTCTTGACTATCTCCCCAGACATACGGTTTGTTTTTCTGAGTTAATTCTGTCAAAGCTTTAGCAATCTTTGAAAAACCTTCGATAAATCTTCGATAATACCCAGCTAGTCCTAAAAATTGTCTAATTTCCGTAGGCGTACTAGGCTTACTCCAATTTTTCACCGCTTCAATCTTTGCAGGGTCCACACGAATACCTTGGCTATCAATGACATGTCCTAGGAATTGAACAACATTGATCCAGAATTCGCATTTCGAGAAGTTCACATACAACTCCTCCTTCTTAAGTAACTCAAGAATTATACCAAGATGCTTGGCATGTTCTTCTCTGTTACGAGAGTAAATAAGAATATCATCGATAAACACGATTACAAATTTGTCCAAGTATGGCTTACACACTCTGTTCATGAGGTCCATGAAAACAGTTGGTGCATTGGTTAAACCAAAAGGCATAACTTGAAATTCATAATGTCTGTATCGTGTTCTGAAAGCAGTTTTAGGAATATCGTCTTCCTTAACTCTTAATTGATGATAACCTGACCGTACATCAATTTTTGAATATACGCTTGATCCTTGAAGTTGATCAAATAAATCGTCGATTCTCACGATTCTTTATAGTAAGTTTGTTTAACTCACGATAATCGATACACATTCTAAAAGATCCATCTTTCTTTTTCACAAATAATACTAGAGCTCCCCACGACGATATACTTGGTCTAATAAATCCTCGATTAGTTAGTTCTTGTATTTGACTTAACAATTTTTGCATTTCTGAAGGTGCTAATCGATAAGGCGCTTTGGTAATTGGTGTTTCTCCTGGTATCAAATCGATTTGGAATTCAACTTGATGTTCAGGTGGCAAACCTGGTAATTCTTCAGGAAATACTTCGGGAAAGTCTCTAACTATCGGAATATATTCTAGTCGCTTCGCTTCTTGCAGTTTCTACGTCACTTGAACTATGAAAACTTTACTACCTCGGAATACATACTTATTTATCTTTAAGCATGATATGAGATTTAGTCGAGTCTTACTTTGTTCACCATGGACAACCAAAACTTCACCGTTAATAGGAATATGAACGGCTTTCTCGTCACATAAGATTTTAGCATGGTATTTAGATAACCAATCCATCCCTATGACTACGTCAATGCTACCGAGCTTAATTGGCATAAGGTCGATTTCAAAGGATTGACGTACTAAAGTAATGACACATCCTTGAATAACGGTATTAGTGCTAACTATTTTTCCATCGGCCATTTCTACATCGTACTTAGTATTCATGGAAACAGTCGGTATACCTAACTTAGCAGCAATCTTAACAGATATGAAACTTCTATCAGCTCCTGAGTCAAATATTACTTTAACCAGATGTTGATTTAGATGAAACATACCTGTAACCGTATTTTGATCTTGATGAGTATCGTTCATCAAATAAGCTTTTCCTCTACTATTGCTCTCTTTACGACACTCATTTACCAAATGCCCTTTTTCTCCAAAGTTGTAGTGAACCTTTGTTACCGGAATTTGATTACTCCCAGTAGTTGGTCCTTTACCTCTACAGAATCTGGTCTGATGTCCTGTTTTTCCATAGTTCTGACACTTGATAGTGCAAAACCCTGTGTGCTATAGAGAACATTTCTGACAAAAGGGTTATCTTCCATTATAACCAGTGTTCGTAGTTACATCATAAACTTTAGAAACATCATTTCTTTTGTGCTGCTACTGAAGATTATTGCCTTGATTATAATTACTAAAACTATTCTTCTGGAAATTATGATTAATAGGAAAGTTCCTCCTATCATCAAACTTCCTCTTGTTATTGATTGCCATTGGTGCAGGATTATACCTTATCACATGATCCATTAACCTTTGAGTAATGGTGATAACTTCCTCTAAAGTTTGGGGTTTAGAGGTGGTAACGTTCCCTTCTATGCTTCTAGGCAATCCTCTAATAAAAGCTTCCATCAACTTTTCAGTATTAGGCACCATGTTAGGACATAGTGATCCTAATTCCTGAAATCTTCGGATATAAGCTTTAAGATTATTCTCTTTCACTGCTAAATTATAGAATTCCTCCTCCATTTTCCTAATCTCATTGCAAGGACAATACTTCTTAGTTAGCAAATTTTTGAATTCATTCCATGGAATACGATAAGCTTGTTCTATCCCAATGGGTTGTACATAAGCAATCCACCAAGACAAAGCTTCTTCTACTAACGTACTCATAGAAAACTTAACTTTACAATCTTCAGAACAGTCACTACAAACAAATACTGATTCAGTTCTCTCAAACCAGTGGATAAGTCCAACAGCTCCTTTAGATCCTTTATAGTTAAAAGGCTGACAGTTCATGAAATCCTTGTAAGTACATCTTCTTTCAACAAGAACTTCTCTTCTAACAACATTTCCATTACTTACTCCAGCTACATTGGTGGCTTGTGCTTGCAAAGCTGCAGTCACACTCTTAGCAACCAATTGCCTTATTTCTTCTGGTGTCATATTTATTGTTGCGGATGTTGATGCTCTTGTAGGAGCCACATAATAACACTTGGATATTAAATTTTCATACATGGAGTATGGAACAAAGTTAATATATTGTTGTTGAGTTCTCATTCTTTCATATACGAGGATTCATAATATGAATTATGACAAAACTAAGACAAAATGACAAGAGTTTCAAGAACAAAAGCACACTTCTTTATTTATTAACAACTTATCGTTAATATTTACACGATAGGCATCGATGGTACATAAAGAAAACTGTACATATGTACAAACTAAGACTAGATTTCTAAGCTTAACTCCTCATTTTAATCTCCTCAATTCTGTCCAAAATATATCCGGAGTCAGATTATTGAGTACTTTTGAGATCTTCAATGAGTATTCTAAATTAAGCCCAGTTCTCGTAAGTCCTTCTCTCAGTTCAACGTTCTCCTTATCAAATCTTGCCATTGCTACTTCAAAATGATGCATTCTTTTACTCAGTTTAATATTATGGCATCGGGTAACGTCCATTTTATATTCCAACTGCGTAAAATGCTCTTCAATTTCTGCTTTTCCCCTTATCAAATTTCTAACATTACTTTCTACTCTTCTAAAAGCTTCTAAGGAAATTGCATCGAGATGACTTGCAATTGCAGATAATTTCCGGTCATGCTTTTCCACAATCCATGCTCTAGAGACCTCTTCAGTTTCATAAGGCTCTTCACGACTTTGATTGGGAGACGAATAAAGATCCTCATGTAACAGAAAAGGAGACGTAGGTGAAGGTGTACTATTCATCACTTCAGTTTGATGTGAGAAATATTCTTGTACTTCAGGGGCATCGACAAATTCGAAACACGCACATTTGTGGAAGATGGAGTGAACATCGGAATTTCTCATTCATCATCGTCGAAGATGAGAATATAGGTGGAAGTAGACATCCTTGTAGTTTTATAAGATAATAACATAAGACATGCTTCTAAAGAGATACAAATCTTACGTCGGCGCTGCTGATGGCTAATAGTCTTGAATTTTTAAAATCTCAGTTATAGATTAAGAAAACCTTATTCTCTATAACTGCAAGCTCTGATGCCAATCTGTAACACCCCCATTTTTACCTTTACACAGCGGAACATTGATCAGGGGTATTACTTCATAGTACCGTAGTCACAATAAAAGAAAATGCCAAAAGACATTTTTATAAAACAAATGTTATCATTCATTTATTCAAATCAGAGTTTAATAAACAACTCTACATACGTTGTACAAACACAGGTTTCCCAAAGATCTAGTTTTATTGATAGGATGATAACTTATTCAAGACACCACCTTCCATAGCATGCCAGTGTTCATTCACCTGAGATACATGTTTAAAGTCAACATAAAGGTTGAGTGAATTTAGAGGTTTTAAACATCATTTGAATACAAGTATAACTCTCGGGCTATAGTGTTATACACACAGTTTTAAATTCATCGATTCTTATTGCACTAACTCATGACCCGCGACTAGACATTATCAGAAAAATCCAACAAATTGCCCTTAAGCAGGAAGATTGCCAGACTATCCTGAGTTATGCAAAATAAAGTATATCTATTTAGCCTAGGAATGGACCATTAGCTGCTAGCAAGTGTGACTTGCCCAGATAGGAGATGTCAGTCTCTAATAGTACTATTCACGATATTAGCGCTCATTAAATGATTAGCGGTTCACGATTAAAAAGGGACTTTGGATGGCAACAAGTAAAAATAGTGTCAATAATCATATAGCCAGCATACAAAAATACTTGTATTCTAGTTTTTCATATATCCCCCTCACGGGTTTTCAGATTGTTTGTAAGCTTTTAAAATGTGAGGCTATGAACTCACCTTAGCTTATAGAGTCTTTTGTTTATCCAACCACAACCTTCGTACGAAATCTTTTCTGGACTGACACACAACATGCATATATATCAAGTATTAGTCTTGAGTTCATTATATTTGATTAATATTCTTTGATTGAATTAATTTGGAGTAATAGTATCATTGTTCGGGCCATCATACTCAGAAGCCATTCTATAAACGTTTGAGGAGCGAGGCACTTTTGGATTATATTTCTAACATAATTTTGGCATTATAACAAGTCTAAATAAACTTTATAACAAGATCAAAGCCTTGGTTAACATAGATTTACCTAGGTAGCTCCAAAATGGCTCCTTATGGCTTCTTATGAACACAACTTGCTATCAAAACTTCAAGAACTTCAATGGCTAGATTCTAGACCTGGTTTTTGGTCTTTTGGGATGTCCTAAGACATATAAAGAAGTGGAAATGGAGAATGGGTATGAGATACAAAGGAAACGGGGTGCAAGTTTCAAATGAAGGTATACGCCCCTATTTATACTTGAAATGACCCTTAGCCTCCAAGTTTTGCATTCAAACGTGTAAGATAGATAGATTGGTGACTAATGAAGGCTAGTGAAGATCTGTGTAAGTTTATAGCTTGTAGCTTTGTCCTAATCCTTCCTTATGGCTAGAAATAAATCACGACATACATAGGATAAGAATGGTGATGTGTAGCAAACAAGGAGGTGATCCACTTACTTTTCACACTCCTAAAATATCTTAGGATGAATAAATATCAGGTTTTCAAACTTGTAATGGAGGGAAATGGTTTGAAAATGAGTTTTGGAGGGAAAATGTAAAACCAGATTCAAAATCTAAGGCTTGTAACTTATGCGTTGTGTTTTTGGTGATTAAGGGCTTAGGAAAGTGATTAGTGAATTATTAGGTCTTAATTAGGGTTTAGACATTCTATTTAAGATATTTGTGTCCTTGGTTTGAAGTTTAACAAAGGTTTGATGTGAAAATGGGAAGTATATATTTGTAGATTAGGGTTTTCTAATGTTCTAGGGTTTAATCTTAGCAAATGTGATTATCCTCCTCTTAGCTACTGATGTAAACTTAATTTAGGTCCTAGAAATTGTGTCTTAAGTATCCAATGAGTTCTCACACTTGGTTTAAGGGTTTAGTTAGGGTAAACATGTCTAAAGAGTGAAAATACCTATTTTGACCTAATTTACAAGTCATGCATTGAAATCTTGTACCTTATGTATTAGGGTACTTTTACATTGTCTTAATATCATCTTATAATATTAATGAAGTCCTATGAGTATTTATAGACTTGTCCAAAAAGAACTATTTAGTGATTCCATGTAGATTTCTTAATATTAGGGTTTTTAGGTCATTAATCCTAATGATTTTCTAACTTGGGTAATTAGGGTTTATTTCTTTATGTATGCTTATTCTAGGGCTTATATAGTATGTTTATGACTTCTATGGGTTCTACATTCTTAGTTTGAGGGTTTATATAAGTTGATCATATTCTAGAGTTATTTAAATAAGATTAAGGTTCTATGCTTTGAAAACTTGTACTTTATGCTTTAATAATTTGTATCTTAGTTTAAGATAAATGTATGATCATATTATGATACTTAGTTGAGTTTTATGTTTTGTTGCAAAATATTAGAGTCTAATTCATTATAGGTTGGATTTTATATGCTAATCTTGGTTTTAGGTCATTTTCTTGTAATTAACTTGTGATTAGTGAATATTAGTGTTTTGTGATTATTTAACTTTCCTTTATATGGTGGATTAGAATTAGTGTAGAGTGTTTAATAATATTACATTATCATTTTGAGATTACATTGCTTGAAATATTAGTTTATAAGGGATTTCTAGGGTTTCTATAGGAATATAGGGTATCCTTGTTATATTTTAGTTGTTCTTATTCATTGTTTATTCATATGATAACTTTTAGAACTCAGACTTGATATATACGTAGTGTTTACAACATATAGGCATATGTTGACGTGGCAATTGTGACAGTGAGATCCATATGTCAGTCATGCAGTATAGTGAAAATGCAATAATTCCAGAGTAAAATCACCTTTTTATTTATGAACATGGATATTACATTAACCAAAACTATTGGATGTTATACAAAAATTAAAACCAATGTATATATGTAGTGTGTATGTGGCGTCCAAACAAGAAGGGAGAAAAGGGCTTGGCCCAACCCATTTGTAATCCACTCTTTAACCACAAAGAACTCCCGGATTTTTCATAAAAATACACATCACAATGAATTTACAGAACCCTAAAAATCTCTTCTCCTTGTCCCTTTTGGAAGCGACATCAACAACTACCACAAGGGCAATCCATTGCTTTTTGATCTTTGGTAATTACGTGATTGTGTTCGTGTTTCATTCCTAAATCCATCCACGCAATTGGTATTAATCAAATCTTAATCTTTTTATTTTAATTATGATCATATGTTCATGAATCATTAAAACATTGATTAAAACATGTTATGGTAATGATTAAAAAATGAAAGGTTGAGATTTGGTTCGGGTGCACACCAACCGAGAGTCGCATGACTCTCGGTGTCGGTTTTTGTCCACCAGCTGCAACCCAAAGGGTGTGGTGGTGTTTAGTTTTGGGCAGCCGCAAGCCACAAGGTCCCCACGGTGGGGAACCTTGTGCAGTCAGTGGGAACCGAGACCATGTGTTGGTCTCGATGGGTAGCTATGGCACGACAGGGGGAACCCGGTTCAACCGAGGTGAACCTTGGCCGAGTAGTGGGAACCAGCAGAAGCCTTGGCTGTTGGCCGCCGGCCAAACCACCCAGCCGCCGGCTGTGGTGGTGTGGTGAGGGTGTTTGGCTAATTTATTTTTTTTATAAAACATGTACAATAGTTATTTAATTAGTTTAATTAAAACATGATAATTAAATTAATTAATATGCATGACTTAGGATATAAGTTTATTTAAATAAAACCATTAATTTTGTATGTACATTTTATTTAAATAAAACTTTGGATAAATAATTATTAACTTAATTATTCATGTACATTTAAATTAATTAAAACTTAGCTTAATTAAATTATATCATTTTAAGGTAAAGTTTAATTACATTAATCATGCAACATTATTAATTAATAATAACTTATGATAACATGTGATATCATTATTAATTAATAATTATAAGTTAAGCCTAAGTATTTAATCATTATTAAACTTTATAATATAATTACACATGACATATTATAAGCTTAGTAAAACTATATGTTATATCATTAAAATATTTAATAAGCCTATGATTAATTAATGAAACATGTTAAATATGGAATTATACTAATTATGGAAACATGATAATTATGAAAACACACTAAATATGGTAACATGCTATTTATGGAAATATACTAAATATGGTAACATGCTATTTATGGAAACATGCTAAATTGGAAACTTTCTATTTTTGGAAACTTACTAATTATTGAAACTTTCTATTTTTGGAAACTTACTATCTAAGGAAACTTCCTATTTTTGGAAAGTTACTATATGGAAACCTGCTATTTTTGGAAAGTTAATATATATAGAAACCTGTTATTTTTAGAAAGTTACTAATTATGTTACAACAAGTACTAAAACACATAAAACATGAAATACACTAAACAAGAACAAATGAAACACTAAGAAACACATGATTAAACATGAAAAAATAAAACAAGACAAGAACAAGTAAAACAAGCTAAGAACATCTCAAGTAAACTAAATAACCAGTACGTATAAGTAAAACAGACACTTATTCATGTCCCTTTATTATGTAGCTATCGTGAAGTCGGAGTGATCTTCAACGTTCGTTTTCGTCTTCATTTACTGGACATAAGGTACGGATATCCCGTCCTTCATTAATGACACTTCTTTCCTATATTAGGATTCCCCGTTTGCAGCCATCTGTTTTCCCCAGTAGTTATGTGTCTTAAACACTTCAGTATATGTTACGTTTATTTTAGATTGCCTGAGCTATATACATGCATGCCAGTTTCATCTAGTTATGGGGGTTCCATAACCATAGCACTGGAGGCACCCATGTTATGACTCTTCTACGGTGAGAGTGATTGCTCGCAGCGTCCCTTTACAGTATTTGGCATTTGTTATTATTATCATCTGGGGCGAATGGGTGCATCCTAGGACACGTTGGTAAGATTTCTTGGTAACTGCGGTGTGTGCCTTGCATCCGTTACATGAGTTGATCCCTCCACTCATACTATAAAAATTAGAGGCAACCCCTCTAATTGCATGATGAGGTCACCCCTCTAAGTATTCATGCACGTTGATACAACATGACCTATATGGGCTCCGGGAATATTTAAAATACAGTTTTCAGAATGATTCAGAAATATAAAACCAGTCTTATAAGCTTAAACCAGGTTTTCTAGGACATACACTTATTCCGCTGTTATTCATTTCATTCCATTACTTGCTTATCTTTATGCTTTACATTTCATTGTCATATATCCATACACTGAGCGTATTGCTCAGCAGTATTTTCTTTCCATGTCCCAATACGGCAGGTACTAAAGGGCAAAGCTAGGATTCAAGAGTACGTGCATGGGATGGAGGCGCATGGTCTTCTTTCTCTTTTAATGCATTTACATACTTTTGCTTTGCTGGAAGTTTTTTAGTCCTTTCCTTACATTCTATACTTATGCATTTGTGTGTGGAGCTTATGTTGGAGTCGATGTTTGTTTCCGGTTTCCTTTATGGTCATTTAATGTTTTAGAAATTTACCTTGCATGCTTTGATGACACGCCATAATTACTATGTAACGGTCCATCTATCCAAATGGGGTGTTACATTAATGATCCAATCATTCTCCTGAAAAGGGTTTGATTTACTTGTTTACCAGCTAGATCAGGACCTAAGTTGTTTGGTAGAACCATAGGGGTCTTTACTGAAGCACACTAAGAGATATCATATTTTTTGAATATCTCTCTAGTGTATTTTTCTGGACAGATTGAGATCCTTTTGTTTCCTTGTTTGATTTGAAGTCCAAGAAAATATGTTAACTCACATATCATACTCATATCAAATTTCTTTGTCATAAGTTTTTCAAACTTTTTACAAAGCTTGTAGTCAGTTGACCCGAATATGATGTCATCAACATAAAACTGAACAAGCAAAACATGTTCCTTGGTTATGAAGATAAACAATGTGTTGTCTATCTTCTCCCTGTCAAATTTATTCATTATCAGGAAGGTAGAGAGAGTTTCATACCATGCTCTAGGTGCTTGTTTAAGTCCATATATGGCTTTGTCTAATTTGTAGACATGGTTAGGAAACTCAACACTCTCAAAACCAGGAGGTTGAGCTACATAAACTTCTTCAATGATCTTTTCATTCAGGAAGGCACTTTTTACATCCATTTGAAACACTTTGAAGTTTATGTATGTGGCATAGGCATGGAAGGTCCCGATGGCTTCCATTCTTTCTATAGGGGCAAAGGTCTTTTTATAATACCTTCTAATTGACCACACCCTTGAACAACAAGCCTAGCCTTGTTTATTTTAATAACAATTCCACTTTCTTCAGTCTTGATTTTGAACATCCATTTTGTGCCAAGAGCTGATTTCCCTTAAGGAAGAGGAACTAGGTTCCATACTTTGTTCCTGAGGAACTGATTGATTTCTTCTTGCATAGACTCAACCCATCGTGGATGTTTCATGGCCTCTGAAACCTTTGTAGGTTCAATCTCAGAGAGAAAGTCTGCAAACAAACATTCATAGGCTGAGGCTGTAGAGAGTTGAGCAGCTTGGCTGCGAGTGAGTATCCCTTTATATACACCACCAGTTATATTTACAAGTTTTGTATGTTGATGTCTTGACCATTTGTCTTGAGGACGTGGAGTAGAACTTGTGGATAACTGGTGATTATCAGGGACTTGTTCTTTAGTACTCAGTACTGGAAGATCAATTTCCACTAAAGGATTCTTAGTGATTGATAGGTCATTTGTTATTTCATCTACCCCATCAGTGTTTGAAGTAATAGTAGAATCATTTGATTCTTCAGACTGAGTGGGGTGGGATAATCACTTCAGGGGTAGACTAACTAATGATCAAGTTGGTAATTGACCTATGGTGAGGTGAGATGTGGAATGATACATCAGCATCAGTCTAGTAATGTCTTGAGGGATCATTTTCATACTCATCATGAGGGTATCTAGATGAGTCATTAATCTCTATGTCATCCACTAATTGATTGGTGAAATTTATGACATCAATGCTTTCATCAAATGTGATATGGAATGATTCTTTAACCTGTTGTCTCCTTGTGTTAAAGACCCTGAAGGCTTTAGAGACAAAGGAATATCCAAGAAAGTATCCATCATCAGCTTTTGCATCAAATTTGCCAAGATGGTCCTTTTGGTTGTGAATGAACACAGGACATCCAAATACAAGAAAGTAGCTGATGTCTGGAATCCTTTCCCTGAATATTTCATAAGGAGTCTTATCATGTCTTTTGACAATTATACTTCTGTTTTGAGTGTAAGAAGCAATTTTTACAGCTTCAGCCCAGAAGTGTTTTAAAAGACTAGAGCCATTTAGTATAGTCCTTGCAGCTTCAATGAGAGTTATATTCTTCCTTTCAGCCACACCATTTTGTTCAGGTGTGTAGGGAGAAGAGAAGTTCTGATAAATTCCTTTCTCATCACAAAAACTCTCAAGCTCTTGGTTCCTGAATTTAGTCCCATTATCGGTTCTAATTTGTTTGATTTTGGATCATTTTGATTTTATACCTGTCTGATAAACGACATGATGAATTCAGGAGCCTGAATCTTTTTGTTTAGAAATATACCCATGTGTATTTGGAGTATTCATCAACAATGACTAGGGTATATTTCTCATGATTTATGGACATTGGACTGATGGGTCCAAAAAGATCCATATGGAGTAGGTGTGGACACTTCCTGATTGAGAAGTTTTGTTTTGGCTTAAACGAGGCTCTCTTGTATTTACCTTTCTCACAAGCTGAGCATGGTTTATCTTTTGACTACACAAGAGACGATAAGCCAAGGACTTTATTTTGTTTAACAAGTTTATTAATGTCTTTAAAATTGAGATGTGACGACCTCTTATGCCAAAGCCAATTGACAGAGTCTGAGGCCTTGGCAAAGAAGCATGCCCCTGAGGAAGTCACATATGACATGTCTAAGATGTAAACATCATTCCTTCTTGGAGCAGTCAACACAATTTCTTTATTCGCATTAAAGATTGTTCCTTGTGTCTCATCGAACTGAATGATGTATTTGGCATCACATAGTTGGCTGATACTTATGAGTTTATATTTCAGACCATTTACAAACGCCACCTTTGAGAAAACTATTCCACCACATTTAATTAAACCATATCCCTCAGTAATACACGATGAGTTATAACCAAACACTACCTTAGGACCTGGTTGCTCCACGTATTTTTGTAGATAACTTTTAACCCCTGTCATACTTCTTGAACACCCGTTGTCGAGATACCATATAGGCTCCTTGAAGTGTTTCTACACAAATAACGAGGTGGATTAGTTTCTCTTGTTACCCACCTTTTAGTACGCTCTTTGGCTCTTGAAGCCTGACGTCTTTCACCTCATTTGAAATATTCACACTCAGCGTGGTTTGAAATGGAATGAACAGTGCTTCCACATGTGTTGCAGCTTAATCCTATTGATGATTCAACAGTTGAGATGACTCGGCTAACATTCCTCTTCTGACCATAATGACCCTATTGTTTCCAGAGGTGGAGTGATCATTGCTTCCACAAATTTTACACTCAGGATAGTAGAGGCAGTCCTCAGGTCGATGGTCAAATATACCACAATGTGTACATGGTAGATAAGGCTTAGCCTTGGACTTCTTGGTTTGCTTAGAGGTGGGCCCATAGTTATAAGGCTGAGCATAATATCTATTAGCATTCTTAATAGAGGCCATTTACATATCATGGTCTGAGAACCTGTGATCATCACTTTTGCATTTCATGCAGTAGAGTATTCTAAAGCAATTATCAGTGGTGTGATTCGTATAGTGACAAAGTTCACAGGACGACTTTGGTTCGGTTTTAACATTCTTGGTAGACTCGGGTACTAATTTAATAGTTTTTGAGGAATCAGGCTGTGAGGACACAAATGTTTTGCCCTGAGTCTTTGTAGCTGAGTTCATCTTTTACTCCATGAACATTTGAAACAGTTTTTCCAACTCCTCTTGATTAACAATGGAGTAGTGGTAACTGAATTTGTAAGAGTCCCTGAGGAAGAGGAAGGTTCAGTTGTTTTCTCGGTGACAGTTCTTGACTCAGTATGGTTGGACGAATCCTTTGAGTCAGGCATTGTTTGTTTCGTACAACTTAAACCAGATCTTCCTCTAGGTGAATGTTCTTGAAATGATAGAGGCATTACTGTTGGAATCCACTTTATGTGACGTCATTTAAGAATTCTCATTAGTTATCATAGTCACTCACGTAAAGACTAGACTAGAAAACTATGTATAGCGTAGGCGTGTGAGTGACTATAAATACCACTCCAAGGCTTCCAAGGAGGGGTTGTTGATTGTGTTTTTCTCTTTTCATTTTATAAATTTTCTTTCTCTTTCTAGAAACACCCACAACCTCTCTATCTCTCTCTAACCATGGCAACCACCTTCTTCCACCACCCTACACCACCGGATCTCATATTATAGCAAACTCACAATTGATATCAGAGTCGGCGGTTCAATCCTTGGATCGACTGCATGTTTTTATTGTCTGATTTGGTGGTCAAAATTTTTGGTCTAAATCTGTTATACTTTTGTCACGGTGGATTTGTTTTATTATCTGGTCTAGTCACGTTTTTTTATTTGTCCTCATCAGCCCTTGTCTGGTTTTACAAGCTTAATTTTATTGGTCTTTAACACTTTGCTTGGTCAAAGTTTGATGCTGATTTGATTTTCTGTGTTGCAGATTCGTTTTCCGTGTCACCATAGTCAAAGTTTAAGTTTACATGGTCAAAGTGTGGATCAGTCCATAGATTGGGGAATCACAGATCTGGTATTACCATTTTTTGGGTTTTTTAGTGTTTTTGAAGATGAAGATGAAGATAAGATGTTAAAAACCCAGATCCAGAAAACCTAGATCTAGAAAACTCAGATCCAGAAAACTCAAATCCAGAAAAAACGGAATTTGTACCTTTTGGATAAGGTTCTCAAATTATTCCGAAATGACATTCAAATTTATTGCGAAATGGAGGTTTTTGCAATATTTTGAAATGGCATGAATTCAAAATATTGCGAAATGAAGTTTCAAAATATTGTGAAATGACATTTCAAGATTGCGAAATGACATTTTAAGGGACCTAATGACCAATGTGTTGTGAATCTCAATCTTAGGCAATGTGATTGTAGGAGATGGGAGCTAACTGGCATACCATGTAAGCATGTTGTTATTGATTAAAGACTTGACAGGAGATGCATCAATATAAGGTGAACTTGTTAGTGGTTGTAGTTGTTGGCCAAAATGTAGGATCCCAAGTGTGTTACTACCTCCTCACCATCATGTTATCGTACGTACACCAAGGAAGAAGAGAAAAATAGCCAAGGGTGAAGTTGACGAGCAGGCTTTGAAGAAGATGGTTAAGGGTGGAAAAATGTCAAAGACGGGCATCCAGATGACTTGCAACAAGTTAAAATAAAGGGCCATAATAAAAGAGGTCAATGCCACAACGGATGACCTTATTTCCTGAAAGTAAGCATAATCAAAAGCCAACAAAAGACCAATCCCATAACACATTTTAAAAAAAAACTTTTAGACAACAAAGATAAAGATCCACATAAAAGAAGTATCTTCTTCAGCTTCTTTACCATAACATCCTTCTCCCTCGTCAACATCACATACTCCTTAGGGCCCTCAAGAGCCCATGAATCACATCGACTGCTCGACAACACATTGGGACCGTCGATTCGGGTTCCCGTTAGTCCATGATGTTTTAATTATTGTGGGTTTGCCACATTCATAGATAACTACCATGACTAGATATGTAGAATGACGATTATAAAGCATGGTTTGACTAGAAAGTATTATGTGAAGGACATACATATATACCCAAGTATCGTTGCAAATTTAGTCCCTTAAATAAGGTCTTTTTTTTGCACAACGAGAAACTTGAAGTGTTTTTGTGTAGCGGGAAAATGTAAATGACGATAATATCCTCACGTGAAGTGTTTTGTTAGAAATAACGGTTTGAGTGTTTTTACGCAATGCCACGTCAGCTTCGAGGATGTTTTGCACAAACTTTTATTTTAGGTCCATTTTTGCAAAAAATATATAATTAAAAGGACAAAATTTGTAATCTACTAAGTAAATACGAGTTATCAACGGTCAAGATCAATACTCTCCCCGCTATTTTCTGTTATAAAACCCTCCAAACCCTCATTCATATATTTCAAACCATCATTCTTCACTTCCTTCATCCTTTTACATTTCTTCATATAAAAATCTTTGTAAGTTCACAACATGTTACTTCGCAGTGCATCTAACCCTGCTCTTAACTCATGGTCCCGACACGAAAACCTCAAAGATTTAGCATCTTTCGACCCATTATTCATTCGACGTAACTCCATTTCTCTCCACTCTTTACACGACTTACCAAAAACGATCACTCGGGCTTCGTCAGAATCTAATCTACACATGTGGAGTCCAATCACCAAGAATGGTACTAATACTAACAGTACTACTACCAGTTGTTTACTATCTTCGATCGCGGTTGAAGAAGAAACTGAAAACGAGGAATATAGTGATAACGAGGCTTTGATGTTTTCGACGTCTGGATTGTATGATAAGTTTGATTTGGAAGTGGATAATGGTTATGGTAGTGGTGGTGGTCGTGGTGGTGGAGAAGGGAAGGTTTCGGGTGGTGGTGGTAATGGGAATGATCATGATGATGATGGTGATAATACGGATGTGTACTATCGGAGTATGATTGAAGCGAACCCCGGGAATTCTATGCTTCTTAGTAATTATGCCAAGTACTTGAAAGAGGTATATATGATTTGTGTTTATTCATATTTGTTGGTATGATTTGTTGTTTTAAATAATCGCGCTTAATAGTCTAAATAGGGCCAAACTATGTGTAATGGTATTTTGTTGCGGTTAAGGCACAAGTTAAACAAACCCTGATTTTGTAGGACTAATCTTTATGATCTATGATGGATTCAGCGAATAGTGCATAGGCTTACGCGTAAAATGAGTGAAGACTCAATTTCAGGAGCGAAAATTTGATTTTTGACAAATATTGGGTCCGAAATCTAGTTCAATTTTGACAAGATTTCCCTATAAGTTTTGAAAATTGAAATTTCATTCCTTTTGATTGGAGAAAAAGTTACTGTATATTGGTAGTGGTAGTGTATAGGGGTACGGCCATAGGAGTAAAATGATGAAGACTCGATTTGAGACAAGTTAGGAGTAAAAAATTGATGTTTGGCAAATATTAGGACTGAATTTTAGTTCATGTTACTCTTACTCCAAATCGTCAAATTTGAGATTTTTTTGTTGCCCTTTAATTTTTTTTGGCGAAGTTCCTTGTGTATATAGATAAGGGCTCATTGAATTAAGCTTAATTTTCAAATAGGTTCGAGGTGATTTTGTTAAAGCTGAAGAGTACTGCAGCCGAGCAATACTAATGAACCCGGGCGATGGTAATATATTGTCCATGTATGCTGATTTAATCTGGGAGACACAAAAGGATGCTTCTCGTGCGCAAAGTTATCATGATCAAGCTGTTCAGGCTTCGCCTGATGACTGGTATGGTGAAGGCTATCAAGTTGATTTCTTACATTGAGACATTTGTTTCGCTTGTTTGACTTTTTTTGTTTTGTTTTGATAATGTGCAGTTATGTTATGGCCTCATATGCTCGGTTTCTTTGGGATGCTGACGATGATGACGACGATGAAGAGGAAGAGGATGAAGTCGATCTTAAGCAAGATGATTGCGGCATGAATGTATTAACACCAAGTTTCTTGACTGGAACTTCACAACCACCTCCAATCGCTGCAGCATCTTAGAGATCGATGAACACTCTTTTGTATATTAGCGGAGATATTATATACAATAGTAACTTTCTGACCCATCTTTTGTTAGTTTTTCCGTGTTGTTTTTCATTTGTTTTTCTGCTTTTTTAGCAATCCATGTGATAGTGCCTGGCAACGGCATGTTATAGATATGTTATGTCACAATGGTAATAAAACGATATCATAACTTCCTTTTACTATATTAGGCTACCGTGTTTACATATCTTACTGTGTTGCTTCATGATATCCATCATAGGAGAGAATCACAAAGGTTAATTTTAGTGCCACTCAGGATGTTATCGAAATATCTCTAGGCTTTTCAAGTCACTATACGATAGTACCGTAGGACCATTGCGATTTGTATTTAAGTGCAGCTGCTAAACTGATTGGCTGAATCATGATAAGAAATCAATGGAGGGTTATGTTTTGTTTAGTTGTTGTTTTGTGCTTGGAGTAAAATATCTACTTAGCATTGTCTGCTTGGAATTGAATGAGACATTGCATATATCTACTGTGTTCTTCCCCACAAGTGCTTGGAAATATCTGAAGCAAATTGACTTGACTTCATTGCACTTTATTAGAAATAATATCTCATGTAAATTTGCATAAAATGCATAAATAACACATGTCTAATTAACATACAGCATTGTTAACATATTCATGCATATCATTCCATAAAAAAAACTCTTATAATGTTCTGTTTATGTTGTTTAGGCACAAGGACGGACCTTCACAGGGCCACGGGAGGGCTCCGGCTCCTCCAAATTTTGTGACGAGTAATGTAAATATTATTACTTATGTCTTAAAGTTATTGTTTACTTTTTTATTTTGGTATTGTCTAAAATAATCGGCCCTCCCAAAATAAATGTTCAAGTTCCGTCATTGTATTAGGCATGTTAATGATTAACACAAGTAGCCCTTTATTATAGCTTATCAAGGAATCCAGGACTTAACATAATTATAGGACTGCTGATGTTAAAGTTATGCTTATTTTTTGCTGAGGAAAGCATTTGACATGTATACTAGAAATGACTAGATGTTGATAAATGATGTGTAATCTACAAGCTTGTGTAATCATTAATCAATATACCTCTTGTGTTGAGCATCAGAATTTTAGGACAACATGGCAGAAATATGATTTATTCGAAGTTTAAAACTGTTCGGATACATGATTTATTAGCTTTGGTTGATAATCAAAAAGATAATGTGAATAGCGCAATTTGTTATTTTGTATCATGTTTCTGCTTACTTTATATGTTTCTTTTTTAATCTAAATCATGTTTCACAAATTAATGATACTATTATATAGTATTAAGAACTAAACAATAGGACATAGAAGAAATTACAAAGAGTCGTTAAAAAACGCTTCAGATGATCCAAAACCAACCAAGAACTGATCCAGAAACTAACCCCAATCCTAAAAACAAAGCCATAACAATCGCAGCCATTTCTGATTCTGCAGGTGGAACTGATTTGGGTGCGAGAATCATAATGACGCTTGTCAGATACCCATTGGTGAACCCTAAAACAACCGTCAAAAACACCACAAATACCTCATTCTTAAGCCATATAGGTCCATGTAGGCAGGCTGTGAAGAGTGGATATAGCAGCAGCCTCCCCATACAACCCCATGTCGCCTTAGCAATACTCTCCAAAACATATATCGCAGTAAAAGACTTCCCAGCAAAATCTGCTATATTATAAGTAGCAATTAGCATTATCGGGTACCAGTCCTTGAGTAGTTCCGATTTTATGTTTTCTGCTAAGAATCCTGGAAATATTGATAAAGTTACTGTATATATGATGAATATTCCCAAAGCAGGCCACCGAATCATTCTTGCTACATCCCAGAATTTAGGCTTTGACGGGGAACTGTTATGTTGGAGTACTTTGTAATGTTGTTCCATGACTGGCAACTTGTATAATAAGGAACAACAAACCATGCACAACAGCAAAATAAGCGTGCTAACTAGAAAATATAAGTGTGCACTTTTCTTGAGCCCTTGTGGATTATGTGGGAGTGATGCTTTCGTTATGATTCGAAGAAATGAGACTAGAATTCCTGAAAAAATTGGTTGAAATTATTAGCTCTAATATATGTATCCATGTGTTATTGCCAAAGGTTGGAATTTTAACCCTTTCGCCTAAAAATGGTCGATCTAGGGTGGAATATATCTTCGACGGGTCAAACACGTTGAAGTCACCCAAAGTTTTAATAATGTCCTTACAACCTCCTAGATCGCTCCATGTAAACTCATATTCATAGGTCGTTAATCGTTCATATAATTAAAAAGTAATGGACAAATTTTTATAACGGGTGACCCAGACGCATTCAAAAGTTGACCGTTTAGACCCATTGCAGTGTATCCCTGCCCGACATGTGCCACCTTTAGTTACCTGCATTTCAAAATGCTTACTAACAAAACTTACCTGATGAAGCTGTTCCAGCAAAAACAGCCTGCATGTATTCTTTTGGCAATTTTCCTGCAGACCCTATTAGACTCCCTCCAATTAACCCGTCCGCTAAACCACAGATCCAGACTGATACAACCACTGCACAAAAAGCTGCATCAGACTGCTCCTTTGACACTCCCTTCCAAGCCCAGTCAATCGTTGGAGTTACCATGAGAGACACGACAAACATCGCAAATCCAATGTTCATCCTCACTTGAAAGGTAACTAATTTGCTGAAATTGTTCCAACGTATCATAACAATTAAAACTAGAAGCGAAGAACTCATATAAGCAACCGAGAAAACTTTCTCTACATGTTTATCAGGATAAAGATAGCCAAAATAGTCGATAGCCGTGATTAAAGCATTCCATGGAAGCAGATTGCCTGCACCAAGTAAGAAATGGATTATATAAGCTATTTTATAGGTGTCTTTTGGTTTAGTCTGATTCGGATTGTTCTTAAAACTCTCCATTTTGGGATCTTTTTGGGTTCCTGGTATAGGCTTTGTGATTAGAACAAGTCATTATATAGCCTTCAAAGGCCGATCAAAAAGATTTTTCGGTTCTTTCGGTAAAAAAAGGAAGATTCTTTCCAATTCTTTTGTTCTGGATCATTGGAAATACACCTTTAGTACAAGATTGATGTGAATTGCCTATATCTCACTTTTTTTAAACGATGGGTGTCTTTTACTTTGTTTGTGAAGCACAATCTATCAATGTCTCAAAAGAACAATAAAAGGAAGGAAAATTGTCTTTATTTATTTACCTACTTTAGGATCAAAGGTAGAAGAAATTTGTGTTTGCTTTCGGATAACATAGTATATAACATTGCTATTTTGTTTTTCTCGAAGTACAATTTACACGCAGCATAGGATTCCACTCATTCTGGCTAGTTGATTCTTGTTTAAAGGATGACGTGCTAAGAGTTTGGAACCGATCCGTTTTAAAATGTGGTAACTTTATCATACAAGAAAATGTACTGTGTCCCACGTGGCCATGTAAACGAATGGCAAGAAATGCCCCGTACGCAGGCTTTCTTTACTGTTTTGATCCCTTCTAATCATATTGCAGGAATCGTCTTGGTTACTTACAGATCATATCGCATGTTCAAGTCTATATGGTCCATTCCCTAGCTTGGTCACTGGTAAAATATTCACCATATATTCTTATTTTCACCTTTAGATTATCCTCTTCACACACACAATTGTCTTTTTCGAGTATATTTGGATTATCGCCTAGGTTGGGCTATGTTTTTTTTTTGCGAATGGGGTTGAAGAATGAGGTTCGGCAATTGGGAAGTGTATATGGAAAACATAAGATCATGTTTACCCCAGCATAAACCAGCATGTGCGTTAACAACCCCTTAAAGCCCAAAGTATCCGGCGAAGAGCCTAATAGCTTTTGGATCAACTTATAATCATGGTGAAAGTCATTAGTAGCCAACTGAAGATGTATCAACTTATAATCATGGTGAAAGTCATTAGTACCCCAGCATAAACCAGCATGTGCGTTAACAACTGAAAGCGTAAAATTGTAATAGTTAGTCCTGTTTGAACACGTTATATAAAGTGTTCAAACGGGACTAAGTATTACAATTTTACGCTTTTGCAATTAATAGCTAGCAACTCTGGTCCCTTCCGTATTTGCTATGTTTGATACTTGTCGACGAGGAGCATGGGCAACAAGTTTAGTTTTATAGATCAATTAAGAGTTTTGTTGGATTAATTGGTTTGTGTTGGTAAGTCTCAGTTTATGTTTGCATGAAATAAGGTGTCTCAATGTTTCACGTGGATGTTGCATGGGTACATTTGAAGACAAAATCATTTGTTTGAGTTTTTACTTTAGTTTTATTCACTAGTCAGTAAGTTAGAACGAGTATTCTCTTTTGCCCGATTCTTATGGAGGTGAACTTGAGGAGTGGGTCATTAGTTGTACCTATTCTCTAGGAGTATTAGTATTTCTAGTTGGTTGAAAGTGTACCACGTCCCTTCTTGTACTGGCTATATATAGCCTAGTCTTTTATTCAATAAACTACACCTTCTGTATTTTCATTCTTTGCTAACAAGTTACAGTAAGACTTCGTCTCTTTTCTGTTTGGTATATTCTGTAACTTGGACTGATAACCAACAAGTTTAAGTGAACATCGCCATCAAAATAGTGAACCTATCTTTACGGGTTGGAAAGAACTTAAATGGAGCTAAAGCAATGGCTCATGATCTTGAAATGACTCTTGGTGAGACCTAAAAGCTTTTGTAGATTCATGCATGGACCATTGGTTTATGTAGAACTTGATTCTTTAACTCCCTGTACATTTCTTTCGCTTTTTCTCATTTGGTGTCATTTCACCTTTCATTCAAGAAGGGAACATCATAAATATGAATGCATAGTTAATCTTAGAAATGACTGATTCCTTGCTAATTACAGTAATATCTAGACAAAGTGTTAGCACTATTTACAAGTAAGGTTATTGGTTGCTTTAAATGTCGTGGTACGATGGACCTATAGTACGTAAAGATGCTCATTGTCGACATGTCTCTCGATCTGCTTGATTCGATTACGTATACTTGTAACTCGATTTTGATTAGTTAAAAGTACTAGGTATGTACTGTTTCATGATCCATCTTTTGCACAAAGCAAGTACGTATACTACGTGTAGTATAATCTTGATTAATTAAGTATTCAGTTAATACGTACGTCTTTAGTCTATGTATTCTTTCGGTATCTATATGTGTGTGTTTGGGGATGTAAAAATGTTGGAATATGCTACATACGATTAACGCCACTGTTAACAAGAAGCACAAGGTAAGTCGGCCACGCCTTGTCAAAGGCTGAGCCAGAAGCTAGTCTAAAAAGCCCTTTCCAGGCAAGACTATGAAGTCCAATGATCTAGAATATATTTTTCTCAGTAGTATAATTCTAATATCTGGTTTCGTGGTAAACTTTAGCCAAAGCTAATTTTTCCTTCGCAAAATAGTTTCATGTTGTGACTTTGAGAAGTTCCTAAGGACTAAGGTGGCCAGATTAACGTAATCGCCATATGTTATACGATGAAAACTTGTGTTGATCTGAACTACACCCCAAGTGTTGATGGGATGAAAGAAAACTTATGCTTCAGAAAACTTATGGCAGATGCTAGAAAATAGTTGGACTAGAGCCCAAGTGTATAAGAAAACATTCTAGCCCACTGTATCCACTACCAAATATGGAAAGCAAACCAAAACTGGAAAGCAAACCAAATCTAGAAAAAGCAGATTAGGGTATTAGACCTTTTGTTTTTTGAAAGCATCAGTTTGGCAATCACAAACCAGCACCCCATTAGTGAACCAATAGTGAATGGCAGATGCCACAGAACTGTAGGCTTAGAGCCCAAATTTGTGACCCATCAGGAAACTCATCTAGCCTATTGGATCAGTTACCAAATATGGAAACATGTAAAAACTGAATCTAGATTGAACCTGGTTTATGCAAGCATTGTTGAAGCAAAATTCCCCGGTTATAGATATATGGGAGAATTCACTCCGATTACGGGAAGGATGTGGCTTGTATCTTGGTATAGAACCTATGAACACAAAACAACACACGTTAGCCTCGTCCTAAGTTTGACCCCGAGACCAAGCTCCGGCGTGAGAGTAAATAACTATCACGGGAATGATATTAAGAAGTAAATACTATGTATGTGTGTTGTTTATGTAATAATTAATGTGAGAAGTATTTATACTACTCTATGAGGCATACCTGGATGTCTAGTCTCATCACTAGACTAGACTCTGAACTCGAGATAAGATCTTTCCCACCAATCGAGGGATTTGGTGTTCAAGGCGGCGGCGTATCGTTTTACCCATTCGGTCGGACGATACACTCTGGGTAATACACTGGCTTGCTTTTCCTTTTCGCCAATTCCTATGCCCTTGGCATTAAATGTTCTTTGCTTACGTGTCAGTTCATTAATTGCGACACCTTCGTCTCTGGTCCGGAGGTGGGAGTATGTCCGGAGGTCGTTGACCGGAGACATACGCGAACAAGCATCATTATTCATGTATATGGTGATCCAATATATGTCACAAGTTAACCTGAAATACAATAAGTTCGATATAGTATGCTAGCTGTTAACTTGGTCAACGGGTTAACATTCAAGCTTACTATTCCTTCTGATGTGATTAAAACGATCCTTTGGAGCTTATGGAAATTTTGAACGACGCGGTGTTTGCAGCCAAGATACCAAAGAAAGATATCATACGACATACTACTCACGATCTCTTTTATTTTTCGTCTAGAATCAAGAAATCGTCGTCTTGTTGGATTGATTTGTTTCATAACCCTTGTAATGCTTCGATATCCATGGTGTGACTCTTGTAATTTTGTTACCTAGCTCATTCTAGGTTAGTTACTACAATTTGTCATTAGAAAAAATACAATATGTACAACAAGCCATGTTGGATCTTTTGTATTTCCTATCACTCCTTCACCACAAGCGTTCACTTGACTCGTCAGATGAGGGCTTTTGGATAAATAGGTCATGGATTCAATCCCAACTTCGGGCTAAAAAGGTCATTGAACACGTGCTTATTGCTTGAGGCTTGATCCTTGGAGAAGGACTAGCCGGCACCCAAAAGGGTGCATGAGGTCAGAGTTTTCCGTCTATTCAAACCTTGAGCAAATGATTAAAATTTTCATTGAATCGTTCGATCAACTTAGTCAATGTTGTATTGTTTTCAGATGTAATAACTAATCAACAATCAAATAGAGAACTAAAGGTACAAAAGTATCGACACACAATTATGTGTATGCTTATTCTGTACTACGACCGCTTTAAGTATTTCCAACATAGGATCGGAAACGCGAAAAACCTATCGTTCTTTTGTTGTTCTTGTGGAATAATGAATCATGTTGAACATGACTTACATAACCTTTTTAAAAAGACGATATCGCGTGTTAGAATTTGTTCGAGCTAGTGACACTCTAATATGTACGGTTTCTATCAAGAAACCAAAAGGTTTCATTTAGCATATCGTGTTTCATCGTTGAGAACCTTAGCTAGGTCAAATTTCAGTATTCTTTAACACACTACAACTTTAGTATCATGAACCTTATGCTTTTGACTTCAATAAAATATCTTCCAATGATTATTTGCTAGTACATCATCAGAATAAAATAAGTCTTTATTTTTCAGTCATCTTCTTCGTAAACTCAAAATTTTCATTGAAACCAAAAACTCAGTTTCTTCTTATCTACTCGTACTATCTACTAAATTTTTTGTTTTTCTTTCTTTCTTCTCACTTAGATGCAAGTGGTTCCCGATCTACACTATGACATTTCTTTTTTTTTTGGAACAACCTACTGGCTCCGTCCCTGTGTTCATTGACACTATTGTTTTAACATATTAATCATACTACCAAACTCAACATCTTCGGCTTATTCTAATATTTACAACTAGGGGCGGACCTAGAAGACAAAAATATTAAGCTAACTAAAAGTACACGCTAAAAAACTAAAGTAATACAAAAATTTTAATGGTTGCACATACTAAAGAACGGGCATTTTAGAAATCTTTTTGTCTTTCATGATCTCAAAACGGCTATAACTCGTGTCAGATCCGGTGTCTAAGCCGCTCCTGATCAAAACACTAGTAACCTCAAATACCTATTTTAATTAAATAAGTTATAAGTCAGAGGCGGACGTAGAACTTAGAAATAGGGTATGCACTCTTAAAAAAAATCTTTATTCAAATTTTTAGTTCGAGTTTTGGGTCCAAGTTTTCGATTAAACTTTTGATGCACGTATCCAATAACAAAGCAAAGTAAATAAGCTAATACTCCCTCCGTCCCATAATAATAGTCCACCGACCAAAAACACGTAGTTTAATAAAAACATCACTTTTTCAGTTTTCTCTCTTACTTTTTGCACAATAACAACTTTACCCTTAAAGCCTTAACCAATTAATTTATAATTTTTTTATTGTTTGTAATAATACCTTCAAGTGAGGGTGATATGATAAATTTAACTTATATTTTTTATCTATTTTTTGACTGAACTATTAATTTGAGACGTCCAAAAATAGTATACTGAACTATTAATATGGGACGGAGGAGTAATCAATATACAAGTTTTCGATTTACCTTACGTATATATATTCACGCCTGATTTATTAGACATAAGAGCATCCATTATGATAAACTTTTCTATAGGTTTATAAGTGTGTTATAACATTAATTTATAAACCTTTTTATTTTATAAACCTATTTCTACTATGGATAAATCTCCTCAAAATTTATAAACCTCTAACATAATCAAATGCATTAAATTATGAAGAGGTTCAACATTTTAGACCTCTTCATGCCACATCATTTTAAAATAAATGTTCACTATGATTTAAAACATTTTAGACCTTTTTAAAACTTTATAAATCTATGTATGAACCACCATAATGGATGCCCTAAGGCTCACACTGCACCTCACCTACACTTGACTTTTTTTTACCACAATTAACAATCTGTTACAACTTTTCTTCTTGAATGGTATACACTCAATATTTAAAGAGTGTGCATCTCTTATATTTGTTGGTATAAAATAATACTTTTACTATACTTAAAATTAGAAATATTCCATTTTTACACATGCGTCCGCCTATGTTATAAGTTTAATTTTAAAACAATCCATTAGAGGAACATGATTCCATAGGAATTATCCATTACATATAATTGTTGTTCCTAATGTTCCCCACTAGCTAATAGAGTCCCAAACACTAGGAATTTGTGAGAATTTATCCATGTTATCATCATGTTTGACAAAGCCTAAGAGCCATCCAAACATCCAAGTTGATGGGACATGATTTATTTGTTTGGGTCCCAATATTTAACTTTGTTTGGTGTTTATGGAGAGGAGGAAATTCTTTGATGACATGGGTGTTTGTCTTTTAAGATAGTCATCAATCATAAGGTTCCAAAATAATACTACTGAATTTTTAAATTATTGACTTTAAATTTTATATAAGCATTCCAAAGATGTCCGGACAATGTTCAGTATAAAAATGTATTTAGAGACAATTTTGGTTTGCAATATTCAGAAATTCAAATTCAAATGGTTAAGCCTTTATACAATTTGTCTTGGTCTATATCGAACTTAATCGACAAGTTAACATTATTTTTTAACACCATTTTTATTAAGAGACGATCTTAGCAAGACGTTGGAGAAAAGAAGAGCAACGAGTTACAATAAGAGATTACCCGTTCTTAAATTTTGAATCCAATCAATTCATAACGGAATTGATTTATTAAGCCAAGTTAACACATTATAAAAGTAAAACTTACAAATTATCACTATACATAATACAGTTATTTCACACAATTATATATCTCAAATATTACTTGTGTACTCAATCACTAAAATGACTCCGATTTAATGTAGTAATGTTAAACCCCATTGTGGAAATATAATCATTACATAATGATTTCTAAAACAAAAAACAGTTGAATATTTTTTATATAATTCATTATTCATGAAAAGTAGATTTTATAAAAATTTATATACACTTCCTTAGATTTAATAAAATAACAAGCTAATCGAAATTAATTGTATATTATTAATAAATGCTTCCATGTTATATGAGTGTTCCTATGAAAATAAAAATATGATACTATTAAACGTATAATTATTTTATCGCTTTTAAAATAAATGTTTTTGCATACGCTACAACGGGCAGACAATATTTTTTGCCTATATTCGTAAAAAACTGTCCCAAATCATAAAACGACAACGGGAGTATATGCTTTGATATCAAAATCAAATCGAATACTCAACAATAGAACGTGCAAGGACGCTAGTTATATTCCAAGATATTAAGAGGTTCATTTTTGTTTCGATTTTTAGTGTATTACTTTTCTCAATATGTGTCAAATATATTCCTTAGAAGTTTTAAGAAAACACGTTCACAGTTTTTGTGCCTTCTTAGTGAATAAAGTGCGTTTGCATCTAATACTATTATTAGGAGATTTTTGTTATCAACTTATTTAGAAAAAAATAAACAGGTAGTACACTCATGTGATGCAGGGTTGACAAAAAGAAAACAATAATTGTTGATGAGTTTTTGCTATCTATTATTGGGATAAAAAAAACATACAGTGTTAGTTAATTTTTATTCAAACATATATTCCATCCGTTCTAATTTATTTGTCTATTATTAATTTTTCTATTCAAATTTGACCGTAAACTATTTTGTGTGTGTTATACTACTTCACGCAAAATATATGTATGGATTAGTTTTTAAATGTACTTTCATTTATATAATTTTCGTCAAGTATTATATAACACAAAAATAATAATTTACGATTAAAGTTGAATGAAAAAAATCAATAGTGGACAAGTAAATTGAGACGGAGATAGTATATGATTGTATAAATAATTAATTTACTTCTCATCAATTTACATGTTCCTAGCAAGTTCTAATTCATAGATATATCTTCAAATGAGAATACTATGGATTAGATTAATACAGTAATTCCTATGATAACAATAGGTTGTACTTTTTATAAATTTTAGAATTTATAACAAAATTTATTGACTAATTAAAGTTTAATGTTATTCTGCAGAGAAAACTAGATGTATTTAAAAAAAGTAGCATGTCCTTTGAAAAAACCTAAATTACTTTTATTTTTTGGTGAGGTTAATAGAGTAAAATATCAAGTCTTACTTGTCTAAAAGCTATTATTAAATATATGGTTAAGTCCATATATTGATAATGTACTCTCCGTCGGTTACACATGTAGGTAATGTACTAATTTTATTACTAATATGACTATAAAACCGGCTAATATTTTCTAATATAAGTAATATGACCGGTTGAGTTTGCCAACTAGATAATTAATTTCTACGTCATTCTTTTTATCTACGTGTAATTAAAAAAAATACATTTGTACTGTATCATGTTCTTTTTTGCCATAAACTTATCATTAAATCATTAGATCATAACTAGTATCCTGCCACTCACATCTAATTCATCTTCATTAAATTAAATGAAGAGCTTGAGTTTGAAACAACAACGTAAATATTTTGTAATCCATACATCATTAGAACTTGGGGTTCGCCTCTTTCAAAAAGCCAAGAATTCAACTATCATCTCATCCATCTCAAATTTTTTGTTATATTCATATCCATCTACATAGGTTTTGATGTTTTCGAATTTGTTGATGAGTAATAGATCTGGGTTTAGATATCAACGGCTGCTGGTGGTTGGTGGTTGAAGAATCGATCTGGGTTAGATGTCAACGGCTGCTGTATGTTGAAGATGATGAACAGTGGATCTGTTGATGCCATTGGAAAATTAAATATCTCGTCAGAAACTGATGTTGCTCCACTTGAATTTGCTGATGCCATTGGAGAAGACAAGTGAGGAGATGAAGTTTAGCATGTGTTTGGATAAAGAGTTAAAAAGAGTGATGTTCTAAATATCTAACAAAGCAAAAAAAAAAATGACGTGTCGGTCATTTTTACTTTAAATCTGACACATGACCGGTCATATTATCTATATTAGAAAATATTAGACGGTTTTTATAACTATATTAGTAATAAAATTAGTACATTACATAGATGTGTAAACGACAGAAAGTACATTACAAATATATGAACTTAACCCTTAAATATATGAATCATTAATAAGTCAAATACATTCTACTAAAGATAAGATAAGTCAAATACCAATAATGCACTTGGTGGGAAGAAACACACAAAAAGTATGTATTACATATTTTACTTTATGTAATCTAAAAATGTAACGACATTCCAAATAAGGAGATTGTAAACTTTAAGCAAAAGTTAATAAATAAATGGGCAAATGGCATAAAAAGGTACTCATCTTTGGTCTAAATTCAATTAAAGGTACTCAACTTTTTTTTTCTCAATTTAAGGTATCGATCTTTTTCCTTGTTGCAATGTTGGGATAATTAACGAAATTAAAAACGACCGTTTACTTTGTTATTGCACCGTTAGTCCTTTATATTAACGACACTTTATAATAAACTCAAAATCCGTTTTTTTATAATTTTAGACTGTTATCTGCCTTTTTCGTCTGATTTTTATCGTTTCCGGTCAAAATGGTAAAAAAAAACAAAAACGTCAAAAAACTGACGAGAAGTGTAAAAAATGGATGAAACTGGTAAAAATTATACGAAAAACGTAGAAAATGGTCGGAAACTATAAAATAATTAATTTTGAGTTTATTAGAAAGTATCGCCAATATAAAGGACTAACGATGCAATTATAAAGTAAACGGTCGTTTTTAATTTCGTTAATTATCCCAACATTGCAACAAGAAAAAAGATCGATACCTTAAATTAAGAAAAAAAAAGTTGAGTACCTTTAATTGAATTTAGACCAAAGATGAGTACCTTTTTATGTTATTTACCCTAAATAAATTGATTGTTGTTTTTCTATAAACTTAAAAGTAAAAATAAAATGGGTTATTGGAGATGTGGGGTTGAGTTTGATATGACAAGATATGAAATGAAATAAATGATAATGCAGACATGGAAGTGACATTTCAGATTCTGGTGCAGCCGTTCCTTCTGTACACACACACATTCACCCATGAATAAAGACAATAAGCCTGCTTATAAATCTACCCTGAGGAAATTAGCCTATTTTTTGTGAATACAAAAATACTTTTTAGTAGCTTAAAAAAGCAACTTCTTAAGTGAACTTAAGGTAACTTCTTAAGTGAACTAGGTGAATCGATGTGTCCGGTCATATCACATGTACTCTAACCTGACCGCGGCCGCAGACCTTTGATCACGCCGAGTCACTTTGTTGGCCAAAAATGTTCTAAATCGTAACCTTTTCTGAAAACTCATCTTCATTTTAACCTTTAGAGTAATTTTAGCCGGTAAAATTACACTAGTAGATAATTTAGTGTATACGATATATTTGAAAATGACCTAGTAACCTGATAACATCAAGATCTATAACAAAAACAAGAATGTAGATGCAAAAGTCCGCTGGGCCAATAGGTGGGCCGAATGCGCCGCCGGGCCGCTTGGACAGTCTTCTCCACAAGCCTATAAAAGAACAACACACGTTAGCTCGCCTCGGGTGGGAGGCCCGAGACCAACTCCGGTGTGAGAGTAAGATACTGACTGAGAGCCGGGAGGCCAATAAGATTGAGAGCCGGGTGGCCAATAAGTATGTGTAATAAATGTGTGTGTGAGAATGTATCAAATGCAGTGAATATAAGTGGGGTATTTATAGTACTCAAAATACTGTAGCTTACTGTAGCTCCTTGGGGGCTGTTCTCCTTGAGCCTTGTGACCTGACAGGCCAGCCTTTGGCCCAGCAGCTAAAGTGAGGCTCCTGGATAATAAGGTGCGCCGCCTGCTCCCAAGAGAATATTCTCCTTGTGCCTTGTGACCTGACATGCCAGCCTTTGGTCCAGCAGCTAAAGTGAGACTCCTGGATAATAAGGTGCGCCGCCTGCTCCCAAGAGAATATTCCTTGCTTTTGAGGCGCCTGTCAGGTTTACTCTTTGGACCGGTTGGCCGATGAGAGTTTTCTGGATAATAGGATGCTCCGTCCATTCCCGAGGCAATGACATTGCTTTTGAGGATTCTCCTTTGGTCTGTCTTTGGCAAGTGGGCCGGGAGGCCAATCCGCTAGGCCACTTAGTGCGGCCTGCGTCCAAGTGATTCGTGTGCATATGGTCGTGCATATGGCCGAGCGGCCATATACGCGAACATGTCCCCCCAGTATTGGATTATCAATATTTTAATATTGGTGATCCGATACTTAAAGTCAAAATGTTTTCTTTGCCTTCCTTTCCGCTCGCCTTCCCCCGGACTGCCACTCTTTCATGTATGTCTTCTCTTTCTTCCCATACTTATTATTTTCATTCTTGTTGACCGGAGGGCCGTTCCTGTTGCTATGCCCTGGAGGCATCATGATTCCAGCGTAGCCGATCTCTTCCTAGGCCTTCCGAATGTAATTTAGTTGATGCGAGGAAATTGTATGAAGCTGCTATAACTCTTCGTGAGCCCTATCCTGGCTGTTGGTGTGGCTGTTGGTGCTCCCCTTCTGGCCAAGACTGCTGCCATGGAATGGGCTGAGCGTGCTGGCATTGCTGATAGAGAAAGGATGTAGAGAAGATCTCTCGGTCTTGCTTCAAGAATCCCATGGAGCTTCGTAATGTCATGCCTGATGGTGAAGTCACTCCTGGTCAAGGGAAAATGTAGGAGGATCGTGTCTTTGCTTGGCCTTACACCTCGGCCTCTCTTTTGTAATAAGACTATGTCCTCATGGTTGTATTAATATTTGTTGGCCATGCACCCTTATGTAAACTTTTCTTAAAACACTTGTTAGATTTTTGCACATTTTGGCCGTTATGTCGCACGTATGCTATGTTATGCCTTCCGCCCTTATCTTTATTAGCACTTTGGCTCATATTTGTCACACAACATGTTACTTGGTATGACCTTGCTTTTGCCTTCATTCCAGGGATTGGACATCGACTACATATATCGGTCGGGGGGAATCACCTGCCCGCCGGAGCCACTTGAATATTTATCCACCTCCCAATTTTGGTTGGGGGATATTGACTACATATATCGGGTGGAGGGATCTATGTTCCACCCGGAGCCACCTAATCCTTTATTCCCCTTCCATAGACATCGACCATATTTTTCGATTCGGAGGTTGCGAGCCTTCCGTCGAGGTCGCTTATGCTTTGCCTATTTTTCTTAGATATCGATTACATAGAATCGCTTTTTATTTATCTACGAACATCGACTACGCGGAGCCGCTTGAATATTTGTTCATCTAAAGGGTAATGGTAAACATTGGCCACACATCTCGACCGAGGGTGATTGGCCTCCCGGACGGGACCACTTTTTACTTATGTTTAGCATGCCTTTCATCATCACATGATGGAAAATTGCTACTCCATAGATGGGAGGTAGCCTTCATTAATTTCAAAGTTCAAATATTACAACAACGATAATGATAAATTGAAACACGATCGTACGCGCGACATTCCATTAAGTTGATTTCATGCCAAGCTTGTGGTATCGCTTTGCCACTAATTGTTTCTAGATATCATGTTACTCACCTTGGCCTCTTGCGGGTTGCCTTTTTGGCTTCCCATTCCTTCTTGCCTCACATTCTTGATCAAATGGTTGAGTTGCCCATATTCTAGAGCGATCTCTAGCTGCCTTCTAAGCCGGAAACAATCATTTGTGTAGTGTCCTCTCTCTCCATGATAATCACAATACCTATCCATGTTTTCCTTCATCGGCCTCCCTACTAACGGAGGCGGGGCTGGGAGGTCTAACTGATGTTCTGTGGCCAATATTTCTTGGGGTGTCCTCACTAATGACTCTAGAGTGAATATCTTATCCATCACTTGTGAGCGGTGGGGAGGCCGATATGGTAACACATAGGGTTGGGCATAAGGGATTCCATTCGAACTGGCTTCACGGCCTTCCCCCCAACTACCTTCAAAACCGCCCCTCTGGGGACTGTCGTACCATTGGCCTCTCGGTGGGGACACATCCCTCCAGGCGAACTCCCCTCGAGGCAATTCAGTGCCTCTGAATACTTCTTCGGCACGGACAAAATCGTCCACACTTTTCAACATTTCATCCACAGATTTCGGAATACTTTCAGCAAACCGTTTGGCCAATTCAGGGCATTTGTGCGAGCCCATAAACGAAGAGATTCTCATGAGGTCGGGCACATTTGGGATAGAGTTAGATTCACTTACCCATCTTTCTTTGAATTCGGGGAGGCCTTCATTGGCCTTTCGGACGATCTTTGTGATTTCCGTAGGGTCTTTTGCACATGCCTTTAGCATCCCAAACCGTGTGAGAAACTTGGCCTCCAAATCATCCCAGTTGTCAATGCTTCCTGGTGGCAGTTCATCAAACCACGCCCTAGCTTTGGCATCCAAAGTTTGTTGAAACATTCGGCACCACACGGGCATGGGCCATTCTCCTTGGTTCCCCATCCCTTTGAAGTGGTTTATGTGGTCTGTCGGATCTCTAGTGCCTTCGTAGATCTTCACATTTGTTGGCATCCTGTGGTTGGGAGATGAGAACTCTACAATCCTTTTGCTGAGAGGGCATTTAGCCAACGACTTGAATGGCTTCGCTAAGTCATCGTCCATCACTTTTTTCCCTTTATCTTTTTTGGCCCTCTTATTCTGGCCTCCCATCTCCTTCCTACCATCTTCAGTGGTTTCCTCCTCCTCATCAAAGCTAATCATCCTAGGTTTGATGTAATCCCGATTTCTTTTCTCTTTCAATAATTCCTTCAGGGCCGAGAGATGTCCCTCGATGATTTCTTCGTTAGTAAGGTTTTTGTTTGTGATGTCACGAGTTTCGATTTCAGGTGATGTTGGTGCAGGACCCGCCATTCTTTAGCTACTTGGTAGATCGAATTTAGGGTCCCACGGATGGCGCCAGTTTGTAGATGCAAAAGTCCGCTGGGCCAATAGGTGGGCCGAATGCGCCGCCGGGCCGCTTGGACAGTCTTCTCCACAAGCCTATAAAAGAACAGCACACGTTAGCTCGCCTCGGGTGGGAGGCCCGAGACCAACTCCGGTGTGAGAGTAAGATACTGACTGAGAGCCGGGAGGCCAATAAGATTGAGAGCCGGGTGGCCAATAAGTATGTGTAATAAATGTGTGTGTGAGAATGTATCAAATGCAGTGAATATAAGTGGGGTATTTATAGTACTCAAAATACTGTAGCTTACTGTAGCTCCTTGGGGGCTGTTCTCCTTGAGCCTTGTGACCTGACAGGCCAGCCTTTGGCCCAGCAGCTAAAGTGAGGCTCCTGGATAATAAGGTGCGCCGCCTGCTCCCAAGAGAATATTCTCCTTGTGCCTTGTGACCTGACAGGCCAGCCTTTGGTCCAGCAGCTAAAGTGAGACTCCTGGATAATAAGGTGCGCCGCCTGCTCCCAAGAGAATATTCCTTGCTTTTGAGGCGCCTGTCAGGTTTACTCTTTGGACCGGTTGGCTGATGAGAGTTTTCTGGATAATAGGATGCTCCGTCCATTCCCGAGGCAATGACATTGCTTTTGAGGATTCTCCTTTGGTCTGTCTTTGGCAAGTGGGCCGGGAGGCCAATCCGCTAGGCCACTTAGTGCGGCCTGCGTCCAAGTGATTCGTGTGCATATGGCCGTGCATATGGCCGAGCGGCCATATACGCGAACAAAGAACATGTTGATCAAAATTGTCACCATGTAATAATTAAGCAAAGGGTTGCAATGTGCCAAAAATAAGCCCTAATGGATCTCTATATGTGATCTTAATTGCTTGAGCACGTGTTTATAACAATGGAAAATCTTATGGAAGAAACCAATTTATATATAGATGGAGCGATAATTACGCCAGAAGTGGGATGCATCTTTATCCGATATCATGTTGTTTTCCACATTAGATCGACTAGAATGGAAAGCCAAATGAGACGGTGATATGAACATATATGGACCACTTGATAAACTAATTTTATGACACCAATAAAAATCATCAAAGCTTGAAGCCATTGATTGCATAGACTGAAAAAAGTAATGTGGTGGATGAAGAATCATGAGTTGCAAAAGATCATTAAGAATGTGGTCCAAATCAAAAAAGGTTCTCTAGCTTTTATCAAGGGGGGTTTAAGCTTAGATTTTGTTGTTCAATAGCTTTATGGTCTCTATATTTATGCATTTGGACACGAATACTCTTTTAATAGATTGCTCATATCTAGGGTTTAGAGGTTACCCTTTTTCCATCAATACTATTTTCAAACAAAGGTGAACAAATATATAATACACTCAATACATACATGCTAGTAGAAAACCGAGGCTCCCTTAACATTTTGCTGCATGTTATAAAAGCAATTGAACTGGATTTGTTAGAGAAAATGTGGTTTGAAGTCTTTAAGATAGAAGTGATAATAAGACAAAGTAATAATATATAAACTAATTTGAACAAGAGAAAAATAAGTCATTATTTTGCTTTGTATATCTAATAATAAACAAACACATTTATTACATTTTCTCTTCCCATTTGCTTGCAGATGTAAGAGAAAAAAACAAACACACTTCATTTATTTTTTCTTTCACATGAAAACATAAAAAAATAAACAAACGCGCTTCTTTAATTTCCTCTTCCTGATTGCGGACATAAGTGGAAAAAATACTCTGAAAAGCAAACACCGCCAAATGTAATTGCACCATATATTACTATGTCGACCATGATTCTCGACTCCATTGAATCCAATATCCATCCTACATGAAGACACTACACTTAATGGAGTCCTTGAGAGTTGATGGAGATGTAATCCGACCATCTAAGTTGATGCAAAAGTTTATCCTTTATATTATTATCGATATGTAACATGTCTAGTAAACTTTCTACCACTCATTGGAAGAAAGTTTGCCCAAACGACACACATTCATAACGATATTAAGACATGTTTGGACTTGATCATCCGAAATTTTTTATCCTACAACTAATTGGATCAATAAAATATAATATACATACAATATTTATTTATCTAAGGTAGGAAATATATTATAAACCAACTATAAAATGTCTTAATTTTCCTACCTTTTAACACCCAAAAGAAACGGGGTTGAGGTGACAGTCCAGTTGGAATCTATCAAAGCAACTAGTGAAAGATATTTTAATTCGGTTATAGTTTATCCTTGGGTAAACAGGTGACATATCTCGTTGTTGCTAACTATGTTAGCAACACTTGAAGTAAATTTGGATTAGTTAAATAAATGCTTAATTCTTCTACTGAGTTATTATCTATCAGTTAACTTTATTAATGTTATTAACGTATTAAAAGTGGATGTTTGTAATATTCCAATTTGAGTTAAGTTGCATGGTGTCCCTATGGGGAATTTTAGCGAGGATGGTTTAAGTGTAATTGCTACGAAATTTGATACTCTTTTGATGCTTGACTAGTGTACTTTTGAAATGTGTATGCAACAAGTAGGTCAAGTTATGCTAGAGAATTGATTGAGTTCGTGCTAATGCGGATTTTAAAGATACTATTGTGGTGGTTATGCCTAAACTTAAAGGCGATTATTTCTATTTGAGTACTATTCAAGTTAAATATGAGTGGAAACGTCCTAAATGTTCAAAGATGTAGGAATTTTGGTCATGTGTTAGATGAATGTCCTAAGGCTACGAGATCGGATGAGACAAAGAATGTGAAGAAGCCTAAGCAAGCCACTAAGGATGTTTCGGTTGGCCCTAAGGTGAATTTTAAACCTGTTTACCAAGAATATAGACCGGTTTAAAAGAAGACTACCAGTTCTAGCGTTAGAAGGAAGCAAGATGAGGTTCCTAGTACGTAGGTGAGTAATCAAATCCTTTTAATGCGTTTAATTCAGCTGAAAATGATGATAATTTGGGTACAAATAGAGTGACTTATAATTTGGTTATTAGTTCATGAGATCGTTCGGGATGGTTTCGGTCTAATAATGATCCTTTTTTTGCGAATATTAGTTCTACCCCTATCATTGAAAAAATTGTTAAGATGTATAAGAAAATATGAATGGAAATTTACTCTTGTGTTACAGAAATGATTAGATACTCAAGTGAGCTTGATGATTAGGATGTATTTGAGCCTGTGTATAATGATGTGGCAAGATTTTTGCTGTTAAATCGTCTGATATGAGATATGGGACTAATAGTCTGCTAGAACAATGGAGGGACTCTAATGAGAATGCTCATGTCGACTACGACCCATACAATGATGGTATGTATGAATGACAGGATCTTACGGACAATGTCCAATCTATAGCTGATGATATGAAATCAGTGTCCCATGTCGTAGAAGCATTATATTTCTATATGTTTTACGTGACTTTGCAATCTAATTTTTTAGGTGTTTCTTCATTTAAAGATGTTAGATCCCTATGTAACGGGAGAAGATGTGAAACTCGTTCATATCCTTTATACTTAACTACTATTTGACGTAATAAAATTTAACAAGAAAACCCTTTACCCAAAAATAATCATTCTTTTATCCTTAATTTTTCTAGCTCAAAAGAAAACAAAAAACAATTACAAGTCTTGAATGAAATGCACAAGATCAAGAATCAATGGCTATGAGTCATCATGTCTATGGTTTCACTTACTATATATAGCAAGGCCAGTAAACGTGACTGTGTGAAGCAAGTACTATCGGGAAAACATCAACTTGATATATGTATAAAAGATACTTATTATATTATAAATCTTGCTACTTCTATTTATACCTTCTAAATTCATCAAAGTTAGTACTTATAGGCATTATGTCTCAAGGACACAATACATTTGCTTCTTTTTCCTTTTTTCATTTAAATAGGTCGATTTTCATGTATTGTCGCTTTATTTCAGATATAATTGCTTTCTTACACTTAATAAACCATGTGAATTTCTGCATGTACTAGCATTTAATTCATACAAAAATAATTTATAAGTACGTACTTCAACACTTTATGTAAGGTACGCCAAATATTTATGTTTCTTGATGGCAAAAAAAAGTGTCAAATTAATCTAAAAGGTATTTCAGTACGGTATTATTTATGTTCGCAAATTTTTTATGAAGTATCCGAATTTGTTTTAACTACATATACCAAAAAGAAAAACAGAATATGTCAAGTACAATAGTCTTTTTTTGCATTGCTTTTCAGTGATCGATCAGAAACCACTTGCATTTACAAATATAGTGTCGAGTTTTTCTTATGCTTTGGGATTGAATGATACTAAATTTGCAAATATAAGGCTTTATAATTAACAATAGTAGTAGTATAACTATCACTAATTTATTTTTAGCTCGTCTAATCTAGTTACGAGACATGTCTATATTTGTTACAGACTATGGACATGTCTCTCATGACTAGATTAGATGACTAATACGAGAAATTTCATTCAATCTAGTCTTAAAGTTATATCTATCTAGCATATATTATACCAATACTATCAGTCTAATACATTGCTATATACTAATACTACAATTGTTCGTGTTAAAAAAATTCACTTCAGTATCTCCTCCGGTTAGCATTAACGGCATCGATTGAAGCATTTCTGATCACAAATCAATATGTAAGTTTTTCGATGCATGTCTCATCTTCATTTGTATATATGTTTGCGCGTATACTGTATACGAATATACTTATATACTATTATACAAAATATTTAGGCCGCAAACATGTTCCACATGTTCTAAGTATGACTTGAAGTCATAACCATTCAGTTGAGGAAGTTTTCAAAGAAAATGAGATAACATTCTCTTTCGATATACGAATACATTTATAATGGTCATGTTAATTTGCACGCGATCGATTTATTTAAAGGCAAGCCAAACTTAGCTTACTTCTGGAAAACAAATTAAAATACAAATAACATCATCATATCACTCATATGACTATAAATTGCAACTTAAAAACATCCAAATATTAGACATTATTCTTAAAAACAAGTTAAGGCCACGTCTTCTTGAGCTCAAAATATATATAAATATATAAGCGGATTTGCTTTAGATTTCTTCTTAAGATCAAGCTTTAATCATTTCTTGAATAAGGAGGTCCTTGATCTGTGTCGCTTCTCGGATCCCTGCACACAACTCAGCTGCAGATAAAATCAAATAAGTCTTAAACTAGTTATAGGTTAATGTTATTAAATAGAAATGATAATGGAAATGTTTATGTCAAAAAAAACTGTGACCTATAGGTCTTTTTACTTGTAAAACTAAAGAACATTGCCATGTATAAAGTTTGGATGTTTTTTCGTTCACTTTCGTTGATTTCTTTCGTTACTTAAATTTTTAGAAAAGAAATCCTAATTACAGAAGTTATTGTATGAATATCAAGGAGTAACATACCTCATCAAGTTTAGCTTGGTGATTATTTGCGTCCAACATCAATCCAAAATGAATGTGAGGAAAGTGTGCCCACTGTTTCACAAGATAGTTTATAATTGTCAGATTAATACACAAAAGTACTGTCACCAAATAAAGAAAAGGAAAGTATAGTAGTATGCAGAAAACTGATACTATATGATGCGCATGCACTTACATTTTTTGCAGCCGTACTAAAAGCTTCCCTATGGCTGATATCTGGATTATTTGCCTTGATCCTTTGGATCTCTTCCCTATAATAATCCCCACATTTGAATTTATTAACAATTAAAAAAAGAATAATGTGATATCTGAAGGTCATTTAAATTTGGCTAAGAACAAATTTGTATGGCGTGTGATTAACGATAAACATCGAAGGGTACGATAGAGTAGTGAACATACTTTATAAACTGGTTATACGCGGAAGGAACACGTTGTCTCTTCTCTGGGGCTGAAATATGCAAACCATAGGTGTAAATATATGCAATGTATGCTCGGTTTATATGAGGATGGAAGGAATAAAAGAGAGAAAGAAACTCACGGCGATTGATCTTCTGGTCACTTGCGATGGAGGCTGGGGATGGCCTCATGGGCATTCGACTGTTGTACTTTGACGAGGAGCCCAAATCAACCCTATAATTTGGAGGAGTGTGGGTTGGAGCCTTCTGAAATATCAAAAATCAACCATGTGATTAAAACTAGCGTGAATGTATTGAAATGAACACTTTGTAAAGAAGTTAACCATTTCATGGTATCAAAATCTAATGTCTATCTTGAAAAAACCATGACCTGTTAAAATTTAAGAATACCATTCCATGTCCTAGTGAAAGTTCACAAGGATACACTACACATATTGTATCTAAACTTGTATCTAGCTAATTGCTTGTTTTAATACATATTCGCCGTCAAAAGAACATTTTAGAAGTTCCTTTTCGAACGGCAATGTTTACACTAAAAGCTAAGGAAAAAAGATAAAAATACTGAACAACAAAGAAACATTCCTACAAAACAACCGAAAGATGCCTCCCAACAATCACAGCATTTGAGTAATGACTGAACTAGTTATTCCTCGCATATCGCATAAATTGTTGTATCAAGCTGCATAATCTGTTATTGATTTGCATTGTTATATAAGTTTGAGTACTCTCATTTAGCCTAATCTTACTAGTACTAACTTTATAAAATTTCACTATTGGAAGTGATGTCTTGATATGAAAAGAAACTAAACTAAGAACATTGAAGTGACTGAATCAGTTGGAATAGAAAAGTAAAAGCTAAAAAAACACCACAGAAATGAATGACCCTTGCTGTCATTTGTGTCCCAAAACATATCTACCATGTCTTTAATCTAGAGAGAGAGTATGGTTGCAGAAGTAAACGACAAGAAAGAATCTTAAAACTTGTTTGGTTTTATTAAATATTATAAATCAAATTAACAAACAAATAAAAGGGGTTTTAGATATATATACTGTATATATATTATTTTTTAAATTAGTCCCTGACACATTTATACAGATGTTGGCCGCAAAAAAATGAACCTATAGAAAAACGGCTGTTAGCTAGCTAGGGTTCTTGATGTAACAGCAAAAATAAAGGGGGAGAAAAGAAAGAAAGAAACAACAGATAGATTTGTGTGGTCTTTAGATTATCCTATGTATGACCTAGAATAACTAGATATCCCTAGCTGACTGATAATTTCCTCAAAAAGTGCAATTATTTAATAATAAACCTACCTACAAACCCTAGTCAGATCAACATTTAGATTTTGACTTTTATTGTCAAAAGTCAAGTAATTGCTGTTCCTGCTAGACACATAACAGAAAAAAGCCACAATGAACATTAAAGGAATGTTTCTGCTTGGTATGTTGATTAAAACATATAGGTAATTAAATGTTTTCCTGACTAATAAAATTCATCGAGGAAACCTTTTACTGTATGTTAATAAGTTCAATCTTTTAATTTTTTAAAAGAAAATTACACAACTTTAGAAAATAACCATGTCTTGTGTAAGTGTTTGCTCCTCTCTAGTGTCTTGCTAGAGTGTGTTTCGATAAAAAAAATCGCTATCACTTATCCGAATTGTACTCAGATTTGCAATCTCGTCTTTAATTGCTAAGCGAGGTACTATTCAGACGTTGTCGGTATGAATTACTATCACCTTGTCGGTTTTATAAATCAAACTAACATTCTTTAAAACGAAATTTGGACATAGTAAAGTACCATTCACACGACTCATGGTCCAAATTGATTTGGGTCCAAACTACCAAGCAACGGTGTCGAATTTAATGGTGAAACTAACATTTCTTCGATTAAAAAGAAAGCGTGATAGTCTAATATAATAGATCTATTCTAACTAGGGTTATGATGTATATATGCAAATCATGAAATTCACCTGAGGATGATGATGAACAGTTGAATCTTGGGAGGTGGAATTGGAATTTGAGAGAGACTGATGAAAGGCAGCAGCCATGCCCATATTCACAGACCACAAATTGGTGCAGTGTCCACATCTTACTGTCACTATGTCAAACAAGCTGTTGCATGGTACACTCACCTGCATTTTTTTCACCATCATCCAACAATTATTACCTCAAAATTAAGATTACCCGATTCAGCTACACAATCAAAAACAAAAACTTGGCAGTCATTTTTGTCTTCAAGTCCAAAGTAACATCTTTAAAGTTCCAAATTCACAAATTTATCATTCAACAACCCTAAAGAAAGGACACTCATAAAACATCAAGAATATTTAAAAATAGGATCTTGATTTGTTCCTTAAAAACATGTATAAAATAATCTTGATTATGACCCACAAAACCCTAGCTTTTAGGTAGGTATTTTCATACATGCAATGATGTTTTGAGGCTGCTTATAAACTTATATACCACTTTAATTTTTTGGGTAAAGGGGCATTCCCCGGTAAAATATATTAATCCCAAAAAACAATGAAGTACAATGGAATGTGACTGAGTGTCACATTAACCTCAAGCTAAGCTTGAACAACTATCTACTCATACGACAAATAAATTTCCATAAGGAAAAGAAAAGAATCATGATGTGTTGTGTTTGTTGTCCTTCTTTACTAGTCATTCAGTACTGTCCTTAGTTTTTAGTGTGTGTGAAAGAGAGAGAGATTTCAGATATCTGAAGGACTTTATCTTTTGACTGCAAACTGAAGAAGAAATGAGAAAAGGAAAGCCACAAGCAAGATAGAGACTTGACAATATAAGTTTGTGTGTGTGAAAAAAAATAAAACATGGATTTTTCAAATGATCAAAATAATATGTTGTTTTTAGTATGATAACACCTAAACAACATGATCTTAATCAAACCAATATCATATTTAGAAACCTCAAACTTAGGCAAGAACACATCCTTTGATTCACACCTTATGCCAAAAAAAAAAAAGAAAAAAAAAACACCAAGCACACACAATTGACACAAATGATAAGCTAGAGTAGATATATATGTACCGCAAGAACAATATTGCAAAAGTTACAAGGGATATAACACAATTGCTCAGATGATGCAGCAGCTGCATCTATGCTTGACATCTCTCTTTGAATGATCCAAGCAAGTTAGTCTCAATCTCTCTCTAGAAATTGAAGTAAACCCTTAACTCTTTGTGTTAATTTGTTTGTGTGTGTTTATATGAAGTTGTGGTGATCACTACAGTGTTTGCTGGTTTCAAGTGGTTTCTATTTATAGAAGAAGAAACATATGTGGATATATGAAGTTATAAATCTGAAGGTGGAAATTGTAAAGAAGGAAAATGGGATAGGATCCAAAGAGCTAAGAGGCAAAGGCACTATAGCAAAAGGTAGGTTCAGATAGTGCATGTGGGCCCTTTTTCATACACCTAAACTAGGCACGAACTTTGCTCGGTTATGCTATGCTATTTAATTAAGTCGGCCATGATCAGAACGTATTACGGTTTTATTTTCTTCAACACGATTCATGACAACACACAAAGGTTAACAACATCCGTACAAGACACACAACAAGCAAGTTTGTTTCGTTACTCAAAATCAAAATGACATTAGACCGGGTGCAAGGAGGGAGCTTGAATCGTTTTTCTAGATAGGCCAAAGTGTCATTGATGACTCATTTTAGGAGTGCTAAATAATCAAATAAATATTTTTTTTCACTAGTTTTATAAACAAATTACACCTAAATGCAAAAAAATTTGAGGGGTGAGGGCTCACCTTTGTCGTTGTTATCCTTGTCTATCAACGGGTGTAATGACAGTAGTGACAATAATCAACTCTACATCCACGTCATCATTTTTTTTTAATTACTTTCATATCACCTTTACTTTCATAACACATCTTCACATTCCTCGCTACTTTCATATTTACTCCCTTAAAACACTCTCTCACACACACTTTTATTTTTCAATCGTTGAACGACACTAGTCAACGTAGATCACTTGTAAACTGTTATATTCAGACCTTCACGAATCTTAATTCGTACATTGATCCTATCAGATCTGTCGTGGTGTAACTAGACTCATTTTGCCTGTATAAGTCGCTATGTAGTTCACATTCAAAGTTTTTGCGATGTAACTTAACATAATGCTTCTAAAATCCTCTTTAACTTTTTATCATAATGCTTCTAACTCTCATCTATTGAAAGCGCATTAATATGTCATGATCCACCAAAACAAGCCTAGAGCTCTTATTATGTTCATCCATTCAAAGCTTATTAACATGCAAAGATCTACCACAACAATCTTAGAGCTCTTGTTCATAGAAATCAGAGGAAATAATGAAAATATATTCAATGAAAAATGTACATCACACAAGATTCACTAGACTCATTTTGCGTGTATAAGTCGACATGTAGTTCACATTAAAAGCTTTTGCAGTGTAACTTAACACATTCACTAGTCTTCAAAACCTTCTTTAACTTTTGATCATAATGCTTCTAACTCTCATTTATTGAAAGCGCATTAATATGTCATGATCCACCAAAACAAACCTAGAGCTCTTATTATCTTCATCCATTCAAAGCTTATTAACATGCAAAGACCTACCACAACAATCTTAGAGCTCTTGTTCGTAGAAATTGAAGGAAATAATGAGACTGTATTCAATGGCAAATGTATATCACACAAGATTAAATATAAACTAAACACAGGATAACCTAAATGATAAATGGGCCTAGACTACTATGGGCAAAATGGGTCTATTAAACTAACACCCCTTCTCAAACTCACAATGTTGTGGCGGTAAACATTGAGAGTTTGTCGTAAAAAAAACCGATAACAAACAAAAAACAGGTTATGTGAGAGTGTAGACTCGGTGCTAGAAGCAGTCTCAATCATATGCAATCAAACTTTAACAAGGCAATATTAAGTCTGAAATAAACGAACCAATTCGAAGCAAAACCAAAACCAATTGCAAATTAAAGCAAAGCAACATAAACACGAAGATGAACGAGAAAAACGAGGCAGACAGACAGATGTAGACATAGTAAATTAGATAAGAATTGATCAGATTCAAGCAGAAAAATTCAGAGTTGAGCATCACCAACATAGATATAAACGAGAGCACGTACACAAAGAATTACATATGCAGAAGAAACATATTTAGAAAGATGGATGCAGATAGATCAGATCCAGGCAATCAAAATGAGATGCATGGTAGAATTCAAGCGAATGCAGAACCAGATGTAACCTAATGAAGAAGCATGAAAAAATGAGAGAAACTAAAAAACGTTGTTGATGTCGAGATAGATAACTAAAAATAGATGGGATGAGATAATAGCATTTGGCACACTCGCGTTAGTGCTGGCGCCAATCATCTCAACGCCAAAAAGTTCATGGCATACCACACCAGAAGGTGGTGCCAAGATTCTGGCGTCGTATTTCCTAGCCAAGAAATTTGGCGTTGTGATTTTTTATAATTACTAAAGGGGAGTATATGTGGATCCACTATACTATTTTTTTAGTCGTATGGCACCACTTTTTCCATGGCTCGCTACAACACCACCAAATGTGGTGCCATAGCATTCTAGTGCTATAGCCTATGTGGCAACACTTTTTGGCTATGACACCACTTTTGGCTATGGCACCACACCCACCGCACCCAGTGCTCTAATTGATTTCATGACCAAACTGAAGTACATCAAATATATAAAACACCTTAAAAAGGATAACTTTTACACTGAGTGCCTGCTTCATTTGGAATAAGAGAAATAATATACATTTCACCAATGATGTAGGAGAAAGTAATGAATTAAATGCTCAAGGGATCAACCATGTGAGGTTTAAACTTGCAAGTCTAACTGTCAAAAGAACTACTCTTTTGGAGGAAGTAAGCAAGAAGTAGAAAATGGACATGAATGTTAAGAATGAGACTAGATACTTTAAGAAACCATTAACATTGGTGGTTTATGAATAAAGTCATAACTCTCTAATATGTCAATACACGAGTGTCTAGAAGATAGAATATCAACTCTCCAATTGTTTCAATTAATGCAAAGTTGTTCTAAAAAACCATTACAATAGGCGAGGACCATTGTATCTTGGAGTCTTTCTGGGTAAAGTGTCTTGTTGATATAGATAGGTGTTCTAGTTAGGCCTTGGCAAGGACTAGTCGCCTATAACGGGCCAATTTGGATCTTTAACTAGTTAAATGTAAGCCTCTTTATTGTGAAAGGTAAATAATTTAGGTAGGCAATGCATGATGATTAGAATAGAGAGTGGTGCAAGATGATAATTTTTGGTCCAATCAGTGTATTGCTAAAGGAGTTTAGGTTGGCTATAGTTGATGGTGAGTGTTTCCTATCTATGATGCTTGAATCATCTTACTTTATAAATCAACTAGTGAGGTATGGTTGATATGTTGGTTTAAGGAGTAACGGTCTCAGGAAATGTAGCTAGTATACTAAGAGACCCTCAATTTCATTGTAAATGGTGGTATGCTCTACATGATTCTTTTATCAAGATAACTTAGGTTGTTGTGGTTGTTAGTTGGATGACACATATGTAACTTGATATAGAAAATGTAGTCATAAGAGCACGGTGTGTTGGTGAATATAATGATGAACTAGATCAGTTGATCATATCGGATATAATCTCTAAAGTATAAGATACTATCAGAGATCCTTTTTGGCTAGCTCTAAGAAATGAATGTGGGATTCATATCTCAGACATTATAAATTGTTTATTGACAATACATAATCTGAGACATCACATTCATTTCTTCTCACATAATTCCACAAATAATACGGGATTCATATCAATCAAAAAATTAATCAATAAACAATTTATAACCTTATACATATACGGTATGCATCAAACATAAAAGAAATCCAACCATGGACTAATTAATTCTAAATATATTTCACAAACTCATAAGTACATACTAACCTTTCAATATTAAGACACAGTTAAAAACTAGTGACCAATATATAAATTCTCTTGATGGCAGTGTGTTGAATCCATCGAATATTTTTTTCTTTCTTTCGATCGATGACAAGGTGGAACGAGAAGAAATTGAGGTAGTGTATAATGGACATATATCTCTCTGATACAATATAGAAACCAAATGATATACTAAAAATATATTTATCAACTTCAATGAATAATGTAAATTACACAAGATTAAATGAAACTAAAAACAAAAATCTTTATGTTAAATGGGTGTATAATACTACGGGTCAAATAGGCCTTTTTAAACTAACATTGTCCTCTAATTGAAAGCTTATTATCAAGATACAATCAACTATATCAAGCTTAGAGTTCTTAGTGTTTAGATAGGCATTCATCTCTATTAGACAATCATATCTTGTACCATATAACACAATGTATCACAACCATATAAAATTTTTTATCACCAGCTATACTCCAAACTAAAGGTTATATCACTATCATATAATATTTTGTATCACCAGCTATACTCCAAACTAAATGTTATATAGGTTTGTGTTTACGCGTTAGAAATACGAAAACAAAATAGGTTTAGTGTGTTTAGGCCTTAAAACAAAAGGGTATCAGGTTTGTTATGTTTAGGCCATAAAAGATAACAGGTATGGTGATCGATATCTAGCTTGGTTTTGGTAAAATTGTAAGTGGTGTTGTAAGGTTTTCTTCGCCAAGAATGAAGTTTGTGACTTAGTGAAGTAACTCTCGATTCGGAAACACGAGGACTAGAGTATGGTGAAGAAGAGCTTCATGTCGAACCACTATAATTCAGCTTGTTCGATTTAATATTTCTTTTACTTATTGCTTTGTATTTATATTTGCATTATGCTAACATGTTTTCTCTTATGCTCTTTATTATCATTTTTGTTGTAGAGTTGTTATAATTATCTTATTACATCATTTTTAATCGATTATTTGATACGAGAAATTTATCTTTTTAAAAAGAAACACATTCAACCCCCCCTAAATAGTATAATTGTTATTGTTCTTTATCATATTGTATCAAATATATGGTTCCACAAAATGTAGCCCATTAAGGATAACCTATGTCCACAAAATAGTAATCTTTTTTTATATTTTTTTCCATTTACTACAAATGAAGCTTCTGGTAAATATCGTCAATAAGGTCACTAAATATGTTTAGAGTATATAGAACATTAAGGTCATTATTTATCTCACAACACCAAACTATTCACACCAAATTCACAAATGAAAATACATAACAGATTTAAACATTAGCGTAGGGTATTTATAATTACGCCTTCTGAACATGTGATGTCGTTCGACATTTTGCCATTCAAAATGCATACAATCAATGCTCTCGAACATTCCGAGAGTCCATATTTTTTTGTGCAAAGCATATATACGTAGATGTCATTAAAATCAGGTGATTTTTCGCGAGTAATATTTCTAACCTAATTCGCTTCTACCCCGATAAACACATTCCAATAATTGATTCTAAAATGAAGATTATTTCATTTTAATCTTTTCTTTGTGTATGATATTTGTTTGTAGTTGTTTTTCGTTAGGGTTTTCCATGAATAGGGTTTTATTCTTCATCCTAAATCGCTTATCGAGGTTTTGTAATTTGATCGTATTCGTCCTCTTGTGGTGTGTGCTATTGGTCGAGTTGTTTTCGAATTTGCGTGTGGAAGTTTTGTGACTTATGTTAGTGATTTGATAATTTAGGTGTTGTTGTGATGGAAAAAGGTCTCTTATTGGCCAAGGGGAAGGGGAATGGTAGTGATATGAAGGAGAAAAAAGATATGGGTGATTATGAGGTTATTGGTTTGAATGATGAGAATATAGCTACGGTGGATGGTGTGATACCATCAGTGGATGTGAATGTTATCAATTATGGTGATTCAAATGACATGGATGTTGAAAAGGAGCATACCACGAGTCTTTCTCTTTATCCGAAAGGTACGTCATTTGTTAATATTTTTAGAAGTGAAAAGAGTCGGTATGGTCTTAATTTTCGCACCCTTGTTACACTAGGTGACAGTCTCGCTGCAGTTTGTCCGTTCAACTAGTGAAAAGTTTGGCATATGTCTTTTTCTTGGGATAACGGGTGCCATACCATTTTTTCACAAATTATGTTAAGAATATTTGGAGTAAATTTGGATAAGTTAAATCAATGTTTAACTCGTCAACCGGGTTATTTGTTTCCATTTTAACTCTGGATGGCATGGAAAATATACTTGAAAGTAGTCCCTGGTTTATTCGTAATAACCCAATTATCCTTAATAAATGGGACCCGAATATGAATACGTAGAAAGAATATGTCGGTAAGATTGCAGTTTCGATGAAACTTCATGGTGCTCATATGACGATATTTAGTGAAGATTGTCTTATTTCAATTGCTATAAAACTTGGTACTCCTGTTATCTTGATTCCTATACGGCTGAAATGTATGAAATCATGGGGTAGATTAATTTATGCTAGAGTAATGATTAAGCTACGTGCGTGTGGAAAATTAGAGGGGGGTTGAATAGTTTTATCGTATTTTGAAACTTAATAGTGATATCAATTTGGATATATATAGATCTTGTGCAAGAATAAGTTAGAACAAGAGAAATAGTAATGAAAAGGGAAGAGAAAATCAAACCACATGATAAATGATTTATAGTGGTTCAGCCTAACAAGATCTCACTTATCTTGCCCCTACTTCACTCCTCGGTAACCTCCCTTAACCGGAAGAGATAAAGCTTTACACGTCGGTTTATAATATTTTCTAACACATAAGCTAAAATGTCGAGTTCTTTTACACGTGTACAACACGTCCCTTAACCGGAAGAGATAAACATTTACGTGCCGCTTAAAATACTAACCGGACATAGCACAAGTTAAGTAAGTGTTTGGTACAACAATGATGTGTCTACAAAGTATAGACTAAATAAACAAAAGACTTAGCAACGAAAAGTCGAAGCTTGAATGCCTTGAGTTTGAATGAAAATCTTTTGTAACTCAAGATGAGATCTATATCGCAAAAGGAAAAGTAGGAGAATGATTGTATCAATAAATATGCAGAGAATAGTGGGTTGAGAAGTGTGTGGAAATGAATTGAATGCCTTGCTATTAATAGGCATTCTGGCCCACACGTCCATGGATCCGACAGACCTTTACAAAGGGGTCCATCCCTTATAGAGAAGGGGTTCGTGAGACTCTGACAGTATCTTTCGAGATATTTGGAAATCTTTTCAAATATAACTAAAATCTAAACAAGATATTCTTACTAGATATGGAAGGTCAATGATGATGTCACTAGTGATGTAAAAACATTTTCCATTTTATTTTTCAAATAAACTTTAAATGTGAAATATGTAGTTTTATCCACTTAAAAATAAAAGAAGTAATTTAAGTAAAAATTCTTTTTTCTTTGTGGGTTTGAAAAATGTTTGATCATATGTTGTGTACATAATGTTTTTACTTTTTCATTTTATGAAAAAAATGTTTATATTTAAACATTTGAGAAAGGGGAAATACAATAAACAATATTTCTTAAACTTTGTATATATTTTTAATACTTACTAATAATAGGTTTTAGTATTTGTCATTAACAGAATTTTGAAGATCAAAAAATATGAATATCATTTTTGACGACATTTGATTAACAGTGTGGATGTTGAGTTGAAAGATACTATTTTGATGACTATGCGTAAACTAATAGGTCAAGGTTATTATTTAATCACTAATCATGTTGAATATGGATGAAAGCTCCTTAGATGCTCGAGCTGTAAGATTTTTGGTCATGTACTTGACGAATGTCCTAAGACTGTAAGATCCACTAGTGCAATGAATGTGAGCAAGCCTAAGCAAGTAACAACGAATGTACCGGTTGGTAAGAGGGTGAACTTTAAACCGATTGGTCCCAAGGTAACTCAAGAATATCAAATTGTTGGCAAGAAGAAAACTTATTCAAGTGGTGATAAAAAAACACGTTGTATCGGGGTCTAGTACAGAGGTTACTCCAAGTAAAGAGGTTAGTAACTTAAATTTTAATGTTGCACTTAATTCTATTGAGAATGATGTTGATTTGGGTACGGATGGAGGGACCGCTAAATCCGGTGGGGGGGGATTTATGTCTGAGGATGGTACTCCTCGTTCAGATGCTAGTAATACTCCAATTATTGAGAAAAATGACAAGATCGAAAAAAAGATTGTTGAAGGGAAAGTTACTCTTTGGATTATCAAAGAAACCCGGTTCTTAGAAAAATGGGTGATATTTTAGGTGAGGTAAATGCGGAGGATGTATTTAAACATGTGGATAATGATATGACAAATTTTATGGCTTCTAAAACGTCAGATATGGGATATGGGACTAATAGTTCGTGGGAAGAATGAAATGATTCTTACAAGCATGATGCCAATGACTATGACCCACCCATATGATGATGATATGTACGATGATCACAATATTCTGGAGGCGTCCAGACTATTGCTGATAATCTTAGAATGAGAGTCCGTGGAAGCAATAAATATTAGTTTTCTTTATTTTCTATGTGACTTTGTAGTAATATTTATATGTTTTCTTCTTGGTAGGAAGTTGTTTGCCTATGTAACGGGGGGAGATGTAGGATCCACCTGTAACGGAGGGAGATGTAGGATCCACCTACATCCTATGTACTTAACCGTTCTTTGGAGTAATAAAATTTACCAGAAAAACGCTTTAAAAAAACAACAAATTAAGCTTTTTTTAAGTACATATCAAATATGCTTAGAGCAAATAGTACAATAACAAAATAACACTAAAAATGGGCTGTCACCTCAGCGTCACGTCATCTTTTATAAAATAACACCAACAACCCATAACACAACTGGTATCATAACACCAGCTTATTTCCATCCACCTCTTTATTTTCATAAAACACCCTCAACAACTTAATCATTATAAAACCTAACTTACTTTCATTCATTCATATAAAAATACATTTGAAAAAAAAAACTACATTCGAAATAAAAAAAGGGAAAATTCTTTAAATGCCCCAAGGTTGCACCCACTTTCCCAAAATTCACCAACCAAATGAAAATTTCCCGAAATGCCTTATGCAACTTATACGACTTTTCCAAAAATCAGAAGAAAAAAAAATCAAAATTTTCCGAAAATTTTGCCATTTTTGGAAAAGTCGCATAAGTTGCATAAGACATTTTGGGAAATTCTCATTTGGTTGGTGCAAAAAGGGAAAAAGGTGATACTTTGTGGCATTTCAAGAATTTTCCCAAAAAAAATACTTTTGGAAAAGAAAAACTACATTTGAAAAAAAAAATATTGACCCAACGGGGACCAAGTTTCGCTTTGATTTCGTCTTTTATTTTCTTGATCCAATACGCGTCATCCTCATACAAATACATCGTGGATGTCGAAAGAAATTTTATTTACTCCAAACACATCAAAGTGCAATCTTTCTCTTTTGCCACTTCAAAGGCTTTTTCGATGGCTTCAAGTATGATACGGAGCTCACTAGTCAAAACTCCCTGAATTGGCCTGACACGCTACTTGCACCGGTGCTCGAAATATTAGATTTCGTCTTCTTCCCGACACGTTTTTTGTCGGGGGCATGGTCTTGGATCCGGACTAAAAAGCTCTTCATTAGCAACCGGGGGACGTCGTCGGTTAAATCAACCAGATCGGGAGCGTCCTATTTCGCATGCGGTCTCAAAAGTTACCAAATATCTTCTTGAGTAAATTGGTTTCCCTTATTCTCGTCACGGTACATATTTCTAGCCCATTTCATGACATCCATGTCATTCACCACTTTTTCCTAAACGTTTGCTACATTTGACAACGGAATTGAATTTTTGGCAATTCCGGTTCAATGTATTCCATTTACTTATAAGCATATCCTTGTTACGTCTTTAGAAATTATGGCCATTAAACGAAGCCATAACCTTATACCAGAAGGTTTCACCATGTTGTGCTTTCCCGACATTCTGGTCTTCCATAACCTCAATATAACAACCGGAAAGTAAGGTTTCCTTGGCCGGAAGCCAACGTGTCGTAGTGCTCGACAGTTCTGGGTGTTTGCCAAAATCCGGGCGGAGGTCACTCGAGTCTTTTTCCTTTCTCATCGCCATCTATTTCTTGGGCTCTATTTGGTGTTTCAAGTGTTGGTTATTAGGATTATGAGGTTGTTGTTAATCTTGTTGCGAGAAAGATAGAGGATTTTGTTGGAGTTTTTGAAATTTAAAGTTAATTGCGATTTGTTGTTACCATCTCTAAAATTCTTGTTGTTGGTGATACATGAATTCTTGACTCGTTGGAAATGAAAGTGGAGGGTTTGACAATGAGCCTTCGTCGGTGGGATTTTGCATAGTGAGAAGGTTTGTGAAGGTTTCATTTAGGTTAGGATGAGGATATCAAATCATTTTTCTTTTGTTATAAAAGTGCATGTGAAAAATATAGATGTATTATATGGTCACGCCAACTTCCTGAAAAAGAGGGCTTTACCTGGTTTGAGTCTGTGTGACAGTGGGTTCAAACCCCGTGGATTAGTCGGTCAATCTGTCGGGAATCATGGTTACCAAAAAGAAAAAAAAGTATTATATTGATGTATATTAGGTTTAAAAAAGATTTGCTTTTTCTAAAAACTATCCGTTATTGGCATTCAATGAATATTTTTAGCAGACTAGCCATTAAACCAAGGGTGTTTTGATTTTTCTTTTATAACACTAGCCATTTAAAGTTAAAAGCATGTTTTTAAAAAACTCCACCAACACGCGTTAGTGGGGGTTGCAACTTATGCATAACGCTGTTGCCGCCATGCCTTCTACGGCGCCATAACACCGGTTACGTGGCCATAATGTCGAGTCGAGCGTTATGCTACTGTTATGGTACTGTCCCCCTTATAATCACTAAACAGTGCCGGATTTGGTGCTGGGCGAGGTGGGCGACCGCCCAGGGCAACAATATTTTAGGGGCATCAAAATTTATATTCATGTTATATGATCATAGGAAAAGTTAGAAAAATGAACTAAGAATGGTAAATTGTATGAGGAAAAGGAAGAAGATAATGAAAATATAAAATTCAAGTAGGGCCTTTCTTCATCTCATCCGTCAGTCAATTACACGTGTCTTTTGAGGGAAATAATTGGTAGTCTTTGTTCTTTTTTCTTAAATAATGCTTGTTAGCTTTTACAATTTTTTGACATTAATATTAAAAAAATAGAACCTGACATTGAAAAGTTAAGTTATTTGTTTTAATGTTTAAATAACTGTTGCCTTTTACAGTAATATTTTTAGTATTAACCATATTGTAACCTAAAAGAGTTCATTTTTAGCATGTCCTACTTTAAATTGTACTTTAGTAACATTTTGTAACGAGGAGTTTAAAATTTTTGTTATCAAACTTTAATCATAAGTATTTATAACTTGGACATAAGTTATATAAATAGATTCAATTTTTAAAAGTATAATTTATATAAAATATTATATAATACAAATAAAAATATTTATATTTAAAATTAAATAAAAAATACTAAAATATATTCGAATGAACATTTATTATGAGACGAAAGAAGTATTACATTATCTTGATTTAAAGAATAATATACAAAAATGATATAAGATTAATACCTATAGTAGTAGTTACTTTTCAACGGATCTTATAAGTTTTGTAATTATACTTTTATTTTGTATCTTTAACTTTTAACAAATATTTAAGTGTTTGTTTCTTCAAATCTACCAAAAGAATTTATTTATCCACAAAATGTATATTTACTTGGCCTTTTTGCATACTTGTAATCATACTTGATATCATAAATAATTTTTTTTACAATATAAAAATAGATGTGTATGGATGAGCCGTCTAATTAGGTTCCAAACACGTACAAAATTACACAGTTTTTTGTTTATAAGGAACATCATTGGATTGATTCGCCCAAGGCATCACAAAACTCAGGACCGACCCTGTCACTAAACCAGACATGAAACACAGACATTTTACCCTCATGCATATACCAATTTATATAAAAATCACGAAAAGAATTACTGTTATTAAGTTACTTATAATTAAAAGTATAAAAAAAATCTCATGGCTAAAAGATATTAGTATGAATTTTGTGGGACCTGGTACAGCGTACAAGGGGGGCGAATTTCTGTCCTTTTCTTTTTACTTGACTCACATTAAAATCAAAATCTATAAAACGAAACAACAATAAATGACTAGTAGCGTAAATGTGTTCCATCATGCATTCATTTTCTTTTTCCCAACTAAATGTATCATACTTTCATTATGCATAATCAAGGAAAATAATCTTATTAATAGTGTATTATCCATGGTTTTTCAACGCTTACAACATCGGGCGCCTCTCGCCACCACCGTCAAATTGCACACGCCAATTCTTTGGCGTGTAAAAACCCGGAAAATAACAAAAAAAAGTATGATGTGAGGGGATATTTTGGTATGCCGTGATAGTATGATACCTAGTACTCTTAAAGTCGTAAATTTTATTAGATGTGACCTGAGATGCAAACGTTGAATCTAACAAGACTAAACTAGTTTTTTTCTTGACAAGTAAAGCAAAGGTTGTTCACCCAAGATGGGTTGAATTATCAGCGTTTTTGTAAAGACATCAAAAAGCAAACAATATCTAACCAATTACGAGAATAGGGTATTAAAACTCATAATAATTTGCATATTACGTGATGTCTAATCGAAAGCTTACCTAAAGGTCATTTTCCTCTATGATGTTTCAATTCACACACTGTCATGAGAAAATGCTATTTTAATTAGTTATAATTAAGTTTAACATGAGAACATACATTCGGTTTTGTCATTAGATATTGACCTTTTTTGGTCATCGTACATTCGTACTAGAACTCCTGTTAATTTGTTTGCATGCATTCTGCGCGGTTTCGATATTTTGTTCACTCGTATTAATGCCAAAAAGTAGACAATCTAAGATGCATCTGCTTAGAGAACTATATGTTATACGTTACAGTCGTTGAATGGGACGAGCTGAAGCAAATGAGAGAATGAAGAGAGCGAATACATTGAGACAGTATTAACGGTCACTGAAAATGGCCCTTTGTTAAGGTATAGCATATGATATATGACATCTTTGATATATAACACTAAAGTTTTCTGGTTTTCGCCCTAATGACCAAAACCAATCCAAACTGCACAACGCTTGTGTTCATGATAACGCCAACTCGCCAAGGACACGATAGCTAGCTTGATCAACAGGGCCGCACCATGTGCTATCATCGGTAATTTGCAATTTTGGCGCTCGGCCATCAAAACAGAACGAACCTGATATTTTATGTGTCTTGTAAGATCATATCGACTGAGGTGCATAAAATAGTACAGTTTTCTTTAGTAAATATGATGTCGAAAAGTATATTTATAGCAAGTAAATGTATTTGAGAGTAAGTAAAATGATATATATTCAGAACTCAAAAATGTGAAAATGACAAAGTTTTTCAAAGGGGAAAGGGTGTTATCTTGTTTGGCCCAAGTCATTTTCGTTGTCTGGAGTAATAAATGGCAAGTGTATTTCTCATTATTGATACACCCGTGACCACATGCAACACGCACATATCCATGTGCTAGCTAGTATACAAACACTTACTAAGCTAGTAGTATTAATAATCTGTTCGGAGTAACTTTCTCCTGGTGGATAATCAACAATTAAAGCTTTGCATTATTCAAGTTCAAACACGTCAAACTACTTGAAGATTAATCCGAGTTGGCTCACAATCAGCTGACATTTCATAACATGGGGCATACATGATCCCTTTAGTGGTTGTGGTTATGAGGTTCCAAAGATTTAACGTTTGACTTTGTGTTTGTTAAGTGTAAAGATGACCACTCATTACCAACTGCTACGCATCTTTTGCAACACGTAGGTTATAAGATGATATATATATATCAATGTTTTGAGAACAAAGCTGGTGCGAAAATGTTTACAAACTTCTTATTTTCGTGCAAAAAAATCCACGTTAAATCCTAAATTTTCACCGTTAAACTCCGTTATCATTCGCATGAGGCATTTTCGTCCTTTCGTCCAATCGTCTCAATCACGCTAACTCTTCTTCCCATTTCCTTCAGCAAAACTCGTCCTCGAAACAATTTTCTAGTACATCTTAGATCATATACGTGTGACTAGTATAGGTTATACGCAAAAAAACCCTTGATTTCCAAAACAATCATAACAGTAATCTGATTCCATCCTCAATCGTATTAATCGAGCACATAATAATTAAATTATTGGAAATTGTTACACCAACCTTTTGTGTTAAGCGAGAAGAAAATGCACATATTCAACATCTTGATAATGCTTGTGTTAGTTTTTAATGACTGTGTGAATGGTTTTATAATTTTTCTACATGTTTACAACATGCATATACTAATTTGAATCTAGTTAACGTTATAATTATATATGATAGTGTGTAATTATGTGCTTATACTGGTGGTTGATGTTTTGCTTATCTGTACAAGAAACGTATAGAAACTTGTTTACCCTTAAAATCAGTCATAGTAGAGATTTTACATCACCACCTAAAAGGACAGATCGATTTCCAACAATAGCTTGATATGATTTAGTAGATGTATAACGATTTTTGATTGCTGAGTGTGATGCGTTGTTAAGTGACTTAGGTTTCAAGGATGGTAGGATTGTTCACTCTTATTTTAGGATACCAGAACAATCATTAGATAAGAGGTTAGTACTCTTAGATTATGAGCAAAATGTAATAGAAGTGAAGAACTACGTTATCACATTCGAAGAGATAGAAATTTACATTAAAAATGGTTTAGCATATGTTGATCTGAATACGCGTGATGAAGCATTGAATCCATGTACATCGCTGGTTAGTTAAGATGATGCTAACATGAGGATGTTCGGATATAATAAAATCAAACATCAACCAAGCCATTGAGTTTTACAAGAATAATGTAAGAAATCCAAATGTTATTAGTGACAATGGTGTGCCAATAAACGGGTGAAAAAATGTTAAACTCTTATCAAGTAGGGTCTCACAACTAAATAAAATGAATGAGTTTTTAACGGTTCAAGTTTTACGCATACACTTTTATTAGTATATACAATAAGTTTTATTAGGTCATTCACTACTAAAATATATATATTTGTTTGTGTGTAAGGACTTTTTTGTGCTGATGGCACGAGTGACCGAAAGAATAAACAGTCATGTTTATTTATCGTTGCATTTGCATCTTGTTTTGACATGTGTATCTTAGTCTTTCAGATAAAAAGATAGATACTCTTATATATTGTCTCAAAATTATTGTTTATAAAAAAAACACACAATTTAATAAAAGTATCATATTTATATTTTTTTTTTCTTTTACTTTTTGCATAAAGACAGTTTACCTTTAACCAATTAATTTAAATTTTTTTTAAAATTTGTAATTATAATTTTAAATAAAAGTAATATAGTAATCTCGATCTAAACTTACTATCTATTTTTAAAAGTAGACAACTCATTTAAGGCAACTCAAAAAAGAAATGTAAAGCATAATTTTAAGACGGAGGTACTATAAAAACTATATTTTGGAGCACATATTTCAGACAGCAAATTAATACTTCAAGATGGTACAAGGGGTACTAAGTAAAACCATCTAAAATGGTCCTCTTAATTTAGTACGAGCTAAAGGACACTTGATCTGTTTTTGTGTGTTCTTGTTTTTTGTAATTGTCACATCAAAGTCATAACTAGTTGGACTTGCAACTAGCCTGATATAAGTTGGAAAATTAGGAATTGACAAGAAGCTGTATACGTAACTATGTAGGACGCGGTCAGGTTGTGAAATCACGTTACTCGTACAACTTGTAGACGTGCAACTGATTCGTGTTGGCAGTTTCTGAGTAATTCGGTGCGAAGAAACGACAACGGCAAAAGTTCACATATAGAACCTTAATAATGTTGTTCACAAACTTTTCCACACGGCTACACACGTACATTAGACAGTCGGTAACATGAAGAGACTATACCATTAGAATATGCCAAACCATGCATATACTTGCAATCACTTGAACTGACACAAAATAGTCTCTGATGAAACATTTCGCATAGTACATAACATGGCCTATAACACGATTTTGGTCCGGTCTTTGTCATATGTTAGTCCTAATGAATGTACTCCTCCTGATACTCCTACCAAATGTTGAAGTCGTCGCATGAAAATCCGAAGTGCATGGGTTTATAAGAAGAATTATTTTGAACGGCGAAGAAATCATCAATAATATATAAGAATGGTTATTCATTCTTCAAAATCTATAATAATTTTCTAATTTTCGTGGTCAATCTAACCAAGAAGGAGTTTGAATCTTGTTAATGGGACTGGTTGTTTACTTGCAAGAGCTGCAGAAAACCGTGTCATTACGAAGAGCTCACATGGCTCAAATGAATACTCTGATTATGGGGTCAAAATTACTTCGGATGACCTCGAAAACCTTGAAGCTTTAGCCGTGAGCCAGAGATTCAATCGAGACTCGCACTACAAGAAAAACTGTCGTGAAGTGAGTGTATCAATCCGTGGTTATTGAAAGATACTATCGTATGTACAACCAAGTTTTCCGATTTTAGACCCGGACACATGTGCGTACCCATAAATCCTTCTACAAACTACGAATTTTCAATATTCGATCGCTAGGATACTTGAGAACTATATCTTCCTACTCATCCGAATAACCTCATCAAACATGATATGTGTTCATCCTAAAGTTCTTTTTCCCAAGGTTGTCAAGATCCCGATTTTGATCATAAAATCTTACAATTTTACGATACTGCAAAACAAAAACGATTCAGATCTTACGTAGGATCTTTGCATGCTTAAGATCTTATAGGATCCCGATCTTAATCATAGGATCTTAGGATCTACTACGATCCGATCTTACTTTTTCTCGAACGACAAACTAAATAACTACAAATTTATAGGTTCTATTTTGTACAATCTAAAAAACAACGTGTAAATCTTCTTATACATTTCACAATCATAATTTAGGATCACATTTTTATGAAATATTAGTATAATTTTGTGTTTACGATGCATATTAATTTGTAGATTTATAAAATTGCAAAGATTATTAAGAAAATTACATTATAGTAGGATCTTACGATCTCGATCCTACTTTACGATCTCGATCTTGTAATGACGAAAACGATCTTAGGTAATATCCCGATCTTGAAAACCTTGCTTTTTCCTCCTATTCTCCAACTATTTTTACAAGTCTTTCAAAATAGTGGTTACAAAACAAATAGAAGAACAAACATTGCAAGAGAAAATATTACTTTCTTTTTAGTTTTTGTTGTTGCAAGATTGTGTGTTTTGCGGTTTTGCCCAACAAACATGTTGGGAACTGGAAAAAGGGAACAATAAAGGAGGAAAAATAGTGTCTAATGGCAATAAACACGATAGGGGGCCTTTCTACTTTCTAGCATTCAGTAGTGCCCCATCTCCATTACTTGAAAGTTGAAAGTCACCTCAACTATCAATAAGTTTTTAATATATGTTAGTTCATTCACATATGGTCATTTCATAACAATCGAATTACATTACTAGGACCTACAAACTAAAAAAAAATCTATGCAGAAACTAGTCGATATAAAATGCCCTTATAGACCCAATTGTTCTATACGAATATGTTCCACCTTTATTGTCATGTCCTCTTTCTTACATGCTAGATTACACAACAACAATATACCCAATCCTATAAACAAGCTGAAAACGAACATACACACAATAACCTTGGGCCACAACAACCACATCAAAAACTAGCGAAAGCACATAAGTTGCAAAAGAAACACATAGACATAAGCCTAAAAAAACAAGAACGCAAAACAAGGAGATCACCGAGCACACCGCAAAAACGTTAAAGGACCTAAAAAAACCTCAAGACCTAAGGAAGCAACAGACCTAGGGGCGAAGCAACAAGTACAAAGGGTATTTAAACATCTAGGGAGAATAGAAAAATAAAAAATAAATAAATGATTAGACACACAAAGCAAAACTACTAAAAGGCACCATAAGGCCTAAGCGCAAGAAAACTACTAAAAGGCCGATAAATAAGTTGTAGGGTTAAGCTAGTCTCAACTAGAAAACAATGTCATTTTTTTAACGAAAACTCTATTACCTCATATCACTATGAAACCCTCGTCAAAATAAGACTTTATCATAAACTAAAACCCAATAGTTCTAGAATGAGTTTATTCTTAGTTTTTTTTTTTGGAAACGGAAATAATATTAAAAGGCCACAACGATGAAAAAAGAAAGGTGCAATTCCTAGTTAGAGCGAATAACAAGAGACAAAAAACATCAAAAAAATGGGCCTATTAAAGATATGGAGGTCTCGTTTTAGCACTAGAAGGAGGAGAATGTATCCAACAGTTCCAAGAATCCCGATACTTAGGAGCACTATTTGAAATCCATAATAACGAAATTCTTTGAACCACGAGAAATATATCTTCATTACAATGCTCATTCCTCTAATCCACAGATCTCGTGTGACTACTTTGTTTCTCCAACTCCATACATCCACATGGTAGTTAAGTAAACACCATGGAATGTTCTACTAGCCCATTTGTCTTCAAGAAACCTGAAGGATCCCATGAGGATGTCAGACAACGAGTGGTTAAACGACGAAAAGAATCCCCACCAACTTTAAATTTTGGGCCAAAAACTCTTAAATCTTAGGCAAGAGAGCAAACAATGCTCCATATGTTAATTAACTAAACCACGTAACGTAGAGGGGAGCTGAACTCCAAATCGCAACAAATTAACTTTTGTGGGAAGACGATATAAAGACCCTCACCAAGCACAAATACTTACCTTCCGAGGTTCTCAAGAATTCCATCTAAGAGTTGGAGTACTTGCCTCGCTAACGAAAAATTTATTATGAATGGTTTTGCACGACACGACAAAAGATTTTTCTGAGTCTTCCAATGCCCATGTCCATTTGTCTTTGGACGCAGAATCAAGACAAGCCTAATTTTAACGAACCAAGATCAGTAAGCGCTCTCCCAGTCGGATGTCTTCTCTAAGCCCAATTCCCTTGCCATATATCATCTATTATAGCCTATCTCTCATAAACAAAACAATTTTATTTACTTCCAATGCGTACAACCGGGGGAAATGAAACTTCCTCTCGCCAACACAGTTCAGTAGGAAAGCCCGAGCGATAGAGCGTATCAGCTACACCTTAGCATTAGTAATATAATTTTTTGGGACCGATATCTTTGAGCCAAGTGTCATTCTAGAAGAGAGTTTGTTTACCGCTTGAAATTTTTTTAACAATAACATTACTAAGAGAAAAATCAACCTAGTTCAGTTCAAAACAAATCCGAGAGATATCAATATGGCTCTTATTATTGGTGATATAATACTTATTCCAACACCCAATGCTTTATAGTTATCCACCCCGTATTATGACAAAAAGTGACAACTCATCATTTTTCTCATGTCTTAGAGCATATAATTGAAACTAAAAACACCTTTAATACATCACTCACGTCATAGGACATATCTCGTCCACACATAGCCCAATAAGACAAAGTTACAACAAAAAATAAAAAACAAAACATACATGGCGTGGTCAAGCAAGTACCACGTCAACCCTTAGAGCGTGACTCATGATATCGAGCTCGTGTTATAGATTTACATTTTGGGTCCGTGTGAATCGTTCCAACAATTGACACCTAACCCTCTTATTGTCCATCTTTACCCTTCTCCGATGCGACGACTAAAATAATTTATTCTTCTATTTGTATTTTATCATCTTCTATTTATACATAATGTATTGGAACTATCGGATATCTTGTGCAAACTTATGGAACCTGAAAAGCTTAACTGAAATATTATATCTCTACCAAACTTTCAGATGTATTTTTAATGCTCTAATTGTGCAGGGACTGGAGTGTAAATTTTGATTATTAAGCTAATAAAAGGGAATCGATCCATTCATTAATCTATAATCATTTACACATATAAAGTTCATCTCTCTAGGATTTCATCTGGGTTTTATTGTTTTCTTTCAGTCTTGATCATCTTGATAATTAGTAGTGTTAGTTACATAGGTTTAGAATAGCATCTAGTTGGGGACTATTCAAGTGGTTTCTAGTGTATTTGTAAGCAAGCACACGTTTGTGGACTTGCATTAGTATTTACTATTATAATAATAAGTGATCACCTAGGGGTGGGATGGTTGTGTGATATATTGTTTGTTCTTGTATCATTTTTACATGGTACTAGAGCTCTAGGTTCTTGGTTTTGGTCTAGTGCAAGATCTGGTGACTTAGGGTTTCTTTATTGAAACACTAATTTTTTGGGATTTCGATTTATTTATAGACCTTATGTTTTCTTTCATTTTTAATTGTTGATTAACTGGGTTTTGGATCAATTTTTTAAGTTGAATTAGAACAACCTTAATTTTCTAATTGGGGATTTTCTTGATCTTGTGATTTATGGTGTAATTGGGTTTCTTTTGATTGATTACTCCAAACTAAGTGAATCTAGATTAGTTAATTGGTTCTCCACTTCATTAGTAAAGTATTGTAAGTCCTCTTTCATATTTTAAGCTTTCTATCTTTGGTTAAAAGGATCAAAAGGTTGTCTAACATCTTGACCTGTCACACTTGAGTCACTTGGATACTTGCTTTAAATAGTCTTATTTCCTTGGCAGAGTTTTTGAGGTTCTTGATTGATTTCCTTCATATTTTTTTATGTGTGGTTTAATTAGTTTTTTGTTTTATCTGTTTCTTGTTTGTTTAGTTGGTTGTTTTCTGTTTAATCTAGTTTAGTTGGTTAGTTTGTTGGTTAATCTGTTTTTTAGTTGTTTCGTTTAGCTATTCTTATTAGTTCTTTAGATAAAAGTAACCCTCTGTGTCTTCACTCTAATGATTCTAATGGTACTCCTTTGATCAGTATGGGTTGAGAATCAAGGATATGGGCAAGTGCTATAAAACTAGGTTTGGAAACTAAAAATAAGATAGGTTTAATAAATGGAACTTGTGTTAAAATTGATTATGTTGTTATTCATTTGTTGTCTGATCAATGGGAGATATCTAATGATGTTGTGTTATCTTAGATTATTGGTTCTTTATCTCAAGATGTTTACATTAGTCATGTTTTTTATGATAATGCTTATGTAGTATGGAAAGAATTGCAACAAACATTTGACATGGTTGATGGTTCTATTGGTTTAGTATTTTACAAAAATAAATGGTTTTAAACAAGGAGGTCTCTTATTTTTAGTATTATCACAACTTAAACTCTCTATGGAGAGAGTTTGATATCTTGACCAAGTTGCTTGATTGTACTTGTGAGGCTAGGGCTGAGCTCATTGATCATTGTAAACTTTTGAAGCTCATGCAATTTCTAATGGGCCTTGATTAGGTTTATAACCCATTATAAGTAGTTTTCTAACCGAGGAAGTTCTTCCTGAAGTTAGAGTTTCCTTTCTCATTATTGCAAAGGAGCTCATAGGGGGACTCCTTCATCTTCTCTGAAAAATTAGAAGCCTTAAGTTTCGGCTTTTGTGACTAGGACTAATAAGTCTAGAAGGAATAGCACTAGTAATTGGAATAACAACAATAATATGAATTATGCTAATAAAGGAAATTATAACAATTTATTATGTAAGCATTGTGGTTTAAAAAGACATATTGTAGAAAGATTTTTTGAATTGATTGGATATTCTTTTGGTTTTAAGAGAAATCTAAATTTGAAACCTACTAAAGAAACAATAATGATGATGTTAAGGGCAATTGTGTGATTAATAGTGATATAAAAACTTCTACTCGCACTTTGTCCTTTACTAATGATCAGGTTTTGAGGCTGATGAGCCTTCCTACTAAGAAATCAAGTTCTTCTACATATGCCAATATAGCAGGTAGTAGTTCTTGTTCCTTTTTTAATTGCAATGTCTTTTTTTCAACAACAATTTTTATAGGTTTTTTTTTGCCAATTTAAAAGTTAATGGTATCAATCATCACTTTGGGTGGATTAGTGACTCAGTGGAAGACCAACACATGACTAATAATACTAAAAATATTTTTGATTTGGTAGATATAAGTGAGGTAAGTCTCACTGTTGGTCATCCCAATGGTACTTTAGCTAAAATCACTCATGTTCAGAATCAGATATTGAATAAGAATGTGGGTTTCTTTGATATTTTAGTTGTTCTTGAGTATTGTGCCAGTTCATTATCTGCTTACAAGTTGATTAAGGATAATAAAACTAGTGTTTGTTTTTTATGAGACTAAATTCTATATTTCGGATTTGAAAACGGAGAATATTCTAGGGGACTAGTAATGAATGTTGGTCTTTACTTGTTTAAAATTAAGTATGATAAATCTCATGTTTATAGTCAGGGTAGATTTTTGTGTGTTTTGTGTCTAAAGAAGTTTAGCATAATAGACTTGGACACCTTGCTAACCATGTTCTTAAATTGTTAGAAATTTCTTTAAATCTTTCTATTATAGATCGCAATAGTCCTTGTGAGGTTTGCTGTAAGGCAAAACAAACCATAGATTCTTTTTTCCTTAATTGAAAATAAGTATATCTATATAGGTGAATTGATTCATCTTGATTTTTTGGAACTTATAGGGTTGTTAGCATGGAAGGGTTTAAGTATTTTTTAACCGTTGTTGATAATTTAGTAGGTCTATGTGGGTCTATCTGCTTAAGACTAAAGCTAAGGTATATGACATTTTTGTTTTGCTTTATAACATGATTTCTACACAGTTTCATAAAAAATAAGGTTGTTAGGTTTGACAATGGTCTTGAGTTTGTCAATAACAAAATCAATGAGTTTTCTTGGTAACATTAGAATTATTCATCAAACTTCGTGTGCTTATACACCTCAGACGACTGGGATTGCAGAGAGGAAACATAGACACTTTCTTAATGTTATTATGAGACTTATGTTTCAAGGTAGATTCCTCTTGTTTTTTGTACCGGGTATAACATGCTTCTTTCCTCAATTTTGAATGACAAATCTCCTTTTTCTTTAGTTTACAATAAGGAACCAAATCTTTCTCATTTGAGAAGTTTTTGATGTTTTGGTTTTGCCACTATAGTCAAAGAGTTTGATAAGTTTTCTTCTAGGACTGATAAATGTATTTTGATTGGTTATGCTAGTGGTAAAAAAGTATATAAACTTTTCAGTCTTGAAAACAAAACTATTTTTTATTCTAGAGATGTTAAATTCTATGAAACCTTTTTCCATATAAAATAAGTAATAATGAGTCTGTGTCGAAAACAAATGAGGTTTCAACTATAAATTTATTTTACTATTCTAAGGTAGAGCCGGAACCAAAATTGCTAACTTAACACCCAATGATGATGAGAAAGACACAAATGGTAGAGATGGCAGTCTGCATCAACCAGTGTTAGGTCCTTCTAACCAACCTGGACGTGATGATATTATGGACCAAACTGATTCCGATAATTCCCCTAGCAAGTTTGTTACGGATCATAACCAGATAACTACTCTTGTAGTTGATGAGAATATCTCCGAGGGAAATGTTCTTCAACAAAATGAGGTTCCTGTTTTTTCTAATGATTCGCATTTTCATACTAAAGTTAGTTCTATAAGATCTCTAAGAGCTTCTAAACTTCATGATAAACTGAATGATTATGTGGTTGATACTAAGGTTAAATATGGTTTAAATAAGTATATTAATCATTCCAGGTTAAATGGTGGAAATTATTGCTTTGTAACCAATATAAATAAGTCTTTTGAGGCGTCTTCTCATGAGGAAGCTACTAAAGATATTAACTGAAGAAATGCCACGAATGAAGAAATGAATGCTTTATATGAGGACGAAACTTGGGTTTTAGTTGATTTGCTCGCTGGGAGAAAAGCTATTAATAGCAAGTGGTATACAGAATTAAGTATAAATCTAGTAGTGATGTAGAAAGATATAACGCTACGCTTGTAGCAAAAGAGTTTGGTCGAAAGGAGGGCATTGACAAAGAGGAGACTTTAAGTCGTGTAGTTAAAATGAGCACAGTTAGGTGTTTGATTAATCTTGCAGTCCAAAAAGACTAAAAGATTCATAATATGGATGTTCACAATGTCTTTCTTTTTGGGGATTCAAACGAGGAAGTGTATATGATACATCTTGTTGAGGTTTTAAAGATCAACAAAAGGTTTGAGTTGAGAAAATCTTTATACGGGCTTAAGCAAGCACCTAGACATTAAAATCACAAAATTTCTCACGCTCTTATTGAAGCTGGGTTTTCTCAATCCAAAAATGGTCACTCTTTGTTTGTTTTACACAAAGGTCAATCATCTGTGTATCCATTGGTTTATGTATATGATTTGGCTATTTCAAGGAATAATATTAATAAGATTGAGAATGTTAAAAAATTTCTTAAGACTAAGTTTAAAATCAAGGATTTTGGTGAATTAAAATATTTTCTTACGATTGAAGTGTTAAAAACTAAGGGGTGTTTAAGAAATTTAGAGGTTTTATTTGAACCTCTTAATTAGCCTCTTATATGGAAGAGAATAGCTTTAATAGCTCTCTCAATTAAGAGGGGCAAAGGATTTGAGCCTAATTTTTCTCCCCATTAAGAAGATAGTAAACACCTCCTAAGTATGGTATTTGTTCTAGTGAGAGAATATTGTTTGGAGTTACTTCTTGAATATGGTATTCTTGCTTGTAAACCTGTCATGACTCCTTTACCTAAGAACATTGTTCTTAAGCATAAGGAGTCTGACTTTGATAAGTATCTATCAAATTTCACTAATTATCAAAAATTGGTTGGAAAGTTGATCTACTTAACTCATACTAGACATGGCATATCATATTTTATACATTTCTTAATTCAGCATATGCATTCACCTTTGATATCTCATTTTAATATTTCTTTAAGGGTACTTAAGTATCTTAAGCTTTCTCCTGGTCTTGGTATAAGGCTTCCTAAGACACATGTAGATTCTGGTGTTGTTGCATATTCTGATTCAAAAGGCTAATTATCTCGTGACTAGAAAGTTTGTAACTGGATATGTGTGTTTGTTAATGGAAAATTTTGTCTCTTGCAAAAGTAAGAGACAAGTTATATTATCTAAGCCTTCTACTGAGGCAGAGTACGCGGTTATGGCTTCTACCACATGTTAAGTCATGTGGACCGTAAAAGTGTTTGAAGATCTAAAATGGGCGATTTGGTTCCTGGTAGTCTTTGTTGTGATGGTAGGTTTACAGTTCAAATTGCTGCCAATCCTGTTATGCATGAAAATACTAAGCTATTATTGATGTCCACTTTGTGAGATAAAAGGTTGTAAGTGGTTTTATTAAAGTTGTGAATGTTTATTCTAAGGCTTAAATTGTTGATATACTTACTAAGGCTCGTGCATCATATCAACATGGTTTGTTGGTTAAAAAGTTGGGTTAAATAAACGTGTTTGCTCCATAAGTTTCTAGAGGGGTATAGGAACTATTTGATATCTTGTGCGAACTTACAAAACCTAAAGGGCTTAAACTAAAATATTATATCTCTTTACCTAACTTTGAGTTGTATTTGTAGTGTTCTAATTGTGCAGGGACTAGAGTGTAAATTTTGATTATATAAGCTGATAAAGGGGCATTCGGTCGTTCATTTCTAATCGTTTACATACATAAAGTTCATCTCTCTAGGGTTTCATCTAGGTTTTCTTGTTTTTTAGTCTTGATCATTCTTTCTTTGTAATTTTTAGTTTGTATTCAATAATTAGTATAGGTTTAGAATAACATCCTATTCAAGTTTTTCTGGGGTATTTTTAGGCAAGCACCTATTTATGGACCTGTCACGAGTATTTAATGCTATAATAATGTAAGAATTGGTCTCTAAAAGGATGTATTGTTAAGTGATACATTGATTGTTCTTGTACCATTTTTACACAATAATCTTTTGATGTCTTCCTTTGTCGCGGTCGTTTTCTATATATGTTCACCATGTCACATACATGAAAGCAAATTATGAATTAACCATTAATTTGATGTATTAAGGCCATGATTTATCTACATGTATAAACAACCTTATTGTTTCTTAATCTATAGACATCAATCGTATCAGAATAACCAACGTAAATCCATAGATATTGTAACACCCCATTTTGATAAATGGAATATCACATGATAATTATGGCGTATCATCAAAGCATGCAAGGTAATATGTCATAAACATACATGACCAATGGGATAACCGGAATCAAACATCGGTCCCCAAACATAAGCCCAAAACATAAATAATACAAATGAACTAAAGAAAGACTAAACAAGCATAAATATATGAGGCAAGAGGAGAAGAAGTCCAAGGTGGCTCCCATCCTATGTATGTCCTCCAAATGCTCCAATCTAACCTTGAATACCTGCCGTTTTGGGACATGGAAAGAAAGTAACGGATGAGAAATACGCTCAGTGCACAGATATATAACATAGCATGAATGGCATAATACAGGAAAGAAATGTAAAGCATGAAAAGAAGCGGAAATGAATAAGTCCTGGAAAACCTGGAACTATAGCATGTTTACTAGTTTTAGTTCTGAAAGATATCTTAATGTTTACTCATGAAAATCTGTATTTGATTAATATACCAACAACCAATATAAGTCATGAGGTTAACAACGTGCATGAATACTTGGAGGGGTGACCTCATCATGCAATTAGAGGGGTTGCCTCTAATTAATTGGTCAGTGGGTAGGAGGGATCAGCACCTTGTGAAGGATGTAAGGCACACACCACATTCACCATAAAATCCTGACTGAAACATGTAAATAGGATGCACCCATACGCCCCACATGATAATATAATAATAAAATGGCCAAATAACTAAAAAGGGACGCCACGAGCTATCACTCCGTTGTGGTGAAGTCATAACACTAGTGCCTCTAGTTTTATGGTTATGGTACCTCCATAACTAGGTGAAACTGGTCATGCATGTATATGGTTAAGGTAACTAATAAAACATAAGCATTTAATCTATAACTACTAGGGAAAACAGTTGGCTGCATACGGGAAATCATAATGAAAGGAAGAGATTGTCTTTACTGAAGGACGGGCAATCCGTACCTTATGTCCAGTAGAAGCTAATGGAAACGCTGAAGAAACTACTCCGTCTTGACGGACAATACTACATAAGAAAGGGAACGTGTATGAGTTGTCTAAATTACATGTGTTTTACTGGTTATGTGTGTTATTAGCTTGTTATACTTATTCTGTCATGTTTTAGTGTTTTACTGTATTATCTGTAGTTATACTGATGTTCTGTTATGTATTATTCATGTAATAGTGTATTATAATACTTGTATTGTAATACTAAGTAACTTTCTAAAAATAGCAGGTTTCCATAAATAATAAGTTTCTAAAAATAGAAAGTTTCCAAAAATAGAAAGTTTCCATAATTAGAAACAAGCTGGATTATTAATAATAAGCAAAGTTTAATTAGTATAATACAAGTCATGGTTTAAAGGTAATTGCTTATTAATTAATTAACCTATACGTTATAAGAATTTAATTAAAAATACATGTTTTAATTTAATTAAGTTAAGTAAAATACTTTAGGTTATACTTGAAATATTAATTTTAACTAATCAACCTAAGTCATGCATTATTAATTAATTATAAGTCCATGTTTTAATAATTAATTAATAACTATAGTCTAAAATAATGACAAAAATACTTAGGCTGAAACATATATTATTTATTAAAATAATATAACCTAAGTCATGTTTAAATTAAATTAATTATAAATCATGTTTAATTAATTTAATTACCCTTGAAAAATAAATATACTAGCAATTAAATCCCTAGCCCGAACTCGTGATAAAACCGAAAACCCGACACCAACCACCACCCACAGCCGTGGCTGCAGTGGCGGCCGGTGGCGGTTGCGCTGCCACGACGGCGGCTGATGCCGCTACACGCCGTGACTACCTACTGCCCGAACAGAGTTCCCACCGGCAATAGGTCGGTGGTTCTCCCTGCTGCGTAACCTGCTTCCCCTGCTCAAACAAACTAGCCACCGGCTGAGGCCGGTGGTCCCTGCTGCTCGATCGAAACCGACACCGAGCCCTTAGGGGTCTCGGTTGTGGTCCGAAAGGTGCACCGAGAGTCGTATGACTCTCGGTTCGAAGGTTGCCGAACCAAACACAAACCAAACTAGCCCTTTTCTTGTTTCTTGTTTAATCTTACATGTATTATATGTTTGTTTTTAAGATTAAACACATGTTCATCATAACTAAATTTAAAAGAATAAAAAGAAAAGGTTTATGAGGTTACCGAATACATAGATGATTAAGACTAACAAACACGAACATATGGCACTCAAAATCAAAGATTAAATTCGACCCGAACACCCCTTGGTGTTGTTGATATCCGGCGGCAAGAGAGGGAGGCATGACTAGGGTTTTCTTGATTTTTATTGTAAACCTAAATTATGTTTAATTCCCTGGAAATCTAATTGGTTAAGGATTATACTTGGTTCATGGGCCAAATGCCCATTCCTCTCTTTCTCTTTGTCTAGCCGCGGCCAATATGGAGTCCACAAGCAAAACCGTAGTTTTTCTGTGTTAGTTAAATCTACGTGTTCGTTCTTGTTTAATTGTCGTGTTTTATTTATCGTAATCATGACACATTTATAATATACGTAAATACATGTTATTTAATGTCGTGACACGTGTAATATATTATAAATGGAAAGTTTTAATTTTATTTCGTGTATTTTACTGTTCATGTTTACTGTTCGTGATATTTTAATGCGGGTTTTACAACTCTTCCCCTCTAAAAGAACAATTCGTCCTCAGATTGGAGTCGTGATACTGTTGCGGGTATTACAGTTATCCCCTCTAAAAGGATCATTCGTCCTTGAGTTAAAGGTAAGATAACTGACAAGGTTATGAGTATTGAAGGTACACTAAAACTGGAAAGACGTATAACCTGAAGAGACATGGATGTGACGTGACTGGAAAGGAAATGGAACGTGACCTGACTGGGGAAAGACATGGTACGTGACATGACTGGAAAGTACATGGAACGTGACATAGTTGAAAAGGATAAACCTAACTCATGGACCGAAAAGAGGATAAGATTCCAAATGGACTCTTCCGTTTCCAAGTGACTTCCCACTAGGAACGATGTTCTAACTAGTCTTGGGGAGAAAAAGAAAAAAAATAATCTTGATCTTCATGACTTTGTTTTGATGATACAGAAAGTTTCTGGTTCACCAACGTGAGATGGGTTCTCAGGAGTCTAATCGAATGGCTAAGAAATAACGTATAAAATAACAAACGTTACGATACAAGATAATCTGGAATAAATGACATAAGAAACGTCTTAGTAATGATGTACAAGACATAACGAAACGTAGTACGTGAACAATTGTGAACGTGATACGTGAGCAATTGTGAAAGTGATACGTGGAGATATGGTAACTGTATCATATGGTGGATGTAATACGTGCCACCTATCATGAACGTGATATAAGGAACGTGGAATGAACATGACATGTGAAACATATCGTGGACATGTGATAGCTAAGGCGCTAATGTCAACGGTATGAGGTAAGACATGAAATGAGACGTGAAGCGTCAGCCTGAAGTTGACGATTTTATCAAGCTCGAGTCTGGTCTCCCAAGCTTTCCGCAACTTCCAAGCATAAAAGTAAGAATTAAAACCGTAAGCTAAAATACGGTCATGAACGTGAGTACTGCCATGATCATAAATGCAAAAACAACACGTAAGATTTAACAATGACGTGAAAGTAATGTTGAACGAATGCGTACGCGAGTCTTCCTCTGAGCTGATTGCTGAAAGAGTTTCCAGTGATCGAACGCTCTCTGGATGGGAAATGTCTGAAAATTTGCAAGCTGTGAAATCCTTACAGATGGAAGGATTCTCCAGATTTGGTCAAACGGTTGAAACAACTAGTTGGCATCATGTTTCATCTGCATGCGGTGGTCTAAGAACAGAACCCATGGAGATCCTGTCCCTTAGCCTGTTGACGTTCTATCTTAGCCTGTCGGTATGACAGATACTTAGATATGAACTTAACCGCATCTTGCTTCATAGAAACTGGATACCTAGAAGTTTGGAAAACTACGAGTCTCTGCAATTAGACTACTCTTTGCGTGGGATTTCTTGGAACACATAACTTAGTGTAAGATTCTCTCCTTTACGCATAAACTGAGTCATGGTAAGATTAACCGTGAGAATCAATGTGATTTAGTGTGTCACTGTAATCAACTAGGATTCTTACAGAAATTTCGGGTGAAAATTCTTGCAGTCATAAAATCGGCAACATAGTGCGACTATGGTCTTCATACCCTTTTCTAGACTTAGAGAAAATCGGATTGTAAATGATAAACAATAATAAATTTGTTTATGAATTCTTGAGGAATTCCATCCATCGTGTCCATAATACTACAGGAGCATTCATGAGACTAAACAACATCATGAATTTAGCATGACCAAATCGTGTGCGAAAAGCAGACATAGAAATGTCCTGCTCCTTCACTCGCCACTGTTGTCAGCATGATGGTAACTTGTTCTTGGAAAAGTGCTTAGCACTCAGTAGTCGATCGTATATGTCGTCAATACGTGGATGGAAATGAAGGTCATGAATGGTGACCTGTTTACATCGACAGTGGTCGACACATAATCTCATGTTACCGTCCTTCTCCTTGAAGGTTCTTCTTGAATTTATATGGGAAGATTCTGGAATAATCGGCTGCTTATGAATAAAAGGAACTTCAGTAGTTGTGTCATAAATAATAGCTAGAAAATCTTCGCAGCCAAGGAATGACGATCATGTGTTTGTAAAACATAAATGACTTGTACATATTTTCTTGATGGAAAACCATGCTGAATATATTCAGGAGCCTGAACATCGCTGTACACAATCTGATATGGATGACGGCTTATCGCAACATGGGTTGTTGTTCAAAGTCCATAAACGAAGTCATATTTAACTCCCATCTATCGGAGGGAAGTGCGTTAGCAAAATGGATCCTGCCGTCATACTGAATGAATGAGTTCGTACACATGGATGATACGAATGACGTCTCTATGATCATGGACATATGAAATATGAGACCAATAAATGAAAGTGACATGGTAATATATGAGGTAAAAATGTTGCAGGTTCCTACTGAATGTACTTCACTTGCCTCCCGCATAACGAACACTGCGGGTTCAAACGTGAACAACACTCCGGTGATGAGGATGAAATTCTTATGGCCTGATTCATTTATGGCACAACATAATGGTTTTACCCCTTAGAGGGTATTCTGAATTACGTATGGTTGTTTCAAATGCTAAACGTGAGTCATGTGTCCTGACTCGTGTCTTGAAAAGATATGCGTATGACATGTGTCTTGACTGGTGTCTTGACATGTGTCTTTAGAAAATACACGTGAGACATGTGTCTTGATGGATGTCTTGACATGAGTCTCGAGATGTGAGACAATGAAATTTTAAAATTTTTGGTCATCTTGCCAGAATTTAGCGGACCGGTTGGACTGCTAACCCTTTGTATTTATGATCATGTCCGTAACCGAAGTTTCTATCGTTATTGTCAAAGTATTTGCTGTCACAGTAGTTGTCACTACCTCTTTGACTGTCAGTTAAACGACGGACATTATCATGACTGTGATTCATGTGACTTTTCAGCTGAGTGGCCGGCCGGTACCGGTTCCCACTCATATGCTAGAAAAGACCACAGAATAATCATGTGACATACAATCTGAAAGGTAAGAATATGGAATGAAACGGTACATCTGGTGGTTTAAATATAATTCTAGTCAGGTTTCTCCGATCTATCTCCTTCGTCCTTGTTTTGAAAGTCTCCAAGTTGAGAGCCGTATCATCTTTTAAGAAACATTGGTGAAAAGGAAAACGTCTAAGAAAATAGAAAATGGATTAATACCCCACTTGGATTGCGGTAACTGAAATATGTCTGGAAGTGGTACATGAAGTAAACATGGAACATGGTACATGGGTACACATGGGATTCTCATGAGATGATCGATACGGTATCAACCATCTGACATGACCAAGAAACACGTAATAGCCGAGCTAATTTAGCGTGGACATAATTCTGGTTGTATAAGAGGCACACAACAAGATTAAATGGAATCGAATGATTGCCAGCACGAAACATGATTAATGAAAACCAACCATGGCTATCATGAAGACATGATTAAATACACTCCATCCGTGTCTAATATGAAGCAGAATTAACATGAAGAAACATGGGACAAAATTACATTAATGAGTATAAAACATCATCAGCATGAAAACAAGGTTAACCATAATAGTATGACGACATAAATCGTAACAACAAATGAGAGAACGTGAAAAAGTTATGACTGTAATGAAATAAATTTTGAAAGTTAAAAGTGTGGACGACTATGAATCATTTCACAATGCAAACAATACAACATAAATGATAAGTCTGAAGTAATATGAGATGAACATAAAATGCATGAACAATGTATAAAGCAATGAAACAGTTTATAATGCATGAAACAGTTTAAAATACATGATGCAGTTTAAAAACTTTTTATATGAGCGAGGGTGAACGCCTGTGGGTCGGTCCACCAAAACAAAGACATAGCGAAGTGGACGCCAATGGGTCGGTCGAAAGTTAAAGGTTTCGATAAAAGCACATGCAACCAAATAGGGCCAGTCCTGTACCAACCATTACTTAGTCATAATTCCTGCGACAATGATATGAATGCATGAAATGAATACATGAAAAGAATGAATGAAAACCAACTGTCCAAAACTAAACAGAAAACGTGTGACTAAGTATGAACTACTGTGGTTCAGTCCATATTAGTCAACATTCGCAAGAAACATCGCGCATAAAAACAATGACATGTAACTAAGTATGGATGACGGTTGTTCAATCCATATTAGTAAAACAATTCCGAAGAAAACATCATGGTTAAAACAACAAGGTGCTGAAAACATCAATACGTGGAATAACGAGTGTTGACTTAGGAAGTTTCTGGTGACTACCCACTAGTCACAGGTCGAAGCCTTGGCTCTGATACCATAATTGTAACACCCCAATTTGATAAATGGAATATCACAGGATAATTATGGCGTATCATCAAAGCATGCAAGGTAATATGTCATGAACATACATGACCAAAAGGATAACCGGAATCAAACATCGGTCCCCAAACATAAGCCCAAAACAGAAATAATACAAATAAACTAAAGGAAGACTAAACAAGCATAAATATATAAAGGCAATAGGAGAAAAAGTCCAAGGTGGCTCTCATCCTATGCATGTCCTCCAAATGTTCCAATCTAACCTTGAATGCATGTCGTTTTGGGACATGGAAAGAAAGTAACGGCTAAGCAATATGCTTAGTGCACGGATATATAACATAGCATGAATGGCATAATATAGGAAAGAAATATAAAGCATGAAAAGCAGCATAAATGAATAAGTCCTGGAAAACCTGGAACTATAGCACGTTTACTGGTTTTAGTTTTGAAAGATAGCTTATGTTTACTTACGAAAATTTATATTAGTTTGATATACCAACAGCCAATATAGGTCATGAGGTCAACAACGTGCATGAATACTTGGAGGGGTGACCTCATCATGCAATTAGAGGGGTTGCCTCTAATTAACTGGTCAGTGGGTATGAGGGATCAGCTCCTTGTAAAGGATGCAAGGCACACACCACATTCACCATGAAATCCTGACTGAAACATGTAACTAGGATGAACCCATACGCCCCACATGATAATATAATAATAAAATGGCCAAATAACTGAAAAGGGACGCCACGAGCTATCACTCTGTCGTGGTGAAGTCATAACACTAGTGCCTCTAGTGTTATGGTTATGGTACCTCCATAACTAGGTGAAACTGGTCATGCATGTATATTGCTAAGGTAACTAATAAAACATAAGCATTTAATCTGTAACTACTGGAGAAAACAGTTGGCTGCATACGAGAAATCCTAATGAAAGGAAGAGATTGTCCTTACTGAAGGACGAATCCGTACCTTATGTCCAGTAGAAGCTAGTGGAAACTCTGAAGAAACTACTCCGCCTTGACGGACAATACTACATAAGAATAGGAACGTGTATGAGTTGTCTGAATTACATGTGTTTTACTGGTTATGTGTGTTATTAGCTTGTTATATTTATTTTGCCATGTTTTAGTGTTTTACTGTATTATCTGTAGTTATACTGATGTTATGTTGTGTATTATTCATGTAATAGTGTATTATAATACTTGTATTGTAATACTAAGTAACTTTCTAAAAATAGCAGGTTTCCATATATAATAAGTTTATAAAAATAGAAAGTTTCCAAAAATAATAAGTTTCCATAATTAGAAATAAGCTGGATTATTAATAATAAGCAAAGTTTAATTAGTATAATACAAGTCATGGTTTAAAGGTTATAACTTAAATAACTTGGTTAATTAATTAACCTATACGTTATAAGAATTTAATTAAAAATACATGTTTTAATTAAATTAAGCTAAGTAAAATACTTTAGGTTATACCTGAAATTTAATTTTAACTAATCAACCTAAGTCGTGCATTATTAATTAATTACAAGTCCATGTTTTATTAATTAATTAATAACTATAATCTAAAATAATGACAATATACTTAGGCTGAAACATGTATTATTTATTAAAATAATATGACCTAAGTCATGTTTAATCTAAATTAATTATAAATCATGTTTAATTAATTTAATTACCCTTGAAAAATAAATATACTAGCTATTAAATCCCTAGCCCGAACCCGTGACAAAACCAAAAACTCGACACCAACCACCACCCACAGTCGTGGCTGCAGTGGCGGCTGGTGGCTGATGCGCTGCTACGGCGGCGGCTGATGCCGCTGCACGCCATGACTACCCACTGCCCGAACAGAGTTCCCACCGGCAGTAGGCCGGTGGTTCTCCCTGTTGCGTAGCCTGCTTCCCCTGCTCGAACAAACTAGCCACCGACTGAGGCCGGTGGTCCCCGCTGCTCGACCAAAACCCACACCGAGCCCTTAGGGGTCTCGGCTATGGTCCGAAAGGTGCACCGAGAGTCGTATGACTCTCGGTTGGAAGGCTGTTGAACCAAACACAAACCAAACTATCCCTTTTCTTGTTTCTTGTTTAATCTTACATGTCTTATATGTTTGTTTTTAAGATTAAACACATGTTCATCATAACTCAATTTAAAAGAATAAAAAGAAAAGGTTTATGAGGTCACCGAATACATAGATGATTAAGACTAACAAACACGAACACATAGCACTCAAAATTAAAGATCAAATTCGACCCGAACACTCCTTGGTGTTGTTGATAGCAGTCGGCAAGAGAGGGAGGCAAGACTAGGGTTTTCTTGATTTTTCTTGTAAACCTAAATTATGTTTAATTCCCTGGGAACCTAATTGGTTAAGGATTATACTTGGGTCATGGGCCAAAGGCCCATTCCTCTCTTTCTCTTTGTCTAGCCGCGGCCAATATGGAGCCCACAAGCAAAACCGTAGTTTTTTCTGTGTTAGTTAAATCTACGTGTTCGTTCTTGTTTAATTGTCATGTTTTAATTATCCTAATCATGACATATTTATAATATACGTAAATACATATTATTTAATGTCGTGACACGTGTAATATATTATAAATGAAAAGTTTTAATTTTATCGTATTTTCGTGTATTTTACTGTTCATGTTTACTGTTCATGATATTTTAATGCAGGTTTTACAGATACAAATTTATTGAATTTCCTTTATAGAAAAATCTAACATTTCAAATGTTTATATCAAACTTGTCAAAAAGAAAATAAGTTAGAAACATGGTGATGCTTGTATAAAGGAAAATGATTTTACGCCTAACGCATATAGCTAAAAATACGATCGATTAGTTATTCGTTTTTACACATAAAATACATTACGATGAGGGTCTTAATCTTTTGTTAAACACGATGTTAATCGTATAGGTTAAGATGTCAATGTATCAGTATCGCAAGTATTCATAATGGTTATACTCTCGGTACATATGGATCATTAAAACTGTGAATATTTAGTCTAAGGCTCAAATTATTGATATTCTTACAAAGGCTCGTGGGTCATATCAGCATGGTTTGTTGGTTAAAAAGTTGGGTTTACTGAACGTGTTTGCTCCATAGGTTTGTCGAGGGGTATTGGAACTATTAAATATCTTGTGCAAACTTATGGAACCTGAAGGGCTTAAAATAAAATATTAGATCTCTTTATCTAACTTTGAGTTGTATTTGTAGTCTTCTAATTGTGCAGAGATTAGAGTGTAAAAGTTGATTATATAAGCTGATAAAGAGGCAACAATTCATTCATTTCTAATCGTTTACACACACAATGTTCATCTCTCCAAGGTTTTATCTGAGTTTTCTTATTTTCTTTCGGTCGTGATCATTGATTTTTGTAAATTCTGGTTTGTATTCAGTAATTTAGTGTGAGTTGTATAGGTATAAAGTAACATTAAGTTAGGGACTATTCAAGTTGTTTCTGGTATATTTATAGCAAGCACACATTTATGAACTTGTTTAGTGTTATAATAAAAGGTAATTATGGTGTATGGTTAAGTGATATATTGGTTGTTCTAATACATTTTACACAATGACACATATTACATACGATTGTCAATCGTGTATGATCTTTTAGTGTCTTGCTTTGTCTCGATCGTTTTCTATATATGTTCACCATGTCGCATACATGGAAGCAAATTATGAATAAGCCATTATTGTGATGTATTAAGACCATGATTTATTACATGTATAAGCAACCTTATTGTTTCTTAATCTTTAGACATCAATTTTATCATAATAACCGATGAAAATCCATAGATACAAATTTATTGAATTTCGTTTATGGAAAAATTTAACATTTCAAATGTGTATATCAAACTTGTAAAAAAAAAAAGTTGAAACATGGTGATTCTTGCATAACTGAAATTGATTTTCACGCCTAACTCATATAACTAAAAATACGATCGATTAGTTATTCGTTTTTTACACATAAACTACATTAACGACGAGGATCTTATTCTTTTGTTAAACATGATTTTAATCATATAGGTTAAGATGTCAATGTATCGGCATCGCAAGTATTCATAATGGTTATACTCTCGTTGCATACGGATCATTTCATTGTTGTAACGATGAGAGTCATTGTAAACTTATATGTTTCTTACATCTTACTAGTATAGTATAAAAATATTTGCCTTTTAAGAAAATGTACTTGAATGATTTTTTCCTAAAATTTAGTATTAGACTATCATTGTGATTATTGTGCATATATCGCGTCAATTAACACTATTAAGTTGAAGGAAGCGGTGATGGTAAACTTATTTTCACGTTAGCGTCAGCTTAACTTTCTCTCTCTACTCACACAACTTATTTTTTAACGATAGTGATGATGGGAAAGTCATATTCATTAAAATACTCAGTTTATAGGAAATAATTTTTATTAAATACTCTTACACACTCACAAACAAATAAAATATGTTTTAAATAATTAAATATACCCTTATTTTGTGTAACTCACGTAAGGTGAGAAACTTACTTTTTTCTCGCACACTCGTACCTGATGGTTGATGAGATAAAACTCACCCGTTAGTTTTGTAAACTCACTCGTGAGTTAATACTGACTCCACTCGACCTCAGCGACTAAGTTGGTGAAAAAGGTTCGACTGTTATTAGTAAAATATGATATATCTCAAGACAGAGTTAAGATCTATATAGACAATTAAATTAGCATAGACCTATCCAACCAATAATAATCACTCATTTTTAAAAAAAACCCACTTCCCACCACTTTTTAAAAAAATTAAATATCTTACAAACGGTAAATCGTCAAACGAAAAGAAATACACAATTGTGACGAGAATTAAATCATCTATCCATCGAGGGGCACATGTATATACTTTCGACGAACTTTTTTTCGACTTTTTTTTCTTAAGTCACGTCTGGAGAGAATCATATATGATTTGTCACGAATCATATATGATTTTCAGAAAATCATATATGATTCGTGATATGAATCATATATGATTTTCTGAGAATCATATATGTTTCGTGACGAATCATATATGATTCTCTCCAGACGTGACTTAAGAAAAAAAAGTCGAAAAAAAGTTCGTCGAAAGTATATACATGTGCCCCTCGATAGATAAATGATTTAATTCTCGTCGCGATGATATTTTTTGTTTTACGTAACGATGAACGGTTTGTGAGATATTTAATTTTTAAAAAATGAGTTTTTTTGTTATATGATAAAAATGGATGGTTGTAATTGATTGGTTGAGTCTATGATAAACTAATGGTATATGAGGATCTTTTTCCTCTCAAGACAAATCTTGTATTATGTAAATATTTTTAAAGTACTTTTTGTTAAAAAAAATAATTTATTTTTAAAGTACTAAAATTTAATTCATATATACCTTGTATTTCTACAAATGTTTATATTTTTTTTTTATAAAATATACTTTTACAACTTTTATGTTTGAGATATTGTTTTGGATTCTTTTACTAGTAGTATTGTGGTTTTTTCATACATTTATTTGACATAAAAATGTTGCATAGATTTAAGGAAATGTGGATGGTTGGGCCAACGGCTAGGGTCTAAAATTGGTGGCTAACCGAGTAGCTGTTGTATGTGTTTTTGTGGAGATATAATAACAGCACACAATTTGCTCCTTTTTCAGTGGCTTAAAGTCTTAAACAGCATTAGCTGTCTCTATCTCTGCACACCTCCACACTTTTAGCGTTTATTTATACTTTTAACACATACTTATTCCACATCATATTTATACTTGTGTCTTTTTTGTTAAAAAAGTTAAACCTACTATATCAGATATATAAATGTTTATTTGGGAGTTTGGATGGTGCAGTGGATAGATTTACTTTACGTTTAGAAATGAAGAATATTCAGTCTATGTGTTATGATATCGAGTTTGGTTGCAAATTAAAACTTTGTATCGTTTCTCTTTTAGAGCACAGGGTATGGTGCTGAGCCGTGGGAAAACACCAAGTTTTTCAAGGGGTGTGGTGTGTGGTGGGTAAATGATCTCATCACACCACAAACACGAAAACGCCACATTTGAGGCTCCCTGGTTGACTTGAGCCATGGGGAAAAAATTGGGCCCACTTTTCTTAAATTGCTGGCTAGCCGAGTAGCTGTTGTATTTGTTTTTGTGGAGATATAATAACAGCACACAATTTGCTCCTTTTTCAGTGGCTTAAAGTCTTAAACAGCATTAGCTGTCTCTATCTCTGCACACCTCCACACTTTTAGCGTTTATTTATACTTTTAAGACATACTTATTCCACATCATATTTATACTTGTCTCTTTTTTTATAAAAAAGAGTTTAACCTACTGTATCAGATATATAAATGTTTATTTGGGAGTTTGGAAGGGGTGAGCATAAAACCAAAAAATCGAAACAAAAACCGAAAAACCGAAAAAAATCGCACCAAAAAAACCGCCCCAATTGAAAAACCGAAAGGATGGTTTGCAAATTTTTGAACACCGAATGTTTGGGGCGGTTTTTGGTTGAATGTATAAAACCGAACCGAAAAACCCACCCCGCCCCACTTAAGTCTACAAAATTAATATATTTTTATATCTTTAAATAGTTATATATGTGATATCTCTAATATGTTTAATTGTTTTTTTATTTAAATATACACATTCATATAAGATATTAAAATAATTGATTATGATTTTTTCACCTAAATTTTGTTAGATTTGTAATTACTATATAAGAATTTTTATTATTTTATTATTTTATTATCATTTTTTGGTTTTATATAATTCGGTGGTAAATAATATAGTTATTATTGTAACGTATGTAACCGATTGAAACTATTATTATTGTTTGTAACTTGCAATTATGATGAGTTTAGTTTGTGTCGAAAATGATTGACTATTTATGCGATTTTTTTGTAAATAAGAAACTCAATGCGTAAAATCAAAAGATAAAAAAACCGAAATAAAAACTGAAACCGAACCGCTACAATAAAAAAACCAAAAAACCGAAACCAAAAAAACCAAAATAGAATGGTTTGCGATATGTAAAAACCGAAGTTTACGATTTGGTTTTTGGTTTTAGCATAAAACCGTCCCAAACCGCCATGCAGCGGATAGATTGACTTTACGTTTAGAAATGAAGAATATTCGGTCTATGCGTTATGATATCGAGTTTGGTTGCAAATTAAAACTTTGTATCGTTTCTCTTTTAGTGTTCGTATACAAGTATAACAAATAAGGATCATTGTAACGAAACCCAGTGGATGGTTTTTTATTAGTGGAAATTGTTGTTAAAATTTTTTTTTTCTCTTCAATGAATCTGAGTTCAAATTTTGGGTCACACAAAATACATGTCTTATTTTGTTAAATCATTAATATGTTTAACATGTCTTTTTTAACTTGTTTAATGTTTTAATTCTACATTTTATTTATTCGCAAAATTTTTACGCAATTGATGACTTAAAATGTTAAGTCCGTCCTTAGGTACGGCATATTGTTTTGTCACGTAGTCAAATATTCTCTCAAAAGTTTAAATCTGCGGAGAAACTCTGACTCTGTGCATCTAGTTGGGTGTTGATTCACACTTTCCCAAAGACCAAGCCTTAGGCAATGAACATCTATTCCAGTGACCTTTTAGCTAAAAATTGAGATTAAACTCATGACTTATTTCTCCAAAAAGTTCTACTTTAACCGATCAGCTAAATGTTTGCGATGAAAAAATGATATTATTAGAGCAATACACCTTTGGTACGTAGTCGCCTATTATTTACTAGTAATTACTAAACTTTGCAACTTATAAACTAATTAACATAAGCTCCATACGCACGCCACCTTCTTTATCTTCATTTTTAGCAAGTAACAAAAATCAGAAAAAGCATACATCAATCAACAATTTTTATATCAAAAACTATATGTAATGAATAATTGGAGTATTTAAAATGGGAGATGATTTGCACATTCCTTTTATTAATTGTGACACTCAAAAATATTATATATAAACACTTATACCCTTATAGCATAAACATGGGTTAACATGATTTAAGGATATATATGTCAATACACACAACTTTTGAGTGTCTCAATCAATAAGAGGAGTGTGCAAATCACCTCCCATTTAAAATGCTTTTTTGTTCCTTAATAATGGTCAAAGTTTGTCATAAATAGTTTCACTAATCGTAAGGTGAGTGTAGATTATACATATAGATAGCTAAAAGACCCGTGAAATTCACGGGTATTTTAAAGAGACGTTAAAAAAAGTGAAGGACATTGGATAAGCAAATATAAAGGGTAAAGTTGGTAATGACATAACGGGGTGTTTAGAATTGCTTATTCTAAATATATTTTTCGTTTTGAAATGGAATAATTAGATAATTAGTTCTAAGATATTTATCGTTTTGAAATGGAATAATTAGATAATTAGTTGTAAGAAAACGTAGTTTGGCGCCGTCGACACCGGCCCAAGCGGTGGCCAATTTCTTTTTTCTTTTTTTTTTGTTTTCTTGAATCAGTTGCATATATATATAGATGAGGAATGAAGAAGGTAAAAGGTGGCGACACATAGAGCAGAAGTGGCTAGGGTTTTTTTAAGGGAGGTGTGTATTTTTTTTCCCAATATTTATAAGCTCAATATTTTTTAAGTGTTTTTTTTCCTTAATATTTATGAATACATATATTTTTAAGTGTTTTCTTAATCTTTGTTATTTTATTTTAATATTTTTCGAGTGTAAATTTTATTTTTAAGTATTGTTTGTAATTCGAATTTATAATATGTATTTAATTAAAAAAAACATATGACACCAGAAAAGCTATGGCACACCACTCCCCTTGAAAACTAATGTCATAGCCGACTTTGCTGACGTGCACCACTTTTTAGCTACGACTCCACTTCTATGCAAGGTTGCAGAAATCGTTAGGCGCTAGTGAGGCGGTCGACGACTTTCGAGGCAGAAATTTCTAGGCGGATTGAAATTTTATACATATAAATATTATAAAAAAAAATAAAAAAAAATATGTATGACATAAAAAATACTTCTAATTTCAAATAATTCGAAGTTCTTGCAAAATAGACAAATAAACATAACAATTTAAGTGCATAAAACTTCAAATGAACATATAATTCAATTGGTTCCAGTTTCATACGAAAAATCTATTACTTTATGTTTATAATCATTCGTTTATCTTTGATTTTAATATGCTACGTTAAAATAAATATGAGCACTGTATATTAAAAAGAAAACACTTACTTTCTTTTTAAAAAATATTGACTTTTTGTTGAAATTCTTGACTTTTTTGACCGCCTACCTCCTAGGCGCCGCTTAGGTGGAGTATGACCGCCTAGCGCCTAGGCGCTGCCTAAGCGGCCGCCTAGCCCGTCTTTTACAACATTGCTTCTATGTCTCCACCGTTCCCTGTGCTCTAAGCATTCCATAACGCAAATAAATAATTATTTTTTCATTTTTGCCAAACATTATTTTAAATTAACTTTACTTTTATAATAAAATAACTATATAAGTTGGTTCAAAATACTCCATATATTATTAGGCGCAATAGTTTAGTAATCAAAACCGAGAACGGTCACTTGGAATTCATCACACCTTTGACATTTGACATAATCCTGAACGTAGCTTTCGTTTTGTCGATCTAAAAAGGAAATTAGCCATTTGGTTATTGTTAAAAAGGAAGGAAAGTGTTGATAAATATGTGATATGTAGATGAATGTTGGTGCCACTACATTTCATCTACAACTTTTACAAGTGTTTCTTCAAGAGAAGATAAGCATAATGTATTTCTAGAATTCATTGTTGTCGATCAAAAAAGGAAATCGTCTAAAAGAAGGTTACATTTCAATCAAAAACGGATAAGTAACATATACTGATTGAGGAGGTAATTTCGATAAACTATACCGCAAATATATTTGAAACATTACAAAATCATACTACTTTTCATATATATAGTTATTTCTTACTATACTTAGAATTAAACAACCTTCCATGTAGACTATGTTAAAGTTAATTTTGTGATTTGTTTTATGACTTTCCATCCAAACTTTAGGCTACTTACTTCTACGGGATTTTTAAAAGATATTTTATGTACATTTGTCGCAATATTAAGCTTAGTTATATTAGGAAAAAATTGATGAAGAGAGATGTTTAAAAACTGTGTTTTATTAGATATAATAGATACCACATTACTGCATTGCTTCATATAAATGACTCGTGCAAACTTGCCTACACGTAACATAAAAGAGTGAAGTTTGATATAGCCTTAGCATATGTAAATAGACACTCACACAACGGTGGAATAAGAAAGTTCGACTCGAAATGTCACATTTTAAGAGAAGCAAATTATAAAAAAATTTAAACATTTTTAAAAATTTACATTAGAATTTTTTTTTGCTAAAAAGTCACATGACTTCTATAACCGCTTTTGGTCTCCGTCTTTACTCTCATGTGTTAGTTAATATGTCTAATTCATTTAGTCTCAACGGAATGTATATAGGTTATTAAGAAAACGAATATACATAGTTGTTATTTTGACCCGGGACGAAGCTTATATACGTTCGATTCGTCGACCGGGAACAAAAGGTTTTGGTTCAGTTGATACTTTCGAAAAACTCATGTTCTCATTGGAGATATTTTTTTAAATAAACGATTAACAGTTCGAGTCTCGACTCCTGCCTACTCTAGTTGATGCTCCATTAGACTAGACGAGTTTGTAGAAGCTATTTTTGTTAAGATAGATTATAGCTGGTCTTAAAAGATACTCGGTCGGGATCATGATCTTCCTACAAAGTCAAATTTTTTTCTTAAAAAAAAAAATTGGATCAACCGGGAACAAGGCCAATATGTGAGTAAGAGGTGGTTTTCATTTGCAATATGACTAAAAAATATTAAGCCCATTCAAATAGATTCATGGAGAAGCCCGTCTTCTTAAGTGGGCCTTAGCAAAAGCTTGAATGCACTAATCAAATTTATAAGTTTGCATGTCAAGTATATAGTTTGTTTTGCAAGTAAATACAAATTATAGTTTATCCAGTTATCGGTTTTAATATGTAATCAGCATGGTATCCGCGTAATGCAACGACGAGTATCAGTAATTATTTTTTTTTTATAATCAAATTAATGCTTAAGTGTAAAAACTTTGAATTGAAACAAATAAAGTTATTAAAAATGAAAAAAAAAATTTGTAAATATATCAAAATGGATGTTAAAATAAAGAGAACAAAATTTTAAAAAATATTAAGAAATTAGATTATGAAAAAAATAAATGAATTAAAAATTATTTTAATTAAAAAATAAATGTTGTTTTTTAATAAGTTATTAATAATTTGTTACAAAGTTTGTTGCAAAAGAAATTGATGGTTAGGATTACACATTTAGTTTGACAGTTAAGTTTGGATAAAAATAATCTAATTGTTAAGATTAGACTAGTCTGGTACCCGCGCAATATAACGGCGAATATTAGATGACTATTTTTTTACGAATATATGTTACATTTTTATCTACCAACTTCGTATTCAAATTAAAGTTAAAATTATAAAAAGTTAAATCTAAAGAAATAAACTTCCTAAAATGAAAAAACTAAAAACTTAATCAGAATGTATATTGAATTAAAGAGCGCGAAATTTTAAAATTTGATGAAATTTGATTATAGAAAAAATAAATAAATAGACATTTCAATTTAAACATAAAAGATTTTTTGAATAGTTTGTTGCAAAATTAGTTAGAAAAGTTTGTTATAAAAAATAATAATTGAGATTAATTTTAAATTAAAAAATATTAGAAGTTGAATTTTGTAAGATTTCTAAAAATAAAAATGTTTAAATGCTTTATAAAGTAGTATATAAATAGATATGTTTATCTTAATATTCGGTTTTTAATTAAGTTTAGAGTTATTATAAATAAACATAAATTTTTCAAAAGATAAATTCATTTCTATGTAAGATAGAACATAGAAGTTGCTTATTCATGGTCGTGTAACTTTATCTAGGTTGAGCAAAGATGCTAAGGCGGATCGAAAAATGTGATCTTATAAAAAAAAAGTATGAAAGTAATAGGATGGTGACAAGTGTCTTTTTTTTTCAAGTCTTTTTTTTTCCTTTTTTTATCATTTTTTTAAACAACAATATACATTTTTTTTTTCTTTTCTCAGGCTTAAAATTAAGATACATTTTATTATGAAAAGATTATTAAACTTTTTGTTGATACACAACATTTTTTATTGACGAACAATTATTTTTATTTATTAACATTGATAAAAATTTGTTATATAACTGATAAAAATTTATTCTTTATTTTTTAGATAATTAATAAATAATGTCATTTTTTGAAAATTGATTAACATCATAAGAAATAATTAAAAAAAATTTAACTTTTTACACAGCTGATGAAATTTTTTTTTTAAATTGTTGAACGTCGATCTTTATTGATGAACAACGTTTTTTGTTATTTTCACTTCTAAAAAATCACAACTGATGAACACTTAATTGATGAAAATCGACATGTTCAAACTGATGAACATTTGACATTTTTCTAAAAATTGATGAACAATGTGAGTTTTTTGAAAATTAATGAATATTATCATTAATATTTGATAAACTAATGAAATTATTAATAATATATTGATGAACATTCCTTTATTTTTTTAGCTAATGAACATTGTGAACATTATCATAAATAATTGATGAATCGAAGAACGTTATCAAGAACAACGGATGAACTCATGAACATTCGTTATCTAACTAATGAACATTTATATTTATATATACTTTACGAGGAAGGGCTTTGTTCTAATGAGTCGAAGAGTCCAATGAGGGAAATATGTGAGCATCAATATATTGGCGAGTAATACTTACAAAGAAAACTCTATCTTTTGTGATACTCCAAATGCAACCATCTAAATTAGAGACGATGTCGAGTTGGCTAATCTCAATGTAAAGGTCGTGAAAATATCGAGCACCCAATCTGATCCTAACCAATTCCAAGACCATTGATTATTTTGAATACGATTTATGGCCGGAAAATATTTGGCATGTTCAAGTCGATAAAGCCTATTGTAATGAAGATAAAAAGGGGAATTACCAAATCCTTCCAGAAACGAATTAATGTACCACAACCAACATTAAAATGAAGATAATCGTAAGGGATGATACCATTCGAGTGCAAATAAGTATAAGTACCAACAATTTTAGCTCACATACCGTTTGAATTAAAACCAATGTGGTCGAATCCTCCCTCGTGGTCGTAGAACGATTTAATAACTTTAAGCCAAAGAGTATTAACGTTTGAAACGAGCCTCTAATGCCAATTTTGTAATAAGGCAAGACTGAACGATTCAAGACTCTCAATGCCTAAACCAACTTTATTTAATGGGGCTAAAACGATGGGCCATATTACCGAAGATATCTTTCTTGAATCTTGATATCTACCCCAAAAGAACGAAGCACATATTTTTTTTCTAAGGAATATAAAACGCACTCGAGAGCTTGGAATCTAGAGAAATAATAAATTCTAAGGCTTCTACGAAAAACTTTTAATAGCGTGACGCAGCCACCAATGGAACGAAGGTTAGTTTTCCATTTTGAGAGTCTTGATTGGAACCGTTCTAAAAGATTCTTCCAGTTGGATGCCAGGTTGATATTAGATCCAATTGATAACCCAAGATAAACAAAAGGAAAATAACCCGGAGAAAAACCCGTGTTTAATGCCATGGAACTCACCTCTTCCGTCGAAACATCCACACCATCAACTTAGATTTGTGAATGTTTATATTAAAACCCGAAGCAAGATAGAACACTTGTAAGACATGAATGATGTTGCCCATGTCAGAATTGTTCTATTTCGTAGTAATAACAATGTCGTCGGTGTAGAAGTTCAAGATGTGCGGTAAAGTAAAGTCAGAAGAACCAATATTTATACCACGAATCAAATCTCATTGGGTCGCTTCAGATAAGGAGACGTGGAGACCCTCCGTGATAAGAATAAACAAGAAAGGAGAAAAGGGATCCCCTTGTCTTAAACCTCATTTGGGAGAAAACACAACGTAAGACTACCATTCACCAAAATTGAGGTCCTCAAAGATTCTAAACAAGCTTTGATCCAAGATGTTCATGTTAAGCCAAAACAAAGATTTTGAACTACAAAATCAAGGTATTTCCAAAAAACGAAATCAAAGGCTTATTCGAAATCAACTTTAAAAATCAACATCTTCTTCTTTCGATTTTCCTCCCATGCATTCTTTCATGCGCGCCACTTCCCAGGTTCAAATGCTCTGAGTTACGCTTTTTGGGGCTGCACTCAGTGCTTGGAAGTACCAATCAATCATCTTACTAAGTATAAAGGGGGCCATCGAGAATTCAACGAACCAAAATGAAAGTTGAGTGCTCATGCGATACAGTTTTATCCACAACTTTGGAGTTCCGATTAGCTAAAACTTTAGCTATGATCTTGTAGTGAATGTTAATGAGTGAAATGGGACGAAAATCTGTTACATGAATTTAATTGCTAACAGTTGGAATGAGAGTAATGAAAGATGAATTAGATCCCAAAGGCATCTTTTATAGATTCCAGGAACTAAGACACAAATTTATGGATATGTAGATTAAGGAGATCCCAATAGCATTTCAGAAAACCAAAGGTATAGCCATCATGATTACCACATTCCCAAACCGCGTTCTTAATTTCGTCCAAAGAAATAATCTTTTACAGCGAATCCATATCACAAGACCGAAGGTATAGCCAGAAGATGTCAAGATAACTAGAAACCTGACAGGTGAAGCATGAGGTTGGAATTTCTCTTTGAAGAAATTAAGGAATGTATCTTTGACATCAACGGGATTAGTAACCGACGCTCCCTCATGCATTATGCATTGAATCAAGTTGGTCTTACATCTTTGATTTACCAAAACATGGAAGAATTTGGAATTTTCATCCCCTTCAACATCCCGTTAAATGTGTGGCTTTTGAAAATTCGGGAGCCGTGATTTGCATCGGCGCAATCGGTCCTCCACGTCCATTCATAGTCGGTTGGCATAGCTCCTCCACCATACGAAGGTCGGCTTGAGGGTCATGCTTGTTATTATTCATATTGGGGTGAGGTGGATTGTTATTATTATGCACACCGGCCATATCTAAGTCTCTACGAGTCTCGGGCTCAAGATAAGACGAAGATCGAGTACGCATACACTAAAAAGGAAATACAATATTTTTGATTTTTTTTTTATCTTTTTTATTTTTTTGAATTTTTGAAAATTTTATATTTTTTGGATTTTTTTGAAAATTTTTATGCTTGAAAATAACGTTCCCAAAAGAACGGATCCCAAAATCCAATTTTTCTCACTAAAAACCGTTAATCTTTACGAAAAGAGTCGGCAGCGCCAAAACATATTACATTAGCTGTTAATATGACTACTTTTATGTGCATATGTAGTTTAAGTGTGTACTCGTTCGTTCTCGGTGTCAATTCGAATTGATCACGGTTTAGGGTGGAATTGTTGTCTTTGGTCACTAAAAGGGGGAGCTTTTGATTATCTATTTTAAATTAAATGACAAAAGTTTTAAAGTAAATGACAAAATAACAAAACTAAGAAGAAAGACTTAAACGAAATAAAAAGGAAATTAAAGTAATTAAAAACTTAATTAAAAGTAATTTTGAAAATAAAAAGAGATAAGACAATTTAAAATTAAACTAGACAAAAATGGTGGGAAAGAAATACACTTTGAAAAACAACTAAGTAAAATAAAACAAAAACTGAAACGATCTCAACAAGCGATCGCAACTTGGATCCCAGTCAACAGTCGTAGCAACCGATCGCAACTATGATCGCAACACGGATCACACCAAGTGATCGCAGCCAGCGATCACAATAATCGATCGTAGCCTAGATCGTAACTTGGATAGCAATAACCTGATCGCAACCAACGATCTTAACCACGATCGCAACTCATATCGGAGCCTAGATCGCAATAAGGGATCGTGACAACCAATCGTAACCAAGTGATCGCAACCTGGATCACAACAACGATCGCAACTTGGATCGTAGTTGTGGATCGCAGTTTGGATCACGATCTTTGATCGCAGTTTCTGATCGCAAGTAGAAACCCTTAGGTTTATGCGATCACGAAACTCGATCGTAACAAGTAAAACCCTTAAAAATATTACAATGTAGTACAAGAGGCAAATAAGCAAAAACCAAATAAGCACTTTTCTAATAAGCACTTACCAAAACTTAACCAAACCAATAATAAAAAGAACTAAATAAGCCACGAATTTAAAAACTTTCAAAACACCAAATAAGAAAAATTTATAAAATCAACTTTAAAAAGATTAAACTTTTAAAACACTTAAAAGAAAATAAGCTAAACACGAAATAAGCTAAAAACACCCAAAAAGTTGAAATCATCACTCGTACGAAATTGATAAGAACAACAAGTTGATCACTTAAATCAAATAAGCATAAAGATGAAAACTTTTCGAGATTAAATCAAATAAAACTCAAGATTAAAACAAACAAGATAGGAAGAATGAGATGATTGTGAAAAGCTTGAAAATTAAAGATTAAGATTCAACACAAATTAAAAACTTACATGATAAGAAAGAAGAACAATAATTAAAGACAATATGACAAGCTTGAAAATGTAAAGTGGAGAACTAAAAATGAATTAGCTAACACCTCAAAAAATGAGGTTAAGAGTCTCTATTTATAGGAGAGGAGAGTTGGTAAGTGGGTGTGCTTCCTTCTTTCTTTCTTTTGTCTTCTTGACTTTTTAAATAACTCGTGTTTTTTGACTTTGTCTCGGGATTAGTCGAATGATAAAATGAACTCGTCTTCTAATTTTCTTCTTTTAGTTGACTTAGTTCTTCGACTTCATCAAACTTCCGTCTTTAGACTTTTTCTTCGATAAATCTTCAGAATAGGCCTTTGACTTCCGTTCTTCTTGCACTTTTGATCTTTTGACTTCGTCTTTTGTCTTTTTCTTCGATAAAAGCCCGTCTTTTCTTCCTTTTTCATATTTTTGTCCTAAAACATAATAAAAACAAAAACCACACATAATTCCGACTTTTACGACATAAAATACACGTTTTGGTCTTGCTTTTATTATAATTAAGTGGTAAAAGGATAAGTGTTTTCATACTTATTAGCTGTGAATAAACATCATTCAAAATCATATAAGTATATGGACATGGTGATACTAACATGCATTAACTATTTTAATATTAAGAGCTTATTCTATCCCTCCTAGGCTCCAAGCCTTCCCCATCTTCTACCCTTGGTTTATTATGCGCCCATACACCTAAGAACCAATCCCCAAGACCCCGTCTTGTCCCCAAATCCCCGCCTTGTCACCCTTGATATCAAGTTATACTTAAATAAATTAAGTAAATCACATAGCAGTTAAATGCATAACTAAAACACGTAAGTCCAAATCAAAACACTTAAAACATTCACAGAAAATTATTTATAAAACAAGTATGTGTCTCTTCCATCCCATTTGGAAGTAAATCATTTAAAGATATGGGGACTATGAAACTCACCTGATCGAGTTTCTCCAAATTCCAGCACACTAGCAAAAAGATAAACACACAAATGCATACAATCAAGACATGAACCAATAACTAAATGGCTCATCAATCTTTGATGGATGTCTAACCTTCTCCCATATTTTAATATCATTGATATGCTAATAGCATCACATTACACCCCTCTATAAAGCCCTTAACTTAGTTAACTTCATAACCTATCCCGTTTTTATCTAAAACAGTCCTCATTTTTATACCCCAAACTATCAGTCAAACACCCACTTAACCAAACCCTTAATTTCTGTAAAAGAAAATCTATGCCCTTACATGTGTTAGCTAACTCTCACAATTGGCCCCAACATTAAAGCTACTGTTAAGACCCGGATATATATATATATATATATATATATATATATATATATATATATATATATATATATATATATATATATATATATATATATATATATATATATATATATATATATATATATATATATATATATATATATATATATATATATATATATATATATATATATATATATATATATATATATATATATATATATATATATATATGTGTGTGTGTGTGTGTGTTCTTGTGGTGTACACTCTTAAAATAGGTTATAATATGTACCAATAAAAAAATGACAAGTGTCCTTTTACTTAAAATAAAATACTAATTAATTTTAATATCTTTTTTATTTTTTAACAGTATTTTTATATCATTAAGGGTATTTTGGTAATACATATTTCTACTTCTTTGATTTAGTTGTCCAGATTATTAGCTTTCTCCCTGGTTTATAACCATCATGCAGAATAATATGACTGATTCTTCCAAACATTACGTACCATAAACATCACCATCATTTCACACACATTACAAAATCATATCATTCTAATTTCAGTTACTATGTGTAGTACACCTCAGACATCTCATTTGGAAGCTAATTTTAAATCTTTTTAATTTTTCGTTGATTATACATTTCTGAAATCATATCCTTAGAATCGAAATACAATTATGAAATCATATCCATTCGAATTGATCTCATACATTTCAATTTTCTGTTTATGATCATTTTAATATTTTATATTGATCTCGTACATTTATTTTATATGATATAATATTTTTTATTAGTCGGATTATTGAATAGCATCAAACACCAAATCGTACTGAATAGCATATAACATAGTTAGTATGAAAATGTTTTTTAGGAATTTACAAACACCCAAAGCTAAATATATGTTTATGTAGCTGATGATATTATTGGATTGTGTTTCAGTTTATGATTATGTTATGACAACCTATTATTGTATTATCAGGTGACCCATTAACTCCACAATCCAATAATAATTTGAATCAACCCGTCGTTGGTGATGTCGAAAGTGTCCCACAAGTCGGTAGTTACCAACCAACACCTGAAGGTAGTAAATTTTAGGTTCCGGAATCTGATAACAAACCTATTGAGGGAAAAGTTTTTGATACAATTGAATTGGCCCTTAAATTTTATAAAGATTATGCATGGGAATGTGGGTTCGAAGTGAGAAGGGGGGAGGGGGTCAAAAGCAAATCAAGAAAGATGAAGATCCTACTTCAAAGTATTTTGTTTGTTCAAAAGAAGGCTTTAAACAACCATCAAACAATGTTAACAAAAACCCCGATAAGGTACAGTCTGGTGGACCACAATCAGAGGTTGTTAACAAGGAAATTACTAGGAGGAAACGGGCATCACAGCGATGTGGATGTCCCGCCAAACTCCGTATTGAAAGAACAAAAGAAAATAAGTGGAGAGTTTATAAGTTCTTAGAGAAACATAATCATAGGATGGTCCGTGAAGAAGATTACAAGTACCTTAAGGTTAATAGGAAGCTTAGTTTCCCACAACAACAATTGTTGTATCACCTATCAAATGTGAATCTTGGTCCAACACGTTCTTTCAAAGTAATGAAAGAGATGTATAGTGGTTTTGAGAATGTTGGTGTAACTGATGTTGAATGTAGAAATTACAAACGGGGTTTGAATAATTTTATTGGTACGCATGATGCGCAAATGGTTGTTGAAAAGCTCTTAAGTCGGCAAGAGTTTTTCGAGAATTTTTCGGTTGAATACAAACATGACAAGGTTGATCAAACTTTGGTTGGATTGTTCTGGGCCGATGACAAAGCAAAGCAATACTTTGATGCTTTTGGCGATGTTGTGTCATTTGATGCTACCTTTCGTTCAAACAGGTTTAGCATTCATTCATTTCTATTAAATATCATAGTTCTTTGTTAACATACTAGTACACATCTCTATATAATTTTCTAACCAAATTTATATTTTACTGTAGATACAACATGATACTTGTTCCTTTTACGGACATAGATAATCACAACCGGTGTATTCTTTTTGGAGTTGCTTTAATATCTGGCGAGTCTATCAAGAAGTATAGGTGGTTGTTGAAACGGTTCAAGAAAATATTTGGAAAGGCACCAAAAGTAGTTGTCACTGACCAAGACCCGTCAATGAAGGTAGCAATCGAACAGATTTTTCCAGATTCAAGACATCGTCTTTGTATGTGGCACATTATGAAGAAGCTAGCTGGAAAGGTATTTATTTTAACCATTAACAAGTTATTTATCACATTTACTTTGTTGAATAGTCTGATTTTTTTGGTGTATATCTTGGTTTCTGACTAGTAATATCAGACAACTAATTTTGATTTTCATATATTCAATGAAGGTTGGCTCGGATTTATGTAGCGACACAAACTTCAAAAAGCGTTTGTGTGATAGAGTTTGGACAGACAAAATCGACCCCGAGGATTTTGAGTCCGAATGGAGATCAATCATGGAAGATTTTAAGTTGAATGACCACAAATGGTTGGACGATATGTTTGCTATGCGTTACAATTGGATACCAACATACTTTCGTTATGAACCTATGTTTGTCCTCATGCGAACGACATCTCGTTCCGAGAGTGAAAATCATTTTCTTTGTCAGCTTACTAATCCGGACCTTACTTTGGTTGAATTTCTAAGCCACTATGATACGGCTATTGATTCACAGAGATTCAAATATAGAAAGAATACACATGACTCCAATTACAAGACCCCGGACTTGAAAACGCCTCTGCAAGTTGAAAAGGAAGCAGCCGAGTTGTACACAATCACTCTGTTTTATGACGTTCACGACGAAATTTGGAATTCGCTGTATAATTGCTTTTCACTAAGAGTGCAAGAATCGGAAAGTTTTTCTACATATGTTATTCGTGATACAGAAGGGAATTCCAACAAAAAAATAAAGGCTCCTTATATAGATTATGAGGTACTATTTACTATCTATCTTGTTTTTCATTTCATGTTTTATTATACTTTACATAAGTAGTCGGTTGTATCCATATTAAATTTTCCCTTTTTTATTACTTCAACAGGTTAAGTATGTACCATCTGAATGTTCAGCTCAATGTAGTTGCTTAAGGTATGAGTGTTTTGGTCTTCTTTGTAGCCATATTTTTTATGTTCTGCGTATGTCGAAGGTGTACCACTTTCCCAAACAGTACTTGTAGACGAGATGGTCAAAGAATGCTTTGCTCCATAAAACTGTCGATAATAGAAACGACATTGGAAGTGCATCCAAGCCACAATGTGAACTAGATTCTGTTATTAGGGAGATCTATAGCAATGTTGAACAATCTGTCACTCATTTGGTCGGTGACCTTGAAAAGCTTCATTTATACAAAGACACGCAGAATACTTTGACGGAGAAAGCTAAGATTGATGTTCCTAACCCTCCTAAGATGAACACAAATGCAGTTTACGCATCAACGCTTGTGTGTAACCGAACCTGAAAATGTTAATATTCTCGCCCCTCATGGTATCAATAATAAAGGTCATAGGATTCGTACCATGCTTAAATCCAAGAGTGAAATTGCAATGAAGCTATCTAACAAGCCTAAGAGGTTGTGCGGTTTCTGTAAGAAGTATGTGAATCATGATTCAAGGAATTGCCCCGAAAAGAAAAAAGGATTACAAGACGAGGAGTTTGATACCGTGGAGCATGATGAGGGTGACGACATGGATATGTACGGTAGTGACTATTTTCGTCTTTTCAGCTATTTATGAATTACGCTTGAGCATCATTATGGATTTTGGTTTATGTTTGTTTTTGGATTATAATTTTTTATCATGACAATGCATTATATTCTTGGAATAATTCTTTTTACTTTAATTTGGATTTTGTTGATGGAAGTAGTTAAAATGTACTAGTTTTTATTCATTGGAATTGCTAGTTGTTTGGAATTACCTAAAATGCGTCAGATATTCTGACTTAATCTAGAATACTTATAATTGTATTTCTTATATTTTAATCAATTCCAAGCACCCTGATATATTTTCTTTTTTTATGAGTGTTTTCACAGGTAAAGTAGGTGTTAGGTTGTAGTACTCAATTAGTTTTGGCATTTCCTAGTTACTAATATATTATGGTATTTAAGAGTGTGTTTGGGATTGCTTATGTATCGGCAACTATATCATGTTCTCATAGTATCTGCAACTATATCAGCTGCTCATAACAGGCTAAAGTTATAGCTTTATGTTGAAATTTGATTGGTATGTACATTAAATAATGTATTTGTATCAATTAACATCCGACTTAACTGATCTACATATTACTGTCTATTGGTATAAGCTAATATAAGTTAATGTGTTGTCTTGCAGAATTTCACAGTGATGAAACTTGCAAGAAAACAGTGAAGTAATAATCTGGACAATGAAGTAATAGCCATTAGTACGTGGTGTGTGATTCTGACTATGGGTATGAAAAGGTAAAGCGTAAAAGTAATTTACTAAAGACTGCTCAGGTATCAACTATTAACATCTTCCATTATTTTTGTGCCTATAACAGCAATATATGTCTCAAAACCAAAAATTTAAACCGTATGGATGCATTTGGAACTGAAAATTGGACTGTTTAACATCTTACTTAAGGGGCATTTGGGACTGCTTTTCTAGTTGAACTAAGAAGCGTTTAGGACTATCTTATATATGAATTAAATGGTGTTACTACAGCAAATGCGACACTATGGGAGTGATAATATGTTTAAAGTGAGCATATCGGCTTTCTAAGTTTAACAAAGCCAATAAGTAGTTAAAGTAAGATTATCCAAACACCCCCTTAATATATTTTGAGGCCAGGAACTGATGTTTAATTTGATAGAAAAAGGAGGTAGTATAGCATAAACGAAGCTCCTGTCCAAACACATTTACGTGTTAAATCATGTTGAAAAAGTGCTACATCAAGTTCATATTACCAATTATTGTGTTCTGCAAATTAAATGTTGTTTTAGATTATATTATAACAAAATGTTCTTATTTGACTTTTTTAAATATGTATTCAAACTTTAAAAGTAATTTTACACATGATATGATTAATTAAAAAAAAATTCACCTAAATAGCCATTATCCCCTAATCAATAGGTAATATCCTTATTTTTAAATAACCTACATATACACTTCATACTCATCACATCACAGTAAAAAAACACATCACAAAACTCACAGCCAAAAAACAAGATGTTTACACTTGACACTTCTTCAGTTCAAGGTAAATGATAAGATTTTTTATGGATAAATTTCTGTCAGTGTTTATGACTATTACTTCCAGTTATATGACACATGATTTTTTTATTTCAATATTATTATTAATATTAATATAGGTAAATATAGATACCATGATGCAAGTCACTGTCCCGAAAGGAAAAAGATACGCGAACAGCATATGTCCCATATCGCTACCACACTATCCAACAAGCCAATGAGGATGTGCACATATTGTGGCAGGTATGGATACCATGATGCAAGGAACTATCCCGAAAAGAAAAAAGATACACGGCCAGGACATGTCCCATATCGCTACCACACTAGCCAATAAGCCAATGAGGTTGTGCGCATATTGTCGCAAGTATGCATACCATAATGCAAGGAACTGTCCCGAAAGGAAAAAGATACACGGCTAGGATATGTGTCAAGTTGTGCCAGGATATTGTGGCAACTAGTTTTTATTTTTGTTAAATCATGTTCACTTTATCAGGATATTGTGCTAGGATATTGTTGATGTTTTTTTATATTCAAGAAATGAGTCAGATTGTTTTCTCAATAAATCATGTTCAATCATATTATAGATGTTCTGGCTATTTTTTATGGTTACCTTTTTTGTGGTAACTGATATGGCTAATGGCTTGGATAGGTTGATCCCTTTTTGCTCCTGCTTGGGTCGGTTATTTCTTGGACCTTGTCATTTGTAGTTTGAGTTAGATCTTTTTTCCTGCTAACCAACATTTGCATCCCAAAACCTTGTCGAATTACCAACTGGCCAAGTATGTGTAATGTGATGAGTGCTGCTTCTACAACAATTCTGTACATCTTGGGGTTTGGTAGAAAAGGAAAAAACTCCCATGTGGATTGATTTTGAACGTGAATTTGGAGAAAAGCTTAGGAACCAATAACGGTTTCATGTCACTAGAAAAACAGAAAGGAACACGAGCAGTTTGTTTCCTCGTGCAAAAATGGTCAGGTGTGAGAGAGTTGCGATGAACATTGGAGTAAACAAAGAGATGTGATAAATGAAATAATGTTTATACGGGAAGACAATAATATCTGTTTAAGCTTCATCTTCCACCTTATAGGCACATCTACAAACCAAATATTGCCCAAAATATAAAATACTTCACCTAAGTATCTTGCAAGAAATTTCAATGGGATTGTATGTTTATCTTCAATCTTGGTTGATCAACCTGCAGGTTTGTTGGTATGCTGGGATATAAGCTTCTGTTGTTATTCAGAACCACAAACACTCTTGCACCAACTACAATTTTTCTCCTAGCATAATAATCATATTACAAAACAACAGTAACCTGAATAAAGGTATCAGTTTAAATGAAAAGTTATTTCCATAACTTCATCAAAATAACACATCATAAAATGTATCAGATGTCATAAACATACCTAACATTCAAAATAAATCCAACAAAACAAAAACATCCTAAACACACTGTCCACACTCCTAAACCGAATCTAAACAATTAAACTTGAGATCACTTCATCATATCCGTAACACGTTTCATGATCCTTTTTAATGCACCATCTTCATATTGTTTCCTTTCTTCATTTGTTAATTTTCTGAAATCGTGTACTTCTTGTTCAAACTCTTTCTTTAGCTGGTTGCAGTCTGCAAGAAGGATCTTTGCCACGTACTTGATGCGCAGTTCTTTCAATTCTTTCTTTTGTTCTTCTCCCTCTATACTCAAGTCACAGCAGTCCCCATTACATTTGAATGTTTCCATGTGGCGCATCACGAAAACCCCACAATCAACATAGTTCTTTTTGGTATTGCATCCCAATTGCATTATCATTATATTTGCTTTAAGAATTTTATCATAACAAGGATGATTCACATGCAACATATATTCCCAAAACATAGCAACCTGTTAAAAAACACACCATACTAATCATTCCATATCATTAACGATATATGAAAAGTTTTTTAGAATGTGAACTTACCATTACTAAAGGCAGTGGACCATATCGTTCACGAACATCAGTAACATTTGATAATATGTTATCAAATATTTGCACTACTCCAGCTTTCACATTCATGCACATTAAAATAAAATGATTCTCTATAAGGATCGGGAAAAACACCTATAAACATGAAAAATTATTGTCGGTTAGTAAAATTTTTATTTTATGTATCATGTTCTATATAAAAAATTACAAAAATGTTATACGTACTAATTCTATGCCATGTATGGTTTTATATATGCTTTTACTCACAACCTCCTCCATGTTTTGAATGAACTTTTCAGCCGCCGTATCGTAGTTCCATTTCTTCATATCACTTGTCTGTATTAATGTAAAACATGTCATTATAATATTTTTCATTATAAATTATCAAGGTTAGAAACACTAAAACTTTAACCAAACTTACCACCATAGCCGTGTGGCAGAAAAGTCTTTTTACACTGGTTATATTTGCTGATTTCTCTGCGTCATTCAGAACGTGTGTGAACAAGTCAATTGCCCCACTTGCGATATCTACTCCAGGGTACAAAGTTTCTAAGACGGTTCTTTGTCCATCAGCATAACTCGTCTTGAACACAATATCCCTGTCAAAACATACAATTGTTATAAATGCATCACTACATTCGTTTATTAAATTAAGTTTTAATGTTAACACAACGACACATAGAAACTTACGTTTCTTTAAGATTTGCACTGAAGAAACATCTTGCTGCTTTGTTTTCGTGCGGTGATATTCCACATATCACTGACACTTCCCTAATCACATACGGGGAACGTAACACTTCAGGAAGTATCGTACGATGCTTAACCCTGCCAGATGGAAACCCTTGTAATACATTAAGTGGCCGGGGTTGTGAAAATGCAGGTACAATTTCTCGGCTATCACCCCTAAACCTTGACGTTTTGTTTGATGTATTACTTATCTTTTCACGGGCCCCTATTGTTTGTTCAGGCGTAAAAAACTCATCTTCTTCTGCTAAAGCTTCGTCTTCTTCCATATCTTTCCCACTTTTTGCACCGCCTACCACTTTCCCTTGGGTAGCACGTGGTTGAGTGACATTCAAATCAATATCACAGTCATCATCAAAATTCAACCTTGTTGGAATACTTTCATCCTTCTTATGCCATTCTTTCCACACTTTGTCCTGTAACTCTCCATACCCCGTAGGCGATCCATAAATCCTAGTCACCTGAAATATTCTTCCACTATCGGGTGTACATAAGTAGTTGGGCGGACCATTTTCGACTTCATTTGTGTAGTTTCTAGGTTGCTGATCATTTTCTTCTTCATCTTGGCAGTCTTTAGGTTGTTGAGAGTATGTACGGACTGCAAACAATTGATCCCTCAGCTCCTTCAGTTCTTTAAATTTAGAGTCAAATGGGCTATATGACAGTTCTTCATCCAGAACCTCGTCTGCATTTTCCACAAGTTCAGCCGCCCTCTTTAAACATGCCGATACATACTTCTTCTTACCCTACATGACCACAAAAACGCCGATGCATATAAGATGTATGGAAAAAGTATTTTACTTAAAAAAAGTATTCTTTATTAAATTTTATAAATTTCATTAAGCAAAATGGTTCATACCTCTAAGTCTGTTGGCACACTACAATAATCTTCATACACGTCATCTTCATCCCCTTCATTTTCTAAAACTATTTCTTCATCAATTTCTATATACACATTTTAAAATTATTTCAGTTTCGATTAATCAAGGACTATATACTTCAAATTATTTCAAATTAAAATAATTAACTTACCCTCAACTTCTGATTCTACACCAACGTTTGTATCACTAACATCAGCTTTGTCGAATATATCAGCTTTGTCGAATAGGTCCGCTTCCAATTTATTCAACATATTTGAAGTCCATATTTTGATAGGTGACTCGGAATGGGCATACAGTACCTATAGATTACTAACTTATTAAACGAAATATTTTTTTGTTAACAAAATAACATACAAAATGAATAAAATAAAATGTATCATACCAGTAGGAGAATTATAGGGCCATTGAAAAACCCATCTCGCTTCCATGATTTCTTAGTTTTGATCAGGCACTCTAAAATATAAGTGCACCAGTCCAGCTTAAGTATATCCTCTTCACTTTTAATACAATGTATAAACTTCAAATTCACTGTGTTACTTAAGTTTAACTCCCCAACTGTAGAAAAGAATAATACTAGAAAGTTGATCTTAAACATCCACCCGCTACGTCCTTTTCCAATCTGATTTGCAACATGACTATTAAAAAGCTCATAAAACCCTCTCCAAATTGTGATTTCCATTTACGTGCCAGCGGGTCCCTATATTTTGTTGCTTTACGAGCATTAATATGCACCTCACCCATCGGTACACCTAATAACTTTCTAACTAAATATGCTGTAATCACTATTCTCCTGTTATTAACCTCCATCGAACATGTTTCTGCATCAAACTTGTCCAACAACCAGTAAGCTAATCGTTTTGGAACAGACTTGATTTTTAAATCAAGCAAATCACCAAAACCAATATCTCTTACGTCCTGCTTTTGACTACTGGTCAAATTCGTTATCACCTTAAACAAAAGACATGGTGGATTTTTTAAATAAATCCTATCCAAAAATTTTTTCTTTTCTACAACTTTTGACAGTTTAATAGTAGCATATTCCATTTTTTTCTTACTAATTCCATGTTTTGCCCCAAATTTATCCACAAAGTCATCGTCTGATGACCCATCATTTCCAGCCAATACATTTTTATCTGTAGATACAAATTCATTAAGTCAATTAAACTGATATTTCCATTTTTTATATGGTATGATTGAAATCCAAAGTGTATTACCTCTAATATTTCCAACTTTACCAACATCTTTTTTATTCTTTCCTTTTTCACACAGTTCAGTCTTTTTCTCATTACCTAATCAACCAATTCATAGTCAATAGTTAAATAACACCACACTCACAAGTTTTATGTTATAAGTAATAGCAATCAGTAACAACATAATCACAAGATCATTTACCAGTTTCATCTTCTCGCTTCTTGGATTTTTCATCATCTCCTCCCACACCTTTTTTCTTCTTTCCTTTTTCACACAGTTCCGCCTTTTTCCCCTTACCTAATCGACCAAATCATACTCAATAGTTAACTAACACCACAAATACAATTTATATGTTACAATTAATATCAATGAATAACAGCACAATCCCAAGATCATTTACCTGTTTCAACTTTTCGCTTTTTTGATTTTTCATCATCTCCTCCAACACCTTTACCATATGATACATGTTTTCCATATTAATTAGTCTTTGCTTATTAAATAAACATGACACACAAAATAAATTTCATTTACCTTCATGGTTATTTAATCTTTTCTGAGCTAGTGCCTTCAATTTCTCTTTGCAGATGACACGTGCAGCTGCTACATAAAATGCAATATGAATTACAATCGTTAATAACTAACAAAAAAAATTATGCTGTAATTTAAAGTACCTTTTCGTTTTTCCATTTCTGTTTCGTCTACACTATCAAATTTGCTAGCTTCAATATTTCCACCGTTAGCATGCCCATTTGGATCATCTAAGTTAATTTTCTGCCAAATAATACGTGTCCATCATTTTACATTATAAATGTGTCAACTAATACTAAAACAAAATATATATGTCAAATAACAAAATCCATACTTTAAAATCCCTAATTCAAATGTTTTTGCTAATAAAAACCATAATTCAAATTTATCAGTCAAATAATAATTCAAATGTATCATATTTCACAACAATATGAGTATGCTGGTGTACACAAGTTTCATAAGTCGTAAACCAACATCCCTAGTTTCATCAGTTTTATAAACAATCATTTTGCCTAAAATGGTGCACATGGGGTGTTAATAGCAGACCAGCGGGCACCATAAACTAGCAGAAAACATATACTATCATGATGACAATAGAACGCTACATATAACAATCAAGGATAACAAAATCGCTAATTTCAGTATTAATTAAATAACAAAATCCCTAATTTCTAATTTCAATATCAATTAAATATCAAAATCCCTAATTTATAATTTCAGTATCAATTAAATAATAAAATCCCTAATTTTTAATTTCATTATCAATTAAATAACAAAATCCCTAATTTCTAATTTCAGTATCAATTAAATAATAAAATCCCTAATTTTTAATTTCATTATCAATTAAATAACAAAATCCCTAATTCTAATGTGTCACTCAATTAATGTATCAATCAATTTTTAAAAAACCCTAATTAGTATATTCAATCAAACATACCTTGTTCTGCATAGTCCCATTTAGGAGTTGTTAAATCGATTACTTCTTCATCATCCTCGCCGTTATTACTCCTTCTTATGTTAGCTATTCTTCCACTTCTTCGGACTACAAAAAAAAAAGGTGAATCAGCTCATAGTATTGTCACTTATCATACATATTCATAAATAAAATTCATAAATGTATCACTTACCATACATATTCGAAGATCACCTTGCTGCAGTTATTGTTTATATTAAATACTGCCGCAACAAATTTATCGCCTAATATTAGTTTATACACAATCTAAACCCTAACTTTATATACAATTTTGGGATAAGGTTACTTGCTTTGCATTTTTTTGGGGATATAGATGATAGGTTTTTTTGAACGTAATAGAGATGATAGGTTTTTTTAACTTAAAAATCATCTTGTTTTAAGGGATGATCGGTTTTGATATTGAATAATAATAGAGATGATAGGTTTTACTTTTTGGATAATGAAAGAGGTGATATCTGCTTTTCGATGAAGGAAGATACTATGATGTTAAAATATCTGAATAACCAAAGGATATTAAAATTATACACGCCTGCCATTGAAGTTGTAATTAATTACAACTATGCCATTATTTATATAAAGTTTCATCTTAATCTATCAAAGTTGATCTAATGGCCCACAATTGTACCTATTATAACCTATTTTAAGACTGTACACCATGATAACACTCCCCTATATATATCTTTACATTATATATAAGAGGAGGGATTTGCCACGTCATCAATCAGGGTACTAATCCCAGTCAACACATGGGCTTACGATCTGGGCTTAAGGTGTCACGTTATGGGCTTACGTTCGGTTATATCCATCCTTCCAAAACACTTGCCCGTCTTCTATTGTTTTCGAAACCATAAAGTGAACCCCACAAAGTAATCGATCGCAATCACTATAAAAAACACTTCCCTAATATTCGTATCTTCACAGATCCATATAACAAAAAAAACGATTCCCTTTTTCGGTATATCTTGAAGATACAATCCTTTAGGATCGTCTTATAAATATCAGCTTCTCCATATTTGTACTTTTCTTCTTTGATTTTGGTTCTCAGTTTAAAATACCATTGTGCTTTTTATTCATGTTTGTTATATATCAATTGTTATGAACCCTAATTTATTTGTTTTTTTCTAAATTTATTTGGAAATTGTTTTATTGCAGATTGTTTTATTAGCACTTTCTAATACTATAAGGTAATTTCAATATCTAATTATTGTTTTTGTGTAATTTTAATATACTAGGTTGTTATTTTATAGGACTGTTACGTTTGAATAGAATGTTTATGATATGTAAGGATCTATTTTAATAGAGTTCCAAACAATATGTCAATACCTATTTATCTGTCTATAAGGTGTTACGTTGCATCAAAAAGTGCAACTGGTCCTCCATGTGAATAGGGTTATAGCCGGAAGGATCATCACTCGCATTGCATCACGATGCTAGAACAAGTGATGTGAGTATCAGTTATATTGCTGAAACTCTTTATTCGTTTAGTACAGTGGTGCTTATTTATATATCATCTACTGTTTTTTGTTTTTTGCAGGTTATCTATGAAACACATGGTTGAGAATATGGTCATATACATGCTTTCTCTTTATATTTATTTTCGATCCTAGAATGTTGTCTCAATTTTTTTAAAGTTATTTTTTGTGTGAAACAGGCGTGAGAATGAAAAGCCACCAAACATGGCTCATGTATAAGTATATCATGAAGCACTTATGTTTACTTTTGGTTTTCTACTGTTGATCATTAAGCTGTAAATATACTCCCAATAATATATTCTATTTTCTAGCGTGTTTGATGCTTTTTTCCCCTTATATTTATTCAATACATGTATTATGGATGTATATTCAATTATAGTATTTATGTTTAGTCAGGCTCTATCTAAGTACATGTTTCAGCTTTATATACAGGTATTATGGATGTATATTGTTTTGTCGTTTTCTGCGATGGCTAATGGATCAACTACTTCTTAAATTGAGTTTCCAAATGGACTGCCTCTGGCCCCTCCTCGAAGTAAGTTTCTCTAATTTGTTATCCAATTGTGCATTTAGAAGCCAATACTTAAACCATACATAAATCCATTACATGTGTTTCAAATTTGCTTTATATTCAGAAAATAAAGATAAACTTACTGAAGTCGAGCAACAACTTAAGAAAGTTAAGGATATTATAGTCTTTCCTTAGTGGTCATGGGAATAGAGAGACAAAAGCTCCTGCCAAAAGCCTCTTAATGTCACAAGATTGGTATTTTTAATGAGCTGATGATTAATTATATTATACTTTTTGCTAACGATTTGTTATGTACTAGTGATTCGGTTGCAGCATACTCTCAACACCTTGAAACCAGACATATAAATCCATAAAATAAGCAAATCCAAACACACCCGAGGGGTTTTTGTTTAAACATTATATAACATTGTAGGGGAAACTACAAGTGCTCCATTTTCTTATGACCATTTTTTTATTTTCCAAAGCTATCCATGGACGCATGACATTCATTTTGACTTTTTTCATGTCCACTCCTGCGCGTGCAGATAGTATACATATACCCTCAAAACTTACGTTGCGATATTGATGGTCTTATAGTTTGCTTTTGTTAAATCTGACAACTGTCATATTTTTGTAGGATAGTTATTCTTCTTGCAAAACGAATGGGTTAGATATACTCCGCATCCTCGAGCATAATCGAATTGTACATAACGTCGTTAGATTAAGTTGAAAAAGTGTTGAAGGTATGCTGCATTCTGGTCCAGTTATTGTATATACAATGTGTCGACTCCTTCAGTTGTTTATGGTGCGTTTAGGTCGATGGTTGGCGTTACAACTCTTGATAGGGGTGAATCTGATTCATATTGTAGCTTGCAGGATAAACATAGATCGGTTACAGATGGTTATAGAAGGCTTTGATGAATTGTACATATTCATCCCTTGGCTCAAGACATAAGATGAGCATGTTAAAGCATGAATTTTACATCTTTACTTTTTCAAATTTACATAAAACTTAGATGTTCACCATAGTTCAGTGTTAGACCAACTTAGACTTGGCAATGTAAGCAACTAAAATCCATTTTAATGTAGACTTGACTGAAAGTAATACATCTGGTGTTTCTATGCTCTTTAGATACATCTTTTTATTCCTTTTAGCATATTCTTAATTTTCAGAAAATACTTGAACTTAGGAGACCCATTTCTCTTTGTTTATTGCGAATGATTCGTTGCTTCTCTGGAGGGAGATCTGGTTTGGGCTGTTAGCTCAGAAACAATTGATTGCGACTATGCATATGTAACTTTCCATAGTTTAGCCAATGAATGTGAAATATAATATCTGCCTACCCAAACTGTGAACATTCTGTTGTAGGTTCTTGGACATCGTTGTTCCAATATCTTGGGAACTTGTCTGAATGCTTATACGGAAACCATCATAACCTAAAGAGTACTTAAAAATGGCAATGTGTTGCTACTCTAATATCGGTAAGGTTTCATATTTTCATTTGCATCAACTTTTCAATATTAGTCCAGGGGCTCACTGTTTCATTTTGCGATATTAATGAATTATCTACTGGTGGACATTTTAGGCTATGATGAGTGTAGAGCATTACGGTCGTGGATCAGGCCGTTTTGTAGTTCAATTTTTTTAACGTAACATTGATATTTTGAAGCCACTGCTCTCGACTCTGACTTTAATCAGAAACTTGATGTCGCAAGGTTAGTATTTATGAATGAGCTGATGATTAATGATATAGTAATTTTTTGTAACTATTTTTTATGTCCCCAGTGATTCTGGTACAGCATACTCTCAACACCTTGAAACGAGACGTGATACGCTGGGTGGTACAATCATTGGGTTTTTGGTTTGGGTATTTTCCCAATCAGTCCAAGCTTCCAAAACCCCATAACTAAGCCTTATGAAATATGAACCACTTCCAAGATATAGAGGAAAATGTTGTTTTTAGACTTCAACAATTGTTGTAGGAAATAATGAGATTCCTCTACGACTACATGGATATGAGTATGGAAGAGCAAGCAAAATGGATCCTCGTGATATGTTTGGTCACTATTTAATCTTTTAATTTTTTTAAATCTTAGTATCCGCATTTTTCCCCAATAAGAACATTCCAACATATATTTTTAATAGGAAGGAGGATTAAAGGTGATGGGCAACACCAATAAGAATGAATTGTCGTTTCTGCTGAACTTGGTTTCACAGTTGGTTCAGCATTGAGAATTTGGACATACTGATCGCGTTGGGCAGTCCATATGGATAATGAAAACACAAAAAGCACTGGCATGACAAACACTCCTCTATGGTTCTATAATATTGTTAAATATTCTCCTATTATTTATTATTTAATATACATTTTTTTGTTATATCTTTGTTTTCTAACATTCGTTGGTGCCTGCATAGTGTATGTGAGTGATGGTTTCTAGCACTGATGTAAAAAAGACTGGTTTGTGCTGGTGCGTCGATACAAAGGGATCACTTGAATGCTTTAAAGTGTCTGGAGGAGCAATTGAAGCCACTACAACGAAGGTGGAAAAAGTAGTGTTGTACAGAGGTATGGGATGTTACTGTTATTGCATCTATTACCTTTACAAACTTGCATTCATCTAATAATGTTCATTTTACCCATGTGACATGTTAAAGATAAAACATAACCCCAATTAACCCACTAATAATGTAATGGATTTAGCATAAAGATATTGTTGAGATATAGATTTTATTATCTATTATAATGAGTAAAGTGCCCAATATGAGCAGGAACCCCAAAGGTGTCAACCCATTTGTTAGTTTCTTTAATACATAACCTTAACTCCATGGTATAATGATTGCCTTTATAGTAAAATTACCAACTTTTTTTCAAAAATTTTGAGGAAAGATTTAGCCAATCAAAACGTTTGTAAAGGTCGAACTTGTATCTCTACAAACTGCTGGTGATACACGCAAATTTCAAGAGATTGGACATCACTGATTCTCTTGAGATCACTCATTATCTTGATATCGAAGGATTTGTTTCTTTGCAGAAATTATAGTTTTTTCATATGAAAACGAAGGAATTTGGCCATGTATTATTTGGTATGGGGTAGAATTATAAACCATCAGGGGCAGAAACCATCAAGCTATGAAACACCATCAGAAAGATTGCTTCGCCGCCTTAAAAAATATTTACTGTACGATATTATCCCAATGTTATGTTATCTTGGAATTAAGACCACGAGCTATGTTGGTGTATTAAGGGGACAATAATAGTATATGTAAAATAATAGCTGGGTTTATCCTAAAAAATCAATATGCTTCAACTCGTGTAATTCTTGGTTTCAAGGTTGTAGGAAACAAGGGTATTATGAAGTAATCTGTGGATTAGCTGGATTGATTATGGACTAAGCTGCCCACCTATTTTATGGCAAAACTTTTCAGACGCTAAGGATTATCGATCAAGGTATTCACCCATTGGCTCAACTCAAATGCAAACATTCACTAATGAATCTAAAAACTTCCATATTTCAGAAGTAATCGTAAATTATCATTGCCCGTGTGTTTGTCTTTTGGCGAGGTAACCATGTTGATCCAAAGATTGTAATGAGCACAACTTCAATTACTATTTTATTTTTATCTTTAACAGTGTATTATAATGGTAATCGAGCTCAGTGAATGTTGCAGTCAGCACTCCCGGCCCAAGGAAGAACCCCACCTAGGATAGGAAATGTTGTATTCCCAGGTATAGCATATTCACTGTCCCAATTGACACTTCTTTTTTCTTTTTTAATTGGGAGGGATTATTTACATTTGCTTCTCTAAAGATGATTGCACCCAAGAGCATATCGATCAAGGATATCTTGAATCCCTTGTCAAAGCCTTCGTTGTCTTGCACCCACACAAAGAAAGTTAAGCTGATAAAACCCCCCAACACCGCAAGACCTAGCATCAACCAGTTAAAGAGATTTGACATCTCTTTAGACCCTTTCAGATCTTTTACATAAACTTGATCTGCTCCATGTGAGGGCAATGATGCTTTTACACCCGCAAAACCTACAGCCACGAGATAGAGCGAAAAGAACAGTTTCACCACTTTTCCTCCGCTCACTGTCTCACATTTTGATGACTGTAAGAAGATATTATAAGGAGGTGGTTTAATCTTTGGGCAATGAGCTTGTAATGCGAGTGATGCAAGTCCTTGAAATAAATTAACCTATCAGTTGTTAAAACCAAAAGAGCTAATTCACTACAAATAAATCTGAATCTGTCCCAAAAAAGTGTTGTTAACGTAGATGGAATTTATATGTTACAGATTCGAAACTATAAGTTGTATTTGTAAGATCTAACGGGTTACCTCATATGAGACTACGGTTTTTTTCCACAAAATCCAAAACCGTATCTTTTAAATTTGTATACAGTATATGTAAAAATTGGACATAAGCGGCAAAAAAATTTTTCTCACAAAAGCCAAACAATGATTGAGCGTTTTGTGTAAGCAATATCACTGGACAACAAAAGATGTTGAGAAATGTTAATCTTTAACTTGAATCCAGTAGGCTCGGGTTTGATTAAAATGTAAACAATAAAATCAAATTTCATGATTAAGAAATTAAGACAATTGGAGGTATAAATAATAAACACATAATGAAAAATGATTATAACTTAACCACTAACTCTAAATAAACATAGTTAGGATGTATATCATACATTGACCAAAATATGAAAGAAAATATATGAGCAAATAAGTAATTTGCATTGTTTTAGAAGGCAGTTAACGAGTTTAGTCTTTCCTATTAATTGGCTTTCGCAAAAATATTTTAACTTTTTTTAAAAGTTCGAAGAAAAACATAAAAAAATTCTAATCTTTTTTAACTGTTATTTCGAAAAAAGTTTAAACTATCTTTTTTTGGAAAAAATTAGATTTAATTTTTTTGGGAAAAATTATTTTTTTTAAAATAACTTTTCTCGAAAAAAATCATTACTTTTTGTAAAAAGTGCAAAGTACATCCTTGTAGAAAAATTAAGACGAAAATGTTTTTCTTTTTAGACCGTTGTTAGTACTTAACGAGAAAAATATTTGCACCATCCGTTTAAAAGATTTAGACGTATGATGCACAAGCTTTATCACGGTTGGATGTTATATGTGTTAAGAATATACACTTCACATTTCTGACAAACCACAAAAATGATTTTTATATTTTACTTTAACATTTTCATTGACATTTAGGTTTTAAACATTGCACTAGCTTTAGCGAATCCCCTTTTACCTTTTTGTGTAAAGTCAATATTTGTATATTTTAAGATATTTATCCTAAAACTTTTTAAGGTTACGTCCGATTTTGAGATCATTATCAATTTTTTGAGATCATGATCAATTTTTTAAGGTTACGTATGATTCTGAGATCATTATCAGTTTTTGGTATATTGGAACCGTAAATATCAAATATGTTCCATACGATATTTACTGGGTTTGGTTATTCATGCCTCTTTTTTTTACAAGTAATACTTCTTTTAAATATTCTTTTTTATTTTTATAATTTTGTTTATATTATAAAACTATGGAATAAAAAAAACACAACGAAAATTATAAGTTTTGATAAGTTAAAAGCAATAAAACATGAAAAGTGTAGAGTGGTAAGCTGCCTTCTCATGTTAATAAAGTGAATAAAACGGCTGAAAAAATATAGAAAGAAAATTTTAAGGTTTACAATTTTAAAAAGTGAAAAATACGGAATAAAAAAACATAAAAAAAAACTGCCTTTTCATGTCAATATACCAGGTATTATGGAGAGTATTAAGAGCACACGGCACCGTTGAGCCGTCGTACTCGTGTCGTGGGCAAAAAGTGATGTCACGTCACTTTTTACTCCCACGACACCAAAACTCCCCACGATGGCTCAACCCCCCTCCCTGGTTAACACGAGAATTCTTGTTTCGTCGTCACCCACCACTTTTTTTTTCAACAATTAATTAACATAAACTTAAATTTTTCATTATAAAAAAAAATACAATCACTAATAATTTAACCATTGATTTGAGTATTGGTTTGGATTAGGGTTTTGACTCATGGTGGATAGAAAAAATATAGAAATTAGATATAGAAGAAGGTGTGATGTTTGGGTAAATTGAGGGGGGATTTATAGGTAAAAAAGATGAAAAAATGGGGGTTTTTTCCCCTTCCAACGGTCAAAAAAGGGCAAAAAAAAAATCCCTTACCCCCAATGGTTACTTTTTCTAATTTTCAAAAAAAAAAAAAAATTAAAAAAAAAACTCATAACGCAACCCATAGCGCGAGCCACGGTGTGGTTGGCTGCGCCATAGGGTCGGCTGGTTGTAGCCAGCCCAAACTTGACGACGCGAGCCACGGTACGGTTGGCGCCGTCGTGGCCAGTCCACTGGCCAGCCACCGTACCGTGTGCTCTAATAGTAGGAAAAATTAAGAAAGTATGACTATTAATTACCAAATTTTTGTATGTTGGAACCATAAATATCAAATATGTTCCATACGATATATATCCCCTCTTCAGGAAAGTGTCACTATCTTGACGCAACACATAGTAAGATTGAATCGAGTATTTTTTTTGAATAAAGGGACCATTCTTTTCTCATATTTTTAATCAGAGTTCAATGATCTAATATTTCTTTTTAATTTATAAGTCTTTTGATTTTTTTTAATCTTTTTCCATGTATAATTTTCAATAAAATTAATAAAGTTTTATATAATTTGTTTTCGTGTACAATTTTTATTAAATTCAATAAGAATTCTATAATGTTACTTCCAAAAAAAAAACAAATATTTACTAAATAAAGTTTTTTAAACGAAAATCTGAAGTTATACCCGTCCATCGGACGGGTTTTGCCACTAGTATATATATATATATATATATATATATATATATATATATATATATATATATATATATATATATATATATATATATATATATATATATATATATATATATATATATATATATATATATAGATGGGATCAAGAGAAAACTTCATCTCGGTGAAAAACTTAGAAAACCTTCTCCCAACCGTTGGATCAAAGGCCCATCCCCCTCCTTTTTTTCGCAAAAACTATAGGGACCTGATTGTATATCCTTTTATTCTTTAAGGGGGTATTTTGTAAATTCGTATATTTCATATATAAAACCGATTTTTTTCTTTTTTTTCTTTTTTTCTTTATCTTGTTTCTCTCATTCCGCGACATACTTTTTTTCTCTCATTTCTTTCATACAAATGGAAGCTTGAATACGCTGATTCTCGAAATCAACACATCCCAAAATGATAACAACAAATCAACTCTATGATATAAATTAACCATAAATTATCTCATCGTAATTTCTCAAATCGAAGATCAAATTAAGGTACGTAACTAATTTGGATTATAGTTGTGTTATTTATAAAGATTAGATACACGTTTGTTGTTGTTTTATCTATACTAATTTTTTGTTCATATTGATTTAATCATCAGCTTTGTGATTAGATGTAATTAACGATTTCAAGAGTGTATTGACTATTGACATGGATTGTTAGATTGAATAGTTGTTTTGAAACGCAAGTGAGGAATACATACATGGAAAACATTTATGCACACCAGATGTTTGATAAAAAGTCTGAATGAATTTTTATAAAATATCTGAATGTCAAAATCAGTTTACACATTTAAACATATGGAACACCGATAAGAAACTGTTGTAATGCATACACGTGTTATCACGTGCACTACCTAATGCATCTTCCAAAACATGACTTTTTTCTGCCAACAATGTTCTACTGTCGCGGATATCAGACGTTTCAACCGGTAAAAATCGGGTTCCACTGTTACAATCATGATGATCCAAATTACACCTTTTTGATAAAATTGTTCATGTGCACTATGACTACTTTCTAGAGGCGTATGATGGAAATGAAGATACTTGGACCGGTTAATGTGGGTTTTGTAGACGTTAAGGCAATGATGAAAGACTTTGGAACTATAATGCTTGGTGTTGGTGTTTCCTTAAGCAAAAACCAAGCCGAAGAAGCTGATCAGGTAACACTTGCTCCTTTATTTAGTTCGTTAACTCAATCTGCTTCTAGTATAATATTATAGAGGGGAACACATAACTTTGAAAGAAGTCAATGTGTTTGTGAACAAAAAAGTTATTAGCATAAAGCCTTGGAGTTGGAGGGAATGTTGAGAACCGCAATGTGTCAATCATATTATCAAACAATACTTATGTAACTGGCCTAGGGGAAACAGAAGTATGCATAGTAGCATAAAGTTGCGACGACACAACTCTGTTAGGAACTAGTGTGGCAAGTCCTATGATCGCAAGTGTAGTGTGTCTTCTCATTAGTGTCATCCCAAAAAGTGAGCGAAAAATAATATATTAAACTCATAAAACATGAACCAAGCCTTGGTTGAGGATGCTCTAAAGCTTTGCTGGTGTGCTAACATATATGAGCAAGGTGCAGGCAGGGGTAATCTGTGAGATATTTTTTTATATTTTTTGTAGTTTGATTTTACAAACCGCCCTTACTCTTGGCCTTTTGCCAACAACCTCCTTACGCATGTTCCATGCCTGTTCTTTTTAGCGCCAGCATATCGAACAGAATGGGTGTATTAGGCTACTTTATTAGTTATAAATAACAGGTATTGTAAAAAACAATTGGTCATTATTTTCACTTCATACTAATTAGAATACTAGAGAGGTATCCTATTGCATATGTATCTTTTGACTAGTTTTGGTTTAAGTCCAATGTAATTTTAAGCCACGACAAATGAGATTGTTGGAGTTGCATTTCCACACACGAGTAGTTATTTTATTACGTTCCCGGATATTATGGAATTGTGTTTGTAATATGGACTCACTCACTAAGGCCTGAACTTAAGTATGTGTTTACTTATTAGATTATAAATATTTTGAAAAAAAAACGTATTAACGTCATAGTACACTTAGCTATATTATATTTTCTCAAGTAAGATATACCATACCTATATAAAAAATTGTTTTTTAGAAATATTCTTTTTGTTACACCAAATTTAGTGTGCATTTTGTCATTTTGATGTGTGAGACACCTTTTCTCTATGCTCCGATTATCTTGCACCTTCTGCTAGGGTTCAAACGTGAAAGGGATGACGCTAAACTTGATGAGATCAGATGGATTTCAGTTAATCAGAACCCTCAACACATGTTCAGTCATCATTCTTTTATCTATTTGATAACAGATCCCCAATTCTCTTTTCTGCTTTCAGGAACTATTCGAGGATTGATCAAAAGATCTTGAAATAATTTAGCTAGTCACGCCTATTCTAGGGTCATAACATCCCAGAAATTTGACATAATTTTTTTTCCTCGTAATTATTTGTTACTTTTGTACGATACTTATCTCCTAAACTGATTTATTATTTTTGTAAGATATGATGCATTATTTTTGTGAAAACTGATGCCCTTTTTTTAATTGTGCATGAAATAATTTTTTTCGAGTTGGCATGTTGATTTTATTGCAACTTTGTTGCTGATTTTGTGGTGTTCTATGATTTTTGTAGGTGCAAGTGTTTTTTGCTGCTAATCTTTGCAGTTGTGGAACAATATGTTTCAATTATTGGATCTAGCGAGATTGACTTGTTAAATTTGTAGTATTCTTCTTCGTAGGGACATCTTGTAATTTGATATAAAAAAATTTCCTCTTACTTGGTACTTTTTTGTAAGATACTTGTGTCCTAAATTGATTTATTACTTTTTGTGAGATATGATGCATTGTCTTTATAAAACTGATTCCCTTTTTTTTAATTATGCATGAAATATTTTTCTGCGAGTTTATTGTTGATTTGTTGCGAGTTTGTTGCTGATTTTGTGGTCTTTTTATGATTTTTGCAGGTGCAAGTGTTTTCTAGCTGCCAATTTTGTGCTGTCCCATATCAGTTTAGATGTTTTGGGAGTGACCTGAATCTTGTAATTAGTGTCTAGAAGTTGTTTTAAGTGGTGTATACATGGTACTAAGAGCCGGTTACGGTTACCCCGAGCACGATACAAATATAACTTTTTGTGAAATTATTTTTTCCACTTGCTTAACATTATGTATAACTGTTATGACTGATATCTATGTCTTAAAATGGTTTATTATTATTTGTAAGATATGATACACTACTATAAATACTGATGCTCTTTTCTTTAACAATTCAATGTCTGTGTAACAAATTTATGCATTGGAAAGTAAGCAGCCCACAATCTTAACATGTATGAATGTAACAAAGAAGTGTCAAGTCGACTGTATTCGATTTAGACATAATATAGTAGAACAAATCTCTTATAACTGAGAATGACCCAAATCCAAACACCCTGACGACCAGCATTACACATCTAGTTTTCAACGTTTACTATGGGTGCGCCTTTACTCAAGGATTTATTACGGGATATTTGTGATTGCGCTGGGTTCGATCTCAAAATTGTCTTCCACTGTCTTATCTAGTACATAAGCTGTTGCAGGAGTTCCTTTTGAATTACTCATTGTCTTGAGCTGAAATATGATCAAATAATCATATTAGATATACAAAATGCAAAGTGTAAACAACTATCAACATTCAGATTTGTAGCTAGTAATGGCATATACCTTTGCAACAAAAACCATCCATGTTATGGACATGAGGATAGAAACTCGATGAAATTGACACTATCGAAAGCGAACAAACCTACAAATAAAACCGATCCTTTAGATGAGTATATTTGATACAATTAGTGAACTTTAACAAAACATGGGATAAATAAGCGTACCATGGGCGACTAAATTATTTAAATTCTACCCGCACTTATCATGTTCGTGCTGTTTATCCCATGTCATACTCAGCAGCTTATCGGTCGGCTTGAGTTTAATAGGTGCCATCTCGGTAATTCTTCTTTGTGATGCTCAAGGACGACCCCTTTTCTCGTTTATCTAACAGTCCCTTACTATAATGCAAGTTTGGGTTATTCCTATCCATTGTCATTAAGTTACCATCAGTTTGCGCTTATAATTGGCACATTTCATATACTAGAGTTAAACTAGATCTAATCTAGTAAAAAAACTATAATTAAAGTAGCATGTACATTATAAATAGGACTATTTATAAAAGTTCACCAGCATGTACCAGAACCGTCTCAACCCAAGCCACTTCACGAGCGAGTGTTAGCAACTCCATTCCCAAGAAAGTTATATGATCTTTCCTTTTGCTCACTATCCCTCTCCTACAAATAACTGATAACAAGTAAATAAAACAAGACAAATAATTAACAAATTTACATTAATATTTTGTAGCATAAGTACACAAGGAAAACATACCTGATAAAGAAGATTGAAAGCTAATTATCTTGTCATTTATGTCGTCACATAATACACCCAGCTGATCCGAGTATGTAGAGTAAGAAAAAAAAGATGTACCAAGCCTTTGGTTCAAATCTGTTGATCTGCTACCATTAAATAGAAAGAGACATCAAAAATGTGCACAACGAATAAGGAATTCATTTGCAAATCAAATAAACCGAAAAGACACACTCAATGAGAAGTAGCATTTTGTTGAAGGCACTCAAAGAATAGAACTTCCAGTAGTGAACTTCTGAGGTGGTGTATCGACACCAATCTCACCATAATACCGAGCATCCAATTGGTGGTGAAAATATTTATCCCCATCTTGTTCTGGAATCATATAACTCCTGTAAGCTAAACTCACGCCAACATGACCAAAATAACTCACATAATAACTGAAGCATAATAAAGCACTAAAACCTCTACCCAAACAACAACAATACTTGAATTAGAACTCTTTGATACCAAGATAAACTAGGAAACCTGAAGAACGTCTATAAAACATCCAGAACACTTTATCAAGTATGTATACTTTGTTGCAATCCAAAAAACCTGACCCAGAATCACTAGAATGACCCAAATTCAAGCATATTAGTTGAATACTCGTACAAACTTCACACAGGTTGTCAATATGGCGATGTGGGCTGGGCAAGCGGGTACGTTGACACACAATAACTTTTTTTGAATTTATTTGATTAGTATAATTCATTTGCTAATTATGATTACGCAAGAATTGCTATTACAATAATAAATGATGCAGGAAGTTGATGCACTAAAATAAAATAAAAAAATGACTTTCAACCCATTTGACCCATTTTGGTTTTAGGCTATTGGCCACCTCTTTTCTTATTTGACCCGTATCAGGCCTTCAACTCCTTTCCAAATTTAAGCAAAGTCATTTTCAATTATAGATGCAACTACGTGAAGTAACTGTAGGAAGTAATCAACGTTTACTAAATCGCCTCAAACGAATGCACAAAATACCTTAAATGGGTGCACTAAAATATCTCAAACGGATGCACTAACTCATACTTTCATTTGTATGTGGTGCTAACTCATTTTACGTTACTGGCCTTAACTTTTTTAGACAAATGCATCTAGGGACTGATGAGTCTATATTCAAAGACGTAATATTAGAAAACAACAAATTATTAGATATGGTTATGTGTAGTTTTGTGTATTATAAGGGGGGGGGGTGGATTGAGACAAGTAAATACGATAGGTCTAAAAGAAACACACTGAAAAGTCCTAGAATACCAACTTTTGAGATGACAAGAAAGTTAAACGGGGGGGGGGGGGGGGGGGGGGGGTGGATTGAGACAAGTAAATACGATAGGTCTAAAAGAAACACACTGAAAAGTCCTAGAATACCAACTTTTGAGATGACAAGAAAGTTAAACCGAGGGAGACACTTTTTTGGTCGGTTGCATGCTTTACTATATCTTTTTATGTGTTCTGGTTGTTCGAAAAAATATGACATTTAAGGGATTCTTAAATGATTTCTAGACACAGGATCACAGAAAACATGTTACGTAAGGGCAGTATAACCATAGAGGTTGTGAGGATCGATCCCTAACTCACATGTTACATAAGGGCACTAAGCATAGCTAATTTCGAAGAGGCGACAAGATTGCACAACTCAAAGGTGTTCAGGTTGGACGAATCATGACCAAAAAGAAACGGGGTACATTGTTTGAACATGATGATCACCAAAGTTTACATAAAGCCTTAAATATATTACAATACAGACAAACAATGTTCCCTTGTGTCCAAGAGACGTACCATAGTATAAGTATCAACTAGACTTCCAAATATCCAACAAAAACAAAGTCTATAATCAACCCAAATATCACTAATAATACTCACTGATCCCTGATAATTAACCATTGGTGCCCTCATAATTACTCATCGATGACGAAACCACCTATCGGTCGTATACTATAACGAGTTTTTATAATGAGAATGACAACGAGTAAAAAAATTAACCTACAATTTTTTTATCATCTCATCTTTTCCCAAAGGAACAGTCTAATCATAAATTTTTATCATATAGATGCTTTATTTTCCCAATAACCATATCCTAAAAAGTACACAAATTATTATATTGTCAAACACCCCTAACGTTCGTTTAACAATCTTTATGTAGTATTGCATATATATGCTTTATTTTTTAGAATACAGATGCCGTATTTTATCTACAAACATATTCTCCTTTCATCAGATTTTATGATACCTGATCCCCTAATACAATCTTAAAACTGATGCCCTAGATACATATGCAGTAATTAAACAAACTAATGCCTTAACACAGTATTAAAACCGATGCCTAAAACAAACAAATTGATTCCCTAATACAATATTAAAACAAACGCCTTAAAAACAAACAAACTGATGCTTTAATATAATCTTAAAAAGGATGCTCAAACGTACTAGGCTGATGCACCAACTAGAACACACAAATGCAATGTCTTCAATAATACATACATTTAACCTGATGCAACAACTAAAACACACATATGCACTCAAATGTCTTATATCAAAACAAGTAAACATCAAAATTTAACACATCTGCATACCAAATTAGTGCACCGCATTTAAAAATTTTCATTCAAACATTCTATCAAACACCTGGTGTGCGATTATAACAAACATATAAATTTGATGTAATTTGATCAATTAACAAAGTTAATGCACTTACAAGTTATTTCTTGCTTTTGATTCTTCATTTTAGAATGATTATCGGTTTCAAGTTCTCCATTATTTCAATATTGTTGTATTCCATGAAGGTGGTGATCGCGGTGGTTTTAATGGTGGTTTCAATTGTGGTTCCGGTGATAAGTGGTGGTGACGGTGATCCGTCTGTGAACTTATCGATTTATTTGTATTTGTGATTTGTGAAAAGCTATCGGAAGTTGATCGAGAATTCGAGATATGAGTTTTGATCGTTGTGTGTAAATAGTTACTGGAATTTAGGTGTCTGAATAATATAGATCGGTGTGTTTGGATAGATGAATCGAACGAGTTTTAATGGTTGACAATATTACCCCCTCCGCTTTTTCTGTTATTTTCATTTTCTATCCCTGAAGTTTGAAATGTTTCAAAAGCTGCCATATAATTTGTTTTCTAAGTTTTCTACGAACATGAGGTTTTCTCTAGAACCCATCCCTATATATATATATATATATATATATATATATATATATATATATATATATATATATATATATATATATATATATATATATATATATATATATATATATATATATATATATATATATATATATATATATATATATATATATATATATATATATATATATATATATATATATATATATATATATATATATATATATATATATATATATATATATATATATATATATATATATATATATATATATATATATATATATATATATATATATATATATATATATATATATATATATATATATATATATATATATATATATATATATATATATATATATATATATGTATATATATATATATATATATATATATATATATATATATATATATATATATATATATATATATATATATATATATATATATATATATATATATATATATATATATATATATATATATATATATATATATATATATATATATATATATATATATAAATATATATATATATATATAGACTTTGGATCAAATGAGAACTTTTTAAAATTATAAAAATGAGAACCCAAGCAATTATCGACAAGTGAAATATAATTAATTTTAAAAATTGATAGTTAATGAAATAGTTAAAAGGGTATAATCGACATTTCACACCTACACTTTTCAATGGCCCTAATAACCAGCCTCGTATCTCTCTTTCATCTCATAGTCGATTTCAACCTTATCTTTATCCTCCCTCAAAAATCCCCATCGATTTGTAACCAAAAAAAATAATTCACCCCGTAACAACAAAAAGCTCCCATCGATCCATATTGAAAAACAGTTCTTGAGTCATCTTTACACATAAACCGAAATCATAAAACACTTTTTTCCGTTTTTCGCTTATGAACATAGATCTGATCTCCTCCCACCCATATCACCAGAAACTGGAACAACCATCATCACTCACAGCCCTCGTCAGTTACAAATCTACTTTCGTAGATGGGTTACAGATTTGCGCTTATTCCACCGCATTTTTGGTAAAGACGCCACGCATATGTCATAGACAAGACAATGATTCTTAAATGGAATGATGTAATTTATGTTTTATTATTTATTTTTAATAAATTTTATTTAGTACTCTAAATTATTAAAAAAAGTCATATTCTAGTAAACCTTCATTTATTCTAGGATGTACGTGTGATGTTTTCTTCGAAAGGTTTGATGTACCATGGTGTAGGTATCTAAGACGAGGTATCATAATGCATAATTTATTTTTTTATTTTCGAGGCGAGGTGTCGTGGTGCATTGGGTATTTTCGAGACGAGGTATCACGATGCATCAGATATTTTCGAGACGAGGTACCACGGTGCATCAATTATTTTCAGTTTTCGAGACAAGGTATCACGGTGCATCAGGTATTTTTGAGACGCGGGTACCATGATGCATAAGTTATTTTGAAGATAAAGTACCACCACCATCCATATAAAAATAGCCTTGTTCTATAAAAAATGTACCACCATCATATGTATATTTTGTATCAGTTTTGAAAAAAAATAGTTGTGTACGAGTACTAGTAAGATTTTTATCTTTTTTGATTTTTAGGAACGGATGTTCATATTATCGAAGGATATGTATCCGTTTATGTTATTAGTTCGATGTGAGTTTGTATATTTTATTGGTTTTTGTGTATCAAATTTTGTATATGTATCATTAAATTGGCGATTAGATCTGGTTTAGCTATGAATATTTTTGTATATTTATTGAATTTTGAAAAGTTAAATAAAATAAAAACCTGTTGACGGTGTACCAAGAATAGTTCAGAAAGTCCAAAGACGTTGACCAGATTTTAGTTTAACACCCAAAACACCCTTCTCATTATACTTATTTACTATATTGCCATTCATTATGTATAAATCTCATCAAAGACTTATCGATTGATCTTATGGCTGTAATTGGTTCTCACTTTTACAACTTTTAGTTTTCTCTTACAATAACCTTCCTCTCTCTCTCTCTCTCTCTCTCTCTCTATATATATATATATATATATATATATATATATATATATATATATATATATATATATATATATATATATATATATATATATAGGGATGGGTTCTAGAGAAAACCTTGTGTTGATAGAAAACTTAGAAAACAAAATACAGGGTGCGTTTTGAAACTTATTAAAATAGAGGGTAACAAAATGAAATTTTATGAAAATCGGAGGGGTTGGATCTGCCAACTGCCCATTCTCATTTGGTTAAACATGATCTAACATACACACACTTCACATATCATATATTTTTCTCCAACCACCACACTTGTTCCATGGTTCCGGTAACCGGCGGCGTATCCACCGTCACCAACACATTTACGCGGTTGATATCATCTGGTGCCGTCACTATCCTCCTTCCAATAGAAAACCTTAAAAGAACACATACATTCCGGTCCACGTCATCATCCCACCACAACAATAGCAGGTAACATCTTTTAACTCATTTCAATTAATTTCAATTAATTTTAATTAATTCCAGTTCATTATTATAAATATTGTTTAATTTTGTTTGTTTCGGTTGATGTAGTGGTTTTGATTGATTAAATTAGTAAATATGTGAACAATTAAGGTCTTGATTCGGTTTTGGGGGATTTAGCGTTTCAAGTTGTTAAAATAAAAAATACATCGAATCGATGTGATTAGACAAATTTGAGAAAACAATATTGAAAAATCGTGTTTATTAAAGTTGCACATCAGATGTTTGATGAAATGTCTGAATGATATTTATAGTTGCAATGCATTAAATTGCAGCATACGTGTTTATTATTGAATAATGTGACATATTCGAGAAAATGCGTATGCGTTGGAGAAGCAAGTACATTGATTAGTAATAGTGAACATGAAACGTAGAGGTGAAAAAGTAGGTTGGTCTAGCGGGAGGGGTAATGGCTCAAAACGAGTTATCGGTGTCGCATGATAATAGACATGTCGCGTTGTGTTGCCTGTAGACATTTTGTGTTTCCATTGTGTTCATATTTTTCCTTAGCGCTTAACATGTTACCTTTTAAGTTAATTTTGCTATAATTAAATGATTAGAGGCTGTGAACCGTTATTATACTTTGGAGACTTTCATCATCTTTGCTCATTTTTGCCCTTATAACCAGTTGGCCGCCACCCTCCTAATATCTGATAATTGAGGTTCTCAAGACCTTGGTGACGTGTTAACTGTCGAGATGGTCTTTGGAAGCTGAAGATGTTGGAGTCGAGTAGTGCATATTCAAACTTAGGCATGGATTCTTTTTCAGTTAGACATTGATATTGTCAAGGTTACACTTCTTCAACCTTTCTAATTTTCTTTTTCCTACTAGTATAAATATGATAACCAAAACACTTAACTGAAGATAAAGGTTAAACCTTTATAGATTTTCGAAAATTCACATTTTTTGGAAGATAAATCACTAACAGAAACTTTATGATTTTTATGGCTACATTTTAGTGCATCCGTTTTAACCTTTTTAGTGCGTTCATTTGGGTATACCAGTACATCCGTTTATATGTATATTAGCAAAACGTTTAAAATGGTTGCACCTCCCACCAATACCACACGACAGTTATGTAAGTCACCACACCAGTAACTTCTTTTCATGTTTTAGTAGCAGAGTCACCGGTCACATCCAAGATTTCCTATATTTGTTTGCTAGTGGACATACAACTTGTAAGCTTTATATGATATTAGAAGTCAAGACTACATATTTTTTGCTATTGTTGCTACAAGTAAATTCATTGCTGATTTGGATCCACAACATTTTATGGCATATCCTTTTGTTACTAAAAGGTATGTCTAACCTTCATAGTAGGCGAGTTTAGATTTTTGTATTACGTCATCACCTTTTTTAATGCATCGGTTCGATTTTTTTAATGCATCGGTTTGATTTTTTGTTTAATGCATCGGTTTGATTTTTTGTTTAGTGCATCAGTTTGATTTTTTGTTTAATGCATCGGTTTGATGTTTTTGTTTAACGCATCGGTTTGTATATTTTATTGCATCTGTTTGCCTAATATGTGGTGATTATGATGTAGGTGGTCAAACAGAAGCCGGATGTATCAATGATCAAACCCTTGAGTTCATTAAAAGGTCATCTTTACTTTCCTTGAATTTTATATGATTAATAATGGTAGAATAATAAAACCAATCAAACTTCACCGTTTTATCGGTTTAAAACTCATAATGTTTGTTTTTATATGGTCGTTTGAACAGGTTCCTTCTAAACAATAACATAGATGTTTTACCCTAGGTGGACCGGCTAGATACATATATGGTTAATACGTTGGATAGGAAAGTTGTATGGTCTCTATAACGGGTTTAATTGATAAGCTTTTTAAATATAATATTGTACATAAAGGTCACATGTACAAAAATCATTTGTTCGTTAAATTCAATATGTTAATATCAGATTATTTTAAATAGTTGGTTATTATCTAAATTCATAATATGTTTGTTAAATTTAGGGTATGTTTTGTTAATCTTAAGGAATCTGTTAATTAAATTTTATTGAATCTATTAGTAAAAATTGCGACATCTGTTTGTTAAAATTTATGCTAAGATGGTTGTGCCTCAATGTATTGTATCCTTGTGTTTAATGAAATATTTATAAATAGTTAACCTTTTCTTATATGGACTAATCATAGGTAAGGATCAACGACTTTGGATTGTAGACAATTTTATAGGGAGGGGGGGTAGGGGGAATGGTTGCCATAATGTTATTCTCAACTACCTCGACCTATAACTCAAAGGTTAAAAGCCAAAACTGGAATAAGTGTTATATTTTTACGAGCATCAGTGTTATATCGGGCGTCAGTGTTACATTTTTTACAGGCATCAGTGTTATATTTTTACGGACATTAGTGTTATATTTTTACGGGCATCAGTATTATAACTCATCAGTGTTATATGTTTATAACTCATCAGTATCCATTTGCTAGTTTACTTTGAATAGTAAGTTATGGTGTTTCTGAAACATAGAATATATTCCATGGTACTCGCTCGTCTGATAATATAGAATATTGGGAATTAAGGTTAAGGGAATTCCTGCATAACAATGATAAAAAAGAGCTGGTGTCGAGGGAAAAAAGGAGATATATGATTATGAGCAGTTAATTACTTTAGTCTAGACTGCTTTGGTCAAAGCTTGCAAAATGCTTAAATTTGTATACTTGTGGCCCTAGATGCAGGGAATGTTGATATTTGGTTTTATGGAATTCTAGTATACTGTCTGAATTTCTGTTTTTCTAAACCAAGACATGTAAGTGACTTTGTTCTGAAATTTATTTTCTTAGTTTCAGGTGCAAAAGATTCAGATCTTTACTCCCAATATAGGAGTTGTATATAGGTAAGATTATATTCTAACTAAATATATTTCACATGCGTACTGCTTGTTGGTGGTAGTATATGCATTTGATCCATCAACGGTCTTACTGATGTATGATGTATTCCCACACATCGACCAAGGTTCATGAGGTTTGAATGTTTATAATTTGCTTGACTTGGAAGCTCGAACTTTGTAGAGGATATGACTACTGGTGTTATGATATTATGGAACTGCCATTGGTTTGAAGTATGAGCACTCATATAAACTTTGTATGCCATGTTTTAAATCACTATTTCATGGTATATATCTTTTCTTATGCAGTGGAATGGGGCTTCATTCTCGAGTTATAGTCAGGAAGAGTATTAGGCAGACCAGTACCATCGGTCATACAAGGTACTTCTTTTATTCCTATTAAATTTCCACCTGCTACTGCCTTCTAAAAGTCTGTTTAGTGGTATTACACCAGTACATGTTTGTAAGTTTAATTAGAATATTAAATCCTAGTTTTAAGATTTATAATTATAAAGCAGCAAACACGTAAGTTAAATGTTAAGCTAGGCCTTTTGGCCTTTCACTGCTTGTTGATATTTATGATCACAAGGATCTTTTCGTAGTGCATTCGTTTAAAAACTAAATATATTAATTGGTCTTAGCCAGCTGAAGTACGGAACTTGGGTAACTAATTTGGTTTGGGTCGTGTATCTTGTAGGTCTGCAGAAATATGCAACACGCATTTGGTGTGGAAGTGTTGTCTATGCTATGAAATGAGTTGTGTAATATCTGAACAATAGGGTTTAGTTATCAGATTCAGCCGAATTGTATGCGATTGTGATTATCACACTTTATAGAATTTTGTATTTGAGCCAACTGATTATAAGATCCACTACAGAGTCATGAATTAAAATTAATAAAAAAATCTGGCATGTTGTGAATTGGGCAGGCTAAAATTGATCTCTTCAAGTCTTCACTGGTTGTCGTTGTTGCTGCAAATTCTCCAGCTATAGACTCTTTTGCAAATTCTAAAAACGTTCTCCAGCCATACCATCGTATTATGCCCCGCATCACTAATCTGAATCTACATCATGGACTATTGATAAAAAAACTCTTTGAGAGCGTTTCTATCAATGTTTGCGTGGGTAAGTTGCAGGCAGACGAGTTGGCTTATTTCTTTGTGATCTTAGCAACCTAGTAATACTCCAGCTCGTTTTCGAGTGTGTAAGTTGCAGGCAAACGAGTTGGCTTATTTATTTGTGATCTTAGCAACCAAGAAATACTCCAACTCGCTTTCGAGTTACTTTTATGTGTTTTTTTTTTGTATAGAAGCATGGAAAAATATGTTCAATTTTCCTTCTTTTCTTGTTTACTGGTCAGGTTATGATTTTGTCAGTTGGATTAATTTTATACTTTTTGGTACAATATTTATTAAGTAAAATCACGAGTTATTCATACTTCTCTTTTTTTTGAGTTTTTTAGTAAATCAATTAGAAAAGAAACAAATATGAAGTACGTCGTTCGTATATGATTATTGCAAACAAGCTTCCTTTTTGGAAAGGCGCAAATAAACTTTTAAGGTAACGGTCAGAGTTAATTTGAAAAATTAGATATCTTAAATAGGAATTCAGAGAAAAGAAAGGTTAGGTAGTAGAATGAGAGAAAGTAAGAATGAGTAAAATATATGAAATTACAAAATTATCCCTTAAAGAATGAAAGAAGTTTCAATCCAGTCCCTGGAGTTTTATGGAAAAACAAGGAGGGGAAGGAGTTTTAATCCAAGGGTGGGGAGGAGGTTTTCTAGGTTTTCTTTTGAGATTAAGTTTTCTCTTGATCCCATCCCTATATATATATATATATATATATATATATATATATATATATATATATATATATATATATATATATATATATATATATATATATATATATATATATATATATATATATATATATATATATATATATATATATATATATATATATATATATATATATATATATATATATATATATATATATATATATATATATATATATATATATATATATATATATATATATATATATATATATATATATATATATATATATATATATATATATATATACATATATATATTATTATTAATTAATATATTATTAATATTACCTTAATTTTCCCTAATTTATTTCAGCGCCTAAAGTCTTCTAAACCTTAAAACTGTAAACTAGTCAAATCTACGCGTATACCATAAAAGACGTAAAACATACAGTTTTATGAAAACTCTTGAAATAAGTTATTAACTAATTAACTAAGTCCAAAATGACTTAAAACTAACCCATAAATTATTCCCGAAACTAAATCCATAGTCCGTGACCTCTAAATGCTAAACCCTAAATCGTAAAAATACGATTTACTATAATACATATACGTATACGTAAAAACACCAAAATAATTCCATTTCGTTTCACAGTCACTATATTGCGAACTTATGATCATGAAATAAACATACATCGATTCGTATACAGAGTACCCCGTACCCTTGAATGATGTACAAACCACCCTCCATCCACCCCAAATAATCACGTAAGCACATAAAACACATAGTAACATAAAATACCCTAAAAATAAGACTAAGTGACGAACCTCAAAAACCTGGGTTGTCACAAATACCTTTTCTTTTATTTTCTTTTGACGGAGACAACCACTAGACCACTTTGCACCACAATTAATCCAAAAAAACATAGTAGGTATTTCATCAATAGCGCCCACACTTTTTGATGCCCTCCAAGCACTTCTCAAACTTTGTTATCAAAACAAGAAATATAGAAATTCTTTGTACAACACATTATTTTTTTAACATGCACAATGGTACCGTGCTCATCCCTACTATATGTTATATTTCAATTTTTTTTTAAAAAAATCTACTCTTTCTTACAAATACTACATAAAACTCACCATTTAACATCTACAAACACATTCTTCACAAAAAAACTAAATACTTTAAACCGTGATGGACGAGTATGAGTTTATATTTTCCCGAAGATAATGGAGAATAAATCCCTACAAAATGTGAGTTTTGTTATGAAAGCCACATCGTTTAATAGGCGTCAACGACAAAGTAATCAAGTGCCGAGAGCACTGGTGTACAGAGATCGTTATGACGCTCATTACCATTTGATTTCTGACTTTTTTTCGAGCATCCACAATACGATGACTACAAATTCCAGAAGACGTTTAGAATGGCTCGTCCCCTTTTTAACTGGATAGTTAGTGAGGTAACCGCTCATAATCCTTAAGTTACTAAGAACGTCGATTGTACTAGGAACATACACATATCATCGTTAGTCAAATGCACATCTGTAATTTGTCAATTGACTTATGGGATTGGTCTGGGTTTTCTAGATGAATATTTTCAAATAAGTGAGAGAACTTCACAGGAAGCTCTTGGTCATTTTTTGCACTTCTGTCATGGACGTGTTTGGTCTTGAATATTTTCCGAAACCCACGGTCACTGATGTTGAAAAACTTTATCGACATCACGTAGAAAACACATGGGTTTCGAGGGATGTTAGGAAGCCTTGATTGCACAATTGGGAGTGGTTTGGTTGTCTGAACGCCTTTTGAGGGCAATATGTTAGACGTGATCACGGTTCGAATCCGTTTATTTTATTGGAAGCTGCTGTGCCGCAAGACTTATGGATAGGACATGCTTTCTTTGGTGTTGTTGGATCCAACAACAACATCAACGTTTTATACCAATCTTCTCTGTTTAACGATTTCAAGTCCGGACGAGCACCAAAGATTATGTTTGTGTCTAACAGTGTTTCTTACCCTTGGAGATATTATCTCGTGGATGGGATATATCAGGAGTTGGTGCCACTTGTTAAGACAATACCAGAACCGACTGATGATGACCGCAAACGATTTTTGTATAAGAAAAAAAAGGTATCGACAAGGAAGGATTTGGAACGAGCTTTTGGTGTTTTGAAAAAGAAATGGGCAGTAATAGCCACTCCTACTCGAGCAATGAGAAAAGAACGAATTCGTAATAAGGTGTACACATGCATAATATTACATGATATGGTTCGAAAATACAAACGACGTGCAATTTCTCCCACATTGTTCCCAGAGGAAGAATACCAACCGGAGGACATTGTCCGAAACGATGAGAAAATGCGAGCAGTTATGAGGTACATACGATCGACACAAACACATCATAACCTTCGAGCTGATTTAGTTGACACTTGTATCCTAATGCTAATTTGTAGTTTTAGTATTCGGGTTTATGTGATGTTTTTAATTATTGAATAAAAGTTTTAATGTTCGAATAAAAGTGTTACGTTTACGTTTGTAACTTACGAATTAAAGTAATTAAAATAGTCAATAAGATTGAAAGATTAGTTAAGTAAATTGTTAAAGAAAGTTGAAGTGACGCTGACATAGATGATTGAGTTTGATACCATTCCTTAGGCTGGGGGAGTGGGCAGAAAAACCCACAGGTGGGTCTGATTTGCCAAAAACCCACGCGTGGGTTGCGAGTAACCTCACAATTCCACCTCAAAAACCCACGCGTGGGTTGAAGTTTCCAGGAAAAAAAAGTCGCTACAGGTGAGTTTCTCACCCTTCACACTACCCCAAATCTTTCTTTTTTTATCCCCATTTATTTCTATATAATCCCCATTTTCACTTTTTTTTTCATAAGTCTCATTTCATCTTCTTTCTCATTCAAAAAAATCATCTTCTTCCCTCAACATACAACAATGTCCGGCCAACAAACCCCACAATCCGACAAACGCCGCCCACGTAGAAATTCGACCGCCTCTCCACCTACAATTACTGGAACCTTTGATCTTAACAACCCGTCACCATATCGACAACCAAACCCATATAATCAACCTTATCCAAACCAACCTTACCGTAACCCTATGCCGGCACCGATACATCCACCGCGAGTCACGCCGGGTGGAAATCAAATCGCGTTACAATTTGTAGTGGTAGTTTTTCTTTTACTTTGTATCGTTTTTATTTTCGGCATTTTACGTTTTTATTTACCCGTGTATCGTATTTTATTTTATGAGATAAAAGTTTCAATTTATGAATAAATTAAGTAAAAATGATAGTGGAAAGATGATGTGGAGGTGGGGTGGTGGTTTTTGTTTTCTTTTCTTAGTAATTTTGAAAAGTGAATTTTGAATAAGTTAATGAGAGGAAAGAAAAAATTAAGATGTCGCTGAGCTGACGATGAGTTTTTAGTCACCACACCCCAGACTTATAGTAACTTAACACCAATTAATTTGTCTTAAATGGTTATGAATTTCATGTGAAATGACTAACATCTCTTATCCACTCAAGGTGTGATTGGTGATCCCATGATCCGACGACGTTTTGTCACACGTAGTCATGTACACTATCATTCGCATATTTCAAGCATCTTGTGACATCTGGGTCTTTAAGTCGTGGACATACTGACAAAACATTGACAACACCTTCTACTATTCTATAATAACATAAATACACCTTTTATTTTAATTTACATCTTTTCTATTTTTTAAACTTTAGCCACATCTTTTACGTTTTAACACTCGCTAACACAATGTTGTTAGCAAAATGGATACATCGTGCTAGAATTCAGATGAATATATACCTTTAGTATATAATTTTAACAAAAAAATTTTAACTACTTATTCTTTCATAGAAAATAAAAAGCTTTTAACAAAGTTCTCATATACAATAAATCGTAAAAGGGCAAAAAAAAAAAACATACAATCGCGACAAAAATTCAATCATTTTTCTATAAAAGACACAAATATATATATTTTCGGCGAAATTTTTTTCGCTGTTTTTTTAGTTATGTCTGAAAAAGTCATATGTAATTCGCATCACAAATTATATATGTTTTCAGAAAATTGAAAAAAATTATTCGAAAGTATATGCATGTACCCTTTATAAAAAATGATTTAATTTTCGTTACGATTATATGTGTCGTTATTCGTAACGATTATCTGTTTGTGATATTTTTTGTTTTAAAAGCGAAAGTTGGTTTTTTTTATTATAAAAAATAAATGACCGAAATTGATTTATTATACCTATGCTAAATATTGGATCTATGTTAAACGTTTGCCCACAGTGCCATGATACATCGTGTGATAAAGATGTATTTTTATTGTATATGTGGACTCATAACATCACACTTTTAAATATACTAACAGAAAAAGAGTTTTCGATGCTACAAAAGTTTCATATCATAAGACCGTTTGCTAACGTGAGAACACTTTTTATTCCGACAATTTTGTGAGTGATGTAAAAACTTTAATTAGAATCAACTTCTGCCTAGTAGAGTTGGTATCATTCCCTTTTCTTAAATGTCTAATTGACCTGTTAATAAGGGTCCTTGGAGAATATGATGAGGGTTTAATTACAACTCTTAGCTAATTAGGTCGCTAAAACATGAGCTGATTGCGTGAGGCCTAGTCCTTGAGAAAGGGTCAGGATCTTTGGAAAATAGTTTGATTGACATTAAAAGATGCATGGATTAGAGTGTACTTACCAATTTATACGTTTTGAACAAGGTTGTCAAGATCCCGATCTTGATCTTAGGATCTTACGATTTTACAATATTATAAAGTAAAAACTATCCGGATCTTACGTAGGATCTTTGCATGCATAAGATCTTATAGGATCCCGATCTTAATCATAGGATCTTAGAATCTGTTACGATCCGATCTTACTTTTTCTCGAACGACAAACTAAAAATCTACAAAGTTATAGGTTATATTTTGAATAATCTAAAAAAAACATGTAAATCTTCTTAAATATTTCATAATCATAATTTAGGACGGCATTTCTATGAAATATTCGTATAATTTTGTGTTTACTATGTACATTAACTTGTAAATTTGTAAAATATTACAAAGACTACTAGGACCTTACGATCTCGATCTTGCAAAGACGAAAACGATCCTAGGTAACATCCCGATCTTGAAAACGTTGGTTTTGAAAAAATATCACAGGGACCATAAAATCCATTTCATAATACTAAAAGCCCCAAAAAGAAACAACACATGTCCCCACATATTTACCAACCAACTTACCACTCATCACAAATTTCACATTTCACTCCAAATCCCAAAACTAACTAAAAATCCAATTTTCAAATTTCACACAAATCAGGTAAACCATAAAATTCATCAAATCCTTAACTTCAACAACTTACTACTTTTAATTTATCTTTTCATAAATTTGTAAAAAAAAATAAAAAATCTTTCCATAAATAACTTTGACACACTTCAACTGTCGGTGCAACAACTAAATTTCTTGATTTGATTTTCAGGAGATGTCACAAGACGACGTCGTTTCATTGGAGTTACCTGCTCCTCAAGGATGGAAGAAAATGGTTTGTTTATTTATTTATTTTTAATTAAAAAAAATTGAATTGGGGGTTTCTTTGTTTTTGAGAATTTGGTTAAATTGAGATATGGGTATTCAAATTGGGGTTTAATTAAGTAGGAATTTGATGGGTTTGGGTTTAATTGTGTTTAATTTGGTGGGTTTTTGAAAATTAGGGTTTTGGGTTTAATTAATTGAGGGGTTTTGTTGGGTTTGTGTTTAATTTTGTGGGTATTTGAAATTAGGGGTTTTGGTTGGGTAAATATTGTTAATTTGATGAAATTAGGGTTTTGAAAGTGATTAATTTGTGCTATTTGATTACATTTGCTGTTTAGTTTTGTGAATTTGGTTTTTAGATGGGGGTGTTTGTTTCGGCTTATATAATGTAAGCGCATTTCGGCTTATATTTCATAAGCCCTAATTTTTGTGGCTTATTTGGTGAGTTCTGGGCTTATATAAGTTTATTACGTATATCATACTGTAATAAGTTTATTTAAGCCCATAAGTCTCAAGATAAGCCACAAAAATTGGGTTTTATGAAATATAAGCCAAAATCTGGCTTATTTTCGGTTTATATTTCATAAGCCTTAATTTGTGGCTTACTTTGAGACTTATGGGCTTATATGAGTTTATCATGATACAATAAACTTATATAAGCCCATAAGTCTCCAAATAAGCCACAAAATTGGGGCTTATGAAATTTAGGCCGAAATGGGTTTATGTTTCGTAAGCCAAAACAAAGACCCCCTTAATTGGGGGGATATATGGGTTTTAAAATTGGGGCTTATGAAATATAAGCCGAAATGGGCTTATGTTTCATAAGCCAAAACAAACACCCCTTTAATTGGGGGGATTTATGGGTTTTCAAAATTAGTATTTTTATGTGGTTTGTCGAGTTTGTTTGAATTCATTGGTTATGGTTTTGGGTACATTTCAGATTTGGTAAACTTGGATTTTGTTGGCGAAAAGTAGAAAACTTTGTTTGCTTGAGTACATTGCTAATTAAGGGTTTTCTAATTTAGTTAGGCGACTTCAGTTGTTATAATATTTAGTATGTACTTGAGTTGTTTGAGTATAAATAGAAGGTTGGTGAGGTTTATGTTTTATACATGTAACTAATGGACTTCAGTTTTGTTTAAATTTGTTTCGTTTCACATATTGGCTATTATCTTTGGAAGTTTGTTTTGTAGTTTTCCTATTGCCTGTATATCTGAAATGAAATAGTTGTGAACAAAGTAAAACTATATACAGAAGGTTGAGTATATATAAAATAAGTTTGATTACAGTTTTTGTGTATGGCTTTTCTCTGTTGTTCGATACTTCAGTAGGTATCATTCGAAATTAATCGATTGCACTGAAAAATGTGGTAACACTAGGTTCTTATCCGCTGAAAATCATTGACAGTCAGTTACTAGTTTGTTATAATCTCATAGTTAGTTTATATGATACATGTTTTATTATCCACGACGACATGTCTACTGTTTGAAAATGGATTTTTTTTGTAATTTATTATGTGTGTTTCCATTGTATAGTTATTGCTTTGCTTCATAGGAAGAGTACAATGTTCAAACTGTAGTAAGCCCGGATGAGAAGATTATACCGGGCCTTAGTTTTTTGTATTATTTTTTCTTGAAATTTTCATCTATTAGGCAAGAAATAATTGAATCTAGAGCACGTGCAGTTATGCCCTGGACGACTAGGTTTCTTACTTTCTTATAACTCATGTTATATAGTTAGATTGTATTGCAATGATTGACTTGTGATATAATTGAATGGTAGTGTTTGTGTTTAACTATTTGGTGAAACACTTAACGTACCCTTCCATGGCTCATGTAGTGCTTGCTAAAGAAAGGAGGAACACCTGGGAAGAACGAAACCATTTTCACTGCACCAACAGGGGAAGAGATCAAAACGAAGAAGCAGCTGACGCAGTATCTGAAGTCAAACCCAGGGGGACCCAAGATCTCAGAGTTTGACTGGACCAGTGGCGAGACTGCAAGGAGGTCTTCAAGGATCAGTGAGAAGGTAAAGTCAGCTCCTCCACCAGCAGAACCCGAGCCGGTCAAGAAACGGTCCAGAAAGTCGACATCTGGAAAGAAAGAGAAGAAAGAGAAAGAAGACGTCCCTGAAGAGAAAGACGAAGAAATGCAGGAAGCAGAAAAGACCGAGAAAGATGATGAGAAGCCAAAAGAAGATGAGAAGCCGAAAGACGAAGAAATGCAGGAAGCAGAAAAGACCGAGAAAGATGATGAGAAGCCAAAAGAAGATGAGAAGCCAAAAGAAGATGAGAAGCCAAAAGACGAAGAAATGCAGGAAGAAGAAAAGACCGAGAAAGATGATGAGAAGCCAAAAGAAGATGAGAAGCCAAAAGAAGATGAGAAGCCAAAAGACGAAGAAATGCAGGAAGAAGAAAAGATCGAGAAAGATGATGAGAAGCCAAAAGAAGATGAGAAGCCAAAAGAAGATGAGAAGCCAAAAGACGAAGAAATGCAGGAAGAAGAAAAGATCGAGAAAGATGATGAGAAGCCAAAAGAAGATGAGAAGCCAAAAGACGAAGAAATGCAGGAAGAAGAAAAGATCGAGAAAGATGATGATCAACCAAAAGAAGATGAGAAGCCAAAAGAAGAGGCCGGTGAGAAGTTAGAAACTTCAGACGTACCCTCAGTGGAAGTGGCCAAGCCAGCAAATGAGATCAATGATGAGTCAAAGAAAGAGGTTGACAAAGAAGTGCGTGAAATCCCAGAAGTACCCTCTGAAGAAGTACCTAAGCAGGTTAATGTGGTCAACGAAGATCTGGGCGAGCTTAATAAGCAAGAGGAAGAAAGTGCAAAAGAGGTCAATGAAGAAGCATGTGAAATACCAAAAGTGCCCTCATCAGAAGAAGGTGAACCTGCAAAAGAAGTGAATGAAGAAGTCCTTGAAAACCCCATAACGCCTCCACCAGAGGAAGTAACCAAATCTGTCACTGAAGAAGCTGCCCCTGTTACAAAAGTGGAACTAGGAGAACCAACTGCATCTGAGAATGGCTGTTCGTCAGTGGAAGCCAACGAAGTCAAGCCTTCATGGGAGGAGATAAAGATAGAATGAGAGATGGTGTCGCGTATTCTTCATCTTTTATGCTAAATGGAACATTTCTGCTATAATCCCAGCCTTTAATCTGTGATAGAAATTAGGAGTCTTGAAAACTTTAGCTTTAGCAAACACCAAAGGGACTCAAATAACATTTGTCTGTCGTGTAGTTGGCCCTCTTGAGTGCCTTGTTGTGTCTACAGGGAAATTCTAGGTTACAATTGTCATGTTTATCTCTGTATCATTTGTAATAGGTCTTTTAACTCTAATGAACTTTTTTTAATTCTTGTATCTGGGAGTCTTGTTGTTCGATATTTGTCACAAATGCATAATCCTTCATGACTTTAGGCAATTTCCAGTTACGCGTGTCGTTTTGAACAAACTATAAGAAAAAACGGTATCTTGCAAACTCATAAGTTTTACATGAATGGATGTGGTTCGTTATATATTATCACAGCGATACAGATGAATCTTGTCACAGACATATAAGCAAATTCATTAAATTACAGTAATAATTTGGGAAAAAAAATTGGAAGAATCCTAAATCGCTCTTTCGCTCAAAGGCCTTTAAGTTGTCCAACCAAACCAGTTAGTGTAGTCCACTTCTCAAATGCAGTTGCAGAGTCCACAAAAGCTAATTTTGAGGCTTCTATGTCATTCTTCGTCACTGCATCACATAAAAAGTTACAAACGATATTCATAAAACATGATCCCAGGTAATTAACCTTTCTGCATCAGTAAGAACTCGAATGTACCTGATGAGTACAAAGAAGTCAAAGACGAGTTGAATGTTTCCACTTGAGACACCTCTTCAGGGCTTGAGCTCAACTGTAACAAAAAAGCCAATCATCAATACAATATTCGGTGAATATTCTGGATTTGCAGTTTTACTATGTGCATTTTGGGTCAAGAGGTAAACGCAAGCACAAAGCACAATTCGCAGCAGGAAAACCTTAGAAGTAAAAGAAATAGGACCTGTGAAAGAGCCGCGTTAGCCTTCTTGAGCCAGTCTGCATCAGTGGTTTGACCAAGGACCGAACCAGCTGATGGTAGATCATTGTTCTCTATGGCTTGTCCTACTTTGCTAAGCTTGTATATAACATCTTGCAGATATTCTGCACCATTCACCAATTTATTCAAGATCAACTACAAAGTTTTTTTTTTATCAATATTTATGCAGGCATTACTAAATCCGAATGAGTCATTGCAAATATATCAGTCACAATCATTTGAATAAAAATCCTAAAGCTTCTAAAGTATGCTACTTTTCAAAGCTAAACCGAATTATAACGGTCACAAATACTACAATGGAATATATATAGCTAGTTAGGCTCTACTGTATAATTTTCGGCTTTTCGCACAGGGTCCCCAAAATCTGCAGAACTAAGTAACTAACCTTTGTCTTTGTTAGAAGAATTAAGAACAGTTTGCTTCTCAATCCTCTTCTTTCTATCTTGTTTCACTTTTTCCATAAGCTCCAAGTCATCATCAGCTTCCAAAATGGCTGCATTGGCATTATTTCCACTTAAGGAAAGTAGAAAAAGTGAAGAAAGGCTTATGGATAGGTTTCTCTTGGAGATAAGTGGCTGACAATTTGGTAGCTTTGCATTGCATACTACTTTACACACATTAGTTCCCTTGATATTATGTTTCTGAGATGTTAAAGATGATGATTGGAGAAATGTGGTTGGATTGGAAAGAAAACTAGTTGCCATTTTGACACTTTTTTTTTTATAAAAAAAGTTTGGTTAGTTTTTGTTTTGTTTTTATGTTTTTGTGTTGTGTTTTGTAAACTGTGGGGTTGATAGAGAACCAAGAGAAGTATATAAAGGATAAGATATTGGATGTCTTGATATTCCTTTTATTTTAAGTGCAATCTTTTTTTATTTGCATATTTTTTTATAGAAAAAAAATATATTTGACCACCCACATAAGTTTGGGTAGGGTGTTTATAATTTGAGTTCGAGTTTATAAAAATTTTATTTTTTATTTTTACGAATATCCGATTATTAAGAGAATCTTAGCAAACTGTCAAGAACTAAGCAAAAGCTTTCATTATAAAAAAAACTCGAAAGAGTAGAGTAACCTAAATAAAAATTAGACACTTCTTTCTTATTTTCCTAAACAAATATAAGAAACAAAATAATACAAAATAATTAAATTATATTTTTTATTTATAAATCCCTGCATCATTCAATGACATTATATAAACGATAAATGACTTATATAACATTATATAAGCCCAATATATAAGCTTAACCAAACACCCGACTTACCTTTATAAATTTAAATAAGGGTGTAATTCCAAGCTCTCGTATGTCTATGAGACTCACAATCAGACGTCGCACCTTAGTAAGCTTTCAGGAAAGTATAATCTTTTGATTTTTCCAGTTGTTCATTCCCGAGGAGAGGAAGAAGCAGATAAAGCAAAGGCCTCCTCTTTTAGATCGCTCTTTCCGAAGTGACAAATTGCATGTAGAGATCCATAGGGGCTTATAGTGAATTTGAACATAGGTTATATTTTTCGACTTGTTTTTAGAATTGCGGTTATGATATTGGCGCTTAATCAACATATTTTCTTTTTAAGTTAGTACAAAAAAAGCTACTAAAAGAGCTACATGAGAAGCGTGTCTTGGTTAATTTGTTTTCTTCTTCATCATGAGTTTTTATTTTATTTTAAGTATAAGGTAAACTGTAAAAATGTCTCTTGCGAATTCCGCAAATTTACTACTGAGAGCAAACTACAAGCATTATTGCCACTATATTTTAAAATCCCGTGCAATTTTACCACCGAGCTGATGATTTTTTACTTTTGCTAACTTTTTCTGTGATCTACCCCTCATGTGCCATACATATGAGGGTATTTTCGGCATTTCAATTCACCCTCTTGCACCAACCATTCTTTTTTATGCAAATTTTTTCCTGAAATGCTTTCTTCCCCATTTATTCTTCTTTCGCATTTAAATTTTTCCAAAACACCACCACCACCGCCATCCACCAACACCACACACCGCCATTGTTACTGTAGCAACATCAATTTTATTAAAAAATACCAATAATAATAATGATAAATTCCAAATCTGCCACATTAATGATATATACTACGGTAGTAATTTTTTTAAGTGATCTTGAGCTCGGTATCTCTTTTTTGTTGCCATATACCTAATATAATGGTATTTGATGTGAGCCAAAACGGGGAAGGTCAACGAAATGTTACATGGTTATGGCATGGGTCAGGAAGCACTCAAGTGTCAAATGAATACTAATTTGGTGTCTGGTTGTGATATGTTTTTAAGCTTTGCATTGCTCAAGTATCTGTTATGTGGTCAAGCACATATGGGAAAAGTTTTTGGTATGCATTTAGTCATTTAGACCGGTGCTCTTGTGGTAAAGCCCCCGTCTAGTCGATAGGAGTTTGATGGTAACACATGTACACTTGGTCATATAAGGATGTTCACTAATATTGGTTTAATAACTACAACACTGAACCGTTTCATTTTGACCCATCTAGACCCGTTACCCAAACCAAATCAATCCGTCCATCTTATCGCTAGTCACTATGAATAAATTTGCTACATACCGAATGAAACCACAGACTTACTTCGTTTGAGTCTTGCCTTTAAGAAGTATAGTTGGATCTCGCTTCGCATCAACGTTCCATGCTTCATTAAGCTCCATCGACAAAATAGTAGCCCAACCCAGATAGTACTCCAACACAGTTTGTTTCAAGATGCCACATAATTAACTTTTACACCAGAACCACAAACAAGTTGTTGCACGGATAATTCTACAAAATTGCTTCCTTCAATGAACATTGCTGAGATTAAGTCCAGGTTGAGGGCCAAAGGCTCTAGGACATGGCTAGATACGAGTGGGTTTTGGTGAAAAATACGCAACCATTAAAGTAGTATAAACTCTGTGAATCCGTCCCATGTTTGACTTTGACCACCAATGGGGATGACTATCGACATATAACTTGTTCAATTCTGCCTAGATACACCAACCATCTTTGACTTTGTCATGCTGTAACAAATTCTCTAACCAATTTTGACACACTAATCATATAAGTAAAAAGGTAACAAGTGTGGAGAAACAAATATTGTGGGTCAATTTGGTCTGTTTTGACCCATTACACGAATCAAAGCACTTAGTACTACTTATTTTTAGACTGATTACGATTATTTGCTAAGAAAACTAATGTACCCAAACAATATAACATGAAATCAAGTAGTGGTCGCAAACATTAATCCAAAATTTTTTTACAATAGAACAACTAAAGATTACTTAGATCAAAGGTTTTGTTTTTTATTATTCCTTTACCTACATACATTCGATACAATGGAAAGGAAATAAATAGGCAGGTTGTTTTTATGAATATGAAAACCTATTTAAGGATATAAACAAATCACGTGACTCAGAGGAAAATCAGGAGGAGATAATTATGCAATCCAATACTCCCCCTCAAGATGGAGCGTGTAAGTTTCTCATGCCCATCTTGTCGAGTAAAGGTTCAAGTTGTCGGGATCCCAAGGCTTTGGTGAAGAGGTCGGCTATTTGCATCTTTGTGCTGATGCACCGAGGTTCTATTTCTTGAGATTCTACCCGTTCTTTAACAAAGTAACAGTCCATCTCGACGTGCTTTGTTCGTTCATGAAAAACCGGGTTATTCGCAATGTGTCGTGTCGCTTGGTTGTCGCAATAAAGTGGTGTAGGTCCACTTTGTTCAGCCTCGAGACCCTTTAGGAGCCACCGCATCCATAAAACCTCACTGGTGGTGGTGGCCATCGCCCGGTATTCAGCTTCGGCTGAGGACCGTGAAACAACAGATTGTTTCTTGGATTTTCAAGAAACCGGAGCTCCCCCTAAGAGTAGAATGTATCCTGTTTGTGATCTTCTTGTGAAGGGGCACCCTAACCAGTCGGCGTCGCAATACGTGACCAAGTTTGTTCCTCCGTCTTTAGGGAAGAAAACGCCTTGACCCGGTGTCGCCTTTAAATACCGAAGTACCCGCATGACGGAATCCAAATGGCTTTGGCGAGGGTCGGACACAAATTGGCTTAGGACGTTTACCGGGTATGTGATGTCCGGTCTCGTGGCTTGAAGATAGAGCAATCTCCCTACTAACCGTCTATACATGTTCGCATCCACACGAACATCTTCACCATCAGCTTCCAGTTTTAGGTTTTGTTCCATTGGGAACGAGCTCGGTTTACACCCTAGCATCCCGCTATCCTCCAAAATGTCTAGAGTGTATTTACGTTGGCTAAGCACTAACCCGTCTTTCGTTCGTGCAGCCTCGATTCCGAGAAAGTATTTAAGGGGGCCAAGGTCTTTAATGCTAAATCTCCTATCAAGATGGGTTTTTGTCTCTTGTATTTTCTCTTTGCTATTTCCGACTATGATAACATCATCGACATAAATGAGAGCACCAACAAACACCTTCCCCCTCTTGTAAATAAAAAGTGAGTGATCAGCAAAAGATTGTTTGAAACCAAGTTCGAGTAAAACTGATGTAAATTTTTGGTACCAGTTTCTCGAAGCTTGCTTCAAACCGTATAGCGATTTCCTTAATCGACACACTTTCGTTCCTCCCTTTTTATCATAACCCTGTGGGATTTTCATATAAACTTCTTCGTGTAAATCCCCATGTAAGAATGCATTATTCACATCGAGTTGGTGAATAATCCACTCTTTCTTAACGGCAATGGCGAGTAAACTTCTAACTGTGACCAACTTAGCCACTGGTGCAAACGTGTCATGATAATCAACACCTTCCCTTTGAGTGAATCCCTTCGCCACTAGCCTAGCCTTGTACCTTTCTAATTTTCCATTTGGTTTGTACTTTATCTTATAGACCCATTTTGATCAAACTGAATGTTGTTATCTAGATAATGTAGGTTTGGACTGCCAGTTTCGTTTGGCGTGGTTTCATCAATTTCCTCATAATACCAAGGTGGGAAATCAAAGAGTCTTTTGTTTTCTTGTCTATCAATGGGGTTTAGATTCCGATAGGGAAAACTATTTTCGACAAATCTCACGTCTCTTGACACCACTATTTTGTTATGAATCATATCATATATCTTGTACCCCTTTGTCCCTGGCAGGTAGCCCAAAAACACACCAGGTTTCCCCCTCTATTCGAACTTGTCTCCCCTTGTGTCGGTGTTCTGAAAGTAGGCAAGACACCCAAAAACTTTCATATGTTCATACTTGGGCTTTTGTTCATAAAGAATCTCAAAAGGGGTTTTATTCTCAATAGTCTTTGACGGGAGACGGTTGATTATATAGGCAGCCGTCATAACGCATTCGCCCCAAAACCTCTTAGGCAAATTAGCTTCAAATCTAAGGGCTCGTGCAGTCTCGAGCAGGTGCCTGTGCTTGCGTTCCACAACGCCATTTTGTTGTGGCGTGTGGGGGCAGGTAGTCTCAAGGATTATGCCTTGCTCGGCATAGAAATCATTCATGCGGTTTGAAACAAATTCTCCCCCGTTGTCGCAACGGATTCTTTTTATCAATTTTCCAAATTGTGTGTTGACCATTTTGTGGAAATACACTAGGCAATCGCTAGCCTCAAATTTGTGTTTTAAGAGAAAAACCCAAACAGATCGACTATAGTCGTCCACGATTGTCAAAAAATAGTTTGCCCCAGAGAGCGAGGGAGTTCTGTACCTTCCCCATATGTCGCAATGTAACAATTCAAAACATTCTTTACTTTTAATAGAACTCACTGGAAAAGGTAATCGAGTGTGTTTGGCTTTTGCACACGAATCACAATCCAGGGTCTTAAAAGAAGTGTTTTTAACAAAATCAAGACCGGACAGTTTATCACTAGACGTATGACCTAGCCTCTTGTGCCATACCTCCACTGAAGCCAGCATAGCCTTTCTTTTATCTTCCACCATCTCAATCCAATATAGACCACATTTGCATTTACCCATTCCGATCAATTCCTTTGAATGCAAGTCCTGCATAACACAGAAATCCGGGAAGAAAGTCACTGAACATTGATGATCCTTTGACAAGCGACTTACTGATAGTAAATTGCACCTAAACTTTGGAACATGTAGAACTCCTTTAATAGTGGTGCCATTGGGTAAATGACAATTTCCTTTACCTTCAACAGGTATGGAATCACCATTTGGTATCATGACAGGAGGTTCAAGAGTGGATGCCATTTTGTTTTCAAGCCATTCGGCTCGATGTGTTATGTGTTCGGTACAGCCGGAATCCACTATCCAACCATTATCCTCTCTATCTTTACACGCCGAGTTGGCTTCTGGAAGTGGCTCCTTTGACGAGTTTTTGTTTGAAACATAGCGTAAGAGAGCACGATATTGTTCAGAATTCAAACCTGGTATAGGGCTTGACTTTGGACGGAAATAACAGTGTGCGGAAGCAGATTTGTAGCATAGAGAATTGGTGTCAACATGGCATTCTCCGATCTTCTTTCCGGATGATTGTTCATCCCCCATGGATGCCGATCATAGTGAGATGGTCGGTTCTAGGGTTTGTTTGTCGAGCGGTTCATAGACCCGCTCTGATACCATAAAGAAGTATGGATCAAAGGTTCTGTTTTTTATTATTCCTTTACCTACATACATTCGATACAATGGAAAGGAAATAAATAGGCAGGTTGTTTTTATGAATATGGAAACCCATTTAAGGATATAAACAAATCACGTGACTCAGAGGAAAATCAGGAGGAGATAATTATGCAATCCAATACCAAACACTAGTTATAGAAATGAAATTCAAGTAGTATTTTATTAAGCTAAACAGTGAAACAAATCAATTCTACTAGAATTCAATCAACACCACACAATGTTTACCAAAGGTAACTAGAGTATTACACTAACTATTTTGAATTAGATAAATGAAATGAAAAGCTTTCAGGCTTCATTTTAGTTCATCGGTAACTATACTAACTAAGAAAATTGCTATATTGTACTGTAGGGTGTCGGTGCACACTCCTACATCCTATACTCCACAAAAAGTGGTTTGCTATATTGATTTTATGGTCTGTGAGGAGCTTGACTTTGATGACTTCCGGGCGGTTGGGGGGGGGGGGTTGATAGGGTTAAAACGGATGAGGAGGTAACGGACGATACTCCATGAAAGCTCCTTGCCAAGGCGTCCATTAATATGCTCCTTGCCAAGGCCTTTGATTTTTGATATGCTCCTTGCCAAGGCCGTTGATATGCTCCTTGCCAAGGGGTCCATTGATGAGCTTTGCTGGTGGTGGTACCCTCCGTAGCGGTCTTCGTAGTATCTATCTCGTTTTCCCCACAAAGACGAACATTTTGGTAAAATCCATACCTCATGTAATCGATAATTACATGGAAACAATCATTTTGCTCTTCATCAATCGTCATATCTCTCCATGGGTAGTAGAGTTCACTTCCACTATTACAAACTAATGCATCAATTTTTTTTGACATTGACTAGGCACCTTTTCAATATTTCTTTTGTCTCCGGTAAGCATAAACCTAACGATAGAATAAAACCTATCTCCCCAGGATTTGCATATGCAATTTCGATAGCATTCTTTATTATTGTTGACAAAGTCTCTATCGTGTCTCCATTGGTATCATAAGATTCGGTGGCTATTATGTACAACGCCTGTCTCCTTCCTTCATGGACTGTAGCTCGTGTTTGGTTTTCTAGTAGAGGTTGACATTTTGGAGAATGTTTCTATAATTTCTTTTGGTCTCGTGACTAGATCTAAATCCCCGTTGGCCTTAAAATCGCCATCAATTGAGAACCGTAAAGACACATCTTCAACATCTTTTAATGACTCACTCATTGGTTCTTCTTTATTAGGTATTATTTTCTGCTTGGTGGTGGGATGACGCTTTCTGCAATGTTCAAGATGTGATAGGTAAGTCTTGTAGTGTTCCCGCCATGAGAAACGATGGATATTTTTCAATCCATGTTTACAACAAGCGGCCCATAGGTTCTTATCAACTACAATCTTTAAGAGAGCTTCTTCAATGGATTTTTGGTCATGTGGGTCCGTTAGAAGACCGTTATTAGAGCACCCACAATGGGTAAACTACCCAAAGAGTTTTTACTATTTCAATAAGTGTTTGGAGCTAGTTTTCACCATTGCATTAATAACTTTTTCTAAAGCTTTTTAGAATCACTTGAGAAATACCAAGTCATTGGCAAAACCTTTACTAGCTAGTTTATTTGCTTCACATTGAATGCATTCAATGCATCAAGTCTTTAAAAACTTGGTGCATTGTAGATCCTCTTAAGTGCCTGATTCATCATAGGTATTTGTTAAAAAGTACGTTTTACGAGAATAGATGATTAAAGAGTTGATGTTACGTAATTTTTTTACCTTGAGTATATCAACTGGCCCACCATTCTTTGTCTCAAAAATTAGTCAAATATAAGTGCTTATTTGTTAGTTTAATGTCAATAACCCTTTAACGGTGATAAATGAAGGGAATGCATAAGTCAACGCTTGAACGAAATATCCTTTTGTTGATTGTTACCTTAGTTTTTGCATCCAGTCGATATATTTCAGGTACCTCAACTTGTTTATGATGCTTTGGATAAGTCACATGTCCGTACAAGTCGTACTCGTCGATTAGCTTCAGGACTCTGATAAGAACAACTGAACTGCTGCCTGACATATCTTCTATGTCATCCCTGTTCTCAAGTATAAGCGTCTACAATTAAAAAAAATTCCAAACATATTTCAATATTTTTATCTATTTTCTGTTTCTTTAAGTGATCTTGAGCTCAGTATCTCTTTTCTATTTCTTATTAGTATTTTTTAATAAAATTGATGTTGCTACAGTAACAAATGGCGGCGTGTGGTGTTGGTGGATGGCGGCGGTGGAGGTGGTGGTTTTCTTGGAAAATTTCAAGCGAAAAAGAAGAAGAAATAGGGAAGAAAGCATTTCATGGACAAAATTTGCATAAAATAAAGGTTGGTATAAGAGGGTGAATTGAAATGACGAAAATACCCTCATGTGCATGGCACATGAGGGGGAGATAACAGGAAAAGTTAACAAAAGTAAAAAAATTATCAATTTTGTGACAAAATTGCACGAGATTTTGAAGTAAAGTGGCAATTTTGCTTGTAGTATGCTCTCAGTGCCAAACTGTGAAATTCACAAAGTTCAGGTATATTTTTTGCAGTTTACCCTTAAGTATATTAGTGATAGTAAATGAAAAACCACCCGAAACCCCAACTACTAGCTCTCGATCAACACCTTAGGCGAGTACTTGATGATGTTGATATGCTTAAACTACCCTTCGAATAAGATACCATTATATATCTTGCAGATGTCCAAACCCCCACACCAACACCGCCACTCTTCACCACCAAACTCATGTGCCTGGTTTCTTGATTGCTAGAACTTTCGCCTTTTGAAGAACAATAGTTTTTCTGGAGCCACTTTTAAAAATTAATCGATTAATAGAGCTCGGACCTTTTTAAGGAACCAAGTTGTAACTACATTTATTCTAGGAACACTCTTCGAAGTCACCGTTATAAGAAAACACGTTTTTTTCTCGTTAACTTCTTGATATTGGCTGGAATAGAGAGTGGTGTAAGATGAAATTTCTTGATCTAATCATTGCTTTTTCTATTGGAGGTTAGGCTGGCTATACTTACGGGTGAGTGTTTTTTGTCTAGTGATGCCTACATCTCTTTTTGCTTGAATCAAGTAATGAGGTTGAAGCTTCTATTGTGTAAGAGCCAATAAATAAACTATTAACATGCAAATAAACCCCATATATAGTTGTGATATATGGAGTTAAATATTCTAGAATCTTGTGTAACCTTTCGAGTTAACTTTGAATTCATTATAACATTAGAAAATGACTTATTTCTTATGATTGATGTGCATTTAACTTTCACTAGGAGGTAAACGTGATCACAATTCATGAAATTAGTGCTTGACTCACGATTCATGTGAGTTAGCTTATTTAGAAAGTTTACAAGCTTATATAGTACATTTATACTTCAAAACACAATCAAGATTCCCTTAAATATGGGTTTACTATGTGTTAAGGGTGCTCTCATTGTTCGGGTAATACCTGGAAAAAAAACCCTCAAATCAAACTAAAATTTTCAAAATAACTGAACCGATGAGAAACCAAACATTATGTGAGATAAAAATTGGAGGAAACTATTTTTTCGTTGAAAGCCTCTAATACCAGTAATATTGTCAAACTCCATCCAGAGCATTACTTAAAGCTAAAGGGAATGGTGTAACAAAACACACCTTCCATCTTAACGTTATCTTATCTTTCTCACTCTTCTCATTAACTCATAAAAAACTCAATATAAACAACTAAAAAACTCACATTCACTTTATATTATACTCACCTTATGTAGAAATATACTCCTCTAAAATACTTCACAAGCTCACAACCCTATTAAAAAGTAATAAAAACAAATATAAACGAAACTCACTAGTGGTGAGTTTCTCACCATTCACTAACTCCTAAGAGCAATGGGTATGGTTGGGGCCCAAATTTAATGTCAAACGAAAAAGTAAGTGCCATGTAGGTTTGACACGAGAGTCTTTTTACACCCATTTTGTGGGGTATGGTGAAAGAAAAAATAGTAGAAAAAAATAAAGAGTTGGTATCATGAGCCAACGTATACTCTATTTTATTATACGTGTTAATTAGGTCAAACATGCTGGACCTTAAATACAAATAACATGTTTAACACGTGTAATGTTTCAAATTTTGTATACAAAACTTGTTAAATGGATCTTGAAACCTCTTTAACCTATTTAACGTCAACCCAAGTATATATATGGGTTAAATGGGCTAGGTTCAGATTATGTGTAAACATGTTAGGTTGACATTGGTAACACGATTATTTAAATAGATCTGGTTTGGGTTAGGATTTTTTCACCCGCTGGCCAAACAAGCCGAACCCGCTAACTCGAACAAGCCCGAATTCCACCCCTAAGTGTACCCATATACAAAAGCTAAGATAATGCATCTTTCGCCTCTAGATCGCCGATGCCATGAACAATAACCAAAAAAAATATTATTTTTTTCTTCTGATGAATAGTACTAGATGAACAGTAACCTCGAGAACATTATCGTTTATAGTAAATGCGATGAACATTAATTTTATCTATTTTTATTTTGGAATAGAACTCTAAATCAAGAGCCTTCAATGAGGACGCTCAATAAAAACAGCAATTGATACGACCCGGTTAGAGTGGTATCAATAATAACACATCTTCAAGCGTAATGCAAGTTCCTTAAGAACATGATGAGAAATCCAGAGACACTTATTGAACTTTAACTTGATTGATTAATTATATTTATAACGATGACGATATTTATCAAGAGAACTGATTGGCACAGTCACTTTTTGATTGGGACACTAAAATATACAATTTTCTAAAACGAGGTATCACCGCTTAATGCATAGTTTATAGTGTTTCAATTAAATTTAAGAGTGCAAATTATTAACCATTTATAAAATCTAAAAATCCTAATGTTAAGATAAATAACAAATTAATAATAACCCGTTTGAACAAGTAACTTTTTTTCTCTAAACGAGTCTTGCAAAACCCGGGCGATGCCGCGGTTGTGTCATGTATTTGAAGACTTGTTATAAATTGTGTAAATTAAGATTTAATTTTTTCAAGGCTATATATAAGGCAAGTGTTACAAACAAATGAATAGTCATGTATACATGTTACATCGGGTATATTAACACGATCATATTGTGTACGTTAACAGGTTTTGAAACTTCAATAATAACCTAAAATAAATGTTGGATGTATTTGAAGGATTACTATTGTAACAATACAAAACTAAAGGGTGTATATTTTTTATTTAAACCATGATTTTAGGGGATTTTTTTGTGTGTGTTCATAACACCCAGCGATCATTAATTTTTCAAGTGTAAATACTCGTTCCATTGTAACTGCCATGGCCTTTCGGAGTTTTGACCGACGGTTTACCACGGTTATATGCGTCCTTTGGATATTATATATACACCGTGTATCCCATCTAACCTATATACCATCCTTCTTCCACCTTCTACAAATAATTGATCATGGCCGGTTCTACTTCCAAGCCTGTGATGAATGAGCTTAAAGAAGTAACCGGAGAGTATGAGATAAGCATGTGCGTTGGGTTTTACATTGATCAGATGAAGAGCCAGGAAAAACTATTTGATAATGTGTTGAGCACTTAGTGTGTTAATTTCAAATAGTATATTGCAAAGACATCTATGTTCGTTGGTGAGTTGGAGCGCGAGTTGCAAACAAAGGAGGTCTTGGATGCTGTGGAAACTCTAAAGGAACTCCGTGAAAGTGAAAGCAGGATGATGGCTTCAATCGAGCTCATGTTGTCAAAAGCCAAAGATTCAATCAGCCAGAAGGATGGGTATGTTAGCTTCATGGCTCTCCATGATGAATAGACATTTATCCATGTCCTTATTTTGCGTTTTGGGGTTATTAGAACGACTGATGTAAAGCCTTTTATTTAAGTTTTATGTTATGTAATCAGGTACTAAGTTTATGAAGCTTGTTTGGGTGAACCATATGTTTGGAAAACAATGAATCAATGTTATTTTGGAAATTGAATCAGTAGAATGGTGGTTTACTTATGATCTGAATTATCATTCAATTCAGTCAGTTATGGCAAGTTTTAGTTGTGTTGATCTTTAGAACATGAGAATGTCCCATTTTAGATATGTTACCTGAGGTTTTCATAGTGTATATGGTTAACATTAAATAAGTCATAAGCTTGTGGTGTTTGCTTAAGCTTATTTGTTGGCTAATATCAAATAAGTCATAAGTATTTGCTTTAGTTTATTTATTGGTTCATATGATATATGCTTATATTTCATAAGCTTGATTTTTCCATCTTATTTTTAGACCCACAGGCTTATGCAAGTTTGGTATTTGTTTAAGCTTATTTATTGATTTATACACGCTTTATTTTGTCAGCTTAGTTTTAGACGTGCTCAGGCATAATAAGATACATAAGCTCATAATTATCAAAATAAGTCAGAGATTTTGGGCTTATGAAGTATAATCACATAATAAGATACATAACCAGATGATTATCAAAATAAGCTGAAAATTTTGGGTTTATAAAGTATAGTCTAAACCCATATAAGCCATCCTTGAAGCATTAATTTTGTTCATTCATGTATTTCTGATTCAGGATTACACGACACAGATGGTAAAGTTATTACATTTGGCTACACGCTTATTTCTCCTTAATAGCATAGTTTTTTTTCACACACTTAGACTGATGTTTAGATATGTCTTCGATATCCAACAGCTTATTTCTGATATTCTTGTTGCAATAGGAAGGGTGATTGAGCAATTTACTGCAACAAACATGTGATATTTTCCCAATGAAACTTGATGGCAGAATAACCTTTTGACCGATTGAGTCATCTATAGTCATATTGGTCTATGCCATCAGATTCAATATGCTTGGGTTATTTATAGATTGCAACTTCCTGAATAAATAGTAGTAACTGTTGTTGATAATATGAAAAGACCATGAATGTCATACCATAAGTTGCATCAAATGTTTTTAAGACAGTAACTGATGTTGGCTCGTCATATGCTACTTGAGCTTCACGCAGGCCTTAAGGTTCTGCGTGTTCCTGCACATATTTTTCTCAAGTATATTCGTGGTTGTATTGCTATATTTGAGAATGTTGCGGTGTAAGCAGCTAAATGCTTTGTTGCTTGCATTTAGTAGCAAGTTAATGTCAAAAAATAGCTTTCGGGTGCTTATTTTGTGAATGTTGTGGTGGACTCAAGATTATTGACGGTGGTCGCGGGTTAATGACTGTAGGGCACAGTAATAGTACCAACGATAGTGAGCGATAGTGGTGGTGGTCGAAGATTGTAGTTGTTCTGTATACATACTAATAAGATATAAGGAGGTGAGGATTGTAGAGGAAATGATGCTAGTAGGTGTGGTCGACAATGGTAGTGACATGGGGACGACAACAATGGTCACATATGGCTGTATGTGTTTATAGTATAATGGGCATATGACTCTCAATGGTGAAATGAATTTATATAGTTTGTAGGGATTGGTATTAACAGTTGATCACCGCGCAAAATTTTTTGTTTTTCGTGTTTGTTGAATAGCTAAAAGGTATATAAGAGTTGACCTTCAAAAAATTATCACACTTATCTTTCTGCAACTTTTTCCCACTTATTTAAATCGTCACCCTTCTAAGGAATCCCGATGCGGTTACCTGCACAACTGTGGATAACATATCATTCTGCAACTGTCCATTGGCTTTACGTTTGTCTCATCAGGATCATGATTTGGTTATACGTTATCTTCAAACATATTAGCAAAATTTGTTTTATTTTTTTGGTCGGCTATTTTTGGTAGCGATAATTTTGTAACAGGGCTGCATATTAAACTTGTATGCCATTAACTATTTGGCTGATGTTTTACTTCTATTTATTTACGGATTTCAATGTAGGTAATTTGTCAGGATTTTTACTTTGTAATTATGCCTTTGAATATATGAGTTTTCATATCGTTTGCGTCAGCAAGATACATTTTACCCGTGTCGTATTAGGTGTTTAGTATTTTACCGTTTTGTTCACATATACGTATAAATTGGTTGTGACACAGGTTATGTGATCCTATATTTATAATCTCAAATAGAACGGTGAGACATTTAATAAAAATTAGGATTTGATAGTTAGAAATCAGTTAACAGGTGTTTGGGTTTACTTGAAATAATAACTAAGTTATTATTTAACAGGGTGTTTGGGTTTACTTTAGATAACAGCTAAACATACAAAACATATACCATTTTTGGAAACTATCCTTTTGGAGGGTGTTTTTTAAAAATATTACTGGGGATACCTTTTGTTAACATTGATCAAAAACTGTTTCATTTCAGCTATCTTATTTAAAATTCGGCGTCTGGTTACGATCTTCAATGATCGTCTTAGAACACGAACGTGTTTATAAAAGGTATGCAATCCGATTAAAGTTTATAATCTATTATTTTTTTCAATTTAATTAAGTATTTTAATATTTAGGGTTACAATTAGATTAGACATGATAATCTGTTAGGTAGTTTTACCCAGTTAGATATTGTAGAATTCTTATTTAATAGAAAGTAATAGGTATGTAGAATTAACATGGTTTGATCAGGAGTAACATGTTATGCTGCAAATGTAAAACTTGTCATTTGGGCAGTTTATTACAATCATGATATGTATAAAGTAGATACCTTAAGTGCTTAGTGAAAGGTTATTGAAAGCTTCTCTGTAAACAATATTTCTAGTACAATTTTTAAGATTGGGGTCTTCGTCTTCGATCATGAGAATCTTTAGGCCGTCCGGACTTGTAACCCTTGAGAGTGCAACATAAAGCTGTCCGTGACAGAAAACCGGCTGTGGTAAATAGAGGCCTACATAATTAAGCGATTGTCCTTGCCTTTTGTTAATTGTCATCGCATAACATGCTCTGACTGGCAACTGCCTCCGCTTTAATACAAACGGCCACTTGGACTGCGTAGAGGTGAGAATGATCTGATGTATCACGACATCGTCACCAACATCTGATCCAGTAAGTATTCGAGCGTAAATAACAAACTGACCAAGATCTGTGATAAGCAATCTAGTCCCATTGCAAAGTCCTTTAGTTGGGTTGATATTTCGCAAAAGCATGATAGGTAATTCCCTTTTTAATTCAAGAGCGTGTGGAGGCATACCTGAAAAGTTTAACGAATTCAAAAATTCAATAGGGTATAGGCTGTGATGATCTAGAGTATCGGTCGATGCTTTGCATATTTCATCCGCACTATTGTATGTCAGTGATTCGGATTCTAGTTTTTCGAACATATATCTATTAATTGTGTCGGCATCATCATTTCTCGGAGTTAAGATTGCCTTCTCCTTAAGGTACTCTCCGTCTGATTGCCGCGTGATGAAATCTGGGTATGTTTCTTCAACAATCTGCTCTGTTGGTGTAGTCCATGATTTGATAAGAAATCTATCGGGAATTTGAATCCAGATTGCTTCATCTTCACCTTCTTTCATTCTTGCTGGCACTTTACCATCCCCCACATCTAAAACCCATTTATTAAACTCATGCTTCCGCGTGTCAACATCCCCGTTGGCATAAAATTCATTCACCCTCATGCTGCGTGTAAGAGTAAACACTTTGCAAAATTTCCACAATACTGACCGGTTTATGGATGCTTGGAATATATCGGCTCGTTTTCCTTTTGGTATGACAGGCAATATCTGCCTAAAGTCACCTCCAAGTAACACAATCATGCCTCCAAATATCTCATCCCTGCGTGTTGGTACTTGGTATCCCAATATATCTTTGAGTGTCTTATCTAATGCCTCAAAAGCATACTTTTGAGTCATGGGTGCTTCGTCCCAAATGATAAGATGGACTTCTTGCATTAGCTGAGCCAAATGTGTGTTCTACTTTATGCCACACGTGTTGTTCTCTACTAATTCTAGCGGTATAATGAACCTGCTATGGGTTGTCCGGCCTGCTGGCAGTAGTAACGAAGCAATACCTATACCAATATTCACATAACAAAAAAAGGTGAGTTCATGTAATATTTTATAAAGTCTTCAAATCATGTGTACACATACTTGATAAACAGTACACCTGACGATGCTATAGCTAGCACAATTTTTCTTTCTGATCTTAAGCGTGCAATTATAGTGTTGTACACAAAAGTCTTGCCGGTTCCGCCAGGACCATAAACAAAATAGAACTTACCCTTTTTATTATTGACAGAATCAATAACTTCTTGATAAATCAACCTCTGTTCGGGATTTAACAATATATGAAGTTTTTCGTGTTCAATCCTACTCTTCCGCATATCAAATGCAAGTGTTTCCCTAATTAACCGGTTGTCAGTATTTGTTAGTAACTTTGGGGTAGGCTTTGGAAGATCTTGGAAATCATCTAAATTTCTTCCGTGCCTGTACAACAAATCCTGAATTTCAATCAAACAATAATTTTGCAATTGCTCATCTGTTAATTGCAACTCCGGATAATTATAAAGTTTCCTCTTTTTGTATAGAATATCTTCGAAGAGCAGTTCCTAATTTTCTTCCCATAGTTTCAGTGGCCTACTGACATCACAAAATAATAATATTGTAACAAATATGTCACGCAGCTGTGGCCCAAAAGCCCACACGCTTGCTTCTGATATAGCATGTGTCCATTCCCGGTGATCGCTAAGTAATCCATACAAGAAACATGCTTCCTTGAATGTTCCATATAGTTTATTATTCACAGTCATCAATTCCTCATATGACTCTGGTCCTCTAGTAACATTCAATATCATCCGGAGATAGTATCGTTCACCCGCTGCCGGGCTAGAATATACTATCCTGCCTATGACTTTCCTCTGTTTTCGCGGCTGCCATAGCATACGCCGATCGTGCCAGACATAATGTTCAGGTATCTGTACATAAGTGAGTGAACGGGCATCAGTGTCTCGTTCATTCAACGCGAACCAATCTGTGAACATGGTTACATCAATACCTTCTTTTTGTAATAAAGCAGGTAAACATTCGGTATCGCGCAACGTGACTGGATTCTAATTTTTCAGATTGAAAATCATTGTCATAACTGATGGATACGAATAATGAATGTCAAATGAAAAAAGTCGCCAAACAGCTTCACATGGAGCCAGATACCTACAATTTAGGTAATTTTTTATCTCATCAACCTCGGTGATCGTCTCAGTCGTCACATGATGACCGTCCTTTACATTTTCTTGAATCACAATTGTTTCCCTATCGGGTCCCTTGTTCAAGTACTTGAATAGGTACTTGATTGCTTTGGATCTATTACACCATTCCACATTTACATGAGCATTGTATTTTAAGAGAAGATAACGGTTGTGGGGGACCAAATCTACCAAATACAAACTTCCCTCTTTTAAACGTACGTTTATTTTCTCTCCTGCGATAAATAGGGTAACCATCATCATCAATAATTGTCTCAGTGAAAAAACGCTTAGGATAATGTTTTGAACATTTACCCTCCACATGGCAAGGGGCGTATTTAACCTCCTTACCACATGGTCCATGCAACATGTATTCTGTAACAACTTTGAATCCATCAGGATCATTTGCTGCACACAGGAGTTCTGCAGATATTAAGTCATCAATCTGTTCTCCCGACTTGCATTTATAATCCTCATCAAGCCATAGTAATATATGTGCATGGGGTAAGCCACGCTTTTGGAACTCGATAACATACACAACTGCAATATTCGTTGACCAAATGTTAACATTATAAAATCATGCAATACTTTAGATTTTATAGAATAATGGGTAATGTATGTTGTGGATTACTTGCACGAATCTCGCCAAATATTTGCTTTCTGGTTATATCATCTAACAATTCTGTTAGCTTCAGTTTGAAAACGTGTGTCCCAACTTCTGGCCTATCGTGTGCCTTTTGGCCATTTAATAGCATTTCAAAAATCTCTACCCACTAAGGATTAGAGGTAAACGTGATAAACAAATCTGGATTGCCGTAAACTCGACACAGAGCCATAGCATCCTGGTAATTTTACATCATATATCTCGGGCCTCCGGTATAACTACTCGGTAAGACTATTCTTTTCCCAAGGCCTGCAGCGTCAGTGTCGCCTCTTGTTACAACATCATAAACATTATTATAAAGATCTACGCGTAAGGTCTCTTGATTGTTCCTCATCCATTAAATCGTTGTTCTTCAACAACAGTGAATGCATCCACTAAATATTGCTGGAACAAAAAGCCTCCTCGTAACAAAGTAGTACCCTGATCATTCCTTTGCTGTATTATATAACAGTAATATTCTTTCATAGTCACAAACCCATGTGCAGTCTTGTTTGTCCCTGTGTTAGTATGATAGGATATCTTGTCATGATAGCCATCCTCCCCGTGCGGGAATAATAGTGGATACTGCAACGCCATGTAAGATGGGTGCAATTCTGATATCCTTTTTGGGCCAGTGTCTAATGTATTAACAACAATATCCCTTGTGGGTTTTCCATCCCCAAAATTGTTTGTAATTAGGGCCGAAACTTCCGAAACAGTTGGTGCATTATACTGCCTCGTTGTTTTTCTGTCACCAAGTAAATGTAATTCCGCGCTAACAAAACCATGTGAAATGCACCAATCTCTTGCCATGCGAAAAGACTTGGCAATTGAGCTGACCCGATTAGACATCTCAATCAACCCTCATACTATTATACCATCCAGCCCAGATTCTTCGTTATTATCAAGGAAAGCGGACATCCTATTCCCTATTTCATTGTCCGTGTCAAAAAACCAAAGCTGCGCATATATGGGCTGAGTGCCTTCTTTAGGAAGCAGGGAACCTATCCTGTGATAATTCTGCCCATTTATTCTAAACGTATATAGACCCATTCCTTCATTGATGTCATGATGTATTCTGGCACCAAAAGAAGTGTAGCAAAACATATTATTATATATCCTAATTTGGTCTCTAAATCAAGACGTAGTAGAATCATCATAGTCAAGCAAATCCTTCAATGGTTGTGGGGTTTCTTGGAATTTGGGTAGCAGTATTTTCCTATCATTGCAGCATAGGGAGAATGTAGGATTCCGAGGTTTATATCCCTTGTTATTTCGTTCGTCATACCACATAATTGCATTACAACATCTACACTGATATGATGGAAGACCAAGATAATGGCATTCCACATCAATACCTGCAGATGTCAACCATTGCCCTTTGCGAAGCTTATTCCTCCCACGTGTGAATGTTTGTCCTGAAATATACATGACATAAACAGAAATCCCAACTTAGGTCGTAATATTTCTAATAGATAATCGTATTTCATATCAACAGGTTAACCGATTACCTTTGAGTTTCGAATCTGATTGTGTATATGGATGTTTTGAAGTAGACGTCGTATTGTTATTGTTCATATTTGGTTCATTATTATCTGGAAAATATGGTAACCATTAACTTTTGAAGATTATACATATAAAGTACACAATTAGGAATTACCTTGGAACGACGAAGGTATATCTTTCAACTTTAGGCCACAAAAACTCCGCAACGTTCCATGTTCAACAACTGTATGCGAGTGAATAACCATGGTGTTATTCAATATGTTGGATAGGGTGGGAACAGTTGCAGGATTATTTGGCTGCCCCGTAAGCATAACGCCAGAATGGTCTTCCATCAAGAAGTAATATATATTTGTTATAGGATAACTACAATCATAGATTGAAAAAGGTTTTGTGTGTTTTACTTGGTGGATATCAGAAAGTATATATAGGAGAAAGACTATTGGCAGACAATGACTAAAAAATAATTAATGTTAGGTTTATCAAAAGGTCATCAGTTATGTATCTTTAGCTGTTAATATAAATAAATGATATCTTTATTACTAATCAGCGAATTAAATATATAAGATTAACCCCAAAAATGTGCAGACATAGTAGTAAAAGGAAATAAGAGGTCACAATTAACATCCTAAGTAAATAGCACTTTACACAATATACAATATTTTTGTATGATTAGTTTAAGATATTAAACAACTTGGCAGGTAAGTGTTTATGGAAGGAATTGGTTGTTCATATAGTTGCACACAGACCGGTTTCCTGCAGATTTGATTTTATAAAGTGTAAGATTTTGGTTGTCAGAATGAAATTGTAAATATGGACAAATAAGGTGCAACTTTTAAGGAGGCATCCGGTAGGTCTTTTAAAGGAACTAACTGGGTCATTTTTGGAAACTTATATCGTAAGATAGAATAAGAGTTCACATGCTCAAATTTATGACATAAAGCTTGGAATTCAAATAAATCAAGTACTATTACTTTTGGTGCAAAAACTACAAACTTGTGTAAACTTTTAAGGAGGCATCCGATAGGTTTTTTAAAGGAACTAATTGGGTCGTTTTTGGAAACTTATATTGTAAGATAGAATATGAGTTCACATGCTCAAATGTATGACATAAAGCTTGGAATTCAAATAAATCAAGTACTATTACGTTTGGTGCAAAAACTACAACCTTGTGTAACATTAAGCTATTATATTTTGTGGTATACAACAATTATGTCAACTAACACTTATGTGCAAAAATTACATCCTTGTACTATCCATAAGCCAATCTTCAAGCAACAACGACTGGAAGTTACCGTACACTTCCTGCACACAACACCAAAAACTTATATCTTATATAAAAAAATAGCATAATATTATTCAAAATAAGCTCAAGTATGTAGTAAAAGATATGCATGGCTGTTATTATTTACGCAGGGGGCGTTCTGTGGTAAAGCTGCATTTGTTATAAATCATATCTTGCTTAACAGATTTATACAACAATGGTATAACAAAAATATATAACAGAAATTGTTGAACGTAACCATTGCCAAACCAAAACAATTGTCCAAACACACCAATATCCAAACGTATAGTTTAAATGCAATAAATCAAGCCAAACATGACAACTGACGTTATCTCTAATATTGGCAGCGGCATTTTATTGAGCCAAACACTTGAGTTACGGCCTTATTGCCGATCTAGTGGAAATGTAGATGGAAATTCACTCTGAAGCAGAATTGGATGCGACATATCTGAAAACAGTACATCAGGTACTCAATATAAGCGATGGCTGTCATTTGAACTTTCATACAACAATTATGCACAACAATACCTTCTTTTTGTTCTTGTCAAACGCGACGGATGAGGTTTCTTCAGTATCAGAATCATCAAGTTCATTCCTGCAACCACCAAGTGATTTACAAAATGTAAGTTACTTGATTATCGAGAGTTATAGCTTTTAAATGTAGGTAGAGTGAACATAAACACTATGAGAATAACCTAGCATGTTTGCATTCCTCAACAGGTTTAGCCGGGGTAGAAACCGTTGGCTCCTTCACCAAACGCTTCAACAAATTACTTTTCAAGGGTGGCGGGCTATCTGGTGTGGAATTTTCATGCTCATCAATGTCTGACGCCAAAATGACTCTCCAACATGTGAAGCTCTCAAAATCGGCATGCTCAAAATAAGTGTTGCTTTTGAGCTCCAATATTGGGGAAGTACCAATGAGAGCTGCCAACGCGCGGGGTAATTATGCACTCTCTCCAGCAGTCTGTATTACAAATAGCGTTAGGCTCAGTGTAACCTGTATGTTTATAAACACAATCGTCATACCTGTTCATCAACATGTGCGATTGAATCGGTTGAGCACTTAACTAACTCTCTGGCCGTCTCATCAAATAACACAATCACAACCGATGACGTAGGGTCAGAAACCTCCAACTCCAGTCTAAACCTGAAAACACCCCACACATTTTACATTTTACTCTTACCATAATAAATAGGATATTTGTAGAGAGTAGGCTGTAATCAACAATACACATACTTCAACACCGGGTACTCTACGAGCTTCTCACACGAATCACAATAGAACCTGCCTTCTCTCCGTCCACAACCTTTTTTGCACTTGTCACCACCATAATGTGGGAAGTTCCAACCCCTCTTTCTCCCGATGTTGTCTATGCGAACCTTGCAGTGAAAAGTAGAACTCTGCACATAGTACCACGAGCAAAAATCAGAAATATGAATAGGCAACAAATGTACAACATATAAAACCAAACAATGCTTACATCTTGTGACCTATTACGTGACCACAATAGCAAGTTTTCCAATGTCCCATCTTTGGGCTCAGTATGATTAACAACCAACATCTCCCGCCCACCTTTGGTAGCATTAAAATCATAAACAAAATGGGTGTTATAATTTACAATAACTACTAATAAACCATAAATCCATACAAAAATTCATAGACTGACCGACCTGTTTTCCCCCATCAGAGTTCGTATGGCAGGGATAGCATCATCATCGAGTATCATAGTCGAGGGTGAACTCAAAAGATACAACTTATCTATAAGGCAATCACCATATGCAGTCAATAAAATAATGTACTTTAATTCTATTTTTTTCTTTTAATATAAGTTTACTTGTGTCTTTATTTTTTTTGTTGTTTCTTTTTTTATATGTTTTGTATGCGAACATCCTTACTATTATAAGTTCTCGGTATCAGCAGGTCAAAATCACAGCATAAACGCCAGCCCGGAAGGTTCTCTTCTCAATCAAACGCTCGCCCAAAGCTCCCCATAAGGTAACTCTAACTGATTCTCCCCTACATATACAAATGTATTGTTACTTTTTAAAAAAATCATAGACTATTAGACCACACATAAAAAATATAAGTTCGCAAATTGCAACATACATCCGGTTGACCAACTTGAAATCAATACATCTTGAGCATGAACGTTTGAAAACCATCCTCCCAACATGTTGCACATACCCAACTATATCTGCATAGCAGTAAATCGATATAAATATTAACCTAGGTAACAATAGATTACATCATATTTAAAAAAACTACATATAGATGCTAACCAATCATGTATTTGTTGTGGGTGATTTCAAGGTTTGGAATATCCACCATCTCAAACGGATATCTCACAAAGCCATTCGATTTCACATCCCCCCTTCGCACTACAGTTCCGCCGACAAATTCCAGAATGAAAGCTCCATTCTTGATGACACGGAATTCATCCTTATTAGGTTGCACATCAAAGTTTCTGACTGAGTATATGGACCGCTCTTTCAGATTTAGAAAATGGTGAGCCACATTCGCCTTTGCCGTACAGTGCATTATATTACCCTGTAACAAATAGTATGAGGATGCAATTCAAGTAATATTTTTTGTTTATTTTGTTAATTTACAGGATTATGGTGTAACAAATAATTAGCATACCATAGCATCTGAAACTATGAAATCGGTACTCAATTAACGGCCGGTTGTAGAATTAACATCCCACGACCTGCATAACATCACCACAATTGTGCCAGTAACACCAACATCTAAATCTTTCAGAAATAGATCACCCTTTAATTTTGCAGCAACCGCCTTTTGAGTTCCCACAACCAACACAGATGTATCATCCTGATCAAGCTGACTATCAAGTTGTGGCTGTTCAGGATCAATTACTACATCTATTTTGTTTATGTATGAAGAACGGGTTCTAACTGCAACAGGCGTTTGAGGTTTCACCTTGATTGGAGTTTGGGCCTGTGCAGCATCAACATGGACAACCTTTTTGGATTTCAAATCCAACTGAGAGTGGGAGGGAGAACAATTCATATTGAGAACAATAATAAATTCGTGTACAATGAAAGCAAAGCAGGTACGATTAGAAGCAAAACATCCTGGAATTTATAAGGTCGAGCATATGCTGCTTTGATTGAAAACGGAAAGCAGGCAACAAAAAAGATGCTATTCAATAAAAATATTGATTTGTGTTTAATTGGATACTCTTCATTATCCTTGCGTTGTGTAACTTGCAAAAACATTGAGAAACGTATAAGTTTGGCTGTGAAAAGATTGTATGAGTTGTTGGGTCATAAATACAGACAATTACTATCATTGCAACTGAATCTTATACATATAAGATATTTATTCAATGATTTTGATGTTCAAGAATTTCTAACACTTAAAATATTTTATATTCTAATTCCACATTTCAATAAATATAAATGATTTTGAACTTTTTTTATTTTCTAATCACGTATCACACATTTTAAAGGCTATATGACCCATATAAACATTGGCTGGTACATTAGTCGGCTATCTTTTATATAATAAAAGAATTAGATTATTTGAGAATTTTAATAAAAAGTGGAGGTTGTAGAAAAAACAATTGGACCAATCAAATGACTTGATTTTGACACATAAGCAAAACAGAGCGACGTAATTGGTTGAAAAAAGTCAAAATTGAATTCATTTAGTCAAAATTAAAAATTTTGGTGGAGGAATTTGATGAAAACACACAAAGATATATGTGTCAAATTTGTGAAACTAAATACTTAAAGAAGAAGGAGGATATTAATAAAACTTTAATGGTTAAATTTTAAATAAATTAGATAAACTCATGTATAAACTAATAAATTTTCATACTTTTTAGTAACTTTATAAAATAAACAAAATACCCTTTAAACTTTATATCTTATAAACTTTATATTTTAAAAATATAACATGTATGTTATATTAAAAAAAATCAACAAATCACATACTTAGAAATATTCAAATAAAAACACAAATTATTGTCTATTTCAATTATGACACTTAACAAAGTAAAGCAATGCAATCTACGTAAACTATTATTAACGTAGATATAAATATCAAAATGAATGCAGGACCTCAAATAGCTGTGTGAGATGAAAAAATAGACGAAATTCTACTACAACAACAACATATATTTTTTAAGGTCGTTATGTGTTAATAAACACATAATGTATAAAAAAAATTATAGCTAATATTTCAGTTAAATAAAGTTAATTCCTTTATGCAATAAATATTTATACAAAATATCAATTAGTATTGTCGCATAATGAAAATCATGTAAAACTTGTGGTACATGAAAATCGTAACTATTTAAATACTAAAAATTTAATATTTTTAAAAATAATCGTGTATGTGTTAAGTTGATGTAAATGGTTTTTTGATTGATTATTAAGAGATAAATATTAGAATAAAATATCAAAAATAAAAAAGTATGAAATTCGAAAATTAAAAATTGAGATGAGTTTATATAATTTACACGGTGCACGGTAAAACAAGAATATAACTAAACGTATAAACATTATATGTTCTTAAAAAAACATAAATATACATAAAATCGTAATAACGAAATTATTACTTATTTTATTTTTTATGTTCAAGTCCCGTGCGTGCACGGGTATTAAAACTAGTACCATTAGTAACGTATTTGCCATTATTAAGAATTTAAGAGAACTTGGAGAAGATTATGTAAAGATCTTAAATCCGGTAATTCAGTAAACATTGATAAATAATCCTATAATATCGTTTTTCTATATAAAAAAGGTAGTAAATCAATTCTAAAAATTTATTTATATATGTTGAGATTTCAACACTCGTAATCTTCTTGCTCAAAAAAAAAAAAATACTCGTAATCTATTTACAAACCATGGTGGAACTCAAGAAAATCAAAGCAGCTGTATTAATAGAGTGTGAGATATTACCAAGACTTCCAGCAAGATCCTTAATTCAGTTCTCATGTGTTTGCAAACAATGGAAATCCTTACTACACCTTCTTTTGCCACCATGAACCTTCGTCACGTTATTAGCGACCAAACTCTAACTCACCATAAATTTCTAACATTAGACACCCGACGGCCTGCTACTTTTTGTGCACGTGACATCGATTCTCTCAACCGACACGGTTCAGCCATAACTCGTTTTCTCCCATTTAAAGATGTTATACCTCATCAAGTTTATGTTATTTCAAGTTTGAATGGATTGGTATGCGTATACATGGTAAAAACTTTGGAGTTTGCCTTTTGGAACCCTGTCACGGGTATCTATAAGATGTTTTCGTCCGGCCCGCGCTGTCCGCGTTTCAACAAGCTGAATTATGATGCTATGGGTTTCTATTTTGACAATGAATCTAAAGAATACAAGCTTATACACGTGGTTAATGGCGGTGCCTTGGGGGCTTATATATATACTCCCAGAAGTTGGATTCGTGGAAAAAGATTCAATGTTTAGAAGAGAACTCCCCATGTATCTCCGGATGTCGTTGGTCCCCGGCTACTTTCTTGGATCAAAGTCTTTATTTTGTGGCGAGAAAGTCTATGACTAAAGAAAAATGGGTTATTTGTTTTGATGTCAAATCGGAAAAGTTTAGGGTGATACAATTTCCACCAGCTCCGAGTGGTAAACATGCTTGTGGGAGTTTAGTTGTTGTCGAAGGTTGCATTCACTTGTGTGTTACTTACTTATCGAAAGAAACTGACGATGCACTCTTAACGCATTCAGAGGGTGGCCTCTGGAAGATAAATGGTGATGGTTGGATCAAGACTGAAAGTTTCTTCAGTAAACGATACCTTTTAAGGTTGAGCACAATAAGCAAAACCAGGAACGGGAATTCGCTTGCAGTTTTAGGGAGCAACAACAGTTTATACAGATTAAGTATAAAAGAGTTGGCTACAAACTTCTCTTTTAACGATTTCACGAATTGGTTTTGCTCACCTGTACAGACGATACACGTTGAGACTCTAGTGTCACCGAATCCTCAAATCAGGCGAAGATGATTGATGGGTCAATCAATCAAACATGTACTCTTCAATTCCTACTTGTTTATTTGTGGTTTTGTTATCCTGAATCGAGAGTTCTACCATATTATGTGTTTTACCAAATCGTCCCCGCCTTACCATATAGTCCTATACCCCGCTGGTTATGTTTTGCCCGTCCACCAAGCCGTGAAACTGCATACGTGTCAACTTGAAACCTTCTTCGTTACTGGAATAAGTGTTTGTAGATGAATATAGTTTCAAGATTATCATACGGTATGTTTTCGCTTGACACATACATTATATTTAATACCAAACGTGATTTGGATCATTCTTTGTCGACGAGAAATACATGGCGCAAAGGAACAAACTAGGCTCATAATCGGAACAGAAGTTGGTTTGCTGTCTCCTTTTAAATGGCAACTTATTAAATCTCTTTAGAAGATAATCCAAATTATAACGAGGCAATAAGGCCAATTCTAGCTCAATTTGGAACAACCTCAGAAAAAACTTATGGCCTACCAGAGAGATTTTAGGATAAAAGGCTAGGGTTCGAGTTTTGGCTCATGTCTACTCTCTAGTTAACATTATCTAGTTGGCGCCTCACAGGAGAGTTGTCGGAACGTACTATTCCTTATGAGGTGAATAATGGTTGGTGTTAAAGACATCCGAGGTCAGGATGATCCCGTCACACTAAAATTCTTGCTAAATAAGCACATAAGTCCTTTGTTATATACAAGCCTCAACATTTTTAGCTTATTGTGTGGAAATGTCATGATCGTAAATGAACTTCCAAAATAAGCGAAGTAAATTGTTGAACGATATATGTTAGTCTGCACAAGGCGGCTTGTGGACTTCGAGTCCATTGAGTTTTCTAGGTTTAGTATCGTAGTTGCACTATAACAAATTAAACACGATCAATATGACTAATTCAACACCTTCTATGTGTAAAAGAGTGATGGCAGATGTACTCTCACTACAAGAAACCAAAGAACAGATGACGGGGTTTCCCTGGCGACACAATGTCGCCAGGGATAACCCCTTTTCCCTGGCGACATCGCTGACGTGACGTTAAAGCAGATTTACTTTTTGGTCAAAGTTTGACTAGGGTTTCCTGGCGACATGTCGCCAGGGATACTCCGTCCAAAATCAGATACCAAGTGAAAGAGCGCGAAATTTTCCCTCCAAAGTTTCCCTGGCGACATGTCGCCAGGGAAACTTTGTCCCAACTTATCCCTGGCGACATGTCGCCAGGGAAACTTCGTCCATCGTATTTAACAAAAATTAATTTTGCTAATAACCTGTCAAACTTATCCTTGGCGACATGTCGCCAGGGAAACCTTTGTCATACGTGATTAGTTTCAAAGTTAAAAACAAAATGTGTGGCGGGCTTTTACCCGCCAAATCCCAAATGTTTCCCTGGCGACATGTCGCCAGGGAAACTCCCTGTCATATATTTAATTAGTTTCAAAGTTAAACACAAAATGTGTGGCGGGCTTTTACCCGCCAAATCCCAAGTGTTTCCCTGGCGACATGTCGCCAGGGAAACTCCCTGTCATATATTTAAAAATGAGACATTTATAAAACAAATATTTATATTTAAAAATGAGACAGTTATAAAACAAATATTTATTTTAACTATCGATCCGATGTTATTTTATTTTTGCGACGTTTATATAATAAAAATGAGACATTTATAAAACAAATATTTATTTATTCCATATAATTATTATTTTAACTATCGATCCGATGTTATTTAATTTTTGCGACGTTTATATAATAAAAATGAGACATTTATAAAACAAATATTTATTTATTCCAAATAATTATTATTTTAACTATCGATCCGATGTTATTTTATTTTTGCGACGTTTATATAATAAAAATGAGACATTTATAAAACAAACATTTATTTATTCATAATATTATACATAGCCCTTGTGGAATCAAATGGAAAACTTAAAAACAGACATTACGAATCAACTTAAAGTTCGTGAAGTAGTGCAGCCGATTACTACTCAACGCTAAGATTTTCCATTTCATTTAAAAGCTCATGAAGTATTGCAGCCGATTGACATGCGTGGTCTTCCGGATGCCTTTCCATTTCTAGTCTTGCCTCTAACATCTTTATCTTTAGATCTTTGATCTTGCAATTTGAGCACTCAGTGGTTGCAGATTCAGAAGATCCTGTAAAAGAACTTGGATGTATTGAACGCCTTGAAGGAGAACCTTGAGGTGTTGAAGATCCAGAGGAAGATCTTATACGGAGTTGTAGATCTAGATCATCCTTCCATATAAAATTTCCACATCCATAATCTTTTTTTTTTTGCTGTTACAAAATAAAAAAATGACATGACATGTTATTTTAAAAATCACACATATTACATAAATAAAAATACTTTAGATTTTTTACCTTCGAAAGAGGACATGCATAATAAAGTTTACCAAAGCTATGGTGTTGATGTGACTGTCTCAACACTATATATCCATTTCCACATGTACACTTATAAGCTTCACGGGGATCCATCTGCTACCAAATCAGGTGGTGGTGGTGGTGAGTTTGGTAGGAGATGATAAGTGTGTGTGTGTGTGATCTGCTAATGATAAGTGTGTGTGAATCCTTTTATGGTCAAAAAGTGAGGGAAATGGTTAACATTTTCCCGCCAATGTTTTCCCGCCAACGTTTTCCCGCCAATAGTTAAACGTTAGATGTTCAATGGATGACCCGGTTTGTTATGGTTATACGTTTGATGTTCAATGGATGACCCGGTTTGTTATGGTTATACGTTTGATGTTCAATGGATGAGTCGGTATGCATTTGTTAAACATTAGATGTTCAATGGATGAGTCGGTATGTTTTGGTTACACGTTAGATGTTCATTGGATGAGTCGGTATGCATTTGTTAAACATTAGATGTTCAATAGATGAGTCGGCATATCTTGGTTACACGTTAGATGTTCAATGGATGACCCGGTTTGTTATGGTTATACGCTTGATGTTCAATGGATAATCCAGTTTGTTATGGTTATATGTTGGATGTTCAATAAATGAGTCGACATGTCTTGGTTACACGTTAGATGTTCAATGGATGAGTCGGTATGCATTTGTTAAACGTTAGATGTTCAATGGATGAGTCGGTATGTTTTGGTTACACGTTAGATGTTCATTGGATGAGTCGGTATGCATTTGTTAAACATTAGATGTTCAATGGATGAGTCGGCATGTCTTGGTTACACGTTAGATGTTCAATGGATGACCCTGTTTGTTATGGTTATACGTTTGATGTTCAATGGACGACTCGACATGTGTTGGTTACACGTTAGATGTTCAATAAATGAGTCGGCATGTCTTGGTTACACGTTAGATGTTCAATGGATGAGTCGGTATGCATTTGTTAAACGTTAGATGTTCAATGGATGAGTCAGTATGTTTTGGTTACATGTTAGATGTTCATTGAATGAGTCGGTATGCATTTGTTAAACATTAGATGTTCAATAAATGAGTCGGCATGTCTTGGTTACACGTTTGATGTTCAATGGATGAGTCGGTATGCATTTGTTAAACATTAGATGTTCAATGGATGAGTCGGCATGTCTTGGTTACACGTTAGATGTTCAATGGATGACCCGGTTTGTTATGGTTATACGTTTGATGTTCAATGGATGATCCGGTTTGTTATGGTTATACGTTGGATGTTCAATGGACGATTCGACATGTGTTGGTTACACGTTAGATGTTCAATAAATGAGTCGGCATGTCTTGGTTGCACGTTAGATGTTCAATGGATGAGTCGGTATGCATTTGTTAAACATTAGATGTTCAATGGATGAGTCGGTATGTTTTGGTTACACGTTAGATGTTCATTGGATGAGTCGGTATGCATTTGTTAAACATTAGATGTTCAATGGATGAGTCGGCATGTCTTGGTTACACGTTAGATGTTCAATGGATGACTCGACATGTCTTGGTTACATGTTAGATGCTCAATGGATGAGTCGGTATGCATTTGTTAAACGTTAGATGTTAAATGGTTACCGAATTAGAATAACTCGAGAAACTAAACGGAATAAATCGGAATAAATTTAGAAATTAAACTGACCGGGATGATATAGTTATTTTATAAATAATAATAATTATTTTATAAATAGTAATAATACTTATTATTTTATAAATAATAATAATAATAATTATTTTATTACTAATTATAATAATACATAAGTAACAACAAATTTTATTTTCACAAAAATTATCCCTTGCGACATATTACACTATCCCTGGCGACATGTCGCCAGGGATAGCTTCCCTGGCGACATGTCGCCAGGGAAGGTTTGGGAGATACGACAAAACGGTTTAGGTACGCGTATATGCGTTGAAAAGTCAAAGGTATCCCTGGCGACATGTCGCCAGGGAAACTTTGTCACACCCCTCCAAAAACTTTCAATCACACGCGTTTCGCACTTTGGAGTAATCCGGATTATGAGAAAAGATGCCTCACAAACTCCCAGAACCGGTCTAAGCAGAAGACGCCGAGTCGGCAGGGATCCCGATCGTTGGCATGCCTTTGAGACGAAGTGGTGAGAAATTCTATAATTGATTTACATACATATATGTCTTTGATTATATGTTTTGATGTGTTGTGATTTTTTGTTTTGAATTTGCTTCATTCTATATATGCGTGTCTATGTATGTACAGACGCAAGCTGCAATTGAAGCTGATGTGCCACCCCCGACTGTCATTGATCACTTCTTCATTGCGCACACCGACCAGGATGGAAATTTTCCTTGCGATGCGGACCGCGTTATGTATGTAAGTATTTTTTAAAAAAATTAATTAATTAATTAATTATTTTTTGGATATGCCTTGGTTTTTTACTATTCCCTGCCGATAAATAATGTACCAACCCGACTAATAAATAATATACTAACTGTCGTTTGTTTTTGTCACTTCATTAGGAGGAGATGCTTGCGATGAAGGCTGCAGGCAAACATACGAACGACGAGATCAACCATATCGTCCGAGGTGGAAAGCAGCGAGGCCACATGCCCGGTGTCGGTCAGATAGTGCCGAGAAGGACTGCTCACTATATTCCTCCTCCTCCTGCCATCGACCCACGGTTGGAACAAGCGGCTCAAGTGTTTAACTTTATGAGAAGTGACAATAGGTTTGCCGATGCGTTCTCAGCATTTCTATCGGGTGGTGCTAGCGGTCGTGGCACGGGAGGCAGCGGTAGTGGCGCCGATGGGAGTGGCGGGAGTGGTAATGATAATGTCGACGGGTAGAATGGCAATAATGGTTAGTATGCTTGTCTTGTTTTTCCTACCTTAGCATGCAAGTTTAATAATTGTAAACCCCGAATTGCAAGTTTAATAAGTGTAACTAGGAACTTTGTACTCAAGTTTTGACGTATGTATTTGTATTGATCGAGAGGTTACATGTTATTGTGTTTTGGTACTAGATTCGTGGTAGATTTTTAGTATTTGTATCTTCAGGTTTTGTATTTGTATTCCCAGGTTTTGGTAGATTTTTTCCGGAAAAATTCCGGAAAAAATCTGGAAATAGCCTGCTGTGCAGGCTGCTAAAAAAAATGTCAAAGTTTCCCTGGCGACATGTCGCCAGGAAAACCATACACCCGCTTGACTTTCAGAAAAGTCATCACAGTTTCCCTGGCGACATGTCCCCAGGGAAACTGGGGCTCACTTGACTTTCTAAAAAGTCAGCAAAGTTTCCCTGGCGACATGTCGCTAGGAAAACTCTAGCACAACGTTGACTTGTCAACGCTACGAATAGTTTCCCTGGCGACATGTCGCCAGGGAAAAGTGAGGTTTAATAAACATTTTTACTTAAGTTTGTTAATCAGCTAACTTTTCCCTGGCGACATATGTTGCCAGGGAAACTATCCCGCACCAAAGCCAGCGTGGCACCAAATTTTGAACCAAAGAGTTGCGGGGCCCACTTAGTCGCCAGGGAAACCGAAAATAGTCGCCAGGGAAACAATCCCGCACCAGCCTTCCTTAGCGACGTTTTCCTGGCGACATGTCGCCAGGGAAACCTCATGAATTTGGCCAAGGAAGGGGTCGAATATTGTAGTGATATTATATCGTGTTGAATGAAATCCTCGCGCTTATATAAGAAGATAAAAAATAACCTCTCGTAACCATGCGTTGTGCATGATACCCTACCTTAGCTTGTTTTAAAGGTTTTTAACTCATAACCGTAAGCCGTGAGTTCTAGGTTCCTTCACGGGTCACTCCTGGTGGTTCTCAATTTCTCCTCAAAAGAAAAAGAACATATATGGTATATATAAAGTACCTTATATTATTATTATTGTATAAGTGTATAACCATATCATGTTCAATCCATACAAGAAAGATGCAGACTTATCACAATCTTGATCGAAATGACATGAATTCGAAATTTTTCTCTAATTTATTTCACAATCTTCCAGTGGCGCCTTTGGTGGCCGCGATCTCAAATTTCATACCTTTTTTGCAATGATCTCCTATGGTGCAAATAAAATTATGAGAAAACTCATTAGGGAAAGTGTATCTGACGGGGCTGGTGCTGTAGAGTTTTATGGGTTTGGTTGTGGTGCATGAGTTGAAATCTTCATTTGAGACCTCCGCCACCGTATGTTTTCCGTTTTCAAAGTTAAACACAATGGTGTCTACTTTTGCTCGCATTTCCATCGAAAAACTTAGTGACCATTTTTGATAATATCTAGTTTCATTCTGAAGAGTCCACGTCCCTCCGGTAGGGAGACCACTAATATGTCCGACCGAATAATCAGCCCCTTGCACCACGTGAACTTGCATACATGCTACCACTGTGACCACTATAATCATCAACTTGAAACCTTCCATATTGTAGATGATTTATCTTTAACTTTTTACTTGATTAAGTGTTTATTGTATATGAATTCAATTTATAGTTTGAGGAAGTACAGTTAGTTTTAAACTTTCAGTTCATGATTACGTTTTGCATGATTCCTAAATTGGCATATATTTTCGGAACATCGAACTCATATGATAATTAACAACCAATGTCACTGTTTAAACAAGTTCAAAAATGCATTGGCAACTCGATCGGAGACTGAATCATAATTTAAGCATCAATCATTTTATATAGATTTGTCTAAAAACTCGTCTTCGAATTACACAAGATTTTTCTATATGTTGGTTTCATTGTAGTATTGAATATATATAAGCAGCAAGTTCAGCTTGTCAAATACCCAATAAGCACTTAGGATTCATGGTTTGTAAAGACTTTGTTGCTTATCTGTGCGACTTCTCGAGCTAACATTGGACTCGTTATTATTTTACAGAATGATTTCTTTTTCTTCACAAGATCGATATACTATACATTGAGTTTCCTCAAGGAACGCGAAGTAATCACAGAATCACGGTTCATGCAATTAGTGTGTGCTTCTCCATTTGCTTCACGTATATACCGAAGTATAACATAAATGCGCGTACAGGATAGTTTTCACTAACACATACTTGTTGATATACATCAGATTTGGTACCAAATACTATATTTTTTCTTGACAGAAGTAAATTATATTTGTCTATGTAATTACTGAGACTGAGCGGAAATTTTCTGTTTTCAAGTAATATACTGAGGCTGAGCGGAAAATTCTGTTTGCTTTAGGAAAAAGTTGTTGGTTCTGGCGTTACGTAGAAACATTTTTGAGCGAACTTTAGTTTTGGCTAAGCGCAGCTAGATAATTAAACAGATTTAGTACGCAATCTAGTTTTTGCAACACACATTTGTATCGTATTTGTAGTGATTTGAAGAGTTACTGTGAGGTATAGATTAATGAAATTTTAGGAACGGCCGGGCTGATATTTGGAACTTCAGACAGCTATACGTATGGCGCTAGATAACGAAACAGATTTAGTACGCAATCTAGTTTTTTCATGCACATTTGTATTGTATTTGCAGTGATTTAAAGAGTTACCATGAGGTATAGATTAATGAAATTTTAGGGACTGCCGGTGTGATACCTGAAACTTCAGACAGCTATATATATATGGCGCTGTAAGTATGACGAACGCCTAAGAAGTACCACAACTAGGTGATGCCGAGATACCATCATTTCAATGCACATTCGTATAACTGTTTTTACTAACTCGTATATCATCTTGAACTTTTAAGGAGGGTATTGTTGCTGATAATCTGATATATAACGTAAAGTAGTAACGGACTTATTTTCACTAATCAGCATCAAGATGAAATTAGTTCATTTTGTAAATACAAAATATAATATATTGGCAATCGTTCATTCGTTTTATTATCCAGAAGTGAATGAATTACGTGAGGGACGGTATCTCAATTTCGTCACTGCAAACCAAATGGATCGACCTTTTATAGTCTGATTCGGAGGCCTCATTGTATATATGACTGATTCATACGAGAAATATAGTATTGTCTTCGGCAAACATGAAACTACATGTATTCAAATACTTGTCTCAATAAGACTAACTATTTACCAAGCGCCGAGATGCTCATTTTTTGACCTTTTTTGCAATGATCTCCAATGGTACAGATGAAATTGTGAGGCTTCGCATCTGGCAAAATGATATTGGCTGGGCTGATCTTGTACACTTTTATTGGTTTGGTGATTGTGCAAGACTCGTAATCTGCGGTCGAGACTTCTGCCACTGTGTGTTTTTCATTTTGAAAATTAAACACCAGGTAATCGACACCTGGTTTAATCGTCTTCTCTTGACCTTTCTTCCACGTATTGTAAAAGCTAGGGTCTGATTGAACCATCCATGATCCGCCCGTCCCTCCAACAACAATGATCTTATAAGGTTGGCCTACTCCGATAGTTTTGTTTTGTGTCTCTAGCAGATTCTCATCCACGGTTCCGTGAATCTGCATACTACTGATCACCATGACCACCATAAAAACAGTTAGCTTGAAAGCTTCCATATTGTAACCTATCTCTTTAACTTACCGAAACTTTTGTCTATTAGAATCAGTCTTTGTATCACTTCAACTTATAATTAGAAAAAATCAAACTTGCGATTACATTATGCATGATTCTGATAATTGTCATATTCACGGGACATGAATATCAAGTGATAAACCAATGTTTTGAAGGAATATGTACACGTAAATAATATATGTCCGGAAGTCGTTCCGAGCCTAAGGAGACGCACGCGTTAATACGTAAAACAATTATACGTTAATATATTATGTGTAATATAATAATTAGTGATAAGTTATTGCGAACATTAATTAATTAGTTATTTAATGGGATTTTACAAATAATAGTTAAATGTTAACTATTAGGATTTGTATCTAAACAAATAAATGGAAAGTTAAGAATCTATCCTTTGTTTTTAACAACCGACTATGGTATCTCCTTATTCACTTTTGATTGGAAAACTTTCTTTAGTAGTTATCAAAACATATAGTATATAATGAATTCTGATTCATTATTATATGGTGCATGAGATATCAGAAACCATACGTCGACTTTTCTTGTTTGTTTAAACATGCGATCAACTTGAATACGATAGAAGTTTTCGTTTGTATTTACTTGTTTAAAGTAACCAAGTAATCATTAGTTTTACTATCGGTACTAGCATACTTAATTGTTTGCTATAACGTATTGTGTGCGTATTTTTAAAGAGATCATACTTTGATCTTTATTGGTGGTTCGATAAAGGTGTTTAATCCATCGCTAAAAGGTACGCGTTTCTTTATCGTTTATGTTAATTACTTGTCTATACGTGATCCTATATTCCGCTGCGTACTCGTGATTATTAATGTGTTAATATGATAAAAGTTTTTTTTATAAATTCAACATGTTTTTCGAAGAAAGTTGAACAACGTTTTGGCAACTCTTACATACTCATTGCAGCATATAATACACACGAAAAATAAATGTGATTTTCAAAATTTTGAGGGTATTTTAGAACTTCGCTTTAGCTTCTAAAGGACTTATCGAGACACCGGCCCTTGCTGGCTTCATGTGCAGGTAATCAATATTTAGTTAATATCGCATACTAAGAAGCTAAGGCCGTGTTCTTAATGCAATTGCAGTAGGCGTTATACGACCCAATCAATGACCCAAACCGAACTTCATTATTAACGAATTGTATAACTTTTATGAATTTGTATGTATCATGGTTGTGATCAACTGGTGTAGAATATGCTACTTGATGAATACATGTTAATTTTTGGGGTTTCTGATAACATATTAGAAAGGTCTATAAATAATATCAATATGTGATTATAAGTACATAAGTATACTAATACTCCGTACAAAATTTAACAAATAACCAAGTACACACATATAACTCATCACTAATAATCAACCTAGTGAAAGATAGCTAGCACGGCAGCCAACAAAGTGACCGGTCCTAGGGCGGCATAAGACCTTCCTACACCATTAGCTGATGGTGGTTGTACTGTGGTGCTACCGGTGGGAGAGAGACCATTGGTGCTACCTGTGGGAGATGGTGTAAAAGTTTGTGACGACGGTGGGCTAGCTTCCCATTGAGTAGGTCCAGGGGATGTCGCAGGTGGTGACACGGGTGAACCGGCGGTGCCACCCAAAACATTGATACTCAATTTCTGACCAGCTTGACAATGACTTCCAACGCTACAAATATAGTAATGTGTCCCGGGTGCGTTTAAGGTAAGTCTTGTGGGACCTGTGGCGGACACAGATATAGGATTTGCCATGTTGCATGGGCCGTACGTGGCCTGTGCAACCTCAGCAACTGTATGTGCTCCAGTTGTGAAGTTAAAAAGGAGTGTATCGCCAACGGTGAAAGTCTCACGCGATGCCCACGTGGTGTAAGCTGATGGTCCGTTCACTACAACATTCGCGCCCTATCCCAGCGATAATTTTGGGGTTTCCCCAGCGACATGTCGCTGGGGATATATTCCTCCAGCGACATTTCGCTGGGGAAAATTCGCTGGGGTATTCTAGTTGTTAAAAGTATCCCCAGCGACTTGCGGGCCCCACAGACTTTTCCTGGAAGAACAGATTGCCACGGTGGCAACATTTTCCCCAGCGACATGTCGCTGGGGAAAATCCTTATTAAACAAAAAAAATTAAGCTAAACTTAAACATTTTAGCTAATCACAAAGTTTCCCCAGCGACATGTCGCTGGGGAATCGTTCCTTTTATTTGACTTGTCAACGCGTTGTCGTTGACTTGTCAACGTTTTTCAACGTTTCCTCAGCGACATGTCGCTGGGGAAACTCTCGATACATTTGACTTGTCAACGCTTTGCGTTTGACTTGTCAACGAATAACCAAAGTTTCTCCAGCGACATGTCGCTGGGGAAGAGTCTGCAGGTTTTTTTTAAATTGCCTGCACAGCAGGCGTTTTCCAGATTTTTTCCGGAATTTTTCCGGAAAAAATCTACCAAAACCTGTAACAAAAACCTGTATTTGCTCACCAAAAGACACATATAAAGTAAACTTGAAATACAAATCAACACAAACGCGGAATAAGTTCAAACTTGCACCAAAATATAATATAACGTTCTAATTTAGTCAAGGATACTAGGAATAAGTCGGGATAGTTAAGGATACTAGGGAAACAAGCGTTCTAATTTAGGATAATAGGGAGACAAGTCAAGATGAACATAAAGAAACTATGTACCATACTAACAAACACATATATGACACGACTAGCTCGCGTCATCGCCACCATCCTCGCCACCCTCCCGATCCTCAGCATCATCACCCGGGCGACTCCCGCTGGCACCAGCATCATCACCCGGGCGACTCCCACTCCCGCTGGCACCACCACTCTCATATCTCGCAAAAAGATCGCCATACCTGCCGTCGTTTCTCAGCAGGCCCATCATGAAATCAACATCCCGATCCCGACGAGTCTCAGGGGGTGGTGGCGAAAAGCACGAGGGAGTACTGGTGTATCCCGGCAATACCATACCCACGCCAGGATTGTGACAACCGTGGTTTTGGGTTTGTCACTTGGTCTTACTTTTAGGTTATTTTATGTGTGCTTACTTGAATTTTGTGTTTACGTGTTTATTTTGTGTGAACGAGGTTGGTGTGGTTATCGTTTATGAGTATAGAGTACTCATAAGTAAATCGAGGAACGGTTATTTCATGTTCATGAGCTCACAAGTAGTGACTATGAAATGAAAATGGTGATATTGTGGTGTTTACGTATACGTATAAGTATTATAGTAGTAGTATTTTTTTTAGGATTTACGGTTTAGCATTTAGAGGCCTCGGGTGAGGTAATTATCCATATGAATATTTTTCGGGATGGTTTTAAGTCATTTAGGACTTAGTTATAAAGTTTATTTCAAAATTTGAGATTTTTTATAAAAGTGTATATTTTACGTCTTTTACGGTAAAACGCGTAAAAACTGACTAGTTTTACGGTTTTGGGGTTTTGGAGGCTTTAAGAGCTGAAATAAATTAAGGAAAATTAAGATAATATTATTAATACATATATTAATAATAAAAAGAAAAAAAAACGAAAATTAAGGGGGTGTTAGTCGGTTTGGAAAAAAAGAAAAGAAGGAAAAAAAGAAAAAAAGAGGAAAAAGGAAAGTTGGGTTTGGGTTGGACAAGGATTCACCCACACCCTATATATTATATTATTTACTACCAAAAGAACATAATTAAATCCCTGGAGATTAATAGTCGACGGTTTTTGGGAGAGTTTTTAGGGTTTCATAGTTTTTTCTTCTTCCATTAATTTAAAGGTAAAACCTTCAAATCCCTTTTTAATTAAATTGTTTTTATGTTTATTTAATCATCTATTGATGGATTAGGGTTAGGGTTTAATATAAAAACAGTAAATTAATGTTGTTTAATCATAATATGATGATCACATAAATTAGGGCTTGTAATTAGAGGGATTAGGGTTAATTAATGAGGTTGATTTTGTTAAACCCGTTTTTAAAAACTGGGCAGATTTTTGAGTCAGTTGTTTTGATCATATCGGGAGTTCTATAAACTCTTATTTTACGATCCAAGTACCCCTGGAAAGGTATTTGAAGTGGCTTTCCAATGCAAGAAACGAGAACTAAATTGGAGGTCGGGAAGTGAGTCAAAAACAAGTTACAACAGTCGGAGGTCAAAACAGTTTTGAATTCAGCCTGTTTTCTTTTTAAGTTTTGGGTTGTTTGGGGTACTTAGGGTTGCATTGGGATCTTCTCACAAACGTGAGAGATGGTTTATATATTTTAGTAAGTATCTGCACTTGGGCTAAGGTTGTGGTTTAGGGTAAGACCCCTTAATGGTAACAAACTTTTAGTACGTTTAAAATCAGGAAATCTGGAATGACAAAAGTAGATATATGTATATCATGGCCTTAACAGTAGCTTTAAGGTTAGGTCAAGTGGGAGGTGTTAGCCAACATATGTAAGGGTATGAATATTCCATTTACAGAAACCATGGGTATGTTTAAGTGGATCTTTAACTTAAAGTTTTGAGACCTAAAAACTGGGATTGTTTTGGGTAAAATATGAACGTGTTAGTTATTAAACTTAACCAAGTTGAGGACTTGTTAAGGAAGGGTAATGGGGTGATTAGAGCTTGTCAATGAGTTAAATATGTGGGAATAGGCTAGATGTCCAACATAGGTTAATGAGCCATCTTAGTGATTGGTTCGTGTATTAATTGCGTGTTTTTGGTTTGTTAGTTTGTTGCTAGTACAAGGACTTGTGAAGAAGCTATCAGGTGAGTTTCATAGTCCCATGTTTACTATTGTTTTTGACTTCCAGATGGGATGGAAGAGACACTGTGTTGAATTATTTTCTAAATTAATGCTGTGAATGTTTTAAGGTTTGAGATGGACTTGTGTGTACATTTATGTGATTAACTGCTATGTGATTCTTGTTTGTGTGTGATCTGGATTGGAAAGGTACATAGGTGTATGGGCGCCTATGGGACCTATGGTTAATGATAAGGCGTGATGCCTTAGAAATTGTGATTGTTGGTAAGGCATGATGCCTTGGAAATTGTGATTGTTGGTAAGGCGTGATGCCTTGGAAATTGTGATTGTTGGTAAGGCGTGATGCCTTGGAAATTGTGATTGTTGGTAAGGCGTGATGCCTTGGAAATTGTGATTGTTGGTAAGGCGTGATGCCTTGGAATTTTAATGATTGATTGAACTTGAATGCTAGTTGCTAGTACATGTTTGTAGCGCATTGTCCATATGTTTATTGGTTTATGGTATTCACAGCTTATGACTTGTCTTGTATTGGAGTCTAAACCTATGACTCTCACCAACTTTATGTTGACGTGTTTTAGTGTCTCTTTCAGGTGATACTATGGTTAAGCATGAGAACATAAGTGGCTAGGATTGGAGAAGCTTAGGAATGCATATAGAAGGAGAATCCCCGTTTCCTTCTTAGTTTTATTTGATTGTTCATTTTAATAAGTGATACTGTGGCACACATATGATTGTTTTGGTATGTTATTTGTTGTCTTGGGTAAGAAGTAGGACTGTTACTTACTTACCTAGACCCCTTGCGTTTGTTGAGATATTGTCATGACCTTCGTGTCACCATTTTTACGACATTTCTTATTTCATATAGTTATCTCTATAGACACGCCATGTTGTGATGATATCCATACGTCACGCCCCATGTTCCGCCATGGTGGGGTGTGACAGAATGGTATCAGAGCCAATGGTTATAGAGAATTAGGTTGCCTAGTCGTGTAGCCTAGTCTATAGCTTAAGGGTCCCTGCATATAGGCGTCATAGGAGTATGTGTGCATTTTATAGCAATTGATGTGTTTGAATATTATTTTCGCAGAATTTGTTAGGTTATGAACTACTATGGTTCATACTTAACTACATGTTATTTTCTTTACGAGTTGTGCGGGTGGAACCATGGTCGTATACGTTAGTCATTGTTGGATTTCTCTTAATTATGTTTTCATGTTCTTTATACATTTTGAATTTTGTCTACGCTGGTTCAGCTGGACTACGAGTTTATGTGTTTCGTGCATTGGCTATGTTATTTTAATACATGGGGTTTTGGATCTTATCTTGTGTGGTTACGTGCTTGTGAGTTGTTGGATTATGTGTTATGTGTAGTATTAATTTCTTATAAGTGTCATCATAGGAGGGAGTACATTGGTGAAAGGGAACATGTATAATTATTTCATATAGTTATCTCTATAGACACGCCATGTTGTGATGATATCCATACGTCGCGCCCCATGTTCCGCCATGGTGGGGTGTGACAAGGATGGTGGCCGCGAAACTTGCCTCCTCGCACCATCCTGTTGATCTCGGCAGTGGTGTGCTCATCCGTCGCCTCTAGCTCCCTCATCTGATCCTGTGTGGTGACAATAACACAAGATAGTAAATATATTAGTCGGGTTGCTAGATTATTAATCAATGATTCATTAAAGTGTGTTTTGAAAAGAATACTTACATACAACTCGAGAGACTGCTCATCTATAAATACACCATCTGAATTCGTATGCAGACGATAGAACATGTCGATCTCTGTAGGCTCCTGTTGGGTTTCGGACGCCTTTTGCTGTACATACACACGTAAGTAAGATCAATCTAATTAAATGCGGCAATAATAATATGTATGTAAAATCAATAATGATAATAATAAAATAATAAAAATAAAAAACAATAATAATAATAATAAAATAAAAAAATAAAAAAACCATAATAATGTAAAATCAATAATAATAATAATAATAATTACCATGAGCTGTCGAGTGCGAGGGATCGACCGAGAACCATGTCGGGAGATAAGTGTTGCCTTGGACCGATTTTGGCTGTTTGTTGAGGATCGCTTCTTGTTAGCTTCATCAGTCTAAAACGCTATCTGTTTCTCCCACTCTTCAGGTGTGTGCTCGTCGGGTCTATTCCGCCTAATTTGATCCACATCGTATTCTCCAGTCTCGTGGTCTTTTACACAGTAATCTCGCTTCAGACTAGCCTTGCTGGTGTTGTATGATTTTTGTAACTGGTGATTAATGGTATCATAAATACTCTTCCACCGAGGGGTGCTCATGTGCGGCGCAAGATCATATTTTTTCGGCAATCAAATACAACACATTGAAAACAGAGTTAGAAATATAATTTATATATTTATTTAAATTTGTTTATTTATTTATATGATATAAATAAATAAATGAATTTAAATAAATATACACAATACAACACAATAAAAACAGAGTTAGAAATATAATTTATATATTTATTTAAATTCGTTTATTTATTTATATGATATAAATAAATAAACGAATTTAAATAAATATACACAATACAACACATTAAAAACAGAGTTAGCAATATAATTTATATATTTATTTAAATTTGTTTATTTATTTATATGATATAACTAAATAAACGAATTTAAATAAATATACACAATACAACACATTAAAAAACGGAGTTAGAAATATAATTTATATATTTATTTAAATTTGTTTATTTATTTATATGATATAAATAAAAAACAAATTTAAATAAATATATACAATTAAATAAATGAACACGATAATTAAATAAATATAAAATGATAACTTACCCCAATAGCTGCCCGGGCCGCCGCCTTGTGCCCTTCGGGGACCTTGCTCCACGAAGGGTAATACAAAGGTATTTCCCTAACGACACACCCGAATAAGTTTCCCCAATGATCTGAGTAGGGGCCGACAGGTATAACAAGGTCACCTCTACCGGCTACAAAGTCGATCTCGACCGGACGGTTGTGATTCTCGGCCACCGCATCCAGTAATTTCAGGCAGCGGGTCTTCTCCCAGGTATTCTGCCTGCCGGCTCTCCTCCCGCCCAAATTGGGCTTTTTCTTTCCTTTTCTTGCAAAATCAAGTGAGTGATAAAGTCATAAAAGTTAAGGCAAACAAGTTAAATATGTGTATCAAATTTGTATTACAATAATCCAGAAATTCTTACCCCGGTTGATGAAGCAACCCCCGCAACCGAATGATGGAGGACGTGGACGTGAAGGATCCTCGCCACCACCGTCCCCGCCGTGTCCCCATGCAACATCAGTCATCTGTATACAGGTACAATTAGCATAACATGTAGAAATTCATGAACAAAATAATACAAGCATGCATAAATCTAAATATCAAAATAAATTTACACATTTAAACAATCCACAACAATTTCATTCATTCATTCATTCAAATATATAAGTGTATTTTACAAGTTACAACACAAAGTTAATCTTCTTCGTCACTAGAATAAAATTTCTCAACACCATCATCATCTTTGATGAGGTCTTCAACATCAGAATCTGCTAAATCATGAGGAAGGGGGTCTTCATCATCATCGTCTTCGTTAGGAACATCATCGTTATCTGGCGGTGCGTCAACCTCCGTTGATTCACCATCTATATGAAAATCTTATAGAAGGTGTAATTACCGAAGTCATTCCCACTAGTAGAAGGTGGGAGATCACTAGTAGAAGGTGGGAGATCACTAGTAGAAGGTGGGAGATCAGATGAGTTGTCCAAATGTATAATATCAGGTTCGTTCTCTACCACGATTACACCGTTTTTCAAAAACTTTTTATGATTAACATGTTCGACGACCTTCACGTTGGGTTTGGCTGGATCTACAAGGTAGAAGACTTGTTTGACTTGTGTTGCGAGGATGTATTGTTCACTTTTCCACCACTCACCAGAGCCGACGATTTGTGTCATTCCGTTTCTAACGATAAGTTTCTTGACTCTACCAACGGTGTTGCGAGTGTCGAACCACTTAACTTTGAACAACGCAACTTTAAATGACAAATAGTCAAACTCGAGGATTTCTTGAAGCCGACCATAAGTGTTAGTTTTCCCGTCAGGATCAGTCGAATAAACGCTGCTATTTTGAGTTACGCGACGTTCATCGCGGCTCTGCACGACATACCTCACACCATCTACTACGCAACAGTTTACTGACATTGGAGCCCTTGATGGTCCATTAGCCAAAGCGAATAACTCGCTGGTTGGGCTAAACTCTGGGTCTTGGGGATTTTGTGCGTGACGTTTAAAGATCTATGAAGAAGATAGGATTAGATAGAAAACTAAAAATATGATATTGTTATTTTTACACTTAAGTACACAAAATAAGTGTTAGTTTACCAGCGTCTTAAACCAGTGGGGGAATTCTTCTAGCATGTCTTTTTCTGGAAATAATTCATGCTATTAGAATAAGTCGTCGAAATGATAAGTTAAGAAAAAAAGTTACAAAAATAAAAAACGCGTACCTCCGGAACTGGTCTTGGTACGTGTCGATCTCAGGACTGTTGTTAAGTACATACCATCTCACTTTCTTGTACTCCTCGGTAGGAAAATAAGGAAAGGACAGTAAACTAATCGGCTTGCATACCGATCGGAACACCTGAAACTTACACGTTGAGGGAGGGGGTCCACATTACGATCAGGACGATTAAATTTCGTGGTAACACCCCGAAAATATTGAGAACTTATAGTCAATGCTTCTTCTGCAACATAACCCTCCGCGATCGAACCTTCCGGCTTAGCTTTATTTCTTACATAAACTTTTAGCTTCTTCATGAATCTTTTAAATGGATACATCCACCGGGGTTGAATAGGCCCGCCTTCAAGAGCCTCTAGAGCTAAATGGATGGGCAAGTGAATCATAATGTCAAAGAAAGCAGGAGGATATATGCGCTCAAGCTCGCATAGAATTTCAACCACCTTGACCGAAGCTTTCAACATGTCCTCCTCCATCAAAGTTGTAGAGCAGAGTTGCTTAAACAAGGAACACAAATTGATTATTGGTTTTGCAATATGTTCGGGCAAGTAATTTTGAAGTCCGTAAGGAAGTAAACGTTGCATCATTATATGACAGTCATGAGACTTCAGGCCCGTTATATTTGTATCATTATCGGTCACTTTGTGCTTGAAGCATGATCCGAACCCATCTGGTAGTTTAACACTTTTGATGTACTGACAAAACTTTTTTCGATTCTCTGGTGTTAAAGAATACGCAGCCTGGGGCTTCACAGTCTTCCCCGTGTGGTTTACGGTTAGCCACAAAGGTCTTCGAATGCCTATCTTTTTTCAAGTCTTGTCTTGCTTTTGCGGTGTCTTTACTTTTGTCATTCATTAACAAAATGTTCAAGATGGCCTCCAACACATTTTTTTCGATATGCATGATGTCTAAATTGTGTCTTAGTGAAATAAAAGGCCAATACTCAAGCTCGTAAAAAATAGACTGTTTAGTCCAGTTAAGCTCGACTGTAACATTGCGGGAAATCTTCACACCCCCATGTTTCGGATGTTTACCCGGCGTACGCCTTAGCAATCTAGCATGTTGCGCTTTGATTACATCCGGCTGGTTATAATCTTTAGGTGGATCTTTATGTTCAGTTTGGCCATTGAAGTCAGCACATGAACTCCTCCATTTATGGGGCTTCTTTAACCATCTTCTATGTCCAACATAAACTGTTTTGCTTGTGACAGGAATATATGGAGTTTCTAGGTTACATGTAGGGCATTCATAGTAACCTTGCCCACTCCACCCAGACAAACTACTTCGAGCAGGAAAATCATTTATGGTCCATAAAAGCATCGCTCTCATCTTGAACTGCTTTTGTGAAATAATGTCTGTAGTATCAACACCGTTCTTGTGCCACAAAGTCTTCAGGTCTTTAATCAAAGACTGCAAGTAAATATCAATGTCCTTGCCCGGGGATTTAGGGCCAGGAATTAGCAACGTTAGCATAAAGTTACTTTCTTTCATACATAACCAAGGAGGCAGATTGTATGTTGTCAATACCACCGGCCACATGCTGTAGGTCTGACTAAGGCTGCCGAACGGATTGAAACCATCAGCACACAACCCTAGTCTAACATTTCTTGGTTCTGCTGCAAACTCTAGATACTTCAAGTCAAACTTCTTCCAAGCCGCGCCATCAACCGGGTGTTGCATCTTACCAGGCTCCGCACACTTTCCAGTAGCATGCCAAGTCATGTCTTTTGCAGTGTGTCTAGACTTGTACAAACGTTGTAGTCTAGGAATGATCGGAAAGTAACGCAACACCTTCCTAGGAACTTTCTTCCCCGGTGTGTTAGTGTCTTTCCATCTACTCGTTTTACACACCGGACAGAATTGCAGATTGTTATTATCCTCCCAAAACAAGCAGCAGTCGTGTTCACAAGCATGTATCGACTCGTAACCTAACCCGATCGTTTTAAATGTCTTCTTTATTTCATAGTAGTTCAGTGGGAACTTGAATCCTTTACTATCGGGTAACATATATCGGAGAAACTCTAATATTTCATTGAATAAAGAATCTGGCATTTTTCCTTTAGCCTTAAAATAGGTAAATTTTGCCATAAAGTCTAGTCGAGACACATGTTCACAACCATCATACAGCGCCTCGTTGGCAATTGCATACAACTCTTCAAACTCGGTACGAGTGGCTTGAGTCGGTTGGTTACTAGTCTCACCAATATTATCTCCTTGTGTTGGTTCATTCGAAGGATTATAGCTAAAATCATCGAGTAACGCTGTCATGTCACTCATCATAGGTTCTCCTAGGTTATCTATCACTGGCGCACGTGGAGCCGGTTCACCGTGTTTGAGCCATGTGGTATAAAGTGGGTCCCACCCGTTTATAGCAATTTCCTCTCCAATCCAATCGATGGGTTTCCATAATACATTTCGACATTTTTTGCATAGACATCTAATTTTCCCCGCAGAATTCACCAACGGCCGGCAATGATTGACGAACTTTGTAAGACCGTCATTAAATTCTTTGGAAAGTTTCTGTTTTTTTATCCAACTCTTATCAGCGAATACCATAACTGCGTTTTATCCGTATATTTAGTTATTATTACATGGAAGGCAATTATGGAAAGCAATCCTAGATGTTTTGTTAACCTAGTGCAACTATGGAAGGCAATCCTAACCCACTCTTTGATGCTTCGTCTCATATATGAATGCGTATAACCGATTTACTATTTGAGAAAATTTCGGCAGCATTTCCCCTCAACTCCCCAAATATGTGTTTAAAGAATATTCGTAGGAGTAAAGGAGAAACACTGTCGAAATCATCTCAAATAGTAAACCAGTTATACGCATTCATATCCTAAATGAGATAAAACAATCAAAAAGCAGTCCCAAACAGGGGACTTTCCGAAGTTAATTCCTATTAAATTAACTTCGGACGGGTTTTCTATAGGTTGATCAATTTCAGACGGGAATTTTCTGAAATTAATCGCTAAAATCCTAAAACATTCCTAAGGTTTAATTCAATAAAACATTTATATCAAACAACTTATTCTGATAAGCTTTATCTGAATAAGCTGTTTGAAAACAGCTGGATAAGCTGTTTGAAAACAGTTTATTCGGATAAGCTTATCAGAATAAGTTGTTTGAAAACAGTTTATCCCGATAAGCTTAGCGGAATAAGATGTTTGAAAACAGTTTATTCGGATAAGCTGATCAGGATAAGCTGTTTGAAAACAGCTTATCCTGATAAGCTTATCAGAATAAGCTGTTTTCAAACAGCTTATTCCGCTAAGCTTATCGGGATAAACTGTTTTCAAACAACTTATTCTGATAAGCTTATCCGAATAAACAGTTTTCAAATAACTTATCCTGATAAGCTTATCAGGATAAGCTGTTTGAAGCAGCTTATCCCGATAAGCTTAGCGGAATAAGCTGTTTAAAAACAGCTTATTCTGATAAGCTTATCAGAAAAAGCTGTTCTGATAAGCTTATACGAATAAGCTGTTGGAAAACAGCTTATATTAAAATAAAGTGTTCTCTTCGGTTAGGCATCATATATAAGGAGTGTTTGGATTTAAATTTAACACAAGAAAATAACATTTTTAAATCCCCAACGACATGTCGCTGGGGAAACCAAACGAATTTTTTTTATATAAAATATACCTTCCCGCTGCTTGCCGCTGCTACAGTTGCCTACCGCTGCCTGCCGCCGCCTACCGCTACCTACGCTGCCTACCGCTGCCTACTGCCGCCTACCGCTTCCTACGCTGCCTACCGCTACCTATGCTGCCTACTACTACTGCTACCTACGTTGCCTACCCCGCTGAAATTATATAAAAATTAATTTTAATTATATAAAAACGAATTTTAATTATTATAAATAACTCAATTAAGAAAAATATACCTTTAATTAACAGAAAAATAAATCCACCACCACAAACTTGTTAATAGAATTATCAATTAGAGAGAAAAGAGGGTGATGTGGTGGTTGTGGTGGTGATGACGTTCGGTGGTGGTGTGTTGGCGGCGATGTTGGTGGTGATTCTTGGTGGTTTATGTGGTGGGGATGGCTGGAGATGACGGTGGTGGTGGTGAAGACATTCTCGTGGTGGTATGAATGGTGGTGATGATTGGTGGTGATGAATGGTGGTGATGATTCTTGGTGGGTTATGTGGTGGGGATGGAGGAGATGAATGGTGGTGATGATTCTTGGTGGTAGTGGTGATGAATGATGATTTGGTGGTAGTGGTGATGATTGTTGGTGAGTTTGTTCGCAGGTTTGAGAGAATGATTTGGTGTGGGGAGATAAGTGATGTTTCTGTAAATCGTATAAGGATAAGGTCTGGTCAATAGTTTCCCCAGCGACATGTCGCTGGGGAAAACTTCCTTCTTCTTGATGAACTTTTCCCCAGCGACATGTCGCTGGGGAAACCTTAGACTTTGTCATTTTGCGCAGCTGGTTTAATAAACCTTAGAATTTAACGAAATTTTCCTCAGCGACATGTCGCTGGGGAAACGTGTATTTTGTCGTTTTGTGAAAGAAGCGCGTTAATGAAATTTTTTGGAGAGATTTCTAAAATTGATAAACAAAACTTACCCCAGCGACATGTCGCTGGGGAAACAATTTATGTTACATGCTTTTAAATGATTAATAATAATAATTTTATATATTTGTATATTTTACTTTTATATAATTAAAAATAATAAGTTTTATATAATTGTATATTTTTATATATGATATTTATGTAATTTAGTTTTAAATGATTGATAATAATACGTTTTATATAATTGTATATTTTACTTTTAGATAATTTATGTTATATACTTTTAAATGATAAATAATAATAATTTTATATATTTGTATATTTTACTTTTATATAATTAAAAATAATAAGTTTTATATAAATGTATATTTTTTATATATGATATTTATGTAATTTAGTTTTAAATGACTGATAATAATACGTTTTATATAATTGTATATTTTACTTTTAGATAATTGATAATAATAAGTTTTATATAATTGTATATTTTTTTATATAACATTTATGTAGTTTAGTTTTAAATTATTAGTAATAATAAGTTTTATATAGTTATATATTTTATTTTTATATAATTGTATATGTTACTTTTAGATAACTAATAATAATAAGTTTTGTATAATTGTCTTTTTTATATACCATTTATGTAATTTACTTTTAAATGATTAATAATAATAATTTTATATAATTGTATATTTTAGTTTTAAATAAGTTTCAACATTAGAGGTTTAATGTATTAGATAGGGTTCATCATTAGAGGTTCAACGTATTAGATAGGGTTCAACATTGGAGGTTCAGTGTATTAGTTATGGTTCAACATTAGAGGTTCAATGTATTAGATAGGGTTCAACATTGGAGGTTCAATGTATTAGATATGGTTCAACATTAGAGGTTCAACGTATTAGATAGGGTTCATCATTAGAGGTTCAACGTATTAGATAGGTTTCAACATTAGAGGTTCAACGTATTAGATAGGTTTCAACATTAGAGGTTCAACGTATTAGATAGGTTTCAACATTAGAGGTTCAACGTATTAGATAGGGTTCACCATTAGAGGTTCAACGTATTAGATAGGGTTCAACATTAGAGGTTCAACGTATTAGATATGGTTCAACATTAGAGGTTCAATGTATTAGATAGGATTCATCATTAGAGGTTCAACGTATTAGATAGGGTTCAACATTAGAGGTTCAACGTATTAGACAGGTTTCAACGTATTAGATAGGGTTCATCATTAGAGGTTCAACGTATTAGATAGGGTTCATCATTAGAGGTTCAACGTATTAGATAGGGTTCAACATTAGAGGTTCAACGTATTAGATAGGTTTCAACATTGAAGGTTCAACGTATTAGATAGGGTTCATCATTGGAGGTTCAACGTATTAGATAAGGTTCAACATTAGAGGTTCAATGTATTAGATAGGGTTCATCATTAGAGGTTCAACGTATTAGATAGGGTTCAACATTAGAGGTTCAACGTATTAGATAGGTTTCAACATTGAAGGTTCAACGTATTAGATAGGGTTCATCATTAGAGGTTCAACGTATTAGATAGGGTTCAACATTAGAGGTTCAACGTATTAGATATGGTTCAACATTAGAGGTTCAATGTATTAGATAGGGTTCATCATTAGAGGTTCAACGTATTAGATAGGGTTCAACATTAGAGGTTCAACGTATTAGATAGGTTTCAACATTGAAGGTTCAACATATTAGATAGGGTTCATCATTAGAGGTTCAACGTATTAGATAGGGTTCATCATTAGAGGTTCAACGTATTAGATAGGGTTCAACATTAGAGGTTCAACGTATTAGATATGGTTCAACATTAGAGGTTCAACGTATTAGATAGGGTTCAACATTAGAGGTTCAACGTATTAGATATGGTTCAACATTAGAGGTTCAATGTATTAGATAGGGTTCATCATTAGAGGTTCAACGTATTAGATAGGGTTCAACATTAGAGGTTCAACGTATTAGATGGTTTCAACATTGAAGGTTCAACGTATTAGATAGGGTTCATCATTAGAGGTTCAACGTATTAGATAGGGTTCAACATTAGAGGTTCAACGTATTAGATAGGTTTCAACATTAGAGGTTCAACGTATTAGATAGGTTTCAACATTGAAGGTTCAACATATTAGATAGGGTTCATCATTAGAGGTTCAACGTATTAGATAGGGTTCAACATTAGAGGTTCAACGTATTAGATAGGGTTCAACATTAGAGGTTCAACGTATTAGATAGGTTTCAACATTGAAGGTTCAACGTATTAGATAGGGTTCATCATTAGAGGTTCAACGTATTAGATAGGGTTCAACATTAGAGGTTCAACGTATTAGATGTTCATTGGAGGGAAAACATTGGAGGGAAAATGTTAACAATTTCCCTCACTTTTTTAGCATAAAAAGAGAACCACACACACTCCTTATCATCACAACCACCAGCAGATCACACACACTTATCATCATAAACAAATTGTTATTATGTACATGTTGAAGCATGAAGCTTTTCCGTGCAGGTGTGGACATGGAGATGTAGTTCTTCGAGAATCGTGGACAACTGAAAACTTTGGTAGACTGTACTATGCTTGTCCACGTTCACGGGTTCAACCTCCAGTTTCATATGGATGCAAATTTTTTTTATGGAAAGACGAACGCGTCCAACTACTAATCAATTCTCTTGGAGGTTCAATGAGCTTTTCTCCTCCAAGCTCTTCTTCAAGACCTTCAACGAGCTTTTCTCCTCCAAGCTCTTCTACCAAACCTTCAACGATTCCAATTTCTTCTCCAAGCTCTTCAGCGTGTGCAAACTGTGTGCGCTTGAATGGAATGATAATGGTACTTGAGCGTACGATAGAGTTGTACCGCAACTCCGATAGGCACACATTGGATTCAGCTGCACTACTTCACGACCTTTACGATGACATGGGGAACATTCGTTTGAACTAGTTTATGATGTATCTGTTTTCGTGTTTATGAGTCTATTATCGGTTTAATATCCATGTTTAACTAAGCGCGTGTTTAAGTGTCCGTGTAGAATAAAGTTAGGTTTAGGCGTGTCTGTTTGTAAGTCTCAATGAATGTTAACAATTTTTAATTAATATTAACAATGAATGTTAACAATTATCAGTGAATGTTAACTTTTGGCGGGCAAAATGTTGGCGGGAAAACATTGGCGGGAAAACATTAGCGGAAAAATTAACCATTTGTCTCACTTTTTTTAATCATAAAAAGAGATATACTATTTTAAATTTTAATAACTATATTTTTTAATATATATATTATATTTACTAAAATATTATATAAACATTACACATTTTTTGAAAATTGGTGGTCAAATAGAAGTCAACGTTTCCCCAGCGACATGTCGCTGAAGAAAGATTTATTCATTTTTTGTAAAATAGGCGCGTTAACGAAAAATATTTGGAGGGAATGCTAAAAAGTTTCCCTAGCGACATGTCGCTAGGGAAAAGTTTGGACATAAATTAAACAACGCATTAACACTAATCACATGGATTAGACGTGGAAGAAAGTTTCCCCAACGACATGTCGCTGGGGAAAAGTTGGCGGGTTAATCTCCCGCTTGCATTTTTTGTGAAATAGTTTGGTCAAAATTCAGTCAACTTTTCCCCAGCGACATGTCGCTGGGGAAACTTTTCTTTTTTTTTTGGTCAAAATTTTTACGAGAAATTTTGTCACGTCAGAAAGTTTTTGTCGTTTAGCGTCGTTTCCCCAGCGACATCATGTCACAGGGGAAAACCCCGATGGGGAAGGGCTGGATTGTTGTAGTGGTTTGGCGGAACTGTCCAGCCTAAGCTACCTCCAACTATATGCACTCTCTGAGCCATGGAGCCATGTAACTGGATGCGTGCAAGCATAATTTAAAAACTGCCATCTTATGTTTTTGTATACTTCAAGTTCTTATAAATTAAAGATGATTGTTTAAGATGACTTTGAAGTTGTGATTGTGTTTGTGTTTGTATTTATGGTAATGGGTGCATGAACACGCGGTTTTGAATTTACACGGGTGTTAACGTGTTTACGGTTGTTAAAGTGCATAAATGAAAAGAGTTGACTAGGGGTGTTTGATAGCTTTTGAATGACTTAGAGCACAAGGAACCATCACGTGATGGGTTTTTCGGGTGACACGTCATCGAAACTTACTCACTCGCATGAAAAAAGTGAAGAGTCATCACTCCAAGTGATGGGTGAATGTGGGTCCCACCAGTGGCGGATCTAGGTATTTTAAATATGTGTGGCACAAACGATTTTTTTTATCTAAAGTTTAAATAATACATAGCTGATAACATGGAATAAAAGATGCGGTATTGAAAAAATCATATACAAGTTAATGGTTTCTTCGATCACCATATAACAAATTATCAAAAAGCTAATATTTTCACATCAAAATTCATGAACTCGAAAACACTTACACGCGTCAAAAATTACAGTATAAAAACCAAGATAATGATGAAACTTAAATGAACTTAGTAATAAAATCTTATATCTAGTTTATGACAATAACTTTAATGACGCGATCCTGATTTATTTATTTTAGATAGTAGCATGTAAACGCTTTTAGTAATGTATGACCAATCAAAGTATGTGTTACAGTAGTGTTTTTCAAACAAAGGTTAATAATGTTACATCTCTCCTTTACCTTTTTGAACTAAAATATAAACTGTGAGATAAGTGTGTAAAATATTAAAATTTTTAAAGGGAAACTGTGTATATAACTCAAACTGGTCGTCATCTCCATCTGCTAAAAACACCATTCCTAACCCAGTCATCTAAGTTACTTTATAAAGTCATACTAATTGAATTTAAGGTCATTCTTTGTGTTAAATCCCATAGTTTTCATTCTTGAGCACATCATTATCAGTTTTATGCCTAAAATTAAATTAGATCAGCCAAATCTACCCTGCTTCACATGGTGAATCTATGTGTGGCACGTGCCACAGGTGGCTAGGGCATAGCTCCGCCCCTGGGTCCCACAATACACACAATACCATTTTCTTCTTCCCCAATACACACACGCAATACACAAAAAAATAGAAAAAAAAAGCTGAAAGTTTGAATCACGCCAAGTGGGAATACCCACGCCACACCCCATCGCCGTAGGTTTTTTCGTTTCACGAAGTTATCGCGCGGCCAACGCCGTAGGTTTGGCACACGACGCCACCACTCCGTGCCCTCTTAGTTCAGACGATGCAACTGTTTGGTAATAAAACTTTCATGCGCTGTATCATTTTGTTGGGCTCTGAATCATATTATGGATGATGGACATGCAATCCCATTCAGCGGACTATATTTTCTCAAATTTCCATGTTAGCAGTTATCACGTACCATATTTTGTGAATTAAACTTTAACAATTTTTTAATGGATGTATTTATTTAAGTCGGCACAATAAATACTTACATATCACAATTATTTTTAAATCATAACATACGTAGTATATATTTTTTAATAATAAGCAAAAAAACTAATAATGAGATTTATATATGTATGTTTTTTTTAACACGATTTGTATAAGTCGAAAATGAGAACATATTTCGATTTATAACAAAAGCGAAGGAAAAAACTATTTTTTATGTGCTACTCTAATTTAAGTAGTGATGTTTGTACTTACTTCTTATTTATTAGAAGTAGTATTTTCTCGTTATGCATTATGAATGAGGTTTAAATAGTAATAAATTATTCAGAGCTTTCAATCAGTATAGTTAACAAACGCTCGGTTTTTTATTCAGAAACAAATTCATACAGAGCATGTAAATCATTCAGAACGATAAATGATTCAGCGCTAAATCATTTTGTTTTGTCAAACAGCCCCTAAGTAAATCTAGGCCTCTTTTTTCAAAGTATGTGCCGAAATAAACTTGGTAATTTAATATACAAGATTTTTAAGAAATGCTTGTTGCTCTCGTATGACGCAAGGTCCGTTGTTTGTGCTAAAACAAAACGTATAAGAGCGCAGGGAAGTCAGCAAAATAGTTTATGGTATCAAAATTTGAATGGCATCAGTTTTCACGGGAAATAATGATTTGTGGTGGAGAGGAGTATTTTAGCAACCCACAGAGTCCTGTGCCATGAGAAACACTTGCGCCATGACTCGACGCGAGAGAACCAAACCACTGCTCCGACTACTCTAACAACGGTTGTTTCAAAGCCAGAACCTATGACGCGAGGTCTGGCATCGGGCTCATGTTATATGATTGTGTTATGGGTTAACGCGAGGAAAATTACCCTATATCGGCTGGTGCTTTAAGTGCACAATAAAATTAATAAGTACTATATAAAAAAAATTAAGATTAAAGTAAAAGATAAAAAAAAACTTTTAAAAGTTAAAACACAACACTTATGTTAAGACAAAACATTACAAATATAACACAAAAAATTGCTAACTAATGATTATTTCATAACCCCTATACATGAGATTGCGTAAGCAATTTATCATGCACGCATGTTGTATCACGAAAGCGAAATTAAACACGTCAATTTTTCTCGTATGAGATTTTGTTAGGTGTCGAATACAACAATAAGTTGGATACTTTGATGTGGAGATGGTCAACTAACTCAATACATCACATCGACTCATTTCTTATTTTCATTGTTAATACGCGTTACATATTATTCTTAATTGCTGTTTTGTCAAAATATGTATCAAATTTTCTATGTTTATAGCCTACAAATATGACTGGTTCAAATATTTTGTTCATACTCGTTTTATATTTTTATTATATAGGAAGAAATTAACGGCTTCGTATCAAATCAAACTACTAGATATGTACATCTGATTTTATAATATGGTATGAGAATGAGACTGTTGTAGACCGATTATAGATAGTCAATTTCTTAAGAAGTAGATACGAGAAGCAGACGGATAGGGCTCTTAGAGCGGGCAAGACTCCAAAGAAACTAGAGAGAAACTAGAACACTTTTCTTTTTATTCCATACTTTCTGATTAAAAATAAGTTACGAATATATATATAAGAAAGAAACATGCAGTTACTACTAAATAATAGAAACATGCAAAACATGGATGCAGTTACATACATAACTAAGAAAGGACGTGGGAGATATATGCTCTAAACATATGCATGAACTACTAAAAATAAACCAACTGTTTGACCACTTCTTGTTAGACTCCCGATTCGTATCAATACTCCAGTCCTGAAAACGAGCCTTGTCCTCAAGGCTCATGGTGAAGCACCTCGCGTCTCGTGGCTCCCAAGGTGGTTGCAGTTCGACTCGGAGAAAAACAATCTTTGGTGGATAACATTGATGACCGAAAAAAATTGTCATCACGCAACGGAAAATGGGTAACATGTACTTGATAACCGGGTGAAGAGGAAATCGAGTATGTGTGTCGAAATCATGTTGCACTTTCGTAATAAATAAAGCGGAAGCGTTTAGCGATTTAGCCATGGATGACATGCCTTCGATCAGAGTGGCAAGAGCACTAGTGTGGCGTAGCGTTGTGGAATGGAAGATTACTATCTCTTGTTGGACTTTTGATGATTCATGAATCAGATCATGAGGCTTCCAAGGAGGGTCGAGAAAAATAAAGGCCGGTGGTTTGCACTCGTGTCCCGCGAAGTCATGTAACACACACTTATAACAAAGGCTGTAAAAAGGAACTCTACTTTGTGTGATGACATGGTCATTCATTTTGGTTATAGAGTAAGCGGTGTTGAGCGACTTAGCCATGGGTTGGTCGGGTTTAGGGAGGTTAATTCTCAGTGCATTATTGGATGGTGGTGGTGTTATAACTGGTTGTGTGTTCGTTGTTGTTTTAATGACGGTATTGTCGATCTTGGGGACGGTTGTTGTAACGTTGACGGTAGTGGTGTTGAAGGTGTGATTGTTGGGTTCATTCTTAGGGATGGTGGTGTGGATAGTGGGTTTCTGTGAGATGGTTCTGAGGTGGCCTTGAAGAAGGGTCGCGAGGAGATCAAGCTTTGCGTTTAGAGTAGATGATTGAACTTGGATGTTTGTGGGTGGTGTAGATGTTGGAGGCATCGAGTAAGTCGATGAAAGCACCATTGTTAAAGACCGATTATAGATGGTCAATCTTCTAAGATGTAGATACGAGAAGCAGACGGATAGGGCCCTTAGAGTGGGCAAGACTCCAAAGAAACTAGAGAGAAACTAGAACACTTTTCTTTTCATTCCATACTTTCTGATTAAAAATAAGTTACAGATATATATATAAGAAAGAAACATGCAGTTACTACTAAATAATAGAAACATGAATGCAGTTACATACATAACTAAGAAAGGACGTAGGAGATATATGCTCTAAACATATGCATGAACTACTAAAAATAAACCAACTGTTTGACCACTTCTTGTTAGACTCCCGATTCGTATCAGAGACTATACCAAAGTCACTATATAATTTTTGTTGGGCAGATGCAATTGGTTAAGCAGGTAAGCTGACTCAATGGAGAGGTTTAGCCCTCAACAACTTGACCTCTACCTTTATGATTGTTAAAGTAAGGACTCAAATGTAATTTTCAAAGGATGTCTATAAAAAAAGTACTTCCTTTGTCCTAAAATAAAGAAAGTTTCTAGCGTCAGCCACGATATCCTGCTCGCGCCGAAAAGATGGCATTGTCAAAATGCACGAGGGTTAGCGGCAGGGTGGGACCTAGGGGATTCTTGGGGTTCACGGGAACCCGATGACAGTTTTAGAGTTTGTGACATAATGTAAATTTTTGCTAAACATTTTGATTTATTCAAAATGAACCATGTAACAAATATGTGTGTTACGTAGAAGTAATTTGCGCACCTAATGGCTTATTGTTTTGATCCGCTAGCGGACAAAAGTACTAAGTACTCTAATACGTTCATTAAGAATGACTAAACACCCATATTCAGTCTAAATTGACTAAACATGGGGAAGGTTATTGACTCAGGGGCAACCCAACACAAGACTAACAATGAAAAGGAGTTAGATAATGTCTATGACATATCTCATCTTAAAATCAAAATTGCTCATCCTAATGGGACTCAAGCTTTTATATCTAAAATTGGAAACCTCAAGTTACCTAATGGGTTGATTTTGTTTGATGTGTTGGTCATACCTGAGTACTATGTTACTTTGATCTATGTGCATAAACTTGCTAAGGATAATAAAAATTTTGTTGTGTTCGATGAGAATAAGTGCTCGTTTTTTAATAAGGATTTGAACTTGAGAAATGTTCTAGAGACTGGTAATCAATGTGGTGGTTTGTACTATTTAGATACTAAAAGTATTAAGTGTAACAATTGTAAAATTATCGCTACTTGTTCTCTTTCATACTATGATTGGCACTGCAGGCTTGGCCATCTTACAGATCCCGCCTTAGATGTCTTAAAAGGTTGTTTAAAAATTAACAAAAATGATAAGTGTGATTATTGTGAAGTGTGCCAAAGAGATAAGCAAACTAAGAAACATTTTCTTTTAAGTGATCATAAAACTAAAATGTTAGGAGATATTGTTCACCTTGATTTGTGGGGGCCTTATAAAGTGACCAATCATTCTGGCCATAGATGTTCTTTTACTAATGTGAATGATTATATTAGAGATGTCTGTGTGTATCTCATTAAGTCTAAAGATGAAGTTGTTACTTACACTGATTTTTTATAACATGACCAAAAATCAGTTTAAAAGAACCACTAAAATCTTTAGAAGTGACATGGGACTGAATTTGTTAATCAAACCTTTAACAAGTTTTGTAATAATAGAGGGAAACTACACCAAACATCTTGTGCATATACTTCACAACAAAATGGAGTTGTTGAAAGGAAACATAGACACCTATTGAATGTTTCTATGTGTCTTATGTTTCAGGGAGAATTCCTGTCTGAATGCATCTTAATTGCTACTTTTCTTATTAACAATTTTCCCTTTTCTCTGTTAAATGGAAAATCTCCTTATGAAATTATATATAATACTTGTCCTAATCTCTCTCTTATCAGAATGTTTCGTTGTTTATGCTTTGCTACTATCTTAAAAACTCATGATAAACTGTCTAATAGATCTGAGAAATGTGTTATGACGGGATATTCTAATTCTCGAAAGGGTTACAGGCATTTTAGTCTTGATAGACATCAATTTTTGGTTTCAATAGATGTTAATTTTTTTGATTCCATTTTTCCTTTTAAGGATTCTGTTTCAAAAAACAATCGTAATAATTCAGATATGTCCAATGTTAGTCAAGAAAAAAACTTGTTAAACGCTTTTTATTTAGATGACCCTGAGCTTCCTAATGATGGTGAGAGAGTAACACCAAATCATAACAATAACCATGAATCATATAGTGAAGGTGGCCACTCTTCCAACCTTAGGGATATGTGAACACTGTTGATTCCTCAATCATTGGGGATGATGCTCATAACAGTGAAGACATTGATGCTCGGTTGGAAGAGAAGGCTGCTACACTTGATGAAAACAACATGACTAAAGGAAATTTGGATCAAAATCTAAATACTTTGGCTTAGGAAGCTCAATACTTAAATGGATCGGCCTTTTATAGTCTGATTTGGAGGCCTCATTGTATATATGACTCATTATTACTTATAATGGTTTGTGGAAGTGGTGTTGCCTCACATAATGAACAGTGACTAATAAAATAACATTATCCCAGTTTTTGGCAGGAAAAGTTTTTCACCACGTGTACCTTAGTTGTATATACGTGTTCTTGCCTCAAGACTCATTTTATACACCTAAAACCACCACACAGCACATTAGTTTTTTTTCTCCAGAAGTTTCTCCCCACCGATTCTATAACCCACACCAAATGCCTCTAGATCCAAAACAGACACTTCTCTACTCTCTATCTCCTGTCATTTCAAAAAAGCACACACATCATCTCTAATTACCAAAAAATATGTTTCTTCGATGCCACTGATCTATTCGTTGCCGCCGGTTACGGTGTGTGGCGATTGTGATTGGTTGGTGCCGTTGATGGGTTTTTGGTGATTATGTGTGTTGTTTTCGTGGAACATTTCTGGGTTTTTAGAGACTACGCGTGTGTGGTTTTGGTGGAATGTTTTTCTGTGACAATATACATCAAATCTCACAATCTCCATTTTTTTTCTCTTTAGCGCCCGATACCAGTCATATATCATGTTGGTTTCTAATTTCAGCATGTAAGTATCTTCTTTCGTAATTTAATTTCTCAGATTTGGGGATTTTTTGATAAAAGTGTTGACCTTTGTAAACTATATTTTCATGTGGGTATCATAACATCAGATTCTTGATTTTAGATGGACAAGAAGAATCAACTTAGTACTCATGGTTAGATGTATTTTTTATTTCGAATAATGATTATAACTTTATTAGGGTTTCTTCGAATTGTGATTATGTTTTAATTTGTTGATTTTTGTTAAAGCATGTACATGAGCGGCAGTTATTAGCTTGGAGATGGAGATGAAGATGATTTATGGTTAGTTTTTTATTTTTTTGTGCTAATTTGATTTTTCTTTGATTGAATTGTGAGATGGTTTTTTCTGGGTTTGATTTACTTAATGAATTAGGGCCTAAAGGGATAAATAAAGTATGTTTGATTACGTTTAGGTTTACCAAATCGAGGATTCATTTACTTTAAGCATTTTTTTCTTGGTTTGTTTATAAAAAATGATTAGATTTAATTGGGGATTAATTTGGCTAAAAGAAGTTGGGGTTTTATGATGGTACATAGATTTGTAAAAATTCTTTTTTTTTGTTACCAAATTAATTAATTGGAAAGTGAAAACCATTCAAGTCAGTTAGTACAATGTTTGATTATAGATGATGGAAGAATAGAGGGGCAAGTTGCATTCGATTTATCAGTAATATAGCCATTTAATTTGCTATTAAGAAAAAACAAAAACATAATTTTTCTATGAGGGGCCAACTCTAAACAATAATCACAAGGAATGAAGACCGCGCTTCGCCGCTGGATGTTTGCGATGGGTATAATAGATGTGCCCACCAATAGCTAACTAAATGGGTGTGAATTCTTAACGTAACACAATTTATGATGACTTTTACTTATATGATAAACAGTATGAAACTATGAAGTAAATGACTAAATGTATTGTCTGGGAAATGCACGAATCGAAAAACCGTATATTCCCACAGCCGCATTTGCTTTATATGTCGAGGCGAGTAAGTCTCATCAAGTGTCCACATCCCAGATAAGTTTCTTGCAACAGCTATAAGGGATCAACTTTTAGTCCGGTTATAATTTTGTTCATAAAAACGAAATGGTTGGTCAGTGCAGGGTGAATGCCTATGTTATTTTCGAAATGGAGGATTCTGCTCAAGTTTCTTTGGCACATAACATGACAGCTGTAAATTGATTTTTTTATGTCATTTCCGTATTATCACTACGCATATGACAAATTCATCACTCTCTGAAGTTGGGATTTTAATGCCCATGTGTTTTCATGTAAAAGCATCTACCAAAATAATGGAACTTGCAAATCATATTTAACAAATATGCAATAGAACTAGATAAAGCAAGTTTGTGGTTTGAGTAATCTGTCAAGGTAATGCAAGATTCCTTAAGAAAATAAAATAAAAACACTTTGTTTATACCTTCAAGTGTCTCACTATCCATATGGATTCATGGTGTGTTAAACATGCTCGAATATTCAGAGCAAATGTCTGATGACTTCGCCGTGAAGCTAGAAGTAGTATCCATATCTGCTTCGATATATATTTTTGTTATCTGTAATGACTTGATCACATCAAAAAGGTAATACTCGGATTGATATTTGACGTTAGGGCGGTTTGGTTTGCGTTCTCGACCTGATTCTCAGACAGGTATCACTTTAAGTAACCAGATGTGTATTATGGCTCTAATTATCCGAATAACCAGTTCATACCAAACGTTAAATGCTCCCTCTTTAGCCATTTACGATAAATAAATACAAAAAATAGATAGATGCGTAAGGAGGAACCTGTAACATGTGGTAGTTGAGAGGGTTTGATTGATTGAGTATTGTTATAGTTTGTGGATGTAGGTGCCTTCGTCCACGTGCTCTAACAGTATAAATACTTTGCTCTGAAGTGAGCAGTAAGCATACAAAACATATATACTCTTTACACAACAATTAATTTTGCTGATATATTAGAGTCTTGTTGTCATACAAAAGGAGCAGGCTAGCCATGGAGTATAGGAGATGTGCTTGCTAGCGGTTTCGGTAAGTGCTTATCTACTTGCAAAACTATTCTTTTTCTCAAGCATGATAAGCACCTAAAGATAAGCATAATTTTTTTACAGTTTGTTCAGGATGGTGGGAAAAAGTTTGACTGAGAGTTAAATGAAGAATTCGAATAATGCTCTTACAGTCTCAGGGATGAATCAGTTACACACAAGGAAAGCCAAGAGAACAATTCTGAAAGTTGTAATAATTGATTTAGGCAAGTGGTTTAGCATCCATTTCTTTCTGCATATTTTACATCTGTAAACGGTTTTAAGCCTCCAAATGGAGTCAAATTTTCAGATTAAATGCTTGCCAAGCCCTTGGCAGAGTTCTTTTATGTACATTCAAGGACTAGAGTACAAGGAGGTTTTTTTTTGAAATCTAAGGACCATGTCATATGAGCTATGTTGTGCAAGTAAAGATTAAAGAAAACTCCCCGCAGCGAAGCGCGGGTGATCCAATCTTGTTCATACAAGAAATATAGTGGCATTGTCTTTTGCAAACATGAAACTACATGTATTCGAATACTTGTCTTAATAACTGTTTACCAAGCGTCAAGATGCTCATTTTTGACCTTTTTTGCAATGATCTCCAATGGTACAGATGAAATTGTGAGGCTTCGCATCTGGCAAAATGATATCGGCTGGGTTGATTTTGTAGACTTTTATTGGTTTGGTGATTATATATGAGTCGTAATCTACAGTCAAGACTTCTGTTATGTGTTTTTCATTTTGAAAAATAAGCACAAGGTAATCGACACTTGGTTTAATCGAATTTTCTTCCACGTATTGTAAAATCTAAGTCTGACTGAACCATCCAAGATCCGCTCGTCCCTCCAGCAACAATGGTCTTAAACGGTTGGGCTAACCCGATAGTTTTGTTTTGTATCTCTAGCTCATTCTCATCCTCGGTTCTATGAACCTGTATACTACTGATCACAATGACCACCATAAAAACAATTAGCTTGGAAGCTTCCATATTGTAACCTATCTTTAACTTACCAAAACTTTTGTCTACTAGAATCAAGCGATGTATTGCTTCAACTTATAGTTAGAAAAATCAAACTTGTGATTACATTATGCATGATTATGATAATTTTCATATTCACATGACATGAATATTGTTGGAATTTTTAAAAACCCTTAACCATATTAACACGTTAATAATCACGAGTATGCAACGGAATATTAAGATCACGTATAGACAAGTAATTAGCATAAACGATAAAGAAAAGCGTACCTTTTAGTAATGGATTAATTCACCTTTATCGAACAATCAAATAACCGAAAACCTAATAAAGATCAAAAAATGATCTCTCTAAATATACACACACAATACATTTATACAAGCAATAAGTATGCTAGTACGTTTGTGTTAAACCACCAATAAACCAAACCACTTAAATCAATAAACTAAAAAACCCTTGTTTCTTTCTTCTTAGTCGAACCACTCGAACAAACTGAAACCCTAATAGGGGTGTTCGGTCGATCAACTAAAGGAAAAGAGGAGTAAAGATATAGGGATAAAACATAAGAATGATGAGGACTTTAAGACCTCCTTATATAGCCTCATACCTTAACTATTTAAGTTATTAATTTCACCTCCTTGGTGGGCTTTCACCAACTACGCCCAAAGAGGTTTTCCTTTCCTTTTTTTCGACTTTCCAAATATTGGTTTAATCATTTAACAAATAATTAATATAACATTATATTAATAATATTTATTGCTTAACAATTTACGTGTGCGTCTCCTTAGGCTCGGGATAACTTTCAGACATATATTATTTCATGTACATATTCTTTTAGCTCCCACTTGGACATGCACAATAATACAATATAATAACATTAGTTATTGTCTAGCAACACACCAATACTCTCGAAAACTCTCGAGTGTAGTTTTCCATAAACTACATTTAAATGACTTAAACATTTACAATCTACTTGTTTCTCAAATGCCATGTTAATAGTATATATGGATCAAAGTCATTCTATTTTAACTATTATGTTTCTCGTATTACATAATTGAATCAAAACTACCAATCTAATCAAGACAGTTCTAGATTACCATTGGGCACGGCCGTACACACATCTGATTAATTAAACGAGGGACCCAGTAGCATCATGTTTCAAACCTTTTTGAATGAACAAATTATATCTTGACTACACATGCCTCTTACATGCTTCAAGATACAAATGATTATAGCCTTTATTACTACCTTGTTCAGGATAACATTAGAACTATTGCAAAAGTACCATCCAAATATATAAGACCTGCTTGCATCTCATGTCAAAGATTTAGTAATGTAAATCATTTACAAGTTTCACTTAATGACGACGATCCATAAAGTGATTGACTTGTTAGTAGGATATGTCCAATATGCAACCGTTGAATATTGTGTGAGTTGGTGAACCGTTGTTACATATTCTACGAATATTACCATCTCTCAAATATGTCTTAATTCAATTATATTCCCATATAATTGATCGACATAGACTATTAAGAATAAAATATTATTCAAGGATTTAAACATGCAAAAATAGGATCAATAAGTATAAATGAAAACCCGAACATATCAAATACTTCAACTCATAAAATAAATATTGCTTAACAATATCCTTTATTCAAATACTAAAAGATCAATGCATGATGATGCTAGTTGAAAAATCATGCCTCAAGATATGAAAATCATACTTGTTGATAAGGCATATATTTCATGAATTCTACTAGGTTTGATCTTTGGAATTTTGAGAATATTCGTTTCAAATTCACAATTGTGAAGATCTTTAAACATATATAATGATTGTTATTATGTATGTTTCTGCATGTGAACAAACAACAAAATGGGAGTATTATTGTTGTACATCCTATAAGGTGTGTGAGTCCAACAAAATACCTTATTGAAAATAATCATCTTTAACAACTTCTTAAATTATAAAGTATTTTTTATTCTTCTAATATGTATTGCAACATAACTAATCCACATAATCATCAAAGATGAAATTGTACTATGACTAGTATTGAGTGTTATCTCAATCAAACTATCATCAATGTCTAGAAACATCACTATGATTTATTATAATCTATAAACTATAAATATTACTATGATAATATTTGGTATCTTTCTAAACTCTAAGTTTGTTGGCAATGATAATTACATCTTATTATCATATAAAATATTCATTACTTGGAACAATTAAAGTTAGTAGTGACTTTTCCATTCCAAACAAATCTTATTATAATATTTGTACTAATCATCCAAATGATTTTCTCTTTAATCAATCATTATTGTCAAATTTTCTTGTACTTATACAAGTTTTACAATTATCCATATACACAATATGATTTTACATGATGAATCCCTTAGGATTTCACCTCATGTCAATTCTCATCAAATGAGATATATATTCATTGAGACTTTCTAAATGATATATCATGTTGTGTTGGATTTAATTAACCACTCATGTTTATCTTAATAAACATATACTACCCACGTCCCAAAATTATAGTCCCACTATGACTTTTTTTGTCTTTTTTTTTCAACTTTGACCTTAAATATTTTTTTTTGTATTATATAATACTTGATAAATTTATAACAATGAAAATACATTTAAAAACGAATCAATTCATATATTTTTCATTAAGTATTATATAACCCAGACAAAATTGTTTTAGGTTAAAGTTGAAAGAAAAAAACCAAAAAAGTCAAAGTGAGACTATAATTTTGAGACAAAGGGAGTATAAATCAAGGTCATACTTTCATATAAAACTTTATTCCAAACTTAGATGGAATATAGTGTTTCATATGTTATACATCATATGTGATTTAAAGAAATAAACATATTACTCCCAGTAGCTTTTAGATGTACTAACAAGTTATCTTAGATCTAATTAAAAATCAAAACATGGATTTAATAATTAGACTTGAGATATATTCTTTATATGCATGCATTAATCCATACATGGATTCTTGCATCATGTACAATACATAAATATTATTGTAATTTATAAACCTTCTGATTACAATCGTTCTCGTTAATGTAATCATACAAAAAGAGTTTAAATATTACATTGCCATATTTATCATTATAAAGACTATCATAACAATAAATCACCTTTATTAAATTAGTGAGTGTAGTACTTTTCTATCACATATTGCGTAGTAATCATGTGTACAATATTATCCATACGAGTCTTCCACTAAAGAAACTTATATTCACCTCACGATCTAACCAATTAGTTAAAGATTAATCAATTTTTAAAAAGTTGATTATCTTCTATGGACTTGCATCTACTCATTCATGGTTTTATTCAATCGTGACATTCAAGATTCAATAATACATCTATATGGTTAGCCGCTTCACCATGATCCTCTTACTTACATTCCTTAGTATGGGCATATCAATATATCATTCAAGTACTAGGGATATCATTGCGGATCTATGGATGTGAGTTATATCATCACGAGGTTCAACATTTTAATTCTCACCATCATTATGACATTTGCTAGTATACTTAGAAGGTTGCGTATTTTATTATTTATCTCTTAAAGATCTATGTGTCCTCCCACTTGCTTTTAGTAATAATATACTATTCTTCAAATACTTAGCATGTAGGGCAACAACAAATTGTTATCTTTTGGATATGTCACAAAATACCTTGATAGTACTTGACAAATTTAAAACGTCAATTTTAAGACTCAATGTGATTCATCACATTCCATATCTTGATGGTGTCTTATTTTCCTTCTAGGTCGGAGTAATATTTATGCATATACTTTGTATAGTCAATTTCCAAACCTTGACAACTTTTGGATGTAAAGTATATTAAGTTATTAAATCAAAAAATTCAAAAGAATTTGATTTGTCACTCAAGACATACCAAAACTATGTGGTATTCTATGAGTATTGAGATTGTGATACTATAACAATTCCTAAATAACTTAAGACTCTTTAGGTTAAATACTTATCACTTGTGTCAAAACAAAATTGAAACTATATAATATTCAAAACCTAGTGCATACCCTAATGCATAGATCTTTAAATAGTTCAATAATTATATGTACATTATTTATCCTCTAAATAATTCAAATACTTCATGTTCATTCATGAAGACATAACAAGTAGGTTATAAGTCTTTTTAACAATTCAAGACTATATGCTTATACTATACAAGAGACATAAACATTCATAAAGTAACTATGAACTACTTTAATAGTTATTTCGAGTTAATAGCTTACTTCATTTTTATTATTGTGCATTCCAAGAAACATTTTCTAAGAAATATAAACAAATTAGTTGAAGTAGTTTGTAATTCATATCGACATTTTTTAAACAAGACAACATACATTGACAATTAAATGTATAATCCCGAATAGAATATTAGATTCTTATCTCTTGTTATCCATATCTTGAAATTTTCTAAACAAGATAACATACATTGACAGTTAAATGTATAACCCTTAATAGAATATTAGATTCTTATCTCGCGGTCGAAAAACCATTTTTCATATTGTTATGTGTTGTACCTTGCACACAATAAAGATTTCTCCCACTTGTGCATGTCACAACATCATGTATGCATATAAACAACCATGAAACGCAATAGTTTATGTGAACAATATGATAATGTCATGTATATTTAAATAACTAGTAGAACGTCAACCATATAGTTTTATAAGAAATCATGCATAATAGTTATATAGAAAATACTTCAAAAGTGATTATCATATAAAAAAATGTAGTTATCCTTAAAACTATGGTTCTTCATATTCTGAAAGTAAGTTATTATTTCAAGTCAAAATATAAATAATATGGATTACTATAAAGGTAAACAAGCTTGTAACTCCACAGAACTAGACAGTATTACATTAATGTATTTTCAGTAGTAAAACGAAATGCTCCCACTAGGTGCAAACAACCTTGAAGTGGCCACGCCAACCTCATGAAAAGTGAGGGCTTTACCTGGTTTGAGTCTGTGTGGCGGTGGGCTCAAACCCCGTGGATTAGTCGGCCAATGAGTCGGAAATCACGGTTACCAAAAAAAAAAAAAATAAAAAAAAAATAAAAAATAATAAAATAAAAAAAAAAATTATGAATTTCTACCATGTAGATGACGGACTATCCATCATGATTTAATTAACATGAAAACTGGCATGCAAATTCCTCCATATTAGGCCTACCATTCAATAAGGGTACTTAGTGCCTACGTTAGGTTAAAACATAATAATTAGAATAAATAAAGCTAGTTATTATAATCACAATAAGCAAACAAAGAAGGATTGATTGCATAGAGATTGCTAAGAGACTTATATTAGTTTGAAAGATTCTCAAAAACTCAAATAAGGTTAATGAGATATACTTGAAACAATAAGTTGTGCAAATCTTCTTAATTTAAGTTCGCTTAAAGATTGATAATTAAAATAATTTAATCGCACCTATTAATAGCTTTTCCTTGCACGGAAAAATGATAAGTATATGTCTCTCTCTTTCTTACAATAAAATGATACTTTGTTTGTCAAACAAACATAAGTTTATGAAACTTCGTTCTGATAATACTTTTAAAAGAATCACAAAATTCAATTTAGTATTTTCGATCATATTACCTTTATAGAAATTTTAATACCCATGTTTATAAATAAACAAATAATTTTCTAAAAGCTAGAATCTACCAAGACATACCACCACCGCATTAGTTGATCTGTTAATGATGATGGTATTCAGGGGGTAACTGACGTGCAATAATTGCATCAAATACAACTTGTGGAATTATAGGACTCAACTTTATGTGCATCACTTGTGACAAATTCAAAAGTGAAAAACTTAGCATGTTTATCTCATCAATTGCCACGAGTTAAGGTCTCACTCATTTTAACTTGCTTAAGTCGTCCAACCAAAAGCTGTGATTATATAGCACCAACGTCTCACAATTAAGTGTATTATATCACCTTGGGTTACAAAATCACTACAGTCTTACGTATGATGAAAGAGTAAGTGCAAGTGTTTTTACTAGTTGGATTGGAAAAAACGTATTTCAAATGGTATAATTTTGATAATTTCAAAACATGTACAAAGAAGCATGCATCTTTGTATCATGAAAATTTAAGAAAAATGTATTGAAATTCGTTAATTATAAATAACACTTATTTAACTCACAAATCTATTTTATAAATAGTGATATCATAAAAATTGACGATTCAACATGTTTCCCATTTTAAAAAGCTTAATTTTATCGCGAGAAAAGATTATATAATGATTAAAATCATTCAAACCCTAGACCATTCGCGACTTCCTAAATAGTATGCAAGGTAAGAAAACTACTAGTAGTCCGACATTATAGGGTAATGGTATATACAAGACCGAATTCTTGATGAGTCTCCCCGAACCTTATCCTTGCAACTAATAATAATTTTGCAAATTATCTCATTAAGAAAATTTTACATCTTTGAAACAGAATACACATTATAAACTTGATTCTTGCTAGTCACGGCGTGAGTTAGATTTAATACCATGTAAGGACGACTCATTTGTTGCCACGTATGACAGTGCAAGAATAAGCTTAAAATAAATTAAATTTCATATAGTTTTAGTGCGGTTTATTTTTATTTTCAGAAAATCCTTTGCTTGAAACATGATATACAACAATTATAATCATAAACAAAACAAATAAACATTAATCTAAAACATATATCCAATTTTAAACTAATCATAAACCATAGGCATACCAATTGATGATGAATTCAAGCCAATTAAATTAAAACAATGCATATACGTGAATAAGACTTTCACTTATTAATGGAAGTGAGCCACATGCATCGAAAAATCAATTGCGTTAGTCAAATTCAAGTATACACCACATAGCACGTAAAGCTGTCTTACAACTTAAGTTGACTTCATGTCACGTCAGAGTATAGCTCGGTTCTTCCCCAGCGTTAGCTCAAAACTACAAAGTTGTAGACCTTGAGTCGTGGACCTCCCACAAAAATTTCAAAATTTTCCGATATCGTATGAATATATTATGAATTTTTAAGCGACATGTGTCAAACAAACCTTCTTAAAAATTACACAATAATTATGTCAATATCCATCATAAACCATCAATTAAGCATGTATAAACCATTAACGATTAATTAACTTCTATATATTTAATATTAAGAATACATGATCCATTGTAAAATTGCATGATTCCCATGGATCGATCTATTAATAATTAATAACGCGATAGATAACGACTAATTAACAATTAGCAACATATTCGTTATCAAAAATTGCATACAACTTAGGATTCGTCAAATTTATTTTATTAACCCTAATTAGGATTTATGAAAACCTAATAATCAAATAAAATAATTTAACAACATTATATTAAGTTTACACAGTTTTAGATCTTTCGCTTTTTAATGTAACTAAAAGCTATAGGAACGGCTCCTGATGCCACTTTTAGAATTTATAAAAACCCTTAACCATATTAACACGTTAATAATCACGAGTACGCAACGGAATATTAAGATCACGTATATACAAGTAATTAACATAAGCGATAAACAAAATCGTACCTTTTAGCAATGGGTTACTTCACCTTTATCGAACAATCAAATAACCGAAAACCTAATAAAGATCAAAGAATGATCTCTCTAAGTATACACACACAATACATTTATACAAGCAATAAGTATGCTAGTACGTTTGTGTTAAACCACCAATAAATCAAACCACTTGAATCAATCAACTAAAGAAACCATTGTTTCTTTCTTCTTGGTCGAACCACTCGAACAAACCGAAACCCTAATTGGGGTGTTCGGTCGATCAACTAAAGGAAGAGAGGAAGAAAGATTTAGGGATAAAACTTATGAATAATGAGGACTCTAAGACTTCTTTATATAGCCTCATACCATAAATATTTAAGGGTATTAATTTCACCTTCTTAAGGAGGTGGACTTTTACCAACTACAATACAAGCCAAAGGGTTTTTCATTCCTTATTTTCGACTTCCCATATATTGGTTTAATTATTTATCAGATAATTAATATAATATTATATTAAGTATATTTATTGTTTAACGATTTACGCGTGCGTCTTTTTAAGCTCGAGACGACTTCCGGAGATATATTATTTCATGTACACATTCGTTCAAATAGCAAGTGATAAACCAATGTATTTGGAATAAAGTTGAAGAACGTTTTGGCAACTCTTGCATACCAATCTGTTCTACATACTTATTGCAGAGTATAAACACACGTATGAATGTGATTTTCAAAATTTTGAGGGTATTTTAGAACTTCGCTTTAGCCTCGAAAGGGCTTATCGAGCCACCGGCCCTTGCTGGCATCATGTGCAGTCCATAACCAAGATAGGATCCAAGTACTCAACTTGATTAAAACTTTCTATGATATATTCATTTACTATTGATCGAATGCCTCGTTGAATTATGGAGAACGTTTCAATATATACATTAGCCGGCCACATTACTCATGATTTGTCCCTGTTGCACCGAAATAGTATGCTAATGCATATCCATGGATCTTTTACTCTTGAGGAATTATTGTCACGCCATGATCATATCAGGTGAATAACTGATCTTACTGATCATTTTGACAAGCTATAAGCTTTTCACATATGTTACTCGAATGCAAAATAATCAATATTTGGCCAGTCCATAAATACTATCGATATGTCATCATCAGTACATAAGTATACTAATACAAAATTTAACAAATATAATCAGTACACACATATAACTCATCACTAATAATCAACCTAGTGAAAGATAGCTAAGACAACAGCAAACAAAGTGACCGGTCCCAGGGCGGCATAAGACCTCCTCACGCCATTAGGTGATGGTGGTTGTACTGTGGTGCTACCAGTGGGAGAGAGACCATTGGTGCTACCAATGGGAGATGGTGTAAAAGTTTGTGACGACGGTGGGCTAGCTTCCCATTGAGAAGGTCCAGGGGATGACGCAGGTGGCGAGACGGGTGAACCGGCGGGGCCACCCAAAACATTGATACTCAATTTCTGACCAGCTTGACAATGACTTCCAACGCTACAAACATAGTAATGTGTCCCAGGTGCGGATAATGTAAGTCTTGTGGGACCTGTGGCGGACACTGATATAGGGTTCGCCACATTGCACGGGCCGTACGCGGCTTGTGCAACCTCAGCAACTGTGTGTGCTCCAGTTGTGAAGTTAAAAAGGAGTGTATCACCAACGGTGAAGGTCTCACGCGATGCCCACGTGGTGTAAGTTGATGGTCCGTTTGGCGGAACTGTCCAGCCTAAGCTACCTCCAACGATATGCACTCTCTGAGCCATGGAGTCATGTAACTGCATGCATGCAAGCATAACATTCGTAAACACGAATAGGTTTAACTTAAAAACTGCCATCTTTAATATTTTTGTAAACTTGAAGTCTTCAGGTTTTTATAAAGATGATTGTTTCGAAGTAGGATGACTTTGAGGTTGTGTTTGTGTTTGTATTTATAGTAATGGGTGCATCATGCAATACGTGGGATATCGAGAGTTGTGTTGGCAAAGAAAAAGTCGTAGGTTTGAATTTACATGGGTGTTATCGTGTTTGCTGTAGTTAAGGACTTAAAGTACATAAATGAAAAGAGTTGACTAAGTAAATCTAGGTAGGGTTTAATAATAACTTAATGTGTCTTAATTAAAAAATTGGCAAGTTAGTTAAGTTACTTAAGGCCTGTTTGTTTTGGGCTGAAAATTAACCCATGACTTCTTAGAAAAAGCCACATATTGAAGGATGTCTGTGTCAAATCACGACTTTTTTCATAAATTTACATGTTTATTCTTCCACTCTTCACCTGTAAATCCTGTAAATCCCCACGTATCTTGTTTTTAGGGCGCCAAATACTCCAGTATATTTGCCGCCAATTCTCCTCACCATGCCTATAAATTGTTACTGCATAATTTGCCATCACCATACCATTTGGAATCAATCAGGTATGTTTTCTACCTATTTCTTTTGTTTTTCAATTCTAAATAACATGTTTCATATTGATCTTTTTCTTATTTCTTGTTGATCTTTTAAGTGATTTCTCTTTTTAAAATTATTAGAAAATGATTATGTTTATGATTAGTTAATGTATCACAACTGGCATAATGTTAGTTGTCATAATTTGTAAATCTTGGTTCTTTAAACCTCATTAACATTTTGGATATGTTAAGGCATTACACTTACGTTTATGTAATATGGATTATTCATTGGGTTGAAATCAGGGAACTAATGTTTAATACTCTAGCATCCATAGTGTGCATTCTGCCCGGAGGTTTATGTGGTTGTTTGTTTTGTAAGGTCTCATATTTAACGATGGTTTATGCTATGCAAGTTGTCGCTTTACGTTGTTCGATTGAGGCATGTAGCGAGTCAAACGATACTTAAAGTTTTATACTAATTGCTTCATTACCAGTTTAATATATAGTTTTATCTTAAGTTTTTGTGCTCGTAAGTGCGCTTTATTTATTTCTCTAGGCATGGATCAAACTGTTGAACTCGAAAAAGCAAAACGCGCTAGAGTTAGTTGGAAAAACTTGAGTGTGGTGAGAACCTTTCTAGATGCTTGTATTCAAGAGATTTCTCTCAATGGGCGAGAGGGAGGTAGTCTAAAAGCACTTTCATGGAAAAAAGGCGCACAAGTACTTAATGAAAACCATAATTTTAGTGTTGATCGTAAGCAAATGAAAAACCATTACGGAAATTTAATATCGAAGATGCGTTATTTTCAGAGTGTGAGGCGGATGTCATTACTCACACGGAAGAGCAACCTGAAGGAAGTGGAGAAGAAGAAACAAATGGATCACAATGGGGTACTCAAAGCACGCAATAAATGACTTCTTTTCGTGATGAGATTGCAAATAGATTATCTGAAACTGTTTGACATGTTTAAATTTAAGATTTTTTTTCATTTGAGTATCATGTTTAGCTAGATCCAACAGTTTTCATATGATTATCATCGACTTTTTTTTTATGTTTAGCTTGATCTTGTTGCACTACCAGATATATGTTATACAGTAATGTATTTATGACTTGTATGCATTATTTTTACTAAGAGCATTTCAATTAATATTTCTATTTAGTAATTGTTATTTCATATAAAAGGATAAAATAGTAATTTTTAAAATTCAGACACTTTTTTCAGCATCCAAAACAAAAAATTACACCTTTATCTACAATCAGACATCATATATCCAGACAGTCACTTTAATTTTACAGGACTTAATAAAAAAATCAAATAAACAGGCCCCTAGACTTCTCAAAGTATGTGCCAAAACAAACTAGGTAGTTTCATATAGAAGATTTTTAAGAAAAGTTTGTTGCTCTCGTATGACGCGAGGTCCGTTTTTTGTGCTAAAACAAAAAGTATAAGAGCACAGTAAACGGTGATGTCGTAGATTTGATGTCATAGAAAAATATGTCATGTCAGCAGAATAGTTTATGGCACCAGAATTTTTATGGCACCAGTTTTTAGAGGGAATGGTGATTTTCGATGCCATAAAGGTATTTTTAGCAACCTACGAAGTCCTGCGTCATGAGCAAAACTCGCGCCAATGCTCGACGGAAAGAATCAAACCACTGCTCCGACTCCTCTGACAACGATTGTTTCAAAGCCAGAACCTATGACGTGAGGCCTGGTGTCGGGCTAAAGTTATATGATTGTGTTATGGGTTAGCACGAGCAAACTTACCATATACCGGCCGGTGCTTTAAGTGCAAAAGAAAATTAATATTTTTTCGTCTGGAAATATATGTCATGTTTTAACTTTTTAAAGTTTTACTATTTCATCCATGACTTTATATTTTTTATTCACATTATACAATATTTAATAAAAATTATACTTATTTATATACATTAAAAACCCAATAAAATTATATATTATGCACAAAATATTACTATATAACAAAAAAAAATTTAAAATTTAAAGTAAAAATAATAAAACCTTTAAAATAATAAAACACAACACTTATGTAAAGACAACAGATTACAAATATAACACAAAAATTTGCTAACTATGATTATTTCATAAGCCCTATGCATGAGATTGCGTAATGAATTTATCATGCATACATAGTGTATCACGAAAGCGAAATTAAACACAATTTATCTCTTATGAAATTTTTTTAGGTGTCGAATACAACAATAAGTTGGATACTTTGATGTTGAGGTGGTCAACTAACTCAATAATACATCACATCAACTCACTTCCTATTTTCCTTGTTAATACGCGTTATATATTATTCTTAATTGCTGTTTTGTCATAATTTGTATCAAATTTTCTATGTTTAGCCTACAAATATGACTGCTTCAAATATTTTGTTCATACTCGTTTTAAATTTTTATTATATAGGAAGAAATTAACGGCTTCGTATCAAACTACTTACTAGATATGTACATCTGGTTTTATAATATGGTATGAGAATGAGACCATACCAAAGTCACTATATAAATTTTGTTGGGCAGATGAAATTGGTTAAGCAGGTAGGCTGACTCAATGGAGAGGTTTAGCCTTCAACAACTTGACCTCTACCTTTATGATTGCTAAAGTAAGGACTCAAATGTAATTTTAAAAGGATGTCTACAAAAAAAATGAAAGTTTATGGACTTAAAATCGATTGTCGTGTGGTAGGATCGAACTCGAGATCACGGGATTGCACACATTACGTGAAGGTAGTTTTTGAATAAATTGTTATGCATGTGACTATTTGATTTAGTTTTTTTTTTTTTTGTACTTCTTGTTTTCATGCGTTTTTTAAATTGTATGTTGTAAATAAGGGTAGTTTTTTTAAAAAAAAATAATATGGACTAAATCTTATCAAAATTAATGAATTATTTTGAGATCTGAATTACATATGATTTGCGTTGATTAGAATTGCAATAGCAACTTAACGACCTACTCAATTTTGACAAACTATAAAGTGGGTATAACGCACCGCTGGTCAAGTACCCGGTTAAGGTAGGAGGTGTTATGCTTCAGCGTTGACCAAATTCCCGGCTCGCCTGTGCGTCAAAATTGGAATTACCTACGGTTGTTATTTGTTTAATTCTTTAAGGTTGATTTAACTGCATTAATTCACATCCGAAACACAATGAATAAGGTTATTGCTTTGTGCTTTAGCTTCGTTCTAGAAAAAGTACGGTGTGAATTTAGTTGTGTGTAAAATCTTTAATTGCTTTAACCAATACCTCAACTTGCAAATATATGATGAAATTTTAGTCTCACCAAAAAGTTTACTAAACATTTTTATTAAACTTATATTATGAAGATGTATGCATGCTTCTCCATACATGATTTTGACACAAAAATCTATACCCTAAAAATTTAAGTCATATGTCATCTAATTGACGAACACTTGAAGTTACAATTGTCCTCATATAAGATATTGGACGATGTTGTAATGGAGATAAAATTTCATGACTGAATCAGATTGCACATGAGGGTTTTACGTTCTTTAGATTAGTCGACTTATTTAAGTTACTCAGTAAGAACTAGAAACTTAAGGCGTAAAGTAGGGATGAAACATGTTTACAATGCAAATGATTTTGGCAATGTAAATCCCTAACGTCTCTAGAAATTGCAAATTTGTTTGTCAATTATTGTTCGACAAGTTACTGTGTTGAATACATTTGTCACTAGCAGATCAACTGATGTGATAAATCTATGTCAATATGGATTCTAGTTTTTCAAAGAAAATACTATGGTTTTATTACCGGGGTAATTCTATTTTCTTGAATTGTATTATAAAAAATACTAATGTTTGAACTTATTTCTGTAGAAATGGCTCAACCCGAAAACAATCTGACAATAAGCTCGGCGCTCAAAGCTTTCTTTGAACGGCCTGAACTTACTGGCCCTAATTTCAATGACTGGTATCGCTCACTAAGAATTGTTCTGAGAGCAGCCGGTACTATTGATATCTTGACTACTCCTTTTCCGTAGGATCTTGCTGAAGGAGCATCTGATGCAGAAAGGCTTCAACACGCCGCTAACGTTAAGAAGCACCATGAGGTGGCTGCTGTAATGTTAGGGAGAATGGCTTCATCACTTCAAAGAAAGTATGAGCTATTTTCACCTTAGCGAATGCTTGATGAACTCAAGGCTGCGTATGAAACGCCGCAAGCTGTAGAGATCTATGATTTGGTTGATGCTCTACATAGTTGCAAGCAAGCTCCTGGAAAGTCCGTAGTTTTAGCTAAGGGTTTAGTACTGTTTTTAAATAATTGTCATTATGCACCTTCAATTGTTAGGGGTGTCATTTCCTTTTCTTGTATGTTGGATCTTCGATTTAATCACACAATTGATAATAATAGAATTTTTGTTTTCAAAGATGGTTTATTCTATTTTGATGCAATTTTTGTGAATGGTGTCTTTGAAATTAACATGCATGATAATAATTCCAAGAGGAAAAATAATTCTGTTTTTAGCATGAATAAGAAGAGAAAGTTAGACAATAACTCTTCTTATCTTTGGTATTGTAGACTTGCCCACATTGGGAAGACTCGCATACAAAAGCTTCAACGTGATGGTCTTTTGGAAAATATCAATGATGAATCATTTGATAAATGCAAATCTTGTATCTCTGGAAAGATGACCAAGAAACCTTTTAATAGCAATATTGAAAGGGCTACTGAACTACTTGGTTTAATACATACTGATGTGTGTGGACCACTTAGACATGTGTCTAGGAAAGGTGTTAGCTACTTCTTAACATTTACGGATGATTATAGCCGTTATGGTTATGTTTATTTACTTAAACATAAACATGAGGTGTTTGAAACATTCAAAACGTTTAAAGCAGAAGTAGAGTTACAACTAGGAAAGAAGATTAAAGCTCTTCGTTCTGATCGAGGTGGTGAATATTTAAGTCAAGAGTTTAAAGATTTTTAAAGTGAGAATAGAATTGTTCAGAAACTTACTTCTCCGTATACTTCACAACAAAATGGTGTATCTGAAAGGAGAAATCGTACATTATTAGATATGGTGCGATCTATGTTTAATCTTACAACTTTACCATTATCCTTTTGGGATTATGCTCTTGAACCTGTTGTTCGTATTCTGAATATGGTTCCCACAAAGAAGGTTGATAAGACACCATATGAGCTATGGCATGGCAAGAAGCCATATTTGTCTTATTTGAAAATCTGGGGTTGTGAGGCGTACGTGAAACATGACTCTGGAGATAAACTCCAACAACGCTCAGTAAAATGTATCTTTGTAGGTTACCCTAAGGAAACTATGGGTTACTACTTTTATTATCCAGTTGAGAACAAAGTAGTTGTGGCTCGGTATGGAGACTTCCTTGAAAGTGATCTTGTAAATCAAGAATTCAGTGGGAGAAATTATGATCTTGAAGAAATTCAAGAAGATACATTGCCTTCTGAAAATACTAGCGAAGAAATTCCTGTAGAACCAGAAAGTCTGGGAGTTCCACCAGAATTAATTCCTCCACGTAGGTCTCAAAGAACCATACGTGCGCCAGACAAACTATGTCTTTGCATAGAGGATGATGGGGAGGAAGTAGGGGATCTTGGTGAACCTACTAACTACCGATCCGCAATGTCTGATCCAGAAAAGTAAAAATAGATAGTTGCGATGAATGAGGAAATGAAATCCATGGATATCAACGATGTTTGGATTCTTGTAGACGCGCCTAAAAATGCTAAAGTAGTGAAAAATATGTGGATCTATAAGAAGAAAACTGACATGGATGGTGAAATACAATCCTATAAAGCACGTTTAGTAGCTAAACGTTTTACTCAAACTTTTGGCGTAGACTACAAGGAGACATTTTCTCCTGTAGCAGACTTACGAGCTATTAGAATTCTCATAGCTATAGCAGCATACTATGACTATGAGATATGGCAAATGGATGTTAAAACTGCCTTCTTGAACGGTCGCTTAGATGAAGACATCTATATGCAACAACCGGAAGGGTACGTTGATCCTAAATATCCAAAGCGCGTGCGCAAACTTCAAAGATCTATTTATGGTTTGAAGCAAGCATCACGTCAATGGAATAAGCGATTTGATGAAGAAATCAAAAAGTTCGGATTTATTCAAAATCGTGATGAGCCATGTGTATATCGCAAAGCTAGTGGGAGTAATGTAGTGTTCCTAATTTTATATGTCGATGACATATTAATAATGGGAAGTAACATTCCAAGACTTAAGGAAGTTAAGGATTATCTTGGTAAATGTTTTTCTATGAAGGATTTGGGAGATGATGCATATATTCTGGGAATTAAAATCTATCGAGATAGGAGTAGACTTTCAATTAAAAAACCTATTGATATATATTGCGACAATTCTGCTGCAATAATATTCGCCAATGACGCTGGAGTTATGAAAGGCGCCAGACACTTTAAACGTAGATATCACTACGTTCGAGAACAAGTGGAAGCTCGAGAAATAAAATTAATAAAAGTTCACAGATGATAACGTAGCTGGTCCTTTTACTAAGGCTTTATCTAGGCCAAAGGTAGTTAAGCATGCCAAGGCAATTGGGCTGCAATTAGCTAGCAAATTCATGCAATAAATCTGTTGATTATTATTTGGATAAAGGATGTAAGACATTATTGAATTGATGAAATAAAGATTAGATTTCATTTATTTTTCTGTTATTTGATTTTGTATCCTATTTTACATGTTTGAATCCATGAGCATTATGATGTTTCTAAATATCCGTTGTCGATTAATAATGTGGGAGTATTATTAAACTAAGATAATTCAAAATAGTGACAGAGTATACTTGAAAGTATAGTGGTCAATTTTCGATGATATTTGATGGATCAAATATTGGACTTATCCCAACAATATGATTTTACTTTATGAATCTTTGTCATTAAGTAAATCATAAATAGTTATCCTTAGACCTGAGATACCAAAAAACTGCATTGAATGTAGTGCATTTCTGTAAGGTAACCTAACGCTAAACGTAACTGGTAGCTATAAGGGTTATTTTCAGAAGTGTTGCAAAGTTCATGTGTTTTGCTTGTAGTCGAAATAGGATTTGTTTCCTTCAAATTATTTTGAAGTATAAATACAGCTGGGCCCCTCGGGGGAGTAGTAAGATGTTTGTGTGGCCACACCCAAATGTGTTTTGGTAATCTTGCTATATCCGTAAACGAGAAACAAAATAGTTAATGAAAGGAATGACTGAGATGCATATCCTTATTAACGATGTATTTGAAATGAAAGGATAATAATAATGATTATATATCATTAAAAGGTTTTGTCAAGGAAACCTTACTCGAGTTGTACTAGTGACATTGTTAGTGTAACTAGACGCTAATCAATGTGATCACGATATTCGAATTTTGTCCAAGTGGGAGCTGAAAGTTTATGGACTTAAAATCGATTGTCGTGTGATTGGATCGAACTCGAGATCACGGGGTTACACACATTACGTGAAGGGTTAATTTATTTATTAAATATATTTATTATATTTATTAAATCAAACCGTAGCTTAAACTAACGACCGTTAAGTAATTAAAAGTTAAGTATTAAACGACCTTTAGAATCTAATAGAAGCTAAAAGAAGGTGTCGGAAACGTTCCAGAAACCCCTTGTGGGCTTGTGTATATCCGGCCAAAAAGGGAGAGACAAAAGGAAAGGGAAAATATTTTGTTGCCTTATTTGTTTAAACCTTGGAGGAAAAGTTTTTCCAAGGTGTATATAAACAAACCAAAGGCTTCATAATTTTTTCACCACTCCTCTCTTTCTTGCTCTCTAACCGCCTGCCAAACACCCTCATTTAGGGTTCTTCTTTGTTTTTCATTAAGCTATTGTAGATCTAGTCCTAGCCCCTCTCTAGGGTTGTTGGATAGATTTTCCATAGACTTGGAAGCTTGGTTTTGTTCGTGCTAGACTCACGATTAACTCGCCGCATCACGTGTGTACAAGATCGTGGTGTAGTCTTGCTTTAGACTATATTCTGGTGGTGTTCGTGATCTATCTCTACCGGTGACCGTTCCGTCGACTTGTAGATCTTGCTAGGATAAAGGTACGTAACCCTAATCTTGGTTAATTATAATTGTGTTAAATTAATGATCTTGTTAATTTGCTTCCGTTGTATGTGCTTTGATCCATATTAGGGTTTTTAATAATTGTTATGATATATATATAAACCTTCAAAAAATACTTCATTCGTCCTAAAATAAAATAACTCGTTAACACGACGGGAAAGTCTATAGCGTCAGCCACGACATCCTGCTCGCGCGAAAAGATGGCATTGTCGAAATGCACGCGGGTCAGCGGCAGGGTAGGACCCAAGGGGTTCTCGGGGTTTACGGGAACCCGATGATAGTTTTACAGTTTGTGACATAGTGTAAATTTTTGCTAAATATTTTGATTTATTCAAAATGAACCCGGTACCAAATATGTATCTTACGTAGAAGTATTGTGCACCTAATGACTTATTGTTTTGATCCACTAGCGGCCAAAATTACTAAGTACTCTAATATGTTCATTAAGATTGACTAAGCACCAATATTCAGTCTAAATTGATCAAACATGAGAAGGTTATTGACTGAGGGGCTAACCAACACATGACTAACAATGAAAAGGAGTTAGATTATATTTATGACTTATCTCATCTTAAAATCAAAGTTGTTCATCCTAAATGAAGCTTTTATATCTAAAATTGAAAACCTCAAGTTACCCAATGGGTTGGTTTTATTTGATGTGTTGGGCATACCTGAGTAATATGTTACTTTGATCTATGTGCATAAACTTTCTAAGGATAATTAAAATTTTGTTGTGTTCTATGAGAATAAATGCTTGTTTTTTAATAAGGATTTGAATTTGATAAATGTTTTAGGGACTGTTAATCATGTGGTGGTTTGTACTATTTAGATACTAAAGGTAATAAGTGTAGCAATAGTAAAATTGTCACTACTTGTTCTCTTTCATACTATGATTAACACTACAGGTTTGACCATCTTGTAGATCTTGCATTAGATGTTTTAAAAGGTTGTTTAAAAATTAACAAAAATGATAAGTGTGGTAGAAAAATCAGAAATATTTTCCTTTAAGTGATCATAAAACTAAAATGTTGGAAGATATTGTTCACCTTCATTTGTGGGGGCCTTATAGAGTGACCAATCATTCTGACCATAATTTTTTTACTAATGTGAATGATTATATTAGAGATGTCTGGGTGTATCTCATTAAGTCTAAAGATGAAGTTGTTACTTTCATTGATGTTTTTTATAACATATCAAAACTCAGTTTAAAAGAACCATTAAAATCTTTAGAAGTGACATGGGACTCAATTTGTTAATCAAACCTTTAACATGTTTTGTAATAATAGAGGGATACTACACCAAACATCTTGTGCATATACTCTACAAAAAATGGTCTTGTTGGAAGGAAACATAGACACCTATTGAATGTTGCTATGTGTCTTATGTTTCAAGGGGGGTCCTTTGAAATTTTGGTCTGAATCCAGCCTAACTGCTACTTTTCTTATTAACAGATTGCCCTCTTCTCTGTTAAATATAAAATCTCATTATGAAATGATATATAATAATTGTCATAATCTCTCTCTTATAAGAATGTTTGGTTGTTTATGCTTTGCTACTATCTTAAACAGTCATGATAAACTGTCTTATAGATCTGAGAAATACGTTATGATAGGCTATTCTAATTCTCAAAAGGGTTACAGGCCTTTTAGTCTTGTTAGACATCAATTCTTGGTTTCAAGGGATGCTAATTTTTTTGAGTCCATTTTCCTTTTAAGGATTTTGTTTCAAAAAACAATCATAATAATTCAGATATGTCCAATGTTAGTCTAGAAAATAAACCTGTAAAGCTTTTTTGATTTAGATGACCCTGAGCTTCCTAATGATGACGAGAGAGCAACACCAAATCATAACAGTGGCCATGAGTCATATAGTGAAGGTGGCTACTCTTCCAACCTTAGGGACAATGTGAACACTGTTGATTCCTCAATCATTTGGGATGATGCTCATAACAGTGAAGATATTGATGCTGGGTGATTGGAGTATTTGTATATTTCTTTTAGGAAAAAGAAATAAACACGGTAAGTATTAAGTACTACGTTTAGAAAAACGTAAATACCGACAAATGAGTTCATTCTCCAAGGAGGTATAGGTGTTGTGTGTTAATGTTCAAATGTTTAGATTGATTAAGAGCTTGAAAGAAGAAAAGAAAATAATAGATTACGCTAAAATGAACTAAACGAAAAACCGCGTTTTTACGCGAAATGAGGCTAAAAATTAAAAGTGGTCTAAAAAATTCCTAAAAATTAATAATAAATCCTAAATAATATAAATAAGGTTCAAAAATCAACAAAACCTTTTTTCACTTTTTATTTAGTTTTTATTTAATTTTAAAGTCTAATAAAATACCTAAAATAAACGATAATTAACTAAAAGTCTCAAGAAAGTTTTTATAACTTTTAACCCTCAATTAAATTATTTTAACACTAAAAATTATTTTTCGAAATTTTTTGAAACAAATTAACAAGTCTTAAATACCTAAAACTAATTTAAACTAAAATAATGATAAAAAATAAATAAAAGGTGGGAAAAATCCCAAACCAATCTTGAAAAATAAAAATGTATAAAAATAACTGAGAAAAATAAAAGGAAGCAAAAACAGTTGACAAATAAGCTGAAAAGGTACAAATTAAGCTATTGGTTGTATTGTACTAGCAGTGGCTAGGAAGCCACTAAAGTCAGTGGGAAAGTTCTTCCCAATGACTGTGTTAATGTGACAGAGAGCTTGTAAGCATCTTTTAGTTGGTTCTTTTTGGTTTTTGTTGGGAACAAAGGCATCCCTAATAACTTTCTGTTATTGGGGAGTCAATATAAGCTAAAAACAAGCAAGGGCCAAGTCTAATAAGCTCACCAATCAGCACAGTGCACAAAAATAGGAAACAGACAGTTTACGCCTTATGTCCGATATCAGGCAACCAACTAGTTTGTGTTGACTGATATCGGGTAGAACTACAAACAACTTTCTTAGAAAAATACTAGAAATTAGATTTTTGGTAAATTTGCTATTGCTGAATAACCCTCAATAAGCTAACACAGACCTCTAACAACTCTATCCCTAGTTGTCTACAAGATTACACCACTTAGATCCAATTATAGCAACCTTAAATCACTGATAGAAATAGTTGACTGTTCTTGGTGAAATTTCAAGCAAACAAGGCACACAAAAACTAAAAGAAACAACTCAGGCGACTTAATCAGCATACACACAACTCAAAAACTCAATTCTCAATGCAAATAACAACTTAAAACACAGATTTTCACAAAACTTGAATAGATTACAGATTTTGGACTCAAACTAGCAAATCCAAATTTTCAAACTAACAGCCTAGCTTTTCTTACTGAAATCAGTTTAATGGGACTTAACAAACATGCAGAGACTCTATTTATCAAGATTCAGGACACCTAAATGCCCTTAGCATACTTCAAAAGTGATTATCATACAAAAAATGTAATTATCCTTAAAACTATGGTTTTCGTATTCTGAAAGTAAGTTATTAATTCAACTCAAACTATAAATAATATGGATTACTACGAAGGTAAACAAGCTTGTAGCTCCACTGAATTAGACAACATTACATTAGTGTATTTTTAGTAGTAAAACGAAATGCTCCCACTAGATTTGACAACATTACAAATGTTACCTCACCAACAAAAAGCATAATGACGATTTATGTACTTTCCTACTCACTTTAATGCCCATAAGTAACAAATACTTATGTATTATAGAGAGTGTATGAATTTCTACCATGTAGATGACGCACTATCAATCATGTTTTAATTAACTTGAAAAAAGGCATGCAAATTTCTCCATATTAGGCCTACCATTCAATAAGGGTATTAGTGCCTACGTTAGGTTAAAATATTATAATTAGGATAAATAAAGGTAGTTATTATAATCACAATAAGAAAACAAAGAAGCATTGCTTGCCTAGAGATTGCTAAGAGACTTATTAGTTTGAAAGATTCTCAAAAACTCAAATAAGGTTAATGAGATCTACTTAAAATAATAAGTTGTGCAAATCATCTTAAACATTTATTTTTGCTTAAAGATTGATAATTACAATAATCTAATCGAACCTGTTAATAGCCTTTCCTTGCACGAAAAAACGATAGGTATATGTCTCTCTTTTTCTTACAATAAATTGAGACTTTGTTTATCAAAAAAACATAAGTTTCTGAAACTTCGTTGTGATAGTACTTTTAAAAGAATCACAAAATTCAATTTGGTATTTTTGATAATATTACCTTTATAGAAAATTAAATACCCATGTTTATAAATAAATAATTAATTTTTTAAAAGCTAGAATTCGCCAAGACATACCACCATCGCATTAGTTGATCTGCTAGTGATGATGGTATTAAAAGAGTAACTGACGTTCAATAATAGCATCAAATACAACTTCTGGAATTATGGGACTCAACTTTATGTGCATCACTTGTGACAAATTCAAAAGTGAAAAAGTGAGCATGTTTATCTCATCAATTGCCACGAGTTAAGGTCTTACCTATCTTAACTTGCTTAAGTCTTCCAACCAAAAGCTGTGATTATATAGCACCAACGTCTCACAATTAAGTGTATTATAACACCTTGGGTTACAAAATCACCACAGTCTCACGTATGATGAAAGAGTAAGTGAAAGTGTTTTTACTAGTTGGATGGAAAAAAACTTATTACAAATGGTATAATTTTGACAATTTCAAAACATGTACAAAGAAGCATGCAACATTTTTGTATCATGAAAATTTAAGAAAAATGTATTCAAATTCGTTAATTACACTTATTTAACTCACAAATCAGTTTTATAAGTAGTGATATCAAAAAAATTGACGACTCAACATGTTTTCCATTTAAAGAAGCTTAATTTTATCGCGGAGAAAGATTATATAATGATTAAAATCATTCAAACCCTAGACCATTCGGGGTTTCCTAATTAGTATGCAAGGTAAGGAAACTACAAGTAGTCCGACATTATAAGGTAATGGTATCTACAAGACCGAAGTCTTGATAAGTCTCCCCGAACCTTATCCTTGCAACTAAATAATACTTTTACAAATTATGTCGCTAAGAAAATTTTATCTTTAAAATAGAAAACACATTATAAACTTGATTCTTTCTAGTCACAGCGTGAGTTAGATTTAAAATCATGTAAGGGCGACTCATTTGTTACCACATATGACCGTGCAAGAATAAGCTTAAAATAAATCAAATTTCATATAGTTTTAGTCCGGTATTTTGATTTTTGAAAAACCCTTTGCTTGAAACATGATATACAACAATTATAATCATAAGCAAAATAAATAAACATTAATCTAAAACATATATCCAATTACAATTAATCATAAATAAGACACTCCCTTCTTAATGGAAGTGAACCACATGCATCAAAAAATCGATTTCGTAAGTCAAATTCAAGTATACACCACATAGCACGTAAAGATGTCTTACAATTTAAGTTGAATTCATGTCACGTTAGAGTATAGCTCGGTTCTTCTCCAGCCTTAGCTCAAAACTACAAAGTTGTAGATCTTTGAGTCGTGTACCTCCCACAAAAATTTCAAATTTTTCCGACATCGTATGAATATATTATGAATTTTTTAGTAACAGGTGTCAAACAAACCTTTTAAAAATTACACAATAATTATGTCAATATCCATCATAAACCATCAATTAAGAATGTATAAACCATTAACGATTAATTAACTTCTATATATCTAATATCAAAAACACATGATCCATGGTAAAATTGCATGATTCCCATGGATCAGTCTATTAAAAATTAGTAACGCGATAAATAACGACTAATTAACAATTAACAACATATTTATCATTAAAAGTTGCATAAAACTTAGGGTTTGTAAAATTTATTTTATTCACCCTAATTAGGGATTATAAAAACCTAATCATCAAATAAAATAATTTATCAACATTATATTAAGTTTACACAATTTTAGATCTTTCGTTTTCTAATGTAACTAAAAGTTATACGAACGGCTCGTGATGCCACTTTTAGAATTTATAAAAACCCTTAACCATATTAACATGTTAATAATCACGAGTACGCAGCAGAATATTAAGATCACGTATAGCTAAGTAATTAACATAAACGCTAAATAAAAGTGTACCTTTTAGCGATGGATTAATTCACCTTTATCGGACAATCAAGTAACCGAATACCAATAAAGATCAAAGAATGACCTCTCTAAGTATACACACACAATACGTTTATACAAGCAATAAGTATGCTAGTATGTTTGTGTTAAACCACCAATAAACCAAACCGCTTGAATCAATCAACTAAAGAAACCATTGTTTCTTTCTTCTTGGTCGAACCACTCAAACAAACCGAAACCCTAATTGGGGTGTTCGGTCGATCAACTAAAGGAAGAAAGGAGGAAAGATTTAGGATAAAACTTATGAATAATGAGGATTCTAAGCATGGGCGGAGGCAGGGAGGGGTCAAGGGGGTCGCCTGACCCCCGAGCGAAAAAAATTGTAGTGTAAATTTTCGAAAATATTCGGATTTTTTTAATATTTGACCCCCTAAGAACCATTTTTTAGTGTACTTTATAAAAAATAACAAAGTTTGACCCTCGAGCCAAATTTTCTGGCTCCGCCCCTGATTCTAAGTCTTCCTTATATAGCCCAGACCTTAACTATTTAAGGTATTAATTCCACTTTCTTAGAGTGGTGGGCTTCCACCAACTACAAACCTAAAGGGTTTTTTATTTCTTTTTTTCGACATTTCCATATATTGGTTTAATTGTTTATCAAAAAAGTAATATTATATTATGTTGGGTTAATCGTTTATAAAAGGGTCACGTATGCATGTCACGGTTTAGAATTTTATGTTATGTTTTATTTACTAGTTTGTTAGTTTGATTTGGTAGTCACTTTGACCGAGTATAAAGGAAGTTGAGAGTGTGTGTACCAGGTCTTTAGGAAGAGTTAGTGGGTAGTTGTGTTCCCTACTTGTATTCTTGTATAGGTTATATAAAGCCTTATGTAGTTGTTCTTCATTGTATCAGTTTCCAATATTAATACAGAAGCATTGAAAACAAACTTGCCGGTTTGATCGGTGTTCGTGAGGTGTGAGTTTGGGTTCAAGAGGGACTGATTCCAACATTTGGTATCAGAGCGTAGGGCTCGTACCGGGGAAGCCTCCGCCACTGGCGGGTGTGTCGGTCGGTGGAGGGAAGGTGTTGAGAAGGTTCGGACAGCGGGGGTTGTTTCATGACTGTTTAAAGTGCCGTAAACGGAGGCTTTATGGTGTTTTTCGGTTGGCCGTTCGGTTAAGATGACGGGGTGACTAGTGATAAGCACTTGTGATCCGCGGCTGTTAGTAGTTGATTACATGGGGTGAACACAACAAACAAGAAATCAGAAAGGTTGATCACCTAGTGATTAAAAGGAAAGAAAGTTGCAGCAAGAAAGAATGAAAGACAGAAAGAAAGAAAGAAAGAAAGAAAGAAAGAAAGAAAGAAAGAAAGTCGGGTGTCGTAGAAAGTTCGATGCCGTAAAGAAAGAAGAAAGTAAAGTCAGGTGCCTCGAGAAAGAGAAAGAAAGTCAGGTGCCATGACTTGAATAAGAAAGTGTGAGACCGAGAAAGAAAGAAAGACCGAAGTTTCAACAGTTGAAGACCGAAAGATACACTGTTGATTCAAATACCGAAGACCGAAGGTCAATGACCGTGAAGGCCAAAGACCAAAGACCGAATACTGTTGAATCATAGGACCGAAGATTGACAGAAAGACCGAACAAAGTTTTCTTTCAAGAGAAAATAAGAACGAGAAAGAAAGCAAGAATTATAACGAAAGGGAAGATTGCAAAAGCAAGACGCGTGAAGAGTAGTTCTCGTGGAACAAAAAGATATCAAAGCAGCGACTTTGATTCAGTTGGCCGACGCAGGTGGTGTTGAATCATTTAGTTTCGCGTTGGAAGTTGCATCACAGCACGTGGATTTGATTTGGTTCCTTCATATTACAGATTATGGAGAGACTTCAGCACATGTGGTCTTGCATCGCTTATTTCGGTGGTGAAAGCTGCATCAATGAGATGGCTTTAGATGTGCCTGAAAAAAAAAATCAAGAAATGAGATGGTTCGAATAAAGGTGTTCAGAATGTGACTGAGGTGACATGGCTAAACGATTAAGGGGGTGATTGTTGGGTTAATCGTTTATAAAAGGGTCACGTATGCATGTCACGGTTTAGAATTTTATGATATGTTTTAATTACTAGTTTGTTAGTTTGATTTGGTAGTCACTTTGACCGAGTATAAAGGAAGTTGAGAGTGTGTGTACCAGGTCTTTAGGAAGAGTTAGTGGGTAGTTTTGTTCACTACTTGTATTCTTGTATAGGTTATATAAAGCCTTATGTAGTTGTTCTTCATTGTATCAGTTTCCAATATTAATACAGAAGCATTGAAAACAAACTTGCCGGTTTGATCGGTGTTCGTGAGGTGTGAGTCTGGGTTCAAGAGGGACTGATTCCAACATATTATAATTATATTTATTGCTTAACAATTTACGCGTACATTTTTTTAATCTCGGGACGACTTTCAAACATATATTATTTCATGTACATATTCGTTCAAATAGCAAGTGATAAACCAATGTATTTAGAAGAAAGTTGAAGAACGTTTCGGCAACTCTTGCATACCAATCTGTTCTACATACTTATCGCAGAGTATAAACACACGTATAAATGTGATTTTCCAAATTTTGAGGGTATTTTAGAACTTCGCTTTAGCCTCTAAAGGGCTTATCGAGCCCGCGGCCCTTGCTGGCATCATGTGCAGACCATAACCAAGATAGGATTCAAGTATTCAACTTGATTAAAACTTTCGATGATATATTCGTTTACTATTGAATGCCTCATTGAATAATGGAGAACGTTTCAATATATACATTAGCCACATTAGTCATGATTTGTCCATGTTGCACCGAAATAGTATATTAACTCTTATCCATGGATCTTTTACACTCTTGAGAAGAAAAGTTGTCACACCATAATCAGCATCTCAGGTGATCAGTTGATCTTACTGATCATTTTGCACATTAAGAAGTTTATGCAGTGTTCTTAATGTGCAATTGTAGTAGGCGTTATACGACCAAATGACCCAAACCGAACTCCATTATTAACAAATTGTATGACTTATATGAATTTGTATGTATCATCTTTGTGATCAACTGGTGTAGAATATGCTACTTGACGAACATGTTAATTTTCCGGGACTGATAACATACATTAAAAGGTCTATAAATAATATCAATATGTGTTTATAATACATAAGCATTAATACAAAATTTAACAAATACTATAATTAAGTACACATACAACTCATCACTAATGATCAACCTAGTGAAAGATAGCTAAGACAACAGCCAACAAAGTGACCGGCAAAAGGGCGGCGTAAGACCTCCCTACGCCATTAGCGGATGGTGGTTGTACTGTGGTGCTACCAGTGGGAGAGAGACCATTGGTGCTAGCAGTGGGAGATGGTGTAAAAGTTTGTGAAGATGGTGGGCTAGCTTCCCCTTGAGAAGCTGGTCCAGGGGCCGACATAGGTGACGGTGAAGTGGCACCGGTAGGTGACGAGACGGGTGAACCGGCGGTGCCACCCAAAACATTGATACTCAATTTCTGACCAGCTTGACAATGACTTCCAACGCTACAAACATAGTAATGTGTCCCAGGTGCGTTTAAGGTAAGTCTTGTGGGACCTATGGCGGACACTGATATAGGGTTCGCCACGTTGCATGGGCCGTACGCGGCCTGTGCAACCTCAGCAACTGTATGTGCTCCCGTGGTGAAGTTAAAAAGGAGCGTATCACCAACGGTGAAGGTCTCACGCGATGCCCACGTGGTGTAAGCTGATGGTCCGTTTGGCGGAACTGTCCAGCCTAAGCTACCACCAACTATATGCACTCTCTGAGCCATGGAGCCATGTAGATGTATGCATGCAAGCATAACAGTCATAAACACCAATAGGTTTAACTTAAAAACTGCCATCTTTAATATTTTTGTAAACTTAAAGTCTTCAAGGTTTTTATAAAAAGATGATTGTTTCGAAGTAGAATGACTTTGAAGTTGTGATTGTGTTTGTATTTATAGTAATGGGTGCGTAAATACGTGGGATATCGAGTGTATGACAAAGAAAAAGTCGTAGGTTTGAATTTGCACTGGTGTTAACGTGTTTGCTGTAGTTAAAGTACATAAATGAAAATAATTGACTAAGTAAATCTAGACCTCTTTTTTCGAAGTATGTGTGAAAATAAACTTATATAGAAGTTTTTTAACAAAAAGATTGTGGCTCTCGTATCACGCGAGGTCAGTTGTTATCCGTTGTTTGTCTCAAAACAAAACGGATAACAACGGTTGTTTTGACGATAAACCTGTGACGTGGAGTTTAGTGTCGGGCTTAAGATGTGATTGTGTTATAGGTAGGAGCGGACCTATGTACATGATTTGGGGAGGGGGCGGTGTTTTATATGGCAATATTAAAACGACGAGATTATAATGTATTTTTTTAAAATTTGATAGTTTTTTGAAAGCTTTCTACTCTAAACCTAAATTGCCCACACTTAACATTTTAAAACATAAAAATCTTTAATTTTTAAAGTTAAAATACTTGATGTTCTATTTTGAATTTTAGATTTTTTTATCTAACACAAAATATAATCCATAAAATGATTTGTTAATAAAATGTGAAGGGTAAAAAAATAAAAAGAGAAATTATTATGAAATATGATTGAATGATTACATATGTAAAATGATTGTGTAAATTTAATTTTGTGAATGCAAAATTGCTCATGATTATTTCATAAGCCCTGTGCATGCGATTGCGTAATTTATTTGGATGCATGCATGTTGTTGTATCACGAAAGCAAAATTAAACACGTCAACTTTTCTCGTATGAGATTTTGTTAGGTGTCGTATACAACGATAAGTTGGATACTTTGACGTGGAGATGGTCAACTAACTCAATAGTATATTAATACATCACATCAACTCAGTCCCTATTTTCCTTGTTAATACGCGTTATATATTATTCTTAATTGCTGTTTTGTCATAATTTGTATCAAATTTTTTATGTTTACAGCCTACAAATATGACTGGTTCAAATATTTTGTTCATACTCGTTTTTATATTTTTATTATATATGAAGAAATTAACGGCTTCGTATCAAACTACTAGATATGTACATCTGGTTTTATATGTGTGCATAATATTTGATATGATCATGAAAAGTGACGGATCCAAATTTTGAAAAAAAGGCGTTGCCCAAAAAGTTAGATCAACTAAAATTAAGCCGTAAAAAATTAAGATAACACATAACATTTTGAAGATTGCAAGTTTATAAAAATGTTTGAATTTTATAACCTCAAAGCGGATGTAGCCAGTACTACACCTGATCATGACGAGGATCAGACACTACCAAAGTCACTATAATTTTTATTGGGCAGATGAAATAGGTTAAGCAGGTAGGCTAACTCAATGGAGAGGTTTAGACCCTCAACAACTTCAACTCTACCTTAATGATTACTAGAGCAAGGACTCGAATGACGAATCTACTTTTTATGGGATGTCTATTAATTTGAATAGAAAATTTGGTTGCTTCAAATTAATTAAAACAAGTTTCTAAAAAATCGTTCGACGTAAGCTCGATGTGGAGTATCACCTAAACGATTAATCAGTTAAATGAAGTGAATTAAAGATTAATCGGATTATATTTTTTTTACATAAATTTATAATTTTTTGAAATTATATGCCTGATATATGTCTGATTTGACCATTTTTATTTGATTTAGCCGATTTTTGTATGATTTTTTTAGATTTTTGCTTAATTTGGCCGATTTCTATCCATTACCGAGTTAAACGATTTAACCGATTTTTTCCCGACTTAATTGATTTATGCTCGAGTTGGCCGTTTTTTGTCAGGATTAATCTATTAGAGTTTTTGAATTATTCAAACTTTGTTCATTTCCTAGTCAAGGTATTGGCCAATAATTTAGGGATATTATATCTGTTATGCTACCTAGTCTCTAGTCTAACTAAGGTGAGTTAGTTGAGTTTATTTCGCTAAGTTTTGTTTCTATACGTTGTAATCTATGCCTATATAAAGGCATCAAGTGAAGTCAATAAAACAATAAGAAAAGCAGTAGCCTTTTTCTTTATAAAGCAATATTTCTTTATCAATTTATCCAACAATTGTGGTATCAGAGCTCGGTTCTTTCACAACTGGGTACTTTATTGTATCTTGTTTTTGTAATGGCAACAAGCACAAACTCTCTCAATGTATCCCAAGCAAATATTCCTATTTTCAAGGGTGATTCATACGAATTTTGGAGCATCAAAATGCAGACTCTTTTTAAGTCTCAAGATCTGTGGGACTTGGTAGAAACTGGTCTTGCAGAAACTAGTATTGAAGATGCACGATCTAAAGAAAATCAAAAGCGTGATGCAAAAGCTCTTTTTTTTATTCAACTAGTCGTAGAAGAATCAATTTTCTTAAGAATTGCTGCAGCAACTTCTTATAAAGAGGCGCGGAACATTCTCAAAACTGAATTTCAAGGATCATCCAAGGTAATCACAGTCAAGTTGCAATCTTTAAGACGTGATTTTGAAACCTCTTACATGAAACACAATGAGTCTGTCCAAGAGTACTTCGCTCGGGTTTCTTCTATTGTTAGTCAAATGAGATCGTATGGTGAAAAAGTAACAGATGAAACCGTAGTTTCAAAGGTGCTAAGAAGTCTTGATCCAAAGTTTGATCACGTAGTTGCTGCTATCGAAGAATCAAAAGACCTCTCGGTTTTTTCATTCGATGAACTTATGGGGTCTTTGTAAGCCCATGAAGTGCGAATCAACCGATCAACCATTCGAGAGGAAGAAAAGGCTTTTCAAATCAAAGGAGAGCCATAGTCTTCTAATCTGCGTTCAGGAGGACGTGGAAGAGGCGGTTTTAGAGGTCGTGGTCGAGGTCGAAGTAGTTCTCTTTATTGTTCGCATTGCAACAAAGATGGCATTCCGAAAAATTTTGTTGGTCCAAACCCGAGGAGGCAAAGTATGTAGAAGAAGAGGTAGAAGAAAGTTATTTATTCATGACACAGGTTGATCCAAAAGAGAGTATGAAAGATATTTGGTACATAGATAGCGGATGCTCTCACCACATCACGGGCGACAGATCTAAGTTCGAATAGCTTGACGAGTCACAAAAGTCTCAAGTTCGTCTTGGTGATGACAAGCAGATAAAAATAGAAGGGAGAGGTAATGCTATGGTAACATTACGTAACGAAAAAAAGTTAATCCGTGATGTTCATTTTGCTCCATGTTTGGCTCATAATCTGTTGAGTGTTGGGAAGCTTATGGAGACAGGTCACTCGGTTTTGTTTGATGATGGTAGATGCGTGGTGACAAATAAGACAATGGGCAAAGCTATTGCTCATGCTTACATGTCACATAACAGGATGTTCCCACTTGTTTTTTCAAGTCACATGGAGTCGGAAATGGTGACCAAGACAATTGAAGAAACTGAATTATGGCATCTAAGGTATGGACACTTGTATGTTAAAGGGATGCAGTTATTAAGAAACAAGAATATGGTGAATGACTTGCCTGATATCAGGTCACTCACAAATGTGTGTGAGGGGTGTGCACTAGGAAAACAAACTAAATGTTCTTTTCCAGTTGGAAAGTCTAAACGTGCTACTAATGTGCTAGAGTTGATTCACGCAGACCTATGTGGACCTATGAAATCAGAATCGTTGGCGGGAAGTAAATATTTTCTTCTTTTCATAGATGACTATAGTCGGATGAGTTGGGTATATTTCTTGAAACAAAAGTCTGAATCCTTTATATGCTTCAATAAATTTAAAGCATTGGTAGAGAAACAAAGTGAAAAGAATGTAAAAGTGCTACGAACAGATCGTGGAGGTGAGTTTCTTTCTAAGGAATTCACTAGCTTTTGTGAAGAAGAAGGCATTAAAAGAGAGCTTACCGCTCCCTATACACCATAGCAAAATGGCGTGGTGGAAAGAAAAAACCGAACTGTAGTGGAAATGGCGTGATCAATGATGAAAGGAAAGGGGTTGCCTGATGTGTTTTGGGCAGAAGGTGTTGCTACAGCAGTATATCTTCTTAATATATCACCAACAAAATCCGTTTAGGACCAAACACCATATGAAGTATGGACTGGAAGTAAGCCGTCAGTTAGCCATTTACGCGTATTTGGATGTATGTGCTTTGCTTTAGTCACTACTCAAAGACATAAGCTAGAAGAAAAGTCACGAAGGTATATTTTTATTGGGTATTGTGTTCAGTCCAAAGCGTACAGGTTATATGATCCTTTATCCAAGACATTTATTGTGAGTAGATATGTGATATTCGATGAAGCTGTTTCATGGATCTGGAACAAGAAGGCTAGTGAGCAAGCAACCGAAGTTGATTTTGAAGAACAAGGTGACATCATGAACGATTCACAAACATTTCCAGCAAGTTCTCAAGAAATGACTCCAGAAAGCTCACCGAACTCAACACCAACTAAAACAGGCTCCTCATCAAATTCAGTTGAAGATTCTTCATCAGATGTGCTAACTCCCGTGCAGACAGTCCAATTACGTAAAAGCGAACGTGGTAGAATTGCTCGACGAAGATTTCCAGTGGAGGGTGAGACCAAATCACCAATGGTTTTATTTGCAGGGGATCCAGTTACAGTTGCAGAAGCCTTCGAAAAGGAATAATGGATCGAGGCGATGAAAGATGAGCTGGTCTCCATATAACGAAATCAAACTTGGGAACTTGTTTATCCACCAGAAGGTAAGAATGTAATTAGTTTGAAATGGATATTCAAAACTAAATTTTTAGCAGATGGTAGTATTCAAAAGCACAAGGCCAGATTAGTCGTACGAGGCTGCACACAACAGAAAGGGGTTGACTTTGAAGAAATTTTTGCTCCAGTTGCACGCTTTGAGACGGTCAGACTCGTACTTGCACTTGCAACTCAGAAACAATGGAAGGTATACCAATTTGATGTGAAATCAGCATTTTTGAATGGCGACTTAGAAGAAGAAGTGTACGTGTGTCAGCCACCGGGCTTTGAAAATCAAAAGGAAGAAAACAAGGTCTATCGACTCAAAAAGGCTCTTTACGGATTAAAGCAAGCACCTAGAGCATGGTACAATAAAATCGACACATTTTTTTACGAAACCGGTTTTGAAAGAAGCCAACATGAACCGACATTATACATAAAAAGACAAGGTACTGATCTTGTAATTGTAAGCCTTTATGTTGATGATATGGTTTATACATGTTCTTCACTTCAACTTATATCCAAGTTTCAAAATTCAAAGAAGAGCATGTTTGAAATGACGGATTTAGGAGAGCTGCGATATTTCTTGGGTTTAGGAATTAGTCAAACTGCTAGCGGCATCTTCTTGTGTCAAAAGAAATATATTGAAGATACTTTAAAGAAATTCAGCATGTGTAATTGCAAAGTGGCAGCAACTCCAATGAATATTGTCAAAAAATTAAGCTTAGACGATGATTCGGGAATGGCAGATGCAACTCAATACAGAAGTCTAGTTGGAAGACTGATTTATGTGACACACTCTCGTCCAGACATTGCTTTCTCAGTTGGTGTAAAACCCGCATGCTTTTACCATGAACAGTGCATTAATAATCGTACGTACATGATTAAAACTTACCTTATATAACATGAACACGTATCATGAATATTAATTACAAGAATTACGTACGTATTATTACACGATAAGTACTAAATACGTGTTAGTACACGATAATTATTAATAATAATAATTATAATCACGAATATAAAATCATGAACATGAAATCACGAACAGATAATTATATACTTACGTAATTATTAATACGATGAATGTCGTTATGTACAAGTAATTATAATAACATAAATAATTAATAATTACGTAACATGTAAACACGAATAATTAACACGATTATTCTACGGGTATTAAATTAAACACGGTAAGTTATTACAAACATAATAGTTACGTTTAAAAGAATAAAGATAACCATGAGGAAAATTCATGACGTTCAATACTCGATTACGCGCGTCATTTATCAAGACACGATTTAATTAAAAGCATAAGCGTTTGTTGGGCTATTTTAGACAAAGAAGAAAAGAGGAAGGACATGGGCTCAAGGCCCAAGTGTGTTGGTTTGGCCGTGTAAGCATAAAGACGGGGAGGGAGTATTTTTCCTTTTGGACAACAAAAATTCCTTAAAACCCTAGAACTAGAAAATAACCGCCACTTTATCCTTTGTCCTCCTTGCTGCCGTCGACCAACACCATTGGAACAAGATCAAAACGTTGGTTTTGATCCTAGAAGATTAAGGATTGCGTTTGTTTTTTATACCCTAAACCCTAACACGAAAAACAAGTGTAAGTAAACCCTAATCTCATTCTATTTTATTTTCTTGGATTAATTGATCACGAATCAAGAGTTATGATCTAAAAACATGTAAATATACGTTAATAGGAAGGGGTGTCGTTTGTTTGACGTTGTTGTGCTCGTATGGCCACAAACCGAGACCTTCTATGGTCTCGGTGATGATTTCTGACCACCAGCCGCAACCCTATTGGGTGCTGGCTGGGTTTTGTTCTAACAGTGGCAACGACGGCCTAGCAGGGGGAACCACTGGCTGCGGCCAGTGGTGGAGTTAGCCTGTCAGTGGGAACCGGGGGTCTTAAACTAGCAGGGGGAACACAAAACTGCCAGGAGGAACTGGCAGTTAAGGGGTTGTTTGTTTTTGGGTTTATAATCAGTTAAGGGTGCGTTTGGTTGGCAGTTTAATAAACAAGATAAGGGGTTGTTTGGTTTGGCTTATATGTAAAAATCAACACGGTTTTCACGGGTTGGTTTACGACACGTTTTCATACAATAATACACGGTTTCGGGGGATTATTTTTACAAGTTTACTTAGCTTTATATATATATTAATTACAAGGTAATTAAATTAATAAATCATGACTTATTATTACAAGATTAATTAAAATAATTTAACATGCTAGATAATTAATTTAATTAAAACATGGACTTAGGTTTGTTATTATTAATTAATAATACATGATTTTAACCTAAGTACTTTATTATTTAATTTTGACTATAGTAATTAATTAATCATTAAACATGACTTATAATTTATGTGTTTATCATGACTTAGGTTATATTAATATTAATATTAATACATGTTTTAACTTAAGTATATTATACACTTAATTTAATTAAATCATGTTTATATTTAATTAAATCTTATAACCTATAGTTTATGTAATTTATAAGTTATAATTAATAGACTATACTATTAATCACATGACTTAGTATAATTAATCATTAAAACTAAGCTTATATTATTAGCTTAAAAATCCAGCTTATTTCTATTTTTGGAAACTTTCTATTTTTAGAAACTCATTTATTTTAAGCGGCTAATTATGGAAACTTTCTATTTTTAGAAACTAGACTATTTTAAACAGTAAATCTATTTTTGGAAACTTTCTATTTTGGAAACTTTCCATTTTAATAAACCTGCTATTTTTAGAAAGTTACTTATTATTACACAACAAGTATAATAATACATGAAATACAAGTAATGCTTAATCAGAATAGACAGAATATACGATAAACACAGTATAAAGCTTAAAACAGTAAAACATGACATAAACATATAAAACAAGCTAGGACATGATATAAAACCAGTTACGTATTCAGTAATCAGATACTTATACACGTATGTATTTATGTAGCATTAGTGATACCGAAGTAGGACCTTCTTTCGTTCATCTTCTTAGTTCACTGGACATAAGGTACGGATTCTCCGTACTTTCAGTATGGACATTCTTTTCTTATTAGGATTTCCCCGTATGCAGCCAACTATTTTCCCCAGTATTTGTTATATGTTTTGAATTGCTTATGTTTAATTAGAATACCTAAAGCCATATACATGCATGACCAGTTTCACCTAGTTATGGAGGTACCATAACCATAACACAAGAGGCACTGGTGTTATGACTTCCCCACGGCGGAGTGATTGCTCGTGGCGTCCCTATCAGCTTTTGGCCATTTATTATATTATCAGGTGGGGCGTATGGGTGCATCCTAGTTACATGTTTTCATCAGACTACTTAGTGTGAATGTGGTTTGTGCCTTGCATCCTTCACAAGGAGCTGATCCCTCCTACCCAAACCAGTATATTAAATTAGAGGCAGCCCCTCTAATTTGCATGACGAGGTCACCCCTCCAAGTATTCATGCACGTTGATATTTCATGACCTATATTGGCTAATGGTTAACATGTAAAACAGTTTTCATAAGATAAACATAAGGCTTTTCAAACTATAAAATCAGTTTTATGAACATGTTCCAGGTTTTCTAGAACTTATACATTTCTGCTGCTATTAAGTCTTTATTATGTTTTAGTCATGCATACTATGTCTATATCCGTGCACTGAGCGTTTTTCTCACCCGTTACTTTCCTTTTCATGTCCCAAAACGGCAGGTACCCAAGGACATACTCGAGCATTTGGAGGACGTGTGTAGGATGGAAGCTGCCATAGACTTCTTTTCCTTTTGCCTTCATAGATTTATGCTTGTGTAGTCTTTGTTCATTTTATTTACTTTACTTATGTTTTGGGCTTATGTTTGGGAACCGATGTTTGATTTCGGTTTTCCCTATGGTCATGTATGTTTTACTACATATTACCTTGCATGCTTTGATGACACACCATAATTACGCGTAACGGTCCACTTATCAAAGTGGGGTGTTACAGTTATGGTATCAGAGCCAAGGCTTCGACCTGTAGGCTCTAAAACTTGACCTGTGACTAGTTGGTAGTCACCAGGAGCTTCCTAAGCCAACGTTTGTTATTCCACGTATTGATGTTTTCAGCGCATTGTTGTTTTAACCATGATGTTTTCAGCACCTTTAGGTTTTAACCTTGATGTTTTCATCGATATTGTGTTACTAATATGGATGGACAACCGTCATTAATATTTAGTTATGTGTCATTGTTTCATGCATGATGTTCCTCGTGAACTGTGGCTATGTGGACTGAACCCCAGTAGTTCATAATTAGTCACATAAAATTTTTTTTTCTGATAAGTTTTGACAGATGAGTTTCATTTATTATGTTTCATGTATCATTGTCGCAGGAATTATGACTAAATAATGGTTGGTACAGGACTGGCCCTATTTAGTCGCATGTGCTTTTATCAAAACTTTTAACTTTGGGACCGACCCATAGGCTTCCCCTCGCCATGTCTTTTGTTTTGGGACCGACCCATAGGCGTCCCCTCGTACATATAAAGGTTTTTATAAACTACATTATGCATTCATGCACTGTTTTTCATGCATAAAAATTTTTCTCATGATTTATTGGCATAAATTTTTTTTTTTCATGTCCCCTCATAAGTTACTATGTTTTATGTCAAGTATATTTTCATACTGTCATGGTTAACTTCAGTTTCATGCTGATTATGTTATACACTCCTTCACGTTGAGTTGTTCCATGTTTCTTCATGATGACTTGGTCTTCACGTGATTATGTCTTACGTCTCTTTTGTTGTCTTTGCTTCCATGCAAGACACTGTTGGAATTCATGTAAATTCTGCTTTCATGATAGTCATGGTTGGTTTTCATTAATCATGCTTTCAGGAAAATCATCGTTGGAATTCGTTTAACCACACGCTAGCGTTTCTCTATGCAACCAGAATGAGGTATATACTGTCATTGCCAAGTTATCATGATGGTCTTTTCTAACCGTTTAATCAGTTATTTACCTTTAGAATCATGTCAAATGATCGGCCCCATACCGATCATTTCATGTACATTCCATGTGTACTCCATGTACCGTATTCCATGTGCATATTCCACTTGCTGATATTTTACAAGATTTCTGATGCCGCTCATGACTTGGAGATGTTACTAGAGGTTGATGTTGCTGATGTTTGGAGACGCTACGAGATGCAGATGTTGTTCACAACCTGGAGATCCTACAAGACGAAGAAAAAGGCGTTAGAGCAAAGCAATTGGACGAGAAGATGCTTTACCACCAGACTAGTTCCATCAATCATTGTCCCAAATTCTTAGTTACATGTCACATGTCATTCAGTTGTCATTTCAGTCATATGAGTGAAGACCGGTATCAGCTGGCCACTCAACTGAATAGTTACATGAACCACAATCATGAGAATGACCGTCATGGAACTGACAGACAAGACTATAGTAACCACTACTATCAAATACCCTAGCAATCGCAACCGAAGCTCCGGCTGCGGACGTGATCAGAAACACAAGGGACCAGTAGTCCAACCGATCCGCCAATTCTGGCATAATAACCTAATAGTTGTAGCTCTATATGTTTCACATTCCAAAGATACATGTCAAGACAACAGTCAAGACACATGTCATGCTTATATTTCCCAAGACACGAGTCAAGACACATGACCCATGTCCAATTCTGAAACATCCTTAAGAAATTCAGGGTACCCTCCAAAGGGTATATCCATTTGTTGTGCCATGTATTATTCACCATTTCTTCCACCATATTTCATATATTCATGACCATGAAGGACGTCATTCGTATTTTCCATGTATACGAAGGTTTCCTTCAGCCTAATGATAAGATCCAAGCTGCAAACGCATAACCTCGAACAGACGCGAGTTGAATTTCATCCTAATTATGGACTATGAACAACACACCCTGCTAAGATTCATGATTTTGTACAGTAATGTTCAGGCTCCTGAATACATTCAGCATGGTTTTCCATCAGGAAAATCTTTACAATTTATCTATGCTTCACAAGCACATGCTTTGTTAGCCATGATTGCTAAAAAATTCTCTAGCTGTCAGTTGAGACACAACCACTAAATTCCTTTACGCATAACTAGTTGTTTGTTCCAAAATCTTCTCATACATTTCGGAAGAACCTACAAGGAGAAGGACGGTACATGAGATTATGTGTCGACCACCGTCGATGTAAACAAATCACCATTCAGAACCGTTATTCTCCTCCACGTATTGACAACATGTCTAATCGACTTTAGGGTGTTAATCACTTTTCCAAGATCGGACTCATGATCATGCTGCCAATAGTGACGAGTGTAAGAGCAGGACATGTCCATGACTGCTATTTGTATACGACTCAGTCATGTTAGATTCATGATTTTGTTTTAGCCTCATAAATGCTCCAGCAGCATTATGGACTTAATAAATTGAGTTTCCATGAACTCATAAACAAATTCATCAGTACTTTCATCGAGAACAACCTGATTTTTCTCTAGGTCTAGAGAAGAGCAGTAAAACCATATTTGCACTATGTTGCAAATTCAATGACAAGGGAAATTTCACCCTGAAATTTTCCAATTTAAATTTTGGTTGATTATAGTGACACGCTGAATCACGTATATTCTCACGGTTAAACTTACCATGACTCAGCTTATGCATAAAGGTGAGAACCCTACACTAAGTTAGGTGTTCCAAGAAAATCCTACGCTAAGAGAAGTCTAATTTCAAAGACTTATAGTTTCACAAACTCCTTTGTATCAAGCTCTATGAGGCAAGATACAGTTACATTCATATTTAAGGACCTGTAATACCAGCAGGTTAAGATAGAACACCAACAAACTAAGATGTTTCCCCACCAGCAGAAATTGTGAACAGAATTGGGACAAGATCTCCATGGATTTTGGTTACCAGAATAACGCAAACTCGGAAGAAGCAGGATGCTATCTGAGTTATTGCCAAAAATTTGATCAGGTCTGCAAAGTCTTAACATCCGCAAGGATTATGGATTGATTGGGCATGTTCCAGCCAAGGCTCATCCGATCACGTGGTAATCCCTCAGCTAACGGGCCAGAGAAAGGTTTCCATTTGTGTTCCTTAATTACGTTCACGACTTGTTTTCACACTCACGTTCATGACACTATTCACGTTCATGATCGTATCTTGGCTTACGAGTTTATGTTCACCTTCGCTCTGGGAAGTTTTGCAAGAACTTGGGGGACCAGACTCAAGTTTAGTATAACTCCCTATCCTCAGATAGACGTTTCACGTCACATTCCACATCTCACCTTGTAGCGTTTGGTGTACTGCACTTGTATTCCATGTTCACGATATGTTTCACAGGTCATGTTCATTCCACGTTCCTCATATCACGTTCATGATATGTTACACGTATCATTGATCACGATATGTTGCCCATATTACGCTCACCATGTTCCACGTATTACATTCAAAAACTTTCACGTATCACGTTCAAAATTTTCACGTACTACGTTACTATATGTCTCGCGCATTGTTGCTAATTATCAGTTAAGTTAGATTCTTTTGCACCATAAGGTTTCAGTTACTCTTGCACGTTAATCCTTATTCCCTCGATCAAGTACAGGGGATCTATCTTACGTTGATAACCATGAACTCTTCGTGTTTTTAAGTCAAGGTCAGGAGGACCAAGAATTTTCATTTGTGTCAAGACCTTGAGGAGGAATCGTTCCAAGAGGGAAGCCACTTGGAAACGGACAAGTTCATCCAGACTTCTTATCCGTTTTCTCTTACCGATTAGATATGTCCTTTCAATCACGTCACGTTCCATGTCCTTTCAGTCATGTCACGTTCCATGTCCTTTCAAGACATGTCACGTTCCACTTACCTTCTACCATGTCACCTGCATGCCCTTTTATCTTACATATCATTCCAGTTTAAATTTGGGTGTGTTCCTATTCCAGTTTACGTTATCTATAGTTCGGGGAAGAATTATTCTTTTTAGGGGGGAAGAGTTGTAAAACCGCATGCTTTTACCATGAACAGTACATTAATAATCGTACGTACATGATTAAAACTTAACTTATATAACATGAACACGTATCACGAATATTAATTACAAGAATTACGTACGTATTATTACACGATAAGTTTTAAATACGTGTTAGTACACGATAATTATTAATAATAATAATTAGAATCACGAACATAAAATCATGAACATGAAATCACGAACAGATAATCATATACTTACGTAATTATTAATACGATGAATGTCGTTATGTACAAGTAATTATAATAACATAAATAATTAATAATTACGTAACATGTAAACACGAATAATTAACACGATTATTCTTCGGGTATTAAATTAAACACGGTAAGTCATTACGAACATAATAGTTACGTTTAAAAGTATAAAGATAACCATGAGGGAAATTCATGACGTTCAATACTCGATTACGCGCGTCATTTATCAATAAGCGATTTAATTAAAAGCATAAGCGTTCGTTGGGTTGTTTTAGACAAAGAAGAAAAGAGGAAGGAATTGGGCTCAAGGCCCAAGTGTTGTTTTGGCCGTGTAAACATAAAGACGGGGAGGGAGTATTTTTCCTTTTGGACAACAAAAATTCCTTAAAACCCTAGAACTAGAAAACAGCCGCCACTTTATCCTTTATCATCCTTGCTGCCGTCGACCAACACCATTAGAACAAGATCAAAACGTGGGTTTTAATCCTAGAAGATCAAGGATTGCGTTTATTTTTGATACCCTAAACCCTAACACGAAAAACAAGTGTAAGTAAACCCTAATCTCATTCTATTTTATTTTCTTGGATTAATTGATCACGAATCAAGAGTTATGATCTAAAAACATGTAAATATACGTTAATAGGAAGGGGGTGACGTTTGTTTGACGTTATTGTGCTCGTATGGCCACAAACCGAGACCTTCTATGGTCTCGGTGATGATTTCTGACCACCAGTCGCAACCCTATTAGGTGATGGCTGGGTTTTGTTCTAACAGTGGCAACGACGGCCTAGCAGGGGGAACCACTGGCTGCGGCCAGTGGTGGAGTTAGCCTGTCAGTGGGAACCGGGGGTCTTAAACTAGCAGGGGGAACACAAAACTGCCAGGGGGAACTGGCAGTTAAGGGGTTGTTTGTTTTTGGGTTTATAATCAGTTAAGGGTGCGTTTGGTTGGCAGTTTAATAAACAAGATAAGGGGCTGTTTGGTTCGGCTTATATGTAAAAATCAACACGGGTTTTCACGGGTTCGGTTTACGACACGTTTCATACAATAATACACGGTTTCGGGTGATTATTTTTACAAGTTTACTTAGCTTTATATATATATGTTAATTACAAGGTATTAAATTAATAAATCATAACTTATTATTACAAGATTAACTAAATTAATTTAACATGCTAGATAATTAATTTAATTAAAACATGGACTTAGGTTTATTATTATTAATTAACAATACATGATTTTAACCTAAGTACTTTATTATTTAATTTAGACTATAGTAATTAATTAATCATTAAACATGACTTATAATTTATGTATTTATCATGACTTAGGTTATATTAATATTAATATTAATACATGTTTTAACTTAAGTATATTATACACTGAATTTAATTAAATCATGTTTATATTTAATTAAATCTTATAAACTATAGTTTATGTAATTTACAAGTTATAATTAATAAACTATACTATTAATCACATGACTTAGTATAATTAATCAGTAAAACTAAGCTTATATTATTAGCTTATAAATCCAGCTTATTTCTATTTTTGAAAACTTTCTATTTTTAGAAACTCATTTATTTTAAGCAGCTAATCTAATTATGGAAACTTTCTATTTTTTGAAACTTATCTATTTTAAACAATAAATCTATTTTTGGAAACTTTCTATTCTGGAAACTTTCCATTTTAAGAAACCTGCTATTTTTAGAAAGTTACTTATCATTACACAACAAGTATAATAATACATGAAATACAAGTAATACTTAATCACAATAGACAGAATATACGATAAACACAGTATAAAGCTTAAAACAGTAAAACATGACATGAACATATAAAACAAGCTAGGACATGATATAAAACCAGCTACGTATTCAATAATCAGATACTTATACACGTATGTATTTATGTAGCATTAGTGATACCGAAGTAGGACCTTCTTCCGTTCATCTTCTTCGTTCACTGGACATAAGGTACGGATTCTCCGTCCTTTTAATATGGACATTCTTTCCTTATTAGGATTTCCCCGTATGCAGCCAACTGTTTTCCCCAGTATTTGTTATATGTTTTGAATTGCTTATGTTTAATTAGAATACCTAAAGCCATATACATGCATGACCAGTTTCACCTAGTTATGGAGGTACCATAACCAAAACACTAGAGGCACTGGTGTTATGACTTCCACACGGCGGAGTGATTGCTCGTGGCGTCCCTATTAGCTTTTGGCCATTTATTATATTATCAGGTGGGGTGTATGGGTGCATCCTAGTTACATGTTTTTAGCAGACTACTCAGTGTGAATGTGGTGTGTGCCTTGCATCCTTCACAAGGAGCTGATCCCTCCTACCTAAACCAGTATATTAAATTAGAGGCAGCCCCTCTAATTTGCATGACGAGGTCACCCCTCCAAGTATTCATGCACGTTGATATTTCATGACCTATATTGGCAAATGTTTAACATGTAAAACAGTTTTCATATGATAAACATAAGGCTTTTCAAACTATAAAACCAGTTTTATGAACATGTTCCAGGTTTTCCAGGACTTATACATTTCCGCTGCTATTAAGTCTTTATTATGTTTTAGTCATGCATACTATGTCTATATCCGTGCACTGAGCGTTTTGCTCAGCCGTTACTTTCCTTTCCATGTCCCAAAACGGCAGGTACCCAAGGACATACTCGAGCATTTGGAGGACGTGCATAGGATGGAAGCTGCCATAGACTTCTTTTCCTTTTGCCTTCATAGATTTATGCTTGTGTAGTCTTTGTTCATTTTATTTACTTTACTTATGTTTTGGGCTTATGTTTGCGAACCGATGTTTGATTCCGTTTTTCCCTATGGTCATGTATGTTTTACTACATATTACCTTGCATGCTTTGATGACACGCCATAATTACGCATAACGGTCCACTTATCAAAATGGGGTGTTACAGTTGGAATCGTATCTCGTTTCATGCACATGCCATCAAAGCATCATTTTGGCACAGCTAAAAGAATACTTCGCTATTTAGCGGGTACTATAGACTATGGCATGTGGTTTTGAAAGAATAAAGATTTTTGCTTGAAAGGTTTTAGTGATAGTGACTAGGCAGGATCTTCGATGATAGGCGAAGTACATCAGGAAGTTGTTTTGCGCTTGGTTCCACCGTTGTCTCTTGGAGCTCAAAGAAACAAACTTTGGTTGCACTATCGACTACCGAGGCAGAGTATGTAGCTGCTACAACAACCGCTTGTCAAGCAATCTGGTTAAGAAGAGTTTTATGCGACTTAGGTGAAAATCAGATTGAAGCTACTGAAATTATGTGTGATAACAAATCTGCAGCCATGCTTGCGAGAAATCCAGTACTACATGCTCGATCAAAGCATATAGAGATCAAGCATCACTTTATTAGAGAACTAATAGAGAAGGGAGAAATCAATCTTGAGCATTGCAGAACAGAAGAACAAATGGCAGACATAATGACCAAAAGCTTGGCGTCAAAGAAACATGAAGAATTTTGTTCTCAATTGGGTGTTACCAAGTTCGATTAATAGGGGAGTATTAGAGTTTTTGAATTATTCAAACTTTGTTCATTTCCTAATCAAGGTAGTGACCAATAATTTAGGGATATTATAGCTCTTATGCTACCTAGTCTCTAGTCTAACTACGGTGAGTTAGTTGAGTTTATTTCGCTAAGTTTTATTTCTATACGTTGTAATCTATGCTTATATAAAGGCATCAAGTGAAGTCAATAAAGCAATAAGAAAAGCAGTAGCCTTTTTCTCTACAAAGCAATATTTCTTTATCAATTTATCCTACATAATATGTATGTCGACCAATATTTTACTAAGCCGGTTAATAAGGTCGACTGGTAAAAATCAATACGGTTACTCTTCGCCTAGCGATGAACCGACATCGTAAACCAATTTTTGAAACATTGCTTAAAAAAAGTAAAGGTAAAAAGGCTATTCTTTTTAAACCTCGTAGGAGCGGCGAGTTAAAAACACACACTTTATATCTAAAAAGCACACAGTTTGTATTAATGATCGAACCCAAATCACAATCTCGCGTAGTAAAACTATTTCGTCGTAATACAGTCAATTTACGCGACTGTTCGTCTAGTATAAAAAATATAAAGTTATTTTTTAAAGTTGTACTTTATTATCAATCGTTTATTAAAGATCTTCGTATACATAGTCTCTAAATTTGATATGTATCACTAAGAGCACTGGATACAATTGTGTGGTGTCGTAGTTAAAAGTGGTGTCATAAGTGATACGTATGCTATGTTATCAAAATGTTATGGCATCACATTTTATGGGATAGCAGTGATTCGTGTCAAAAGTGATGTCATATAGGTAAAAAGTGATATAAGGGGTTTACATATACTCCACTTTCTTACTAGTATATATAAAAAAATTAACACGCGAGTTTTTGTTGGCTGAGAAATACGACGCGAACCTTTTTGGCTGTCAAAGCCGGTGTAATACGGCGTAACTTTTGTTGGCTGGTGATGTATACCAGCTCACCGTACACCATGGTCTGATAATTAAGTTTATACTTGAGCTAATCTTAAACCTGCATCAAGTTTAAGTAAAAGACTTTTTCCTTAACAAGATGACCTTTTGAAATAAAGACATTGCAACTTTTTAAACCACCTTCTTGAAAGGGTAAAATCTACATAATACCATCGTACATATCAAAATGTACCGACTTTAAACACTTACAATTTAATCGCTAGACATTACCATTGAACTTTCAAATTGATTGTAGACTTTACCAATACAACCCTCAAATGACGATATTACCCTTGTCTTTAATATTTTATGAGAAAAGTGAATGTCTAGCTGTTAGAGGGAACGGTGTGGCGGCGAGGGTGGCTCGCCGTGCCTAGGTGGCAGGCTCGCCGCCGCTCGCCGCCCTTCGCCGTTACACCTACCCCCCCCCCCCCCCCTCCTCGCCGGTTCTCAAATGTCACAAAGTGACATTGCTCGTTGGAAAAGAAGTGGGGCCCATTTTTTTATTACCGTTTGAAAACGGCTATATTCATTAAAAAAAAAAAAAATTAAAAAACTTTTTATTCTTATAAATACCACCCAAACTTCTTTAAAAACCACACACAACAAAAACATTCAATTAAACTTTCACAAAAAACTTCAATATGAGCACCTCGTCGGATTCGTACCAGTCAGATATCGAAGAAATGGAAGAAGTAGAAATGGTGTGGAAGATTAACGAAGAGGAAGAAGATGAAGTTCATTCACATCGCAGATACATTTGGCGTGAACGTGACGTCGCCGAACAACGTTTAATGGAAGATTATTTTGGTCCACATCCAAAATACCCGGCAGAAAAATTCAGATTACGATATCGGATGAGACGGGAGCTGTTTCTGGAAATTGTTGAAGGTATTGAAACTTATTGTGCAACAAATAATCCTTTACCCAAGCATTTTCATTTTTTTACTATTCGATATGATGCTACGGGTATGAAAAGTATGAGTGTCATCATGAAATGCACATCCGCTCTTCGCCAATTGGCAAACGCCACGGTGGCGGATGGGGTAGATGAATACTTGCAAATGGGTGAACATTGTGCCCGTGATTGTCTAGACTATTTTTGTATGTGCGTTATAGATTTGTATATGCCCGAATTTTTAAGAAAGCCTACACCAAATGACGTTCAAAACATATATAACGCACATAATACGATTCACGGGTTACCGGGTATGCTAGGTAGCCTTGATTGTATGCATTGGGAATGGATTAATTGTCCTAAAGCGTGGCACGGGCAATTTGGGAGAGGTGATAAACAACACCCAACCCTCATTCTAGAAGCCGTTGCATCATACGATTTATGGATTTGGCATGCATTTTTCGGGGTTGCAGGTTCGAATAATGATATTACTGTGTTGCATCATTCACCATTGTTCGACGACCTTTTGGCTGACAACGAACCAGTGGCACCATATCTTGTAAACGGGCAGCTATTCGAAAGAGGGTACTACCTTACAGATGGTATTTGCCCTCGATGGTCATGTTTTGTTAAGTCGTTCAGCCAAGCACGTGATGACAAAATCGCTGCGTTTAAACGGCGTCAGGAAAGTGCCCGGAAAGATATTGAAAGGGCATTTGGTGTCCTACAAGGACGATGGCGTATAATTGCTCAACCGGCGTGTGCTTGGACTGTGAACAAGCTACGCAGGGTCATGTACACGTGCATCATTTTGCATAATATGATTTAAAAGAATAAAGGGTATGCGATTTCCGAAGCAGTTGAAATGTACATCACTCCTGGGAACCATTTGTTAAGGACATGGGTCGAGCGATGTGAAATACGTCGCAGGAGACTAAGAGAACTCCGAGATAGAGACGTACATGCAAGGCTTCAACGGAACCTCATTGAGCATGTTTGGGCACAAGAGCAACCATGAATAATCGACCGTATTATATTTTTTTTTTTGTATTTTTTTTTTTCGTATTGTCTTTTTTTTTCCGTATTTTTATATTCGTAGCGTAATTTTATTTCTCGTATTTGTATTTTATTTTTTAGTATTTTGTAATTTTTAATTTTATGAAATGAATTTTTATTTTGTGTGAAAATTGAAAAATTAAATAAAATGGTGAGTGGTGGGACCCAAGTGAAGAGGAGAGAGACTAGTTGTGATAAAGAGGGTGTTTTTGGAGAAGAGGAGAGAGATTAGTTGGTATGACGTGGCGCTGATGTGACGCAGTGAAAAGGTGTTTACCTCTTTGTGATACCTTTCCCTCTTAGGTACCTGGGTATAGGGTATAGAACAACAAGTCTCATTTTTAACGTCTGAATCCACATGGAGATATGTTGTTTCTTTTTTTTCTCTACTACTAGAACATTTGAAAACCAATAAGACCATTTTACCCAGAGTTTTAAAACATTTGCTGAAACAAACAAAAGTGAATCAAATGGTTTGAACACCTCAATTACAGTAAAACCATCAACACCAAGATCAAAAACCGAAAAAACAAAGACCCATATCAGATTTGATGTATCACTTGCTATAAACACAACAATCCACACTCACAAAACCAAAAACAACACATATCATCAAAACAAAGCCAAAAATATACAGTAGAGAAAAAATACGGGATCCATGTGGAGGATCTCCGGCACAGAGATCAAGAGATATGGGTTTACATGGTATATCGAGATGTACTCTACATCTCTACCGTAACAAGTTTTGAAATCAAATGTTTAACATTAAACAAAATTAAACTTTATTAATAACATTCTATATGATTTTGTGGCATGTGGATGAGGTTATATTGATGAATGAAGAATTTGAGAAGAATAACTAGTTACAGATCTACTTTGAATATGGAGAGGAGAAACAAAGTATGAGTGTATGGTTCGGGAGACTCATATATTTTACCCTCTCCCAAATCAGAGATCCTAAGCGGAGGGAATGAGAAAAGAAACAAGAATATATAACTTGGTGGACCCATATTATGTTACTGGAAGTCAATAAGCCGAAAGTAAACAACCCCTTATTTCATCTTTTTATGTTATGTTTACTGATTTGTAATATACAAGCCGTAGTTCCTATTTTACAACTATGGATTTTGCACATCAATGGTGACAAGCTGTCGTTTTACAAGATGGAGGTTTTGTGGCAATATAGGTAATTATGTTAAAGAAGACAAGGGTAATATCGTTATTTCATGGTCATATTGGTAAAGTTTACAATTAATTTGAAAGTTCAATGGTAATGTCTAGCGAATAAATTGTAAGTGTTTAAAGTCGGTACAGCTTAGTAAATACGATGATATTATATAGCTTTTACCCTTCTTGAAATATTTATTACTTTTACTTTTTTTATTTTAATAGCAAAAACAATTATGCTACTTTGGAAGAACAAGATTCTTATATTAATTAATTCTAATGAAGATAGAAGCTGGTTTGTTGAAAAAGATATAGAGACGTTGTTGTGGTAGGTCGTTACCGTTAGAGAGTTTGAAATTGACCTAGTAAAATACGAGAAAGAATCCAATAGATGTTTCCAGCAGCCAAAACATGTTTACGTTTGACTAGTTATCATTCAAGACAAGCAACGACACGACTACATGTGCATGTGTACTAAAAATTTATAAATAACAAAATTGTTGTTCAAATTAATGTTCTAAAACTCGAGCCGATCTAGTTGGTTGAACCAATTAATTTATAAACCGGTCTAGAGACCGGTTATAACTTATAACTGAATTTTTACTTGTTTAAAAACTAGATTAAATTGCCGGTTTTCGTTAACCTGGTTTAATAAACCCGGTTTGGTCACAACTTTTTATATAAAAAATTCGAAAACTTTTTTTTCTAAAAACATTTTTAAGTTTTCAAAAATAGATTGAAGTGATGATTAATGTCATTTAAAATAAAGTTGAACCATCAACTAATACTATTTTATTATATAAATTGTAATCATAACTTAATTATTTTTATAAGTATAAAATAATAAATATTAAACTAAAGATAATAAGTAATAAATATTTTTAATCTATTTACTTAAAATAAGATAAGTTATAAAAAAATCAGATCAACCAAAAACTCGAGTTTTAAAACATTGGTTCAAATACTAGTAGTAAATAAAAATAATGGTTGTTAAGTAAGTTTAGAGACCGGATCTCCTTTCATGAAGACAAAGTCGATACATATTAGGTTAAAGTGAGTGGTGAGTGGAAAATTCATCGTTACTTCAGCGTCACAACAGTTTTCTCTCTCCACTCACTTAACCCACCTTACAACCAAACTGACGGTGAGAAATTATTGTCACGTCATATCACACTAAATAACCAACACACTCACAAACTAATAAAAAAAATAAAAAAAAATTAAAGAAAAAAAATGAGCCAACAAAATAGTAACTCATTTAGGTGGGATTTTCATCAGATGAGACATAATTCACGCTTGAGTTTTATGATGAGGGTGACAACTTACGCGTGAGTTTCTCACACACTATCCAAACTTACTACCACTCTGTTTAACCTGATCATGATAGCCGTGCAAAGTACATGGAGTTTTGCGCTCATACCTCGAGGAGTCAAGTTGGGATCTATTATCCATACCCTCCCTTCTATCCTATCAAAAAGTACAAAAATAGTATAAAATAGTCGTTGTCTATTTAATATTTTTGAGTTACAAAAACTTACAGTAATATTTTTTTCTGCACTTTTAATTTTATAATTTTATAACAAATACAAAATTATAAAAATAAAAATAAAAATAAAAAATAAGAAAAAACAGAGGGTAAAAATGGCTTTTTAAAGGGTATCAATAACAGTAAGTTAAAAGATGACAAATAACCTCTTTCAAAAGTTACGATGAGTGAAACAGGAAGAAGTTAAAATCCAGAAGACTATTAAACTAGTCAATGTTAACAAAAGTCAAAATAAGCACACAAAGTAATTGGTTTACGTTAGCACCAGCCCACTTCACGCGGTAAATATGGAACACAGAGACATTGACATCTTCCAACATTTGAAAATCTTGTAATTGGCATTTTTATAATCTTATGTTGTCTTTTTATTTTATTTCTAGTTATCAATACAATCACCGGATAATAGGTTCTACATATAAAATTATCAAGTAGTTCTGTATGAAAACAAGAGGGGTCTCGCGGATACCTGTGGATTTTTTCAATCCCCTATCCGATTTCTCACCCTTTCAACAAGAACCTTACAATCTCGAATAAGAAGTCTAGAAGCAATTAAGGGAACACCACGATATTTTGTATGGAGAGTACCTTCCAAAAACGGCATAATTTCAAGAATGAAAATCTTCTTCACCACATTACAAAAGAACGCATACTCTTAGGTATAGTAGGCACAAAATCGAAAGCCAATTTAAATTCATCAAAGGATTCCGACCCTAGCCGAATCAATGTCACCTCAAGCAAAAATGAAGAGATCATCGACAAAGCATACGTTAATAATGCCCAATTCTTCACAACAATTATGAAACCTAAACAAAGCAAAATCTCGAACACGACTTTGAAAGATAAGCGTTAAGACCTTCATTACAAATGTAAAGAAATAAGGAGATAACAGGTCACCTTACCTTAACCCTCTTTTTCCTTGGAAATATCCATGAACATCACCATTACTACTTAGCAAAAACCAAACCAAAGTAACACACTCCATGATCCATTTCACCATAGTTTCATGAAACCCATAATGTCTCAAAATATCACCTAAGAAATGTCAATGAACCGTACGTACATTTTTTGAATATCCACCTTGAAAGCACATTCAAACGGGCCCCGATCCCGATGATAATTATGCATTAATTCTTGAGTTAAAAGAATATTATCCGGAATTCTTCTTTCCAGTATAAACGCGAACTATTTATCACTAATATAAATTAGTTGGTTTTCAAAATTAGTTATTGTAGAATATAAATTTTGTTTAGAAACAATGTTGTAAGAGCTTATGCAATGTTTTTTTTTTTGTCTGAACATATGCGGGTTAATCGGGCCAACCTGACTAACCCGAATTAAAAATCGGACGGGCATCAGGCAATTTAATTTGTGTAAGTCCGGTTTGATTCAACCCGATTGACCCGAGTAAGATTTTTTTATTTAAATTATATATAATTTATATTTAAAAAGGGTAAAAAAGTTTTTGTTTTACCCAATTGCGTTGACTCGAATTGACCGACCCGAGTAGACCCGACACGAATAAACACGAACCCTTGTAACCCGAGTTCAAATCGGGTCAGGTTTGGGTTACTTATTTTCAGCCTTGACCGAATTAGACCCGACCCGATTAACCCGAACCCGACCAACCCGACCCGATTCCCACCCCTAGACACAAAGTTTATAAAATTATATGTTAATTTATATAGTTTTAAAAATCAAACTGGACAACAGATTCAAGCAGGAACAAGAGTGACCACCGATTCGGATGTCAAATAAAATTCGTTCGAAAATGATCTGAAGAAATTCGTCCAAAAGTTATAAAAATAAATGAACCAGACCTAATTGACATTATCTTTAAACTGGTCAATCACAAGTTACATAACGCCGGATCACGCGAATACCTGCTAATTCCTCAAAGTACACGGTTTCATGTCTATACATCAATCAAAATCCCCGTTAATTTAGGTGACAAATGTTGATGTCATGTTTCAATCTTTTTCCTTGCTACCCTTTTCATTTTATGCATGTGACTTTAGTTGTGTCTATAGTTTCCCAAATATATTGAGAAAAAAAGACAAAGGTAACTTTGAGTTTTAAAAGTGGCATATATGTCCCGTTTTATTAATTTGGTTTAACGATTATCTCATTTCATCTAAATCATCAGTTCTGACATGTGTTAGGAAACCTTAAACTAAATAATCAATAAGAACATCATGTAGGAACAATATTAATATTTATCTTGGATTTAAGAAAAAAAACTCGATTTTTCGCAAAAGATGATTAAGTGCAACTTTTTTCATCAATGAAATAACCATTTATTTATTTGAACCACAATTGAAAATATCGAACATGCTATGTGTGTTACAGAGTCAAGCTAACTTAAGTCGTATATAATTTTTTTTATTTTTTTACTTTTAACGACAGTTTGGTGCAGCGAAATATCTTGCGTGCTAACAAGACATCAAGTCTCTCGACTCGAGTTCGAATCATCTCACGAAGAGAATATCAACCCATGCTAGCCATTCAGTTTCCCATTAAGGGGCTTCAAGGCATTACGATAGGATCCGAACCTGTCTGTCAATTCTGGGAAATCCCCCACATGCGGAATGACAAGAGTTGAATCCTGACCTCCCCATACATGGAGACTACAACTGAGTTGAACTTCATTTGCAACTTAAATCGTAGATATCACTAATCTGGCTTCATGAAATAGTATGTATGAAAATAATATCACAATTTGAGTTCGAGTTTTTATCAAGGCTGTGTGCAAATAACTCCGTAAAGTCACACAGTGAAGAAAAAAATGAAAATTTTTTTATAGTTCAAGTGAGTATAACGACGAGTTTCAAACCTTCATAAAAAGGCGAAAACTGATAATTACTAAAACTCGTATTATCTTAGAACAATTCATGGCAATCAAATTCAATAAGGACATGATATTTACTTAAAAACTTATAAGGTTTAATTTGTATTTTGAAGCTTGTAAGATAGAAAATTAAGTGAAGAAAGTTAATGTCAGACTAAGCGGAATATATCAAAAATCAAACTGGATCAAAAAATCGAGTTGAACCGATCACAACCGTTTTAATTTTTATATATATTTTGTTCTCGGTTTCAGTTTGGCTCGACTTGTATCAGTTCGATCCTAAACCGAGTAAAACACCTAAATCGTATAAACAACCGAATGAATCGGCACAAAATCAGAATAAACCGAGTCACCTTTTTTCGATTCTTAGTTCATGTTTATCGCATATTTGAGTTTTGGTTCGGTTCGATTTGATCATTCAGATGAGTTTTGCTACATTCACAAACAAAATGTAAACAAATATCCACAAACAAGAGTTGTCATGTATTAATTGATGGTTTTGAATCATTTTTCTCTTTTCTTTTTTATTAATTCAATCAAAATATATCACATCATTTTTTTTTAATATTTGTTTGTGATTTGTTTGGATGAAGCAAAACTCTTGACTTATTGCCAGGGGCGGAGCTAGACTATAAACTCATCGGGTGCACATAATTTTTATTACAAGTATCTATATAGTAAATAATTTTAGGACCGGGTTCATTTAGAAAATATAGAGCTTTTTAGCAAATATATACAATACGTGACAAAATTCCATCGGGGACCCGTGCATCCCCAGGAACCCCTAACTCCGTTCCTGCTTATTGCTCAGCCATAGTTGATATCTTATTTTTACAATAATCAAGTATGAAGTGTATACTTGTAACACATATAAGGATTAAAATGTAACATCAAATAAATCTAGAAAAAATCAGAAATCAAAACTACCTAACCTAAGACCAATTTAGTTGTGAGACCCACAAACCATGGCTTGACTTCACAATTCATAATGGGTCAACTTCATTTTACACCACTTTTTCCAACTTTCCGGTCACCTTCCACCACCATACCTCTTCCACCTCAACACTTGCTTTACTTTTTTATAAAAAAAATAATCACATGTATATTTATAATATATTGGCCTCTCATTATTATATCTGTACAATTTGGTTTGAACATAATGAGATCATGGTCAATATCATTGAACAATTATAGCTTATCAAATATTCAAAGTTCAAACGGTCTAAAATCATTAAAAAACAGAATTATCAAATAATTTTTTCAGAATAATTAACTTCGTTTGAACACATTATTATTAAACTTTAATTGTAAACAAGTAACTCATACATAAAAAAACGAATTTATGAATTTTTAAATTTTTTTAACAACTGTTAAAAATATAAATCAATAATATAGTCTTGAACAATATTACTATAATATATTTAAATATGTTTTTTGTGAGTCATTTTACATTTTAAATTTACTATGAACACCTAACTTATCAAATACAAAATACTTTAGTGAAAAGAAATACAACTTATAATTTATGTTAACTTAAAAAGAAATACAACTTATAATTTATGTTAATTTTTTTTACAATTTATAGCTTATAGTTAAAGCATCTACTATGATGTTTTAATATAAACAAAAAAACTTATAAAAAGGCTCAATTTTTTTTTGCTATAGTAAAAAATTATTTCATGTCTAAATGACATGAAAATGTCTAAAACTTTATTTGTATTTAATTCATGTTAAAAATTAAATAATTTATAAACCTTAAAAACTTTTTAATTTATAATAAGAATATGTTTATAATATAAAAAGATTTATATATTAATGAATTTATAAGAAATGGTAATTTTTTTAATATTTTAAGAGTATATCAAGTGGATGCATTTAGTTTTGTGGAACATATCTAATTAATAGAAGCTACTTTGTAGATAATAATTACTGTATTATTTTTCTCCATCTCAAAATTATATTTCACATTACTTAAAGATATTATTATAAAAATAAAAAAATATAAATTGATTAATTAAAGAAAATTATTATTTTGTAAGAAATAAGATAAAAAAAGCTGAAAAAATAATATTTTTATTAACTTTTTTTATCGATAAACTATAATTATAACACGAAAAAAAATACGTTATAGTATGTTTTAATTGTGAAAAAACTGATATTATCCACGGTTACCCTTAATTTAAGCCTTGAACACATGTAATCTGTCTCATTCCATGATAAAAAAAAAAATCTTCTATATTAATCAAGATGTAATTAAAAAACACACCGTCCCAATATACTCCATCACAAATTCTTTCCAAATCTTTGACATATTCAACTAGTACTAATTTTAAATTAATTACCCTAATTACCAAAAAGAAAATTTGCATTTTGCACCTTTTACATAGACGCGGTTCTATGACAACTATCACCCCACTTTCCTAAAAACCTTCCCTATAAATACACACACACAACTTCTCACAAAACATATCACACAATCTCATATTCTCAAACCAAAACAGAATCAAACACACACACAAAGGTTTTTTTTCGACTTTTCGACGTTTTGATAACGAATATATAAAGGGGCGACCTGAGATTTCTATTCCAAGAACACAAAAAAATGGCAGGATTAAAGTCTAGTATGTTGGTAGTAGTATTTGGTATGATGATGGTTGCATCTGCAATGGCACAAACTAGTCATGTTGTTGGAGGTTCATTAGGATGGACTATTCCTTCTACTAATGGTGTTTATGGTACTTGGGCTTCTGGACAGACTTTTAACGTTGGTGATAGTCTTGGTAAGTTCGATTTTTGTTTAAAAGGTTTAAATCGACGAGAAAACCTGATATAATTAACTTTTTAGCATTGATTGATATGTCTAATTAGTATGGTTAGATACATGTTTAATTTTATGTGCTAGTATTCTTTTGATGAAATATAAAAGATTTACTCCTACTTAAACCAATAGTTACACATTTAGATATGTGGATCATTTTCCTTAACTACTTATAAACTTCTATATATATCAAATTTCTATTATAGGAAACTTTAGAAAAATAAGTTTGTGTCATCTTTAACTTGTTACATGGCTAAGATGATATAGTAACTATTTTGATGAATTTTTTATGGGTACTAAAATAGTTATTAAACAAACACATGTTGGAAAATACAACAAATAAAGTTTTTGGAATATATGGGATTAATATTTTATGGGTACTAAAATAATTTTGTGGGTGAACTAAAAATCATGTCACATGGAAACAAACCTACCCCATTAATTTATTGGGAAAACAGTAATGATCCATTATGGTCTAGCTTTATTTAATTTTTTGTGAATTATATGATAAATAATTGAATTGAGTATAGTGGTATGAATTTGACTAACTAATTATTGATTAGATGGTAATGGTAGTAATTACTTAACTAACAAGTTTTTATTTTTTTACTTTTTTACAGTTTTCAACTTCTCCACCGGAATGCACAATGTGCTTGAAGTAGCCCAGGCCGCGTACGGGCCATGCACGATCACCAACCCTATTTCGACCGCCTCCACCGGGCCTGCCACCGTCACCTTGACTACCGCCGGGACTCACTACTTCGTTTGCGGCGTTGGTCAACATTGCCAATTCGGACAAAAGGTGTCCGTTAATGTAGTGGCTGCCGCAGCGGCACCCGCCACCCCACCATCGGCAGCCACCCCCGCCACTCCACCACCGACCGCCACCCCCACCCCCACCGCCACCCCGACACCCGCCCCAATGTCACCACCAACCACCACCCCAGCTCCCGCCCCGGGACCAGCCACCACCACCCCACCCACCGCCACCCCGGCACCGTCACCGGCCGCCGACACCGCCAGCCCACCATCACCAACCACCACCGGACCATCAGCCGGACCCACCACCAGCCCAGCACCCACCGGTGACAACACCCCTACACCACCATCACCTAGCGCCGCAACCGCCATGACCGTCGGAGTTCCCGCCACTTTTTTGGCGGTCGTATTAGCTTTATTTTATTAAATTTTCACATTTTTTTTGTGATTATTAGTTGAGACATTACATTATTACACGGTTTGTGTGTGATTATTTTTATGGATTTTTGTTTATGTTTGTAAGGATTTTTAATTTATGTTCTTTTTCATGATTCGTATAAATAAATTCCACTTTATTCATAATGTTCTTTTTAACGTGTGCATTTATTCTATTCTTGTGTTATCAAGATACATGCAACGATAAATAAAAGTTTTGATTCTAAAGTGGTTATATTCTTCATAGATATGGAGCATCACATTCTAATTCAGTAGCAAATTCATTGTTAATAAATCAAGTTTAAACGTATTAAAACTTCAATATAGGTCATAGTTTCCACAATTTGATTTCATACTTTTCACGATGATAACCGAATATTTTTTCAAGAATCCGATCTTAGACAATAAGCTCGTGTCACATCAACAAAATCAGCTGAGAGTTAAGTTTGAATGCAAATCGAACGTTTACTGATAAGGTATTTATGAGCAAACAAACATTGGACTACTAATATGCGATGCTTTAGGTTGAGTCATCGAATCTAGGTCAATCCGGATCAACCCAGGTTAACACGTTTTTTTAAAAATTGTTTTTTATTGTTTTTTTATTTTTAGTAATTAACAAAATTATATATAAAAATTATATAAACTTTCGTATATTAAAGATATAAATTTGTTATAAACCAATATGATATGTAAAAATAAAATTGCGTCTAAATAAGTAAAATTTACATATTTTTTTATTAAAAATCCGTCGAAACCCAGTCGGGTCTCGAAGGCCAGGTCTCGAAAACCAGGTTGACTCGGGTCACCCAAACCCTGCGTGTCTATCCGGATTCTGAAAATATAAAACCCGAGTCAGTATAGCCTGTTTTTCTGGTCAGGTTGACCCGGGTTTAAAAATATTTCTAATATGTTTATGACTAAAATGAAGATCTCTCTAATATATAAAGTGTACAACTTTTATAGAAATTCAATGGTTTGGGGTGGCTTGTGACTTTATTTCTAGGATACCAAAGTAATCTAGCCTTTTTTTCTTAGGAGAAAAGGTTTACCTTTGGAATTTGGATGGACAAAAATAGGTAATATGAGGAATTTTGAAAAAGAAAAAAGTTTTTCAAACGTACTTTAGTTGAAGAGATAAACAATTGTTGTCCCACTGGTAAACTTTTCGCCATATATGGAAAATGGGATCTCAAAGCCAATTGGTGTTATCGAGTAAGGTCAGCGGGTTAATTTGCTCGAGTTAAATTTGATTTGGCTAAATTACAGATTGAATTTTGCGGTTTAGAAGTTGCAAACAATGTTCGTATAAGAAAATTTTAGGTTTGTTTTCGTCTTTGGCTAAAGTAAAATGACGAAAACGAACAAGAAATTCACATAAAGACGTTGCTTGCAATTTGTAAACCACAATAAATGAAATCTACAAATTAGCCAAATGACAAGGACGATTTTTTATTGTTTCTAGTTTCTTGGTAGAAGCCTCGATAGAATTTCGTCATGCAAAGGAAAAATAATATGAGATTCAAATTTGGACCTTTTTCCAAAACGTTTTACAGCTATGATTCACTTTTTGAACCTTTGGCATCTTTCATAAACAATTAAACTATTGTAAAGTAAACTTTCCTAAAAGCATATTATTATTGCGAAATTTTAAGCGGGGAAAAAGACGAAAATGGTCAAAATCACCCTTTAAAAGTTAAATCATGGTCAAGTTTTTTCATTGGGACAAATTTGGTCATACACAAGTGCACAAATGCACAACTCCATCCAATTACCGCCACGTGTCCCTCCAACTTCAGATTTTAACAAGGGACCGGACCCACATATGTTCTCATTTACTATGACAATATTTGTATTATTATGTTATCAAATGCACAACTGACGGCGTTCAACTTGCAAATGCTCAACCGTATCAGTACTTTTTTTCTCGATATTCGTTTTGAGATTTTCAAATTTAACCCTTACAAATTAATAAACGTTGCACATTATACCCAAATACAACTTATTTCGTTGTTACGATTTCATAGTATTTCAGTTACTATTTTCCAGATAACCTTAATCATGGCCGTTTAGATAATCCAATGACTCTTTAAACCTTCATCATTGTTCATCGTGGTTTTCTGTTTCCAGATTTGTGTATAACTATGGCCGGTTTTGTACAGCTACGTTCTTCAATCTTATACAAAGTTTTTTGATGGTAATGTTGACATCGTAAATATGTTTTTGATATCCCATCTTGTTTATACATTAGGTTTTTAATAATTATGTTTAATTGAATATCCTATTTTGTTTATACAATAGGTTTATGATGCGAAGGTTGGGATCAGAAGTAGTTTAGATTATTTGACAACTATAAAATCAAAATTGTCTATGATGGTCTCGCGGCAAAATCTGTTCAGGAAAACAGTATTTGGGCCTTGGTTGGATATAGGAACAGTGGAACATGATAATCATTTGATTAACTATCTTCTACAACATCAAAGATACATTGAGAACCCACCTCCTGATAAGTCTTTTTACTTTGATTTTGGGCAACATACCTTGGAGTTTAGCCAAAAGGACTTTTGTTTGCTTACCGGTTTACGTTTTGGTAACTGTTCCTTAAAACAGTATAGTAAACGTGAATCGGAATTCAAGAAACGTGTCTTTCCAGGCATCCGTAGAGTAAAGGGTGACGAAATTAAGAAGCTTATTTTGGACGATTCTGTTTTTAGTAATTTGACCGATGATGATGTCGTGCGGGTCTGTCTACTGTTTGCATTAAATTGGGTGTTCATGGGTCTTCAACTACGGGGAGTTGTTTCAGAAGAGTTGTTTAATCTAGTCGAGATTATTGATTCTTAGAACAATTTCCCTTAGGGTGAGTATATGTGGGACGAGTTTCACAACCGGGTATACAATAATGACAGAAAGTACCGCAAGGATCATTTGGACAAGAAAGTTGCGCTTGGCCCAACTTATCTCCCCACGTATACATTGCAAGGTTTTGTATTTCCATTAAAGGTGTGTAATTTTCTGTTTATGTTCGTACATAAATCCTATTAGCAAGTTTCCTGCATACAATGTTTATGTTTCCCATTTAATCCAGGTTTGGCTACTGGAAAAGTTTCCGGTTTCAAGATGTTGGTGGTCTAAGAAGCTTGATGTACTACCTCGGTGTGTTGCATGGAGTGATGCGAAGCCATTTTCAAAATCCGATTATCCAAAATTTATTTGATTTTAGAAATCCCATTTATAACATTGAGCCGACAAATGTTGAGAAAATACAACCCTGGTGGATTGCTAGTTTGGAATATTTTAAATCAGGTTCACGGTTGTCGTTGTCTACAGAAAAGTCAAACAAAAGAACCCGTTATAAGCGCAAGTCTCTAAATTCACAAAAAAGGCCACCGCAGAAATCACTCCTACGGAAGTAGATGTTGATTGCATTCAACATGGATCTACATCATCCGGTGTTGTAGATATTTCCAAGGAGGTTGCTGATTTGAAGTGTGAATTCAATGATCGTATACGTAACCTTGAGCTTATATGTAGCAGCCCCTTTACAAACCACGTAGACAAAGTTGATGTTCTTCAAAAGATTAATCAAATCAAAGCAGACTTTAAGATACGTTTAGCAGAACTAGATGATCTCGTGAAGAACCCTTTATCTGGTTACCATCAGAAGGTATAGTTAAATTAACAACTATTTGTATAAAATACAAAAAAGTAAAATACATTATAAGTTTATGTTTTTTATTGACTTTTTATCAGGAAAACGATGACTTGGGCGGTTCAACATTGGGAAGTTACACCACTGCTTTCGATGGTGTTGACTTAAATGTGGAAGATCTAAATGGCAACCACTCAATGAATGAGAATCATAATGTTGCTGAGAATAAGCATGATTTGCTTGATAATGAAAAGGTAACCTATCTATTTTCAAAAGTCTCTTTGAGGAATGTCTGGTATATAATGTGTTCTGTCAACCCTGCAAGCATCCAGCCCTTTTAAAGCTAAGGTGATTATGGAAGAACATCCTGTTTCAGTTAATGAGAATAAGTGTTCAAACACATCTGATCACAACGAGGGTAAAGAGGCGTGTAATGATATGGAAGTTGATACACTTAAAACATCTGAAGTTGAAGATTTTAGCTCTTCAAAATCTAATGCATCAACGATTAATGACCCAAATCATGAATCGCTTCATAATGAAAAGGTAACATATTTGTTTTCATATATCTCTTTGGGTTATGAAAAGGTAACATATCTGTTTTCTAAATATTTTTATCAACCCTGCAGGCATCCAACCCATTTAATGGTAAGGTGATGATGGAAGAACATCATGTTTCCGTTAATGAGAATAAGTGTTCAAACACATATGATCACAACGAGGGTAAAGAGGCGTGTAAGGATATGGAAGTTGATACACTTAAAACAGCCGAAGTTGAAGATTTTAGCTCTTCAAAATCTAATGCATCAACGATTAATGACCCAAATCATGAATCGCTTCATAATGAAAAGGTAATATATCTGTTTTTAGATATCTCTTTGGGTTATGAAAAGGTAATATATCTGTTTTTAGATATCTCTTTGGGTTATGAAAAGGTAACATATCTGTTTTCTAATTTTTTTTGTCAACCATATAGGCCTCCAGCACAATTGATTCGTATTGGACACTGATTTGATTGTTCCACCTAACACAGAAGAAGTTATTTTAAGTTGTTCAATTCTGAATGAGTCTCCCTTTAAGAAAGAACATACTGAGTCGCTTCTTAATGACAATGTATAGTATCTCACTTCCCCCTGCTAGTCATACTATTCTATTTAAACTTCCCCATTGTTATTCTTATATAATTATTGGTTTTTATTGCTAAATTCTCAGTGTTTTTCCAAGGATGAATTAAATCAAACGAAAGAAGAAGTCGATATTTTAAGCTGTTCAATTTTGAATGAGTCTCCCCTTAAGAAAGAACATATTGAGTCGCTTCCTAATCACAATGTATAGTATCTCACTTTCCCTCTGCTAGTCATACTATTTTATTTCAACTTCCCCCTTGTTATAATACTTTATACTGCTAAATTCTCAGCGTTTCTCCAAGGATGAATTAAATCAAATGAAAGACGGAAAAGTGTTTTTGTCTAATGACTATTCTTGTATCCAAGATGATCTTTTAGTTTTCGAAAACACTCAGGTAATAACTTGATCTTCATACATCTTGTTTGATTTAAGTATTTTGATCCCTTCGAGAATTTATACAGACACGAGAAATGAGTTGTGGATATGTTGCATCCCAGACTTGCATTTTGTCAGACGACACAAAAGGCTTCTGTCCTACAGAGAAACTCGACGAACTAGACTTTGGGGTTGCCGATGTTTTACTGGAAATAAACTGTGCATCAAAGCTTTCTAATAACCAATTTCTTTCTGATGAAAATTTGGCGGATAATGCTGATCAAATTGAAGATGGGTCAAGTACGATGGATCAGTCAGTTAATAACGCAAATGATAGTGTCCCGGATGTGGCTTTACTTAATGTTGATGAACAACCAGCCCTTAAAAGTCAACGTGAGACTAAACTTAGTAAGTTTCGAAAAGACCCTTTCATCACCCCCCCCCCCCCCCCCCGAGTCATCACAACCTAAGCCTAAGGTTCGTGCAAGGACCAAGAAACTTAAAAAGTTTACAATACCATTTATTGGTCCTGATAATCATGAGATTCCCGAATGGTCTGAGGTATGTATTTGTACATTTGAATTTTTTAATGAAATATATTTGAAAGTATTTTTTTTAATATATACTTTGTTTATGAAGGATTTATGGCGCACATCAAATGCACCAAGAAGCCGAACCCTTGTTCCTAAATATATTATGGACTTGATTATAAGCCACAAGGATAAGGAATTCTATTTCCCATGGGGTCCTGATTCAATAACTGTTAAACCTGCATTTTGGGGACGATTATTGGGTATCGGTCGTGGACGAGATGGTTGGCTTTCGGATACTGTAAGTAGAACTATATAAACGGTTATTCGATATTATAGTTATTTTTCATATAGACGAATTTGGTCATTTATAAATTTATTTTTCAAATGACAGCACCTGGAACTATGGATTTTATATTTGTGTCACTATAGACTGCCTGATGCCGATTACATACTTCATGGCCCATTCTTTCATACCTCTCTTTTTACTAAGGAGACTCGTTCCCATTTTACTTCTGGTGTTACATATGGTGTCCCGTGGTCCGATGTCGGTGTTGAAAAGGTTATATCTTATTTAATGTTTTATGTCTAGGTTCAATATGGCTTCTACTTACAGTTTATTTGATATTATAGGTTTACTTTCCAATCAATGAATAAGATATCCATTGGGTCCTTGCTCAACTACATTTACGTTCTGGTGTCATAACCATTTACGACAGCATGCTTCCTAATCACTTGCTAGAAACTCAAGTTGAATATCGAAAATGGTGGCTGAACTTGGCTGAAACATATCAATATGTCATTCCAAAGTATCTTGAGGACAAGGATGTAATGAGTAAGAAAGGAATTGATCCTAAAACTTACACAATCACTTTCCGTTACGCTGCTAATGTCCTTACGCAAGTTGGCCCTTTAGGCGATTGTGGAATTTGGGTAATGAGAAATTTGTTTATGCTGACAAAAAATATGCAATTGGAGGTGACTAATCCATTGCTAGCAGGATTAGCCTATAAGGAGCGTTTTGCAGACTTCTTTTGGACATACAAGATTCCCACTAAGTGTGCAAACAACAGTGCCGACAATTGATCGTCTTGATTACTTATGTAACTTTTCTATTATAAGATATTATTCCTAAAAATGTTGGTCACAGTCTTTTGGACAACTTCATTGTTGCAATTTTGTTTATATTTATGTTAAATGCCATTTTCAAATGGGCAATATATTTTATCTATTGTGCATTATATTTATGTCCATAAGAAATATAGAAAAAGCTAAATTTGATTAACCAATAAGATGAAAACCAGCTTATAATAATCGAAAATTAATATAAGCTGAAATTAAAACACCCATTGTATACAAGCCCTAGGGAAACTTTATCAGTAAAGACCCTAGGGCATGATGGTAAGGTGTGTGTGTTGTGGTGTGTGTGGCGCAGGTTCGAGTCCTGGCTACGTCCAATTTTTTTAAAACTTTTTTATTCTATTTTTCTTTTACACTACTGGTAATCCTAATACTAATAAACAAAATTTAAACCTAAGATTAACAAGATTAAAAGCTAAATTTCCTTAACTAATAAGCTGAAAACAAGCTTATAACAATCAAAAATTAATATAAGCTGAAAACAAAACACCCCTTGTATACAAGCCCTAGGGAAACTTTATCAGTAAGACCCTAGGGCATGACGGTAAGGAGTGTGTGTTGTGGTGTGTGTGGCGCGGAGTCCTGGCCACGTCCAATTTTTTTAAAACTTTTTTATTAATTTTTCTTTTACACTACTTGTAAACTGGTAATCCCAATACTAATAAACAAAATTTAAACCTAATACTAATAAACAAAATTTAAACCTAAGATTAACAAGATTAAAAGTTGATCATTTGTGAAAATTGTGCTACGGTTGAGCACTATTGCATTTGCTAAATAAGATTGAGAACAGTACAGACATTAAACAAAACAAACAAACGAAATGAAATACAATACATCATTGATATCACTAACAGACATAACATAGCATGGAGAGTTATATAATTTCACTTGGTGGACTGTTAAGAAGAAATAACGATTCCTTGTAGGGGCCGACCATGAAAGAACTGGGTACTCCTTGAATAGATAGGTTGTTTACCCATTGACCAGTTGGTCTGTGCCATGTTTCTAGGATGTGAGGAAAACCAACAAGGTTTACACTAGTCACAAATATCGGCTCGTTGTTATTTGTAAACCCCAACAACTTTGGCACTAGCTCGATATCCCTTTCGTGAAAGAAATTCACTCCAGCCATTGAAAGAAAGCCATCCACCACATCTAATTGCCAACCACAAGTAACTCGTCCTCTTAGAAAAACAACTGTCCCTGAAATTATGAGACGATTGTTTAGTTTTGAAAATGTGTATGGAGGTGGAACGGCTCTTGTTATCTCCTCAGGGATATCTTCCAGTATAAACTGGTGAGTATCCAGTCCAAAGGACAAAATCATAAATCTTCTGTGCTCTTGATCACGGTTACAAATATACTTTTCAGAACACACCCAATAAATTCTTCCGGCCACCACCGCCTGGCTGCCCCTTTTGATTTGTAGAGATCCCCGGGGCGAATCTTCGGGTAACAAATCAATCCATACACGTGAGGACATTGTAAATACAAACACTGAGCATGCACCTTCAACTACTGGATTAGTTATCTTCACTATGGTAGGTTCCTGTAGTGCCTCAGAAACACCAAACCCAAATACCTTTTTGGAAAAAGGAGCCTCTAGATATGGTGCCAAGATGGTCACATTTTTGTCCAATGTTGGGTTCCAGAGAACAAATGCGATTTCGCCGGCAACAACAAAACACCATATACCTTCAGAAGTGCAGAGTGCATCCAGTGAAGCAGAATTTATTCCAGAATTCTCAACTAGTCTGAATTCTATGTCCCTATTCACCTTATACATGATACCATTGCCCAGAACGTCTTCCTTGTATTGAAAAATAAAGCTGCAATTAGCAACCTCATGAGACCCGTATTCACGACTGAAATCTTATGCGTCAATGATAGCTTTCAGTGACTTGCATATCTGACGACATCTGCATACGTCTCTTACAGGTAGTCTAAGCATGATTTCTCTTTGTATTTCTGTTGGAATGTAATCATACATTTTTTAAGGAGGTTTGTGACAAAAGAAACAAACAATTGGTATGTTGTATCTGATGACGAAGTTTTTGTCAACATACTTATAAGCTAGTAAATGCAGAAAAAACCTTAAAGAACATAGTACGATTTCATTAGTTGACTTTGTATCTTGACAAGACAAGTCAAAATAAATACAAGTTGATCACTTGAGCACCGTCAGTTGTTCAATTAACCAATTCCAAAGAAACAAAATAAGAATCCTAAATTAACATTCAGGAAAAGATTATTCCGCCTGCCTGTTCTTTTACAAACAAGTATACATGAACTAATAAATCTGAAAGTGATTACTTCCGGTTTCCTCTTTTGATAAAAACGTTCGCCCTGTTTTGATAAATATTTCCCCCTGTTTTGATAAATAATTCCCCCTGTTTTGAGAAAAAAATTAACTAATAGTTGATAACGTGAGCACCGTTGGTTTATCACTTGCCTAAGTCTACGGTTGTTGAATTAATTTATGACCATTAACTAATGTTGTTACATTATCACTCAGAAAACCTTAAAGAACAGTGCGTACACTTAACACCCTTTCTGAATAATCTATATCTAGTTTATTGTTGCACATATTTATGACCATTAACTTCACTGAAACTACCCTAAAGAACAGGGTTAAAAGTCCTAGAAGCCATTTGACTTTCCTTGTATACAAGTCAAGTGTTCCATTACAAATTTTCTTTCAAAATGAAACAAGGATTCAAAATAGTGAAAAGGAAACATACATTAAGTCATACATTATACGGTTACATAATAAATACCCATATTGTCTAGTAACGGGTTAAGTTTGCAAAAGGTTACATAATATTATACCGTTACATAATAAATACCCAGTGACGGGTTAAGTTTGCAAAAGATTACATACGACAAATATACTAGTTGTCGCGTTTACCTTTACCCTTAGAAGGCTTAACACGCTTTGGCTTGGATGTTGCATCAGAAATAAGATCATCTAGGAGGTTCTTTTTACCCTTGGAAGCCTGTTTTGACTCGTCATCACTGTAACTTAGGAAAGGGCTTTTATATATGGGTTCCCCCTGTTTCTCACTTTCCGTGCCGTCATCAGAACTGGTATCATCAACATTTCTTAGTTTGAGTTTTTTTTGCTTCAAAAAGAAGAACTCTGGTTCATTTTTATCTTCCTCTTCATCAAACCAATTGACGAGGTAATTAAATGGACCTTTACTAGACACTTTTTCCAGTTCAACCACAGAACTTGATGAACTCGATGAAAAGCTATCATCTGAATCCCATGTTAAGTAGTTTGATCCCTGAGAACTATTTTGATTATCTGAATTTGGCAACAAAATACGAAGTTAAGTACCAACAACATAAGTGTTCCTTTTAATTGGTATTCCTTAATTTTAAAAAAGAATCCCCTAAAATATACCAAGAACATAGCTGTTCCTTAATCTACCAAAAATATACCGCATCTTTAATCATTAATCTACCATATGGTTTCTTAATCTACCCTAAAATATACCAACAACATAAGTGTTCCTTAATCTACCCTAAAATATACCAACAACATAATTGTTCCTTAATCTACCATAAATATACCGAATCCTTAATAATCAATATACGACAAAAACATATCATATGTGTATCTCATATCTAATTATAATATTTTGTATAACAAATTAAAATTGGAGTATTATACGGGGGATTAAATTAAATTGTCTAAATTTAGTATAAAAATTTATTAAAGATGTAACTTACCGTTATGATTGGCTATTGTTCCTGATCTTGGGGATCTGATTGATTTGGGTATGAGATTGGTCGTAATTTATGTTTTGATCGGTTTTTATGTATTATAATCATTAACCGCTTGTAAACAAACTTATCTAAAATATGCAAAAATTACCCTTAAACTTTAATTAATTTTATTGTACATATATAAATTGGTCTTTTTCCCTAAATTAAAACATTGTTATCTAAATAACAACTTTTTTTATGTAAATAACAACTTAAGGTGACTAGTTAAAAAATATATTACTTTGGAATTAATATGTGAAACTACCCCTCTCTAAACGACTTGATGTAAACACACTAGTCTAGTATAAATCTTAGTAAAAGTCTAGCCCATCTGTTTCCACCTGTTGTAGTTACTATTCCCTCTGAATTCACAATTACTCCCCCCTGCGAAAGTCGAGCATCTACCCCCTATTAGTTGAGCACTTGTAAAATGTCCTTTGGTTGTTGAATCTCATAAAGACCATTAATAGTTACATGAACTTTGCTATTATATAATCAAGAAAAATGAGTTTCCTTTTTAGTTACTTGTTACAAAAAATTAAAAAAAATGACTTCTTCCAGGAAAGAAATTAGTGTGTTTTTTTATTACGAAGGCTTAATTTTTGGTGTTACCCTTAAGAAAAGTACAAATTACGAAGAACTTGTCTCTTATGCGAAGAAAATGTTCGATATTAACCTGCATTCCGATATCACGTTTACTTATGAACAAGGTTCAAGATTGGTGCGCATACACGATGATGATGATGTCAATTACTTCATCAATAATGTAGGTCACAAGAAAGGTAACCCGCATACACTATTTATAAAAAAATAGACATTACTTCTAGTCCTGTTAAGAAGAGTGATTTGGATCCTCTTAAACCTGATATAGATGATAATAATAATTCACCTTTACCGAAACAAGAAACTTTAGACAAGTATGAAATAATAGATTGGGAACAAAATACATTAACAAATATATGTAGTCCACCAGAAGATATAGATCAGTACATGATTGAAGAAGGTCACTCAGGTGAATCAAGTAATTTATTTTATCGAACTGTGGCACAGGGTGATAGATTTGATAGTAAACAATTATTAATGCGTAAACTTGGTGAAAAATCTCTTTTAGAAGGATACCAGTTTAAGCCTAGGAAATCAGATCCCTTTAGATATGATGTAATATGTGTGCACGAGGGTTGTGGTTGGAAAATAATTTCAAATAAGCTGACATCTTCCAATGAATGGATTGTTAAAAAAGTAAATGACCATCACACTTGTCCAAAGAACCAAATTGATATACATCATCGTAATGCTACCGCAAAATTGGTGGGTCATTTATTACAAGACAAGTTAAAAGAAAATACCACTCGTATATACAAGGGTAAGGACATTCAAGATGATATAAACAGTCAGTACAACATCGACATTACCTACAAACAAGCATGTAGATCCAAGAATGTGGCTTTGGAAGCTATAGCCGGTTGCCCTGTTGCCTCTTTTGCACAGTTACCGTATTACTGTCATAACTTAATGTTGACAAATGACGGTACTGTAACACATATCGAGACTGATGACGAAAAAATATTTAAGCAAGTGTTTATAGCTTTTGGTGTTTCGGTAAGCATTTTTATTTGTATCTAATTTTTATCAGTATAAATAAACTTTCAGTATAGCTAAACTTTTTTAATTAATTTAGATTTGGAGCTTTAAGGACCATATGAGGCCGTTGTTGATAATAGATGGGGCTCATCTTAAAGGGCCATTCCAGGGAACTAATTTGACAGCTGTGGGAATGGATGGCAACAACCAAATTATACCTATTGCAACTGGTGTGTCTCAGGGTGAGAGTGCAGAATCATGGACATGGTTTTTGAACCACTTGAAGGAATGCATAGGGGAAAATCCTGAATTGGCTATCATATCAGATAGACATGCTGGGATTTTATCAGCTTGTGCTGCTGTTTTCCCAAATGCATTTCATGGGTACTGTTGTAGGCATCTAATGATGAACTGTTAGTTGAGCGGTGATGTACTTGAGTCAACATACTGGAAGATGTGCAAAGCTTACCTAATTGAAGATTTTAATAATAGGATCAGTGAAATTAGAGGCAAAAGACCGCAAGCATACAAAACCCTTATAGATGCTGGTGTAGACAAGTGGTCCAGGGCACATTGTACTAGTAATCGTTACAATTACCTGACTTCTAACTCGGTTGAGTCAATCAATGCTTTAACAAAAGAACGAAGAAAACTTCCAATTACAAACCTAATGGAGTGGTATAGGAAACTGGTTCAGAAGTGGTATTGTAGTCGTCGCCACAAATACAAAGGTACTATTATTGTTCTATTATCTGTAGTTTTATAACTAATCCCATTTTTTTGATAAAAAGTTCCCCCTGTTTTGATAAAAAAAAGTTCCCCCTATTTTGATAAAAAAAGATCCCCCTGTTTTGATAAATAGTTCCCCTTGTTTTGCCCTAAAAAATGCAGTTGACATGTAGTTACTTAATTTGATGAATAAGGAAAAATTTAACTAATGGTTGATTATTTATGGATTAGTTGAGCATTTTTACAAAATCTAAGAATTTGTGCACAAGTAAAAGCAGTTGATCATTTACAAACTGAGTATTATTTTTTATTTTTTTTCAGATGCACAACCAAAGGACAATGAACTAAGTAACTGGGTTAAAGGAAAAATAACCAAGCGGTGGCGAAAAGGCGTTAGTTGGACTGTGACAGGCATTGAGAAGTTTAAAATTTACCAAGTTGATGATACTCGTAGAATCCATACTGTCGAGATATATAATTACTCATGCACATGTCGAGTTTGGCAACTTTCAGGTTTGCCTTGTGCCCATGCTTTGGCAATATGTAGAGTTCTTGGGTTGACAGAGTTTAATCACATGGCGCAAGGCTGGTTTAAGAAAGCAACGCTAAAAGCCACATACCAAGGAATGGTTTATCCGGTCGGAGAAGTTTCAAGTTGGCAACGTCCTAATTACTTGCAAATTGTTAGGCCACCAATTATTGGTAAAAAACAACCGGGCAGACCAAAGAATAAAGATCGTATTAAATCACAAGGTGAGGAAAAGCTACCTGTTAAATGTGGAAAATGCGGTAATCGTGGGCACAACAGACAAACTTGCAGAGAACCGTTACCATCCAAAAAGGTAAGCTCTTTATGTTGTTTTTATATTTTATATTTGGGTACGTGGGTGTTTTGACATTTATATAATTTTTTACATATGTTTTAGGCAAAGACGCGTGACAATGAAATAAGGCAGGGAGCACATAACGGCACTCACCAGTCAACGTCGTACTCTTTAGACGTTGTTAACTTGGATGAACCATAGATTGCATAAACTTATGTGGTTGTTAATGAACATTGATTTGTTGTTTCTGTTTAAGAACTTATTTTCTTGTTTTATTTTTTTATCGAACAATGTGGGTTGATTTAAATTATCTATCAAACTGTTTGTTAGTTGATGATGTTTGATATTTTCATTTTTTAGTCACATAGCTCCCCTTGTGTTTTTTCAATATTTGATTAGCTTCACCATGAAATTGAATGAGTCTAAACAATTGTTGATAGTTGAATGTTGTTTGACCATTTTGTCCCTGTTTTTATAACCGTTGAGTGAAAGAACCGTTATTGGATAAACAGATGTTTGACCATTGACTTTTAACGGAGGTTTGATCATTAGTTGGTTTAATAACCTTCCAAAACAATATATTGATAATTTCTTTTTTCAATTCAATCAAATCCGTCCACTATTAATTCTTCAATCTGCCTATAAATTTTCAATTCCCTTTTCTGGTTCATGGTTAATTGCAAATCAATCATAACCCACTCGCAATGACCACTATTAAATTTCAGGATTATCACAACATGGTTGCCAATTTGAAGAGGAGTGATGATCACAGGGAATTTGATGATATTGTGGCCTATCTTCGTGTTTGCTACTTTAAGTTCGCACTTCAGGTAAATCCTAAAATCTACACTTCACGCATTAAGCAGTTTTGGAATAATTCAAAGATAAAAACTGTCGATGGAGAAGTAAAAATTAAGAGTAAGGTTGATGGAAAATATAAGTGGGTAACTGTTGATTCAATCAGAGACTCACTTCTATTGAATGATGCGGATGGTGTCAGTACTATGCGTGAAACCGAATTGTTTCGACATATTTCATTGTTGGGCCATAATATTGCTGATAATCAAAAATCAAAGTTTTTAAAAGGACAGTTTGCACCCCACTGGAAATTTTTAATACATGTTATTCAACAGTGTTTAAGTCCCAAAACAACCTCGTTTAATGAATTCGGGAGTAATATTGCGACGGCACTTGTATGTTTGGCAACAGGGAAAAAATACAATTTTTCGCAAATGATTTTTGATGCTATGTTGAAAAATGTTAAAAGTAAGAAAAAGTTTTGTATGTACCCAAGATTTTTGTCAGTGATTTTAGACATGGATGGGGAGATCAAACACAAAAGGTTTTACAAGATGGCCAAACACAAAGCCAAATTATTCAACACCTTGAAACCAAACACACAAAACGTTTCTGGGAGATATGTCCCCTTAACCAAACCAATTCTTGATATAATTCAGTGTGAAGCTTCTACAAGCACAACAGAAGCCCATCAAACACCCTCGCCTGAATCACAACCTCATCCTGACCCTGTATCATCTCATACCAAGTCGATCAGGGTACATTCAGTTGTAGAAGAAGACGCTCATACCATAGGTGAGGGTAGTAAGCAAAAGATGACTGAGCCAGGCTTTGAAGGTAGACATGAAAGTGGCAACACAGGTGAGGGTAGTATGGAATCCTTGACAAATACCGAGTTGACTGTTTTGTGCACTAGTCTGCAAAGACAAAATGCACAACTTGAACAAAAAGTAAAGGATCAGGGTCTGGGAATTGAAATTTTAAAAACAAGACTTGAACAACTTGAGGGGACGAGAAGTAAAAGTTTGGTTGTTTCCTCTAGTGATGACAATGAAGATGATGATGATGCCAAAACGAATGAAGATTCAAAGGAGTCAAGTGGGACTGAATATTATGACTATCCCACGGAAAATATTGAAACAGATACTGTAAAGGTTACTTTTAATAAAGGAAGTGATAACGGAAGTCACAACATAGATGATATTGCTGATATATTGGCCAAAATGGCACAAACATCTGATCAAACACAACAATGTAAAAGAAAATAGGAGAGTGGTTGTCCAGGTACGTCTAGTTTTGTTAGTCAGCGTAACAAACCAAAAAGAATGAAAAGGATGGAAAATCTAGGGAAGTTTGTTGCTGATAACACGGGACCATCTGATGAGGAGATTAATAAGAAATTGAAATTAGTTCTTCCTGATGACTTCAAGTTAGATTCAATCTCGACAAAGTACTCAGTTTATAAATATGAATCTGTGATTGATAAGGGTATGAGTTGGTGGAAGGTGTTTAGGACAAATGGTGATTGTGAAGCGTATCAAACGTTTCCAGAAATGTTTGAGGCTTTAGACAGAGAAGATCTTGATGATCTTTGGAGGGTTTTGAAAGCAAAATTCATGTCTAAGCCACCTACAGAAGACATGGAAAAAGATTTTGACATCCGGACTACAATGAAAAGAATGTACGAGCATGATAAAAAAGATGCCATTTGGGGAAATCAGACGGATTCATATTTTATATTCTGGAGGCTGTTTTCTTCTTCTGCAGTTATTGAGGTAATTATGACAGAGATGATTGTCTACTTGCTAGTCGATAGGATGTATCCCCTCACACAGGAAACTTTGAAGAAAATGCTGGAATTTGATTTACAGGTTGATTGTATCAATCATGTAGCTTATCAGTTGATCAGGTTTTTGCACTCTCAGATTCTCCCTTGAAGAAGTTACTTTATTTACTTTATTTACTTTATTTAATGTAATTTACTCTATTTGCTGAATATTTAGCAAGAAAATGGTGGAATTTATTTAATGTAATTTACTCTATTTTAATTTTGCTCTATTTGCTAAAGTTATCCACTGTTTTGACAGAAAATTCCCACTGTTTTGTCAAAATATTCCCCATGTTAATAGTATTTCATTTGATGGAAAAGTTGAGCATTTGTTCATTAAGCAAAAAAAGTTGAGCATTTGTGCGTTAAGCAACAAAAAGTTGAGCATTTGTGCAATATCTAACAAAAAGTTGAGCATTTGTGCAATATCCAACAAAAAAGTTGAGCATTTGTGCATTAGGAAAACAAAAAGTTGAGCATTTGTGCAATATCCAACAAAAGTTGAGCATTTGTGGAGCACAAAAAGTTGAGCATTTGTGCACTATGAATCAAAAAGTTGAGCATTTGTGCACTATGAATTAAAAGTTGGTGCATTAGGATCACAAATAAGTTGAGCATTTTTGCACTATGAATTAAAAAGTTGAGCATTTGTACATTATGAAACAAAATTGAGCAGTTGTGCAATATGTGAAAAAAAGTTGTGCATTAGTGCAACATTTGACCAATATTTTTAAGAAACAAATGTAATAGATAAAATATCACAAAACAAATAATAAAACAAAATAAGTTATAAGTTATTTGAAGCCATTCAAACATAACAGTTGATTAGAAGTTGCGTCTAAGACATATGCAGGAACTACATTGCTATCTTGTGCTTGAAAAAGAATTCCAGCATTTTCTCTCTATAGGCAAGGGCGGTTTGTATTGGATCTTCAACATAGAGGGAGATACCATGGGCTAACCTATTTATATAGAAAAAAATAAAAAATGTAAGATCTGACAAAGGATATATAAAACAATGAGTTATACAAGGATATACCTGTAAAGGAAAATGCAGAGAAATACGCCACAGTCACCAAATACCCACCTTGGATTGGGACATTTTTTGCTCGACAGAAGTTAATAGAGTAGGAATTTTTTTTAATACCTTTGCTTTCAAACACCCCGGGTTTTTCTAAAACAACAGGAAGTTTATTCCCTAAACACTTCATTACTGACAAATACCAGTCACTACATTCATCATTATAATTTTCACTATCATATATCGTAACATTTCTAGATGTGATGTGAAACTGTGCTAAGAACCAATGTCGTTTGGATTGATTGATTGGAATGAAGACCTATAAATATTATTATCCATAAAATTAAATTAAAAATAATATATGATTTGCAAATAAGATTTTTCAAACTTGAAATAATTACCTGTTCAACATCTCTCCACAACAACGGGTAAACTTCATCCGTTGCATAAAACAGTGGCATCGATTCGGCCATCAAAAGGTTAAAAAAATAACAGCTAACCATTGACCAGTCATGCGATGATTGTCTAAAATGCCACATGTACCATACCCATAGATCAATGTGCTATAACAAGATAAATTAAAATATAATTAACAAAATTTAATGTATCTTAAAATATAATTAAAATATAGATCAATGTGCTATAACAAGATAAATTAAAACATTTAGTATAAGTACCTCATCCAAATACCAACCAACTCGTTCTTCATCCAAACCAACAAAACTATCCCAGAAACTACGATCTACTGAAATGTCATTGCACCATGAGAACTTGCAACGAGGAATTGGTAAGTTGTTGAGGAAAAACACCGTCGGGGAATCACAATAAATTTTGTCAATACTTTTAGATGGTCTCCTAAGATCCTGAGAATAACAAATTATCAGTAAAGACAGTTAAGTTAACAAAAAAGATAACAATAATTAATTTGATGCCGTGAATGGAGGACAAACCTCTTTTCATGGTTCAAGATTCATGCACATTTTAATCATAAATGCATCAAGAACGTTCTTCTGATTTCTTAATGCATCCATGCTGGGTAACACAGTATCTGGATTGCTGAATTCCGGTTTCCTGACCACATTAACATACCTCCTATTGGTGTTGCTTCCAGTTTTCTGTAGAGGAAGTTTCATGTGACTGGAATTCGATATGTCCGTGGTCTTCATGCTTCGTTGTTCCTCTTGCAATGATTTCATCCTTTTTCTCTTAACCTCATCCAGCCTATTGTTTTCAGCCTCTAACTTTTGCGCTTTGGTGCGAGAATTTAATACAAAATTTTTCTTCTCAGAACGGTGATCCTGTTTAAAGTTATATATACTTGTTAGAATACGCTTAAAAAATATATTGGAATACCGAAAAGTTGTGCAAAAAACATACCTGATTATCAAACTCATCTAAAGCTTTTACCAAATCCTCAACAGGGTCTTTGCTTGATCAATAATTAAATGAAAAATATTGTATTTCATCATCACACAAATACTTGTCTCTAAGATCACACGCCTTATCAAGACTAGGCAACTTATCCTGTTGATTAATTTAAGAGGCTATTATTATATTGTGTTGTAAACCAATGAATAAGAGGAGAATTACCTTTTGGGAAACTGTGTTAGTCTTATCTTTACGAGTGAGGACCTAAAACATTAAGATTAATGAAGTTAACGTTAAATTAACAATAGAATATGTAAAACAACTTGATAAACCATGTTTTAAAACTTACATTGATAATAGTCTCAAGCTTGTAAACACGTGATTTCAAACTCTTTGTCTCTTTCGGTAGAATCATTAAACTGTTGGATAATTTCTCTAGAGCCTGAAGACGGTTCTCAATTGATGGTTCTTTGCTAAGTGTACCTTTTGATGACTCAGCATCTTCCTCCTAGGCTTTGCGGGCTTTCATTAATTTTTTTAAATAATCACCAAATAGGCCACCGTATTCAACAGGAGGAGCTCTAGGTGTATACCACTTGAAATATTTATTACTTCTTGTATACCAACCAGTTTTCCCCTCAACTTTATTTAGATAAATGTCAAAATCTGGAGCTTTTGCCTGAAGGTAAGGACATACAAAACTTAGAATGCCTATTTGATCAATTAAACCTGTACTAAATAAAACAAATATTCCCCTGTATTGTCAATAAAGCCCCCCTGTTGTGCATTAGGTTACAATTTTTGGCCTGTTTGAACAAATATTCCCCCTGTTTTCAATTAACATAACATTACGCAGGAGAGGGCTCTAGGGATCATATCAGTTGAATCAAATTATTTAGTAAATTATTAACATAAAACATAAAACATAAAAATAACCTGGGGGAAAAGTTTGTCATAATTCTCAATATTCCTATGCTTTGACCAGGAAACGGCTCTAGGGATCATATCAGACATTTGGGACCACCAACAACCGCTCACTCTTGAAGTCTCTAAAATCCAAATCTATAATTTGTAGATGTAAAAAATGTTATGGTAAGGAACAACCAATGAATATGGAATACTATAAAATCAATACTCACTTTGAAAGCTAAGACAAATCCAGACAATGAATACGACGAAACAAAGTTAGGATTTCTCTCAAATGATTTACAGTGAGTATCCATATACCTGGAACTAACATTTCTAATGGCAGTATATAACTCCCGCCATATATACTCACCCCAACAAAACTCATTCCAAACAGCAATATTTTCCACAATCCGTTGAAATACATCATCAACAATTGCTCCCAACTCGTGTCCCATGAAAATAACTTCCAAAGACAAAAGTAGACAACCTCTAACAGAATCTTCATCGGACAAATTGGTAAATCGCTCTTCATCCTCAATGATACATAGAAGATCCATGTTTTTTACATATTCACCAATCTTCTCTGGTAACACTCTATCACGGAAACTGATTTCGCCAGCCCTATACTTACTGAAGCTTTGGTGCCCAAATTCAAAAGCAGTTATAATACAGAATTCACGACGACCAAAGTGGAGTGTACTGCTATTAACATGATAAATTAAGGGCAAATCATAATGATCATTATCTGAATACTTCTGCTTCTTAAGCATATAATGTATCAGACCATCGTCATTATCAACATTATCTAAATCCAACCAGCAACCAAAACATGTGGACCTAAACAACTCACACCGTCTTAAACCTAATCTATCTTTCATCAAACGAAAGTAATGGAGTTTGCTTTTTATATGAATCTTCGCAACATATTCCTATAACCATAAAATAATAATACTATATCAATTCAACAAATTAAATCAGTTTCATGGATGAAATGAGACATACTATTGGAAAAAAAAGTTAATGAGACTTACAAGTCGATTCATGGAACTTCCTGGATGAAAAATAAGGATGCCAAAATAAAAATATTATGTGAAAATTAATATATATATGGTTTATATCAGGGGGTAAATTGAAAATAAAAGGGGGTAAAATTGAAAATTAATCCGGATATCAAGGTTATGACAATAGTACATAATTTTTCAATTTCCAATAAAAGTGAAACACAGAAGTTGTGCATTTGAGGGTTGAGCGCCGTCCGTTGATCATTTAAAAAGTATCCTTAGTGGGACACTTGGCACAATATGTATGATGATGACCATATTTGTCTTTAGTTGAAAACTTGACCATGATAAGGTTATTAAGTGATCAAAATGACCAAATTGGTCTTTTTCCCTTTTAAGTAACCAACCTTCGTGCATATATTTGTGAGAATACGTATAATAAGTTTGGAATTGGGCTAACTTATACCATAACCCGGTTGAGTGATCGAACCACAGATGAAAAAAGCCTGGTTAAACGATCAGTTAAACTAGTTGAACCGTTACCTGATAGATGTCAACATGCCAATTAAAAACCGGTTTTTAAAACATCAGTAATAAGCTTATTCGAAAATGTTTCAAGCTTATTGGATGTTGCCAAACCAACATTGAAACTTTATTAAAGGCATTAGATAACTATACATTTCAATGTGCATTATTTTCAAATAAAGATCATGTTCTAGAAAAAATACAGCAAAAGATTAGGTCACACATTCTTAAATCTTGATTGCTTTATGATTCTCAAGCTATGAACTTTTCACCAAATATTTGTTTTTAAGGTATATAAAACTCTTTACTATGGAAAATTGACGTGGCCAACATTTATATACATTTAACACGTGATCTTGTGGTATACAAATACGCAAACAAGATATATTCACAAAAATGTGTAGATCGATCGGCGAAAACATTTTGATTTTAAATGTTTTATGGGCAAAAGGTTATTGTTCATCTTACAAAAAAATAGCTTCAATAACTCTCTTGGACAAACAATCTCTTGGACAAACAAAGCGCCAACTTAAGTATGAACAAGCCGAAACCTAAACCTATTTTCTTTATCAAACTAAAAGCTAAAATCAAACTCGACACTTTTACGTCAAAGCCAAAAGGGCGAAGAAATTAATGAATGTGCAAAGCAGCACATAACAGTGGAAAAAAACGTCCAAGGAATGTACAATTATTTAAATATGAATTTGGTGCATTTAGTCAATTTCATCTCCTAGATGTTATTAGATGCTTCTTCCACTTCTAGCACGTTCGATAAAGTGTGTTTTATATGCTTGTACTATGAGTGTCATAATCAAAATAAAAAGTGTGCAAATCATATCCCATATGAAAATGATTGATTTTTTTTTATCATTTACTACGTATTTACTTTTTTGGACAAGAGAAAAGACCGGCTTTATGATCAGATGTAATAATGTGTTAAGACTCGGTTTTGCCACATGAAGCACGGGTATGATCGGGTCGTGTTGTGTATGTGTTTTGTGTTTGTGTGTTGTGTGTTGTGTGTTTCGATGGAGTATATATATTTGTTTAAGTAAGTTATATTTTGATAATAAAGTTGGTTGTCTTAGTACATTAGATTAATAGTAAAGTTACTTGCAAAAAGTGTGAACTAAAATGAGGCCGATGATTAATGTGATTTAAAAACATTTTATTACACCCGAAAAATGATTAGGAGTCTTAAAATACATGTCTAATGTTATGCTTAAATATATGTGTCACTAATTTAAACATAATATTATACATGCATTTTAGATACTAGGCGAGTACCCGCGTATAGCGACGGAAATTTTTAGCGGCGAAAATTTTTAACGGCATCTATTTAACGATATGCGATATTGTGGTAAGTGTTTCGTGTAGCGTTAAAACATATAACTTGAAAATAGTATGTAACTGAAAACGGTTGTAAAATGCGATATAATTCAACTCAAAACAAATATTCTTAACATGTATCAGAGAGCATATAGAAACTATTTAGTTAAATCGAAAATAAAAGATTACATCAGTTATGAGATAACTAACAGTTAATGAATGTTACTGGTCACGTAAAACTTCTTGGTATATGACATTTTTTAGTGATTGAATTCTTTGAAATGTAAACATAGTCTTTAAATAAGGTTCAAATACTCACGTTTCGCTGCTGCTCAGTTTGTCTAAAGCGTAAAACGGGGAGCGCGTGTTTTGGCCTGACAAAAGTCGGTGTTGGCTAGAGTATACAATCAGTAATGCCAATTAGCGATAAGAAGGAAAGCCAAGCACTGTCTAAATAATGCATTCACAAAAATGAAGATTTCATTTTTTTCAAACAATAGTTTTTAAGTCACTGTTTTATAGATGTCAAAGAGAAACGACTTACGCCTATCAAAAGTGAAATGACCATCTACGTTTAACAATAACTCAGGAATACTCGTCTATACAATTAATATTGAAATACAATTGCAAAACATACACTTATATATACCAGTCCCTCTCTATTCAAAATAAGCATTTCCCATATACTTCATTAAAAAGTGTTTATTACATCCACAAATTAAGCACTCATATGTGAGCTTCTTGATATGTTGTAAACATATAATTGATGCAAAAAAAACATTGTTGCATGCATAAGACAAATCAATACTCATAGAACTTAATCTTCACTTAATAAAACACAATAACGTCAACGTGACAGAGAGCCAAGAAGACAATGTTTAATGTGTTCCTTTTTTCTAAAAAGACAAAGTACATAAGACATTAAAGTCAATTCACTATCTGATTAAGTAAAACAAATCACTAAAAATGTCCAATTTGAATATCTGCCCTCTATTGCAGAACCCGTGGTCTGGAGAATATGATCAAATGGTAGTTGGTCAACACATGTCATAAATCAAACCAACTAAGTTAAAAGTAACGCACAACATGTCTTGTATCTTGATTGTTTCATTATCAGAGAGAATAAATTTCTTGTGATTTCATGTATTTCGTACTATGATATTTGGAAGCTTGGTCATTTTGCCCGTAAGAATGAAGAATTGATGTCATTAGTTAAATGAGAAAATGTCAAGGAGATAAACCGATCACTTTTCCATTCTTTGACGTTCATAGGTTTATTACGTGCCTAATTTACCATCAATTTGTTTACCTTCCCACTTCCCCTTCTTTGACAATTTTTCATCATCCTAATTGTATACCACTTTCATATAAAATGCTCAAACTTCTTTAAACTGAAAGAAACGAATTGTGATAGTTGGGTTAAATGTTAGTTAACATCTAAATAAATATTTTGTTAAAAGTGTGAACTACACGCATTGCTAATTACGTTATCGTGTTGTTGGTCCAGTATTACGTATAAAATACACGGATCGCTTTATGCGACTTCTATAAATTGGTGTTTAATGGTCATGTATCATATATAACAATTACTACTGGTACTTCCAACTTACCAACCTCATTCATCCCGCGAATCTCATCTAAACCCTTTGCACCCATCCTCAAGAAAGGACACCAATACTCTACAAAGAAGAGTTCATCTAATTAGACGGGCAGTTTAACACATTATGGTGTTAATATAGATATAAGGATCACATTTTGCAGGATTGAAGGTAAAGTTGATCCTAAAATGATATGCCCTAGCGGAATGGTCGTTGGTGATCGCACATGCCATTCGTCTACATACATCTAGCCATAAGCTTATACAACTAACCTACTATTCTAGAAAATGTACTAAAATCAACAAATCAAAAAATAAACAAAGCTAAAATCAACTTACAACTTTGATTGCTGAGCTTCAAATCCCTAAACAAGTGTCATAAAAAGCCTCATTATCATGAACCAAATCATATTGCAACTTTACATTCGAACGTAGCCTGCATTTCAGTTTAACATTAGAGATTCATGAACATGGTTTTCAAATATATAATATCAAAGACTAAATAACTTCGTAACCATAGTCTTTGTATGCATCAATGTATGTTGCTATCTCAGTTGTGTTTCATACATAATCAACTATGCCATAAAGCACCTAACTATTTTAACAAAAGTATTTAAAAGCAATGTTCGACCAAAACTAAGACCATAAAAGTACAGAAAAGTAGAATAAGTAGATAAGACTTGTAACTATTTAAAAGCAATGTTTGACAAAAACTAAGAGCATAAAAGTACACAAAGTAGTACAAATACTTAGTAGATAAGACTTGTAACAAAGAAAATGACATAACAAAGAGAGGTCTATATACATTCCTAACAAGTAACAACAAAGCTATCTAATATTATTACCGATAAAGGATCAATATATACAGGTTTAAACCAATGTTTTGAAACTCGGGTCGACCCGACCGGTTCAACTGGCTGGACTGGTTTCGACGAAAAAACGAGTTAAAATAAGCTCGACATGGTGCGCCAAATAAGCTCTCGCGCTAAAGGCCTAACAACCATCTTTGGCACTATTGTACCCCCCCCCCCCCCCACACCCCCCACACACACTCTTAAGAGGTACAAAAGGAAAAGTAACCATCCCCTTATCTTGATAGTAAACTAATCGTAAATCAAATTCACTCCCAAAAACCTAATTAAATTCACTCGAATTTCTAACGCTAAATCATTGAAAGAATCAACTTAAATATCACAACCACATAAATTCTTTAAATCAATTATGATTCATTTAATTCAAAAGTGAGTTTAAATATAATTGACTACAAATTAGTTGAAAGAATAAGATATGATTCTTAACTTGGGTAAGATTTTGGGGTTTACGTCTAAGGTATGTTTTTTTAATCAGGCCAATCTCTGATTCAAATTTTATTTCATTAATTATCTAATTGGGTTGATTAGTTATATGTTTTGTTTTGTGAATATGAGGTTTTAACTCTTATATATGTAACTCAATGTTTAATAAGCTTTTGCGGTAGATATGTCGTGTCTGATTGATTTTTTACGTAAAAAATAATACTTGAGGTTTTTCTATCACTCAACTAATTTAAATTGTCTTTATGCTCCTTTATTCGGAGAAAAGCTGATGAACTTTGTATTATGTAGAATTCATCGAAAAAGAAAAAGAGCGGCAAAAAGATCCTCCACCCCGTGGTTGATTTAGACGTGAACAACGAAAATATCGAAGACGAAGACGATGTCGTAATGGTGGGAGCTCCGACCCACAGTGTCGTAAGTTGGACAGGTGACGAGGAGAAATTATCGTGCGAGTGTTGGGTTGAGATGTCGGAGAACAGTGATATTGGGAATGATCGAAATGAGGTGCGCTTTTAGGAGCAGATTCTTGAGGATTTCAATAAAAGTGCAACTAACGTTGTTCGTACCAAGAATATGCTAACGAAAAAATAGATTTGGATACACCCCGATTGTCAAAAGTTTCACGCTATTTACAAAGGAATAATTTGTAAAAGCGGTGAAAATGACGGTGATGATTTGGAGGATATGAAGGCTGAATATTCGGCTTGAAGTAGGGGAAAAAATTGTTTTCGAACACGCGTGGAAGGTACTTAGAAAACATCCAAAATGGGACGCAACGAATCACTTTGACCCGAATGATCACCAGGAAATATTCGGCCATGATGCTCGTCCTTGACCATCTGGTAAAACTCGACCAGTCAAGAAAACTAGCGGAGGAAGTGGTTCAGGGTATATGAAGGACGCTTTAAATGACCAATCACTCATGAATATCCAAGCCCGTAAATCAGCGTATGAGGCAAAGAAAGCAAAAGAATTATCGGTAGCGAATCTAAACGAGTTGCAGTTTCTCACGATTAATCCCGACGATTTGCATGAACCAAATGCGTCAGTTATCCGAAAAAACAATAACAAATAATGACGAAATATAATTATTAAATAATTTGTCAGATGTTTTTAATTTTCGTAATTTCTTTTATGTTTTTTAATTTCACATTGTATCTTTATTTTCGTATTGTATTTCTATTTTCGTATTTGTAATTTTTATTTTAGTGAAATGATTTTTAATTTGTGTGAAAAAGGGAAAATAAAATAAAATTATGAGTGGGTGAGGCTCTAATAAGAGGAGGGCGAAATGTCATGAGTGAATAAGTATTTTTGTGTGTTGTGTTGAAATAAGATAACACTAAAGACACCAATAAAACTCAAACGAAGAAGATGTGACTCTTCACCATACTCTTCACTCTGAATAACTTGTGATTGTTTAGACTTTTAAGAGGGAACATATTTTATGTTTGGCCCTTTTGGAGCTCATTCAGGGCCGTGGAAATGGGTATTATAGCTCTTAGACAACTGAAAGACCGTGGTGATAATTTGCAGGAATTTTTCCAAATTAGAGTCGGTAATGGGCAGCTTACAGATTTTTGGAGGGACACGTGGCTCGGACCTACACCACTTTTCATGAAATTTCCTAGAAATTTTGCTATTGATGATTCGCATGCTATTTCGGTGGCACAAAGGTTACGTATCGGGTGGGTTGCCTCTTCTTTTCGAGGGAGCCGCGATGGGGCGTAGAGACTGAGCAATGGGATGCTATTTATGCCTTGATTCAGACATTCGTATTTTCTCCTGCGCCAGATCGATAACCTTGGACTTTAGATAGCTCGGAAGAATTTTTTGTCTCTTCTGCCAGGTATTTATTGGATGGTCGTTCGTTGTTTACTGGAGGTCGTTTAACGCGTTGGAATAATTTTGTTCCAATAAAGTTGAACATTATTTTTTGGAGAATAGCTTTGCCCCGGATTCCCACTAAAGATAACTTAGTGTCTCACTGAATTGTTTTAAAATCGAGTTTATGTCCGTGTGTTCTACTTCCATTGAGACGGTAGAGCATATTTTTGTCGATTGAATTGAGCTTCGCGATATCTGAAGCAACATTAGTAGGTGATGGAACGTCCCTATCCCTTCTTCCGTAACAGTTGATTATCTAATTAAGTGGGCGGATCACTCTAATCTATTTGTTATGCAACGACAATTCTTTGATGGAGTTATTTGAATGACTTTTTGGGTTTTGTCGAATTTTCGCAAATTTTTTCTTTTTGATTCGGTGAAGCCTCGGAAGTCCAATATTTTTTATGGCATAGTTTATAGATCCTTTTTTGGCTATGTAACCGGCGAAAGAATTGTAAGATGTGTTGAGGATTTGGTTATAAAATCCCGCTATTACTTGTAATATGTGACTTTTTCTCTATTTGATTGCCTGTTTTTATATATGAATTTGTGCTCTTAAAAAGAAAGATAGAAAACCCACCGAGCAAAGCATGTTATTAATTCGATGTGTGTAAAAACATAAATACCGAATGACTTGTGTCTACTATCTAGTGTTATCTTTATCGGCTAGCTTATTTTGTCAATAAAGGTATTTTTATGGTAAAAGCTATATATTATCCACGTACTTTCTATTTTATCCACGATTACCCAACGAACTCAAGAAAATACCAGATTACCCCTTATAACTTGTTTTACTGTTCCAGATTCACCCCTAAAATCGAATGGCCTCCACGTCACTGCCATGTAGGATCCACTTAAGCAATTTTGTACACATCATCAGCTACACGTCATTGCTTTATCAAGGATATGGAGGTGGTGGTGGTTATGAATCGATTTGTGTTCAGATTGCAGAAGTGGAGCAAAGGAAAGCAAAAGGAGAAGGTTAACAACATTGTTTTGTTCGATAAGGCTACCCATGACAAGCTTCTCTCTGAAGCTCCAAAGTTCAAGCTCATCACTCCTTCCATCTTGTCAGACAGACTTAACGGTATTTGTTTATGCTTTTTTACCAATCTTGTTATCATTACCATAAATAACCTGGATATTATGTACATTTGCCTCTTATCCAATGAGTCAAATTTTGTTAAAGCCCTTGTAGTATAATAATCTTCGACTTCTATGCAGATCAATGGATCATTGACACGCACGGCAATCAAGGATTTGATGGAACAAGGTGCAATCTATAGGTGCTTAATAATTAATAACATGTTAAAGATAATCAAAACGCAGCGGAGTAAGCTCCTATTGACGGATCCATAGAGTCATATGATTAATCAATAAAATGGAGATAAAAGTATACCTTTGTAGCGTGATCGGTAGAATCGAATGATGACTATCACCAAGAACACGAACCACCTATGAAACCAAGTGATCAATGGAGATCACCTCTATGATGTATCCACACTACGCTTCCTTGTATACCAATTAGATGCTAGTCTAATAACCCTTATTGCGTAAACCTTTCTTTTACAACACTAGATACAAGCAAATGATTTTTTAAGAAAAAATCATCACATGACCTCTCATTTTTCATTGCCGTGTATATGTTTACCAAGGAGGAAAAAAGAATGTTTTCATTTAAGATTGTCAATGAGTAATTATTATATTGATTGCAAAATCAATCATGTCATAATTACGTAGGTTACACAATCAATTCTTTTAGAATTAATAAAACGTTTTTATTAATACATATTGGACTCCTTTGTTGTCGGCCATATATGGGCTTCAAATGGGTTTTATGAGAAGCCCGATATCGATCACGATTTACATAGGTTATGTATATACCGTAAATACAATAGACACGGTATATAAGTGGTACCTCTGTGTATATGTGTGTGACCTCATAGGCTCACATGTGTCTAGCCATATAATTAGTTATTATGACACGAGCATACTCCAACAGCTCCCACTTGCGCACGTCATAATAATCATGTAATTATACAAGCAATGGTTAGCGTCTAGCAACACGCCAATGCCCCTAGAAACATATGAGGATAGTTTCTTAAACATCTCATTTAAATGGTTTAGAAATCAGTCATCCTTTTGTTTCAGATACTTTGTTAAACTTTAGACATGGATCATAAGTCATTCTTAAGTTTAACTATTCTGTTTCTCGATATAGATATTGAACTAGATTACCAAATTAATCAAGTATCATCTTAATTACATTTGGGTGTGGCCACACATACATCTGTACAATTCATCGAGGGGCCCAGTAGTATCTAACTCCAATACATGTGGAGGAACAAATCCTCTTTTGACTGCACGTGTCGTTCATGTGTTTCACATCGCACCTGAAAATGGTCTTTATAGTAGCCTTGTTCAGAACAACGTTGAACCATATCAAGGATTGACATTCCACACATACAAAACCTACTTGCATCTCAAGTCTAAGGATGAGAGATTCAACCACTTGCGAGATTCACTATTGACGCCGATCCATGTAGTGAATTCTCGTTGGTTAGGTCAATCCAATGTTCATCCAATGAACACATATGAGTTTGGCGGCATCATCAATTAATATTCATTCCAAATGAATATGACCAACTCACATTTGTCTTAACTCGACAATACTCCCATATTATCAACCGACAATGGATAATTTAGAATAATAAGATTACTCTTGGATTTAAACATGCAAATATAGGACACAGTTGATATAAAGTGAAAACGATCATACCTCATATATCAATTCATTTATATAATAAAAACTGTTTTACATCCCAATTATTCAAATACTAACATACACAAATCTACATGAAACTACCAGCTGGTCTAAGTCCAATGCTCCTAGCATGCTCAACATGTTTGGTACAAGACATTGGTTTAGTAAACGGATCAGCTAAGTTGTTATCTGTGTGAACTTTAAGAATACGAATATCACCTTCTTGAATTACTTCTCGAATGTAGTGATATTTTCTTCGAAAATGTTTGGCACCCTTTTGAACTCCAGGTTCATCGGCTATAGTAATTGCACCCGTATTATCGCAATACATTTCCATAGGTCTATCATTACTGGGAACAACACCAAGCCCAGAAATGAATTTACGTATCCAAATTGCTTCCATTACAGCTTCAGAAGCAGCTATGTATTCAGCTTCTGTAGAAGACATCGCAGTAGTGCTTTGTTTAGAACTCTTCCAATCAACAGCGCCTCCGTTCATCACGAAGACATATCCGGTTTGAGATCGAAGATCATCCCGATCTGTCTCCCAACTAGCATCAGTGTAGCAAGTAACACCAAGCTCAGTTGTTGAATCACCTCCATAAACAAGAAACATATCTTTAGTATTTCGAAGATACTTTAATATGTTCTTTACAGCAGTCCAGTGACATTCACCTGGATTCTGTTGGTATCTACTTGTAAGGTTCTGAGAGAACGCTACATCAGGTCTAGTGCACCTCACAGCATACATGATGGATCCTACAGCCGAAGCATAAGGTACTCCTTTCATTCGCTTCACCTCATTAGGTGTGGAGGGACCTTGAGTCTTACTCAATTCTACATTGGATTGCATTGGGAGACTCCCACGTTTGGAGGCATCCATCCTAAACCGCTTTAAGATTTTGTCAATGTATGCACTTTGACTTAAACCGATTAATCGCCTTGATCTATCTCTATAGATCTTGATTCCTAGAATGAACGCCGCTTCACCCAAGTCTTTCATGGCAAAACATTTTCCAAGCCAGGATTTTACATCTTGTAGCATTGGAATATTGTTTCCCATGAGTAATATGTCATCTACATATAAGACTAGGAAAACGACGATACTTCCACTAGCTCTTTTATATACACATGGCTCATCGGGATTTTGAGTGAAACCAAACTTTTTGATCTCCTCATCAAATCTCTTGTTCCAGGTCCTAGATGCTTGCTTTAACCCATAAATGGATCTTTGAAGCTTGCATACCCGTCTGGGATGTTTAGGATTCACGAACCCTTCAGGTTGCACCATATAAACGTCTTCGTTCAAATGGCCATTCAAGAAGGCGGTCTTGACATCCATTTGCCAAATCTCGTAGTCATAGAACGCTGCTATGGCTATAAGAATCCTAATAGCTTTAATATCTGCAACAGGCGAGAAGGTTTCTTCATAGTCAACCCCGTAGGTTTGAGTGAAACCTTTTGCTACAAGACGAGCTTTAAAGGTGTGTATAATGCCATCCATATCGGTCTTCTTCTTGAAGAGCCATTTACTCGCAACAGTCTTACAGTTGGGAGGGAGGTCAACTAAGATCCAAACTTCGTTATCCCTCATGGATTGCATTTCCGCATTCATAGCTTCAAGCCACTTATCAGATTCAGGATCCGACAATGCAGCTTTATAGTTAACGGGTTCATCATGATCCCCTAACTCATGTTCCTCAGCATCGATATAGAAACCATATCGGTCAGGTGCGTGAGACATCCTTGCGGATCTACGAATGGGAATAACATCACTTTGAGATTCAACATTTTCATGTTCAACCTCTTGGTGATGTTCACTAGTGTTCTCAGAAGGTCGTGCATCTTGACTTTGAATTTCATCAAAGTCTATGGTGCTCCCACTTGCTTCTTGTGATATGAGACTACTCTCAAGAAACTCAGCATACCGAGCAACAAATATTTTGTTCTCAGGTGGGTAGTAGAAGTAGTAACCCATTGTTTCCTTTGGGTATCCTACAAAGATACACTTGATAGATCTGGGCTCAAGTTTGTTTGGTGTTTCTCGTTTAACGAGAGCCTCACAACCCCATACTTTAAAATAAGACAAGTTCGGGACTTTCCCGTGCCATATTTCATATGGAGTCTTATCAACCTTCTTAGTTGGAACCATATTGAGTATGCGTGCAGCAGACTCTAGAGCGTAGCCCCAAAAGGACATTGGCAAATTGGTTGGACTCATCATTGATCGAACCATGTCAAGCAAGGTTCGATTTCTCCTCTCTAACACCCCATTATGTTGTGGTGTATAGGGAGGAGTAAGTTGTGAGACAATCCCACGACTCTTAAGATGATCTAAAAACTCAAGGCTTAAATACTCGCCTCCTCGATCAGATCGAAGTGCTTTGATTGTCTTACCGAGTTGATTTTCTACCTCGTTTTGGAAGGTTTTGAACATTTCAAAAACTTCATGTTTATGTTTAATCAAGTAAACATAACCATATCTACTGAAGTCGTCAGTAAATGTAACGTAGTAGTTAGCTCCTTCTCTAGACGTAGTTCTAAATGGACCACATACATCACTATGTATGAGTCCAAGAAGATCATTAGCTCTTTCACTTGCATGAGTAAAAGGCTTTCTTGCCATCTTTCCAGATATACAAGATACACATATATCAAATGATTCATCATCATTTGACTTTAAAAGCCCATCATGTTGCAGCTTCGCAATGCGTTTCTTGTTTATATGGCCAAGTCGGCAATGCCATAGAAAAGTAGAATCCAAGTTGTGCTTGGACTTCTTTTTGCTACAAGTATAAATAGAACCCTCATTTGATACATGATTATGCATATCAATTTCAAAAATTTCATCACGAGGAATAGCATTAAAATAAAATACATTATCCTTGGAAACTTGAATAGTACCATAATCAGTAAATTTATGTGAAAAACCATTATCCCATAAACGCGAAAGAGAAATAATTCCTCTAGTAATAGAGGGTGAAAAATGACAATTGTCTAGTACAAGAATCATTCCACTAGGGAGGATAAGATCATAGCTCCCTATGGCTTCGACAGCTGCACGGTTGCCATTGCCCACGTGCAAGTCCAAAGCGCCTTTATTTAACTTTCTGATCCCTCTAAGCCCCTGAATAGTATTACAAATGTGAGTACCACAACCAGTGTCATATATCCAGGTATTAGTTTTAGGGAATGAGTAGAGTTCTATCATGAAGATACCTGATGTGTCGGACGTGCCGGCTTTGTTCTTCTTTTTGTCCACTTTTGCCAGGTAGTAAGGACAATTCCTTCTCCAGTGTCCAATCTCATGACAATGATGACACTCTACATCCTTAGCAGGATGCTCCTTTTTGCCAGGCGGGGGGAACTTGCGTTTAGGGTCATGAACCATAGTGGCTTTTCCCTTGAACTTCTTACCCTTGCCTCCTTTAGCTTGTGGCTTCGGTTTTTGGATATGACCTTTCTTGATAGCAAGAACAGAGGGAGCTTTCTTGGGCATACCCTTCTCTGCAAGCTTCAGCATGGCATGCAGTTCAGGTATAGTCTTCCCCATGCCATGCATATGATAGTTCTGAACAAACTGATCATAGTCTTTGGAAAGTGAAGTGAGTATCAAGTTCACTCCTAAGACTTGTGGCATAGGGTAGCCAAGTCGGTCCATCTGATCAAGGTAGCCTTTCATTCTCAACACATAAGTGCTGACAGATTGGCCCTCCTCCTGCTTGCAGTTATGGAACGCTTTGACCGTTTCAAAGAGTTCTTGTTCTGCTTGTTGTTGGAACATCGTCTTGAGTTCCTCAATCATGTCATATGCAGTAAAGTCTTCCAAATGTTTTTGGATTTCAGGGACCATACTACATAACATTAAGCCAGCCACTTCTTGTTGTTCAGCAACCCTTTTAGTATGGGCATTGCGAACAGCAGCGGTGGCAGTAGCAGGAGGTGCTTCAGGTAAGGCCTCTTCCAAGTGGTGCAACTTTCCTTCTGATCTGAGGACAATCCTCAGATTTCGAAACCAGTCAAGGAAGTTTGTACCACTCAATTTCTCGTTATCGAGAATTGATCTGATTTGATTGTTAATGGATTGATTCGTTGTCATCTACAAAATAAACAAAGTTCAAATTTTTAGTACTTTCAATAATTAATCCTTTAAAAATTAACTACCCAAGTTTATATAAAAACAATTAATTTTCCGAAAAGGCTAAGATCCTCATTGAGGTTCTACCATCACATCAGTTGATCTTCTAGCAATGATAGATTCAATAGGCAGATGACGTTCATCAATTGCAAATCATGTGCAATTCTTAGATCCTTATGGGACTCATGACATAAGTGAACAGTTCACAAAATATCAAACATGGCATGTTTAGTCCCATCCTTGCCTCATCAAGGTCTCACCACTTAACCGATTAAGTCATCCAATTTGAGAACATGCGAGAATAAGTCTAGGTCTCACGCATAGATAATAATCACCTTGGGTTACAATTTGCATCCGTCTCACAAGATGCAAAAAGTAATTGCAAGTGATCTCAAACGATTGGACGGCATGACTTAAATTTTAGACGGGTATAAAAGTTTGATTTACAAATCAAAAGTGTGTACGAGGAAGCATGCATTAATCCATCGTAACACAAGTTAAAAAAAACATTTTTAACTTAAGTCTAATCTTGTTTTAATTTATGTGTGTCAAGTTGTCCATGTTAAATACTAATATAAAACCTAAATGGATTTAATATTAGATTTAGACAATACAAAAAAAATAAAAAATAATAACATCATAACACGTTAAGAGTTATTATGAAAAACAAGATTTTAGTTTTAAATCATATTTAAACTTTAAACTAAATCAAGGATTTAGTTTTATAAAAGGTTTGTGATTGGTTTCAAGTTTTTATAAAAACATTTGCAAGTAATATCAAGATATCAAGCAAACAAGCAACCACACAACCACAAGTATGCAAAGCCTCAAACCGATGAAAAACCTATTCTTGATCTCGTGAGCCATCACAAGGACCAAGAATTCAACTAAGGGTAAGTCAACATAACCACAAATTGGGCTCCCACTTGCTCCAAGACCATCAAGAGCTAGTAGAACCAAAAATAAACATGAGGCCCAAATCTGCCTAAATATTTCAGTCGACTTCTAGGGCCCAAAACCCATAGAAGGAGTCTTCCCTAGCCTGAGCTCCAATTGAGACTTTTGAAGGCCTATGAGTTGTGAATTAGCACACCAAATTTGGGCTTCTATCTCCTTATAGAACTCCGGGAAATCACATTTTAGTGCAGGTCACTCAGCAGCTCCGAATTTCACAATATGTCTTTAATTCTTTAGCCATTCCCATCCAAGCATCGGTTACAAATGATTTATGACTAAAAACATTTAACCTATCATTAACCTACTGTAAAATGCCCAAACAATGGCTATAACCAACATCAAAAACATATTAATGAAGCCGAAACAATGGCAAATCCCCAAAACTGAAATTAAATGCAAATCAACACACAACATGTCATATTTGGTCTAGGTTTTCATCGGCTTTGCATAAGAAACATAATAATACCATAAGATTATGAATATAACAAGGTGTTGGCTATGTCCATGGCCAAACATGCATGTATTTGCCATGGAAATAAAATTAAACAACAACAAACACTTGTTAGCCAACGAAATCGAAAGAATAATCAACAATTAATTAAACCCCCGATTGGTGCGTGTAACCAATGACCTTAGGACCTTAAAACCACATTTTATAAACCTTGTAATTATCATATATTTACAGAGAACATGGCCATTAGGGCTGTTTAAAACCCGATTCAAGGATCGTTCCAAAAAACGCGTTTTAGGTCATTTTACACGTACCCGTAATAAACCCATTTAAGTATGCGTAACCCGTGACTATGAGATCATTAAAAACTGATTATAAGACCTCCTAAAAGTATATAATGCCACGAAAATAATGCCATAGGGGCTGTTTTAATATTGGTTTAACAAATCCCTCAAAAACACTCATATTTAGCCATTTTTACGCATACCCGATAATCATATGACATCATATGATGGCTCGTGATACCACTATAGGTGCTTAATAATTAATAACATGTTAAATATAATCAAAACGCAGCGGAGTAAGCTCCTATTGACGGATCCATAGAGTCATATGATTAATCAATAAAATGGAGATAAAAGTATACCTTTGTAGCGTGATCGGTAGAATCGAATGATGACTATCACCAAGAACACGAACCACCTATGAAACCAAGTGATCAATGGAGATCACCTCTATGATGTATCCACACTACGCTTCCTTGTATACCAATTAGATGCTAGTCTAATAACCCTTATTGCGTAAACCTTTCTTTTACAACACTAGATACAAGCAAATGATTTTTTAAGAAAAAATCATCATATGACCTCTCATTTTTCATTGCCGTGTATATGTTTACCAAGGAGGAAAAAATAATGTTTTCATTTAACATTGTCAATGAGTAATTATTATATTGATTGCAAAATCAATCATGTCATAATTACGTAGGTTACACAATCAATTCTTTTAGAATTAATAAAACGTTTTTATTAATACATATTGGACTCCTTTGTTGTCGGCCATATATGGGCTTCAAATGGGTTTTATGAGAAGCCCGATATCGATCACGATTTACATAGGTTATGTATATACCGTAAATATAATAGACACGGTATATAAGTGGTACCTCTGTGTATATGTGTGTGACCTCATAGGCTCACATGTGTCTAGCCATATAATTAGTTATTATGACACGAGCATACTCCAACACAATCAGGGTGGTGTATGTTCACTCTAGCCAGCAAATCTTCAACAAGGCCACCAACACTTAAGAATCAATGTCTGTCAAGGCATGATTATCTAGTTTCTGCTCTAGTTTTTGTTTATTGTAACTGTTAAGAGACTTATTTCGTAATTTGGTCTTTCATTAATCTGTTACTATGATTAAGGTTGAATTTCAAGAGGTTGCATTGAATTTTAAATGTTTCTGGTCTCTGTTTTAGTTGCTTGTTAAGGGGTCAAAATTAAGGATATAGAGCGAACCATATCAAGTTTATGAATTGATTTGTGTTCAAGGTGCAGTGGATATGAAGGTGGTGGTGGTTATGGAGGTGGTGGCAGTGGATATGGAGGTGGAGATGATAGAGATGGTGGTTACATGTTGAGAAAGTAGCAGGTCATCAAATTGGGTATATTAAAACATTATTTGAAAGTTCATGGGTGGATCTAGTATTTTCTTGAGTTTGTTGGGTAATTGTGGACAATTCAAAAAGTACGTAGGGATGATAGTAGGTGTAAAAAACCCACAACCTATGGGTACCCGCACAAAAATGGGTGGGTAATTTCGTCTATTTGTACCCACGGGTATTGATACGGGTGAAAACTTATACCCATTGGTGGCTGACGGGTAAAGTATATTCATCACGGGTAAATCCATGATACCCATTTAAAATACCCACGGGTATACCTGTTAAAATACCCATAAGTATACCTATTAAAATACCATATGTGTACTCATTAACCCATCTAAATTAAACGATATTTATGATATTATTAGTATATATTTAATAATTATCAATTTTCAATAAAAAACACAAGAAACTAAAAGTTTGTTGGTGTCTCGAGACTAGAAAGAGAATATGAAGGATCCAACAATCAAATATATATTTATGTCTAATCCACTTCCCAGTTCCTCCTTTGTGTTAAGAAATAACAGTTCTTCCATAGTCATACACGATTCACATATACTTGTTAAGTCTTTTGCGAACTTGAGACACATGTTTACGTCTTTTGTGAACTTGATACTTAGGATAAATGATTGGTGTCTCATTACTCATTTTAATTGCTAGTTTACATATATATCAAGGTTTTGTGATTTTGTTTTAATGCATTAACCAATGAGTTTACTCACGGGTAACAAATACCCATGGGTATGGATATGAGTAGAAATTTATACCCACTATTGGGTGACGGGTGGGTAATGGGTTTTAAAAAAATCTATATAGGTGGGTGACGGGTTTGATATACCCGTATCCATTATCCACGAGTATGCAAGTTTTCCATACTTTTGGGTTCAAATTTTGGTAAAGCATGAAATTTTAAAAGAATAATTTAGGTGTGAGGATGTTTTCTAACTAAATGGTTCTCGGTTTAAATACTCGTTAAACAAATGGCCTGGAAAGAATAACCACTAGTAGGGATATAGATGGAGTCTCGCTCAGTAAAGAGAGTTGTAGATTCGTAGAACAGGAGAAGAGCCTTGACTTTCTATTATATTAGTCCAGCACGCTAGCTGCAATCTTTCTAAAGCAAGAAGGGACGGGAGATAGTTGACTTTGAGAAAGAAAGGCCTTCTCTTCTATTTCGATTCTAATCTTAGGAAAGGTGCGTTATCGCTTTGATTTCTGGTTAGCTAGGCTTCAATAAGCGCGTTTAGGCTTTACTAATAAGATAGAAAAGAAAGGACTTTTTCATCAGGGTGCGGAGGTTTGGAACCTTATACAAACAAAGAGCGTTTTCTTTCAAATGACAACTGCCTCTATAACGAAACAAATTACACAAACCTTTAATGGACCCGTAAGACCATAAATGCCTTGGCCCATCCATCAATCCTATCTTAAAATTCATGTCTTAAAATAGTGTGTTCTAACTAATATGAAACTCGAACGTTTTAATTGCATCATTTCTGGTTGTGCTAGTGCCTAATAGTTCGTAGTCAAGTGCATCTACCAAAAGGTTTACCAGTAAGTCTCGCCATGAACACGTTGCGTCGAAAACGTGTAAAGCAGAATGCGCTTTAAGCCTTTGCCGTAAAAGTACCATTTCTTTAAGTTTTCCGTTTTCTTTTCTGAACGACAGCTTTTTTTTCACGCCCTACACCATTAATCTTGTGATTTCGGCGATGCTTGAACCCATGATTTCTAGGTTGATGGGTAACTCACATACCAATAGACTAAAAGCCTTGTGTCTTTTAGCTTTTTATAATTACGGACATTTTCATGAGAGTAAAATTCCGTAATGTGTTAGATAGAACCATCAAAAAGTCAAAAAGTTCGTACGAAGTACAAAAAGTTTGACACGCGTGACAACGCGTAACATATAACATGGCCCTATGGCGAACCATGAGGTAACTGTCAAGAACTTGTGATGTTTGGACATCAAAAAGTTCCAACAAATTACATACAGCAGATATTTTGTCAGATGTTATGCGAGCTTTCCCTTGAGGCCTTGAGCAGCGCAAGACAACAAGCTATCGTGTGGCCGTATGGGTTATAATTCATGCTCGAAGTAGAGGTTTACCAGAAATTGTGCTCTGATAAGACTTGTTATGTCCAGATAACACACTTCGTACCTGATCTGCTCTGGTACATAGTGTGAGCAAGTTATCCCAAATGTAGTCCTAGATTTCTAGAGGTCCAAAGCAAACCAGCAACTTCACACTCATTTAAGTGGCGTCTTTTCATCCCCAACTGCCATATGACTAGTAATATACATGTGAGATAAAATGCCGAATGGAATTACAGATACGACAATCGACATTACAAGCCAAGGTGTGTCACCATTACAAGCCAAGGAGTACTTTATCCAGCCTCGTGCGTTTGTCACAGCCAATAGCTACGTGTTGCAACTTTAATGCAAAAGGTATTACAAGACAACACACTGGCTGGACCAGAAAGCGAGATGTGCTAGAAGATGGACAATGTTAAATGAATGACAACCCTCACCGTTCATAAAATCAACACCCCACCCCCCAACACACCCAACCAAAAGAAAATGACCCAAGATATATGCAATTCTAGTTTGACTATCGCGATGCATCTGTAAAACTAATCCAAGATTAGACAAGAAAACATGTAAAAACTCACAAAAGGCGGAATCTCGAATCTTGAAATTTATAAAGATTAATGCTTTAGGATCTGGGCATAATCAAGATTTCTTTCTCATTTCATACCAAAGAATTGCATAAGTAAACAGAATGAATTTAATATCTCTAGAAACCTCGTCTTTTCATTTGCTCAAAATCGGGGTCTAAATGCAAAAAATTATGCGATCCCTCTACTGTTTTTCGCTTCCTAACATCTGGCACAAAATCCTCAACTTCTTTAGCCTCTGAATTTAAAGGAAAAAAAGAAAACTCTCTACTTCTTGGACCCGAGTCAACATTATCAACAAAAGTCGACTCTTTTCCACTACTTGAACTAAGACCCAATCTTAAGGATAAATCACATTCTGCAATTTCGGGTCGAGCTTCTATCTTTGAAACATTATCATCTATATCAAATGGGAACAATCTCTCGGGTCTTTCGGGACCCCTTTGAGAACAAGAAGGAAGAGACTCATGGGATGCCTGAAAAACTGGTCTGCCAACGATTATATTATTCGGGTTATGATGAGTACCCTGAAATCCCATTTGGGGTGCTTGAGGTTGAAAATGGAAACCATGGTATAGCGGGTAAATCGCAGAAGGTCTATTATCAAAGGAAATCATTTGTCTAGGTCTATTTTCAAACGAGGGAGGATGAAAAGAGGTACCAGGAGGAGTGCCCCTAAAACTCGGTCTCATATGGTTACTTGTTTCTGAAACTATACGTGTGCGATCTCCACCATCTGGTCTTTGAGCATTTGGTACGTTATGACTTCGAACATTAGGACCAGAATGTTGGATCTTATCTCTCTCTTTGACACTCTCTCTCTGGATATAATAATGAATAATACTCGTACCTTCCTTTTTCCTTTTGCTCATAAATGTTGGATCTTATCTCTCTCTTTGACACTCTCTCTCTGGATAAAAAAGATCGGTGTTCATTTGAGTTGATATTTGTATCAATCTCATCTTATATTATCTCTCGTATTACTAATACTTTTTGGTTCAGAATTGTTCTTGATGCGTTTGACCTTCTGCGTATCATTTCTATTCGAGTGTTGAGTGATTTATGCAGTGAGGAGGTTGAATTAACCTAGTAGGGACGACCTATATTTTCTTTTTGTATTAGCACTCGTTTGGGGACTAATCATTTGTACCTTCGTTTTTTAATAAATATCACAAAGGGGAGGTTGATTGTGTGATAAACAAGATCTTCCTGGTATTAGTTTTGACTATTTCAACATGGTATCAAAGGCATCTCTTAGGGAAACTCTCAACATCACACTCTATGTGATGAGGTCTTCTGAAAATTAATGATGCTAGGTATAAAATTCCATCTATTGTAAAAATCACTGGGATCTATGAGGGAATTCCATATTGGTAAATGAAACCCACTAGGATCTTTATTTATCCTTTATGCGTCCTCTTGTTTATTTTTTCTTCTTCTATGTTTCTTTCTCTTGTTTATGGAGGCATTATGCTTTAGGTTTAAATTTCTTGATCATGTTTGTTAATGCAAGTGATGCCTAAAAACATTATTAGTGTTAACTAATCTTTCTTAGTTTTGATCACAACAAACTATACAACACATTTAGTGTAAAACATAAAAACGAATTATTTAACTAACACTATCATCAAGGTAATAATCATATCACTAACCTTTCTTAATCATACTTAGTGATCATCAAAATGATTATCCTTAAAACTCATTTTTGTTAATATGACAAAAGATTTTTAATAAACTTTCTTTTTTAGAAAATGTTTTATTAAAATGAAAAATGAAAATTTGAAAATAGCATATTTCATATGCTATTAGAATATCCTTTGAAAGCTTCAAATACCTCAGTTATTCCCACCCCACTAAAAGACAAAAAACAGAGCGTACTCTAGGGGCGGAACCTTAAGTAGCTAGGTGGTTCCTTAGCGATATGGAACCGCCGGGCTAGATAAGGTACCGCGCCCAGATAGCCGTTATATATCCGTTATACTTTGTCTCCTTTAAATAGTGGGTCAAATCTTATTTTCCAACAAGCCTCTTGGACGTTTTTCTCAGCCCCCTTTCTATTTTCTATAGCATAATAATTAGTAAATGATCACTTAAAGTGTTAAGGATGTTTACATATGATTATCCTCTTGATCCCCTCCTTTACCTTGTCCAATGAGAAGATCACTCACTCACTAGTGTTGTGATAAAGCTGAATCTATGAGCTAGTCATATTCATCATGATACCCTTTTTGTTTTAGGTCAATCCATTGTATTTATGAATACTTGGACTAGTTGTGTTCATCCAAGTTATTTGTGGATACTTGGATTTGTTGTGTACATCCATTGCATATGTGTTTGTTTGGATTTGTGTTGTGTAAATCCAAGCTACATGTGTGTACTTGGATAAGTCTAGTTGAGTTGTAATAGATTTGATTAGTAGTTCTCACTAAACTATAAAGTGATGTGGTTGTGTCTTGTGAGTTCTCACTAAACTTGAAAGTGATTAGTAGTTGTGTTGTGTGAAGTTCTCACTTAGCTTCAAAGTGAAGAGTCGTGAAGATTGGTTCTAGCTTTGGATTAGAACTCGACATCTAGCCTTGTGTCGTAAAATGGTGAAGTAGGCAACGTCGTGAAGATTGGTTCTACCTTAAGATTAGAACTCGACATCTAGCCTTGTGTCGTTAAATTGTGAAGTAGGCAACGTTGTGTAGATTGGTCCTAGCTAAAGATTAGGTCTCGACATTTAGCTTAGTGTCGGAAAATAATGTAAGCAACGATGTAAGGTTTTCTCCGTCGAGAAGGGAGCTTGTGGATATAGTGGAAATCTCGAGTAGGTGTACTCGAGGAGTGGAGTAGAAACGAGGATAGAGCCTCGTTGTCGAACCACTATAAATCTTGGTGTCTCCCCACTAGGTTGTTTCCTTCCTTACTCTTTACTTATTTCATTATCATTATACTTACCTATTATCTTTGCTAGTGCATTTTGAATTGAACCTAATCATTATGCAACTTAGCCTCAAGTAAAAGATATTTTTGATACAACCCAAATTGAAAGTAACTTTAATTTGGTCACCAATAAAGAGAAACTATTCAACCCCCCCCCCCCCCCCTTCTAGTTTCTACAATTGGTATCAGAGCGATGGTCACTCAAGATCTTTGAAGTATATTGTACTTTGAAACTTGGATCGATCCATTGTCTCCTCAAATTAGAAGGTCAAGTTGTACTAAAGTTTCTCTTTGGTCAAAACTATGTTTTCTTTGAAAATAGGTCTCTTTAATTGGTAATATTACATCCCACTTAGATTAGTAGCATTTATACATTTTAGATCTACTCTTGAAATGTATCTACTAGATTGCATCTTGTCTTGTGTAGGTACTCATGAAGATCAATCATTGAATTGATTGCGGATTAAGCTACTTGCACTTGTAGAAGACTCATCTTCATTGATCTTCAATATCTTTGAATGATGATTGGGAATAAAACTAGTCATTGAAGACTTAGTATTCATCTTAGTCACCCTTGAGGCTTGCAGTGATGGATTGGAATGCTCTTGTGGCCAAGGTACGTTTTCGTTCTTCCACACGCCCTTTGATCATTCTTTTGATCATTACATGACTATGTGCTTTCTCTTGGCATCCTTGCCTTGACATTTGTTTGTGGTTTGTGATTCTTTCCATTTATCCTCTCAAACCTTCATTGCTTGGATACTTGACTCACTATGGTGATGTAGAGTGAGTTAGTAGTAACTTAAAGTATAAAGCATGATATCATGGTTTGCACCCATACGGTTAGTAGGCCCTTCGTGGGAGAGAAAGTGAATCAATGCTTTTCTCATATCTTGGTTTAGACTAAGACTATTATTGAAAGTGATCTTGTCTATGCTTCAATATTTGCTTTGTGTTTGTTCATTACCAAAGCCGTTTAACACTTCGCCAGAAAGGCACGTCTTAAACCACTATATATGACACAAGCTCTTCGTTTCCATTATCTGAAGGTTGTCATTATTCCCTTGAGCTTAAATCCTAGTCTTGATTCACTTCCCTTGACTTCTCTCCACTTTGCCGTTTTGCTACGAGTATTCGTTTGTCCGTTTCAGTTCTTTTCGATCTAGATTCAACTCGTAATCCTTCGTTAAGGCATATTTCTTAGTGTTATGATGATCCAATGATATTCTAAAAGGCTCATGATATAATTTTAAGTGTTTTAGAAAAACTTGGTTTTCATTGATAAAAACCAGCCTCTGTAGGCGGTTCTTTATCTCTGGCGGTTCAAACCGCGGTACCTTATCGACAAGGAACCGCGTGCAGCAACTTGAGTCAGAGCGCCAGTTTGATTATTTTATTCCTTTTCAAACCACTATCTCTCTCTCCCAAAAACACGCAGCCGACGGGTTTCATCTTTTCCACCATTGTTGAAGCTTCAAAAACCTTCAATCACTCAAATTAATTGATTCAAAGTTGTGGGTTTCACTCATCCTTCATCTAACATCAATTAATTGTAAGTATTTTCTTTCAATTTCATCTATTTTGTTCTAGGGTTCATGCTTTCATAATTGGGGATTTTTAAAATTGAAATTGAATTAAAACGTTAATAGGAATGTGGGTTGACATGGTTATTTTACTATGATTCCTTAGGTTCATATTCATTAAGATTTCACTAAAACTCACTTATAGAACAAATCCGAATTTTGATTAATTATTTTGATTAAAAGATGGATTTGAGATGAACCCATGAACAAGTAGGTAATGACATTGTTAATGCTTACCTAAAAACCTTGTTTTGAAAAACCAATGTTCTAATCCATTGTTGATCTAACATAGATCATGTGTTCTTGGTTAATGATGGAATAGATACATTGTGAACATGAGAATGATATGGATTCAATCCTTTGTTTGTCAAGAAATTGATATACCACATTCTCATATTTTCGATTTTTGATTTTAATTTTTCATATGAGTGATTGGAAATATGTTTTTCTTGTTTGTATTTAGGTACTAATCATGCCTTCACAATATCAAAAAGATCATCAACTCACTAGACAATACATGCAGAACCTTTCCCGAACCTATGCTTCCCCCCAACTTCAAAACACTTTTCCATCCCTTTCTACTCGTTATTTCCATGAGGGTAGAGTCGTTGACAAGGAAATAACGGGTTATGACTATATCCAATCTATGTTTGAGCTTTCGGGGTTTGATTGCTTGCTCAACATAGAAGAATATATTTACCCCTTATTCCTTCTTGAATTCTTTAGCACCTACTCCATGCTTGAATACAATGGAGAAATTTTCATTCGTTTCGTGTTGAATGATCAATTGATTCAATACTCCCTTGAAAACTTTGGTGAAATTCTCGGTGTGCCATATGAGGGCACTTGTCGTTTTACGGATAAATGGAGACTTGATGCTCTCTTAGAATCCTACGATAAACCTCCAAATGACCTCACCGAAATTGATCTAGAGTTCATCCTTGACATCATTTCGAAAGAGCGTGATGGAAACGTTGTGAGAAGCCTTCATTCAAATGTACGAAATGTGAATCGATATGAAGTGCTCTCTAGCGACCTTAAGGATTTTATGGTCCAATGGGCAAATATCCTTAGGGAGAATATCTTTTGTCTTGGTGGAAACCGAGATCATATCCCGGCTTATATGGTGCATATGTTGAGTTGCATCTTTACATCCACCAAGTACAATTTGGCATTCTATATCGCTCGACGAATCAATTATGCCCTTTCAAAGCCCAAAACAAACCTTCCCTATGCTATGCTTCTTACTCGCCTTTTCAAAAGGGTTGCTCATGGTTTTCCCCACCTCGATCTTTCTCGCTTCTACCCGGTTCATCGGGTTATGTTGCCTATTCAAGAGGCATATGCAAGAAAGACAAGAAGTGATCGAGGATCGCGAAAATCCAATCATCAAGAGATGGATGATGAGGACATGGACATGCCAACAAGTGATGGTGATGGCATAGGTACTAGTTCTCACTTCAACTCTTCGAGTAATTCCCACCCATCCTCAAACTCATTCGTGGATGGACTTGAAGACTTAGCTCCCCCACCTCATTACTCCTCTAGTGAAGTACCGGAAGATCTTAACATGGAGCATCTCTACCGTGAAAATCTCAGGACTAGAGGTGAATTGCATGAACATCGAGTTGAGTCAAGGAAGGGATTCAAGTATTTGGGGAATATGATCAAGGGATTGGGCAAAAAGAGAAGGTGAAAGCTTTGAAGTATTTCAAAGAATACATGTTGGTAAACATGTAATGTTGAACAGTTTTTTTATCTTGGATGTGTATTAACTTATGCTACATGTTTGGATTGTTATTTATTTTGATCCTAAATATTGTGTATGCCATTATGTTTGTGATTTACATAGCTTTGTGCATGCCTTATGATAGTTAGCTTCTTAGATTTTGATCAGTAGTTAACTTTGGCTTGTGAATCCTTTGGTAAAAATATGGGTTAACCAAAATTTGGGATGTGAAATTTTTGAAAGACCTCTGGTCGCGGTTCCATATCGACCAGCGGCTCCTTATCGATAAGGAACCGCGGGTCCTAGATAAGGAACCGTCGGCCACTGTGCCCGACAGCATCTTTTGCTTTACACTATTTTCTTCAATCTGTGTAAACTTTGCATGATTCTTTGCAAAAACCTACATATTTCCTAAACTAGGTTACCTAAATTCATTATTCACCTAAAATGATTTTAACCCATTACTAGTTTGGATCATCCCCTCACCCATTTAAACCCACCTTGTTAGTCATGTTCTTCACACATCAAAACATCCTTCCCTAACCCTTAAACCATCCTTGTCAACCATGGTTTCTACAAAAACCTCAAACACCCCAAGGAAAACACTTAAGATTAGGATTACGGTACCCAAGCCTAACTCATCACCCTTTCACACACCCAAAAATGAGATCGTTCCAATCCTCATTTCCTCATCACCTTCACCACCCCTTGCACCATGCAAGACAACATCTACCCATGGTACTAACCACTCCATTGGTTCTACCTCCTCTTCATTCAACTCAAGAATGAATGAGCTCTCTTCACCCTTCACTCCAAGTGCACCCTTGGATGTGACCACACAACCCCAACCAATCCAAAGCATTTCTTTTGTGAATGACTTTGATGACACCTTGGTGACTTCACCATTTATCCCTCCTAACTCATCTATTTCACCAACCTTGGAGAACATACCTCCACACTCACCTATTTCCCCTTTAGGGAACATGCCTCTACTCTCACCCACATCACCCTTGGAGAACATGCCTCCTCCACCTCCACCCAACTCAAACATTCCAATTTTGGGTGTCCCACTTTCCCTCCTTTTGGGTGATCCATACTATGGGTTTCAAGAAACACATGGTCCTAATTGTCCATGTTGTCTTTATAACCACTACATCATCCATAACCTTAGGATGGAAATGTTTGGACTACATAGGAGGTTGCAAGAGCTTTTGCTTGCCTTGTTCTCCATGCCTCCTCCTAGGAGATGAATGATGAAGTTTTCTAAACAAATGGTTTTCAATAAAACCAAGCCAAAGAAGACTACTAATCTAGATCTAATGTTAAGCTAGCTTTGTAATAGTTAGTTGTCTTTCTTTTCTATTTGTCATTGTAGTTGCTTCCTTCATGTGTGTTTCATGATGTTGATCTATGGATTTAGCCTTATGTGTTTCTATCCTTATGTGCACATTAATCAACTTTAATTTGAAATTAAAATTGAACCTAAATCTATCACAACCTCTAAAAACTTGACTAAAATTGGTTCAAAATGATATTCAAATATTTTGTCACCCTTTGTCAAGACATTCTTTGTGAATGTGTTGCTTTATGCAACCCTAGCATAATTTGGTCCTAATAGAGGTAAAATTCCAAGATTTGCAACTTTTTGAAAAGGTCTTAGTTTTTCCCAAAACCCTATAAAAACATGGTTTCATGTCCACTAGATGCGGCTCACTAAAAGTCGCGTGGTTCCTTATGTGATAAGGAACCGCCGGTCCCTTTAAGGTACCGCGGACAGAAATCAACTTTTGACGAATTTTTTGGTCAAAACTTTTAAAACCCTATACCCTGTCAAGATTCCTTGTTTACTCAAATTGACTAAACATTCCTTGACACTCTACTTTTTGTATTTAAATTCTTACCTTGATTATATTCTACTTATACCCCAACCTTGAGATTTCATTCTCACACTTTCCCAACCTTGAGATTTCATTCTCACACTTTCCCAACCTTAAGATTTCATTCTCACACCTTCCCAACCTTGAGATTTTGTTCTCACACCTTAACAATGCCTAACTCATCCTTTCATAACCTTGACATTTCATTGTCACAACCTCACTCACCCAAAGCTTCCTCATCCAAGCTTTCAAAGAAACCGAAAATCTCGGTTCGACCTATTTGGGTTAAGAAGAATGAACCATCTTCCTCCAAACCACCCAAAAACCCTACCTTCTCTCCAATCAAGTATTGGAATGAGACTTATACCATTAACCCCATCACCGGAGCTAAAGAAAATTTTCCCCCACCACCACAATCCTTCAATACCCCTCAACTCAATGATCTTTCAACCTTCCCAAACCTCACAAGGCATTGTGAAAATATTTCCAAACCCATTACCCCTCCACCACCAAACCCTAGGTTTGATGCCATACCCCCATCAACCGATTTTGTGTTGCATCATGGATCCTCGTGTGCTTGTTGTCGATTTCAACAAATAGAACTTGCTCATGTATATGAGAAGTTAAATTTCCTTGAATTCCTCCTCACTAAAGGACTAACTACTCTTAGAGTCTTTATCACTTTAGTTGTTTTAGAGTCTTTTATTTTTTAATCAATCTTAGAAAATTATCACTATTAGAATAGCTTATGCTTTGTGGTTTATTTTCCATATCTTTTGCTTTAGATACTCATATTGTGTGTATGACTATCTACTTTTGTATCTTTTCTATTATGTAACCTTTGTGTGTTATCCCTTTAGTTCTATTTTGAGTTGATCATGGTTAATTTTTACAATTGCTTATGGGTGATTCCATCAATTCTAAACTTTAACCCATTGACAAGCTTATCATCTTTATTGGATTGAAGTTTGATTTTGTCAATTACCTTTTTGGACAAACTTAGCAAAATACTTGCTTCTAATTTGAGATTTCTTCTCTCTCTCCCTCTCAAGTTACTTAGTAGGTAGTGATCATATATACATTGGTGTTTCTTTCCCTTCTACTAACCTTTATGTAGCATGTCAGCTTAGCTCATATACTTGGTGCCCCAAGCAAGGGGGAGCAACCACCAAGGGGGAGCTACTAGCAAAGTTCGATGTTCTTCAAAGACTTGTGCTAACCTTTTTGCTACGACAAAGGGGGAGAAATGATAGTGATAAACTCGTTAATAATTCGTTATTTTGTGTTTCTATGCAAATGAGTTTATAGTTTGTCGTAATCAAAAAGGGGGAGATTGTTAATGCAAGTGATGCCTAAAAACATTATTAGTGTTAACTAATCTTTCTTAGTTTTGATCACGACAAACTATACAACACATTTAGTGTAAAACATAAAAACGAATTATTTAACTAACACTATCATCAAGGTAATAATCATATCACTAACCTTTCTTAATCATACTTAGTGATCATCAAAATGATTATCCTTAAAACTCACTTTTGTTAATATGACAAAAGACTTTTTAATAAACTTTCTTTTTTAGAAAATGTTTTATTAAAATGGAAAATGAAAATTTGAAAATAGCATATTCCATATGCTATTAGAATATCCTTTGAAGGCTTCAAATACCTTAGATATTCCCACCCCACTAAAAGACAAAAAACGGAGCGTACTCTAGGGGCGGAACCTTAAGTAGCTAGGCGGTTCCTTAGCGATATGGAACCGCCGGGCTAGATAAGGTACCGCGCCCAGATAGCCGTTATATATCCGTTATACTTTGTCTCCTTCAAATAGTGGGTCAAATCTCATTTTCCAACAGCCTCTTGGACGTTTTTCTCAGCCCCATTTCTATTTTCTATAGCATAATCATTAGTAAATGATCACTTAAAGTGTTAAGGATGTTTACATATGATTATCCTCTTGATCCCCTCCTTTACCTTGTCCAATGAGAAGATCACTCACTCACTAGTGTTGTGATAAAGATGAATCTATGAGCTAGTCATATTCATCATGATACCCTTTTTGTTTTAGGTTAATCCATTGTATTTATGAATACTTGGACTAGTTGTGTTCATCCAAGTTATTTGTGGATACTTGGATTTGTTGTGTACATCCTTTGCATATGTGTTTGCTTGGATTTGTGTTGTGTAAATCCAAGCTACATGTGTGTACTTGGATAAGTCTAGTTGAGTTGTAATAGATTTGATTAGTAGTTCTCACTAAACTATAAAGTGATGTGGTTGTGTCTTGTGAGTTCTCACTAAACTTGAAAGTGATTAGTAGTTGTGTTGTGTGAAGTTCTCACTTAGCTTCAAAGTGAAGAGTCGTGAAGATTGGTTCTAGCTTTGGATTAGAACTCGACATCTAGCCTTGTGTCGTAAAATGGTGAAGTAGGCAACGTCGTGAAGATTGGTTCTACCTTAAGATTAGAACTCGACATCTAGCCTTGTGTCGTTAAATTGTGAAGTAGGCAACGTTGTGTAGATTGGTCCTAGCTAAAGATTAGGTCTCGACATTTAGCTTAGTGTCGGAAAATAATGTAAGCAACGATGTAAGGTTTTCTCCGCCGAGAAGGGAGCTTGTGGATATAGTGGAAATCTCAAGTAGGTTTACTCGAGGAGTGGAGTAGAAACGAGGATAGAGCCTCGTTGTCGAACCACTATAAATCTTGGTGTCTCCCCACTAGGTTGTTTCCTTCCTTACTCTTTACTTATTTCATTATCATTATACTTACCTATTATCTTTGCTAGTGCATTTTGAATTGAACCTAATCATTATGCAACTTAGCCTCAAGTAAAAGATATTTTTGATACAACCCAAATTGAAAGTAACTTTAATTTGGTCACCAATAAAGAGAAACTATTCGACCCCCCCTCCCCTTCTAGTTTCTACAATGTTCATGTTATGTTCTAGCATGTTCTGCTCTTGAGCACCTGTTATATGTTTTTTGATAGTGCATCCTTGTTCGTTATGGCTATCTATATGTATTCTTATTTTCTTTTGCTTTGTGCTTATACATGTCTCCACTGAGTCTGGTTTTTCTTCTGATGCATGCTTAGTTGTCTATGTTGTGCCTCTGTGTGATCTTTGGCTGTCTTTTCTGTTGTTTCGTTTTTTCCATGTTTAGGCCTTATGGATCTCTGTCTTTTGTCTATGTCTTGTTTGGAATGCAAGGGGTTATGTGCTTCATGTTTGTTAGTGTTTTTTTTGTTTCTCTCTTGCAGATTGTTATTGCTTTTTGTTAGCTTTAGTTTACAATTCTAGTTAATACACGATTAGGTTTCTTTCCTTATGTAATGTAAGTGTGTCGAGTGGGCTTGGCCCGAGTTTGTAACCGACCCCCTCACTCTATAAAAGGAGGTGAGGGGGTGATGCACAAGACACACCGTAGCTTCTTATTCTTCCTATGTAATCAAACGTTAATTAATAAAGTGAATCCTTTGGTTACCTTTGTGACGTGTCGTCTTTGTGGCTTTCGTTTATAGCAACTCTATGATCTTCTTTACAGTGATCTAGGGTTCCGCAAATCGATCTTCAGGGTTTTTGGAGGTGTCGATTCCAACAAGTGGTATCAAAGCTGCGGGTTTCGTGGTCTCTGAAGATCGGTGCTAGATCAAGAAGAGGTATCGTGAAGAAAAGTGTTTCGAGGTATGTCGGAGTATCTTTTCTTTGAGTTGCAGGAATTTTGGGCGGAGAAGACGAAGATATACAATTCCCTGTTTCACTTGAAGAGTTATTAAGATAAGTTGGATTCTGATTGGTCTATCCCTTTATCATCACGTGGGGTGATCTACAAAGTGCAAAACATTTGGTTTTATATTGAAAAAAAAGTCCTTAGTTGTTGTTATTCATTTTTTAAACGAATAGCGGAGGAATTATTTTTTTGTTTTTGTTACCAAGTTGTATTTGTGAAAGGTTTTTGTTGCGGGTTTCTTGTGGTACAAGTTTGTCGTGGGTTTCTTGGGTTTTCAAGTTTACGATCGGGTTTGCATGTACGTGATCGAGGCTTAGGGTTATTCTAACTAATTCGGTTTGCAAGAAGTTATTCACGCAACAAGGGTGAAAGAATATGTCGTCGATAGCGAAGTTTGACGTTGAAATATTCGACGGGTACAATGACTTCGGGTTGTGGCGTGTGAAGATGCGGTGTCTATTAGTTCAACATGGTTGGGAAGCTGCGTTAGATCCATTCCCGGATACCATGACGGACGCTAATAAGACTGCGACGTTGAAGACAAATGTCTATATAAAAGCACACAATGACTTACTCTTATGCTTGGATATCAAGGTGTTGAGGGAAGTCAACAAAGAAAATTCTGCTGCAGGGGTTTGGTTAAAGTTAGAAACTTTGTATATGACAAAGTCTTTAGCCAATAAAATTGTACTTAAAGAAGAAGCTGTTCACTTTCTACATGCATTCAAGTAAGAAATTATCTGAACATATAGATGAGTTTAATAAGTTGATCGGTGACTTGGCGAACATAGACGTTGATATTGATGACAAAGATCGGGCACTCATGTTACTTACATCATTACCATCCTCGTATGATGACTTTGTAGAGACATTGCTTTATGGAAGGGAGTCATTCACTTTGAAAGATGTCTTGTCTATCCTCAATTCACGGGAGTTGAAGAAGAGGACAAATGCAAAGGATGATGGTGATGGGTTATTTGTAAGAGGGAGGCCGAACCATCAGGGTAATCAAGGACGTGGTAGTTCGCGATCAAAGTCAAACGGTAAAGGAACTTATAAATAGAAGTGTTACATATGCTATTCTGAGGATCACCTTAAGAAAGACTGTCCAAAATGGAAAAAGAAGAAATCAACTGGCTTTGTCAACAAGAATGAAAAACAGGACGTTGGTTCGTATTCTGAGGGTTATGAAAATGGTGATTTGTTGATGGCGGCGAGTGAGGAAAGATTCTTAGAGTGGATCATGGACTCTGGTGGTTCCTATCACATGACGCCTAGGAGGGACTTCTTGTTTAATTTTAAGGAGCTTGATGGTGGTATGGTTTTGCTCGGTAATAATAGAGCATGTGCCATCAAGGGATAGGGAAGGTGAGAGTACAAATAAAAGATGGTTCAAGTTTTGTGCTTGAGAATATGCATTACATTCCTTAGTTGAAAAGAAATTTGTTATCTTTGGGCACTCTAGATCGAGGAGGCTATACCGTGAAGTTGCAGAATGGAAGAGTAAAGGTGATCAAGGGTTCTTTGATGGTTTTGTCGGGAACTTTGAAGGAAAAATGTGTGTACTCTTTGGATGGCTAGGTTGAATCAGGTGAAGCTAGTGTTGGTATAGAATAAAAAGAAAGTCTTGCACAGGTGTGGCATAAACACTTGGGTAACATTAGTGAAGCAGGCTTGAATGAACTCAAAAGAAGAGAGGTGCTTGGGAAGAAAGGTCTAGGTAAGCTCGAATTCTGTGAAAATTGTGTTCTTGGAAAATTGACCAGGGTAAGTTTTGGTCGAGGTCAGCACACAATAGAGGGAGTTATAGACTATGTCCATGCGAATCTATGGGGTCCTTCTCGGGTGGAATCGATGAGTGGTTGTCGGTACTTATTATCGATTGTTGATGATTATTCGAGGAGGGTTTGGGTTTATTTTCTTAGACACAAGAGTGAGGCGTTCAGCATGTTCAAGGAGTGGAAGTAGTTGGTGGAAAACCAGACAGGCAGAAGACTGAAGAAACTACGAACGGATAATGGTTTGGAGTTTTGTAATCAGGATATTAATAACTTGTGCAAGGAGAGCGGGATAGCAAGACATTCGACGGTTGTTGGAACTCCGGAACAGAATGGTCTAGCTGAACGAATGAACATACGCTCGTGGACAAGGTTAGGTGTTTACTGATTTAGTCTAGTTTTCCAGAATCATTCTGGGCTGAAGCACCGGTGACGACAGCATATCTGATCAATAGGTCTCTATATAAAGCATTGGAGAATAAGACATCTATGGATTTATGGTCAGGACATCCGACGAATTACAAGATGTTGAGGATATTTGGTTGCGTTGCTTATTCACACGTGAATCAGGGGAAGCTCTAGCCTAGAGCTATAAAATGCATATTCCTGGGGTATCCTGAGGGTGTGAAGGGATACAAATTATGGAGGTTGGATGATGTTAAACCGAAAATAATCAAAAGCAGGGATGTGGTCTTTAATGAGAGCATTATGTATACGGATACTCTCAAGGGTGTTGGTGCTGCAGATTCTGGGAAGGAAATTGAGTTTGAGGTGGAACTTCAAGGCAGTCGGGTCGAACCAACTGTGGATCCTCATACTCGGGTAAATCTAGGGAATGAATATGAGGATCAAGTTAAAGATGCAGTAGATGCAATGCCTCAACAACAGAATTTAGACAACTATGTTTTGGTGCGTGATAGAGCTAAGAGAACAACTATTATACCTGCAAGGTATAGGAATGAAGGTAATGTATCATTGTCTAGATCATCAGGGTCTAGGGAAGAAGATGATATTACGGCTTATGCGTTTGCTATTGCTGGGGAAGAAGATACACATGAACCAATCACATTCCAGGAGGCGATTAATTCATCTGAAAAGGATGAGTCTATGGAGGAAGAGATGAGTTCTTTAAAGAAGAATCATACTTGGGAGTTGGTCGATCAACCACGTGGTCAAAAGCTGGTAAGTTGCAAGTGGTTGTATAAGATTAAAGAATGGATTCAAGGCGTTCAGAAACCAAAGTATAAATCAAGGCTGGTAGCTCGGGGGTTCACACAACGAGCACGGATTGAGGTATTCTCACCCGTGGTTCGACATACATCTATTAGGGTGATTCTCTCATTACTGCTTGTGAAGATTACGAGTTGGAACAACTTGATGTGAAGACGGCGTTTTTGCATGGTAATCTCGAAGAAACCATTGATATGAGGCAACCGCTTGGTTTTGAAGAAGGAACGGGCAACAAGGTATGTTTGTTGAAGAAATCTTTGTATGGTCTTAAGAAGTCTCCAAGGCAGTGGTATAAACGGTTTGATGTGTATATGGTCAGCAATGGGTTTAGCCGTAGCAGCTATGATAGCTGTGTTTACTTCAAGGAGTTTGCATAAGGTATGTACACATATCTACTATGAAGGAACTTGGTCCAGCTAGGAAGATACTTGGTACGGAGATTATCAGGGATTGGGGTAACCGAACCCTGAAGGTGTCTCAGTCGGGATATGTGCGGAAAATTCTGAATAACTACAAAGTGGATAATGGCAAGTCGGTCTCTATGCCATTGGGAGCACACTTCAAGGTATCTTTGAAGGATGTCCGCCGAGTGACTGGGATGTGGAAAGAATGAGTAAGGTCCCATATGCGAATGTTGTAGGTAGTTTAATGTACTTGATGGTTTGCACTAGACCGGATATGTGTATGTTGTTAGCATTGTGAGCAGGTATTTGGCCAATCTAGGTAAAAATCACTGGGAAGCAGTGAAGTGGATTTTGAAGTACTTTAAGGGCACTGTTGATGTAGGTCTAGTGTATGGTAGAGATCAAGGGAAGCACGTAGATGTTGATGGTTTCGTGAATAGCGATTATGCTAAAGACCCTGACAAGTGTAGGTCAATAACCGGGTACGTGTTTATGGTACATAGATGTGTTGTGAGTTGGAAAGCAACTCTACAGCATGTTGTTGCATTGTCTACTACAGAGGCGGAGTATATGGAGCTTACGGAAGCTGTTAAGGAAAGCATTTGGCTTAAAGGTCTACTAATCGAGCTGGGAATAAACTAATGTCAGTGGTTGTGAATTGTGATAATCAATGTGAAATTCATCTCTAAAGAAATGCTATGTTTCATGAGAGGACGAAGCATATCAACGTGAGGTATCACTTCATCAGGGAGATCGTAGAATCTAAAGAGATTGAAGTGACAAAGGTAGGCACAGAGGATAATGCAGCTGACGCATTTACAAAGGTAGTTCCATGTCCAAAGTTCAAGTATTGCATGGAGATACTTGGTGTTGGGGCTAACTAGTCGTGTCCTAAGGTGGAAATTGTTAGCTTTAGTTTACAATTCTAGTTAATACACGATTGTGTTTCTTTCCTTATGTAATGTAAGTGTGTCGAGTGGGCTTGGCCCGAGTTTTTAACCGACCCCCTCACCGTATAAAAGGAGGTGAGGGGGTGATGCACAAGACACACCGCATCTTTTATTTTTTCCTGTAACCGATCGTTGGTATAATAAAGTAATCTTGTGGTTACCTTTGTGTTGTGTCGTTTTCTGGGTTTCATTCGTTGCATCTCTGCGACCTTCTTTACAGTGATCTAGGGTTTCGCATATCGATCTTCGGGGTTGTTGGGTTAACGATTCCAACACTTTTCTTTCTCATGCTGTGTCCTTGATCTTTGTATGTTTCCTTATTTGTCTTCAACCCTACTATATGTGGTAGTTTAATCTTTTTTCTTAGTTGGGTTGTATCTTGCTATGCTTGCTTTGTACTTGCTCTGTGATTTATGTTGTACCCTGTTTTATGGGCTGATTCTTATTTTGGTTGCTTGGATTCTATTGCATTCTTGGCTTTCATGCTGGCATGGTTGCTTCTTCTTGGTAAACTTGTGTTTCTCAAGTTTCTTTTTCTGGATCTATGATCTTTTATTATAGAACCTTATGTGTCGTTGTCTTTCAGATTATGTTTTCTGATATCTGTTTTTTTAGTACCTTAGTGGTTCTTGCGTGTCTCGTGTCTTTATCAGAATGTGTATTTTGATTTATGTCTTGTTGAAGAATCTTGTGATTTCTAATTTCCTTCTTCTTAAGAATATTGTGATTCTTTGTCTTTCATGAGTATGTATACTGATTGTTTTTATTGAGTTTGCTTGTTTTTTTTCTTATGCTCGTTCTTGTCTTTTTATCTAAAAAAGGACTTGAACTGTGACGTCTATGTGTGTGTGTATTGCAGGATTGGTTGTCTTTGTGGTGTTTCTTTTTCCTTTGTCATATAACCTGTTTTCAGGACTGTCTATTTGATATTTCTCTTGTATGACTTTGTTATGTTTTGGTGTGTCTGTTGTTTGTTTTTGTGCTCCTTTTTTGTTTCATGGTTTGTTTGGTTCTCGTCTCTTTTCCAATTAGGAAAGGGCTTGAAGTATGCTTGTTAGGTGGTCTGTTGTTGTAGTTTCTTGTTGTGGTTTGTTGCAGGTGAGACTTTGAACCCTTTTGTTTTTTTTTCGGCTGCTCTGGACTTATGATGCTCTGGTCTTATGATGCTCAGGGAGTTCTTTGCCTCGTTCTTGTTTCTAATTTTTTGGTTATGCATGTTGTTAAAACCATTTTTCTTTCTAGAAATAAAGAGAAATTGGTTTTGTTTATTAATTACTCAAAATTTATAAATAAAAGAAATTCTGATGCACATCTGTAATAAGTTATGCAGTCTGTTGTGTCTTTATTTGTCTATTTTCTGAATTAAGTTAGTTTGAGAGGGGATGTTGGAAGCTTCAAACTAACGCATGCGTCTTTATCCCTTGTATAATCTGCTTAACTTTAAAAGTTAGGCAGTCATTATGTTTTTTCAGATATCGTTATGTCCGATGTCTAATACCCTTGTTCAGTTTGAGGTAGGGTGTCATAAATATACAAACTTCCATGTGTATTTGTTGTATATTGTATAGGAACCATTCTTGTACAATCTTTCATTATTTGGTGTTGTTTCTAGCAGGTTTGTATCTCAAAGGGCTAATGTGAAAAATGGTGTCCCTATATAGCATATGTGTTACCGTTGGGGCTTATAAACGTTGGATCTTAACTCTCTCTGTGGCACTCTCTCTCTCTCTGGATAAAAAAGATCGGTGTTCATTTGAGTTGATATAGTTGTATCAATCTCATCTTATATTATCTATTGTATTACTAATACTTTTTGGTTAAGACTTGTTCTTGATGCGTTTGACCTTCTTCATATCATTTCTATTTGAGTGTTGAGTGATTTATGTAGTGAGGAGGTCGGATCAACCTAGTTGGGACGACCTATATTTTTCTTTTGTATTGTAGATTAGCACCCGTTTGGGGACTAATCATTTGTACCTTCGTTTTATTAATAAATATCACAAAGGGGGGTTGGTTGTGTGATAAACAAGATCTTCATTGTATTAGTTTTGAGTATTTCAACACCCCGAAACCCAATTCAAAGTACCACAATAACAACCATAAAAAGAATTCATCGAAAAAGAAAAAGAGCGGCAAAAGAATCCTCCACCCCGCGGTTGATTTGGACGCGGACGATGAAAATATCGAAGATGAAGACGATGTCGTAATGTGGGAGCTCCAACTCAAAGTGTCATACGTTGGGCACGTGACTAGGAGAAATTATTGTGTGAGTGCTGGGTTGAGGTGTCAGAGAACTGTGATATTGGGAATGATTAAAACGAGGAATGCTTTTGGGAGCAAATTCTTAAGGATTTCAACAAAAGTGCAACTAACGTTGTTCGTACCAAGAATACGCTAACAAGGAAGTGGAATTGGATACACCCGGATTGTAAAAAAATTCACGTTATTTGGAAGCGAATAATTCATTAAAAGCGGAGAAAATGACGGTGATGTTTTGGATGTTGCGAAGGCTGAATATTCGGCTTGAGGGAAAATGTTTGTTTTCGAACACGCGTGGCCAAATTGGGACGCATTGGATCACTTTGACCCGAATGATCAAAAGGAAATATTCAGCCATGATGCTCGTCCTCGAGCATCCGGTAAAACTCGACCCATCAAGAAAACTAAATCGAAAACAACTGAAAGCAGCGGAGGAAGTGGTTCTGGGTCTATGAAGGATGTTTTAAATGACCAATCACTCCTGAAGATCCAAGCCGGTAAATCGGCGTACGAGGCAAAGAAAGCAAAAGAATTGTCGACAACAGAGCTAAACGAGTTTTAGTTTCTCACGATTAATCCCGACGATTTGCCTGAACTAAAGACGTCAGTTATCTGAAAAAAAGCAAGAACGAATAATGATGAAATATAATTACTAAAAATAATTTGTGATGTTTTTAATTTTCGTAATTTCTTTTATGTCTTTCAATTTTGCATTGTATTTTTATTTTCGTATTGTATTTCTAATTATGTATTTGTAATTTTTATTTTAATGAACTAAATATTAATTTGTGTGAAAAAAAAATTATAATTGAATAGGGCTTAAATGTAAATTAGAGAGAAATGCTATAAGTAACTGAGTATTTTTTTATATTGTGTAAATAAAATTACACTAAATGACATGAATTGAGACTCAAACGAAGAAGCTACGGCTCTTCATCATACTCTTTACTCTAAACAAGAAAAATACTTTCACGTATGAAAATATGTTGTGAGATATATGTAAAGTAATTATGATTCTAAAAAAAAAAAATACTTTCATGTTTTCTAACTAAATGGTTCTCAGTTCAAATTAATTGGCTTAACTCAATTGACCACTAAGGTTTTAATAAGTAGATTTTAGGAGGAGGTTCCTGGAGGTGTTGGTCTTTGGGTTCAAGACCTACCAAGAGCCTCTCATACGAAGCGGATAAAGAATTTAACATAATTAAGCGAGTGTTCAAAGAAAACATCCCACTAACCACTAACACTTGCCGTCCTAAAAAAATTAATAATAAAAAAATGGTTCTCAGTTCAAATACTAGTTAAAACATTGAATTTTGCTACATCCACAGAGGATTTACAAACAAACACCCACAAAGAGGATGTGTGATGTTTTAATTGAGTGAGTAAAAAGGAGAGAGAGAAATTATGTAAAATCTTACCAATTAATACATGACACGTGGTGTTTGTCGATGTTTCTTTGTAAATCCTTTGTGGATGTAGCAAACCTTTAAAACATAATAATGAAACAAATTACACAAAACCTTTAATGGACCAGAAGACCACAAATGCCTTGGGCCATCCATCAATCTTGTCTTAAAATAGTGTGTTCTAATATGAAACTCGAACGTTTTAATTGCATCATTTCTGGTTGTGCTAGTGCCTAATAGTTTGTCTCTTCTGCCAAGTATTTATTGGATGGTCGTTCGTTGTTTACTGGAGGTCGTTTAACGCGTTGGAATAATTTTGTTCCAATAAAGGTGAACATTCTTTTTTGGAGAATAGCTTTGCCCCGGATTCCCACTAAAGATAACTTAGTGTCTCACTGAATTGTTTTAAAATCGAGTTTATGTCCCGTGTGTTCTACTTCCATTGAGACGGCAGAGCATATTTATGTCGATTGAATTGAGCTTCGTGATATCTGAAGCAACATTAGTAAGTGGTGGAACGTCCCTATCCCTTCTTCCGTAACAGTTGATTATCTAATTAAGTGGGCGGATCACTCTAATCTCTTTGTTATGCAACGACAATTTTTTGATGGAGTTATTTGAATGAAGTTATTTGAATGACTTTTTGGGTTTTGTCGAATTTTCGCAATTTTTTTCTTTTTGATTCGGTGAAGCCTCGGAAGTCCAATATTTTTTATAGCATAGTTTATAGATCCTTTTTTTGGCTATGTAACCGGCGAAAGAATTGTAAGATGTGTTGAGGATTTGGTTATAAAATCCCGCTATTACTTGTAATATGTAACTTTTTCTCTATTTGATTGCCTGTTTTTATATATGAATTTGTGCTGTTAAAAAGAAAGATAGAAAACCCACCGAGCAATGCATGTTACTAATTTGATGTGTGTAAAAACATAAATACCGAATGACTTGTGTCTACTTTTTTTTGGAAACGGCAAATAATTAAACGGAAGCCTACTCGCAATATTTCAACGAGCACCCCGAGTTCGAGCTCCGCATAGCGGGCAAACCCAGCCCCCAAAGAGGTTTCCAGGGAGAATTCCCCACGTGTGCCCGTGTGAGGTATGAGTTAAATTTATGCATAATGCGACGACCATAAAGATCGAACCCACAACCTGCAGCCCACAGTGGATGTAAACCCAGTGCATCACGCCAACTGGGCTGGAGGTCATTTGCGACTTGTGTCTACTATCTAGTGTTATCTTTATGAGCTAGCTTATTTTGTCAATAAAGGTATTTTTATGGTAAAAGCTATATATTAACCACGTATTTTCTATTTTATCCACGATTATCCAATGAACTCAAAAAAAATACCAGATTACCCATTATAACTTGTTTGACTGTTCCAGATTCTACCCTAAAATCGAATGGCCTCCACGTCACTGCCATGTAGGATCCACTTAAGCAATTTTGTACATATTATCAGCTACATGTCATTGCTTTATCAAGGATATGGAGGTGGTGGTGGTTATGAATCGATTTGTGTTCAGATTGCAAAAGTGGAGCAAAGGAAATCAAAAGGAGAAGGTTAACAACATGGTTTTGTTCGATAAGGCTACCTATGACTAGGGTGGGAATCAGGTCGGGTTGGTCGGGTTCGGGTTATTCGGGTCGGGTTGAATTCGGGTTGAGGGTAAAAATATTTTACCCGAACCCGACCCGAGTTGAACTCGGGTTAGTCGGGTTCGGGTCTATTCGGGCTAGGTCTATTCGTGTCGGGTCTATTCGGGTTCGGGTCAACCCGACTACACTCCTTCCATTTTATCTGACATACTAAAAGTATTTGTTTATGCTTTTTACCAATCTTGTTATCATTACCATAAATAACCTAGATATTATGTACATTTTTCTCTTATCCAATGAGTCAAATTTTGTTAAAGCCCTTGTAGTATAATAATCTTCGACTTCTATGCAGATCAATGGATCATTGGCACGCAAGGCAATCAAGGATTTGATGGCACGAGGTGCAATCAGGTTGGTGTCTGTTCACTCTAGCCAGCAAATCTTCAACAAGGCCACCAACACTTAAGAATCAATGTTTGTCAAGGCATGGTTATCTAGTTTCTGCTCTAGTTTTTGTTTATTGTAACTGTTAAGAGACTTCTTTCGTAATTTGGTCTTTCATTAATCTGTTACTATGATTAAGGTTGAATTTCAAGAGGTTGCATTGAATTTTAAATGTTTATGGTCTCTGTTTTAGTTGCTTGTTAACGGGTCAAAATTAAGGATATGGAGCGAACCATATCACGTTTATGAATTGGTTTGTGTTCAGAGTGCAGTGGATATGGAGGTGGTGATGGTGGTTACATGTTGAGAAAGTAGCAGGTCACCAAATTAGGTATATTAAAACATTATTTGAAAGTTCATGGGTGGATCTAGTATTTTCTTGAGTTTGTTGGGTAATTATGGACAATACAAAAAGTACGTAGAGATGGAAGTAGGTGTAAAAAACCCACAACCTATGGGTACCCGCACAAAAATGGGTGGATAATTTCGTCTATTTGTACCCACGGGTATTGGTACGGGTGAAAACTTATACCCATTGGTGGGTGGCGGGTGGGTGACGGGTAAAGTATATTCATCACAGGTAAATTCACGATACCCATTTAAAATACCCACGGGTATACCTGTTAAAATACCCGTAGGTATACCTATTAAAATACCATATGTGTACTCATTAACCCATTTAAATTAAACAATATTTATGATATTATAAATATATATTTAATAATTATCAATTTTCAATAAAAAAAACACAAGAAACTAAAAGTTTGTTGGTGTCTCGAGACTAAAAAGAGAATATGAAGGATCCAACAATCAAATATATATTTATGTCTAATCCACTTCCCAGTTCCTCATTTGTGTTAAGAAATAACAGTTCTTCCATAGTCATACACGATTCACATATACAATATACTTGTTAAGTCTTTTGCGAACTTGAGACATATGTTTACGTCTTTTGTGAACGTGATACTTAGGATAAATGATTGGTGTCTCATTACTCATTTTAATTGCTAGTTTACATATATATCAAGGTTTTGTGATTTTGTTTTAATGCATTAACCCATGAGTTTACTCACGGGTAACAAATACCCACGGGTATGGATATGGGTAGAAATTTATACCCACTATTGGGTGACGGGTGGGTGATAGGTTTAAAAAAAATCTATATAAGTAGGTGACGGGTTTGATATACCTGTATCCATTACCCACGAGTATGCAAGTTTTCCATAGTTTTGGGTTCAAATTTTGGTAAAGCATAAAATTTTAAAAGAAAAAAAAAATTTAGGTGTGAGGATGTTTTCTAACTAAATGGTTCTCGGTTTAAATACTCGTTAAACATTATAACGAAACAAATTACACAAACCTTTAATGGACCCGTAAGACCATAAATGCCTTGGGCCATCCATCAATCCTATCTTAAAAATCCAATCTTAAAATAGTGTGTTCTAACTAATATGAAACTCGAACGTTTTAATTGCATCATTTCTGGTTGTGCTAGTGCCTAATAGTTCGTAGTCAAGTGCATCTACCAAAAGGTTTACCAGTAAGTCTCGCCATGAACACGTTGCGTCGAAAACATGTAAAGCAGAATGCGCCTTGAGCCTTTTGCCTTAAAAGTACCATTTCTTTAAGTTTTCTGTTTTCTTTTCTGAACGACAGCTTTTTTTTCACGCCCTACACCATTAATCTTGTGATTTCGGCGATGCTTGAACCCATAATTTCTAGGTTGACGGGTAACTCACATATCAATAGACTAAAAGCCTCGTGTCTTTAAGCTTTTTATAATTACGGACATTTTCATGAGAGTCAAATTCCGCAATAGAACCATCAAAAAGTTCCTACGAAGTACAAAAAGTTTGACACGCGTGACACCGAGTAATGTATAACATGGCCCTATGGCAAACCATGATGTTGGGACATGAAAAAGTTCCAACAAATTACATACAGCAGATATTTTGTCAGATGTTATGCGAGCTTTCCCTTGAGCAGCGCAAGACAACAAGCTATCGTGTGGCCGTGTGGGCTATAATTCATGCTCGAAGTAGAGGTTCACCGAAAGTTGTACATCAGACTCATTATGTCCAGATAACAAACTTTGTACCTGATCTGCTCTGGTACAGAGTGTGAGCAAGTTATCGCAAATTTTGTTTTAGGTCGGTAGCTTTTCAAATAGTGCTACTGTACTATTGACAAAACTATTATCGCGTATAGTATGTATCTCTGGAATCTGGATCTCAAAAACAAAAACGGTTCTAAACTGAAAGCATGTCCAGAAATATTTATAAAATGGAAAAATGACTCCGTCGGAGACAAACCCTGACCTATCAGAAATGGTTCATCCTTATCCGCCACGAAGGTTAAGACTGGACCGCACTAACCTATATCAGACTCGATCTTTCCCCACCGAGACGGACCACATAAGACCAGGCCCGGACCATGCCAAATGTAGTCCTAGATTTCTAGAGGTCCAAAGCAAACCAGCAACTTCACACTCATTTAAGTGGCGTCTTTTCATCCCCAACTGCCATATGACTAGTAATATACATGTGAGATAAAATGCCGAATGGAATTACAGATACGACAATCGACATTACAAGCCAAGGAGTGTCACCATTACAAGCCAAGGAGTACTTTATCCAGCCTCGTGCGTTTGTCACAGCCAATAGCTACGTGTTGCAACTTTAATTGCAAAAGGTATTACAAGACAACACACTGGCTGGACCAGAAAGCGAGATGTGCTAGAAGATGGACAATGTTAAATGAATGACAACCCTCACCGTTCATAAAATCAACACCCCACCCCCCAACACACCCAACCAAAAGAAAATGACCCAAGATATATGCAATTCTAGTTTGACTATTGCGATGCATCTGTAAAACTAATCCAAGATTAGACGAGAAAACATGTAAAAAATCACAAAAGGCGGAATCTCGAATCTTGAAACTTATAAAGATTAATGCTTTAGGATCTGGGCATAATCAAGATTTCTTTCTCATTTCATACCAAAGAATTGCATAAGTAAACAGAATGAATTTAATATCTCTAGAAACCTCGTCTTTTCATTTGCTCAAAATCGGGGTCTAAATGCAAAAAATTATGCGATCCCTCTACTGTTTTTCGCTTCCTAACATCTGGCACAAAATCCTCAACTTCTTTAGCCTCTGAATTTAAAGGAAAAAAAGAAAACTCTCTACTTCTTGGACCCGAGTCAACATTATCAACAAAAGTCGACTCTTTTCCACTACTTGAACTAAGACCCAATCTTAAGGATAAATCACATTCTGCAATTTCGGGTCGAGCTTCTATCTTTGAAACATTATCATCTATATCAAATGGGAACAATCTCTCGGGTCTTTCGGGACCCCTTTGAGAACAAGAAGGAAGAGACTCATGGGATGCCTGAAAAACCGGTCTGCCAACGATTATATTATTCGGGTTATGGTGAGAACCCTGAAATCCCATTTGGGGTGCTTGAGGTTGAAAATGGAAACCATGGTATAGCGGGTAAATCGCGGAAGGTCTATTATCAAAGGAAATCATTTGTCTAGGTCTATTTTCAAACGAGGGAGGATGAAAAGAGGTACCAGGAGGAGTACCCCTAAAACTCGGTCTCATATGGTTACTTGTTTCTGAAACTATACGTGTGCGATCTCCACCATCTGGTCTTTGAGCATTTGGTGCGTTATGACTTCGAACATTAGGACCAGAATCTTGGTTTCTTGGACTTAAGTAGCTTCTTGTATTAGTGTTTCGTTGGCTTCTTGATGATTTTACAGGGACACATCCCAAATTAAGGGCAGCTGAACATCATAACAACACAAATCGCCCGACATAAACTAAAGTCCCACTTCCAAAATGAGAATTTTATAAAACAGGATTGTGAAAATAGTGTTACCTTCAACACAAGGGGGCAACAACTCAGCAGTTTCCAAGGTCTCGTCCTTCCTAATTATGGTATCAATGGCATCATTCAAACGATCCCATAACGTTTCAGGGTCTAAGTACTCAGCCTAATCAACATAAGTTTCAAACATAAAAAAACCATCTATTTAACATTAAACTACACTATTAACAGCAACAAAAGGACAGAACATAAGTACCTCGGAATTAGCTTTTGAATACATAATCTCCTCAGATTTCAACACAACAACAGGCAGCTTCTCTTGCCATTCTCTATTCTTCTTAGTACCCGGAGTATGATTATCGTGTACAAGTCTAAAACACATAATCAAACAAAAGTACGCATTATTTCAAAACCCAATAAAGATCACAACTTTACATACTAAAACAACATAACAACAACGATACTGAATCCCGTCAGGAGCGGGGTACCGACAGGTAAGATGTAGACAGCCGTACCTCTACCCAAGGTTAGACAGACTACTTCTGGAATGTATAAAGATTACCTAAAAATCTGTTGAATGATGGAGCCTCTAAGGGGTTGGTGTCTATCACTATGCCAAGATCTTTTCACACATTCAAATGGTCTTGGTCCAGGCCTAGGCATCTTCACCTACAAAACGAAAAAGATAGTTTTTTTCTTTTTGGAAATTGAAGATAAAGATGAGCAAAAATTGCTACATGGGTATGAAAACTGAAGTGGGTATAACCCGAAATTGACTAAAAAAAAAATTTGAAAAGAAAAAGATATATATTTTCTTTATTAAAACCCTAAAGATAGAGTGTAGTGGGGGAAGATGGTGAAAGATGCTTCCCCTTTTGAACAAGTTAATGGGTGGTCAATAATTGAATTTGTGAAACATTAAATGAAAACCCACCCTCACAAATATACATATAGAATGCTTTCAGGGGGACAAGGTTGAAAATGGTGGGGATTCTAGTCTTACAAGATCAACAAGTAGCCAAAAGTTTGTATTGTTTTATACTTTGTTATCTAGCTATCAGCTACGAGCTTCACATTTCTAATCTTTTATTTCTAAAACGTTGCTTTCAATAACTGATAATGTTATGGAAAGCAGCGTTTAGGTAGATCGAGCGGTCCACTATAGAGAGAACCTAACAATATTAGGGCCGCTAAAAAGATGGTTCATCCATAGTGGAAACCAAATCATATTCGTTAAGTCATAATCCAAACCAGTTAAGGTATGCACATGGGCGATAGAACTTGTGATTTGCTTAATTAAGTTTTGAAGATTCTTAAGGTGCCTAAGATTACTTGTACAACATGTTTATACCATCTATATCAGAGTAAAATAACTTCTTTTATATAACTAGTTCAAAACTGTGCAATCCAAAGCTCTGGCGCAATTCAACTTGTTTACTCCCCTAGCTAGATAAACGGAGAAGGATCCATGTTCAGGTGACCCGGTAAAGTTGAACTGTATTTGCTTTAATGCATACAGCCTAACGGTACTCTCATGGCCGTTTCCAAGCCAACGCAAGATGATATATACTGAGCCCCCCTTAGCTATATCAATTGGGGTAATGAAGTGTGGAAGGTAGGTTATGAATGGTCAGGCATAATCAAGGTAACATCAAAAGCTTTCCATATGACATGTCAATTTTTGACATTTAATATGGAAGAAGGAATCTTTTTAGAGAGAGTATTATTTATTTTAGTAAAGTTTTGTTCAAATCAGAAAGTGATGTTACTTGAATTATTTTCATGAGAAACTGTACAGTGAAAGTGGTTCTTCAGCTGATTATGGACTTATGGTACAATCATCGGCCCTACAATAATGGCGTAATAATTTTTGGTGTTAAAACGTTACAGTTATGTTGTTGGTTAACTTCTTTTACTACTTGTGTTATGACTTCCGAATCGAATGCACTTTCATAAGACATGGATTAGGTCAGGTTTTATGAGTTGTACAGTTGTACTTATTCCGCGTACAATGATTTCATTTTACATTTTTCTAAACACAGATAAAAAAAGAGTACATTACTTATAATCGACAAGAAGCCTCGAATCCCTACCCTTAAATCAATCCCAAAACTTCTAACCAAACACCCTTATCACTAAAAAGATCAGATGGTACAACCGCAAGTCAAACATGTAAGACTACTGAAAGTAGATTAGCAAATTACTAGCAAGCCTAAAATTAACTAACTGATCCATACTTAAGGAAAACCTTTACATTGACTAAACTAATGACTCGGCTACATGCCTCCGTTAATATTTTTGGTTATCATGAAAAAAATCACTTGATTTTGTTGCAGTTTTACAATCTTCTGGTTTTGAATTTATTCGCATGCAACAACCAATTTCCTCTCCTTTATGCAGTTTCGTCTTTTAAAAAGCTGTCACGGGTCGAGTTTTTGCATGGATGTTCTCTATGAAGCCGTCTAGGATGTTCTCTAAGACATTTTGCTTTCGGTTTTTGAGTCATCTATTATCAGGGTTTCAATCTAAACCTGTTTTCAGCACACAAAAATGGGACAGAATAAGTTCTCAAAATCTTGAAAAAATTTGTTTTATGCAATTCAAGATTCTTATTGGTTTCTTATTTGTAACTTATGTAGTTCACTAGGAAAAGGTTTATGCTTTAGCACTTTTCGATTTCGATATAATCGTACTAATATACTATGACAGTATGACACAATTCTTACAGATATGCATAGCAGATAAGAAAATGTTAAAATTAACCTTTTGGATGTGAGCTAATGAAAGAAACGCCTCCGACAACGATAAGAACCAAGTTCTTCGTACTCAGCTTTAGTGACGCACATTGCATCAAAATCAGGGCTAGATGCCAATAGTGATCCCCCTCGCCAGGCGCCTAACATGGGCCTGCGCATACAAAAAGAAAGCTTTTTCCCATAAGTTACTTTAGTGGGAAAATCATATAAGAAAACAGTGAATCTTATATAAGAATGAGAGTAGTACTCTTCTTGTGTTGTTATTTTCACTTGGTACACATCTAGAACAAGAGGACGCAGCTCACTTTCTCTGTAAGCAAATGACCGAATCAAATTTTATCCCCAATGAAGTTCACAAAACAGATTTGAGGGTGAAAATGAAACTTACAGCCTTTTGGTAAAACCAGGAAATAAGGTACTTCCGCCAGTCAATATTATACTGCAAAATAACTTCGCCTTAGAACAACTCATACAAACAAACAAACAACAGCTAACCAAAAAAAATTCAGCACCCCGTCCCAGTACGAAGCGATATTCAGAGGACCCGTGTCACATTCTTATTCTCCTATCACATAATGGAACCCACAAAAAGAAAGCATATACCGTATTACCTAAGACAGTTGACATTTACCACATAAAACAATGCCACTTTCTTAATCAATACCTTTCATACAGCACAGGATGAAGATGAGGATGGCACGAATTGACAGCTCGGACAATACACTCCGCCAATCCAGCTTGGTTCATTCCTGTATAATATTCATAAATTCAATTAATAAGAAAGAAAAAAAAATAGATAAGATACCTTATATTATCTTTTTAGTGTACAATAAAACATATCAGATGAACACACACCTAGATCAGCTGGACGAAATATCATCTCAGGGACAAGAAACCGCTCATTGGTCAAGCTGAATTCCTGTGTCACAATACATAATACATACTAAGTGATTTCATTCGTAAAAGGGCCAACTTTTATAACGAGATGTAGAAAACGAATTACATTTTTTGTGAGATCAACTTTGTTCCTTTCTGGTGGTTTGTTTGTAACTTCTGTTTGATCTGCGTGATCAGTTCCTTCAGGATGTGGAAGTTCACCATCCTCAGATAACTTGAGATACTTTTGCGCTTCCTCGGGGTCTTTTACATACCCCTTTGTATGCGTGATACCATCAGGAAGTACATATGTGCACTTGAAGTGATTGTCGTTTCCACGTCTCCTGTAAATGACATAACAAGATGAGAAGATACGAGGATGAAGAAACTGCATACTTATTAGATCAAAATAGGACAGTATGAAACATATAACATGTCATTACTTGTTTCATACCATATTCATGAGTAATTGCTCAATATGATAAGATATTACATCTTTAAGAGGGTGTTTAAATGTGTGTTTTGAAAGTACTAATGTTACACTCGAAGACCAGAATACGATCAATGTGATAAAACATCTTATCTGATAATCAAATAAAATAACATTTCATGATAACGATAAAAAGAAGTAACCGACAGAAGTAAAAAATAGATAGAAGCGTAGGCAAACTACTGGTATATACCCCATTCCATTATACCATTGAATCATCATAAACATAAGGGTAGAATAACGGTATACATGTACTTATATAACACACATTCAAACGGTATTCAAGATTTCCTACTTGTAGAAAATGCTAAATTAAGAAAACAAGTTGTCAAATAAATCTATAAAAATTGAAGTGTTGCCATCAATTTTGAGATATAAATTAATCAGTTCGACATAAAGACTCGCACCTTTCTTGGGAAGTAACTCAAGTTGTCACATGCTGCTATTAAAAAGTAACACCGAAGGGCTAACAACTAAATCACCTACTGTTGTATAAAAAGTTAAAAACACAATGCAGAAGATACTTTTATTTTGCCAAATAACTTAACCAAAAAAAACTCGAGTGAAGTTAGGATGTGTTTAGGTAAAGCTTACAAGCACCTGATCATCCTAAGCCTAGTGTGTTTTCAAACAAGGTAAGCTGTTTTGAGTGTCTGTATGGAGCCAAACAGCATAAGCTTATTAGCTTTTCTAAAGTTGTTTTTGACTAGATCCTCCCTACTAGTTTTTTGCCTTATTTTGCAAGCTCTTATGCTTAAGTACAATTTTAGGCCCAGCTTACCGTTACCTCTTTGTTCTTCTACGTCACGAGACGTGTTTATCCTTGGTCATTTTACCATTTCTACACTTTACTACCGCATAAGTTACTAAAAACTATATTCCGCGTTGGAGTATTGTGTGTTAATAATGCATAAGCTAATAAGCAATCTTATCATACATACCTAGCGATCTGCAAATTGCAGGAAACTTCATCCGAAACAAAACACACCTTCTCCTTTATTTTATCCATCAATTTGACATCAAAACTCAAATAGTAGTCTTTTTTGGGATGTATGCCAAGAGAAATGCTACTCCTTCGGGTTTGAGTAAGCTTATTGCAAGGAACAAATGCAGGACAGTGTTTAAATTTGTTTATCACCTTATTCCAAATAAGCAACATCTTATTAAGATAGCTTATATAAGCATCAAGCGCAATTTTTGGCTCCCTAACACTAAAAATCGCTTATTAAATGTTTAAAACGTGGCATACTTGTTTAAATTAGCAATATGATCGACATACTTTCAAATTCGTCTCATTAGGATTAATTTTGCAGACATGACCTGTGCATTTTGGTAATTCTGTGGATGCTAACAGATCAGCAGAAATTATCATATTTAGACAAACTTGAAAGTCAGCCATATCCATAATTAAATAAAAATAAGCTTTTCACAGTGATACATCAAAGTGACCGTGTTTATCATTTATTGACTTTACCCTGCATCTTTATATAGGATATGATCCAACACCTAGCGAAAACTCCAACACTAATGAACACGTCCTAAATAACAAATTAAGCTACTAAATAACAAAAATTAAGCTACTACTACTTCTAGCTATTTCAAACATAGCCAATATAACTGAAGAATTAAACAATTAAAAAGCATCATACCTAGCAATCCTATAACTTGGAAGTATGTCCACCATATTGATAGTTAAAAAAAAAGTCAGCTTTTTGCAAAGGCGCATCAAAGTGACCCAGTTTTTATTTATATACTTTACCCTACATCTTTATATAATATATGATCTAATACCTAACCACCCTAATTGCCCAGCGGTAAGTCGCCTATAGAGGTCTCAAGTGCAAGCCTCACTAGGTACACATCTTAGGTTTAGGGTGGCGAAGGAAAGGGTCGCATACAGTCACAGGGATACCCGGTACGGCCGATTACATCTGAGTGAAATATATGCCCTCTCCGGGTAGCATACACAAGAGAAAACTCGTCCACTTATCCGTATAAGATCTAGGAAACCTTTGTTTTAAAATGCGTTTGATAACGCAAGTGTATATGTGATTATAAAGTGTAAAATGACATGACAGCTACATGGTAACACTTCTTTTATTAGTGTTTCAAAACCATATAATGCTAAAACATCATAATCTAAATTAAAAATCATGAAAGCTATACGTGTTTACCTATATATGATCCAAGAAACCTAATTACATCATGGTTATGTTTGGCCAAGCTTGCAGTTTTATTTATAAAATTGTTTGCTAAAGTATGCGTGTCTACGATTATACAATGTAGAATCATGAAAGCTATACGCAAACACTAAATGCCTCTTTCATTCACAATTCAAGACTGTATAAACTTTAAACGAATGCATTATATTCTGAACCCTAAAAACAATATACTCTAAATGCTCCTTAAACACTCCAAAAAGCTAGTCGCCAAACATAGCCTATAAGAAAACACAAACAAGAATATTACATTTAGGCATGGGTAAACCTCGTCCGGGTTACCTATTTTTATAAGTCACTAAGCACTATCTTCCGCATTATGTCTTTAAATACATAAGCACAAACCTAGCAATCCTCAAATCCCTCGCAGGTTCTAATTAGGCCCGCAAATCCATATTATAACATACCCATGAACCCAAATTTCTCAAAAACAATCTCGTCCATGTTTCGCGAAATGGATTCCAAACTGAACATGGGCTCCGTCAGGAAGAGGGACGAGTGGTGTGTGCTGAGGTTGAGAGTGTCGAAGATGTGGGCCCACATGGTGGATTGGAGATCTGGGTTGATGAGATGGTCTCCGTCGAAGCCAAAGTGTTAAAGAAACAATCTCGTCTACCTAGTACTCCTAAAATGACTAACCATGTAAGTTACAAACACTATCATTCAGCACTACGTCTTAAATGCATAAGCTAATAAGCAATCTTATCATACATACCTAGCAATCCTTAAACGCTAAAAACAACTTATTATAAACGCGAAAGGCATTATACCAAGATTAACAAAAACAACATACCTAGCAATCCTCAAATCGCGCGCAACATCACCCGACACAAAACAAAGCTTCTCTTTGACCTCATCCATCAAAAACGTCTCATCCATCACATTCACACTCCGATAACTGACAAGCTCCTTCAAATAATTCGTCAACGCCTTCCCTCCCAAATCCATCCTCTTCACCCCATAATTACACACCACGTCCTTCACAACCGGCACCACATGCCCAAAACTAAACCCAACGTCCACCACCAAACTACACCCGCTCTTCGCCACCACCTCATACGGCCTCTTACTCGCCTCATACAAATGCACCAAACTCGCCCCATCCGAAACAAACAACCCCATAAACCCAAATTTCTCAAAAACAATCTCATCCATGTTTCGCGAAACGGAGTCGAGAGTGAAGATAGGCTCTGTAAGTAAGAGGGAGGAGTGGTGTGGGGTGAAGCTGAGGGTGTCGAAGATGTGGGACCAGATGGTGGCTTGGAGGTCGGGGTTAACGAGGTGCCCCCGGTCGAAGGGGCGTTTGATGAGGGCGGAAGTGAGGTCGAGAGATGGGGAGAGGAGTTGGGAAGGGAGGAGGGGTTTTTTGTGGGAAGGGGGTTTTGCGGTGCAGTTTGGGAGGGTGAGAGATGGGGAGCGTTCGCCGGAGGTGCCGGCTTTTATGTAGCCGGCACCGTTGTCGAGTACGATGACTGTGGAGGGGGGTGGGGGCATTTTTTGTGTGGGGGGCTGGTGGGGGCCTGAGAGTGGTGACTGACTGAGGTCTTGGTGGGGGGGTTGGTTTTGTTTCTTTCGGGCTGGTTACTGGGTTTTATGAGGGTGAAGACCGGATCAAACCAAGAATCTGGTTCGAGCTGGTCTAACTGGATTAGATCGAACTCATATTATTCGGATCTTCGGTTCATACTTTTTTTAATGCTGAAACTAAACCGGTCTCGATCTGATTTAGAGGTATTTCTTGGTTCGGTTTTTTGTTTTGATTGCTAAACCATATCTAACTCGAAACTTGAATTTGCTATCCGGTTCGGTTTGGTTTTGGCAAAGCGTTCGGTTACTAGTTCAGTTTGATTATTTTTTATTCGATTTAGATTCGGATTTTGGTATATTTGATTTATTTGGGTTTTTTTTGGACACTCTTAATAATTTGATTTTTTTATATGATTAGAGTCAAACTTGATGTCCACCTTTATGTTTATGTTCTTGTTTCTTTAAGTTTACCAAAAAAAAATTGTGTATAAGCAAACTCTTCAAATTTATAACCTCTTTTAATGATCTAACAAAGAATATGAGCTTCTTTCAACTTATAACATAATAAACTTATATAAATCGAAAGGTTTAATTAAAGAAAAAAAAGTTTATCAGATATTGAAGGAAGTTTTTGGTCGAGGGTTATTCGAGAGAAAGATTTTTCGAACTTGATACAACTATGTCTTTCGGATTTCTATAAAGATGAAACAAACGTGTTAGCTTTGCCTTGTGTGTGTGACCTTAAGATAAAGCTTCAACGTGAAAATAAGTATATGGTAGTGCGAGGAGGCTTAAACTACTCCCTTTATTCATTCAGGAGAATTGAAAAAATACTTTGTGAGACAAGTCAAATAGGAGCCGTTCAAATTAACATTGCCCATGTCTTATCTTCACCATCTGACCGGTCATTGGTGAGTCGCCCATACCTCATCCCATCCACTCACACTTGATAACATCTTACTTCCACAGCCACAAAATTCCACACACACACAATTCATTTTTTTCAAAATTGGGTCTCAGGTAAGGCTTCGTCAGTCTAAGTATAAGGTTTTTCAATCCTTATCTCTAAAAGCATTTCTCTCTCAAAACCCAATCCATGATCCGACCTCTCTCATTTGATCTATCTTTCTCAGACCAAATACATCTAAACATGATATGGATGATAAGTGTATCTGATTCAAGATGGTGTTCAACATATAGAAGAAATGATCAAGTACGTTTTTGTTTACCTGTTCATTAGTTTTAGTTAAATTTTTAGGGGTTTTTTAATTTTTAATTTTTCTTTTGATTATTTGTTATGGGACTCAGTATACACTCTAGAAAACTTTTTTTCATATACATACTAACTGTTTGTTTTTATGAGTTGGTTAAAAATGGCTATTTATTTATTTTTCTTTGACATAGGGACATACTGATTCGTGAACCATCAACAAATCGTTGGATATTTTTATCAGTTAATAAATCCCGTTTTTAATCTTTTGTTTAAATTTTGTTTGACTTCCAACTGTGATTTCGATGTAGGTTTTTAATTTTCTTACTTCCTTTGATAAATCATGTGTGAATCCTGATATGTACTATCTTTGAATTATGTGTAGTATAATATATGCATACACACTTATTTTTTAATCTCAAATATTGATTTTTTTTTACCTAATTGAATGACCACGGGCTTTGGATTCAATATATTGATTACGCGAAGATTGTTAAATGTGGAGTCTTTCATTTTGATGACACCCATTCATATATCAATCTCTGATAGAGATTATTGCTCCATGAGTATGAGGCTAATTTTTGATGTACATGTTTTAATAATGATGTAATCGTTAAATAATATGAACATAACACACGGTTATGGTCGGTGTTATGAAGCACTCGAGCTAACGCGCCTTAACGTGCCTCGACCACCTGGAAATTAGACTCATATTCAATAACATTAGTTCGTGAGACAATATCAAAGGTACTAGAATTTTGTATGTTCCTGAACATTTGACCTATTACAATGATCAAATGAACATGATAATGTGTTTGATGTAAATTAGTAGCTATGTTTTGTAATATAATATTGATACCATGTGTCGACGCATTTCAAGAAAAGCTCTTCGGGGTTGCTGGATTGTTTGAATTGTAAAAGTCACGTCTATTGTTTTCTTACATGTGCATTACTATTTGCAGATCGTAATTATTGGTATATCGAATGTTGAGAAATCGATGTTACTCAACTCATATAGTAAGGTGTCATTTTTAATTTTCATAATATCGTATAAATTGAAATGGTATCCTTGCGTATGATCGAGTGTTTTGGATTTGCTAATTCAGTAATTCCTGTGTTTTCCTGCTAATTTTTATAAGCTCATGTAGATTTTTTTTTGTTAGGTTTACGTTGTAAAGGAGCCTTAACTTATTCGTTTTAGTTACACCGGGTGTTCTTTTAAGATGGGCTTATTAGCTAATGAGTTTTTTTTTGCATGCTACGAGTAGTCTTTATGTAGTATATGTGTACCGACAGTCGGGTGTTGCATTTGGGATTGTTTAAGCTGACCTTATTAAATCCCTTTTTCGGCCTAAATAGGTGCATATTCGTAGGTAATCAGGAGGCTTGACTACTTTCTGATTTGTTAGGATGATGGCGAAATTGAAGACGACCATGATGCTTTTATTGATGCTGCACTTATAACGAATTTGATACAACTACGAGTGTCGACTACCGAAAAACGAAGCTTCATGATTTCTTTGTTTATCCTCTCTTATGAACAGGTATCCATTTGTTTATATGCATATATATGCACTCTAAAAAATATCAGCATCCCATGTCGAGTATGGTTGGAACATACCTACACATTGCTCTCGGAAAGTATCGCTACTGGAAACCCTTCTAGCCATGTGTGCTACTCATTACATTTTGAATATGTGGTGTACTTGAATCTAACTGATTTCAATGACTCTTTAATTGTAGGCAGATAGAACATGCACGACTGATGTATTTGTCCATTATATTTTTTAGATCTACTAGTTCGAATATGTTACTTTTCCACATGGGGATAAAAGTTTCCATGGCGAACCTCTGATATGAGACTGCGCATGTGACAATCTAACATTTTCAGGTAGTAAATTATTTTCTCGTATATTATTTTAAAACTTATTTTTGTGTTGGTTGATGAACTCACAATTTACGGATTTAAATTTGGGCTTACGTGCATAATTTAACGTCCTTTACGACTAAACCGGAAACCCTAGGATTACGTATTTACGTTTTTGAACTCCGTTTTTGATGAGACAATTTTTATTAGATTCGTTTTGTGCCGTTGATTCATAATTTATAAAAACACTTTTCGGAAAACGACCCCAGGGCACGCAAATCGAGGAAACTAGAATCGAGGAGTACCCGTAAAATAATGGGGATGAGACAAGAATAAACTTGCCCCACCCCCACATGGGACGGCTAGCTTAATCCAACACATCAAGAGATGTGTCAAGCTTACATAGTAAGCTAAGACACTTGTCTTAGTTTACTTACAAACCACTAGCACCTCAAAACAACTCAAGCTTAAACCATCTACTCATTTTCCATCCATGCAAAACACACAATATCCTCTCTACTCCTTCACCATTTCTGTCCACTTTCACACATAAACACCCCATTTGATCTTGATTCAACCATAAATCATATGTTATTCATACATATGATGATACCCTTTTGAAGCTCTATTGATTGGTGGTGATTATAACATACAAAGAGAAGTTTCCTTGGTGTCTTGGGGCTGATTTTCCACAAAGAGTTTATAAAGATTGGTGATCTTGAAGTTGATATTGGTGTACCACAAGTTTTGTCCACAAAAGTCAAGCCTTGATCTTAACTTTCATAATCTTGGTTGGTAACAAGATCATCCTTCCCATTTCCTTGTTATTTTGTAAATGTAAATTGTATTTTCTTTCTTAATGTATATGTATATGATGATATATGATGATAAAAGTATTATGTGGGGATCATGTGTTGATAAACTTGGTTAAAAAGATTGAAAACTACATGTAAAAATGTTAAAATCATGCTTAAAATAGTTGGTTGTATAAAACAGTAAAGAACCTTATGATAAATTGTTAAAATGGCTTGGATAAATTAATATACAGTAAGATATGAGACTTGTACGCATGTGAGAGTTGGCCACTCAATGAAATCCATAAAATAAGTGAGATATGATCAAAATAATATTGAAGTTCAAATATGTATAGTCTGTTTTGGACGGACTGTTAGTGACATTTAGAGGTTGATTGAGCAGTAGCTAAAATGGAGATAATTGTAGCACTTATCATGTAGTTTGTGCTGCCCAAAAATGAGCTTCTATCTCTTTGTAGAAATCAAGATATGGTAAAAATGGTGAAAGTGAAATTCATAATCAGATTTGTAAAATAAAAGTATATAATATAAAATTAGCACTTAAGTAAAATTAATATAAAATGTATACCTAAAACCCACTAACTTATATATTACATATAAATAAGTATGAACTTTAATGAATAAATGTAACATTTTATAAAAATGGCAATTTGATAAGTTTTATAAGTTATATAACTATAAACATAAGTTTTACGTCTTTTCGGCTAAAACCGAAAGATTAACGTTTTCGTCAATTAAAACTTAGGCGGTCGGACCCGTCTAATGTAAACTTTTTATAACTCATATATTGATGTATAAGTACATGTTACAAGTAAAAACCGATAAAACCCGAGCTTTATAACATATGGACATTTACGGGCCAAATTAGCCTTATTGGACTATTAACCCAACTAATTTGGCTAAACACTAATGGACTTACTCATTGGGCTTAACCCACTTGGGCCCAACATGTGAGTATAGGGCTGATATTAAAAGTATAAAATGGGCTAATATAATGTAATGGGCTTATCATGGGCTTATTGGGCCTTAACATGTAAACAAATTAAACTAGTGAAACTAGTATAAAAATTTACCAACACATACCACTATAATGTTGAATAAAGATATACAATCCCACTTGATCATCATCATATTTATAAAATCATCATATATATACATAGATATTAATTTTATAAAGTCATTGGACAAAAGTCTAAGACCGAGTATTATTTATATAGGTTTCTGTGATCGAAGCACGCCCATCACCGATAATCCGCCTTTCATAATCAACGTGAGTTCATAGCCTCGCACTCTTTTAAATGTTTTATAAAATGTTCTGTAAACCCGCGAGGGAGATAACATGCTAGTTTTTGATAAAAATAGAACACAAGTAGTCCCGATGGTATGCTTAATGATATGGACCCGAATGTTGCTATGACCCACTAAATGAGATGAAATGGATTATTAGTAGTTAGGTTATGTCACTTAAAGTCCCATTAGCATGAATTGTGAACTACCGGGATTTGGTAGACGCTTATGCATATGATAGTACTATTTGGGGAAGATCACCCCAGTTCACGCCTTGACGGTTGATCCCCGTCGTACCACATTGATTGGTAAGCGAATTTATGTATGAGAAGATTTCCATAGCGTGATTTTTGTGACGACACACTAACTTAGATAGGAAAATTGTTTGCCTGGTTTGTGGCCCGTTGTTTGTGATAGTAAGGTAACAATGTCATGCGGCTAATAATAATCCAATGTAATCTAAATATCCGATATGATACGATGCAAATAATGGTAATACTGAAACTACGGTTTCATGGACGGTTTAAGATGTATGATTTGATTTATATATTGCCTGACTAGCAATACGAGGACTTACTTCTGATATTATACTTGTGTTCTGATTTCGATGATTGTTTTATATAACGGTTTTATTAAACTCTATGAATTCACTCGGCATTCGCTGATATGATTTTTGCATGTTTTTATCTCAGGTGCTTGAAGGTAATTTGGATGGAGATCGACTCTGATGGCCCACATAACAAAAAATTATTCATTCGATCTATGTTTTGTAAACTTTTATGACTGTGTAATTTGGGGACCTGTTGTAAACTTAAAAATTTTATTTCGAATGAATGTATGTTAAACCTTGAACAACCATTTTTATGCGTTGTCTGTGACTGGAGTTATTGTGCTATCCCGTAACACTCTATTGACTCTTCCGCTGTACCGATATGAAATTTGAGAGTGTTACAGTTTGGTACCAGAGCTCTCGTTATAGAGAACGAAAGATTTTTGAAAAACAAGGTTTTGAACAAAACTTTTCAAAATCTTTTAACTATACACATTTCTTAAAATGTTTGAAAAATCTTTTGACTATAACGGTGCCAAAGATCTCCGACATTACCAACAAGCCTTATTGAGAAGATATATATTTTGATATATATAATTTAATTTATATATGTATATATCGTGAATTCAGTATGTAACTGTTTAATAATTATTTTTATGCTAATACGAGATATATATAAATCCAGATTATCATGGCTGACCCTAATATTCCTGTAGAGAACCATGCTATTCCTGAACCTAATGTAGATGATAACCCTTATTTAGACTTAGTGGATTATGATGTAAATGAGGATATGTATGATGATTAGGAGGAACCATTTAAGGATCCCGAGCCCGAGGTAGGACTAGGAGATCAGATTGCTCCTCAGGTTGATGTTGTAGAGAATGAGAATGATAATGTTGGTATTGAGAATGATGATGAGATTGAGATAGATAATGTAGATAATGAGGATGACGACGAGGATGTCGAGGAGGAGATAGGTATAGACGATGAGGTTGATGGTGATGATGAGGCTGAGCTTATTTTCCCTTATGATGTAGCAGAGGGTGAGCCCTTACCCCCTCCAGTTGATTGGCCTGATTCTGAGTACGAGTTACTTAGAGATGAATTGTTATAATCGTCTGAGTCTGATTCTGAATCAGAGGATGATGAGGATGATGATGCACCTGATGGTACCGATGGGATTGCTACTCGTAGGCATGTGATTGGAGAGTCGTCTAGGGTTCAAGAGGCTACTCATATTGATGGTCTTGCACCTTAGGCCTTGAGACGTGATTTAGATGCTTCCCGTGTTCAGGGTAGTATGACATAGATTGGTTTAGGTGTTGTTCAGACTCATGTTGCTTATTTGGAGTCGAAAACTAAGGTTGGTGAGAAAGAGCAGGAATTGCTTAATTTGGATTTGACTGATGTAGAGTGTGGTTTGAATGAGGCGTTTAGGAGGTTATTTGTGTTGGAAAGTGGCGAGTTTGCTGCAATGAAGAAAAATGTGAATACTATGGAGATTCAGTTGAGTGTAGCTCGTGCGATGCGTGAGAAGGCTGAGAAAGAGTTGAATATATCTGTGGGCTGGAACAGTAGATTTTATATTGAGATGGTTGAAAGAGGAGTGATTCGTAAGCGCCCAGCTGAAGATGTGTCTTGTGATCGTCCGACGAAGATACCGAAGACGATGGATGATGGACCATCTGGCGGTTCTCAGTAGACCAGTCTATCTTTAGTAGTGACCTTTGTATCTTTTGTATCTTTTGTAACTTTGATTGAACCGACTTATTAGTTAGTAGATCTGGCACGAATTTTGGGCTTGTATAGTGCTAGAAACTTGGATGTGGAATGTAATTAAGACAATGTGTTTGTTTCTAATCCAATGAAATATGTATCTTTGTCTTAAATTACATATCGTGTCTTATTTGTATCTTGATTATGAATTCAATCCATCTTATATGAATTCCTTGTTGGGTGAATGCTTAATATGCTTTGAAATTGTGAAATTATAGAACCATGCCACCAAGAAAGTTGTGACTGAGAATGATGTACGTAGGATCATTGCGGAGCAAGTTGCCGCATCTATGACTGAATTTATGGCAAATGCTAGAAATGGAGCTGGCAGTAGTGGCGTTGGCGGTAGTGGAGCTGGCGGTAGTGGAGCTGGCGGTGGTGTAATTGGTGGTACTAATGTGAATGTGAATGCTAATAATGTGAATGTTAATGCTGGAGGAAATGTAGGAGGACTTGGACCTAATGCACCTGAAGTCGGTGGTTGCACTTATGTGACGTTCATGAATGGTGAACCTCTATCTTTTAATGGAACTGAAGGTGTTGTAGGATTAAGCCAGTGGATTGAGAATATTGAGTCGGTGTTTTAGATTAGTAAGTGTAAGCAAGAAGATAAGGTGACTTTTGCTATGGCTACTCTTAAAGGTCGTGTGTTGAATTGGTGGAACGGGAGAATTGCTTTCATGGGTATTGATGTTGTTAATGCTACTCCTTGGGCTGAAATTAAGAAGTGGGTGACTCTGGAGTTCTGTCCCCGTAGTGTGATCATTAGGTTGGAACAAGAATTGATTCATTTAAGAATGAAAGGTGTGGATATTGATAGCTACACAAACCAATTCCATGAGTTGGCCTTGTTGTGTCCACGATTGGTGGAACCCGAAGAGATCCAAATCGAGCAATATATTAAAGGGTTAACCAAGAACATCCGAGGGGACGTGACATCATCAAAACCACTGACCATTGATGATGCTGCCGAATGGCTTACCAACTCATTGGGCAAATAATTCAGGATAAGGAGGATGAAGCACGTACTTGTGAAAAAAGAAAGGGTGATGGCGATCGTGGAGATCGAGGTGATTGATGTAGTAGTTTTTATAGATATACAAGTCTTAGGAAAGACGAGTATAAATGCGGCAAGTATTAATCGACACGATTTAGGAAAACCGTGAAGACGAATAAATGCGGGTTCGTTCTCGAAGGAGGTGTGTGGATTAATGTGCCAAAATATAAAATAACAATGTTTCGATTAGTGACGTTTTTGGTTTTAAGAGAGAAAAATAAAAGACGAGTTACGACTACGATTTAAACTACGACGTTGACGTAAAACGCGAACGTAAATACGTAAAACGTGACAAAATCAAAAATTAAACCTAAAAATTAATTAAAATATTAAACTAAGTCTTAAATAATATAAATAAGAATAAAAATCCAACAAATATATTTTAAAACCTTTTATTAATTAAATATTCAATTTTTAATGCTAATTAAAGCCCAAAAATTAAATATAATTAACAAAATGCCCAAAATATTAATTTATTGAACTAATAACTAACTTATATTATTTAAAGACTAAAAAGTATTTTTCCTAAATTTTAAAAACTATTTTTCTATTTTTTAAATGCTAAAAACTATTTTTAAATTAAAATAATCATAAAAAATAATAAAATAATGCCAAAATTAATTTAACAATTTTAAAAATCTTAAATTACCCTAATGAACAGTATAAAATTGAAAAAGTTTGAAAAATATAAAAATTTGCACTAAAAGACAAAACAGATTAATAATTAAACCCTAATTATACTGATTTAATTATAAAAAAATAATTAAAAGGTGAACAGTAATAAATTTTACACTAAAAATCTTAAAATACTTTTCTAATTCTAGGAAAAATTTTAAAACTGAAAAATACCACTTTTCTACACTAAAAGACAAAAACTGAATAATAAAAAGTTAATTAAAATAGCTAAATTATAAAAAAAATAGCAAATGAAGAGTAACCTAAAAATAAATTATACTGAAAAATCAAGAATTAAAAAAGAAAAATATTGGAATTGGAATCAAGTCCTAAGTCCTAAATTAGTCCACAAAAGACAAAAAAATGGAATCTGATAGTGACACTTTGGCTGTTTTTGTTTTTTAGCTAAGCAGTGGGAACAGCAAAGCTATCAGTGGGAAAGGAGTTCCCACTGACAATGAAAAAAACGGGTCTGGTGGGTTTGAGCTTGATTTCAAGCTCAATTCTTGGATTCTTTTGGAAACAAAGGCACCCCCCACACTCAGTGGAGTGTGGGGAGTCAGTTTAAACCAAAAAAATAACCAAGTTTAAAGCAGATTAAACACTTAAGAGGCCAAGTTCAGTGACTGATATGGCTATGATGTTACTGGTGAACAGTAACTGATCTAAATGGCAAGAAAATGGATTTTAATTGGCCACAATTATCACATAAACATACCAAACCACTTAAAACTAATCTAAAACCCTAGATGCTCCTAATATCTAACAGATTACAAGCTTTGGTGAGCAAATTCAACAGAAAAACAGTCAATAAGGAGTGGTTACTGATTTTGACTTGTTTAACTAAAAATGAAGCATGCAAACTCACTAATATCCTACCAAACTTGAACTAAACTAACAAAGCAACCTATCACTACCTTGTTGAGTGTGTCTAGTCTGTTTTCAAACCAAATATGTGTCAATTACTTGACTCAATAAGCAGACCCAAACACCCCTTTATATCAGAAATCTAAAAATTAACAAACCAACTCTATAGAAAACTTGATTAAACTGAATGAATTCTATCTAAACATGCATAATGAACTTAAATAAACATGAAAAACATCAAGAACAATCAGACAAGCAACTTAATACCAAAATTCATACAAACACAATTTTTAAGTTATGAGAGGGTTCAAGCCTAGGTTTATACCTTGTGGGACCCACATCCGGGCCCCACTATGGCTGCAATGCCATCTCCCATCAGCTTTAAAGCTGGGCTTATGGCTTTGGAACAAGGCTGTTGAATGTAGAGAAATGATGATGGTGGTGGTTAACAAGAACCCACACACCACCCAATATATCTTGAAAGTCTTGGTGACTTGAAGCTGCCAAATAAGAGGAAACCACAAAAAGTGACTTGTAACAGAAAACCAATAAGCTATAAAGCTAGCTTATTGATGAAGCAGCTTATAGCTTACTGGCTATAAAATAAAAAAACTTTAAAACAGATTTTTCTAAAATATGTGAAAACACCAAATCAAGCTTGAAACTTTCTTAACAAACTGGGATGAGTGATTTTTAAACAACAAATCAAGCTACTGGCTTCCACTATCACTTCCACAAATAGCTTAAATTTGAGTTTAAGAAATTCCAAAAAAAAACGTTTTTCAGAACCTTAGACAAACCTTAACTAAAACTTATAATGGAGGTAATTTGTTACACTACTGAAATTTAAAAGAAGCTAATGGAACTCAGAGATTGTAAAACATAAAACGTTTCATTTTCATTAATAAATTTTAGCTTTTACAAAAACTGGAACAAAAAACCAGGTCACATGTCGACCTTGGTATTTATGCTACTACTTGGATGAAAACCCTAACTAAGTGAAGTTCCCATAACACCCTTGGATCTTTGAAGCATATTCCTTGAACTTTAAACCATTCTGGATGATTCTTGACTGGCATGTGAAGTGACAGGGGTGTAGAAGCAATCTTGGCCGTGTATTTGTTGTGGAGAGCACGCATTCCATCTGGATCGTTGATTTGGTCTTTATGCTTTGAAGAAAAGGTGAAAACCCGTGACTTGTGATGGCTGTGGGGGGGACAAGAGTAGGGAGAGGTCATTTTCAGCATGTGGGAGTGTTCTTCATTGACCATTAAACAAAACCCCCAAAGATAATTATCCTAATTTAGGATAATTAATTTCCTGGAAAACTAGGGTTCATCATAAGAACAGGGAGGGCTGAATCTGATTTGGGATTAGAAACGTGTTTAGCGCGACTTGATTAAACTAGTATTGTTTAAATAACAGTTTAATAAGTCTGCCCAACGTGGCAATAGATGTGGGCCGGGTTTATGGCGGGTTATGGGTTTGGTTGGGCTTATGATAGGTGTTGACTGGGTTTTTTGGTGGGTTTGACCGGGTTTGGGTTTTGTTTTAACAGGTTTGGCCCCTCAACGTTCCTTCACTTGCTAGATCCCTTTAAACAGCACTCAACTCTTTTTTCCTTTGTAATGTACTTTGGACTTGTTGTCACTTTTGGCACAAGGCATTTCAATAACTTTTATCAAGGATTCTTAATGCACATTATGCATTCTTCAAGGACCAAACTTGCACATAATCAACATTATAAGGACCCAAATGCAATTATGAGTTTTGCAAGGGTATAAAATGTCAAGTCTTCAAAACTTCAGGGACCAATCTTGCCAAATCTTCAAACTTCAAGGACTTGATAGGAAAATCATGATTCGGTATCCGTACCTGAAATACACAATGAACAAACACATGCATATTTTGGGTATTTTGATGATTTTTTAAGCGTTTTAAGCCCGATTTAGACGATGAGACTATGTATAAATACAGTCTCATCACTCCCCCATACTAAACCATTGCCGTGTCCCCACGCAATGCTAGAATTAAGTATCTTAGCACTTCCAAAATTCATTTTATGATGACATTTATTGAAGACATAAATTTAAACTACTACACGTGTTTTAGACATAATGTATTGTTTTCATCACAATAAAGTGACTTTTGGGATCATAGAACAAGAACACGTGAATGCTTCGTTAGAAATAATTTCGTCGTCCTCGATTTTCACCCAATTCCATGCTAAGCGTGTAACGAGATCATTGTTATTATAAGTTAGCAACACGATCATATCTCATGAGTGTTAATTACGAACCTAAACTCCCTTATTCCTAATTGGTATCTCTTATATTTTATCTTGTCTTAATGATCACGAGGATACATCATTGACTTATGCGTGAATAGAGATTAAGTCTAAAAATAGAAACTTAACGGTGTAACCAAAATCATTAAATTAATAATTCACCCCAATAAACAACGATGTCAAAAAATTAGGTCAACAAGAAGGATCGATAAACACGATTTTATAACGGTTTTGAACATGAGACTTATTACCAAGACTTTTATATGCCCCCTAACGGAAGGGCCTTATTATATTTGGTTTACCTCCATCTTTTATTCAACTTCGCCATGAAGCTTTTATTATGACTTCGGTCTTGCCTTGCCTTTTATTATCCGCCTCATCGGTGGTTTTATTAGCCAAAGACGTATATCCTCACGCTAAAGCGAATTTTGGATCTTTAAAGCTTCGAAGATTAAGGCTTGATTCACTTTCAATTTGGGCATAGATTTTTCGGCCTTGTGAGCTTCAAATTTTTGCTTAATTTAGGTGAGCACATGAAATCTTATTATTAGGTGAAGCTTTCGATTATTCGGGTGCCAATACTTCAAAACCGTGACGCTGGCGATACCTTAATGTTTTCCCAATTTAATTACATGGAAGCTACCAAAACAAATTAGAAACCAACAATAGTGACTAAACCGCCAAATCAATATTTATTAACAATTTATTATGCAAAAGCGTTGGGAGAATAAGCTAATAATTACTACACATAAGATCGTGACGATTACGAGACTTATAAATAACTCTATCATTTCTCGTCCTCATTTAAGAGACTTAGCCTAAAAAGTTAAGGAATCGAAGCTAAGTGCTCAACACGCACGGTCGAGTCAAAAATTACTCTCGTTCTCACCATCGAAAAACCTACATTCGTGTCTTAAACACTTATGAAAAACAAGAAAATTTTAAAATTTGGCCATTTTTAGCCTTATTCGCAACAAAACGATAACAAAAAGATGAATATTGGATTGCGTGTTGACGTAAGCAAGGTGAAGTATCTATTCACCCCCCCCCCCCCCATACTAAAACCAAACATTTTCCTCAATGTTTCGAGTCTAGGGGTGTAAACACCCCCATACTAGAGACGAAGTCGAATGCTTAATCTCGAGCATGGAAAGGGTAAAACGAATAACCTAAAAGCCGTTTATGAATTATGCTAATAAGATAAACGTTAGAACATAAAAGGATATCATCGGATATCGGAATCTCCAAAGGCAACGATCGAAGCTCGAGTGATCCGTAAAACGAACACGAGAGGCTTCAATGATGACGATGAACCTAATAGATCACAATCACAAACAACCACGAAACAAAGGTTGGAAGAGCACAAGTCCCCTCGTTAGGTTAACTAAGAAAGCGATAATATTTACAAGGATAAGCATGAGAATCCCCCACGAGGCACCTTGTTTTTTATAACCGAGTCAAAAGCTCGACTCGAATCCCCATAAATGTGATCATTTAGGGATAATCTTGGTATGGTCATTTTTGATGGGGCTTACATGATAAACAAGGCCCAAAAGTACATGGAGTACTTTAAAAACCCGATAAACGTATACCGGGGTCAAAGATAGCGTCCTCGTTTTCGGATGAAAGACGAAACAACGCTACTCTAACACAAACCCCAATGGGGTAGAAGAAAAGAGATAAGAAGTAGAAAGGTGGGGCAATGGGTAAGTCAAAATCATGAGCTACTCGAGGTAGACTCACACCAAGCAAATAGATTAGATTTCCATTTATTGCATCGGTGGATGTCCGAGATTTCCCTTTACAAGCAATTCCAGGATCGTAAATCTCGTCCTCGGTGGTAAAGTGTGAGGGAGCATTTGGGGCTTCCCCCATACTAAGACCACACCAACCGTCGTCAAAAGGAGTAGACGAGGTGGTAGCACTCATAAAATGCGGTGATGACGGAGTAAAACATGTAGAAAAATCTTTTAAATCATTTTCAAAATCTTTTCATTTTTCATCGTTTTTAAAATCTTTATGAAAACCCGATTGAATAATGTCGAAAATATTTGGCGTGTCAAATTCAAAATTATTCGCGCTAAAAATCCTCACATTTAAGTCGTGGTTAGGGGGTGGTGGATTATATAAGTTCTCAAAACGTCGATCAATAAAGAACACCGCCCCCTCGGGGTCTACATACTCGTCATCTTCATGAACGTCGATCTCATCGATTTCTTCGTCATAGATAGGCTTGTCAAACCATGGTTTGTCATTCCCCTCTTTGAGTATCTTAGAAACTCTCTCGAAAAGATCACGATCACGCATGAAACCATCATTCTTTTGTGGGGATCGTTGATAAGTTAGATCCTCACGAATGTGGTAAACGTCATTCTCAAATGAGGAGTGTTTATAAGGTAACTCCTCGAGAATGGGACTTGTGTCTATAGCAAGAAAATCATCGACCTCCTTAAAGAATTCTTCATCATCACAATTGTGAAACGAAGGAGGATCGATGGTATGGTCATCAACGTTCTCGAATTCATCATCAAAAATGGGATTGTGATGAAAAATAGGTTCGTATACGGAATTCGAGTACGTTGTGAAAGTGTCGTCATTCTCATCATCATAAGAAATTTCCGACATGAGATCGTCCTCTTCATTTGAAGATTTACCAAAGGGTAAATCCTCGAAGATGGATGGCGGATTAGCAAGTATATGCTCGATCTCGGCAAAATCACCATCGCCATCAAAGAAAGTGTCGATGTGAGCAAGTTCTCGAGTGGATTTCTCGAGAGTCACAACCATGGACTTACAAATCGAATGACTATGCTTAGGTGACATTTCTATGATGGGTGAGATTGCATTGGGTTGGGCCACTTCCTTAGCCCTAATGGATTTGGGGCTAGGAGTGGGAGGCACTTCAATGGTTTTAGAAGTATAGGCCTCAAAGTCATGGTCCTTCGAAGGTGGTGAAGACGAGCCCATATTGGTCTTTGTCGTGATGGCACTAACGTCGCCCTTCGGAATTGGTGGTTCACTTGTTTCGCTAAAAACATCCCATAGTGAGTTTTCATCCATAAATTTACACATACCCTTTTGAATTAGGTACACGTATTCTTTATCATTAAAATCATCATCTTTAAAACCGTTTTTCTTAATTCTTTCAAAACATGCATCAAGCTTCATTCTTTCCGCTAAAGTAAACATTTTGAAATCATTAGAATTTGAATCATTAGGTTTTGAAACCTCGGTTTTTTCATTCTCATTAAACCCTTGGGATTTTCTAGCGAAAAAGTCTATTTTCTCATCCCCATATCTCATAGTAAGTCTCCCCTCGTGAACGTCGATTACGGTTCTAGCCGTCGATAAGAATGGTCGGCCTAAAATAATGGGACATTTAGGGTCACACTCGTAATCGGATATAACGAAATCCGCGGGAAAAACAAACTTTCCAATCCTAACATAGACATCCTCGGCTATTCCAATTGGTATAAGTGGAGTACAATTTGCAAGCTCGATAGTCATGTTCGTGGGGGTAAGCGGAGGCAATCTCATCAATTTCCAAAGAGAATGAGGCATGAGATTGATGCTAGCACCTAAATCGGCAAGGGCTAAACATCCCTCAATCTCGGAAAAATCACAAGGTAATAGAAATTGGCCCGGATCCTTTTCCTTTCTCGGCATACGCCTTTTGGGTTTTTTTAAGAAGGATCGATGCACAAGTTTCTTCAAGGGTTACTTTGGTAAGGTCGACAAAGCTCTCTTTTTGAACCGTGGATGGAATTTGAGGTACACGAGGGTGTGCACTCTTTTCCTTGGTTGCCACGTTCACCCCATCGACTTTAGAACAAGAAGACGTCTTAGAAGTCGAGGGTTGAGAGGGATAAACAACTCAGAATCCTTCAAGGTTAGGGGTAATCACACGACCTTTCTCACGAGACGAGGCGGCTTTACATTGTTCTTTCGGATTTACAACGGTGTCACTAGGTAACGAACTCGATGACGAACCCGAGGCTTTGTTCATAATGGCCGAAAACATCTTTTTAATATCAATTTGTCCTTGCTCAATCTTCGTGTTTTGCAATTTCAATGTATTAGAAAAGTCGTTTTTCAAAGTACCAATTTCTCCCTCTAATCGTCTCATATTAGCCTCATTCGTTTTCATGTAATTTTGAAAATCGTTTGACGAACTATTTTGATTTGAATTAAAGTTCTCTTGGTTTTGATTGTTTCTTTGAAAATTTCCTTGATTACCACTTGAAAAATTGTTGCCTTGATTGTTGTTGTTTGAAAAATTCGAGTTTTGGTTATTGTCTCGATTTTGCCAAGTTATATTACGACCTTGATTATAACCTCCTTGATTTTGATTCGAAAAATTTCCTTGTTGATTGTTTCCATGAAAATTGTTTCGATTTTGAAAATCGTTGCCTTGGTTATAATTGCCTTGTTGTGATGGACCCGCGTTATTTTGATTAGAAAAATTGTTGTTTAACGCACTCACATTTGACGTTTGGCCATCCGTAGCCGCACACTCGTAATAATTATGAGGTCCACCACAAAACGTACACGAAACCTCAACCGCTTTCACCGTAGCGGGAGCGTCTTTCTTTTGCATCTCAACGAGAAAAGACGTAAACACATTCGTCAACTTGTCGACTTTTGCATCAACTCTCTCAATGTCGCGATTAGAACTACTAACATTGGCGACATTGGCAACACTCCGTGCGTTGCGGAGTTGGTAAACCTTGGATCGGTTCTCGATAATTATCAATGCATCTTTTGGAGTCTTACACAAAAAGTTGCCACCGGCGGCGGAATTCAACGAGTCTTGTTCGTGAAAATTAAGACCGTTGTAAAACGTATCGATTTGGTGCAACTCGGAAAAACCATGGTGAGGACATTGCCTAAGCAATTCCTTAAAACGATCCCACGCGTCTCTAAAAGATTCATTCGGTTTTTGCTCAAATTTCGTAATCTCGTTTTTGAAAAACGTTGTCTTAGACGGTGGGAAAAAATAATTAACGAACTTGGAAACGAGATCCTTCCACGTAACTATTGAATTAGGTGGCTCTTTCTCGTACCAATCCTTGGCGGCACCATCGAGCGAGTACGGAAAAAGCATATGCTTGACGACATCGGTGTCGACGTTCTTAAACTTGCTCGTGGCTAAAAGACGATCAAAATTCCGAATATGGTCGTGAGGATTATCGGCTTCACGACCTCGAAACTTCGTAGCTTGAATCAACGAAAGCATTCTGCTCTTTATCTCAAAATTCTCCGCCTCGATAGCGGGAATTACGATCGCGTCTCCATAACCCTCGGTGGGCGCTTGGAGCAATTCCATCATCGAACGATTATCGGCCATCTCCTCTACGGTTTCTTCAACAACGATATTAGGAACGTCGGTTTCTAATTCTCGTCTACGTCGTCGATTCCTTCGATTACGATTGCGTCGATTCGAAGCTTCACTAGAATTGGAATAATCCTTCGATCGAGTGCGCATGCACTAAGCGTAGAATGGGTGGTAGCAAAGAAGATTCTTTTTGCGGTTTTTCGATTTTTTCAATTTTTTTTGGTTTTTGATTGGTTTTTAATTTTTTTTTTTGATTTTTTGTGTATTACGTAGACTCAAATCTACAAATCTCCCATCGAATCGACTTTCTCGATTAAAGGAGCCTCAAAGAATGAAAACGATCACGTGGAGTGAACGTTCTCGATGACTTTAGAACGTTGGTGGAACACCAAAACGTTCAAGAGGGTTTAATCTTGAAAACACAAGCAAATATAATATACGTAGATAATACTTGGGCGGCAAACCCTCGATTAGCCCTCTTTCTCAAAACACGCACAAGCAAGCGGAGGAAACGAGGCGGCGCGAAGCACTTAAGAGCCTTTTTCCTTTAGGTCGTGAAATACAACCGCCTTATACCCACCTTATAGTTTGTGTTAATTGAAATTAAGCCTCACAAAAGTATTTATCTATTTTGCCTTTAAACTTTTGCTTTAGATTCGAATACAATGATCGAGTGATGAAATCCCGAATCAAGGTTGCGTTTTCACGCTTTTGGAGTACTTGTATATTTATTGTTCTTACGTAGATACAATATAGTAATAATATATTCACAAGAAAAACGAAACCCAATATATCTACAATATAGTAAAATGATTGTTGTGTGTTTAATTTAGGAAAATTAAACACGTTTTATTTGGATATTATAATATAATAAGTAAAAATAACAAAAATGAGTATGTACGATATTCACGCTTTCCAAAAAATGAAAAGCAAAAACGCACTACTCACACAAACACGATACTAGTAATAATGGCACACTACACCTCCCCGGCAGCGGCGCCAAAAATTTGATGTAGTAGTTTTTATAGATATACAAGTCTTAGGAAAGACGAGTATAAATGCGGCAAGTATTAATCGACACGATTTAGGAAAACCGTGAAGACGAATAAATGCGGGTTCGTTCTCGAAGGAGGTGCGTGGATTAATGTGCCAAAATATAAAATAACAATGTTTGGATTAGTGACGTTTTTGGTTTTAAGAGAGAAAAATAAAAGACGAGTTACGACTACGATTTAAACTACGACGTTGACGTAAAACGCGAACGTAAATACGTAAAACGTGACAAAATCAAAAATTAAACCTAAAAATTAATTAAAATATTAAACTAAGTCTTAAATAATATAAATAAGAATAAAAATCCAACAAATATATTTTAAAACCTTTTATTAATTAAATATTCAATTTTTAATGCTAATTAAAGCCCAAAAATTAAATATAATTAACAAAATGCCCAAAATATTAATTTATTGAACTAATAACTAACTTATATTATTTAAAGACTAAAAAGTATTTTTCCTAAATTTTAAAAACTATTTTTCTATTTTCTAAATGCTAAAAACTATTTTTAAATTAAAATAATCATAAAAAATAATAAAATAATGCCAAAATTAGTTTAACAATTTTAAAAATCTTAAATTACCCTAATGAACAGTAGAAAATTGAAAAAGTTTGAAAAATATAAAAATTTGCACTAAAAGACAAAACAGATTAATAATTAAACCCTAATTATACTGATTTAATTATAAAAAAATAATTAAAAGGTGAACAGTAATAAATTTTACACTAAAAATCTTAAAATACTTTTGTAATTCTAGGAAAAATTTTAAAACTGAAAAATACCACTTTTCTACACTAAAAGACAAAAACTAAATAATAAAAAGTTAATTAAAATAGCTAAATTATGAAAAAAATAGCAAATAAACAGTAACCTAAAACTAAATTATACTGAAAAATCAAGAATTAAAAAAGAAAAATATTGGAATTGGAATCAAGTCCTAAGTCCTAAATTAGTCCACAAAAGACAAAAAAATGGAATCTGAAAGTGACACTTGGGCTGTTTTTGTTTTTTAGCTAAGCAGTGGGAACAGCAAAGCTATCAGTGGGAAAGGAGTTCCCACTGACAATGAAAAAAACGGGTCTGGTGGGTTTGAGCTTGATTTCAAGCTCAATTCTTGGATTCTTTTGGAAACAAAGGCACCCCCACACTCAGTGGAGTGTGGGGAGTCAGTTTAAACCAAAAAAATAAACAAGTTTAAAGCAGATTAAACACTTAAGAGGCCAAGTTCAGTGACTGATATGGCTATGATGTTACTGGTGAACAGTAACTGATCTAAATGGCAAGAAAATGGATTTTAATTGGCCACAATTATCACATAAACATACCAAACCACTTAAAACTAATCTAAAACCCTAGATGCTCCTAATATCTAACAGATTACAAGCTTTGGTGAGCAAATTCAACAGAAAAACAGTCAATAAGGAGTGGTTACTGATTTTGACTTGTTTAACTAAAAATGAAGCATGCAAACTCACTAATATCCTACCAAACTTGAACTAAACTAACAAAGCAACCTATCACTACCTTGTTGAGTGTGTCTAGTCTGTTTTCAAACCAAATATGTGTCAATTACTTGACTCAATAAGCAGACCCAAACACCCCTTTATATCAGAAATCTAAAAATTAACAAACCAACTCTATAGAAAACTTGATTAAACTGAATGAATTCTATCTAAACATGCATAATGAACTTAAATAAACATGAAAAACATCAAGAACAATCAGACAAGCAACTTAATACCAAAATTCATACAAACACAATTTTTAAGTTATGAGAGGGTTCAAGCCTAGGTTTATACCTTGTGGGACCCACATCCGGGCCCCACTATGGCTGCAATGCCATCTCCCATCAGCTTTAAAGCTGGGCTTATGGCTTTGGAACAAGGCTGTTGAATGTAGAGAAATGATGATGGTGGTGGTTAACAAGAACCCACACACCACCCAATATATCTTGAAAGTCTTGGTGACTTGAAGCTGCCAAATAAGAGGAAACCACAAAAAGTGACTTGTAACAGAAAACCAATAAGCTATAAAGCTAGCTTATTGATGAAGCAGCTTATAGCTTACTGGCTATAAAATAAAAAAATTTTAAAACAGATTTTTCTAAAATCTGTGAAAACACCAAATCAAGCTTGAAACTTTCTTAACAAACTGGGATGAGTGATTTTTAAACAACAAATCAAGCTACTGGCTTCCACTATCACTTCCACAAATAGCTTAAATTTGAGTTTAAGAAATTCCAAAAAAAACGTTTTTCAGAACCTTAGACAAACCTTAACTAAAACTTATAATGGAGGTAATTTGTTACACTACTGAAATTTAAAAGAAGCTAATGGAACTCAGAGATTGTAAAACATAAAACGTTTCATTTTCATTAATAAATTTTAGCTTTTACAAAAACTGGAACAAAAAACCAGGTCACATGTCGACCTTGGTATTTATACTACTACTTGGATGAAAACCCTAACTAAGTGAAGTTCCCATAACACCCTTGGATCTTTGAAGCATATTCCTTGAACTTTAAACCATTCTGGATGATTCTTGACTGGCATGTGAAGTGACAGGGGTGTAGAAGCAATCTTGGCCGTGTATTTGTTGTGGAGAGCACGCATTCCATCTGGATCGTTGATTTGGTCTTTATGCTTTGAAGAAAAGGTGAAAACCCGTGACTTGTGATGGCTGTGGGGGGGACAAGAGTAGGGAGAGGTCATTTTCAGCATGTGGGAGTGTTCTTCATTGACCATTAAACAAAACCCCCAAAGATAATTATCCTAATTTAGGATAATTAATTTCCTGGAAAACTAGGGTTAATCATAAGAACAGGGAGGGTTGAATCTGATTTGGGATTAGAAACGTGTTTAGCGCGACTTGATTAAACTAATATTGTTTAAATAACAGTTTAATAAGTCTGCCCAACGTGGCAATGGATGTGGGCTGGGTTTATGGCGGGTTATGGGTTTGGTTGGGCTTATGATAGGTGTTGACTGGGTTTTTTGGTGGGTTTGACCGGGTTTGGGTTTTGTTTTAACAGGTTTGGCCCCTCAACGTTCCTTCACTTGCTAGATCCCTTTAAACAGCACTCAACTCTTTTTTTCCTTTGTAATGTACTTTGGACTTGTTGTCACTTTTGGCACAAGGCATTTTAATAACTTTTATCAAGGATTCTTAATGCACATTATGCATTCTTCAAGGACCAAACTTGCACATAATCAACATTATAAGGACCCAAATGCAATTATGAGTTTTGCAAGGGTATAAAATGTCAAGTCTTCAAAACTTCAGGGACCAATCTTGCCAAATCTTCAAACTTCAAGGACTTGATAGGAAAATCATGATTCGGGTCCGGTTCTTTGTGCGGCTTCGTTTCCCGTGTTCGTTTTTGCTTGATTCCTTTGATCTTTTGGTGAATTCACGATATCCGTACCTGAAATACACAATGAACAAACACATGCATATTTTGGGTATTTTGATGATTTTTTAAGCGTTTTAAGCCCGATTTGGACGATGAGACTATGTATAAATACAGTCTCATCAGTGATAATAAGAAGAATTTCAATCGTCGTCAAAACCAGAGAAAGGGAAATGAAAATGCTATTACCAACAACACACCGCGCAATGATGAAAAGTGTCCTAAGTGTGGCAATAAAAGGCATGCTGGCGACTGCTGGAAGTGCCGAAATTGCGGAAAGCTTGGACATAAAGTGGAAAAGTGTAAGAGGGGAGTTATTTGCTTTAATTGTAATGAAGAAGGTCATAAGAAATCTGATTGCCCTAAGTTGAAAGCGATTGGACCTGGACGAAACCCCCAGGGTGGTGCTTATCAACTTGGAACAGATGAGGTTAAGAAAGAGGATCTGAATGTCGTTACTGGTACGTTTTTACTCAACAATCATTATGTTGTTGCTTTATTTGATTCGGGTGCTGATAGGAGCTTTGTATCCACTAAATTTAGTGCCCTTATTGACATTGAACCTGTTGAGATAAATACCAGTTACGAAGTGGAATTGGCTGATGGTAAATTAGTGAAAACTAATAAGCTGTTAAAAGGATGCTCTCTAAATCTCTTAAACTATTCCTTTCCGATTGATTTGATGTTGATAGAACTAGGTAGTTTTGATATTATTATTGGTATGGATTGGTTATCGTTGATTTGATGTTGATAGAACTAGGTAGTTTTTAATTTTATTGTTTTTTGGTTGATTTAAGTTTTATTTATTAAGTGGGTTTTGATTGATTTAGCTTAAGTTGTTAGTTTTGTTGATTTGGTTTGATTGATTATTATTAGTTGATGATTAGTGGTTAGTTTGGTTGAATCTTTAGATTTAATTTGGTGATTTTGATTAAATTCGTGTTCCTAGAATCTAGGATCTTATAATTTTCGTAACTGTTTAGTTTTTTCCAGTTTTTCCCGAACGAGCCATTTTTCCCGAATGAACATTTTTACCGAACCAATCATTTTTCCCGAGCGAGCTTAAAATTCCGAAAGAGCAAAAAATACCGAACCAAGCTTTTGTGAAATTTATTCCGAATGAAGGTTTGATAAAAAAAATACCGAACCAGAAGAATTTCCCGAACGAAGGTTTTAAAACAAATATTCAGAACGAGTAATATTGAGCAGCCAGCTAGCCTGCTAGCTTAACCTTTCCCACCAAAACCACGTGCCTGCTTAACCTTTCCCACCAAAACCACGTGCCTGGGTTTTCAGCTACCTGCCTGCCTGCTTGTTTTTATTTAATACTTGTTCCGTAATCGTTTAGTTTTATCTGAAAGTTGTTCCGATTTTTATTATGAAAGTCACGTATTTTTAGTTATATTTTTCGTCTAATTTTAGTATTAATATTTTTTCTAAAAGTTTAAGTTTTATCTTTTATTTAGCGCCCGCTTTAGTTTTTGTCTCGTTTAGTTTTAAAGTACCCTCTTAGTTTTATTTTCTCCTTTTTCATTAGGTTAATTTTATTTTTCAGTCGTAAGTTAATTTCTTCGTTTCGTTTTATTTTTATTAATTGTTTTGTTTTAAATTTATGTTTTAGTATTTGTTTTAATATATGTTCTTTTAATAGTTGTTCCTTTATTTTCCTTGCGTTAAAATTGCTTTACTTTTAAGTAGATATAGAAAACCAAATTACCCTTTTAGTTACCAAGAACGACTGAGTCGCACTTTCAACTGGTAATAAGTTCGAAAAGACTGGTTTAACGAACAAGATTTTTATACTTGGTAAAAAATCAGTTATCAAGTCTTCACTTCAAATACTAGGCGGTCTAGTTGCTGAAGAACAAAGACTGAAGAAGGGCTTTCAGTTCAGCTTGGCTTGACAATACCAAACTGAATGATGTCGATCTCCTCTAGGATACTGAAGACTCTTCAGTATTCTGATGGTTTGCATTAGGCGGGAAAAGATAACTTTAACTAAAAGTAGGTTGCTTGTATACTTAGATACAAGTACAACCTTTATCTTTTCTAGAATAGTTTATTAAGTACTTTGTACTGTTTATCCAGCATGGGCATCAACCACCCACTGGATAAACTTATGCATTGGTACATGCAATATGCAAACCCTAATTTACACTGCCTATATAAAGGAGTGTTCATCAAGAGAGAAAGGTAACCAATACAAGAGCTTAAACTCTGGAAACCTTTCTCTCTCGATACCAACTAAACCATATAGCCTAAGTTGCATATGAACGTTTAGATTGGAGCTTAAAGTTTAACTTTGGTTAAACGTTTAAGTAGAGGAGATCAAACCCCATTGTCATTCAACCACTTTGTTATTCCGCAAACAAAGTGGGTTATAGATTCTTTATTTGATTCTAATAAAAGTCTATACGTTGAAAAGTATATTGGTATTGTTGTTTTAATCTTTCATAGTTCTTATCTTATGTTAAAACAACACACTCTAGTCAAAGTAATAGTTATTACTTAAGATAATAAGTAATATTGAATTACTAGGGACCAACAAAGTGAATGACATGCACTAAATAGATGTTATATTTTTTGTTCGTTTTCTGCAAATTACTTAAAAATAAAGATGTTGAGGAAGCTACTTTTTAACTTTTTTGTTTTGCTTTTATGTATGTAGGTTGAAAGTTTTGTAGATGGGATTTGGCTTTAGTTTGATTAGTATATTGCTTTTTTGTATTCGTATGTGACAACAAATTGTACAACTTGGTGGTGCTATATCGCTTCTTGACTTCTACCGATTCTTATTATATCAACATCCTCTATATCTAACCCGCGACAACGCGCGGGCATCAATCCTAGTGTGTATAAATGTGAGGTGTTTATACACATCGGAGTACCGGCGTTGATACACTGTGTTGGTATTTTTCTGACACATAAGGTATGGTACGTGAAACTACCTTTATGGTACGTTTTAGACGACATGGTTTCAAAGGAAACATAATCCCGTGAAACTAGGGATATGCAACTTACCTTGGGTTATTGTTATTGTACGCTGAGTTTGGAGGCTTTCTCGAAAAACGGGGTTCCATCTTAATTCTTTTGATATGCTTATTTAGATGTAAAGATCCGTCAAATTAGCCTTCCAGCCATATACAACATCATTAAACATAATCTCAAATTTGCACAAGTCATAAAGCTGCGCACATCCGTTGCTTTTCTAACTTGGTCGACCCGATGTGAGGACCGAGTAAATCGGTCGACCAAAGTGAAATCGACCCCTCACACGACCGTTTGTCGCACTCTCTATAACGACAAAACTTTTTACCGTTTGATTTAAAAAAAATAAGTTTAGATTTTAACATTTTACTCGTATAAATACCAACCAATTGATATACTTTTATTCAAAAAATATATTATTTCATTGTAAAAAAAGAATTTGGTTTATTCATTTACACATACTATCGACGAAATCATAACTTTGGTTAAAAAAATAATTCACGAAGATGGTGTTTGTCAGAAAGCGATGATGGAGTTAGCTATGATGTCTGAAAACACTTCCATAGCTAAAGATAACCTGAAAATTGCATACAAGAAATGCAATGATATTTCAAAAAGAGAGTCGTGCTTTAATTGACAAAAAAAGCTACTCGAAACAATTCGTCCACTCGAGAAACCACTTGCATCGACCCCCCATAGTTTTACACAAACCACATTGTGGCTCAGAAACCTATGTGGGTAGTTCATCAACTCAAACAACTCAAGAAGATGATTCATTAGATGAACATGACATAACTGAACAATTTCATCCTTACTGATAAACAAGAACATCAACTATGTCTTGATGAAGACGTGTTACGAGAAAACTTATAAAAAGAAGTAAGGGTTGAAAAAGAGTAGGAGGAGAGAATGAAGAAAGAAGAAACCAAGTATGAGTTATGGAGGTCAAGAATTTTTGTGAATGTATCTGATTTAAATTTGAGAACATATTAATAATTTCATTATCTATCGAATGTTTTTAATTACTATATAATATTTTTTATTATTGTAATGTTTTTTATTTTTATGATTGAATTTTAATTTTTGTGAGAAAAAATTGACCATTTTGATGCGAAAAAAAGTCGCAAGTAAGTCGTCATAAAAAATCTAAAAATCGTCCGAATTGACGGATGCAGCCCGACCTAAGTCCGCTAAAGCTTAGACAAGCACTCTTTAATAACGAAATAAATTATGGCATATGATTAGGGTTTTATATCGCACGCTATAGTGAGGCTATAACGTGAGGCGTGACCTTCACATTACGAAACAGATTAAGAAGTTACTATTTTAAATAGCGTGCTAAAAAACGACATATAGTGTGAAGTTTTTTTAACCTTATAACAACTTCACAGGATTTGAGGTTGTTTGCTAGACTTATGCTATATACTTAGACTTGTTTTTAATAATTTTAATATAAAGATAAATTATTAAGCACATAAATCGTTATATAAATATTAATTTATAAATATTTTATGTCGTAGAGGTGAGTTCTACATAGAACACGAATCAATAAAAGAAGAAAAGAATTAATCTCAACCATTCATTTTTTTCATCAAAAATAAAAACTCATCTTTTACCTTTTTCTTAAAAACACCCTATCTTTCAAACGATAAATCGTCAGATTACGAAAAATACACCATTGCGACGAAAAAATTCCTATCTTTCAGTAGATAGGCACTTTGATATATTTTTGACGATTTTTTATTATTGCGATTTTCGACTATAAAAATCACATGTGATTCGAGAAAATTACTTGTGATTTTTTTATAAAAAAATATTTTTTTTACAGAATAAATAAATAACTTTTATTATTATTTATTAGTGTAATTATTTACATAGTCGAATGTAAACATGTAACAAGTTACGCCACTAGCTTTTTCATATAGTTTCGATGATTTTTTTTGAAATTTTCGTCAAAAAAATTACACATAATTTGTAAAATCACTAGTAATTTGTAAAATCAATTGTGATTTGTATTTCTAAAATGCATGTGTGATTCCATATATCGCATGTGATGTCATAAATTTACATGTGATATTAAAGTAACAAATCACGTGTGATTTCAGAAATCCTTAAATTATAAATGATTTTTCAAATTCACGTGTGCTTTATAAAGTAATAAATCACATGTGATCCGTGAGTGCGAAAATTAAAAAAATCGTCGAAAGTATATAGAAGTACGTATCATTAAAAAGAAAATTTATCACAAATTAGATGTGGTTTGGTAAAAATCATGTCATTTGACACAAATAACAAGTGTTTGAAAAAATTACTTACAGTTTGGCAAAAATTATGATTTTAGATTTAGTATAAGTAACTTGTTATTCGGATCAATCACATGTAATTATCATTAAATCACATGTAATTTATGCAGAATTACATGTGATTAATATAAACTCATAACTAATTCAAAAACAAATTTGCTATATATATTTTTTTACATGAATCACATGTAAAAACACCAAGGTTGTAAATAGCGTGAAGCGTAGCGTAGCGGTATTGCCAAGCTACAAGCTACACAAGCTATAGCGAAGCTATGGCGTTTTCTGAAGCGTGATGTATAGCGGCACAAATTTTTTATAAATTAATATTTGTATAACGATTTTACAAAATGGAGGAATACTTTAATTCAAATTTAAAACAAATCCGGCTAATAATTACTCAAAGAGTTTTCCCGATAATAAAACTACTAACCCAAGTCTACAAAATAGCCCAAAACTAGTAAACATGCCCAATTCTTGTAAATTTGCCAAAATATTCACAAAAAGTGCCACGCTACGCGCTATATCGCGCTTTAAGCCGCCTTTTAGCACGCTACGCCTAGAGAGGACGCCTTAGTCTGTTTCGTAACGTAGAGGCCACGCTTCACGCTATAGTACGCTATAAGGCGCGCTATAGCGCGCTATTTAGAACCATGAAAAACACATAGAGAATCACATGTAATTCAAGTAAAATTACATGTGATCAAAACAAAATCACATGTAATTCAGAAGGCAGTTTACTTTTTATATTTTATATGAAGGACAACAAAACATTTTTATATATTGACAGATTACATATGATTAAAACAAAATCACATGTGATTCATCTAAAGTGGGTTTGTTAGAAGAAGTTAAGGTTTCGAAATGTTTGAATCACATGTAATGCAAGCAAAATCACATGTAATTATCATCGAATTACATGTGATTCAATGCAAGTAAATCACATGTAATTATCATCGAATTACATGTAATTCAAGCAGACAATTTAATATATTAACAAGACTACACGTGATTAAAAAAATCACATGTGATTCATCTAAAAGTGAGTTTGTTAGAATAAATTAAAGCTTCAGAATGCTTGAATCACATGTAATGCAAGCAAAATCATATGTAATTATCATAAAATCACATGCAATTCAAGCAGAATTACATGTGATTCAAACAAAATCACATATAACTTAAAAGCCAATTTGTTTTATATATTTTACATAAATAAAAACAGATAATACATAATTAAAAAAATCACATGTGATTCATCTAAAGTGGGTTTGTTAGAAAAAGTTACGGTTTCAGAATGCTTGAATTACACATAATGCAAGCAAAATCATATGTAATTATCACCGAATCACATGTAATTCAGAAGCGAATTTGTCGTACATATAATTTTTTGGGTAAAGGGGACTCCACCTCGGTAAAATGAACATATTTTATATTAATGGCAACAAACATTTTAATATATTGACAGAATTACATTTGATTCAAATATTTTAATGTAATCCACATAAATCACATGTGATTTTAAAGTAATAACGAAAATATTTTTGTCATTTAATAGACGGTTATTTTCATATATTTTTAACGATTTTACAATGTTGAATTTCTCGTAAAAGAAAATACACGTGATTTTCACAAATCGCATGTGACATTACAAATTCAAATATGATTTTTAAAATAATAAATCAAACATGAGTTTTCGAGAATCACATGTAATTTTTCGAGAATTACATGTGGTTTTTTTACGAAAATTTTTAAAAAAAAGTTCGCCGAAAGTATATAGAAGTGCATATCTATAGAAGAATAATTTAATTCCCGTCGTAACGGTATAATTATTTTTTCATAACGATTAACGGTTTGGGGGTGTTTTTTAATTAAATTTGAAAAGATTAATATACACTATTAGATATGATTTAAATGGATGGTGGGGATTGCTTTCTTTTTTTCTTTTTTGGATGGTTCCTTATAGAACTTTTGTCTTATGTTGTATATATCAAGTTTAAAAAAAATGTCATAGCTTTGCTATAGCTTCTTCAAGCTTGGCAATAACACTCACGTTATCATAAGAAGCAAATTTGACAAACTGTTCCTTCAAAGAATGTGAGGTAATTTTCGGTAAGTATAATTAGGTTGCTAATTTGTCCCATGAAAATTTACGCTATGTTCTCAAGTTATTATTGAGATGAAAAGAAAAGAATGAAAGCCAAGAGAAGAGAAGAGAAAGAAAGAGAAGAACAATCATCCCAAAAGTGGGAAGAATATATATTCTTTTCTCTTGTTAAAAAGAACTCAAGAACACAACTACTCCCTCCGTCCCAAATTAATAGTCCCCCGACAAAAAACACATTGTTTTAGAAAACGTCACTATCACTGCATTCTCTCTCTTACTTTTTTTACGAAATGACACTCTTACCCTTATGCAATTAATTAAAACTTTATACATAGTTTGCAATTTTTTGTTCCACTAAGTGCAATATGATAAATTCGTTAAATTACTTACATATATTTTTGGAAGATGACTATAATTTTGAAACGTCCCAAAATAGTAGTATTGACTTAAATTTGGGACCGAGGGAGTAAATTTTACGGAGTAGTTTCTTTCCAAATCTTTCTTTTTCTCCTCAATAAATTTTGAAAACATAGTGTAAAGTTATTAAGTGGTGAAATAGTTAGCAGCAGTTTTAACCAATCGCAGAAAGTACAACAGTAATAATTTTATTTACCAAAGGGTGAATCCAGCTAGCCAGCCGCCCAATTTGTCCCACTATATATCATATCATTCAAATTTAATCCATCTTCTGATTCCCCATTTTTTTTACTACGACTTTTCAATCCCAAATCTCAATTCCAGTTTTCTTATAAATCATACTTATTAGATCGATTCTAATTACAGCAAACCAGATCAGGTAAATCTTTAGATCGTTAGTTTATTACATATGATTCATTCCACTTTGTCATTTTTTTAGATCCATTTAGTGCTTGGTCTCTATATTCATTCTATCGCGTCTGCCTTTTTAAGAGATAATAAGCACTTGAGATAAGCAGTTTACTACTGCTTGCTTATCAGTTTCCACCTTTCTAGATCGAAATAAGCAGAACCAATCCCAAATGCCCACTAAGTTTGGAAGAACACGTGGTTTATTTTCTATCTGGTTGCTTGTAAACAGAATCATAGGTTTAAGAAGTTGATTGTTCGTTCGTCTCAAGTTGTTTATTTGATTCCTCCGTTTACGAATTTTAAGGTTTAAGAATCACGATAGTTACGCTCTGTAATTGTTGAATATTGTTTAGGGGGTCGGCTTATGTTACATAAGCCTTAAATTCTCAGCTTATTTTGAGTCTTGTGGGGTTATATAAGTTTATTACGATATGATAAACTTCTATAAGCCCATAAATCTCACAATAAGTGAGAAAATTGGGGCTTATGAAATATAAGCTGAAATCAAATAAAGCTCATAAGCCCACATACAAGCCGAAACAAACACCCCATTAAGCTTATATTCAGGCTTACGAGCTTATTTGATTTCAGCTTATATTTCATAAACACCAGTTTTCCGGCTTATTTTGAAGCTTACGGGCTTATGTAAGGTTATATTGTAATAAGGTTATAAAAGCTCATGATTGATGAATCTCAAAATAAGCCAAAAATTCCAGACTTATGAAACATCAGCGTGCCTATAAGCATCTGGTTCATATGAAAAGCGAGTACTTACTTTCCTTTAATGTAAAGCATCTTTCTTGGTTCCATCGCACCACAGTTATATTACTTAGTATAATATTGCCTAGCATTTTTACAGTTAGATTCTTGTCTTGCTTCTAGGTTGGTGCTGCGGTTTGCATTTCGACTGATTGTGTTGACTATCTTATGTACGCTAAGGAGTAGTTACTGTGGTATGGTACACTAGAAAGGATCGTCCTGCTGAGATTTTAATTTTGAAAAGCAGTCACATCGAAATGGAGTTGTCGAATAGCATTGCTACAACCTTCATGACTTCTATGAAAAACGCATCTGATTGGGTGACATTTGCATATGACGCTCCATTTGCTCGAGCTGTTGTGTTTGGAGTGCCCATCGGAGGTACACTTTCAAGCCATTATACATCCTAACAGATTTTCATTTGTTTCGCGTTATATAGTCGGCTTAAGGCTTATTTGGTTTTGGGCTTATGTTTCATAAGCTCGCTTTTTGTGGCTTATTTTGAAACTTTTCAGCTTATATAATTTTATTTAAGCTGAAAAGTTTCAAAATAAGCCAAAAAGCTAGGTTATGAAAAATAAGCCCAAAACCAAATAAGCCATAAGTCGGCTATATAAGCCGAAACAAACACCACCTAAGCAATCCCGAATTCCCAACATACTTTTGATACTGAGATAAAATATAAATTTTCGTTGTGCTATAGGACATCTGTTTGTAGAAGGTCTACTCCTGGTTGTTATTCTCTTCTTACTGTCTCAAAAGAGTTACAAGCCACCCAAACGCCCTTTAACCGATAAGGTTTGAATCCTTTGTCTTAGTCTAATGTCTCATCTGATTATTTCTTAATTTAAGTTATAGTTATACATTGATGGGGAAGTTGTATGATTGTGTTAGTCTGCCGTGTGTAGGAAATAGACGAGTTATGTGATGAATGGGTACCCGAGTCTCTTATCCCCCCTATCGAGCCAGAGATGGAAAAGGAACCTCCAGTGTTGGAGAGGTATATATACATACATACGTATTAAGATGTCAATTATATATTTTTTCATATATAATGCATACATGGTCATATTATTTGCTTTACATCCAGTGCTGCAGGACCACATACAATAATCGATGGCAAAGACGTTGTGAATTTTGCTTCAGCGAATTACCTTGGATTGATGGGACATGAGAAGTTACTAGTGAGAAAACGGCCCCCTTACTTTAATTTCTCGTGACTTTAAATTACTAGTTTCATTTATGAAAGTTTAATATGTCAGGAATCATGTACCACTGCTTTGGAAAAATACGGTGTTGGCTCGTGTGGTCCTCGTGGATTTTATGGAACAATTGGTACAGAAAGCTACTCATGTCACAATTAGCCAACTATGCTAATGCTACTTTAATTAACTTTAACTAATTTAAGCTCTAATTTTTCTCGTTTATCTAGATGTTCATCTTGACTGTGAAGCCAGAATAGCAAAGTTTCTTGGAACTCCTGATTCCATACTCTATTCTTATGGACTTTCGACTATGTTCAGTGCAATTCCGGCTTTTTGCAAGAAAGGAGATCTCGTTATTGTGTGAGTATAAATCTATTGTTTATTTCTGACATATTGCTCTTCATTCAATCACGCTACCCCTGTTCAGAAATTAGTAGTGATTAGTTTTTACTTGCTAGTCAAAGAGGTCTCGTTTCCAATTTCTCGGATTGGTAAAAACTCAAGTTATTTTTTATTTAAACTTGGCTTTTCAGAGATGAAGGTGTTCACTGGAGCATACAGAATGGGTTACATCTTTCTAAAAGTACGATTGTGTACTTTAAGCACAACAACATGGAGTCCCTACGAAGTACTCTTGAGAAGGTCACACAAGACAACAAACGAGCTAAGAAGTTAAGACGCTACATCGTGGTTGAATCTGTGTACCAGGTAGAGATTATGCTTAGTAATTTTACTCTCTATTATAGAACTAAATATTTGAATACTCTCTACATCCCATATAAATTTGCACCGATACCTATTATAACTTTTTAGCACCGATATCACCATTTTCGGTTTTATGTGTTAACATACGTTGCTTTAAATCTTCAGAATTCTGGTCAAATTGCACCACTTGATGAGATTATCAGACTGAAGGAGAAGTACCGTTTCCGTGTTCTATTAGACGAAAGCAACTCTTTTGGTGTACTTGGCGAATCTGGTAGAGGTCTAACTGAACACTACAAAGTTCCAGTAAGCCCATTTTTCTCTATCAATCCAAGTTAATATTCATTGTTGATCGTCTTGCTTAAAGATGTGTAAGATTGTTGCTTATGATTACGTTACTGTTGTAGATCGAAAAGGTAGATATTATAACTGCTGCTATGGGACATGCATTAGCCTCAGAAGGTGGATTCTGCACTGGAAGTAATAGAGTCATCGATCACCAAGTAAGCATATCTACTAAATATTAGAAACTCCATCGATCCACAACTGAAACACAAACTTTTTACTGACCTAAATCAACGCATTTGTATGTAATGGTTATGATGTGAAAAAAAAGTAATTTAAATTGGTCAACTTTTTTATGTTGCTGTAGCGCCTCAGCAGCTCCGGTTATGTCTTCTCTGCGTCTCTGCCACCATACTTGGCAAGTGCTGCAATTACAGCAATTGATGTTATAGACACAACCCCACAACTTCTAGTGAAGTTAAGGGATAATGTCAAGACTTTATGTACAGGTTTGTGCCTCTATAAGTATGATTTATTACGAGTATATATTTAAACCATGTTTTTTTATGTTACTTCACTATAAATATACTGTATGACTTGGTCCTTATCTATTACTTTCACATTTACAGGTTTAAAGGGTATACAGGGACTTGAACTTGCAAGTGATATACTGTCACCTATTGTGTTCCTTACTCTAAAGAAATCCACGGGGTCTTTGAAGAGTGATCTTCAGTTGCTTGAGGATTTTGCTGACCGCGTAAGTCTAAGTCTGCATTTTCTTCAATGCTGATTATTCTATATATATCTACTAGAGATGAAAATTACGAGGGTCGGGTAACGGGTAATTTTACTATGTGTCTGGGCTGATGTGGAACACATATTGCAGGTACTAAAGGAACACTCGGTTTTCGTGGTTACTTCCAAAAGATCAGCGCTTGACAAATGCAAACTGCCTGTCGGGATCAGATTGTTTGTCTCAGCTGCTCACACAGAGTCTGATCTGCAGAAAGCATATAAATCGCTGAAGATTGTTGCAGCTTCAGTTTTGACTGATCAGAACTAAATACTAAATTGCAGGCGCGTATGTCCCACAAGTTTCTGATAAAATGTGAAGAAAGACGTATATTTCCTTTATTTTTTCAAAGCAAGAACTTTAACTTATGTTATAGTTTATTGTACCATTCTTGACATACATAGTTCACAATTGATTTTTTTTTTCACAGCGTTCTAAATTTTTGTTTCATTATATTGATTTTACCTTATTTTAAAAGTATTTTGGCAGGAAATTTGTATCTAATTATTTGTTTGATATATTGTTTTGCGTCGAAGTACATGAATTTATAATTATTGTTGACGCAAGGAATTAGGACGACAAAACATTCCAGTTGAAACAAACACAATAAAATTTAGTTCTTAATATAACATTATGCAAAGAAATGCGACTGATCTGGGAAAATGTTACCCTTGATGCAAGCTTTTTATTAGATACCGGCCAAAATGATACTGCGGTATTTATTCGATCAAAATTCTTTATACACAACTCAGATGTGAAATGAGTCGAAATATCTTCAAAAGAGAGTTTCTCTGTAGGAAGGAGCATGAAGAAAGTTGATCAATAATGTGCATAGTTATACCCTGCTTGTTGTCCCATGCCATTGTAATTTGCAACACCAGCGTTAATCTTTCCTGCAGGTGCTTGGCCTAGCATACCATTGTTTCCATATGGCTGCCATACATGTTCCTGCGCAAGAAAACTCTTTCGCTTCTCCAGGTCAGCAAGCTGCACATACTGGGGAGGTGGAACCATGAGAGACGCTGCAAAAGGGTCTTGTGGGTCCACTTGAAGTACGTGTCCGTTAGGTGCAGGTAATGCTAATACAGGTGTTGCAGTTTTCCCCATGTTTGCGTAAGTTACATCACCTAACTGATTGTAGCTCACCTGCTGCTGTGTTACTGTCCCTTGGTTATATATGCCATTCAGCGTTACGGGGTCAAGACCACCCGTGATGCCAGCGTTCTGTTTGGATAGGTTACTAGCTGATTCCACTAACGCCAGCTCCCAATCAGACGCCTTTTCAGGTCCAGAAAATACTTCCCATGACCCTTTGGTTGTGACTGTTTTAGGCCCAGAAAATAAAGCAAGTGCCAATGTATTTGCCTGATTAGCAGGTGGTACTGTGTCGTCTTTCATATCCAATAGGTCTTCGGTTGTTTCGGTTGGTATAAATGGTCCATTTTCAATCAAACCTATTTCGGTGTTTTTACTGAGTTTATTCTTCTTCTCCCTCAAACATCTCTCTAGTGTTGCTAAAATCTTATCGGTAACTCTTTGTACTTCTGGGAACTCTGAGGATCTAGCAGCTCCCAAATCCTTTGACCAGCTATAAAAGTCAACTAGCTCATCGATCGTTTTAGCTGCGTTAACATATTGATCAAAAGTCTTGACACAATTAGCATACTCCATTTCTGGAAACCTATCGAGCAAGACTCCCAATGCCTCACATATGTCGGCATAAACCCGAAAACTTTCTCTCAAAACAAGGTACAAAGCAACAAGCACCATTTTGTTACTTTTTGCATTTCCTGCTGGTCTACAAGATAAGGCACGATCAATAACCCGAAGTAGCTTATTCAATCTTTCCAAAAGCCTATCAGGCTTCATCTCCTTAACTGGAGTTGTTGCCACTTTTGTTTCTCTTCTATCACCTCGTGTTACTGATTCATATAAATCACCATAAGATCTCGACTTATGACTAATTCCATAACTTGGTTCATCTTCAAAACGCTGTTTGTCAATGACACCACTTAGATTCCGTTCAAATGCTATGAACTCAAGCTTCTGATCAAGATACAAGGAATAATTCTTCACAAATGCTGAATGATCCCAGTAATTCGAAAGAGCCTCAACACGGAAATCCGACATATTCAAAACCCTTGACCCTTTTCTGCTTGCGTACATGATTTCCTGACAAAACACTGGATCACCATCGGCTAATAGCCTGTGCACAAGCATTAACGCCTTTAATGCGACAACCCAGTCATGTGTTTTGCTCAAACGTTTAGAAATATTGTAAACACATGCACCTACATATCCTCTAGATTGAGATATACGGTGAAGGATTTCCCTGATGTACTTTTCTTCAGCAGGCTCCTTGTCATGGCCCGTCGCCTTTACTATAAGCACCTCGAGATCAGGTGCTACATTGCCTGCAACTTTGGCTATGCTTATACTGGTTTGGTCTTTAACCACCCCAATCGCCTTTCTAATAGTGCTTGAAGACATTGGTATAATATCGCTTATAAATTATACCTTTGAATCTCAAGGCTCCAGTCTGCAGAAAACAATACTGGATTATTGAAATCTTAGATATCAAAAAAATTAAATAAAGACTATCATTGTGAACGAAAGGGGTGTTTGGCATTGTGTTTAGTTGTAAATTTGTTGCTAGAAATTGTGATAATTAGATAACCAGTTCTTGATTAACGAAAACTAAGTATCTCACGTTATTCACACAACAAATTATTCTCACAATGTTCTAAGCAGAACTTAAACCCAGAAGTGCATTCTCACACATGAGGTACTATTAGAACACGAGCTATTCGTCAGTTCTTGATCAACCATAGATTTATATCTTAAACGACTCCAAAATAATTCAGATTCTTATAATACAACAACCCAAAACTGATTATTGACCCCTAAGTTATCACATATTCAAACTAGCCGAACTAACGAGTAATGACTATTACTGCCAAACACTAGACACTAATTATCGCACACCTTAAAGCTAATCATTTTCAGAACGCAATGCAAAACACCCTAAGACAAAATAAGTATTGCATCTCATTTCATGGTGCCTAATATGTAAATAAGGTCAAGGATTACTATTACTATGATCATGTGTTCATGTGTGATCACATTAAAAAATACAAACACGAACCGATTCAAAAATCTGAAATTTCACGACGTTCCTAACAAAAACAGCGTCGTGTCTCAGATTACAAATCTTTGATTCGATATGAGCTAGCTACATGCAATGATCATGTGTGACATTCACAACGCGCGATACATAAAAAAACCGGTCTAGCTAGCTAGAACAACAATAATCAAAACACAATGAAACAAACAGAAACACAGATTAAGATTAAACTCACCGACAATTAGGATGATGAAAATGTGATTATTCTGTGATCTATGATGATGATGAGAAAAGTGAATCAATTTTGTATTATGGCCAACTTTAGTACGTGGTTATGACACAAGTATATGTGTTGCTTTTTCTTAAAAACATCTTTATTATTTTCATTTTACTCCCCTCAAGTGTTGTCAAGTTACATAAAGTGTCCACACGTCTTTGACTTTCTCAACTGAATCCGTTTTTTCTCGTTACTAAAATTTGTGTGGATAAGTTTTATTGTAAATTATATACTAGTACTTGCTTAACAAGTGTTTACAATTTAGTAAAGGAATGCCGAGTAATTTTTTTTTCATACACCATTGTAGTAGAGGTTTACGCTTTCTCGAGCGGGGATCTTTCTACGAGCGGGAACGGGGATCCTTCATCGAACGGGAACTTTGATGCGGATACGTTGTCTTTTGTAGAATGTTTAAGAGGATAAATGTTTTCGGATGTATGCATTTTGGTTGAACATGTATGAACAATGGTATGTAGGCGAATTAATTTTACCGAATGTTTCATGTTAGAAATATAGTTTAATTGTAAGTTCAGTTTATATCGAAATATAAGGTTGGAGGTATGTAGTAATATTTACACTAGCAGTATAAGCTATGTTAGTGTTGGTAGTACTAATATTTACACTAGCACTACTAACTATGTCACGTCGCTTATGTGATACGATCCTGCGGTTCCTAGCAATATTAATTACTACGTATATAATTAGTTTATTTACTTATCTTTTATTGTATTTTCTTTTTGAACAAGTTATCCTTATATTATATATAGAAGATATTAGGGCTGTTATTTGAGGAGGTTTAATGACAAGGGAGTATTGATTTTATTAATCAATTGGGGAGTCGGTTTATCTCACTAATATAAGCTATTGGGGTCGGGTTATCCCATTAGTATAATCTATCTATCCTTTATCTCTTTTATCGATCTGGTTCTTATCAATTGGTATCCGAGCTGTTTCGATTATAGGGTTTCCAAAAAAAAAAATGTTCACCTGTTACTGTTCATCGGGAAAAAAGTTACTGGAATGAAAAGAATGACATCAATGGAATCAAATGTGTCAAGAATGTCATCAATGGAAGCAGAAGTGTCAAGAATGACATGAATGGAATCAAAGGCGTGAAGAATGGCATCAATGGAATCAGAGGCCTGAAGAATGGAATCAGGTCACAGAGATGGTGGAACGGTTACAATCCACGTTCTCGTTGCACCATTCTCAAATGATGGATTCTTTAACACAAATGAAGGAATCTTTGACACAGGCGCGTCAAGATTGCTCATTATGGTTTGAGAAATTTTAAGGAAAAATAAATGCATTAAAAGAAGAGGTTAAGCATGCAGGAAAAGTCCATTTAGTGGGGGTCCAATTAAATCAGCGGAGTCCTAATAGGAAGGTGAAGGGAAGGCTGTTTTGGAAAAAGTTTGTGGTTGCATGTGTTCGAACTAGAAAACCTAGAAAGCTAGGTACCTCGCCCACAGGATTGGAAAGGTCAGATTCACATGAAGAATTACAAGTTTGCACAAGAAAGCTCAAACACATATATCAAGATGACTGTGTGTCCTTGAAGCACACAAACGGAATACAACGAAGAACTTAGGATCTCGGAATCACTGCAGGCGAATTTTTCAAGACAACACCTTGAGGACAAGGTATTTTTAGGGGACGGAGTATTGATACGATCCTAACAGATTATTATCAATATATTTAATTATTTAATTTATTTACTTTCCTTTTATTGTATTGTCTTAGGGAATAAGTTAAGTATTATTATATATAGAGATAAGAGGGTTGTAATTCAATATGCAGAGAAATATGATTATGGTTTATGTTTATTACGATTTATTAGTTTATTGTTAATTGAGAGAGCTTATTCGACCTCTCGAACGTCGATTACTCTATCTTTATTATCCTAATCGATCCAGTTCATATCAATTGGTATCAGAGCTGTTTCGATTCTAGGGCTTCAAAAAAAAACTACTGTTCATCCGAACACTATTCATCCAAATCCATGTTCACGTCCAGAAATCACTGTTCATTCGAATCACTTTTCACCACCAGAAATATTTTTGATTTCCATTATCAATGGCATACTCATGGCAAGCTATAATGGAAGAGCGGCGGGTTATGATGGAAGAGCATCGAGCAAGTATGGCGCAGTACAAAAAGGTCCATAAGGAGACGGTGAAATCCGACATCAGGATGACAATTGTGCAACAAAGTATGGAGATGGATATATATGACATCAAACAAGTACTTGCGCAGAGGCAGGAACAAATGGATATTAGAGCTTACGAAGAGAATAAGAGGCGTGAAGAATGGAATCAAATGATTAAAGAAAAAAATTGAAAAAGATAATAGGCGTGAAGCATGTATTCAAAAGATTGAAGAGATGATAAATCTAATTCAGTCTTTCCGAAATCCCATATTGCCACAAATAACAACCAATGTACCCGCAAAACCGATTCAAAATACCCTACGTTTTGAAGAAAATATGGGCAAAGTTATACAAGTGGTGAGGAAGTGAAAGAAGAGTTGAAAGAAGCGATAAAAGAAAACAATTTTAAAAGTCTTAATTTTACAGAAGTTGTTGATGAAAATGTTGGGAAAAAACTACCACAAACTGAAAGCACACTTAAGGATTTGGATACAAAAGACATTGGCCCATGCATTGGGGTCCGAAAATCAACAAATAGCCGAGACAACAGAAATCCGACTTGGGCGGGGGATCGGTCACATATACGGATACAACACATGGGTGGACAAATTTTTGGTGCAAGGCTGAAACTTACTGTTGGGTTCAATTTAAGGGCTTTTCAGGGGTTTAATTGTGAGCTATGGAGGGGAGAAGAAAGAAGAACATGAAATCCAGGGATCATTTACCATCAATTAAGAAGATACTTGAAGATCAACGCTGAGATGATAGATAGCGTGTTTCAACATTTTGAGCGTCTTGCCGACCGACATGCGAAGAGAGTAGTTCAAAGGAGAGTTTGAGATCGAGGAATTGGCGAGGCTTCATTTTTAAGCAACACCTTGAGAACAAGGTGTTTTTGGGGGCGGGAGTATTGATACGATCTTGCGGTTCCTAGCAATATTAATTATATAATTAGTTTATTTACTTACCTTTTATTTTGTTTTCTTCTTAAACAAGTTATCCTTATATTATATATAGAGGATATTAGGGCTGTTATTTGAGGAGGTTTAATGATAATGGAGTATTGATTTTATTAATCAATTGGAGAGTCGGTTTATCTTACTAATATAAGCCATGGGGGGGGGGGGGGGTCGGCTTATCCCATTAATATAATCTATATATCCTTTTATCTCTTTTATCGATCCGGTTCTTATCATTATGTCATTGACAAATTCTTTCTTTCTTGGAAAGATTTCAAGCATGCCTTGAAACATAAGAAGAAGGATTTAACTCTTGTTGAATTGGTCAATCATCTGCACCTTGAAACATACCCGCTACTTAACTAGTTAATTAATGTTTCTTTTAAAGTTTGTAATATTAATTTCAACGAAAGATGATATAATAAATTTGTTCAAATTTACTAATTTATTTTTAACAGTGAACAATTAAACTGAGACATAAAAAAAAACATGAACTGTAGTTTTGAAACGACAAAAGTAATATGTTAGGTTTCAAGTTGACGTGTATACAATTTCACGGCTTAGTGGACGGGAAACACATATCCAACGATAAAGGAAATGGTACAATTTAATAACCGGAAAGAATCATAGAGGGGATGATGATGCGACCAAAAGTACATAGAAATTCTTGTGCTTAACTTTGATCGCAGATTCACATAAAGTCTCGAGTCAAGATCACTACAAGATGACAAAAATTTAATGATACTTTATCAGAGTTTACTTTGTTGCGATTAATGTTTTGCAAGATCTAATCGATACATGAAACCGTGAATACCATGATGATTAAACTACATATATACCTTTTGTTCTGGTCTATCAGTTTTCCTATATTAACTTCATCCTAAATGCATGCACAAACTTGGATCGAGATATTAACGTTGAGGTATTGAAACATGTGAGATGTCAAACCACATCTAATGGATGTCACGTACAACTCAGAAAGTATGGTGTTACCATATTTCAAAGTCAGTGTTGAAGCCTTTAGGAGGTAAATCGTGTAACTCCAAAACACCCCTAGTATGCAAATTTGAAACCATCAGGTAACTTGATGCATTCTCCCGACACATGCCTAAACAGTACCAACGATCCTAAGGTAGCCAAAAGGCAGGCAGAGCATTCCGGAAATCTAGTGCCTCAAGATGCTTTTTATGTAGAGGTGACTTTGTTGCCAGATCAACTAATAATGAGTTTTACAAGAATATTAAATGAGGCATGCAAAATCATTATAATATTCGTTTTTTTTAGTATATTTGTCTTCTCAGCTCGATTTGAATTGAAATCAGGTTTTTACGTTTTGACTTAATTATGAATTATTGTCAAATCAATTAGCATTATTATGGTACTGATACGTGCTACAGGAGTATAATTATCAAAATAGTTTACCCTTGATTTTTGCCCAAGGCCTTTAGTGACTAACCTTGCCTTAAACTTTTCAATAGTTTCATGTACCTTCATCTTTCTTTTGAAGATCCATTTGCATCCAAGTGGATTGCAACCTGGATGTAGATCAACCAACACTCATGTGTTGTTGCCCATGATAGAATCCATCCCATCATTGATTGCTTCGTTCCATGAAGCAACATCCTTGGACTTCATTGCTTCATCAAAGGTTTTGGGATCATCCTCAACAATAAACCAATAGGAGTATTGGTTAGAGACCTCATCCATTGTACCTTCAATTAAGTATAAATCAAATTCATGTCCAAATTTCTTTGGATCCTATGCCTTTGTGCTTCTTCTAAGCTCACGCTCTGGTTGCTAGACGCCAACCGCTTTAGTAACCTTTTCAGGTTCTATTGAAACACCAATGTCCTCGGTTCCAGTAGGAGTCATGAGGCTTGGTCTAGGGACTTATGAGAACCTAGTCTCATCAAATCTAACATCTCATGATTCAATGATTGAGTTTATTGAAATTAAATCACTAGGTACCATTACATAAAACCTATAAGACTTGAAATGCTCAACATATCCAACAAAGATGCATTCAATGCCTCTTTCACCCAAGGTTTTCACTTTTGGATCAGGGAGTATTACAACTACCATACAACCCTATACCTTGAGGTAGTTCATATTTAGTTTCCTTTTATTCCGGAGTTCATAATGGGTTATAGTGATTCTTTTTTGGGAACCCTATTTAGTAAATAGCAAGTTGTTAACATAGCTTCACCCCAGTACCCTCAACTCTGCCTTGAATAGGAAAACATGCAGTTAACCATCTCTTTTAGTACTTTGTTTTTCCTTTCAGATATACCATTTTGTTGTGGGGTATAGGAGGTAGTCGTTTCATGGATTATTTCAATAGACTGAAAGTACAAAGTATCCATGTATTCACCTCCAATATCAATCCTAAATCTTTTGATTTAGACTCCTTACTGTAATTCGAATTTATTTTAAATACCTTAAGTTTACCTAATGCTTCATCCTTAGTATGTAACAAATAAACATAACAAAACCTGGAAGCATCATTAATAAATTTACCAAGTATTTCTTATTCTCTAATGACGAATTAGCATATAAATCACATAGGTCACTATGAATAAGCTCCAAATTTTAGTTTCACGTTTTACATCCTAAAATGGTTTCTTAGTTATTTTGTTTAGTATGCAAGTGTGACACTTTTCAGTGTCCATGACAAATCTTGGGATTAACCCCATCTTTTTACACATATCTTGCATTCTTTTATAGTAGACATGACCAAGCCTAACATACCACAGTGATGAATTATTTAGTTTAGTGGTAGACATAAAGGCTGAACTAATAATTACACTAGCGAACTAACTAAGTTAGTACAATTAGTAGTTTCAGAAACAATATTAAGCATGAACATTTGATTGCTCAAATAACCAAAACCAATAAAGACACCATGTTTAGATAAAATATTTTATTGGATTCAGTCACTTGTTTATAACCACAATTATTCAAAACACTACTTAAAACCAGATTCTTCCTAATATTAGGAATATGTAAAACATTAAACAAGAAAACAATCTTTCCAAAACTAAATCTAAGATCAACACAACCACGTCTATGCACCAGGGCTGTTGACTCATTTCCTATGTGAAGAATGGATCCGTCATTCACTGACTCATAGGTCTTGAACCAACATCTATCTTTACACACATGAACAGTTTCTCTAGAGTCAACCCATCATGCAACATCATCATCATGTACAAAATAAGTCTCAGATACATATGTAACATAATAAAGTTGAAGAGATTTATCAAACATATTCTGACCTTTTATGCATGGTCCATTGGCTTTGCTTCTAGTATTAACACCCTTGCAATCCCTTTTCAAATGTCTAGGTTTCCCACACTTCCAACAAGTCACAACAGACTTCTTGTTAGGATTAGCTTTGGTGTTATCTCGATGCTTACGTTTGCCCCTATTGTCATTGTACCTGGAGGAGTTGTTATGCTCCACCATATTGACAACATATGAACCAGCAACATTGTTTCTTTGGCTTGTCATTATCCTACACACTGATAGATTCCTTAATAATATTACAAACACCAATTGACCCATCCTCTACCCTGTCCACCACCACTTCCACTCATGAAAATCATTTTCAAAATAATATTACAAACACTTCTGTTGCACCTGCTCCCCCTAACCCAAACCCGACTTCGGTTCACCCCATGGTCACGCGTTTTTGTTTCGGGACTAATCGTCCTAATCCAAAATATAATTGTCATGTGTCCACTGTCTCACCTTTACCTAAGTCGTATAACGATGCGTTTAACGATCCAAACTGGTAAAATGCTATGAAAGATGAGTACAATGCACTTATTAAAAATAACACTTGGACTCTTGTGCCTCGACCATCAGATGACAATGTCGTTCGTTGTATGTGGTTGTTTCGTCACAAATATTTAGCAGATGGCACTTTGAGTTGTTACAAGGCTCGCTTTGTAGCCAATGGCAGTACACAGATAGAGGGTGTTGATGTTGATGAGACCTTTAGCCCGGTTGTTAAACCTGGTACTATTCGGACGGTTCTTAGTTTGGCTATTTCTCGACATTGGCCGGTGCATCAACTTGATGTCAAGAACGCTTTTTTACATGGAGATTTATCTGAGACCGTTTATATGCACCAGCCTTCAGGTTTCAGGGATTCTACACAACCTGATTATGTTTGTCTATTGAAGCGGTCACTTTATGGTCTTAAACAGGCTCCTCGGGTCTGGTTTCAGCGGTTTGCTAGTTATATTACTCGGGTAGGATTTAGCCAAAGTCGTTGTGACTCGTCATTATTCATTTATCGACATGGTACTAACACTGCTTACTTGTTACTATATGTTGATGATATAGTCCTCACTGCCTCCTCTAAGATTACAGATTATTAGTTCTTTACATCAGGAGTTCTCTATGACGGATCTGGGTTCTCTTAATTATTTTTTGGGTATTTCTGTTACACGTGACTCTACATGGATGTTTTTATCACAACGTAAGTATGCTACTGAGATTCTTGAGCATGCTCATATGGTTGGTTGTAATTCCAGTCGGACTCCTATTGATACTGAGTCCAAACTGGGTGATGATGGTGATCCAGTTGCTGATCCAACATTATACAGGAGTCTTGCGGGTTCTCTCCAGTATCTTACTTTTACTCGCCCTGATATCACTTATGCAGTACAACAGGTTTGTCTTCATATGCATGATCCTCGGGAGCCTCATTTCTCGGCTCTTAAAAGGAACTTAAGGTATGTGTGGGGCACTTTAGACTATGGCATACAGTTGTTTGCTTCTTCTACTACATCATTGGTTGCTTATTCTGATGCTGATTGGGCCGGTTGCCCTACTACTCGGAGATCTACTTCTGGATATTGTGTATTTCTTGGCAATAACCTACTCTCATGGTCCTCTAAGCGTCAACCTACGATTTCTCGTTCTAGTGCAGAGGCAGAATATCGTGGGGTTGCCAATGCTGTTGCTGAGACCTGTTGGTTAAGGAATCTTTTACGAGAGTTGCATACACCATTATCTTCCGCGACGCTTGTTTATTGTGATAATGCGAGTGTTGTTTATTTATCCTCTAATCCGGTGCAACATCAACGTACGAAGCATATCGAGATTGATATACATTTTGTTCGAGATTTGGTTGCTGCCGGCCAGGTTCGAGTCTTACACGTTCCTTCACGTTATCAATATGCAGATATTTTCACTAAAGGGTTGCTATCAGCTTTGTTTGAAGAATTTCGTTCCAGTTTGATCGTCCAGTGTCCTCCCGCTCCAACTGCGGGGGAGTGTTAGCTGTCACATATTTATGGAATTTGTAATCCTTGATTTATATTTATCTCATTAGCTGTAGTGTAAATACATGAGCTGTATTATAGTAGGATTGGGCTCAAAGTCCAGCCACCCTTGTAGTATTTATATTGTATGTTGGAGTCAATGAAAGACACGAAACACATTCAATTCAGACAATGAAAAATGAATGAAAAGCTATTTTAAATATTCAGTGAAGGAGAAAGGGTGAAACAGAATTTCTCGCCGGAAGTTTGACTTCTGAAAGTCAAAATTGACTTTTGTTGACTTCTGTCTTGAGCACTTATCCATTTAGTGTGCCCTTTAAGCTTGGTTTTGTCATAATTCAGAAGATTACTTTATTTGCCAACATATGTAAATCAACCTCGCCGACGAGGACATTATATATATTTGAATTGAAGAGTCTTCCATGCTGATACAAACCTATCTCATACTAGGCTCGTACCAGTTCATAAGTTCAAGTGTAGAACTCACTCAAAAAGCTAGCTTGTTTGAGGAGGGAACACATAGGATTTATAAACCATCAACCAATCACATATTTGGCCGATGTGGGATCATAACACATGCCTATGGCAATAATGTTATTGTCTTGTGGATGGAATGCCAAAGAGATCTTCCCGCCTGATGCAGGCATAACATACGGGTCATTCTTCGACAGTGCAAAGCAAGAAACAGCCTCTTCAGGGTTTGTCTCACGAATAACATTGGTCATCAAGATACCACTTGCGGGTTGCCACAACTGAGGCACACCATTAGCGGTAGCCTAAAAGAGGTTGCGAATTTTGGTTAAAATCTGAAGTGGGTTTTAAAGGTTTACATTTAAAAATATAAACATATAACAACAGGAATAAATATACCTTTCTAGTTGAATTTCGGTCATTACGTGGCCATTTCCATAGTTTATGCACAGCATTGGGTGCTAGAGCCAATATGGCGAATCTTTAATTTGTGTAAATCAACCTTGAAACCTGTAAAGATAATTATAATCATTAAGGATAATATGTCAATCAGAAGATGTGCAGACCAAGGTAGATCCGTAGTTATGAATAAAATTAGTGAAAGACCCCCATGGCAGAAGATGTGGTATCCGGAAGCCTTATAGAGCGGCACTGTGATACTTATGTGATTTCTGTTGGTTTCCAAATTCTTGAATCATCCATGGACTCATCTCCGATTCTGGGCTGAACATCAACCAAACTCTGGTTGTCACCGCAAAAGAAGAGATGTCATCTATAAATGGTTTGTATATATGAACACCAAATCTTGAGATACTGTAATAACATAATTGATGATTTTATGTAATTTCTATATGTTAATAATCTAATCGTATGATCTACAAGTTTGCTATATATTTACGCAAGAAGGTAATAACTGTTCTTACTCCTCACAAGAAATGTTGCAACTTTACAATCATTTCAAGGAATTTGTACCGTTCGTCTATTTTCATCACCAGTCTGCTCAATACATAAAAGCGCCCCAAAATCAATATGGAAATCATCAAAAACTTGTGCCATTAGCCAAGACGGCGGGGCAGGATGGTTTCTTCCATAAAAGGCGGCTGCAAATGTCGGTGAAAGTAGTACGTCTCTGAATCTTCTACTAACGGCTCTAAGTCCCACTAACTCGGGAATGTCGTCAATCAGAGACAATATGTCCTCAAACACACCATCTGGCATCGCTTCGAAATCCATTCCTGTTAACAGAATATAATGTGATTACAGACTGACCATCAACGCCATATTGCAAAGAACGGACAGCAATAATTTTGACAGCATGCCAATTTCTTAACAGCCTATGATTTTAGACAGCAAATATGTCTAGTCAGCGAAGGTTTATCCGAAATTAACAAATGAAAAATAAGGTCGAGGGCAAATTCTGGACAGCAACAGTTATAAAACAAAACCCAAATCCAACTTAGCAGCTAATTATATATGGTCAAAGAAACAGGACATCAGCAGTTGCAATACACAGCAGTAAGCAATATACCGAAATCCAAACATAATACAATAACTAGTATAAGCGATCAACACGATAGATGTCACAAGAGACTTAAACCCTAGACCTATGTTCAAGACAGACTAAAAGCTTCGATTACCAAATCTCACAGAATTACAATAGAGAACTTGGAACAGCGGGTGTATTTGCTAGACACTTAGAGGTAAAATAAGCTACTTTGGGATTATGGCATAAGCCACAAATAAGCTTAAATTTGAGAAATAATAAAAAACAGAATAAAATTACCTAGAATACTATCTATATCCAAAATATGAGAGCCTAGATCCTAAGACTGAACCCTACACAGTGGTGCAAAGATTTTCACCAATTCACGCTGAAAAATCTCAACTATGCTAACTTTTATGGTCCTAAGAGTGTGCAAACCTAATGAAACTAAAACAAACTTCAAGCATTCAACTAATACCTACTCTAAAACATCAAACAAGCATTCAACTAATACCTAGTCTAAAACATCAAACAAGCATTCAACTAGTCTGAAACAGGACAGCAGCAGTTACAATACGCAGCAGTAAGCAATATACCGAAATCCAAACATAATACAATAACTACTATAATCGATCAACACGATAGCAGCCACGCACGAACCTAATCTGCTACCCAATGATGAGACCAACCCCATAAGTTAAAACATGTACTAACAAACAGAACTAAGAACACATGACCTACACCCGATATGTAGAACACATCAGAGATATTAGAAAACTATTTACACGATTTAATCCGTTGTTTCGCTTCTCAAAACTCTTCTATAAAACAAACAACTAGGTTGCGTTTAGTTGGGGGGAAATTTTCCAATTCATTTTCTATGTCTTGTTTTGCAGGAAAAAAATAAACTACACTTTTTATTAACCATTATACATTATAATATGCCGATATATAACTTTCTATGATATCACAACCAATTCAACCTAAGACCCTTCACAATTACAATAATATCAGTATATCACAAGCCAGACAGTGGTATAAATTTTGCGATGCACATGTTCACATTCTGTATCATCTCAGATTGCCACGCCTTCGTTTTTAAATATCTCAAACGGTATAAGAAAATACTACTAATTATGACGCATATTAACTGAAACTGCAGTAATTTGTGAACAGACCAACACATTTTCTTTTCAAACAGCATAAAAAAAACATGACCTACACCAGATATGTAGAACAAATTTGAGTGATTTCGTCATGTAGACACATACACCAGACTCACAGCAGAACTTGAACCGTTGCAACACGTCAAGGACAAAAAGATTCAAAATAAGCAAGTCTATATTACTCTACTACTACAATCACTCAGTAACAATTATAAATAAGACTAATTATGGCGCATATTAACTGAAACTGCAGTAGACAAACACATAGTAAATCATAGGTATTACAACATAAAGTATCCAGTCATGTATCATCATCCTTAAGAGTTAAGACAGAATATTATTTTAATTAATTTATAAAAAAAAATGCCACGTCAGCAAGCAAAAGATATTACTACTAGTATTTGATGCATTTCCAGTCATCTACACAAGCACAAAGACAGAAAAAGTAAATAAACTAGTGTGACAGCATACCAATTTTTTAACAGCCTATGATTTTAGACAGCAAATATGTCTAGTCAGCGAAGGTTTATCCGAAATTAACAAATGAAAAATAAGGTCGAGAGCAAATTCTGGACAGCAGCAGTTATAAAACAAACCCCAAATCCAAACATAATACAATAACTACTATAAGCGATCAACACGATAGCAGCCACGCACGAACCTAAATCTGCTACCCAATGACGAGACCAACCCCACAAGTTAAAACATGTACTAACAAACAGAACTAAGAACACATGACCTACACCCGATATGTAGAACACATCAGAGATATGTATCACACATCTGTGATATGTAGAACATATTTGAGTGAGCACGTCTATATTACTCTACTACTACAATCACTCGGTAACAATTACGAAATAAACAAAAGTATCTGAAATTGCATAAGCTGAAATAGTACGAACCTGCACAGGCCCTTAGCTATCTCACAGGAAGAATGAGCTGCTAAAAAATAAGGTGCTGAAAAGAGCTTAACACGCTTCTAACACAAATCCTTTATCTAATAATCCAATCTCAATCGAACTCCAAACATCGACAACATATATCAGCAGAAACGCGAATCTAACTCCATCCAAAGTATACAACCTGTGATAACCTGATGTATGAAACCACACAAACGAAAATAAAATTGTAAGAACCAATTTATAAGCAACACGGGCAATAAGCTGAATATTTAAACAGAATAAGCCATAAGCAAAGAGGCTTTTTATGAAAGGAACTAAATAGTCCATAATAGCAGTGGCAAAATCGTAAATAAGCTAAAAACACATAATTATTTGATTTCTTAGATTTTAGACAGAATTAAAGGCACTATTAAACTCATATAATTAAATGCAACAAGAGACTTGAACCCTAGCCCTATGTTCAAGACAGACTAAACGGTTCGTTTTCGTGCAAGTGTTTCACATTTTACTCGTTTTTGTATGTTCCGTTTTGGTAAGTTTTCGTCCGTGCAAAGGATAAAATCTTACGAAAACGGACGAGAGCGCGTTAAAAAAAAAAACGGAGAAAAGACTGGAAATAAACAAGGGTAACAAATAGCAGTAAATCATTAGTATTACTCCAACCAACATAATAAAGTATAATGTATTAATAAATATTACTATTAGAATTAATTAAAAAAAGGAAATGCCACGTCATCATCCTTAAGACACAAACATGAAGTATCATCATCCTCCTCCATAATTAAGACACAATATTATTTTTAATTAATTAAATAAATAAAAAAAAGCCACGTCAGCAATTAGTCTACAAAGACAAATTCATAACTAACAGAAGATTAAAGGAAGTAAAAAAACTATTACTACTACAACATACAACAACAGTATCCATCCGGTCTTAAGACACAATATTATTTTAATTAATTTAAAAAAATAAAAAAAAAGGCCACGTCAGCAAGCAAAAGATACATTTTCCAGTCATCTACACAAGCACATAGACAGAAAAAGTAAATTTAAAAAAAAAAAAAAAAAGATGACACGTCAGCAATATATGACACATTTCCGGCAGCAATATATTTTAATTAATTAATTTAAACCCCAACATAAGAAAAACTTAAAATGAAAAACATTTGTTCGTAAAAAAAATAATCATCGGGTACCCGCCGTCGCATTGCATAGGTACCCGGCTAGTACTACCAAACATGTAAAATTCACTTTAAGTCTAAACAAACATAGCAATTCCAGCACACCAAACAGGCCCTCATTATCTATATCTTTATACGCAAATTAGTATCTCTCTTTTCAATAAATACAAAAATTTTAAATTATACAATAAATAAAACATAATTTACAACTTATTAATACAAATAACAAACTAAGAATTAAGTAATACAACCTATTAATGTCTTACCACAACAAACATAATAACTTTTATAACACATTACATTTTTAAAACTATCATTAAAATATAATTAATATTATAATTAAAACATTTCATTACCACAATTTACAAATAAAATAACATATTATACAAAACAACAAATGTCACTACATCTAATTTTTTCAAAATCAATTAATAATAATAAACATATAATTAATACACCACATTACTCAAATATATAATTTTATATTCACCTTACAAAACAATTTAAAAGATATATATTTACAATTTTCAATATCAAACTAGATTAACTGGTTCAACCGAAAACCAGAGCCACTATCGATTCGGTTAGGCAATTAAATAAAACTACATGAATCTTAAATTTCCGCTATTTAAAATGTTGTTGTTAAAAAAAACGTATAATTAAAATATTGTTCACCCAAATTTGATTATAAGTACCTGCAGCCGCATCGCGCGGATACCCTACTAGTTATCTCAAAAAACTATGATAAACTCGTCTTACCATCGCAATCTTTTATTGGTAGCGAGTAAATCTTATTACTGTATCTTTTAAAATCATCTTAGATTGTTTACGTTAAATTCGAGCTCCCCCTACCTAATCCATTTTACATTATTAATGTGTAACAACATTCACAAAAATACATTGTCACTTTTATTTATTATACTATAATAATTATAGTAATGCATTTACATGCATGGTAAAACAAGCCAAGCGGACAACAAACTATACATTTATCATTTTTTATAACAAAATCAAATCTATCAAATACAATATTCGTGAGTTTAGGTTAGATCGACATGTACGTCTGCCTCCAATTCGACCGTGTTGATACAAAAGTTGCATGAGGCCAAGTAAAATAAAATCGGACAATGCACAAAGGAAAAAAACACCGTTACTCACGTGAGATTGTCCCCCCACGATTAACCTCCGGCGCGAGAGTAAGTGTAAGATTTATAATCGAGGGATGATTATTGGTTAGAATAAGATACTTTAAATGAAACCAAACGGCAGACAACATTATATTTTGGGTTTTGCTAACCACCACCCTATGGGTGTTTTTTAAACATTCTATAATTAAAAATTTTACAATTAATGAACTTCAAATGTACCATATTTAACATAGCTAATATTAATATATACCATATTAAAACTTACTTACCTTAATTACAAGTGTTAGAATCATGCATTTATGAAAATAATTAGTTCATATTTAGAATTGTTTTTATTTATGGAAGTTAAAAAAACACTCATGGGGTGTTTGTTAGCAAAACCCATTTTAAACTCATAAAAAAAGAAACTTTCAACTGCTAGTTCGCAATTATTAATTACAAAAAACTACATAATCATAGATCCTTTTCTATAGACATTTGCATAGACAACATTATATTAGGACTAAATTTGTATATAAAAAAATATTTTTCACGACGACTATAGTTTATAAAAAATATCAAAGTATGACTCTCGGGTTAAACTTTCTGGCTCCGCTCCTAACAACTTCGGCCATAATAGCTTTTCTTCAATTCTCAGTCAAATACTTCTAATTTTTTTTTCTTTTCTTTCTTTCGAAAAATAAATGATTTTTTTTTAATTTATTCGAAAAAGATACAAATTATTTTTTTAAAGCTATTAGTATAAAAAATTAGCGTTGCCACAATAAAACAAACCTTCGTAATTTATATTGATAACTTGTGTAAATTTTATAAATTACGTTGGTAATTTATTACTATAACAAAATCAGCCTTTAGGATCGACTTTTTCGGCCCTAAAATACAAAGGTTATCGACCCTACGCATCTAGGGTCAACAATTTCGACCCTAGGACTTCGATCCCAAAATTTCGATCCTAGAATTCTAGGGTCGACTTAAATCTTTGATCCTAGGGTCGACAAACGGGCCCCACCACTTTTCAGAATGCTTGTTTGTCACGCTTAGGGTCGACATACTCTTTTAATCTAGGGTCGACATTGGCGATTTTAAGTATATCCAATAAAAATTTATTTAACTAAAATACTTTTTAAATACATAAATAAATAAATAAAACCCTAGGGTCGACATTAGAATACAAAAGTTAATGTCGACCCTAGGAATATTGTATAAAAGACACTTTTTATTTATTTGAAATACTTTTTATATACATGAAAAAAATAAGCACCTAGGGTCGACAATGTCGACCCTAGATATCAAAAGTAAATGTCGACCCTAACATGTTAATCGCACGTTGGCATAGACTCGTCTCGGGTCGACAATGTCGACCCTAGGGATAATACACGTAAGAAGTTAGTGCATTCCTAGGGTAAATTTTTTCCGGAAAAAATCTACATTTAAAAAATCCATAATTCGACAAATCCACGATACGGTAAAATAACAAATCATTAAACGTTACAATACCATAATACGATAAATTATCAAACGTTACGATACAATTCATCAAATCCACTTTTACATACTAAATCAAAGTTTCACAAGTTCATTCAACAAATATTCCACGCAACGATAAAATGCTATATCAATGTTTCACACGCATAACAAGTCTCAATCTTATTATTACACATACTAAGATATACTACCACTCCAACGTCTACTCGTCCTCATCCGGAAAACCACCTTCATCCTCATTTTGCTTGTCCTCCTAATCCTCCTCTGATGAGGACTCACAATTGTTTTGGAGATCCAAATCTCGACCCAATTCTCTAATGCTCCTAATGTCGTTCATATGGGGATTGATGATTAAGCGGGAACTTTTAGGTTGATAATGTGAAGTAGAGGCGATATAATGAGTTGTGTTGAGGACGGGACGACAACAATTGTTAAAGTTATTATTGGTGGCGAGAGGGATAGGAAATGTGTCGGTATAGGGAGGTTGGAGTGGTTGGAGTACGCTAGTAAAAGGTGGTTGAGATGGGGCGGCGAAAGGAGGTTGGATTGGTTGATTAAATGGAAAGGGGAGTTGAAGTAAGTGAACCCAATTAGGAGCCAGTTGGGGTGGGGGTACTAGGCTAAAATTAGGAGGGTTAAATGGACGAGCAGTATTTGGTGAACTGAAGTTCTAAAAAAGCTCACCCATTGCGGCATGCTGACCCCATTGTTGCGTCGTGTCAGCCTTTAACGCAGCCAAGTAAGCTCGTTGTTGCGCCTCCTCAGTTTGCTTCCTCAACAACTCCGTCTCTTGCGCATTTGGTTCTACATCTGATGGAGTTCTTCCCGAGTCACAATGTTAGGTGGAGCTGTAAGACCGAGCATGCGAGAAGTTACAACAACAATTTTTCATTATATACAACAAGACATAAATATGAACAATTGATTTATATGTTGTTTTATTGAGGGCAACCTATGAGAAGTTGAGCCACCACCCGGTAACTTCCTGCCCATTCTCGACATATTCTGGCGGTTACACTAGGCACGATTTGGTCCATTATTTGTTGATCGGTCATAAACGAGATGATGTTGGCTCTAACTTGGTCTTTGAAGGCTTTCATCTTCTTATGTGAAAGAAAAATAAAACGGTTTAAAACAGATAAAGTTACTTATTAAAGCATGTAAAGAGTTATATTACTTGCATATCTATCATTGTTTTTTTCGGATTTAAACTTGTCATTATTTGAGTGTCCCTTCCTCTACGTTTCAATGAGGTCCTCGTAATACCCTTTCTCGACTTTTTATACATTATCAAATAAATTAATAACGAGCTATAATAAATAAACAATATAAACACCTTTAAAATATCACAAAAATTATAAAGAGTCTTACATGTTCATTCCTTCCTTGCGCGAATGATTTTTTGCCTTGATGGGTTATTATCGTGTTTTTGGATAGATTAACGGCATTAGTCGCACTTCTTGCCACCATATCTGGATGTGATCACCATTCAACCAACTCATCCCAGTCAGCCTGGGTTCTCCCGTCCCACACTCTCAGCGGTGGCACATTCTGTCTTGCCTGTTGGGGCATCTCATAAACTGTATAATGATCGGCCTTGATCTTGTTCTTATGTTTTCGCCACAGTAGCCTCAATTTAAGATCTACCCCAAGCCTAACCCTTTCCCCACCGTATACACATTTTTGTCAAACACCACCATTTCTTGATTATTAAACCATAACGCGAGGTCGAAATAGCTCTACTTAAAATAAACAAACAATTTAAACATAACACACATATCTAAATTTTACAAGAATAAGAATAGAAGTAAAATAAACAATTAATACCTCAAGTGTAGGATAAATATGCACTTTATAGGTGTCTGAAATTTCGTTCCACTCGGAAGCAAGGGGAAGTGTCCGGACTGTTTCCCCATAAGATGATTCAACATGGATGCATAATCACCTAGAGGATGGAAGGTACGAAGATACTTGATGTCAAATCCAACCGTTAAAGGTCGTTCATTATTATTTCTAAACGACCTCCTTAATTTCGGACTTCCCGTCTCAATACATAGATTCGAACCTACAGAGATAAGTTATTGAGTCGTGAAAATTCAAGTACGATTTCTTACTTCAGCACTGGGCTGGTACGGGACCTGTGGGTCATCTGGGTGGTCTACCACCAAAATCCCCACCATGTGATCTAGGAGCTACACACGCCATCTATAAAATAAGAAGTACAAGAACACACAATTTAGTTGACCAATTAATGATAATACACAAAGTTCATATCAATATACACATTTTAACATATAAAAAAATTTCATTCAAATACAAAATTACACATTTAAACGAATATAAACAATCCCCTTCAAATACAAAATTACACATTTAAGCATATAACAATTGTTTCATTAAACCTACAACTTAAGAAATTGTCATCTTCGGAATCATCGCTAGATAAAACTTATTCAACATCATTACTAGGGATCACTTCATCATCACCCGACACTAAAACATCATCATCATCATCATCATCATCATCATCATCATCATCATCATCAAGGACATGTGCAACGACCCCATCTTCATTATTAATAAAATCACCATCAGCCGGTGGGGCGTCCACTTCTGTTGATTGAGTATTTAAACTCAAATTCGTATGCTCCAAACTAGTCAAACCAACAAACAGTGTAACATCTGATGATCTGCTACCATGTATAACATCTTGATTGGACTCTGCCACATCTCGATGATAAACCTGTTCGACAACCTTCCAATGAATTTTTCGTCTAGCAAGGTATTCAAGGTAGAATACTTGTGTTGCTTGTGTCGCAAAAATGTATGGTTATTGTATTGAAATAACCTATCAGTCAAAATATGATGTATGTACCTGCTCAATATAAGAACGTCTGTTACGTTTTATACAATTGTTAGTGGTTAATGGTGTCAAGCCATTTACCTCAAAAAAACACAACCTTGTGGTTGCCGATATAAGTGAGCTCCAGAATTTCTTTGAGTTGACCATAATACATCTCTCCATCAACCCCGGTTGTTTAAACTCCGGTGCATTGAGTGGTATGAAGTATATTGTGTTCATGTACCACAAACTTCAAACCGTTAACTATGCACGTGGGGTATGTACATGCACTAGTAGGTCCACATGCGAAAGAGAATAACTCACCACTGTTGGAAATACGTTTTTTTACGTATATTAGAAGTATCAGTCACTCCAACAATATTATTAAACGTTGTAAGCTCGTACTTAGAAAGTTAGTAACTTAACATTATCAACCCGGCCCATGGGCTTATCCATGGGTTGGAGGCCCAAGTCCACTTTATACTTGGGTATATAAACCCTCTCCTTTGATGGAGAGGGTGTTGGCTGTTTCATTATTCTTAATAATATACACATAGTTTCTCTCACTTTATCTCTATAGTTTCTCTCTCTAGAAACAACAACCTAGATCTTAGATCATAGATTACCAATATTCTATAATTGGTACCAAGAGTCATAGGATGAAATAGAGGTGTGCTTTATGTTGTTCTTGGCTTAGTTTATCTTGGCTCGTGATTTCTTAAGCAATACATCCAAGATCTAAAAAATTTTCGTGTTCTTTGTGGTCCAAAGTGATTTGGGTATCTCCTACATAGTTGTGGTAGGGACTTGGGTACTTTGGATCGTCCAAAAACACGAAATTTTGGGGCGTTTGGCTCGATTTAGGCGAAAAAAGTACATTTTTACTAGAATATTGCGGAATCTTTCCCTTTATTGCGGAATTTTCATTGTATATTCTCGCAATAATTAGGGTTCAGGGATCTCAATATTGCGGAAACATTTCTTGTAATATTACGAGTTCTTTGACTTGGTATTGCGAGATCTTGTGTGGCCTCGGATTATTGTGAAATCTTTGTATACCAAGTATTGCGAGATCTTTGTACTTCATGGATATTACGAGATATGTGCAAAACAAGTATTGCGAGATCTTTTGTTTTAAGGATATTGCGAGATCTCTTTGTTTCCAGTCATTGCGAGATCTTGTGGTGTGTGCTTATTGTGAGATCTTTCGTTTTAAGGATATTGCGAGATCTCTTTGTTTCCAGTCATTGCGAGATCTTTAGTTTACTTATTGCGAGATCTTTGAGTTTGGAATATTGTGAGATTTTTTGCATTAGGATATTGCGAGATTCTTTTCATTAGGGTATTGCGAGATCTTGTCTAGTCCAAGTATTGAGAGATCTTGTTGGTTTAGCATTATTCCTCTGATTTTTTTTCCAATGTTTTTGCACGACTTCACGGAATTTTAGACTTTGCATTTATTTGGAGATTTTTACAACCACACACAACCAAAGGATAATTATATATTGTTTCAAAAACAACAAACACTTTACCTTTTTTTTATTGCTCGGTCATTTGGTAATCTTTTTCAAGTGACCTAAAATGAATCCACATTCATTAATGCCGACAATGACATCGGTTACCGATCTGTCTATCATAACAGGTACCGATACCCGTCCACCGTTGCTTATCAAAGAGCTACTTGATGCATGGGAGGGTAGAATGAAGACATATATTATTGGTAGACCCAGTGGGAGGCTTATGATTAAATCCATTGAGTAAAGACCACTTGATTGGGGAACCATTACTGAGAACGATGTGAATCGCCAAGGGAATTTTCTAATTTATCACCTACGAACCAACTAATTGCCTATGCGGATGAAAAGGCTGTTCAGACTATTCTTCAAGATCTTCCACCCGATATTTATTGATTGGTAAGTCAACATAAAATAACAAAGTAACTATGGGACCGTTTGACGGTTTTGCTACAAGGGACTTCACTCACTAAGCAAGAACGAGAGTGTCAACTGTATGATCTTTTTTATAGGTTCACATACACTCCAGGGGTAACTCTTCATGACTACTATTGGTGATTTACTACATTGATGAATGAATTGAACACTTATAATCTGCCGATTGCTCAATTTCAGTTTAATACCAAGTTTTTGAATATGTTGCCTCTAGAGTGGAGCCGTTATGTCGCTGATATTAAACTGGTAAGGGATTTGCACAAGTCCAATCTAGATCAACTTTATGCTTTCTTGTAACAACACGAGAAGCACGTGATCATGAAACGTCAGTCTCAAGGATCTTATCTCGAACCACTGGCATTAATGACAAATCATCAACCATTGTCATACAACAACACTCCTTATGCTACTGGGCAGCACTCATATCATCAGTCCGTGTATCAAACCCCAAGCTATCCACAGTACTCGATGTTACCACAACCACCTACTTCACATCAACAATATCAGCTTCAAGCACCATCATCACAAAGAGACTCATATCCACCAACTTATGCTCATCAACCATATCTTTCTCATCAGGCACCTACAGTTCCTGCTATCACCTATCAGGCACCTGCAGCTTGTCAACCTAGCTATACACAACATGTCGGTACCTCTTCAAGTACTTATGTAGCTCCACCCGCACCAGCATTGTATTGTGATGACAAGGTCCCAATTCCCAAATTCAAACATGGTGATAAACCTACTGAAGTGTTTGCCACCATGTCTGCCTATATCACTCAAACATTGAACAAACGAGGAGCCTACAGAGGACTTCCTACAACAAACAATCAGTTACGAACCTCTTCAAACTCTCGTCAACAAGCTACAATTCAAGAAGGCAGAGTCATGGTTCAACCAATTCAGGGAGACTAAGTTCATTCAATACCGGTGCACGAACTTATAACACTGCTCCAAGGAGGAATACTACTGGCAAGGTGAAGATGATAATATGCTACAACTGCAAAGGGGAAGGACACATGACTAGGGAATGTAAGCAACCGAAAAGGAGAAAGGATGCTTCGTGGTTTGAGAAAAGGTATTATTGGTTAATGCTCAAGCACAAGGTCGAGAGATAGATGAGGATGAATTAGCGTTTCTTGCGGATCCAAGAGTTACGGAAAATGAGGGATTCACAGCAGCTTTTACTCAGAATGCAGCGTATCAAGCAGATGATCTCGATGCATATGACTCAGACTGTGATGACTTCAATACCGCCAAAGCGGCTCTTATGGAAAATCTATCGGTTTATGGGTGCGTCAAAATATATGAAGTACCAAGTACTTCCATTGATACCTGTATTGCACCACATCAAGTTGGGCAAGAGTCTCAGTATCCGGAAGAGCCTCCGGTGGTGAGTAAATCAAACGAGGCGACAACCAATGATAGCAATATCAATGCAAGTCCCCAGACTTCGAGTGAAATACAACCAGGAGCTATTTCGCATATGAATTCCCTTGCTCAACAAGATTTGGTAACGGTTCTAGCAACTTTGCTTAGCCAAATGAATACTGCGGTCCTTAAAGCCCTAGGTGTTAATCAGACACTATCTGTCGAGCTTGCTTTGTACAAGGAAAAGGTTCAAACCTTCGACCATCAGTCTAACCAATCCCGAATTTGATAACTTTCGAAAAATTCAAATGGGTCATTTACAAGAGATTAAAAAGTTAAGAGCAAATCTTTCTAAATAAGTTAAAGAAAAAGAGTCAGTTGTCACTAATTTTCACAAACTTAAAACAGATTCCGAAATTCTTGAGTCTAAAATGCTTGAAACGGAAATTAATGCTTCTAACCATATTAAAAAGATTGATACTTTGCTTTTAAAACAATATTCTGCGACACATGATACATTTGTTAGAATCATCTTTTAAGGAATTTAATTTATCTCGTCAAAAAGACCTTCCACCTAACCCGGGTTACGCAAAGCAAGCTCTTGCCCACAACCCAAAACTTTATAATGCTACAAAACTTGGAAAGGTGTTAGGTCCACCTGATGTTCATGATGATGCTGCATATGTTCCACTTATGGAAGAGAACCGGTCGAAAATGCTTTTAAAGTTTCCTAAACCATTTGATTATGCAACACATAATAAACATCCATTGGATTTAAGAACTCGCTTTAAATTACACGAATCTCTTTTCGAATGACCTAAAGTGGCATTGATAGAAATTCCTAATACGTCTCCTACACTTGTTGAACTGGAATTACCTAAAGAATTTCCAAAAGAGGTTCCACCGGTAAGTAAAGTGTTCACTAGCTTAAAAGAGCTACGAAGACTCTTTGCAAGGGTTGACAAGGTCATTGAGGAACGTGTGACTCTAACGGCACAAACCAAAGGGGAATGGAACTATGAACACACTAAAGCGGCGTTTCTAGAAGAAGTTGAATCGTTTGTGAAAGAGATTAAAGTCGTGTTTAAATCTATTGATCAAAACTTAATTTCAGAAATTAAAGAAGTTCAAAGAGTTTTCTGTGAAATGGATGATGCTTATGAACTTATGCTAGTTGAGAAAGAAAAAGTTTTGAAAGAAAACGACCGACTCTTGGAAAAAGTGATGTCTTTTGATATTGTAAATCTATGTATGAATAAATTCATTGATTTGCAGGATCTCTCTGTGAATATTGTTGAGCCTGTAAATGATGTGGTAGATAATCACCCTTGTCACGAATCTGATGCTGGATTTTTAAAGCTTCAAGATTCTTTTAATTCACTTTCAAAATGTTTCGACGAGCTTAAAAAACATTGTATATCTCTTGAAATAGAACAACAGTCCAAAAATGAAACTCTTTTAATAACTAATGAATGTGAAAATAACGTTCAGACGAGTGACAAGGTGATTCAGGTAGTTCAGGTATTAGAAGAAGAGATTATGAGACTTAAGAGAGAGTCGTCAATAGAATCTGTAAAATTAAAACTAGAGGCCGCAGAGATGAAAACCCTTGCCTTAGAAAATAGACTCTCGTCGATTCTAAGGGAGATGGAACGAGCAAAATAGGGATGTTCGCAACTTTATGGTTGTGACAACCGCGGTTTTGAGGTTCGTCACTTAGTTTTATTTTGTGCTAGTTACGTGTCTTTACGTGTTTATGTGCTAATTGGTGTGTATAGATTTTGGTTTGGATATCGTTTCTGGTACGGGGTACCTTGTGAGTGGAACGATGTGTGATGATTTCATGTTCATGAGCTCACATGGTAGTGACTATGAAATGAGATGGTGTTATTTAGTGGTTTTACGTATACGTATATGTATTATAGAAAATCGTATTTTTACGATTTACGGTTTAGCATTTTGAGGTCTCGGAAGAGGTATTTAGTCACGGGAATATTTTTCGGGATGGTTTTAAGTCATTTAGTTATTAGTTATAAAGTTTATTTCAAAATTTGAGATTTTTTATAAAAGTGTATATTTTACGTCTTTTACGGTAAAACGCGTAAATTTGACTAGTATTACGGTTTTGAGGTTTTGGAGGCTTTAGGAGCTGAAATAAATTAAGGTAAATTAAGGTAATATTAATAAGATATTAATTAACAATAAAATATAAAAAAACGAAATTAGGGGGTGTTGGGTCGGTTTTGGACGCAAGAAAAGAAGAAAAGGAAAAAAAGGGGGAAAAGATTTATGATAAGTGGTAATTGGGTTGGACAAGGATTGTTTTGCTATATAAGGAACCCCCACACTAAATCAAACGCATTTTTTTACTTCCCTGGAGTTTATAGTCGACTAAAAAGAAGATAAGAATTAGGGTTCTTCATAAAATTGGGTTTTTTTCATCTTCCATTAATTTAAAGGTAAAACCTTCTTAACCCTTTTTCAATTTAATTGTTTTAATGATTTCTTAATCATCTTATGATGGATTTAGGTTAGGGTTTAATTTAAAAACAGTGAATTAATGTTATAATAATGATGTTATAATGATTACATAAATTAGGGCTTGTAATTAGTGGGGTTAGGGTTAATTAATTAGGTTAAATAGGATAAACCCGTTTTTAAAAACTGGGCAGAATTTTGAGTCAATTGTTTTGATCATATCGGGAGTTCTACAGACTCTTATTTTGCAATCCAAGTATCCCTGAAAAGTTAATTGAAGTGTCTTTCCAATGAAAGAAACGACAACTAAATTGGAGGTCGGGAAGTGGGTCAAAAACAGGTTACAACAGTCGGAGGTCAAAACAGTTTTGAAGTCAGCCTGTTTTCTTTTTAAGTTTTGGGTTGTTTGGGGTACTTAGGGCTGCATTGGGACATTCAAACGAACATGGGAGATGGTTTATATATTATAGGAAGTATCTGTATTGGGGCTAAGATTGTGGATTAGGGTAAGACCCCCTAATCATAACAAACTTTTTGTATGTTTAAAATTAGTAAATCTGGAATGACAAAAGTATATATATATATATATATATATATATATATATATATATATATATATATATATATATATATATATATATATATATATATATATATATATATATATATATATATATATATATATATATATATATATATATATATATATATATATATATATATATCGGGGCCTTAACAGTAGCTTTAAGGTTGGGGCAAATGGGAGGTGTTAGCTAACATATGTAAGGGAATAAGTATTCCCTTTACAGAGATCATGGGTATGTTTAAGTGGGCGTCTGGCTTATAGTTTGGAGACCTAAAACCGGGGCTGTTTTTGGTAAAATGTTAACGGGACGGGTTATGAAGTAAAATGAGTTAAGGGCTTTATAGAGGGGTGTAATGAGATGCTTAGAGCATTTAAATGAGGTATTTATATAGGAGGAGGTTAGATGTCCATCATAGGTTGATGAGCCATCTTAGTGATTGGTTCATGTTTTGTTTATGTGTTTTTGGTTTGTTAGCTTTTTGCTATTGCGAGGACTTTTGGAGAAGCTCAATCAGGTGAGTTTCATAGTCCCATGTTTACTAATGTTTATGACTTCCAGATGGGATGGAAGAGACACTGTTTTGTTATTTATAAATTATGTTGTGAATGTTTTGCGTTGGTAATAGACTTGTGTGTGCATACTTATGTGATTAACTGCTAGTAGATTCTTGATTGTTTATGTTTTGACTTGATACCAAGGGGATGTTGACAAGGCGGGGCCTTGGGATTGGTTCATAGGTGTTTGGACGCCTATGGGAGTATGGTGTTTGGTAAGGCTGGGAGCCTTGGATTTGGGTTGTTTGGTTAAATCTTGGATATTAGTTGTTAATGCATGTTAGTATCACATTGTCCATATGTTTTTAACTTTTGGTTGTTACTAACAGCTTATGGTATGATTTTGGCGTTTGAGTCTAAACCTATGACTCTCACCAACTTTATGTTGACGTGTTTTAGTGCTCTTTCAGGTGATATTATGGTTAAGCTAGAGGACATAAGTGGCTAGGATTTGGAGAGCGTAGGAAATGCATTTAGAAGGAGATCCCCGTTCCTTCTTAGTTTCATTTGCTCATTTAATAAGTGATACTATTTGGCACCTATATGTTTGTTTTGGTTATGTTATTTGTTTGTCTTGGGTAAGAGGTAGGACTGTTACCTGCTTACCTAGACTCCTGCATTGTTGAGATATTGTCATGACTTTTGTGTCACCATTTTATGACATTTCTTAATCTCTATAGACACGCCATGTTGTGATGATATCCATACGTCGCGCCCGATATTCCGCCATTGGTGGGGTGTGACAGAATGGTATCAGAGCCAATGGTTATAGAGAATTAGGTTGCCTAGTCGCGTAGCCTAGTCTATAGCTTAAGGGTCCCTGCATATAGGCGTCATAGGAGTATGTGTGCATTATATAATAACTGATGTGTTTGGATGTTATTTATTGTGATGTTTTGACTAGTATGAATTGAACCATAGTAAGTTCATACTTAGCCACATGTTATTTTTCTTTTCAGGATGTGACTAGTGCTAGTTGAACCATAATCATCCACGCTAGTCATTGTCGTATTTTGCTTAAATTGTACGCTATAGTACATAATTTGGTACATGGTAGTTTCTATCTTTTGTTGGGTTATTTTATGTACCTGAGGTATAGTATTTTTTTCCTTTTGATGTTTAAGTCATGTTCCCTAAGAATCTTGTGGTGGTTCGAGTTAGTAGGAGTAGGTGGATATAAAGGATTTTAAGCTGTTTCCACTCTTATGGGCGACATGACTTATAACTGATTATGTCTTCGTTTTGGATTTAGTCTAGGCTGTTTTAGCTAGACTATGGATTTCTGTATTCCAAGAGTTTTACTATGTTATTTTAATAGATGGAGTTTTGGACCTTATTGGTTATGTGGTTATGAGTTTATGTGAGTAGATGGATTTATGTGTTATATGTTGTATTGATTCTTATAAGTGTCATCATTGGAGAGAGTGCATTGGGGAAAGGGTAATTGTATAAGTATGGTGGCCAACATAGTTATACAAGTACCACAACTTAAATGGGTTCTCAAGTATGATTGCATGAAAGAGGGTTAGTACATGCTTGTATATGATGAGATGTAGAATTTGGGTATACGTATAATATATGGGTTTATGTAATGGCTGCCTATGAGATGGCTATTGTTCTTTTTGTGTTATATGTTTTGGGTTATAGTTGTGTTGTGTGATTATGGGGTCACACGATATGGTTTAGTTTTGGAGGTGGGCTTTATGCCTTGTTGTGGCACGGTGAGATGGTGATTACTCGTATGAAAAAACGAGCGTATAAAGCGATTGATTGATTTGACATGTATGATAACGAGTATGTTTGGGAGATTCGATAGGTATACATATGCGAATGTATATATACTAATAGATGTTATGTTATGATTTACGGTCGTTCAGTAGTTATTATAACTTGAACGTACCTAGTACTCTCTTTTGTTTAAACAATTTATTAGAGCTCGAGTTTGGTGGAGTTTCAACGACGTTTTGAATATTTTGAAGTGTGTCTTGTAGCGTATTCTTTGAGTTTCGTATTTCACGGGTACGTTTTAAAATGGTGTTCTTGGTTTTAAGTCTATTGAAATAACTTGGGATTTCTTTTGAAATAATGAAATCTTTTGTGTTGGGTCTTACATTTCTTTTGGTCGGTATATATTGAGAAAAAGTGGGACTTGAAAATCTATTATAGGGTTAGATAGTTGGTTGTATTTGGTAAAATAAAGGTAAGGTGTTGGAGTCGTGTTTGAAACAAGGTGCAACATAAGATTTCTTTTTAATCAACACTTATCTATTTCAAATTCTAAAAGACTTTCTTTAAAATAAAGCGAAGTAAAATTTCTTTCTACTTACATAGTTTATATAATTGGATTTAACCGATTCACGTCATTTATAATTATTAATACGAGGTTAAATTGAGTTTATGAAGGTTACACATACAATTATATCTTTCATTTAAAAGGATTGCATTAATCACTAAGTTTATTCTTTAATTTTAAAACAACTAGTATAAAATTGTTTTGGTCGTAACTTGTTTGTTTTTAAAGCTTTTTGGGTGATTCAAAAGCCAAAAATTATGTGCTCGGAACGTACTTTTCAAATATTCAGAATGTATAGTCATGGGAGGTCAGTATCCTTGCCGGAATTATTGTACAAGTGTCGGGTTAAAGGTTGAGCTTTGAATAGTAGTTTATTTTTATGACTTGGGATGCACGGGATACCTAGTCTTTGAGTTGAGTTTTGAGTTCGTCAAGAGGGTTGTTTGTAGATTGTTTGAGTCACATAGATGTGGGGAGGTAAAAAAAAATATATTCTTTTGGAAAAGTCGATCTTTTGCGCGGTTTAAATAATATGTCGCGGGGCGTAATATGTTTTGGTTGCCATTGGGTGTTTTTGGGATTTTTTTTTCATTGTCATGGGTCATTTTGAATTGATACACGTTCTGGGTTTGAGTTTTCTTTTGAGTCTCGTAGCTTTTGATTTGTTTTAATTGGTGCACGTGAAATGTCGTTAGTTATCCGTGGGTTTGATTCGTTGATCGTATCTAGTGGATTCAGGATGTAGTTTTGGTTTCGTATTGTTGGGAGCGTTGAGGTAGTCATATGAAAGACTTGTTCGCGCCTACACGATTAAGTAGGTGGCCATGAGAGAACGGTCGGAATGCCCTTAGTGGAGAGGGAAGAAGTTCGTAGACAAACTAATGTGAATATATGGACTCTTTGGAGTGCCAGGGAGAAGAATAGATATTCGTATAATGTATAGATATTGGCACAAGTAACGCGCCATAGAGAGTTGTTAGAAATTGCAAGGGATTCAGGATAAAGGTTGAGTTGCCTGGTAGTAAATGTGATGTGGAAGCGGTTGAGTGGTCTGATAAGAGGAAGTATTGGTCTTATAGAATAAGTGTAGATTTTCGCGAGTAGAACGAGGTAGAAATTCATTCGTATTGCCGCTGAGAGAGGATGCAATGAGGACTTAGTTGAAACTGCTAAGGATGTTGTATGAACGCCTTGGGTTTACGGTTATGATTTTGGCTTCGCCAAAGCACTAGCGGTTTTCATGGAGTCAATGAATCGAGTGTGCATGAACGGGTATAACCGATTTGCCATCGGGAGCATCGACGACATCTTGATCTACTCAAATCTTAGAAAGAGGGTGATGTAAATTATGAGTTGGTTTGGAGTTGTTAGGAAAGGGAATTATACGTGAGATTTTCAAGTGTGAGTTTTAGGATTAAGTGTACTGTGATGAGCAGTTAGAGATGATGGCATATCATGGAACCAGCAAGGGCGAAGTGAAGAAGGATGAGGAAGCGTTTTGGAGGCTGAAGAGGTGGATTGGCTAATGAGCCGATCTTGGCATTATCGGAAGGACTGGATGAATTCACGAAGCATGACGATACGTGGAGCAAGGATTTGGATGTATACGAGAACGACAAAGAAAGGCGGTTGTTTATACGTTGTGGGAACTGAAGATTTGGAAGAACTAGATAAGACTTAGTTAGTGGAGCTGGATTGTTATATTTGCCTAGAATGCTAGAGGCATTTGGTGTAGGAGACGTAGAGAATGATCTATACGGATCATGAACGTCTCCAACATATATTTAATCATCTTGATTGAACCTTTGGAAATGGTGATGGGTGGAGTTAAGTGATGAAAGAAAATTGCAAGGCCAAGTACCATCTGGGAAAGGCAAGCATGGTTGATGAGACATGGAATAAGAAGAATGAAGTGAAGCTGAGACAAACTTGAACTATATGGATGACGTATTAGGGTGGTTTGGATGAAGGATGTAGGTTTCACGAGTTGAGTTGTCTAAAGTAGAGAACGCGTCAACATGTGTGTTGCGTGGCTTGGACAATCATATGGAGAAAATGGACGTAGACGATACTTCCTACATAGATAGGAGTAGCTTAGAAAGGGCGATGTAAGGACGAAGTAGTGAAAGGGATACATAATGGGGTGGAGGAATAAGTACGACGAGAGTTGGGTGATAGTCGATAGACTGACTAATTCATCTCCTATTTCAAGAGGAATGAGAAGTCACGTGGTTGAGAAGTTGGAAGGATTGCGTACGGATGTGATGGAATAGAGGGTTTTGCGTAAAAGTTAGCCTAATATGTATGGAATGCCTTATGAAGGATTATGGCAAAGGGAAGAAACGATGGGAAGCATCACATCGTGATGTATGGTATGAGTTGAGGAAAAAGAAGGAAGTGTGTATAGAAGCGAAGCAAGAATAAAATAGGTCGAGATAGGAACCGAAGGTAAAATTTTGGTAGAGCTTAATAAGTAGAATAAAGCACAACGCAGGCTAATACTGTCGTAGTGTGGAAAAGGAAATGGCACTGACCTATACTGATTGTTTGGGAGGCTTAGTATCAATAATCGAATGGATGAGGAGTTATAGGTGTGATGTGCCATAGGGACGAAGGGCTTGGACTAACTGAGATAACCGTCCTTTGATGATGTGTATAGGTCATAAGTTGATTTGGATTGGAAGAACTAATGGATATGTGGAAGACCGTCATAGGTCACTTTGTAAGGAAATTGGAATTTTTAAGTAGCTTGGGGTACGGACTAAAGGGAGTTGATGAACATAATTGGATATGAGTATATCCAGCTAACTGGAAAAGGATAGGCAAGTGAGATATTTATACAACCTTAGGAGTTACACTGAGGGCTTGAGTGATTGATTTAGAGGGAGTTAGGAAACTCATTAGCGATGGATGAGTTTTCATATAATGATGATTATCATGCTAGAAGTCGATAAATGCCATTTGAGGCACTATATGAAAGGATAGGATGAGTTGTCCCCATTGTGTACTAGAATTTGTAAAAGAGGCTACTAATGTGGTAATGGTGTTGTGGACAGAATGAGAGCAACAAGGGATGCTATGTAGAAAAGGAGGAAACCACTAGATTTAGTGACAAAGTTATGTAGGGAGTTTCACCCATAGTAACGGGTGGTATGATTTGGTAAAATGGAAGAGTTGATGTAGAGTTTTGTAGGTCCATTTATGATCTTTGGAAAGATCGGACCAGTAGCTTATGAGCATAGAATTACCTGAGGGAAATGAGTGGTATATATGATATATTTCATGTATTAGGATTGGTAAATGTTGTTTGAGAATGCATATTTGAATGTCCGGTTATTCGGGATTTGTGTTAATAAGAGTCTTTGTTTTATCAAAGAGTCATTTGTGAGATTTATTGACTGTGAGGTCAAGAGTTTGGCAATGAATTTAAATATTGCTGGTTAGTATATGTGGTAATTTGAGACTTGAACTAAAGTTCACGTGGAAATGAGAGGAGTTCATTTAGAACAAGTATCCTCAGTTGTTTGCTAATGGTATGTTTGATCCTAAGGAGTAAATCTCGGGACGAGATTTCTATTAGGAGGGAGTGATGTGACAACCGCGGTTTTGAGGTTCGTCACTTAGTTTTATTTTGTGCTAGTTACGTGTCTTTACGTGTTTATGTGCTAATTGGTGTGTATAAATTGTGGTTTGGATATCGTTTCTGGTACGGGGTACCTTGTGAGTGGAACGATGTGTGATGATTTCATGTTCATGAGCTCACATGGTAGTGACTATGAAATGAGATGGTGTTATTTAGTGGTTTTACGTATACGTATATGTATTATAGAAAATCGTATTTTTACGATTTACGGTTTAGCATTTTGAGGTCTCGGAAGAGGTATTTAGTCACGAGAATATTTTTCGTGATGGTTTTAAGTAATTTAGGACTTAGTTATAAAGTTTATTTCAGAATTTGAGATTTTTTATAAAAGTGTATATTTTACGTCTTTTACGGTAAAACGCGTAAATTTGACTAGTTTTACGATTTTGATGTTTTGGAGGCTTTAGGAGCTGAAATAAATTAAGGTAATATTAATAAGATATTAATTAACAATAAAATATAAAAAAAAGAAATTAGGGGGTGCTGGGTCGGTTTTGGACGCAAGAAAATAAGAAAAGGAAAAAAAGGGGAAAAGATTTATGGTAAGTGGTAATTGGGTTGGACAAGGATTGTTTTGCTATATAAGGAACCCCCACACTAAATCAAACGCATTTTTTTACTTCCATGGAGTTTATAGTCAACTAAAAAGAAGAGAAGAATTAGGGTTCTTCATAAAATTGGGTTTTTTTTAATCTTCCATTAATTTAAAAGTAAAACCTTCTTAACCCTTTTTAATTTAATTGTTTTAATGATTTCTTAATCATCTTATGATGGATTTAGGTTAGGGTTTAATATAAAAACAGTAAATTAATGTTATAATAATGATGTTATAATGATTACAAAAATTAGGGCTTGTAATTAGTGGGGTTAGGGTTAATTAATTAGGTTAATTAGGATAAACCCGTTTTTAAAAACTGGGCAGAATTTTGAGTCAATTGTTTTGATCATATCGAGAGTTATACAAACTCTTATTTTGCGATCCAAGTATCCCTGAAAAGGTAATTGAAGTGGATTTCCAATGCAAGAAACAGAACTAAATTGGAGGTCGGGAAGTGGGTCAAAAACAGGTTACAACAGTCGAAGGTCAAAACAATTTTGAAGTCAGCCTGTTTTGTTTTTAAGTTTTGGGTTGTTTGGGGTACATAGGGTTGCATTGGGACATTCAAAAGAACATGGGAGATGGTTTATATATTATAGGAAGTATCTGAATCGGGGCTAAGATTGTGGATTAGGGTAAGACCCCCTAATCATAACAAACTTTTTGTATGTTTAAAATTAGTAAATCTGGAATGACAAAAGTATATATATATATATATATATATATATATATATATATATATATATATATATATATATATATATATATATATATATATATATATATATATATATATATATATATATATATATATATATATATATATATATATATATATATATATATATATATATATATCAGGGCCTTAACAGTAGCTTTAAGGTTGGGGAAAATGGGAGGTGTTATCTAGCATATGTAAGCGCATAAGTATTCCCTTTACAGAGATCATGGGTATGTTTAAGTGGGCGTTTGGCTTATAGTTTGGAGACCTAAAACGGGGCTGTTTTTGGTAAAATGTTAACGGGACGGGTTATGAAGTAAAATGAGTTAAGGGCTTTATAGAGGGGTGTAATGAGATGCTTAGAGCATTTAAATGAGGTATTTATATAGGAGGAGGTTAGATGTCCATCATAGGTTGATGAGCCATCTTAGTGATTGGTTCATGTTTTGATTATGTGTTTTTGGTTTGTTAGCTTTTTGCTAGTGCGAGGACTTTTGGAGAAGCTCAATCAGGTGAGTTTTATAGTCCCATGTTTACTAATGTTTATGACTTCCAGATGGGATGGAAGAGACACTGTTTTGTTATTTATAAATTATGATGTGAATGTTTTGCGTTGTTAATGGACTTGTGTGTGCATACTTATGTGATTAAATGCTAGTAGATTCTTGATTGTTTATGTTTTGACTTGGTACCAAGGGGATGTTGACAAGGCGGGGCCTTGGGATTGGTTCATAGGTGTTTGGACGCCTATGGGAGTATGGTGTTTGGTAAGGCTGGGAGCCTTGGATTTGGGTTGTTTGGTTAAATCTTGGATATTAGTTGTTAATGCATGTTAGTATCACATTGTCCATATGTTTTTAACTTTTGGTTGTTACTCACAGCTTATGGTATGATTTTGGCATTTGAGTCTAAACCTATGACTCTCACCAACTTTATGTTGACGTGTTTTAGTGTCTCTTTCAGGTGATATTATGGTTAAGCTAGAGGACATAAGTGGCTAGGATTTGGAGAGCGTAGGAAATGCATTTAGAAGGAGATCCCCGTTCCTTCTTAGTTTCATTTGCTCATTTAATAAGTGATACTATTTGGCACCTATATGTTTGTTTTGGTTATCTTATTTGTTTGTCTTGGGTAAGAGGTAGGACTGTTACCTACTTACCTAGACTCCTGCATTGTTGAGATATTGTCATGACTTTTGTGTCACCATTTTATGACATTTCTTATTTCATATAGTTATCTCTATAGACACGCCATGTTGTGATGATATTCATACGTCGTGCCCCATATTCCGCCATTGGTGGGGTGTGACAATGGTTCACTGGAAGAACGCTTCGCTTTTAATGCGGTACAACAAAATTCATTTGTTGACCAACTGAACCAAAAGTCTGTGGAAATCTCTGATTTAAATAATCAGCTCATAAACAAAAACATGGTTTTAGCTGAGTTAAAGGAGACACTTCAACTCAAAGGACAAGAAGTTGTTGATAACGCAACTACACTCTTTGCACCGTCCTCTAGTGCTCCCAAACCCAACCCACATGTGCTATATCGGGACCCAAAATTTAAGAATAGTCCAATCAAGTTTGCCAATTATATGAAGAATGCCTTAGAACACGCTGAGCTTGCTAGGGAGGCCATTGATGACATGTGTACACTAGATCCCTCAAGTCATGATCTTTATGAGCTCTACATGTATGTGAATAGAATTCAAGACTGATTGGCATACTTGGAATATATCGGTCAACCGATTTTTGCACCACTTAAACACCAACCCATTGCCATAACTCCATTCAATAAGACTCCAGGAGCTAAACCGCCATTAACACTAGCATTAACAACAGAGCTACATCAAATACTGCCACTAATATTCCCTTGCCTTCTACAGGAGTACATGTGTCTACTTAGGCTAAAGGATCTCAAGTCAAGAAAGAAAGGATCAAGCCTTCCACTAGTAGGACTATGTAGAAGAAAGTAGAAGTTCACCCTAGGAATGTTATTTCAGATTTCAATAAAAAGAATCACGTAGCTAAGACTAAAAGCCCTGCAGTTGTGCAACAGCCTAAGCATATTGTGAATTCTGCTTTGAGATGTTGGAATTATAACGAATGCATGTTTTCTCAGCATCATGATTTATACCTTGTTGACCATGTTAATGAAATGTATGCCATTAGAAACAACCTTGAATGGAAACCAACGGGGAAGAAATTCACCCAAGTTGGATGGCAATGGAAACCCACTGGTAGGACCTTTACTGCAAATGGAACTAAGTGCCTTTTAACTATGATCACTTCCACTAAGATTAGGTCTCAACGCCCTTTAAATAGGAGCACTATCACTCAAGTATGGAAATCGCGCCCTTTAACTAGGTCAGCCCCCACTATTGTGCCTACTAGTGAAGAGGTACCTCAGGATATTAGACAACTTAACTCTAAGCCGACAACTAGGAAGAAAATTTAGAAATCTAAGAAACCTTACGGTAGCAAATCTAAGATAATTATATTTGTACCTGCTAACAATGAAGAACAATTAGATTCTGGTACATCGTCTTTGTCTGGTGAAATTTTCAGGTGGTCCAAATTATCCTCTGGTACTTGGACTCTAGGTGCTCTAAGCACATGACCGGAGACCGCTCTCAGCTCAGAAATTTTGGCAGCAAGTTTCTAGGCACAGTTAGATTTGGTAACGAACACATTGCAAAGATCATGGGTTATGGTGAATATCAGATTGGGAATGTTACGATTTCTCGGGTATATTATATGGAAGGACTCAGTCATAATTTATTCTCAGTGGGACAGTTTTGTGATTCAAACCTTGAGGTTGCTTTTCGACAACATACTTGCTTTATTCGTGATTTGGCAGGAAACGATCTGTTAAAAGGCTCTCGGGGGGATAATATCTACACGTTGTCTATTCAAAACATGATGGTCGCTTCTCCCATATGTCTTCTCTCCAAAGCATCTGAGACTAAGTCATGGTTATGGCATCGACGTTTATCTCATCTTAATTTTGATGCTATTAATCACTTGGCGAAAAACGAACTTGTTCGTGGTCTTCCAAAGCTTAAATTTAACCAGGATCATTTACGTTATGCGTGTTCATTGGGGAAAAGCACCAAGAAGTATTACAAACCTAAAGTTGACAACATCAACCAGGAAATACTGCATCTTTTGCATATGGATATTTGCGGGACAATGCGTACGGCAAGTGTGAGTGGTAGAAAGTACATCCTCGTCATGGTGGATGATTTTTCAAGGTTTACATGGGTAAAGTTCTTAGCGACCAAGGATCAAGCACCTGCATATATTATCAAATTTTAAGGATGATCCGAGTGCGTCTTAATGCTACTGTTCACCGCATTCGAACTGACAATGGAACTGAGTTTGTTAATCAGACTCTGCGAAATTACTATGAAGAGGTTGGCATTTCACATGAAACATCAGTTGCTCTCACTCCACAACAAAACAGTGTCGTGGAAAGACGTAATCGTACACTTATGGAAGCTGCTAGAACTATGTTAATTAACGCTAATGCTCCTTTATTCTTATGGATTGAAGCAGTGGCGACCGCATGTTATACCCAAAAATGCTCTATCATTCGTAAGCGCCATGGAAAATCACCATATGAGCTTCTTTATGGACATAACCCCGATATCTTATTTCTTCATGTGTTTCGTGCACTTTGTTATCTGAACACTAATAGTGAGAATTTGGGCAAACTTCAACCGAAGGCTGATATAGGAATCTTCATTGGTTACTCACCCGCAAAGAAAGCTTACCGCATTTACAACTGTCGTCTTGGCAAGATTATAGAAACTATGGATGTCGATTTTGATGAGCTGACAGCAATAGCTTCTGAGCAACGCAGTTCTGAACCCGCGCTTCATGAGATTGGACCCGGTACTATCAGTTCCGGATTAGTTCCCAACAATCCTATTTCTACATCATTTATACCACCTACAAGGCCCGAGTGGGATAAGTTATTTCAACCACTGTTTGATGAAATTTATGATCCTCCAAGTAATGATGCTCCAACACCTGTAGTGATAGCACCGATCCCCAAAGTTGTTGCTCAAGATAATGGAGCTCAACTTGATACATCCACAATCACTCTTGAATCGGATGTACCATCCCCCAGTAATTCTCAAACTACACCTGAATCTGCACCCCCACTCATTCCTATTGATGTTGAAGAGGATAATTATGATCACGATTTGGAATTTTCTCATATACAAGATCTTCTATACTTTGGTTTACCGATACCCGAAAAAACTAACGGTGCATCTACCTTAGAGGAAGCTCCTACTACCGTACTCTAGACCACCACGGATTGAAACTCATAACACCAAGTGGACAAAGGATCACCCAATTAGAAATATCATTGGTGACGTCGATAGACTAGTCTCTACACGCCATCAATTACAAGAGCACGCATTATATTGTTACTTTGATGCGTTTCTCTCCGATATTGAACCTAAAACATGGCAACAATCGATGACACAATCTTCTTGGATTGAAGCCATGAAAGAGGAACTTAATGAATTCAAAAGACTTGAAGCATGGGAATTAGTTCCTTTACCCGACAACGTCAATGTTCTTACTTTTTTGTGGGTATTTAAGGTCAAACTCGATGAGATGGGTGGAATTTTAAAGAACAAGGCTCGATTGGTCGCTCGTGGTTACAAACAAGCATTGGGTATTGACTTTGAAGAATCCTTTGCTCCTGTTGCAAGATTGGAGGCAATTAGACTATTCCTTGCTTATGTTGCTCACATGAACATGATCGTCTACCAAATGGATGTTAAGACAGCATTTCTCAATGGTGAATTAAGGGAAGAAGTCTATGTTAGCCAGCCGAATGGATTTGTGAACTCGGAGTATCATAATCATGTGTACAAGCTAAATAAGGCTCTTTATAGGTTGAAACAAGCTCCACGCGCGTGGTACAATCTCATATCTTCATATCTCATCTCTTAAGGCTTCTCCAAAGGCAAAGTGGACCCGACATTATTCATTCTCAAGGAAGTCAACGACATGATAATGTTACAAATTTATGTTGATGATATTATATTTGCTGCCACTACCAAAGAATTATCTGACCGTTTTGAGAAAATTATGTCCACACGTTTTAAGATGTCAATGATGGGAAAAATCTCTTTTTTCTTAGGGTTACAAATTTCTTAACCAGAGGCATCTTCATTTATCAATCCAAATATGCTCTTGAATCTTTGAAAAAGTATCATTTTAAAAATTGTGACCCCGTGGATACTCCAATGGTGGAGAGATCCAAGTTAGATGAGGATAGAGATGAGATTGCTGTCGATCCAAAACTTTATAGTGGAATGATCGGTACCCTTCTCTATCTCACTGCTAGCAGGCCTGATTTACAATTTGTTATATGCATGTGTGCCCGGTATCAGGCTCGGCCTACCGAAAAGCACTTACATGTTGTGAAAAGGATCTTTTGGTACCTCAAAGGAACACTTCATCGTTGTCTATGGTATCCGAAAGACTCTTCTACTGCACTAATATGATATGCAGATGCGGATCATGTTGGGTGTCAAGATACCAGACATAGAACATCTAGAAGTGTGCAACTACTTGGAGATCGATTGATTAGTTGGGCATCCAAAAGGCAGAAAAGCGTTGCGTTATCAAGTACGGAGGCATAATACATTGCTATGTCCGGTTGTTGTGCTAAAATTATTTGGATGAGATCATAATTGATTGACTACGATCTTGGATTCAACAAAATACCGATGTACTGTGACAACAAAAGTGTTATTGCCCTCTGCTGCAATTACGTTCAACACTCCCGGTCGAAGCATATTGACATACGCTACCATTTTATCAAAGAGCAAGTGGAAAACGGATTAATCGAGCTATATTTTGTCAACACTGAGTATCAGCTGGCGGATATATTTACAAATGCTTTAGATCGAGGACGTGTCGAGTTTTTGATCGATAAGCTAGGCATGAAATCATTCTCACCGGCGGCTCTTCAGGTGTTGGCAGAAGAAACTGCAGAATAGTTGTGGTAAACTATTCTCGAGTATCCTTTGATCGTGATCATCTATATATTATATATATTTAAACACCAAAAAGAAAAATACAAAAATATAAAACCTACAAAAACCATAAAAAATATAAAATCAAGAAAATCCAAAAATATTTTTCATTTTAAAAAGGGCATGTCATTTAGTAGGATAATATTTACGGCCTTATAAATGTCGATTAACATTGACACGACACCAAAAATTGAGTTCGTATAAAAGTTGTAAATATATTAAAACATGCCTATATGGCTTGTAGTTATTTCAGACTGCAACCCGCTTTTCGCATTAAAGTCACGTATTTCTTCGGGAAACGTTGGCACACAACGTGTGTTCATTTTCTCGGGTATGGTTTAATTTTATACCATGCAAGGGATCAAGTTTACTTTATAACTTGGTCTAACAAAAATCGGTGTACGTTTCAGTGCATTTATTTGTTAAAATAAGAGAAATCTTATTGCCACCAAAATCGTTTCTTTTAAACACTAAACGGAAAATGTTTTCATGGGTATTTGACTCTTTAAACAACGACTACAGCTCTTTAAATAAAAAACGGGTCATTGTTTAAGGGGGAGACAATATCAAATCGTCTTGGAAATTCAATTTGGTCTTCAAAAAGTTTTTCTGAAAAATGCAAATGATTAATGTCCTTTGTCGTATCCTATGTAGTCTGTGCCTTATGGGCTAGGTGATTGTGATTTTCCGTGCCTTAGGATATATCCCCCTTGCCTTAAGTCACTAAGTTTAGGTGCGTTAGTTGTGGAAATCAGTTAACGGAAATTAGAAGGAAGTTAATTTGATCTAAATGATCATGTTAGCAAACCAGGGGGACTAGATTTGCCATTTTTGAAAAATTAGTTTAAGGTTTGACTTAGTTTAAACCTCCCCCCCCCCGGTTTCTTCCATCATAACACACACACACAATACTCTTTATTTGCCGCCATTGTTAGAGCTTCGATGCCTTCGATTTCTCGAATTTTAAGCAGATTCTAACCACAAGGTACTCATTATATGTTCATTATGTTATTATGATCACACCCGTTAGGCTTTATTTCATTAATTTTGCCCAATTAGTCGAAAGATTAAATCCACCAGATTAGGGTTTGTAAAACTTTTTAGTGGCAAATCTTGAAACTGATTAGGGGTTTATGTTCGTCTAGTATGGATATAAATGGGGTCATGCTTAGATTTGCCAAAAAACGCCTTTAGCATCGTAATCGAACCCAAACACACTCCTCTCATAATATCCGCCCGGATTGCGAAATCCTATCATCGTATTGCGGAATGTTTTAGATTGGATATTGCGAGATTTTTATGGTTGGGTTATTGCGAAAAAGACGTTGCGGAAACCTTGCATTTTGACATTGTGAGATTATTTCTCGCACAAATATTGCGGAAAGAGTTATTGCGGATCGATTATTGCGGAATCTCTATTATATGATATTGCGAGATTTATTTTGGATATTGCGAAATCCTCGCAAGGATATTGAGAGACCTTGCTTCAAAAAAATGTTGCGAGATCTTGCGTCGCAATGTTATTGTGGCAACATAGATATTGTGAGATGTTGTTTAGGATGTTGCGAGATGTTGTTTAAGTTTAATATTGCGAGATGTGGATTAGCATAATATTGCGAAATGTTGTTTAGAATAATAATGCGAGATCTTGCGTTTAGTTATTCCGAAAAGCATTTGATATCTATTATTGCAAGATCTTAAATACATACATGTATTATTGCGGGTTTAGTGTTCATGATTCTAGATAATATGACTTAGGTTTCTAATACCGGTAAAATACAACATGAAAAACAAATATTGGCCACTTTACATGAAACCACGTTATCAAATCAAGTTAATTTTTCTCATAAGAATACTTGAATGCTTTCTTATTGCATAAATACATCTTAATTCATTAAGTTGAAATTAAGTTGATATTTTTGTATACAAAAGAGATAAATTACTTACCTTATTTCTTGTGTTCTTTGACTCAGGCCATGGACAATTTCGATGTTGTCAAACCCACTGAAGTAGTGGTTGAATCCAATGAGGCTTCAACTTACCTTAAGAGATCTAAAGCCTCGGTCTCTAGAAAGCCTACAAAGGTTTTAGTTGAGACAAAGCGTTTCTCTTCCTCTGCTTCTCCCACAGAAGTAGTGGTTGAAACCATTTAGGCTTCAGAATATCTTAAGAGATCTAAAGCCTTGGTCTCTAAAAAGCCTACAGAGGTTTTAGTTGAGATTAAGCGTTTCACTTCATCTACTTCTCCCACGGAGGTTTTGGTTGAATATCCATCCAAAGCTTTCAGAAACATAGACTAGTCATGTTGTGATAGGAATAAAAATGCGTTTGTAATATAACTATCTGATTAGATTTTATCTGATTGTATGTTGTGTTACTTATGAACATTATCTTGTAATAAACTTATGTTGTGACATGATATGCGTTGCTATGCTAAAAGGTTTACATGAGTTATGAGATATATATATATATATATATATATATATATATATATATATATATATATATATATATATATATATATATATATATATATATATATATATATATATATATATATATATATATATATATATATATATATATATATATATATATATATATATATATATATATATATATATATATATATATATATATATATATATATATATATATATATATATATATATATATATATATATATATATATATATATATATATATATATATCTTTGTGTATATCATTTGCATGTGTCTTATCTTAAGCAAGAAAATGTCTGTCACTGAAGAGCAACAACTCGCACTTGATCTAGCACTAGTTCCACAGAATGACAGATTGCCACTTGTTGCGAACAACTTAAGACTCAAGGATGATTTTGATCCTAGCTTCCCGGAATTCAAAATTGCAATGTACAACTTGGATATCTCTCCAATTAGGACTGCTTTACGGGCTACAACATCCATTCCAGAGGTTTACATGCAGGAATTCTTGGCAACAGCTACACTTGCAAAGGCTAAACAAATATCTAAATCGAAGATTGAATTTAAGATCAACGGACAACCAATGATTATTCACTTGGGTCATTTCCGAAATATTTTTAAATTCCCTCGCCTCGCTCAAGGGGAAGAGTTTGTGCAAATCCCAAGAAACCAAAACTTATCAGGCTAATTTAGTTTCTGAACTATGAAGGCGAACTCCGTAATTTATCTGAGTTTCACACATCACAAGTGGGGAAACCATGGAAGGCCATTTTTACAATCATTATCCGGTGTTTTACTTCAAAACTCAGCGGAGCAGACACCCTAAGACCCCCTCAAGCTTGCATATTTTGGGGACTCTACACTGGGACAATACTGGACTATGCTTCGTTGCTTTGGGAAGAATTCTGTTTTCAGTTCCTCAACACTAAGAAGAAATCTAAACACCTTCCATTTCCACGCGTCACAAAGCTAATCATCGATTACTTCATGAAGACTATAGAATCTATTGATAAACATGGACGACTCTTCTATCATACCAATGCAAAGGATTACATCATGGAACATATACTGACGGTCTAAGCACTAAGTATTCATTGCGTCCAGCTTTAGTTCTGGATACTATGATGAATGAAGGCATCAAGGATAGTCAGGCGTATAGGTACATGCTACGAGATATTGAAATCCAGGTAAACCGGGCAACAGAGGATTCTACATCCAAGCAAGGTAAAGGTAAGAGGAAGAAAGCAACTGTAGGATATGTAAATCTTGCTTATATTTTAGAGAGAGAAAGATAGATGATTTCACACTTCTAGAGAGAGAAAATTTAAGAACTATGTGTTATTTGAAATGAAATCACCACCCTCTCCATCTAAGGAGAGGGTTTATATACCCAATCCCATGTGATGGGCTTGAGCTTACACTTGGCCGCCGGCCCATACATCTCATGGGCTCGATTTGAGCTTTGTTTAATAAATGAGAATAAACTAAACTACGAGCTATTACATGAACTATTATTGGAGTGACCGATCATTTTTTAATACGTAAAACGTATTTCCAACAATCTCCCCCTAAGGGAGGTCACTCCAAACAAGGGCGTTACCCGAGTTACAATAATAAAATAAACCTAGCATACTATGCTTGTCTTGAGCTCGTAGTCTTCGTCTTTCTTTTCTTTTTCTTTTCTAGTAAACATGCTGATGTGATCTTTGATATCAATCTTTAGCATTAATCCCTTGCCTTGATCTTGTGTGTCCTTCACTTGTGATCTTCGCCTCTTCGTGACACCATGTCCCATATACTTATACCTTCGTAATTCTTGAAAGCTTTAGAGTTCGATACAGCGGAAGACTTAACTTTTAGGCTTTCTTGAATTAGATGAGGTATTAAGTGCATAAAGTATAAGCATGCGGGGACGAATTCTTCTTGGATTCCGCAACGGCACCGTCTTCAAATGCCGCAACATAAGTAGACACAAACAAAATGGCTTTGAACATTTCATTCTAATTCGGTAGCATTTTACCTCCGGTCAGTGAAGACCGTTGGACGATATAAAATATCGTACTTGTGGCAGGTAGATTTAATTAAAAATCTCATTGACAATATTTCGCGGGTAAACCCGTTCTCTTTACTCGATCGTCCAAAGCTGACTGCGAACGTAAAGAGTGAATCATTTGGATAAAATTATCCGCATGATTGAAGCCGTCAATTCTGATTCCTAGAACAAGTTTGATTCATTAAAGAATCACACCATCGTTGCTTTCCAGTTGTTACGAGCTTGATTCATATTAAATCTTGCAAGTTACCTACCAAGTGCTGTTTAAGGTTAACACTAGAAGGATTTCCACTCATCACTGTGAACACTAAGGTATCACTCTGAGTGTTCTGGCAAGATCACTTAGATATTGCGTAGAGGCCTGGAACGTGTTTAAGTTCAGCTAAGAATTAAACCACTGTTGCTTTCCAGTTATCACAAGTTTGATTCATAAAGAATCGCACAAGTCACCTACCATGAGCTTTTTGATATTCGCTCAAGAAGGATTTCCATCTTCATTGTAAATACTTTCGTATTACTCGGATGTTCAGGCAAGATCATGAAGATTTTGCGTAGGACTCTTAAGATCTTTCTTACTTTTCACACTGTGTGAAGAAGCAAGGAATTATGAAAGTGTGTCCAAATGAGATATTTGATGATCTCAAATGGCTCTAGACTCGATCGTGCACTTTGGATTTTAGTGATCGGAGGCTGGAGAGGAGTGCCACATTTTCAATACCAATTTATCCGGAGTGAATAAATCAATAGATAATGCGTTGTCTCTGTTTGATTAAAACAAATATCTTTTAAGAGATATCTGAGTTAGCTGGGATGGGTTGTGCATTGCATCACTGGGTCCATGATGTCTATCTTCAATATCAAGAATCATTAAAAATGATCTCAATAGCATATGTATTGACCCGGTTTCTGCCTAAGGTTGTAAGGAGGGCTTCTTTCTTGACACCCTTTATCATTACAATTCTTTTTCATTCTTCAACCCCTTCAATGCTTACCAATACGTCATAACTAGCACCTTGTTGTGATTGTTCCAGTGCTAACTTAAGTACTTGGTCGGCATTCAGCTACGTTCACAATCTTTCTCCATCTTTCCTAAGGACTACTATTTCTATCTATGGAATGTCCTTGGGAAGATTCCTCCGGTTCTGGAAGAATCATAGGACTTAACCTATCCTACCATCCTTATGTCACCACAATCTTCATCGTCGTGAAATAAATGGGTTGTGGGTAAGTATATGTCACCATGAAATCCGTTTTGAAGTGCAAATCCATTTTGATCCCCCTTAACATATGCCACGATATTCGAAAACATTTCGCATATGTCGGGATACGCCAGCGCATTAAGTCAAACTATTTGTGATAATTTCCTATATTAAATCACATTTTCTCCCCCATATTAAAAATATTAACCCAATCGATGTTTTTAATATCAATTGATTTAATGAAGTTTTAACAACGGTTTTGGGAAGAAAAATGCAAGTCCGTTTATCTTCATGATACCAAATGTATGAGATATGATACTGATTTGTAACATGATCACATATTCACCATATTAGAATAAATTGACAAGGTTGTACCTGACTGATTAGAACATCATATGATAAGATCAAATGGTTCTTGTCGGCATATGGTGGTCGCCTCGTCACGTCTGAAGTCATCTCTTGACACCACGTGTACGATTGGTATTGTTGTCTTGACACCAGTTAGTGAGCTTGGCACGTTCGGCATCGAAGATTCTGAATGCTTGACAATTGCTCCCCCTCAATTGTTGACCCGTGTTCTATTGAAAGAGCTGTAGTTGTCGGTTGAGTAGTCGCATCGTCGAGTATGTAGATACCAATTGTAGATTGCTATGGTTGTAGAGATGTTAACTTCATGAAAACAAGACTTCTCTTGTTTTAACAAATAAATGCACTGAAGCGTACATATATTTGTGTTAGACCAAGTTATAAAGTAAACTTGATCCCTTACAAGGTTTTAAAGTAAACCTTGCCCGAGAAAATTAATTCCCGTTGTGAGCCAAAGCTTTCATAAGAAATACTTGACTTTAATGTGAAAACCAGGTTGCAGTCTGAAATAACTACAAGCCATATGGGCATGTTTTATGAAACATTTACAACTTTTGTACGAACTCTATTTATTGCGCCGTGTCAATATTAATCAACATTTCTAATGCCGTAAATATTATCGTACCAAAAGACATGCCTTTGAAAAATAAAGTAAAAATATTTTTGGATTTTTCTAGATTTTTCAATTTTTATGGTTTTTATATGGTTTCATATTTTTGTATTTTGGTTTTGTGGATAAAAATATAAACAATATATACAAATGATCACCAAGGATACGGAGAATAGTTTACCATCACTATTCTTTCGCTTCATCTGCCAGTTCCTTAAGAGTCTTAGGCGAGAAGGTTCTCATTCCTAGCTTGTCGGCCAAAAATTCCATTCGAGCGCTAAAGCCTTCGTGAAAATATCCGCCAATTGATACTCAGATCAGACAAAGTACAGCTCGATCACTCCATTTTGCACTTGCTCCTTGATGAAGTGGTAGAGAATGTCTATATGCTTCGACCGGGAGAATTGTACATTGTTGCAGCATAAGGCAATTGCACTTTTGTTGTCGCAGTACATCGGAATTTTGTTGAAACCTAGACCATAGTCGGTTAATTGTGATCTCATCCAAAGAATTTGAGCACAGCAACTGGACATAGCTATGTATTCTGCTTCCGTACTTGAAATTGCATCGCTTTTCTGCCTTTTCGATGCCCAACTGATTAGTCGATCTCCTAGTAGTTGCAAAGCTCCACTCGTGCTACGCCTTGTATCTTGACATCCCGCGTGATCCGCATCTGCATATGCCATAAGTGCAATCGAAGAGTCCTTCGAATACCAAAGTCCCCGATTAATGGTTCCTTTAAGATATCGAAAGATCCATTTCACAGTGGCCAAGTGTAACTCAGTAGGTCGAGTTTGATACCGAGCACACGTACATATAGCAAACTAAAGATCAAGTCGACTAGCTGTGATATACAGAAGAGTACCGATCATTCCATGATAAAGTGTCAGATCAACGGCAACTCCGTGTGGATCTGCATCAAGCTTAGTTCGTTCCACCATTGGAGTATCCACGGGGTCGCAAGATTCCATCTTATATTTCTTAAGCGATTCAAGGGCATACTTGGATTGATTGATAAAGATGCCTCTGGGACTCTGAGATATCTGAAGACCTAAGAAGAATGATACCTTGCCCATCATTGACATCTTAAACTTGGAAGACATGAGTTTCCTAAATTCGTCAGATAAGGTTTGGGTCGAGGCTGCAAATATAATATCATCACATATATTTGTACCATAATCATATCTTTACCTCGTTTCTGAATGAACAGCGTGGGATCCACCTTGCCTTTAGCAAAGCCTTGCATAATGAGGAATTGTGACAATAGATCATATCATGTGTGTGGAGCTTGCTTCAACCCATAGAGAGCCTTCTTAAGCTTGTACACATGATTAGGATATTTAGGATTCACAAAACCATCCGGCTGTTGAACATAGACTTCTTCCTTGATTTCACCATTAAGAAATGTTGTCTTCACATCCATCTGGTAGACGATCATATTCATGTGGGTTGCATAAGTGAGGAATAGTCTAATAGCTTCCAAACGGGCAACAGGTGCAAAGGATTCCATTAAGTCGATGCCTAATAATTGCTTGTATCCACGAGCTACTAGTCGAGCTTTGTTCTTCAATATTCCGCCTAACTCGTCGAGTTTCACCTTGTAAACCCATTTCAAAGTGAGTAACTGCACTTGATCTGGGCATGGGACAAGTTCCCATACTTCAAGACGTATAAATTCATTAAGTTCTTCTTGCATAGCTTCTATCCAGCAGGATTGAGTAAAAGCTTCTTGCCATGTCTTAGGTTCAACTTCAGTGAGAAAAAGCATCAAAATGAAAAAACATTGCATTTTCTTGTAACTGACTTCGTGTGGATACTGGACGATTAGGGTCACCAATAATAGAATCTATAGGATGATCCTTTGTCCACTTGCTATCGTGTTCACGAATCCGTGGATTGGAGTAGACCGTAGTAGGAGCTTCCTCTGAGGTGGACGAACCGGCTTGATTATGAACGGGAATTGGTACACCAAAGAATGGAAGTTCACGCATTTGAGCGAATTCCAAATCATGATCATCATCATACTCTTCATCATCAATAGGCATGACATGGGTAGTTGGTTCGGGTGTTGGTTGAGAATTACTCGTTGATGGTATATCTTGACCAATTGTAGGTGCAGACGTATCTGATTGTGCTTCGGTTGCTGGAGCTACAACTTCAGTTACCGGAGCTATTACCTCAGGTTCTGGAGCAACAATACTTGGAGGAGTAAAGAATTCATCAAAGAACGGTTGAAAAAACGTATCCCATTCATTCCTAGTGGGTGGGATAAATGATGATGAGGTGGGGTTGTTTGGGACACGACCAGAACTAATGTTACTTGGTCCCATTTCATGAAGTGCGGGTTCAGAGCTGCTTTGCTCAGAAGCCATTGTTGTCAGCTCATCAAAATCAACATTCATAGTTTCGAGGATCTTGCGAGAGTTACGGTTGTAGATTCGGTATGCCTTCTTTGCGGGTGCGTAACCAATGAAAATACCAATATCAGCCTTTGGTTAAAGTTTTCCCAAATTGTCACCATCATTATTTGGATAGCAAAGAGAACCAAATACATGAAGATATGATATATCTGGTACTTTTCCATGGAGAATCTCATAAGGTGTTTTACCATGGCATTTACGAATTACTGACCGATTTTGGGTGTACACTGCTGTAGATACCGCTTCTGCCCATAAAAACAATGGAGCCTTTGCGTAAATTAACATCGTTCGAGCAGCTTCCATAAGTGTGCGAATTCGCCTTTCAATGACATCGTTTTGTTGTGGAGTGCGTGCAACGGATGTTTCATGAGATATGCCAACTTCTTCCTAATAATCACGCAAGATTTGATTCACAAATTCGGTTCCATTATCTGTACGAATGCATCGGATAGTAGTGTTGAGACGCACTTGAATCATCTTGAGAAATCCGATGATGAATTTAGGTGCCTCGTTTTTTGTAGTAAGAAATTTCACCCATGTAAATCGAGAGTAATCATCGACAATTACGAGGATGTACTTTTTGCCACTAAGACTTTCAACACGCATTGGCCCACAAAGATCCATATGCAATAAATAAAGTTTCTCTTGGTTGGTGTCTTCCGTCTTGGGTTTGTAAGATTTCTTAGTGCTTTTCCCCATTGTACACGCGGAACACAAATGATCCTTGTGAAATGAAAGTTTAGGAAGACCACGAACAAGTTCGTTTTTCGCCAAATGATTAATAGCGTCAAAGTTAAGATGAGATAACCGTCAATGCCATAACCATGACTTAGTCTTCGATGCTTTGGAGAGAAGACATATGGGAGAAGCGGCCATCATGTCTTGTAGAGACAAAGTGTACAAATTATTCCCTCGAGTACCTTTCAATAAATCAACCCCTTCTAAATTACGAATGAAGCAGGTATGCTCACGAAAAGCAATTTCTAGGTTTGCATCACAAAATTGTCCCACAGAAAATAAGTTGTGACCGAGACCTTCCACATAATACACTCTTGAAATTATAACATTCCCAATATGATATTCACCATAACCCATTATCTTAGCAATATGATCATTTCCAAATTGAACCGTACCAAGAAACTTGCTGACGAAATTTCTAAGCTGAGAGCAATCTCCGGTCATATGCTTGGAGCAACCAGAGTCCAAATACCAGAGAACAATTTGGACCACCTGTTTTCAACAACAACAGTAGACAATGCATTGGAAACTATTGGTTCCGGAGTGTTAGCAGATACAGATAAAATATTATCAGAATTGCCAACATGTTTGTGACCCTTAGATTTCCTGCGTTTTCTAATGTAAGTTTTAGCACTAACAGGTTTTACTGTTCCAACTTTCTTAGGTTTTGGATTATTCGCGGGCACTACAGTTGGAGTAGACCTATTTAAAGGGCACTTGGTTCCTTCAGTAGTGTCGGTGTTCCTAGTTAAAGGACACATTTGTGTTTTGGTAGCCTTGGTACTCCTATTTAAAGGGCACGCTTTCTTTGCTTTAGTGGGAGTGATCCTAGTTAAAGGGGACATATTTCCTACTATAGTGAAAGTTCTACCAGTGGGGCGCCACAACCAACCAACTTGGGTTCACACTTTCCCAATCGGTTTCCATTCTAATCCATTTTTCCGGGCATTCATCTCATTCACATGGTCAATAAGGCAAGAATCATGACGACTAGTAAACATACATTCATTGCAATTCCAACATTTCGAATTAGAATTCACAGTAGGCTTAGAACGCTGCACAACCGCAGAGCCTTTAGGTTTAGCTACATGATTCTTTTTATTCAAAACAGAAATAACATTCCTAGGATGGGCTTCTATTTTCTTCTTCACTTGACTACTAGATGGGGGCAAGATCCTATCATTCTTCTTGTTTCTTTTAAGCTTATATCTCTGAGCCTTAGTAGTGGTGCTTACTCCTGTAGAAGGCAACACAAGAATATTAGAAGCTGGTTTTGATTCCGCCTTATCTTTAGTGACCAAAATTTGAGATGGTTTAGTCCTAGGGCCCTTATTAAATGGTGTGACGGCTATAAGGGTCCTTTTGATTGCACTAGAGGACGATGCTGAGACAGTGGCTGTGTTATTTACAACATTCTTACCTTTTAGAGTACGAAGTGTTTCCTTTAACTCAGCCAAGGCCATATTTTTATCACAAATTTGTTCCCTCAAATCAGATATTTCCACCGACTTTCGATTCAATTGTTCAATCAAAGATTGATTCTGTGAAGTGGTATTAGCACATGTGGGCTTTATTGAATCGAAGAGTTGTGTATTTTCTGTTTTAAGTTATCAACTTTGGACAAAATCTTGGAAACTCGATTATCTAGATCAAGTTTTAAGTTCTCATCGGCCTCAAGTACGTTCACACAGTTAATCTCCTTAGATTTCTCTATGTCTATCGGCAAAGATTTAGTAACCTTGTCACTTGGCTGACGCTGTTTTAATTGAACATTTAATTGAAAATTCTTTTGAAAATCTGATCATCGATATTAACACCTTCTAATGACGTTTCAAAGATTTCTTGAATAAACTATTGCTTGCATTCAAGCGAAATACAATGTGTTTGAATCTCATCGAAACGTTTTTAAAGCGAAGAATATGAATCTTGAAGCTTTAAAAATTCAGCGTCAGATTCTTGACAAGTACTATCTACCACATTATCCACAGATTCAACATTATGCACAATAGAATCCTTATCAACACTTTTATTCACACAGAAGGAAACTATATCATGAGACATCACTTGTTTCAGAAGCTGATCATTTTGGCGTGAAACCCGTTCTATTTCAAGTAAATTGTTTTCATAAGCATCATCCATTTCATTGAAAACACGTTTAACTTCTTCTATTTCCAAACGTGAATCTTGATCAAGATTACTAAGACAAGCTTTAACATTCTTTACAAACGGAACAATTTCGTCTCGGAATGCAGCTCTAGTGTGCTCAAAGTTCCATTCACCTTCTGTTATGGATGTGGCCGTCGTACGTTCCAAAATGACCTTGTCAAAATGGCTAAGTGTTGGTGTACCGCTTTTAAGTTAGCGGACGCCTTACTTACCAGTGGAATTAACTTCGTTAAATCCGTTTTGACAAGTGTAGGAGACGTACTAGGAGGGTTTTCATTTGACAAACTTTGGGGCACAAGAACTGTCAGTTTAGCTAATTCCTTTTGTAAGCGAATACGTGTCTTTTTAGAAAGTTCATATTTATTAAACTTATCATAATCAATCGTATGGAATTTTGAAAACATTTTAGAATGAGTTTCTTCCATAAGTGACTGTGTCTCCTTAGAACTACGAACATAAGGTGCTTCTTTCGATTTGCCAATTATGGTCATATCATAAAGACAGGAAATATATTATTGAGCTTGTTTTGCATAACCGGGATTAGGTGGTAAATCTTGAAGACGTTTAAGTTCGAGTTCTTTAAATGATTTAGTCAAAAGATGAACCTTTTCTGTGGAAGCGTATTGTTTTAAAAGCTGTTGTTTCTTGAATTTAAGAAGTTTGGTAGCATTAATTTCTGATTCAAACTTTTTAGACTCGAGAGTTTCGAAATCCAATTTAAGCTTCTCAAGATCATTAACAACCGACTCTTTTGCTTTTAATTCATTGGAAAGATTAGCTTTTAATGATTCTATTTCTTTCAAGTGTTCAATCTTTTCAAAACAAAATTGGTCAAATTCAGAACATGTTATTTTCTCTGCTTGAGGGACCATTTCAAAAGTTTTGACCTTTTCTTTATGCAACGCAAGCTCAGGAGTTAGGGTGGAATTCGTATCTACGGATTGTCTGAGAGCCATATGCATTTGATCAATAATATGTTTAGGTACCATGACCAAATCATGTTGAGCATAAGATTCCATACCTGTTGTAGCATTTGGTTGAGGTTCACTCAAATGTGTAGGATTGGGTACCACATCATTTGAGTTACTAGTTCCCGAATGCTATTCGAGGTTGTCATTTTCATGCCCAACTTGATGTTGGTTATCATCATTACCAAGATTGGTTGTGGTGGGTACCTCACTGATGACATCAGAACCGTAGTGAGAGAGATTAGCAATGATAGCAGCTTGGGCAGAGTGAATGTCATCACAATCTGAGTCATATGCGTCAAGATCATCTGCTTGATAAGCTGCATTAGAAGTAGAAACGACTGTAATGCCTTCATTATCTGCTGCCCCTAGGTCTGCAAGAAATGCTAACTCTTCTGAATCCAAAATCTTTCCCTTAGACTGAGCATCGACCAAATACATCTTCTCACGAAACCACGTTGCATCCCTTCTCCTTTTTGGCTGAGTGCATTCTCTAGCCATATGACCTTGTCCTCTACAATTTTAGCAAGTCACAACCTTTTGTGGACCAACAGTGCTTCCATTTCCATTATCTTGAAAACTCACAACTTGAGCATTCACGGTCCTTGTAGGAGGTCCATATGAATTTTGCCTTCCCTGAATAGGTTGCACTGTTACTTGACCATCTTGAACAGTAGCTTGTTGTCGAGGATTTGAAGAGGTGCGGAGCTGATTGTTTTTTGGTGGAAATCCTCTAGTTGCAACAAGTTTTGACAACTAGGCAGTGAGATGGTTTAGAACATCAGCTGGCGTATCATTTGGAGTAAAGACCGGTGCTTGGATTAGTGGAAGTTCATTAGAGTAGAAAGCTTGTGCTGGTTGTGCTTCTATTGGAAAATATCCTTGCTGAGGAGTATAGCCCATTGGAGAAGTGTTGGCTTGTGATGGTGATGTATATATGGTGGTTGCTGTGGAAAAGATTATTGATGAACACTTTGTTGAAATGCTTGTTGTGGCATCATTGGTGGTTGATAAGATGGTTGCTGATAGGTGTGTGGTGGTGGCTGCTACAAGTATGATGGTTGTTGATAAGTATAAGCCATGTTTTGTTGAGAAGCATACATGGCAAGTGGATCATGAACTTGAGGTGTAGAAAACCGAGCCTCGATTACATGGCATTCGTGTTGTTGAAGAAAAGCTTGAAGTTGATCCACATTGGTGTTATGCAAGTCCTTAGCCAATTTAACATCCGTCACATACTTTTTCCATTCTGAAGGAAGAGTGTTCAAATACTTGGTGTTCTATTGAAACGTAAGAATTGTCATGCCATATATATTGAGCTCATTCAACAATAGGGTAAATCTCAGATAGTAATCATTGAGAGTCTCCCCTGGCACATAGGCAAACTTATCAAAAGTATCATAAAGCTTACACTCTCGTTCTTGTTTAGTTAATGAGGTGCCTTGAATTAGAACACGAATTCTATCCCATAACTCTTTGGCAACTTTATGTTTGCTGACGAGTTTGTAGACATCTGGAGGAAGGGCTTGGAGAATGATGTTTGTAGCATACTTATCACATTTCTCTTGAATCTTCATATCTCCAGTCAATTTACCCGTTGTACGAGGACGAGTAGTCGTACCTTCCGTCACTGTACCATAATCTAATGGTCCATTGAGCACCAATGCCCAAATGAGATGTCCGTTCTCTTTGTTCAACATGTAAAGTTCCATTCGGGAAGTCCAATCCTCGTACATAGACTTCTCCAACATAGGTGGACGATTATCCGTACCCGAGAGGATGGACTTATCCGTAAGAGATGTGTACTCCATGTCGATAAGTTAAGATTTACAAACATTGATCGAACAATGAGAGAAAGTTAATGTGTTTGTTGTTGTGTGTTAAAGCCGAGAAATAATGTTGAAATTCCCTAAATTATGTTCTCGATAAACCAAAAATTCCAACACTAAATTACACACAAAACACGTTTTTGAAAAATCTTGGAAATCTTGTCACTCTATCGGAATGCACAAAACAAGTTCTGTCGCAATGTCTATCTGAATACATGTCGGAATGTTTGATCGCAATACCTGTCGGAATGTTTGATCGCAATGCCTGTCGGAATATTTGATCGCAATACCTGTCAGAATGTTTGATCGCAATACCTGTCGGAATGTTTGATCGCAATACCTGTCGGAATGATTGATCACAATACCTGTCGGAATGTTTGATCGCAATACCTGCCGAAATGTTTGATCGCAATACCTGTCGGAATGTTTGATCGCAATACCTGTCGGAATGTTTGATCGCAATACCTGTCGGAATGTGGCTAATGAAATTTTGGCAGAGTAACGTTTCAATACTGCCTTATATCCGATCGCAATGTACGATGCAAGGAGCTATCACAATGCACGATCGGAATAAGTGTCGGAATACCCTTCGATCGCAATGTAGAAACCCTAGGTTTTTGCGATCGCAATGAAGAACCCAGCCCACTTTGCGATGGTTAACAACTTTGCGATGGAGACAAAAGTACCACTTTTCTCGGATAGTACACAACAAATTTGGAATTTTAAGCCTAAAAACGAATCAAACACCCAAAAATTAGTGTTTTTAACCCAATATACCAATACCAAATCACTATAACAAGTGACTAGATAACGTATATCAAGATTAAAGCATAAAAACACAAAAAAAATTGGTACGTGAGAAATAGGATCAAAATAGGCGAATTGATCAAGAACACAAACACAAAAACCAAACAATCATCCCATGGCTCTTGATACCATTTGTAGGATATGTAAATCTTGCTTATGTTTTAGAGAGAGAAAGATAGATGATTTCACACTTCTAGAGAGAGAAAGTTTAAGAACTATGTGTCATTTGAAATGAAATCACCACCCTCTCCATCTAAGGAGAGGGTTTATATACCCAAGCCCATGTGAAGGGCTTGGGCTTACACTTGGCCGCCGGCCTATACATCTCATGGGCTCGGTTTGGGCTTTGTTTAATAAATGAGAATAAACTAAACTACGAGCTATTACATGGACTATTATTGGAGTGACCAATCCTTTTTTAATACGTAAAACGTATTTCCAACAACAACCTCTAACCGTCAAAAGACATCTTCTTCAACGACAAAGGCTAAGGGCAAAGGTAAAGAGCAGCTCTTTGATGAGGACGAAGAAGAACCAACACCAGCAACTCTTTCTGAAGCTAAACAACTCAAAATTGTACTTCAGAAGAGTAAAATGGAATCTCTTGCTCAAACCGGTGGTTTGGGTTCTAAAACAACTGAAGAAATGGCTCGTGAAGAATTTGGAAACCCCGATGAAACAGATGAAGAAGTTCATACTGAACCCGAGGAAGAGGAAATCCGAAAGGAAAAGGAACCTGAAGGCCAAATAAATCAAGACGATGAACAAACTGAAAATTATTTTAATTTTAAAGACATTAAGCCGAATCAGGAGGGTGGGGAGAAGACGATATGAATATCGATCATGACGACTTTTGTCAACGTCAACAAATCTATACCCACTACAACATCACTTCTTGCGCAAGAGGATGCTAACCTAACATTGACTCCAATAACTCAACAAGTACCTCCCACACCTCCAGTATTTAACACAACAATAACAACCATTCCTATAACTGAACCAGTCGAACAACCCGTATCATCCACCTCCCAACCAATTGCTCCAACACTGCCACCAGCATCCGAACAACATGTATCATCCACCTTCATCACTCAGCCTATAGTTGAATAACCCGTACCATCCACCTCCCTCACTCAACCATTAGTTGAACAACTTGTACCATCCACACTCAATTTAACCGTCAACGATAATCTCATCCAATCCCTTCAACAACAGATGCAAACACAAGCACAAGATCTTTCAGAGCTCAAAGAATTATTCCGTAAACGTCGTCAGGAAGACCACAGAGAAGAGGGGCGTGAACGAGAAAAAATCAATGAACTCAGACGCAAATTAAAAGATCTTGAGCAAAAGCCAACTGTATATATATATTGAGGAGAAAGACACTCTTGACAAAGAAAATGTAACATTCATCGAAGCCATTAATGATCATATGACCAATATCATTAAAGGCGAAGTGAAGACATCTCTCAATCAGGAACTACTAGCATTACTCACCAAAGGCCTTATAGACCTTGAGTTGATGAAGTTGCTGCAGACTTGTCTGAATAACATTGGGTCAACAAAAACGACGGCTCAACGCAAACTTTAGAAAGTTCTCAACAGGGCTATCATTGAAGATACTCCAACATCAATAGAGGATGCTGATGTCATTCCTCAAACAACAAAAAAGAGGAAAAGACAAGAGCCTGAAAATGATGAGGATGAAGATGAGGATGAGGATAAGGAGAAAGATAAGACTGAGGATAAGGATGAAGATGAGGATGAGGAAGAGGATAGGGATGGTGATGGTGATGGGGATGGTGATGGTGATGGGGATGGTGATGGGGATGGTGATGGTGATGGTGATAGTGATGGTGATGGTGATGGTGATGGTGATGGTGATGGCAATGGTGACAGTGATGATGACGGTGATGATGATGATGATGGTAATGATGATGATGACGATGATACTGGTAATAATGGTAAAAATGGTGATGAAGATGACGAGGAAGAAAGTGATGTTGAAAGTGTCAAGAATGATGATAAGGAGAAAAAGGGTAGTGATGATGAGGATGATGATCAAGACGTTGATGGAAAGAATGGTGATGATAAGGCAAAAGATGATTCGCAAGAGCCATCTGATTGCGATTCACTTAGAGAGAACCATCGTAAGAATCTCCACAACAACTACATATCTCCTGCATCTACCTCCCAAGATAAAGGCAAGTCTACTGAACCGGTTCATACTACTATTTCAAATATAGAACCTATAGAAGCTATGCTAGAAGACGAACCTCCAGCACAGTGGAACATCATTCTCCACCTCCTACAATGGATGAGCATTACATGGACATGGATATCGAAGACACGAATCTACCAGATCAGGAATTCGCTGACATTGTTAATATTGACGAGTCTGTACCGGAGCAACCTTGGCTTACACAAGCAGCAAACACACGACCATTTTCTGCTAAAGACGAGGATGATCTGACTCAACTCCTCAACAACCCAATTGACTTCTTGGGATTTCTGTAGTATAAATATGGAGAGCCTACCATGAATCCAACTCTTCTCAAAAGGGTACTTAAAGATTCAAATTTCTTTGCCAGTACAAATATCAGCAGCATTGAGTATGCATATCATACAAATGAACTCGTGAAGGCAATGAACTCGACAGCTTCTGGTGATCAAACTCCAGTACTGCATCCATTAACCCTTGTTGTCATCGTTTCATCAAAGTATCTTTCAATGGATTACTTCATCAACCATGATTTCGACTATTTAAGAAACGACGCAAAAAAGTATGCTACATCTGTAACCATAGGCAAGGCAGTACGTTTGGATGATATACCTTGGATTGAGGATAAAGTACCTAAGCTATAGCGTCAAGAAGTACTTACCGAATACGATCCATACGCAGAACTCGGTATCTCTGATTGGGGTAAAAGAAAGAATTTAGTTTACAACTACTTCAATCGTCATAAACCCGGTTCTTTTATACTTTCAGATCGTCGAGTTAAAAGCATTCAGGGAGGTACTATTGATCAGATATTCGGGTATCCTTACTTAAGGAAAATCATATTTAAACGTGAAGACGACAAATAATACACCATAAGTGAAGGAGAACTCTAGTATCTTTGTCTTAAAGATATGGAAGATCTTCTACTTGTGATGACTCAAGAAAAGGTCACTCACTTAACTCCTGAACGCGTCATTACCTTAAGCTCAGCCATTCGCCAATTCACTCGTAAAGTTGTTATCAAGTATCGGGTTGAAGATCTACAACTTGGTGTGGAGAGTTATCAAAGGAAGCTGAACTTGCAACGTCCTCACACCACACCTCTAAGTCACTTTCATCAATACAAGAAGCCATATATGAGTACTCTGGAACCAGAACTGGGAATATTTTATCTGAACGAAACAGAAGTCATGCAATATATGAGACTTTCAGAACTGCAGAAAATCATTGACGGAACTCTTAAACATGTTCGTGATAAACTATTAGTTCTTAATGCCAACCAATCCCTTCCAAAAGTGAAGTATCAATAGAAAGACAGGTTCAAGAATAGTGCTCTATATGTGATCAAGAAGATTGAGGAGAAGTTAAGGGAACGACTGTTAGTAAAATGTTTGGAACGATTCGTCGGTGGAAGACCATATGAAGTTTACCACAGAATGCTAGAATGGTCCATGTGATGTGCTGATCGTATCTTTTCAGGTCAACTTCATATATTTTGTTATTGTGAATATGTAAATATGTGCTTTATAGGCTTTTGTGGCATGTTGTAGTGTAAAAGTATGATATTTTTCAAGAATTTCTCACGAGATTCTAAATCTTTCAAAACATATCGTACTTAAGCACTACAACTAACCCTCATTAAATTGAGGGGGAGCATTAATATGTTCTATGGCCAAACTATAATTTCATTTTTGCACCTAAGACCGGTTAATCTATTAATATCCAAAATATTAACGGTTAACATTTTGGATAAGGGGAGAAAATGGGATTAAGGAGACTTGTTAATATATATGGCTAAAGGTGAAAAGGACTTAATGAAAAATCCAACTTAATATGTGTAATGCACATGTTAAGGGGAGCGTTTTGATGATAAAAACACTGAAGGTACAAAACATTTGATATTTATATCACAAGTACCTTAGTGAGTTTTAAGGAATTTTCATGGTGACGTGTACTTACCCAAAACACAATCATTTCATGATGGTTGTGGTGACAAAAGGGTGGTAGGATTAGGTACAAGTCCAATGATTCTTCCAGAATAGGAAATCTTCCCAAGGAAAATTCCATAGCTAGAAATAGTGGTCCTTAGAAAAGATGGGGAATGGATTGTGAACGTAGCAGAATGCTGACCAAGTACTTAAGCTAGTACTGGAACAATCACAACAAGGTGCTAGTTATGATGTATTGGTAATCATTGAAGGGGTTGAAGAATGAAAAATAATTGTAAAGATAAAGGGTGTAAAGAAAGAAGCCCTCCTTACAACTTAGGTAGAAACCGGGTCTACACAATATTGAAAAAGATAAGTCGTCATGGACCCAGTGATGCAAAGCACAACCCCTCCCAGCTAACTCAAATATCTCTCAAAAGATATTTTTTAACGTCATGGAGTTCAACACGTTATCTATCGGTTTATTCACTCCGAATAAATTTATATTGAATAGGTGGCAATCCTCTCCAGCCTCCGCTCAGCATATCAAAACACACTATCGAGTATAGAGCCACGGGATCATCAAAAGTCTCATTAGGACACTTGGCATTCATTCCTTGCTTCTTCACATACTGTGAAAAGTAAGAAAGATTTTATGAGTCCTACCCAATATTCTCGTAATATTGCCAGAACATCCGAGTGATACGAAAGTATTACAATGAAGATGGAAATCCTTCTTGAGCCAACATCAAACAAGCTCATGGTAGGTGACACGTGCGGTTCTTTAAGAACCAATCTTGTGATAACTGGAAAGAAACGATGGTTTGATTCTTAACTGAATTCAAACTTGTTCCAGGGCCTCTACGCAAAATCTAAGTGATTTTGCCTGAACACTCAGAGTGGTACTCTCTTAAGTGTTCACAGTGATGAGTGGAAATCTTTCCAGTGTCAACATTAAATAGCACTGCGGTAGGTGACAAGCAAGATTCTATCATAATCAAGCTCGTGACATCTGGAAAGCAACGATTGTGAAAATCTTAATTGAAATTTACTTGTTCAAAGTTTATGAATTGATGGCTTCAATCATGAGTATTTTACTATCCAAATGATTAACTCTTTATGTTCGCAGTCAGCTTTGGATGGTCGAGTAAAGAGAATGGGTTTACCCTCGAAATCTTGTCAATGAGATTTTTATTTAAATCTACCTGTCACAAGTACGATATTTAATATCGCCCAACGGTCTTCACTGGCCTGAGGTAAAATGCTACCGAATTAGAATAAAATGCCAAAGCCATTTTATTCGTGTCTTATTATGGCATTAGAAGACATTAGCATTGCGGTGTACCAGTTAAAGTCGTCCTGACATACTTATACTTTATGCATCAAATATCTCAACAAAATTTAAGAAATTTCAATCTCAAGTCTTCCGATGTATCAAATCTAAAACTTTCAAGAATTCAACAAAGTATAGGTGTGTGGGACATGAAGTCACGACGAGGCAAACATCAAAAGAAGGCGAAGATCGCACGTGAAAGGCCAAAAGAACATGCTCTAAGCGAAAGCCTAATGATTATCAACACATATTCACAAAATGAAGAAAAGAAAAGAATAAAAAAGAAAGTGGACTACGAGCTCAAGAACGAAGATTTAGTATAGTATGCTAGGTTTAGGACTTTGTAATTTGGAGTGACCTCCCTTAGGGGAGATTGTTGGAAATACGTTTTTTACGTATATTAGAAGTACCGATCACTCCAACAATATTATTAAATGTTGTAAGCTCATAGTTAGAAAGTTAGTAACTTAACATTATCAACCCGACCCACGGGCTTGTCCATGGGTTGGAGGCCCAAGTCCACTTTATACTTGGGTATATAAACCCTCTCCTTTGATGGAGAGGGTGTTGGTTGTTTCAATATTCTTAATAATATACACATAGTTTCTCTCACTTTCTCTCTCTAGTTTCTCTCTCTAGAAACAACATCCTAGATCTTAGATCTTAGATTACCAATATTCTATAGTCACTATAGCCGTCTCTCACTTTTTTCCATGAGTCTACAAATAAGAGATACAAAAAGGTTTAGATGAGCAATAACTCCAAGGTGATATATCTAATGTATTTACCTTATAATTAAACCATGCACGAAAACTTGTTTCCACGTTATCAGGTGATTCTCTGCAAAGGTTCATGATATTAGGATGAGTCATCGAGAAAGAAGATATTTCAAATTTATAGAAAAAGGAATAAACATACTCGTTGTTAGCCGAGATGTCTGCTTCGACTTCAAGACTGTTGTTAAGTACAAACCACGTAACTGCCTGCATGTCATTTGTAGTCATACGAGTTTCTTTTATTCTACCCGCCGGTATGCATACGAACCGAAACACCTGAAATTTATCTGGTTATTCATGCAAACTGTCTTCATTTCTGCCAATACGGTTTGTGGAAACCTTGGTTTCCGGATCTTTGAAGCAACTAGGAATGCATCATGTTCATATGATTAAATAATCAAAGCGGAATAAGAACATAACACATTAACAAGGTGTTTAGGCACGAATAACATTAAAACAAAAGGGATTTCTCATTATATTAATAACGAACAACCACTAGGTGTGTGTACATTGAATCCCACACCTAGTCGACACACGCTTTTAGGTTTACATTGTGAATGAATTGATTATTAAAACCTAAGACCCTTGGTTCCTTTTATAGTGTAAGGATTAGGGTTTACAAGAGATAAGAATAAATAAACATGTGAATCTTCTATTTAAATAACTATATACATAATATATCCTGCATATATATCCAAATAGAAGCTTCTAAAGGCTTCTTTGTCTATGTTTTGTCAATGCTTGAATTGCATGTGACAATGCTTGAATTGCTCTTGACAATGCTTGCTTCCATCAACGCCTAATTTGTTCTTGTCAACGCCTGGAATGCTCTTGTCAACGCTTAGACAAATACCTTCATGTTTTCTTCGTTTTTGAGTTTCTGCCACATCAACTTTTTGACCCAACAATCTTCCCCTAGTTGATAGTGGCAAAACTCTATGTGTATCTCTTGTAAGTTGTACATGATCTTCAAATTGCTTCCCCTCAAGTGTAGCATGTATTTCTTCCCCTTTTTGTCACATCAACAGGGAAGTAAACAATGTATGCAATCTGTGAAGATTCTCCAAATGTAGCTCTATGTAATGATCTTGAAGAACAATTAATATAATATTTTTGATGTAGAAGTAGAATAACCCAACCTTGTGTTCCATGTCTTATACTATCCACGTGATAAAGAACTTATATCTTTAGCATTATAAGCAGACCTCGATCTCTTGTCAATATTCTCATCCTATGTGAGACACTGAGCACGATAATGTAACTCCTTCAAGTGTTATGACAAGTCTTCATCACCAACCATGTAAAGCACGAACAAGTTATCTTTAAATTCTATGACTGGGAGTGCACGACTTTAAGATATGATAGAACACAAACTCGCGAAAATCTTCTTCAATCATCAAACTTACCATAAGAATTCTTCCCCTTAAGCCAACATCTCTTCATGATGAACCAATATCTTTGTATGTAAAAGTAAACAACGAATAACTCTCTTTCACAAGGCTATCCCGATTACATACTCCAATAAATTACTTCATGAATCGTTGCTAACTCGCATTAAAATCATTAATCCATTTAAAAATATCCGAGCCATAAATATCACCATGATATTCTGAATTAAAATGGAGATTCCATGTACCTTCGTGTGTATAATCCTCCTTTTTGTGTGCTCAAAACGTACCAATTTTCTCAAACAGCAGCAATTCCTGTGTTATCCAACATCCTTCTTTATCCAATATCTAGGTCAGATGTATTGTCCGATATCGGACAATACCTATCAGCGCTTGGATTAACATATATCGGACAACACTGTCAACGCTGTCAGCGTTGATTTATTCTGTCAGCGTCAAAACACTTCCTGTCAGCGTCAATTTTACTCTCGTCAGCGTCAATATTTTGCTGACGTCATCTAGCATCCAAAAGTGGCATATCTCATATCTTTTGCATTCTGTATGACATCCCACGTCACTTCCAAAAACTGCACAATAGAAAGTTAAACAAAAATCCCTATAAATAAGGTTTTTAATTTCAACTTCCATATTTGTTGAATATTCACACACAGCTTCCATATTATTGAATAACATAACGCATGTCTTTTAGCCCATCAGCCCATGTAACCATCGTAAGTCACAAAATCTCTTTCTGATAATAAGATAATCAAACATGTGAAAGATATCTTGGTACCCTAAAAATCAGGCATACTCTAAATACTTCTTCCTTCCTGGTCGTGACCCATAACTGCCTTTGCACTATTCGATACTCATGATAATCACAGCGAAACATAATCCATGCAAAACAGGAACAGAATCTTTTTTAGAAACAAAATCCCGTTGAAGAAGTGTGATGCTATTTTCATGCAAGTATCTTCATCACATAACGTAAACAGCAATTTGCTTTCCATACGGGATGATATATTTGCCATAAATCAATCTTTCCTTCCACGTCTGATGATAAAAATTATCCTTTGATTTTGGAGATATCACGTGAGCTTCTTTGAACATTTTTCTAAAAACACACATCTCTATCTTTTCGTTGGCAGCATATGCAATTTTGGGCAAAGATATTCATAATAAACAATTGCTTTTGTCCCTTTGTCATCTCGTGTGAACTGTAGTCAAAAGTAGAATACAACAAAGTGTATAATTTGAAGCCCACTGTCCATCTTTATACGAACAGTAATATCTTTAAACGAAAAAGACATCACTGATATTCTATCCTTTTGTGAATAGAAACTCATGTGCTACACAACAAAAAGATGAAACAACATCTTTGTAGACTTCAATTTAATCACCTGCTGCTACCAATTATGATCTTAGGGTTTAATAAAACTCTAGTTCTTGTAACAAGAAGCAAGAGTTTGCGAAAACCCTAAAAATAACAAAGTTCACAATGGTCGAGAACGAATAATATCATGCTAGGGTTCATCGTGATTGCAAAAATCACTCACCAAAGCTAGCATGATTAGTCATTACAAACAGCAACATGTCTCTTTTTCTGTGTAAGAATGATCTAGGGTTTGTAGAAACCCTAAATCATGATTTCATGCAAATCTGAAAATCTGAAAATCACTCATCAGCCAACTTTGACGCCTAATAACTTTTGCGTGGGGATAAAACTCGACAATCCCTCCGGTGGATGTTTAGATATATGTATGTAGAACACACATATAAAATTTCGTGATGATCCAACGGTTCAATCAAAAGTTATGACCTTCTGAATACTGCTGCGCATACAAAAACGCCCAGAAAAACCCTAGACGGATTTTTCTTCTTTTCACCATACACGAACACCTTGTTGGTCCTAGCATCACGAGCCACGAGGCTCTGATACCAATTGTGGAAACCTTGGTTTCCGGATCTTTGAAGCAACTAGGAATGCATCATGTTCATATGATTAAATAATCAAAGCGGAATAAGAACATAACACATTAACAAGGTGTTTAGGCACGAATAACATGAATTAAAACAAAAGGGATTGCTCATTATATTAATAACGAACAACCACTAGGTGTGTGTACATTGAATCCCACACCTAGTCGACACACGCTTTTAGGTGTACATTGTGAATGAATTGATTATTAAAACCTAAGACCCTTGGTTCCTTTTATAGTGTAAGGATTAGGGTTTACAAGAGATAAGAATAAATAAACATGTGAATCTTCTATTTAAATAACTATATACAGAATATATCCTGCATATATATCCAAATAGAAGCTTCTAAAGGCTTCTTTGTCTACGTTTTGTTAATGCTTGAATTGCATGTGACAATGCTTGAATTGCTCTTGACAATGCTTGCTTCCATCAACGCCTAATTTGTTCTTGTCAACGCCTGGAATGCTCTTGTCAACGCTTAGACAAATACCTTCATGTTTTCTCGTTTTTGAGTTTCTGCCACATCAATTTTTTGACCCAACACGATTAAATCTTGTCTCGACATCCTTAAGGTAACGGGAACAAAAAGTTAATGCCTCTTCTACAACATAACCCTCTGCAATAGAACCTTCATGCTTTGCTTTATTTCGGACATAATTCTTTAGCTTTTTCATGTATCTTTCAAATCGATAAATCCATCTTCCGCGAGTAACGGAACTTAGAATAGCATCATCGGGTAGATGTATAACTAAACGAATCATTATGTCAAAAAATAGGAGGAAAGATTTTCTCTAAATTAACCATCATAATGAAAAGTGGGAAAAATCCCAAGCCAATTTTGAAAATTCTAAAATACTTTACACTATCTGGGAAAAATAAAGGAAGCCAAAAATAAGCAAAGAATAAGCTAAAAAATCAAAATGAATAAGCTTGAAATTAACACTAGCAATGGCTAGCAAGTTAATGAAGTCAGTGGGAAAAAGCTTCCCACTGTCTTTGTTAACTGACGATAGAGAAAAAGCTCTTGTTTTAGCTTTGTTTGTTGGTTGTTTTTTGGGAACAAAGGCACCCCGACAAGCGTTTGTCTTGTGGGGAGTCAAGATAATCAAAACGAAAACAAGCAATAAGCCCTGTAATATATGACTTTTTGCTTTTGCTTAGCATTTGTGTACTCGATATCGTTCTCGGTATCTAATCGAATTGATCACGGTTAATGGTGAAATAGTCGGTAATGGTCACTAAAAGAGGGAGCTTGATATTATCTATTCTTAATAAAATGACAAGTTAAACAAAATAGGAAGAAAGGCTTAAACAAGAATAGCAAAAGGATTAAAGTGATTAAAAACTAATTAAAAGTAAATTTTAAAGATAGAATAAAGTAAAATTAAACTAAGACAAAACTTGTTTAAAAACAACACTAAGTAAAAATTTGGGAAAAACTTACGTTTGAAACTTAAAACTTAATAAAAATAAACAATTAACCCCGTCGGAATTCCTTATCGGAATCCCATCAGAATATCTGTGTCGGAATGTAATCGGAATCCACTTAATCGGAATCTCAAACAATACTACTGTCGGAATCTTAATCGGAATATCAATCAGAATCACAAAGGAAATCCTATCGGAATATCCAAAACACACCCGTCGGAATCCAGATCGGAATCCCCGTCGGAATGCAAAACCCTTTTTCGATGCTGTGTATCGGAATAATAGTGACAACCGTCGGAATAAAAAGGCCTAATCGGAATACTTGTCGGAAAAGGTAAACCCTTTTCCAACGGAAGGAAATTTGCAATAAGCTAAATCGAAAAGCTACTTTTTAATAAGCACAATCCAAAACTTTATCAAATCTATAATGAAACAAACTAAATAAGCAGTAATAAAAACTTTTCAAAACTTTAAATAAGCAAAACTTTTAAATCAAACTTTAAAAAGACAAAAACTTTAAGAAAACATTAAAACAAATAACCTAAACACAAAATAAGCCAAAAGCATGATAAGCTCAAAGCTCAATTCGTATTAGAACTTAAAGATGAATAAAAAGATAAACTTTTTAATCACATAAACATCAAGATGAAACAAAATCAAAGATTATCACACTAATCAAGATCAAAATTAAAAACAAGAAAGGTAGAATAAGAATGATTAAAACTTGAATTTAAAAGATTAAAGATCAAAGATTTGACACAAGATTAAAGAGAAAGCTTGAAAAACATTAAGAAAAACTAGAAGAGAGAAAGTATATTAATCTACTCCTACTTACCTTATAAAAATAAAAATAAAATCTATTCAACTAACTAACACCCTCCTAATGACACATTAGGAGGGTATATATAGGAGGTGGGGAGTGCATGTGTTGCTTCCTTCTTTCTTTCTCTTTCTCATCTTTTAATTCTTTGTCTTTCTCGACGTCGTCTCGGGATTTGTCGATATAAATTTAACTCGTCTTATAATTTTCTTCATTCATTAGACTTGAGTTCTTCGACTTCATTAAACTTCCGTCTTTGGACTTTTTATTCGACAAATCTTCCGAATAGGCCTTGGACTTCCGTTCTTTTTGCACTCTTGATCTTTTGACTTCGTCTTTTCTCGTTTTCTTCGATAAAAGCCCATGAAAAACTCGTGTTTTCCTCCTTTTTCATCTTTTGGTCCTAAAACACAATAAAAACACAAACCACGCATAATTCCGACATTTACGACATAAAATACACGTTTTGGATTGGTTATTATTATAGTTAAGTGGTAAAAGGATGGGTGTTTTCACACCTATCAAATCCCCTACACTTGACCATTGCAATGCCCTCATGCAATGCATTAGTTACAAAGCAAGTTTTACATTTTCCATCATAATCAATCACCCTTGGCCTTTATTAAACACAAGACATAGAAAATTATCAAATATTCAAAGGAAGAAAACAAGTAAAGAGATAAAATACTTACATTAGGGTTTTGGAAATGTCATGAATGTTTATCATCCTCAAGTTTCATGTTCCCCATACCAAGCTTAAAAACGAGATCATTGTTATTATAAGTTAGCAAACTATCACAAACTCATGTGGGCCAATTATTCACTTAGACTCCCTTATTCCTAGGTGTATCTCTTATATTTTATTGTTGTCTTGAATGATCACGAGGATGCATTGTTGACTTATTTTGATAGTTATTTAGGCTGAAAATAAAGTAGGACGATTTAATCAATAGTTAGCTAAAGGACAAAATCTTTTAAAACTGCTTATCGGGACCTCATAAAGTTCATATCTTGGCATAACTCGCTTCACGATTTGAGACCTTTCTCTGACCGACATTTGGCAGTGACTTCATACTTCAAATCTTGAGAGACGTTCATGAAATAATGGTCTTCTCTTCATAATAGGAATTTCTTCACTTGAACTTTTTGAGAGATTCTTCATACTTGGACCACGACTTCTTCATTTTTCTCCAATCTTTATTTGGGATTTTGATATACAACGATCCGCCTCCTTTTAGGACTTGGATCTATTTATCCTCATACCTTGTTAGGGCCTTTTTGGATAGATTTCTCCATGATCTTTACGAGAGTATTTGCTTTTTGTCATGTGTCTCGATCCTTCATATTGATTTTTGATAAATGATTCTTCACATCACTTTGGATCTTTAGCAACAAAATGTAGCCCTCATGCCTTGTTAGGGCCTTTTCGGACTCGCCAATATTCGCATCCCGCTTCAATAAGTTATGCCTTGGCTATGAACTCTAATTAATATCGAGTAACTTTTAAACGATCTTGTGCTAGAAGCTAAGTAACTTTTCGAATCGTACGACCTTATTTATTGCAATTAACTTTATTAACAAGCGATGGGAGAAAAAGCTTATAATCAACTCACATAAATTCATGAAAGAATACCAAACTTATAATTGACTCTATCATCTCTCGTTCTCCACAATTTAAAATCTCAAGGAATGAGACTCGTGGATGCTTAGCCAATTAAATCTAAGTGTTGGGTTTTCAAGTCATCTATAGGATCTTGCAAATTCTTAGACTCTTTCAAGTTTAGAATTCTCATTTTAAAGTTCCCCTGATAAACGACTTTCTAGGATCAATTATAGGAACTTGCGAAAAGTTCTTGTTCTTAACCCGTAAGAGTTAAGACTTTCGCGTTTTAAAGTTCCCTATATAAAAGCCTAGCAAAACTTGACTTAAACACGTTAAGGATACTAGCTAGAGTAAACTTAGATAAGTAAACTCGGGTTGAGTCAAAATATTCACGGCATTGAAAAATTTAAAACCACTTTATTAAAGTTTATTTTTAGCAAAGAAAGTAAATAACGCTAACAAAGGAAAATACTACTATACAACTAGGCCAAAATAGATTAAAAATTTTGAAGAATGTCAAAAAATTATATTTTCCAGTTAAAATGAAGACAAATTCATGGAAAAGACCACTTACTTTGATAGAAGTCCCCCCTTACACTTGATATAAACATTGTCCTCAATGTTTAAGCATGTGGGAGTAAAATCCCCTACACTTAGGACATTGTGCACTTTGTTTAAATCTTGCTAAGGAAAGGACGACTAGAGTGATTTCATTGTGAACATATGAGATATGAAATATTGAATCACGATAGTTTAGGATAGAACCGGGAAGACGGGTACATGGGATCATGGTTCGTCAAATGTCATCAAAAGTGCTCTTTGAAGCTTTAATCCATGCACATCATAAGAAACCAGACAACAAACACATACGGGGCTCCCCCTACACTTATTATGAAAACGGTAAAGGATAGATCAACGGGTTGCCTCCCGAGAAGCGCTTGTTTTTCTTAACCGAGTCACGAGCCTGGCTCGACCCAGAACTAATTCAAGGGAAACGTGGTGAGGGATGGGATCATCGCATGATATATGTCCTCACCAAAGTAAAACTTCACACACTGGCCATTCACTTTAAAATTAGGCCCATTTGGCTGAGAAAGCTCAATGGTGCCATAAGGGAAGACTTTGGCGACGGTGAATGGACCAGACCAACGACTCTTTAGCTTGCCCGAGAAGATCTTCAACCGAGAGTTAAAGAGTAAAACTTAATCACCAACGTGAAACTCTCGGTTCTTAATCCTTGCATCATGAATGATCTTGGTTTTCTCCTTGTAGATCAATGAATTTTTATAAGCTTCATTCCTTAGTTCATTTAACTCGTCGAGTTGAATCTTTCGAAGATCACCGGCTTTGTTGATGTCAAAATTGGCCCACTTCAAGGCTCAGTACGCCTTATGCTCCAATTCAATAGGGAGGTGGCATGCCTTCCTGTACACAAGACGATATGGAGTGCAACCAATGGGTGTCTTATATGCGGTACGGAAAGCCCACAAAGCATCGTCTAACTTATCGGCCCACGAGGCATGATGCTTTCCCACAGTTCGCTCTAATATTCTCTTTAATCCACGGTTAGAAATCTCGGCTTGACCATTTGTTTGGGGATGATAAGCGGTGGAAAGACGGTGATTAACACCGTACTTAGCCATGACTCGATCAAATTGATCATTGCAAAATGAGTCCCGCGGTCACTAATGATAGCACGAGGAACACCGAATCGAGCAAAAAGTTGCTTCAAAAAGTTCACAACCACCCTCGCATCGTTTGTGGGGAGAGCCTTGGCTTCAACCCATTTAGATACGTAGTCAACGGCTATGAGGATGTACTTGTTCCCTTTGGATGATGGAAATGGACCCATAAAGTCGATGCCCCATACGTCAAAGATTTCACATTCTTGGATGAAATTTTTAGCATCTCATCTTTATGTGTGATCTTGCCTTGGCGTTGGCAAGCATCACAATTTTTAACCATTTCGTGAGCGTCACGATAAATGGTGGGCCAATAAAATCCAGAGTCGAACACTTTCTTCGCGGTGTAATTAGGACCAAAATGACCACCGGTGGGTCCTTTATGGCAAGCTTCGATAATGTCTAAAGCTACGGGTCCATCAACACACCGACGAATAATCAGATCAGCACATTGTTTGAAGAGATAAGGGTCATCCCAAAAGTAAGTCTTAACATCTTTAAAGAACTTCTTCTTTTGTTGGGATGTTAACCCATCGATGAGAATACCACCCGCTAAGTAGTTTACAATGTCCGCAAACCACGAGGTATCATCAAGATTGGAATTGATAGACATTAAGGCCTCAAGGGGAAAAGAGTCGTTGATCTCTTGATTCGGATGATCCCCTTGATAAGGATCCTCCAGTCTACTTAGATGATCCGCGGCTAGGTTTTCCGCTCCATTTTTGTCACGAATTTCAATTTTAAATTCTTGAAGGAGCAAAACCCAACGAAGAAGTCTTGGCTTCGAATCTTGCTTTGTTAACAAGTACTTCAACGCGGAATGGTCGGTATAGACAATGGTGGTGGAAAGGGCAAGATAGGGGCAAAATTTTTCAAAAACATACACTACAGCTAAAAGTTCTTTTTCGGTAGTGGTATAATGTAATTGAGTCCCCGTCATTGTCTTGCTAGCATAATGGATTGGTTAGAAGTGTTTGTTCACTCTTTGGCCCAAAACCGCTCCAATGGCAAAGTCGCTAGCATCACACATCAATTCAAAATGTAGCTCCCAATTAGGGGTAACCAAGACCGGTGCCTTAGTTAGCTTGTCCTTAAGAAGATTGAAGGATTCAATACACTCTTTAGAAAAGATAAAGGGAGTATCTTTTTCCAAGAGGTGGGTCATCGGGCGAGCGATTTTAGAAAAATCTTGAATGAATCGACGATAGAAGCCCGCATGACCAAGTAAACTTCTCACACCCTTCACGGTTGAAGGTGGAGGTAATTTTGCTATGACATCAACTTTAGCACGGTCCACTTCAAGACCGGCTTTTGAGATTTTATGTCCAAGCATAATGCCTTCTTTTACCATGAAATGACATTTTTCCCAATTAAGAACGAGACGAGTGTCTTCACACCGTTTGAGCATACGTTCTAAATTGGCAAGGCAAGTAGAGAAAGAATCACCATAGACCGAGAAATCATCCATGAAGACTTCCATAGTTTCTTCAACCATGTCATGGAAGATAACCATCATACACCTTTAAAAAGTCCCAGGAGCATTGCATAAGCCGAAAGGCATTCTTTTGTAAGCAAATGTTCCATAAGGACAAGTGAATGTGGTTTTCTCTTGGTCTTTAGGATCGATGGGAATTTGAAAATACCCGAAGAAACATTCTAAGAAGCAATAATAGTCATTACCCGCTAGACGTTCGAGCATTTGGTCCATAAAAGGAAGGGGAAATGATCCTTTCTCGTAGCATCATTGAGTTTGCGATAGTCTATACAAACTCTCCACCATGTAACGAGATGAGTAGGATTCAACTCGTTGTTTTCATTGGGCACAACGGTGATTCCACCTTTCTTAGGCACATAATGGACCGGACTAACCCATGGTGAATCCGAGATAGGGTAGATCATTCCCGCATCAAGAAGTTGGATAACCTCTTTTTTGATAACGTCATGGATCTTGGGATTCACCCTTCTTTGGTTTTGAATAGTGGGTTTAAAGTCGTCCTCCATGAGAATTTTATGTGTGCAAAAGTGTGGATCAATTCCACGAATATCGGAGATTTTCCAAGCAATCGCTTTCTTATGATTCTTCAGTACGTCGATAAGTCGAGATTTTTCGTCTTCTTTCAAATCCTTTGCGATGATGACGGGTAACTTCTTATTGTCTTCAAGGAACACATATTCGAGATGAGACGGTAGATCCTTAAGCTCTAAATCCGGAGGATTTTTGATGGAAGGCATAGTCAAATTCGGATCATCGATAGAGATTTCCTTAGGAGATGGTGGAGAAATATGGTCCTCATTGAGAAGTTTCTCAATGGTACGAATGTCTTCATCCCAATTGGAAGGAGAATCGTCATATTGTAAGTCCACATCTCCCAAAGTTGCTTCAAATTCTTTCAAAAGGAAATCGCTTTCTCCAAATGGAGTCAGTGAAGGAGCAATAGAGGCAACGGTCTCAACAATGGGAAGAGAAGAAGGACCACTTTTACAAGCGTCTTTGAAATGTTCTTCACAAGCCTCATCAAGAACGTCAATGAAATTAACGCTCTCGTTTTCAGAAGGCTGCTTAGAAAGTTTACCCATGTTGAAAACGATTGTATCGTCACCAACTCTCATGATTAATTCGCACGCGGCTACATCAATGAGAGTGCGACCGGTCCTCAAGAATGGACATCCAACGATTAATGGAACACCGGATCCATCTCGTAGTCAACGACAACAAAATCCTCCGGAAAGGTGAATTTGTCGACACCGACGAAGACATCTTCGGCTATCCCCACCGGATAAGCAACTGTACGGGTAGCTAATTCCAAAGTCATTCGAGTGGGGACTAGCTCGGGTAGAGATATCTGTTTCCAAATGCTTAAAGGCATTAAGTTGATACTAGCACCTAGATCGGCTAGGGCCATACAATTCTCTACCCTGGGGAAGTTGCAAGGAATGAGAAAACGACCCAGATCACAAAGTTCGGTTGGTAATTTCCTTAAGAGCACTGCGGAGCAATTCTCGTTAAGTTGGGTCTGAGCGATATCAAGAAGTTTCTCCTTATCACTGAGAAGATCTTTAAACATCTTAGAATATTTCGGCATGTGAGCAAGAGCCTCGGCAAAGAAGATGTTGAAATTCAGTTGTTTAAACATTTTAAGAAAGTTAGAAACCTGAATATCATCCTTGTTCTTCAACTTCTCTTTCCTCAACCTTGAGGGATAAGGTATATTGGGTTGAGATGAAGGCTTTGGAATGGAATTCTCACTCACATCCTTGGGTGGTGGAGGGGTGGAAGTAGAAGGTGGAGGAATTGAAGAAGGGGACTCGTTTTCCTTTGTCGCAATCACCGGTAGAGGTGTAGGAATCTCGGGTTCCTTTAAACCTTTGCCACTTCGGGTGGTGATTGCTTTCATCTCCCCTCTTGGATTAGCAACGGTGTTACTCGGAAGAGAACCCGAACCAGAGGCTTGATTACTTGGGAAAAAACTAGCCATCATATCCCTTAAGTTATTCGTTTGATTGCTCATAGAGTTTCTCATATCGGCTCGAAGATCATTCCCTTGTTTCGCCATGTCATTCCTTAGCTCGGCTCGAATATCGTTCCCTTGTTTTGCCATGTCACCCTTCAAGTTAATGAATTGGTTTGAAGATTCGTCACCATCTCTCTATTGGTCCTCATGTAAGTTTTGAGGTCTTGGTTCAATGACGTGGGTTGATTGAGAGGTGGGGCTTGGTAAGCTTGATTATTTCCTTGAGGTGGATATGGGTTTCTTTGGGATTGATATTGATTGGTAGCTCGAGGTTGGCTTTGATTATTGCGGTTGAAATTGTTTTGGTTTTGGTTTTGAGGAGAAAAACCGGGTAGAGATAGAAAGTTGTTGGAACGATAACTTAGCAAGTTACGGTCTCCTTGAGGACGTGCTTGATAGCCTCTCGTAGAAAAGTTACCGTTAGCGGCATACACATTTTCCGGATTGTCAAGAGTAGAAGGACAATCGGTGTATGAATGAGAACCCCCGCAGATCTCACAAGAAGTTGCTACAGCTTTAGCATGTTGAAATTGGTTTGTATCCATGGTTAAGAAGTTTTTGTTCATCTCAACTACTTGGCGAGTAAGTTCGGTTATCTCTGAGTTGGATGATTTGGAAGAAACATTGGCCCTCTTGTTATTTCTTGAAGATGCATATGAATCCCAATTTTTATGGTGAGTGGTCATGTTCTCTATAAGCTCTCTACGCTCCTCAGGTCTTCTCTTTATGAATGTACCACCGGCGGCAGCATTAATCGTATCACGATCAAGAAAAGTTAAACCATTATAGATGGTATCAATCAAAGTAACTGGGAGCATGTTATGGTTTGGACAACGGTCGATCAAGACCTTATAGCGTACCCAAGCATCAAAAAGCGACTCATCAGGTTCTTGAGTGAATCCACTGATTTGGTTGCGAAGACTAGTGACCATGGATGGTGGAAAGTAGCGCGACAAAAATTTTTGAGTCATGTCGTTCCATGTTTGAATTGAATTTTTGGGAAGACGATCAAACCATTTTTCGGCATGTTGGGATAAAGTGTGTGTAAAAAGGTGAAGGCGAAGAAAATCCATGGAAGTACCGGGGAGTTTCATGCTTTGAGTGACGGTAATGAATTTATCGAGGTGTTTGTTGGCATCATCATCGGGTAATCCACGAAACGGGAAAGTGTTTTGAACTTGCTGGATCATGTGATGCTTCAACATAAATTCAGGAGCTATGATTTGCATCGGCGCAATCGGTCCTCCGCGTCCGTTCATGGTGGGTTGACAAAGCTCCTTCATTGTGCGTAGGTCGGGTGGGGGAACATTGTTGTTGTTGTTATCGTTATTCAAATTGGGGTGGGGTGGGTTGTTATTACTGTTATGCACACCGGCCATATCTATGTCTCTAAGAGTCTCGGGCTCAAGATAAGACGTAGATCGAGTACGCATACACTAAAAGGAAAGAAAATATTTTTGATTTTTTATCTTTTTATTGTTTTTGGATTTTTGAAAATTTTATATTTTTTTGGATTTTTTGAAAATTTTTGTGCTTGAAAATTACGTTCCCAAAAGAACGGATCCCAAAATCCAATTTTTCACACTAAAAACCGTTAATCTTTACGAAAAGAGCCGGCAGCGGTGCCATTTAATATATGACTTTTTGCTTTTGCTTACCATTTGTGTACTCGATGTCGTTCTCGGTATCTAATCGAATTGATCACGGTTAATAGTGAAATAGTCGGTAATGGTCACTAAAAGGGGGAGCTTGATATTATCTATTCTTAATAAAATGACAAGTTAAACAAAATAGGAAGAAAGGCTTAAACAAGAATAGCAAAAGGATTAAAGTGATTAAAAACTAATTAAAAGTAAATTTTAAAGATAGAATAAAGTAAAATTAAACTAAGACAAAACTTGTTTAAAAACAACACTAAGTAAAAATTTGGGAAAAAACTTACGTTTGAAACTTAAAACTTAATAAAAATAGTCAATTAACCCCGTCGGAATCCCCTATCCGAATCCCGTCGGAAAGTCTGTGTCGGAGTGCAATCGGAATCCACTCAATCGGAATCTCAAACAATACTACTGTCAGAATCTTAATCGGAATATCAATCGGAGTCACAAAGGAAATCCTATCGGAATATCCAAAACACACCCGTCGGAATCCAGATCGGAATCCCCGTCGGAATGCAAAACCCTTTTCCGATGTTGTGTATGGGAATAATAGTGACAACCGTCGGAATAAAAAGGCCTAATCGGAATACTTGTCGGAAAAGGTAAACCCTTTTCTGACGAAAGGAAATTTGCAATAAGCTAAATCGAAAAGCTCTTTTTTAATAAGCACAATCCAAAAATTTATCAAATCTATAATGAAACAAACTAAATAAGCACTAATAAAAACTTTTCAAAACTTTAAATAAGAAAAACTTTTAAATCAAACTTTAAAAAGACAAAAACTTTAAGAAAACTTTAAAACAAATAAGCTAAACACAAAATAAGCCAATAAGTATGATAAGCTCAAAGCTCAATTCGTATTAAAACTTAAAGATGAATAAAAAGATAAACTTTTTAATCACATAAACATCAAGATGAAACAAAATCAAAGATTATCACTAATAAAGATCAAAATTAAAAACAAGAAAGGTAGAATAAGAATGATTAAAAACTTGAATTTAAAAGATTAAAGATCAAAGATTTGACACAAGATTAAAAAGAAAGCTTGAAAAACATTAAGAAAAACTAGAGAGAGAAAGTATATTAATCTACTCCTACTTACCTTACAAAAATAAAACTAAAATCTACTCAACTAACTAACACCCTCCTAATGACACATTAGGAGGTGGGGAGTGCATGTGTTGCTTCCTTCTTTCTTTCTCTTTCTCGTCTTTTAATTCTTTGTCTTTCTCGACGTCGTCTCGGGATTTGTCGATATAAATTTAACTCGTCTTATAATTTTCTTCATTCATTAGACTTCAGTTCTTCGACTTCATTAAACTTCCGTCTTTAGACTTTTTCTTCGATAAATCTTCAGAATAGGCCTTGGAATTCCGTTCTTTTTGCACTCTTGATCTTTTGACTTCATCTTTTCTCGTTTTCTTCGATAAAAGCCCATGAAAAAACCGTGTTTTCCTCCTTTTTCATCTTTTGGTCCTAAAACACAATAAAAACACAAACCACGCATAATTCCGACATTTACGACATAAAATACACGTTTTGGCTTGGTTATTATTATAGTTAAGTGGTAAAAGGATGGGTGTTTTCACACCTATCACCCTGCGAAGCTCAAATAAGCATACTGTCAACAAAAACAAGCATAGACAGTTTTTTAGTGTTGTTCGATATCTGTCAGAGGACGCACCTAGTTCTGACCGATATTGGACATAACTACTTGTAGGATATCAGACAAGTGCAGATCAGAAACTTTTTGGTGAGTTTTAATCTACGATTTAAGCTACAATAAGCTACCTATCTTCAAACTAACAATAAGAACACTAAGACAGACCTATTAACTAACAAGTTGCAAAGTTTTAAGCCTCAAAACATAAAATCAAATCCTACAAGACCCACTGTTTGAATATGGCAGTTTTGTGCATATAGATTAGTACAAGAAAACTAGTATTATCAACTTACACTAAAAAACCAAAACTTGTAAGTATTCTAACTAACCAAAGCACGGTTGTGTAGGCCTGTTTGTGGAATCATGTTGTCACCCATAGCCCTTGAACACTCAGATCCAAACACTCTCTTAATTTCTGCTAACATAGATTAACAAAGAAAAACTCTTGCAAATCAAACAAAAATCTTTCAAATTAATCACCACATGTAAGAAACATATAGAGAACACATATGAAAACCTCTAAATTATCAAAAGTAGTCAACTAATCATTTATCAAAATACTTCAAGAATTACAAAGTTTAACTAACAAGGAAGGTTCAAGCCTGATTATACCTTGTGGGACCTACATCCATGCCCCACAATGACCACCTGAGGCTATATCCATATTAGCTAGGATCTTAGTTTATAGGCTTATGGTAAAAGTTGTTGATGCAAAGAAATGATGATGAAATGTCTTCTAAAAAAATCAACAAAAGATCTACTAGGCTATTCTTGATGTACTATTGAGCACAAAAAAAAAAGAGATCCAAGTTTTTAAAATTTGCTCAAAAGCTTTTGTCAAGGGCATTTAAGTGGATGTTTGAATCACTAATCTAATAGAAACAATAAACCAAGATATTTCTCAAAACCACAACTTGGAAAAGATTTTGCAAACTTGGAAAAATCAATTCACCAACAGAAAAATAACTTAACCCTAAGCTTTCACATCCCCTTAATCTTGTCAGGATCACAAGGACGTGATCAAACTTAGGCTTAAGGTTCTCAAAAGGCTTATGCCAAATATATTTGAACAAAGGACCCTCTTGATAAACTTACACTACTTGCATAATATAAAGAGATTAAATTAACTTTGCAAAAATATAAATGGAACTCAGCACTTTTGTAGAATTAAAAAAAACAAACTTCTATTAACTTTAAGAAAATTACACAAAGGCTGGAACAAAAAAGAAAATTACATGGAGGTAGTCTATGTATAGTACATGAGAGATGATTCTATAATTCCTAAACCCTAAACATGATGTTCCACCTCTGCCCTTGAAAAATTCGCATATACTTGGTCAAATCTGTTTGAATCTTGAGTCAATGGTAGTAACATGTGATATCTGATTGTTTCCAGCTGTAGGATGAAGATAAGTCGTTGATTTTTTGTGTGGAACAAGCAAAATAATCTCCAACATCTATTGCATCTGCCATATTTGGAATTATGTGAACTTGTGGGGCAGGGACCATTGGGGGAGCCATGTGGGTGAGCTGTAGGGTTTTTGGTTGATGCGGATTCGTTTAACAAGCCTTGAATTAGTGATCTAGAGCCAGATAAACCATAACCCCTAGATTAGAGATTAATTGGAGATTATGGTTTATTGGAACGGTACGCTGTTTGATCATAGGAGGGTTAAACAGTGACTGTTAAGCCGGTGGGGGAGGGGTTAGTAATATTTAATATTAATTTAAACTTAATATTAAATATACTGGGTTAGGGGTGTGGGTCGGTTTTGGGTTATAGGGCTGGGTTAAAACCTGGTATGGGACGAGTTTGGTTAATATAGGTTAGGGTTTTTGGCAAATTGGACCCCTGCACTTTATACAATGTCGCACACAATATCATGGCATATTACTTGGTTTTTTCTTTGTATATCTCTTTGAGGAAATTGCATTTTGCACCTTTGATACTTTATAAACTTTAAATAAGGACTCCTCATGTAATAAGACCAATCTTCAAGGGCTATTAATGACTATTCTTGAAACTTTAGGGACCCAAATGTAATTTTGTAGTTTTACAAGGGTATAAATTGACAAGTATTCAAAATTGAGGGACCAGTCTTGTAATTTCTTCAAACTTTAAGGAATTTTGTGGAAAATAAATACTCGGGTCTGGTTCTTTGTGCGGCTTTATTTCCCGTGTCCGTTTTTGCTTGATTCTTGTTATATTTTGGTAATTTCACGATATTCAAACCTACAAACATACAATGAACAAATACAAAGGGTTTTGCATGGTTTTTATGATATTTTAAGCCTGATTTGGACGATGAGACCATGTATAATTTCGGTCTTATCAAACACCTACATCATATATATTCGCATACGATCTTATTGGCAAAGAGGCTTGTTTGAGGCTTTACATGCATGAAAACACACATGAATGACTATATGCATCATCTCCTAAGCTCTCACACAAATCCAGATTTCACATAATTACATCTTTGAGGTTTTATGTTCCTAAGTTTTTTTATGTATTCGTTCGCATTAGCACACACATAAAATCATGTTATTATCACTGTATGTGGCATCACATAGGCATACAAAACATTTACATATCCTACGAATTGCTTAAGGCTTAGCATAGACAATTACTACTTGTTCACATCATACTACATGTATACATACAAACCTTTGTTCTCATACAAACCCTAGTATACAAGTAAACCCAAATTCTTGTCGATTGTACATGTTCTTACATTTTTGTATGCACACGATGATACTAGTAACCAAGGTCATTGATGTTTGGCTTAATTAAACAAGATATCTTATCATGGTTTCATGCAAGGGCCACACAATATCGCACAAAATTCATACAAGTATCATAGCATACGTTCAAGTTTCTAGTTGTTCATACATTCATTAATAGGTTTTAGGGTTTTCAAGCACTTGATCTTTTATGAGTTTATTTTCTTAGTTGGTTAAGAGTTTAAATATTTTGCCTATTTGTCGAGCAATAATGTAAGCCAAGTAGTTCTAGGTCTTCAAGGTTTGTATCATAACAAAACCTTAGACGTAGCATATATGGCATGATAGTTAAGTCATCTTGTTCATTCAAGAGGTCTAGGTCATTGAATAAATCCCAATCCGTGGCATCTTGGTATTATATTTATTTCAAGATGTGTCTGAGTTCATTACATAAACATCATCAAAATCATAACACGTGACTAAGTTAATGTATGTTTTAGTTTGCAGGAGTTTATAGCAAGTATGTTTATCAACCAATATAAGATGAACAAAGTACAAGAACTTACAAATGGTCCTAAGATAATTTGATGAAGAATATGGAATATAACTAATGATCTTAACCGGAACGAATACCTACGTCCAAACCAAGTCTTATTATTCCTAGCTTGCTACTAAACGAACCCAAATCTCTTGTTGGATCAATTCCAGTCGTGACCTAACTCAAGGGATTTTAGTGTTTTTCTTGATTAGTTTAAGTTTGGAGTGTGAGAGTTTATGGAAGGATAAGGTTAGTATTTATAGGAAAAGGAGTGAGATTAAGGTTAGGGTAGCTCTAGTTAGAACTTAGTTAGGATCCTTATTAATTTGTAACTAGGGTTTTTGCCAAAAGGACTAACATGGGAAATTGTATTGTCTTGGGGAAGAGGGATCCCCCTTTGTTGTGTCTATGGCAGAAGGAAAAGAAGAAAAAGGTGCTTGGGGTTCGTCGATGGCAACAAGAGAGGTAGAAATGTGTACTCACATTTAACTATCATTAATAAGGTTAGTTGTAGTTTAAGGTTTAAGAAAATCTATGGGAGAAAGGGAGTGTTTCCAATGGTTTAAGAAGAAGAGAGGTAACAAGGTGGTACAAGTCTTAATTGGTGGAGTGAAGTACTAGCTAAAACTCAAATGTGGACTGTGGGGATTAATATAAAATATGTTTTGTGATCAAATGGTATAAGGGGCCGGTTTTGCATAGCAATAAGGACAAAGGACTTGTTTTCCTTTCATTTTGGTAAATTTGCAAATGTTAATTTGTAGTTGTTGTGTAAATGTTGTAGAAGTTTTAATGTTTATATGTAGTGTAGAATTTAGGTAGTAATCGTTTTAAATAATTTGGTGTGAGGAGGAGAAATAGGAAATCTCTAAGTGTGTCGTAAACGTATTGAGTGAAATATTTAATTTGTGTAGCAAAACTCTTAAACTAAATTACGTTGTTTTAAATAAGTGTTGACTTCTAAAATAGTAATTCCTAGCACATAACTAAACGAACAATAAGTCATTCAAGTAGAAATTGTGATGAACGTCATTCATAGAAAATTAAATTCGTACACAAAATACGCATAAATAATCGGGAATATCAATAGACACACAAGTCTAACCCGTACCATTGCGTTTCACGTAATTTAAATAAATTTAAAATTCACGGTTGTTACACTATGTACGCTAAATCCTTAAACATTTATGCGAGTGTGTACATACCAAACTTGTTACAATGAACTAAGTCAAACCAACGTATAGCACCAAAGCGATATATTCTTTCTGGTCGTGAGGTAAATTCGTCATTGTGATGGATTTACACGGTAAACAATTTTGATTCCATTATTTGAAATAAAAAAAAGAGAAATCATAGGTCAGTTATAAACTCATGTACATAAGAATAACAAAATATCTAAACTAAGCTTACCATATAGAAGATCTAAAAGAGACCGAAGCTTACCATAAAGGAGACCCAAGTCAGGTGTGATGGTAGCGCGAGAGTGATTTTGACAAAAATTATACATGTTCCAATTGGTGTTCTTGTGGTGAGATACGATTGATGGAAGGTAGCGAGATGATGTATTTATAACATAAATGATGGATACTTTACATTTTAAATTCAGACTTCGAAGTTTATTTTTACGAGGAAAGTAATCGTGTCGTGTGGAAAAATGGTGTCGGGGACGAAAATTGCATAAAGGAAATGTTGGGATTTGATGACGAGATGGTCTGACACGGGAAATGACGAATATACCCTCACGTGCCAGACAGGTTTGGAAGTTAACGGAGGAAAACGGTTAAAAGCAACAAAACGTTATTTCTGTTGCAAAATTGCACGATATTTTCAATTATATTGCCAAAATTGATTGAAGTCCGGTAACAAAATTACCAATTTTCAAAAGCACAAGAACGAAATTTGCAGTTTACCGTTTCTCTTTCTATTTTAGCGTTGGTAATGTGCTAAAAACCAACATTTTCTAGAATCTATAGGGAAAGCCATGTAACAATTGGTATGGTATGTAACTAGAATTGATTGTCTTTACCTTGGTTGAGATGAATAAACACCAATAATCAAAGTAAACTATTATTTTTCGACATTCAATTTCAATTCCCAAACATATATTCCACTAGAAAACCGAATTCGTAGCTCGGGTTGATTCGATTTTAAATAAATTGATTTGTTTAAATACATTTAATTCAAGTGTTTAGATGAAAATTAATTACCTGCTCATATTGCAAAATGAATTTCAAACTATATGGATTGTGTGACTCATTCAGTCTATGTACATTATAGAGAGAGATAATTCTTCCTTTTACTGTCATGTTGGACAACATAGGACTGATATCTTTCAGAGTAGTAAGAGTTCTAGTTGCCTTCATTGCTGAAGAAAAAACATTGAGTCATTTTTCCAGAGAGTATATTTGTAAAACAAAAGAATACAATAAAACAATGAAATTTGTATATTCTTTTGTGTAGGTGCCTTGTTTTTCAATTGACGAGATTTAGGTGTCTTAGTTTGAGACTTGCGCTCCTCTTTGTATTGATTTTTTGATTTCCCATTTAAAATTGAATGGTTTATAGTATTCTTTTAAGTGAATGCGGTGGTTTTGTAGTATGATTTGCATTATGAAGTGTTGATGTTATATATATTATCATACTCATGTTATTAAATATTGAAGAAATCATGATTGGAAAAATAGTTACATGAATCAGTGTACACATTTATGTATAGATTGTCTATGAGTTATCAATTGTTCCTTGTATGTATGGTTTTTGTAAAAATCAAGTTAGATAAGGTAAGTATTGATGAAAATATCATCGTCCTAATTTTTTTAGTTGACTTAATTGGGATGATATTGCTGTCAAATTATGTTTCTTGTTTTAAATATGTGTGTATTAATGTTAGGATTGAAAGTATAGACAAATTGCCCTAATTATTGCTAAACTTTAAAAACATATAAAAATTAGTCAAAGACTGTCATTTTTCAAACCAAAATATCTTCATAAATATTTGATTCTTTTTAAAACATAAATTTGTGTTTAGTAAAGATTGAATGTTATGAAAATTATTGATTGAAAATAATGTTTTGGCTTTTAGTTATAAAGTCTAATAATTGTATGGTTAATGGACTTTATTGCCCTTGTTTCAGAAAGTTTAACACAAAAAATGGAATTGGTATATTGGTAATGAGTTTATGTTTCAAGCATAGTGACCCTAGTTCTAATCCTACTTGTGTTGTTTTTTAATATAACACACGAATTGTTGCTGTTTGACGTGGAATGATAGTGCTTAGGTGGATTGTCTAGTAGGATTGAAATTGATTAGGTGGATTGCATAGTAGGATTGAAAGTGCCATATAGGATTGTGAGAGTGAAGGAATACAAATGCTGGAGCTAGACTTGTATACTTGTAACGATCTTTGACCTATTCAAGTGGCTGTTTAACTGCATTAATAACCACGTTTAATTGGTCATGTAACCACTATCACATGATATTATAGAGCTTGTTAAGAGGAGACTAATGGGTCGTTAAGACCTCTTAATATCATTGACTAGGGTTGAATACTTCACATATAAATAGGTGATCAAAACACTTGCATGGGACACACAGAAACATAAACACTTATATGCGAAAGGGTTATAGATTTGTGCCTAAATCACTAACAAGCATTTGGTCTTACCCCAAGTAAATATTCATGATATCAAGGCATTATGGTCGAATAGTTTATTTTGGAAAGTGATAAAATGATTCTAAGTGATATCTGATAACCATTGTTTTGGTATGTAACTAGAATTGATTGTCTTTACCTTGGTTGGGACGAATAAACACCAACAATAAAAGTAAATAATTATTTCGGTTCGACATTAGATTTCAATTACCAAACATAAATACCACTCGAAAACTGAATTTGTATTTCGGTTTGATTCGACTTTGTGAAATTGATTCGTTTGTTAGTTTGGTTCGGCTGGAGTTTCGTTTTCGACTTAGTTAGGTTTTTGTGAACATTAGAGTGGTTGTGGATATGACTTTAGTAAAACATTCCAGCCCAATTTGTAAATGTATATACTCGGGGAAAAAAACCCATGTCCATTATAACCCTACAATAAACCCTACTTCACCACCCAAAAATTAGATAGGCAGTCATAACAAAAAGGCTTCTATTTTAACATCACGAATTCACAACTGTCATTTCCTAGATGTTACTGATGAACACCTATTTATATGTAACATGTGTATAGAGTTTAGTGAAAAATGATATCTTTTTTTCCTTTGATTATTGTCGTATCCAACATTAGATAACGAAACATACAACTAGTTCTTAAAGTTTACATTAGTTTGGATATTTAATGCCAACCTAACAGTCGTTTATAGTACCAATGTGTTTTCTGTTGAAGCTGTCACATGAGCATGCTTATTCTCTCGGGAGCTATGAAGCGACTTTCACAAATATGTTTTGATATTTCTGAATTTGAGTTACCTTTGAAACATCATGAATCAATAGTTAGAACGTCTTACATCATGACATAAAGAGTGCCAACATATGTTGATGCTATCTGTTTTTGGAGTAAGTTGCAATCTAGAGGGATTAAACCTTTATGGTATATTTCTTTTAAGTTTTTGAAAGCTCTAGTTCCAAAACTTTGTATATCTCCGGTTCCAAAACTTTGTATATCTCCGGTTCCAAATTTTTGAAATCTCCGGTTCTAAAACTTTGTATTTATCTGGTTCCAGAACTTTGTATATCTCAGGTTCAGGATAAACACTTCTCCGATATGAAAGGTAGAAATCTCTGGTTCACCAAAAAAATGTCGAATCTCCAGTACAAAGACTTATTACATCTCTGGTTTGAACTTGTAATATCTCCTGTTCGAAAGAATGTACAAATATCCGGTTGCTAACTTTTTTATAATTCCGTTTCTGAAAATTATATTTCTCCAGTTCTAGAATTTGTGAATCTCCGGTTCTACAGCCTATTGAAACTTCAGTACCAAGCTTTTTATATCTCCGGTTCTTCAGGGTTTTGAGAACCGGATTTATAAAAAAAATTGAGCTTCAAAAAAAACAAATTTTTGATCGAATTCAACGAAAAGGCTTGTACTCCCTCGTATTATACCCTCTAAACCATAAAAATGACAACTTTTTTATTTTTAGAGCCAAACTTTTTTCAATCCAAACGCGAAGAACAACCTTAAATCCGAAAAAATATATCTTTTTTCAAATATTTTATGATGAAAACCACGAAAAATAAGCTAACCACGGATCTCTTGCCGAATGATACCACTTGTAATACTAGTGAAACACACGAAAACCACAAATCTATATCATGTCACAAGTAAGATGTGCAGATGATGATGATGGTAAAACTAGACACGAATTAAAGGGATGAAATTAGAACACAATATTAAACAAAAAAGAAAGATTATATTAAAAGGAGAAAAGAAGAAAAACATGAAGTGTGTGAATTTCCTAGTGAGAGAATACAAAGTTACTTTCTCTCTAAATAACAACTAAATGGAAAAACACACACACAAATGAGGTGGTGGAGGCCTTTTATACTAAGGCTAACATGTTAGGAAGACCTTCCTCATTTGTGTGTTCGGGACTAATTCCCATTACATAAACAGTATTATCTTAGAACTCTCGACGCCATTGAATAGCATTATCAACGACCTCCACAACGGGTATATTATATGACCATCACTTAAATACGGCTAACGATTTCCAATGTCGACGTTCTCCAAAACACCAACCCAACATTTGGCTAATAAAGTTTCTTCATCAGGACTCCAACGTGTCGGTGCCTGACTTGGAGCTTCCTCAAATTCTACGTCATCATCATCTGCACCCAAATCAGTAGCTTTTGACACTTTGGCTTTGTGTTTTTTGCAGTTGCCTTTTTCGGCTGGTGATCCTGCCACCGGAACTTTGAATTGGGTTTCCGACACTTGTCGTTATTCACCTGGGTAAAATTGGCAGTTAAATTTTGTGTTTTGAAAGAAGATTTGTTGTTGTTGGTAATTTGCTCGGGTGTCATTTGGGGGAAATAGTTTTGAGTAAAATGAGGGTACGAGAAGTGGAAGCCGTATGGAAATTGGGAAGATGATTTAAATCGAGAAGATGATGGAAATTGGGAAGATGATGGAAATTTGGAAGAAGATGGAAATTGGGAAGCAGATGATATGGAGTTTTGCGATGAAGGCGTTGAGGGGTTGCTTGTGTTGAGAAGTCCAGTGAAGTTGAGTTGTGGGAATTGGTCATTTGGGATGTTAGACGTTTTTGTTGTTGTTGTTTAGAGAGATTAAAAGGAATTGTGTTTGTTAAAAGTGTTAAAATGGGGGATATATATAATAATATTGAAAAAAATTAATTTGAAAAATTCGACCGCTGGAAACCCAACAGCTAGTATTCATTTATCTGTCTTCGTTATGGCTTCGCTGCTGTAACGAAATACGCTCAGCGAACAAGGGGCGGGGGTGTGTTGGAGAGGCTCGACAAGGGTCGGCGAGGGTGTCACATGGTCTTGGCGAGCAAGCCTTCGCCGTGACACCCTCCTCTCTAAGGTTTCATCCATTTTCACTCTCGATTACGAAATCCTTATTAGACATTTTACATGGATCCATAGTTGGGTAGTCTATACTACATATAAACCATTTTGTGCATTTTTTCTTCAATTAATTTTTAAGTATTACAAATTTTAAATTATATTATACAAGTCGTTTAAGCATGATTTATAAACCATCTTATACACTCTCTCATCAATAAACTTTAAATAATAAAAATTTTAAAGAATATTACACAAGTCAATTAAACATCACCATCACTAAAAGAACATTGTACAATAATCAGTATACCCGATTGTTATACATAATAGTGTTATATAACTATTAGTTGCAGTGTCATGAAATCCTTGATAACTCGGTGGTTCATCTGAATTATCACCACTCGTGTATTGTTGATGATTGCTACATATGTTGCTTCATTGTATCTTCGGAGGCAAAAGGACCGTGAGGGCAAAAAAAATTTATGGATAGAGAGGGTACTCGCCTTGGAGTAATAAGCAATAAGCAACAGTACCAAACACACTATCATAAAACCATCTTTTACAAACCCCTAAACTGACATCCATTATAGTTCACGTCGTATTTGCAAAGTTGCCCCTGATATAAGATTCAACTTGTTTGCAGGTGCCAATTTTGCAACCATATGCCTAAAGCCAGAAGAGTCTTTGATTGTTTTATATTTTTCGGTTCTCACTTTTCTACACCGTTCTTCATTCTACAATAGCGCAAGCTTAAGTTCATGTTTGAGCAATTCTACTTCAGTATCAAGTTTGGATTATCGGGTTATCTTCATCAGTGGTCACTATCAATAGCCAACAGAATTGATAAGGGATTTAGATAGGGTTGATCAAGAGATAATTTCTTATAGAGATATTGTTGACATATTCTCACATAGTATTGGTTTCTAAGTAAACGGTTCCGGTTGGTATACCACTTACGCACATGAAGGATGATTCCCTTAATAGGTATCATCATAGAGGTAGAAATGTGTACATGCGAGGTCACTTGACTTTGGTGTTACCGTTTCTACATAAAGGGATAAAAATTTTTACATTCGGGACTTAGTTTTGAGACCCCCAAAATCAGGCAAGAAAACACGTAGGCAGCAAGGGAGTTCCACGTCATGGTACAAGAAACAATGAAATACTGTTGACATAAAATTGACGTAATAAAAACATATACATTACATCATAAACATCAGATATTTTAAACAAAGGGTCCCATAGTTTTATAAGCGGATAAATTTGTTATTTAAACTTCGTTTTGTAACATATATTTACCAAAAATACAGAATAACTTCTGACATTTTTTACCAAAACCAAACTTTAAAAAGTAACACACAAGTCTCCAAGCTGCGAAAATATCCTGCGGGCTCCCATCCAAGCAGAACTAAGTAATATTACCTGTTGGACTTACTTTTTGGTAAGATGGCGCCTTTCACGTGAGTTGGACTAGATTTATATACTTTGTTATACGCAGGGACTTAATATGTAAAGTATGGATAGTCTAGTATTGGTAGGCCTATAAATACCCCCATGAATCTCCATGGGGGTGTAGAAGTTTTGTTCTTTTTTCCTTGTTTTCATTTCACTTGAAATAAAACACACAACTTTCCTTTCACCTCTCTCTAACTTTCTCTCACTAGAACAAACAATGTTCATCATGTTCTTTGATCATCCCGGACCCCCCGATCAAGGTGGCGTTTTGATGCTTGTCAATTGGTATCAGAGCTAACCGGGGGTGTCTTGTATCCGGGTGGTTTGTGTTCGTGTCGTGTCTTCAGATTCGTGTTGTGTTTTTAGTATCACGGTTCGTACTTTTTTGATTCTATTTTATATCTGATTTTATTATGTTTAGTTATTACCAAATATATGAATCAGTTATAGTCTTGTAATCTGTGGTATCTTTATCTGATTATGCCTCATCATACTATGTTTGTCTATTTTTTGTACCCTGATTTTTGTGTTTTTGTCCCTATATACATCTGTTTTGCATCATGGGGATAAGGACAAAAAATATTGGTCCAGATCCATTTTTTACGGGGTTTCAAAATATGGGTCAAAACCTATTGCGATAGTCATTTTCAAAATTTATTCCGATGACATTGCGATGGGGTGAGGATATTCTGATGCTTATTCAGATGAACATTCCGACGGCTTCTTCTACGGATTTATTTCGATGGGGTTTTTGACACATTCCGATGGGTTGGGCTGTATCTATTGCGATGGGACTCATTCCGATGGGCCTCATTGCGATGGGTGGCTTGATTCATCGCAATGATATTTAAGGCGTCATGCTGCTAAATTTTTTTTCCAACATTGCGATGGATAGTGATTTATTACGATGGGTGCATATTGCGATGGCTGCATTCAGATGGGTTCTTTTATATATTCCGATGGATAGATGTTTGTTTTATTGCGATGGAGTGTAGTGAAATGACTGATTGCGATGAGTTTCATCAATATATATTGCGATGGAAAACATTAAAAGCATTACGATGATTTTGAAAGTATTGCGATGGGTTACATTTCTGAAAAACGTTTGGACTGAGTTCAAATCAAATAACATTGCAATGACTCACTTAAACCAAAACTCTTACAACATCTTACTGTGTCAACTCGGTCTTTACCGAGTTGACCGAGTCAAACCAAATAAACTCTTGACCAGAACCATTTTTACCCATCCCCCTTATAACTCCACGATCAACACCAATCTATTCCTAATCCCATCGTCACCTATACCCTCACATCTAGACTCGTAACACACTTCTATGATCTCCGATTTGTTAAAAAACGTTTTTTATCCTTAAAAAGTTTTTTTGCGTTTAAAGAATTCATCATAGATTTTTTTGGGTAAACCCAAATAGACAAATCGAAATGATCTCTGTTTTGGTTAAATGATTTTCATATCTTTTCAAGATTTTTTTTCGTTTAACTCAATTCATCATCGATCTATAAACTGTTTCGATTGACAATGAAAATCAAACATGCAATTCATTAAAAACCTACCCGTGACCAATCGTTATGATCTTATAGCCGTCGCATAATGGTTCGGATTTCATGGTTCGGGTTTGATGATTATTTGATCTTCGGTGTTAATTGTTAAGATTAGAGTGGAGATTGGGAGCTTTTGAGATGATGTTTTGAGATGGGATGTGGGAGAGCTGATGGGAGTTAATGGGGGCGGAGGTTTCGAGTGATGAATGTGGGTTTGGTGTGATTTAGTTTTTTATGTGAGATATTTAGGGTTACTTGGTTTGTTTTGTGGTTATCTATGCTCTACGTGGCAACCCTTCCCAAATCATGTTATTGTTTACGTGTGTGTAATTTTATTGAGTAGTGTGTTCTCAACTTGCACACAATATCTGGTTTGCGACTTGTGGTGGACCAACCATCACATTCATATGATCTAATTTCATATACATTTTACCAGTGACGTGGATAGGCCCAATTTAGAATCACAAAATGGTATTGGTGCGAAATATTTATAAACGGTGCTGGTGGGATTTTAGTGAGTTGGGCCGATGCACACTATACAATTAATGTAATGTACTCAATTTTACATTATTCAACTTGTTTGAATTATGGTGCGAGTATATATACTGCATGAATTGGGGATGATATCTAGTGGGCCGATTAATTTTCGCAATCGTATTCGGGATAATCGTTTGTATATCCGAATATTGCAAAATTAATCATGTCGGATTTGAGTTACGGGGTTATTGGATTGAGTCGGGTATTTCGGAAGAACCAAGTGGTAAAATTGTTGTCGGGTTAAATGCTTATGTGACAGGATTTTATTACTTTGGCGGGCCATTTAAACAGTGACATTCAAGGCCGGATATCCGTTTTCAAACACTTCTTCACGAACAACAAGAACAACAAACACAACAAACACGATACATTACACTAAAATGATCCTTATCAAAAATTCACCTAAATTTCTAACGGCTATTACGGTTTATGTGATTACGAAGATGATTCGATGCTACTTATTTGAGGTTGAAGTGAGATTTTTCAGAGGCGTTCTTATTTTATCTTTAAAGGAGTACTTACGACTTTTTAAGATAACTTGTTCGAGCATATACGGTTATGAATAAGACTTGAAGTATCTAGTTTCCAGTGTCAAGGGGAGGATGGACGACGACATGGATAACTATCATTTTTTGGGAGCTTAGTTGCGGTTCTCAGTGTCACACGCACTTGCAGTTGTGGATTTCTTCAAGAGATGTAGTACCTTTTCTTATACCGCCTGTTTTGGTATAGGGTACTTTAGAGAAGTTGTACCTTTTTAATACCGCCTTTTGGTATAGGGTATGTTTAAGACTTCTCTGCATCGCTCTTCATTCTACAATAGTGCAAGCTTAAGTTCAAGTTTGGGGAATTCTACTTCAGTTTCAAGTTTGGATTATCGGGTTATCTTCATCAGTGGTCACTATCAATAGCCGACATAATTGATAAGGGGATTCAGTTCGGGGTGATCAAGAGAGAATTTTTGTTTAGAGAGATATTGCTGACATCTTCTCACATAGTATTGGTTACTAAGTAAGCGGTTCCAGTTGGCATACCACGTACACACATGAAGGATGATTCCCTTAATAGGTATCATCCTGGAGGGAGAAATGTGTACATACGGGGTCACTTGACTTTGGTGTTACCGTTTCTACATAAAGGGATAAGTTGACTACATTCGGGACTTAATTAACTTTGATGTGGCAACTTTTTATCATCACTGTCCTGTCAAAAGAAATGTGTCGGGACTTAATTGACTCTGGTGCTACGGTTTTACTTCATGTTCGGGATAGAGTGGTTACTTCTGGTAATCTATCATAGAATCAAGACTGGGATTGCTTCAATTTGTGAGAAAATGTTGATGACGTTATCACCTACCACAGATTTCCTCTGTAGGATCTGTTTGGGAGGAGTAGTCTTTACTACTTGTTTAATGAAAGGCCTTCTAGTTGGGAGGGAGTAAAACTTAACTAGATTCTACAAAGCTGAAGAAATAAAGCTGGAGTATTTAAGAAGATGAAGGTCTCTGAAGACTGTCTCAAGGAATGCTGGAATTCAAGCTTATCATTTTTCTTTATTTTTGCTTGTAGGAATCATTGTAACCAACTCACGTAAGTCACCATCTTGGAGGGAGATTGTTAGACTTACTTTTTGGTAAGCTGGCGCCTTTCACGTGAGTTGGACTAGATTTATATACTTTGCTATACACAGGGACTTAATATGTAAAGTATGGATAGTCTAGTATTAGTAGGCCTATAAATACCCCCATGACTCTCCATGGGGTTGTGGAAGTTTTGTTCTTTTTTCCTTGTTTTCATTTCACTTGAAATAAAACACACAACTTTCCTTTCACCTCTCTCTAACTTTCTCTCACTAGAACAAACAATGTTCATCATGTTCTTTGATCATCCCCGACCCTCCGATCTAGGTGGCTTTTTGATGCTTGTCATTACCTGAGATTAAACATGTAAAACGTCAACACGAAGTTGTGTGATATTCAGAGGTTTAGCATTAAAGGTGTAGAACACAAGCATTCATTAGTAAAACAAGAAATAGGGAAAATGGTTATGTACATTAACCATAGTCCGAAACCATTATTATTGCTATTTAGTTCATGAACCGAAGCATAATGTAGTGCTAAAAATGGTATAAATCCAAGATTTGCAACTTTTTGAAAATGTCTTAGTTTTTCTCAAAACCTTGTAAATCGCATTTTCTTGTATATAAGGAACCGCATGGTCCCTTATATATAAGGAACCGCAGGTTCTTTTAAGGAACCACGGACAACAGGCCATTTTTGGCTCGTTTTTGGTCTTTCCTCTTTGACCACAGTCTTTTTCAAGATTCTTTGTTTACCAATTTTGGCTAAACATTCTTTGCAAACTTTTGATTTCATTTCAAATCTTTGCCTTGTCTACTTTCTTTAAGTTCTCTTCTTTTGGGAGTTCTTCTTCTCATCCATCACAATGCCTAACTCTTCTAATCTTAACCTTGACATCTCTTTGTCACAATCTTCTAAACCCAAAGCTTTTTCTTTTAAGCTTTCCAAGAAACCGAAAATATCGGTTCGACCTATTTGGGTCAAGAAAAACAAGGATCATCATGATTCCTCTTCTTCCAAACCTTGCAAGACTTCTTTCTCTCCCATTGTGTATTGGAATGAGACTTTCTCAGTTGATCCAATTATCAGGGAAAGAGAAGTTCTTCCACCACCACCTAAACCTTGAAACATACCTTCTCTAAATGACCTATCTTCTTTCCCAAATCTCACTAGGCATTATGATAACATCTCTTATACATTATCTCCCCTGCACCACCACCTTCCCATCTTGATGGTCCCCCCCCCCATCCAACGATTTTGTTTTGCATCATGGAAGCTCGTGTGCTTGTTGTCGATTTCAACAAAGCTCATGTGTATGACAAGCTAAATTTTCTTGAATTTCTTCTCACTTGACCTCCTCTCAAAGTATTTGTTCCCGTGAACAAATCTTCAAATGATGCCTCGTCGTCTTATTTTTCTAATTAACGCACACTTTGTGTCTCAGTTGTTTGAGTCAACTTAAGCAATCTTGGAGGATTATCACTACTAGAGTAGTTTGTGATTTTGTTGTTTATTTTCCTTATGTCTTGTGTTAAATATTCATATTGTATGTACGAATATTTCCCTTGTTTGTTCTTTCATATTTGTGTAATATGAATGTTATGTGTGTTACTTCCTTTCCCATCAATTCGTTTTCACACATTGTTTAGAGTAGATCATGGTTAAAACTTATAATTGTTTTTGGGTAATTCCACCAATTCTAAGTTTCTAACCCTTTGACATACTATCACTTCAATTGTTTTGGATGTTTCTTTTCTACCTCTATTCCCCTAATTGAACTTTGATTTTGTCAAAACACCCTCCTTGGACATTCTTATCAAATACTTACTTCTATTTTGAGATTTCTTTTCTTTCTCCCTCTCAAGTTACTTAGTAGGTACTGACTATATATACATTGGTGTTTCTTTTCTCTATACTACCCTTTGTGTAGCATGTCACCTAAGCTCATTTTCTTGGTTCCCCAAGCAAGGGGGAGTAAGCACCAAGGGGGAGCTTCTTGCAAAGTCCGATTCTTTTCTTCCTCAAAGACTTTTGCATCCTTTTTGCTTCGACAAAGGGGGAGAAATGATAGTGATAAACTCGTTAATAATTCAAAATATTTTGTATTTTACATAAATGAGTTTATAGTTTGTCGTAATCAAAAAGGGGGAGATTGTTAATGCAAAGCGATGCCTAAAAACATTATTAGTGTTAACTAATCTTTCTTAGTTTTGATCACGACAAATTAAAAAGACATTTATCGTCAAATACAATCATAAGACGAATTCATTGACAAACACTATCATCAAGGTAATAATAATTTAAGTATTGCACTAACGTATCTTAATCATGATTAGTGATCATAAAAGTGATTAATCCTAATCTTACATTTTGTCAAATGTGACAAACGATTTTTTAATAAACTTTCTTTTTAAGAAAATGTTTTATTAAATAGGAAAATGTGAATTTGAATATTGCATATTCTAAATGCCATAGGAATATCCTTTGAAGGTAAAAACTTACCTCATATATTACTTCCCCACTAAAAGACAAAAGGGAGCAGAGTCTATGAGCACGGTCCCTTAAAGGGCTATGCGGATCCTTAGCGATAAGGGACCGCAGGCATATTTAAGGCACCGCACTTAGAGAGCCGTTGGCCTTTGTCTCCTATAAATAGTGGATCAAACCTGCATTTTCCACAACCTTTTTTGGACACTCTTTCTGCCATCTTTCTCTTTTCTAATTCCTGATCATTTGTAAATGATCACTTAATGTGTTAAGTATGTTTACTTATGATTATCCCCTTGATCTCCTTCTTTACCTTGTCCAATGAGAAGATCACTCACACACTTGTGATGTGATTAAAGATGAAGCATTGATGAAGATCCTCTCCTAAAGATCTAGTCATGTTCATCATTTGTTTTTATTTGAGTCTTGTGTAGATCTAATGTATTTGTGAATACATGGATCTAATCTTGTGTAAATCCATTGTATATGTGTATACTTGGATTTATGTTGTGTAGATCCAAGTTACATGTGTATACTTGGATATGTGTTTTATTGAGTAGTAATAGGAATGAGTTGTGACTTCTTACTAAACTTTAAAGTGACGTAGTTGTGTCTTGTGGAGTTCTCACTTAGCTTCAAAGTGAAGAGTTGTGAGTTCTCACTAAACTATAAAGTGATGTGGTTGTGTCTTGTGAGTTTTCACTTAACTATAAAGTGATGTGGTTGTGTCTTGTGAGTTTTCACTAAACTCTAAATTGATATAGTTATGTCTAGTGAAGTTCTCACTTAGCTTCAAAGTGAAGAGTTGTGAAGATTGGTTCTACCTTTTGATTAGAACTCGACATCTAGCCTTGTGTCGTTAAATAGTGAAGTAGGCAACGTTTGTGAAGATTGGTTCTACCTTTTGATTAGAACTCGACATCTAGCCTTGTGTCGTTAAATGGTGAAGTAGGCAACATTGTATAGATTGGTTCTATCTTTCAATTAGAACTCGACATCTAGCCTTGTGTCGTTAAATGGTGAACTGGGCGACGTTGTGTAGATTAGTCCTAGCTAAGATTAGGTCTCGACATTTAGCTTAGCGTCGGAAAATAATGTAAGCGACGTTGTAAGGTTTTCTCCGCCAAGAAGGGAGCTTGTGGATATAGTGGAAATCTCGAGTAAGGTGTACTCGAGGAGTGGAGTAGGAACGAAGATAGAGCTTCGTTGCCGAACCACTATAAATCTTGGTATCTTCCTATTAGGTTGCTTCTTTCCTTACTCTTTACTTATTCTTACTATCATATCATTCACATCTATTACTTGTCAATGTTAATGCATTAGAATTGAACCTAATCATTATGCAACTAGCTTTCAAGTAAAAGGTAGTTTTGAGACAAACCTAATTGAAAGGAATTTTTATTAGGACATAAACCGAAGAGAAACTATTCAACCCCCCCCCCCCCCCTCCCCCTTCTAGTTTCTACACATAGGCTTAACATTAAATATGTGGAACACAAGCATTCATTAGTAAAACAAGAAATAGGGAAAGTGGTTATGTACATTAACCATAGTCCGAAACCATTATTATTGCCACTTAGTTCATGAACCGAATCTTAACATCAGTGTAAGTTCCTCTAGTAAGTACTCAGCCTAAATACTCAAGAAACAAATCAAATGTTAAACGAATCAATGGTTAAACAACCGCAACATGGGACGGGGATTGTCAGTCCCGATAGATCCACCCACAGCATTCACGCTTAGCAACACAAGTAAATTAACGGTTCATGCTCAGGAGAGGAAACTTAAGGGCTATAGAATAAAAGCAATAATATCAATGAAAAACTGTTGGAAATCATCAAGTTTTGGATAGCATACAAATTCTGGATAGCATACAAGTTCTCGATAGCATACAATTTTTAAATGAATGTGTTCCACCATGTAAAATCTCACACCACGTTTAGAAACAATGTACAAGTAGTAACAAGGGGCTATGAAATCACCTTAACCACGAGGTAAGTGAATCACTGAACTCAGAAGCTGAATAGAAATAGTAGTGGTAAGACGATCGCCGATGATATAGATGCTCGGTAAAACACGAAAACCGCAACCTATCAAATAAGGCGCGCACTTTATTAATATACTAAAGTATAAACTCATACTTAGTAGAACCAATTGAATAAACTCAAGACCATAGTAATTACACAAGAACAAACCAAACAAGTTATACTATTAGACATCTTTCACAAGACTACGTTATTAAGACAAGTGCTCCCGAAAGTACTCAGCCGGTACATACCAAATGTACCCGCTGATTTCCCATACTTAGACAACTCCGATTATTATGAAACTTGGTGAAAACTCAATCATAACCTGAATAAAACCCAGTTTAAATTTCATCCAAATATTTACATTTTAGAACCACCTGCTCAACATATTTCTAAACTTGAGAAGCCGGACAGATTTGAACACTTGACTCGTGAAACCATTTTGACCATTATAACCTTTACCGTTTGTAAACTTGACACCTAAGTTTGAAAATAGACTCAAGACCCCGGGTTTAGAGCCTAAGAACAGCCCTTGAACCTTTGTAAAACTCAACTTATAGTCCCCGAAATTTGACCAAATATCGACAACAATTTCGTGTTGTGTCGATACTCGCCTCCCGGTACACGAATATTCAAACTAGTGTATCTTCCTCATCGTTTTGATTTAGAAGGCCTACTTTATACTAAATAGAATCTATCGACATCCTCTACAACACTATCCTATAATATCAAACTTTAATCAAACTTTAACCCACGAAAAGCAGCCCTAAACTCACTGGTAAAAAATGACTAATTAAAAATCACATTAAATCATCATTTTGACCCATTTTAACAAATCCCACACTCCTAATATCATCATATGATCATCCTAAAACAATCCTTATCAACCTATATCACTTGCATATTCCATCTACGAATGATCCACCCAAAAATTCACACATGCAATAATTAAAATGTATTATAACAGCAATAAACATCACATGAAATCGTAAAAATAGATCAAACAACCTTTGTTCTTCATCAAATGATTTTGAAAATAAAAGTTCTTGCATGTTGAAGATTTTTATACCAAAGTAACCACCATTGAATTTGAAACATGGGTCTTTGTTTAGTTTAACAAGATTCAAGATCAAAAATAAATTTTGGGTATGTTTGTGTGGTTTAGAGGTCACGACAACAAGAAAAGAGAGAGAGAGAGAGGAGATGGAGTTTTTTTTATGAAAAGTGATGTATGTGTTTTTGGTAGGTGAAAATTAAACTTTTATATGGTAGGTGAAGGTAGATTTTTCAATTTGTGTATTCTTTTAGGCTAAAATGAAATTCACTAGTTAAAAAGCGAGAAATGACTACAAGTAAATCTTAAAAATATTTACGAGACTCGGGTTTCGTGAAAATACTTTTAAAAAGGTAAAACGTACATAAAATATGATAATAATATGACTTCGACACGACTTAATACATAATTAAAACGAAATCGTCGAAAATATTAAATACTGAAACAATCGCCAATAAAATGTAAAATTTCGGGCATCCGTCGGTATCGCGATCACTAGTAATTCTCGTTATTCGTTGATTTGAGTAAACTCTTGTAAAATGCACGCGAGTGATTTTAAATCAAAGATTTTTATTTATGTAAATATGGAAAAATAAAATAAATTTCTATAATTCCGAATAACGTATTATCAATTATCAGAAAAATACTTAAAAGTTGTTGATACAAAATTTGGATGATCCTTGCCAGACCCGAATTAGGCTTAATTCGGGTTGGCTGGGGTCCGGCTCCTGCACCAAGTGAAATATCTGGTGGGGATCCTGCACACTAAAACAGCACGCGTTAGACTTACCGTGGGAATGTATCCCACGATTAGACTCCGGTGTGAGAGTAAGTAATCGGATAGGGTTTTAAGAATCGGATGAGTTGTGAGAGTGTAGAATGTAATACCTTTGTGGAACCCTTGGGGGTTCCTTATATAGGCAGTGAAATCCTAATGGGCTGTCACTGATGCTTCGGCCCCAAGGAAAAGATAAGTACCAGAATTAGATTGATTGTTATCTTCTAATTATGGTGAGTGAATATCCTCTTCTCTGGGGTAAATCCTAATCATAGCAAGAGTATGATTCTGTCTAACCCTGTACCGGCCGTGCTGGGCCGTAGGCCGCATACGTGTATGCGGCTCATAAGCCTTAAATGATATTAATCCAACCCATTAGTAACAGGCCGTATGCGGGTAGTACCCGTGGGCCGGGTTCATGACCCGGCTGGGGACTATACGTCATCATGTCCCCCCAGTCTAGTTGTTACAACTGTAGGCGTAACTTCTAGACTAATCATTGTCCTGTAAACTTTGTTGATGCAAATACGACCGCACTCCAAAATAAGCCGATCGGGACAACTTTAATGAATGCATTAATTGTAGTCAATAGTTGGACGAATGTCTGCAAAAAGTGTATCAGAAAGGCCCACCCTTGAGCCACGTAAAACTGGCAAGAAGTGACCCGTGGGTCCCTTCTGACGTTTCAGAAGTGTCAGAAATCCCATCCATTAGATAGGGGTAGTTGTTTACACGTGGCGAACATCCACGTTACCTTGGAAAGCGAGGCAACCCTATAAAAGAGTTGGTGTGTGCTACTGTTACACACACATTTATACACCTCTTTCCACCATTGAAATTAGCAAGCTCATTCCTTCATACCTTCTCTTCTTACCCCACGGATTTTCTCCACCGCATGTTAGATCATCACGCCTTTCTAATCCTTTTTATAAAACATGGTGAAGGACAACCCAACTATTACGGATGTCCTCAGCGTGATGCCTGCAGAGAAATACATAGACTTTTTGTCTAAGTACTATATCCCTGAAAGCGTACATCCGACCTATCCAGGTGAGGGTGAGGCTATCACGGATGCTCCGAAGGGGAAGATAGGCGTGTATACGCGTCTATTCGACTCGGTTAACTACCGCATCCCCCTATCTAAGTTTTTAGTAGATTTGCTTCTGTACTACGACTTCCACATAACCCAACTTCACTGCATAGGGGCATGTAAGATTAATCAGTTTGAGATTACCTGCTATACATGCGAGGTAACCCCGACCGTGAACCTGTTTAGGGATTTTTACTCCCCCCAACTGGTGAATGGGTGGCTATCGTTTAAGACATGATCCGCGAACGCCCCCATGACTTATAGGAAACCCTTAGATTCCCTCAAGAATTGGTACGGCCATTATTTTTTCGTAGATGAGAAAGTATTCCCCACCCCTTTTGTCCTCAAAACCAGAGCACCCAAAGACTATCCTCCCAAATCCAAGGACTATAGTAGCACGGATTTGAAAATATTAGACACCCACCGTACAGAATTCCATAGGGGCCTGCCGGAGCACTTCCTGTGCCTAGTAGTGATCAGCCGCTATTACTATGGAAGGGAGGATAGATATCTGTGCTTTCTGACTGAACGTAGGCAGGGTAGGTCTTCTATACTTTAGATGCAAAACATGTATTATAGTACTCGTGAAATTACTAATCCGTGTGTATGCCTATGTCCGCAGAGATGAAGCTGTTTGGCTTGTTACGTCAAGGCGATCCAAGCAAAGTTCCTGAAGGATCACGACCACTGAAAGAAGGTGAACCCCCTTGCTAGAGGCCACCGTCAATATGACCATCCCTCTAGAAGAAACAACTGAGCAGCGGTCGGACAAGGAAGAGCCCATAATCGATAAGTCCCCTCAATCCAGTTGACAACCGCACCGGTGAAGAAGATGAAACAGTGCAGGACTCTGGGTCCCCCCAGCCATCAAAGCCCAAGTCCAAAAAGTGTAAGACTACTAGGAGGGTAGCAAAAAACCTGGAGGCTGGGGCAGGGGCGCACAATGCTCCCCAAAGAAGCTAAAGAAGGATCATCCGCAGTTTCAGGAAGGGAGCAGCGCCTCTACGGCCCAGGTCGACACTTCGCTGCGTGCAGATGAGCAAGTCTGGATGGCCACTCCTGTGAATACCGTGGCTCCTACCATCACGGAACCCATGACTGGCACTACGTAAGTACCCATTAATACTCCAAAGGATATATCCATGAACAAAACTAATAAGTGTGTTAATAACAGGGCGGACTCGTCGATAGTATCCCAGGAGAAGAAGGTGGAAAGGGAACCCTCACCTGTGATATCAACGAGACCTCCATCCCCTCCCGTGACTCATGCAGAGGAGCCACGTCCTGAGGGTCCCGACACCAGCCTTCGCCTAGCCTGGAACTTATCCAGCTTAACAAGGTTAGAGGCGGAGTCTGAGTGCACTGAATTTATTGAACACATCACTCCTCCAGTGTTGGCACAAGATTTGGACGAACTAGAGCACGAGACGCTGCTGGAGCAGTTTGATGTATCCTCCGCACACCAGGTGACAGTTGGTGCGGCCTTAAGACGCCGTCTGATCAAAGATTTGACCAATGTGAGCCGTGCTGATAGAAAGATAGCTCGCCACCAAGAACTGGTGGACAAGCATGAGAAAACTATCACATCCCTGAAGGCAGCGTTGGTCGTGACAGAGTCAACTGCTAAGGAACAAGCCCATCATGCCAACTCACGTGAGGAACGCATTGCTGAGCTGGAGGCTCTCTTAGCTGCATCCAATGAGAAGGTATATGCTTACATTGACACTTATTTGTTCACGCAAAAACCCCACATTGTCTTTGTAGTAACTCCAAGTATCATGTATAGGTATCCGCAGCCGAAGCCGCCACTAAAGCCGTAACAGTACAAGCCTTCACTATTTCTCAGTAACACGACACGCTTAAGGATGAACTTACTCATGCGCGGACTACCTTGGAAGAGCAAGCTGCGGTAGCTGAGGGTGAACTGAGCAGGATGGCAACGGACTGTGCCGAAGTGTTGTGTCCTCCCTTGCTCACAGCCATAGCTGGGCGTAGATGGATGGTTGGCCAGGGAATGCGGCTCGCCGTAAGCAAGGTAACGGAGGCTCCTTACCTGTTGCAGGCTTTTGCTGACGTTGTTTCGGACGGTATTGACCGTGGTAGGCACGAGGGGTTGACCAAAGCTGCGGAGCTAATAAGCAAGAAAGAAGATATTACCCATCATGCCTACCGCAACCCTTTAGCCGAAGATAATGTTAATGCAAGTGATGCCTAAAAACATTATTAGTGTTAACTAATCTTTCTTAGTTTTGATCACAACAAACTATACAACACATTTAGTGTAAAACACAAAACGAATTATGTAACTAACACTATCATCAAGGTAATAATCATATCACTAACCTTTCTTAATCATACTTAGTGATCATCAAAATGATTATCCTTAAAACTCATTTTTGTTAATATGACAAAAGACTTTTTAATAAACTTTCTTTTTTAGAAAATGTTTTATTAAAATGGAAAATGAAAATTTGAAAAAGGCATATTCCATATGCCATTAGAATATCCTTTGAAGGCTTCAAATACCTCAAATATTCCTACCCCACTAAAAGACAAAAAATGGAGCGTACTCTAGTGGCGGTACCTTAAGTAGCTAAGCGGTTCCTTAGCGATATGGAACCGCCAGGCTAGATAAGGTACCGCGCCTAGATAGCCGTTATATATCCATTATACTTTGTCTCCTTTAAATAGTGGGTCAAATCTCATTTTCCAACAAGCCTCTTGGACGTTTTTCTCAGCCCCCTTTCTATTTTCTATAGCATAATCATTAATAAATGATCACTTAAAGTGTTAAGGATGTTTACATATGATTATCCTCTTGATCCCCTCCTTTACCTTGTCCAATGAGAAGATCACTCACTCACTAGTGTTGTGATAAAGATGAATCTATGAGCTAGTCATATTCATCATGATACCCTTTTTGTTTTAGGTCAATCCATTGTATTTATGAATACTTGGACTAGTTGTGTTCATCCAAGTTATTTGTGGATACTTGGATTTGTTGTGTACATCCATTGCATATGTGTTTGCTTGGATTTGTGTTGTGTAAATTCAAGCTACATGTGTGTACTTGGATAAGTCTAGTTGAGTTGTAATAGATTTGATTAGTAGTTCTCACTAAACTATAAAGTGATGTGGTTGTGTCTTGTGTGTTCTCACTAAACTTGAAAGTGATTAGTAGTTGTGTTGTGTGAAGTTCTCACTTAGCTTCAAAGTGAAGAGTCGTGAAGATTGGTTCTAGCTTTGGATTAGAACTCGACATCTAGCCTTGTGTCGTTAAATGGTGAAGTAGGCAACGTCGTGAATATTGGTTCTACCTTAAGATTAGAACTCGACATCTAGCCTTGTGTCGTTAAATTGTGAAGTAGGGCAACGTTGTGTAGATTGGTCCTAGCTAAAGATTAGGTCTCGACATTTAGCTTAGTATCGGAAAATAATGTAAGCAACGATGTAAGGTTTTCTCCGCCGAGAAGGGAGCTTGTGGATATAGTGGAAATCTCGAGTAGGTGTACTCGAGGAATGGAGTAGAAACGAGGATAGAGCCTTGTTGTCGAACCACTATAAATCTTGGTGTCTTCCCACTAGGTTGTCTCCTTCCTTACTCTTTACTTATTTCATTATCATTGTACTTACCTATTATCTTTACTAGTGCATTTGAATTGAACCTAATCATTATGCAACTTAGCTTCAAGCAAAAGATAGTTTTGATACAAACCAAATTAAAAGTAATTTTAATTTGGTTGCCAATCGAAGAGAAACTATTCAACCCCCCCCCCCCCCCCCTTCTAGTTTCTACAATTGGTATCAGAGCGATGGTCACTCAAGAACTTTGAAGTATATTGTACTTTGAAACTTGGATTGTAACACCCCATTTTGGAAATGGAATATTACGCATATCATGGCGTGTCATCAAAGCATACAAGGATAAATGTCTAAGCATTATTCAACCATAAAAGGGAAATACCGGAAACAAACATCGGTATCCCAAAGTAAAGCTCATCACACACAAACATAAATACTGAAAAAGGAAAGGACGAAACAATGTCCATAGCAACTGTATCAAAGTAAAGGAAATGCATAAAGTAAAGAAAGACAGTAAAGCTTCCAGTCCATATGCACCTACGTTTGAGATCTACGAGCGTCCCTGAGTACCTGCCGTTTTGGGAACATGAAAAGGAAAACGGCTGAGCAAGACGCTCAGTGCACGGATGTACAATAAAGCATGATATAGGATAAGCATGTAACATATAACAGCGGAAGACTAAGTACTGAGTAAACTGGTTAAGTAACATGAAAACTGGTTTTATAGTTTGAAAAGCCTTATGTTTAACCTGCGAAAACTGTTTTAACATATAAATACCATAGCCCATATAGGTCATGAAAAGGTCACGTGCATGAATACTTGGAGGGGTGACCTCATCATGCTGATTAGAGGGGATGCCTCTAATCAATATACTGGTTTGGGTAGGAGGGATCAGCTCCTTGTGAAGGGTGCAAGGCCCACACCACATTCACCATGATAAACTGAATAAAACATGTAACTAGGATGCACCCATACGCCCCACCTGATATAATAATATGGCCAAAACTGAAAGGGACGCCACGAGCAATCACTCCGCCGTGGGGAAGTCATAACATCGGTGCCTCCAATGCTATGGTTATGGTACCTCCATAACTAGGTGAAACTGGTCATGCTTGTATATGGCTATAGATTATGCTAATTAAACATAAGCAGTTCAAAACAATAAAACAAATGCTGGGGAAAACAGTTGGCTGCATACGGGGAAATCCTAATAAGGAAGGAATGTCCATACTGAAAGGACGGGAATCCGTACCTCAAGTCCAGTGAAATGAACGGAAGAAAGACTCCTACTTCTGGATCACTAATGCTACATGAATACACACGTGTATAAGTATCGATTCACTGATTACGTACTGGGTTCTGTGTCTCATTATAGCTGATTTGGTATGTTTTAGGTCATGGTTCACTGTTTAAAGCCTTAAACTATGTTTATCTTGTATTCTGATTACTCTGATTAAGTATTACTGGTGATTCATGTATTATTATACTTACTGTGTAATAATAAGTAACTTTCCAAAAATAGCAGGTTTCCAAAAATAGAAAGTTACCAAAAATAGAAAGTTTCCAAAAATAGAAAGTTTCCAAAAATAGAAAGTTTCCAAAAATAGAAAGTTTCCAAAAATAGAAAGTTTCCAAAAATATAATTTACTGCCTAAAATAGATTAGTTTCTAAAAATAGAAAGTTTCCAAAAATAGATCAGCTGCCTTAGTTAAATAAGTTTCCATATATAGAAAGTTTCCATGATTAGATTAGCTGCCTGAAATAGATTGATTTCCATATATAGAAGGTTTCCATAATTAGATTAGTTGCCTTATTTAATTAAGTTTCTATAAATAGAAGTTTCCATAATTAGAATTAAGCTGATTACATAAGCTAACATATAAGTCTAAGTGTTTAAGCTTATTTCTTAAGTCATATGATATAGTGTATAGTTTAATTATTATTTCATGTATTTTAATTAAACTATAGGTTAAGCATTTTAATTAAAGTGTAACATGTATTAATTAAAATGAAATGAAAATACTTAGGTTAAAATGTGTATTATTATTACTAATAATATAACCTAATTCATGTCTAAATTAATTAATTATAGGCATGTTTTAATAATTAATTAATTATAACTTATAACATAAAATACTTAGGTTAAATTAATGTCATGTTAAACTAATAATTAAAATAACCTAAGTCATAATTTAATTAATATTTCATGTTATTAATTAATTATAACCTAAGTTCATGATTCATAAAAATTACATGTAACATAGATCATGATTTTAACCAACGAACCATGAATCAGGCATGAATTCGACACCGTACCCCGGGCCAAACCCGGGGCACACGTGTCCCCTTGCTGCCGTGGGTCCCACATGAGCCAACCAAGACCAATTGTGGTCTTGGTGGTGGCGGCAATAGCAAACCAAACCCCCCCTCGGGTTTGTTTGCTAGGCGGCCAAAAACAAACACCCTTATAAACCATTCTTTGATTTTAATTAATATCAAAACATGTTAGATCAATGATTAATTACCTTGTTTTCATAAGAAAAATAATAACATGTTCATGAAAATAATCAAAGATTAAAAGAATTAAAAAGAATTAAAAAGAAGGGTTAGAAAGGTATACCACTATGTAGCTTGGAAAAAGGATGAACAAACACGTATCCTAACACTTGTTTTTAAGATCAAAATCAAACAAACACCCTCTAGTGGTGGTGTTTATGTGGCGGCACAAAGGGAGCAAAAAGGAGAGGAGAAAAAACTCTTTTAGGGTTTTTATGTTTATTTCTTGAAAATGAAAAATGAAAACATGTTTTTACTTTTACCCCCCTTAACTTGTAAAGTCCATGGGCTAAGCCCATTTCTTGGTTTGTGCCGTGGGTATGGGGGCCCCACATGGGGTACCCGTACCTTTCTCGTGTCCCGATGTTTCGTGTTCGTTCGTGGTTAAACGTGCTCGTGTTTAAAGTGTTTCTGTTTAATCTAACGTGTCGTTTATCGTAAACTTAACGCTCGTAAATATATTATAAGTATTTACGTAATTATTTTAGTTAGTATTTTAAATGGTGATCATGATTTAATTATGTTCACGTGATATATTATTAACTGTTTATCATGAGTTCGTACGTAATCGATACTTGTCATGTCATACACGTATGCACTTGCTTGATTATTAGCACATGAATGTGATCAATACTACATGAGGTAAGTTTTAATCTAGGACGTACGATCTTAAGGGCACTATTCATGGTAAAAGCATGCGGGTTTTACAATTCTTCCCCCCTAAAAAGAATAATTCGTCCCCGAATTATAGATAAAGTAAGCTGAAAAGAAGTGACATACCCGAACTCAAAATATGAAGTGAGGGTAAGAAGCCCGGATAGACTCCTCTGTTTCCCAAGTGGCTTCCCGCTCGGTATGGTCCCTCCAAAGGATTTTGACGAATGGAATCGTCTTCCTTCTCATGACTCGTTCTTGCCTGTCGAGTACTCGTTCGGGTTCTTCTATAAACGTGAGATCTTCACGTATCTGTTCCAGTGGATACTGAACCATGTGAAGGGGATGATAATTGTACCCTCTGAGTAAGGACACATGGAATACGTTATGCACATGCGAAAGCTGAGGAGGTAACGCCAATCGGTAAGATACTTCACCGATTCGTTCAACGATATCAAATGGTCTGATGAACCGAGGACTGAGTTTTCCCTTGATCCCGAAGCGTTTAACACCTCGTGCCGGCGAAACCTTGAGGAAGACGTGATCTCCCACATTAAAATGTATGTCCCTACGATGCTTATCAGCGTAACTCTTCTGACGTGAACGCGCTTCCTGCAGCTTCTGTTTAGCTACCTCAATCTTCTCATTGGTCATTTCTATAATCTCTGGTCCTTCGAGTGTTCGCTCTCCCACTTGATCCCAGCAAGTTGGAGCGCGACACTTTCTGCCATACAACATTTCGAAAGGAGCACATTTGATACTTGCGTGCCAGCTGTTGTTGTATGCAAACTCGACTAAAAAAATGTAATCGTCCCAATCACCTGTCCATTCCAACGCACACGACCTTAACATATCTTCCAATGTCTGAATTGTTCGCTCCGATTGTCCGTCCGTTTGAGGATGAAAGGCTGTGCTCAGCTTAAGTTGTGTACCCCAAGCTTTTAGCAGACCTTTCCAGAATCGCGACGTGAAACGAGGATCTCTGTCTGAGACGATGCTGGAGGGAGTGCCGTGGAGTCTCATGATCTCCCTTCTGTACGTATCTGCGAGTTTACTTACCGGATCTTCCTTGCGTATCGGTAAGAAATGAGCTGATTTGGTGAGTCGATCAACGATGACCCAAATAGCATCGTGCTTCTTCTTGGTAGGCGGAAGACCGGTAACAAAATCCATGGTGATTTTGTCCCACTTCCACTCTGGAATATCCAACGGTTGAAGGAGACCGCCAGATCGCTGATGTTCAATCTTAACCTGCTGACAGGTAAGACATTTGGGGACATACGTGGCTACATCCTGTTTCATACCACTCCACCAAAAGTGCTGTCTGATGTCATGGTACATTTTTGTCGACCCAGGATGTATAGAAAATGGGGAGCTGTGAGCTTCAGCTAACAATGCTTCTCGGAGTTCTTGATTGTCAGGAACACAAAGTCTCGTGCCCTGCCAAACGATACCGTCTGCGTCCATTCTGAATTCTGTCTGCTTCTCCAAATTCTGAATTATCGCCCAAATCTCTCCATCATCCTTCTGTGCTTCCTTAATCCTAGTCAGTAACTCAGGTTCTACACTAAGATTCGCCCAGTATCCATGCTGCCCACGTACCATGATTTCGATGTCTAGCCGCTCCAAGTCTCTTATGTTTTGTTCCTTGATCTCAATGCCGTTTATCATTTCGGACTTTCTGCTGAGTGCATCTGCTACTACATTAGCTTTCCCAGGATGATACTGTAGGTTAATATCATAATCCTTCAACAATTCCAACCATCTCCTTTGTCTCATGTTCAACTCTCGCTGTGTGAAGATATACTTCAAGCTCTTGTGATCTGTGAAAATGTCGCATGATTCTCCGTATAAGTAATGCCTCCATATCTTCAACGCGAACACCACTGCAGCAAGTTCCAGGTCATGCATAGGGTAGTTTTCTTCATAGGGCTTAAGCTGCCGTGAAGCATACGCGATCACTTTCCCATGTTGCATGAGAACACAGCCCAGTCCCTTCCCCGATGCATCGCTATAGATCTGAAATCCACCTGTACCAGATGGGAGAGTAAGAATAGGTGCAGATACTAACTTCTGCTTTAGGTCTTCGAAGCTCTTCTCTCGTTCTTCCGTCCAGACGAATTTCTCTCCTTTTCGCATCAGTTTGGTGAGAGGTAGTGCCAACCGGGAAAAGTTCTCCACGAATCTTCGATAATATCCAGCTAAGCCTAAGAAACTGCGGACTTCTGTCGCTGATGTTGGTCTTGGCCATTTAGTGATAGCCTCAACCTTCGCTGGGTCCATAGTGATCCCTTCTGCTGATACAATGTGACCTAAGAATGCCACCTTGTTTAACCAGAACTCACACTTGGAGAATTTCGCATACAGCTGCTTCTGACGAAGAATCTGTAGTACAGTACGGAGATGATCTTCGTGTTCCTCCGTGGACTTTGAGAATGATGTCATCGATGAATACAATGACAAATTTATCAAGGAATTCATGGAAGATTCTGTTCATCAGATCCATGAATACTGCTGGAGCGTTAGTCAGGCCGAATGGCATGACTACAAACTCATAATGGCCATAGCGGGTACGAAAAGCAGTCTTGGCAATATCCTGCTCTTTAACCCTTAGCTGATGGTAGCCTGACCTTAGATCGATCTTAGAGAAGTGTTTGGCTCCTTGAAGTTGGTCAAACAGATCGTCTATACGTGGCAGTGGATATCTGTTGCGGATGGTAATCTTATTAAGTTCACGGTAGTCAATGCAAAGTCGCATGCTGCCGTCCTTCTTCTTAACGAACAAGACCGGTGCGCCCGATGGAGATGCGCTCGGTCTAATGAACCCTCGTTCAAGAAGTTCCTGCAGTTGGTCCTTCAGTTCTTTTAGCTCTATGGGAGCCATACGATACGGAACCTTAGAGATTGGCTCAGCTCCTGGAACAAGGTCGATGTTGAACTCCACTTCTCTTGCAGGTGGTATGCCTGGAAGTTCATCTGGAAAGACGTCTTGAAATTCCGAAACTACTGGTTGATCCTGAATCGATGGGGATTCAGCATCCATGTCATGAACCGTAGCGAGATAACCTTCGCAGCCATGTGACAGTAATGCACGTGCTTGCAAGGTAGATATGACTTGTACAGACCGTCCGGGTATGAACCCGTTATGGATGTACTCTGGTGCATTAATGTCGCCGAAGATCACTCTATATGAGTGGCAGTCTATGGTAGCATGGTGCTTGGATAGCCAATCCATGCCGAGAATCATATCGAACTCAATCATGTCTAGAGGAAGTGCATCTACTGCACGAACTTTATCATCAAACTCTAGAGGAAGACTCTTGTATACATGAGTTATTAATACAGAGTCCCTCAGAGGCGTGGAAATGGTAAGCTTATTTTCTAATGGCAAGGGAAGTGTCCTGATGTTCTTAGCATAAGTAGTGGAAACAACTGAATGAGTGGCACCCGTGTCGAAAAGAACACATGCAGCCTGGCCGTACATATACAAAATTCCAGTAATGGTACCTGTAGATTTGTTTGCCTGATCGCGCGATGTCGTATAGACACGCCCAGTGGTAGGAGGCGGTTTAGTATCAGCATGACCCGAAGTACCCTCCATTTCACCCTTACGGCAATCTCTCATACGATGGCCAGGGAGGCCGCACTTGTAGCACGCGTCGGAGTCACGACGACATGGGTCATGGTGTCTGCGATGGCAAGTGCTGCAAAGAGGATGAGTGAATCCTCCAGCAGGAGTCCTTGCTTGCTGAGGGCCTGCAGATGACAATACGTGTTAAGAATAAGGTATATGCACGAGTATAGGACGTAAGCGTCATAAGATGTTTACCAGTGTTAGCTGAACGGTTAGGCTGAGAACCCCTGTGGTTCTGGTCCCTTCCGTTACCGTGGTTCCTGATAGCGATCAATTTAGTGTCAGCATGAGAGACATAACATGAAATCATAAGAAGATGCATAAATAGTAGGACCTGCTGTTGTTGGATTGTCCCGCATTGTTACGGTAATTATCATTACCGCTGCGCCTTTCCACAACAGAACGGTCGTTAGAGTGACCGTTTCCTTTGGGCTGATTGGGCTGCTGCTGAGTAGCCGGCTGAGACCGGTCCCCAGTTTTCTGCCTGGAAGATACAGTTTGATAGATGATTATAGAACATAAAACGATAGGATGCGGTCTGGTTAACGCTAGAACATGAAATGTTTTACCTCTTGTCGGGTCTTTCCGCTTCCCCGAACTCATCGCGTTCCTGCAACATCTCAAGCTTTCTTGCAGCGTCGGCCACTTGTGCTACTGTATTGAACGTAGCACATACTAGATTGTTCGCGACCGAGGTGCGAAGTTCCCACCTAAAATGGTGTGCCTGCTCCTCAGGAGTACCAGCTGCTGCTCCCAGGAAACCAGCTAGGCGAAGAAAGCGCTGCATGAATTCATTGCTATTCTCGCCCTGTCTCTGACGTATACCGTGGTATTCTCACTTGAGTTTGTCCTGCTCTGCCTTAGGAAAGAACTGTTCCATCACTCTCTCCTTGAATTGGGCCCATGTCAAACCAGCGACCCATTCATCACCTCCTTCTGACTGCGTCAAAGCTAGCCACCAGTTGAGTACATCGCCTTCAAACCTGTAGCACGCCAATCTTGCCTTGAAGGCGGGGTCACATCCCATAGCATTGAAGATTTTCTCAATGTGAGTCAGCCAGCTTTCAGCATCGCTGGGGCTATCAGTCTTTTCAAAAGCTCTCGGACGGAGCTTGTTAAATCTTTCCAACCATACTGCTAGAGTCACTGGGGGAGGAGGAGGAGGAGGTGCCTGATTCTGCGGCTGCTGATTATTGGCAGCTTGGACTTCAGCACGAATGTCATTCCTCAGTTGAGGAAGTAAGGCTTGCATGGCAGCCTGAATCGCAGCATTGAGCTGCTCTTGCTCGCATGTGAGAACCATCTGACAGTATAACATAAAACATATGATTAACAGTTCAAACATAAAATATATAAAAGAAAAAAAAATTATGCCAAAATTTCACGAGAAAAATTTTATGCAAGAAAATCTTTGTATGAATGCATGATGCAGTTTTATGAAAACTTTTGATGCTCGAGAGTGAACGCCTCCGGTCAGTTCACTCAAAATAAAAGACATATCGAGGGGACGCCTATGGGTCGGTCCCAAATCTAAAAGTTTCGATAAAACACATGCGACTAAATAGGGCCAGTCCTGTACCAACCATTACTTAGTCAAAAACCCTGTAACAATGTCATGTATATGTATGCTTAAAAATGATGAATGCATGAAAACAACTGTCAGTTCTAGGAAGACCGTAGTGACTACCCACTAATCACAGGTCATATTTGAGAGCCTACAGGTCGAAACCTTGGCTCTGATACCATAATTGTAACACCCCATTTTGGAAATGGAATATTACGCATATCATGGCGTGTCATCAAAGCATACAAGGATAAATGTCTAAGCATTATTCAACCATAAAAGGGAAATATCGGAAACAAACATCGGTATCCCAAAGTAAAGCTCATCACACACAAACATAAATACTGAAAAAGGAAAGGACGAAACAATGTCCATAGCAACTGTATCAAAGTAAAGGAAATGCATAAAGTAAAGAAAGACAGTAAAGCTTCCAGTCCATATGCACCTACGTTTGAGATCTACGAGCGTCCCTGAGTACCTGCCGTTTTGGGAACATGAAAAGGAAAACGGCTGAGCAAGACGCTCAATGCACGGATGTACAATAAAGCATGATATAGGATAAGCATGTAACATATAACAGCGGAAGACTAAGTACTGAGTAAACTGGTTAAGTAACATGAAAACTGGTTTTATAGTTTGAAAAGCCTTATGTTTAACCTGCGAAAACTGTTTTAACATATAAATACCATAGCCCATATAGGTCATGAAAAGGTCACGTGCATGAATACTTGGAGGGGTGACCTCATCATGCTGATTAGAGGGGATGCCTCTAATCAATATACTGGTTTGGGTAGGAGGGATCAGCTCCTTGTGAAGGGTGCAAGGCACACACCACATTCACCATGATAAACTGAATAAAACATGTAACTAGGATGCACCCATACGCCCCACCTGATATAATAATATGGCCAAAACTGAAAGGGACGCCACGAGAAATCACTCCGCCGTGGGGAAGTCATAACATCGGTGCCTCCAATGCTATGGTTATGGTACCTCCATAACTAGGTGAAACTGGTCATGCTTGTATATGGCTATAGATTATGCTAATTAAACATAAGCAGTTCAAAACAATAAAACAAATGCTGGGGAAAACAGTTGGCTGCATACGGGGAAATCCTAATAAGGAAGGAATGTCCATACTGAAAGGACGGGAATCCGTACCTCAAGTCCAGTGAAATGAACGGAAGAAAGACTCCTACTTCTGGATCACTAATGCTACATGAATACACACGTGTATAAGTATCGATTCACTGATTACGTACTGGGTTCTGTGTCTCATTATAGCTGATTTGGTATGTTTTAGGTCATGGTTCACTGTTTAAAGCCTTAAACTGTGTTTATCTTGTATTCTGATTACTCTGATTAAGTATTACTGGTGATTCATGTATTATTATACTTACTGTGTAATAATAAGTAACTTTCCAAAAATAGCAGGTTTCCAAAAATAGAAAGTTACCAAAAATAGAAAGTTTCCAAAAATAGAAAGTTTCCAAAAATAGAAAGTTTCCAAAAATAGAAAGTTTCCAAAAATAGAAAGTTTCCAAAAATAGAATTTACTGCCTAAAATAGATTAGTTTCTAAAAATAGAAAGTTTCCAAAAATAGATCAGCTGCCTTAGTTAAATAAGTTTCCATATATAGAAAGTTTCCATGATTAGATTAGCTGCCTGAAATAGATTAATTTCCATATATAGAAGGTTTCCATAATTAGATTAGTTGCCTTATTTAATTAAGTTTCTATAAATAGAAGTTTCCATAATTAGAATTAAGCTGATTACATAAGCTAACATATAAGTCTAAGTGTTTAAGCTTATTTCTTAAGTCATATGATATAGTGTATAGTTTAATTATTATTTCATGTATTTTAATTAAACTATAGGTTAAGCATTTTAATTAAAGTGTAACATGTATTAATTAAAATGAAATGAAAATACTTAGGTTAAAATGTGTATTATTATTACTAATAATATAACCTAAGTCATGTCTAAATTAATTAATTATAGGCATGTTTTAATAATTAATTAATTATAACTTATAACATAAAATACTTAGGTTAAATTAATGTCATGTTAAACTAATAATTAAAATAACCTAAGTCATGATTTAATTAATATTTCATGTTATTAATTAATTATAACCTAAGTTCATGATTCATAAAAATTACATGTAACATAGATCATGATTTTAACCAACGAACCATGAATCGGGCATGAATTCGACACCGTACCCCGGGCCAAACCCGGGGCACACGTGTCCCCTTGCTGCCGTGGGTCCCACATGAGCCAACCAAGACCAATTGTGGTCTTGGTGGTGGCGGCAATAGCAAACCAAACCCCCCCTCGGGTTTGTTTGCTAGGCGGCCAAAAACAAACACCCTTATAAACCATTCTTTGATTTTAATTAATATCAAAACATGTTAGATCAATGATTAATTACCTTGTTTTCATAAGAAAAATAATAACATGTTCATGAAAATAATCAAAGATTAAAAGAATTAAAAAGAATTAAAAAGAAGGGTTAGAAAGGTATACCACTATGTAGCTTGGAAAAAGGATGAACAAACACGTATCCTAACACTTGTTTTTAAGATCAAAATCAAACAAACACCCTCTAGTGGTGGTGTTTATGTGGCGGCACAAAGGGAGCAAAAAGGAGAGGAGAAAAAACTCTTTTAGGGTTTTTATGTTTATTTCTTGAAAATGAAAAATGAAAACATGTTTTTACTTTTACCCCCCTTAACTTGTAAAGTCCATGGGCTAAGCCCATTTCTTGGTTTGTGCCGTGGGTATGGGGGCCCCACATGGGGTACCCGTACCTTTCTCGTGTCCCGATGTTTCGTGTTCGTTCGTGGTTAAACGTGCTCGTGTTTAAAGTGTTTCTGTTTAATCTAACGTGTCGTTTATCGTAAACTTAACGCTCGTAAATATATTATAAGTATTTACGTAATTATTTTAGTTAGTATTTTAAATGGTGATCATGATTTAATTATGTTCACGTGATATATTATTAACTGTTTATCATGAGTTCGTACGTAATCGATACTTGTCATGTCATACACGTATGCACTTGCTTGATTATTAGCACATGAATGTGATCAATACTACATGAGGTAAGTTTTAATCTAGGACGTACGATCTTAAGGGCACTATTCATGGTAAAAGCATGCGGGTTTTACATGGATCGATCCATTGTCTCCTCAAATTAGAAGGTCAAGTTGTACTAAAGTTTATCTTTGGTCAAAACTATTTTGTTTTTGAAAAATAGGTCTTTTAATTGATAATATTGCATCTCACTTAAGATTAGTAGCCTTTATGCATTTTAGATATACTCTTGAAATGTATCTACTAGTTTGCATCTTGCTTTGTGTAGGTACTCATGAAGATCAATCACTTAATTGGTTGTGGATTGAGTTACTTGTACTTGTAGAAGACTCATCTTCATTGATCTTTAAACATCTTTGAATGATGATACCAAGATGATTGGGAATGATACTAGTCCTTGAAGACTTAGTACTCATCATAGTCATTGTTGGGCATAGCATTGATTCCTTGATGGATTGCTCTTTGTGGCCAAGGTACGCTTTCGTTCTTCCACACGCCCTTTGATCATTCTTTTGATCATTACTTGACTATGTGCTTGTTCTTGGCATCCTTGCCTTGACATTTGTTTATGGTTTGTGATTCTTTCCTTTTATCCTCTCAAACCTTCATTGCTTGGATACTTGACTTACTATGGTGATGTAGAGTGAGTTAGTAGTAGCTTAAAGTATCAAGCATGATTTCCATTGTTTGCACCCATACGGTTAGTAGGCCCTTTGTGGGAGAGAAAGTGAATTAATACCTTGCTCATATTTTGGTTTAGACTAAGACTATTATTGAAAGTGATCTTAGTCTATACTTGAATAATTGCTTTGTGTTTATTCATTACCAAAGCCGTTTAACGTTTCGCCGGAAAGGCACGTCTTAAACCACTATATATGACACAAGATCTTCGTTACCACTACTTGAAGATTGTCATTAATCCCTTGAGCATTGGTCCTAGTCTTGATTCACTTCCCTTGACTTCTCTCCACTTTGTCGTTTTGCTACGAGTAGTAGTTTGTCCATTTCGGTTCTTTTCGATCTTGATTCAACTCGTAATCCTTCATTAAAACATATTGCCTAATTTTTTGATGATCCAACGATATTCTAAAAGGTTCATGATATATTTTTAAGTATCTTAGAAAAACTTGGTTTTTAAAATTTGGTGTTTTTCATTGATAAAAACCTGCCTCTGTAGGCGGTTCTTTATCTCGGCGGCTCAAACCCGCGGTTTCTTATCGATAAGGTACCGCGGGCAGTAAAGTGAGTCAGAGCGCCAATTTGATTATTTTATTCTTTTTCAAACCAAACCCTCTCTCTCCCAAAAATACACAGCCGACGGTTTACCCTTTTTCCACCATTGTTGAAGCTTCCAAAACCTTCAATCACTCAAATTAATTGATTCCAAGTTGTGGGTTTCACTCATCCTTCATCAAACATCAATTAATTGTAAGTATTTTCTTTCAATTTCATCTATTTTGTTTTAGGGTTCATTCTTTCATAATTGGGGATTTTTAAAATTGAAATTGAATTAAAACCTTAATAGGAATATGGGTTGACATGGTTATTTTACTATGATTCCTTAGGTTCATATTCATTAAGATTTCACTAAAACCCACTTGTAGAACAAATCCGAATTTAGGCTAAATGATTTTGGTTAAAAGATGGATTTGAGATGAACCCATGAACAAGTAGGTAATGACATTGTTAATGCTTACCTAAAAACCTTGTTTTGAAAAACCAATGTTCTAATCCATTGTTGATCTAACATAGATCATGTGTTCTTGGTTAATGATGGAATAGACACATTGTGAACATGAGAATGATATGGATTCAATCCTATGTTTGTCAAGAAATTGATATAACACATTCTCATATTTTTTATCTTTGATTTTATTTTTCATATGAGTGATTGGAGAAATATTTTCTTGTGTTTATTTAGGTACTAATCATGCCTTCACAATACCAAAAGGATTGTCAACTCACCAAAAAGTATATGCCAAACCTATCCGACTTTTGTCACTCAACTCACCTTGCCCATACTTTTTCCTCTCTTCAATCTCGTTGCTTTCATGAGGGTAGAGTTGTCCAAAGGGATATCAAGGATTATGTCTACATCAAGTCCATGTTTGAAAACATTGGATTTGATTGTTTGTTGAACATTAAGGAAGACATCTATCCTCGATTCCTATTGGAGTTCTTTAGCACATACTCCGTCATTGAAAACAACGATGGAATATTTGTTAGGTTCATCTTGAAAGATCAACTCATTCAATACTCTCTCGAAGTTTTTGGTCAAATTCTTGATGTCCCATTTGTAGGCACTTGTCGCTTCATGGATAAATGGAAGCTTAGTGCTCTCCTTGAATCCTACAATTGTCCTCCAAATGATCATGAGTAAATTGATCTTGACTTCATTGTCGACATTGTCTCCAAAAAGTGTAATCGACCCGTTAAGAGAAGCCTTCATACCAAGGTACATTCGGTGAAACGTCATGAGGTTCTCTTAAGTGACCTTAATGATAATATGGTTCATTGGACCAATATCCTTAGGGAAAATGTGTTTTGTCTTGGTGGAAACTAGGATCATGTTCCGGCGTGTTTAGTGCATATGTTGTATTGCATCTTTACCAACACCAATTACAATTTGGCATATTTTATTGCTCAACGGATCAATTATGCTATTCACAAGCCTAAAACAAACCTCCCTTACGCAATGCTTCTCACTCGCCTTTTTAAAAGGGTTGGCCGTGATTTTCCAAATCTTGATCTTTCTCAGTTTCAACCGGTCAAACGGGTCATGCTACCTATTCAAGAGGTATATAAGAGAAAGACAAGATCTGATCGTAAATCCGACCAACAAGAGTTCAATGATGAGGACATGGACATGCCAACAAGTGATGGTGATGGCATTGGCACAAGTGCTCCCATTGACTCTTCGAGTTCTTCTCACCACTCCACAAAATCATTCGTGGATGGTTTAGATGACATTGATTCCCCTCCTCACCATTCCTCTAGTGAAGTTCCTAATAATCTCAATTTAGAGGAACTTTACCGTCAAAATCTTCGAACCCGAGGTGATTTGCATGAACACCGAATTGAGTCAAGAAAGGGAATCAAGTACTTGGGAAAAATGATCAAGGATTTAGGCAAGAAAAGGAGGCGAAGACTTTGAATTATGTCAAAGTTTACTTGTCTTGTGATGCTTTAAACATTTGCTTATTAACACTTTGGTTTAGTTGTTTATTAACTTTTGTTACATGTTTGGATTATTATTTATTTCGATCCTAAATGTTGCTTATGCAATGATGTTTGTGATTTACATAGCCTTGTGCATCTTTGTGATAGTTAGCTTATTAGATTATGGTCTGTAGTTAACTTTGGCTTGTGAATCTTTTGGTAAAAATCTGGGTTTACCAAAATTTGGGATGTGAAATATTTGAAAGACCTCTGGTCGCGGTTCCATATCGACCCACGGATTCTTATCGATAAGGAACCGCCGGTCCTAGATAAGGAACCGCCGGCCACTGTGCCCGACAGCATCTTTTGCTTTACACTGTTTTCTTAATTCAGTGTAAACACTGCATGATTTTTTGTAATAAACTGCACATTTCCTAAACTAGCTTACCTAAATTCATTATTCACCTAAAATGATTTTAACCCATTACTAGTTTGGATCATCCCCTAAACCCACCTTGTTAGTCATGTTCTTCACACATCAAAACATCCTTCCCTAACCCTTAAACGACCCTTAAACAACCATGGTTTGTACCAAAACCTCAAACACTTCCAAGACCTCCACCCCAAGGAAAACACTTAAGATTAGGATTAAGGTAGCCAAGCCTAACTCCTCACCCTTCCACACACCTAAGAATGAGATGGTTCCTATCCTCATTTCTTTCATCACCTTCCCCACCTCTTGCTCCATGCAAGACAACATCCACCCATGTTACTAACCACTCCATTGGTTCTACCTCCTCTTCATTCAACTCAAGAATGAATGAACTCTCTTCACCCTTCACTCCAAGTGCACCATTGGATGTGACCACACAACCCCAACCAATCCAAAGCATTCCTTTTATTAATGACTTTGATGACACCTTGGTGACTTCACCATTTACCCCTCCTAACTCACCCATTTCACCAACCTTGGAGAACATACCTCCACACTCACCCATTTCCCCTTTAGGGAACATGCCTCTACTCTCACCCACATCACCCTTGGAGAACATGCCTCCTCCACCTCCACCCAACTCAAACATTCCAATTTTGGGTGTTCTACTTTCCCTCCTTTTGGGTGATCCTTACTATGGGTTTCAAGAAACACATGGTCCTAATTGTCCATGTTGTCTTTACAACCACTACATCATCCATAACCTTAGGATGGAGATTTTTGGACTACATAGGAGGTTGCAAGAGTTCTTGCTTACCTTGTTCTCCATGTCTCCTCCTAGGAGATGAATGATGTGTTTTCTTAATAAGTTTTTTAAACAAAACCAAGCCAAAGAAGACTACTCATCTAGATTTAATGTTAAGCTAGCTATGTATTAGTTAGTTTGTTTTTCATTTGTCATTGTACTTGCTTCCTTCATGAGTGTTTCATGAAGTTGTTCTATGGATTTAGCTTTATGTGTTTCTACTCTTATGTGCACATTAATCAACTTTAATTTGAAATTAAAATTGAACCTAAATCTATCACAACCTCTAAAAACTTGACAAAAATTGGTTCAAAATGATATCTAAATTATTTTGTCACCCTTTGTCAAGACATTCTTTGTGAATGTGTTGCTTTATGCAACCCTAGCATAATTTGGTGCTAATAGAGGTAAAATTCCAAGATTTGCAACTTTTTGAAAAAGTCTTAGTTTTTCCCAAAACCCTGGAAAAACATGGTTTCATGTCCACTGGACGCGGCTCACTAAAAGTCGTGCGGTTCCTTATGTGATAAGGAACCGCCGGTCCCTTTAAGGTACCGCGGGCAGAAATCAACTTTTGACGAATTTTTTGGTCAAAACTTTTAAAACCCTATACCCTGTCAAGATTCCTTGTTTACTCAAATTGACTAAACATTCCTTGACACTCCACTTTTTATATTCAAATTCTTACCTTGATTACATTTTACTTATACCCCGACCTTGAGATTTTATTCTCACACCTTCCCAACCTTGAGAATTCATTCTCACACAACCTTGAGATTTCATTCTCACACTCTCACAATGCCTAACTCCTCCATTCCTAACCTTGACATTTCTTTGTCACAACCCCACTCACCCAAAGCTTCCTCATCCAAGCTTTCAAAGAAACCGAAAATCTCGGTTCGACCTATTTGGGTTAAGAAGAATGAACCATCTTCCTCCAAACCACCCAAAAACCCTACCTTCTCTCCAATCAAGTATTGGAATGAGACTTATACCATTAACCCCATCACCGGAGCTAAAGAAAATGTTCCCCCACCACCACAATCCTTCAATACCCCTCAACTCAATGACCTTTCAACCTTCCCAAACCTCACAAGGCATTGTGAAAACATTTCCTACCCCATTACCCCACCACCACCAAACCTAAGTTTGATGCCTACCCCCATCAAACATTTTGTGTTGCATCATGGATCCTCGTGTGCTTGTTGTCGATTTCAACAAATTGAACTTGCTCATGTATATGAGAAGTTAAATTTACTTGAATTCCTCCTCACTCGACCTCCTATCCAAGTTTTCGTCCCGGTGGACAAAACTTCGAATGATGCATCGTCTTCTTATTTTTCCAACTAAAGTCCTTATCACTTTAGTTGTTTTAGAGTCTTTTAATTTTTAAGCAATCTTGGAAAATTATCACTATTAGAATAGCTTATGCTTAATGGTTTGTTTTCCATATCTCTTGCTTTAGATACTCATATTGTGTGTATGACTATCTACTTTGTTGTGTCTTTTCTTTTATGTAACCTTTGTGTTGTTTATGTGTTATTTCCTTAGTTCTTTTTTGAGTTGATCATGGTTAATTTTTACAATTGCTTATGGGTGATTGCATCAATTCTAAACTTTAACCCATTGACAAGCTTATCATCTTCATTAGATTGAAGCTTTATTTTGTCAATTACCTCTTTGGACATACTTAGCAAAATACTTGCTTCTAATTTGAGATTTCTTCTCTCTCTCCCTCTCAAGTTACTTAGTAGGTAGTGATCATATATACATTGGTGTTTCTTTCCTTTCTACTAACCTTTGTGTAGCATGTCACCTTAGCTCATATACTTGGTGCCCCAAGCAAGGGGGAGCAACCACCAAGGGGGAGCTACTAGCAAAGTTCGATGTTCTTCAAAAACTTGTGCTAACCTTTTTGCTACGACAAAGGGGGAGAAATGATAGTGATAAACTAGTTAATAATTCGATATTTTATGTTTCTACGTAAATGAGTTTATCGTTTGTTGTAATCAAAAAGGGGGAGATTGTTAATGCAAGTGATGCCTAAAAAGATTATTAGTGTTAACTAATCTTTCTTAGTTTTGATCACAACAAACTATACAACACATTTAGTGTAAAACACAAAACGAATTATTTAACTAACACTATCATCAAGGTAATAATCATATCACTAACCTTTCTTAATCATACTTAGTGATCATCAAAATGATTATCCTTAAAACTCACTTTTGTAAATATGACAAAAGACTTTTTAATAAACTTCCTTTTTTAGAAAATGTTTTATTGAAATGGAAAATGAAAATATGAAAAAGGCATATTCCATATGCCACTAGAATATCCTTTGAAGGCTTCAAATACCTCAGATATTCCTACCCCACTAATGTTGGGAATAAATCTAGGCCAGAACACTTGAACGCTGACAAGAACAACTTAAGCGTTGACAAGAGCAAAGTGAGCGCTGACAGCATAAGCGTTGACAAGTTAAAGTCAAGCGTTGACAGATTGAAGACAAGCACTGATGGAAGATGTGAGCTACACGTTTATTATATTCTAGAATACTTCTAGTAAGGATAGAAACAACAATGTATTTTCTATGTTTATCTTTACCTAGAATAGTTGATTCGTAGCTTATTGTACAAGACTTCTTGTTCTATAAAAGAAGATCTTTTAGGTTAATGTTTAATATCAGTTTTCATAAGTTTGTTAAACCCTTTCATTGTAACCAAGTACGATTATTCTAATACAAGTGAAAGTTTGTTTAACATCATTGTGTTTTAGATCAAGTGTTAATTCCGCATAACACTTTGTTACTTTATTCATAAGCAAAGGTTTCTCTACGTGTAGTACTTGATCTAATCTCGTATACACAAAGCTTAATCGATCTAAGTTTGGGATCAACAAGTGGTATCAGAGCCTGTTGAGAAACTTTTGATCTTTAAGTAACGCAAGAACCCTAAAACACCAAAAACCCTAAAAACCCTAAAATTCTCAAAACCCTAAAAACATCATGTCTGGCACAAATCAACCTCCTGCTTTGCTACAAAACAACTTCTCAAACCCTAGTATCAAAATTCCCATGTTTGATGCCAGGAACTTTGAGCTTTGGAAGTCCAATTTTGAGCAATATATAGCTATTCATGACTACACTCTTTGGGAGATTATCGAATATGGGAACACATTCGATAAAGCAGCAAAGATCACTGCTGCAATTGCCACAAGGACAGCTGTTCCTAATTGTCCTGAATCTGATAAGGTGGAAAAGCCTGAAGATGGGAGAGCTGTAGCTGTTGAAGACATAGCCAAGAAGAGGGTGGACATGAAAATCTTGAACATCTTGAAACATGCCCTAGGTCATGAGAATCAGCACAAGTACAAACGCTTTGAGTCTGCAAAAGAGCTTTGGGAAGCTCTTGAAGTAGCACATGGTGGCAATGCTGACACAAAAGAAGAAAAGAAGAAGCAACTATTGCATGAGTATGCTGTCTTTAAAGCTCAACCTAATGAGAATCTCAGCAGTGTGAGAAGTAGACTTCTTGACATCACAAGTCAACTTTCCTTCATGGGAAAACAGATTGATGACCCTGAATTGAATGCTACTTTTCTCAAAAGCCTTGGTGATGTATGGAAGATTGAGACAAGATCCATTCTTGTCAATAACACCCACAAGACTTCCAGGTTTGATGACATCTTCAACAAACTAAGACTGTTGGAGAATGAATGGCAATTGGATAGTGATAATAAATCTTCCAGTAGCAACATGGCCTTCTTCTCACAAAGTGAAGGCCAATTTGATTCCATGAACTTCTATGGACATTCAGCAACTGGATCTCAAGGTGTCAGCGCTGGATGTCAATCTGTCAGCGCTGGATCATATCCTATCAACGCTTTGTACTCAAGCGCTGACACACACAATCATGGCGCTGATAGAATTAAGCCTGCTGGTTTTGATCTAGATACTGTGTGTGCATTCATTGCTTCTTTGCCCAGTGATTCAAGGATTACATATGAAGATCTTGAGCAGATAAGTGATGAACAATTGGAAGAGATGGACATCAAGTGGACTATGGCTCTTGTAAGTTTAAGAGCAAACAGGTTCAATAAAAGGTTCAAGAAGAAGATGACCTTTAATGCTAAGGATGTTGCTGGATTTGACAAGTCCAAGGTTGAGTGCTACAACTGTCATAGGATGGGGCACTTTATGAGGGAATGTAGATCTCCAAGAAGATCTGATGCTGGGAAGCCTTCAAGCCAAATGATTAAGAGCCCAGATCCCAAGGCTATGGTTGCTGTTCAACAAATTGATGGTGTTGGTGAATGGGATTGGAGCCGGATGGCTAAGAATGAGGAAGAGGACAGAGCTTTGGTTGTTGAAGTTAAAGAAGAGCATGTTGAATATGCTCTCATGGCACACTCCTCCTCTTCATCAGATAATGAGGTATATGATGATGCTTTCTGTTCTAAGGGTTGTCGTTTAAATACTGAAAAATTAAAACAAGAGATAGTTAAATTATTAGATGAAGCAAGTACTGAAAGATGCAAAGTATCTAATTATCAAATTGCTCTTACCCAAACAGAAAAGACAGTAGCTGAGTATAAGAAAATGGAGTTTGATTTAAAGGATCAAATAAACATCTTAAAACATGAGTTATTTCAGAGTAAAGATGTTCAAGATATAGTAAATAGGGTTAATCTTGATTTGATAGCTCAGTTAGAAGAGGCTAACAAAAATAAAGATAATGTGAGTCTTAAAATCCAGAGATTTGATAAGGCCACACAATCCCTAGGAGAGTGTGTTAGCAAACAAAGAGACTCTAAGGATATGAGTGGGATTGGGATGAATAATTATACTGTTGTCCCACCACCAGCTGGGGATTTCTATGGTGTCCAATCAAAGGACTTATCTTGGACTGGCTTGCCAGAATGCCAAGAGGAGGAATTCATTCCTCCACCTAGAGTGATTTCCCCAGTTGAGGAATACAAGCAAAAACTGACTGACCTAGATGAGTGGAAGAAAGCTAACCACACCTTGTTTGTTAAGGGAGGGTTATTGTGTGAAAGTCCAAATGAGCCCACACCAATCACGAGCCTTGATCCTAAACCTATTAAGATCACACACCCTACCACTGGCAAAGCTGTTGACCTTGGCCCACAAAATGTTAGAAAACCTAGTGTTAAGTATGCAGAGATGTATAGGAATACTAGGTCACCAAAAAGCCAAGTTAGTGATCATGGAACAGGCTTCTTTGCTTCTAGACCTAAGACTATGTCTAGAAAAGCTTGTTATACATGTGGTAGCTTCTCACATTTGGCCTACAAATGTGTCAACGCTTCCAATGTCAACGCTGATAGGAACCATTTCAGCGCTGACAAAAGTCAACATAGGTCAAACACTGTCAGACCCAATACCTTTGTGAACAAAAGTTCACAAGTTGTTAGACCAGCCCCATTCTTTTCTAGAGGGTCTAACACACAAGGCCTAAGACCTTTTCAAAAGTCAAACACTTGGTCAAATAGGCAATGGGTTCCTGTAGCAAACCCTAGGTTCAACGCTGATAGGAGCAATCGGGGCGCTGACAAGAGAAATTTCAGCGCTGACAGACACACTGCTAAACCTAGATATTTGCAACCACAGGGAAATAGGTCTAAAGCTTCTACTAGCTTAACATGGAGACCAAAACAAGACCAAAACCCTAATACTACTGGTATTTCTATGACATGCAACAGGTTTCATTATATTTCTAAGGCATTGTCAACACCAATTGGGGTTAACTGGGAATTTCATTCAAACAGGGATGAAAATGGGGTTGTTATGAGAACCAAGTCTGTTCTTGTTGAACAACCAAATGAATCCAAGTCTTCTAAGGCTTGGGTTCCCAAAGAAAACTAATGTGTTTTCTTTATGTGCAGGGCATTCAGAAGAAGATCAATGATTATGGATACTGGGATAGTGGATGCTCAAGGCACATGACAGGAAAGGAAGACTATCTGACCAATTTCTCTCCTATTCAAGATGGTGATAAGGTATACTTTGGAGGGGGCTATGGAACAATCACAGAAAAAGGAACCCTTGTCACCAACAATCTACGGTTTGAGAATGTCTTCTTGGTAAAAGAACTGGATTATAATTTATTTAGTGTATCACAAGTGTGTGATAACAAAAATAAGGTTCTTTTCACAGATACTGAGTGCTTGGTGTTAAGCAAAGATTATAAGCTTCCAGAAGAAAAATACATAGATTTTAGAACACCAAGGCATAAAGACATATATAATGTGAATCTTAATGGAATTAAGGTAAATAATAAAATGTCATGTCTGTATGCTAAAGCCTCAGTAGATGAAAGTAATCTTTGGCACAGGAGATTAGGGCACATAAACTTTAAGAATATCAATAGACTTGTGAGGCTTGGTTTAGTTGATGGTTTGCCTGAAAAGGCTTTCCACAATGACCACTCTTGTGTTGCATGCCTTAAGGGCAAGCAGCACAAGGTCTCATTCAGGTCTAAACAGGTGCACTCTAGTTCTAAACCACTTCACTTATTGCATATGGACCTCTTTGGTCCAACTAATATAGAAAGTTTGAAGGGTAAATCATATTGTTTTGTTATTACTGATGATTACTCCAGGTTTACATGGACTTTCTTTTTAGCCAAGAAAAGTGAAACTGCCCTAAGTCTGATTAATTTCATTACCCAAATAGAGAAGAAGAATGGTAATGAGGTCAAAATTATTAGAAGTGACAATGGGGGTGAGTTTAGAAATCAGTTGTTAGATGATTTTTGTGCCAAGAAAGGGATTACTAGGCAGTTTAGCATAGCTAGAACCCCACAGCAAAATGGGGTTGCTGAAAGGAAGAATAGGACCCTTATTGAAGCAGCCAGAACCATGTTGGCTGATGCCCACTTTCCTATAGCCTTTTGGGCTGAAGCTGTTAACACAGCTTGTTATGTTCAAAATAGGGCATTGGTCAACAAGATACATAATAAGACACCTTATGAATTACTTTGGGGAAGGAAGCCCAATATTGGCTTCCTCAAGCCATTTGGTTGTCATGTAGTTGTTCTAGAAACTAGTGAGGCCCTAGGTAAATTTGATTCAAAAGGTGATGAAGGCTACTTCATGGGTTATTCAGTGCAGAGCAAAGGATATAGGGTTTACATTAAAAAGGAAAAACGTATACTTGAAAAGGTACATGTTAGGTTTTTAGAAAGTAAACCTAGTGATCCTGAAAGTGGTCCAAATTGGTTGTTTGACTTAGAACCTTTATCTAGAGCTTTAAATTATATGCCTGTTACTGATCCAGACATTGTGAAGGTAACTTCAAGTGTTTTGGAAAAGAGAATTGGTAATGTTTCAGGTATACAGGTTGCTAAGGAGGATGGACCACCAGCAGTTGAATCATCTCCCACACAAGAATATGTTACACTTCCTATATGGACAGATGAGTATTATGCTGCTGCTGCTGCTGCTAGAAAGGATAATGGTGGTTTTCAGATACCACCAAATACAAACGTGCATACTTCTTCAGGCGCTGACAAAGGGAAATCAAGCGCTGACAAGAGCAATTCAGACGCTGATGGATCAGACGCTGACACAAGCAGTTCAAGCGTTGTTAGCTCTAACGCTGACAAACAAGGATCAGAGTTTGACAACACCTTTGCACATCTTTTCTCTTCACATTTTGAACAAGGTGGACCTTCTAATGTCCATGAAGAGATTCATGTTGATCAAACAGAGTCAGATGAAGAAGATATTGGCAACATGGAGCGTGAAATTGAGGACACCAGACTTATTGAAGGAGGAGTTCTCACTTCCATAGCAAAGGATCACCCCACATCTCAGATCATTGGTGATGTTATGGCTCCAGTTCAGACAAGAAGATCTCATCAAGGTCTTGGTGGATTTATTGCCAATATACACAAGAAGGTTGATACCCCTCTTGTACAAGCATGTTTGTTTGCCTGTTTTCTGTCACAGGAAGAACCCAAGAAAATTTTTGATGCTCTCAAGGAACCAAGTTGGGTGGAAGCAATGCAGGATGAGCTTCACCAATTTGCTATACAGGATGTTTGGGAGCTGGTTGATTGTCCTAGATATGTGAGACCAATTGGGACAAGATGGGTTCTAAGGAACAAGAAAGATGAAAGAGGCATTGTGGTCAGAAACAAGGCACGTTTGGTAGCTCAGGGTTATACACAAGAGGAAGGAATAGATTATGAAGAAGTTTTTGCACCAGTTGCAAGAATTGAAGCTATCAGAATTTTCCTGGCTTATGCATCTTGCATGAACTTCACTGTTTATCAAATGGATGTGAAGAGTGCTTTCCTCTATGGCACAATTGTTGAGGAGGTATATGTCATGCAACCTCCTGGTTTTGAAGATCCTGAGAATCCAGACAAAGTTTATAGAGTGAAGAAGGCAATGTATGGACTTCATCAAGCCCCAAGAGCATGGTATGGTACATTGTCCACCTACTTGGTGGAAAATGGTTTCAAAAGGGGCACCATAGATCAGACACTATTTACAAAGAAGAAAGGAAAACATGTGTTGCTTGTGCAGGTCTATGTTGATGATATCATTTTTGGGTCTACTGATCCAAAAATGAGTGAGGACTTTTCCAAGCTCATGACAGATAAATTCAAGATGAGTGCAATGGGTGAGATGAACTTCTTTCTAGGTTTACAAGTTCAGCAGAAAGAAGATGGTATCTTCATCTCTCAAGACAAGTATGTAGTTGAAATCTTGAAGAAATATGGTTTTTCTCCACATGAAAAGGAGGCTTCCACTCCTATGGATAGGCAACACCCTTGGGAAAAATTGGAGCTGGAAAGGATGTGGATGTTAGGCACTATAGATCAATGATTGGATCATTGATGTATCTTACAGCCTCAAGACCTGACATCATGTTTGCTGTGTGTGCATGTGCACGCCATCAAGTGACTCCCAAAGAATGTCACCTTTTTGCTGTAAAGAGAATTTTTAGGTACCTAAGGTGTTATCCAGATCTTGGATTATGGTACCCAAAAGATTCTCCATTGGATCTTATTGCATATTCAGACAGTGATTATGGTGGTGACAAGTTTGATAGGAAATCCACAACTGGTGGATGTCAATTTCTTGGGAGCAGATTAATATCTTGGCAATGCAAGAAACAAACAGTGGTGGCAAACTCTACAACTGAAGCAGAATATGTGGCTGCAGCTGCATGTTGTGGACAAGTCTTATGGATTCAGAACCAGCTGTTGGATTATGGGTATAATTTTATGCATACCAAGATTTTTGTAGACAATAACAGTACTTTATGCATTATTAAAAATCTCGTACATCATTCTAAAACCAAACACATAGAAATTAGACATCATTTTATAAGAGATTGCTTTGAGAAAGGTTTAATACAACCAGATAGGGTAGATACAGAAGATAATGTAGCTGATTTATTAACTAAACCTTTTGATGCTGGAAGATTTCAATATTTGGTAACAAATATTGGAATGGTTAATCTCACTTAATATGTGTTTTGGAACCTTTTTGTAAAAGTATGTACAGGATAATGCATTGTTATTGGTCTTTATGATGGTTTAGATTTTCCACTTTATTTTACTAACACTAACAAAGGTATATGTAACGCTGATAAGTGTTATTTTGCCGTTGTTAGAGATATTATTGTCTAACGCTAACAAGAGTTCCTTCAATGCTGATAAGTGTTGTCGGGACGCTGTCAGCAACAAATGTTAGTTTTGTGGTTTTTATCTAAATGTGTAGGTAGGTGGTAGCTTTATGCCATTGGATACAGAGTTGCTTATGAATTTTTGAAGAGCTATTTGGACATGTTTTGTTTATGGATGATGGTTGGAATATTTATATTCCTATCTTGACATAAATTTTTAATGTTCATATATATTTTGAGAACTCATGTATCATCGTTTAAGGGGAGGTTTAAGGAACCTTTAGGACTCTTGGGTATTCTTAGAATACTCTCATCACAATTCTAGATTGTGTCCACAGGTGAGTATGGGTTAGTTTTACTAAACCATGAGGCACTGTAGCATGCATAGTATATCAACTTTGCATGCTGCCAAGACATTTTTGGCCTAGAATTGGTTGTGGTCTGATGGGAGGCTTGGGAATCATTTTGATATGGGTTTTACCTGGGAGTAACAAGGATTTTATGAGGTAACTTGGTTGTTAAGAATTTTGGTTAGCAAGGGACACTAGAGGACTGTTATGTCTATCTTGCTTATGCAAGTGTGCATAACTGGACAGTGCTTGCCGCCCTATGATAATTATCAGCTTTTGGTTATCTTCTCTAGGATAAATTACTTGTTAGCGTCATTTTTCACTTTTTAAAACAATTTTATTTTTGGACGCTGACAAGATTTTTCCAAGCGTTGTTGTGACCAAAATGGACGCTGACATGGCTTTAGGCGAACGTTGACAGGATTATAGCCGTTGGGCGTTGATGGGTTATTTTTTACCGTTGACAAACAATGGGACCTACCCAGTTGTTATTTTTTGACATATTTTCAAGCCGTAATTTTAGGAGTTGTTACTTTCATTAAATGCATGGGATAACTTATAAACTTTTTCAATGTTTTCATGATTGATTTTTGAAAATCTTTGCCTATTTTTGGGCCAATCACGTGCATTCATCCACTCCTATAAATTTGGCTCCTATTTTAAACAGGGTATCTATAATTCTTGTCTAACACTTTTTCTCTTATCAACCTTCATCTTTTATACTTCAAATTAACAGCCTTCATCAATGGCACCAAGATTTAACTCAGCAGAATTGGATTTGGGGTTCAAGTCTCAACACAACATGATTGCTTATCTTGTTGCTGATAATACTTTGTTCCCTCAATACACACAGATGGTGGAGTATTTGAATGCATCCCCATTAAGGTATGCTCTTTCTCATGCGCCACTCATACCAGTCACACACATTAAACAGTTTTGGAACACTGTTAGTTCCTCAACAGTTAATGGAGTGACAACATTAACTTCTATTGTTCATGGGAGACCTTGGGTGGTTACTGAGGCCTTGGTACGCCAGGCCTTGCATCTTAATGATGCTGATGGTATAACCATGCTTCCTGTATCTGAAATAGAACAAGGGCTTAGGGCTTTGGGATACCCTATTCCTGATGAAGGTACTCTTAATAAGTACCATAAGCAGGAGTTTCCCCCAGCCTGGAAGTACCTAATTCACATTCTCCTTCAATGTTTGAGTCCCAAATGTACTGCACACAATGAGATCAATAGATCCATTGCATCTGCTATTGTGTGTATTACAACAGGGCAAAATTATAACTGGTCTAAAATGATTTTTGAAGGAATGTGTAAAAACAAGGGGACAAAAATGACTTTAGCTTATCCCCGTTTTCTGCAAATGGTTTTTGATGCTCAAAGATATTGTTCAAGGGATCACAATGATTTTTATAAGATCCCTGAACAAAAGAAGGCTATTTTTACCAAGATGAATTCACCACCTCATAGAGATCTACCTTTAACCCCAGCCATGCTTGCTGTTATTGCAGCAGCACAACCCCAACCAGACCCCCAACCTCATATTGACCCTCACCCACAACTTGAGCCTATCCCTAAACCTTTACCCTCACCTGACCAAATGCAAATAGACCAAAATCCCTTCGACGCTGACACATCTAATGTGGGCGTTGATATGCCTATCTCAACCGCTGACACCCAACCATCACAATCCCAAACACCCCTTAACCAACCCACATCTACACCGTCTTCTACACCATCTTCCACACCACCTGAATATAGGTTGATTAAACGCCAAAGGACTGCTGGAGTGTTCTCCTCTGGTGGTCCTAGCCATGTAGCAGAGAGAACCACCACCACAAGTGTGGCTGGTGACCTGGATGAGGCTGGGACTATTGGTTCTGGCTTAGCAGCTGGCCAAGGAAGTCCCACCATAATTAAGTCCTCATCCATGCCCAATGAACCTGACTTGGGAGGTCAAATTCCCATTTTGGAAGAGGGCAGCCTGGAACCAATGACGCTTTTAGAATTGACGGCTGTCTGCATTAGCTTGCAAAAGCAAAATGCAGACTTAGTACAAATTGTCAGTAATCAAGGCCTTGAACTCAAAGATTTGAGGGAGAGGATTGTTGTTTTGGAGAGTGCTCATTCAAGGGGAGGTATGGAGGAGTCTTCCAAAGGGGAGGAAGCTAGAAATCTGAGTGATAAGAGCAGTCAAGATGGTCAATCATTGGATGTTGCTGAAGCTCTTACTACTTTGAAGGAACAAACAGGTTTTGATACGTCCTTGATCTCTCCAACCAATTTAAATTTATCATTTACAGATATGTTGAGAGAAGTTACACAAGGCGCTGAGGGAAAATATTTGGGCGTTGACAAGACAAGTTTGGACGCTGACAGAAGTATTTTGAGCGCTGACAGAGGAAAATTGGGCGTTGACAGATCTGCATATGAAGGTGATGTATTCCAGTCATCATCTATCATCAAAGATGTTCCTACTCAGGTATTATCATCTACCTTACCAACAATTGAACCAACAGATAAGGGTAAGGGTAAGTTGGTAGAAGAAATTGTTCCAAAGAATGCAGCTCAGATTGAATTTGATAGAAGATTGGCTGAGCAAATGATGGAACAAGGTGAAAAGGAAAAGTCACCATTTGTTGTGACTTCTGAAGAAGAAAGTGATGGAGCTAGCTCAGATTCAAGTGTAATGATTGTTGAACCAGAAAGACTTGAGTATGGTGATGAGCTTGCTAGGGAAAAGCTGAGAGATTTAAAGTTGCAGATTGATTTTGATATGCCAGAGGTAGTTCAGATGTACAATTCTTGGGAAGAAAGCTGTATGGATAATCCAGACTTGACCATTTCAGATCAGATATGGGGTTTGGAAATTCTTCTTAGAGTTCAGAAGGATTGTAAGGTGATGTTGAAGTACAAGGCAAGCAACATTCTCTCTGAGTTGAAAAGGGATAGAAGGAAGCTCTACTTTATGTTGCTCAAATGTCATGGAGTTGGATGGACACATCAGAAGCTGAAGGCTTTGACATTTGATGAGCTGGAACATAGGGCTTATCCTATTTGGGTGAAAGTGCAGGAAGAAAACACTTTCAGACTTCTTTCAGATGAAAGAAAGGAGCAACTTGCAGAAGAGATGGCAATCAAGAAAGCTATGATAGTTCCTAGACCAGTAAAGAAGGGATTTATTCTTGAGTTTCCAAAAGATATGAATCAACTATATCTAAGTGAAGCAATCATTAGAAAGAGCCTCAAGCTCTCCCCATTAGAAGCTTCAGATATGGTGCATGTGTTACCACTAGATTCCAGGAATCCAATTGTAAGTTATGAGGAAGATGAATGTGGATTCTGGAAAATTGGAAGATTTGGCAAGGAGGTACACACTTTTACCACTCTCATATCTTTATTTGCAAGTTGTGATAGAGAAGACTTGGTAGACCTTTGGAGGTTGCTAGAGACCAAGTATGAGGCTGAAGCACCAACTTCAGCCAATGGAATAAAACTTTGGACCACATTCAAAAGAATGTGTGGGACAAAAGAAGAAGATCCTGAAATATGGAAGGATCTTGAAGATGACCTCAGTGGTCTTCAATGGAGGTTATATTCAGCTGCTGGTGTATATCATTTGAGTTCTACAAAGTTTGCTGAGTATTTACTTGTAGATGCTCAGTATTTCATATCCAAGGCTGTTTTGGAGAAGATGAAGGACACCCAGTTGGAGATAGACTATACAAGTGACGTGGCAAAGAATTTGATCAGATTTATTTATCATCAATATGACAAGGTTTGTCAGACTCCTCCAAGTTCTTAGTGTTTATTCAAAAACTTGATCATAAGAGTGGATATCAAGTTTAGGGGAGGATTGTTGGGAATAAATCTAGGCCAGAACACTTGAACGCTGACAAGAACAACTTAAGTGTTGACAAGAGCAAAGTGAGCGCTGACAGCATAAGCGTTGACAAGTTAAAGTCAAGCGTTGACAGATTGAAGACAAGCACTGATGGAAGATGTGAGCTACACGTTTATTATATTCTAGAATACTTCTAGTAAGGATAGAAACAACAATGTATTTTCTATGTTTATCTTTACCTAGAATAGTTGATTCGTAGCTTATTGTACAAGACTTCTTGTTCTATAAAAGAAGATCTTTTAGGTTAATGTTTAATATCAGTTTTCATAAGTTTGTTAAACCCTTTCATTGTAACCAAGTACGATTATTCTAATACAAGTGAAAGTTTGTTTAACATCATTGTGTTTTAGATCAAGTGTTAATTCCGCATAACACTTTGTTACTTTATTCATAAGCAAAGGTTTCTCTACGTGTAGTACTTGATCTAATCTCGTATACACAAAGCTTAATCGATCTAAGTTTGGGATCAACAACTAAAAGATAAAAACGGAGCGTACTCTAGTAGGGATGGCAACGGGGCGGGTTTGGGGCGGGGCGAGCATTCCCATCCCCAAACCCGATTACTAGAGTTATCCCCAAACCCGCCCCGATCCCCGTCGGGGATTTAATCGGGGTGCCCCGTCGGGGCGAGATGCTCGTACAAACCCGATTCGTACTAATCGGGGATCTTATCGGGTATTGTCTCGGGGTGCAATTCTCAACCAATGTCGCACCATTTTACATTTCTTAGTATTATTTTTAGAACATTAGCAATAACTTCAAAATTTTAAAATATATTAATATCAATTACAAACAAGGCTTATTAAGTTTTCAACGATAGTATTATACTTATGATAAATTACAAAAAATAAAGTTACAACTTAAAAAAATGACATTTAAGTAAGTTTTTTGCAATATTACATTCACAAAAAACTAACAATGTTGGAGATATATTTTTTTACTACATAAGAGTAACAAAATACTTCATACATATATATATTTGTATATGTCTATATATTAATCGGGTGGGGCGGGTCGGGGATGTTATTCCCCGCTTCCGCCCCAAACACGATTAAAAATCCCCGTTTAAGCCCCAAACCCGCCCCGTAACCCAATAAGCGTTCCCCGACCCGCCCCAATTATTTCGGGTTTCGGGTTTCCCCGTCGGGTTCGGGTTTTTTTGCCATCCCTATACTCTAGTGACGGTACCTTAAGTAGCTACGCGGTTCCTTAGCAATATGGAACCGCCGGGCTAGATAAGGTACCGCGCCCAGGTAGCCGTTATATATTTGTTATACTTTGTCTCCTTTAAATAGTGGGTCAAATCTCATTTTCCAAGCCTCTTGGACGTTTTTCTCAGCCCCCTTTCTATTTTCTATAGCATAATCATTAATAAATGATCACTTAAAGTGTTAAGGATGTTTACATATGATTATCCTCTTGATCCCCTCCTTTACCTTGTCCAATGAGAAGATCACTCACTCACTAGTGTTGTGATAAAGATGAATCTATGAGCTAGTCATATTCATCATGATACCCTTTTTGTTTTAGGTCAATCCATTGTATTTATGAATACTTGGACTATTTGTGTTCATCCAAGTTATTTGTGGATACTTGGATTTGTTGTGTACATCCATTGCATATGTGTTTGCTTGGATTTGTGTTGTGTAAATCCAAGCTACATGTGTGTACTTGGATAAGTCTAGTTGAGTTGTAATAGATTTGATTAGTAGTTCTCACTAAACTATAAAGTGATGTGGTTGTGTCTTGTGAGTTCTCACTAAACTTGAAAGTGATTAGTAGTTGTGTTGTGTGAAGTTCTCACTTAGCTTCAAAGTGAAGAGTCGTGAAGATTGGTTCTAGCTTTGGATTAGAACTCGACATCTAGCCTTGTGTCGTTAAATGGTGAAGTAGGCAACGTCGTGAAGATTGGTTCTACCTTAAGATTAGAACTCGACATCTAGCCTTGTGTCGTTAAATTGTAAAGTAGGTAACGTTGTGTAGATTGGTCCTAGCTAAAGATTAGGTCTCTACATTTAGCTTAGTGTCAGAAAATAATGTAAGCAACGATGTAAGGTTTTCTCCGCCGAGAAGGGAGCTTGTGGATATAGTGGAAATCTCGAGTAGGTGTACTCGAGGAGTGGAGTAGAAACGAGGATAGAGCCTCGTTGTCGAACCACTATAAATCTTGGTGTCTTCCCACTAGGTTGTCTCCTTCCTTACTCTTTACTTATTTCATTATCATTACACTTACCTATTATCTTTGCTAGTGCATTTGAATTGAACCTAATCATTATGCAACTTAGCTTCAAGCAAAAGATAGTTTTGATACAAACCAAATTGAAAGTAATTTTAATTTGGTTGCCAATCGAAAAGAAACCCCCCCCCCCCCCTTCTAGTTTCTACAGATAAGATGATCGCATCAAAGGCCGCCCTTGGGGAAATCCAGCACCCCTTCCTAGACGAGCTAGAGTCGCTGAAGGATGCTCCCAATGAGGTAATAATGTCCAAGCTCACCGCCAACCCCATCCAACTGACCCTGCCCACCTACGACTCTGTTTCAAAGGTGATGAAAGGTGAGAAGCTGTTAGCCGAGGCGTTGGATGCGAACATGATCAGGGCACAGGATGGAAAAGATGCTCGCGGGGAGGTCCTCCGCACCTTGATTGAAGAAGGGAAGAAAGAGATAGGGGAGTTCCTACCTCCTTTGTAATTTACATTGTAAACATTTGTACGATTTATTCGTCTGTGTATGTACACGGCTATAACTGACATTATTGTGACAACTTGTTATATTTAATTAAGTCCGTGATGACCTATTTTGTGTTTTGAATTTGAAACTTTGTTTATTTCCTTTTGATATCATGTACCTACATTGCATGACATGTCACGTCTTACCCAGAATAAAACCAAGTCTATAATTTACTATACGTGCGGCGTGCGTCTTTACCATGCAAAGCACTACGTGGGTGCGGCATATGGAAACTTATTACAACGTCTTGTAAATAAGGTGTCTAGTAAGGATTCATGATCCGCGTCACTAGGGTTGCATCCCTCTTATGCGACAAGTTGAATTATTAGGTTCACTTAATCCTCTTACCCCGCCTGGAGGCAATGGTACATGTACGGTTTTGAATGAATGCATATGAATAAGAAATAGCACATTATAGTAATAACAACTAAATCTGTACGATAATAAATTAAAAGATAAGACAATAATTTGCACAAGAACGAGCTGTGGAGCTAGCTAGGCACCACGACATTTTATTAGAACGTTTACGATTTTGTTTTGACAAGAATTTGAAATCCTAAAAAACAAAGAGAACCTCGAAAGCATGAAAAACAAAACAAAAGAGAATACATGGATCTTCATTGAAGCCAACTACAGCGAAGTGTCCATGCGGAAGCCGTAGCCTTTCAAAGATAGCATCTTTTAAGATTGCAGATATACCATGTGCGTTCCAGGTCGCGGCCATCCATGTCACGCACCTTGTACGCGCCCCGTCCTAAGGCTTCCATAACCTCATACGACCCTTCCCACTTGGGGCCCAACTTTCTTGTATTCTCCGCTCGACTTGCCTCGTTAGCACGATAAACAAAATCTCCAGGTCGAAAGGAAACACCTTTAACTTTGGCGTCGTAATAAGCCTTCATCCATGCCTTGGACTTGGCCTCATTGATAGCCGCTATTTCTCTTTTTTCCTCCAACAAGTCCAGATTAATCCGGAGTTGCTCGTCGTTCGTGACAACATTAACCTCCGTTGTGCGGATGGTCGGCATTCTAATTTCTGCTGGTATAACAACTTCAGTCCCGTAGGCCAGCGCAAATGGAGTGTCCCCATTGGCTGTTTTAATCATAGTCCTATGTGCCATAGAACATGTGGCAGCTCATCTACCCATTTGGCACTTCGTTCATCCAAGCGTGCCTTGATGTCTTCACCTAAGCTTCTGTTTGCTCGTTCCACAAGACCATTTGTCTTCGGGTGTTTAACAGATGCGAAGCGCCGCGTGATATTCAATGTTGTGCACCGGTCCTTGAATGGATTATCCGCGAACTACTTCCCATTGTCCGAGATGATTTCTCCTGGCAGGCCAAAGCGGCACACGATGTTTTCCCAAACAAACTTTTTAACCTGCTTGCCCGTAATGGATTTAACCGCTTTAGCCTCTATCCACCGTGTAAAGTAGTCCATTGCGACGATCAAGAACTTAACTCCACCTGCAGCCACGGGAAAGGGTCCTGCAATGTCAATTCCCCACTTATAGAATGGCCATTGGGACGTGATTGGTGTCAGTTCCTACTGTGGATGTCGTGGTACTGGTCTGTGCACTTGGCAATCATTGCATTTATGAATCATGTCGCGTGCATCCCTATGCATAGTAGGCCAATAATATCTTGTGCGTAGAGCTCGCGCCACTACAGATCGGGGACCTGCGTGCATTTCGCATGACCCTTCGTGTATCTCACTGATCATATAAGTAGCCTGGCGAGGCCCAAACACCACAACCACGGCTGTAAGAAAGAGCGCTTGTAAAGAATACCTTCTCAAAGCTCAAAGTGCTGTGACTTCCTTTTGATACGCCGTGCCGCCTTTTCCTCATCCGGAAGGGTTTCGTCAGTTAAATAGCTGATGATCGGGGTCATCCATGTAGGTCCATCTTCCTCAACTATAGCTGTGACTTCCCCTTCCGTTATAGACTTTTCCTTTAGTATTTCTACCAGGACTTGCTTGGATAAACGGGCGAAACTTGTAGACGCAATCTTGCTAAGAGCATCCGCCTTCTTGTTTTCACCTCTTGGTACTTGTTTGATAGAAAACTTGCTGAAAGTAGCGATGAGTGACTTGACTTTTTCCAAGTATCGGACCATGTTATCCTCCTTGGCTATGTAGCCTCCTAGTATATGGTTCGCGACAAGCCGCGAGTCCACGTAAGCCTCAAGGTTGTGGACCCCCATTCTAGCGGTGATTTTTAAACCCGCAATCAACGCTTCATATTCTGCCTCATTATTAGTGGCTGTGAATTCAAAGCGTAGGGCGTATGTAAACTCTATTCCTTCCGGATTCGTAAGGATGATACCAGCTCCTGATCCGTCCGTGCACGAGGATCCGTCAGTGAATAATACCCATGGTTCTGCTGGAGCCTCCTCTCGTTGTGTTACCTGTCTGTCCTCATCTGGCTTCTCAATCAAGAAATCTGCCAAGATTTGGCCTTTGACCGTGGTCCTTGGTCTATAGGAGATGTTATGCTCTCCTAGCAGGATGCTCCACTTTTGTAGTCTGCCGGCCACGTCTGGTTTTGAGATGATTTGTTTTATTGGTTGATCAGTAATAACCGCAATTGGGTGCGCCTGAAAGTACCAGCGTAGCCGTTTTATGGCGAATACTAATGCTAAAACTAGTTTCTCCATAGAAGAATAATTCAACTCCGGACCTTGTAGTGTTCTACTTATGAAGTAGACCGGAGTCTGGACTGTGTTCCTATCCGTCATAAGTACTGCACTTATTGGTCCATGTGTAGCTGACAGATACATGATGAGCTATTCCTTGGGCCGGGGGGCCACTAGCATGGGAAGAGCTGCGAGGTTCTGCTTGAGCTGACTAAAAGCTTCCTCAGCTTCCTTTTTCCAACGGAAATCTCCCTTCTTGATGCACTTCTTGAGTGTTTTGAATAGGGGAAGTGACTTTTCCGCGGACTTTGACAAGAACCTGTTTAGCCCGGCCAGCTTTCCATTTAATGATTGCACCTCTTTCCGTGCCTGAGGTGATTGTAACTGTATTACCGCGTCTGTCTTTTCCGGGCAAGGTTTGATCCCGTTTGGATCGATCATGTATCCAAGGAACATCCCTTCAGTTGCCCCAAACGTGCATTTTTTTTATTCAGTTTCATATTAATTCTCCTCAATGTATCAAACGTCTCTTGGACGTCGCGGAGAAGTGCCTCCTCCGTATGACTTTTTATGACCATATCGTCAAAGTAGACCTCAAGGTTGCGGCCTATCTGTGAGTCGAAAGCTTTATCAACGAGTCGTTGATATGTTGCCCCGGCGTTCTTTAGTCTGAATGGCATTTTTGTATAACAGTATACGCCTTGGCTGGTATGAAACGCCGTCTTCTCCGCATCCTCTTCCGCCATCTGGATCTGGTGATACCCTTTGTATGCGTCTAAGAAGCACTTGAAGGGATACCCACATAGGGATTCCACCTTCCAGTCAATCTCTGGTAACGGATAGCAGTCCCGTGGACAGGCTTTGTTTAGGTCTGTGAAGTACACACACATGCGACAGCTCCCATCATGCTTCTTGACCATGACTGGGTTGGATAACCACTCATGGTAGTATACCTCGCGCATAATTCCTGCATCCACTAATTTTCGTACTTCGTCCAGTATAACCTGGCTGCGTTCTGGTGCTTGACCACGCTTCTTTTGCTTAACGTAAGGATATCCTTGGTGAATTTGAAGTTTATGTTCTGCTACCGCACGCGGCACACCCGTCATATGCTTGGGCTCCCATGCGAATACATCCAAATTTGCTTTTAGAAGAGAGCACATGGCCCTCTTGCCGCTATCCGAGAGCGTTCCTCCTATGGACACCTCCTGTTCCGGATAACCGGGATGGATTGCCACCTTCCAGTTGGGGGGTGGTGATCCCTCCTTGGCGGGGACCGGTAGGACTGGTGTTGCCACGGCATGACATTCGGATGCTGGTATGATTGAGTTATAGATGGTGACAATTCCTCCTTCAACATGGAATTTGATCATTCCGTGAGCTGTGGAGGGTACTGCCCGTATGGCCAAGATGCCTGGTCTTCCAATGATCCCATTTTATGGAGAGTGTGAGCGTATCACCATGAAGTTCATCCACGCCGTGGTGGAATGCTCTTCATTCCCAATGGTTACTAACAAACGCAGCTATCCTATTGGCCAGATGGTGTCTCCACTAAAGCCAATGAGCAGCGACGTGGCCGGTACTAATTGGTTTCTTATGTCTGGTCGTAGCTGTACGAAACAGTGTTCGTACAGTACTTCCGCCGATGACCCCCCATCCACATACATACGGCGAACATTGTGTGTTCCAATGCGTATCTCAATCGTGAGAGGTGCATCGGCCACGTTGCTTGAATGAGATTTCTCTGCCGCGTGAAAAATTTTGACTGATTTTCTGCTTTGTGCGGTGCTGCCAGGATTGGATCATGTACATAGTCGAAGGTTTGTCCTTTTGGGGATCCTTCTTGTCGTGCTTCTTATTATCCTTTCCGTCCTTCCAATCCTTGACCAAGTGTTTGAGTTTGCCTGACTTGATCAGTGACTCAATGTGCTTCTTGAGTTAAACACATTCCTCCGTGCTTTGACCCTTGTCATTGTGGAATTCGCAAACGCGATTCCCTTGCCGACGGTCCACTGGAGTCATCATTGGGGGAGGTCTCGGGAAGTTGGATCCTTCTGTCAGCAAGATCTCCCGGTAAGACATCTTTAGAGGGGTAAATTTGTCCTCCGACCGTCCTCCTTTGTTTTGGCTCTTGTAGTCCGAGCTCCTTCCACTGCCCTGGTTGCTTTGACCACCCGACTGTCTTCTAGACTGGTCGTTTGATCGATAGTTGTTTCCTTTTGAAGGATAGGCCGCGGCTACCGCGGTTTCTCCTTCTATAAAGTTCCTGACCCTTACCATAAGGTCGTCATACTTCTCCGGTCGTTTGTCATTGAGACATCTAATTAATTCCCTGTCTGTTATGGCATGCATATAATCAGACTTTTTTAGAAGTTCCGGCATTTTCTTTGTGCGCGTGCACTCGTCATTGAAGCGTTCGGTGAAGGCCTCCGTAGACTCCCCAGGCCGTTGCTTGACGGTTTCCAACGAGACCGGGTCCCTATTATACTTCTTTCGCTGAGTATAATTGTTTTTGTAACACCCCACTTGGATAAGTGGACCGTTACGTGTATTTATGGCGTGTCATCAAAGCATAAGGTAAATGTCCTAAAACATTAACTGACCAAAAAGGAAATATCGGAATCAAACATCGGTAATCCAAACATAAGCTCAAAACATGAAAAGTAAAATACTGAAGGAAAGGACTAAACAATGTCCAAATAAGCAGAATAATGTAAGGAGTGCATAAGGTAAGAAGTCTGGATAGCTTCCATTCAATACACATGCTCTCAGAATCCTAAGAGCGTCCTGGTGTACCTGTCGTTAGAACATGAAAGAACTACGGCTGAGCATAACGCTCAGTGAACGGATATAAAGCATGATAAGGAATTACTGAAATGAAACAGATGATAAAATACTGGAGCTGTAAGACTGATAAGTAAAGTTGCAGCGGAAATCTGTATATAATCTGTAAAGTCTGATTTATAAATAATAAAGTTGAACTGCTATCTGTTAAATATGAAAACATGCATTTACTGTATTTTAATTGCCAGAGCTTATATAGGTCATGTGCTGTAACAACGTTGCATGAATAACTGGAGGGGTGACCTCGTCATGCTGTAGAGGGGTGACCTCTAAATAACTGTAGAGGGGTGACCTCTAAATACTGTGCTGGGTGGAGGGATCAGCTCCAATGTGAAGGATGTAGAGCACACACTACATTCACCCTGATAACTTGTAAACTGATAAGCCTAGGATGCATCCATACGCCCCACTAAACATACTGATAAAATGGCCAACTGAACATGAGTGGGACGATGCAGGATATCACTCTCCTGCATGTGAGTCACGACACCGGTGCCTCTAGTGTCATGGTTACGGTACCTCCGTAACTAGTACATAAACTGGTCATGCTTGTATATAAGGCTCAGGCAATTTAAATTAATTATAAAACTGATTTCTGATATTTCTTATAACATATAAATAGGGAAAACAATTGGCTGCAGACGGGAAATCCTAATCATGCATAGAAAAGAAGTCCTTACTAAAAGGACGGAAAATCCGTACGATAAATCAAAACGAAAGAGACAAATAATAATAGAGATATAAGAATATCCGTACCTTAATGAATCACGACATTACTCGAGCTTTATATAATTATTTCCTCGCCAAATAACTACATACATAACGAATATACCACATCAACAATGCTTCTAACTGACTATTGGTTCTTGCACTTCAAAATATTATAAGTCCATTATTAATCCTAGTATTGTTATCTTCATTGCTAAATATCACATACAAGTAGTACAGAACCATGTACATAGTTAGTATACCTATTTTGCATGTTGGATCTTCTACCAGTTATCTATATTACCCCATCTTTTATTTGACAAAGCTTATACGAACTACATTTCATACATAGGAATTAGCTACGTAAACATGATAAAACCAATATACTCCGATTCGATTTATTCCAACTGTTCTAATAGCGGACCTTGTTTCCTTTCTTTTTTTTCCGACGTAACCGCATCTCGAACCAATTATTGTTTTTGAAGTACAGTTTAAAGATCCCAAAAAAATGACTCATTGTCATATAAGTAACAAGGATTAATTATCAACTAGGTTTCTGATTAGCTGATGACAACATTTCTTATAGTAGTTTTTCTATTTATGTTGTCTAACATGATTAACAATGATGATATATATCTATATCTAAATGTGAAAGTGGTTATTAAAAGGTATATACCTCAGTTGCAACCGGTTGAGATTAATTTCGCACACAAGCTCGAATATGAACACTAGATCGGATGAAGCATGACTACCCGCTAACGATCGATAACATTTTACCTTAACATGAACCGGTTGATTCCTCAGCGAGTACACTGCCGACTAGAACAACCCGGATGCAAAACATGCATGAACTCAATAAACACTCGGATTCTATATGTTATTTGCTTCGATAGTATTTTTTTTTGTCTCGCTATATGTTTAATAAGGAATGATATATACATGGACATGTAATCACATTTCAAAATAACCAAACTTGTAGCATAAGAATTCTGACCAAGCATTGTTAGTGTTTTAAATATAAATAAAAACTTCTATGCATTAATGGAGATTCTCGTTATTAAGAGAATGATTTAGTTGTTGACTCAGTATTAAACGGACAACGTAAATATTGAATGTTAGCCAATCCATCCGAATTTTATAGAGTTATTCATATTTATTTTAAGAATGATATCAATATTCGTTCTTATCTAATAATATAACTCATTCATTCGTATATACTAATAGTATTATGACTATACTTTTTTATTTTATTTTTTTATTTTTTTTTTGTTACTGTTTGACCAAAAGTGGGGGTAAAACTCTTGTCATGTATTTATTTATTTTAATGAAAATAAATACGTAAATAATACTGAATAATTATTTTCTAAATTATTTTCTGAATAATTAATTACGTCACGATCTTAATTAAAACTGAGACTGTGTGAATTTAATATTCGTGAATTTTAAACATTGCGTACGTGTTCGTATATTAATCCTCGTGAATATATTCTGACGTGAATTATTTATTTCCTGAATAAATAATAATTTCGTAATACTGTTATTTATTATCTGAATAAATAATTACGTAACGTTTAAATTAAATCTGTGATTGTCCGTAATTAATGTTCGAGGACTTTTAAAGCGGGTTTTACAATTCTTCCCCTCTAAAAAAATAATTCGTCCTCGAATTAAGGATGCGATAATGCTGCGGTTTTGCAATTCTCCCTCTCTAAAAGGATAATCCGTCCTCGGATTAAAGGTAATTTAAGCTGGTGAAGTTATGAAAGCTGAAAGGACACATAGGCTGAAAGAATCATGAAAGCTGAAAAGACATATAAGCTGAAGGATAATTCACCCCTCGAATAAAGACATAATGTTGCTGAAAGGTATATACATGACCTGACTGAAGTGAACATGGAACGTGACATGGCTGAAGAGGACATGGTACGTAACATGACTAAAAGGACTTAACTAAATTTATTGAAGGAAAAGGATGAGAGATCCGGATGGACTCCTCTGTTCCGAGGGGCCTCCCGCTCGATATGGCTCCTTCAAAGGTCTAAACACAATGAAAATTTTGGTCCTAATGACCCTATCCTGACGATGCTGAATAGTTTCTGGTTCCATACTTGGGATGGATTTTCTGAATTTGATCGAATGAATAAAATATAACACGTAGGATACATGAAACGATACGTATAATTATTCTGAAAATATAACATTTATCTCTGAGCATGTTGCTGAAAATATGTAGGGATAAACTACGTGAACAATTGTGAACGTGCTACATGAGAAATTATGAACGTGGTTCGCGATTATATGAGGAACGTTGAGCATGAAGTATATCGTGAATGTGATACGTGAAACATACTGTGAGCGTGATACTAGAACATATCATGAACGTATGCTGACTGAGGAAAAATGCCAAACGATACAGCCTGATACGTGAAACATCTGCCTGGTTATGGAATAGTTGTGCCATACTTAGGTCTGGTTTCTCAAGCTGTCTGTAACCGTATTCGATAATAACCTGTGAAACGTGTATCGCGAGATAGAACACGAACCTGAACGTGGACAATGTTATGACCGCTAACGTGAACTTAAATCATGAGATAGCACAAAACATGAACTGAAACAACATCTTACTGTGTATGAAACTTAAACGTGAAAGTGAAAATAAACGTAAACGTAAGTGAACGTAAACATACATGTCATCGTGAACATGAATTCTGTCTGATATGATGGTCTGTGGAATGCCTTGAAATCGTACGATTGAGTTCTAGTGAGAATTGTCAGCAATTTCTGTGGTATTAGTCAATTGAGTTCTAGAAAAGTTTGTACTTCGTTCACAGGTGTCGGTCGGGACCATCAGGTGATGGCCTTCACCTTCGTAGGATTGTCTGAAATTCTTTCTGCTAAAACATGGTGGCTCAGAAATGCCACCTTGTTCATCTGGAACTCACATTTAGAAAGCTGCGTATATAATTTTCTCCTATCGGAATATCTGTAGGGTCGTGAGAAGGTGAATCTCGTGTTCTTCTCTAAAATTTAACAGCTCAGAATGTTCTCAATGAAACTACTGACGATTTTGTCTGAGGATTCATGGAAAGTTTGATTTACAAATTGCGTAAAATAGCTGGAGTATCTGGGAGCTCAGAATTATAAGCTAAAATTTTTGAGAGACCATAACGTGTGTAAAAACAGTATTGGAACACCATGTTCTTTCTCTCCCCACTGATGATAGCATGATCGTGAATTGTTCTGGAAAAATGTTTAAGACATCATAGCAGATCAGATAAACCTGCTATACGTGGAGTGAATACTGATTATAAATGGTGATCTTGTCAAATTTTTGGTGGTCGATACATGATCTCTTGTTACCGGCCTTCTTCCTGATGGACAGAAAATAGTGTACCTCCTGTGGTGCGCTAGGGCGAATAAAGCCCCGTTCCAGTAACTTTTGTAGCAATTTATGCAACTCTTTTAACTCAGTTGAAGCCCTGGAATAAAGAGTTATGGAAATAGTTTATGTCCTTGAGACAAGCTCGATATTAAACTCTGTCTCGTGGTTAGGAAGGAATTTTTGGAAAACCTTCTGGAATGATATCTGGAAACTTTGGGATGAACTGCTGATCATGAATTTAAAGAATTTTAGAAGTCGCATCATGAATGGTGATTAGAAATCTTCGCAGCTACAAGATAATGATTCACGTACTTGTAAAGCTGAAACAATTTATACTGATTTTTCTGGCAAAATGTAATGAACAAATCGAGAATTAGTAAGACGAATCTCGTTTTCAACTGGAAGAAATGTCTCTATAAATATGGTGATACTGTGGAGTCTTTTCTGGCTGGAAGGTAGGTAATACATGATTTAAGAATAAGCTGACATAGGAATACGTGAAGTAAGCGTAGCAACTTTTACTGATTGTGTTCATCTGTAACCTCACAGAATGAACACTGCGTGTCTAACGTGAATAATACTCCGGTGGTGATAACTGAATTGTAATGGTCTGATTTATGCGTGGCATAACAGAACGAGTATACCCCTTTGGAGGGTACCCTGAATTTCTGAGGACCTGGTTTAGAAGGCATACTGGTGTTATGAATCTGACTCGTACTTTGAGAAGATAAATATATGACGTGTACTATGACTGGTGTCCTAATATGTGTCTTCGGAAATGATAGTTGAGACCTGTGTCTCGACTGTTTTCTGGACAAGTATTTTAACGGGCGAGTCTGAATAAGGTTTAGAATTTCTGGTAACTGCTAGGGTTGGAGAACCAGCTAGACTACTGACTTATGTATTTCTGCGCACGTCCGTTCCGGATTACCGATTGTTACTGAGTGATTATTTTTAAGCACGGTGGTTGTCATTACCGCCTTGTCTGTCAGTTTCGAGACGGTCATTATCATGCACGTGATTTATGTAACTATTTCTGCTGAGTGACCGGATGGGTACCGGTTCTCACTATTCTGACTGGAAGATTAGCCGAGTGACGTGTGACATCTAACTTAGGAAGTAAGGCATGGAATGGGGTGGTAGCGTCTGATGGTTGAATTATATTATTGTCTGGAATTTCGGATCTATAGATTTCGTCCTTGCTCTGAAGAGTCTTCATAATATAAACAGCATCAGCATCTTGTAGAATCTCCAACGTATCAGCAACATCAACATTTGTGAGGTCTTCAAAGTGTTAGCAGCATCAGCATCTGGTTAAATCTTCAACTCACGAGTAGCATCAGCACCTGGTAGAATATCGACAAGTGGAAACGCCTGAGATGATTGAGGATCGATTAGAAATCTCCATGTAGTAGGGTATCTGGAGTACACCTGGATTAATGTACAAGAAGTACAAAACGAATACTACACATGGAGCATATCTGAGACACTGTACGTGGAGTACACATGTAATAATGTACATGGAGTATAACTGAGACACCGTACATGGAGTACATATGGAATACTGGACATGACACTGGTGGAAATTTTTATAGGATGATCGATACTAGTGTCAATTGTCTGGCATGATCAAAGAAATGAATTGATTTACATGGTAGTAAACTTACTGAAATGAGTAACATGATAACCTGGTAATTCCTGCGTAGACTTAATGTTGGGCGTATAGGGGCTCAAGAGTATGATTAAACGGAGTTTCAACAATGGTCAGCATAAAGACATGACCGATGGGACCACACATGATTTATCATGAAACGGGATTTTACTGAAATCCTTTTGTGTCTTAGTATGAAAACATTATCACTCTGCTGAAAATAAAACCCTCGTAAGGAGACATGAAACCAAATCAGCGTGAAAACGACATCAACTTGAGATCGTGTAAACTGGATTGTTACAAAGAACATAAGAGTATGATCAACTGAGGTTTAACAACAACTGGTGTGGATGGCTATAATTCAATCCACAGAATTCAAAGAAGAAAACATGTGACTAAGTATGGGCGTTTCTGGTTCGATCCATACTTGTCAAAATTTCATGAGAATTGTCATGTATAGAAGTTTACAATCTAGGACTAAATATGGATGGCTGTAGTCCAATCCATACTTGTCAAAATTTCTAAAATGTCATGATATGACAAAGGTGAAAAACTACGGATCGGTTCACAAAACAACATTCGACTGTAAAGCATGCAAATTTGATCTGAACATTGGTGAATGTATATGGGTTGGTTCACTAAGTAATATTCGACTGAAAACATGAATCTGACCTGAGTAAGGATAAACGCCTATGGGTCGGTTTACCAATACAAAATCTGAACGGCAAGGGTGAACGCCTATGGGTCGGTTCACCAAACAAAATTCGTAGAAAAGTACATGCGACTAAATATGGCTAGTCCTATACCAACCTTTTACTTAGTCAAAATTTTAAGAAAACTGAATGATACATGAAGAAAACTGACTGATAAATGCATGAGAAACATGAAAGATAACAACGCCAATATCTAGGAAGTTCCTGGTGACTACCCACTAGTCACAGGTCACGTTTTAGAGCCTACAGGTCGAACCTATATCTCTGATACCATAATTGTAACACCCCACTTGGATAAGTGGACCGTTACGTGTATTTATGGCGTGTCATCAAAGCATAAGGTAAATGTCCTAAAACATTAACTGACCAAAAAGGAAATATCGGAATCAAACATCGGTAATCCAAACATAAGCTCAAAACATGAAAAGTAAAATACTGAAGGAAAGGACTAAACAATGTCCAAATAAGCAGAATAATGTAAGGAGTGCATAAGGTAAGAAGTCTGGATAGCTTCCATTCAATACACATGCTCTCAGAATCCTAAGAGCGTCCTGGTGTACCTGCCGTTAGAACATGAAAGAACTACGGCTGAGCATAACGCTCAGTGAACGGATATAAAGCATGATAAGGAATTACTGAAATGAAACAGATGATAAAATACTGGAGCTGTAAGACTGATAAGTAAAGTTGCAGCGAAAATCTGTATATAATTTGTAAAGTCTGATTTATAAATAATAAAGTTGAACTGCTATCTGTTAAATATGAAAACATGCATTTACTGTATTTTAATTGGCAGAGCTTATATAGGTCATGTGCTGTAACAACGTTGCATGAATAACTGGAGGGGTGACCTCGTCATGCTGTAGAGGGGTGACCTCTAAATAACTGTAGAGGGGTGACCTCTAAATACTGTGCTGTGTGGAGGGATCAGCTCCAATGTGAAGGATGTAGAGCACACACCACATTCACCCTGATAACTTGTAAACTGATAAGCCTAGGATGCATCCATACGCCCCACTAAACATACTGATAAAATGGCCAAACTGAACATGAGTGGGACGATGCAGGATATCACTCTCCTGCATGTGAGTCACGACACCGGTGCCTCTAGTGTCATGGTTACGGTACCTCCATAACTAGTACATAAACTGGTCATGCTTGTATATAAGGCTCAGGCAATTTAACTTAATTATAAAACTGATTTCTGATATTTCTTATAACATATAAATAGGGAAAACAATTGGCTGCAGACGGGAAATCCTAATCATGCATAGAAAGGAAGTCCTTACTAAAAGGACGGAAAATCCGTACGATAAATCAAAACGAAAGAGACAAATAATAATAGAGATATAAGAATATCCGTACCTTAATGAATCACGACATTACTCGAGCTTTATATAATTATTTCCTCGCCAAATAACTACATACATAACGAATATACCACATCAACAATGCTTCTAACTGACTATTGGTTCTTGCACTTCAAAATATTATAAGTCCATTATTAATCCTAGTATTGTTATCTTCATTGCTAAATATCACATACAAGTAGTACAGAACCATGTACATAGTTAGTATACCTATTTTGCATGTTGGATCTTCTACCAGTTATCTATATTACCCCATCTTTTATTTGACAAAGCTTATACGAACTATATTTCATACATAGGAATTAGCTACGTAAACATGATAAAACCAATATACTCCGATTCGATTTATTCCAACTGTTCTAATAGCGGACCTTGTTTCCTTTCTTTTTTTTCCGACGTAACCGCATCTCGAACCAATTATTGTTTTTGAAGTACAATTTAAAGATCCCAAAAAAAATGACTCATTGTCATATAAGTAACAAGGATTAATTATCAACTAGGTTTCTGATTAGCTGATGACAACATTTCTTATAGTAGTTTTTCTATTTATGTTGTCTAACATGATTAACAATGATGATATATATCTATATCTAAATATGAAAGTGGTTATTAAAAGGTATATACCTCAGTTGCAACCGGTTGAGATTAATTTCGCACACAAGCTCGAATATGAACACTAGATCGGATGAAGCATGACTACCCGCTAACGATCGATAACATTTTACCTTAACATGAACCGGTTGATTCCTCAGCGAGTACACTGCCGACTAGAACAACCCGGATGCAAAACATGCATGAACTCAATAAACACTCGGATTCTATATGTTATTTGCTTCGATAGTATTTTTTTTGTCTCGCTATATGTTTGATAAGGAATGATATATACATGGACATGTAATCACATTTCAAAATAACCAAACTTGTAGCATAAGAATTCTGACCAAGCATTGTTAGTGTTTTAAATGTAAATAAAATCTTCTATGCATTAATGGAGATTCTCGTTATTAAGAGAATGATTTAGTTGTTGACTCAGTATTAAACGGACAACGTAAATATTGAATGTTAGCCAATCCATCCGAATTTTATAGAGTTATTCATATTTATTTTAAGAATGATATCAATATTCGTTCTTATCTAATAATATAACTCATTCATTCGTATATACTAATAGTATTATGACTATACTTTTTTATTTTATTTTTTTATTTTTTTTTTGTTACTGTTTGACCAAAAGTGGGGGGTAAAACTCTTGTCATGTATTTATTTATTTTAATGAAAATAAATACGTAAATAATACTGAATAATTATTTTCTAAATTATTTTCTGAATAATTAATTACGTCACGATCTTAATTAAAACTGAGACTGTGTGAATTTAATATTCGTGAATTTTAAACATTGCGTACGTGTTCGTATATTAATCCTCGTGAGTATATTCTGACGTGAATTATTTATTTCCTGAATAAATAATAATTTCGTAATACTGTTATTTATTATCTGAATAAATAATTACGTAACGTTTAAATTAAATCTGTGATTGTCCGTAATTAATGTTCGAGGACTTTTAAAGCGGGTTTTACAGTTTTTGAACGCAGTACGCAGTTCAGTGAAGTTGTCAATGCTTCGGGGAGGAAGTCCCTCAAACCAATCACGAGCATTACCGATCAAGGTTGAATTGAACATCTGGCACCATATAGGCATGGGCCATCATTCAATTTTCGCATGCGTGTCAAATATATTTAGGTGATCATCCAGATCACCAGACCCATCATAAGTCTTGACGCACGCCGGCATGCGACGCTTTTTGTCCTCGGAGTAATTTCGTATGCGGAGAGTAAAAGGATCCTCCCTGGGACCGCACCATGGACGGGTAAGATTAGGATCACACCATGGGCGGGAGAGATCTTCCGCTTCCGCCTCACGGTAATAAGGGCCACCGTAGTACTCTTCATGGTCTGGCGGCGGTGGAGGAGTACGCCTAGGTCGGCGACGCTTAGGTGTATGGTCATCCGAATCATCTCCTGATGGACCAGGGGAAGGGGGTGGTGCCCCACCTTTTGGTAAAGGATCCTCTCTATAAGAAGAGCTAGGAGCCTTCTTCCAGGTATTCATCCTGTCCCACACGCTTGTGCGGCGATTAGTTCTGGTTAACTCCAAATCTGGTTGTTCGGCTGAATCATCAGACCTATCTCCGTCTTCACGGGATTGTGGTAGTTCCTGCATGACACGATCCCCTATACGTTCGAACACATTCCTAGGTTGAGGGGTTTCCTCAAAGAGGTTTCGTTTCTGGGGTCGTGCCCTCCTCTTCTTTTGAGTCTGATGAGAGGTGTCGGATACGTCCCTACCAAAGTTGAGCCTGGATTGGAGGTTCCTTCCTAGGCTTAACCGGGACGCGATTCCTGGGACGATCCTCTCGAAGTTCTGCGTGAGAACTCGAGCGAGGTCTTCCTCACTAAGTGGTTCGACTTCCACTTCTTCCTCAGTCGATGGTCTGCGCGGCTCCTTGTTAGGGGGGTTAGGCGCGCTCCCTGGATCAGGGTTATCCAAGGTCGAGGTAGGTGGAGGGGTGATAGCGAATGTGCTTGTCCCACCCGTGGACTGAAAAACACTTCGGTTATTCGGTCCGCCTGTTTGGTTACTAGGGGGATCGGTTGGGAATGAGTATCTCGTCCCCTGTGGACTTCCGGTTCGCAAGATTCGTGTTCCTGGGGTTTCCTTGCTGGTTTCCTTTCGTCATTGAAAGAGATCGAGATGAGGTTTGCTCTAGCTTAGTGTATGGGTCCCACGGATGGCGCCAACTTGTTGATACACAAGTTGGATGATCCTTGTTAGACCCGAATTAGGCTTAATTCGGGTTGGCTGGGGTCCAGCTCCTGCACCAAGTGAAATATCTGGTGGGGATCCTACACACTAAAACAACACGCGTTAGACTTACCGTGGGAATGTATCCCACGATTAGACTCTGGCGTGAGAGTAATTAATCGGATAGGGTTTTAAGAATCGGATGAGTTGTGAGTGTGTAGAATGTAATACCTTTGTGGAACCCTTGGGGGTTCCCTATATAGGCAGTGAAACCTTAATGGGCTGTCACTGATGCTTCGGCCCCAATGAAAGGATAAGTACCAGAATTAGATTGATTGTTATCTTCTAATTATGGTGAGTGAATATCCTCTTCTTTGGGGTAAATCCTAATCATAGTAAGAGTATGATTCTGTCTAACCCTGTACCGGCCATGCCGGGCCGTGGGTCGCATACGTGTATGCGGCTACTATTTATTCGAAGCCCATAAGCCTTAAATGATATTAATCCAACCCATTAGTAATTGGCCGGATTCGGGTAGTACCCGTGGGCCTGGTTCATGACCCGGCTGGGGACTATACGTCATCAAAAGTATAATTTATTAAAATTATCAAGATCTCAGAATTTACGTATAAAGAATACAAGAAAACGTAACATGTTAGAAAATTCAAGAAACATGAATAAAAGAATAAAATAATACCGGGAAAGTATGAGTTCTCACATTAATTGAATTTGATGTGACAATTTTATATCATCGCTATCCTGAAGAGAGAAATGTGCATTTCCTGAACTTAATTGACTCTGGCGCGTCTTCGAAAGAAGAAAAATGCATTTTCGGGACTTAATTGACTCTGGTGTTACGGTTTGACTTCATGATCGATGTAGAAACTAGAAGGGAGTGTTGAATAGTTTCTAAAATTTTACTTGTTAAAAGAGGTTTTCAAAAATCCTTTTCAAAAACTTAGGCTTGAGCAATTATATGAAATCTTCTTATACACAATATGAACAAGGGATAGTGAAAATAAACTAATAATCACAATTATATGCAATTAAAGAATAATGAATGTAAAGAGATAAGGAAAAGAAAGATCAAACCAAACACCAAGGATTTATAGTGGTTCGGCAACGAAGCTCACTCCTCGTCCCTACTCCACTCCTCGAGTACTCCATACTCGAGAGTTCACTAATCAACAAACTCCTTAAGGTGGAGAAACCGTACACAACGTCTCTTATCCAATTTCTGACTCTAAGATAAAGTTGAGCCCTAATCTTAACTAGGACCAATCTACACCAATATACTTTGAGTACTAAGTATTAACTTTACTACATACACAACTTCCAAATAGACATAACTATTTGGATCTACACAACACAACTTCCAAATAGACACAACTACTTGGATCTTCACAACACAACTTCCAAATAACACAGCTACTTGGATCTTCACAACACAACTTCCAAATAACACAACTACTTTGATCTAGACAACATAACTATAATGAATGAATAAAACTTGATCTTCAATAGATATTAAGGTAGACTCAACACTTCAAGGATGAAAGTGTTCTTCTCTTTGCACTTAGAGAGGAAGAGATGGGAGGAGAAAGATTCACTTCTAAACAAGTAGTAATCAACCAAATAATCAAGGATTTGAATGATTTAAGAAGTATGTTTGAATATGGAAATTTGTGTGGAAAAAAGGTGAAGATAAAATCTGAGAATGATCTACTATTTATAAGACAAAAGTCCAACAACCATATCTGAACGCGGTTCCTTATTGGTACCCGCGGTGCCTTATCGATAAGGGACCACATAGACCTTTAAGGATCCGTGTTCATAGACTCTGCTCCCTTTTGTCTTTTAGTGGGGTAGTCACATCTGGTGGAATAGTTATCCTCAAAGGATATTCTGAAACCAAATAGAATATGCCATTTTCAAATTTTCAAATATTTAATTTAATAAACATTTTCTTAAAAATAAATTTTATTAAAAAACTTTGTCACATTTAATAAAAGGTGAGTTTTAAGAAAACTTAAATCCTTGATCACTTAATTAAGATGAAAACTTGTTTGTTCATACCTTAAGTGATAATGGTTGAAATAAAAAAAATACTTGAACTTAAGAATTCGTTTTTCGTTGTTTTCGAAAAAGCTTGTTTTTATATTTTGTCGTAATCAAAAAAAGCGAGATCGAAAAATACAAGTAACGTTTTAGGCATCATTGCATTAACAGTCTCCCCCTTTTTGATTTCGACAACACATAAACATAATAATATGAAAAACAAGATTTTCGAAGACGAGTTTATCATTTCTCCCCCTTGTCGAAGCAAAAAGGATGCAAAAGTCTTTGAGGAAGAAAAAAATAGTACTTTGCAAGAGCTCCCCCTTGGGTGCTTGCTCCCCTTTGCTTGGGACACCAAGGAATCGATCTATGGTGACAAGCTACGTGGCATGGTTAGTAGAAGAAAAGAAACACCCAACAAGATATAACATAGGTCACATAAATAGAAAAATAAGATAAGAAAAGAGAAGATAACTAAGATCTAAGATAAGTAATATTAAAAGGAAACATGAAATAAAGATACAAGGAAATAAATCATACAAAGTTGTATGAGAAAGAAAACAAGCCAAAAGAAAAGCATAAATCTAATCCTAGTTAAACTAGAACTTAAAGATTTATTTAAAGTAGATGTCTTGGAGATAAGCAATCCATATGCTTACATGAAAGGCAAAGTGGTGGCGAAAGTAGGTGGTGGTAGCTTGGTAGTGATCTCATAGTCATAGTGAAGAGGAGGTTTAACTAGGAGACTCTTGATGTAATTCAATTCCTCATAGATGTGAGCCATAACAAGATGTTGATATTGACAACAATGACAATATGTTCCATGATACATGACATTATCATGTGAGGGAGGAAGAACACAAAAGGCTAGTGGTGGAAGAGAAGAAGTTCCACAATTAATATTCTTAGAAGAAATATGATTTTGAGTGTTCTTGGGTGAATTTGGATTGAAAGAAATTGGGGAAAATGGAGGAGAATCAAGGCTTTCATTTGGTGAATAAGACATTTTGATATGAGAAAGGATGCAAAATGCTTAGGGTTAAACAGAGAAAGCACAAGACACTTTTGGAGTGGTTAAAGGTTTGAACCAAAGATTACAAAAGGTGTTGGAGCAAATTTGGAGTTATAGAAAACTCAAAATTTGAGGGTTTTGTATGCGGTTTCTTATCCCCACATGCGGTTCCATATATATATATGGATACGCTGGATATTTAGGGAACCGCCCACAGAGAACTGTTTTTGGTGGGTGAGGAGAATTTTCCAATTCAACAAATCTTGATTTTCTAGTCTAACTAATCATATAGGCATGCTAAAAAGCAACAAAAGACATAGAAAACACATAAGAACTTACCAAACAATATTTTGACCAAAAACCATGGATTTGAAATAAAATCGATGTTGGAAGTGTGTTAATCTAGACACATGGTCATGACACAATGATCCTCCATATTTCATTATTGTTCTTGCTATATTGAGAAACCCATACATATGAATTATGTATGCTTGATGTCAATAGCAAGAAGCTATGAAAAACGTTTTTAGATTGAATTAACAATGCAAAAACATTTCTCGAAAGAACTTTGAGAGCTTTGAAAAAGAGAAGAGGAATTTTTCAAAAAGAGTTTAAGAGATTCAATGACTCAAAGAAAATGAAAAGACCAAAAAGAGAGAAATACTCGATTAATGAAAAGCGCAATTAAGGAATATGTTCCATTAAACCTAGACCTAGACGCAAGTAATTAAAAGGTTCCCTCTTAAGTGGCTTAGTAAAGATGCCGGCTAAGTTTTCTACTGAGGGAACCTTCTCAATCAAAATGTTCCTCTTTTGAACATTATCCCCAAGGAAATGGGGGCGAATCTCTAGGTGCTTGGTTCGCGAGTGTTGCATGAGATTTTTGCTAAGGTCTATTGCACCCTTATTATCACACATGATGGGAACATCATTAAGTGGAATCCCGTAATCAACAAGCGCTTGCTTCATCCATAGAGATTGTTGACAAGCTTTACCGGCACTCACATACTCGGCTTCCGTGGTGGATATAGCAAGAGCGATTTGTTTCTTGGAGAACCAAGAAGTTAAACAACAACCCGTGAAGGTAAAAACTCCACTAGTGCTTTTCTAGTCCACATAGTCTCCCGTATGATCCGAGTCTGCGTATACTATGGTTTCTACGTCGGTCCCTTTAGGATACCATAATCCTAGATGTATAGTGCTTTTAATGTATCGGAAGATACGCTTAACCGCTTCAAGGTGAGAGGTTTTGGGAGCCTCTTGGAAGCGAGCACAAAGGCAAACACTAAACATGATATCCGGTCGAGTTGTCGTTAGGTACAACTAACTACCAATCATACCTCTATATTTGGTGTTGTCTACCGACTCACAATCATCATCTATGGTGAGTTTAGTATCCGAGGCCATAGGGTCTTCATTGGTCTAGAGTCCTCTGGTCCAAATTTCTTTAGCATTTCTTTAACGTACTTAGATTGATTAAAGAAAATACAATCGTCCATTTGTTTAATTTGGAGTCCTAAAAAGAAGTTAAGTTCTCCCATCATGCTCATTTCAAACTCGTCATGCATGATTTTGGCAAAGTCATCACACAAGCTTTGATAAGTTGAACCAAATATAATGTATCAACATATATTTGTACGATTATGAGGTGAGAACCTTTCTTCTTTGTAAAGAGTATTGTCTACCATCCCCATGGTATACTCATGTTTTTACAAGAAACGTTTTAAGTCTATCATACCAAGCTTTGGGAGCTTGTTTAAGACCATAAAGAAATTTCTTAAGCTTGTAAACATGATCCGATTTCTTAAAATCAATGAAGCCGGGAGGTTGAGCCACATATACCTCCTCATTGATCAAACTGTTATGAAACGCACTCTTTACATCCATTTGTTGAAGCTTAAAATCTAATGCACAAGCGTAAGCTACAAGGATCCTAATGGACTCTAACCTTGCTACCGGTGCATATGTCTCATCATAATCAATCCATTCTTGTTGATTATAGCCTTGAGCTACAAGTCTAGCCTTGTTACGAGACACAACACCGTTCTCATCTAACTTATTCCTATATACGCACTTGGTTCCTATAATGGTAGTACTTCTATGTAGAGGATCAAGTTCCCAAACGTCATTAGCAATGAATTGATTTAATTATTCTTGCATGGCGATGACCTAACTCTCATCCGTCAAAGCTTCTTTAACATTCTTTGGTTTAATCATTAAGACAAAACAAAATAAGTTACTTTGATCTTGGACTTGAGATCTTGGGGTCCTTTGATTTAAGTCGCCTATGACGTTATCGAGAGCATGATCCTTAGACTCCCTAATGTTTACTCCCTTTTCAACATTAAGGTCTTCAACACCTATTTTCAAACCTCTTTGGCTTTAGCTATGTCTAATTCATCTAATTCATCATCTACCAAAGGTGTTGTCTTAGATGAATGAGGGGTTTCATCAAATGTCATGTTGAGTGATTCTTTGATTACACCCGAGGTTCTATTGAGGACTACGTAAGCTTTACCAGTTTGAGAATAACCTAGAAAGATACCTTCGTATGACTTTGGGTCGAACTTAGTAAGGTAATCTTTGGTGTTGAGAATGAAGAACTTGCTTCCAAACACCTTAAAGTATTATAATGAGCGCTTCTTACCTTTAAGAATCTCATAAGGGGCCATTCCTAGAAAAGGTCGAATAAGAATTCGGTTGAGAATATAGGTTGATGTGTCCACGACATTGCACCAAATTTTTTGAGGAAAAGATTGATCGTTTAACATTGTCCTACTCACCTCTTGGATAGTCATATTCTTCCTTTCAACTACCCCATTTGATTGTGGAGTGCGAGGATCCGAGAAGTTATGGGTAATACCATGAGCTTCACAAAAGGCACCAAATTACACTTCATTATCAAATTCCCTACCATGATCCGTCCTAATAGAGACAATTGAACATCCTAGTTGATTTTGGATCCTATGACTAAAGGTTTCGAAATGATCGAAAGCTTCATTCTTAGAAGCCAAAACTCTAGTCCAAGTGAATCTAGAATAGTCATCAACTATAACTAGGGTATAAAGGTTACCTCCATAACTCCGTATGGTGGAAGGTCCAAAGAAATCTATATGTAGGAGCTCTAGGCACCGAGAGGTCGATACTAAATTCTTGGCATCGTGACTTGAGTGAACTTGCTTCCCAACTTTGCAAGCATCACAAAAGTGACTATCAAACTTAATCTTGGGGAGATGTCTTACCAACTCCTTAGAGACTAATGATTGAATTAAACACATATTAGCGTGACCTAATCTCCTATGCCAAATAGTAGAACTATCATCTAAAGTCGCCAGACATAAGTTGTCCTTTGACTTCCTATTGACCTTCATGACATAAAGCCCATGCTTTTTAACACCTTTTCCAATGATCTTTCTATATTTTACGATTTCACTATCATTTTCCGAAAAGATGACCTTACACTTATTGTCACAAATTTAACCTATACTTAGAAAATTAAACCCTAGATTATCTACGTGTTCCACATTTTCGATGGCATGGAGTCAAGAGAAACCGTACATTTGCCAATGATGTTACCACATAGCTTACTAGCGAAAGTGACGTTACCTTTATTATATGCTTTTTAGGTAGAGAACAAACTTCGATTACCCGTCATGTGTTTAGAACAACCACTATCCTTAATCCACTCGTCGGCCTCCAAATCTATTCCCCAAGCATATATATGTAACAACACACAAGATCAAACATTTAGCCCCTAATATCTCATGGGTCCAAAGTTGTTAGTTCCACACATCCCTTGCATTTGATTGGGATGCATGAATGGAGGACACATGCCCCACGGAGAAAAACATTGTTGGCAATTGTTACAATTATTGTAACAATTCTTATGATTATTTTGATGTCCATTGTTTCTCTTAGGAGTGTTTGATCTCGACGTAGAGTCATTATTGTTTCTAGGTGTTGGAGTTTTACTTCTAGGTCTTGAGTTTGAGTGATCATTTCTTTGAGGTATCGGTGTTTTATTCTAGGTCTTGACTTCGAGTGATCATCTCTTATAGGTATTGGTGTTCTACTTCTAGGCCTTGAATCATTACGTACTCTTGGAGGAGCATATGATTGTCTTGAAAAAATTCTCATTCCCATTAGGGGTTTACTTAAAGGCTTGTAGAATTTATCAAGTTCCTTTTTGTCAATTATAGGTAAGTCAACATTGTTAACTACAAGATGTTTTAACTTTTTACCTAAAATGGAATTTTCATAAAGTTGAGAATTTTCAAGAATCCGTTCTCTTGTTCGCGGTTCCTTATCAGGCCCTGCGGTTCCATAATGTTAGAAATACGTTTTAACGTATATTAGAAGTATCGGTCACTCCACAATATTATTTATGTTGTAATAGCTCGTAGTTAGTGTTACTTATTAAGTTAAGTAAGAAACCGGCCCATGGGCTTGTCATGGGCCGGCCCAAGTCCAAATAAGGCCTTGGATATAAATACCCCTTTCCACCATGGAAAGGGTTGGTTGTTGTTCATTCCACATTTTCATTTAATAAAAAATACACATAGTTTCTCTCACTTTCTCTCTCTAGTTTCTCTCTCTAGGAATCTTCAACCCACTTCATAGATTCATAGGTTATCAAGATTCTACATTTGGTATCAAGAGCTATGGGGTGATTTAAGGTAATGATTTGTGTTGTTATTTAGTTTTTGATTGTATTAGTGTTCTTTAAGAAGATCCATCTTGATTCTTGGAGTTTTTGGTGTTTTCGTGATTGGGATTAGTAGATAAGTATTAGTTTTTACTTATTATTGTAGAAATCACAAAACTTTTTGGGTAACTTGGTAAAAAAATCTGGGTTTTATCATCATTTTTGATCGACTGTAATACTCGAACAACCTTCTGTTTCCCAAAAGTTCCGAACCAAAAGTTCCGAACCAAAAGTTCCGGATCAAGGAAAGTTCCTGATCAAAAAGTTCCGAACCAAAAGTTCCGGATCAAGGAAAGTTCCGGATCAGGGAAAAGTTCCGGATCAAAGGAAAGTTCCGGATCAAGGTAAAGTTCCGGATCAAGGGAAAGTTCCGGATCAAGGAAAGTTCCGGATCAAGGTAAAGTTCCAAATCAAAGGAAAGTTCCGGATCAAGGAAAGTTCCGGATCAAGGTAAAGTTCCGGATCAATGGAAAGTTCCGGATCAAGGGAAAGTTCCGGATCAAGGAAAGTTCCGGATCAAATCTTCCGAACCAAAAGTTCCGGATCAAGGAGTTCCGAGCCAAAATCTTCCGAATCAGCACTTCCGAATCAACAAAAGTTCCGAATCAAGGGATATTTTACTTGTTTTTTCGACGATTTTTTAGAGGATTTAATCTTGGTTTCTTACAACAAAAACTCAACACAATTCACAAGCTTTACTTCACTGCTCGATCAACCGATAATCTTTGTCTCTTTGAAGTGAACAAAATGAATCCGAATTCATTAATGCCTCAGATGACATCACTTACGGACATTTCCGTCATTACGGGAACGGATAATCGCCCTCCAATGCTCATCAAAGAAGTTTGAAGCATGGCAAGGCCGTATGATGTCATACCTTAAGGGAAAACCGGTATATGGGAGGCTTATGGTCAAGTCAATTCTAAATGGTCCACTTGACTATGGTACCATCGTGGTTAACAATGTGACTCGACCACGAGAATTTGAAGAACTTACACCAGCTCAACAACTTGTTGCAGATGCAGACGAAAAGGCTCTTCAAACCATTCTCCAATCCCTTCCACATGACATCTATCGCATGGTAAGTCAATATACGGTTGCGAATGATTTATGGGAACGTCTAAAGGTGTTGCTACAAGGTACGTCTCTTACCAAACAGGAAAGGGAATGTCAGTTGTATGATCTGTTTGATAGATTCACGTACAGCCCAGGGGAAACGCTTCACGATTATTACTTCAGATTCACCACTCTCATGAATGATCTGAATGTATACAATCTCGTGATTGCTCCATTCCAGGTTAACACCAAATTTTTGAATACTTTACCTCAATCTGAATGGGGTGAGTATATTACCGATGTTAAGTTAACCAGGGATTTGCATAAGTGCAATTTGGATCAACTCTATGCTTTTCTTCAGCAGCATGAGAAACATGTGATCATGCACCGTTCGCCTCGAGGTATGTACCCTGATTCTTTAGCTTTAATGGCGAATCAACCAAGCTTGTCACACAACAACACTCCTTATATTTTGGGACATCAAGCCTATCATCCATCACCTTACATGACACCAACCTTCCCCCAATATTCGATTTTACCACAACCACCCACCTCACATCAGCAACAATATTGGTTTAATGCACCTTCATCACAATATGCTTCACAACCTCACCCAGCAAGCATTGCACCTTATGCTCAGTCTTCATATTCTACTTATCAAGAGAATGCAGCATATCCATCAAGCTACTCTGACCACATGAGTGTTCCTTCTAGTGCTTATGCAGATCAACAAGACCAAGCACTGTATTGTGATAATGATGAAGTCCCCATTCCTGAATTCAAACAAGAAACTGATCCAGTTGAAGTGCTAGCCACTATGTCTGCTTACTTCACAGGGACTTTAAGCAAACGAGGATTTAGAGGAACAGCTCCTACTAACAATCAGCTGTGGAATTCATCCAATTCTCGCCAACAAGCTACTATTGAGAATGGCAGGGTAATGGTTCAACCTATTCAACCTTATCAGGGGAGACCTACTACATCAACCACCAATGCTCGCACGGTCAACACTGCTCCAATGGTCAACACTCCTCCACGGGCTAATTCCACGGGCAAGTTGAGAATGATTACATGCTACAACTGCAAGGAAGAAGGTCACATGTCCAGGGATTGCAAGAAACCCAAGAGGAGAAGGGATGGTCAATGGTTTGCAGAGAAGATTTATCTGGTGAACGCTCAGGCACAAGGAAGGGAACTTGATGAAGAGGAGCTTGCATTTCTTGCTGATCCAGGGATTGCTGAACAAGACGTTGTCACTACACAGAATGCAGCATACCAAGCAGATGATCTTGATGCTTATGATTCAGACTGCGATGAACTTCAATCTGCACAGGCAGCTCTTATGGCAACCATCTCTAGCCTAGGGCCAGAAAAAAGATATGAGGTACTTATTAATACCATTGATAATACCACTAATACTAGTATTCAACCACATCAAGTTGTGCAAGAGAGTGCTGATTCGAATGAGTCTACGGTGGTGAGTCTTTTAAATGAGGAGACAATCAATGATAGTAATATCAATGTGAGTCCCCAGACTTTGAGTAAAACACAACCGGGAGTCATTTCGCATACGCATAATCCTGCTCAACAAGATTTGGTCATGTTTCCTGCTACATTACTTAGCCAAATGAATGCTGCACTCTTAGAAACCATAGCTAAGAATAAGAATTTGTCTGATGAGCTTGCCTTATGCAACGAGAAAGTTCAAACTTTGGAATTAGTGCCTTCGTCTAGTGTTCTAACAAATCCCGAATATGATCATTTTCGAAACAAACAAATGGGTCATTTGCAAGAAATTGAAACCTTAAGAGCAGATCTTTCTAATGAACTTAAAGAAAAAGAGTTAGTGGTCACTAATTTTCAAAAACTTCAAACGGATTTTGAATTACTCGAGTCTAAGAAGAATGAAATGGAAATTAATGCAGCTAATAAGATTAGAAGTCTAGATTATTTGCTTTTAAGACAATACGCTGCCTCTCAACTAGTGCACTTATTTGATGCTTCGTTTAGAGAATTTAACTTATCACGTCAAAAAGGCCTTCCCCCTAACCCACGGTATGCAAAACAAGCGTTTATTCATAGTCCTAGACTTTATAAAGCAACCCAATTAGGATTGGTCTTAGACCCGATTGTTATTTTCGATGATCGCACCAATAAGGATCTAGTTGATGAGAATCGGTCATACAACTTTGCAAAATATCCCGATTGTGATTATTTTAAAATGAATCAGGAGCTTGCTAAAACGGATTTTAGAATTCGCTTCCATATGGACAAAGATCTCATTACAGCACCAACCTACATGTTAAATGAAGAAAACCCTAGTACACTTCCTACACTTGTCAAAATGGAAGGTCCTAAGGAAATTCCAAAGGATCTTCCACCTGTTAGCACTGTATGGTTAAACTTACAAGAGATTAATCAATACTTTGTTAGTTTTGACAAGGTCATTTTGGAATGTACGACTTCAAATGGCTTAAACGCCGGAGAATGGGCTTTCGAACACATGAACGAGGTGTTTAAAAATGAGATCAATCCGTTTGTCGAAAGTCTAAAAAGAAGTTTTGCATCTCTTTCGGAAAATCTTGAGTTTGAAATTGCAGAAGTTCAAAAAGTGTTTTATGAAATGGACACCGCTTACGAACTACAATTAATTGAAAAAGAAAAGATTTTATCCGAATATGACCGATTCTTGTCCCAAGTAATTTCGTGTGATGTGCTTACTACTGTGAATGTTAATTATTCGAATGAGCTTACATCCGCTATGATTAACTGTGATGCTGTGAATATATGTGATGATGTGTGTGATCTCTCTGTAAATGTTGCTGATACTGTAAATGAGGTAGATAATCATTCTTGTCACGAATCTAACGCTGAATTTTTAAAGCTACAAGATTCTTACAATTTACTTTCTAAACGCTTTAATCAACTTGAACAACATTGTATATCTTTAGAATTAAAACAACAAACTCAAAATGAGGATCTTTTGATAACAAATGGTTGGGAAAATGGTGTTGAGACGAGTGACAAGATGATTGCAATAGTTAAGGCATTAGAGGAAGAGATTATGAGATTGAAGAGAGATGTGTCATCAAATGAAACGCTAAAATTGGAACTAGAGGCTGCAGAGTATAAAAACCAGGACTTAGAAATTAGACTTTCGTCTATTCTAGGGGAGATGGATCGTGCAAGGCAGGGAATGTCCAAACTTTATGGTTCACTAGAAGAACGCTTCGCTTTTAATGCGGCACAACAACAATCTTATGTTGAACAATTGAACCAAAAATGTGAGGAAATCTCTGACTTAAACATCCTGCTCATTGACAAAAACATGGTTTTGGCCGAGTTAAAGGAGACACTTCTTCTCACCCGACAAGAAGCTGTTAATAACTTAGCTACCAACTCTACACCGTCCACTAGTGCTCCAACAACCAAGTCAGTAGTGCTTTATAAGAATCCACTCCATAAGAACAACCCGGTTACCTACGATGATTATATGAGGAATGCAATTAAGCATGTAGATCTTGTTAGGGATATCTTAGACGATCTTTATGCCTTAGATCCCTCAAGCAGCTACTATTACTCAGCTCATGAATATATTAAGCGAGTTCAATATTGCTTAGCATATTTGCAATACATAGGTAAACCAGGTTCTGCACTACTCACTAATCGACCCATTGCTGTAACTCCATTCAATACGACCCCAGGAGCAAAACCGTCATTGGCACCATCAAGTAAGGCACCTTTAAAATCTGTTGCTAATGTTCCCACTTTGCCTTCTACAGGAGTAAAAGAGTCTACTAAGGCTAAAGGATCGCCACTCAAGAAAGATAAGATCAAGCCCTCCACTAGTAGTACCAACAAGAAGAAAGTAGAAGCTCACCATAGGAATGTTAGTTCAGATTTAAATAAAAAGAATCATGTTAAGACTAAAAGCTCTGCGCCTGTGCAGAAGCCTAAACCATTTGTGAATTCTGATTTGAAATGTTGGAATTGTAATGAATGTATGTTTTCCCAACGTCGTGATTTGTGTCTTATTGATCATGTGAATGAAATGAATGCCATTAGGAATGATCTTGAATGGAAGCCAACTGGTAGAACTCGTGCCCAAGTTGGCTGGCAATGGCGTCCCACTGGTAGGACCTTTACATTAGATGGGAAAATGTGCCCTTTAACTAGGAATGCATCCATTGAGGTTAGGTCTGAGCGTCCTTTAGTTAGGCACACTAGCACTAAAGTATGGAAACAACGCCCTTTAATTAGGTCAGCCCCCACTATAGTGCCTATCAGTGAAGAAATACCTCAGGATTTAAGCCAACTAGAATCTACACCACCAACTAGGAAGAAGAAGGCTAGGAAATCTAAGAAACCTAAAGTTAGCAAATCTAAGATTATTAAATCTGTACCTTCTAATACAAAGGAACATTCAGATTCTGATACCTCTACATTGTCCTCGTCTGGTGATATTTTCAGGTGGTCCAAATCATCCTCTGGTATTTGGACACCGGTTGTTCAAAACATATGACCGGAGATCGCTCGATGCTCCGAAATTTCGTCAGCAAGTTTCTTGGTACGGTTAAATTCGGTAATGATCATATTGCAAAGATAATGGGGTATGGTGAATATCAGATTGGAAACGTTACGATTTCAAGGGTATACTATGTAGAAGGTCTTGGTCATAATTTATTTTCAGTAGGACAGTTTTGTGATTCCAACCTAGAGGTTGCTTTTCGACAACACACTTGTTTCATCCGCAACTTGGAAGGAAAAGACTTGTTGAAGGGATCTCGTGGTGTAAATCTTTATACGTTGTCCCTACAAGACATGATGGCCGCCTCTCCAGTATGTCTTCTCTCTAAAGCATCTAAGACCAAGTCATGGTTATGGCATCGCAGATTATCTCATCTCAACTTTGATGCTATTAATCATCTGGCTAAAAACGAATTAGTTCGTGGTCTTCCAAAGCTCAAATTTCACAAGGACCATTTATGTTCCGCGTGTTCAAGGGGGAAAGTACCAAGAAATCATACAAGCCCAAAGCTGAAGACACCAATCAAGAAAAACTTCATCTTTTGCATATGGATCTTTGTGGGCCAATGAGAACTGAAAGTGTGAGCGGTAAGAAATTCATTCTTGTTATTGTGGATGATTTCTCCAGGTTTACATGGGTTAGAGTTCTACGTACAAAGGATGAAGCACCGAAGGCTATCATCACTTTTCTGAAATTCATTTAGGTACGTTTAAATACTACTGTCCGCCGTATTCGTACAGATAATGGAACAGAGTTCGTCAACCAGACTCTTCGTAATTACTATGAAGAAGTTGGTATCTCACATGAAACATCCGCTGCTCGTACTCCACAACAAAACAGTGTCGTTGAAAGACGGAATCGTACGCTTATGGAAGCTGCTAGGACGATGCTGATTTATGCGAACGCTCCATTGTTCTTGTGGGCAGAAGCTATATCTACTGCATGTTTCACCCAAAACCGTTCTATCATTCGGAAACGCCATGGAAAAACACCTTACGAGCTTCTACATGATCGTAAACCCGATGTTTCATTCTTTCATGTGTTTGGTGCTCTTTGTTATTCAAACATTAATAGTGAGAACTTGGGCAAGCTTCAACCAAAAGCCGATATAGGTATTTTCATTGGTTACTCACCCTCCAAGAAAGCATACCGAATTTACAACCGTCGTCTTGGTAAGATTGTAGAAACTATGGACGCAGCTTTCGATGAGCTGACAGCAATGGCTTCTGAGCAACGCAGCTCTGAACCCGCGCTTCATGAGATGGGAACCGGTGCTATTTCCGGATTAGTTCCCAATAATCCTACTTCTACATCATTTTTACCACCTACAAGGCCCGAGTGGGATAAACTGTTTCAACCGTTGTTTGATGAATTCTTTGATCCCTCAAATGATGAAGTTCCAGCACCTGTAGTGATAGCTCCAATTCCTGAAGTTGTTGCTCAAACAAATGAAGCTTTATCCAATGCATCTTCAATTAACATTGAACCGGATGCACCTTCACCAAGTGATTCTCAAACTACACCTGAATCGTCACCCCTACTTGTGCCTAATGATGTTGAAGAGGATTCTATTGATCACGATTTGGAATATGCTCACCTACAAGAGCTTCCCTTCTTTGGTGTACCGATACCTGAAAATCCTTCAGCCGCGTCTACCTCAGAAGAAGCTCCTTCAATTGTTCATTCCAGACCACCAAGGATTGAAAACCACAGTACCAAATGGACAAAAGATCACCCAATTAGGAATGTTATTGGAGATCTAGATCGACCAGTCTCTACACGCCATCAATTACAAGAGAGTGCACTCTATTGCTACTTTGATGCATTTCTCTCCGAAGTTGAACCTAAAAATTGGCAACAGGCTATGACTCAATCATCTTGGATTGAAGCCATGCAGGAGGAACTAAATGAATTCCAAAGACTTGAAGTATGGGAATTAGTTCCTCTCCCTGACAAGGTTAACATCCTTACTTTGTTGTGGGTTTATAAGGTTAAACTTGATGAGATGGGCGCAGTCTTGAAGAATAAGGCTAGATTGGTTGCTAGAGGATATAAACAAGCCTTGGGTATCGATTTTGAAGAATCTTTTGCTCTTGTGGCAAGATTGGAGGCTATTAGACTATTCCTTGCGTATGTTGCTCATATGAACATGATCGTCTATCAAATGGATGTGAAGACGGCATTTTTGAATGGTGAACTAAGGGAAGAAGTCTATGTTAGTCAGCCGGATGGGTTCGTTAGCACAGAGTTTCCTAATCATGTGTACAAGCTTAAGAAGGCTCTCTATGGGTTAAAACAAGCTCCACGCGCGTGGTATGATCTCCTTTCAACATATCTCATCTCGGAAGGCTTCTCCAAAGGCAAGGTGGACCCCACTCTATTCACTCTCAAGGAGGACAACGACATGATTCTGGTACAAAATTATGTTGATGATATAATATTTGTTGCCTCTAACATAGAATTGTCTAAACGCTTTGAGAAGATAATGTCCACACGCTTTCAGATGTCAATGATGGGAAAATTTTCATTTTTCTTAGGATTACAGATTTCTCAGAATCCCAGAGGCATCTTTATTAATCAATCCAAATATGCTCTAGAATCTTTAAAGAAATATAACTTTGAAAACTGTGACCCCGTGGACACTCCAATGGTGGAGAAATCCAAGTTAGATGAAGATAGGAATGGGACTATTGTCGATCCAAAACTTTACCGTGGGATGATCGGCACCCTTCTCTATCTGACTGCTAGCAGGCCTGATTTGCAATTTGTCGTATGCATGTGTGCTCGGTATCAGGCTCGGCCTACCGAAAAGCACCTACATGTTGTTAAAAGGATCTTTCGGTATCTCAAAGGAACACTTCATCGTGGTCTATGGTATCCGAAAGATTCCTCTATTGCTTTAATATCATACGCAGATGCCGATCATGCTGGGTGTCAAGACACGAGGCGTAGCACTTCTGGATCTGTGCAACTCCTTGGAGACAGATTGATCAGTTGGTCTTCAAAAAGGCAGAAAAGCGCTGCAATTTCTAGCACGGAGGCTGAATACATCGCCATGTCCGGTTGTTGTGCTCAAGTCCTTTGGATGAGATCACAATTAACTGACTACGGTTTGGGATTCAACAAAATCCCGATGTATTATGACAACAAGAGCGCCATTGCCCTTTGCTGCAACTATGTTCAACACTCCCGGGCCAAGCACATGGACATTCGCTACCATTTCATTAAAGAGCATGTGGAGAATGGAGTGATCGAGCTGTATTTTGTCACTACTGAGTATCAGCTGGCAGATATGTTCACCAAAGCCTTAGATCGAGGACGAATCGAGTTTTTGATCGACAAGCTTGGCATGAAATCATTCACTCCAGCGACTCTCAAAGAATTGGCAGAAGAATCAGCTGAATAGTGGTGGTAAACTATTCAGGCGTATCCTTTGTTCGTGATCATGTATATTATCATATATATATAAACCACAAAAAGAAAAATACAAAAATATAAAACCAAGAAAAACCATAAAAATATAAAACCTACAAAAACCATAAAAATTATAAAATCAAGAAAAACCAAAAATATTTTTCGTTTTTTTTTAAATCGGGCATGTCTTTTAGTACGGTAATATTTACGGCTTTAGAAATGTCGATCAATATTGACACGGCGCCATAAATAGAGTCCGTATAAAAGTTGTACATTTTTAAAACATGCCCATAATGGCTTGTAGTTATTTCTGACTGCAACCCGGTTTTCATATTAAAGTCACGTATTTCCTTGGAAAACGTTGGCTCACAACGGGAATTAATTTTCTCGGGCATGATTTACAAGCCAAATCATGCAAAGGGATCAAGTTTACTTTACAACTTGGTCTAACACGAGTTAGTGTACGTCTCAGTGCATTAATTTGTCAAAATAAGAGAAATCTTATTGCCACCACGAATCAATCTTTTTCAAGATACTAATTGGAAATGCTTTCATCAATATTTGACTCTTTAATCAATGACTACAGCTCTTTAAATAGAAAACGGGTCATCGTTTAAGGGGGAGAAAATATTAAATCATCTTCATCATCAAAACGATTTTCAAAAATGTTTGTGGAAAATTAATTGGCTAAATGGTTTATGAGTGGTCTCGCTTTAGAATACGACTTGTGTTCGTTCAATGTGATAGGAATTGCTTTAAGATCTTGGAGATTTGCTAATAGGTTGCGATGTTTAAGTTGTGTTGGCGAAATTTAACAATGATTAGGAAAAAATGAAAAGATAAGGAATATAAAGGGAAAAAGAAAGAAAGGTGTAGGGTTAAAGGTGACAACTTGTGAAAGTTGTAAGATTTTGACCTAAGTCAAAACCAAACCCCCCCCCCCGATTTTCTTCATCTTCATTGTTTCTTTTTTATCTTTTCTCTCTGCCGCCATTAACACACACATAGAAACACATTCAAGCTCCAAAACTCTCGTTTTCAATCATCTAATCTGGTTCATTCGATTTAGAAGGTAATAACATCAATCTTTAACTTATAATTCGCATAATTCATCATTTAAATCCTGTTAATTGAGTCGCATAATCAACTTTATCAAAATTAGGGATTGTTTGCCTAATTAGGGTTTAATTGATTAGGGTTTTAGATGGGTTTTGCTCGGAATATCATTAGATTGTGTTAGGTTACCTTAGATTGCCTTAGAACTCAAAAACACGACTAGATTGATCATTAATAGGCTGTGTTTAGAAGTTCCGGATGAACATGGTGAACAAACTTCCGAATGAAGGAAGTTCTGAACAAACTTCCGAATGAAGGAAGTTCTGAACAAACTTTCGAATGAAGGAAGTTCCGAACGAAATTCCGAATGAAGGAAGTTCCGGACGAACTTCCGAATGAAGGAAGTTCCGGATGAACTTCCGAATGAAGAAGTTCCGAGTGAACTTCCGAATGAAGAAGTTCCGAGTGAACTTCCGAATGAAGAAGTTCCGAGTGAACTTCCGAATGAAGAAGTTCCGGATGAACTTCCGAATGAAGAAGTTCCGAGTGAACTTCCGAATGAAGAAGTTCCGAACGAACTTCCGAATGAAGAAGTTCCGAGTGAACTTCCGAATGAAGAAGTTCCGAACGAACTTTCGAATGAAGAAGTTCCGAGTGAACTTCCGAATGAAGAAGTTCCGAATGAAGGACTTCCGAATGAAGGAGTTCCGAATGAAGGACTTCCGAATAAAGAGTTCCGAATGAAGGACTTCTGAATGAAGAGTTCCGAATGAAGAGTTCCGAATGAAGAGTTCCGAATGAAGGACTTCCGAATGAAGGAAAGTTCCGGATGAAGAGTTCCGAATGAAGAGTTCCGAATGAAGGAAAGTTCCGGATGAAGAGTATTTGATTGATAGTTGTTTGCCTGTTATAAGTACTTGTTGAAATGTGTTATGCTTAGAAGTAATAATGATATATACCTATATATTTTTGTGCATCAACCTTTCATGTCTTATCTTAAGCAGATACGATGACTAATCCAACAGTACAAGCAATCCAAGACTCTAGAGCAGCCGCTATTGCCGAAGCACGAACCCTCAAGTTCATACCAAACAATTACCGGCTGAAGCAAGTCTCAAAATCCACTCACCACGGATTTAAAGTCGTCATAGCAATCCTTGATAACTCTCATTTCAAGAATGCTTTAAGGAGTACTGCCTCGGTGCCTTATGATTACATGTATGAGTTCTGGGATACCAAGGAAAGCACTTCAAACAAGATCACCTTCACTCTCGACAACAAGCAGCAGACACTTACTGTTTCAGACTTCCGTAAGATATTTGGCATTCGGGATACACCCAAAGGTATGTCATTTTCCAGGGATCCTACTAAAGACGAACTTATGGAGATGTTCGATGCTCTTGGATGTCCTGACATACGAGTTGTGTCTGAGTTTACCACCGCTAAAGTAGGTCAACCTTGGAGAGTAATCTTAGGAATTCTCAGTAGATGTCTTACACCGAAAACAAGTGGGCACGATGCTTTGCGTGGTCTAATTATGAACATCCTCCATGGAATGTACAAAGGCGCAAATGCAGATTATGCATTATTGTTGTAGGAAGAATTCACCTTTCAACTCTTCCAAAACAAGAAGCTAAAGACTAATTTCTTTCCTTACCCTCGGTTTATCAAGCTTATCATTAATTATTTTATGAAGAATTATGTTACTATTGATAGGCGTGCAGCAAGTTGTCATCATACTGAAGAGGCTGATCACACTGTGGATCTAAGGCATGAAGGACCATCTGGTGGTGTTATTCCTGGTCCTATTCCCGATTATCTTCTGACGGATAAAATTAAAGGTTCTGCTGATTACAAGCTACTGCTGCTAGAAATCAAGAAGCTAAAAGCAAGCCTTCAGACAGTAGAAGACTCGTCTACTACGGTCAAGAGTAAAGGTAAACGCAAGCAACCAGCTGCTTTACCTGAACCCGAAACCAAGAAGAAGAAGACTGAGGCTAAGAAGGGAAAAGGCACTGCTGATGAGTTTGTTCTACGTGACGAAGAAAATGTTGATGACCCTACTCTTAACAAGGCTGAGAGAAAATCAATAAAGATAGCTATTGAAAGGAGTAGGAGAGATACGGGCGGTAGTGGTTCGGGTGCACAGATGAATGTTGAAGAAGAGTACGAGGAGCCAGAGGATATTGATGAGTTTGGATCACCTAAAAGGTATTCTACTTCGAAGGAGACATCCATCCCTGATTCAGCAAGTGTTGAAAAGGAGTCCGGTGCTCCTACAATCATGGTACCTACTCAGCCTTTAGTAACTCAACCTCCACCAATACAGCGCTTACCAACCCGACCGGTTTCAACACCATTTCTTCCACCACCAATAACTCCCATCCTTAGTACCGTAGTAACAACCGAGCCTCTTCAACCAACCCAGAGTAGCTCTGCATCATCTTCAATGGCTGCATTTGTAATGGCAGAAATGGATAAACATACGGATAATCAAAAAAGAGAGATGAATGAACTTCGCCAAGAGCTACTTAGACGAGTTCAAAGTAAAGAAGCATCTAAGAAAGCCCAAGAAGAGATGCTTGCTAAGTTCGCTGCAGAGATGGAGTTGACACGTAAAGCTCATGCAGAAGAACTAGCTCAGGTTAAGCAGGCTAAAGCTGATAAGCATGCTGCACGAATCACAAGACTTCAAGCTATGAGGGATAAATACAAGGAGCAGAAAGAAGCACTTGAAGCTTCTGTTGAAGAGAGAGTGAAAGAATCCGTTGAATCCATTATGCCAAAACTGCGTGATGAGTTGAAGACACTCGCGGCTGATAACTTGATGATCAAGTCATCCAATCCCTCAAAATCCGCCTACAAAATTGCCTATGAGTTAACGGATTTTGAATTAAAGAAGATCCTCAAAGCTCGCATGAGGGAACTTGGATCTTTTGATAAATCTAAGATTCAACGGACACTCTACAAATCCCTGAATGACGCTATCATGGAGGATGATCGGTTGTTCAAGATGTTTGGAAGTGTGGTACCTTATCACATTCTGCCTGAGGAAGAAAGGGAAGAAAGCGAACAGGAAGAGGGTACTGGTGAAGAAGAAGAGGAAGAAGGAGAAGAAGAAGAAGAAGAAGAAGAAGAGGAATATGATGGTGATGATGATGAGGATGATGATGATGATGATGGTGATGATGGTGGTGATGGAAATGAGGAGAGTGCTAAGGGAAGCAACGAGGATAGCGATAAGGATGATGGTGGTAAACAGCCGGAAACAGGGGATAAGGTTGCCAGCACAAAGAAACCGTCTAAGTCTGGAACCAAGTCTAAGAAAGATGCTGCGCAGAAGGAACAATCCACCTCAACGGAATCAAGACGATCCAAGTGGCGCCACGATGTGAATGCTACTACAGCGTCATCGATTCTCGGTACATCTATTGCTGTATCTATGCTTGTTACCACTAACCCTGTTAGTTCTGTTGTTGCTCCTGTGATTGCAGAATCAGTAACTGAACCTGAAGCTGCACAACACTCCCCGGTTCATGACACCGCCGAGATGCCTGAATCAGAACCAGCACGTGTTCATGTCTCCACTCCTCTACAACAAGAACCACAATCTACTGTTCCTGAGTCAAGCACACGGGACTGGGCAGACACATTGGAGATTGACGAGACTGCACCGCCACAAGCTTGGATCACGGCAGCGGCTTAATATGATCCAATCACAGACGCTGACAGAGATGTTCTATATCTCCGTATCCGTAGTCCGATTGACTTGTGCGCATTTCTGGCTCATGAGTATAAGACTTCGGTTACTCCGTCTTTGGTAAAGAGAGCGCTAAAGGATAAGAGAATTCGCGCCAAAACCAGGTTAACCCGAATGGAGTTCAAGTATTATGTTGAAGAGGTCCTGAAAGCTCTTAACACCGTTCAAAGGCCAGGCCTCCATGAATCAGAAAGAGCTCCACCTCCACTTGATCCTTCTCAAGATAATCAAATTGCTCTCGACTTCTTCGTCACCTATGATCTTGAGTATCTTCTAAAGGGTTCATCAAAGTACGCAACCTCCCTGACCTTGCTGAAAGCTGCCAACTGGGGGACAATACCCTGGATCGAGGAAAAGGTAAACCGACTCTGGGTCCCAAGGGTAACTCGTAATTATGATATGTATGCTGTTATAGGTGCATCTCATTGGGACGAACGAGTCCGAAGGGCGTACAGGGGTTGCTGCTTAGCCAATTCAGGAAGCAACGTTAGATCCGATATTCGCATCTCCAGTATTTTGGGACTGAAAACTGAAGCCAAGAATGGCTATTATCATGTGACGGAGATTCGTCTAAAAGGGAGGATGACAGAGAATACAAAATCCAGCAGGGAGATTTTTCTATCATTCGCCTTGAGGATAGTGAAGATATGTTGCTTATGATGACCCGGGATCAACTCACCCATATTGCTCGTGAAGACATCATCGCCTTGAATACAGCACTTCGTATGTTCACACGAAGCATCGTTATCAAGAAACGAGTTGAAGATCTTCAATTGGGAGTCGAAAGCTACCAAAGGAAGCTTAACCTCACCCGTCCAATGAATCAAGTTCTACCTCAACATGTAGATAGATGTCCCTATACCGGCATTACTGTTCCGAATTACGGCATTTTCTACTTGAACAGTCGAGGGTTAATGAAGTTTATGAGGGTGGGTGAGCTTTATAAGTACAGTGATGGGACACTCCTAAACGTCAGAGGTAAGTTGGAGCATCTTAATTCGGGTGGGACTTTACCAGAGATGACTGAGGATTGGCATCAGAGTTATCAGCAAATGGCGAAGTATGTGATCAAGAAGATTGATCAAAAGCTCCGTGAACGTAGATTGATGAGGAGCTTGGAAAGATTCGTTGGTGGTAGACCATATTTAGTGCACCACAAGCTACTGCAACGATCCATCTAATGGGTCGTACATTTTAGGTCCACTTTATATTGGTTTTCAATTGTGAATATGTATATTTGTGAATATTGTGCTTTTGCGGCTTGATGTAGTGTTAAGGTATGATAATTTTTCAAGAATTTCTCACGAGACTCTAAATCTTTCAAAATATATCATACTAAAGCACTACAACTATCCTTTATTAATTTAAGGGGGAGCATTAACATGTTCTATGGCCAAACATTGATTTCATTTTTACCCAATGACCGGTTAATCCATTCAATATCCCAAATATTAATGGTTAACATTTTGGATAAGGGGAGAAAATGGGATTAAGGAGACCTAAATGATACTTGGCTAAAAGATGAAAAAGACTTAACGATAATCTAACTTAATATGTGTAAAGCACGTGTTAAGGGGGAGCGTTTTTGATGAACAAAACACCTAAGGTACAAAACTTTTGATTTCAATATCACAAGTACCTTATGTGATTTTCAAGGATTTTTCATGGTGGCTATACTTTCCCAAAACACGGCGAATGTGGTGACAAAAGGGTGGTAGGAATAGGTCTAGTCAAATGATTCATCAGAGCCGATGGAATCTTCCCAAGGACAATTCCCTAGATAGAATTAGAAGTCCTAGGAAAGGTGGAGAAAGATTGTGAACGTAGTTGAATGCCGACCAAGTACTTAAGCTAGCACTGGAACAATCACAACAAGGTGCTAGTTATGACGTATTGGTAAGCATTGAAGGGGTTGAAGAATGAAAAAGAATTGTAAAGATAAAGGGTGTAAAGAAAGAAGCCCTCCTTACAACTTTAGGCAGAAACCGGGTCAATACATATGCTATTGAGATCATTTTTGTTAATGATTCTCGATATTGAAGAAAGACATCATGGACCCAGTGATGCAATGCACAACCCTTCCCAGCTAACTCAAATATCTCTCAAAAGGTATTTGTTTTAATCACACGGAGATTAACACGTTATCTATTGGTTTATTCATTCCGAATAGACTGGTATTGAAAAGGTGGCACTCCTCTCCAGCCATCGCTCACTAAATCAAAACGCACTATCGAGTCTAGAGCCAAGAGATCATCAAAAGTCTCATTAGGACACTTTCCATTTATTCCTCGCTTTCTCACACACTGTGAAAAGTAAGAGATTTTTTATGAGTCCTACGCAGTATTCCTGTAATATTGCCAGAACATCCGAGTAATACGCAAGTATTACAATGAAGATGGAAATCCTGCTTGAGCCAACATCAAACAAGCTCATGGTAGGTTACACGTGCGGTTCTTTTAGAACCAATCTTGTGAAAAACTGGAAAGAAACAGTAGTTTAATTCTTAATTGAACTTAAACTTGTTCCAGGCCTCTACGCATTATCATATGATCTTGCCAGAACACTCAGGGTGATTCTTTATTGATCACAGTGACGAGTGGAAATCCTTCTAGTGTTAACATCAAACAGCACTTGGTAGATGACGTGCAAGATTCTTTATGAATTAAGCTCGTGATAACTGGAAAGCAACGATGGTGAAAATCTTAACTGAAATTCACTTGTTCCAGGTTTCATGAATTGACGGCTTCAATCATAAGGATTTTTTAATCCAAATGATTCACTCTTTATGTTCGCAGTCAGCTTTGGACGGTCGAATAAAGAGAACGGGTTTACCCGCGAAATCCTGTCAGGAAGTTACTTAATTGAAACTATCCGTCACGGGTACGATATCTAATATCGTCCAACGGTCTTCACCGACCGGAGGTAAAATGCTACCGAATTAGAATAAAATGTCAAAGCCATTTTATTCGTGTCGTTGTTGTGTACCTGTTAAAGACGGTGGCGTTGCTGTGTACCTGTTGAATACGGTGGCGTTGCTGTGTACCAGTTAAAGACGGTGGTGTTGCGGTGTACCTGTAGAAGTCGTTCCCACATACTTATGTTTTTCTGCATCAAAGTTCAGCAAAAATTCAAGAAAGTACAAGATGAAGTCTTCCGCTGTACCAAACTCTGAAGCTTTCGAGAATTCAACAAAAAGACATAAGTGTGTGGAACATGGAGTCACGAGGAGGCAAGATTCCCAAAAAGGCAAAGATCGCACGTGAAAGGCCAAAAGAACAATGCTCTCAAGCCAAAGCCTAAAAGATCAATAAACATATTCACAACAAAAAGAAAAAGAAGAAAAGACTACGAGCTAAAGAACGAAGACTTAGTATAGTATGCTAGGTTTAGAACTTTGTAACGTGGAGTGACCTCCCTTAGGGGGAGATTGTTAGAAATACGTTTTAACGTATATTAGAAGTATCGGTCACTCCACAATATTATTTATGTTGTAATAGCTCGTAGTTAGTGTTACTTATTAAGTTAAGTAAGAAACCGGCCCATGGGCTTGTCATGGGCCGGCCCAAGTCCAAATAAGGCCTTGGATATAAATACCCCTTTCCACCATGGAAAGGGGTTGGTTGTTGTTCATTCCACATTTTCATTTAATAAAAAATACACATAGTTTCTCTCTCACTTTCTCTCTCTAGTTTCTCTCTCTAGGAATCTTCAACCCACTTCATAGATTCATAGGTTATCAAGATTCTACACATAATTATAAAGAACCGCACCATAGATTGGGGATCCGTGGACAAAGTTGTTTTTTTTGAAAAACTAACTTGTTTAGGTTTACAAGTGGATGCTTCATTTGTGTTAAAACATAAGCATAGTCTTTCTTTAGTGTGAATTTGCTTATTTAACATTTCATCGAGAGCACTAGTACCTTTTACGAACTTTTCCAATTTAATGGAAGTACTCTTGAGATCTTCATTCTCTTGTCTAAGGTCTTTACTATTTAAGCTACCCAAATCAACTTCCTTGTTTTTCTCAAGCTTAGCTAATTTATCTCTTAGCTCACTAATTTCATTTTCAAGCTTGGTCCTAGTTGATTTTAGCACTTTGTTCTTTTTAATGAATTTTAAACTTATTTTCCATAGGTTGTTATATTGACCTTCTAGTTTAAAGTTATCTAGTGAAGAACTACCAATGCTATAATATTCGGTTTCGGAATGTACCTCTTTAGAAGAATGAGCCATGAGACACTTCTCGTCTTTAGCATTATCGTCACATTCTTCACCGCTATCGCTCCACAAACCACCAATGAAGGCCGTGTGATTCTTGTCGCGAGATGGCTTGGGACAATCACCGATGAAGTGGTTTGGATCACCCCATCTTAAACATTTCCTATCACCATTGTCATTCTTGACAAATCGGTTTTTGGAAATTTCCTTCTTGTCATTGCTAGGTTGTCTAACATGTTGACCTCGCCTTTTGAAGAACTTCTTCAAGTCTCTAACCGCCATAGCATATTCCTCATCATCACTTCCGATGAAGAGCTATCATGGTCACTTTTCACCTTCTCGGCTTTAAGTGCTATAGACTTTCTTTCACTCTTGGTTTTTACCATTTCCGTGTCCTTCAAAATTATCATTTCATGAACTTTTAAGTTGCCAATAAGTTCATCAAGTGATAACATAGTGAGATCCTTTGATTCTTCAATTTCCGTGACTTTAGCTCTCCACTTTGGATGCAACGCCCTAAGAAACTTCCTAACACTGTTCTTACTAGAAAAACCTTCATCAAGAGATCTTAGACTAGTAATAATGGTATTAAATCTAGCAAAATCACTATCAATAAATTCATCTTCTAAGATGACAAATTGTTCATATTGTTGAACAAGAAGATCGATTTTACTTTCTTTGACTTGGCTATTACCTTGGTGGGTTACTAAAAGAGTACTCTAAATATCTTTAGCGGTTTTACACATGAAAATCCTTTCATACTCTTTCTTAGGTAAAGCATTATAAATCATCATTTTAGCCTCATTATTTTTAGCAATTTTCTTTTTAGTGTCATCATTAGAATTTTCAAAAGTTACTAACTCTTTCTTTTTGGAAACTTCATTATATTGATAAGGCAAAAAGTCACCATTGGTAATATTATGCCAAAGATGTAAATCTTTTGATTTCACATAAGTCTAAAATCTATTTTTCCAATAAATAAAACTATCTGTTTTAAAAAGAGCTGGTATATGCAAAGATTTCCCTTCTAGGTACTTGTTGGAATACATAGATCGATTCAAGTTTTAAAATATAATATATTTTAAAAACGCTTGAGCAACCACGCTCTGATACCAATTGTAGAAACTAGAAAGGGGGAGGGGGTTGAGTAGTTTCTAAAATTTTACTTGTTAAAAGAGGGTTTTCAAAAATTCTTTTCAAAAACTTAGGCTTGAGCAATTATGTGAAATCTTCTTATACACAATATGAACAAGGGATAGTGCAACTAAACTAATAATCACAAGTATATGCAAATAAATAATAATGAATGTAAAGAGATAAGGAAAAGAAAGATCAAACCTAACACCAAGGATTTATAGTGGTTCGGAAACTAAGCTCACTCCTCGTCCCTACTCCACTCCTCGAGTACTCCTTTCTCGAGAGTTCACTAATCAACAAACTCCTTAAGGTGGAGAAACCGTCCACAACGTCGCTTATCTAATTTCGGACTCTAAGCTAAAAGTCGAGCCCTAATCTTAGCTAGGACCAATCTACACCAATATACTTTGAGGATTAAGTATTAACCTTACTACTTACACAACTTCCAAATAGACACAACTATTTGGATCTACACAACACAACTTCCAAATAGACACAACTACTTGGATCTTCACAACACAACTTCCAAATAACACAACTACTTGGATCTTCACAACACAACTTCCAAATAACACAACTACTTGGATCTAGACAACACAACTATAATTAATGAATAAAACTTGATCTTCAATAGATCTTGAGGTAGACGCAACACTTCAAGGATGAAAGTGTTCTTCTCTTTGCACTTGGAGAGGAAGAGATGTGAGGAGAAAGATTCACTTCTAAACAAGTAGTAATAAACCAAATAATCAAAGATTTGAATGATTTGAGAAGTATGTGTGGACTAGAAATTTGTGTGAAAAAGAGGTGAAGAGAAAATATGAGAATGGTTCACTATTTATAAGACAAAAGTCCAACGGCCATATCTAAACGCAGTTCCTTATTGGTACCCGTGGTGCCTTATCGATAAGGGACCACATAGACCTTTAAGGAACCGTGTTCGTAGACTCCGCTCCCTTTTGTCTTTTAGTGGGGTAGTCACATCTGGTGGAATAGTTATCCTCAAAGGATATTCCGAAACTGAATGGAATATGCCATTTTCAAATTTTCAATATTTAACTTAATAAAATATTTTCTTAAAAATAAAGTTTATTAAAAAACTTTGTCACATTTAATAAAAGGTGAGTTTTAAGAAAACTTAAATCCTTGATCACTTAATTAAGATGAAAACTTGTTTGTTCATACCTTAAGTGAGAATGGTTGAAATGAAAAAATACTTGAACTCAAGAATTTGTTTTTTGTTGTTTTTGAAAATGCTTGTTTTTATATTTTGTCGTAATAAAAAAAAGCGAGGCCGAGAAATACAAGTAACGTTTTTAGGCATCATTGCATTAACAATCGGGATAAAGTGTGTACTTATGGTAATCGCTCAAAGAATCAAGACTGCGATTGCTTCAAATTGTGAGAAAATGTTGATGATGTTATCACCTCCCATACATTCCTCATAAGGGTTTGTTTAGGAGGGAGCGGTCTTTACTGCCAGTTTAATGAAAGGTCTTCTAGTTGGGAGGGAGTAAAACTCAACTAGATTCTACAAGCTGAAGAAATAGAGATGAAGTATTCAAGAAGATGAAGGTCACTAAAGATTGTCTCAAGGAATGCTGGAATCCACGTTTATCATTTTTCTTTATTTTAGCTTGTAGGAATCATTGGAACCAACTCACGTGAGTCGCCATATTGGAGAGAGATTGTTAGACTTACTTTTTGGTAAGTTGGTGCCTTCACGTGAGTTGGACTAGATATATACCCACTGCTATACGCAAGGACTAAATATGTACACAGTGTAAAGTCTAGACATGTTAGGCCTATAAATATCCTCACGACTCTTCATAGGGTGTGAAAGAATAGTGATTTTTCTTTTGTTTTCATTTCACTTGAAATAAAACACACACTTTCTTTTACCTCTGTCTAACTTTCTCTCACTAAAACATCATCATGATCCATATGTTCTTTGATCGTCCCCGACCCCCCGACCTAGGAGGTTTTTGATGCTTGTCAGCCTTTTTCAATTGACGAGATTTAGGTGTCTTTGTTTGAGACTCGCGCTCCTCTTTGTATTGCATTTTTTCCCATTGAAAATTGAATGGTTGATGGTATTCTTTTAAGTGAATGTGATGGTTTTGTAGTATGATTTGCATTTTGAAGTGTTGATGTTATATATATTGTCATACTCATGTTTTTAAATATTGAAGAAATCATGATTGGAAGAAACAGTCAAAGGAATGAATGTCTACATTTATGTATAGATTGTTTGTGAGTTAGCAGTTGTTCATTGTTTGTAGGGTTTTTTTTTTGTAAAAATCAAGTTATATAAGGTAAGTATTGATGAAAATATCATTGTCTTATTTTTTTAGTTGACTCCACTGGGACAATATTGCCGGCAAAGTATGTTTCTTATTTTAAACTTGTGTGTATTAATGTTAGGATGACAAATTGCGCTAATTATTGCTAAACTTTAAAAACATATAAAAATTAGTCAAAGATTATTATTTATTCAAACCAAAACATCTTCATAAATATTTGATTCTTTTTAAAACACAAATTTGTGTTTAGTAAAGATTGAATGTTATGAAAATTATTGATTGAAATTGATGTTTCAGCTTTTAGTTATAAAGTTTAATAATGGTATGGTTAATGGCCTTTGTTTCCATAAAAGTTTAACAAAAAAAATAAAATTGGTATAGTGGTAATGAGTTTATGTTTTGTAAGAACCCGTACTTTCCGAGCATTATTTTATTCTTTTATTTGTGTTTCTGAATTTTCCAACGTATTACATTTCTTGTATTCTTATATGTAAATCTTGAGATCATAATAATTTTAATAGATTATACTTTTCAAGTATTTTCTGATCATTGATAAATACTTTATCTAGAATTATAAAATTCTTATTTTATTTTTCCATATTTAATTTAAATCAAAGTCTTTGATTTAAAATCACCGCGTGTATTTTACAACGAGTTTACTCAAAATCAATGAACAACGAGAATTGCTAGTGACCGCGATACCGACGGATGCCCAGAATATTACGTTTTATTATCGACTGTTTCGATAATTAATATTTTCGACGATTTCGTTTTATCTAGGTAATAAGTCGTGTCGGGAAATCATATAATCATATTTATGATGCATTGTAACTTTTGAAAAGTATTCTTACAAAACCCGAGCCCCGTAAATATTTTTAAGATTTACTAATAGTCATTTTCTACCCTTTAAACTATCTAATTTCTTTTTAGTCCAAAGGTTTCAAACTTGGCAACTTTTACCCTTACACCTAACACCGTATAAAAATCAAGTTATTCCAATCAAACACATACATAACACATTTATAAAAAAAAATTCACAACACTCTCCCACCCCTATCCCTCTTTGCCGTCACCTTCACCACAAAATACCCCTAAATCATCTATTTTCACCATGTTTTAACAAAATCTAACTAAAGATCCATCTCTAAAATCTTGTGGTGATTCTAATGATACCAAAATCTCCCACATGCATAAGTTTTTAAGTTTTCTCATGATTTTATGATGGGTATGTGTTTTGATCATCATACATGTGATGATCATGCTATGATCTTCATATTTTGATATTAAAAAGTTATATTTTTTATCTTGAGATTTTGTTAAATTTGTCATGCAAGTGTTATAGGAGTGTTTGGTTGATGGGTTTGATGCTAGAGTAATAGTAGAGGTATGGATTGTTGATCCCAAACTTAGATCCATTAGCTTTGTATTAACGAGATTAAATCAAGTTAAACACTTAAAGAAACTTTGTTGTTGTATGAACAATCCAAGTGTTATGCGGAATTAACACTTGAATAAAGAACAAGTAAAACAAGTAAAACAAGTAAAACAAACTTTCAATCTTGATTGATAAAACAAACTTGATTACAATGAAAGTCGAATACTGAATAATGTATATATAAACTATAAACCCTACGACCTCCTTTTATAACACAAGGAGACGTGTATAATGGATAACCTATCAACTATTCTAGGAAAGAATAAATATAGAAATTACAATATTGAGTATATCTTTTCTTCAAATAATGAACGTGTTGACTAAGTTTTCCTATCAGTGCTTGGACTTCTTCTTGTCAGCGCTTGGATACTTCTTGTCAATCCTTGATCTGTCAGCACTTGATTTCTTCTTATCAGCGTCCAATTAACTCTTGTCAGCGTCTAAGTGTCTTGGCTTATTTTATTTCCAACAATCCTCCCCTAAACTTGATATCTACTCTAGTAATCAAGTTTTTGAATAAAAACTAAGTACAAGGAGGATTCTTACAAATACATATCACTTGTTAATTAGATAATAAATAAACCTAATTAAATCTTTGCCAACATCACTAGTGTAATCCATTTCTAGTTGTGTAGACACCATCTTCTTCAAAACTTCCTTAGACATAGGATATTCAACATCCACAAGAAGATATTTTGAAAACTTTGTAGTGCTCAAATGGTAAACACCAGCTACTGGATGTAGACGTCATTGAAGCCCACTGATATCATCCAAATCCAACCATATTAGATCTGCTTCATCTGGTTCAATCATCCTTTTGAAGGATGTCCAGATCTTTATTCCATTGACTGAAGTAGGTGCTTAAGTCTTATACTTGGCCTTCATCAATACCCAAAGATCTACCAAGTCTTCTCTATCTAGGCTTGCAAACAATGAAATCAAATAAGTAAAAGTATGTACCTTCTTTCCATATCTGGTGATCATCCAGAACCCACTTGCATCTTCTTCATAGTGAACTATAAGGTTTCTGTAATCTAAAGGTAATATCTCTGCAACATGTGAAGCTTCCAATGCGGAGAGCTTAATTCTCTTTCTAATAACTGCTTCATTAGGATTCACTCTATCCAAAGCTGGGAACTCAATAGGAAGTCCCTTCTTCACTGGTCTTGGTGCAATTGAAGCCTTTTGAATCTGCATTTCTTCTTCAATTTCTTCCTTTCTTTCATCAGAAAGGAGTCTGATAGTATTTTCCTCTTGAACACGTGCCCAAATAGGATATGCACGAAACTCCAATTCATCAAAGGATAACTTCTACAATTTCTTAAAAGTCCAACCCCCTTGATGAAATATGAGAAGCATATAATAGAGCTCCCTTCTATACCGCTTAAGCTGTGAAAGAACCTTGCTAGCCTTATACTTCAAGATTACCTTATAATCTCGTTGAACTATAAGCATAATCTCCAAACCTCAAATTTGATCAGAAATTGTCATGTTTGGATTTTCTGTAACTTTATTTTCCCATGCAAAATACATTTTCACCACTTCAGGCATTTCAAAATCTACTTGCATTTTCAACTCCTCAAGTCTTTCCTTAACCAACTCCTCTCCATACTCCAACCTCTCTGGATCTTCAATGATCATAACACTAGAATCTGAGCTCTCATCATCACTACCATATTTTTCTTTCTCTGTAGTAGCCCAATCCTTTTCTTGCAGTTGTGCAGCCAAAACTTGATCAAATCGTATTTAGGCTTCATTTTTCTTTGGCTTTTCAACTTCCACTAAGACTGTTTTACCCTTGTCTTTTGCTCCAATAGATGGTAAAGTAGTTGGTGGTACCTGTGTTGAAACATCCCTAATAATATCTGGTGGTTGGGATACACCAATCATACCTGTGGGTCTGTCAACGCCTTCTTTACTCTTGTCAGTGCTCAAATATGAACATCATCGGCTGACTTGGTAACCTCTTCCAACATCTCCACAAATGATAACTTATTTGGAGTGATCAAGGAGACATCAATAATTGTCTTCTCCTTCAAGCTTGCCAAAGTTTCAGCAACTTCTACCTGTTTTGTACCAAAAGAACCACCTTCTTCATCTTGTAATCCCTTGTCACTCAAGTTGAAAGGTTATGTTGATGCATCTTCCTCCCCTTTGTAAGAATCCTCCCCTGAAGAAAGGACTCTTGTCTGCCTCCTCCTAGCTTGGGCAGTCTCCAAAACAACTAGTCTCTCCCTCAATTGCTTAAGTTCAAGACCCTGACCTGTGAAAATCTATACAACGTCTGCATTTTGCTTTTGCAAGCTAATGCAGACCACCGTCAATTCCAAAGTGGTGTAAGGTTCCAATCTGCCCTCCTCTAGAATGGGAATTTGACCTCCCAAAGTAGATTCATGGGGCATGGATGGGGTCTTAATAATGTTAGGACTGTCTTGGCCTGCATCTAAGTTAGAACCAATAGTCCCAGCCCCACCCATGTCACCAACCACACTTATGGTGGTGGTTCTCTCTGCTACATTGCTAGGACCACCAGAGGAGAACACTCCAACATTCCTTTGGCGTTTTTCCTACCTATAGTCTGGTGGTGTAGAAGAGGAAGTGGATTGAGGGTCTGTCTAGAGGTTAAGGGGTGTTTGGGTTTATGAGAAAAATATATCAGCGTTTGGATTTGTAGTGTCAACGCCAACATTTTTAGTGTCAGCGTCGAATGGTTCCGAGTCAATTTCCATTTGCTGGGGTGAGGGAGGTTGTTCAGGCAATGGGTCTAGTTGAGGTTGTGGGTGAGATTGAGGGTTTGCTGCTGCCTCAATAACAACAAGCATGGCTTGGGTGAGAGGTAGGTCTCGATATGGTTCAGTATTCATCTTCCCAAAAATAGCTTTCTTTTGAACAGGGATCGTATAAAAATTGTCATGATCCCTATTGCAATATCCTTGTAAGTCAAAAACCATTTGTAAAAACCTAGGGTAAGCAAAGTCATCTTGTTACCCTTTTTATGACACATGCCATAAAAAATCATTTTTGAAAAGTTATACTTTTGCCTAGTTGCAAGACACACAATGGCACTCCCAATTGATCGGTTGATTTCATTATGTGAGGAGCATTTAGGACTCAAACATTAAAGAATGACATGTATAAGGTACTTCTAAGCCGGGGGAAATTGTTGTTTTGTATATTTGTTTAAATGGCCTTCTTCAGGCAAAGGAAAACCCAAGGCTTGGATTCCATGCTCTAGCTCTGCAATGGGTAGGGTGGTTATACCATCTGCATCATTAAGATGCAAAGCTTGGCGAACCAAGGCTTCAGCAACCACCCATGGAACCCCATGAACAATAGCAGTCAATATAGTCATTTCATTAACTGTTGAGGAACTGACAGTGTTCTAAAACTGTTTAATGTGTGTGACATGGACAAGAGGAGTATGTGAAAGTGCATACCTTAATGGAGACGCATTCAAATACTCAATGATAGGTGTGAAAACACCCATCTTTTTTACCACTTAATTACAATAATAACCGAGCCAAAACGTGTATTTTATGTCATTTATGTCGAAATTATGCGTGGTTTGTGTTTTTGTTGTGATTTAGGACGAAAAAGTGAAAAGTGGAGAAAACCCGGCATTCAAGGGCTTTTATCGAAGAAAAAGACGAAAGATGAAGTCGAAAGATCAAGAGTGGAAAAAGAACGGAACTCCAAGACCAATTCTGAAGATTTATCGAAGAATAAGTCAAAAGACGGAAGTTTACTAAAAGCCGAAGAACTCAAGTCTTATTTATGAAGAAATGTCGAGACGAGTTCAAAGAAATCCCGAGACAAAGACATTAAGTCCAAGATTAACAAACAATTAAGAAGAAAAGGACTCAAGTGTGCAAATAAGGAAAAGAGGAAAGAGGGAGGAAGCTTCCTAAGCTCCTCCCTAATCACCCCTATATATAGTTTAGGATAGTTTCATTTTCAAGTTGTTGGTGGCTTGACAAACACTCTTCCACCATTTTCATTTCTTGTTAATTACTTTCTTGCATTTTAATTTCATGTTATGCACTTTTAATTTCTTCAATTCAAGTAAGTCTTTTAATTTTGAAATCTTTTCTTTTAATCAAGTTCTTATTTCTAATCATATTCTTCTACCTTTCTTAATTTGCTTATCTTTGATTCATGTTCATCTTTGATCTTATTTTCATTTTAATGCTCACTTGATTTAAAGGTTTCTTAAAAAGTTCATCTTTTTATGTTTTGATTTTAAAGTTTGTTTATTTTAAGTTTGATAAGTTGATGTTCGTGCTTATTAAGTCCATTTCCATTATTGATTCGTTCTAGTTTTAGAGATTAGCTTATTATTGTAGCTTATTTTCTTTGCTTAAGTTTCGGATCACACACAAATCGGAAAAGGTTTTAAAACCCTTTTCCGATCACCACTTTCTGAGCAGCCTCCCCTTATTCCGATCAGTAGATCGGAAAAGGGTTTACATTATTCCAATCTGGCTTGTTTTGGTATTCCGATTATATGCATGTTGCCTTATTCCGATCGAGTCTCATTTTTACACATTCCGATTTGGTCTCATCAAGCATTCCGATTTGAGCAACTTTTGTAGACATTCCGATTTGGTTTCATTTCTTGACATTCCGATTGTAGTGTATTTTAAACATTCCGATCAACCGATCGGAATACATTCCGATTATGTCCACTTTGCACATTCCGATCAGCTGTCTTTCCGATGGGTACATTCCGATCGGATTCCGATTGGATTCCGATCGGGTGTATTTCGATTGGATATTTTGTTTTGTTTTAATATTTAGTTTTAGTTAAAGTGTCAATTGTTCTCGTTTTATTTTTAGTCTATTTTTAATTTCGTTTTGCATTTTTATTCAATTGTCATTTTACTTTTTGTTAAGTTTTAATTTCGTGTTATTTAATTTCTCGTCATTTACTTTCCAAGTTTTAAATATTGCATCGTTTACATTTTAACTAGTTTTAGTTTTAATTACTCGTCCTTTATTTTTAAGTCTTGCACATTTATTTTACCAAAACCAAAAATATTGTTTTCACCAAGAACAACTAATCTCGCACAATTAGCCGGAAATCAATTCGATTAGACACCGAGAAAACGAACTTTTTCAACTAGAAAAATCTCTACATTAAAATGGCGCCGCTGCCGGCTCTTTTCGTGAAGATTAACGGTTTTTTGTGAGAGACGCGTTGGCTTTTGGGACCCTTTCACTTGTGAACGTTATTTTTCTGTCCAAACATTTTCAAAAATCCCAAAAACATTTGAAAAATCATAAAAAGCATTTCTTTTTGAAAGTTTTGCACCAAAAATATTCTTCTTGCTTATCTATCTTTCTTTATGGATTTTTATGTCCATTGCGTCCGGTGTGGGAAACAATTATCTGGGAACAACTCTTGTCAAAGGTGTACATGTGAGCGGTGCGGTAACGATATCGACAATACGCAATTCCTATTCGGATTTTGTCCTTTGTGCAACTCGATTAATTCGTCCTTTTTGAACCCACCTCCTCCTGTTCCCCCGTGCATCTATTGTGGAAGCGATTCTCATTGGCATGTTTCGTGCCCGGTTCAATACCCGTATAGACACGGGCAAGAACCGGGGTACAATTATGACAATGATAATAGCTATCCACAAGACGCACCTGATTTTTCTCCATACCCGTTTTGCAACAACTGTGGGGGCCCTCACGATACCTATTATTGTCAACCAATGAATTATTATGAGCAAAATCCGGGTCCTCAGTTTTCTTCACCTATGGATTATTATGAACCAAACCCGGTTTCTAATTCTTCTCAACCGATGAACAACTATGAGCCACAACCTTGCTATAATTCAGGTTTTCAACACTTTGAGCCCCCATATCACAACCTCAATCATCAATCCTCTCAGAGAATTCAACAACTCACTACTTTGAATGAAGAAACACACTCCATTGTTTTGCAACTTCAAGAAGCCGTTGTTCTGCTTAAAGAAATTAGGGACGAGGAGAAGCGACAGCAACAAGAGCAAGTTTCTAATCTTAGTGATTCTACCCCTCCTCTTGTGCGTCAATACCATTATGATGATGATGACGATGAGAATACTATTTCTTGGTATGATCTAGTTGCTCAATGTCCTAGTGCAATTGTACTTCCCTCTCTTAATTTCCCCAACGCCTCTAAGGATTGTGATACTTCAAGTGAGATTAGTGATTTCGGTCTTGATAAATTCTTTGATGAGGTTTGTGATGTGCTAACTTTTGAGGAGCTTACGGATGAGGTCGCTCTTAATGATGATGTTCCTTCCACCAACACTTTGGGAGATGATTCTTTGGCTTTCTCTAATCCTCTTTTCGATCAAGATGATGATTTTACTTCTAGTGATGACGAGTCACTATCCGATGAAGACGTTCTACATGAAACTTTCAAGATTTATTCGAACCCTTTATTTGATTTTGATGACGCCTACATATCTAGTGAGGTGAATCCGCTCTTTGACGAAGGGATTGAGGACATTGATAGCGCTGCTTCTCTTGCTATTAATGAGAAAACTTTGTTAGCCATACCTCCTTCTATCCCAGAGGTGGAAAGAGGTGAATCTACTGAAAAAGGGACGCAGGTGGAAGGTAATTGTTCTCATACTTCTCATATTATATTTCCACCTCATCCTACCACGTGCACACCCAAGCGGGTGATGTATCACTTTTACTCTCCTCGTTTCATACCGGGAAATGAGGATGAGTGCTTTGACCCGGGAGGTGACAATGACAATTCTATAATTGATACCCTCACGGCTTTGCCGAGTGCTCAACATCCATTCTCTTTGGGGGATGACAATGTGCTTACTTTACCCACCCCACCTCCCGTGGATCTTGAATTCACATACTTCTCGTATGTCGAAAGGGTTTTTCTCCCATTCAAGACTTATCCCCCCGCCTCTCCTTTGTTGATGTCCTCCGGGAACGAGGACAAGGTCTTTGATCCCGGTATTACATTCGAGGCTTCCCCATGGACCATTTAATTCGGGGACGAGTCAGGCTCGCGACTCGGTTAACAAAAACAAGCGCTCTTCGGGAGGCAACCCGATTATCTATCTTTATCTGTTTTCACCATAAGTGTAGGGTGGAGCCCCGTGGTGTTTCTTGTTCTCTTTCTTATCATATGCAGGGATTAGAGCTTCAAAGACACACTCTTGATGACTTTTGACGAATCGTGATTCTGTGTTCCCTTCTTCCCGGTTCTATCCTAAACTCTTTTCGATTCACTATTTTATATTTCTCAATATTAAAATAGGAATCTCTTTAGTTGTCTCTTCCTTAGCAAGATTTAAACAAAGTGCACAATGTCCTAAGTGTAGGGGAGTTTACTCCACATGCTTAAAACATTGAGGACAATGTTTATATTAAGTGTATGGGGGACTTCTATCGAAGTTAAGTGGTCTTTTCCTTGTATTTGTCCTCATTTTAACCGAAAAATCAATTTTTCGACATTTTCCAAAAATTTTAATCTATTTTGGCCTAGTTGTAGTTCCCTTTATTTTTGCTATTTTTCTCTTATTTTAATAAAATGGTTTTAACAAGTTTAGTTATCTTAGATATATTAGGCCCGTTGTGAATTTTATGACTCAACCCGAGTTTACTTATCTAAGTTCACTCTAGCTAGTATCCTTAACCGTGTAGACCTTAATTGGTTTATTGGGCTAAGCATCCACGAGTCTCATTCCTTGAGATTTTAAATTGTGGAGAACGAGAAATGATAGAGTTGGTTACAAGTTTGGTATTCTTTCATTAACTTATGTGAGTTAATTATGATCTTTTTCTCCCCTCGCTTATAAATAAAGAAATGCAATAAGTAAGGTCGTACGATTTGAAAAGTTACTTAGCTTCTAGCCCAAGATCGTTTAAAAGTTGCTCGGTAATGATAAGAGTTCATAGCCAAGGCATAACTTATGAAGCGGGGCGCGAAGATTGGCGAGTCCGAAAAGGCCCTAACAAGGCATGAGGATTCAATTTTATTGCTGAAGATCCAAAGTGATGTGAAAAGCATTATTCCCAAAATCAATATGAAGGATCAAGACTCACGACGAAAAGCAATCAACTCCCATAAATATCATGGAGAAGTCTACCCGAAAAGACCCTAACAAGGTATGAGGATAAATAGATCCAAGTCCGAAAAGGAGGCGGATCGTTGTATCTCAAAATCCCAATTAGAGATTGAAGAAATAATCATGAAGTCGTGGTCAACAAAGCTGGAGTACCCCTCAAAAGTCTCCAAGTGAAGAAACTCTATAACGAAGAGAAGACCATCATCTCAAAAACGTCTCTCGAAGATATGAAGTATGAAGTACATGCCAAATATCGGCCCGAGAAAGGTCTCAAATCGTGAACCAAGTTATGCCAAGATATGAACTTTTTGATATCCCGAGAAGCAGTTTTAAGAGATTTTGTCCTTTAGCTAACTATTGATCAAATCGTCCTACTTTGCTTTCAGCCTAAATAAATTATCGAAATAAGTCAACAATGCATCCTCGTGATCATTCAAGACATCAATAAAATATAATAGATACTCGTAGGAATAAGGGAGTTTAAGTGATTAATTGAACCACGTGAGTAAATGTTTGTTATGCTAACTTGTACTAACAATGATCTTGTTTTTAAGCTTGGCATGGGGAACGTGAAACTTGAGGGTGATGAACATTCATGACACACAAGCCCTAATGTAAGTCTTAGATTTCTTTACAAGTTTCTTCCTTGTTGCATCTTGTTATTTTCTATCTTTTTGATTTTCCTTAGTTGTTTAATAAAGGCCCAGGTAGGTTGATTATGATGGAAAATGTAAAACGTGCTTTGTAACTAATGCATTGCATGAGGACATTGCAATGGTTAAGTGTAGGGGATTTGATAGGTGTGAAAACACCCATCCTTTTTACCACTTAATTACAATAATAACCGAGCCAAAACGTGTATTTTATGTCATTTATGTCGGAATTAGGCGTGGTTTGTGTTTTTGTTGTGATTTAGGACGAAAAAGTGAAAAGTGGAGAAAACACGGCATTCAAGGGCTTTTATCGAAGAAAAAGACGAAAGATGAAGTCGAAAGATCAAGAGTGGAAAAAAGAACGGAAGTCCAAGACCAATTCTGAAGATTTATCGAAGAATAAGTCAAAAGACGGAAGTTTACTAAAAGCCGAAGAACTCAAGTCTTATTTATGAAGAAATGTCGAGACGAGTTTAAAGAAATCCCGAGACAAAGACATTAAGTCCAAGATTAACAAACAATTAAGAAGAAAAGGACTCAAGTGTGCAAATAAGGAAAAGAGGAAAGAGGGAGGAAGCTTCCTAAGCTCCTCCCTAATCACCCCTATATATAGTTTAGGATAGTTTCATTTTCAAGTTGAAGGTGGCTTGACAAACCACTCTTCCACCATTTTCATTTCTTGTTAATTACTTTCTTGCATTTTAATTTCATGTTATGCACTTTTAATTTCTTCAATTCAAGTAAGTCTTTTAATTTTGAAATCTTTTCTTTTAATCAAGTTCTTATTTCTAATCATCTTCTTCTACCTTTCTTAATTTGCTTATCTTTGATTCATGTTCATCTTTGATCTTATTTTCATTTTAATGCTCACTTGATTTAAAGGTTTCTTAAAAAGTTTATCTTTTTATGTTTCGATTTTAAAGTTTGTTTATTTTAAGTTTGATAAGTTGATGTTCGTGCTTATTAAGTCCATTTCCATTATTGATTCGTTCTAGTTTTAGAGATTAGCTTATTATTGTAGCTTATTTTCTTTGCTTAAGTTTCGGATCACACACAAATCGGAAAAGGTTTTAAAACCCTTTTCCGATCACCACTTTCCGAGCAGCCTCCCCTTATTCCGATCAGTAGATCGGAAAAGGGTTTACATTATTCCAATCTGGCTTGTTTTGGTATTCCGATTATATGCATGTTGCCTTATTCCGATCGAGTCTCATTTTTACACATTCCGATTTGGTCTCATCAAGCATTCCGATTTGAGCAACTTTTGTAGACATTCCGATTTGGTTTCATTTCTTGACATTCCGATTGTAGTGTATTTTAAACATTCCGATCAACCGATCAGAATACATTCCGATTATGTCCACTTTGCACATTCCGATCAGCTGTCTTTCCGATGGGTACATTCCGATCGGATTCCGATTGGATTCCGATCGGGTATATTCCGATTGGATATTTTGTTTTGTTTTAATATTTAGTTTTAGTTAAAGTGTCAATTGTTCTCGTTTTATTTTTAGTCTATTTTTAATTTCGTTTTGCATTTTTATTCAATTGTCATTTTACTTTTTGTTAAGTTTTAATTTCGCGTTATTTAATTTCTCGTCATTTACTTTCTAAGTTTTAAATATTGCATCGTTTACATTTTAACTAATTTTAGTTTTAATTACTCGTCCTTTATTTTTAAGTCTTGCACATTTATTTTACCAAAACCAAAAATATTGTTTTCACCAAGAACAACTAATCTCGCACAATTAGCCAGAAATCAATTCGATTAGACACCGAGAAAACGAACTTTTTCAACTATCAAAATCTCTACATTACTCAACCATCTGAGTATATTGGGCAAACAGGTTTAAACTTTGGTGCCATTGAAGATTGATGCAAGAAAACTGTGACAAAATTTATGGAAAGATGAAGGTTTGAGAAATTATAGTTAGACAAGAATAAGCAGTTACCCTGTTTAAAAGAAATGAGCCAAATATATAGGAGAGGTGAAAATATGTGATTGGTCAAAACGTGAGGTAGTTATATTCAAAAAGTAATAATGAAAATCTTGAAAATATATAACTTATCTCAAACATAATAAAAAGTTACCAACTCCTAAAATTACGGCCCATATTTTCGTCAAAAATAACAACTGGGTAGGACCCAATGTTTGTCAACGGTAAAAAATAATGTATCGGCGTCTAACGGCTATATTCTTGTCAGCGTTGGAAATATGCCATGTCAGCGTTAAAATTGGTCTTATCAGTGTTTGGAAAGAAAATTGTCAGCGTCCAAAAATAAAAATAATTAAAAAGAAAAAGGACCTTAACAAAGTAATTTACCCTAGTGAAGATAACTCATAGACTGAAAATCACTATGGGGCGGCAAGCACTGTCCAATCATGCACACTTGCATAAGAAAGATAGACATAATTGCCCTCAAGTGTCCCTTGCTAACCAAAGTTCTTAACAATGAAGTTATCTCTTATAAATCCTTTGCAACTTCACATGTAAGCCCAATAAAAACGTTCCCAAGTCTCCCAACCGACCAAATCCAATTCTAGGCCAAAAAGTATTGGAAGCATGCACAGTATATCAACTTTGCATGCTACAGTGCCTCAGGATGTAGAAAAACTAACTCGTACTCACCAGTGGAGACAATCTAGAATTGTGATGAGAGTATTGTAAGAATACCTAAAAATCCTAAAGGTTTCCTAAACCTTCCCTTAAACTATGATATACAAAGTTGCCAAAAATAAAATAAGCAATAAAAAATTATGTCAAGATAGGAATGTAAACATTCTAACCATCATCCATAAACTTGAACACAATTCTAGTAAGCTCCAAAGATCCATAAGCAACTCTGTATCCATGTGTACAATGCTCATATTGCCTCCATGATTAGATCAAAAACCACAAAACTAACATATTGCTGTCAACGTCCATTTTAACACTTATCAGCGTTAAAATAACCTTTGTCAGCGTTAGAAAAATAAAGTGGAAAACCTAATCTTGTACAAAGACTAATAACAGTACACATCCTGTACAAACTATACGATGACTTCAAAAACATATTTAGGTGAGATTAATCATTCCAATACTTGTTACCAAGTACTGAAACCTCCCAACATCAAAAGGTTTAGTTAAAAGATCAGCCACATTTTCTTCTGTGTCTACCCTATCTGGATGTATTAAACCTTTTTCAAAAAAATCTCTTATAAAATGATGTCTAATTTCGATGTGTTTTGTTTTAGAGTGATGTACATGATTCTTAATAATGCATAATGTACTATTATTATCTACAAATATCTTGGTATGCATAAAAATATACCCATAATCCAACAGTTGGTTTTGTATCCATAGAACTTGTCCACAACAAGCAGTTGCAGCTACATATTTTGCTTCAGTTGTAGAGTTGGCCACCACTGTTTGTTTCTTGCATTGCCAAGATATCAATCTGCTCCCAAGAAATTAGCATCCACCAGTTGTGGATTTCCTATCAAACTTGTCACCTCCATTATCACTGTCTGAATAACCAATAAGCTCCAATGGAGAATCCTTTGGATACCATAATCCCAAGGTGGGATAGCACCTAAGGTATCTGAAGATCCGTTTGACAGGATGAAGATGACACTCTTTGGGAGTCACCTGATGGCGTGCACATGCACACACAACAAACATGATGTCAGGTCTAGAAGCTGTAAGATACATCAATGATCCAATCATTGATCTATAATGCCTGACATCCACCTCTTTCCCATCTCCAGTCTTTCCCCAAGGGTGTTCCCTATCCATGGGTGTGCTAGCCCGTTTTTCATGTGGAGAAAAACCAAACTTCTTCAAGATTTATGCTACATACTTGTCTTGAGAGATAAAGATACCATCTTCTTTCTCTTAGACTTATAAACCTAGATAGAAGTTCATCTCTCCCATTACACTCGTCTTGAACTTGTCTGTCATGAGCTTGGAAAAGTCTTCACTCATCTTTGGACTTGATGAACCAAAGATGATATCATCCACATAGACCTGAACAAGTAGAAAGTCCTTACCAATCTTCTTGGTAAATAAGGTCTGGTCTATGGTGCCCCTCTTAAATCTATTCTTCACCAGATAGGTGGACAATGTCCCATACCATGCTCTTGAGCTTGATGAAGTCCATACATTGCTTTCTTCACCCTATACATTTTGTCTGGATGCTAAGAATCTTCAAAACCAGGAGGTTGCATAACATAAACCTCCTCTGCAATTGTGCCATAAAGAAAAGCACTCTTTACATCCATTTGATAAACTGTGAAGCCCATGCAAGAAGCATAGGCTAGGAAAATCCTTATTGCTTCAATCCTTGCAACAAGTGCAAAAACCTCTTCATAGTCTACCCCCTCTTCTTGTGTATAGCCTTGAGAAACTGAATGTGCCTTGTTTCTGACCACAATTCCTCTTTCATCTTTCTTGTTTCTAAGAACCCAACGTATCCCATTAGGTCTCACATACCTTGGACAATCTACTAACTCCCAAACATCCTGAATAGCAAACTGGTGAAGCTCATCTTGCATTGCTTCCACCCAACTTGGTTCTTTTCAGAGCATCAAAAATCTTTTTGGGTTCCTGCTGTGACAGAAAACAAGCAAACAAACATGCCTGTACATGAGGGGTATCAACCTTCTTGTGGATATTGGCAATGAAACCTCCTTGAGTCTGATGAGACCTTCTTGTTTGAACAGGAGACAAAACATCACCAATGATTAGAGAAGGAGGAGGATTTTTGATAGTAGTTGAAAGTGTTCCTCCTTCAATAAGTGTGTTGTCTTCAATCTCAATCTCCATGTTGCCAATATCATCTTCATATCCTCCTCCATCATCACTAGAATGAATCTCTTCATGAACTATGGAAGGTTCACCTTGTTCAAAAGTATTGGAAGAGAATAAATGGTCCAATGGGTTGTCAGCGTTTGAGCTATCAACGCCTGAATTTGGCCTGTCATCGTCGGATTTGTCTTTATCAGCGCTTGAAGATTCATGCATGTTTTCATCAACTGGCTTTTCTTGTGGACCTACTTCCTCCTTATCAGTAGCAGCAGCTTGTGGAAATCCATCAGTCCATATAGGAATGGTAACATACGCAAGTATGTGGTCTGATTTGACTACATGTGATCCTTCTTCCTTGTCAACCTGTTTACCTGTAATCTCAACATTAGGTTCTTCCACAACATGTGAATCCTTTTTCACAATGTTTGGATTAGTAACAGGCATATAATTCAAAGTCCTGGATAAAGGCTCTAGATCAAAGAACCAATTTGGTCCACTCTCAGGATCACTAGGTTTACTCTCTAAAAACTTAACATGTACCTTTTCAAGTATATGTTTTTCTTTCTTATTGTAAACCCAATATCCTTTGCTCTACACTGAATAGCCCATAAAGTAGCCTTCGTCACCTTTGGCACTAAACTTTCCTAAGGCATCACAGTATCCAGAATCACTACATGACATCCAAAGGGTTTGCGAAAACCTATATTAGGTTTCCTATTCCAAAATAGCTCATAAGATGTCTTATTATGGATTTTGTTGACCAATGTTCTATTTTGAACATAACAGGTTGTATTCACATCCTCAGCCCAAAAAGCAATAGGAAAATGAGCATCAACCAACATTGTCCTAGCTGCTTCTATGAGTGTTCTATTCTTCCTTTCAGCCACCCCGTTTTGCTGTGGGGTTCTAGCTATGCTAAACTCCCTAGTAAACCCTTTATTAACACAGAAGGAATCTAACAATTGGTTTCTAAACTCACCACCATTATCACTTATAAGTATTTTAACCTCATTTCTTGTCTTCTTTTCAATTTGGGTAATAAAGTTAATCAAAACTGTGGCAGTTTAACTTTTTAAGGCCAAGAAGAAAGTCCAAGTAAATCTATAAAAATCATTATTTATGACAAAACAGTAAGATTTACCATTCCAACTTTCTATATTAGTTGGGCCAAATAAGTCCATATGTAGCAAGTGAAGTGGTTTAGAACTAGAGTGCACAAGTTTTGACTTAAATGAGACTTTGTGTTGTTTGCCTTTAAGACATGCAACACAAGAATGATCATTGTGGAAAGCTTTTGCAGGCAAACCATCAACTAAGCCATGTCTCACAAGTCTATTGATGTTGTTAAAGTTTATGTGCCCCAACCTTTTGTGCCATAGATTACTTTCATCTACTAAAGCTTTAGCATATAGACATGACAAATTGTTGTTCATCCTAATTCCATTAAGATTAACATTATAAATGTCCTTATGTCTAGGTGTTCTATACTCAATAAACTTCTCATCAGGCATCTTAATGTCTTTGCTTAACACCAAGCATTCAGTATCAGTGAAAAGAACCTTATTTTTGTCGTCACAAACTTGTGACACGCTAAACAAATTATAATCAAGTTCTTTTACTAGAAATACGTTTTCAAAACGCAAATTATTAGTGATAAGAGTGCCTTTGCCAGAAATTGTACCATATCCCCCTCCAAAGTACACTTTGTCACCATCTTTAATGGGGGGTAAAGTTAGTTAAGTAATCTTCCTTCCCCGTCATGTGCCTAAAGCATCCACTATCCCAATATCCATACATAAAGAAAACAAGTTAGTTTTCTTTGGGAACCCAAGCTTGAGCAGACTTGGATTCATTTAGTTGTTCAACAAGAACAGATTTAGTCCTTATAACAACCCTTTGTTCATCCCTTTGAGGTTTGAACACCCAGTTTACCCTAAATAGTTTAGTTATGACCTTTGAAATATACTGAAATCTGTTATAGGTCATAGAAATCCCATCAGAATTAGGGTTTTGGTCTTGTTTGGGTCTCCATGTCAAACTAGATGAAGCTTTAAATCCCTTCCCCTTAGGCTGCAATACCTATTATTACTTGGTCTAACAGTGTTGGAAACGTTCCTGTCAGCATTAAATTTGTTCTTGTTAACACTGAATTTGTACTTGTTAGCGCCTAAATTAGGGTTTGCTACAGGAACCCATTGTCTGTTAGACCATGTATTGGTCTTTTGAAAGGGCCTTTGTTCATGTGTATTTGTCCCTTTAGTAATGAATGGAGCTGGTCTAGTAACTTGTGGACTTGGTTGGACATAAGGTCTGGGTCTGACCATGGTTGACTTATTGTCAGCATTGACTTTTGAAGCACTGACACATTTATAAGCCAAATGAGAAAAACTCCCATATATATAACAAGCTTTTCTAGACATAACCTTAGGTCTAGATTTAAAGAACCCTGTCCCATTAACACTAGCTTGACTTTGTGGTGACCTAGGTTTTCTATACATTTCTGCATACTTAACACTAGGTTTTCTGTTAACATATGAGCCAAGGTTAACAGGTTTTTGAGTAGAAGGGTTGGTCACTGTTATGGGTGTAGACTCAAGTGGACTCTCACTAAGCATTCCACCTTTAACAAACAATGTAGGATTGGCTTTCTTCCATTGTTCCAAGTCAGTCACTTTCTGCTTATACTCCTCTATTGGAGTAAGAACTCTTGGTGGAGGAATGAATTCCTTTTCTTGGAGTTCTGGTATACCAGTCTAATACAAATCCTTTCTCAGGACACCATGAAAGTTTCCAGCAGGTGGTGGAATAGCAACATACTCTTTTAGCCCAATCCCAAACATATCCCTAGAATCTCTTTGTTCACTAACACATTTTTCTAGGTTTTGGCTTGCTTTATCAAAATTTTTAATCTTAAGCCCTACATTCTCTTTATCCTTAATGGCCTCATCTAACTTAAGTTGTATTTCTCCTTTGGTTCTCATCAGTACATCCCTAAGTTCAACACTAACTTTGAGGTCATGAGACAAAACATCAATTTGATCTTTCAGGTCAAATTCCATTTTCTTGTATTCCTCTATAGTCTTTTTAGTTTGAACAAGTGCCATTTGATAATTAGTTAGCTTGCATTTTTCATCAAAACATATGATTTTAACTTTAAAATTTCTTTGTTAAGTTTTTCAGTGTTTAAACGACAGTCTTTACTATAGTAAGCATCATCATATACCTCATTATCTGACGAAGACGAAGAATGTACCATAAAAGCAAAGTGAACATGCTCTTCTTCTTCCTTCTCTGCAATCAAGGCCTTATTCTCTTCCACATCCTTTGTCAAAAAGCTCCAGTCCCATCCAACACCATCAATGTCTTGCATGGCAACCATAGCCTTTGTGTCTTCAACCTTGATGACTTGGCTTGAAGGCTTTGTAACATCAGATCTTCTTGGAGATCTGTATTCCCTCATAAAGTGACCCATCCTATGGCAGTTGTAACACTCAACCTTGGATTTATCAAACCCAGCAGTGTCTTTAGCATTGAAGGTCATCTTCTTTCTGAATCTCCTATTCCATCTGTTGGCCCTTATGCTTGTAAGTGCCATATTTCATTTAATATCCATCTCTTCCAAATTCTCCTAACTGATTTGCTCAAGGTCCTCATATGTAATCACTGAACCATTGGGCAATGCAGTAATGTATGTACATACTATGTCTAGATCAATACCAGCAGGTTCAAGCTTTGGTGAGTCAACATTATATGTGTCAGCGTCAGAATGTGAGGCGATGACAAAGGATGATCCACCACTAACATAAGTTGATCCAGTAACAGGATGCACATGAAAATCTTTTTCAATAGTTTGAGCATCACTATGTGAGATGAAAGCCATGTACCCAGGTGTTGACGTACTTCCATGATTTGGTAAGATTTCACTTTCCACAAGCTTCAACTTATTGTAGACGTCATCAAAGGTAGAGCTTTCATGAGCATTGGTAGCAATGATTGACCTAGCCTCAATTTTCTATGCATCACCAAGACTTTTAAAAAAATTAGTAATGATATAAGCATGATCATGTTCTACTCCCATAAAAGTCAACTTGCTAGTGATGTCTAGAAGCCTGCTACTAACCTCACTTAGCTTCTCATTAGGATGAGCTTTAAACACAGCATATTCATGCAAAAGTTGCTTATTCTTTTCTTTGGTAGTGTCTTCATTGCTACCATAGTTGACTAGAAGAGTTTCCCAAAGTTCTTTGGCAGACTCAGAACCTCTATACTTGTGTTGATTGTTTGGACCCAAAGAGAGTTTGAGAATGCTTAAAGTTTTCACGTCATTCCTTCTCTTTGCAATATCCTTAGTTGAGACAGCTCTCCCAGCCGTAGGTCTTTCTTTTCGATCTTCAGTAGTTGAACCAGCAATTGATCTTGCTGCAATAGCAGCAGCAATCCTAGCAGCTTTATCGAATGTGTTTCCATATTCAATAATTTCCCAGAGAGTGTGATCATGAATTTGTAGGTATTGTTTAAAATTGAACTTCCATAGCTCAAAGTTGTTATGGTCTAGCATGGGGATTTTTAGGTTGTGACTTGATGAGGAGGAGTTCATTGAATTTGGAGTAGACATCTTGTCTGGTTTTAGGGTTTTGGTGTTTTTAGGGTTTACTGTTCTTCTAGATCAAAGTTTCTCAACAAGCTCTGATACCACTTGTTGATCCCAAACTTAGATCGATTACCTTTGTGTTAACGAGATTAAATCAAGTTAAACACTTAGGGAAACTTTGTTGTTGTATGAACAATCCAAGTGTCATGCGGAATTAACACTTGAATAAAGAACAAGTAAAACAAACTTTCAATCTTGATTGATAAAACAAACTTGATTACAATGAAAGTCGAATACTGAATAATGTATATATAAACCATAAACCCTACGACCTCCTTTTATAACACAATGAGTCGTGTATAATGGATAACCTATCAACTATTCTAGGAAAAGATAAATATAGAAATTACAATATTTAATATATCTTATCTTCAAATAATAAACGTGTTGACTAAGTTTTCCTATCAGTGCTTGGACTTCTTCTTGTCAGCGCTTGGATAGTTCTTGTCAATGCTTGGTCTGTCAGCGCTTGATTTCTTCTTATCAGCGTACAATTAACTCTTGTCAGCGTCTATGTGTCTTGGCTCATTTTATTCCCAATATGGATCATGGTGGATTTGGGTCAAAATGATGTTTTTCAATGATTTCTAAAAGAGTATTTTACATCGGTAAGTTATAGGCTGTTTTTTCGTAGGTTTAAGATTAGAGATAGGCTAAGATTATTTGATTTTGTTGTAGAGTTTTCCGAGACGCTTGTTTTGGTATAAGATATAGCTTCTAACTCATTACGGATCAAAAGTTATGCTAGTTTTAGTATTCATGTACCGGGAGACGCAAATTGGCACAATCCGAAATTGTGGCTGATTTTGGGTCGACTCTCGGGGACTTTAAGCATGGTTATATAATGGATACTACTGGTTTTCAAAGTTTATAAACCTTATATGATGAGTCTAGTAGTGAGTTTAAAAGGCGTATTGTCGAGATAATACCTTTTAAGTGGTCTAAACGGTTTTATGAAACAAGTATACAATTCTGTCCCAGATTTTAGAGTCGAGTAAAGTGTCGAGCTGATGGGTTTTAAAGTGAGAACTTTGGCTCAAATTATGACAGGGTCTTGTATAGGTTATAAGTGACCTTGACACCAAATTTCATCTAAATCGGACAAGTCTAGATAGGGTAGATCGGTGTGTACATTCGGAGTGTACATGCTGATTGGTATTTTGGACACATAGTTCAATGCTCGTGTGGCGTGAGTTTGAGTATTCACTATCGGACATGGTGACTTACTCAAGTGCTTAGTCATTATATAAATGACTTAGCTACTGGTCCGAGTAAGGCAAAATAATAGTTTGACTTGCGTTGACTTGGCGTCTTATGACGGGTCAATTTCAAGTGTACAATTGTTTAAGCGGGCAGTGTTGGATAAATGGGTTAATATGGATTCTTTTGGTTCGTGTCAATGGTTTTTGAAATGTGAATACTTTATAAATATTTAAAGTCATGTTATACATGGTACATATCGATACTTGAGTTCGAGTCTTAACGCGTGCCTTATTTTGATAGGTTACGGTTCTCGTGTTTCTCGGGCATCCATATCGTCGGTGATCGTCTCACTACCATTTTTTCTACTCAGTTGCTGAGTACCGTGATTCACTTACCTCATGGCTAAGGTGAGTTCATAGCCCCCTTTTACTTTTACATGGTTTCTAAACACGGGGTGAGATTTTACATGGTGGAACACAACCATTTAAAAACTGTATGCTATCCAGAACTTGTATGCTATCCAGAACGTATATGCTTTCCAGATGAATTCAATGATATTACTGCTTTTTAGTCTAGCCTTGAGTTTCCTCTACTGATCATGAACAGTTAATTAATCATGTTACCAAGCGCGAATGTTGTGGGTGAATCCATCGGGATTGACTATCCCCGTTCTGATTACCTTGACGCACTAATATTTATTTATACTTGAGCATTTAGGCTGAATACTCCCTAGAGGAACTTACATTGAGTTAAGCTTCGGTTCATGAACTAAATAACAATAATATGCACCGTGACCATGGACAATGTACATAGTTATCCCCCCATTATTTGTTTTACAAATTCTATTGTGTTCCACATCTTTACTGCTAAACCTATGAACATCACTCAACTTTATGTTGACAATTATACCTGTTTAATCTCAGGTATTATTACTTAGCTTTGCTTGGATGGGAGCCTGCAGGATATTATCGCGACTTAGAGATTTCTGTGATGCTTTTAAAAGATTGATTTTAGTAAAAACTGTCAGAAGTTTATTCTATCTTTTGGGCAACTTATGTTATAAATCGTGATGAAACAATATATTTTTCCGCTTATAAAACTCTAGGACCTAAGTTTAAAAACTCCGATCTTCTATGATGTAATGTATATGTTTTTATTAAGTCAGCTTTGTGTCAATAGTAATTCGTTGTTTCTTGTACCATGACGTGTTACCCCCTCGTTGCCTAGCTGTTCCATGTCAGATTCTGGAGGTCTCACATGTTTCTAGCATAGTGACCCTAGTTCTAATCCTACTTGTGTTTTTTTTAATATAACACGCGAATTGTTGTTGTTTGACGTGGAATGGTGATGCTTAGGTGGATCGCCTAGTAGGATTGAAATTGCTTAGGTGGATTGCTTAGTAGGATTGAAAGTGCCATATAGGATTGTGAGAGTGAAAGAAGACAAATGATGGAGCTAGACTTGTATACTTGTAACGATCTTTAACCTATTCAATTGGTAGTTTAACTGGATTAATAACCATGTTTAATTGGTTATGTAACCATTATCATATGATATTATGGAGCTTATTGAGAGGAGATAAATGGGTCGTTAAGACCTATTAATACCATTAACTAAGGTTGAGTACTTCACCTATAAATAGGTGATCATAACACTTGCATGGGACACACAGAAACATAAACACTTATATGCGAAAAGGTTAGAGATTTGTGGCTAAATCACCAACAAGCATTTGGTCTCATCTCAAGTAAATATTGGTGATACCCATATATTAGGGTGAAATAGTTTACTTGGGAAAGTGATAACATAATTACAAGTGAAATCCGATAACCATTGTTTTGGTATGTAGATAAAATTGATTGTCTTTACTATGGTTGGGACGAATAATCAAAAAATCAAAACTAATTATTATTTCGGTTCGACCACTCAAAAACTGAATTTGTAGTTCGGTTTGATTGGACTTTGAGAAAATTGATTCTTTTATTAGTTTGGTTCGGCTGGAGTGTTTAGTTTTCGACTTGTTGGGTTTCCTGAACATTCGAGTGGCTATGACTTTAGTACAGTAGTATATAATAAACCATAAGCCCACCAAAATGTATATAGTCGGGAAAAAAAGCCCATGTCCATCAGTATAACCCTAATATATATGGGAAACAATAAACCCTATTTCACCACCCAAACGTTAGATACGCAGTCATAACACAATCTTTCTATTCTAACATCACGGATTCACAGCCGTCATTTCCTAGATGTCATCTGAGATTAGGTATTCATTTTATCACTTGTTTTGTTCTTTCTAATCTTCAAAGTTAAGTTTGTGATGTAGATCTGATGAAAATAAGCTAGTAGTAATATTTTGCACAAAGATAGTACTGTACTTATTATGTTAGTGTTTTAGTAAGTAAAAAGATATATAGATGATTATTAAGGATAAGGTGTTTATAGTTTAGTGAACAGTGATTTTTTTCCATTAATTATTGTTGTATTCAACATCAGATTGTACGAAACATACAACTAGTTCTTAAGGTTTACATTCAACATCAGATTGTACGAAACATACAACTAGTACTTATTATGTTGCCAACCTAACGCTATGTTCTCGAGTTGTTTTATTAAAGGAATGTAAAGGAAATGAAATGAAATCAAAAAGATGTTGTGTTAGTTATTCAACAAAGAAAAGGAAAGGAAAAGGAACGAAAAACTAGTGTAATTTGAATGATTTTGGAAGGAAAGTGTTTCCTCCCAAAAGTGGGATGAAACCATTTACTTCCATTTCCTTTCCTTTCGTTTAATGAAAGAACTCAAGAACACAGCGTAAGTGTCGTTTATAGTATACTAATGTGTGTGTTTTCTCTTGAAGTTGTGACAGGAGCATGCTTCTTCTCTCGGAAGCTGTGAAGCGACTTGTACAAATATGTTTCGATATTTCCGAATTTTTGAGTTACCTTCGAAACATCATCAATCAGTAGTTACAACGTCATACATCATGATATAAAGAGTGCCGACATAGGATGATGCTAGCTGTTTGTTGGAGGAAGCTGCAATCGAGAGGGATTAAACCTTTCTGGTATATTTCTTTTTAGTTTTTGTTGCAGTTCTTCAATTATTTTTTCTATAAATTTATGATATACATTTGTGTTTGCTTCGTTTTCCCCAGGACCTAAGCGTAATCCTCAAACAGAAGCATCATCTATGTCTAGAGGTATGAATTTTGTTTTTTTTGGCTTATTTCTTCTCTCAATGTATATTATTTTTTCAATAAATTTATGATTTATTTCTTTTTTTCTCCAGGACATAGCGTAATCCGCGAAGCTTTGTTGCAATTTTCAGAACTTCCCTATGTTCTTGATCAAACCGGGCCAACAGCATCTTCTCTTTCTAGAGTAAGGTTTTTGTTCATATATCAAGGTTTTTGCTCATGTAATAATGTAACATCCGTATATTTTATCCCATCTATGGTTGACCTATAGAAAAAATATTTAAGAGATATTTGAGTACTTGACGTAACGGGTATTTTGAAATATGGTAGAGATTTTTTAAAATGTCAATTATGAGGTTCAAGTTGACAATTAACGAAAGTGCTATTACTTGCGCAAATATGTTTTGATATTTCTGAATGTTTGAGTTACCTTCGAAACATCAATAGTTACAATGTCATACATCATGACATAAAGAGTGCCTTGTGCGGGCTAATACCATGAGTTGTTATCATAGTAAGTTAATTTGATCTTGTTTTCAGTTTTTACCCTTATATCTAAAAGTTTAATAGAGGTTAGTAAATGTTTATTCGCATAGGGTTTTATTAGTGGGATTAAAATCTTGATATCTAGAAACTGAGTAATATATTTTGAATGCTAAACATTCTTTTCGACGAATAATGCAATATTGGGATATGATGAAAGTGCTGGTGTGTCTTATGGCTACAATGAATGCTGGTGTGTCTTATGGCTACAATGAATGATAAGGGACCATAGAAGGGAGTATGAATACACAACCAGTACTCGTAGTTTTGCCTATTTTAACTCTTCTATCTAGTAAAGCACCAGGAACACCTACCACTGTCTTCAATTTTTATGGTTGTATCAGATTGAGGCTTAAGGTGATTGGTTAGGCCAAGTTAATGGGACGGTAATGGGTTATTTAGTTATCTTGTTGAATTGTACCTGGCGCTGGGCATGCCACAAGACACCAGGACCACACGCTTTATTTTGTAATGAACATATACTCTATTATATCCTATGACTTATTAGTTAAAAATTCTAGTCATCTAGGTGAGGCATGCAGTGTTTTTTTCACTATGGCAGGTTGTTTAAGTGGACAAGTTTCAAACACTACACACCTAACTGAGTCTTGTGTGTTTGGTCAACACACTTGCCCTGTCTAAAACATGTTTGGTCAACTCATTAGTCGTTTCTTATGTGTTTTTTGCCTATACATGACCACAAGTTCACACATAAAAAAGTTCACATGATATCAGCCTGTTTTCACTCATTTGTCTACACAATTTTTTCATTGAGATCGTGATAATTTTATCTTGCTATTTATCCTAGTTAATTTATAAAATTTGCTTATTGATAAGCAACCACTGACATACATGTTCTTTATGTAGATATGATGGAGGCTGGGCTGCATCTAATATATACTTGGTATTTGCTGATGTGGTCAAGTTTGGGAACATCCGCATTGGTATTCTTTCTGGAATTTATAAGAAATACGAGTTCAATTACATCCAAGGGACTTGTTTTTTTTTTCTTTTTATTTGCAAGTTTATTATTGGTTACGATCTTTTGGTGATAGCAGTGTACAGCTTGACATGAAACAATGTCGAGACTGGTTAGGAATAAGCTGCAATCTAGAGGGAGTAAACCTTTTGAGTGTGTACGCAGTCCCTTGCCACAGTTCTACTCAGTTGCTTACGGTCCATTTTCTGGTATATTTCTTTTAATGTTTGTTGCATTTTTTAAATCATTTTTTCAATAAATTTATGATGTACATTTGTTTTTGCTTATTTTTTCCCCAGGACATAAGCGCAATCCTCAAACAGAAGCTTTGTTACAATTGTTTGAACGTCCCTATGTTCTTGATCAAAGTGGGCCAACTGAAAGTGCAGCATCATCTATTTCTAGAGGTATGAATTTTGTGGTTTTTTGGGATAGCCTGGCGTATTTGAAAGTTATTTTATCTCTCAAGTAACCCCTTGTTCGGAACATTGTGCACCTGTTCTCTTTTAGTGTTTGTTTCTCTACTGTTCGGAGATACTTATCGCTTGCCTTCACTGCTTTCTTTTTGAGGTTGTCTTGACTAGAGTTGTTTAAGGCAAATTATAGCATGCAGAACAGCTTGCACAAAAAGTAGCGGCTAACTGGATACATTAAGTGTTACAGATTATTAACATTATTAACAGTAGCTTGATTTTGGTTCACCATATTGTTAAACATAACATTTAGTGTTAAAGATTATTAACAGTAGCTTGAACTTAATGTATTAATATTAAGTCTCTTTGTTCAGGGAGGAACCTGAAAATTGTCAGGAAAGAAGTGACAGATTCACTATATTGTGGACTTATGGTTTCCTGCAAGGTTCGTCATTTTCTCAACAAGATTAGGCATTTTCTCTTTGTTCATTGCGGGCAGTAACATAAAGTGCATGGCGTATCAGAAAGATTCAAAGATTGTATGTTATAACTAGAATTATATGTTATAACTTCAGAAAGATTCAAACATCATAAATGAATGCAATTGTTTGGTATAACTTCAGAAAGATTCAAAGATTGTATGTTATAACTTCAGAAAGATTCAAACATCATAAATGAATGCAATTGTTTGGTATATGGTATTTGATTATATTTTCAGTTTTTGTTTGTTTGGATTAATTTGTATTACGTTTTCATGTTCAGAATTTTATTTTTCCGTTTTGCTAAATGTAAAGGGGTGCCAAAAAAACTGAGCATATAGTGGTGGCCGGCAACTTATGAAGGTGATCCCTCCAAAATAGTGACCACCATTTGGTCTCTCACAGATTGGTGACCAGAATATTTGGTCACATGACTTGAAGATCTGTTTACCCCCAATCCCCCCATCTATGTGGACATTAACATTGTGGAATTTGAAAATATAACTTTTGCTCAGGTCAATACTTTGAATTGTTCTGAAATAAAATTAATCAAGAAAGCTTCTCATACTCCATATTTCACTTGTAAAACATGACCTGACATTTGTGATCACGGTCGGAAGACTGAACTAGACCGGACTAGATCAACTAGTTAAATTTTTGCAAACTGTAATTCTTAACCAGTCAACCATAAATCCTTTGTCTTTGCGGATTGGAGGGCATCCAGTAACGATGTTCAACAGAAGAACCCCAAAGTATAGATGCTACCATGGATATCCAAATGGCTTGCTTGTAACGAACTCGGTTGAACACACATTGCGCCTGCTGATAGTATTAGAATTGTTTTGTGATCTCGTAAGAATGGTTTTCCAGCTTTCAAAATCAACTAGCTGCAAGAATCCATAAGCGAAAAATGGTAACCGCTTCTCGGTAGATGTTACCAATTACTAGTGATTAATATTTGTGTAAAGCTCGAAACTTTTGTGAAAAATATTCTGTAAGATGTACTGTAGTAGAGTTCAGATCATACAATTTACCGATATTTTCCTGATCTAGCCTTACCATATCTCCCACCTGATCAATAAAAAAACTTCAAAAAAAAAACGATTAGAATCTTGGAAACACCCACGATTTCCCTAAGTTACCTGTTTTTTAAAATATAGCCCCCTTTCCCTTGTAAACTATACTATCCAATGACGCTGCATAATGTTGCTAATATCCGGTTTGCCGATTTCATCTTCTCGTCAGCAATGACGCTGCATAATGTTGCTAATATCCGGTTTGCCGATTTCATCTTCTCGTCAGCACCGTCGAAAAGCGTAGTTTTTTCTGTTGGGTACGGTCCCACTTAGACAAATCGCCTTTGCCATCTCAAACTTGTTTTGACCCAATGCTAAAAGTCCTTGATTAAAAAATCTAGGGTTTTATCCTCATCGTATTCCATCTGATTTTGTATTTCATAAACTAAGAGTGCGTTTGGTAGACTAAGAGGAATCACTATCGGTAATGGAATGTTATAAGGATGAAATGGTAATGAATATATCATGATTGATATTGTTGTTTGGTTTGTATTAGTTTGGTATGAAATAATTTAATAAAATTTAAAATTTAAAAATATATGCGGTGGAGAAAATTGAATTTTAATAAATATGTGGTGGAGAAATAAAATACACGGGACCCACTGGAATGAAATGTGAAAGTTACCTTTACCCACAACTATGGATCTATAGGTATCATTTCATAACTTCATTCCCATACGCATCAATCAAACACATTTATTGATTACGATAGTTATTCCACCATTCCCATAGTACATACCAAACGCACCCTAAGTTACTTGTTCTCATAGCATAAACTCTTCAATTTTTCGCAAAAAGATAATATAATCTGAGCTAGTCTATGTCACACGTGGGTCTAGTTGGTTAAATAGTTTTAGACTTTTAGGGAATGGGTATAGCAAGTCTTTCTTTAATATTACCGTAAATACTTTAGCCATAACTAATGGTACCCGCGAAATACGGCGGTAACTACTTAATAACGAATTTTGAGACTAACAAATATTAATTTCACGAATTTTGAGACTAACAAATATTAATTTCTTACTCATCGTAAAGTTATAAAAAATCAAATTAAAAGCCACTAAAATTGTAAAAGACTATATAAATTAATAAAATATATCTAAATGGATATCGAATTAAAAAGCACAAAATTTTAAAAAATATAGTGAAATTAGATTATAAAAATAATAAATAAATAAAAGATTTTTCAATTTAAAATAAAAAATGTTATTTTAAAAAGTTTTTACAAAAGTTTGTTACAAAAAGTTGTTTGAAAAAGGTTATACTATATATAATGTTGATGAAAAATATCAACAACTTGCTTTATTTAGTAGGTAAAAAAGTTTGAATTTTTAACTTTGTTATTTTAGGAAGGTCTCAAATGTTTTATAAAGTAGTATATATAATATATATCAGTCTAGATGGGTCTTCAAAAAGGGTCTTAGAAGGTAAAAAATAATCGTTTTAAGGTTTATACAATCTCATCCGTTTTTTTTACGTTTTCAGTTGTGTCTTTTCCTCCCTTTTCTTTTGTTTTTTTTATGTTTTCGTACATTTTAGAACATTTTCGTACGGTCGAAAAATGGTTAGAGCGTTAAAAAACAGTCGAAATCGGTCAACAAACGGATGAAACTGTCGAAAACGGAGGAATGGAATGAAACTGCAAAAAAAGACATTATTGGTCGTAAACTATCAAAAATCGATGAAAACATACGATAGACGAAAAAAAATCGAAAACGAACAAAAGTGGTCGAGAACGAAGGAAAGCACATGCAGACAGGTGTAAAGGGTCAAAAACGGTCGTCGCCGGACGAAAAATTGTGGAACACGGACAAAAACGGTCGAAAACTGTAAAAAACGTCGAATAATGTAAAAAATAGTTACTATCGAAAACAGCTTAAACAACTGAAAACGTTCGAAAATCATCGAAAAATGTCTAAAACGATCGAAAGCGCACGCAAACGGTAGAACACATAGGAAAACGGCCGTAATCGGTTGAAAACGGCCGTTATCTCCCTCACATTGAAGGCAATTTTGGCATTTCCTCTCGTTCTAATCACGACAATCCACCTTTCACTTTTTCCTTAGTGCGAAACATGTCTTCGAAACCATTTTCACTTCGTGATGAATTTAAGTAGCAACGGTGACTTTTCTTTCTCATATGTTATATGTAAGTATTGATGTTCTGAAAGTTGCTTTGTATTGAATTCGCATAATGTAACCACTATTTGCGTGCCAAATATTTCACCAAATTTCTTTTATCCTACATTAAGAAATCCGTTTATAAAAAGGGAAAAGTGAATGTTTGGCTATTAGATATCCAAGCTTAGGTGTAAAACTAACAATATTACGTCGTTTTGATAATAATTCTCCAAAAACAACAAGAATCTTATTTCTCCAACAACAATCTTATTTCTTGCAATCTGCTATTGTCCTTCAAAATCGATTGACCTTGTATTTAAGGGAAAAAAACGAAAATGGTCATATCCAATATCCTTGGTCCATTAATTGGTTAAGTCAAAAATTTGACATATATGGTCATGCACAAATGCACAACTGCTCAACTCCATTATATCCATTATATTTATGACACGTGTCCTATGAAAAATGCTCGACCTACGGTGCTCAACCCCCCAAATGCTCAATTTTGCAAAAAAAAAAGTGCTCAACTTTGCAACGTTGAGTATTTTATGGTGTAAAGTTGAGCATTTTATGGTGCAAAGTTGAGCATTTTATGGTTGAGCACTGTAAGTTGATCTCTTACTGTTGAGCACTTGTGACTGCAAAATTGAGCATTTGTGATGGTGACCATATTTGTCAAAATCTTTTGTCTTAACCATAGTAAGTGCTCAAAATGACCATTTTGATCTTTTTCCCATCCAATTTCGGTTATCATATTTCATTTAGGAAACAAAGATCCAATTGTTTCTTTGCTAGATGCCAAAATCTATCTCATAGCTAAACTCTATGACGTGGAAAAATAACATCATAGGAAATAAAAACTTAACTTACTAATATAATCCAGTTAAGAGTATTAGTTCATAACCTGAAGGACTATATGTGTCAAGTGAGCATAGTTAGGGGTGAAGAGTTTACACTAGGGATGAGCAGACCCGACCGAAATTGACATGGCCCAAACGAACTGAATCAACCAATAGAACCGAAACCGAGTAAATAGGTTCGGTTTTCGGTTTAGGAAATGTGTATATTTCGGTTTCGGGTCAGTTCGGTAAAAAAACCGAATATGGCCCGACGTGACCCTAATGAGCCTGAAATATTCAATTAGGTCACTTTAATGTCAGCCGTTTTTTTCCTTATCCTACTCTCAGTCACTTTATTCATCTAAAAATAATGGGAAGCAAGCTCTATCAATGGATGAACAAAGTCAACAAACATCTAAACAAAATTACATACCCGAATCAATTCCATCATCTATGCCCATATTTGAATCTAATTCATCTCAACAAAACACTAATAATCTTAAAGTAAGTTTTTTTAATTAGTATTTTTTTTGTTAATCCACGAATTAATTTTAGGGGCTGTTTGATAGCCACTGAATAAAACAATTCAGCATTTAGCACTGGATCGGTCAAATGGTAGACATGTTTGGTAAAAAAAAAGATAGTACTTAGTGGTCCAACCCAGTACTGAACGGCCCACCTCCCATAGAATACTCTATGATTCAGTGTTATCTATTTTCTCCTAAATACCCTTTTTTATTCTCTCTCCCACATCTCTAAACTCATCTCCTTTTTTCTTGATCCTATTATGCATCAATTATTCCAGGTAAAAAAATAATATTTTTTTCAAGTTCTATCTTTTAGTACCATAGTAAAATATTGCATCTTTGAGGATTAACGTGAGATACCAATTTTTTATTAACAAACTCCATTTAGATGTTGGCACAAGATTGATGTTATGTGATAACATGTACTACGTAGTTGGTATGTGATAGTATTATTATGATGATAAGCATGGAAAAATGAATTATACACATGTGTGATGTTAATTGATCTATAAGCAAGAAAAGATGAATTATATATAATGTGATGTTAACTGATCTGTAAGCAAATGAAAAAAATTAATTATACTACATACTGTGTATGTATATTCGTGTATGTATATACTACATACTGTGTATGTATAAGCAAGAAAAAATGAATTCTACCACATACTGTGTATGTGTATTCATAGGTATTTGGCTCTGTTTACGAGCAACTCGCAAATAGGTTAGTGATGATGCAAGTGAATGTTATGATTGTTATGTAGATAGTTCAGTCCAGGTTAGTGATGATGCAAGTGAATGTTATGATTGTTATGTAGATAGTTCAGATCCCCTTTCGCGAGCACTCGTCATGATTGGTTAGCCCATTCCCCCTTTCGCGAGCACTCGCCGCTGATCACTTCCACCCCACCGCAATTCCTTAAGCATGTGATGCACCTTCTGTTAAATCCTCATGAAATCGTCAAATATTTTGAGTTGTTTATTTAAGAAAGTAAGGATTCATGTAGATAAAGTCATCATCAAATGCAAAGAACCAAACTTGTATAAAAAACAGATGAAGAAAAAGAATGTTTGAGTTGTTTATTTAAGAAAGTCAGATAGGTACTAAAAAGCATAAATATTAGTTAAATGAGGTGAGTGACCAATTATGTAGTTAATTTATAGGTAAATTGTTGATATATATACATGCAGTTAATTTAAATTGCTGCTATTGTATCTTTATAGGCATGGAAAACGTTGGTGAGTCTTCAAAACAAAAGAAACCTAGGCTTAACTGGAAAAAGGAAAGTGTGGTTAAAACGTTTCTTGAAGCTTGCATACATGAGCTTGTTGTAAATGGGCGAGACGGGGTTAGCCTTAAGATGCTTTCATGGAAAAACGTTGGAGAAACACTTAAAAAGGAGCACAATTTTATTGTTGATCAAAGACAAATGAAAAACCATTTTGACTATCTTAAAAGCAAGTATACTGCCTGGACCAAATTAAAGAACAAAACAGGAAACGTTTATGATCCAGTAACTAACACGTTTAACTTAACGGAAGAACAATGGCAGATTGAGATGAAGGTCACTTTCTATCCTTTCTATAGCTTCACTATTATTGTCCCAAATAATTTGTTATGTACTTATAAGTTCTTTTAAACAGTCAAATAAATACGTAGAACCAGTGAGGAGTACAGGTTTGCTTTTCCCTGACCTCTGTACTCAGCTATTTGATGGGTTAACTTGTAATGGGTTTGAAGGTTGGGGACCAGCTTCTAATCTTCCTAATGATTGTGAAGATTCTGTTAATGTGGTGTCACTTGAAGATGATGATATCCAACATGTGCAAGAAACCCCAACAACAACACAAGAACCTCCAAATTCAACACAAGAAAGTTCTGGTCCTCAACCCAAAAAAAGAAAAGGTAAACAAGTAAGCACTTCAAAAAAGTCTGGTGTTGAGGAAGATTTTGCCAAAGTTGTTCAACTTATGATGGAAAAACATAGAGGAGATGATATTGACGCTTGCATGGAAAAGTTAGAAAATGTTGGTTGGGGAACACATAACCCATTGTACGACACCGCGGTTATGCTTTTTAGTGAAAGCGCTGATTATAGGAAAGTTTGGATGCGCTTAAAGCCAGAGAGTTTGGAAAACTGGGTCAGGAATGCTGGACGCAAGTATGGGATATTGAACTAGTCGAATAATAGTTAGAATTTGCATTTGTTTTTTTGTTGCTTTACTCTATATCTGAACACCATATGTTTTTGGTCATTTTTAACTTTTTTTATGATGTTATGTGTTTTGAACATGCTTTAAATTATTGATATGGATTTGCATAATTGTGTTCCTACTTGTTATGAATTATAGTACTAGATTATTTGATTATATATTTTTAGTATTATGTCATTTAAGATGGAGTAGATGTTAATTTTGTTTATATTTCATAATTGCAAGGTAATATATGGATTTGGAGGACGAGCTTCTGCTTTTGTTCATCGTATATTGGTATATGAAAATAAAATCTTCAAGAAGGATTGAAAGGATAAGAGATAACACTTCAGCATTGACTGGTCATGCGTACACACAAGAACTGTTACGTGGATCTAATACACAATGTCAAGAGTTGATGCGTTTATCTCGTGATGCATATATTTTGTTATGCAATCATTTCAAAGAAAGAAACTGGCTGCAAAATAGTAGAAATATAAGCGTTGAAGAGAAGATGGCAATATTTTTGACAATTATTGGTCATAATGAACGTTTTAGAATGATTAAACGGAGATTTCAACACTCCACACAGACTATTCATGAATGTTTTCATGAAGTGCTACGAGGTATGATGCAATTTGCAAGAGAAGTCATAGTGCCAACATCTTTGGAAGCAAATACTTCAGAGCGCCTTAGAAACTTAAGAGAAATATTCACGGTATATTTTACTTAAATTATATTTCAAATCCTATATATATTAAGAATTATTTTTCATGTGTCAACTTTCTTATGAAGGGGGCAATTGGTGCACTCGATGGAACTCTTGTACATGCAGTTGTGCCTGTCGATCAACAAATGCGTTATAGAGGAAGAGGAAAAGGTGAGTGTTATCAAAATGTTTTAGGGGTATGTGACTTTAATATGATGTTCACGTTTGTTTAGGCCGGATGGGAAGGCATCGCTCATGATTCAAGAGTTTTGACAGAAGTGGCATTTAACCCAAACTCCAATTTCCCATTTCCTCCACCAAGTATGTATTATCCTCGCATAGTATGGCAATTTTTATTTGTTTTTCATAAATGGACTAATATTCTCGCAAACTTACCTATCGCAGATAAATATTATCTTTGTGATGCCGCATATACAAACACTCGTGGGTTTATGGCCCCATATTGTAACACGAGGTATTGGTTAGCTGATTTCCGACGTCGACGTGCCTTAACAAAAGAAGAAAGGTTCAATCATGCTCATGCACAACTTAGAAATGTTATTGAGCGTGCTTATGGTGTTTTAAAAGCAAGGTTCCCAATACTAAAGCAAATGGCTCCTTATCCTTTTCCAGTACAAAGAAATGTAGTGATTGCATGTTTCGCAGTCCACAACTTCATAAGAAAATACAACATCCACGATCAATTGTTTTTAGAGAGCGATGCAAACACCATGTTTACTGTTGAGTAACAAGGTGAGGGAGGCACAGGACAAGGCATCGACGACGAACAATGGGGTCCTCAAGGAAATGAATATATGGCTAATCTTCGTAATCAGATTGCTAATGAGTTGATTTCAAATGCTACAACCTAATATTAGTTCATAATTTGTATTGTTTTATGATCTTTTGATAAGACTATTTACATTTCATTTTTTACTTCAACATTAACTTTTGGTATTAAATTTTAATTCGAGTTAATAATTTGCTTATAAAAGTTTATGTTTATAAGGTACAAAACTCGACAGAAGGTTAAATTGGTAATTTCAGTCAATTCAGATTGGTCATTCAGAACAATTATCAAACAATCATTTTCACTCAGAATCAGGTTCATTCAACACCTTAGAATCATTCAGCAGCTTTGATTCATTCAGCACTAAATCATATTTTTTTATAAAACAACCCCTTAATCTTACTAGAATGTTGCTATAACTCACTTATGAAATTTAGATTTGTATTTTGTACCCACTGTTATTTTCTTACTGATAAAGGGGTGTTTGGATTTTTGTTTCCAGATTTTTTTGCATCTGAGGGAGTGTTTGGGTTAAGCCGCTTTCGGTATGAAACCGAACCGAACCTGACTGGGCCCGATATGAAACCGAACCGAACCGACATTTTCGGTTTTGGTTCAGTTCTTGACCCTTTTTCGGTATCGGCATTTCTCGGGACGGGTCGGTCGGTTTCGGCCCAAAGCTCAGCCCTAGTTTACACTGCAATGTTCAAGTTAAAGATGGAGGAACTGATTATGCACATATGGGATACTTCTAGACTGAAGACTAATTGGGGTATATATACTCTAACCTACTAGCTTATATCTTACTTTTTATCATTCTGTTACGTTTACTGTGTGAAAACTTATGTGTGTGTTCTTGATCAACTCTTTTGATCATTGTGAGTTCTGAGTGTGTTTTTGATTCAATATTGTAAACAAATATTGTAATCTTTCATTGATAGAGTGAGCTAAGGGGTGGTTGGATGGGTTGACTGTTATTTCTGTGTTCTTGGTGATATTGAGTATAGATTCATATATTTTTACATGGTGTCAGAGACAGGTTGCTCTGTATCATCGTCTAAATTAGTTTTATAAAATTAGGGGTGTCTAATTTTTTGGGGGTTTTGATCTATTATCATAGATCATAATTGGGAGGTGTTTCTTTCTAATATTTTGTTGGTTAATTGTTTCAATTTGGCTAATTAAAGGTTTGATTGGTTTTTATCTAAAATTAGGGTTTTGGTAAAATTGGGGGTTTTTGGTTCTTGAGTATCTGTGATACTTTGTTTTTGGTTTTCTGTGATTTTCTTGTTTCCAATCACAGAAATCTTAAAGAAACCCTAAAATCAGAAATTCGGGTTTCTTTAATTTGGTAAGTTTGGATATATTGTTACTTGTTTTTGTTAACGTGCAAGTATTTGTTTTTGGTGCTTTGATTATTAGATCTTCTTGATCTATTGTTGGGTTGTAACACCCCATTTGTTAAGATGGAATGCTACAATGTATTATGACGTGTCATCTAAGCATGCAAGGTAAATGTCTAAACATTTATGACAAAAAAAGAAATACCGGAAACAAACATCGGTAATCCAAGTAACTCCCACACAAGCAAGTATAAGTACTGTAAATGAAAGGACTAAACAATGTCCAAAATAAAGTAAAGTATGATAAATTAGGAAGGAAATGCATAAAGTAATGAAGGCTGGATAGCTTCCATCCGAATGCACATACTCTTGGAATCCTACTTGCGACCTTGGGTACCTGCCGTTTAGGAACATAGAAAAGTAGACGGCTGAGCATAACGCTCAGTGCACGGATATACAATGAATGGAATGACATGGAATATAAAAGCATACAAAGAGCATAAAGCATGAATAGCAGCGGAAATGATTAAGTCCTGGGAAAACCTAGGCGTATAACATGTTTTACTGATTTTAGTTCCGAAAATATAGCTTATGTTTACTTGTAAAATCTGTATTAGTTTACTGTACCAAAATAGCCAATATAGGTCATGAGGTCAACAACGTGCATGAATACATAGAGGGGTGACCTCGTCATGCAATTAGAGGGGATGCCTCTAATTATACTGGTCTGGGTATGAGGGATTAGCTCCTTGTGAAGGATGCAAGGCACACACCACATTCACCATGAAATCCTGACTGAAACATGTAACTAGGATGCACCCATACGCCCCAAATAATAACATAATAAATATAATGGCCAAATAACTGAAAGGGACGCCACGAGCTATCACTCCGCCGTGGTGAAGTCATAACACTAGTGCCTCTAGTGTTATGGTTATGGTACCTCCATAACTAGGTGAAACTGGTCATGCATGTATATGGCTAAGGTAACTAATAACATAAGCATTTAATCTGTAACTACTGGGAAAACAGTTGGCTGCATACGGGAAATCCTAATAAAGGAAGAGATTGTCCTTACTGAAGGACGGGAATCCGTACCTTATGTCCAGTAGAAGCTAATGAAAACGATGAAGACTACTCCGCCTCGACGGATAATACTACATAAGAAATATGGACGTGTATGAGTTGTTTGATTTACGTGTATTTTACTGGTTCCATGTGTTATTAGCTTGTTATACGTATTCTATCATGTTTTATTGTTTACTGTGTCAACTATAGTTATTCTGATGTTCTACTATGTATTATTCATGTATTAGTGTATTATAATACTTGTTTTGTAATACTAAGTAACTTTCTAAAAATAGCAGGTTTCCATAAATAGTAAGTTTTCAAAAATAGAAAGTTTCCAAAAATAGTAAGTTTCCATAATTAGAAAGAAGCTGGATTATAAATAATAAATAAGTTTAAATAGTATAATACAAGTCATGGTTATAGCTTATTAATTAAAGAACCAGTTAATTAATTTAACTATATGTTATATGGAATTTAATTAAAAATACATGTTTTAATTAAATTAAGTAAGTAAAATACTTTAGGTTATACATGTAATATTAAATTAATATTTAACCTAAGTCATGGAATTAATTAAATTAAAAGTCTAGTAATTAATTTGATTAACATGTTTTTCTGATTTTAATATTTAACTCGAGACCCGAAACGGTGTTTTAAAATTAACCCGAGCCCGAAACCCGGTCCAACATATAAGCCGAGCCATAAGCCAAAATAAACAGCCCTGCCAGTGGCTAGACCGGCTAGCCGGTTGCCACTGGTGGCTTGCGGTTCCCACTGCCGAGCCACAGTTGCCCACCGAGCCCAGTTCACACCGGTTCCCACCGATTTTGAACGGTTCCCCTTGCTTACTTTTGTTCGTTTCCCACTGTTAACCAAAAGAACCCACCGAGACCTTATAGATCTTGGCTGGCCCTCGGTCCAAACCAAAGCTACACCCCGACCTGCGGTCGGGGGTTTTCCCTTCGCTGCGTCGGAACAAAAAACCAAACCGAGCCCCTTGTGGGTCTCGGTGGCGTCGGATCAAACACGCCGAGACCCTTGGGGGTCTCGGTTGTGTCTCGGCTAACCTAAAGCCGAACCAAACACCCCTTAATCCAATATATAATTAATCTCCATGTTTTTAATCACTTGTTTTTAAGATTAAATAAATAAAACATGAATTCAATAAAGAATTAAAAGAAAAGGAAGTGTTTAATTTACCGAACACGTGGAAAGATAAGGTTATGAACACGATCACGTACACACGAATGATCAACCAAAAAAATTGTCCGGTTTGTCCTTGTGGTTTATGGTGGCCGGCGACAAGAAGCAAAAAGGAGGCAAGAGACAAACTTTTTCCTGTAACCTAAATTATGTTTTAAGTTTCCTTGTTTTGTTATTTGCATGGGTTTAATATTGGGTCATTGGCCAAGCCCGTCTTCTCCTTTTGTTTCGTGTGTAGCCGCAACCTATAGGGTGTCCACGGGGAAACCCGTAACTTTTCCGTGTCCAAATATTTACGTGATCGTTTATGTTTTAATGTCGTGATTTCTATACGTCGTGCACTTAACACATTTATAATATTTACGTAACTACATGTTATTAAATACCGTGACACGTGAATTATATTCTATATGGAAAGTTTTAATTTTACCGTATTTTCATGTGTGTACTGTTCATGTGTACTATTCATGGTATTTTAATGCGGGTTTTACAACTCTTCCCCTCTAAAAGAACAATTCGTCATCGAATTGGAGAAACATAAACTGAAAGAAAACATACCCGAATTAGAACTGGAAATGAGGGTAAGAAGTCCGTATAGACTCCTCTATCTCCCAAGTGGTTCCCGCTCAGGATGATCCCTCCAGAGGATTTTGACGAAAGGGATCGTATTCCTCCGCATGACACGATCTTGTCGCTCAAGAACTCTCTCGGGTTCTTCCACATATGAAAGATCCTCTCGAATCTGATCAAGCGGATACTAAACAATGTGAACTAGATGATACTTGTATCCTCTGAGTAAGGACTCGTGGAACACGTTGTGAACGTGTGATAGCTGAGGCGATAACGCTAAACGATATAACACTTCACCAACGCGTTCAATGATGTCGAACGGTCCGATGAAGCGAGGACTGAGCTTCCCTCTGATTCCAAAACGTTTAACTCCTCGTGTAGGTGATACCTTAAGGAAAACATGATCACCTATGTTGAAAGATACGTCTCTACGACGTTTATCGGCATAGCTCTTCTGACGAGAACGAGCTTCCTGAATCTTCGCTTCTGCGACAACGACCTTCTCATTTGTCTCCTCAATCATCTCTAGCCCCTCAATCAGTCGTTCACCCACTTGATCCCAGCAGATAGGGGCACAACACTTTCTGCCATACAACATCTCAAAAGGTGCACACTGGATGCTAGCGTGTCAGCTGTTGTTGTATGCAAACTCCACCAAACAGATGTACTCATCCCAGTTTCCTGCCCACTCTAGAGCACACGCCAGCAGCATGTCCTCCAATGTCTGAATGGTGCGTTCTGACTGTCCGTCGGTCTGAGGATGAAAGTCTTTGCTAAGCTTAAGTCTGGTACCCCAAGCTTTCTGCAGACTCTGTCAGAAACGTGATGTAAAACGGGGATCTCTGTCAGAGATGATTTCTGATGGAGTACCATGCATTCTCACGATCTCCTTCTGAAAAGTATCTGCTAATTTGCTGACCGGATGTTCCTTGCGGATTGGCAGAAAATGTGCAGATTTGGTTAATCTATCAACAATAACCTAGATGGCGTCGTTCTTCTTCTGAGTCATAGGAAGAACAGTAAAAAAATCCATGGTGATTTTTTCCCACTTCCATGTTGGAATATCTAGTGGTTGTAGTAAACCAATAGCTCTCTGGTGTTCGATCTTAACCTGTTGGCAGATCATACATTTAGAAACGAAGGTGGCAACATCCTGTTTCATACCACTCCACCAGAAATGTTGTTTGATGTCGTGGTACATCTTGGTAGAACCAGGATGTATGGTAAATGGAGAGCTGTGAGCTTCAGTCAACACAGCTTCCCCGAGTGTAGAGTCATCAAGAACAACTAGTCTAGTGCCCTGCCATAAGATACCATCATCATCAACACGAAACTCTGCCTGCTGATCCAGGTTCTGGATGATATCCCAAATCTCGCCATCATCTTTCTGAGCTACCTTGATCCTAGAATGTAAGTCTGGCTCCACTCTAAGATTCGCCCAGTATCCATGTCGTCCTTGTACACAAAACTCAATGTCCGTCATCTCTGTGTCACGGATAATCTCTTTATCAATCCATATGCCAACAATCATACCCGACCTTCTACTTAGAGAATCTGCCACCACATTCGCCTTACCAGGATGGTACTGAATGTTGGTGTCATAATCCTTTAGTAGCTCTAACCATCTTCTCTGTCTCATGTTTAGTTCCTTCTGGGTGAAGATGTACTTGAGACTCTTGTGATCTATGAAGATGTCACATGATTCACCATAGAAGTAATGCCTCCAGATCTTCAATGCGAACGCAACTGTTGCAAGCTCCAAATCATGCATAGGATAGTTTTCTTCATAAGGTTTCAGTTTTCGTGATGCGCATGCAATAATCTTCCCACGTTGCATGAGAACACAGCCTAGACCCTTTTCTGAAGCGTCACTATAGATCTGAAATCCACCTGAGCCAGATGGGAGAGTAAGAATAGGTGCAGTCACTAACTTCTGCTTAAGGTCTTCAAAGCTCTTCTCTCGTTCCTCAGTCCAGATGAATTTCTCACCCTTTCTCATCAGCTTAGTCAAAGGTAAGGCCAGTCGTGAAAAGTTCTCTACAAACCTGCGGTAGTAGCCAGCTAAACCCAGAAAACTTCTGACCTCGGTTGCAGATGTAGGTCTCGGCCATTTGGTGATAGCTTAAACCTTTGAAGGATCCATGGTGATCCTCTCTGTCGATACAATATGGCCTAGAAATGCCACCTTGCTTAACCAAAATTCACACTTGGAGAATTTGGCATACAACTGCTTCTGACGAAGAATCTGCAAGACTATACGAAGGTGTTCTTCATGTTCCTCCTTGGATTTGGGGAGAATCAGGATGTCATCAATGAAGACAATAACGAACTTGTCCAGAAACTCATGGAAGACACGGTTCATCAGATCCATGAAGACTGCTGGAGCATTTGTGAGTCCGAAAGGCATGACTAGGAATTCGTAGTGTCCATAGCGCGTACGGAAAGTAGTCTTGGAGATGTCCTGCTCTTTCACCCGTAACTGATGGTAGCCGGATCTCAGATCGATCTTTGAGAAATACTTGGCGCCCTGAAGTTGATCGAAAAGGTCATCAATACGCGGCAAAGGATAACAGTTCCTGATCGTGATCTTGTTCAGCTCACAATAGTCTATACACAAACGCATGCTGCAGTCTTTCTTCTTCACGAATGGTACCGGAGCACCCCATGTAAATACACTGGGACGGATGAAACCTCGCTCCAAAAGTTCCTGCAGCTGATCCTTCAAATCCTTAAGCTCAATGGGAGCCATGCGATAAGGATCCTTGGAAATTGGCTCTGCACCTGGAATGAGTTCAATTTCAAACTCGACTTCACGAACAGGTGGTATGCCAAGAAGTTCATCTGGAAATACGTTAGGAAATTCTGACACAATAGGCTGATCTTGGATCGATGGAGACTCGGCAGTAATGTCGTGAATATTGGCTATGAAGCCTTGACAGTCGTGTGATAGTAATGTACGCGCCTCCATGGATGATATAATTTGTACAGACCTCCCTGGAAGAAAACCATGGCGTATGTACTCTGGAGATTTAACATCACCGAAGATAACCCGATAAGTGTGACAGTCTATAGTTGCCTGGTGTTTGGATAACCAGTCCATGCCCAAAATCAAGTCAAAATCGCACATGTCCAAAGGCAGTGCGTAATTCTGCGGATTCTATCATCAAATTCTAGGGGAAGATCTCTGTACACCTTGGTGATTCGTACAGAGTCCCTAAGTGGCGTGGAAATGCATAAGGCATTATCTAATGGCATAGGGGAAATCCTAACACGTACAACTAGGGGTGGAAACGAGCCGAGCTGCTCGTGAAAAACTCAGGACCGAATCGGTAAAAAGCTCGAACGAGCCGAGCCTAAACGAGCTCGATCCTGAGCTCAAGCCTAAGTTGCAGCTCGTTTATTAAACGAGCTCGAGCCCGGGCTTTACGTACAAAGCTCGTTTGGGCTCGCGAGCCTAAACGAGCCTAATGTTTTATATACGAGCTTCTTAACGAGCTTAATAACAAACTTATTAACGAGCCTAATTTAGGTATATTAGGAGCCGAGCTTGAGCCAAATTTTATATTTACATTGCAAAATCATATAAACGAGCCGAGCTCGAGCCGAGCCCGAGCTTGTCTACCATACCACGAGCCGAGCCCGAGCCTAAATAATAAGGCTCGAACGAGACGAGCTCGAGCTCGAGCTTTGTAAAACTTAAACGAGCCGAGCTCGAGCCCTGGCGAACTCGAGCTCGGCTCGGCTCGTTTCCACCCCTACGTACAGTAAAAGCAGTAGATACGATTGAATGTGTCGCTCCAGTATCAAACAAAACGCATGCTGCCAGACCATTCATAAAGAGATTTCCAGTGATGGTACCTGAAGTCTTGTTCGCCTGATCTCTAGTAGTAGTGAACACGCGACCAGAAGTAGGAGGTGGCTTGGTGTCGGCGTGTCCTGAGGTGCCTTCTATCTCACCCTGGCGACAGTCCTTCTGCTGATGGCCTTGTTGGCCACACTTGAATTAACCACCAGTACCTCGGCGGCAAACACCAGAATGTCTGCGCGAACAAGTAGAACGTATAGGATGCATGAATTCTCCAACAGGCGTCCTTGCTAACTGTGAGCCTGTTTTGGAATTTCATGCATGAGACATGATCATGAAACATAGGCATGATTACATAGAAGGTTTAATAGATTATCAGATGAAGCAGAATAGTTAGGCTGCGAACCTCTACGGTCTTGGTCCCTTCCATTGCCATTGCTCCTGAATATAAGCGCTGGAATGTCAGAATAATGAAACATACACAGTTTAATAATAAAGAAGGTAAATGTAGGGACCTGCTGATGTTGGCATTAATACGGCAACTATCATTACCGCCACGCCTATCTGAAGCAGAACGATCATTGGACTGACCGTTTCCCTTGGATGACTGTTGCTGAGTAGCCGGAGGCTTCCGGTCCTCAGTCTTCTGTCTAAAAGGGAAAATTGAACAGAGGATGATATATACATGAAAATACTGAAAGGAAATGAATGTTTACATTTGGTGATTGAAGATACCTCTTCACTGTGTGGTCATCACCAAACTTCTCTCGTTCCTAAAGCATCTCAAGCTTACGACCTGCATCGGCCACGTGTGCCACTGTACTGAAAGTAGCACATACCAATCTGTTGGCGATCGATGGACGAAGAGCCCAACGAAAATGGTGTGCTTTCTCTTCAGCAGTACCCACTGCTGCTCTCAAACACCAGCGAAACGAAGAAAGCGTTGCATGAACTCCTTGTTGTATTCCTCAACTCGCTGCCTAATCGCGTATTACTCCCTCGTCAGCCTATTCCTCCTGGTCGTGGGGAAATTCTGTGGTGGAGGAGGATAGTTGTTGTTTTGGTGAAGGATATATTGCAAATCTGCATTGTCAGCTGCAACCATCTCTGGAGCATTGTGTGGTTTCACCATATGACTATTTAAAACAACAGAATGCAACATAAATGATAAGTCTGAAATGAGATGAACATAAAAAAATGCCTGAGCAATGTATAAATCAATGAAGCAGTTTATAATGCATGAAACAATGGAAAAATGCATGATGCAGTTTATAAACTTTTATTTGCACGAGAGTGAACGCCTATGGTCAGTTCACCCAAAACAAAAGACATGACGCGGGGATGCCTATGGGTCGATCCCAAAGTCAAAAGTTTCGATAAAAGCACATGCGACTAAATAGGGCCAGTCATGTACCAACCATTACTTAGTCATAAACCTGCTACAATGATATGAATGCATGAAATAAAAAAAATGAAAATGAATGAATGCATTAAAACCAACTGTCAGTTCTAGGAAGACGTTGGTGACTACCCGTAAGTCACACGTCATGTTTTATACAGCTACAGGTCGAAACCTTGGCTCTGATACCATAACTGTAACACCCCATTTGTTAAGCTAGAATAATACAGTGTATTATGGTGTGTCATCAAAGCATGCAAGGTAAATGTCTAAACATTTATGACCAAAAAGGAAATACCGGAAACAACATCGGTAATCCAAGTAAATCCCACACAAGCAAGTATAAGTACTATAAATGAAATGACTAAACAATGTCCAAAATGAAGTAAAGTATGATAAAGTAGGAAGGAAATGCATAAAGTAATGAAGGCTGGATAGCTTCCATCCGAATGCACATACTCTTGGAATCCTACTTGTGACCTTGGGTACCTGCCGTTTGGGAACATGGAAAAGTAGAAGGCTGAGCATAATGCTTAGTGCACGGATATACAATAAAGCATGGAATGACATGGAATATAAAAGCATACAAAGAGCATAAAGCATGAATAGCAGCGAAAATGAATAAGTCCTGGGAAAACCCAGGCGTATAACATGTTTTACTAATTTTAGTTCTGAAAATATAGCTTATGTTTACTTGTAAAATATGTATTATTTTATTGTACCAAAATAGCCAATATAGGTCATGAGGTCAACAACGTACATGAATACCTAGAGGGGTGACCCCGTCATGCAATTAGAGGGGATGCCTCTAATTATACTGGTTTGGGTAGGAGGGATCACCTCCTTGTGAAGGATGCAAGGCACACACCACATGCACCATGAAATCCTGACTGAAACATGTAACTAGGATGCACCCATACGCCCCACATGATAACATACTAAATATAATGGCCAAATAACTTAAAAGGACGCCACGAGCTATCACTCCGCCGTAGTGAAGTCATAACACTAGTGCCTCTAGTGTTATGGTTATGGTACCTCCATAACTAGATGAAACTGGTCTGTATATGGCTAAGGTAACTAATAACATAAGCATTTAATCTGTAACTACTGGTAAAACAGTTGGCTATAAAGGAAGAGATTGTCCTTACTGAAGGACGGGAATCTGTACCTTATGTCTAGTAGAAGCTAATGAAAACGATGAAGACTACTCCGCCTCGACGGATAATACTACATAAGAAATATGGACGTGTATGAGTTGTCTGATTTACGTGTATTTTACTGGTTCCGTGTGTTATTAGCTTGTTATACGTATTCTGTCATGTTTTACTGTTTACTGTGTCAACTGTAGTTATTTTGATGTTCTACTGTGTATTATTCATGTATTAGTGTATTATAATACTTGTATTGTAATACTAAGTAACTTTCTAAAAATAGCAGGTTTCCATAAATAGTAAGTTTCCAAAAATAGAAAGTTTCAAAAAATAGTAAGTTTCCATAATTAGAAATAAGCTGGATTATAAATAATAAATAAGTTTAAATAGTATAATACAAGTCATGGTTATAGCTTATTAATTAAATAACCAGTTAATTAATTAAACTATATGTTATATGGAATTTAATTAAAAATACATGTTTTAATTAAATTAAGCTAAGTAAAATACTTTATTTTATAAATGTAATATTAATTTAATATTTAACCTAAGTCATGGAATTAATTAAATTAAAAGTCTAGTAATTAATTTAATTAACATGTTTTTTTGATTTTAATATTTAACCCGAGACCCGAACCCGTGTTTTAAAAATTAACCCGAGCCCGAAACCCGGTCTAACATATAAGCCGAAACAAACAGCCCTACCAGTGGCTAGACCGGCTAGCTGGTTGCCACTAGTGGCTTGCGGTTCCCACTACGGAGCCACGGTTGCCCACCGAGCCCGGTTCCCCCTGCTTAGTTTTGTTCGGTTCCCACTGTTAACCAAAAGAACCCACCGAGACCCTATAGGTCTTGGCTGGCCCTCGGTCCAAACCAAAACCACACCCCGACCTGCGGTCGGGGGTTTTCCCTTCGATGCGTCGGAACTATATTATAAATGGAAAGTTTTAATTTTACCGTATTTTCATGTGTGTATTGTTCATGTGTACTGCTCATGGTATTTTAATGCGGGTTTGCATGGGTTATGTGGATTGTCTTAATCCATTGTTCTTGCTTGGTGTGTTGTGCGTGCTATGTAACACCTCTCACTCTCTTTCTTTTGGGTTTCTTTAATTTGGTTTAGATAGTGAGTGTTAGGAGACAAAGGGATTAGGTAGATTGCTGGTGTTGATTGATCAGATGTTTTGTGGTAGTTGTTTGTAGAAGAGTTACAAGCGGTTGTGTTTGTTTCTTGTTTTTTTTGTTTTTTTAGGCCATATACAAGTTTCTGCTCTTGACCTACCACCATTTGAGTGGTTAGGAAGCTTGAGAACTATTTTTCATCTTGTATTTGTGTCCATCGTATTTCCTAGTGTAATTTCTCTGTTTGTTTATGTGTTGTTATTATGGTTGGTCCTGATTCACCTAAAGTTGATAAACCTAAATCTCCTAAAACTGAATTTGGTGCTGTTAAGTTTGATGTTTATGACCCTCTATATCTTCACCCTCAAGACATAGGGTCTCAGTTAATTTTCTTCAAACTTGAAGGGTCTGAGAACTATAAAGTATGGTATGTTGTTATTAAATTGGCTTTAGAAACTAGAAATAAGTTAGATTTTGTGACTAATGCTTGTGTTCAAGACACTAATGATGGTCCTGCTAGGGATCAATGGGATATATGTAATGTTGTTGTTCTTTCTTGGTTACTTGGTTGTGTTTCACCAGAATTATTTAGAGGAAATTTTTTTTAAATATGCCCAAGATGTTTGGGATGAACTAGAAGAAACATATAATAAACAACATGCCTCTGTCATATATAATCTTCATCATAAGATTTACACTTTAACTCAATCTAAAATGTCATTATCTGAATATTATCATGAGTGTAATTCTTTGTGGAGACAATTTGATGCTATTGTTGATTTACCTGATTGTACTTGTAATGGTTCTGAGGCTCTTAAGGAACATGATCAGCTTCTCAGGCAGATGCAGTTTCTTATGGGTCTTGATGATTGTTAGGAATTGAGATTGATTGTTATGGTATTCACATGCCAACCAGGATTCCATATCATATCAATGATCATTTTCTATTAAATCAGTTTTTCATTTGTTTCGATCTTGATCTTCTACGTTGAGCTGGCGATGCTTAAATAAGGTGGTTTATAATCGTCTTGTTGAAATGAGTTGGCCATTTATTTGAACCATGAAATTATAAACTTTTGAACCACAAATTTCTAAATCTTATTCGGATGGATTTGATCAATCCATGGAAATAATGATTTATAAACGTGTGGGCTTAAGCATATAGCATATGCACACTTAAACTCTTATTGACTCGCAATTCGTTTGCTCGATTCATTCTTTGATTTTGTTCCTTTAATTCTTTGATCGTGAGATGCTTGTAACAGGTCTGTTCCAAAACCGTCATGGAGAAGGATATCAAGCGTCTCTGAAAGATACTAAAGAAATCTTTTTCTAGTGCGACCGAAGAGCCTTCTTAGCCGCATGAATAATCTAGTAACTCTTAGTGGGTTAGTTTATCAATTGTAGTATCTTTCAAATCACTAACTAAACTGTGACAACAGTTAGTAGGACTAGTCTTTTAAGTTGTATAGCATTAGATGATGATAATATATAATGCTTGACAATACAACTTATGCTAGTTTGTGATCAATGGAATTACTATCTCTTGATTTCTAATTCTACATCGTTCTATTATTATCTTTCTTTGCTTTTCTCTTTTAAATTCCCGTGATATAACGCAACCATTGAATGAATACTCATTATGATTTGATTTGCGTTGCTCAAGAATCATGCAGTTAATGAAAGCTAAGACTGAAGCACGAAAGTGCCAAGTTATTAGTGAATAAGTTGCTGTATTTTTAATTAAATTCATGGCCAACATGAATGATGGATCTGGAACTGGAGCGGAAGCTACAACTGGTGGAACTGGAACCGGTGGAGCTGAAGCTGGAGCCAATAATGTTCGTGGTACTGATGGAACAGATGTGCCCGAAATTAGAGGCTATAACTACACTTCATTCATGAAGTGCAAACCATAGACTCTTAAGGGGACTAAAGATGATGGAGGATTGTGTCAGTTGTTGGAAAGCTGACATCAGTCTTTCGAATCAGTAACCCTAATCAGGAGGATAAGGTGCAATTTGAAATCACTACTCTCCAAGGTCGCGTATTAAATTTGGTGGAATGGCAGAATTGCTTCCCTAGGTATCGTTACTTATGGGACACCATGGACTAAGGTGAGGAAGCGGTTAACTGACGAGTTTGTCCTCGAAGTATTTCCAATGTATGGAGCAAGTGATGTACAATCTGAAACTGAAGGGAACTAATATTGGTAGATATACCAAGTGTTTCCATGAGTTGACTCCTTTATGTCCAAGAATGGTGGAACCCGAACTGTCAAGGTCAAGTAGTATATTAATGTCTAACCAAGAATATACACAGTGATGTGACTTCTGTCATTTACTATTTGTGAAGCTGTCTGCATGGCTTATTAGCTCATGGGACACATAATTTAAGGCAAGGATGATGAGGTCGCTGAAGGGAAAATAATTCCAAAGTGAAAATCGTTTCGTGCAGTAGAGCTCGTAAGTATATTGAAAAAGGTTATGAATTATTCCTAGCTTAAGTATCATAGAAGGAATCGTAAGAGAAGTAAGTAGAATCAGTCTAGTCATTAGTAACTATTCCAAAGTGTTCTGGAAGATTTTCCAGGTTTTTCGCCTCCAAGGCAAATAGAATTCCTCATTGATCTAATTCCTGGTGCTGCAACTGTGGCACGTGCGACATATCATTTAGCACCATCCGAGCTGAAGCGATTATTTATGCAGTTGTAAGAACTATTTGATAAAGGTTTTATTCGACTGATCTCGTCACATTGGGGAGCTCCTATTCTATTCGTTAAGAAGAAGGATGATTCGTTCCATATGTGCATCGATAACCAAGAGCTGAATAAGCCAACGATTAAGAATCGGTAACCATTTCCAAGAATTGATTATCTATTTGATCAAGTTCAAAATTATCGTGTTTTCTCCAAGATTGATCTTTGTTTTGCTTAACATAAACTTCGCATACGTGAGGAAGATAGTCCTATTACGGCATTTAGAACTCGTGATGATCATAATGAGCTTCGTGGTATGCTTTTTGGTTTGACCAATGCACCTGCTGTATTCATTGACTTAATGAATCGTATGTGTAAGCCGTATCTTGATAAGTTCGTGATCGTTTTCTTTGATGAAATTCTAATCTGCTCTAAGAGCGAGGAAGTGCATGTCGAACACTTAAGGATTATCTTGAACTTGTTAAAGAACGAAAAGTTGTACACGAAATTCTCAAAGTGTGATCGTTGGCTTAGTTCTGTGCAATTTCTCTGACATGTGATTGATAAAAGTGGGGTACATGTTGATCCTGCGAAAGTCGAAGCTATCTAAAATTTGACTACTCCAACTACTCCACTTGAAGTACGACAGTTTCTAGGTTTGGCTGGTTAATACCGAAGGTTTGTTAAAGGATTGTCTTGATATCAAACCCATTAACTAAGCTAACTAAAAAGAATGAACCGTATGTCTGAGGCGAGGATGAAGAGAAAGCTTTTCAAACCATGAAAACGAAACTCTGCAGTACGCCGATCTTATCGTTACCCGAAAGGAGTAAAGATTTTGTTGTTAATCGTAATACATCTCCTATAGGATTTAGAGCTGTTGACTGATTGACTCTGCTCATCTCATTTCAACAAATAAAATGATCGCACGAACTAAGAATCGTTTGTTAACTGCTCGTAATAGACATGAAGTTATGATAACGTGAAGCGAAAACCCTTGGAATTCGAGGTAGGTGGAAAAATTCATGCCAAAGCTATCACCATGAAAAAGGTGTTATATATTTTTGGAAAACGTGGGAAGTTAAATCCTCGTTAGTTTGGACCATTCGAGATGATATCGAGAGTGAGTCCGATGGCATGAAAACTTAAATTACCTCGAGAGTTACAAGGAATTCACAATACTTTTTCACATGTCGAACCTAAAGAAATTTCTTCCCGACGAAAATCTTACTATCCCTCTTAATGAAGTATGAATTGACGGTAAGTTGAATTTCATCAACGAACCTGTTGATATTATCGATAAGGAATTTAGGCAACCGGAACAAAGTTGAATTCCTATTGACAAGTCGGATGGAACTCAAGACGAGGACCAAAATTCATTTAACTCTTTGATTTCAACGAGCGATCGAGGAAGAACGCAAGTTGATCTTCGGGACGAAGATCCCAATTTGGTGGGGATGATGTGACAATCCGTCAATTTCAGGTCGTTATTCTAATATCGACTATTACGTATTACGTGTTTACTTGGACGAGAATTTTAACTTATCGACTAACCGAGAAGGTTATGATTTGAAACTAGCATATGAATGTCGATTAGATGAAAATCGACAAGGAATATGTTAGGTGTCGATATTAATTCTTAAAGTATTATAAGAATGATTTTATTGTATTTATTTTTATTTCTCGTGTTTTACGTTTCAACGAATGACGAGAACTATTAGTGATCGCGATACCGACAGATGCCCAAAAATTTATGTTTTATTATCGATTGTCTCGATATTTAATATTTTCGATATTTTCGATTTAGTTATGTTTTAAATCGTGTCGAAGCTGTATTATTATATTTATGAAGCTTTTTAACTTTTGAAAAGTATTTGTTAGTGCAAACATTACGATGTTTAATCGAGATGATCCCTTTATGTTTTGGTGATGACAAACGTATAACTTGTTGATGCAAAAGTTGGTTGATCCTTGCTAGACCCGAATTAGGCTTAACTCGGGTTGGCTGGGCTCCGGCTCCTACACCAAGTGAATCGTTTGGTTGGGATCCTACACACTAAACAACACGCGTTAGGCTTACCGTGGGAATGTTTCCCACGATTAGACTCCAGCGTGAGAGTAAGTAATCATTTTAGGGTTTATGTGAGTTTAGAGTACAAGTTGTAATACCTTCGTGGAACCCTTGAGGGTTCCTTTTATAGGCAGTGAAACCCTAGTGGGCTTTCACTGATGCTTCGACCCCAAGGAAGAGATAACCACCAGAATTAGAATGATTGTTATCTCTTAATTCTGGTAGTGAATATTCTCTCCCATTGGGATAAAGATATTCCTAGACAGAATATTATTCTGTCTAACCCTATGTCGGCCATGTCGGGCCGTAGGCCGCACACATGTGCGGTTACTGTTCATCCAAGCCCATAAGCCCGAATGACATTATTCCACCCATCTGTGATGGGCCGGATACGGGTAGTACCCGTGGGCCGGGTTCGTGACCCGGTTGGGGACTATACGTCATCATGTCCCCCCAGTCTAGTTGTTACAGTCATAGGCGTAACCTCTAGACTATTAAGGTGCTTTCGGACATACCAAGGAAAGACATAGGAAACGAAACATTGAAATTTTTGTTGTTCTGGCCGCACGTGGCGACCCTTCGTGGGAATATTTAATGAATACTACCTCAGCCGCACGCAACGGCCGAAACAACTTAAATGTAACATTAAATACGGTCTTACGTAAGAGCCGCATAACCTGACAAGAATAAAAAACATTAATGATAGTCAACAATCCAGTCGCACGTCTGCAAAAGTGCACCATTAATGCCCACCCTTGAGCCACGCAAAACTGTTTAAGGAGTGACCCGTGGGTCCCCCTCTGACGTTGCAGAAATGTCAGAAACCCTATCCATTGGATAGGCGAGGTGACTGACACGTGTCGAAGATCCAAGGTACCTCGGAAACCGAGGCAACCCTATATAAGAGTGGGTATGCGTGTTTGTTACACACACAACCCACTCCTTCTTCCGCCTATTGTTAATCTCAAGCTTTTATCTCCCAAAATTTTTGCCTTCTTTTCCACGGATTTTCGTCGCCGCAAGTTAGATCATCACGCCTTTAAAGACCTTTTTATAAAACATGGTAAAGGATAATTCCCTTATCACGGATGTCCTTAACGTGATGTCTGCGGAAAAATACCTCGACTTTCTGTCGAAGTATTATGTACCCGAAAGCGTACACCCCACCTATCCGGGTGATGGTGAAGCGATTACGGATGCACCGACGGGGAAAGTAGGCATATATACACGCATGTTTGACTCAGCCAACTACCGTATCCCTTTATCCAAGTTCTTGGTAGACCTTCTTTTGTATTATGACTTTCATATCACCCAGCTCCATTGCATAGGGGCGTGTAAAATCAACCAGTTTGAGATTACATGCCATACCTGCGGAGTAACCCCCACCGTGAACCTTTTTAGGGCTTTCTACTTTCCTCAGTTAGTGAACGGGTGGTTGTCGTTCAAGAAACGACCCGGGAATGCCCCTATGACATATAGGAAACCTCTAGACTCCCTTAAGAACTGGTACGACCATTACTTCTTTGTAGATGAGAAGGTGTTCCCTACCCCCTTCGTACTTAAAACCAAAGCCCCAAAAGACTATCCGCCCAAATCCAAAGATTATAGTAGCCGGGACCTGAAAATACTAGATACCCATCGCACAGAATTCCATAGAGGGTTGCCGGAACACTTTCTGTGCTTAGTAGGGATAAGCCGCCGTTACTTTGGGAGGGATGACCTATACCCGTGCTTCTTAACAGAACAGGGAGAGGGTAGGTCCTATACATATGTTTGTAGATTTGATTTGTCACACATGTGTATAACTTTATTAACCCATATACTTGTAAAAAATTGTTTGCAGAAATGAACCTTCACGGACTAATCCGCCAGGGCGACCCCATGAAGGTAGCAGAAGGATTCCGGCCATTGAAGCCGAATGAGCTCCCCTTGCTAGAAGCATTAGCCGACCGTACGATACCACTTGAAGAGACAACCGAGCCTAGATCGGACGAAGAAGAGCCCATTATCGAGAAATCCCCATTGGATTTCCACAATGAAGACGGCGAAGACCCATTGCTAGAGGGGGGTACCACCAATCAGGAAGAAGAGCATGACCCCAATGAAGACACCACGCAAGCTTCCGGGTCCACCCCACTTACCTCTAGAAAGGGAAAGACAACCAGGCGGGTGGCGAAGAAAATTGGGGAGGAGGCCGGAGTCGCAAATGCTCCCCCCAAGAAGCTGCGGAAAGACCACCCACAATACCAAGAAGGAAGTGGCACCACGACTGCCCAGGCCGATTTCACCCCGAACATGGAAGGGCCAGTTCTGCGAGTCTCCCCTGTGAGCGCCGTGGCCCCTACCGGCCCAGACCCTGTCATTGGCACCTCGTAAGTACCCCTCGTGAGTATGATTCATATCGTTTGTATGATGCATAAACTAATATTTAAATAACAGGGCTAATCCGGCAGCCGCAGCGCAAGGGGAAGAAGTGGGGAGAAATCCATCCCCGCACCAACCAACAAGCCCCCATCACCTGCCACCACACGTGCCAAGGAGCCTCGCCCCGAGGGGCCAGAAGAAAGCCTGCGCTTAGCATGGAACTTATCAAGTTTGACACGGCTGGAGGCCGAATCCGAGTGTTCAGAATTTATCGAACACATCACCCCGCCTGCCCTCGCCCAAGATTTAGATGAATTAGATCATGAGGCCCTTATCGAGCAGTTTGACGTATCGTCCGCACACCAGGTGACGGTGGGTGCCGCGTTAAGGCGCCGTCTAATCCAGGCCCTCACTAATGTGAGTCGTGCAGACAAGAGGATAGCCCGCCGTGAGGCGATGGTCGTGAAGAACGAGAAGACCATCGCATCATTGCAGGCGGCATTATTGACCGCCGAGGCGACGGTGAAGGAGCAGGCGCATCATGCCGACGCCAGAGAAAAGCGTATTGCTGAGTTGGAAGCCCTCGTGACCGCATCAAGCGAGAAGGTAAACTTTCGAAATGTTGTACATACACTCGTACTTTTTGTATGCATGTAACCCAAGAAGAGTATATATCCTTGTAATAACTCCAAATTTCATATGTAGGTGTCTGCGGCTGAGGCTGCTACTAAGGCTGTGAGCGTGCAATCATTCAACATCGCCCAGGAGCGTGACGCGCTGAAGGAAGAATTGACGCGGACCCAAACCAACCTTGAAGAGCATATTGCCTCAGCTGATGAAGAGCTAAGCAAGGTGGTTGTAAGTTGCGCTGAGAGAGTATGTCCCCCCTACTAACCGCTACAGCCGGTCGTAGGTGGATTATCGGGCAAGGACTGTGACTTGCTGTAAGTAGGGCATTGGATGCTCCACACTTACTGCAGGCGTTTGCCGGGGTCGTATCCGATGGAATCGACCGTGGTAGGCATGAAGGCCTGGTCGAAGCTGTGGAGATGATAGGGAAAAATGAAGATATCACACAGCATCCGTATCACAATCCCTCCGCAGCGGATAAGATGACTGCGTCCATGGATGCCTTGGCAGAAATCCAACACCCTCTCCTAGATGAGCTTGAGGCCATGAAAGACGCTCCAAACGAGACGATAATGTCCCGGCTGAGTGCTGATCCCGTTCCCCTGACGTTGGCCACTTACGATTCCGTATCCAAAACAATGAAAGGCGAGAAGCTGCTTGTAGAAGCTCTGGATGCTATCGCAGTCAAAGCCCGTGATGGGAAGGACGCTCGTGGGGAGGTCCTTCGTGCCTTAATTGAGGAAGGGAAGAAGGACCTAGGGGAATTCCTACCCCCTTGTAACTTATCTGTTGTAAACACTTGTTATCATATTCGTCCGTGTATGTACACGGCTAAGACATATTTGTAGTAACTTGTCTTTTTATTTAGAAGTCCGTGATGACCACGGCCATTTTGTTTATTTTTACTTTTGAAACTTGTGTATTTCATTGTATTTCAATGCCGCATGATATATCACGTCTTACACATGAAAAAGGAAAATACATACAAGTCTATAATTTACTAGACATGCGACTTGCGTCTTTACTATGCAGAGTACCGTGTTAGTACAACACACAAAACTTATCACAACGTCTTATGAGTAAGGCGTCTAGTAAGGATACATGAGCCGTACGGTTGGGGTTGCATCCCTCTTACGCGGCAAGTTGAATAATCCTCTTACCCCGCCTGGAGGCGTATAGTACATGTACAGTAATTTGAAAGAATGCATATGAATGAAACATGGCATATTATAATACAAGTAAAAAATTCATACGACTAACAAAAAATCTAAAAAATGATTTGCACGAAACAAGCCGTGGAGCTAGCTAGGCACCACGACATTTTATTAGAACGTTTACACTTTTGTTTGAACAATAATGACAAGTCCTAAAAAACAAGAAAGGAATCTAAACAAACATAAGACAAAACAAAACAGATAAAACCGCATGGTTCTTTATTAAGACCACACATAGCGAAGTACCCATGCGGAAGCCGTAGCTTTCAAAGATAGCACCTTTTGAGATTGGAAATATTCCATGTGCGCTCGAGGTCGCGGCCATCCATGTCACGTAGCTTGTACGCGCCTCGCCCCAAGGCTTCAGTGACTTCATACGGTCCTTCCCACTTAGGGCCCAGCTTTCCTGTGTTCTCCGCTCGACTTGCTTCGTTAGCACAATACACGTAGTCTCCCGGTCGAAAAGAAACACCTTTGACCTTGGCGTCATAATAAGCCTTCATCTTAGCCTTGGACTTAGCCTCATTGATGGCTGCTATTTCCCTTTTTTCTTCCAACAGATCCAGGTTGATTCGCAGCTGTTCATCGTTTGTGACGACATTAACCTCCGCCGTGCGGATGGTAGGCATCCCTATTTCTGCTGGTATAACGGCTTCAGTGCCGTAAGCTAATGCAAATGGAGTATCTCCGTTGGCTGTCTTGATCATAGTTCTATGCGCCCATAGTACATGTGATAACTCATCGACCCATTTGCCACTTCGTTCATCCAGACGTGCCTTGATGCCATTCCCCAAGCTTCTATTTGCCAGTTCGACAAGGCCATTTGTCTGCGGATGCTTGACAGATGCGAAGCGCCGCTTGATGTTCAATGATGCACACCAATCTTTGAATGGGTTGTCCGTGAACTGCTTGCCGTTGTCCGAGATGATTTCTCCTGGTAGACCGAAACGGCACACAATATGTTCCCACACAAACTTCTTGACCTGCTTGCCCGTGATAGACTTGACTGCCTTGGCCTCTATCCATCGTGTGAAGTAGTCCATTGCAACAATCAAGAATTTAACTCCCCCCGCAGCTACAGGAAATGGTCCTGCAATGTCAATTCCCCACTTATAGAATGGCCATGGGGACGTGATAGGTGCAAGTTCCTGCTGCGGGTGCCGCGGTACTGGCCTATGCACTTGGCAATCACTACACTTGCGAATCATGTCGCGCGCGTCTCTGTGCATGGTAGGCCAATAATATCCTGTTCGTAAGGCTCTAGCTACCACGGATCGTGGACCTGCATGCATGCCGCACAACCCTTCGTGTATGTCACTGATTACGTAAGCGGCTTGACGTGGTCCAACACACCGCAGCCACGGCTACAAGAAAGAGCGCTTGTAAAGGATGCCTTCTCGAAGTTCAAAATGCTGCGACTTCCTTCTGATGCGCCGTGCTGCTTTTTCCTCGTCTGGAAGGGTCTCACTAGTCAAATAGTTGATGATCGGGGTCATCCATGTAGGTCCCTCCTCTTCAACTATAGCAGCAACCTCCCCTTCCGCTATAGATTTCTCTTTGAGTATTTCCACCAAGACTTGTTTAGACAAGTGAGCGAAGCTTGTGGATGCGATCTTGCTAAGAGCGTCCGCCTTCTTGTTCTCGCCCCTTGGCACCTGCTTGATGGAAAACTTACTGAAAGTCGCGATTAGCGACTTGACTTTTTCCAAGTACCTGACCATGTTGTCCTCCTTAGCCACATACCCACCTAGAATATGGTTCGCGACAAGCCGTGAGTCCACGTAGGCCTCAAGGTTGCGGACTCCCATTCTAGCGGCGATTTTCAAACCCGCAATTAATGCTTCATACTCCGCTTCATTGTTGGTGGCCGTGAACTCAAAACGGAGGGCGTACGTGAATTCCATTCCTTCTGGGTTTGTGAGGATGAGACCTGCTCCGGACCCGTCCGTACACGATGATCCGTCCGTGAATAACACCCATGGTTCCGTTGGGATCTCGTCTTGTTTGATGATTGGTCCTTCCTCATCCGGCTTCTCGATCAGGAAATCTGCCAAGATCTGGCCTTTAACAGCCGTCCTTGGTCTGTAAGATATATTGTGCTCTCCCAATAGGATGCTCTATTTCTGTAGCCTCCCTGCCACATCTGGTCTAGAGATAACCTGCTTGATTGGCTGATCCGTAATGACTACAATTGCGTGCGCCTGAAAGTACCGGCGCAACCGCTTTGTAGCAAACACTAGTGTTAACACCAATTTTTCCATGGAGGAATAATTCAGCTCCGGCCCTTGTAGTGTTCTACTTATAAAGTAGACCGGATTTTGTACTGTATCTCTATCCGTCATAAGTACCGCGCTTATTGCGCCATGAGTAGCTGAGAGATACACAATGAGTTCCTCCTTTGGCCGGGGAGCTACTAGCATAGGGAGAGATGCAAGATGCTGCTTGAGTTGGCCGAAAGCTTCCTCGGCTTCCTTCGTCCAGCGGAAGTCTCCCTTTCTAATGCACTTCTTGAGTGTCTTAAATAGGGGTAATGACTTCTCTGCGGATTTAGATAGGAATCTATTCAGCCCAGCTAACTTCCCATTCAAGGACTGCACCTCCTTCCGTGTCTGAGGGGACGGCAGTTGTATCACTGCGTCCGTCTTCTCTGGGCAAGGTTTGATGCCGTTTGGATCAATCAAATATCCAAGGAACATTCCCTCCGTTGCTCCAAACGTACATTTCTTTGGATTTAACTTCATGTTAATCCTTCTCAGCGTGTCGAATGTCTCTTGGACATCCCGGAGAAGTGCCTCCTCCGTGTGACTTTTTATCACCAAGTCATCAACATAAACTTCCAAGTTGCGTCCTATTTGTGATTCAAAAGCTTTGTCCACCAACCGCTGATATGTAGCGCCGGCGTTCTTTAGTCCAAACGGCATTTTCGTATAGCAATATACGCCCTGGCTCGTATGGAACGCTGTTTTTTCTGCATCCTCCTCCGCCATCTGGATTTGGTGATACCCTTTTTATGCGTCCAAGAAGCATTTGAAAGGATATCCACACAAGGACTCCACCTTCCAGTCGATTTCCGGTAACGGGTAACAGTCCTGTGGGCATGCCTTGTTTAGATCCGTGAAATCCACACACATGCGCCAACTTCCGTCATGTTTCTTGACCATGACCGGATTGGATAACCACTCGTGGTAGTATACCTCGCGCATGATGCCTGCATCCACTAATTTCCGTACTTCCTCCAATATCACTTGGCTGCGCTCAGGCGCCTGGCCGCGCTTCTTTTGCTTAATGGGTTGGTACCCTTGGCGGATCTGGAGCTTATGCTCTGCTATCGCACGTGGCACGCCTGTCATATGCTTTGGCTCCCATGCGAATATATCTAGGTTTGCACTTAAAAGAGAGCACATGGCCCTTTTGCCGCTGTCCGAGAGCGCCCCTCCTATGGATACCTCCTGCTCCGGATAGTCAGGGTGAATGGCTACCTTCCAATTGGGAGGTGGTGATCCATCCTTGGGTGGGACAGGTGGAGCCGGTGTTGTCACGGTGTGACACTCGGATGTTGGTACGACTGTGTGGTAAATGGTAACGATTCCCCCTTCGACGGGGAATTTGATCATTCCATGTGCCGTAGAGGGTACTGCCCGTATAGCCAAAATGCCTGGTCTGCCTATGACCCCATTGTACGGAGAGTGTGAGCGTATCACCATGAAGTTCATCCACGCTGTAGTGGAATGTTCCTCATTCCCAATGGTTACAAGCAAACGTAATTGCCCTATCGGCCAGATAGTGTCTCCACTAAAGCCAGTAAGCGGCGACGTGGCCGGTACTAATTGGCTTCTTATTTTTGGGCATAACTGCACGAAACAGTGTTCATACAGTACCTCTGCTGACGATCCTCCATCCACATACATGTGACGAACATCATGTGTTCCAATGCTTATCTCAATAGTGAGGGGCGCATCAACCACATCGCTTGCTGTGATGGGAGGGAATGATATTTCCCTGCCGCGTGAAAATTTTTGGCCAACTTTCTGCCTCGTGCGGCGCTGTCTGGATTGGATCATGTATATGGTCGAAGGTTTGTCCTTTTGGGGATCCTTCTTGTCATACTTCTTGTTGTTGTCTTTTCCATCCTTCCAATCCTTAACTAGGTGCTTGAGTTTACCTGATTTGATCAGTGACTCGATATGCTTCTTGAGCTGGATACATTCCTCCGTACCGTGGCCTTTGTCATTATGGAACTCGCAGAAGCGACTTCCTTGCCGACGTTCCGGCGGAGTGGTCATTGGGGGAGGCCTTGGGAAGTTCGCCCCTTCCGTCAGCAAGATCTCCTGGTAGGACATCTTTAGGGGGGTGAACTTATCGTCCTGCCGTCCTCCTTTGCTTTGGCTCTTATAGTCTGAGCCCTTGTTATTGTTTTAATTGCCTTGACCGCCCGACTGCCTCCGGGACTGATCATTTGACCGGTACCCATTTCCTCAGGATGGGTAGGCTGCGAAAACAGCTGTTTCTCCTTCTATGAAGTTTCTGACCCTTTCCATGAGGTCATCATATCTCTCTGGACGCTTGTCATTGAGGCGCCTGATCAATTCTCTGTCTGTTATGGCGTGCATGTAGTCAGAGATTTTCAGGAGCTCCGGCATGGTTCTTGTGCGCGTGCACTCATCATTGAAGCGTTCAGTGAAGGCTTCTGTGGACTCCCCCGGCCGTTGCTTGACAGTTGCCAATGAGACCGGATCCCTATTATACTTCTTCCTTTGAGTATAATTATTCTCAAACGCAGTGCGTAGTTCCGTGAAACTATCAATGCTCCGTGGAGGGAGTGCCTCAAACCAGTCACGGGCATTTCCGATCAAGGTCGAATTGAACATTTGGCACCATATAGGCATGGGCCATCGCTCAATTTTAGCCTGCGTATCAAATATTTTAAGGTGATCCACCGGATCACCGGACCCATCATAAGTCTTGATACACGCCGGCATGCGACGTTTGGTGTCCTCAGAATAGTTCCGTATGCGGAGGGTGAACGGGTCTTCCCTGGGATCCGCTCATGGCCGGGTAAGCCTAGGGTCATCCCATGGTTCACACTATGGACGCGAAAGATCCTCCGCTTCCGCATCTCGATAGTAAGGGCCACCATAATACCCATCATTGTTTGGTGGTGGTGGAGGGGTGCGCCTAGGTCGGCGACGCTTAGGCGGATGGTCATCTGAGTCCTCTCCGGACGGGTCCGGGGACGGCGGTGGTGCCCCATCCTTTGAATAGGGACCACTTTTTTGGGATGAACCAGGAGCCTTTTTCCCAGTGTTCATCCTGTCCCACACACTCGGGCGACGTGTGGTTCTGGCCAGCTCTCGATCTGGTAGTTCGGGTGAGCCATCCAACCTTTCTCCTTCTCGAGACTGCATTAATTCCTGTATAAGGCGATCTCCTATGCGCTCAAACACATTCCGGGGTTGAGGGGTTTCCTCAAAGGTACCCTGCTCCTGAGGCCGAGCTCTCCTTTTCCTCTGATTTTGGGAGGAGGTGATTGGCCCGGTGTCACCAAAGTTGAGTCTGGCTTGGAGGTTCCTCCCCAGATTCAACCTTTATGCGATCCCCGGGACGATCCTTTCGAAGTTCTGCGTGAGAACTCGAGTAAGATCCTCCTCACTGAGTGGTAAGACTTCCACTTCTTCCTCCGTCGAGGGTCTACGCGGTTCCTTGTTAGGAGGGTTTGGCGCACTCCCCGGATCAGGGTTGTCCAGGGTTGAAGTAGGTGGGGGTGTCATTGAGATCGTGCTCGTCACCCCACAGGCTGAAAACTGCCACGGTTACCCGACCCGCCTGCGAGGCGGCTAGGTGATTGGTTGGGGATGAGAATCCCTTCCCCTTGGGACTTCCGGTTCCCGGGATTTACGTTCCTGGGGTTAGCTTGCGGATGCCCCTTCGTCATTGGAAATTCGAGATGAGGTTTTGTTCTAGCTTAGTGTTATACGTCATCATAACTCGCAATACATTATGTAAAATGTGTAAAGTACTCGTAATCACTCAAGCATACTTATGTATACTTCTCTCGACACCTTGAAGATTGCATTCGTCATGAAAGACAAAAAGGACACGGTTCTTTATATTACCCGCGGATCCTTAAAGATATCAAACCGCGGGAATAATTAAAGAACCGCGGGCAGACAAGCCGGTTTAGGCTCAATCAAGACTTTTGGAAGATTCTAGAAGATGGAGGGAAACTAACAAATTCAAAATTTAAATTTAGAATTTGCTTCTATAAGATGGAGGGAAACTAACAAATTCAAAATTCAAATTTTGAATTTGCTTCTAGAAGATGGAGGGAAACTAATAAATTCAAAATTCAAAATTTAAATTTGCTTCTAGAAGATGGAGGGAAAATAATAAATTCAAAATTCAAATTTTGAATTTGGGTTCATCCTTTTATTCAATGGATCAAAGAGACCTCTCCAAGGCAATATTTCTCTATAAATAACAAGTGTTTACTTCCCCTCAAAGGTGTGGAAAAATACATACAATTCACCTCAAAAATCCCATTCCTCATTTGACTCCTCCTCCTCAAGTGCAATGAGAAGAACACCTCCATCCTTGTGATGTGTTAGTCATAACATGAAGATATCTTCTTCTAGATCAAGTCATGATTATAGTCTTCCTACTTTGTATATGTAGAAGATCCAAGTTGTGGGTACACTTGAATGTGTTGTAAGGGTAGTATATCCAAGTGATGGGTCTCCGTGGATTAGGTGTTAGGAACCAAGTTATGTATATGCTTGGATATAGTGTTAGAGTCGTATATCTAAGTGGTGTGTACTTAGATCTGAATGGTTTATGTGTTTAGGAAATAAAACCCAAGGTTTGTTATGTTAGGCCATAAAACATAACTAGTGTGAAGATTGGTGTAGATGGGTGTAGATTAGTCCTACCTAAGATTAGGACTCGACATCTAGCCTTGTGTCATAAAATGGTGAAATAGGCGAGGTGTGTAGATTGGTCCTACCTAAGATTAGGCCTCGACTTTTAGCTTAGAGTCAGAAATTGGATAAGCGACATTGTGTATGGTTTCTCAACCTTAAAGAGTTTGTTGACTAGTGAAGTAACTCTCGAGTAAGGTGTACTCGAGAAGTGGAGTAGGGCAAAGAGGAGCTTCGTGACCGAACCACTATAAATCATCGTGCCGGTACTTTCCTTTAAACTTATGTCTTTACTCTTATTGATGCATTTATATGTTGTTGTGTATTGTGTGCATCTCATGATCTAAACATCTAAGTTGCAGAAAAGTTAAGGCTTAGTACGTGTGTGCTTCATGTTTAGATTATGGTCATGTGTACATCACTTAGTCTGAACATCTTAGTTGCAGAAAAGCTTATGCTTAGTACGTGTGTGCTTAAGTGTTTAGACTATTGCTTGATGTACTCTTGATTTGATGTGTTTGTGTGTTTTCTTTCTTGTAGTATTTATTATTCAATCAAACACATCTCATATCTAGTCAAGCTTGATCGAGAATTTGATACCAATTATTGGTTAAGATTAACATTCAATAAATGGTTTCGTCCACTGTCGGCGGCTTCCTAAATGGATCGGCGATTCTTTATTGATAAAGAATCGCGGGTACAATAAAGAACCGCGCACAGTGGATTAAGCCGAAATGTTTTGAAAATGAACTAGAAACTATTCAACCCCCCCCCCCTTTAGTTTCTACAATTGGTATCAGAGTGTGGTTATTCAAGATCTTTGAAGTATATTGTAGTTTAAAGCTTGGATCGATCTTTGCTCTCTTTTTCAAAACAAATGGTTTTTAAAAATGAAAACGGTTTTTAAAAATAGAGACGATCTTTGTATCAAATTTTCTATAAAGAATGATTACTTATGAAATGTGTTTTGTTGTTTCATTCGTACAAGTTTTGGTGTTAAATAAACTTCATATAATAGCTTGATAACAAATCTTTTCATGTTTGGAAGTATAAAAATCTTTTGTGTCATAATTAACTCTAAAATACGAGTTCTATGTGTCTAAAATGATTTTTTAGAGTCCTAAGTGCTTCCAAAATGTTACCAAATGATTTTATCCAAAAAATCAAATTTTGCCTACTGACCCGGTTCTTTATCTGTTCTCCGAGGTTCCTTATCAATAAGGAACCGCAGTCAGTCTGACACAGATTTTTGAAAACTTTGAAAAATCATATAAAATCAACCGTAAGTCCGTAGAAGTCGTGCCACCCGTCATTTCGAATGTAATTGAATTTCCTTTCTATAAAAATGCTTCCAAACCTTTATTCAAACTTTAAAATTTGGATGTTTTCTAAGTTCCATACTTTGTCCAAAGTATTGAGCGTCGGTTTGTCGTAAAACTTATGTTTTACTCTTTTCTATTAAGTTAGACATCTCTTGTTGATATATATTTGAAAATTTATATATTTATAAAGTGTTGAACTTAATTTAATTTTGAAATGGGTCGAAAACTAATTTCAAATAACATCAAGCTATGTATTCTTTGGTGTATCTAACACTTAAAACAAAGACGAATGCTTTTGTGCTTTTTCTTTTGTCTTTGGACATTCTTAAGTGATATTTACTATTGGTAGTGTTACTTAGTTGTCTATTTATGTGTGCATTGCATATAGGATTAACATCTCTTGGTTTACAAATGTTACATAAACATTTTGTACACCTTGGCATGTTCTTTAACACTTTTAGGCTTGAAAGCTTTGGGAGCTTGCCAAATCTTTTGTCGTGGGTCGTCTTACTCGATCATTGTGTTATTAGTTCAAGTAGATTAATGTCTCACTATAAAACATGAAACACCCTTTGAAAATCTTAGCTATTTTCTCTTAAAGGAGTGTTAGTGGGAATCAAGAAAGATTTCGAATATATATCAATTCATTATTCAAACTATGATTGATATCATTATCGAATCTAATTGACATGTTTTTAGTGTAGACATGAATGTGGACTATTAATACTATACATCGGATCATAACTCACACTTGTGTTGATGATGGTATATTGAATCTACTTGTTCAAATTATTAGACATGTTTTGTTTAACAATTACTTATAATGCACAATGGAGTCGGTTTGACAACTTGGATGTTTCATCTGAAATAATCAAGTAATTTACATTGCAATGCAATTTGTAAATGTGTCATCTCCGAAAGACCAATCAAGAGTGTTCCTTTGTTTTGTGTAAACGTTGTTTATACACGTCAAAGTGTTTGGCCTCAAGTTATACTAAAGTAAATAACCTTAACTAGACTTGTTTGACAAGATATGCCATGGTGCATTCTTTACCCTCATTAGGTTGTGCATTGTGTCGTCATACACTTTCATCCTTGCTACACTTTATTAGACAAATGTAGGAATTACATTTTGTCTAACTTAAGAATGACTACTAGAGAATTTATGCACTAGAATCTTAATTTGACCTAACGGTTGAATTACTTCCATGTGAGAAGATGGGTTATTTTATAACTCGTAAAAACGGTTGTGCTTAGCCTTAATTGAGCACCTCTAGTGATATTCTCATACTCATTCTCTAAATTGGCTAAATGGCTCTTCCTAAATATGACTAATGATATTTTACTTTGATGAACTTTGTATGTCATTATGAGTCTTTTTCTTTTATAGCCATTAGGTTTTTCTTAGCCTTCTTCCTACGTGCTAATTGAAACTATGTGTTTTTCCTTTGTGTGTGTTCTAGTTTTTATTGCTCTTTAGCATAACTTTATGATAAGTTAGACTAGAACATTAGGATTTGCCGAATTGGAAAAATTCCCTTATCCTCCAAAACACACCCTCTGTGGGCGGTTCTTTATAGAGACCGCGACTCCATATCGATATGGAACCGCCGGTGGAGATAAAGAACCGCGGACATAAGCTACCTAAAATGAGGTTTCTAAAACTTACCAATTGTTCCAACACCTTTTGGAATCTTTGTCTCAAACCTTTGAACACTCTAAAAATATCTTGTGCTTTCTCTACTTAACCCTAAGCATTTTTGCATCTCTTTATCACCTAAGCAAAATGTATTTTTCACAAAATGAAAGCCTTGATTATCCACAATTTTCTCAAATCTCTTTCAACCCAAATTCACCAAAGAACACACCTTATCAAATCTTTTCTCATTTTAAGAAAATTGATTTTGGAAATTATCCTTTTCCACCACTTCCCTTTTGTGTTCTTCCTCCATCACATGATTATGTCATGCATCATGGAACATATTGTCTTTGTTGTCAATATCAACATCTTGTAATGTCTTATATCTATGATGAGTTGAATTACAAGATTATCACCAAGCCTTCTCCACCAAACTCTGCCACTACCTTGTCTTTCATTTAAGCATGTGGATTGATTATTGCTAAGACATCCAATTTAAGCAAATCTTAGAATTCTAGTTGATTTAATACTAAAGTTATGCTCAAGTTTTAGGCTTGTGTTTCATACATCTTTGTATGATCTTTATTCTCTTGTATTCCTTTCATGTTTTTCAACATGATTTGTCTATGGGTCTTGGATCTCTTTTTCCTAGTGATCTTTCTTTTCTTCTTTATTTTCTCACTCGGTTGTCAAGGAATGTTAGATTTTAAATCTAATTCCTCTCCTAGTAAGATTGACAACTTAAATATTTCTTTCGAAATATTCAAGTAATTTTAACTTGCAATTGCAATTGTTAAAAGTTATATCCAAATCGTTGACTTTCAATCCATTTAGCAACTTATTTTAAATTGTTTGACCAAGTAATTTTCTTTTGAGTCGATAATCGTTTTTGGATACCCACTCTCCACGGTTCCTCAAATAACCTAGCGGCTCATTATTGATAATGAACCGCAGACCTATTTAACGAACCGCGGCCAGTGAGTCCCTTTTGTTCGTTTTGGTCTTTTTCTCTTTTGTCGAGTTTTCTTGAAGATTCCTTCCTTTCATCTCTTTTGAGTTTCTTCTCTCGTGTTCTTTCAAGACTTCACTATCACCTAATAAGGTATAGTATTCTTGAATTTTTTTGTGAAGTTATGCTTAACTTCTTTGTTGAGTCTCTCTCGATTCCTTTTAATCATGCTCTTCTAGGTCGAGTCTCTTTATTCTATCCTTTCTAAACTAAGTTGAGTCGAGCCTCGCCCTTTCCTCATCATGTAATTGTTCTTTGAATATTCACAATGATTGAGAAGAGCTACGAAACATTGAGCATGTAGTATATCGTATGCTAAACACCATCCATCTTGGTTTTTCTTTTCTTTGGCTCCTTTGATCTCCCTCTCTATATCTTTGAGTCATCTTTTTGGTTTTAACATTCATAAGCATCCTTGCCTATAATGTCTTATATCTAGTATTTTTCTTAAGCGTCGATTTATCCTCGCTTTTGGTTTTTCTTTATTGTTGTACCTTGATTCTCGACTTAAAGCTTTTGGAGCTTTCTAAAGGAATTATTTTTAAGGTAAAAAATGCTTTTGATTTGACATTTTTTTCTCTCTCGTTGTTGAGAGTTGATTGCATTTAAAATTTACAATTGGATTGGGTGATTCCAACAATTCTAAGTTTTTAATCTTTTGAGAGGATTTTGGTTAAATCTTGAATTTTCTTGGGTGATTCCAAAAATTCTAAGCTTTTAACCCTTTGACATATTATCATTACAATTGGTATGGATGTTTCTTTTCTACCTCTATTCCAACAATTGTGAATTGATCTTGTCAAGATCCTCTCCTTTGACTTGTGTTTGGATTGATAGCATCGCGTGCATACTTCTTTCTCCAATGCTTGTCATTGTTTGTGCAAACGACTTGTTTATCGTCCTCGTTTTCCTTGTCCTTCATAGTCATTCTTCCTCTCTTTTCGACTATATGGGATTTTTTTATTGTCCTTGTCATACTGTCTTTAGTCGGTATTCTTGCCAATATATTAAAGTGGAGTATGTCCTCTCGACAATATTTTTTCTTATAAATTGGACATCTCTTTTCTCTCTTAGTCCTCTTTATTTTTTTTAGTGTCACCAAAATAAGTTGGGTTCTCTTTTCTATCTAATAGCCCTCTTATTTTTCTTAATTTGTCATATTTTGACACTTTTAAAAGTTAAGATTGATTTCTCTTGAGTCCCTATCTTTGTACTCGAGATGTTTAAAGCTAATTCCGCTTGGGTGACATTGCTATACATATATACTTTTGTCCACTAACTTTGTTTTGTGGGACTTTTCTAACCCTTCTTTGTAGCTTGTCACTATCCTTGCTTCATTGGTGCCTCAAGCAAGGGGGAGCTCATATCAAGGGGGAGCATTTGCAAGATTTCTAGTCATTACATTTGTGATCGTTGACTCACTTAAATTGCATTCATCAAACTTCTTGCAAGTAATGAATTTTGGAATCTCGAAGATAAGCATTTAATATGCATGGAGTTGGTTAACCTATGTTGATTGGAGACTTCACTAGGATGACGCAAGCTCAATATCTTTAGATGATGGGTCTACGGTTTGGATTCTCGCCTCTCAACCGACGACTACAAGGGACGACTAGCTTTTTGGATGCAATCTCTTTCAAAGTCGATCCTCCTTTTTTACAAATGAAGACTACCTCTCGGATGCAAGCTCTCGTGACATTAATTCTTCTCTTCCCACTTTGGGCGTGTGCTCTCTCGATTTTGGTTATTCTCTTCTTTAAAGACGTTGACTACCTTTTTGATTTGACAAAAGGGGAGAAGGAAGTGTAAACGAGTAAGTTCCACATTTTACTATGCGTTACGGTTTACTTGTTTGTCATCATCAAAAAACAGGAGATTTTTAGTACAAACATTACGATGTTTAATCGAGATGATCCCTTTATGTTTTGGTGATGACAAACGTATAACTCGCAATACATTGTGTAAAATGTGTAAGGTACTCGTAATCACTCAAGCATACATATGTATACTTCTCTCGACACCTTGAAGATTGCATTCGTCATTAAAGACAAAAAGGACGCGGTTCTTTATAGTACCCGCAAATCCTTAAAGATGTCGAACCGTGAGAATAATTAAAGAACCACGGGCAGACAAGCCGCTTTAGGCTCAATCAAGACTTTTGGAAGATTCTAGAAGATGGAGGGAAACTAACAAATTCAAAATTTGAATTTGAATTTGCTTCTATAAGATGGAGGGAAACTAATAAATTCAAATATTTAATTTTGAATTTGCTTCTAGAAGATGGGGGAAAATAATAAATTCAAAATTCAAATTTTAAATTTGGGTGCATCCTTTTATCCAATGGATCAAAGAGACCTCTCCAAGGCAAGACTTCCCTATAAATAGCAAGTGTTTACTTCCCCTCAAAGGTGTGGAAAAATACATACAATTCACCTCAAAAATCCCATTCCTCATTTGCCTCCTCCTCCTCAAGTGCAATGAGAAGAACACTTCCATCCTTGTGAAGTGTTAGTCATAACATGATGAAGATCTCTCCTTCTAAATCAAGTCATGATTATAGTCTTCCTACTATGTATATGTAGAAGATCCAAGTTGTGGGTACACTTGGATGTGTTGTAAGGGTAGTATATCTAAGTGATGGGTATCCTTAGATTAGGTGTTAGGAACCAAGTTATGTATATGTTTGGATATAGTGTTAAAGTTGTAGATCTAAGTGGTGTGTACTTAGATCTAAATGGTTTATGTGTTTAGGCCATAAAACACAAGGTTTGTTATGTTGAGCCATAAAACATAACTAGTGTGAAGATTGGTGTAGATGGGTGTAGATTGGTCCTACCTAAGATTAGGACTCGACATCTAGCCTTGTGTCATAAAATGGTGAAGTAGGCGACATGTGTAGATTGGTCCTACCTAAGATTAGGACTCGACTTTTAGCTTAGAGTCAGAAATTGGATAAGCGACGTTGTGTATGGTTTCTCAACCTTAAGGAGTTTGTTGACCAGTGAAGTAACTCTCGAGTAAGGTGTACTCGAGTAATAGAGTAGGGTGAAGAGGAGCATCGTGACCGAATCACTATAAATCATCGTGTCGGTACTTTCCTTTACATTTATGTCTCTACTCTTATTGATGCATTTATATGTTGTTGTGTATTGTGTGCATTTCATGATCTAAACATCTAAGTTGCAGAAAAGTTAAGGCTTAGTATGTGTGTGCTTCATGTTTAGATTATGGTCATGTGTACATCACTTAGTCTAAACATCTTAGTTGCAGAAAAGCTTATGCTTAGTACATGTGTGATTAAGTGTTTAGACTATTGCTTGATGTACTCTTGATTTGATGTGTTTGTATGTTTTCTTTCTTGTAGTATTTATCTTTCAATCAAACACATCTCATATCTAGTCAAGCTTGATCGAGAATTTGATACCAAGGATTGGTTAAGATTAACATTCAATAAATGGTTTTGTCCACTATCGGCGGTTCCCTAAATGGACCGGCGGTTCTTTATTGATAAAGAACCGCGGGTACAATAAAGAACCGCACACATTGGATTAAGCCGGAATGTTTTGAAAATGAACTAGAAACTATTCAACCCCCTTCTAGTTTCTACAATATTTTTACGAAACCCAAGTCCCGTAAATATTTTCAAATTTGACTAATAGTCATTTTCTATCCTTTAAACTATTAAATTGAATATTTGTCCAAAAGAATGCCTAAATGACATTTTCTACCCTAAACTACTATTACTATATAAATAATTTTTTTTACCTACCACTTCCACTAATAACATATTTTACAAAATCAAAACACACACCTTTCTTTCTCTTGCTCTCTTTGCCGTCTAGCATAGCACCCAAAAACACCCCTAAAAATCTTGATTCACTTTGAATCATACCAAACCTTAGAATTCAAAGGTGACCACATCCATATAAAAATTTCCAACATGCAACAAGTTTTGAAAATTTGTTATGAACTAGTGTTGTTATGAATTTTTGATGATCTTGCATGTGTTATCTAGTGATAATCATGTGTAGATTATATTGTTTTGTTGAAAGAAATTTATTTTTGATTTTTGGGTTTTTATTTATTTGATTCATACAAGTCTTAGGATGAATATATGTTGTTATTAGGGGTTTAGGATGACGAGAAAAGTGATTGGAGTTGCTTGAAAAATTGTTTTTGTATGAATTTTAGATAGTCTATTTAGATCAGCAGGTAAAAGGCTAATTCTGGGTATCTTAAGGTTAATTATTTGTTAATCTACTAAGATAGGGTTGTAGAGAATTCGATTAGCTTCGATTTGATATAAAGTAGAGCTTCTAACTCCAAACGAGCGAGAAGTTATGATTGTTTGATTATTCGTGTGCCGGGAGACGAATATCGGCACAATATATAGTTGTTGTCGATATTTGGATCGAATCTCGGTGACTATAGAATACGTTTGGAAAATAGTCAGGGGCTGTTGTAAGTTTCTAAACCTCAGGTCATGAGTCTATTTTCAAACCCGAGTGTCGGTTTTGTAAATGGAGTTGTTTAGAGAAGTCAAAATGGTTTTACAAGTCAAAGGAGTTTTTATAACACGATGTGTGTCAGGCTGAAGGTCTTAGAAGTAATATTGTTGAATGAAATTTGAACTGAGTCTTATTCATATTATGTGTGAGTTTGTTACCAAGTTTCGTCGAAATCGGACAAGTCTAGATAGGGTAGATCGGTGTGTACATTTGGAGTGTACATGCTGATTGGTATTTTGGACACATAGTTCAATGGTTATGTGGCGTGAGTTGAGTATTCACTATTGGACATGGTGATTTAATCAAGTTTTTAGTTATTATATCAATGACTTAGCTACTGGTCTGAGTGAAGTAAAATGATAGTTTGACTTGCGTTGACTTGGCGTCTTATGACGGGTCAATGTCGAGAGTGCAAGTGTATAAAAGAAGAGTGTTGAATAGAAAGGTGTAGTAATATCACTTGTATTGTTAATTTTTCGGGATTGTCATGGTTTTGTAATTTTGAGTTTTGTATTATTTAAGTATGATTTATACTTGAGTCGATTATAACGAGCGCGCCTTATTTGGTAGGTTGCGGTTTTCGTGTTTAAACCGGCATCACTAATCGTCGACGATCGTCTCATTACCACTATTGGCTAAGGTGATCTATAGCCTCGCCTTTAAATTCTTTAATTGTTTTAGAAACCTGCGAGGGGGATAACATGTTGTTTTATTGAAAATAAAGGGTACAACTATAAGTTGCGGTAAACCCATTAATGGGTGCAACTATAAGTTATGGGAACCCTATTTATTGGAAATTGTTTTATTAAATTGAAGAGTACAACTATAAGTTGTGGTAAACTCATGTTTGTTTTAAAATGGAACACAAGGAACCCGATTGTATGCTTAGATGAAAGTTATTACATAAGTTAGTTTTAGCCTTAAAAGACCCATGGAATCGTGAATTGTTAATCAAAGGGACGCTAATACTATGGATAGATCTATCGGGGTGACGCCCAGTCCGGTCGCGGCTAGCTATCGCGTGGTGTTATGACACACTAGTAATGAAACATCGGATGCATTGTATGAGAGAAATATACGCACTTGGCTAGGTGTGTTGGGCTGAAATAATATATGTTAACGTTCAATGTCACGAGGCTTATGTAATGACACCGATAAGTATGTTCGTACAACATAACTGTCTTTCGATGAGTTATTAACCATGAAAGGTTATTTTAAATACATGTGTTCACTTTATTTAAATTAAAACTCTATAGATTCACTCAGCAATTTTGTTGCCTTTTTAGCATGTTTTCTCTCAGGTCCATAAGGAAGGCACTCGAGGAAGGCGGTTTCGTGAAGCTTGCATATTTGAAATGTTTTGGCCCGCTTTTATAAATAATATCCATTCAAAGAAATTTTATCATTATAGTGTTTTGTAAACTTTAAGTTATCTGGAACCGTGTATGAAATTTTACCTTTATTGAATGAAAATGAATGGATGTTTTTTTTAAAGCGACTCGTTTTGAGCCGTTTTCTATGATTATGAGCTTGAATCATGTAAGTAACACCCAAGGACCATTCCACTGCTATGACCTAAATTTAGGGGTGTTACATTAAATATGTAAAACGCCAACACGAAGTTGAGTGATATTCATAGGTTTAACATTAAATGTGTGGAACACAAGCATTCATTAGTAAAACAAGAAATAGGAAAAATGGTTATGTACATTAACCATAGTTCAAAACCATTATTATTGCTATTTAGTTCATGAACCGAAGCTTAACATCAGTGTAAGTTCCTCTAGTGAGTATTGAGCGTAAATAATCAAGTAACAAATAAAATGTTAAAGGCGTCAATGGTTAAACAACTTCAACATAGTACGGGGATATCAATGAAAAACTGTAAAGGGTTATAGACTAAAAGCAATAATATCAATGAAAAACTGATGGAAATCATCAAGTTTTGGATAACATATAAATTCTGGATAGCATACAAGTTCTGGATAGCATACAGTTTTTAAATGAATGTGTTCCACCATGTAAAATCTCACCCGCGTTTAGAAACAATGTACATGTAGTAAAAAGGGGCTATGAACTCACCTTAGCCACGAGGTAAGTGAATCACAGAACTCAGAAGCTGAATAGAAACAGTAGTGGTAAGACGATCGCCGACGATATAGATGCCCGATAAAACACGAAAGCTGCAACCTATCAAATAAGGCACGCACTTTATTAATATACTAAAGTATAAACTCATTCTTAGTAGAAACAATTGAATTAACTCAAGACCATAGTAATTACACAGGAACAAACCAAACAAGTTATACTATTAGACATCTTTCACAAGACTACGTTATTAAGACAAGTGCTCCCGAAAGTACTCAGCCGGTACATACCAAATGTACCCGCTGATTTCCCATACTTAGACAACTCGGATTTTTATGAAACTTGGTGAAAAACTCAATCATAACCTGAATAAAACTCAGTTTAAATTCCATTCAAAGATTTGCATTTTAGAACCACCTGCTCAACACATTTCTAAACTTGAAAAGTCGGACATATTTGAACACTTGACCCGTGAAACCATTTTTACCATTATAACCTTTACCATTTGTAAACTTGACACCTAAGTTTGAAAATAGACCCAATACCCCAGGTTTAGAGCCTAAGAATAGCCCTTGAAACTTTGTAAAACTCAACTTATAGTCCCCGAGATTTGACCAAATATCGACAATAATTTCGTGTTGTGTCGATACTCGCCTCCATATACACGAATATTCAAACTAGTGTATCTTCCTCATCGTTTTGAATTGGAAGGCCTACTTCATACCAAGTCGAAGCACTCGACATCCTCTACAACACTATCCCATGATATCTGTAGAAACTAGAAGGGGGGGTTGAATAGTTTCTAGTCGGTTTATCTCCTAATTAAAATTCCTTTCAATTAGGTGAGTGCTAAAACTATCTTTTATTTAAAATCTAGTTGCATAATGATTAGGTCCAATTATAATGCATTAACAATGTGTAATAAGTGTTATGATAATGAATGAAAGTAACGAGTAAGGAAAGAAACAAACTAGTAGGAAGACACTAAGATTTATAGTGGTTCGTCAACGAAGCACATCCTCGTTCCTACTCCACTCCTCGAGTACACCTTACTCGAGATTTCCACTATATCCACAAGCTCCCTTCTTGGCGGAGAAAACCTTACAACGTCACTTACATTATTTTCCGACACTAAGCTAAATGTCGAGACCTAATCTTAGCTAGGACCAATCTACACAACGTCGCCCACTTCACCATTTTACGACACAAGGCTAGATGTCGAGTTCTAATCGAAAGCTAGAACCAATCTTCACAATGTTGCCCACTTCACCATTTTACGACACAAGGCTAGATGTCGAGTTCTAATCAAAAGCTAGAACCAATCTTCACGACTCTTCACTTTGAAGCTAAGTGAGAACTTCACACAACACAACTACATATCACTTTATAGTTTAGTGAGAACTCTCAAGACACAGCCACATCACTTTAGAGTTTAGTAAGAACTACCTAGACACAACCACATCACTTTAGAGTTTAGTGAGAACTACCAAGACACAACCACATCACTTTAGAGTTTAGTGAGAACTACCAAGACACAACCAATTACAACTCAACTAAACATATCCAAGTACACGCATGTAACTTGGATCTACACATTAAATCCAAGCACACACATGTGCAAAGGATTTACACAACTCTAATCCAAGTATTTACACCTAGCTTGGATGAACACAACTAGTCCAAGTATTCATAAATACATTGGATCTACACAAAACACATATAAACAAATGATGACCATGATAAGATCTTTATGAGAGAATGATCTTCATCAAGGCTTCATCTTTCATCACAACACAAGTGTGTGAGTGATCTTCTCTTTGGACAAGGTAAAGAAAGGCGATCAAGAGGATAATCATAGGTAAACATACTTAACACATTAAGTGATCATTTACAAATGATTAGGATTAGAAACAAGAAAGAAGACTGAAAAGATGTCCAAAAAGGGTTACTGAAAGTGCAGATTTGATTCACTATTTATAGGAGACAAGTTCCCAACGGCTACCTGGGCGCGGTTCCTTATCTGCCCAGGCAGTTCCTTATCGCTAGGGAACCACATAGGTACTTAAGGAACCGCGGAGTGTAAACTCCGCTCTTTTTTGTCTTTTAGTGAATTTGAAATATCTGAGGTTGTTTAAACCTTCAAAGGATATTCTTATGGCATTTCGAATATGCCATATTCAAATTTACATTTTCATTTTAATAAAACATTTTCTAAAAAAATAAAGTTTATTAAAAATCTTTTGTCACATTAGACAAAAGTGAGTTTTAAGGCTAATCACTTTTATGATCACTAAGCATGATTAAGATATGTTAGTGTAATGATTATTACCTTAATGATAGTGTTTGTTAGATAATTCGTTTTATGATTATATTTGACAATAAATGTCTTGGTAATTTGTCGTGATCAAAACTAAGAAAGATTAATTAGCGCTAAAAATGTTTTTAGGCAATTGTTTTGCATTAACAATCTCCCCTTTTTGATTACGACAAATTATAAACTCATTTACGTAAAATACAAAATTATCGAATTATTAACGAGTTTATCACTATCATTTCTCCCCTTTTGTCGAAGCAAAAAGGGTAGCACGAGTCTTTGAAGAAGAAAAGAACCGGAATTTGCTAGTAGCTCCCCCTTTGTGACAATCTAACATTTTCAGGTAGTGAAATATTTTCTCGTATAATATTTTGAAACTTATTTTTGTGTTGGTTGACGAACTCACAATTTACGGATTTAAATTTGGGCTTACGTGCATAATTGGGCGTCTTTTACGACTAAACCGGAAACCTTAGGATTACGTATTTACGTTTTTGAACTCCGTTTTTTATGAGACATTTTTTATTGGATTCGTTTTGTGACGTTGATTCATAATTTATAAAAACGTTTTTCGTAAAACGACCCGAGGGCACGCAAATCGAGAAAACTAGAATCGATAAATATCCGTAAACTAGTGAGATGGGACAAAACACATTGTCCCACCCCACTAGCTTATATGGGACGGCATATGTGACACACCACACTTAGGTGGCACACATTCTAGCTAAGCTTGCACAAGTGTAAGCTTATGCTTACACTTTAAGCTAAGCCTTCCACCAACTTAACAAAACCAACAAATGGTTTTCATTTAACCATTTCATCCATGCAATCCACCACAAAAACTCTCTCTACTTCCACCCTTGTGCCGTCCCAATTCAAGCAACAAACACCATCTTTGATCTCTTCTAGCTACAAACCACATGTTTACTAGTCCTATTAAGGTGTTTCCTTGAAGCCTTGATCATTTGGTGGCCATATAACCAACTTTGGAGGTGATTTGCTTGTGTCCTAGGGCTGATTTTCCAACATATGATCTTGATATTTGATGGTCTTGGAGATACTTGTTGTATTCATCAAGTTCTTGCCTTCCTAAAACAAGAAATCCACTTGGATTGGTAAAGAAGATCATCCTCTACATTTTTCTCTTATTATTTTGTAAAGAACAAATGTATTTTCTTTCATTTTGTATATGTATATGATGTATATATGATGATAAAAATGTTGTGTGGGGATCAAGTGTTGATAAACATGCTTAAAAATGATGATAACCATAAAAAATGAAGCTAAAATCATGTCTAATTAGTGGCTGTATAAAAACAGTAGATAACTAAATGAAGAACTGATAAAAATACATGGTTTGATCTATTTACAGTAAAGTAGATGATGTTATACACATGTGAGAGTTGGCCATGCAATGGAATCAAAATAATGAGTGAGATATGATAAAAACAAGTTAGGTGGTACAATCTGAATAAGCAGTTTTGTAGGGACTGTTAAGGCAACTTAGACTCAAATTGGGCAGTAGCTATAACTAAGTTATATTTAGCACATATTATGAAGAAGTTTTCATCCAAAAATGAGCTTCTAAGTCATTGTAGAACTATAGATATGATAAAAATGGTGAATGTGAAGTTAAAAATCAGATTTTGGAAATAATGTTTATTATTATTATATAAGCACTCACTTTATAATTTATAAAATGTAAAGTATAAACCCACTAACTTATAAAACTTAATTATATAAATGTATAAAAGGTTAATTAAATGGGTAAATTATATAAATGGTGGTGAAATAATATTTATAAGTAATAAAAACTATAAACTTGATTTTTACGACTTTTTCGGCTATCGCCGTAAAATTAACGTTTTTCGCCAAATAAAACTTAGACGACAAAACCCGTCTAATGTAAAGTTTATAAAAGTAATATACTGATATATAAGTAACTAATACAAGTAAAAACCGATAAAACCCGAACTATAAGAATTATGGACATTTACGAGCGAACTAAACATATTGGACTAATAATTGGACTTAATAAGATAAAAACTTGTAAAAAGAGCTTATTGGGCTTAACCCATTTGGGCCCAACATGAAAATTATATATACTGATAATATAGGTATAAAATGGATTAAAACAAGTTAAAGAACTTATAAATGCTTAATGGACTTAAAATAGGTAAATCGGTAAAACTAGCAAACTAGTAAAACGTTACAAAAACGTAAACACTAAATTGAGTAAACAAGGATGTATAAACCCACTTGATCATCATCATATGTACAAAATCATCATATGTATATTATTATTTTGATAAAAGTCATTGGACCGAGTCTAAGACCGATTATTATTTATATAGGTTTCCGTGACCGAAGCACGCCCGTAGTCGATAATCCGCCTTTCATTAACAACGTGAGTTCATAGCCTCGCACTCTTTTAAATGTTTTATAAAATGATTTGTAAACCCTCGAGGGAGATAACATGCTAGATTTTTATAAAAATAGAACACAAGTAGTCCCGATTGTATGCTAAATGAGATGGACCCGAATGATGCTATGACCCTATATTCGAGACTAAAAGGATTATTAGTAGTTAGGTTATGTCACTTAAAGTCCCATTAGCATGAATTGTGAACTACCGGGTTTTGGTAGACGCTTATGCATTTGATAGTACTATTTGGGGACGATCACCCCAGTTCGCGCCTTGACGGTTGATCCCCGTCGTACCACATTGATTGGTAAGCGAATTTATGTATGAGAAGATTCCATAGCGTGATTTTTGTGACGACACGCTAACTTAGATGGGAAAATTGTTTGTCGGGTTCGCGGCCCGCTGTTTTCACAGTAAGGTAACAATGTCATGCGGCTAATAATAATCCTACAATCTATACAACCTAATTCAAATAAAAATGTATCCTATATATGATAACGACGCTATTAACGATGAATATATTACCTATCATGGTAATATAGAGACTACGGTCTCATGGACGGTTTCAGATGTATGCTTGATTTATATATTGCCTGACTAGCAATATGTGGACTTACTTCCGATATTATACTTGTGTTCTGATTTTAAATGATTGTAAATGATTGTTTTATATAACGGTTTTCATTAAACTCTATGAATTCACTCGGCATTCGCTGATATGATTTTTGCATGTTTTCTATCTCAGGTGCTTGAAGGTAATCCGGATGGAGATCGACTCTGATGGCCCACACTTAATATTAAAAATGTTCATTCGATCTTTGTTTTGTAAACTTAATGACCTGTATAATTTGGGACCTGTTGTACACTTTTAAACCTTTTTATCGAATGAATGTTTGTTAAACCTTGTACAACCATTTTTATGTGTTGTCTATGATTGGAGTTATTGTGCTATCCCGTAACACTCTGAAAGACCCTTCCGCTGTACCGATACGAAAAATGAGAGTGTTACAGTTTGGTACCAGAGCTCTCGTTATAGAGAACAAAAGATTTTAAAAACCAAGGTTTTGAACAAAACTTTTCAAAATCTTTTGACAGTGAACATTTGAGAAAATATTTGAAAAATCTTTTGACTATAACGGTGCCAGAGATCTCCGACGTTACCAACAAGCCCTATTGAGAAGATAAATATTTTGATATATATAATTTAATTTATATATATGTATATATCGTGGTTTCATTATGTAATTGTTTAACTAGTATGTTATCCTAATACGAGATATATATATAAATGCAGATTGTCATGGCTGACCCTAATATTCCTGTAGAAAACCATGCTATTCCCGAACCTAATATAGAAGACGATCCTTATTTAGACTTAGTAGATTTTGATATTGATGACGAGGAGGAACCATTTGAGGATCCCGAGCCCGAGATTAGGACTAGGAGATCAGATTGCCCCTCAGGTTGACTTGGTAGAGAATGAGATTGAGAATGTGGATATTGAGAATGTGGATATTGAGAATGTCGATATTGAGAACGATGATGAGATTGGATTAGATAATTTAGATGACGAGATCGACGACGAGGATGTCGAGGAGGATGTAGGTATAAATGTTAAGGTTGATGACGATGAGGAAGCTGAGCTTATTTATCCGTATGATGTTCCAGAGGGCGAGCCTTTTCCCCCACCAGTTTATTTGTCTGATTCTGAGGATGAGTTACCTAGGGATGAAATGTCTGAATAGTCTGAATCTAATTCTGAATCAGAGGAGGATGAGGATGACGATGCACCTGACGGTACAGATGGTATTGCTACCCGTAGACGTGAGATAGGAGAGTCGTCTAGTACTCGAGAGGCTACTCATATTGATGGTCTTGCACCATGGGCCTTGAGACGTGATCTAGATGCTTCCCGTGTTAAGAGTTGTGTGGCAGAGGTTGGATTAGGTGTTGTTCAGACTCAGGTTGCTTATTTGGAGTCGAAGACTAAGGTTGGCGAGAAAGAGCGAGAAATGCTTAGTTTGGATTTGAGTGATGTAGAACGTGGTTTGAATGAGGCTTTTAGGAGGTTATCGGTGTTGGAAAGTGGTGAGTATGCTGCTATGAAGAGAAAGGTGAATTCTATGGAGATTCAGTTGAGTGTGGCTCGTGCGATGCGTGAGAAAGCTGAAAAGGAGTTGAATGTATCCGTGGGTTGGAACAGTAGATTTTATGCCGACATGGTTGAAAGAGGATTAATCCGTACGCGCCCAGCTGAAGATGTGTCTAGTGATCGTCCGGCGAAGATCCAGAAGACGATGGATGATGGACCATCTGGCGGTTCTCAGTAGACCAGTCTGTGTTTAGTAGTGACCTTTAGATCTTTTGTGTTTGTAGCTTTGACTGAACCGACTTGTTAGTTGTAGACTTGGCACGAATTTTGAGTGTTTATAGTGTTAGAACTTTGATATGGGATGTACTAAGACAATACTTTTATTTCAGATCGAATGAAATATGTATCTTGTCTTGAATTCCATATTGTGCCTTATTTGTATCTTGATTATGAATTCAATCCATATTATATGAATCCTGGTTGGATGAATGCTTAATACTTTGAAATTGTGAAATTATAGAACTATGCCGCCCAAGAAGGTTGTGACTGAGGATGATGTACGTAGGATTATTACGGAGCAAGTTACCGCATCTATGACTGAATTTATGGCAAATGCTAGAAATGGAGCTGGCGGTAGTGGAGCTGGCGGTAGTGGAGCTGGCGGTAGTGGAGCTGGTGGTAGTGGAGCTGGCGGTAGTGGAATTGGCGGTACTAATGTGAATGTGAATGCTAATAATGTGAATGCTAATGCTGGAGGAAATGTAGGAGGACTTGGAACTAATGCACCTGAAGTTGGTGGCTGTACTTATGTGACGTTCATGAAGTGTGAACCTCTACCTTTTAATGGAACTGAAGGTGTTGTAGGACTAAGCCAGTGGATTGAGAAGATTGAATCGGTGTTTCGGATTAGTAAGTGTAAGGAGGAAGATAAGGTGACTTTTGCTATGGATACTCTTAAAGGTCGTGCGTTGACTTGGTGGAACGGGAGAATTGCTTTCATGGGTCTTGATGCTGCTAATGCTACTCCTTGGGCCGAAATTAAGAAGTGGATGAATTTGGATTTTTGTCCTCGTAGTGTGATTATTAGGTTAGAATAAGAATTGATTCATCTGAGAATGAAAGGTGTGGACATTGATAGTTACACGAATCGATTCCATGAGTTGGCCTTGCTATGTCCTCGATTGGTTGAACCCGAAGAGATCCGAATTGAGCAATATGTGAAAGGGTTGACCAGGAATATCCGGGGGGACGTAACATCATCGAAACCACTGACTATTGATGATGCTGTTCGAATGGCCTACCAACTCATTGGACAGATAATTCAGGATAAGGAAGATGAAGCCCGTGTAGGTGAGAAAAGAAAGGGAGACGGTGAGCGTGTAGATAGAGGTGATAACAGGAAGAATTTCAATCGCCGTCAGAACAAGAGAAAGGGGAACGCAAATGCTCTTACCAACAACACACCGCGCAACGATGTTAGATGTCCTAAGTGTGGCAACAAGAGGCATGCTGGCGACTGCTGGAAGTGCCGAAATTGCGGAAAGCTTGGACACAAGGTTGAAAGGTGTAAGAAGGGAACCATTTGCTTCAAATGTAATGAGGAAGGTCATAGGAAATCGGAATGCCCCAAGTTGAAAGCGATTGTACATGGAAGAAACCCCCAGGGTGGTATCTACCAACTTGGAACAATTGAGGTGAAGAAAGAGGATCCGAATGTCGTTACCGGTACGTTTTTACTCAACAATCACTACGCTGTTGCTTTATTCGATTCGGGTGCCGATAGGAGCTTTGTATCCACTAAATTTAGTGCCCTTATTGATATTGAACCTGTTGAGATAAATACCAGTTACGAGGTGGAATTGGCTGATGGCAAATTAGTGAAAACTAATAAGCTATTAGAAGGATGCTCTCTAAATCTCTTGAACCATTCCTTTCCGATTGATTTGATGTTGATAGAATTAGGTAGTTTTGATATTATTATTGGTATGGATTGGTTGTCGTTGAATAATGCTACTATTTTATGTGGAGAGAAGAAAGTTAAGATTACTCTTAGGAATAGGACGTTAGTGATTGATGGTAGTCGAGGTGAATCCCGTTTGAAAATCTTTTCATGTATTAAAGTCCAAAAGTACATCAGGAACGGTTGTGAGTTATTTTTAGCTCAAGTGACCGGGAATGAGTCTAGGGAGAAACGATTGGAAGATGTACCTATTATTTGTGAATTTCCTGAGGTATTTCCTAAAGATTTACCCAGACTTCCACCGATAAGGCAAGTAGAGTTTCGAATCGATTTAATTCCTGGTGCAACACCGGTGGCACGTGCGCCTTACCGATTAGCCCCTTCTGAATTAAAGGAGTTATCTGAGCAACTTAAGGAGTTGTCTGATAAAGGTTTTATTCGACCGAGCTCGTCGCCTTAGGGAGCTCCAGTCTTGTTCGTTAAGAAGAAGGATGGATCTTTTCGTATGTGCATTGATTATAGGGAACTGAATAAGTTGACAATTAAAAATCGATATCCTTTACCTAGGATTGATGATTTGTTTGATCAACTGCAAGGATCTAGTGTGTATTCTAAGATAGATTTGCGGTCAGGATATCACCAACTTCGCGTCCGTGAAGAAGATATTCCTATAACTGCATTTAGAACTCGTAATGGACACTATGAATTTCAAGTAATGCCATTTGCGTTAACTAACGCACCTGCGGTTTTCATGGATTTAATGAATCGAGTGTGCAAGCCCTACTTGGATAAATTTGTGATTGTGTTTATTGACGATATTCTAATCTATTCTAAGAATGAAGATGAGCATAGAGAACATTTGAGGATTGTTTTGAATTTGTTGAAGGATGAAAGGTTGTATGCTAAGTTTTCGAAGTGTGATTTCTGGTTGGATTCTGTGCAATTTCTTGGTCATGTGATTAACAGAGATGGAATTCATGTTGATCCTGCAAAGGTTGAAGCTATTAAGAATTGGTCTGCACCGACAACGCCAACGGAAGTGCGACAGTTCTTAGGATTGACTGGCTATTATAGGCGATTCATTAAATAATTTTCTTTGATAGCTAAACCCTTGACTAAGCTTACCCAGAAGAATAAACCTTTCGTTTGGGGAATGATGAAGATGGAGCATTTCAGACATTGAAGCAAAAATTATGTAGTGCGCCAATCTTATCATTACCCGACGGGAGTGAAGATTTTGTAGTATATTGTGATGCATCTCTTAGAGGTTATGGAACTGTTTTGATGCAGAGAGAGAAAGTGATAGCTTATGCTTCTAGGCAATTGAGGAAGAATGAGGAGAATTATACTACTCATGATCTTGAGTTAGGAGCTGTAGTCTTTGCTCTTAGGTTGTGAAGACATTATCTGTATGGCACCAAGTGTACGGTATTCACCGATCACAAAAGCCTACAGTATATTCTCGACCAGAAGGAATTGAACATGAGGCAACGAAGATGGATAGAGTTGTTAAGTGATTATGATTGTGATATAAAATATCACCCAGGAAAAGCCAATGTTGTTGCCGATGCATTAAGTAGGAAAGATAGAAAGCCTATCAGGGTGCGTTCTCTAGTCTTGACCGTGCACAATAATTTGCCTGAGCAAATTAGAAATGCGCAAATAGAAGCTTGTAAGAAGGAGAATTTCGTTAATGAAGGGTTCCGAGGAGAAGGAGATCCTTTAGAGGTTAGAGCTGATGGAGTGAAATGCTTAAGAGGTCGTATGTGGATACCTAAGTTTGGAGGCTTAAGAGACTTGATTATGTTAGAATCCCATAAATCTAAGTATTCCATTCATCCGGGATCTGATAAGATGTACCATGATTTGAAGAAGTTGTACTGGTGGCCGAATATGAAAGCTGACATAGCTATGTATGTTCTTCAATGCTTGACTTGTGCTAGAGTTAAAGCCGAACATCAAAAGCCATCAGGACTACTTCAACAGCCAAGGATTCCTGAATGGAAGTGGGAGCGAATTACGATGGACTTTATCACCAAGCTTCCTAGAACATCATCTGGAAACAACTCGATTTGGGTTATTGTCGACAGACTGACCAAATCAGCACACTTCATTCCGGTTAAGGAGCAGTTCTCACTGGAGAAGCTGACTCGAATATACCTTGATAATGTTGCATGCAAACATGGAGTGCCTGTATCGATCATTTCAGATCGAGATCCTAGATTCGCATCGAATTTTTGGAAATCTCTCCAAAGATCTTTGGGAACGAATCTCGATATGAGCACTGCTTATCACCCCCAGACTGATGGGCAGAGTGAAAGGACGATACAAACACTGGAACATATGTTGAGAGCTTGTGTGTTAGACTTTGGTAAGAATTGGGATAAACATTTGTCGTTAGCAGAGTTTTCGTATAACAATAGTTACCATTCTAGTATTAAGGCTGCACCGTTTGAAGCTTTGTATGGTAGGAAGTGTAGATCTCCTGTATGTTGGAGTGAAGTTGGGGATACCCAGCTCACGGGACCGGAATTGATCCGGGAGACTACGGAGATGATAGTTCAAATTAAGAAGAGGTTGTTGACTGCCCGTAGTAGACAGAAAAGTTACGCGGATGTGCGGCGGAAGCCAATGGAGTTTGAAGTGGGTGACCGAGTAATGTTGAAAGTATCGCCATGGAAAGGCGTTATAAGATTTGGAAAACGAGGGAAATTGAATCCCCGTTATATTGGACCCTTTAAGATTTTATCTAGAGTAGGTCCGGTGGCTTACAAACTAGAGTTACCCCCAGAACTTCATGGTGTTCACAACACATTCCATGTATCTAATCTGAAGAAATGTCTAGCAGTGAGTGATGAGAAAATTCCGTTAGGTAAGGTTCGAATAGATGGGAAGTTGCATTTTATCGAAGAGCCCGTAGAAGTTATGGACCGTGAGGTAAAGCAATTGAAACAAAGTCGGATACCTATTGTCAAGATCCGATGGAATTCAAAGCATGGACCGGAGTATACTTGGGAACGAAAGGATGAAATGTGGAAGAAATATCCGCACCTCTTCGATTTCAATAAGAAACGGACATCCAAATGAAATGGATCACGAGGACGTTGATCCCTTTTAGGAGGAAAAGCTGTGACAATCTAACATTTTCAGGTAGTGAAATATTTTCTCGTATAATATTTTGAAACTTATTTTTGTGTTGGTTGACGAACTCACAATTTACGGATTTAAATTTGGGCTTACGTGCATAATTGGGCGTCTTTTACGACTAAACCGGAAACCTTAGGATTACGTATTTACGTTTTTGAACTCCGTTTTTTATGAGACAATTTTTATTGGATTCGTTTTGTGACGTTGATTCATAATTTATAAAAACGTTTTTCGTAAAACGACCCGAGGGCACGCAAATCAAGAAAACTAGAATCGATAAATATCCGTAAACTAGTGAGATGGGACAAAACACATTGTCCCACCCCACTAGCTTATATGGGACGGCATATGTGACACACCACACTTAGGTGGCACACATTCTAGCTAAGCTTGCACAAGTGTAAGCTTATGCTTACACTTTAAGCTAAGCCTTTCACCAACTTAACAAAACCAACAAATGGTTTTCATTTAACCATTTCATCCATGCAATCCACCCCAAAAACTCTCTCTACTTCCACCCTTGTGCCGTCCCAATTCAAGCAACAAACACCATCTTTGATCTCTTCTAGCTACAAACCACATGTTTACTAGTCCTATTAAGGTGTTTCCTTGAAGCCTTGATCATTTGGTGGCCATATAACCAACTTTGGAGGTGATTTGCTTGTGTCCTAGGGCTGATTTTCCAACATATGATCTTGATATTTGATGGTCTTGGAGATACTTGTTGTATTCATCAAGTTCTTGCCTTCCTAAAACAAGAAATCCACTTGGATTGGTAAAGAAGATCATCCTCTACATTTTTCTCTTATTATTTTGTAAAGAACAAATGTATTTTCTTTCATTTTGTATATGTATATGATGTATATATGATGATAAAAATATTGTGTGGGGATCAAGTGTTGATAAACATGCTTAAAAATGATGATAACCATAAAAAATGAAGCTAAAATCATGTCTAATTAGTGGCTGTATAAAAACAGTAGATAACTAAATGAAGAACTGATAAAAATGCATGGTTTGATCTATTTACAGTAAATTAGATGATGTTATACACATGTGAGAGTTGGCCATGCAATGGAATCAAAATAATGAGTGAGATATGATAAAAACAAGTTAGGTGGTACAATCTGAATAAGCAGTTTTGTAGGGACTGTTAAGGCAACTTAGACTCAAAATGGGCAGTAGCTATAACTAAGTTATATTTAGCACATATTATGAAGAAGTTGTCATCCAAAAATGAGCTTCTAAGTCATTGTAGAACTCTAGATATGATAAAAATGGTGAATGTGAAGTTAAAAATCAGATTTTGGAAATAATGTTTATTATTATTATATAAGCACTCACTTTATAATTTATAAAATGTAAAGTATAAACCCACTAACTTATAAAACTTAATTATATAAATGTATAAAAGGTTAATTAAATGGGTAAATTATATAAATGGTGGTGAAATAATATTTATAAGTAATAAAATCTATAAACTTGATTTTTACGACTTTTTCGACTATCGCCGTAAAATTAACGTTTTTCGCCAAATAAAACTTAGACGACCAAACCCGTCTAATGTAAAGTTTATAAAAGTAATATACTGATATATAAGTAACTAATACAAGTAAAAACCGATAAAACCCGAACTATAAGAATTACGGACATTTACGAGCGAACTAAACATATTGGACTAATAATTGGACTTAATAAGATAAAAACTTGTAAAAAGAGCTTATTGGGCTTAACCCATTTGGGCCCAACATGAAAATTATATATACTGATAATATAGTTATAAAATGGATTAAAACAAGTTAAAGAACTTATAAATGCTTAATGGACTTAAAATAGGTAAATCGGTAAAACTAGCAAACTAGTAAAACGTTACCAAAACGTAAACACTAAATTGAGTAAACAAGGATGTATAAACCCACTTGATCATAATCATATGTACAAAATCATCATATGTATATTATTATTTTGATAAAAGTCATTGGACCGAGTCTAAGACCGATTATTATTTATATAGGTTTCCGTGACCGAAGCACGCCCGTAGCCGATAATCCGCCTTTCATTAACAACGTGAGTTCATAGCCTCGCACTCTTTTAAATGTTTTATAAAATGATTTGTAAACCCGCGAGGGAGATAACATGCTAGATTTTTATAAAAATAGAACACAAGTAATCCCGATTGTATGCTAAATGAGATGGACCCGAATGATGCTATGACCCTATATTCGAGACTAAAAGGATTATTAGTAGTTAGGTTATGTCACTTAAAGTCCCATTAGCATGAATTGTGAACTACCGGGTTTTGGTAGACGCTTATGCATTTGATAGTACTATTTGGGGACGATCACCCCAGTTCGCGCCTTGACGGTTGATCCCCGTCGTACCACATTGATTGGTAAGCGAATTTATGTATGAGAAGATCCCATAGCGTGATTTTTGTGACGACACGCTAACTTAGATGGGAAAATTGTTTGTCGGGTTCGCGGCCCGCTGTTTTCACAGTAAGGTAACAATGTCATGCGGCTAATAATAATCCTACAATCTATACAACCTAATTCAAATAAAAATGTATCCTATATATGATAACGAAGCTATTAACGATGAATATATTACCTATCATGGTAATATAGAGACTACGGTCTCATGGACGGTTTCAGATGTATGCTTGATTTATATATTGCCTGACTAGCAATATGTGGACTTACTTCCGATATTATACTTGTGTTCTGATTTTAAATGATTGTAAATGATTGTTTTATATAACGGTTTTCATTAAACTCTATGAATTCACTCGGCATTCGCTGATATGATTTTTGCATGTTTTCTATCTCAGGTGCTTGAAGGTAATCCGGATGGAGATCGACTCTGATGGCCCACACTTAATATTAAAAATGTTCATTCGATCTTTGTTTTGTAAACTTAATGACCTGTATAATTTGGGACCTGTTGTACACTTTTAAACCTTTTTATCGAATGAATGTTTGTTAAACCTTGTACAACCATTTTTATGTGTTGTCTATGATTGGAGTTATTGTGCTATCCCGTAACACTCTGAAAGACCCTTCCGCTGTACCGATACGAAAAATGAGAGTGTTACACCCTTGGTGCTTACTCCCCCTTGCTTGGGGCACCAAAAGAGTGAGCTAAGGTGACATGCTACACAAAGGTTAGAAGAAAAAGAAGTAACACCAATGTATATATGTTCACTACCTACTAACTAACTTGAGAGGGAGAAGTAAAAGAAATCTCAAATTGGAAGCAAGTATTTGCTAAGTGTGTCCAAAGAGTGCGAGTTGACAACATCATAGTTAAATTGGTGTAATAAAAAGAAAAGGAACATCCAAGCCAATAAAAAATGATATAAAACGTCAAGGGGTTAAAATTTAGAATTTATGGAATCACCCATAATTAATTGTAACTTTTAACCATGATCAACTCTTAAACAAATGTGTGAGAAAGAACTTTTGGGATAGATAACACACATAACATTCATATTACACAAATATGAAATAACACACAAGAAAATATTCATACACACAATATGAATATTTGAAACAAGAAAATATGAAAATAAACCACAAAGCATAAGTTACACTAAAGAGTGATAATCTTCCAAGATGCTAAATTTAATTGACTCAAACAACTAAAGTACAACATGTGCTTTAGTTGGAAAAGAAAGACGACGATGCATCATTCGAAGTTTTGTCCATGGGAACGAAAACTTTGAGAGGAGGTCGAGTGAGTAGGAATTCAAGAAAATTTAGCTTGTCATAAATATGAGCAAGTTCAATTTGTTGAAACCGACAACAATCACACGAGGAACCATGATGCAACACAAAGTAGTTAGATGGGGGAGGTCCATCAAAAGGAGAGTTTAGAGAAGAAGGATAAGAAATGTTTTCACAATGCCTAGTGAGATTTGGGAAGGAAGATATGTCATTGAGGTGAGGAGAGTTGAAAGGTTTAGGTGGTGGTGGAAGAATTTATTTTTCTCCGGTAATTGGATTTATAGAGTAAGTCTCATTCCAATATTTAATCGGAGAGAAAGAGGAATTCTTGGAAGGTTTTGGAGGAGAAGAACCATGAGGATTCTTGTCCTTCTTGATCCAAATGGGTCGAACCGAGATTTTTGGTTTCTTTGAAAGCTTAGAAGAGGAAGCTTTAGGTTGAGAAGATTGTGACAAAGATATGTCAAGGTTAGGAATGGAAAAGTTAGGCATTATGAGGGATGAAAAGAAGAACTCCCAAAAGAGAAGAATTTAAAGAAAATAGACAAGGCAAAGATTTGAAATGAAACCAAAGGTTTTAGAAAATGTTTAGCCAAATAGGGTAAACAAAGAACCTTAACCAAGACATTGGTCAAAGAAGAAAGACCAAATATAAGCCATAAATGGCTTTCCTGTACGCGGTTCCCTAAGGGAGCCCGTGGTTCCATATCAATATTGAACCGCCTGGGGGCTAAGGAGCCGCGTCTAGGGGACATGAAAACTTGATTTTCAAAAGTTTCTGAGAAAGATAAGACTTTTTCAAAATTTTGCAAATCTTGGATTTTTACCTCTTTTAGCATTAGATTATGCTAGGGTTGTACAAAAGCAACACATTCACAAAGAATGTCTTGACAAAGGGTGAAAAAAATATTTAGATAACATTTTGATCCAATTTTAAGTCAAGTTTTTAGAGGTTGTGATAGATTTAGGTTCACTTTTTAAATAAATTGAAGTTGATTAATGTGACCACGTAGATTGAAACACATAAAACTAAATCCATTCATCAAATTTATGCAAAGCACACAAGGAAATGAAAATAAAAGAAATGAAAAGATAATAAACTAGAACATAGATATCTTAATATAGGTCTTGAATGCATAGTCCTATTTGGCTTGGCCTTCTTCTTTAAAAACATTAGATTTTAAAAAGCATCATTCATCTCCTAGGAGGAGGAGGGTTGGCAAATAAGTCCAACAAAAAGCTTTGCAACTCTATGTGAGCCTCAACCATCTCCATCATAAGGATATCAATGAGATGAAAGTTATTTAAGCAACAAGGACAATTGGTTCCATTGTGCATGAAAAAGTCAAACAAGTGCGGATCACCCAAAAGGTGGGAAAGAGGAACACCCAAGAGTGGAGTGTTTGAGGGAGAAGGTATGGTATCCAAGGGTGATGTGGGTGACAAGGATGAGTATGGTGGAGTGAGGGGAGAGGAGATCAAAGCTCGTCAATCTCAAAAGGAATGTTTTGTATTGGTTGAGGTTGAGAAATCCCATCCAAAGGAGGACTAGGAGTGAAAGGTGAAGACAACTCATTCATTTTGGATTGAAATGAGGATAATGTAGAACCATGGGAATGGTTGGTACCATGGGTTGAGTTAGTCTTGCATGGAGCAAGAGGAGGTGAAGGTGAATAAGAAATGAGAATAAGAGTAGACTTATTCTTGGGAGTTTGGTATGAAGAAGAAGAACCAAGTTTAGGACACTTGATTTTGATCTTGAGGTTCCTTTTTGGAGAGGAAGTTTTGGAGGAATTGGAAGATCTAGTGGATACCAATGTTTTGGGTTAAGGATTAGAGGAGAGTTGAATGGATGAAGAATACATTCAACAATGGGAGGTTTAAGAAGAAAAGGGATGATCCAAACTAGTAATATGTTAAAATCATTTTATGTGAACAATGAAATTAGGTAGCCTAGTTTAGGAAATGTGCAGGTTTTTGTAAGAATTTTATCAAAGTTTTACACATATTAAGGAAAATAGTGTAAAGCAAAGATTCTGTTGAAACAGTAGACGACGGTTCCTTACGTAGGGCCGCGGTTCCTTATCGCTAAAGAACCGCGGGTTCGATATAGAACCGCGACCAGAGGTCTCAAAAAGTTGCACTTCCTCAAACAATTGCTAGCCCAGATGTTGCACAAAGAATTAACAAGCCAAAGTTAACTACTAAACAATATCTAGAAAGCTAACTAACACATAAGATGCACAAAGCTATGCAAATCGAAAGATCGATGGCATAGACAACTTAGGATTAAAATATTAAGCAATCCAAACACATAATGTTAATTATTATACAAACATAAAAGAAAAGAAAGCACATGTTCAACCCATAACATGCTCAACAACATGTTCACCTTGAATTTAATCAAAGTATTTTATCTTCTCTTCTTTCCAAATCCCTTGATCAAATTTCCCAAGTACTTGAATCCCTTTCTTGACTCTACTCGATGATCAAATAGCTCACCTTGTGTCTTAAGGTTAGACCGATAAACATCTTCAAGATTACGGTTTTTCGGAATTTCACTAGTAGCATGGTGAGGAGGAGGAGAAAGGTCTTCAAGCCCGTCCATAAAAAAATTAGTGGATGGGTGGGAGTTACTCGAAGAGCCGAAATGAGTACTTGTACCTATGCCATCGCCATCACTTGGTGGCATAAAAGTGTCCTCATCATCGGACTCTTGTTGGTCGGATTTTCTTTAACCTCTATCACTTATCGGCTTTCTTTCATATACCTCTTGAATAGGTAGCATAACCCGTTGAACCGGTTGAAAGTGAGAAAGATTTAGATTAGGAAAATCATGAACAACCCTTTTAAAAAGGCGAGTAAGGATCATGGCGTAAGGGAAGTTTGTTTTTGGCTTAGAGAGAGCATAATTGATTCGTCGAGCGATAAAATATGCTAAATTGTACTTGGTTCGTGAAGATGAAAAAAATCATATGCACTAAACACGCCGGAACATGATCCCGGTTTCCACCAAGACAAAATACATTTTCCCTAAGGATGTTGGCCCATTGGCCCATATGATCATTAAGGTCGCTTAAGAGAACCTCATGACGTTTCCCCGAACGTCTTTTAGTATGAAGGCTTCTTATAACGTTTCCATTACGCTCCTTTGAAATGATGTCTAGGATGAAGTCAAGGTCAACTTCTAAGTGGTCATTTGGAGGAAAATCGTTTGATTCAAGAAGAGCATCAAGATTCCATTTATCCGTAAAACGACAAGTCCCCTCAAATGACACACCGAGAATTTGACCAAATGCTTCGATAGAGTATTGAATGAGTTGACCATTCAAAATGAACCTAACAAATATTCTATCATTGTCCATAATGAGGGAATAAGTGCTAAAGAACTCCAAGAGGAATTGGGGATAAATGTCTTCCTCTATGTATAACAAACAATCGAACCCAATTTGTTCAAACATAGATTTAATGTAGACATAGCCCCTAATGTCCTCTTGAACAAATCTACCCTCGTGGAAACAACGAGTTTGAAGGGAACGATAGGTGTTGGCAAGTTGTGGTGAGTGACATAAGTCGGCAAGGTTAGGCATATATTGTTTGGTGTTTTGGTGATCTTTTTGGTATCTTGAAGGCATGATTAGTACCTAAATACAATGAACAAAAATATTTCTCCAATCACTCTTATGAACAATAAAAATCAAAAATCAAAAGATGAGAATGTGTTTCATCAATAGCTTGACAAACAAAGGATTAATCCTTGTCATTCTCATGTTCACAATGTACACATTTCATCATTGACCAAACATATGTATGTAGAATCAACCATGAACTAGAACATTGGTTTTTCAAAACAAAGATTTTAGGCAAGAATTAACAATGCAATTACCCATTTGTTCATGGGTTCATCTCAATTCCATCAATTAACCAAAAATATTTAGTCAAAATTCGGATTGTTCTACAAGTGGGTTTTGGTAAAATCTTAATGAATATGAACCTAAGGAATCATAGTAAAATAACTATGTCAACCCATATTCCAATTAAGGTTTTAATTCGATTTTAGTTTTAAAAATCCCCAATTATGAAAGGATGAACCCTAGAACAAAATAGATGAAATTGAATGAGAATACTTACAATTAATTGATGTTTGATGAAGGATGAGTGAAACCCACAACTTGGAATCAATTAATTTGAGTGATTGAAGGTTTTTGAAGCTTCAACAATGGTGGAAAAGTGAGAACCCGTCGCCAGTGAAAGAGAAGGAGAGAGAAGGGTTTGCTTGAAAATGAATATTTTATTAAAACTGGCGCTCTAATAAATTTACTGGCCGCGGTTCCTTATCGATAGAGAACCGCGCACCTGAACCGCGTGTGATAAGGAACCGCCTACAGAGGCAGGTTTGTATCAAAGAGAATCAACGAATTTTTGAAAACCAAAAATTTTAAAATACTTAAAAATATATCTTAAACCTTTTAGAATATCATTGGATCACCATAGCACTAAGCAATATGCCTTAATGAAGGATTACGAGTGGAATCGAGATCGAAAAGAACCAAAATGGAGGAACGACTACTCCTAGTGAAAAGGCAAAGTGGAGAGAAGTCAAGGGAAGTGAATAAATACCAAGTACAATGCTCAAGGGATAAGTGACAATCTTCAAATCATGGAGACGAAGAGCTTGTGTCGTATATAGTGGTTTAAGACGTGTTATTCTGGTGAAAGATTAAACGACTTTGGTAATTAAATACACTAAGCAATTTTGATGCATAGAATAAGATCACTTCCAATAATTGTCTTAGTCTATACCAAAATATGAGCAAAGTGAAAGAACCACAAACCACACACAAAAGTCAAGGCAAGGATGCCATGAACAAGCACATAGTCAATTAATGATCAAAAGAATGATCAATAGGGCGTGTGGAAGAACGAGAGCGTACCTTAGCCACAAAGAGCATTCCAAGCAATTGAGCAATCAAAGCAAAGCCCAACCATCTAGATATCATTATTCAAAGATTGTTTAAGATCAATGAAGATGAGTTTTCTATAAGTGCAAGTAACTCAATCCACAACCAAATGAATGATTTATTCTTCATGAGTACCTACACGAAACAAGATGCATACTAGTAGATACATTTCAAGAGAAAATCTAAAAATGCATAAAGACTACTAATCTAAATGGGATGAAATATTACTACTTAAAAGGCCTATTTCTAAAGAAAAAATAGTTTTCACCAAAGAGAAACATTAGTACAACTTAACCTTCTAATTTGAGGAGACAATGGATCGATCCAAGTTTTAAAGCACAATATACTTCTAAGATCCGGTGTCACCATCGCTCTGATACCAATTGTAGAAACTAAAGGGGGGGGGGGGTTGAATAGTTTCTAGTCGGTTTATCTCCTAATTAAAATTCCTTTCAATTAGGTGAGTGCTAAAACTATCTTTTATTTAAAAGCTAGTTGCATAATGATTAGGTCCAATTCTAATGCATTAACAATGTGTAATAAGTGTAATGATAATGAATGAAAGTAATGAGTAAGGAAAGAAACAACCTAGTAGGAAGACACCAAGATTTATAGTGGTTCGGCAATGAAGCACATCCTCGTTCCTACTCCACTCCTAGAGTACACCTTACTCGAGATTTCCACTATATCCACAAGCTCCCTTCTTGGCGGAGAAAACCTTACAACGTCGCTTACATTATTTTCTGACACTAAGCTAAATGTCGAGACCTAATCTTAGCTAGGACCAATCTACACAACGTCGCCCACTTCACCATTTTTACGACACAAGGCTAGATGTTGAGTTCTAATCAAAAGCTAGAACCAATCTTCACGACTCTTCACTTTGAAGCTAAGTGAGAACTTCACATAACACAACTACTAATCACTTTAAAGTTTAGTGAGAACTTACAAGACACAACCACATCACTTTAGAGTTTAGTGAGAAATCACAAGACACAACCACATCACTTTAGAGTTTAGTGAGAACTACCTAGACACAACCACATCACTTTAGAGTTTAGTGAGAACTACCAAGACACAACCACATCACTTTAGAGTTTAGTGAGAACTACCAAGACACAACCAATTACAACTCAACTAAACATATCCAAGTACACACATGTAACTTGGATCTACACATTAAATCCAAGAACACACATGTGCAAAGGATTTACACAACTCTAATCCAAGTATTTACACCTAGCTTGGATGGACACAACTAGTCCAAGTATTCACAAATACATTGGATCTACACAAGCCATATATAAAAAAATGATGAACATGATAAGATCTTTAGGAGAGAATGATCTTCATCAAGGCTTCATCTTTCATCACAACACAAGTGTGTGAGTTATCTTCTCTTTGGACAAGGTAAAGAAAGGAGATCAAGAGGATAACCATAGGTAAACATAATTAACACATTAAGTGATCATTTACAAATGATTAGGATTAGAAACAAGAAAGAAGACTGAAAAGATGTCCAAAAAGGGTTAATAAAAGTGCAGATTTGATTCACTATTTATAGGAGACAAGTTTCCAACGGCTACCTGGGCGCGATTCCTTATCTGCCCAGGCGGTTCCTTATCGCTAGGGAACCACATAGGTACTTAAGGAACCGCGGAGTGTAGACTCCGCTCCTTTTTGTCTTTTAGTGAATTTGAAATATCTGAGGCTGTTTAAACCTTCAAAGGATATTCTTATGGCATTTGGAATATGCCATATTTAAATTTACATTTTTATTTTAATAAAGCATTTTCTAAAAAATAAAGTTTATTAAAAATCTTTTGTCACATTAGACAAAAGTGAGTTTTAAGGCTAATCACTTTTATGATCACTAAGCATGATTAAGATATGTTTGTGTAATGATTATTACCTTAATGATAGTGTTTGTTAGATAATTTGTTTTATGATTATATTTGACAATAAATGTCTTTGTAATTTGTCGTGATCAAAACTAAGAAAGATTAATTAGTGCTAACAATGTTTTTAGGCAATTGCTTTGCATTAACAATATAAAACTTTAACCCACGAAAAACAGCCCTAAACTCACTGGTAAAAAATGACTAATTAAAAATCACGTTAAATCACTATTTTGACCCATTTTAATAAATTCCACACTCATATATCATCATATGATCATCTTAAAACAATCTTATCAACCTATATCACTTGCATATTCCATCCACAAATGATCCACCCAAAAATTTACACATGAAATAATTAAAAATGAATTATAACAACAATAAGCATCACATGAAATCATAAACATAGATCAAACAACCTTTGTTCTTCATCAAATGATTTTGAAAATAAAAGTTCTTGCATGTTGAAGATTTTTATACCAAAATAACCACCGCTAAATTTGCAACATGGGTCTTTGTTTAGTTTAACAAGACTCAAGATCTAAAATAAATTTTGGGTGTGTTTGTGTGGTTTAGAGGTCACGACAACAAGAAAAGAGAGAGAGAGGAGATGATTTTTTTTGATGAAAAGTGATGTATGTGTTTTTGGTAGGTGAAAATTAGCCTTTTACATGGTAGGTGAGGGTAGATTTTGCAACTTGTTTATTCTTTTGGGCTAAAAAGAAATTAACTAGTTAAAAAGCGAAAAATGACTACCAGTAAATTTTGAAAATATTTACGAGACTCGGGTTTCGTAAAAATACTTTTAAAAAGGTAAAACACACACAAAATATGATAATAATATGATTTCGACACGACTTAATACGTACTTAAAATGAAATCATCGACAATATTAAATATCGAAACAATCGATAATAAAATGTAAAATTTTGGGCATCCGTCGGTATCGCGATCACTAGTAATTCTCGTTATTCGTTGATTTGAGTAAACTCTTGTAAAATGCACAGGGGTGATTTTAAATCAAAGATTTTGATTTAAATAAATATGGAAAAATAAAATAAATTTCTATTGTTCCAAATAAAGTATTATCAATGATCAGAAAAATACTTAAAAGTATAATTTATTAAAATAATCAAGATCTCAGGATTTACGTATAAAGAATACAAAAAAACGTAACATGTTGGAAAATTTAAGAAACATGAATAAAAGAATAATATAATACCGGGAAAGTACGAGTTCTCACATTAATTGACCTTGATGTGGCAATTTTATATCATCACTATCCTGAAGAGAGAAATGTGCATTTCCGGGATATAATTGACTCTGGTGCTTTTCCGAAAGAAGAAAAATGCATTTCTGGGACTTAATTGACTCCGGTGTTACGGTTTGACTTCATGATCGGGATAAAGTGTGTACTTATGGTAATCTCTCGAAGAATCAAGACTGTGATTGCTTCAAATTGTGAGAAAATGTTGATGATGTTATCACCTCCCATAGATTCCTCATAAGGGTCTGTTTAGGAGGGAGCAGTCTTTACTGCTAGTTTAATAAAAGGTCTTCTAGTTGGGAGGGAGTAAAACTCAACTAGATTCTACAAGATGAAGAAATAGAAGTAAAGTATTCAAGAAGATGAAGGTCACTACAGATTGTCTCAAGGAATGCTGGAATTTACATTTATCATTTTTCTTTATTTTTGCTTGTAGGAATCATTATAACCAACTCACGTGAGTCACCATCTTAGAAGGAGATTGTTAGACTTACTTCTTGGTAAGCTGGCGCCTTTCACGTAAGTTGGACTAGATATATACCCACTGCTATACGCAAGGACTAAATATGTACACAAGGTAAAGTCTAGACATGTTAGGCCTATAAATACCCCCACGACTCTCCATGGGGGTGTGGAAGAATAGTGATTTTTCTTTTGTTTTCATTTCACTTGAAATAAAACACACACTTTCTTTTACCTCTCTCTAACTTTCTCTCACTAAAACATCATCATGATCCATATGTTCTTTGATCATCCCCGACCCCCCGACCTAGGCGGTTTTTGATGCTTGCCAGCCTTTTTCAATTGACGAGATTTAGGTGTCTTTGTTTGAGACTCGCACTGTTAGGACATATGTAATAGGATATTTGTAATAGGTAAACTATGAGGTATGTAGTTCCTCCTGGTCCTAGTAGTAGTAGGAGCAACACGTGCTCCTGGTCTAGTTGAAAGTCAAACAAACTTATTCTTAGAAGTTAGTTGGGATATGCATGAGATATCTTATGAAAGGATATGCATATCAAGAGTTACACGTTTACTAGTTAATGTCATTTTAGGGTTTCCTTGTAGTATAAAAGGAACCCATTAGGAGAAGGGTTAGACACACCTTTCACCAATCTTAATTCATTTCAATATAGTAGAATCCTTATAAAGGATCAAGTATTTCAGTTATTATGTTTCTTCTTGTTCATAGTATTTGTATTCCGCACTTATACTTTGTTTTTTACTAAGAGTCTCTCAGTGAATTGGCTTGTGATTACAGAAGTCATTCACCATCCTTAACAGGCTGCAAGATCCACAATCAGTGGACCCAACAAGTTGTATCAGGGCCTGGGAGAGTCTCTGCTAAAGAAGAATCATTTTCTTTTATTATTCTTAACACCTTTGCCTTATAATGTCTTCCTCTAGTTCTACTCAAATAGGAGAGCCAAGCACCAACACAACACAACAAACACAGCAAACCGTTGCCACTGTTTCCAATACAAATGGAAAATTCCCACTCTTGAAGAAGGAGGAATATGATAGCTGGGCCATGAAGATGGAGTGCTGGATCACCAACACTGATCTAGACCTTTGGAAATTTTTTTAGAATGGCAACAGTAAGAAGATCACTGGTAGAGACAAGAATGGTAATATCACTATTCGAGATCTAAAACTCATGAAGAAATCACTGTTGTTCAGTAGGAAATCAAATCAAAAACTATTTTTCTTCAGTCTCTTCCTGATGATCATATGGGTGACTTTTATCACTTGGATGATGCTAGAGAAATATGGAATGGGATCAAGGCAAGATTTGGAGGAAATGAGGAATCTAAGAAGATGCGTAGATCAATGCTGAGAGATGAGTTAACAAAATTCAAGATTTCTGAGACAGAAGGTCTTCATCAAGGGTATGACAGGTTTCAAAAGATTCTCAGCCAACTGAATCAACTTCGCTCCAAACCTAACAATGAAGATATAAATGCCAGATTTCTTAGAGCACTACCACATTCATGAAACCAGGTAGTAATCTCTCTAAAAGCTAAAGGAGGTCTTGAATATCTGTCTTTTGATGACTTGTTCTATAAACTCAAAACATTTGAGTCTCATGTAAGAGGGTACTCAAGTGATTCCTATTCCACTCCTACTAACTCTAATTTTGTGAGTTCCATGGGCTCTAGTCCAATGTCTTATGCCAGTAGCCTAAGCTACACTTTGTCCTCCCAACATACTACTACTCCTGAATCTAAAGTCAAGACTAGTAGCATGGTAGAAACTGTTCTTCACTCCTTTGTTGTTGATGTTGATCCACAACAGCAGCTAGCTTTTGAGGATTTCAAACAGGTTGATAAACTTGACTTGGATGAAATGGACCTTAAGTTGCAGATGGCTATGCTCACTCTTTGAGTTCATAAGTTTGAAAAGAAGGCTGGTAGGAAATTCAGCTACAACCCAAGAGAACCAACAAGGTTTGATAGGAGCAAGGTCAAATGTTACAACTGTCAACAGCAAGGACATTTTGCTAGGGAGTGCCCTAACAAAAATAACTAGGAGAAGAATAGGTACTATGCTTTTAAGGTTCAGGATCTCAAGGATGAAAAGAAATCTTTGGTATCAGTTGATACCATGATCAAATGGAATGAGCATGAGACTGTAGTATTAGAATCAGATGAATCTTCTACTGATGTGTTTGCTATGATTGCTGGTCACATATCTGATGCCGAGGAAGCAGAAGAATTTTCTCTCATGGGAATCTCTCCTCAGGTACAAAATTGTCCTCTTGGTTGTGATACTTAATACTCAGACCTATTAACTCAATGCAGTGAACTAAATGCTCAAAATGATAAATATTTTCTAGAAGTTCAAGCTTATAAAAGTTCTTTAAAAACTTTACAACAACAAAAGAAGTGGCTTCAAAATACTCAACTTGAATATGAGGATAAGATTCGTGTGTTAAGCATTGCTTTAGAGAATACCACTAATATGCTTAAATACACTAAAAAACATAACAATGAGAGTATTAAGGCAAAACAAGAAATGAAAGAACAATTGGATGCTACACTCTTAAGATTTGATAAATGTCAAAAAGCACCAAAGAATCTTTCAAACCTTATAGATAGTAGCATGTCTGGTAGAACTAAGAGAGGGCTAGGTTTTGACAAATATATTGGTCCAGATGATGTTTTGACCTATATTTTTCAAGTGTCTTTGATCTTGACAAAGAGTAAGAGGGAAAACCTAGTTACAATAGGTTTAAACCAGCTGTAGCAATGCATGTTTCTTCCTCCACCTCTTATAGGAACATTTATGCCCATATCAAGGCATACTGACTTGGATGGATCACAGATGCATGAGTCTCCCAAAAGTTCTACTAATACTAATGACTTTGTCTCTTATATTTTCAGTGACAAGGTCAGTGACTATGCATCATGTGGTTCAAGTGAAGAGTCAAGACCTTCGAGTCCCATGACAGATGACCCTGCTACTAATGCTAGGATGAGTGATGAGAGATTTGCTACTGCTTCTACTTACATTATTTCAAATTATAGTTTGTTGGAGTCTAGGAATGATTTCTCTCCTAGAATGATTTGTAATAAGAATAGCAGTGTAAAACGATGTTATTTGAATAAAAGGTCTTTTAAAACATGCTTTGTGTGTCATAGTAAATTTCATTTGATTAAAGATTGTGATTTTTATGATCAAAACCCTCTTGGTTATCAATCTTATGCCAATCATGGTTCACCAGGAAATGCTCCTTTTGGTATGGTTTTTGCTTCTAGAAGATTAAATCCATGTGCACAATCTTTTCCTTCTACTAGAAGGGCCTCCCCTTCAGCTTCTACTACTTGGAGAAGCAATGATTATACCACTGGTAAACCAACTAGTAATTATTTTCAGAATTTTAATCAGAATTATGCTACTACTTCAGACCAAATTCATTTTGAATTGGGATATTTGGGTACTGCTGTTAAGCCCTCAGCAGGTTGTTCTTGGTCACATAACACCAACCACCTGATGCACAGGCAACACAAGAACAACAGTGGATCTCATCAATCTTCTTGGCTATCTATTAATGATCCACAAGACAGACTCAAGCCTGAAAAGGTTTGGGTCCCCTTAAGACACTAACTGTTACATATTGGCTTTGTGTTGTTGTAGATTACTCCATACCAAGATCCTTCTCTTGGAATTGTAGATAGTGGATGCTCTAGGAGCATGACAGGAAATAAAGATATCTTGACTAATTTTGTACCATTTCAATGCGAGAAGGTGTACTTTGGAGGTGGTGAAGGAAGGATCTATGGAAAAGGAACCATTCAGACACCTGACCTTAATTTTGAGCAAGTTTACTATGTAGAAGCACTTCAACACTTCAACTTGATTTCTGTCTCTCAAATATGTGACAAGAATCAGTTTGTCCTCTTTACGGATACCGAAGCATTGGTGCTGTCCAAAGACTTTAAGTTGCCGGATGACTCCCAAGTTCTACTCAAAATCCCAAGAAGACATAACCTCTACAGTATCAAGCTGAATGAAGTTAATCCTACTGGTCAACTATCTTGTTTGATTGCCAAAGCATCAGAAGATGAAGCCACCAAATGGAATAGGAGGATGGGGCATGTAAACTTCAAGACTATTCACAAGCTGGCGAATATGAATTTGGTCTCAGGTTTACCTCCCAAAACATTCAGGAATGACATAAATTGCATTGCTTACAACAAAGGCAAACAACACAAAGCATCATTCAAATCCATTACTGCTCTCAGCTTAATCACTGAACCATTGCATCTACTTCATATAGATTTGTTTGGTCCTACCTCTATTAGGAGCATTGATCACAAACATTATTGTCTTGTAGTAACTAATGGGTATATGAGGTTCTCATGGGTGTTCTTTCTGGCTGCTAAAAGTGAGACATACTCTATTCTCAAAGACTTCATTACTCTTATTGAGAATCAGTTGTCTAAGAAGGTGAAAGGTATTCGCTGTGACAATGGTACCGAGTTCAAGAATGTAGACCTCATAGCGCTTTGCAATTCCAAAGGTATTAAAAGAGATTATAGTGCTGCAAGGACTCCTCAACAGAATGGTGTTGCAGAAAGGAAAAATAGGACCCTGATTGAAGCTGCAAGAACCATGCTTGCTGATTCCAAACTACCGACTATGTTTTGGACAGAAGCTGTCAACACTGCGTGTTATGTACTAATTAGGGTCTCCATTACAAATCCTTACAATAAGACTCCCTATGAGCTACTAACAGCTAAAGTCCCTAGTATTACACATTTGAAGCCATTTGGTTGTCCTGTTACCATTCTTACACTAGTGACTATTTGGGGAAATTTGATGGCAAGGCAGATGAAGGCTTCACTGTGGGATACTCAGCTTACTCTAGGACCTACAGGGTCTAAAATCTACATGCCTAGCGTGTCATTGAAACTATCAACCTAAGGTACTTTGAGGAAAAGACTAACATCCAAGGCAAAGGACCTGAATGGTATTTTGATCTTGATTATCTTAGTGACTCATTGGGATATTTTCGTTTCAAAACTCACCAACATGCAGGTCCACAAGTGTTTGCGTCTTCTAGTGCAGGTGCTACATCTAGCCTTTCGGACACAGATGAGGATGATGACATCTTTGTTGTCCCATCCTACTCCACTTCCGTCCCTCTCGATACTTCTCCTATTCTTGCTGGTGCTACTTCACCGGGTATCACTGACTCCCAACGAGATCTTGATGCACTGCTTAAGCAACAACAAGATGCTACTACTGCAGCTAACCAAGGAAGCTTTTAGTTTCCTTTAAATATTCCTGCTGTACCAGCATCTCCTAGTGAACCAAGTGTCACTCCTGATGCCACTTCCTCTCATATTGGAAGTCCACTTAGTGATCCAACTTCTACACCTAGGTTCTCTGGTCTCACTGACCTCGGAAACTATGCTAAGAAGTCTACTGCTAAGCTGGATGATATCCATAAGCAACCAATTACAGGAATCTTTGACTCTGCTTCATACGATGATGGCATTGTTGGGGATCTGAATAACTTGGCACCAGAAGTTGAGGTGGCTCCTACTCCTATTCAGCAGATCCATAAAGTGCATCCTACAACTCAAATCAAAGGTGATCCTGGTTCTACTGTCAAGACTCGCAACATGCATAAGAAAACATCAACTGGTCATCATGCTCTTGTGAGCTACATTGAAGACCAAAAACGCAATAATCATACAGATTTTCTTCACTGTTTTTTGCTTGTTTTCTGTCACAGGTGGAACCTAGGTCTGTCTCACATGCTCTTGAGGATCAAAGTTGGGTAGAAGTTATGCAGGAGGATATGTAACAATTCTTGTTTCAGAATGTTTGGATTCTAATTGACTTGTCGGAAGGGAAGACAGCAGTTGGTACCAAATGGATTCTGAAAAACAAGAAAGATGCTCGGGGTATTGTCGTCAGGAATAAAGCAAGACTAGTAGCACAAGGACACACTCAGCGGGAAGGCATTGATTATGATGAAGTATTTGCTCCTGTTGCACGCATTGAGGCAATCCGTCTATTTTTGGCCTTTGCTTCTTATATTGGCTTCACTGTTTTTCAGATGGATGTCAAGAGTGCCTTTCTATATGGCAAGATTGACGAGGAAGTGTATGTCACTCAAACTAAGGGTTTTTTGGATCCACTTCATCCTAAGAAGGTCTACAAGGTTTTCAAAACTCTTTATGGTCTTCATCAGGCTCCTAGGGCCTGGTATGAGCGATTATCTAGCTTCTTGTTGAAGCATGGTTACAGACGAGGCACTATTGACAAAACATTGTTACTTAAAAGGAGCGCCAAAGACATCATCCTGGTTCAGGTGTATGTCGATGATATCATCTTCGGTTCTACAAGGAAGGAATGCTGTGATGAGTTTGAACATTGTTGGGAATAAAATGTAGCCAGTCCACTTGAGCACTGACAAGAAGAACACAAGTGTTGATAGGAAGAAAACAAACGTTGACAGATCAAGCGTTGATAGGAAGAAGTCAAGCATTGATAGGTTAAAGACAAGCACTGATAGAAAGATATGGTCTACGCGTATTTTGTTTCTAGTTTGTTTCTAGTAAAGATAGGATCAACATTGTATTTTCTATAATTATCTTTACCTAGAATAGTTGATACGTAGAATCTTGTACAAGGCTTCTTATGTCTATAAAAGAATACCTTTAGGTTATTGTTTTAAATAAGTTTTTCATACGTTTAACACTTTCATTGTAAGTAAGTTCAATTCAATTAATCAAGTGAAAGTTTGTTTTACAACTGTTTGTGTGTTCTTGTTTGAGTGTTAATTCCACATAACACTTAAATTGTTTTATATACAAACAAAGTTTCTCTACGTGTTTAACTTGATCTAATCTCGTTTCCACAAGCTAAATCGATCTAAGTTTGGGATCAACAAGTGGTATCAGAGCTTGTTGAGAAACTTTGATCTCAAAGAACACAAGAACCCTAAAATCACAAAAAATCCTAATTTTCACAAAACCCTAAAAACATCATGTCTACTCCAGAAGTAACCTCCTCCTCCTCCTCAAACCACAACATTAAGATTCCCATGCTTGATGCAGACAATTTTGAACTATGGAATTTTAACTTTGAGCAATATCTGCAAATCCATGACTACACTCTCTGGGAGATTATTGAATATGGAAACACATTCAATAAAGCTCAAAAGATTGCAGATGCCATTGCTAAAAGATCAGTCGTTCAAGGATGCTCTGAAGCAGATAAGAAAGAAAAACCTGAAGATGGTAGAGCTGTGTCTGTTGAGGACATAGCAAAGAGAAGGGTTGATATGAAAACCCTAAGCATTTTGAAACTCTCGTTAGGACAAGAAAATCAGCACAAATACAGAGGTTATGACTCTGCAAAAGATCTTTAGGCAACCCTTGAAGTTGCCTATGGTGGTAATGCTGATACTAAGGAAGAGAAAAAGAAGCAACTCTTGCATGAGTAGCTGTTTTTAAGGCTCAACCTAATGAGAAGCTTAGCAGTGTGAGAAGCAGACTTCTTGACATTACAAGCAATCTGTCCTTCATGGGAACAGTAATTGGTGATGTTGACATTATTGCCACTTTTCTTAAAAGCCTTGGTGATGCATGGAAAACTGAGGCAAGATCTATAATTGCCAACAACACTCACAAAAGTTCTACTTTTGATGATGTGTACAACAAACTGAGGCTGTTGGAGAATGAAACTCTTTTGGATCATGGAAGTAAGTCTACCAATGGTAACATGGCCTTCTTCTCACATAGTGAAGGCCAATTTGATCAGAAGGAGTCATACATGCACCCAGTTACTGGATCAACATGTGTCAACACTGGATCATATCCTGTCAACGCCTCACATTTAGACCCAGACATATACAAAATTGACTCTCCAAGAGTTAAGCCTACTGGTATTGATCTGGATACTGTATGTGCATACATTGCTTCATTGCCCAATGGTTCAGTGATTACATATGAGGACCTTGAGCAAATAAGTGATGAGCATTTGGAGGAGATGGATATAAAGTGGAACATGGCTCTTGCAAGTATAAGAGCAAACAGATGGAATAGAAGATTCAAGAAGAAGATGACTTTTAATGCTAAGGACACTGCTGGATTTGATAAATCCAAGGTTGAGTGTTACAATTGTCATCGTATGGGGCACTTTATGAGAGAATGCAGATCTCCAAGAAGATCTGATGCTGGAAAACCCACAAGTCAAATTGTTAAGGCTCAGGATCCCAAGGCCATGGTGGCAATGCAAGAAATTGATGGTGTTGCATGGGACTGGAGCTATTTGGCTAAGGATTAGGAAGAGGATAAAGCTTTGGTTGCTGAGATAGAAGAAGAAGATCATGTTCAATATGCTCTCATGGCACACTCCTCATCTTCATCAGACAATGAGGTATATGATGATGCTTTTTGTAGTAAGGGTTGTCGTTTAAATAATGAAAGACTTAACAAAGAGGTTTTAAGATTGTTAGGAGATGTGAGTACTGAGAGATGCAAGTTGTCTAACTATCAACTTGCTCTTACTCAAACTGAAAAGACTGTAGCTGAGTATAAGAAAATGGAGTTTGACCTAAAAGATAAAATTAATATCTTAAAACATGATTTAAATGCTAGTAATGATATTAGAAACATCATGGAGAGGGTCAATGCTGAACTACAGGTTAAGTTAGATGAGGCTATCAAGAATAAGGATAATGTAGACCTTAAAATTCAGAGATTTGATAAGGCCTCACAAACCCTAGGAGAATGTGTTAGTAAACAAAGGGATTCTAGGGACATGACTGGGATTGGGATGAAAGAGTATTCTGGTGTTCCACCACCAGCTGGGGACTTCTATGTGTCCAAAGAAAGGACTTATCTTAGACTGGTTTACCAGAACTCCAAGAAGAGGAATTTATTCCTCCACCAAGAGTCCTTTCCCCAGTAGAAGAATATAGACAAAAGTTGACTGATTTGGATGAATGGAAGAAAGCCAACCCTACCTTGTTTGTCAAGGGTGGCATGCTTTGTGATAGCCCAAATGAGTACCCTTATCAAAGTAACAAACCCAATCACTGGCAAGACTGTTGACCTTGGCTCAAACGCTGTTAGAAAACCTAGCATTAAATATGCAGAAATGTATAGGAATACTAGGTCACCAAAAAGCCAAGTTAGTGATAATGGAACAGGTTTCTTTTATCCTAGGCCTAGAGTTGTGTCTAGAAAAGCCTGTTATACTTGTGGTAGCTTTTCACATTTAGCCTATAAGTGTGTCAACGCTTCCAAGGTCAACGCTGACAAAAGGTCAAACACTGTCAGACCCAAAACTTTTGTGGAGCAAAGTCCACAAGTTGTTAGACCAGCCCTATTCTTTACTAAAGGGTCTAACACTCATGGACAAAGACCTTTTAAGAAGACCAATACATGGTCTAATAGGCAATGGGTTCCTGTAGCAAACCCTAGGTTCAACGCTGATAAGGGTAATTTCAGCATTGACAAGACCAAATCAAACGCTGACAGAAACGTTGCCAGACCAAATAATGGTAAATATTTGCAACCACAGGGAAAGGGGTCTAAAGCTTCTTCAAGCTTGACATGGAGACCAAAGCAAGATCAAAACCCTAATTCTAATGGGATTTCTATGACCTGTAATAGATTTAATTATATTTCAAAGGTCATCACAAAACCAATTGGAGTTAACTGGCTGTTCAATCCAAAAAGGAATGAACAAGGGGTTGTTATGAGGACTAAGTCTGTTCTTGTTGAACAACCAAATGAATCCAAGTCTGCTCAGGCTTGGGTTCCCAAAGAAAACTAATTTGTTTTCTTTATGTGCAGGGCATTCAAAACTAGGTGAATGATTATGGATATTGGGATAGTGGATGCTCTAGGCACATGACTGGGAAGGAAGATTACCTCACAAACTTCACTCCCATTAAGGATGGTGATAAAGTTTACTTTGGAGGCGGATATGGAACTATCACAGGCTAAGGAACTCTTCTCACCAACAATTCGTGTTTTGAAAACGTGTTTCTAGTAAAAGAACTTGATTATAATCTTTTTAGTGTATCACAAGTTTGTGATAACAAAAATAAGGTTCTTTTCACTGATACTGAATGCTTGGTGTTGAGCAAGGATTTTAAAATGCCAGATGAGAAATTTATTGATTATAGGACACCTAGGCATAAGGACATTTATAATGTGAATCTTAATGGTATTAGGATGAATAATAACTTGTCATGTCTTTATGCTAAAGCTTCAGTTGATGAGAGTAATCTATGGCACAAGAGACTAGGGCACATTAACTTTAAGAATATAAACAGGCTTGTGAGACTTGGCTTGGTTGATGGTTTGCCTGAGAAGGCTTTCCACATTGACCACTCTTGTGTTGCATGCCTTAAAGGCAAACAACACAAGGTCTCATTTAAGTCTAAACAAGTGCACTCTAGTTCTAAACCCCTTCACTTGCTGCATATGGACCTGTTTGGTCCAACTAATATAGAGAGTTTGAATGGTAAATCTTACTGCTTTGTCATCACTGATGACTTCTCTAGGTTTACTTAGACTTTCTTTTTAACCATGAAAAGTGACACTAGTGATACTTTAATTAACTTTATTAACCAAATTGAGAAGAAAACTGGTAATGAAGTTAAGATGCTTAGAAGTGATAATGGTGGTGAGTTTAGAAATAAACTTTTGGATGATTTTTGTGCCAAGAAAGGGATTACTAGACAGTTTAGTGTTGCCAGAACCCCACAGCAAAATGGGGTTGCTGAGAGAAAGAATAGAACCCTAATTGAAGCAGCCAGGACTATGTTGGCTGATGCTCACTTTCCCATTGCATTTTGGGCTGAGGCTGTGAATACAGCTTGTTATGTTCAGAATAGAGCATTGGTCAACAAGATACATAATAAAACACCTTATGAGTTACTTTGGGGAAGGAAACCTAATATTGGTTTTCTTAAACCTTTTGGTTGTCATGTAGTTGTGTTGGATACTAGTGATGCCTTAGGTAAATTTAGTGCTAAAGGTGATGAAGGCTACTTCATGGGTTATTCAGTGCAGAGCAAGGGATATAGGGTTTACCTTAAGAAGGAAAAACGTATACTTGAAAAAGTACATGTTAGGTTTTTAGAGAGTAAACCTAGTGATCCTGAAAGTGGTCCAATTTGGTTGTTTGACTTGGAACCTCTATCTAGGACTTTGAATTATATGCCTATTACTAATCCAGACATTGTGAAGGTAACTTCAAATGTTGTGGAAGAACCAGTTGTTGATGTTTCAGGTACACATGTTAATGAAGAGGTTGGATCACAAGCAGACAAGTCATGTCCCATACCTGAGTATGTCACTATTCCCATATGGACAGATGCTTTTGCTGCTGCTGCTGCTGGAAAGGAAAATGGTGGTCCCCAAGTATCACCAGTTAACAACATGCATGGTCCTTCAGGCGCTGACAAAGGAAAATCTGGCGCTAACAAGACAAATTCAGGCGTTGATGGCTCAAACGTTAACAACTCTAGTTCAGGCGTCGATGGCCCAAACGCTGACAACTTTGGTTCAGGCGTTGACAACTCTTTTGGGCATATTTTCTCTTCCAATTTTGAACAAGGTGAACCTTCAAGCAGAAATGGAGAGGTTTATGTAGATTTTGATGGAAGAGAGTCTGAAGACGATATTGGCAACTTGGATGATGAGATTGAAGATAACACACTTATTGAAGGAGGAGTGCTTACTACTAAAACCAAAAATCATCCTCCTTCTCTCATTATTGGTGATGTGATGTCTCCTGTTCAAACTAGAAGATCTCATCAGAATCTTGGAGGATTTATTGCCAATATACACAAGAAGGTTGATACCCCTCTTGTTCAAGCATGTTTGTTTGCCTGTTTTCTGTCACAACAGGAACCCAAGAAGATTTTTGATGCTCTTAAAGAACCAATTTGGGTGGAAGCAATACAGGATGAGCTTCACCAATTTGCTATTCAGGATGTTTGGGAGCTGGTTGATTGTCCCATATATGTCAGACCTATTGGGACAAGATGGGTTCTTAGAAACAAGAAAGATGAAAGAGGCATTGTGGTCAGAAACAAGTCACGTTTAGTGGCTCAAGGGTATACACAAGAGGAAGGGATAGACTATGAGGAGGTCTTTGCACCAGTTGCAAAGATTGAGGCTATAAGGATATTTCTAGCCTATGCTTCCTGCATGGGCTTTATTGTCTATCAAATGGATGTGAAGAGTGCTTTTCTTTATGGCACAATTGTTGAGGAGGTTTATGTAATGCAGCCTCTTGGTTTTGAAGATCCAGAGCATCCAGACAAGGTGTATAGAGTCAAGAAAGCTATGTATGGACTTCATCAAGCCCCAAGAGCATGGTATGGCACATTGTCCACCTATCTGGTGGAAAATGGATTCAAAAGAGGCACCATAGACCAGACCTTATTTACAAAGAAGACTGGTAAGGATGTCTTACTTGTTCAGGTTTATGTGGATGACATCATCTTTGGCTCCACAAATCCAAAGATGAGTGAAGACTTTTCCAAGCTTATGACACACAAATTCAAGATGAGTGCCATGGGGGAGATGAACTTCTTTCTAGGGTTACAAGTTCAGCAGAAAGAAGATGGTATCTTCATCTCTCAGGATAAGTATGTAACAGAGATCTTGAAGAAGTTTGGCTTTTCTCCACATGAAAAGAGGGCTAGTACTCCTATGGATAGAGAACACCCTTGGGGAAAAGTTGGAGATGGAAAAGATGTGGATGTCAGGCACTATAGATCCATGATTGGTTCATTGATGTATCTCACAGCCTCAAGACCTCACATTATGTTTGTTGTGTGTGCATGTGCACGCCATCAAGTGATTCCCAAAGAGTGTCACCTTCATGCTGTCAAGAGAATCTTTCGGTACCTTAGATGTTATCCAGATTTGGGCTTATGGTATCTAAAAGATTCACCATTGGAGCTTATTGCATATTCAGACAGTGACTATGGTGGTGACAAATTTGATAGAAAATCCACAACTGGTGGATGTCAGTTTCTTGGGAGTAGATTGATATCTTGGCAATGCAAGAAACAAACAGTGGTGGCCAATTCTACAACTGAAGCAGAATACGTAGCAGCAGCTGCTTGTTGTGGACAAGTCTTATGGATTCAGAACCAGCTGTTGGATTATGGGTATAATTTCATGCATACCAAGATTTTTGTAGACAATAACATCACTTTATGCATTATTAAAAATCCTGTACATCATTATAAAACAAAACACATAGAAATTAGACATCATTTTATAAGAGATTGTTTTGAAAAAGGTTTAATTCAACCAGATAGGGTTGACACAAAGGAAAATATGTCTGATTTATTAACTAAACCTTTTGATGCTGGAAGGTTTCAATACTTGGTAACAAGTATTGGAATGATCAATCTTACTTAATATGTGTTTTGGGGTCTCTTTGTATAAATATGTACAGGATATGCATTGTTATTGGTCTTTTTGAAAAGTTAGATTTTCCACTATATTTGTCTAACACTGACAAAGGTTATCTTAACGCTGATAAGTGTTATCGTGACGTTGTCAGCAACATGTTAGTTTTGTGGTTTTTGATCTAAGTGTGCAGGCGTTGTTAGCATTGTACCATTGGATACATAGTTGCTTATGGATCCTTGGAGGATCATTTGAGCATGTTTTCAATTTATGGATGATGGTTGGAATATTTATATTCCTATCTTGACATAAATTTTTATATTCATGCATATTATTAGGCAACATATGTATCACAGTTTAAGGGGAGGTTTTAGGAACCTTTAGGACTTTTGGGTATTCTTATAATACTCTTATCACAATTCTAGATTGTGTCCACAGGTGAGTATGAGTTAGTTTACTAAATCATGAGGCACTGTAGCATGCAAAGTTGATATACTATGCATGCTACCAAGACATTTTTGGCCTAGACTTGGATGTGGTCTGTTGGGAGACTTGGGAATGATTTTTGATGGGTTTACCTGGGAGTTACAAGGAATTTTATGAGATAACTTAATTGTTAAGAATTATGGTTAGCAAGGGACACTAGAGGACTGCTATGTCTATCTTGCATAAGCAAGTGTGCATAACTGGACAGTGCTTGCCGCCCTATAATAATTATCAATTTATAGGTTATCTTCACTAGGATAAATTACTTTGTTAAGGTCCTTTTTCATTTTTATTACTTTTATTTTTGGACGCTGACAAATATTTTTCCAAGCGTTGTTATGACCAATTTAAACGCTGACATGGCTTTGGCAAACGTTGACAAGAATATAGCCGTTGGGCGTTGATGAGTTATTTTTGACCGTTGACACTCATTAGGACCTACCCAGTTGTTATTTTTGACGAATTTTGGGGCCGTAATTTTGGGAGTAGATAACTTTTAATTAATGCACAAGATAAATTATTTTCTTTTCAAGATTTTCATCATTATATTTTGAAAATTTCTTGCCTTATTTTTGACCAATCACATGTGCTTATCTCTCTTATATATTTGGCTCCTATTTTTAAACAGGGTATCTCATATTCTTGTCTAACAATTTTCTCCTATAATTCATCTTTCTCAATAATTCACAAACAACTTTCTTTCAACAATGGCACCAAAGTTTAAACCAAGTGACTTGGTATTGGGATTCAGGAGTCAGCACAACATGATTGCTTATTTGGACGCTGATGATACTTTGTTTCCACAATACACTCAGATGGTGGCGTATTTGAATGCATCTCCTATTAGGTATGCTCTTTCTCATGCTCCTCTCATCCCTATCACTCATATTAAACAGTTTTGGAACACTGTTAGTTCCTCAACAATTAATAATGTGACTACATTATCAACTATTGTTCATGGGCGTACTTGGGTGGTTACTGAAGCCTTGGTTCGCCAGGCTTTGCATCTTGATGATGCAGATGGTATAACCACCCTCCCCATTAATGAAATAGAACAAGGACTTCGGGCTTTGGGTTATCCTTTCCCTGATGAGGGCACTTTAAATAAATATCATAAACAAGAGTTTCCCCAGCCTGGAAGTACCTCATACATGTCATCCTACAATGTTTGAGTCCCAAATGTACTGCACATAATGAAATTAATAGATCTGTTTCTAGTGCAATTATGTGCATTGCAAATGGGCAAAAGTTTAATTTTTCAAAACTAATTTTTGATGGCATGTGTAAAAACAAAGGGAATAAGATGACTTTGGCGTATCCCTGATTTTTGCAAATGGTTTTTGATGTGCAAAATTACTGCACAAGGGATCATGATGACTTTTATGAGATCCCTGTGCAAAAGAAAGCTATTTTTACCAAGATGAATTCACCCCCTCACCATGAATTACCTCTTACCCAAGCTATGCTTGCTGTTATTGCAGTAGCACAACCCCAACCAGACCGCCAACCACACCTTGACCCAATACCAGAACCTTTGCCTTCACCTCCACACATGGAAATTGACCAAGAACCCTTCGACGCTGACACATTAAATGTTGGCGTTGACACAAGTAATTTGAACTTTGACACCTTTCATTCACAGACCCAAACACCCCTTAACCTTCAAACTACCACCCAATCCACATCATCCTCTACCCCACCTGAATATAGGTTGCAAAAATGCCCAAGGACTACTGGAGTGTTCTCCTCTAGTGGTCCTAGCCATGTAGCAGAGAGAACCACCACCACAAGTGTGGTTGGTGCTATGGATGAGGCTGGGACTATTGGTACTGGCTTAGATGTAGGCCAAGACAGTCCTAACATCTTTAAGACCTCATCCATGCCCCATGACTCTACTTTGGGAGGTCAAATACCCATTCTAGAGGAGGGCAGACTGGAACCATACACATTGATGGAATTGACGGCTGTGTGCATTAGCTTGCAAAAGCAAAATGCAGACTTGGTACAAATAGTCAGTACACAAGGCCTTGAACTCAAGCAATGGAGGGAGAGGATTGTCATTTTGGAGAATGCTAGCACTAGGCGTGGGATGGAGGAGTCTTTCAAAGGGAAGGATGAGCATATTAATGTGGGTGATAAAGGCTCACATGATGGAGAATCTTTGGGTGTTGTTGAAGCCCTCACTGCATTAAAGAAGCAACCAGGTTTTGACACATCTCTGGTTACTCCTACAAATTTAAACTTGTCTTTTACAGCTATGTTGGAGCAATTTACAAGAGACGCTGAGACAAGTAAGTTGGGTGTTGATAAGCAAAATTTGAACGCTGACACACCAAGCCCTGACAAGAGTAAATTGGGCGCTGACACAAGGAATTTGAGCGTTGACAGACCTACAGATATAGTTGATGTATTCCAGTCATCAGCTATCATCAAAGAAGTATCTTCACAGGTATTACCATCATCCTTACCCATCATTGATCCGTTAGATAAGGGTAAAGGAATCATGGTAGAAGTAGAAGTTCCAAAGGATGCAACACAAGTAGAGTTTGATTCAAAGTTGGCTGCACAACTTATGGAACAAGAAAGGAAGAAGGTTGGTGAATCACCATTTGTTGTCACTTCAGAGCAACAAGAAGGAAGTGATGAAGCAAGTTCAGATTCAAGTGTGATGATAATTGAACAACCAGAAAGACTTGAATATGGTGATGACTTGGCAAGAGAGAAGCTTAGAGAGTTAAAATTGCAAGTAGACTTTGATATGCCAGAAGTTGTTCAGATGTACCATGCTTGGGAGAATAGGTGTATGGAGAATCCAGATTTGACAATTTTAGACCAAATTTGGGGTTTGGAGATTCTTCTAAGAGTTCAAAAAGACTACAAGGTAATTCTAGAACATAAGGCTAGCAATGTTCTCTCACTGCTGAAGAGGGATAGAAGGGAGCTTTACTATATGTTACTCAGATGTCATAGAACAGGATGGACCTATAAGAAATTGTTGGGATTATCCTTTGAAGAATTGGAGTATAAGGCTTATCCCATTTGGGAAAAAGTGCAGGAAATGAATACTATCAGACTTCTTTCAGATAAAAGGAAAGAAGAACTTGTTGAAGAGATGGAGCTTCAGAAGGCAATGATTGTTCCAAGGCCTTTGAAGAAGGGAGTTCCTCTTGAGTTTCCTAAAGATATGGATAAACTGAAGCCCAGTGAAGCTGTTCTTAGAAGAAGCATTAAGCTCTCACCCATGGAAGCTTCAGATATGGTACAAGTGTTACCTATTGATGCCAGAAACCCTATCATTAGCTATGAGGAAGATGCAAGTGGGTTTTAGAAGATTAGCAGGTATGGTAAAGAGGTACACACATTTACTACTCTTATGTCTCTCTTTGCAAGTATGGATAGGGAAGACTTGGCAGACCTTTGGAGGTTATTGCTGGCCAAGTATGAGACTGAAGCACCAACTTCAGTAAATGGAATAAAACTTTGGTCAAAATTCAAGAGAATGTGTGGACCAGAAGAAGATCATGTTTGGAAGGATCTTGAGGATGATATCAATGGTCTTCAATGGCGTTTGTATTCAGCTGCTGGTGTGTATTATTTGAGCTCTACAAAGTTTGCTGAGTATCTACTTGTAGATGCTGAGTATCCCATGTCCAAAGAAGTTTTGGAAAAGATGAAGACAACACAACTGGAGATTGACTATTCAAGTGACGTGGCCAAAGATTTGATTAGGCATGTTTATTACCAATATGATAAGATTTGGAAGATTCCTCCTAGTTCTTAATTTTTATTCAGAAACATGATTGCTAGAGTAGATATCAAGTTTAGGGGAGGATTGTTGGGAATAAAATGTAGCCAGTCCACTTGAGCGCTGACAAGAAGAAAACAAGCGTTGATAGGAAGAAAACAAACGTTGACAGATCAAGCGTTGACAGGAAGAAGTCAAGCGTTGATAGGTTGAAGACAAGAACTGATAGAAAGATATGGTCTACGCGTATTTTGTTTCTAGTTTGTTTCTAGTAAAGATAGGATCAACATTGTATTTTCTATAATTATCTTTACCTAGAATAACTGATACGTAGACTCTTGTACAAGGCTTCTTATGTCTATAAAAGAAGACCTTTAGGTTATTGTTTTAAATAAGTTTTTCATACGTTTAACACTTTCATTGTAAGCAAGTTCGATTCAATTAATCAAGTGAAAGTTTGTTTTACAACTGTTTGTGTGTTCTTGTTTGAGTGTTAATTCCGCATAACACTTAAATTGTTTTATATACAAACAAAGTTTCTCTACGTGTTTAACTTGATCTAATCTCGTTTACACAAGCTAAATCGATCTAAGTTTGGGATCAACAAACATTTGATGAAGGGAGAATTTCATATGAGTGCCATGGGCGAACTGACATTTTTTCCTTGGTCTCCAAGTTAAACAACAGTGGGATGGCATCTTCATTAGTCAAGATAAATATGTTCGTGACATTACTCAGAAATTTGATGTGGAACCTCTTCGCCCAACAGCCACACCCTATGAGGTGACTAATTTCAAACTCAAGAATGAGCCTGATCCTCATGTTAATGTGCATTTATACAGGTCAATGATTGGCTCACTTATGTATTTGACTGCTTCTCGCCACGACATTATGTTTGCTGTTAGTGCTTGTTCCAGACATCAGGTGACACTTAATGTGTCAAATTTGAATGATGTCAAGAAAATATTCAAGTATATCAAGGCACAACCTAAATTAGGCTTATGGTATCCAAGGGACTCACCATTTGTTCTTGAAGCCTACAGTGACAGTGATTATGCAGGTGCAAATAATGATAGGAAGTCCACTACTGGTGGTTGTCAATTTTTGGGCCGAAGACTTATCTCATGGCAATGTAAGAAACAGACTATAGTAGTTACTTCCTCAATAGAAGCTGAATATGTAGTCGCTGCTAGTTGTTGTGGACAAGTCTTGTAGATACAAAATCAAATGTTAGACTATGGGTTTAACTTTATGAACACCAAAATATTCATTGACAATCAAAGCACTATATGCATAGTGAAGAATCCTGTATTTCATCAACGCACAAAGCATATAGAGATTCAGCACTATTTTATACGTGATGCTAATGAAAAGAAGCTGATACAGGTTCTCAAGGTACATACGGATGATAATGTTGCTGACTTGCTGACTAAAGCGTTTGATGGTCCCTGGTTTAACCACTTTGTGGTTCACATTGGTATGGTCAATCCTTGAGGTCTAGGATTGAGGGGAGGCAAAGCCTGAGGGGAGGCTTGTTGTACATATACACTAGTACATTCTTTCATCTGGTAGCTACTAACAACATTTTTTATGGGTATTTGCGGTGTGGGCACCTTCTAGTGGAAAATAGTGATTCCTCCTAGTGGCATTCTTCTGCTTCTAGTGGGTTAAAATTCCTATTCTTCACTTATGTTTAGCTTCTAGTATTGCTTTGGGTCACTGTTCATTCTGTTGACTTTTGTTGACCAATCGTTGCTCCTAGTGTTGACCTCTATGCGTTTTGACTTTCAGTCAACGCAAGTTACTTTTGGTGCACATATTGTTTTTTATCTTTGGTAACTGATATTTGCTAATAATGATTTAGAGGGCAAGTGGTTACTCAGCATTAATGACTTCATTTAGAAAGGGCAACCCCCATAATTAGGGGTCACTGAACAGTTCTTGTGACCATTATTTATGGTCAAGGCTCATTTGACTCAATCATCTAAACATAAACACACAGACATCCGCTCCTACCCTCACCATCCTCAATCAATCAACTTCCACTACTCCAATCATCATCAATGGCATCACTTCACTACAAATCCGATCACAACAAGGTTGCTTATCTTGGAGATGGTCCTAGAAGAGAGGAGTTTCTTGATATCCTAGAATACATTGAAGCTTTGAATCTCATGTATGCCCTCACTATTTGCCCTACTGTATATGACTCTGTCATTCGCTAGTTCTGGGGTACTGCCAACACCCACGAGGTGTTGGGTCGCCCATTGGAGATCTATGCTACCATTGATGGTCGCTTCTTTGTGATGACTGAAGCATCTATCCGTTCTACCCTTCATCTCCAAGATGAAGGTGGCATTATTTCCCTTCCCAATCAGGAGGTGTTGGATGGAATGAAGGTCATTGGTTATAATCATGAGGGGAAGTTTAACTTTCAGAAAAATAGGTTTACCCCTCAATGGAGGCTGCTTATTCACTTCTTGATACAGTGCTTAAGTCCCAAAGTTGGGAGTTGGGATGCATTTCCCATCTCTCTTGCTACTGGTGTGGTATGTGTAGAAACTAGAAGGGGGGGGGGGGTGAATAGTTTCTAGTTAGTTTTCAAAACATTTCGTCAAACCCACTGTGCGCGGTTCCTTATGTCTACCCACGGTTCCTTATCAATAAAGAACCGCCGGTCCATTTATGGAACCGCCGACAGTGGACGAAACCGTTTATTACATGTTAAACATAAACAATCCTTTGTATCAGTTTCTCAATCAAGCTTGACTAGATATGAGATGTGTTTGATTGAAATACAAATACTACAAGAAGGAAACACACAAACACATCAAATCAAGAGTACATCAAGCAATAGTCTAAACACTAAGCATACACGTACTAAGCCAAAGATTTTCCGCAACTAAGATGTTTAGACTAAGGGATGCACACTTGACCATAATCTAAACATGAAGCACACACGTACTAAGCCATGGCTTTTCCGCAACTTAGATGTTTAGATTATGAGATGCACACAACACACAATAACATATATGCAACTATAAGAGTAAAGACATAAATGTAAAGGAAATTACCGACACGATGATTTATAGTGGTTTGGTCACGAAGCTTCTCTTCGCCCTACTCCACTCCTCGAGTACACCTTACTTGAGAGATACTTCACTAGTCAACAAACTCCTTAAGGTGGAGAAACCATACACAACATCGCTTATCCAATTTCCGACTCTAAGCTAAAAGTCGAGTCCTAATCTTAGGTAGGACCAATCTACATAACGTCGCCCACTTCACCATTTTACGACACAAGGCTAGATGTCGAGTCCTAATCTTAGGTAGGACCAATCTACACCCATCTACACAACTTCCAAATTGACACACCAATTTGGATCCACACAACTACACTACTCTTCACCCTAGTTATGTTTTATGGCCTAACATAACAAACCTTGTGTTTTATGGCCTAAACACATAAACCATATAGATCTAAGTACTCACCACTTAGATCTATGACTCTAACACTATATCCAAGTATTAACAAACTTGGATCTACACAACTAACACCTAATCCAAGGATACCCATCACTTGGATATTCTACCCTTATAAACACATCCAAGTGTACCCAACACTTGGATCTTCTACATATACATATTAGGAAGACTAAAAACATAACTTAGATCTATAGAAGGAGAGATCTTCATCATGTAGTGAACCCAACACTTCATAGTGATGAAAGTGTTCTTCTCTTTGCACTTTAGAGGATGAGGAGATTGAGGATAGAATCACATCTTAAACAAGATTAATCAAAACTAACTAATCAAGGATCTAAGATGGTTTTTAAAGAAACTGTGCAAAAAGGGTTGAAAGAAAAGCTGGAAATGATCTAATATTTATAGGGTAATATTGCAACGATCAAAAACACCCACGGTTCCTTATCTCTACCCGCGGTTCCTTATCAATAAGGAACCGCGGGTTCCTTTAAGGAACCTCCGCGTTGGAGTCCGTGCAATTTTATCCTTTAGTGGGGATATGCCATCTGGGGTAGTTTATACCCTCAAAGGATATTCCTTTGGCTTATGGAATATGCCAAATTCAAATTTCCATTTTCTTTTTAATAAAACATTTTCTTAAAATAAAGTTAATTAATATCTTTTGTCACATTTGATTAAAATGCGAGTTTTAAGAAAATATTAATCCTTGATCACTTAGTTAGGTTAATGACATGTTTGTACATACCTTGAGTGATTCATGCCGAATGCGGTCTTGGAGGTGTCGAGAGAAGTATACAAATGTATTCTTGAGTGATTACGAGTACCTTAACATTTTACATAATGTATTGCGAATTATACGTTTGTCATCAACAAAACACAAAGAGATTATATCGACAAAGCATCGTAATGTTTGCACTAACAATCTCCCCCTTTTTGATGACGACAAACAAACAAACCGCAACACATATTAAAATGCATAAGTTACTCGTTTACACTTACTTCTCCCTCTTTTGTCGAATCAAAAAGGTAGTCAACGTCTTGAAGAAGAGAGGAATCAACGCCGAGAGAGCACACATCCAAAGTGATAGTCGTCTATAGCACGTCATTTGAAGAAGAGAAGAATTGACGTCACGAGAGCTTGCATCCGAAAGGTAGTCTTCATATTTAGAAGAGGAGGATCGACTTCGAGAGAACATGCATAAAGGTATTGAGCTTGCGTCATCCTAGTGAAGTGATAGGTGTGAAAACACCCATCCTTTTACCACTTATTTCTTGCTAAAACGAGACCAAAACGCGTGTTTAATATCATTTGTTTGGAATTATGCGTGGTTTGTGTGTTTGTTGTGTTTTCAGAGCCAACCGGATAAATATTGAAGAAAACATGGGATTGCACGGGTTTTATCGAAGAAAAAGACTCAAGACGAAGTCTATTGTCCAAGAGATGCAAAAGATTTGAAGTCAATGAGCCTATTTGAAGATTTATCGAAGAAAAGGACCAAAGATGGAATATCTATATATGTCGAAGAACTCAAGTCTATTAAACGAAGAAATTAAAAGACGAGTTGAATTTATTCATCGACAAATCCCGAATCTGAGTCGAAAACATCAACTTTACTGAAAAGACGAGAAGACAAAAAGAAAGGAACAAAGCCCACTCACCAACCAAGCCCAAGGACTATAAAAAGCCTCCCCTTCACAACTTGGGATCCAGTTTTTCATTTTTCCTGTTTTTCTTTTCCTTTGGTTCGTAGGTAACCAACTCCATTAAGGAGTTTCGTGATTTTTATTTTCTTTTGATTTCTCCAAGTTCTTGTAAGTCTAATCTTTACTTTTGATTGTTTTAACCTTAATCATTTAATATCATCTTTCATTTAATCTTGTTCTTTCTTTTCTTGGTGATTCAAAGTTTTAAGTTTTATTTTGTTGAGTTTGATCTTCAAATGTAAGTGGGTTTTGAGTTTTTGCTGATTTGGTTTGATGTTTGTCATTAGTAGATGATTAGTGGTTAGTTTGGTTTAATCTTTGGTGAAAACTTGGTTGATTTTAGTCAAATTCGTGTTATTGTTTTTCTCCCTGTTCTTCGCATACCTTCTGTTTTCCCAGATTCTGAATCAACGAAATATTCCGGATCAAGGGTTTTGTCAATTTATTTCAAATGAGCTAAACATTCCGGATGAAGCATTATTCCGGATGAACTAAGTTTTCCGAACAAACAGTTTAGCTAATTTTATTCCGGATCAAGGGTTTTGTTAAATTATTCCGAACGAAGTGTTTTTATCAGATATTTCGCATGAACAGATATTCCGGATAAAGAATTTATTCCGGATCAACTAGTATTCCGAATAAGCAAGTTTATTCCGGATCAGTCATTGATCTGGATCAAGCAAAATATTCTGGATCAGCAAGTTATTCCGAATGAGCAATATTCCGGACGAACATATTTATTCCGGATGAAGGTCAAATATTTCGCATGAGCCTTTTTCGTTTATTATTCCGAATGAGCAGACATTCCGCATGAACAAATTTATTCCGAGTAAACATTTTTTCCGAATAAGTTTTTTTTTCGAATAAGCTGTTATTCCGAATGAAGGTATTCCGGATGAAGGTATTTTGAATGAAGAACTTATTCCGCATGAAGGTCTAGTTTTCCGAATCAAGTTTTCAAGTTAAGTTATTCCGAACGAAGGTTTTATTTTTCTGTTTATTCCGAATGAGCATGATTTTCAGTTTGTCTAAATTTCTAAATTAAGTTTTCTGGTCAAGTTACGTTTTTAAATTGCTTTTCATTTGTTGTTTAATTTTTAATTCCACTTTATTTCTTTTAATTTGATTTTAATTTGTCAATTGTTTTTAGCTTAATTTTACCACTTTACGCATTTAATCCTTTTTAGTAGAATAGAAAACCAAACCCTTTTTATTTTCCACCAAGAACAATTGAGTCGCACTTTTAATCGGTAATCAATTCGAAAAGATCGGTTTAACGAACTTTCATACGAGCTTAAAAACCTTGTATTAAATGGTGCCGCTGCCAGCTCTTTTCGTTAAGATTAACGGTTTTTAGTGAGAGACGCGTTGGATTTTGGGATCCGTTCATCTTTGAACGTTATTTTCCTTGCTTTAAAATTTTCAAAAATACAAAAACAAAATATAAAAATTTTTAAAAATACAAAAAAATTAAAAAACATAAAAAACCAAAAATATTTCTGCTTTGTTATTTCTTTTGCAGGTGTATGCGCACTCGATCAACGTCTTATCCCGAGCCTGAGACTCTCGATAACTTAGACATGGCCGGTGTACACAACAATAATAATAATCCACCTCAACCCTGTTGGAAATTTAGTGCAATTGTGGGAACGGGTAATACTTGTAAATAGGTTTGGAGGTACGGAGTGTACACCCATTAAGTCCCTTACCTCCCTGGACTCAATATAGTGGTTGTGATATCAGTAGGAAGCTGCTCCTGGTCAGGAAGTTGCTTCTGGTCAGGAAGTTGCTCCTGGTCGGGAAGCTGCTCCTGGTCAGGAAGCTGCTCCTGGTTAGGACGTTGCTCCTGGTGATGCACAAAGTCTTAGTAACCTCTTTGACCAGTTAATGAGGGTTGAATATTGACTTGATGACCAGATTTCTGGTCATGTAACCACTATGCTTTATGAAGGTTATTATGAGATTAATAGGCCGATTAATGCTCTTAATACCTTTGACTAGGAGTTACATTCCTTAAAGGAATAGGATCACTATAAATAGTGATCATATTTTGCATGATGAAATACAGAAACAAGAAACACAGAAACGGAGTTCTTGATTTGTGCCTAAAACAAGAACTAACTCTTGGTTTTATCACAAGGAGGTATTCGTGTTAACCCAGGCATAGGGTCGAATAATCTTCTTTGGAAAGTGATTACACGACTCCAAGAGATATCCGGTAACCATTCATTGGTACGTAGTTAGGCTATTGATTATCTTCACCCTGTGGGAACGAAGTAAACCCCAACAATCAAAGAAGATTATTTTGTGATAATCAATGGCGGCGGCAATGAAGCATATGGTGGCTAACTTCTCCAAACTGGACAAGTTTGAAGGGGTTGATTTTAGGAGATGGCAGAAGAAGATGCACTTTCTTCTTTCTACCATGAACGTGGTGTACGTGCTGACCACTCCTATTCCTGATGGTGGTGATGATGCTACTTTGGAGGAGATGCGAAAAAGGAGCAAATGGGAAAATGATGATTATGTGTGTCGCGGCATAATTCTCAATGGTATGTCTGATTCTTTATTTGATATTTACCAAAATGTTGAATCTGCTAAAGAACTATGGGATTCCTTGGAAGCCAAATATATGGCTGAGGATGCATCAAGTAAGAAGTTCCTTGTGAGTGATTTCACAAATTACAAAATGACTGATTCAAGACCAGTCATGGAACAATACAATGAACTTCTTGGAATACTTGGCAGATTTACACAACATAAAATGAACATGGATGAGACCATTCAGGTCTCATGTGTCATTGACAAACTACCTCCTTCTTGGAAAGATTTCAAGCATACCTTGAAACATAAGAAGGAGGAGTTAACTCTTGTTGAGTTGGGCAGTCATTTGCGCATTGAGGAATCCCTCAGGGTGCATGAAAGTGATAAGCCAAAGAGCAACAATGTTGCTGGTTCATCTGTTGTCAATATGATGGAGCATAACAACTCCACCAGGTACAATGACAACAAGGGCAAACGTAAGCATCATGATAACACCAAGGCTAATCCTAACAAGAAGTCATCAGTGGCTTGTTGGAAGTGTGGGAAACCTGGACACTTCAAAAGGGATTGCAAAGGTGTTAGCATTGGCAACCAAGCTAATGGATCAGGCACAAAAGGTCAGAATATGTTTAATGAATCTCTCCAGATTTATTATGTTACATATGTATCTGAAGCTTACTTTGTGCAAGATGATGATGTTGCGTGGTGGGTTGACTCTGGAGCAACAGTACATGTGTGTAAAGATAGATGTTGGTTCAAGACTTATGAGTCAATGAATGATGGATCTATTCTTCACATGGGAAATGAGTCAACAGCCCTAGTGCATGGACGTGGTTGTGTAGATCTTAAATTTAGTTCTGGAAAGATTGTTTCTTTGTTTAATGTTTTGCATGTTCCTAATATTAGGAAGAACTTGGTTTCTAGTAGTGTTTTGAATAATTGTGGTTATAAACAAGTGATTGAATCTAATAAATTTGTTTTATCTAAACATGGTGTGTTTATTGGTTTTGGCTATTTGAGTAATCAAATGTTCAGGCTTAATATTGATTCTAGTATAAATGTTGATTCTGTCCTGATGACTACCACTAAACTGAATGATTCATCACTATGGCATGCTAGACTAGGCCATGTCCACTATAAGAGGATGCAAGATATGTCTAAGGATGGGTTAATTCCAGCTTTTGACATGGACACTGATAAGTGTCAGACTTGTATACTGAATAAAATTACTAAGAAACCATTTCAGGATGTAAAACGTGTAACTACAGTTTTGGAGCTAATCCATAGTGACCTATGTGATTTGCATGCTACTCCCTCTTTAGGGAATAAGAAATGCTTGGTAACATTTATTGATGATGCTTCTAGGTTTTGCTATGTTTATTTGTTACATACTAAGGATGAAGCATTAGATAAATTTAAAGTATTTAAAACTGAAGTTGAATTACAACAAGGAGTCCAAATCAAAAGATTTAGGACTGATAGGGGAGGTGAGTACATGAATACTCAGTATTTTCAGTCTGTTGGAATAATCCATGAAACTACTGCCCCCTATACTCCACAACAAAATGGTATATCAGAAAGGAAAAATAGAGTACTAAAAGAGATGGTTAACTCCATGTTGTCCTACTCAGGACTGAGTCAAGGGTTTTGGGGAGAAGCTATGTTAACAGCTTGCTATTTATTAAATAGGGTTCCTAATAAAAGGAACAGGATTACCCCTTATGAAGTCTGGACTAAAAGGAAACCAAACTTGAACTACCTCAAAGTTTGGGGTTGTAGGGCTGTTGTAAGACTCCCTGATCCAAAGGTGAAAACCTTGGGTGAAAGAGGCATTGAATGCATCTTTGTTGGATATGCTGAGCATTCCAAGGCTTATAGGTTCTATGTTATTGAACCTAATGATTCAGTTTCAATAAACTCAATTATTGAATCAAGGGATGCTAACTTTGATGAGACTAGGTTCTCATCAGTCCCTAGACCAAGCCTTAGGACTCCTATAGGAGCTGAGGACACTGGTGTTTCAGTGGAACCTGAAAGGGTCACTGATGAGGTTGTGGTTCAGCAACCTGAGCCTGAGCTTAGAAGAAGCACAAGGCATAGGACTCCAAAGAATTTTGGGCCTGAATTTCAACTATACCTAGTTAAAGGAACAAGGGATGAGGTCTCTGATCAATACTCCTATTGCTTTAATGTTGAGGATGATCCCAAAACATTTGATGAAGCAATGAAGTCCCAGGATGTTGCTTTCTGGAAAGAAGCAATAAATGATGAGATGGACTCCATCATGGGCAACAACACTTGGGTGTTGGTTGATCTACCTCCTGTTTGCCATCCACTTGGTAACAAATGGATTTTCAAAAGGAAAATGAAGGTAGATGGAACTGTTGAAAAGTTCAAGGCAAGGTTAGTCATTCAGGGCTTTAAACAAAAGTCAGGGATAGACTATTTTGATACTTATGCTCCAGTAGCACGTATCAGTACCATAAGAATGCTGATTGCTCTAGCAAGTATTCACAATCTGATTATTCATCAGATGGATGTGAAGACAACATTCTTGAATGGTGACTTGGATGAGGAGGTTTATATGAACCAACCTCAGGGCTTCATCATGCCTGGTCATGAAGGTAAGGTGTGTAAACTGATTAAGTCCTTATATGGACTGAAGCAGGCACCTAAGCAATGGCACCAGAAATTTGATGAAGTGGTTTTGTCTAATGGTTATTCACTTAACCAAGCTGACAAATGTGTATATAGCAAATTTGATGAATCTGGTAAAGGAGTCATCATTTGCCTATATGTTGATGACATGTTAATCTTTGGTACTGACCAAGCTAAGGTTGATCAGACAAAGGATTTTTTGTCATCAAAGTTCTCCATGAAAGACATGGGGGAGGCTGATGTTATCCTTGGCATAAGGATTAAACATGAAAGTGATGGTATTGTAATTTCTCAGTCTCATTACATTGAGAAGGTGCTGAAAAAATTTAATCACTTTGATTGTACTCCAGTGAGTACACCTATGGATACAAGTGAGAAACTGATGCCTAACAATGGTCAGGCTGTCTCCCAGCTTGAGTATTCTAGGGTGATTGGTTGCTTGATGTATGCCATGACTAGTACTAGGCCTGACATTGCATTTGTTGTGGGTAAACTGAGTAGGTATACTAGTAATCCTGGTACTCAGCATTGGCAAGCAATTCAGAGGGTACTGAAGTATTTGAAAGGAACAATGGATTATTGTTTGTCTTATACTGGATATCCTTCAGTGTTGGAAGGTTACACTGATGCAAGTTGGATCAGCAATACTGAGGATAATTCATCCACAAGTGGCTGGGTATTCCTTCTTGGTGGTGGTGCAATTTCTTGGGCATCCAAGAAGCAAACTTGCATTACTGGTTCAACAATGGAATCTGAATTTGTGGCTCTAGCAGCTGCTGGTAAAGAGGCTGAATGGTTGAGAAACTTGCTTCTTGAGATTCCATTGTGGGTCAAACCTATGGCACCCATTTCTATCCATTGTGATAGTGCAGCTACATTGGCTAAGGCATATAGCCAGATGTACAATGGCAAGTCTAGACACCTAGGTGTTAGACATAGCATGATTCGTGAGTTGATCACGAATGGGGTGATTTCAATAGAGTTTGTGAGGTCTCAACAAAACTTAGCTGATCACTTGACGAAGGGATTGGCTAGAGACTTGGTTATAAAGTCTGGTAAAGGGATGGGTTTAAAAGTCCACTCTAGTCACTGAATGCTAGGACACCCAACTCCCTCCTGAGGAAACTTGGGAGCTGAGTTCAATGTGGAAAGCTGAACATTCAGAGGACTGAAGCACATGTTTTACATATCATCCCAAGGATGTGCTTGTACCTGCTGAAAGGAGGATGAAGTTATAAACTTCTTAATGGTTAATTTCTTTGAAAAAGTGCTTAAGCAGGAGCATGAACTAAAGAGGAACCACCTATGTAAATGTTGAGGTTTCGCCGCCTCAAGGAGCATGGACTTTGGCTCTTACAACATTTATGAATTGGATATGGACACATGGCTTGTATGGTGTCAGGAGCGTTTTAAGTGTTTGAAAACTTGGGTGTATGTTATCTTTAGGTGTTCAAAGAAGTCGAAGGGTTCAATTCTTAGAACACCCTGATTCTCGAATATTTGGAGTGATGTACTAAGATGGAAATTCAATCCTCAGGACATTTTCATTTATGCACTGGTTTTGTTAAAGTTGATTTTCATGCAAAAAGGAATTGTACTAAATTGGGGAGGATTGTTGGAAATTTAGTGCAATTGTGGGAATGGGTAATACTTGTAAATGGGTTTGGAGGTACGGAGTGTACACCCATTAAGTCCCTTACCTCCCTGGACTCAATATAGTGGTTGTGATATCAGTAGGAAGCTGCTCCTGGTCAGGAAGTTGCTTCTGGTCAGGAAGTTGCTCCTGGTCGGGAAGCTGCTCCTGGTCAGGAAGCTGCTCCTGGTTAGGACGTTGCTCCTGGTGATGCACAAAGTCTTTGTAACCTCTTTGACCAGTTAATGAGGGTTGAATATTGACTTGATGACCAGATTTCTGGTCATGTAACCACTATGCTTTATGAAGGTTATTATGAGATTAATAGGCCGATTAATGCTCTTAATACCTTTGACTAGGAGTTACATTCCTTAAAGGAATAGGATCACTATAAATAGTGATCATATTTTGCATGATGAAATACAGAAACAAGAAACACAGAAACGCATAGAGTTCTTGATTTGTGCCTAAAACAAGAACTAACTCTTGGTTTTATCCCAAGGAGGTATTCGTGTTAACCCAGGCATAGGGTCGAATAATCTTCTTTGGAAAGTGATTACACGACTCCAAGAGATATCCGGTAACCATTCATTGGTACGTAGTTAGGCTATTGATTATCTTCACCCTGTGGGAACGAAGTAAACCCCAACAAACCCAACATGAATAATGACAACAATGAACCTCTACCGGACAATCGTCCAATGATCGAACTTTTACAAGCACATGTAGAGGGCAACAACGATGCTATTGTCATACCCGCGATTGGAGCCAACAACTTTGAGCTCAAATCCGGCTTCATTCAAATGGTCTCTGCTCAACCATTCTTGGGACGTTCAATTGATGATCCTCATGACCATATTAAGAGGTTTCTTCAACTCACTAATACGGTTAAGTATAATGGGGTTTCACAAGAGGTAATTCGCTTGCAACTTTTTCCTTTCTCCTTAGAGGGACAAGCCCGGCATTGGCTTGATAAGGAACCGCCACAAAGTATTCTTACTTGGACGGATTTAAAGACCAAATTCATCAACTATTTTTTCCCACCCTCACGTACTACCGCTTTGCGGAATGAAATCATTACTTTTGAACAAAAGTACGGTGAGATATTTAGTGAATCTTGGGACCGCTTTAAGGAACTTTTACGAAAGTGTCCACAACATGGTTTAACAAAAGTACATCAAATTAATACTTTTTACAATGGTTTAAGCATGAATGACCAAGATTCACTAAATAGTGCCTCGGGGGGTAATCTTTTGGTTAAGTCTTCTAATGCCGCTTGGGATATTATTGAGAACAAGTCTAGAGTGCAAACCAAGAGTGTTCGGACCAATGTGGCTAGTGCTAGCACTAATGAGAGCGACAAGAGAACCGATAAGCTTACTTCGCTTATTGAATCACTTGCTCTCCAATCCGCCAATAATACCAAAGCTATCACTGCCCAAGCTAGTGCTTTGACTCAATCATGTGATATATGCGGGGGATCTCACTCATACGTTGATTCTCCTTCGACTCATGACAATCCGGAAAATGTGTATGCCGCCAACGGTACCTATTCTACAGGAGGCTATCAAGCACGTCCTCAAGGTGACCACAATTTGCTCAGCTATTGCTCAAACAACTTTCTTTCACCCCCCGGTTTTCCCCCACAAAACCCAAACAACCTCAATCGCAACAATGAAAACCAACCACGTGCTCCAACTCCATAGCAAAACCAAAGAAACCCATATCCACCTCAAAGAAACAACCAAGTTTACCAACAACCTGCTTATCAACCACCTGCCTACCATGCTCCTCCTCCCAACCAACCTACCGCATTACACCAAGATGTTGAAACCTACATGAGGACTAATGATGCGATAGTGTAAAATCTTCAGCGGGAAATGCTCAACTTGAAAGCAGATATGGTGAAGCAAGGGAATGATCTTCGAGCTGATATGCGTAACACTTTGGCAAGTCAAACGAATGACTTAAGGAACATGATGGCTAGTTTCTTCCCTAGTAATCAAGCCTCTGGATCGGGTTCTCTTCCGAGTAACACCGTTGCTAATCTAAGAGGGGAGATGAAAGCAATCACCATTCACAGTGGAAAAGGTTTAAAGGAACCCGAGCTTCCTACACCTACACCGGTGATTGTGACAAAGGAAAACGAGTCTCCTTCTCCAATTCCTCCAACTTCTACTCCTCCACCTTCTACTTCTCCAATTCCACCACCTTCTACTTCTACCCCTCCATCACCCAAGGATGTGAGTGAGAATTCCATTCCGAAGCCTTCATCTCAACCCAATATACCTTATCCTTCAAGGTTGAGGAAAGAGAAATTGAAGAACAAGGATGATATTCAGGTTTCTAACTTTCTCAAGATGTTTAAACATCTGAATTTCAATATCTCCTTTGCTGAGGCTCTCGCTCACATGCCCAAATATGCTAAAATGTTTAAAGATCTTCTCAGTGATAAGGAGAAACTTCTCGATATTGCTCAGACCCAACTTAATGAGAATTGCTCTGCAGTGCTCTTAAGGAAATTACCAACCAAACTTGGTGATCCGAGTCGTTTCTTGATTCCTTGCAACTTCCCGAGAGTAGAGAATTGCATGGCCCTAGCCGATCTAGGTGCTAGTATTAACTTAATGCCATTAAGTGTTTGGAAGCAATTATCTCTCCCCGAGCTAGTCCCCACACGAATGACTTTGGAATTAGCTAACCGTACGGTTGCTTATCCGGTGGGGATAGCCGAAGACGTCTTCGTTGGTGTCGACAAATTCAACTTTCTGGCGGATTTTGTTGTCGTTGACTACGAGATGGACCCCCGTGTTCCATTAATCGTTGGATGTCCATTCTTGAGGACCGGTCGCACTCTCATTGATGTAGTCGCGGGCGAATTATTCATGAGAGTTGGTGACGATAAAATCGTCTTCAACATGGGTAAACTTTCTAAGTAGCCTTCGGAAAACGAGAGTGTTAATTTTATTGACGTTCTTGATGAGGCTTGTGAAGAACATTTCAAAGACGCTTGTAAAAGTGGTTCTTCTTCTCTTCCCATTGTTGAGACCGTTGCCTTTATTGCTCCATCACTAACTCCATTTGGAGAAAGTGATTTCATTTTCAAAGACTTTGAAGCAACTTTGGGAGATGTGGACTTAAAATATGACGATTCTCCCTCTAATTGGGATGAAGACATTCGTACCATTGAGAAACTTCTCAATGAGGACCATATTTCTCCACCATCTCCTAAGGACATCTCTATCGATGAACCGAATTTGACTACGCCTTCCATCGAAAATCCTCCGGATTTAGAGCTTAAGGACCTACCATCTCATCTCGAGTACGTTTTCCTTGAAGACAACAAGAAGTCACCCGTCATCATCGCTAAGGACTTGAAAGAGGAAGAAAAATCCCGACTGATCGTCGTGAAGATCTCCGATATTCTCGGAATTGATCCTCACTTCTGCACACATAAAATTCTCATAGAGGACGACTTTAAACCCACTATTCAAAGCCAAAGAAGGGTGAATCCTAAGATCCATGACGTTATCAAAAAAGAGGTTATCAAACTTCTTGATGCGCGAATGATCTACCCTATCTCGGATTCACCATGGGTTAGTCCCGTCCATTGTGTGCCTAAGAAAGGCGGAATCACCGTTGTACCCAATGAAAACAACGAGTTGATTCCTACTCGTCTCGTTACAGGGTGGAGAGTTTGTATAGACTATCACAAACTCAATGATGCTACAAGAAAGGATCATTTTCCCCTTCCTTTCATGGACCAAATGCTTGAACGTCTAGCGAGTAATGACTATTACTGCTTTTTAGACGGTTTCTCCGGGTATTTTCAAATTCCCATCGATCCCAAAGACCATGAGAAAACCACATTCACTTGTCCTTACGGAACATTTGCTTATAAAAGAATGCCTTTCGGCTTATGCAATGCTCCTGGGACTTTCCAAAGGTGTATGATGGCTATCTTCCATGACATGGTTGAAGAAACTATGGAAGTCTTCATGGATGATTTCTCGGTCTATGGTGATTCTTTCTCTTCTTGCCTTGCCAATTTGGAACGCATGCTTAGGCGGTGTGAAGACACTCGCCTTGTTCTAAATTGGGAAAAATGCCATTTCATGGTAAAAGAAGGCATTGTGCTTGGACATAAAATCTCAAAACCCGGTCTCGAAGTGGACCGTGCTAAAGTTGATGTCATAACCAAATTACCTCCACTTTCAACCGTGAAGGGTGTGAGAAGTTTCCTGGGTCATGCGGGCTTCTACCGTCGATTTATAAAAGATTTTTCTACAATCGCTCACCCGATGACCCACCTCTTGGAAAAAGATACTCCTTTTATCTTTTCCAAAGAGTGTATTGAAGCCTTCAACCTTCTTAAGGATAAGCTAACTAAGGCACCGGTCTTGGTTACCCCTAATTGGGAGCTACCTTTTGAGTTGATGTGTGATGCTAGCGACTTTGCTATTGGAGCGGTTTTGGGCCAAAGAGTGAATAAACACTTCCAACCAATCCATTATGCTAGCAAGACAATGACGGGGGCTCAATTGCATTATACGACAACCGAAAAAGAGCTTTTAGCTGTTGTCTATGCTTTTGAAAAATTTCGCCCCTATCTTGTCCTTTCCACCACCATTGTATATACGGACCATTCCGCGTTGAAGTACTTGTTAACTAAACAAGATTCTAAACCAAGACTTCTTCGCTGGGTTTTGCTACTTCAAGAATTTAAAATCGAAATTCGTGATAAGAAGGGAGCCGAAAACCTAGCCGCAGATCATCTCAGTAGACTTGAGGATCCTTATCAAGGGGATCATCCGAACAAAGAGATCAATGACTCTTTTCCCCTTGAGACCTTAATGTCTATCCACTCGAATCTTGATGAGACCCCGTGGTATGCGGACATTACAAACTACCTGGCGGGTGGAATTCTCATTGACGGGTTAACATCCCAACAAAAGAAAAAGTTCTTTAAAGATATTAAGACTTACTTTTGGGATGACCCGTATCTCTTCAAACAATGCGCTGATTTGATTATTCGCCGATGTGTTGATGGACCGGCAGCTTTAGACATTCTCGAAGCTTGCCACAAAGGACCCACCAGTGGTCACTTTGGTCCCAACTTTACTACAAAGAAAGTGTTTGACTCGGGATTTTATTGGCCCACCATTTATCGTGATGCTCACGAGATGGTTAAACATTGTAATGCTTGCCAAAGACAAGGCAAGATCACACATAAAGATGAGATGCCTCAAAATTTCATACAAGAATATGAAATCTTTGATGTATGGGGCATCGAATTTATGGGGCCATTCCCTTCATGTAAAGGAAACAAATACATCCTTGTAGTCGTTGACTACGTTTCTAAATGGGTTGAAGCGAAAGCTTTACCTACTAACGATGCAAGGGTGGTTTGTAACTTTTTGAAGCAGCTATTCGCTAGATTCGATGTGCCTCGTGCCATTATTAGTGATCGTGGGACTCATTTTTGCAATGATCAATTCACAAGAGTCATGTGTTGGGAATAAATTAAGGCCAGATCACTTGAGCGCTGACAAGAGTAAAACAAGCGTTGACAAGAGCAAAACAAGCGCTGACAACTCAAGCGTTGACAAGACAAAGTCAAGCGTTGATACATTGAAGACAAGCACTGATGGGAAGATATACTCTACGCGTTTATTGCATTCTAGATTACTTCTAGTAAAGATAGGAACAACAATGTATTTTCTATATTTATCTTTACCTAGAATAGCTGATACGTAGATTATTGTACAAGGCTTCTTATGTCTATAAAAGAAGACCTTTAGGTTAATGTTTCATATAAGTTTTCATTCGTAAACTACTTTCATTGTAAGCGAGTTTGATATCATTAATGAAAGTGAAAGTTTGTTTATATCATTATGTGTTCTTGTTTAAGTGTTAATTCCACATAACACTTAGATTATCATAAGCATATACAAAGGTTTCTCTAAGTGTATTACTTGATCTAATCTCGTATACATAAAGCTAAATCGATCTAAGTTTGGGATCAACAAGTGGTATCAGAGCTTGTTGAGGAACTTTTGATCTTAAAGAACACAAGAACCCTAAAAAGTCACCAAAACCCTAATTTTCTCAAAAACCCTAACAACATCATGTCTGAAGCAATAACCTCCTCCTCCTCATCTTTACCAAACATCAAGATTCCCATGCTTGATGCAACCAACTTTGATTTGTGGAAATTCAACTTTGAGCAATATCTGGGGATCTATGACTACACACTCTGGGAGATCATTGAATATGGGAACACATTCGATAAAGCCCAAAAGATTGCTGATGCTATTACTCAAAGATCAGCTGTTGCTGGATGTTCTGAAGAAGATAAGAAAGAAAAACCTGGAGATGGTAGAGCTGTGTCTGCTGATGACATAGCAAAGAAAAGGGTCGACATGAAAGCCCTAAATATTCTGAAAGTCTCTTTGGGACAATAGAACCAGCATAAAAATAGAGGCTATGAATCTGCTAAAAACCTTTGGGAAGCTCTTGAAGTTGCATATGGTGGCAATGCAGACACTAAGGAAGAGAAGAAAAAGCAACTCATGCATGATTATGTTGTCTTCAAGGCTCAACCCAATGAGAAACTGAGTAGTGTGAGAAGAAAATTGCTTGACATTACAAGCAAGTTGTCCTTCATGGGGACACAACTTGGTGATGTTGACATTAATGCTACCTTTCTTAAAAGTCTTGGTGAGGCATGGAAGATTGAGGCAAGATCTATTCTTGCCAACAATACTTACAAGAGTTCCACGTTTGATGACATCTACAACAAACTAAGGTTGTTGGAAGATGAAACTCTTTTAGAGCATGGAAGCAAGTCTACCAACAGTAACATGGCCTTTTTCTCTCATAGTGAAGGTCAATTCAATCAGAAGGACTCTTTCATACATCCAGTTACTGGATCATCTTGTGTCAGTGCTGGAGCATGTCTTGTCAACGTCTCCTTTTCAGACGCTGACACATTCAAAAGTGACTCACCAAGAGTTAAACCTGCTGGTTTAGATTTGGATACTGTATGTGCTTATATTGCTTCTTTGCCCAATGGTTCAGTGATTACATATGAGGACCTTGAGCAGATAAGTGATGAGCACTTGGAAGAGATGGACATTAAGTGGAACATGGATCTTGCTAGTATAAGAGCAAACAGGTGGAATAGAAGATTTAAAAAGAAAATGACCTTCAATGCAAAAGACACAACTGGATTTGATAAATCCAAAGTGTTGGGAATAAATTATGGGTCAGTTCACTAGACGCTGATAAGAAGAATTCAAGCGCTGATAGGATGACATTGGACGCTGACAGCCAAGCGTTGACATTGAAGAAGTCAACGCTGACAGCCTTGAAGATTAACACTGATGGAATATATCTTCATACGAATCTTTTTGTTTATTTGTTTCTTTATTTGTGTATGGTAAAGATAAGCTCGACATTGTATTTTCTATTATTATCTTTACCTAGAATAGTTGATTCGTAGCTTATTGTACAAGACTTCTTAATCTATAAAAGAAGATCTTTTAGGTTAAAGTTATTATCAGTTTTCATAAGTTTTCACAAGTTAAACCTCTTTCATTATAATCAAGTTCGTTCATTCTAATACAAGTGAAAGTTTGTTTAACATCTTTGTGTTTTAGATTAAGTGTTAATTCCGCATAACACTTAGTTACTTTATTCATAAGCAAAGGTTTCTCTACGTGTATTACTTGATCTAATCTCGTATACACAAAGCTTAATCGATCTAAGTTTGGGATCAACACAAAGTTGAATGCTACAACTGTCATCGTATGGGGCACTTCATGAGGGAATGCAGATCTCCTAGAAGATCTGATGCTGGTAAACCCTCAAGTCAAGTTGTTAAAGCTCAGGATCCTAAAGCCATGGTTGCAATTCAAGGAATTGATGGTACGGGATGGGATTGGAGCTATCTGGCTAAGAATGTGGAAGAGGATAAAGCTTTGGTTGCTGAGGTTGAAGAAGAAGAGCATGTTGAATATGCTCTCATGGCACACTCTTCCTCTTCATCTGATAATGAGGTATACAATTATGCTTTTTGTAGTAAAGGTTGTAGGTTAAACACTGAGAAACTTAACAAAGAGGTGTTAAGATTATTAAGTGATGTGAGTACTGAAAAGTGCAAACTGTCTAATTACCAAGTAGCTCTCACTCAAACTAAGAAAACCGTTTCTGAATACAAGAAAATGGAATTTGACTTAAAAGATAAAATAAATATCTTAAAACATGAGTTAAATGCTAGTATGGATATTAGAAACGTCATAGAAAGGGTTAATGGTGAGTTACAGGCTAAGTTAGATGATGCCATTAAGAATAAATATAATGTTAGCCTTAAAATTCAAAGATTTGATAAGGCCACACAAAACCTAGGAGAATGTGTGAGTAAACAAAGAGATTCTAAGGACATGACTGGGATTGGGATGAATGATTACTCTTTGGTTCCACCACCAGCTGGTGACTTCTATGGTGTCCAGCAAAAGGACCTATCTTGGACTGGTTTGCCAGAATTCCAAGAGGAGGAATTCATTCCTCCACCAAGAGTTATCACTCCAGTTGAAGAGTACCAACAAAAGTTGACTGACCTGAATGAATGGAAGAAAGCTAAACCCTACTTTGTTTGCTAAGGGTGGCTTGCTATGTGAAAATCCCAATGAGTCAACTCCCATTAAGGTTACAAACCCAATCACTGGTAAAGCTGTTGACCTAGGCTCAAACACTGATAGAAAACCTAGCATTAAATATGCAGAGATGTATAGGAATACTAGGTCACCCAAGAGCCAAGTTAGCAATAATGGAACATGCTTCTTCTCTTCTAGACCTAAGGCTGTGTCTAGAAAAGCTTGTTACACTTGTGGTAGCTTTTCACACTTGGCATACAAGTGTGTCAACGCTCCCAAAGCCAGCGCTGACAGGAACAAATTCAGCGCTGACGGGAACAAAGTCAACGTTGTTAGAAAGTCAAACGTTGTCAGACCCAAACCTTGTGTGCAACAAAGTCCACAAGTGATTAGACCTGCCCGATTCTTTACTAGAGGGTCTAACACTCATGGACAAAGACCATTTCAAAAGACAAATACTTGGTCTAATAGGAAATGGGTTTCTGTAGCAAACCCTAGGTTCAACGCTGATAAGGGTAATTTCAGCGTTGACAAGACCAATTCCAACGCTGACAGAAACGTGACCAGACATAAATATTTGCAATCACAGGGTAAGAGGTCTAAAGCTTCTTCAAGCTTAACATGGAGACCCAAGAAAGATCAAAACCCTAATGATAATGGGATTTCAATGACTTGCAACAGATTTAATTACATTTCAAAGGTCATTACAAAACCTATTGGGGTTAACTGGGTATTTCATCCTAAGAAGGATGAAAATGGGGTTGTTGTGAGAACTAAGTCTGTTCTTATTGAACAACCAGATGAATCCAAGTCTTTTAAGACTTGGGTTCCCAAAGAAAACTAATTTGTTTTCTTTATGTGCAGGACATTCAAAGACAGGTCAATGATTATGGATATTAGGATAGTGGATGCTCAAGGCACATGACAGGGAAGGAAGACTATTTGACCAACTTCACTCCCATTAAGGATGGTGATAAGGTTTACTTTGGAGGCGGATATGGTACTATCACAGGCAAAGGAACTCTTCTCACCAAGAACTTGCGTTTTGAAAACGTATTTTTGGTAAAAGAACTTGATTAAAACCTTTTTAGTGTATCACAAGTTTGTGATAACAAAAATAAAGTTCTGTTTACTGATACTGAGTGTTTGGTGTTAAGCAAGGATTATAAGATCCTAGATGAGAAATATATTGAATATAGAACACCTAGGCATAAAGACATATATAATGTGAACCTGAATGGGATTAGAATGAATAACAATATGTCTTGTTTTTATGCTAAAGCCTCAATAGATGAAAGTAATTTGTGGCACAGGAGACTAGGGCACATAAATTTTAAAAATATAAATAGGCTTGTGAGACTTGGCTTGGTTGATGGTTTGCCTGAGAAGGCCTTCCACAATGACCACTCTTGTGTTGCATGTCTTAAAGGCAAGCAGCACAAGGTCTCATTCAAGTCCAAATAGGTGCATACTAGTTCTAGACCTCTTCATATGCTACACATGGACCTCTTTGGTCCAACCAATATAGAAAGTTTGAATGGTAAGTCATATTGCTTTGTCATCACATATGACTTTTCTAGGTTTACTTGGACATTCTTTCTAGCTATGAAGAGTGACACAACTGATATTCTAATTGATTTTATCACTCAGATTGAGAAGAGGTATGGCAATGAAGTTAAAATGCTTAGGAGTGATAATGGTGGTGAATTTAGGAATAAGAAGCTAGAAGATTTCTGTGCCAGGAAAGGAATTACTAGGCAATTTAATATTGCAAGAACCCCACAGCAAAATAGGGTTGCTGAGAGGAAAAATAGAACCCTAATTGAAGTAGCCAGAACAATGTTGGCTGATGCTCATTTTCCTATAGCCTTTTGGGCTGAGGCTGTTAATACAGCTTGTTATGTTCAAAATAGAGCATTGGTTAACAAAATTCAGAACAAAACACCTTATGAGTTACTTTGGGGAAGAAAACCTAATATTGGTTTTCTCAGACCTTTTGGTTGTCATGTAGTAGTTTTAGATACTAATGATGCCTTAGGGAAATTTAGTGCAAAAGGTGATGAGGGCTATTTCATAGGGTATTCAGTGCAGAGCAAGGGATATAGGGTTTATCTTAAAGAGGAAAAACGTATACTTGAAAGAGTACATGTTAGGTTTTTAGAGAATAAACCTAGTGATCCTGAAAGTGGTCCTAATTGGTTGTTTGACTTGGAACCTTTATCTAGAACTTTAAATTATATGCCTGTCACTAATCCAGACATTGTGAAGGTAACTTTAAATGTTGTGGAGGAACAAGTTGTTGATGTTTCAGGTACACAGGTTCATGAAAAGATTGGATCACAAGCAGAAAAGACATCTCCTATACAAGAATATGTTACAATTCCCATTTGGACAGATGCTTTTGCTGCTGCTGCTGCTGGTAAAGATAATGGTTGTTTCCAAGTACCACCAGATACAAACATGCATGGTCCTTCAGGCGCTGACAAAGGCAAATCTAGCACTGACAAGCCCAATTCAGACGTTGATGGTTCAGACGTTGACAACAACAGTTCAAGCGTTGTTAGCCCAAGCGCTGACAAACAAGGTTCAGGCGTTGACAACACTTCTTCACATCTTTTCTCTTCCATTTTTGAACAGGGTGAACCTTCCAATATCTATGAAGAGGTTCATCCTCATGTTGATGAAAGAGAGTCTGATGAAGAAGACATTGGCAACATGGAGAATGCGGTTGAGGACACCAGACTTTTTGAAGGAGGAGTTCTCACTTCCACTATGAAGAATCATCCTCCTTCTCAAATCATTGGTAACGTTAATACTCCAGTTCAGACTAGAAGATCTCATCAAGGTCTTGGTGGGTTTATTGCCAATATTCACAAGAAGGTTGATACCCCTCTTGTGCAAGCATGTTTGTTTGCCTATTTTCTGTCACAACACGAACCCAAGAAGATATTTGATGCTCTCAAAGAACCAAGTTGGGTGGAAGCAATGCAGGATGAGCTTCACCAATTTGCAATTCAGGATGTTTGGGAGCTGGTTGATTGTCCCAGATATGTCAGACCTATAGGGACAAGATGGGTTCTAAGGAACAAGAGAGATGAAAGAGGCATTGTGGTCAGAAACAAGGCAAGGTTAGTGGCTCAGGGATATACACAAGAGGAGGGGATAGACTATGAGGAAGTCTTTACACCAGTTGCAAGGATTGAAAGATCTTTTTAGCCTATGCATCCTGTATGGGCTTCACTGTCTATCAAATGGATGTCAAGAGTGCCTTCCTCTATGGAACTATTGTTGAGGAGGTGTATGTGATGCAACCTCCTGGTTTTGAGGATCCAGAGAATCCAGATAAAGTGTATAGAGTCAAGAAGGCTATGTATGGACTTCATCAAGCCCCAAGAGCATGGTATGGTACTTTGTCTACCTATTTGGTGGACATGGATTCAAGAGGGGCACCATAGATCAGACACTGTTTACAAAGACGAAAGGCAAGGATGTGTTGCTTGTCCAGGTCTATGTTGATGACATCATTTTTGGGTCCACTGATCCAAAGATGAGTGAGGATTTCTCTAAGCTTATGACAGACAAATTCAAGATGAGTGCTATGGGGGAGATGAACTTCTTTGTTGGTTTACAAGTTCAGAAGAAAGAAGATGGTATCTTCATCTCCCAGGATAAATATGTGGCTGAGATCTTGAAGAAGTTTGGTTTTTCTCCACATGAAAAGAGGGCTACTACTCCTATGGATAGAGAACACCCTTGGGGAAAGATTGGAGATGGGAAAGATGTTGAGATCAGGCACTATAGATCCATGATTGGATCCTTGATGTATCTTACAGCCTCCAGACCTGACATCATGTTTGCTGTGTGTGCTTGTGCACGCCATCAAGTGACTCCCAAAGAATGTCACCTTTATGCTGTGAAGAGGATCTTTAGGTACCTAAGATGCTATCCTGGTCTTGGTTTGTGGTACCCAAAGGATTCACCATTGGAGCTGATTGCTTATTCAGATAGTGATTATGGAGGTGATAAATTTGATAGGAAATCCACAACTGGTGGATGGCAGTTTCTAGGGAGCAGGTTGATATCTTGGCAATGCAAGAAACAAACAGTGGTGGCTAATTCTACAACTGAAGCTGAGTATGTTGCTGCAGCTGCTTGTTGTGGACAAGTTTTATGGATTCAGAACCAACTGTTGGACTATGGGTATAATTTCATACATACCAAGATATTTTTTGACAATAACAGCACTTTATGCATCATTAAGAATCCTGTACATCATTCTAAAACTAAACACATAGAAATTAGACACCATTTTATAAGAGATTGTTTTGAGAAAGGTTTAATACAACCAGATAGGGTTGACACTGAGGAAAATGTGTCAAATTTACTAACTAAACCTTTTGATGCTGGGAGGTTTCAATACTTGGTAACAAGTATTGGAATGGTCAATCTCACATAATATGTGTTTTGGAGTCTTTTTGTAAAAGTATGTACTGGATGATGCATTGTTATTAGTCTTATTGATGATTTAGATTTTTCACTATATTTTTCTAACACTGACAAAGGTTGCTTGAACGCTGATAAGTGTTTTTGTAACGTTGTCAGAAATATAATTGTCTAACGCTGCCAAAGCTTCCCTCAACGCTGTCATGTGTTATCGGGGCGTTGTCAGCAACAATGTTAGTTTTGTTGTTTTCAATCTAAATGTGCAGATGGTGTTAGCAGTATACCATTGGATATAGAGTTGCTTATGGATCAATGGAGAAGCATTTGGACAAGTTTTTATTTATGGATGATGGTTGGAATTTTTAATTCCTATCTTGACATAAATTTTTATGTTCATGCATATTTTTAGCAACTTATGTATCATAGTTTAAGGGGAGGTTTTAGGAACCTTTAGGATGTTTGGGTATCCATATGATACTCTTATCACAATTCTAGATTGTGTCCACATGTGAGTATGAGTTAGTTTTACTAAATCATGAGGCACTGTAGCATGCAAAGTTGATATACTATGCATGTTGCCAAGACATTTTTGGCCTAGAATTGGTTGTGATCTGTTGGGAGACTTGGGAATCATTTTGTTATAGGATTTACCTGGGAGTAACAAGGAATTTTGTAAGGTAACTTGGTTGTTAAGAGTTTTGGTTAGCAAGGGACACTAGAGGACTGTTATGTCTATCTTGCTTAAGCAAGTGTGCATAACTGGACAGTGCTTGCCGCCCTATAATAATTATCAGCTTTTTGGTTATCTTCTCTAGGATAAATTACTTTGTTAAGGTCATTTTTCATTTTTAAACATTTTTATTTTTGGACGCTGGCAAGAATTTTTCCAAGCGTTGTTGTGACCAATTTAGACGCTGACATGGCTATAGGCAAACGTTGACAAGATTATAGCCGTTGGGCGTTGATAGGTTATTTTTGACCATTAACACTCAATGGGTCCTACCCAGTTGTTACTTTTTGACATATTTTTAGGCCGTAATTTTGGGAGTTGATAGCCTTCATTTAATGCATGAGATAAACTTATACTTTTTCAATATTTACATGATTGTGTTTTTGAAAATACTTGCCTATTTTTGGGCCAATCACATGCATTTTCTTCTCCTATAAATTTGGATCCTATTTTTAAACAGGGTATCTATACTTCTTGTCTAACAAAATTTTCTCTTATCAACTTCATCTTCATCAATCAAATTTAACAGCTTTCAACAATGGCACCAAAGTTTAAACCATCAGAATTGGAATTGGGGTTCAGAACTCAACACAACATGCTTGCGTATCTTGAAGCTGATGATGCTCTGTTTCCTCAATACACATAAATGGTGGTGTATTTGAACGCATCCCCTCTACGGTATGCTCTTTCTCATGCACCACTCATTCCAATCACACATATTAAACAGTTTTGGAACACTGTTAGTTCCTCAACAGTTAATAGAGTGACTACATTGACTTCTATTGTTCATGGGAGACCTTGGGTGGTTACTGAGGCTTTGGTACGCCAAGCCTTGCATCTTGATGATGCTGATGGTATAGCCACCCTTCCCATTATTGAAATAGAACAAGGGCTAAGGGCTTTGGGATATCCTTTTCCTGATGAAGGTACCTTAAACAAGTATCATAAACAGGAGTTTCCCCCAGCCTGGAAGTACCTCATACATGTCCTCCTTCAATGTTTGAGTCCCAAATGCACTGCACACAATGAGATCAATAGATCTATTGCTAGTGCTATTGTGTGTATTGCAACTGGGCAAAAATTTAATTATTCAAAAATGATTTTTGAGGGCATGTGTAAAAATAAGGGGAACAAAATGACTTTAGCTTATCCCCGCTTTTTACAAATGGTTTTTGATGTTCAAGGATACTGCACAAGGGATCATAATGATTTTTATGAGATCCCTATGCAAAAGAAAGCTATTTTTATGAAGATGAACTCACCACCCCATCGTGACCTACCTTTAACCCAAGCTATGCTTGCTGTCATTGCAGCAACTCAACCCCAACCAGACCCCCAACCACAAATTGACCCAATACCTGAACCATTACCTTCACCTGAACATATGCAAATTGACCAAGAACCCTTCAACGCTGACACATTAAATGTTGGCGTTGATGTGCCTATTTCCCACGCTGACACACAACCTTCCACACACATCCACCCAACCCACACCCAAACACCCCTTAACCAACCCACATCCACCCAATCTTCCACACCATCTTCCACACCCCCTGAATATAGGTTGATGAAACGCCAAAGGACTACTGGAGTGTTCTCCTCTGGTGGTCCTAGCCATGTAGCAGAGAGAACCACCACCACAAGTGTGGCCGGTGACATGGATGAGGCTGAGACTATTGGTTCTGGCTTAGATGCTGGCCAAGGCAGTCCCACCATCATTAAGTCCTCATCCATGCCCAATGAATCTGACTTGGGAGGTCAAATTCCCATTTTAGAAGAGGGCAGACTGGAACCAATGACTCTTATGGAATTGACGGCAGTCTGCATGAGCTTGCAAAAGCAAAATGCAGACTTAGTACAAGTTGTCAGCTCACAAGGCCTTGAACTCAAGCAATTGAGGGAGAGGATTGTTGTTTTGGAGACTGCAAGTGCAAGGAGAGGAGTGGAGGAGTCTTCCAAAGGGGAGGAAGATCCAATAAATCTGAGTGATAAGGGCAGCCATGATGGTCAATCTTTGGATGTTTCTGAGGCCCTTACAAGTTTGAAGAAACAAACAGGTTTTGATACGTCCTTAGTCTCTCCTACCAACTTGAATTTATCATTTACAGCCATGTTGGAGGAAATTGCAAAAGGCGCTGAGGCAGGAAATTTGGGCGTTGACAAGGAGAATTTGGACGCTGATAGAATTATTTTGGGCGCTGATACAGCAAAATTGGGCGTTGACAGACCTGCACATGAGGGTGATGTATCCCAGTCATCATCCATCATCAAGGAGGTTTCTTCAGAGGTATCACCATCTACCTTACCAACAATTGATCCACTAGATAAGGGTAAGGGTATTATGGTAGAAGAGATTGTTCCAAAGGATGCATCTCAAGTTGAGTTTGATAGAAGATTGGCTGCACAAGTCATGGAACAAGATAGAAAGGAGGTGAAAGAGTCACCATTTGTTGTTACTTCAGAAGAAGGAAGTGATGGAGCTAGCTCAGACTCAAGTGTGATGATTATAGAACCAGAAAGACTTGAGTATGGAGAGGAGTTGGCCAAGGAGAAATTGAGAGAATTGAAATTGCAGGTTGACTTTGACATGCCAGAGGTAGTTCAAATGTACAATGCTTGGGAAGAAAGATGTATGGAGAATCCACACTTAACCACTTCAGATCAGATATGGGGTTTGGAGATTCTCCTCAGAGTTCAGAAGGATTGCCAGGTAATTTTGAAACACAAGGCAAGTAATATTCTCTCAGAATTGAAAAGGGATAGAAGGGGCTATACTGCATGTTGCTCAGATGTCATGGAGTAGGATGGACTTATCAGAAATTGAGGGCATTAACATTTGATGAGTGGGAATGCAAGGCTTATCCCATTTGGGTGAGAGTGTAGGAAGCAAACACTCTCAGACTTCTTTCTGATGAAAGGAAAGAAGAACTTACAGAAGAAATGGAACTCAAGAAAGCTATGTTTGTTCCCAGACCAGTGAAGAAGGGAGTTTCTCTTGAGTTTCCCAAAGATATGGATCCATTGTATCCAAGTGAAGCTGTCATAAGAAAGAGCCTCAAGCTCTCACCATTAGAAGCTTCAGACATGGTCCAAGTGTTACCTCTAGATTCCAGGAATCCAATTGTGAGCTATGAAGAAGATGAATGTGGATTCTGGAAGATTGGCAGATATGGAAAAGAGGTACACACTTTCACCACTCTCATATCTTTGTTTGCAAGTTGTGATAGAGAAGACTTGGTGGACCTATGGAGGTTGCTGGAGACCAAGTATGAGGCTGAAGCACCAACTTCAGCTAATGGAATAAAACTGTGGTCCACATTCAAAAGAATGTGCGGACCAAAAGATGAGGATCCTGCTATTTGGAAGGATCTTGAAGATGACCTCAGTGGTCTTCAATGGAGATTATATTCAGCTGCTGGTGTTTACCATTTGAGTTCTACAAAGTTTGTTGAGTATCTACTTGTGGATGGTCAGTATTTCATATCCAAGGCTATTTTGGAGAAGATGAAGGACACTCAGCTGGAAATTGATTATTCAAGTGACGTGGCAAAAGACTTGATCAGATTTATTCATTACCAATATGAGAAGGTTTGTAAGATTCCTCCTAGTCCTTAATGCTTATTCAGAAACTTGATCATAAGAGTGGATATCAAGTTTAGGGGAGGATTGTTGGGAATAAATTAAGGCCATATCACTTGAGCGCTGACAAGAGTAAAACAAGCGTTGACAAGAGCAAAACAAGCGCTGACAGCTCAAGCGTTGACAAGACAAAGTCAAGCGTTGATACATTGAAGACAAGCACTGATGGGAAGATATACTCTACGCGTTTATTGCATTCTAGATTACTTCTAGTAAAGATAGGAACAACAATGTATTTTCTATATTTATCTTTACCTAGAATAGCTGATACGTAGATTATTGTACAAGGCTTCTTATGTCTATAAAAGAAGACCTTTAGGTTAATGTTTCATATAAGTTTTCATTCGTAAACTACTTTCATTGTAAGCAAGTTTGATATCATTAATCAAAGTGAAAGTTTGTTTATATCATTGTGTGTTCTTGTTTAAGTGTTAATTCCGCATAACACTTAGATTATCATAAGCATATACAAAGGTTTCTCTAAGTGTATTACTTGATCTAATCTCGTATACATAAAGCTAAATCGATCTGTGTTTGGGATCAACATCATGGCTAAGTATGGTGTCAATCATCGTCTTTCCACCGCATACCACCCACAAACTAATGGGCAGGCTGAAATCTCTAACCGAGGGTTAAAGCAAATTCTTGAACGAACCGTGGGAGAGCATCGTGCCTCATGGGCCGATAAACTTGATGATGCTCTGTGGGCTTTCCGTACCGCATACAAGACTCCTATTGGTTGTACACCATATCGTCTCGTGTACGAGAAAGCATGCCACCTCCCCATTGAGTTGGAGCACAAGGCTTACTGGGCCTTGAAGTGGGGTAACTTTGACATCAACAAAGCCGGTGACCTATGTAAAATCCAACTCAATGAGCTTAACGAACTCAGGAATGAAGCTTATGAAAATTCCTTGATCTATAAGGAAAGAACTAAGCTCATTCATGACTCTACGATTAAAAACCGAGAGTTCCAAGTTGGAGACAAAGTTTTACTCTTTAACTCTCGGTCAAAAATCTTTTCTGGCAAGCTGAAATCTCGTTGGTCCGGCCCATTCACCATTGCTCAAATTTTTCCATATGGTACTCTTGAGCTCGCTCAACCCAATGGACCAAATTTTAAGGTGAATGGCCAACGAGTGAAGTTGTACCTTGGAGAGGACATCTCTCATGAGATGATTCCATCCCTCTCCACCTTTCCTTTGAATTAGTTCAGGACCGAGTCAGGTTCGTGACTCGGTTAACAAAAACAAGTGCTCCTCGGGAGGCAACCCGAGTATCTATCCCTTTCTGTTTTACCTCCTAAGTGTAGGGGGACCTATATAGGTTGTTTGTGTTTGTATGGTGATGTGATTACAGGGATGAGTGCACTTTTGGAATCTTTGAAGAACCGTGCTCCCATGTTATCTGCAAATCCGGTTCTATCTCTCAACTATCGTGATTCAATTTTCTTCATACTCACATTTGAAATTGATCACTTTAGTTGTCTCCTCCTTAACTTGATTTAACCAACGTGCACAATGTCATAAGTGTAGGGGAGACTTTTCCCACATGCTTAAACATTGAGGACAATGTTTATATTAAGTGTAGGGGAGACTTCTATCGAAGTTTTAAGTGGACTTTTCCATTAAAATGCCTTCATTTAACCGGAAAATCATCTTTTCAGCATTTTTCAAATTTTTAATTAACTCTGGCCATATAGTCGTAATTTTTAAATTTTTATCGTTGCTTTCATATGTATATATCCCACAATAAATTCAAAAATATTAATAAAGTGGTGTAGCTAGTTTAGAAGTCTTTGACATATTAGGCCCGTTGCGATTATTTTGACTCAACCCGAATATACTTATCCAAGTTTGTTCTAGCAAGTATCCTTAACCATGTAGACCTTAATTGGTTTATTAGGCTAAGAATCCACGAGTCTCATTACTTGAGATTTTAAATTGTGGAGAACGAGAAATGATAGAGTCAATTATAAGTCGGTATTCTTGCACAAGCACACTTGGTGTGATTATAAGCTTTTCCTCCCATCGCCTTAAATGAATAAATGCAATAAGTAAGGTCGTACGATTTTATTGAATAACTTAGCTTCTAGCCCAAAGATCGTTTAAAAGTTGCTCGGTAATGATAAGAGTTCATAGCCAAGGCATAACTATTGAAGCGGGGCGCGAATATTGGCGAGTCCGAAAAGGCCCTAACAAGGCATGAGGATTCCATTTTATTGCTAAAGATCCAAGATGATGTGTAAAGCATTATTCCTAAAATCAATATGAAGTATCAAGACGCACGACGAAAAGCAATCAACTCCCATAAAGATCATGGAGAAATCTATCCGAAAAGACCCTAACAAGGTATGAGGATAAATAGATCCAAGTCCGAAAAGGAGGCGGATCTTTGTATCTCAAAATCCCAATTAACGATTGAAGAATTAATGATGAACTCGTAGTCAACAAAGTTAGAGTATCCCTCAAAATTCTCCAAGTGAAGAAACTCTATTAACGAAGAGAAGACCATTATCTCAAGAACGTCTCTCAAGATATGAAGTATGAAGTACATGCCAAATATCGTCCCGATAAAGGTCTCAAATCGTGAAGCGAGTTATGCCAAGATATGAACTTTTTGAAGTCTCGAGAAGCAGTTTTAAGAGATTTTGTCCTTTAGCTAAATATTAATCAAATCGTCCTACTTTACTTTCAGCCTAAATACACTATCGAAATAAGTCCAAAAATGCATCTTCATGATCATTCTAAGACAAAAATAAAATATAAGAGATACACCTAGGAATAAGGGAGTTTAAGCATATAATTAAGCCATGTGTGTAAGTGTTTGTTTTGCTAACTTATAATAACAATGATCTCATTTTTAAGCTTAGTTTAGGGAACGTGAAACTTGAGGGTGATAAATCTTCGTAGCACCAAAGCCCTAATGTAAGTCTTAGATATCTTTGCGAGTTATTTCCATATAGCTATTTTCAAGTGAAAATGGTTTTCTATCGCTTTTGTTTCCTTTAAAGCTTTTATTTCTTTATAGTAGTTTAATTTTTGTTTTAGTAGTATATTAATAAGGCCAAGGTCGATTGATTATGAGAAAAGTGTAAATTTGCTTTGTCACTAAGCATTGCATGAGGGCATGGCAATGGTTAAGTGTAGGAGATCTGATAGGTGTGAAAACATCCATCCTTTTACCACTTATTTCATGCTAAAACGAGACCAAAACGTGTGTTTAATATCATTTGTTTGGAATTATGCGTGGTTTGTGTGTTTGTTGTGTTTTCAGAGCCAACCGGATAAATATTGAAGAAAACATGGGATTGCACGGGTTTTATCGAAGAAAAAGACTCAAGACGAAGTCTATTGTCCAAGAGATGCAAAAGATTTGAAGTCAATGGGCCTATTTGAAGATTTATCTAAGAAAAGGACCAAAGATGGAAGATTTATATATGTCGAAGAACTCAAGTCTATTAAACGAATAAATTAAAAGACGAGTTGAATTTATTCATCGACAAATCCCGAATCTGAGTCGAAAACGTCAACTTTACTGAAAAGACGAGAAGACAAAAAGAAAGGAAGAAAGCCCACTCACCAACCAAGCCCAAGGACTATAAAAAGCCTCCCCTTCACAACTTGGGATCCAGTTTTTCATTTTTCCTGTTTTTCTTTTCCTTTGGTTCGTAGGTAACCAACTCCATTAAGGAGTTTGGTGATTTTTATTTTCTTTTGATTTCTCCAAGTTCTTGTAAGTCTAATCTTTACTTTTGATTGTTTTAACCTTAATCATTCAATATCATCTTTCATTTAATCTTGTTCTTTCTTTTCTTGGTGATTCAAAGTTTTAAGTTTTATTTTGTTGTGTTTGATCTTCAAATGTAAGTGGGTTTTGAATTTTTGTTGATTTGGTTTGATGTTTGTCATTAGTAGATGATTAGTGGTTAGTTTGGTTTAATCTTTGGTGAAAACTTGGTTGATTTTAGTCAAATTCGTGTCATTGTTTTTCTCCCTGTTCTTCGCATACCTTCTGTTTTCCCAGATTCCGAATCAACGAAATATTCCGGATCAAGGGTTTTGTCAATTTATTTCGAATGAGCTAAGCATTCCGGATGAAGCATTATTCCGGATGAACTAAGTTTTCCGAACCAACGGTTTAGCTAATTTTATTCCGGATCAAGGGTTTTGTTAAATTATTTCGAACGAAGTGTTTTTATCAGATATTCCGCATGAACAGATATTCCGGATAAAGAATTTATTCCGGATCAACTAGTATTCCGAATAAGCAAGTTTATTCTGGATCAGTCATTATTCCGGATCAAGCAAAATATTCCGGATCAGCAAGTTATTCCGAATGAGCAATATTTCGGACGAACAGATTTATTCCGGATGAAGGTCAAATATTCCGCATGATCATTTTTCGTTTATTATTCCGAATGAGCAGACATTCCGCATGAACAAATTTATTCCGAGTAAACATTTTTTCCAGATCAGTTTTTTTTTTCATATAAGCTGTTATTCCGAATGAAGGTATTCCGGATGAAGGTATTCCGAATGAAGAACTTATTCCGCATGAAGGTCTAGTTTTCCGAATCAAGTTTTCAAGTTAAGTTATTCCGAAAGAAGGTTTTATTTTTCTGTTTATTCCGAATGAGCATGATTCTCAGTTTGTCTAAATTTCTAAATTAAGTTTTCTTGTCAAGTTACGTTTTTAAATTGCTTTTCATTTGTTGTTTAATTTTTAATTCCACTTTATTTCTTTTAATTTGATTTTAATTTGTCAATTGTTTTTAGCTTAATTTTACCACTTTACGCATTTAATCCTTTTTAGTAGAATAGAAAACCAAACCCTTTTTACTTTCCATCAAGAACAATTGAGTCTTACTTTTAATCGGTAATCAATTCGAAAAGATCGGTTTAACGAACTTTCATACGAGCTTAAAAACCTTGTATTATTGTCACACCCCACCATGGCGGAATATCGGGCGCGACGTATGGATATCATCACAACATGGCATGTCTATAGAGATAACTATATGAAATAAGAAATGTCATAAAATGGAGACACAAAGTCATGACAACATCTCATCAGACTCAGGAGTCTAGGTAAGTAGGTAACAGTCCTACCGCTTACCCAAGACAAACAAATAACATAACCAAACAAATATATGTGTGCCACAGTATCACTTATTAAAAGAACAAATAAAAACTAAGAAGGAAACGGGGATTCTCCTTCTATATGCATTCCTAAGCTTCTCCAATCCTAGCCACTTATGTTCTCATGCTTAACCATAGTATCACCTGAAAGAGACACTAAAACACGTCAACATAAAGTTGGTGAGAGTCATAGGTTTAGACTCCAACGCTAAATCAATTACAAGTTGTGAATAACAACCATCAATACAATAACATATGGACAATGTGCTACAATTATGTATTAACAACTAGCATGCAAGATCAATCATTCCAAACCAAAATCCAAGGCTCCTACCTTGCCAAACAACATGGTATCATAGATGATCACACTATGTACCTATCCCAAGGCCACTACCTTGTAAAAACACAAGGCCACTACATTGTCAAACCACAAGGCCACTACCTTGTCAAACCACAAGGACACTACCTTGTCAAACCACAAGAACTGAGACGGCACGTGTCCCCTGATCCAAATCATACACAATCAAGAATCACATAGCAGTTAATCACATAATGTACACACAAGTCCATCACAACCATAAAAACATACACTACAACAATTTATAAATAACTCAACACAGTGTCTCTTCCATCCCATCTGGAAGTCAAAATCAATAGTAAACATGGGACTATGAAACTCACCTGATAGTTTCTTCACAAGTCCTCGCACTAGCAACAAGCTAACAAACCACAAACACGAAATCAATAGACGAACCAATCACTAAGATGGCTCATCAACCTATGATGGACATCTAGTATATTCCCGTATAATTACCTGATTGTTAAGCTCTAATCACCCCATTACCCTTCCTTAACAAGTCCCTAACTTGGTTAAGTTTAACAACTATCCCGTTCATAATTTTACACAAAACAGTCCCAGTTTTAGGTCTCAAGACTTTAAGTCAAACGTCCACTTAAACATACCCATGGTTTCTGTAAAAGGAATATTCACACTTTTATACATGTTAGCTAAAACCTCCCACTTGTCCTAACCTTAAAGCTATTGTTAAGGCCCAGGTATATGTGTATATATTGCTACCTATCCAGAATTCACTGATTTTAAACGTATGAAATGTTCATTAACATTAGAGGGTCTTACCCTAAACCACAATCTTAGCCCAAGTGCAGATCCTTACTAAAATATATAAACCATCTCTCATATTCGTGAGAAGATCCCAATGCAACCCTAAGTACCCCAAACAACCCAAAACTTAAAAAGAAAACATGCTGAATTCAAAACTGTTTTGACCTCCGACTGTTGTAACCTATTTTTGACCCACTTCTCGACCTCCAATTTAGTTCTCATTTCTTGATTTAGAAATCCAACTCAATTACCTATCCAGGGCTAGTTTGATCGCATCTTGAATGTTCCTAGAACTCGAGATATGATCAAAACAATAGACTCAAAATTCTGTCCAGTTTTTAAAAACGGGTTTTAAACAAATTGATCTAATTAATCTCCTATAACCCTTCTAATACAAGCCCTAGATTATATGATCATCATATTATGATTAATACATCATTAATATACTGTTTTTATATAAACCTTAACCCTTAATCCATCATAAGAATGATTAATTAAACATAAAAACAATTTAATTAAAAATGTTAATGAAGGTTTTTACCTTAAATCAATGGAAGATGAAGAAAACCTAATTTTTTTAAGAACCCTAATTCTCCTCTATGAAACCCACGAAATTTTCTTTGTCTCCGGGGATTTATGTTTTTATTTACTTATTAGATAACCTTATATAGTGTGTACATAAAATCCTAGTCCAAGTATAACACCCAACTTTCCTTTTTTTCCCTTTTTCCCTTTTTCTCTTTCTTTGGTGCGTCTAAACCGACCCAAACACCAATAAATTCGTTTTTTTTTATTTTTATTATTTAATATTATGTTAATAATATTACCTTAATTTTCCTTAATTTATTTCAGCTCCTAAATGTTGATCCCAAACTTAGATCGATTTAGCTTTATGTATACGAGATTAGATCAAGTAATACACTTAGAGAAACCTTTGTATATGCTTATGATAAGCTAAGTGTTATGCGGAATTAACACTTAAACAAGAACACACAATGATATAAACAAACTTTCACTTTGATTAATGAAAGTAGTTTACGAATGAAAACTTATATGAAACATTAACCTAAAGGTCTTCTTTTATAGACATAAGAAGCCTTGTATAATAATCTACATATCAGCTATTCTAGGTAAAGATAAATATAGATAATACATTGTTGTTCCTATCTTTACTAGAAGTAATCTAGAATACAATAAACGCGTGGATTATATCTTCCCATCAGTGCTTGTTTTCAGTGTGTCAACGCTTGACTTTATCTTGTCAACGCTTGAGCTGTCAGCGCTTGTTTTGTTCTTGTCAATGCTTGTTTCACTCTTGTCAGCGCTCAAGTGATCTGGCCTTAATTTATTCTGAACAATCCTCCCCTAAACTTGATATCCACTCTTATGATCAAGTTTCTGAATAAGCATTAAGGACTAGGAGGAATCTTACAAACCTTCTCATATTGGTAATGAATAAATCTGATCAAATCTTTTGCCACGTCACTTGAATAATCTATTTCCAGTTGAGTGTCCTTCATCTTCTCCAAAATAGCCTTGGATATGAAATACTGACCATCCACAAGTAGATACTCAGCAAACTTTGTAGAACTCAAATGGTAAACACCAGCAGCTGAATATAACCTCCATTGAAGACCACTGAGGTCATCTTCAAGATCCTTCCAAATAGCAGGATCCTCGTCTTTTGGTCCACACATTCTTTTGAATGTGGACCACAGTTTTATTCCATTAGCTGAAGTTGGTGCTTCAGCCTCATACTTGGTTTCCAGCAACCTCCATAAGTCAACCAAGTCTTCTCTATCACAACTTGCAAACAAAGATATGAGAGTGGTAAAAGTGTGTACCTCTTTGCCATACCTGCAAATTTTCCAAAACCCACATTCATCTTCTTCATAGCTCACAATTGGGTTTCTGGAATCTAATGGTAACACTTGCACCATATCTGAAGCTTCTAATGGTGAGAGCTTGAGGCTCTTTTTTATAACAGCTTCACTTGGATATAGTGGATCCATATCTTTGGGAAACTCAAGAGAAACTCCCTTTTTCACTGGTCTGGGAATAAACATAGCTTTCTTGAGTTCCATTTCTTCTGCAAGTTCTTCTTTCCTTTCATCAGAAAGAAGTCTGAGAGTGTTTGCTTCCTGTACTCTCACCCAAATAGGATAAGCCTTGCATTCCAACTCATCAAATGTCAATGCCTTCAACTTCTGATAGGTCCATCCTACTCCATGACATCTGAGCAACATGCAGTATAGCTCCCTTCTATCCCTTTTCAATTCTGAGAGAATATTACTTGCCTTGTGTTTCAAAATTACCTGGCAATCTTTCTGAACTCTAAGGAGAATCTCCAATCCCCATATTTGATCTGAAACAGTCAAGTCTGGATTCTCCATACATCTTTCTTCCCAAGCATGATACATTTGAACCACCTCTGGCATGTCAAAATCAACCTACAATTTCAATTCTCTCAATTTCTCCTTAGCTAACTCATCTCCATACTCAAGCCTTTCTGGTTCTATAATCATAACACTTGAGTCTGAGCTAGCTCCATCACTTCCTTCTTCTGAAGTCACAACAAATGGTGACTCTTTCACCTCCTTTTTATCATGTTCCATGATTTGTGCAGCTAATCTTCTATCAAACTCAACTTGAGCTGCATCCTTTGGAACACTCTCTTCTACCATAATACCCTTACCCTTATCTAATGGTGCAATTGTTGGTAAGGTAGATGGTGATACCTGTGTAGAAACCTCCTTGATGATAGATGATGACTGGGATACATCACCTTCATGTGTAGGTCTGTCAACGCCCAATTTTGTTCTATCAACGCTCAAAATATTTTTGTCAGCGTCCAAATTCTCCTTGTCAACGCCAAAATATCCTGCCTCAGCGCCTTTTGTAACCTCTTCCAACATGGCTGTAAATGATAAATTCAAGTTGGTAGGAGAAACTAAGGACGTATCAAAACCTGTTTGTTTCTTCGAAGTTGTAAGGGCCTCAACAACATCTAAGGATTGACCATCATGGCTGCCCTTATCACTCAGATTTATTGGATCTTCCTCCCCTTTGGAAGATTCCTTCATACCCCTCCTGGCACTAGCACTCTCCAAAACAACAATCCTCTCCCTCAATTGCTTGAGTTCAAGGCCTTGTGAGCTGACAACTTGTACTAAGTCTACATTTTGCTTTTGCAAGCTCATGCAGACTGCCGTCAATTCCATCAGAGTCATTCGTTCCAGTCTGCCCTCTTCTAAAATGGGTATTTGACCTCCCAAGTAAGATTTATTGGGCATGGATGAGGACTTAATGATGGTGGGACTGCCTTGGCCAGCTTCTAAGCCAGAACCAATAGTCCCAGCCTCATCCATGTCACCAGCCACACTTGTGGTGGTGGTTCTCTCTGCTACATGGCTAGGACCACCAGAGGAGAACACTCTAGTAGTCCTTTGGCGTTTCATCAACCTATATTCAGGGGGTGTGGAAGATGGTGTGGAAGATTGTGTGGATGTGGGTTGGTTAAGGGGTGTTTGGGTTTGTGAAGGTTGTGTGTCAACGTTGGAAATAGGCACATCAACGCCAACATTTAATGTGTCAGCGTTGAAGGGATCTTGGTCAATTTGCATATGTTCAGGTGAAGGTAATGGTTCAGGTATTGGGTCAATTTAGGGTTGAGGGTCTGGTTGAGGTTGTGCTGCTGCGATAACAGCAAGCATAGCTTGGGTTAAGGGTAGGTCACGATGGGGTGGTGAGTTCATCTTCATAAAAATAGCTTTATTTTGCTCAGGGATCTTATAAAAATCATTATGATCCCTTGTGCAATATCCTTGAACATCAAAAACCATTTGTAAAAATCGGGGATAAGCTAAAGTCATTTTGTTCCCCTTATTTTTACACATGCCCTCAAAAATCATTTTTGAATAATTAAATTTTTGCCCTGTTGCAATGCACACAATAGCACTGGCAATAGATCTATTGATCTCATTGTGTGCAGTGCATTTGGGACTCAAACATTGAAGGAGGACATGTATGAGGTACCTCCAGGCTGGAGGAAATACCTGTTTATGATACTTGTTTAAGGTACCTTCATCAGGAAAAGGATATCACAAAGCCCTTAGCCCTTGTTCTATTTCATTAATGGGAAGGGTGGCTATACCATCAGCATCATCAAGATGCAAGGCTTGGCGTACCAAAGCCTCAGTAACCACCCAAGGTCTCCCATGAACAATAGAAGTCAATGTAGTCACTCTATTAACTGTTGAGGAACTGACAGTGTTCCAAAACTGTTTAATATGTGTGACTGTAATGAGTGGTGCATGAGAAAGAGCATACCTAAGGGGGGATGCGTTCAAATACGCCACCATTTGTGTGTATTGGGGAAACAGAGTATCATCAGCTTCAAGATACGCGATCATGTTGTGTTGAGTTCTGAACCCCAATTCCAATTCTGATGGTCTAAACTTTGGTGCCATTGATGAAAGCTGTTAAATTTGATGGATGAAGATGAAGTTGATAAGAGAAAATTGTGTTAGACAAGAAATATAGATACCCTGTTTAAAAATAGGAGCCAAATTTATAGGAGAAGAAAATGCATGTGATAGGCCCAAAAATAGGCAAGTATTTTCAAAAAGTAATCATGAAAATATTGAAAAATTATAAGTTTATCTCATGCATTAAATGAAAAGTAACAACTCCCAAAATTACGGCCTAAAAATATGTCAAAAAGTAACAACTGGGTAGGTCCCATTGAGTGTCAACGGTCAAAAATAACCTATCAACGCCCAACGGCTATAATCTTGTCAACGTTTGCCTATAGCCATGTCAGCGTCTAAAGTGGTCACAACAACGCTTGGAAAAATTCTTGTCAGCGTCTAAAAATAAAAATGTTTAAAAATGAAAAATGACCTAAACACAGTAATTTATCCTAGAGAAGATAATCAAAAAGCTGATAATTATTATAGGGCGGCAAGCACTGTCCAGTTATGCACACTTGCTTAAGCAAGATAGACATAACAGTCCTCTAGTGTCCCTTGCTAACCAAAACTCTTAACAACCAAGTTACCTTATAAAATTCTTTGTTACTCCCAGGTAAATCCCATAACAAAATTATTCCCAAGTCTCCCAACAAACCACAACCAATTCTAGGCCAAAAATGTCTTGGCAACATGCATAGTATATCAACTTTGCATGCGATAGTGCCTTATGATTTAGTAAAACTAACTCATACTCACATGTGGACACAATCTAGAATTGTGATAAGAGTATCATATGGATACCCAAACATCCTAAAGGTTCCTAAAACCTCCCCTTAAACTATGATACAAAAGTTGCTAAAAACATTGCCTGAACATAAAAATTTATGTCAAGATAGGAATTGAAAATTCCAACCATCATCCATAAATAAAAACTTGTCCAAATGCTTCTCCATTGATCCATAAGCAACTCTGTATCCAATGGTATACTGCTAACACCATCTGCACATTTAGATTGAAAACCACAAAACTAACATTGTTGTTGACAACGCCCCGATAACACATGACAGCGTTGAGGGAAGCTTTGTCAGCGTTAGACAAGTATATTGTTGACAACGTTGCGAAAACACTTATCAGCGTTCAAGCAACCTTTGTCAGTGTTAGAAAAATATAGTGGAAAATATAAATCATCATAAGACTAATAACAAAGCATCATCCTGTACATACTTTTACAAAAAGACTCCAAAACACATATTATGTGAGATTGACCATTCCAATACTTGTTACCAAGTATTGAAACCTCCCAGCATCAAAAGGTTTAGTTAGTAAATCTGACACATTTTCCTCAGTGTCAACCCTATCTGGTTGTATTAAACCTTTTTCAAAGCAATCTCTTATAAAATGGTGTCTAATTTCTATGTGTTTAGTTTTAGAATGATGTACAAGATTCTTAATGATGCATAAAGTGTTGTTATTGTCAACAAATATCTTGGTATGCATGAAATTATACCCATAGTCCAACAGCTGGTTCTGAATCCACAAAACTTGTCCACAGCAAGCAGCTGCAGCCACATACTCGGCTTCAGTTGTAAAATTAGCCACCACTGTTTGTTTCTTGTATTGCCAAGATATCAACCTGCTCCCAAGAAACTAACATCCACCAGTTGTGGATTTCCTATCAAATTTATCACCTCCATAATCACTATCTGAATATGCAATCAGCTCCAAGGGTGAATCCTTTGGGTACCACAAACCAAGACCAGGATAGCATCTTAGGTACCTAAAGATCCTCTTCACAGCATAAAGGTGACATTCTTTAGGAGTCACTTGATGGCGTGCACAAGCACACGCAACAAACATGATGTCAGGTCTGGAGGCAGTAAGATACATCAAGGATCCAATCATGGATCTATAGTGCCTGACATCAACATCTTTCCCATCTCCAATCTTTCCCCAAGGGTGTTCTCTATCCATAGGAGTAGTAGCCCTCTTTTCATGTGGAGAAAAGCCAAACTTCTTCAAGATCTCAGCCACATATTTATCCTGGGAGATAAAGATACCATCTTCTTTCTGCTGAACTTGTAAACCAAGAAAGAAGTTCATCTCCCCCATAGCACTCATCTTGAATTTGTCTGTCATAAGCTTGGAGAAATCCTCACTCATATTTGGATCAGTAGACCCAAAAATGATATCATCAACATAGACCTGGACAAGCAACACATCCTTGCCTTTCTTCTTTGTAAACAGTGTCTGATCTATGGTGCCCCTCTTGAATCCATTGTCCACCAAATAGGTAGACAAAGTACCATACCATGCTCTAGGGGCTTGATGAAGGCCATACATAGCCTTTTTGACTCTATACACTTTATCTGGATTCTCTGGATCTTCAAAACCAGGAGGCTGCATCACATATACCTCCTCAACAATAGTTCCATAGAGGAAGGTACTCTTGACATCCATTTGATAGACAGTGAAGCCCATGCAGGATGCATAGGCTAGAAAAATCCTTATAGCTTCAATCCTTGCAACTGGTGCAAAGAATTCCTCATAGTCTATCCCCTCCTCTTGTGTATATCCCTGAGCCACTAACCTTGCCTTGTTTCTGACCACAATGCCTCTTTCATCTCTCTTGTTCCTTAGAACCCATCTTGTCCCTATAGGTCTGACATATCTGGGACAGTCAACCAGCTCCCAAACATCCTGAATTGCAAATTGGTGAAGCTCATCCTGCATTGCTTCCACCCAACTTGGTTCTTTGAGAGCATCAAATATTTTCTTGGGTTCCTGTTGTGACAGAAAACAGGCAAACAAACATGCTTGCACAAGAGGGGTATCAACCTTCTTGTGTATATTGGCAATAAACCCACCAAGACCTTGATGAGATCTTCTAGTCTGAACTGAAGTATTAACATTACCAATGATTTGAGAAGGAGGATGATTCTTCATAACTGAAGTAAGTACTCCTCCCTCAAAAAGTCTGGTATCTTCAACTTCATTCTCCATGTTGCCAATGTCTTCTTGATCAGACTCTCTTTCATCAACATGAGGATGAACCTCTTCATAAATATTGGAAGGTTCACCTTGTTCAAAAATGGAAGAGAAAAGATGTGCAGAAGTGTTGTCAATGCATGAATCTTTTTTGTCAGCGCTTGGGCTAACAACGCTTGAACTGTTGTTGTCAACATCTGAACCATCAACGTCTGAATTGGTCTTGTCAGCGCTAGATTTGCCTTTGTCAGCGCCTGAAGGACCATGCATGTTTGTATCTGGTGGTACTTGGAAACCACCATTATCTTTTCCAGCAGCAGCAGCAGCAAAAGCATCTGTCCAAATGGGAATTGTAACATATTCTTGGATAGGAGATGTCTTTTCTGCTTGTGATCCAACCTTTTCATAAACCTGAGTACCTGAAACATCAACAACTTGTTCCTCCATATTATTTGAAGTTACCTTCACAATGTCTGGGTTAGTGACAGGCATATAAATTAAAGTTCTAGATAAAGGTTCCAATTCAAACAACCAATTAGGACCACTTTCAGGATCACTAGGTTTATTCTCTAAAAACCTAACATGTACTCTTTCAAGTATACGTTTTTCCTCTTTAAGATAAACCCTATATCCCTTGCTCTGCACTGAATACCCCATGAAGTAGCCCTCATCACCTTTTGCACTAAATTTCCCCAAGGCATCACTAGTATCTAAAACTACTACATGACAACCAAAAGGTCTGAGAAAACCAATATTAGGTTTTCTACCCCAAAGTAACTCATAAGGTGTTTTGTTCTGAATTTTGTTAACTAATGCTCTATTTTGAACATAGCAAGTTGTATTAACAGCCGCAGCCCAAAAGGCTATAGGAAAATGAGCATCAGCCAACATTGTTCTGGCTGCTTCAACTAGGGTTCTATTTTTCCTCTCAACAACCCCATTTTGCTATGGGGTTCTAGCAATACTAAATTGCCTAGTAATTACTTTCCTGGCACATAAATCATCTAGCTTCTTATTCCTAAATTCTCCACCATTATCACTCCTAAGCATTTTAACTTCATTGCCAGACCTCTTCTCAATCTGAGTGATAAAATCAATTAGAATATCAGCTGTGTCACTCTTCATAGCTAGAAAGAATGTCCAAGTAAACCTAGAAAAGTCATCTGTGATGACAAAGCAATATGACTTACCATTCAAACTTTCTATATTGGTTGGACCAAAGAGGTCCATGTGTAGCATATGAAGAGGTCTAGAACTAGTATACACCTGTTTGGACTTGAATGAGACCTTGTGCTGCTTGCGTTTAAGACATGCAACACAAGAGTGGTTATTGTGGAAGGCCTTCTCAGGCAAACCATCAACCAAATCAAGTCTCACAAGCCTATTTATATTTTTAAAATTTATGTGCCCTAGTCTGCTGTGCCACAAATTACTTTCATCTACTGAGGCTTTAGCATAAAAACAAGACATATTATTGTTCATTTTAATCCCATTCAAATTCACATTGTATATGTCTTTATGCCTAGGTGTTCTATACTCAATATATTTCTCATCAGGGATCTTAAAATCCTTGCTTAACACCAAACACTCAGTATCAGTCAACAGAACTTTATTTTTGTTATCACAAACTTGTGATACACTAAAAAGGTTGTAGTCAAGTTCTTTTACCAGAAATACGTTCTCAAAACGCAAATTCTTGGTGAGAAGGGTTCCTTTGCCTGTGATAGTACCATATCTGCCTCCAAAGTAAACCTTATCACCATCCTTAATGGGAGTGAAGTTGGTCAAATAGTCTTCCTTCCCTGTCATGTGCCTTGAGCATCCACTATCCCAATATCCATAATCATTGACCTGTCTTTGAATGCCCTACACATAAAGAAAACAAATTAGTTTTCTTTGGGAACCCAAGTCTTAAAAGACTTGGATTCATCTGGTTGTTCAATAAGAACAGACTTAGTTCTCACAACAACCCCATTTTCATCCTTCTTAGGATGAAATACCCAGTTAACCCTAATAGGTTTTGTAATGACCTTTGAAATGTAATTAAATCTGTTGCAAGTCATTGAAATCCCATTATCATTAGGTTTTTGATCTTTCTTGGGTCTTCATGTTAAGCTTGAAGAAGCTTTAGACCTCTTACCCTGTGGTTGCAAATATTTAGATCTGGTCACGTTTCTGTCAGCGTTAGAATTATTCTTGTCAACGCTGAAATTACCCTTGTCAGCGTTGAATCTAGGGTTTGCTATAGAAACCCATTGCCTATTAAACCAAGTGTTTGTCTTTTGAAATGGTCTTTGTCCATGAGTGTTAGACCCTCTAGTGAAGAATGGGTCAGGTCTAATCACTTGTGGACTTTGTTGCACACAAGGTTTGGGTCTGACAACGTTTCACTTCCTAACAACGTTGACTTTGTTCCTGTCAGCGCTGAAATTGTTCCTGTCAGCGCTGGCTTTGGGAGCGTTGACACACTTGTATGCCAAGTGTGAAAAGCTACCACAAGTGTAACAAGCTTTTCTAGACACAACCTTAGGTCTAGAAGAGAAGAAGCCTGTTCCATTATTGCTAACTTGGCTCTTGGGTGACCTAGTATTCCTATACATCTCTGCATATTTAATGCTAGGTTTTCTATCAGTGTTTGAGCCTAGGTCAACAGCTTTACCAGTGACTGGGTTTGTGACCTTAATGGGAGTTGACTCATTGGGACTTTCACATAGCAAGCCACCCTTAACAAACAAAGTAGGGTTAGCTTTCTTCCATTCATTCAGGCCAGTCAACTTTTGTTGGTACTCTTCAATTGGAGTGACAACTCTTGGTGGAGGAATGAATTCCTCTTCTTGGAATTCTGGCAAACCAGTCCAAGATAGGTCCTTTTGTTGGACACCATAGAAGTCACCAGCTGGTGGTGGAACCAAAGAGTAATCATTCATCCCAATCCCAGTCATATCCTTAGGATCCCTTTGTTTACCCACACAGTCTCCTAGGGTTTGAGTGGCGCTACCAAATCTTTGAATTTTAAGGCCAACAGTGTCTTTATTTTTAATGGCCCCATCTAATTTAGCCTGTAACTCACCATTAACCCTTTCCATGATGTTTCTAATATCCATACTAGCCTCTAACTCATGTTTTAAGATATTTATTTTATCTTTTAAGTCAAATTCCATTTTCTTGTATTCAGAAACGGTTTTCTCAGTTTGAGTGAGAGCTACTTGGTAATTAGACAGTTTGCACTTTTCAGTACTCACATCACTCGTTAATCTTAACACTTCTTTGTTAAGTTTCTCAGTTTTTAACCTACAACCTTTACTACAAAAAGCATCATTGTATACCTCATTATCAGATGAAGAGGAGGAGTGTGCCATGAGAGCATATTCAACATGATCTTCTTCTTCAACCTCAGCAACCAAAGCTTTATCCTCTTCAACATTCTTAGCCAGAAAGCTCCAATCCCATCCCATACCATCAATTCCTTGAACTGCAACCATGGCTTTGGAATCCTGAGCTTTAACAACTTGACTTGAGGGTTTACCAGCATCAGATCTTCTAGGAGATCTGCATTCCCTCATGAAGTGCCCCATACGATGACAGTTGTAGCATTCAACTTTGGATTTGTCAAATCCAGCTGTGTCTTTTGCATTGAAGGTCATCTTCTTCTTAAACCTTTTGTTCCACCTATTTGCTCTTATACTAGCAAGAGCCATGTTCCACTTAATGTCCATCTCTTCCAAGTGCTCATCACTTATCTGCTCAAGGTCCTCATATGTAATCACTGAACCATTGGGCAAAGAAGCAATATAGGCACACACAATATCCAAATCTAAACCAGCAAGTTTAACTCTTGGGGAGTCACTCTTGAATGTGTCAGCGTCTGAATAGGAGACGTTGACAGGACTTGTTCCAGCGCTGACATATGATGATCCAGTAACTGGATGCATGTAAGAGTCCTTCTGATTGAATTGACCTTCACTATGAGAGAAGAAGGCCATGTTACTGGTGGTAGACTTGCTTCCATGCTCTAAAAGAGTTTCATCTTCCAACAGCCTTAGTTTGTTGTAGATGTCATCAAACGAGGAACTTTTGTAGGTATTATTGGCAAGAATTTATCTTGCCTCAATCTTCCATGCCTCACCAAGACTTTTAAGAAAGGTAGCATTAATGTCGACATCACCAAGTTGTATCCCCATGAAGGACAACTTGCTTGTAATGTCAAGCAATCTGCTTCTCACACTACTCAGTTTCTCATTGGGTTGAGCTTTGAAGACAACATAATCATGCATGAGTTGCTTTTTCTTCTCTTCCTTAGTGTCTGCATTGCCACCATATGCAACTTCAAGAGCTTCCCAAAGGTTTTTAGCAGATTCATAGCCTCTATATTTATGCTGGATCTCTTGTCCCAAAGAGACTTTCAGAATATTTAGGGCTTTCATGTCGACCCTTTTCTTTGCTATGTCTTCAGTAGCCACAGCTCTACCATCTCCAGGTTTTTCTCTCTTATCCTCTTCAGAACATCCAGCAACAGCTGATCTTTGAGCAATAACATTAGCAATCTTTTGGGCTTTATCGAATGTGTTTCCATATTCAATAACCTCCTAGAGTGTGTAGTCATAGATTCCCAGATATTGCTCAAAGTTAAATTTCTACAAATCAAAGTTGGTTGCATCAAGCATGGGAATCTTGATGTTTGGTAAAGATGAGGAGGAGGAGGTTATTGCTTCAGACATGATGTTGTTTGGGTTTTTGAGAAAATTAGGGTTTTGGTGATTTTTAGGTTCTTGTGTTCTTTAAGATCAAAAGTTCTTCAACAAGCTCTGATACCACTTGTTGATCCCAAACTTAGATCGATTTAGCTTTATGAATACGAGATTAGATCAAGTAATACACTTAGAGAAACCTTTGTATATGCTTATGATAATCTAAGTGTTATGCGGAATTAACACTTAAACAAGAACACACAATGATATAAACAAACTTTCACTTTGATTAATGATATCAAACTTGCTTACAATGAAAGTAGTTTACGAACGAAAACTTATATGAAACATTAACCTAAAGGTCTTCTTTTATAGACATAAGAAGCCTTGTACAATAATCTACGTATCAGCTATTCTAGGTAAAGATAAATATAGAAAATACATTGTTGTTCCTATCTTTACTATAAGTAATCTAGAATACAATAAACCGTAGAGTATATCTTCCCATCAGTGCTTGTTTTCAATGTGTCAACGCTTGACTTTATCTTGTCAACGCTTGAGCTGCCAGCGCTTGTTTTGTTCTTGTCAACGCTTGTTTCACTCTTGTCAGCGCTCAAGTGATCTGGCCTTAATTTATTCCCAACACTAAAGCTTCCAAAACCTCAAAACCGTAAAATTAGTCAAATTTACGCGTTTTACCGTAAAAGACGTAAAATATACACTTTTATAAAAAATCTCAAATTTTGAAATAAACTTTATAACTAAGTCCTAAATGACTTAAAACCATCCCGAAAAATATTCATATGGATAATTACCTCACCCGAGACCTCTAAATGCTAAACCGTAAATCCTAAAAAAAATACTACTACTATAATACTTATACGTATACGTAAACACCACAATATCACCATTTTCATTTAATAGTCACCACTTATGAGCTCATGAATATGAAATAACCGTTCCTTAATTTACTTATGAGTACTCTATACTCATAAACGATAACCACACCAACCTCGTTCACACAAAATAAACACGTAAACACATAATTCAAGTAAGCACACATAAAATAACCTAAAAGTAAGACCAAGTGACAAACCCAAAACCACGGTGTTAGGACCATTGTAATAGTTAAATGTAATAGGTAGACTAGGAGGTATGTAGTTCCTCCTGGTCCTAGTAGTAGTAGGAGCAAGTCCTGCTCCTGGTCCTAGTCGAAGTCAAACTTTATTATTTACTTAATATTCTGTTAGGATATGCATGAGATATGTTAGGAAAGGATATGCATATCAGTTTTACACGTTTTGTTTAATGTTGTATTACGGTTTCCTTGTAGTATAAAAGGAACCTTAGGCGGAAGGGTTATACACACATTGACCACACGTAGGTCTAGTCATTATCAATATTAGAAATCCTTAGAAAGGATCAAGTCTTTATAGTTTTTCTGTTCTCCTTGATTATATTTATATTCTACATTCATATTGTGTATAGAGTCTCTTTGTGATTTGACTTGTGATTATAAAAGTCATTCACCGGTCCTGACAGGCTGCAAGATCTACATCTAGTAGACCCAACAAGTGGTATCAGAGACTGGGAGGGTCTCTATACAAGAAGAATCAAGTTTTCTTATTACTGACATTTTTTTTATCATGTCTGCCTCAACTTCTACTCAAACAGGAGAAGACAACACTCCTAAAATTGTGCAACCTCAGCAGATCCTTGCTACGGTCTCAAACACGAATGGTAAATTCCCTCTTCTGAAAAAGGGTGAATATGGTAAATTCCCAACACACGGTTGTCACATCACTCCCTCCTAATAGAAATCTCGTCCCGAGATTCACTCCCAAACTCAAACTTATTCTCAGCAAACAAACGAGGATGCATATCCCTGATAAAACCTTCACGTTCAAACGTGAACTCAGTTTACACGAAAATAATCTCAACCAACAACACATGAGCCTTAACCGTCCACGAGGAAACTTATCAAAACCATAAAGTTATGTAACCAACCTAACTAAATCTCGCAACTCATCAAACAAGAACTGTCTTGAAACCAAGTTAGGAGCCGTCACATAACTCAACGGGTTTAAAACTGTCACCCCGATTTCAGTCTTACTCATAAATACCATAAATCAAAACTCATCAAAATATAACCACGTATAATAAAGTCTAAATGACTCTCAAATTCCTTCCCAACTCATCTCTATGTTAACCCTCCAAGTGTTCATTACCGCAAAATACCCAAAACACGAGTTTAAACCATGTTGTCTGAAAATTAACCTTGAACTCAGCACTTGTACAATTAATTCGACCAAGCTACTGACTTCCAATTACGAAACTTTCTGAATATTTGAAAAGTATGTTCTGAGTACATAATTTTAGGCTTTTGAATCACCCAAAGACCTTTAAAAACGAATAAGTTATGACCAAAACGATTTTTCTCAAAATCTGCCTAGGCATTAGCGACAGTTTCTGACAGTTAGCGACATATTTTGACAGTTTAGCGACAGTTTCTGCCTACTCCGATTTATACAAAAAAAAACGATTTTTAAACCCTAAAAAAAACCCGTTATTAATTACAAAATTTAAGGTCTAATTTATTTTAATTCCAGAAAATTTACATTCTCACCCATCATATGATTAATACATGATTTTAACATATTTAAGTTAATAAGAACAAAATTTCTAACTAAAGAACAATAACTTTAGGTGATCAAAACCAAAATATTTTAAAATAAACAAGTCATGCTTATATGTTAAAAAAAAATTAATATTCCACCTTATTTCAAACACGTTTTCGACACTTTACCCTCATTTTATCGACTACCAACAACTATTTTTATTTTACTATTTGCAAGTTTTATTTTTTACCATGTAAGACTCAAAACAAAAGATATCGTTATTCCAAAAAGAAATCTCCACCCTCCCAATAGCTTCTACACCAAAAGTACCGTACAAACAAACACGTGAAATGAGGACTCGATAAATGCGCTACTACTGAAGTTTAACATCCCAAAGAGAAAAGAGCTAGAAAACCATCCTAAGAATACAACCGGTAAGTAGAAAATAATTTTACATACATAGGCATAAGCGTACATACACTCAAATCCATCCAACATATACTATACAAGCATGTATTAACTCTCTTTCATGCAATCATACTTGAAAGTACAGTGGTGTTGTGGCACATATATAATTATGTAGGCCTCCATAATTATACATGTTCCCTTTCACCAATGTACTCCCTCCTATGATGACACTTATAAGAAATTAATACTACACATAACACATAATCCAACAACTCACAAGCACATAACCACACAAGATAAGATCCAAAACCCCATGTATTAAAATAACATAGCCAATGCACGAAACATATAAACTCGTAGTCCAGCTGAACCAGCGTAGACAAAATTCAAAATGTATAAAGAACATGAAAACATAATTAAGCGAAATCCAACAATGACTAGCGTATACGACCATGGTTCCACCCTCACTAATCAAAACTCGTAAAGAAAATAACATGTAGTTAAGTATAAACCATAGTAGTTCATAACCTAACAAATACTGCGAAAATAATATTCAAACACATCAATTACTATAAAATGCACACATACTCCTATGACGCCTATATGCAAGGACCCTTAAGCTATAGACTAGGCTACACGACTAGGCAACCTAATTCTCTATAACCATTGTCTCTGATACCATTCTGTCACACCCCACCATGGCGGAATATCGGGCGCGACGTATGGATATCATCACAACATGGCGTGTCTATAGAGATAACTATATGAAATAAGAAATGTCATAAAATGGAGACACAAAGTCATGACAATATCTCATCAGACTCAGGAGTCTAGGTAAGTAGGTAACAGTCCTACCGCTTACCCAAGACAAACAAATAACATAACCAAACAAATATATGTGTGCCACAGTATCACTTATTAAAAGAACAAATAAAAACTAAGAAGGAAACGGGGATTCTCCTTCTATATGCATTCCTAAGCTTCTCCAATCCTAGCCACTTATGTTCTCATGCTTAACCATAGTATCACCTGAAAGAGACACTAAAACACGTCAACATAAAGTTGGTGAGAGTCATAGGTTTAGACTTCAACGCTAAATCATTTACAAGCTGTGAATAACAACCATCAACACAATAACATATGGACAATGTGCTACAATTATGTATTAACAACTAGCATTCAAGATCAATCGATCCAAACCAAAATCCAAGGCTCCTACCTTGCCAAACAACATGGTATCATAGATGATCACACTATGTACCTATCCCAAGGCCACTACCTTGTCAAACCACAAGGCCACTACCTTGTCAAACCACAAGGCCACTACCTTGTCAAACCACAAGAACTGAGACGGCACGTGTCCCTCGATCCAAATCATACACAATCAAGAATCACATAGCAGTTCATCACATAATGTACACACAAGTCCATCACAACCATAAAAACATACACATCAACAATTTATAAATAACTCAACACAGTGTCTCTTCCATCCCATCTGGAAGTCAAAATCAATAGTAAACATGGGACTATGAAACTCACCTGATAGCTTCTTCACAAGTCCTCGCACTAGCAACAAGCTAACAAACCAAAAACACGAAATCAATACACGAACCAATCACTAAGATGGCTCATCAACCTATGATGTACATCTAGTCTATTCCCGTATAATTACCTCATTTTTAAGCTCTAATAACCCCATTACCCTTCCTTAAAAAGTCCCTAACTTGGTTAAGTTTAACAGCTATCCCGTTCATAATTTTACACAAAACAGTCCCAGTTTTAGGTCTCAAAACTTTAAGTCAAACGTCCACTTAAACATACCCATGGTTTCTGTAAAAGAAATATTCACACTTTTATACATGTTAGCTAAAACCTCCCACTTGACCTAACCTTAAAGCTATTGTTAAGGCCCAGGTATATGTGTATATATTTCTACCTTCCAGAATTCAGTGATTTTAAACGTATGAAATGTTCATTAACATTAGAGGGTCTTAACCTAAACCACAATCTTAGCCCAAGTGCAGATCCTTACTACAATATATAAACCATCTCTCATGTTCGTGAGAAGATCCCAATGCAACCCTAAGTACCCCAATCAACCCAAAACTTAAAAAGAAAACAGGTTGAATTCAAAACTGTTTTGACCTCCGACTGTTGTAACCTGTTTTTGACCCACTTCCCGACCTCCAATTTAGTTCTCGTTTCTTGATTTAGAAAGCCAACTCAATTACCTATCCAGGGCTAGTTTGATCGCATCTTTAATGTTCCTAGAACTCAAGATATGATCAAAACAATAGACTCAAAATTCTGCCCAGTTTTTAAAAACGGGTTTTAAACAAATTGATCTAATTAATCACCTATAACCCTTCTAATACAAGCCCTAGATTATATGATCATCATATTATGATTAATACATCATTAATCTACTGTTTTTATATAAACCCTAACCCTTAATCTATCATAAGAATGATTAATTAAACATAAAAACAATTTAATTAAAAATGTTAATGAAGGTTTTTACCTTAGATCAATGGAAGATGAAGAAAACCTAATTTTTTGTAGAACCCTAATTCTCCTCTATGAAACCCACGAATTTTTCTTTGTCTCTAGGGATTTATGTTTTTTTATTTATTAGGTAACCTTATATAGTGTGTACATAAAATCCTAGTCCAAGTATAACACCCAACTTTCCTTTTTTTCCCTTTTTCCCTTTTTCTCTTTCTTTGGTGCGTCTAAACCGACCCAAACACCAATAAATTCGTTTTTTTATTTTTATAATTTAATATTATGTTAATAATATTACCTTAATTTTCCTTAATTTATTTCAGCTCCTAAAGCTTCCAAAACCTCAAAACCGTAAAACTAGTCAAATTTACGCGTTTTACCGTAAAAGACGTAAAATATACACTTTTATAAAAAATCTCAAATTTTGAAATAAAATTTATAACTAAGTCCTAAATGACTTAAAACCATCCCGAAAAATATTCATATGGATAATTACCTCACCCGAGACCTCTAAATGCTAAACCGTAAATCCTAAAAAAATACTACTACTATAATACTTATACGTATATGTAAACACCACAATATCACCATTTTCATTTCATAGTCACCACTTGTGAGCTCATGAACATGAAATAACCGTTCCTGGATTCACTTATGAGTACTCTATACTCATAAACGATAACCACACCAACCTCGTTCACACAAAATAAACACGTAAACACATAATTCAAGTAAGCACACATAAAATAACCTAAAAGTAAGACCAAGTGACAAACCCAAAACCACGGTTGTCACAATTATGAAGTCTTCAATCACAATAGGTTAACCAACTCCATGCATAATAAAATGCTTATCTTCGAGATCCAAAAAATCATTACTTGAAAGATGTTCGATGAACGATCACAAATGTAATGACTAGAGCTCTTGTAAATGCTCCCCTTGATATGAGATCCCCCTTGCTTGAGCCACCAACAAAGCAATAATAGTGACAAGCTACAAAGAAGGGTTAGAAAAGTCCTACAAAACAAAGTTAGTGGACAAGAGCATATAAATCAAGGGTCACCCAAACAGAATTAGCTTTAAACAACTCAAGTACAAAGAGATGGACTCAAGAGAAAGCTAAAACAAAATATTAACTTTTAGAAGTGTCAAAAATATGACAAGTTAAGAAAAATAAGAGGGCTATTAGATAGAAAAGAGAACCCAACTTATTTTGGTGACACCAAAAAAAATACAAAGAGGACTAAAGAGAGAAAAGAAATGTCCAATTTATAAAAATAGAAAATATTGTCGAGAGGACATACTCCGCTTTAATATCTTGGCAAAATACCAAGCTAAAGAGAGTATGACATGGACAATAAAAACAATTTCACATAGTCGAAAAGAGAGGAAGAATGACTATGATGAAAAGGAAAATGAGGATGATAAACAAGTCGTTTGTACAAACAATGACAAGCATTGAAGAAAGAAGTGTGCACGCGATGCTATCAATCCAAAAAAATAAATAAAGGAGAGGATCGTGACAAGATCAATTCACAATTGTTGGAATAGAGATAGAAAAGAAACATCCATACCAATTGTAATGATAATATGTCATAGGGTAAAAAGCTTAGAATTTTTGGAATCACCTAAGAAAATTCAAGATTTAACCATCAACTCTAAAAAAAAGAGGATTTGGAGAAGAGCAATTCAAAATTGTTGGAATAGAGGTAGAAAAGAAACATCCAACAATTTGAAGATATTATCTCAAGGGGTTAAAAACTTAGAACTGATGGGATCACCCATACCAATTGTAAATTTTAACCACAATCAACTCTCAAAAAGAGGAACAAAAATATCTCAACCTAGAGACATTTTTGACAAAAAAAAATTCCTTTAGAAAGCTCCAAAAGCTTTAAGCCGGGAATCAAGGAACAAAAATAAAGGAAAAACCAAAAGTGGGTAAATCGACGCTTTAAGAAAAATTCTAGGTATAGGACATTATAGGCAAGGATGCGTATGAATGTCGACACCAAAAAGAATGGTGTTTAGCATACGATAAACTACATGCTCAAAGTTTCGTAGCTTTTCTCAATCATTGTGAATGTTCAAAGAACAATTACATGATGAGGAAAGGGTGAGGCTCAACTCAACTTAGTTTAGTAAGAATAGAAGAAAGAGACACGACTTAGAAGAACAAGATTAAAATGAATTGAGAGAGACTCAACAAAGAAGTTAAGGATAACTTCACGAAACGAGAGAAGAAACTCAAAAGAGAAGAAAAGAAGGAATCTTCAAGAAAACTCGTCAAAAGAGAAAAAGACCAAAACGAACAAAGGGACTCAATGGCCGCGGTTCATTAAATAGGCCCGTGGTTCATTATCAATAATGAGACCCATGGTTATTTGAGGAACCATGGACATTGGGTGTCCAAAACCGATTATTGACTCAAAGGAAAATCACTTGGTCAAACAATTTAAGATAAGATGCTAAATGGATTGAAAGTCAATGCTTCAGATATGACTTTTAACAATTGCAATTGCAAGTTAAAATTACTTGAATATTTCAAAAGAAATATTTAAGTTGTCAATCTTACTAGGAGAGGAATTAGATATAAATCTGACCTTCCTTGACAACCGAGTGAGAAAATAAATAAGAAAAGAAAGATCACTGATAGGTGTGAAAACACCCATCCTTTTACCACTTAATACAATTAAAAATGAGACCATAACGTGTATTATATGTCGTAAATGTCGGAATTATGCATGGTGTGTTTTTGTTGTGTTTTAGGACCAAAAGATGAAAAAGTAAGAAAACATGGGCTTTCACGGGCTTTATCGAAGAAAAGGACAAAAGACGAAGTCAAAAAGTCAAGAGTGCAAAAAGAACGGAAGTCAAAGGCATATTCTGAAGATTTATCGAAGAAAAAGACTAAAGACGGAAGTTTAACGAAGTCGAAGAACCAAGTCTACCAAAAGAAGAAAAGACGAGTTCATTCTATCATTCGACAAATCCCGAGCCAAAGTGAAGAACGTCTATTTTAATTAAAAGACGAGAAGACAAGAAGAGAGAGAAAAGCAACTCACCTCCCCTTCTCCTATAAATACTCCCTTATAACTTCATTTTGAGGGTGTTAGTTAGTTAGTCTTCATTTTTCTTTTTGTAGTTTTAATTTTTAGAGAGAGAAAGTGTTTAACTTTCTCTCACTAGGATACATTCATCTTTTATTTTCTTGCTTTCTTGTTTTAATCAAACCTTTACTTTTAAGCTTAATCTTGTTTTGATCTTCATCTTTTTAATCTTTCTTGTTAGTCATAATCTAATGTTCATCATCCTCTTCGTCTACTTTTTTCTAAACGCCACAAAAAGTGTTTACTTTTTGTGTTTCTTGATTCGTGTCTCAAGGATTTCCAAGTTTTATCATTTGCTTATTTGGTGTCTAGCTTATTTCCTTCTAAATGTTCTCAAAAGTTTAATCTTTTAAAAGTTATTTTATAAATTTTGCTTATTTAGTGTTTTGATAAGTTTTCCATTCGTGGCTTATTGTTTACTCCTTATGATTGATTTTGTTAAGTCTTTGATAAGTGCTTATTGGAAGTTCTTATTGGGTTTTTAGCTTATTTTACTCCATCGTAATACTTGGTGCTCCATCGCAAAACCTTAGGGTTTTAACATTGCGACAGAACATTCCGACGGCTACATTGCGATCGCAATAACCCTAGGGGTTTCTACATTGCGATCGATTATTGCGATACCCCCCCCCCCTTATTCTGATCGTGGATTACGATCGCTCATTGCGGTCGTACATTGCGACGGGGTTTAAGGCTATATTGCGACGAAATGCTGCCCAATTTTTGTCAGCCATATTGCGACAACCCATTATTGCGATAGGCACATTGCGACAGTTTTTATTGCGACACCTTTATTGCGACAGTTCCACATTGCGATAGGTCTTTCATATTACGATAGCTTCCATCGCAATAATTTGTTTATTTACGTAGTTGTTTAATTTTTCCAGCTTACTTTTCATTACGTTTTAATTTCCAAAAATTGCACGCTTCCCGAATAGATAATCATCACCTTTCTAATTTTACATAAAAAGTGAAAATTTTTCTAGGTGTGCTTTTAGCTTATTTTAATTAAGTTTCGCACTTACACTTCAAGTAGAATAGAAAATCAATTCCTCTTTTTGTCACCAAGAACGATAATTCCACTCTTAACCGTGATCAGTTCGATTAGACACACGAGACAAACGAGAACCTTTCAACATAGAAAAAATCTGGTTATTAAAATGGCGCCGTTGCCGGCTCTTTTCGTAAAGATTAACGGTTTTTAGTGAGAAAAATTGGATTTTGGGATCCGTTCTTTTGGGGAACGTTATTTTCAACGCATAAAAATTTCAAAAATCCATAAAAATATAAAAACATATAAAAACCAAAAATATTTTCTTGCATTTTCTTTTTAGTGTATGCATACTCGTTCTACGTCCTATCCTGAGCCCGAGACTCGTAGAGACATAGATATGGCAGGTGTGCATAACAATAATAATCCCCCTCACCCCAACATTAATAATAACAACCCTCAACCCGACCTTCTAACAATGGAGGAGCTTTGCCAACCTACGATGAATGGACGCGGAGGACCGATTGCGCCGATGCAAATCACGGCTCCCGAATTTTCGTTGAAGCATCACATGATCCAACAAGTGCAAAACACTTGTCTTTTTCACGGATTACCGGATGATGATGCCAACAAACACCTCGACAAATTCATTACCATCACCCAAAGCATGAAACTTCCCGATGTTATTCTGGATTTCCTTCGCCTTCACCTCTTTCCACACACTTTATCCCACCATGCCAAAAAATGGTTTGGCTGTCTCCCTAAGAATTCAATTCACACATGGGATGACATGACTCAATGATTTTTGTCACGCCACTTTCCACCATCCATGGTAACGAGCCTTTGTAACCAAATTAGTGGATTCACTCAAGAAAATGATGAATCACTTTTCGATGCTTGGGAACGCTACAATGTTTTGATCGACCGTTGTCCAAATCATAACATGCTCCCTGTCACTCTCATTGATACTTTCTATAACGGTCTCACTTGTCGTGATCGTGATACGATTAATGCCGCCACCGGTGGTACTTTTATGAAAAGGAGACCGGAGGAGTGTAGAGAGTTGATTGAAAACATGACTACTCACCACAAGAATTGGGATTCATCCGCATCCTCAAGATCAAATCCGAGAGTCAATGTTTCATCTTCTTCTTCCACCCCTGACATGACCGCCATGGAGCGAGCCATTATCGAAATAAGCAAAGATATAAAACTTTTGGTTCTTAACCAAAATCAACAAGCTAAGGCTATTGCTATCTCTTGTGAAACATGCGGTGGTCCTCACTCTTACATTGATTGCCCTTCTACCCAAGACAATCTTTGTGAAAACGTTAACGCGACATACGGTAATTATTCTACGGGAGGCTATCAAGTTCGCCCTCAAGGAGACCGTAACTTGCTAAGTTATCGTTCCAACAACTTTCTTTCCCCACCCGGTTTTCCTCCTCAAAACCAAAACCAACAACAAAACTATAACCGAAACAATCAAAGCCAGCCTCGTGCTACCAATCAATATCAATCCCAAAGAAACCCATATCCACCTCAAGGAAATACTCAAGCTTATCAAGCTCCACCTCTCAATCAACCAACGACATTGAACCAAGACCTCGAAACTTACATGAGGACCAATAGGGAGATGGTGACCAATCTTCAAAGCCAATTCATTAACTTGAAGGGCGAGATGGCGAAAAAGGGAACGATATTAGAGCCGAGCTAAAGCACGACATGTGAACTTCGTTGAGCAATCAAACGAATGACTTACGCGATATGATGGCTTCATTTTTCCAAAGTAATCAACCCTCTTCTTCGGGTTCTCTTCCGAGTAACACCGTTGCTAACCCAAGAGGGGAGCTGAAAGAAATCACTACTCGTAGTGGAAAAGGTTATAAGGAACCCGAGCTTCCTACACCTACTCCCGTGATTGTAAACAAGGAAATTGAACAACCTACCCCAACCCCTCTACCTTCTAACCCCATTCCCCAACCACCCAAGGCTGTGAGTGATCCTATTATTCTAAAGCCTTCCTCTTTATCCGGTATACCTTATCCCTCAAGGTTGAGGAAAGAGAAGCTAAAAAGCAAGAATGATATTCAAGTTTCGAACTTTCTTAAAATGTTTAAACAATTGAATTTCAACATCTCCTTTGTTGAGGATCTCGCTCACATGCCAAAATATGCGAAGATGTTTAAAGATCTTCTTAGTGACAAGGAGAAGCTTCTTGACATTGCTCAGACCCAACTTAATGAGAATTGCTTTGTGGTTCTTTTAAAGAAATTACCAACAAAACTTGGTGATCCGGGTCGCTTCTTGATTCCTTGCAACTTCCCCGGGGTAGAGAATTGTATGGCCCTAGCCGATCTAGGTGCTAGTATAAACTTAATGCCATTAAGTGTTTGGAAACAATTATCTCTCCCCGAGCTAGTACCCACCAAAATGACTTTGGAATTAGCTAACCGCACGGTTGCTTATCCAGTGGGGATAGCCGAAGACGTCTTTATTGGCCTTGACAAATTCACCTTTCCGGTGGATTTTGTTGTCGTTGACTATGAGATGGACCCACGTGTTCCATTGATCTTTGGACGTCCATTCTTGAGGACCAGTCGCACTCTCATTGATGTAGCCACGGGCGAATTAATCATGAGAGTTGGTGACGATCAAATTGTCTTCAACATGGGTAAGATTTCTAAGCAACCTTATTCATATGAGAGTGTTAATTTCATTGATGTTCTCGGTGAGGCTTGTGAAGAACACTTTAATGATGCTTGCAAAAGTAGTCTTTCTTCTCTTCCCAATGTTGAGACCGTTGCCTCAATTGCTCCATCATTGAATCCTTTTGGAGAAAGTGACTTTCTTCTGGATGAATTTGAAGCTAGCTTAGGTACAATTGATCTTAAATATGATGATTCTCCCACCGATTGGGAAGAAGATATTCGTGTTCTTCTTTTCCAGTTTACTTTATCTATAATCCGGGGACGAATTATTCTTTTTAGGGGGAAGAGTTGTAAAACCCGCATGCTTTTACCATGAATAGTACCCTTTAGATCGTACGTACAAGATTAAAACTTTCCTTTTATAGCATGTTTACGTTCACGTATAAGAATTTTAAGTATTACGTACGTGTTAGAACACGATAAGTATTTATTACGTATGAACACACGATAATTATTCGAATAATAATTATAATCACGAACATGCGATCATGAAATCATGAACGTAATTAATCACGAGATAATATTATTTACGTATATATATTTATTACGAACACGAATAAATATATTAAGTCACGATCATTAATTAATTAGAACACATAAAACACGAACACGATAAAACACGAACACACTATAATATTTAGACTCAGAAAAAGGTACGGTTTACCCCAAGTGGGGCCCCCTACCCGCGGCTACACCAAGGAAATGGGCCAAGCCCATTTTAATTTTTACTAAAACAACGGAATTAGGAAAAACATGTTTTATTTTTACAAAACAAGAAAAAATAACAAAACCCTAAATCTTTTTCTTCTTCCTTCCTTGGCCGCCGGGTTTGATCACCAACAAGGGTGTTTCGGGTTGATTTTAGATCTTGGAATTTAGCAAGGATTCGTGTGTGTTCATCCTCATTTGTTTCACGTAATCGGTATAACCTTTTTAACCTTTTCTATTATGTTTTGATTTAATGAATCACATAAAATCATGATGTTTTTAAAAACTAATTAAAAACAATGATGTAAACATGTTAAGGATCATGGGTAAATCAAAACAAGGGTTTTGGGGGTGTGGTGTTTGTAGCCGATGCCTAACCGAGCCCCAAAGGGTGTCTCGGCTTGGCTTATTAACCACCACCGAGACCATATGGTCTCGGTATGGTGGTGGTGGTCCCACGGCAGCAGCAAATAAGGGGAACCCCGACCTTGGTTCGGGGTATGGTGTTGATTACGGGTCCGGTTCATGGTTTCTAGTCACGGGTCCGGTTCATAGATTATTTTAAGGTTTATGATTTTACTAGTTATGTGTTAAAATTTAAATTAATAAAACATGACATGATTAATTTAATTACCATGACTTAGGTTAAAAATTAAATTATTAGATCATGAATTTTAACCTAAGTATTTATATTTAATTAGACTTTATAATTAATTAATTATTAAAATCCATGACTAAATTAATTAATTAACATGACTTAGGTTATATTATTAATAATTAATAATGCATGTTTTAACCTAAGTATTACCTTTATTTAATTAAAAACATGATATATTTAATTAAATACTTTTAACCTATAGTTTATTTAATTTACATGTAATAATTAATAAACTATACTTTATAACTACATGACTTAGAATAATAATCAGAAAACACTTAAGCTTATATAATTAGCTTATTTAACCAGCTTATATCTATTTATGGAAACTTTCTATTTTTAGAAACATATTTAATTAAGGCAGCTAATCTATTTATGGAAACTTTCTATTTTTAGAAACTTGTCTATTTTAAGCAGTAATTCTATTTTTAAAAACTTTCTATTTTTGGAAACTTTCTATTTTTGGAAACTTTCTGTTTTTGGAAACTTGCTATTTTAGGAAACTTTCTATTTTTGGTAACATTCTATTTTTGGAAACTTTCTATTTTAGGAAACCTGCTATTTTTAGAAAGTTACTTTTTATTACACAACAAGCATAATAATGCATGAAATACAAGTAATACTTAATCAGAATAGACAGAATATAAGATAAACACAGTATAAAGCTTAAAACAGTAAAACATGACATGAACGTATAAAATAAGCTAAGACATGACATAAAACCAGTTACGTATTCAGTAATCAGATACTTATACACGTATGTATTTATGTAGCATTAGTGATACCGAAGTAGGACTCTCTTCCGTTCGTCTTCTTCGTTCACTGGACATAAGGTACGGATTCCCGTCCTTTCAGTATGGACATTCTTTCCTTATTAGGATTCCCCGTATGCAGCCAACTGTTTTCCCATAGTATAAGTTTATATGTTTGATTGCTTATGTTTAATTAGAATACCTAAAGCCATATATATGCATGACCAGTTTCACCTAGTTATGGAGGTACCATAACCATAACACTAGAGGCACTACTATTATGACTTCCCCACGGCGGAGTGATTGCTCGTGGTGTCCCTTCAGCTTTTGGCCATATTATTATATTTATCATGTGGGGCGTATGGGTGCATCTTAGTTACATGTTTTTCAGCAGATTACTCAGTGTGAATGTGGTGTGTGCCTTGCATCCTTCACAAAGAGCTGATCCCTCCTACCCAAAAACCAGTATATTAAATTAGAGGCAACCCCTCTAATTTTCATGATGAGGTCACCCCTCCAAGTATTCATGCATGGTGGATTCTCATGACCTATATTGGTTAACGGTAAAATATGTTAAACAGTTTTTACAAGATAAACATAAGGCTTTTCAAACTATAAAACCAGATTTACTAAGACTTAACCGGGTTATTCGGGACTTAGTTTCTTCCGCTGTTATATGCTTATATTATTCATGCTTTATTGTACATCCGTGCACTGAGTGTATTACTCAGCCGTTTTCCTTTTCATGTTCCTAAAACGGAAGGTACTCAGGGACGCTCGTAGACTTTAAGCGTACATGCATATGGACTGGAAGCTTTCTAGCCTTTCTTTACTTTATGAATTATATTTACTTTGATACTCTTTCCATGGACATTGTTTAGTCCTTTCATTTACAATACTTATGTTTGTGTGTGATGAGCTTTACTTTTGGACTATCGATGTTTGATTCCAGAATTTCCTTTTTATGGTCATGTAATGTTTTAGACATTTATCCTTGTATGCTTTGATGACACGCCATAATTACGCGTGACATTCCATTATCAAAATGGGGTGTTACAGCTATGCTCACTCTTCGAGTTCATAAGTTTGAAAAGAAGGCTGGTAGGAAATTCAGCTACAACCCAAGAGAACCAGCAAGGTTTGATAGGAGCAAGGTCAAATGTTACAACTGTCAGCATCAAGGACATTTTGCTAGGGAGTACCCTAACAAAATGACCAGGAGAAGAACAGGTACTCTACTTTCAAGGTTCAGGAGCTCAAGGATGAAAAGAAAGCTTTGGTATCAGTTGATACCATGATCAACTAGAATGAGCATGAGACTGCAGTATTGGAATCAGTTGAATCTTCTACTGATGTGTTTGCTATGATTGCTGGTCACATATCTGATGCCGAGGAAGCAGAAGAATTTGCTCATGGGAATCTCTCCTCAGTTACAAAATTGTCCTCTTGGTTGTGATACTAAATACTCAGACCTATTAACTCAATGCAGTGAACTAAATGCCCAAAATGATAAATATTTTCTAGAAGTTCAAGCTTATAAAAGTTCTTTAAAAACTTTAGAACAACAAAAGAAGTGGCTTCAAAATACTCAACTTGAATATGAGGATAAGATTCGTGTGTTAAGCATTGCTTTAGAGAATACTACTAATATGCTTAAATATACTGAAAAACTTAACAATGAGAGTATTAACGCAAAACAAGCAATGAAAGAACAATTGGATTGTAAAACCCGTATTTAAAATCAGAATATTAAATACACAGTTTAATTTTAATAAACTATATAAGGAGAAATTGATAGACAGATATATAAACGCAGAAATTAAATACGCTATTCCCAGTTTATTTAAATATTACAGATAATACTTATTCAGATAATAATTATTAAGCCTCAGAAAAATATTATATTTGTATTACTTATTTACAGTAAAGAGTATTACGCTTTCTAGGAAATTGAAACACGATATACGAACACGCAACCTTATATTTTTAAACAAGCGAAACGAAAACGAAAGAACAAGTATAATTATGAAAGCATAATACTAGATAGGACTGTTTTTGACAAATTAAAAAATATTGGGACTTGGGCTCAAGGCCCAAGGGGGATTTTAGCCGTGTATAACAAAAAGGGACGGGGTCCTTTTGTTTTCTTTCTATGCCGACACACAAAAACACTAGTACAAAACCCTAAAAGGATAACAGCCGCCAGTGATTCCTCTCTTTGTTTCTTTTGCCGCGACCTACACCAGGGAAAACAGAAAAATTGGATCGATGGTGATCCTGGAAGACCAAGAAATTCGTTTTCTTTTGATACCCTAAACCCTAACACGAACACAAGGTAAGAAACCCTAATTCGTTCTATTTTCTTCTTTTAATCCGAGTTCATAGGTTTTAATCATGATCGGACAGTAATATTGATGGGGGTTTCGTTTGCTTGTTGTTGGGTTCGAAAAGCACACAAACCGAGACTCATATGAGTCTTGGTGATGACTGGAATGCACCAGCCGCAACCCTAATTAGGGTTTTGGGGCTGGGTTGTGCTAGCAGTGGGAACCGTAGGGGTGTTTGGTCTAGCAGTGGAAACCGAGAGCATAAGCTCTCGGTGGAAACTCAAAACTGGCAGGGGTAACGGACCACAGACAGGGGGAAACTGTTCAACTGCCAGGGGTAACTGGCAGTTAAGGGGCGTTTGGCAGTGGGGTTTGTAATAGGTTTAAGGGGGTGTTTGGCTTCCAGTTTTAAAAGACATTAAGGGGGCTGTTTGGCTCGGCTTATTTAAATACATAACACGAGTTTCACCTTTCAAATTAATAAGACACAGGTTCGGTTTTCGATGTGTTTTAATAAGAGAATACAAGAGTACGTGTTATTATTCTACGGGATTATTTTACTTTACATTACTTATTAATTTTACAAGGTAAATAAAATTTAATAAAACCCGACTTATTATTACGAGTGCATTATATCTTTATTTAATTAAATCACATTATATTTAATTAAATGCCTTTAACCTATAGTTTATTTAAATGACATGTGATAATTAATAAACTATACATTATATCATTATGACTTAGAATACGAATCAGTAAACACTTAAGCTTATTTATTAGCCTATTTAGTCAGCTTATAACTATTTAGGTAAACTTTCTATTTTTAGAAACTTATATATTTTAAGCAGTAATTCTATTTATGGAAACTTTCTATCTTTAGAAACTATTTAATCAAGGCAGCTAATCTATTTTTGGAAACTTTCTATTTTTGGAAAGTTACTTAATATTGCTCAGTAAGCATAATAATACATGAAATACCAGAGATACTAAATCAGATTTATCAGAATATAAGATAAACACAGATTAAAGCTTAAAACAATAATCAGACGACTTATTTTTCCGTCCGTTATTTATGTAGTACCCGTGAAGTCGGAGTAGATCTTTCAGCTTTCAGTCTTTTTTTTCAGTACTGGACACGAGGTACGGATTTTCCGTCCCTTCAGTAAGGACTTCCTTTCTATGCATGATTAGGGTTTCCCATCTTCAGCCAAATGTTTTCCCCAGTATATGTTTAAATTTATCAGTAATCATGTAATAACTAAATGGAATTGCCTGAGCGTTATATACAAGCACGACTAGTTTATGTACTAGTTACGGAGGTACCGTAACCACGGCACTAGAGGCACCGGTGTCGTGACTCACATGCAAGAGAGTGATATCCTGCATCGTCCCACTCATGTTCAGTTTGGCCATTTTTATATGTATGTTTTAGTGGGGCATATGGATGCATCCTAGGCTTATATGTGTTACAAGTTATCAGGGTGAATGTGGTGTGTGCTCTACATCCTTCACATTGGAGCTGATCCCTCCACCCAGCACAGTTATTTAGAGGTCACCCCTCTACAGCATGACGAGGTCACCCCTCCAGTTATTCATGCACGGTTGTTACAGCATGTGACCTATATAAGCTCTGGCAAATAAAATACAGTAAATGCATGTTTTCAGAATTAATAGTTATATTTCAGCATCAGTATATATGAACCAAGTTTCTCAGATTTTATGCAGAGTTCTACCACATGTTACATATCAGTCTTACAGCTTCAGTATTCTAACGCTTGTTTCATTCAATATATTCTTAGCATGTTTCATATCCGTTCACTGAGCGTTATGCTCAGCCGTAGTTCCTTTCATGTTCTAACGGCAGGTACATCAGGACGCTTTTAGGATTCTAAGAGCATGTGCAATTGGAGGGAAGCTATCCAGACTTCTTACATTATGAATTTCTTCTATTATTCTGCTTATTTGGACATTGTTTAGTCCTTCCATTCAGTATTTTATATTTCATGTTTTGGGCTTATGTTTGGATTACCGAAGTTTGATTCCGGTATTTCCTTTATGGTCAGTTAATGTTCTAGGACATTTACCTTATGCTTTGATGACACGCCATAAATACACGTAACGGTCCATTTATCCAAGTGGGGTGTTACAATTATGGTATCAGAGCGCAAGGTTCGACCTGTAGGCTCTAAAACTTGACCTGTGACTAGTGGGTAGTCACCAGGAACTTTCCAGATTTTGGCGTTGTTATCTTTCATGTTCTCCTCCATTTATTAGTCATTTTTCTTCAATTATCAGTCAGTTTTCTTAAAGTTTTGACTAAGTTAAAGGTTGGTACAGGACTGGCCATATTTAGTCGCATGTGCTTTTCTACGAATTTTGTTTTGGTGAACCGACCCATAGGCGTTCACCCTTGCCCGTTCAGATTTTTGTATTGGTGAACCGAGCCTATGGCGTTCATCCTTACTCATGTCAGATTCATGTTTTCAGTCAAATATTACTTAGTGAACCAGCCATAAACGTTCACCACCATTCAGGTCAATTTTTCATGCTTTCAGTCGAATATTGTTTTGTGAACTGAACCATAGATGTTCACCTTTGCTCATATCAAGACATTTTATAAAGTTTTGACAAGTATGAATTGGACTACAGCCCTCCATATTTAGTCCGAGATTATAAATTTCCATACATGACAGTTCTCAGAAAATTTTGACCAGTATGGATCGAACCAGAATAGCCCATACTTAGTCTCATGTTTCCTTCCTTGAAATACGTGGATTGAACCATAGCCGTCCACATCAGTTAATATTACACCTCAGTTGATTTAACTTTTTGTGTTCCTTATAACAGTCAAATTTTCATACCCTCACGTTGAAGTCATCTACATGATGATTCAGTTTCATGTCTCCTTACGAGGATTATATTTTCAGCAAGGTGATGATGCCTTCAGGCTAAAATATAGAAGGATTGCAGTAAAATCCTATTTCATGATAAATCATGTTCTGGCCTTTATCAATCATGTCTTCTATCTTCATACTGAACATTGATGAAACTCTGTTTAATCATACTTTCAGCCTCTATACAACCATCATTAAGTCTACGCAGGAATTACCAGGCTATCACGTTACCCATTTCAGTTCAGTTTACTACCGTTTAAATCAATTTATGTCTTGGATAATGTCAGACAAGCGACACCAGTATCGATCATCCCATAAAATTTCCACCAGCTCCATGTACAGTATTCCATATGTACCCCATGTACAGTGTCTCAGGTATACTCCATGTATAATATTTCACGTGTACTCCAGGCGTTTCCACTTGTCGATATTCTACCAGGTGCTGATGCTGCTCGTAAGTTGAAGATTTTACCAGATGCTGATGCTGCTAACACTCTGAAGACCACACAGATGCTGATGCTGCTGAACCTTGGAGATTTCTCAAGATGCTGATGTCGCGGAACGAGGACGAAACTATAAACTTGAAATTTCTGACAAGAATAAATTCAACCATCAGACACTACCATTCGATTTTATGCTGTTACTTTCTCAGTTAGATGTCACAATTCACCCAGCTAACTTTCATTCAGAAGAGTGGGAACCGGAACCCAGCCGGCCGCTCAGCAGAATAGTCACATGAATCACGGTCATGATAATGACCGTCATAAATTGACAGACAAAGCAGTAGTGACAACCATCGTTCTTATAATTAATCAGTCAGTAACCATCGGAACCCCGGTACGGACGTGACCAGAAATACAGAGGTCAGCAGTCTAACCGGTCCGCAAATCCTAGCAGTTACCAAAAATTTTCAGCCTTGTTCATATTCCTCTATTAAAACACGTGCCAAGACATCAGTCAAGACATAGTTCTCAGGTATCATTTCGGAAGACACATATCAGGGCACCAGTCATGATACACGTCATACGATTATCTTCTCAGAGTACGAGTCCGAGCACCTAGTTCCAGTATGTTCCAGGCAAGACCCTCAGTAATTCAGGGTATCTTTCAGAAAGGGGTATACTCATTCTATTATGCCACGCATATATCAGATCATTAAAATTCAATCACCACCACCAGATTATTTTTTTTTTAGATTAAACACACGGTAATAATTCTGTGAGGTTACAGACGAACCCACTCAGTGAAAGTCGCCACAGTACCACCCATGTTTATTAAGTTCTCCTTTCAGTTAACGACGAGATCCGTCTTACTAAATCCCATATATATTCATTATATTTCTGCCAGAAAAATCAGTACAAATTACGTCTAACTTACAAGCACGTGGCTTGTCAGTCCATAGCTACAAAAGCTTTTACCTGCCTGTTATTAATTCACTTCGGGAAATTCCTTAAATTCATGATCAGTAGATTATTCCAGAGTTCCAGATATAATTTCAGAAAGTTTTTAAGAAATTCCTTCCTAACCACGAGACATAAATTTAACATCGAGCCAGTCTCAAGAACATAACCTGTTTTCAAAACTCTTTATTGCAAAGCTTAAGCTAAGTTAAAGAGTTACAACATTTGCTGCAACAGTTACCTGAACGAGGCCTTATTCACCCTATCAGGAAGAAGGCCGGTATCATGAGATCATGTATCGACCCTGAATTTTTTTTACCAGATCACCATCCTTAATCAATGTTCATTCCATAGATAGCAGGTTTATCTGATCTGCTATGATGTCTTAAAAATTTTCTAGAACAATTCACGATCATGTCACCATCAGTGGTGAGGGAAACATATTATAGTCACTATAAAATCTTTGAATTATACTTCTGAACTCCCTAATGCTCCAGCTATAGTGTGGAATTTATGAATAAAATTTTTCTATGATTCTCAGACAAAATCGTCAGCGTATTCATTGATCACATTTTGGGTCTGCTAAATTCTAGAGAAGAATACGAGAGTTATCTTCTCACAGTTGAATAGAATCTTCGATAGGAGGTATTTATACACAGCTTTCCAGATATGAATTCCCATCTGAACAGAGTGGCATTTCTGAGCCATCCTATTTCAACAGAAAGAAATTTCAGACAATCCTGAGAAGGTGAAGGCCATCACCTGATGGTCCCGACTGACGACTATGAACGAAGTACAAAATTTTCTAGAACTCAAATGACTACTACCGTAGAAATTGCCGACAGTTCTCACAAAAAAAAATGTTTTATGACTATTCAACCAGATTTCCACCAGAATGTTCCAAAATCCCAGACAAAACTTTAATAGAATTTGCATCGCGCATTGATGAAGCTATGTTCATATCTAATGACTGACACACCTCAGGTTCAAGATAGAACACCGACATGCTATTACTACAAGTAGAAATTCTATACCGAAAAGAGACAAGACTCCATGGAGATTGTTATCAGTTTACCACAGACTCAGAGAAAGTATGATACTATCTAAGTTATCATCAACCATGTAATCAGCCTGCGCGTCTCTTTCATCCAAAAGGATCACGTAGTAGCAGATCTGCAGAAAATTTTAAAATTCAACAGTAAATCGTACGAATTCAAGGCTTTCCTTTGACCATCATATCAGACAGAATTCATGTTCACGATCAAGTGTATGTTTACGCCCACTTTAAGTTCATGTTTATTTTCACTTTCACGTTTACGTCTCATTCGCAGTATGATGCTGTTTCAGTTCATCTTTTATGCTATCTCATGATTTAAGCTCACGTTAACGTTCATAACGTTGTTCACGTTCAAGTTCGTGTGCCATTTCACGATACACGTTTCTGAACTTATTACCGTATACGGTTACAGAAAGCTTGAGAAATTAGACTCAAGTTTAGCACAACTATTCCATAACCAGGCAGACGTTTCACATCTCAGGCCTTATCGTTTGGCATTCACTCCTCAGTCAGCATACGTTCATGATATGTTCTAGTATCACGTTCACAGTATGATTCACTTATCATATTCTAATTCCGTGCCAGCGCTCCTCATATAATTATGAACCACGTTCACAATTGCTCACTTAGCATGTTCACAATTGTTCACGTAGTTCGTCCCTATATATATTCTCAGCAGCTTGCTCAGAGATATAAATATTATCTTTACAGAATATTTATACGTATCGTTTCATGTATCATACATGCTATAGTTATTCAGTCTGTCAGATTTAGTAAATCCATCTTAAATATGGAACCAGAAACTTTTTAGCATTATCAGGACAGGGTCATCAGGACCAAGATGTTATTTATTATGTTAGACCTTTGAAGAAATCGTTTCGAGCGGGAGGCCACTCGAAACAGAGGAGCCCATCCGGACCTCTCATCCTTTTCTTCAATAAATCCAGTTAAGTTCTTTCAGTCAGGTTACGTTCTATGTCCTCTTCAGCCATGTCAAATTCCAAGTTCACTTCAGTCATGTCAGGTTTATACCTATCAGCAGCATTACGTCTTAATTAGAAGACAATTTATCCTCCAGTTTAATTGTCTTTTCAGTCTACGTGCTTTCAGTTCTTATAACTTCATCAGCTAATTACCTCTAATTCGAGGACGAATTATCTCCTTTTTAGAGGAGAAGAATTGTAAAACCCAGTATAGTCGTATCCTTAATTCGGGGACGAATTATTGTTTTTAGAGGGGAAGAATTGTAAAACCCGTATTTAAAATCAGAATATTAAATACACAGTTTAATTTTAATAAACTATATAAGGAGAAATTGATAGACAGATATATAAACGCAGAAATTAAATACGCTATTCCCAGTTTATTTAAATATTACAGATAATACTTATTCAGATAATAATTATTAAGCCTCAGAAAAATATTATATTTGTATTACTTATTTACAGTAAAGAGTATTACGCTTTCTAGGAAATTGAAACACGATATACGAACACGCAACCTTATATTTTTAAACAAGCGAAACGAAAACGAAAGAACAAGTATAATTATGAAAGCATAATACTAGTTAGGGCTGTTTTTGACAAATTAGAAAATATTGGGACTTGGGCTCAAGGCCCAAGGGGGATTTTAGCCGTGTATAACAAAAAGGGACGGGGTCCTTTTGTTTTCTTTCTATGCCGACACACAAAAACACTAGTACAAAACCCTAAAAGGATAACAGCCGCCAGTGATTCCTCTCTTTGTTTCTTTTGCCGCGACCTACACCAGGGAAAACAGAAAAATTGGATCGATGGTGATCCTGGAAGACCAAGAAATTCGTTTTCTTTTGATACCCTAAACCCTAACACGAACACAAGGTAAGAAACCCTAATTCGTTCTATTTTCTTCTTTTAATCCGAGTTCATAGGTTTTAATCATGATCGGACAGTAATATTGATGGGGGTTTCGTTTGCTTGTTGTTGGGTTCGAAAAGCACACAAACCGAGACTCATATGAGTCTCGGTGATGACTGGAATGCACCAGCCGCAACCCTAATTAGGGTTTTGGGACTGGGTTGTGCTAGCAGTGGGAACCGTAGGGGTGTTTGGTCTAGCAGTGGAAACCGAGAGCATAAGCTCTCGGTGGAAACTCAAAACTGGCAGGGGTAACGGACCACAGACAGGGGGAAACTGTTCAACTGCCAGGGGTAACTGGCAGTTAAGGGGCGTTTGGCAGTGGGGTTTGTAACAGGTTTAAGGGGGTGTTTGGCTTCCAGTTTTAAAAGACATTAAGGGGGCTGTTTGGCTCGGCTTATTTAAATACGTAACACGAGTTTCACCTTTCAAATTAATAAGACACAGGTTCGGTTTTCGATGTGTTTTAATAAGAGAATACAAGAGTACGTGTTATTATTCTACGGGATTATTTTACTTTACATTACTTATTAATTTTACAAGGTAAATAAAATTTAATAAAACCCGACTTATTATTACGAGTGCATTATATCTTTATTTAATTAAATCACATTATATTTAATTAAATGCCTTTAACCTATAGTTTATTTAAATGACATGTGATAATTAATAAACTATACATTATATCATTATGACTTAGAATACGAATCAGTAAACACTTAAGCTTATGTATTAGCCTATTTAGTCAGCTTATAACTATTTAGGTAAACTTTCTATTTTTAGAAACTTATATATTTTAAGCAGTAATTCTATTTATGGAAACTTTCTATCTTTAGAAACTATTTAATCAAGGCAGCTAATCTATTTTTGGAAACTTTCTATTTTTGGAAAGTTACTTAATATTGCTCAGTAAGCATAATAATACATGAAATACCAGAGATACTAAATCAGATTTATCAGAATATAAAATAAACACAGATTAAAGCTTAAAACAATAATCAGACGACTTATTTTTCCGTCCGTTATTTATGTAGTACCCGTGAAGTCAGAGTAGATCTTTCAGCTTTCAGTCTTTTTTTTCAGTATTGGACACGAGGTACGGATTTTCCGTCCCTTCAGTAAGGACTTCCTTTCTATGCATGATTAGGGTTTCCCATCTTCAGCCAAATGTTTTCCCCAGTATATGTTTAAATTTATCAGTAATCATGTAATAACTAAATGGAATTGCCTGAGCATTATATACAAGCACGACCAGTTTATGTACTAGTTACGGAGGTACCGTAACCACGGCACTAGAGGCACCGGTGTCGTGACTCACATGCAGGAGAGTGATATCCTGCATCGTCCCACTCATGTTCAGTTTGGCCATTTTTATATGTATGTTTTAGTGGGGCGTATGGATGCATCCTAGGCTTATATGTGTTACAAGTTATCAGGGTGAATGTGGTGTGTGCTCTACATCCTTCACATTGGAGCTGATCCCTCCACCCAGCACAGTTATTTAGAGGTCACCCCTCTACAGCATGACGAGGTCACCCCTCCAGTTATTCATGCACGGTTGTTACAGCACGTGACCTATATAAGCTCTGGCAAATAAAATACAGTAAATGCATGTTTTCAGAATTAATAGTTATATTTCAGCATCAGTATATATGAACCAGGTTTCTCAGATTTTATGAAGAGTTCTACCACATGTTACATATCAGTCTTACAGCTTCAGTATTCTAACGCTTGTTTCATTCAATATATTCTTAGCATGTTTCATATCCGTTCACTGAGCGTTATGCTCAGCCGTAGTTCCTTTCATGTTCTAACGGCAGGTACATCAGGACGCTTTTAGGATTCTAAGAGCATGTTCAATTGGAGGGAATCTATCCAGACTTCTTACATGATGCATTTCTTCTATTATTCTGCTTATTTGGACATTGTTTAGTCCTTCCATTCAGTATTTTATATTTCATGTTTTGGGCTTATGTTTGGATTACCGAAGTTTGATTCTGGTATTTCCTTTATGGTCAGTTAATGTTCTAGGACATTTACCTTATGCTTTGATGACACGCCATAAATACACGTAACGGTCCATTTATCCAAGTGGGGTGTTACAATTGGATGCTACACTCTTAAGATTTGATAAATGGCAAAAAGCACCCAAGAATCTTTCAAAACTTATAGATAGTAGCATGTCTGGTAGAACTAAGAGAGGGCTAGGTTTTGACAAATATATTGGTCCAGATGATGTTTTTGACCTATATTTTTCAAGTGTCTTTGATCCTGACAAAGAGTAAGAGGGAAAACCTAGTTACAATAGGTTTAAACCAGCTGCAGCAATGCATGTTGTTCCTCCACCTCTTACATGAACATTTATGCCCATATCAAGGCAGACTGACTTGGATGGATCACAGATGCATGAGTCTCCCAAAATTTCTACTAATACTAATGACTTTGTCTCTTGTATTTTCAGTGACAAGGCCAGTGACTATGCATCATGTGGATCAAGTGAAGAGTCAAGACCTTCGAGTCCCAAGACAGATGACCCTGCTACTAATGCTAGGATGAGTGATGAGAGAGTTGCTACTGCTTCTACTTCCATTGTTTCAAATTCTAGTTTGTTGGAGTCTAGGAATGATTTCTCTCCTAGAATGATGTGTAATAAGAATAGCAGTGTAGAACAATGTCATTTGAATAAAAGGTCTTTTAAAACATGCTTTGTGTGTGGTAGTAAATTTCATTTGATTAAAGATTGTGATATTTATGATCAAAAGCCTCCTGGTTATCAATCTTATGCTAATCCTGGTTCACCAGGAAATGCTTCTTTTGGTATGGGTTTTGCTTCTAGAAGATTAAATCCATGTGCCCAATCTTTTCGTTCTACTAGAAGGGCCTCTCCTTCGGCTTCTACTACTTGGAGAAGCAATGGTTATACCACTGATAAACCAATTAGCAATTATTTTTAGAATTTTAATCAGAATTATGCTACTACTTCAGACCAAATGCATTTTGGATTAGGATATTTGGGTACTGCTGTTAAGCCCTCAGCAGGTTGTTCTTGGTCACATAACACCAACCACCTAATGCACAAGCAACACAAGAACAACAGTGGATCTCATCAATCTTCTTGGCTATCTATTAATTATCCACAAGGCAGAATCAAGCCTGAAAAGGTTTGGGTCCCCTTAAGACACTAACTGTTACATATTGACTTTGTGTTGTTGCAGATTACTCCATACCAATATCCTTCTCTTGGAATTGTAGATAGTGGATGCTCTAGGAGCATGACAAGAAATAAAGAACTCTTGACTAATTTTGTACCATTTCAAGGCGGGGAGGTGTACTTTGGAGGTGGTGAAGGAAGGATCTCTTGCAAAGGAACCATTCAGACACCTAACCTTAATTTTGAGCAAGTTTACTATGTAGAAGCACTTAAACACTTCAACTTGATTTCTGTCTCTCAGATATGTAACAAGAAGCAATTTGTCCTCTTTACGGATACCGAAGCATTGGTGCTGTGACAAATCTAACATTTTCAGGTAGTGAAATATTTTCTCGTATAATATTTTGAAACTTATTTTTGTGTTGGTTGACGAACTCACAATTTACGGATTTAAATTTGGGCTTACGTGCATAATTTGGCATCTTTTACGACTAAACCGGAAACCTTAGGATTACGTATTTACGTTTTTGAACTCCGTTTTTGATGAGACAATTTTTATTAGATTCGTTTTGTGACGGTGATTCATAATTTATAAAAACGTTTTTCGTAAAACGACCCGAGGGCACGCAAATCGAGAAAACTAGAATCGAGAAATACCCGTAAACTAGTGAGATGGGACAAAACACTTTGTCCCACCCCACTAGCTTATATGGGACGGCAATGTTGACACCACCACACATAGGTGGCATCAAGGTAACAAGTTTTCACAAGTGTAAGCTTGTGCTTACACCTTAAGCCAACTCATTTACCACTAAACAAAAACTAGCAAGTAGTTTCATTCTTACCATTTCCTTCCATGCAATCCACTCTAAAACTCTCTCAATCTCTCCCTCCTTGTCGTCCCAAATAAAGCAACAAACATCCCATTTGATCTTTTCTAGCTACAAACCACATGTTTACTAGTCCTATTAAGGTGTTTCCTTGAAGCCTTGATCATTTGGTGGCCATATAAACAACTTTGGAGGTGATTTGCTTGTGTCCTAGGGCTGATTTTCCAACATATGATCTTGATATTTGATGGTCTTGGAGATACTTGTTGTGTTCATCAAGTTCTTGTCTTCCTAAAACAAGAAATCCACTTGGATTGGTAAAGAAGATCATCCTCTACATTTTTCTCTTATTATTTTGTAAAGAACAAATGTATTTTCTTTCATTTTGTATATGTATATGATGTATATATGATGATAAAAATGTTGTGTGGGGATCAAGTGTTGATAAACATGCTTAAAAATGATGATAACCATAAGAAATGAAGCTAAAATCATGACTAATTAGTTGGCTGTATAAAAACAGTAGATAACTAAATGATGAACTGATAAAATTGCATGGTTTGATCTATTTACAGTAAGTAGATGATGTTTTACACATGTGAGAGTTGGCCATGCAATGGAATCAAAATAATGAGTGAGATATGATCAAAACAAGTTAGGTGGTACAATCTGAATAAGCAGTTTCGTAGGGACTGTTAAGGCAACTTAGACTCAAAATGGGCAGTAGCTATACTAAGTTATATGTAGCACATATTATGAAGAAGTTGTCATCCAAAAATGAGCTTCTAAGTCATTGTAGAACTCTAGATATGATAAAAATGGTGAATATGAAGTTAAAAATCAGATTTTAGAAATAATGTTTATTATTATTATATAAGCACTCACTTTATAATGTATAAAATGTAAAATATAAACCCACTAACTTATAGAACTTATTTATATAAATGTATAAAAGGTTAATTAAATGGGTAAATTATATAAATGGTGGTAAAAATAATATTTATAAATAATAAAAACTATAAACTTGATTTTTACGACTTTTTCGGCTATCGCCGTGAAATTAACGTTTTTCATCAAATAAAACTTAGACGACCAAACCCGTCTAATGTAAAGTTTATAAAAGTTATATATTGATGTATAAGTAACTAAGACAAGTAAAAACCGATAAAACCCGAACTATAAGAATTACGGACATTTACGAGCTAACTAAACCTATTGGACTAATAATTAGACTTAAAAAGATAAAAACTTGTAAAAAGAATTATTTGGGCTTAACCCATTTGGGCCCAACATGAAAAATATATATACTGATCATATAGATATAAAATGGGTAAAAACAAGTAAAATAACTTATAAAAGAATTAATGGACTTAAAATAGGTAAAATCGATAAAACTAGTGAACTAGTAAGACGTTATCAAGACGTAAACGCTAAAATGAGTAAACAAGGATTTATAAACCCACTTGATCATCATCATATGTACAAAAATCATATATATGTATATTGTTATTTTGATAAAAGTCATTGGACCGAGTCTAAGACCGATTATTATTTATATAGGTTTCTGTGACCGAAGCACGCCCGTAGCCGATAATCCGCCTTTCATTAACAACGTGAGTTCATAGCCTCGCACTCTTTTAAATGTTTTTATAAAATGATTTGTAAACCCGCGAGGGAGATAACATGCTAGATTTTTATAAAAATAGAACACAAGTAGTCCCGATTGTATGCTAAATGATATGGACCCGAATGATGCTATGACCCTATATTCGAGACTAAAAGGATTATTAGTAGTTAGGTTATGTCACTTAAAGTCCCATTAGCATGAATTGTGAACTACCGGGATTTGGTAGACGCTTATGCATTTGATAGTACTATTTGGGGACGATCACCCCAGTTCGCGCCTTGACGGTTGATCCCCGTTGTACCACATTGATTGGTAAGCGAATTTATGTATGAGAAGATTCCATAGCGTGATTTTTGTGACGACACGCTAACTTAGATGGGCAAATTGTTTGTCGGGTTCGCGGCCCGCTGTTTTCACAGTAAGGTAACAATGTCATGCGGCTAATAATAATCCTACAACCTATACAATATACAACGTATGCTATAAGACATAAATAATAAACGATAACGACGCTATTACGATGAATATATTACCTATCATGGTAATATAGAGACTACGGTCTCATGGACGGTTTCAGATGAATGCTTGATTTATATATTGCCTGACTAGCAATATGTGGACTTACTTCCGATATTATACTTGTGTTCTGATTTTAAATGAATGTAAATGATTGTTTTTATATAACGGTTTTCATTAAACTCTATGAATTCACTCGGCATTCGCTGATATGATTTTTGCATGTTTTCTATCTCAGGTGCTTGAAGGTAATCCGGATGGAGATCGACTCTGATGGCCCACACTTAATATTAAAAATGTTCATTCGATCTGTGTTTTGTAAACTTAATGACCTGTATAATTTGGGACCTGTTGTACACTTTGAAACTTTTTATCGAATGAATGTTTGTTAAACCTTGTACAACCATTTTTATGTGTTGTCTATGATTGGAGTTATTGTGCTATCCCGTAACACTCTGAAAGACCCTTCCGCTGTACCGATACGAAAAATGAGAGTGTTACAGTTTGGTACCAGAGCTCTCGTTGTAGAGAACAAAAGATTTTAAAAACCAAGGTTTTGAACAAAACTTTTCAAAATCTTTTGACAATGAACATTTGAGAAAATATTTGAAAAATCTTTTGACTATAACAGTGCCAGAGATCTCCGACGTTACCAACAAGCCCTATTGAGAAGATATATATTTTGATATATATAATTTAATTTATATATATGTATATATCGTGATTTCATTATGTAATTGTTTAACTAGTATGTTATCCTAATACGAGATATATATATAAATGCAGATTGTCATGGCTGACCCTAATATTCTTGTAGAAAACTATGCTATTCCCGAACCTAATATAGAAAATGATCCTTATTTAGACTTAGTAGATTTTGATATTGATGATGAGGAGGAACCATTTGAGGATCCCGAGCCCGAGTTAGGACTAGGAGATCAGATTTCCCCTCAGGTTGACTTAGTAGAGAATGATAATGAGAATGTGGAGATTGAGGACGTGGATATTGAGAATGCTGATATTGAGAACGATGATGAGATTGGGTTAGATGAGTTAGATGACGAGATTGACGACGAGGATGTCGAGGAAGACGTAGGTATAGATGTTGAGGTTGATGATGATGAGGAAGCTGAGCTTATTTATCCGTATGATGTTCCAGAGGGCGAGCCTTTGCCCCCACCAGTTTGTTTGTCTGATTCTGAGGATGAGTTACCTAGGGATGAAATGTCTAAATCATCTGAATCTGATTCTGAATCAGAGGAGGATGAGGATGACGATGCACCTGACGGTACTGATGGTATTGCTACTCGTAGACGTAAGATAGGAGAGTCGTCTTGTACTCGAGAGGCTACTCATATTGATGGTCTTGCACCATGGGCCTTGAGACGTGATCTAGATGCTTCCCGTGTTAAGAGTTGTGTGACAGAGGTTGGATTAGGTGTTGTTCAGACTCAGGTTGCTTATTTGGAGTCGAAGACAAAGGTTGGCGAGAAAGAGCGAGAATTGCTTAGTTTGGATTTGAGTGATGTAGAACGTGGTTTGAATGAGGCTTTTAGGAGGTTATCGGTGTTGGAAAGTGGTGAGTATGCTGCTATGAAGAGAAAGGTGAATTCTATGGAGATTCAGTTGAGTGTAGCTCGTGCGATGCGTGAGAAAGCCGAAAAGGAGTTGAATATATCCGTGGGATGGAACAGTAGATTTTATGCTGACATGGTTGAAAGAGGAGTGATCTGTAAGCGCCCAGCTGAAGATGTGTCTAGTGATCGTCCGACGAAGATTCAGAAGACGATGGATGATGGACCATCTGGCGGTTCTCAGTAGACCAGTCTGTGTTTAGTAGTGACCTTTATATCTTTTGTGTTTGTAGCTTTGACTGAACCGACTTGTTAGTAATAGACTTGGCACGAATTTTAAGTGTATATAGTGTTAGAACTCTGATATGGATGTACTAAGACAATACTTTTGTTTCAGATCGAATGAAATATGTATCTTGTCTTGAATTCCATATTGCGCCTTATTTGTATCTTGATTATGAATTCAATCCATATTATATGAATCCTTTGTTGGATGAATGCTTAATACTTTGAAATTGTGAAATTATAGAACTATGCCGCCCAAGAAGGCTGTGACTGAGGATGATGTACGTAGGATTATTACGGAGCAAGTTACCGCATCTATGACTGAATTTATGGCAAATGCTAGAAATGAAGCTGGCGGTAGTGGAGCTGGCGGTAGTGGAGCTGGCGGTAGTGGAGCTGGCGGTAGTGGAGCTGGCGATAGTGGAGCTGGCGGTAGTGGAATTGGCGGTACTAATGTGAATGTGAATGCTAATAATGTGAATGCTAATGCTGGAGGAAATGTAGGAGGACTTGGAACGAATGCACCTGAAGTTGGTGGCTGTACTTATGTAACGTTCATGAAGTGTGAACCTCTACCTTTTAATGGAACTGAAGGTGCTGTAGGACTAAGCCAGTGGATCGAGAAGATTGAATCGGTGTTTAGGATTAGTAAGTGTAAGGAGGAAGATAAGGTGACTTTTGCTATGGCTACTCTTAAAGGTCGTGCGTTGACTTGGTGGAACGGGAGAATTGCTTTCATGGGTCTTGATGCTGCTAATGCTACTCCTTGGGCTGAAATCAAGAAGTGGATGACTTTGGAGTTTTGTCCTTGTAGTGTGATCATTAGGTTAGAACAAGAGTTGATTCATCTGAGAATGAAAGGTGTGGACATTGATAGTTACACGAATCGATTCCATGAGTTGGCCTTGCTATGTCCTCGATTGGTTGAACCCGAAGAGATCCGAATTGAGCAATATGTGAAAGGGTTGACCAGGAATATCCGGGGGGACGTAACATCATCTAAACCACTGACCATTGATGATGCTGTTCGAATGGCTTACCAACTCATTGGACAGATAATTCAGGATAAGGAAGATGAAGCCCGTGTAGGTGAGAAAAGAAAGGGAGACGGTGATCGTGTAGATAGAGGTGATAATAGGAAGAATTTCAATCGCCGTCAGAACAAGAGAAAGGGGAATGCAAATGCTCTTACCAACAATACACCGCCAACGATGATAGATGTCCTAAGTGTGGCAACAAGAGGCATCCTGGTGACTGCTGGAAGTGCCGAAATTGCGGAAAGCTTGGACACAAGGTTGAAAGGTGTAAGAAGGGAACCATTTGCTTCAACTGTAATGAAGAAGGTCATAGGAAATCGGAATGCCCCAAGTTGAAAGCGATTGTACCTGGAAGAAACCCCCAGGGTGGTATCTACCAACTTGGAACAATTGAGGTGAAGAAAGAGGATCCGAATGTCGTTACCGGTACGTTTTTACTCAACAATCATTATGCTGTTACTTTATTCGATTCGGGTGCCGATAGGAGCTTTGTATCCACTAAATTTAGTGCCCTTATTGATATTGAACCTGTTGAGATAAGTACCAGTTACGAGGTGGAATTGGCTGATGGTAAATTAGTGAAAACTAATAAGCTATTAGAAGGATGCTCTCTAAATCTCTTGAACCATTCCTTTCCGATTGATTTGATACAATTAGGTAGTTTTGATATTATTATTGGTATGGATTGGTTGTCGTTGAATAATGCTACTATTTTATGTGGAGAGAAGAAGGTTAAGATTCCTCTTAGGAATAGGACGTTAGTGATTGATGGTAGTCGAGGTGAATCCCGTTTGAAAATCGTTTCATGTATTAAAGTCCAAAAGTACATCAGGAACGGTTGTGAGTTATTCTTAGCTCAAGTGACCGGGAATGAGTCTAGGGAGAAACGATTGGAAGATGTACCTATTATTTGTGAATTTCCTGAGGTATTTCCTAAAGATTTACCCGGACTTCCATCGATAAGGCAAGTAGAGTTTCGAATCGATTTAATTCCTGGTGTTGCACCGGTGGCACGTGCGCCTTACCGATTAGCCCCTTCTGAATTAAAGGAGTTATCTGAGCAACTTAAGGAGTTGTCTGATAAAGGTTTTATTCGACCGAGCTCGTCGCCTTGGGGAGCTCCAGTCTTGTTCGTTAAGAAGAAGGATGGATCTTTTCGTATGTGCATTGATTATAGGGAACTGAATAAGTTGACAATTAAAAATCGATATCCTTTACCTAGGATTGATGATTTGTTTGATCAACTACAAGGATCTAGTGTGTATTCTAAGATAGATTTGCGGTCAGGATATCACCAACTTCGCGTCCGTGAAGAAGATATTCCTATAACTGCATTTAGAACTCGTTATGGACACTATGAATTTCAAGTAATGCCATTTGGGTTAACTAACGCACCTGCGGTTTTCATGGATTTAATGAATCGAGTGTGCAAGCCCTACTTGGATAAATTTGTGATTGTGTTTATTGACGATATTCTAATCTATTCTAAGAATGAAGATGAACATAGAGAACATTTGAGGATTGTTTTGAAGTTGTTGAAGGATGAAAGGTTGTATGCTAAGTTTTTGAAGTGTGATTTCTGGTTAGATTCTGTGCAATTTCTTGGTCATGTGATTAACAGAGATGGAATTCATGTTGATCCTGCAAAGGTTGAAGCTATTAAGAATTGGTCTGCACCGACAACGCCAACGGAAGTGCGACAGTTCTTAGGATTGGCTGGCTATTATAGGCGATTCATTAAAGAATTTTCATTGATAGCTAAACCCTTGACTAAGCTTACTCAGAAGAATAAACCTTTCGTTTGGGAAGTGATGAAGATGGAGCATTTCAGACATTGAAGAAAAAATTATGTAGTGCGCCAATCTTATCATTACCCGACGGGAGTGAAGATTTTGTAGTATATTGTGATGCATCTCTTAGAGGTTATGGAGCTGTTTTGATGCAAAGAGAGAAAGTGATAGCTTATGATTCTAGGCAATTAAGGAAGAATGAGGAGAATTATACTACTCATGATCTTGAGTTAGGAGTTGTGGTCTTTGCTCTTAGGTTGTGGAGACATTATCTGTATGGCACCAAGTGTACGGTATTCACCGATCACAAAAGCCTACAGTATATTCTCGACCAGAAGGAATTGAACATGAGGCAACGAAGATGGATAGAGTTGTTAAGTGATTATGATTGTGATATAAAATATCACCCAGGAAAAGCCAATGTTGTTGCTGATGCGTTGAGTAGGAAAGATAGAGAGCCTATCAGGGTGCGTTCTCTAGTCTTGACCGTGCACAATAATTTGCCTGAGCAAATTAGAAATGCGCAAATAGAAGCTTGTAAGAAGGAGAATTTTGTTAATGAAGGGTTCCGAGGAGAAGGAGATCCTTTAGAGGTTAGAGCTGATGGAGTGAAATGTTTAAGAGGTCGTATGTGGATACCTAAGTTTAGAGGCTTAAGAGATTTGGTTATGTTAGAATCCCATAAATCTAAGTATTTCATTCATCCGGGATCTGATAAGATGTACCATGATTTGAAGAAGTTGTACTGGTGGCCAAATATGAAAGCTGACATAGCTATGTATGTTCTTCAATGCTTGACTTGTGCTAGATTTAAAGCGGAACATCAAAAGCCATCAGGATTACTTCAACAGCCAAAGATTCCTGAATGGAAGTGGGAGCGAATTACGATGGACTTTATCACCAAGCTTCCTAGAACATCATCTGGAAACAATTCGATTTGGGTTATTGTCGATAGACTGACCAAATCAGCACACTTCATTCCGGTTAAGGAGCAGTTCTCACTGGAGAAGCTGACTCGAATATACCTTGATAATGTTGTATGCAAGCATGGAGTGCCTGTATCGATCATTTCAGATCGAGATCCTAGATTCGCATCGAATTTTTGGAAATCTCTCCAAAGATCTTTGGGAACGAATCTCGACATGAGCACTGCTTATCACCCCCAGACTGATGGGCAGAGTGAAAGGACGATACAAACACTGGAAGATATGTTGAGAGCTTGTGTGTTAGACTTTGGTAAGAATTGGGATAAACATTTGTCGTTAGCAGAGTTTTCGTATAACAATAGTTACCATTCTAGTATTAAGGTTGCACCGTTTGAAGCTTTGTATGGTAGGAAGTGTAGATCTCCTGTATGTTGGAGTGAAGTTGGGGATACCCAGCTCACGGGACCGGAATTGATCCGGGAGACTACGGAGATGATAGTTCAGATTAAGAAGAGGTTGTTGACTGCCCGTAGTAGATAGAAAAGTTACGCGGATGTGCGGCGGAAGCCAATGGAGTTTGAAGTGGGTGACCGAGTAATGTTGAAAGTATCGCCATGGAAAGGCGTTATAAGATTTGGAAAACGAGGAAAATTGAATCCCCGTTATATTGGACCCTTTAAGATTTTATCTAGAGTAGGTCCGGTGGCTTACAAACTAGAGTTACCCCCAGAACTTCATGGTGTTCACAACACATTCCATGTATCTAATCTGAAGAAATGTCTAGCAGTGAGTGATGAGAAAATTCCGTTAGGTAAGGTTCGAATAGATGGGAAGTTGCATTTTATCGAAGAGCCCGTAGAAGTTATGGATCGTGAGGTAAAGCAACTGAAACAAAGTCGGATACATATTGTCAAGATCCGATGGAATTCAAAGCATGGACCGGAGTATACTTGGGAACGAGAGGATGAAATGTGGAAGAAATATCCGCACCTCTTCGATTTCAATAAGAAACGGACATCCAAATGAAATGGATCACGAGGACGTTGATCCCTTTTAGGAGGAAAAGCTGTGACAAATCTAACATTTTCAGGTAGTGAAATATTTTCTCGTATAATATTTTGAAACTTATTTTGTGTTGGTTGACGAACTCACAATTTACGGATTTAAATTTGGGCTTACGTGCATAATTTGGCGTCTTTTACGACTAAACCGGAAACCTTAGGATTACGTATTTACGTTTTTGAACTCCGTTTTTGATGAGACAATTTTTATTGGATTCGTTTTGTGACGGTGATTCATAATTTATAAAAACGTTTTTCGTAAAACGACCCGAGGGCACGCAAATCGAGAAAACTAGAATCGAGAAATACCCGTAAACTAGTGAGATGGGACAAAACACTTTGTCCCACCCCACTAGCTTATATGGGACGGCAATGTTGACACCACCACACATAGGTGGCATCAAGTTAACAAGTTTTCACAAGTGTAAGCTTGTGCTTACACCTTAAGCCAACTCATTTACCACTAAACAAAAACTAGCAAGTAGTTTCATTCTTACCATTTCCTTCCATGCAATCCACTCTAAAACTCTCTCAATCTCTCCCTCCTTTCCGTCCCAAATAAAGCAACAAACATCCCATTTGATCTTTTCTAGCTACAAACCACATGTTTACTAGTCCTATTAAGGTGTTTCCTTGAAGCCTTGATCATTTGGTGGCCATATAAACAACTTTGGAGGTGATTTGCTTGTGTCCTAGGGCTGATTTTCCAACATATGATCTTGATATTTGATGGTCTTGGAGATACTTGTTGTGTTCATCAAGTTCTTGTCTTCCTAAAACAAGAAATCCACTTGGATTGGTAAAGAAGATCATCCTCTACATTTTTCTCTTATTATTTTGTAAAGAACAAATGTATTTTCTTTCATTTTGTATATGTATATGATGTATATATGATGATAAAAATGTTGTGTGGGGATCAAGTGTTGATAAACATGCTTAAAAATGATGATAACCATAAGAAATGAAGCTAAAATCATGACTAATTAGTTGGCTGTATAAAAACAGTAGATAACTAAATGATGAACTGATAAAATTGCATGGTTTGATCTATTTACAGTAAGTAGATGATGTTATACACATGTGAGAGTTGGCCATGCAATGGAATCAAAATAATGAGTGAGATATGATCAAAACAAGTTAGGTGGTACAATCTGAATAAGCAGTTTTGTAGGGACTGTTAAGGCAACTTAGACTCAAAATGGGCAGTAGCTATAACTAAGTTATATGTAGCACATATTATGAAGAAGTTGTCATCCAAAAATGAGCTTCTAAGTCATTGTAGAACTCTAGATATGATAAAAATGGTGAATATGAAGTTAAAAATCAGATTTTGGAAATAATGTTTATTATTATTATATAAGCACTCACTTTATAATGTATAAAATGTAAAATATAAACCCACTAGCTTATAGAACTTATTTATATAAATGTATAAAAGGTTAATTAAATGGGTAAATTATATAAATGGTGGTAAAAATAATATTTATAAATAATAAAAACTATAAACTTGATTTTTACGACTTTTTCGGCTATCGCCGTGAAATTAACGTTTTTCATCAAATAAAACTTGGACGACCAAACCCGTCTAATGTAAAGTTTATAAAAGTTATATACTGATGTATAAGTGATGAGATGGCATTTATACATGATCTCATCGTTCTTTTCGGGCTTTAAATGCATTAAAATGTCATAAAATACCATATATATGCTTGTGTTTGTTTACTTGTGTATTTTAGGTATGGATATCGTGAAAAAGACAAAAGATCACAAGATACAAGGAAAAAACGGACACGAGAAACGAAGCCGTACAAAGAACCGGGCCCTAATCATGGAATTTTCATCAAATACCCTTGAAAACTTGAAGACAAAACAAGATTGATCATCATCTATTGAAGAAATGACACTTAAAACCCTTGTATATTAATAATTACAAGTTTGGTCCCTTAAGTTTGTCAAAATTGCAAAAATGGCCCCTCATCTTTGAAGAACTTGTCACATTTGACCCTCAAATTATCAAATGTACAAGTAATATCCTTAATATTTGAAGATTGTACAAGATCAGTCCTTGGAATTTGAAGAATATACATTTTACATCCTTGGAAAAGCTTTTGGAAAAGTTTTGTGCCAGTTTTGACAACTTGGCAAAAGTTGATAAAGCTAAATCAAGCATTGTTGGGGTTTTATTACAAAGTGGAAGAAAAAAGATAACCTGGGGACCAAATGTGCCAGACAACCAAACCTCCACAACCAACCAAATCATGACACCTCACACTACCCACCCACCAACCCATACCCATTACCCAACCCATTTACCCAGTCCAAAAACCGTCCAACCCATGAACCAGTTTATTAAAAGTGGTCAACTGGTCAACATTTTTCCCACCCAAACAAGTTTTTAAAACTTTCTTTTCCCAAAATAGATTAATCACTCCCTAAACACCCCCTTAAACCCTAGCTAATCCCCAGGAAGAACATGGACTAAATCAAAGGGGTTTTAAGTGAAACTTTCCAGATGGCTAATTAGAGTCACTCTCATCCCATCCCACCTCCCAAAACGTCCATCACTTTCATCCCTAGACAACCCCATGTGTACCCTACCCCACAAAGAAGAAGAAAACAAATCCTCCAGTCCATCCAACGACTCAAAAGCTACTCCTTGTCCTCCAAGTTCAAATTAACGTCCAAGATGAAGAAATGCAGCTGTCAAGTCACATGGGTGCCTTTTTGACCCAAATCAGTCAACAAAGAAGAGGGCATTTTGGAGATTTCTCAAATTAGGGTTTACATCTTTGTATTATTTTATTATTAGCCTAGAATGTTCCAACTAGTCTATAAAAAGGGTGTGAGCATGTTCACAATCCCTTGTTCCAGTTTTTGCATAACCTCTTGTAATTCCTTTTTTAATTAGTAAAGTTTGGTATTTGTTAAAATCAATTGTAATTCCTTTTATTTAATTAAAAAGTTTGTGTGTTGAGTATTATGCAAGGCTGAGTTCCAATTTCAAAAAGTTTGAGTTTGATTTTTTTTTTTTAAAAAAAAAAAAGAGGTTGTCAAAAAGGTTTTAAAAAGTCTCTAATTCAGGAAATTGTGTTCTTGGAAGTGAAAGTGGAAGAGGACCAATGATTTGTGAGTTTTGAGAAGGTTTTAAAACGTGGTATTAAGTCTTGAAAAGATTTGTGAAGTTTTTAAGAAGGAAAATTTAAAACAGAATATATTGCATGCTTGTTCTTGTTTTGGTTTTCTTTGAATTTTCAGGTTAAGTGAATTGTTGATCTTAGTCAGCCCCAACCCGAGTTGGGAAGGAGGTGACAAGGCTGTCACTAGGGTCTTGGATGTAAGACCCTAAGGTAAAAGTTCTTTTACCTTTGTAACATTTAGAAAAATTGGTGGTTATGTGATTTGCATGATTGTTATGAAATTTGTGTTAAAGCTGGTTTGGATTATGTTTATATGATATGATATGCATGATAGATGTCTTGTGAATCAGTTTGGACAGGTTTTATACATATTTGATTTGAAAAAAGTTGAAAAAGAATTTTAAAGGGGTGTTTGGCATCAGGTTTTAGCAGGGTTTAATCCTTGTTGAGTGACTTTAAAAGGTGTTAGATAGTTTAAAATTGGTTAAGTTAGTTGTTAGATAGTTAGTAGATTAATTTGGAAGCAAGTTTGGAGTTGTTTGGTGAGCTTTAAAAGGATATAGGGTAGTAAAATCTGTGTATGCCACTATTGCTTGGTTTTTCATGATTCTGTGCTTGATCTTTTGATATCCTGTGAAGAATAGGTTGTTTTTAGGTTTGGAATTGCTTGAATATGATTTGGTGATTGTTTATGCCAAGTTTGGTGGTTTTAAATGCACTAGGGTGTTAGTTGTTAGCATATTTGCCCACTGGTTTAGCTGAAACACCTCAGAGAAGTTTATAGGCTGTGGTGTGCATCAGTTGTGCCTATTTGTGCATTTGTTTTGATTTGGAGTTGTGCTATTTGCTTATTTCCTGCTATTGTGACTTCTTGTGTTCCAAAGAACACAAGAGTGCCCCCTGTCCACAAATCATCAACCAAACAAGTCATCACCAAGCTCCTCTTGGTGAATTAAATCATTGGTGAAAGAAAAACACAAAAGTGCTAATCTGCTAGTGTTAAAGTCTCATACTGTCACGTTTTGAGTAGTAGTTGGAATTAATCAGGATAAAATAAGGGAAAAGGTTTGGATATTAAGCTTATTAGAGGTTAACTGTTGGTTTGAAAAAGTTTAAAAAGCAAAAAAAAATACTAGCTGCGCCGCAAGACCTACTAGTTGCGGCGCAACTAAAGGACCAACAGACCAAAGTTGCTTTCGTTTCACAAGCTGCGCCGCAAGACCCAACCTGTTGCGGCGCAACTGAAGGAGCCACAGTTCTAGGTGCTCTCGCAACACTAGTTGCGGCGCAAGATACCAGCGTTGCGGCGCAAAAACAAAGTGAAAAAAAGGGGTGCCAGGACTCGAACCCGTGACCACCCGTTCACCACACCAACACCTCAACCAACTGCGCCCTGGGGACTTTGACTAATCAGTTTGGTTTCAAACTTTACTTAACCCTTTTTCTTTTGTCTTATTTAAAATTAAGCCGTAGGGTTTAAGCTTATTTCTAGCTTATTTATAAGCTGTTTTTTGTTCCTTTTATTTTTCCTAGGTTTTTAATAGTACTTTTGATTTTTAAAAATTGGTTTTACATTTTTCCATTTATTAGTTTATTTTTTAGAATTTAATTATTAGACGTTTTTTATAAAATCCATAAAAAATACCAAAATAGTTTTTAATTTTTAGAAAAAATAGTTTTTAGGTTTTAATATATATTTTTGAGGTTTACATGTGAAAAAGTTTTCAAAAACTTTAATTTTTGATTTTATTTGATTTTAGGTTTTTTATTAAACTTTGAAAATTAATATAAAATTCATTAAGAGGTTTTAGAAACTTTAATTTACATTTTCTTTCTAGTTAGAATATTTAGGATTTTTGAGAATTTTTTAGAATTTATTTAGGAACTTTTAATTTTTTGGATTATTTTATATTATTTTATTCAATAAAATAAAAAGTTTTATTTTAATTTCTTTTTCATTTTTCCTAGATTCTATAGGATTAATTAGGACTTTTCCCATTTGTAGAATAATTTTTAGGCTTTTCAATTAATTTTTAGAATTAATTTAAGATTTAATAGATTTTAATAGTTTTTAGGAGTTTAAAAATAGTTTAAATTGGTTTTAAAATTTTTAAAAATAGTTTTTAGTTTAATTAAGTCATTTTTGAGGTTTACAAACTATAAAATCTTGTTTAGGGCTTTTTAATATTTAAAAGTGATTTTTAGGGCTTTAATTAGCATAAAAAGTCATTATTAAATTAATTAAAAGGTTTTGGCAAGTTTGAATTTTTTGTAAACCCTTAGAATATTATTTGGGAGTTTTTAGTAATTTTTAGGAATTTTTAGGTTTAAATTTTAAATTTTGTGTTTTTCACATTCTTCGTCGTAACTTTCTAGTAGTGTTTTGCCTTATTTTTCTAATTTTTTTTCGTCTTCGTCATTTTTTCTTCTTTTCCTCTCATTAATAATCAAAAACAAAATCAATCAATTCATTACACAACACACGTGCCTCCTCGAGAGAACGAACTCACTCTTAGGGTCATTCACACACGGTTTTCCTAAATCGTCGTGCTTACCCTATTTAGTTGCTTGTTTTTCCTAAAGCAAGTATCTAATTCTACATCTATCAAAATGGCGCCGCTGCCGGGGAGGCGTGTTGTGTTTTGATTGACCATTGTTGTTTTTATATATTAGCCATAAATATAATTGTATTAATAGCACTCTATTAATACGTATTATCGTTTTTCGGTTTTTGTGTGAATACTATTACTATATTGTATACGTAGAACAATAAATACACAAGTACTCCAAATACGTGAGCAATCACAACCTTGATTCGGGATTTCATCACTCGATCATTGTATTCGAATCTCAAACCAAAGAAAAAAGGCAAAAATAGATAAATACTTTCGTGAAGCTTGATTTTGATAATACAAACTATAAGGTGGGTATAAGGCGGTTGTATTTCACAACCTAAAGGAAAAGGCTCTTAAGTGCTTCGCGCCGCCTCGTTTCCTCCGCTTGCTTGTGCGTATTTGATTTTGAGAGTGAATCGAGGGTTTTGCCGCCCAAAGTATTATTACATATCATATATATTTTCTTGGTTTCTATTTGATTAAACCCTCTTGAACGATTTGGTGTTCCACCATCGTTCTAAAGTCATCGAAGGCGTTCACTCCACGTGATCGTTTTCATTCCTTGAGGCCTTTTTAATCAAGAGATTTGATTAAGTAAGGAGATTTGTGGACTCATTGTCTACTTAATACATTTCACCAATTTCCAAAAAAGTTAATACAATCAAAAACCACAAAAAAAATTGAAAAAACACAAAAAACCAAAAAGAATCTTCTTTGCTCGCCTTCTCGTTGTACGTGACGTTTATGCAAACTCGCTCTAAAGCTAGACGTGCTCGTAAACGAAGAAACAAATCGACTACTCCTTCTAGTGAGGAGACTCCAATTGAGGAACCTATTGTAGAACAAGAAGCTATCATGGCTAATCGTACTATGATGGAGTTGCTTCAAGCACCCACCGAGGGTTTTGGAGAGGCCATTGTGATTCCCGCCATCCTTGCGGAGAACTTTGAAATCAAAACGGGTTTAATGTCTATGTTGCAAGCAAACAAGTTTCGCGGTCATGAAAAAGACAACCCACATTATCACATTAGGCAATTTAATCGTCTCACCGCGACAAGCAAGTTTAAGGATGTACCACACGATGCCATTAAGATGATGTTGTTCCCTTACTCGTTAGATGGACCCGCCAAGATTTGGCTTGAGAAAGAACCGCCAAATTCGATTTTGACATGGGCCGATCTCGTGTCTAAATTTGTGAATCAATTTTTTCCACCATCTAAGACAACACATTTGAAAAACGAGATTTCACGTTTTACACAAAGACCAAATGAAAGTTTTTCAATGGCTTGGGAGAGATTTAAAGAAATGTTACATGAATGTCCACACCATGATTTTTCCGAATTGCATCAAATTGACACTTTTTATAATGGGCTTAATGAACATGAACGAGATTATTTAAATGCCGCCGCGGGTGGTAATTTTTTGTGCAAAACGACCAATGAGGCTTTGAAAATCATAGAAAATAGGTCTAAGGTCTATAGCCCTCGTAACACACCGAGTGTTGCCAATTTGGGCTCGTCATCATCTCGTTCCATTAATGCCTTGCAAGATGAAGCAAATGAGGAGAATCGTTTTTTCGATAGGTTTTCGACTCTTATGTCTCATTGGAAGGCTCAAGAAGCTTCCAACACCGCTTCGGTTAAAGCGGTTTCTAAAAGTTGTTTGTCGTGTGGGGGAGCTCATGATTTATCCGAGTGCATTACCGCGGATGGTAACACTTCGAATGCTTTTGTAGCCACGGGAACTTATAACCAAATAGGTCAAGGTTCACGTTCAAATCAAGCTCAACCCAATCAAAATGCTAATAATTATCGCAACAACAACAATCAAGGTGGAAATTACCAAGGAAATCAAAGGAACTATAACAAAGGTAATTACCAAAGTGGAAATGGGCAAATTTCAAACCAAAACCAAAACCGTGATTTTCAAACTAATGCCCAAGGTTTTCAAAACGATCACACCAAAAATCTTCAAGGAGAATTTTTGAATTATGCTAAGGCTAATGATGCTAAGTTTGACAACATGCAACGTGAAATGGTTAGCTTAAGGTCCGAATTGAAAAATGAGCTCAAAAACGAACTTGCTAATGAACTTAAAACTCATGCTAATAAAATGGAAGGAAATGTCACACGACTCCAACAAAATCAACAAAAAATGGAGCAAGGACAACATGAGATTAAGCAAGAGTTGTTGAAAGCGGATGCTAGGCAATCTAAGTTTGAAGATCGAATGGCTAAAATGTTTGAAGCTATCATGTGTAAGCCCTCTTCTTCGGGTGGTCTTCCTAGTGATACCATCGTGAACCCGAAAGGAGAATTGAAGGTTATTACCACTCGTAGTGGTAAAACTTTCAAGGAACCCATTACTCGTCCAAGTACTTCTATGGAGAAGGAAAAAGAGAAAGAACCCGAGGTCGTGGTTGAAAAGGAGCACGTTACAAGCCCACGAAGTACCGCTCAAACCACACCTACGGTTGAACCAATACCCATAATGGAACCCGAGATTCCAAGGCCGATGCCTATGCCTAATTTGCCCCAACCCACACCACCTTTACCCTACCCATCAAGACGAGACAAGGAAAAGGCACAAGAACGAAATAATTATCAATTTGAACTCTTTATGAAAATGTTTCGTGACTTGCATTTTAATATAAGTTTTGCCGACGCCTTAGTCATGATGCCTCGATTTGCCGCAAACTTCAAAAGTATGTTGAATAACAAAGAAAAATTGCAAAAATCGTCTAGTTGTTCATCGGTTTTTCTAAGCCGCATACCTCAAAAAGTCGGTGATCCTGGAAAGTTTTTAATCCCATGTGCTATCCAAGACATGGAAGAATGCTACGCCTTGGCCGATCTTGGTGCTAGTATTAATTTGATGCCTCTCGAGATTTTTAAGTCGCTCAATCTTCCAAATCTCACTCCTTCAAGAATGTCAATCGAAATGGCCGATCATTCTACGATTCTAGCTTGTGGAGTTGCCGAGGACGTCTTTGTGAAAGTTGGGAAATTCTATTATCCCGTGGACTTCATAGTTGTTGATATTCCCATCGATCCTAAAGTTCCGTTAATTTTAGGTCGATCTTTTTTGGATACCTCGAGAGCACTTATCGATGTGCATGCAAGAAAAATCACTCTTCGTTTCAATGAGGAAGAACTCGTCATTAATGCAACCCAAAACTCCACTCTTTCTCATGTTTATTCGATCACATCTTTGTACAATGTCAATCCCATCAAAAACATGTGTCAAAAGATTTCAAATAGAGTTTTAGGAGTTGATAAAAATGAAGTTCCGTCCCCTCCGCCGATGGAGGTTAAGAGTGTTAAGCCTATGATTCCAATCTCGAGTGATTCTTCGGATGATGAATACGTTGATCCCGATGGGGAGGTTTTCTTTGTTGACAAAAGATTTGAAAACTTGCCACCACCTAAACCAAAACGCTTTCAAAATGTGAGAATTTTTAGTGTAACTAACATTGTTTTAGATACACCAAATATTTTTGACATAATCAAATCGGGTTTTCACAAGGAGAGTATTAAAGATGAAAAAGGAAAAGATTTTGAATCTAATTTGAAAGATTTTTCTAAAATCCTAACTCCGTCATCACCGCGTGTCTTGAGTACTACAAGCTCGTCTTCTCCTTTTGACGATGCTTTGTGTGGACCTAGTGTGGGGGAAGCCCCTTATGTTCCCCCCCCCTTTCTCCACCGAGGACGAGATATTTGATCCTGGAATTGCTTATATAGGGAAATCTCGGTCTTCCACCGATGCAATAAATGGAAAATCTTTTCATTTGATTGGTGCGAGTCTACCTCGAGTAGCTCATGTTTTTAGAGACTTACCCATTGTCCCACCCTTCTATTTCTTCTTATCTATTTTCTTGAAACTCTTTGAGTTTGTGTTGACACACGACAAAGTGGCGTTGATTTGTTTTTCCAAAGAAAACGAGAACGCCATCTTTGATCCCGGTATTTTGCATCATCAAAGGACTTAGTCCTTAATACCGGTTGCTTTTGGGCCTTGTTTATCATGTAAGCCCCACCAAAAATTGACCATACCATGATTATCCCTAAATGATCACATTTATGGGGATTCGAGTCGAGCTTTTGACTCGATTATCAAAAACAAGGTGCCTCGTGGGGGAGACCCATGCTTATCCATGTACATATTATTGCTTTCTAATTAGTTTAATGTGAGGGGATTTGTGCCCTTCCAACCTTTGTTCCGTGGTTGTTTGTGAATTGTGTCTTTTAGATCATCATCTTCACGATTGGAGCCTCTCGTGTTCGTTTTATGAGAGCACTCGATCGTTTGCTTTGGAGGCCTTTCCCAATATCCATCATGATATATCCTTTTATGTTCTAACCTTAGGTTTTTAGCACACTTCATAAACGGCTTTAAACCTATTGGTTACACCCTTTCCATGCTAGATTAGGCATTCGACTACGTCTCTAGTATGGGGGTGTTTGCACCCCTAGACTCGAAACATTGAGGACAATGTTTAACTTTAGTATGGGGGGGTGAATAGATACTTGCCTTGCCAAACCTTCACGCTTTTCAAAGTTTATCGTTTTGTTATCGTTTTCTTGCAAAATAAGGCTAAAAATGGCCAAATTTTAAAATTTTTCTCATGTTTCATAAGTGTTTGAAGACACGAATGTAGATTTTCCGATGGCGAGAATAAGAGTAATTTTTGACTCGACCGTGCGTGTTGAGCACTTAGCTTCGATTCCTTAACTTTTTAGGCTAAGTCTCTTAAATGAGGACGAGAAATGATAGAGTTAATTATAAGTTACTATGCTAAACGTAGAGTACTCGTATTCTTTCAAAAACTCATGTGTTCTCGTTGTTTGCTTATTCTCCCTTCGCATGTAAATATTTTTTGCTTAATAAATATTGATTTAGCGGTTTAGTTTTGATTGTTGGGTTTCTAGTCTTTTCTAGTAGCTTCCGTGTAATTAAATTGGGAAGACATTAAGGTATCGCCAGCGTCACGGTTTTGAAGTATTGGCAACCCGAATAATCGAAAGCTTCACCTAATAATAAGATTTCAAGTGCTCACCTAAATCTCGCAAACAATTTGAAGCCCCACAAGGCCTAAAATCTATGCAAAATTGAAAGTGAATCAAGCCTTAATCTTCGAAGCTTTAAAGATCCAAAATTCGCTTTAGCGTGAGGATATACGTCTTTGGCTAATAAAACCACCGATGAGGCGGATAATAAAAGGCAAGGCAAGACCGAAGTCATAATAAAAGCTTCATGGCGAAGTTGAATAAAAGATGGAGGTAAACCAAAGATAATAAGGCCCTTCCGTTAGGGGGCGTATAAAAGTCTTGGTAATAAGTCTCATGTTCAAAACCGTTATAAAACCGTGTTTATCGATTCTTCTTGTCGACTTAATTTTTTAACATCGTTGTCTATTAGGAGGGGTTATTGATTTGATGGTCTTAGTTACACCGTTAGGACTCTATTTTTAGACCTAAATCTCTATTATCGCATAAGTCAATGATGTATCCTCGTGATCATTAAGACAAAATAAAATATAAGAGATACAACTTAGGAATAATGGGAGAATAAGTACGTGATTAGGGCATATGAGTAGTGTTAGCATTACTAACTTATAATGACAATGATCTCGTTACACGCTTGGCATGGAATTAAAGTGAAAATCGAGGACGATGAAATTATTTCTAACGAAGCATTCACGTGTTCTTATTCTATGAACCTAAACGTCCCATTTTGCGATGAAAATCATACATTATGTCTAAAACGCAAGTAGTAGTAATAGTGTAATATAGCTAGTTATCATTTCAATAAAAGTCATAAAATTAAATTTTGGAGATGCTTTGATACTTTATTCTTAGCATTGCGTGAGGGCACGGCAATGGTTTAGTATGGGGGAGTGATGAGATGGCTTTTATACATGATCTCATCATCGAAAACGGCCTTAAAATGCATAAAATATCATAAAATACGCCAAATATATGCTCGTGTTTGTTACTTGTGTATTTTTAGGTACGGATATTGAGGAATTGGCAAAAGGACACAAGAATCAATCAAAAACGAACACGGGAAATGAAGTCGCACAAAGAACCGGGCCCAAGTTTGGATTTTGCAAAAAGACCCTTGAAGAATTGAAGATTGGCAAAAATGGCCCCTCATCTTTGAAGAACTTGTCACATTTGACCCTCAAATTATCAAATGTACAAGTAATATCCTTAATATTTGAAGATTGTACAAGATCAGTCCTTGGAATTTGAAGAATATACATTTTACATCCTTGGAAAAGCTTTTGGAAAAGTTTTGTGCCAGTTTTGACAACTTGGCAAAAGTTGATAAAGCTAAATCAAGCACTGTTGGGGTTTTATTACAAAGTGGAAGAAAAAAGATAACCTGGGGACCAAATGTGCCAGACAACCAAACCTCCACAACCAACCAAATCATGACACCTCACACTACCCACCCACCAACCCATACCCATTACCCAACCCATTTACCCAGTCCAAAAACCGTCCAACCCATGAACCAGTTTATTAAAAGTGGTCAACTGGTCAACATTTTTCCCACCCAAACAAGTTTTTAAAACTTTCTTTTCCTAAAATAGATTAATCACTCCCTAAACACCCCCTTAAACCCTAGCTAATCCCCAGGAAGAACATGGACTAAATCAAAGGGGTTTTAAGTGAAACTTTCCAGATGGCTAATTAGAGTCACTCTCATCCCATCCCACCTCCCAAAACGTCCATCACTTTCATCCCTAGACAACCCCATGTGTACCCTACCCCACAAAGAAGAAGAAAACAAATCCTCCAGTCCATCCAACGACTCAAAAGCTACTCCTTGTCCTCCAAGTTCAAATTAACGTCCAAGATGAAGAAATGCAGCTGTCAAGTCACATGGGTGCCTTTTTGACCCAAATCAGTCAACAAAGAAGAGGGCATTTTGGAGATTTCTCAAATTAGGGTTTACATCTTTGTATTATTTTATTATTAGCCTAGAATGTTCCAACTAGTCTATAAAAAGGGTGTGAGCATGTTCACAATCCCTTGTTCCAGTTTTTGCATAACCTCTTGTAATTCCTTTTTTAATTAGTAAAGTTTGGTATTTGTTAAAATCAATTGTAATTCCTTTTATTTAATTAAAAAGTTTGTGTGTTGAGTATTATGCAAGGCTGAGTTCCAATTTCAAAAAGTTTGAGTTTGATTTTTTTTTTAAAAAAAAAAAAAGAGGTTGTCAAAAAGGTTTTAAAAAGTCTCTAATTCAGGAAATTGTGTTCTTGGAAGTGAAAGTGGAAGAGGACCAATGATTTGTGAGTTTTGAGAAGGTTTTAAAACGTGGTATTAAGTCTTGAAAAGATTTGTGAAGTTTTTAAGAAGGAAAATTTAAAACAGAATATATTGCATGCTTGTTCTTGTTTTGGTTTTCTTTGAATTTTCAGGTTAAGTGAATTGTTGATCTTAGTCAGCCCCAACCCGAGTTGGGAAGGAGGTGACAAGGCTGTCACTAGGGTCTTGGATGTAAGACCCTAAGGTAAAAGTTCTTTTACCTTTGTAACATTTAGAAAAATTGGTGGTTATGTGATTTGCATGATTGTTATGAAATTTGTGTTAAAGCTGGTTTGGATTATGTTTATATGATATGATATGCATGATAGATGTCTTGTGAATCAGTTTGGACAGGTTTTATACATATTTGATTTGAAAAAAGTTGAAAAAGAATTTTAAAGGGGTGTTTGGCATCAGGTTTTAGCAGGGTTTAATCCTTGTTGAGTGACTTTAAAAGGTGTTAGATAGTTTAAAATTGGTTAAGTTAGTTGTTAGATAGTTAGTAGATTAATTTGGAAGCAAGTTTGGAGTTGTTTGGTGAGCTTTAAAAGGATATAGGGTAGTAAAATCTGTGTATGCCACTATTGCTTGGTTTTTCATGATTCTGTGCTTGATCTTTTGATATCCTGTGAAGAATAGGTTGTTTTTAGGTTTGGAATTGCTTGAATATGATTTGGTGATTGTTTATGCCAAGTTTGGTGGTTTTAAATGCACTAGGGTGTTAGTTGTTAGCATATTTGCCCACTGGTTTAGCTGAAACACCTCAGAGAAGTTTATAGGCTGTGGTGTGCATCAGTTGTGCCTATTTGTGCATTTGTTTTGATTTGGAGTTGTGCTATTTGCTTATTTCCTGCTATTGTGACTTCTTGTGTTCCAAAGAACACAAGAGTGCCCCCTGTCCACAAATCATCAACCAAACAAGTCATCACCAAGCTCCTCTTGGTGAATTAAATCATTGGTGAAAGAAAAACACAAAAGTGCTAATCTGCTAGTGTTAAAGTCTCATACTGTCACGTTTTGAGTAGTAGTTGGAATTAATCAGGATAAAATAAGGGAAAAGGTTTGGATATTAAGCTTATTAGAGGTTAACTGTTGGTTTGAAAAAGTTTAAAAAGCAAAAAAAAATACTAGCTGCGCCGCAAGACCTACTAGTTGCGGCGCAACTAAAGGACCAACAGACCAAAGTTGCTTTCGTTTCACAAGCTGCGCCGCAAGACCCAACCTGTTGCGGCGCAACTGAAGGAGCCACAGTTCTAGGTGCTCTCGCAACACTAGTTGCGGCGCAAGATACCAGCGTTGCGGTGCAAAAACAAAGTGAAAAAAAGGGGTGCCAGGACTCGAACCCGTGACCACCCGTTCACCACACCAACACCTCAACCAACTGCGCCCTGGGGACTTTGACTAATCAGTTTGGTTTCAAACTTTACTTAACCCTTTTTCTTTTGTCTTATTTAAAATTAAGCCGTAGGGTTTAAGCTTATTTCTAGCTTATTTATAAGCTGTTTTTTGTTCCTTTTATTTTTCCTAGGTTTTTAATAGTACTTTTGATTTTTAAAAATTGGTTTTACATTTTTCCATTTATTAGTTTATTTTTTAGAATTTAATTATTAGACGTTTTTTATAAAATCCATAAAAAATACCAAAATAGTTTTTAATTTTTAGAAAAAATAGTTTTTAGGTTTTAATATATATTTTTGAGGTTTACATGTGAAAAAGTTTTCAAAAACTTTAATTTTTGATTTTATTTGATTTTAGGTTTTTTATTAAACTTTGAAAATTAATATAAAATTCATTAAGAGGTTTTAGAAACTTTAATTTACATTTTCTTTCTAGTTAGAATATTTAGGATTTTTGAGAATTTTTTAGAATTTATTTAGGAACTTTTAATTTTTTGGATTATTTTATATTATTTTATTCAATAAAATAAAAAGTTCTATTTTAATTTCTTTTTCATTTTTCCTAGATTCTATAGGATTAATTAGGACTTTTCCCATTTGTAGAATAATTTTTAGGCTTTTCAATTAATTTTTAGAATTAATTTAAGATTTAATAGATTTTAATAGTTTTTAGGAGTTTAAAAATAGTTTAAATTGGTTTTAAAATTTTTAAAAATAGTTTTTAGTTTAATTAAGTCATTTTTGAGGTTTACAAACTATAAAATCTTGTTTAGGGCTTTTTAATATTTAAAAGTGATTTTTAGGGCTTTAATTAGCATAAAAAGTCATTATTAAATTAATTAAAAGGTTTTGGCAAGTTTGAATTTTTTGTAAACCCTTAGAATATTATTTGGGAGTTTTTAGTAATTTTTAGGAATTTTTAGGTTTAAATTTTAAATTTTGTGTTTTTCACATTCTTCGTCGTAACTTTCTAGTAGTGTTTTGCCTTATTTTTCTAATTTTTTTTCGTCTTCGTCATTTTTTCTTCTTTTCCTCTCATTAATAATCAAAAACAAAATCAATCAATTCATTACACAACACACGTGCCTCCTCGAGAGAACGAACTCACTCTTAGGGTCATTCACACACGGTTTTCCTAAATCGTCGTGCTTACCCTATTTAGTTGCTTGTTTTTCCTAAAGCAAGTATCTAATTCTACATCTATCAATAAGTAACTAAGACAAGTAAAAACCGATAAAACCCGAACTATAAGAATTACGGACATTTACGAGCTAACTAAACCTATTGGACTAATAATTAGACTTAAAAAGATAAAAACTTGTAAAAAGAATTATTTGGGCTTAACCCATTTGGGCCCAACATGAAAAATATATATACTGATCATATAGATATAAAATGGGTAAAAACAAGTAAAAGAACTTATAAAAGAATTAATGGACTTAAAATAGGTAAAATCGATAAAACTAGTGAACTAGTAAGACGTTATCAAGACGTAAACGCTAAAATGAGTAAACAAGGATTTATAAACCCACTTGATCATCATCATATGTACAAAAATCATATATATGTATATTGTTATTTTGATAAAAGTCATTGGACCGAGTCTAAGACCGATTATTATTTATATAGGTTTCTGTGACCGAAGCACGCCCGTAGCCGATAATCCGCCTTTCATTAACAACATGAGTTCATAGCCTCGCACTCTTTTAAATGTTTTTATAAAATGATTTGTAAACCCGCGAGGGAGATAACATGCTAGATTTTTATAAAAATAGAACACAAGTAGTCCCGATTGTATGTTAAATGATATGGACCCGAATGATGCTATGACCCTATATTCGAGACTAAAAGGATTATTAGTAGTTAGGTTATGTCACTTAAAGTCCCATTAGCATGAATTGTGAACTACCGGGATTTGGTAGACGCTTATGCATTTGATAGTACTATTTGGGGACGATCACCCCAGTTCGCGCCTTGACGGTTGATCCCCGTCGTACCACATTGATTGGTAAGCCAATTTATGTATGAGAAGATTCCATTGCGTGATTTTTGTGACGACACGCTAACTTAGATGGGCAAATTGTTTGTCGGGTTCGCGGCCCGCTGTTTTCACAGTAAGGTAACAATGTCATGCGGCTAATAATAATCCTACAACCTATACAATATACAACGTATGCTATAAGACATAAATAATAAACGATAACGACGCTATTACGATGAATATATTACCTATCATGGTAATATAGAGACTACGATCTCATGGACGGTTTCAGATGAATGCTTGATTTATATATTGCCTGACTAGCAATATGTGGACTTACTTCCGATATTATACTTGTGTTCTGATTTTAAATGAATGTAAATGATTGTTTTTATATAACGGTTTTCATTAAACTCTATGAATTCACTCGGCATTCGCTGATATGATTTTTGCATGTTTTCTATCTCAGGTGCTTGAAGGTAATCCGGATGGAGATCGACTCTGATGGCCCACACTTAATATTAAAAATGTTCATTCGATCTGTGTTTTGTAAACTTAATGACCTGTATAATTTGGGACCTGTTGTACACTTTGAAACTTTTTATCGAATGAATGTTTGTTAAACTTTGTACAACTATTTTTATGTGTTGTCTATGATTGGAGTTATTGTGCTATCCCGTAACACTCTGAAAGACCCTTCCGCTGTACCGATACGAAAAATGAGAGTGTTACAGGTGCTTTCCAAAGACTTTAAGTTGCCGGATGACTCCCAAGTTCTGCTCAAAATCCTAAGAAGACATAACCTCTACAGTATCAATCTGAATGAAGTTAATCCTACTGGTCAACTAGCTTGTTTGGTTGCCAAAGCAACAGAAGATGAAGCCACCAAATGGCATAGGAGGATGGGGCATGTAAACTTCAAGACTATTCACAAGCTGGCGAATATGAATTTGGTCTCGGGTTCACCTCCCAAAACATTCAGGAATGACATAAATTACATTGCTTGCAGCAAAGGCAAACAACACAAAGTATCCTTCAAAGCCATTATTGCTCTCAGCTTAATCACTTCATATGGATTTGTTTGGTCCTACCTCCATTAGGAGCATTGATCACAAACATTATTGTCTTGTAGTAACTGATGGGTATAGCAGGTTCTCATGGGTGTTCTTTCTGGCTGCTAAAAGTGAGACATACTCCATTCTCAAAGACTTCATTACTCTTATTGAGAATCAGTTGTCTAAGAAGGTGAAAGGTATTCGCTGTGACAATGGTACTGAGTTCAAGAATGTATACCTCATAGCGCTTTGCAATTCCAAAGGTATTCAAAGAGATTATAGTGCTGCAAGGACTCCTCAACAGAATGGTGTTGTAGAAAGGAAAAATAGGACCCTGATTGAAGCTGCAAGAACCATGCTTGCTGATTCCAAGCTTCCGACTATGTTTTGGACAGAAGCTGTCAACACTGCGTGTTATGTACTAAATAGGGTCTCCATTACAAATCCTCACAATAAGACTCCCTATGAGCTACTAACAGCTAAAGTCCCTAGCATTACACATTTGAAGCCATTTGGTTGTCCTGTTACCATTCTTAACACTAGTGACTATTTGGGGAAATTTGATGGCAAGGCGGATGAAGGCTTCATTGTGGGATACTCAGCTCACTCTAGGGCCTGCAAGGTCTACAATCTACATGCCAAGCGTTTCATTGAAACTATCAACCTAAGGTACTTTGAGAAAAAGACTAACATCCAACGCAAAGGACCTGAATGGTATTTTGATCTTGATTATCTTAGTGACTCATTGGGATATTTTCGTTTCAAAACTCACCAACATGCAGGTCCACAAGTGTTTGCGTCTTCTAGTGCAGGTGCTACATCTAGCCTTTCGGACACAGATGAGGATGATGACATCTTTGTTGTCCCATCCTATTCCACTTCCGTCCCTCCTGATACTTCTCCTATTCCTGCTGGTGCTACTTCACTGGGTATCACTGACTCACAACAAGATCTTGATGCACTGCTTAAGCAACAACAAGATGCTACTACTGCAGCTAACCAAGGAAGCTTTTAGTTTCCTTTGAATATTCCTTTTGTACCAGCATCTCCTAGTGAACCAAGTGTCACTCCTGATGCCACTTCCTCTCCTATTGGAAGTCCACTTAATGATCCAACTTCTACACCTAGGTTCTCTGGTCCTACTGACCTCGGAAACTATGCTAAGAAGTCTACTGCTAAGCTGGATGATATCCATAAGCAACCAATTACAGGAATCTTTGACTCTGCTTCATACGAAGATGGCATTGTTGGGGATCTGAATAACTTGGCACCAGAAGTTGAGGTGGCTCCTACTCCTATTCAGCAGATCCATAAAGTGCATCCTACAACTCAAATCATAGGAGATCCTGGTTCTACTGTCAAGACTTGCAACATGCATAAGAAAACATCAACTGGTCATCATGCTCTTGTGAGCTACATTGAAGATGAAAAACGCAATAATCATACAGGTTTTCTTCACTGTTTGTTTACTTGTTTTCTGCCACAGGTGGAACCTAGGTCTATCTCACATGCTCTTGAGGATCAAAGTTGGGTAGAAGCTATGCAGGAGGAGATGCAGCAATTCTTGTTTAAGAATGTTTGGATTCTAGTTGACTTATCAGAAGGCAAGACAACAGTTGGTACCAAATGGATTCTGAAAAACAAGAAAGATGCTCGGGGTATTGTCGTGAGGAATAAAGCAAGACTAGTAGCACAAGGACACACTCAGCGGGAAGGCATTGATCATGATGAAGTATTTGCTCCTATTGCACGCATTGAGGCAATTCGTCTATTTTTGGCCTTTGCTTCTTATATTGGCTTCACTATTTTTCAGATGGATGTCAAGAGTGCCTTTCTATATGGCAAGATTGACGAGGAAGTGTATGTCACTCAACATAAGGTCTTTGTGGATCCACTTCATCCTAAGAAGGTCTACAAGGTTGTCAAAGCTCTTTATGGTCTTCATCAGGCTCCTAGGGCCTGGTATGAGCGATTATCTACCTTCTTGTTGAAGCATGGTTACAGACGAGGCACTATTGACAAAACATTGTTCCTTAAAAGGAGCGCCAAAGACATCATCCTGGTTCAGGTGTATGTGGATGATATCATCTTCGGTTCTACAAGGAAGGAATGATGTGATGAGTTTGAACATTTGATGAAGGGTGAATTTCAAATGAGTGACATGGGCGAACTGACATTTTTTTCCTTGGTCTCCAAGTTTAACAACATCAGGATGGCATCTTCATTAGTCAAGATAAATATGTTCGTGACATTACTCAGAAATTTGATGTGGAACCTCTTCGCCCAACAACCACACCCTATGAGGTGACTAAAGTCAAACTCAAGAATGAGTCTGATCCTCCTGTTAATGTGCATTTATACAGGTCAATGATTGGCTCACTTATGTATTTGACTGCTTCTCGCCCCCGACATTATGTTTGTTGTTAGTGCTTGTTCCAGACATCAGGTAACACTTAATGTGTCAAATTTGAATGCTGTCAAGAAAATATTCAAGTATATCAAGGCACAACCTAAATTAGGCTTATGGTATCCAAGGGACTCACCATTTGTTCTTAAAGCCTACAGTGACAGTGATTATGCAGGTGCAAATAATGATAGGAAGTCCACTACTGGTGGTTGTCAATTTTTGGGCCGAAGACTTATCTCATGGCAATGTAAGAAACAGACTATAGTAGCTACTTCCTAAACAGAAGCTGAATATGTAGTTGCTGCTAGTTGTTGTGGACAAGTCTTGTGGATACAAAATTAAATGTTAGACTATGGGTTTAACTTTATAAACACCAAAATATTCATTGACAATCAAAGCACTATCTGCATAGTGAATAATCCTGTATTTCATCAACGCACAAAGCATATAGAGATTCGGCACCATTTTATACGTGATGCTAATGAAAAGAAGCTGATACAGGTTCTCAAGGTACATACGGATGATAATGTTGCTGACTTGCTGACTAAAGTGTTTGATGGTCCCCGGTTTAACCACTTGGTGGTTCACATTGGTATGGTCAATCCTTGAGGTCTAGGATTGAGGGAAGGCAAAGCCTAAGGGGAGGCTTGTTGTACATATACACTAGTACATTCTTTCATCTGGTAGCTACTAACAACATTTTTGATGGGTATTTGCGGTGTGGGCACCTTCTAGTGGAAAATATTGGTTCCTCCTAGTGGCATTCTTCTTCTTCTAGTGGGTTAAAATTCCTATTCTTCACTTATGTTTGGCTTCTAGTATTGCTTTGGGTCACTGTTCATTCTGTTGACTTTTGTTGACCAATCGTTGCTCCTAGTGTTGACCTCTATGCGTTTTGACTTTCAGTCAACGTAAGTTACTTCTGGTGCACATATTTTGTTTATCTTTGGTAACTGAATTTTGCTAATAATGATTTAGAGGGCAAGTGGTTACTCAGTATTTATGACTTCATTTGGAAAGGTCAACCCCCATAATTAGGGGTCACTAAACAGTTTTTGTGACCATTATTTATGGTCAAAAGGCTCATTTGACTCAATCATCTAAACATAAACACACAAACATCCGCTCCTACCATTACCATCCTCAATCAATCAACTTCCAATACTCCAATCATCATCAATGGCATCACTTCACTACAAATCCGATCACAACAAGGTTGCTTATCTTGGAGATGGTCCTATAAGAGAGGAGTTTCTTGATATCCTGGAATACATTGAAGCTTTGAATCTCATGTATGCCCTCACTATTTGCCCTATTGTATATGACTTTGTCATTCGACAATTCTGGGGTACTGCCAACACCCACGAGGTGTTGGGTCGCCCATTGGAGATCCATGCTACCATTGATGGTCGCTTCTTTGTGGTGACTGAAGCATATATCCGTTTTGCCTTTCATCTCCAAGATGAAGGTGGCATTATTTCCCTTCCCAATCAGGATGTGTTGGATGAAATGGAGGCCATTGGTTATAATCATGAGGGGAAGTTTAACTTTCAGAAAAATAGGTTTACCCCTCAATAGAGGCTGCTTATTGACTTCTTGATACAGTGCTTAAGTCCCAAGGTTGGGAGTTGGGATGCATTTCTCATCTCTCTTGCTACTGGTTTGGTATGTATTGCTCAGGGTCAACCATTTAACTTTTCTCATTATCTATTTGATGGTATGCTTAGTAATCTCAGTGCTACTGGTTCTAGGAAGAAGTTTCTCATGTATCCCCGGTTGTTGCAACAGATACTTGTGTGTATCCCTAGGAATAGGACAGAACATCACCCTTCTAGGCTTACCCCTAAAGTTTATATGAATATGACCATTGGACATGTTGGACATCACATGGCCCTCACTGCTGCTATGCTGGGCCTGGCCCAAAGGGATCCCAATGTGGTTCCTCCGGCTGATCAAGCCAAGGAGGAACCTCAATTGGTGGATGATCCTATGGAAGAGGAGATACCTGGTGCTGGTGTGCCACATGTGGAGGTAGAGGAGCCGGCTAGCGAGGTTATGGTAGACATGCCAGCTACCTCAAAGTCCCCCTCTTCTTCTCGCCCACATGTGTCCCCATTAAAGGTGATTATCCATATAAACATGATATGAATAAATAATAAACGCAGCGGAAATATCACCTATTAACGGATCCATAGAGTCATATGAGTAATCAATAAAAAGGGTGATAAAAGTATACCTTTGTAGCGTGATACGGTAGGATCGAACGGAGACCATCAACAACACATGATCTAACCAAGAAACCCAAATGACCAAAGTAGATCACCTCTATGTAGAAACACACTACACGTCATCGTATACCAAATCGATGCTAGTCGCAATTCCCGTAACTCTTTGTTAAGACTTTAACTACAATATTGTTAAAGCTTAATCAAATGACAAAACAAATCACCACTTTGATATATGTTTGCCGTCCACTTCCTTAAGCAAATATAGATCTATGTATATCTTTGTTGTAATGCCATTTCACATAAATAACCAAAATGGAAAACGTTTGTTTTAGTTGTTATGAAATTGATTATATTATAATCATACCTTAATTAAATGGTATGTTACAAATCATAACAATCTTCCTTTTAACAAATACATAAACATTTTTTTTTATTCCTTTTGATCATTTATGATATGTTACTAGACAACAATAATTAGCTTACTTATTTGTTGTGTCTAACACAATATACCAAGTACTAGCTTAGTAATTAGAAGCCCGTCATTGATCTCGAGTTACGTAGGTTATATATATACCGTAAATAAAATATATATGATATGTTAAGTGGTACCTCTGTGTATATGTGTGTGACCCCATAGGCTCACATGTGTCTAGCCGTATAATTATTTATTATGGCATGAGCATACTCCAACAGCTCCCACTTGCGCACGTCATAATAATCAAGTAATTATGCAAGCAAAGGTTAGCGTCTAGCAACACGCCAATGCCCCTAGAAACATATGAGGATAGTTTCTTAAACATCTCATTTAAATGGTTTAGATATCAGTCATCCTTTTGTTTCAGATACTCAGTTAAACTTTAGACATGGATCAAAAGTCATTCTTAAGTTTAACTATTCTGTTTCTCGATATAGATATTGAACTAGATTACCAAATTAATCAAGAATCATCTTAATTACATTTGGGTGTGGCCACACATACATCTGTACAATTCATCGAGGGGCCCAGTAGTATCTAACTCCAATACATGGGGAGGAACAAATTCTCTTTTGACTGCACGTGTCGTTCATGTGCTTCTTATCGCACCTGAAAATGGTCTTTATGGTAGCCTTGTTCAGGACAACGTTGAACCATATCAAAGATTGACATTCCACACATACAAAACCTACTTGCATCTCAAGTCTAAGGATGAGAGATTCAACCACTTGCGAGATTCACTATTGACGTTGATCTATGTAGTGAATTCTCGTTGGTTAGGTCAATCCAATGTTCATCTAATGAACACATATGAGTTTGGCGGCATCATCAATTAATATTCATTCCAAATGAATATGACCAACTCACATTTGTCTTAACTCGACAATACTCCCATATTGTCAACCGACAATGGATAATTTAGAATAATAAGATTACTCTTGGATTTAAACATGCAAATATAGGACACAGTTGATATAAAATAAAAACGATATACCTCATATATCAATTCATTATATAATAAAAACTTTTTTACATCCCAATTATTCAAATACTAACATACACAAATCTACATGAAACTACTAGCTGGTCTAAGTCCAATACCCCTAGCATGTTCAACATGTTTGGTACAAGAAATTGGTTTAGTAAACGGATCAGCTAAGTTGTTATCTGTGTGAACTTTAAGAATACGAATGTCACCTTCTTGAATTACTTCTCGAATGTAGTGATATTTTCTCCGAAAATGTTTGGCACCCTTTTGAACTCCAGGTTCATCGGCTATAGTAATTGCACCTGTATTATCACAGTACATTTCCATAGGTCTATCATTACTGGGAACAACGCCAAGCCCAGAAATGAATTTACGTATCCAAATTGCTTCCATTGCAGCTTCAGAAGCAGCTATGTATTCAGCTTCTGTAGAAGACATCGCAGTAGTGCTTTGTTTAAAACTCTTCCAATCAACCGCGCCTCCGTTCATCACGAAGACATATCCGGTTTGTGATCGAAGATCATCCCGATCTGTCTCCCAACTAGCATCAGTGTAGCAAGTAACACCAAGCTCAGTTGTTGAATCACCTCTATAAACAAGAAACATATCTTTAGTATTTCGAAGATACTTTAATATGTTCTTTACAGCAGTCCAGTGACATTCACCTGGATTCTGTTGGTATCTACTTGTAAGGTTCTGAGAGAATGCTACATCAGGTCTAGTGCACCTCACAGCATACATGATGGATCCTACAGCCGAAGCATAAGGCACTCCTTTCATTCACTTCACCTCTTTAGGTGTGGAGGGACCTTGAGTCTTACTCAATTCTACATTGGATTGCATTGGTAGACTCCCACGTTTGGAGGCATCCATCTTAAACCGCTTTAAGATTTTGTCAATGTATGCACTTTGACTCAAACCGATTAATCTCCTTGATCTATCTCTGTAGATCTTGATTCCTAGAATGAACGCCGCCTCACCCAAGTCTTTCATGGCAAAACATTTTCCAAGCCAGGATTTAACATCTTGTAGCATTGGAATATTGTTTCCCATGAGCAATATGTCATCAACATATAAGACTAGGAAAACGACGATACTTCCACTAGCTCTTTTATATACACATGGCTCATCGGGATTTTGAGTGAAACCAAACTTTTTGATCTCCTCATCAAATCTCTTGTTCCAGGTCCTAGATGCTTGCTTTAACTCATAAATGGATCTTTGAAGCTTACATACACGTCTGGGATGTTTAGGATTCACGAACCCTTCAGGTTGCACCATATAAACGTCTTCGTTCAGATGGCCATTCAAGAAGGCGGTCTTGACATCCATTTGCCAAATCTCATAGTCATAGAACGCTGCTATGGCTATAAGAATCCTAATAGCTTTAATGTCTGCAACAGGCGAGAAGGTTTCTTCGTAGTCAACCCCATAGGTTTGAGTGAAACCTTTTGCTACAAGACGAGCTTTAAAGGTGTGTACAATGCCATCCATATCGGTCATCTTCTTGAAGAGCCATTTACTCGAAACCGTCTTACAGTTAGGAGGGAGGTCAACTAAGATCCAAACTTCGTTGTCCCTCATGGATTGCATTTCTGCATTCATAGCTTCAAGCCACTTATCAGATTCAGGATCCGACAATGCAGCTTTATAGTTAACGGGTTCATCATGATCCCCTAACTCATGTTCCTCAGCATCGATATAGAAACCATATCGGTCAGGTGCGTGAGATATCCTTGTAGATCTACGAATGGGAATAACATCACTTTGAGATTCGACATTTTCATGTTCAACCTCTTGGTGATGTTCACTAGTGTTCTCAGAAGGTTGTGCATCTTGACTTTGAATTTCATCAAAGTCTATGGTGCTCCCACTTGCTTCTTGTGATATGAGACTACTCTCAAGAAACTCAGCATACCGAGCAACAAATATTTTGTTCTCGGGTGGGTAGTAGAAGTAGTAACCCATTGTTTCCTTTGGGTATCCTACAAAGATACACTTGATAGATCTGGGCTCAAGTTTGTTTGGTGTTTCTCGTTTAACGAGAGCCTCACAACCCCAGACTTTCAAATAAGACAAGTTCGGGACTCTCCCGTGCCATATTTCATATGGAGTCTTATCAACCTTCTTAGTTTGAACCATATTGAGTATGCGTGCAGCAGACTCTAGAGCGTAGCCCCAAAAGGACATTGGCAAAGTGGTTGGACTCATCATTGATCGAACCATGTCAAGCAAGGTTCGATTTCTCCTCTCTGACACCCCATTATGTTGTGGTGTATAGGGAGGAGTAAGTTGTGAGACAATCCCACGACTCTTAAGATGATCTAAAAACTCAAGGCTTAAATACTCGCCTCCTCGATCAGATCGAAGTGCTTTGATTGTCTTCCCGAGTTGATTTTCTACCTCGTTTTGGAAGGTTTCGAACGTTTCAAAAACTTCATGTTTATGTTTAATCAAGTAAACATAACCATACCTACTGAAGTCGTCAGTAAATGTAACGTAGTAGTTAGCTCCTTCTCTAGACGTGGTTCTAAATGGACCACATACATCACTATGTATGAGCCCAAGAAGATCATTAGCTCTTTCACTTGCATGAGTAAAAGGCTTTCTTGCCATCTTGCCAGCAATGCGTTTCTTGTTTATATGTCCAAGTCGACAATGCCATAGAAAAGTAGAATCCAAGTTGTGCTTGGACTTCTTTTTGCTACAAATATAAATAGAACCCTCATTTGATACGTGATTATGCATATCAATTTCAAAAATTCCATCACGAGGAATAGTATTAAAATAAAATACATTATCCTTGGAAACTTGAATAGTAACCATTATCCCATAAACGCGAAAGAGAAATAATTCCTCTAGTAATAGAGGGTGAAAAATGACAATTGTCTAGTACAAGAATCATTCCACTAGGGAGGATAAGATCATAGCTCCCTATGGCTTCGATAGCTGCACGGTTGCCATTGCCCACGTGCAAGTCCAAAGCGCCTTTATTTGACTTTCTGATCCCTCTAAGCCCCTGAATAGTATTACAAATGTGAGTACCACAACCAGTGTCATATATCCAGGTATTAGTTTTAGGGAATGAGTAGAGTTCTATCATGAAGATACCTGATGTACCGGACGTGTCGGCTTTGTTCTTCTTTTTGTCCACTTCTGCCAGGTAGTAAGGACAATTCCTTCTCCAGTGTACAATCTCATGACAGTGATGACACTCTACATCCTTAGCAGGATGCTCCTTTTTGCCAGGTGGGGGGAACTTGCGTTTAGGGTCATGAACCATAGTGGCTTTTCCCTTGAACTTCTTACCCTTGCCTCCTTTAGCTTGTGGCTTCGGTTTTTGGATATGACCTTTCTTGATAGCAAGAACAGAGGGAGCTTTCTTGGGCATACCCTTCTCTGCAAGCTTCAGCATGGCATGCAGTTCAGGTATAGTCTTCCCCATGCCATGCATATGATAGTTCTGAACAAACTGATCATAGTCTTTGGAAAGTGAAGTGAGTATCAAGTTCACTCCTAAGACTTGTGGCATAGGGTAGCCAAGTCGGTCCATCTGATCAAGGTAGCCTTTCATTCTCAACACATAAGTGCTGACAGATTGGCCCTCCTACTGCTTGCAGTTATGGAACGCTTTGACCGTTTCAAAGAGTTCTTGTTCTGCTTGTTGTTGGAACATCGTCTTGAGTTCCTCAATCATGTCATATGCAGTAAAGTCTTCCAAATGTTTTTGGATTTCAGGGACCATACTACATAACATTAAGCCAGCCACTTCTTGTTGTTCAGCAACCCTTTTAGTATGGGCATTGCGAACAGCAGCGGTGGCAGTAGCAGAAGGTGCTTCAGGTAAGGCCTCTTCCAAGTGGTGCAACTTTCCTTCTGATCTGAGGATAATCCTCAAATTTCGAAACCAGTCAAGGCAGTTTGTACCACTCAATTTCTCCTTATCGAGAATTGATCTGATTTGATTGTTAATGGATTGATTTGTTGTCATCTACAAAATAAACAAAGTTCAAAGTTTTAGTACTTTCAATAATTAATCCTTTAAAAATTAACTACCTAAGTTTATATAAAAACAATTAATTTTACGGAAAGGCTAAGATCCTCATTGAGGTTCTACCATCACATCAGTTGATCTGCTAGCAATGATAGATTCAATAGGTAGATGACGTTCATCAATTGCAAATCATGTGCAATTCTTAGATCCTTATGGGACTCATGACATAAGTGAACAATTCATAAAGTATCAAACATGGCATGTTTAGTCCCATCCTTGCCTCGGTCAAGGTCTCACCACTTAACCGATTAAGTCATCCAATTTGAGAACATGCGAGAATAAGTCTAGGTCTCACGCATAGACAATAATCACCTTGGGTTATAATTTGCATCCGTCTCACAAAATGCAAAAAGTAATTGCAAGTGATCTCAAACGATTGGACGGCATGACTTAAATTTTAGACGGGTATAAAAGTTTGATTTACAAATCAAAAGTGTGTACGAGGAAGCATGCATTCATCCATCGTAGCACAAGTTAAAAAAACATTTTTAACTTAAGTCTAATCTTGTTTTAATTTATGTGTGTCAAGTTGTCCATGTTAAATACTAATATAAAACCTAAATGGATTTAATATTAGATTTAGACAATACAAAAAAATAAAAAATAATAACATCATAACACGTTAAGAGTTATTATGAAAAACAAGATATTAGTTTTAAATCATATTTAAACTTTAAACTAAATCAAGGATTTAGTTTTATAAATGGTTTGTGATTGGTTTCAAGTTTTTATAAAAACATTTGCAAGTAATATCAAGATATCAAGCAAACAAGCAACCACACAACCACAAGTATGCAAAGCCTCAAACCGATGAAAAACCTATTCTTGATCTCGTGAGCCATCACGAGGACCAAGAAGTCAACTAAGGGTAAGTCAACATAACCACTAAGTGGGCTCCCACTTGCTCCAAGACCATCAAGAGCAAGTAGAACCCAAAATGAACATGAGGCCCAAATCTGCCTAAAAATTTCAGTCGACTTCTAGGGCCCAAAACCCATAGAAGGAGTCTTCCCTAGCCTGAGCTCCAGTTGAGACTTTTGAAGGCCTATGAGTTGTGAATTAGCACACCAAATTTGGGCTTCTATCTCCTTATATAACTCCGGGAAATCACATTTTAGTGCAGGTCACTCAGCAGCTCCGAATTTCACAATATGTCTTTAATTCTTTAGCCATTCCCATCCAAGCATCGGTTACAAATGATTTATGACTAAAAACATTTAACCTATCATTAACCTACTGTAAAATGCCCAAACAATGGCTATAACCAACATCAAAAACATATTAATGAAGCCGAAACAATGGCAAATCCCCAAAACTGAAATTAAATGCAAATCAACACACAACATGTCACATTTGGTCTAGGTTTTCATCGGCTTTGCATAAGAAACATAATAATACCATAAGATTATGAATATAACAAGGTGTTGGCTAAGTCCATGGCCAAACATGCATGTATTTGCCATGGAAATAAAATTAAACAACAACAAACACTTGTTAGCCAACGAAATCGAAAGAATAATCAACAATTAATTAAACCCCCGATTGGTGCGTGTAACCAATGACCTTAGGACCTTAAAACCACATTTTATAAACCTTGTAATTATCATATATTTACAGAAAACATGGTCATTAGGGTTGTTTAGAACCCGATTCAAGGATCGTTCCAAAAAACGCGTTTTTGGTCATTTTACACGTACCCGTAATAAACCCATTTAAGTATGCGTAAACCGTGACTATGAGATCATTAAAAAACAGATTATAAGACCTCCTAAAAGTCAATAATGCCACGAAAATAATGCCATAGGGGCTGTTTTAAAATTGGTTTAACAAAACCCTAAAAAACACTCATATTTAGCCATTTTATGCATACCCGATAATCATATGACATCATATGATGGCTCGTGATACCACTAAAGGTGATTATCCATATAAACATGATATGAATAAATAATAAACGCAGCGGAAATATCACCTATTAACGGATCCATAGAGTCATATGATTAATCAATAAAAAGGGTGATAAAAGTATACCTTTGTAGCGTGATACGGTAGGATCGAACGGAGACCATCAACAACACATGATCTAACCAAGAAACCCAAATGACCAAAGTAGATCACCTCTATGTAGAAACACACTACACGTCACGGTATACCAAATCGATGCTAGTCGCAATTCCCGTAACTCTTTGTTAAGACTTTAACTACAATATTGTTAAAGCTTAATCAAATGACAAAACAAATCACCACTTTGATATATGTTTGCCGTCCACTTCCTTAAGCAAATATAGATCTATGTATATCTTTGTTGTAATGCCATTTCACATAAATAACCAAAATGGAAAACGTTTGTTTTAGTTGTTATGAAATTGATTATATTATAATCATACCTTAATTAAATGGTATGTTACAAATCATAACAATCTTCCTTTTAACAAATACATAAACGTTTTTTTTATTCCTTTTGATCATTTATGATATGTTACTAGACAACAATAATTAGCTTACTTATTTGTTGTGTCTAACACAATATACCAAGTACTAGCTTAGTAACTAGAAGCCCGTCATTGATCTCGAGTTACGTAGGTTATATATATGCCGTAAATACAATATATACGATATGTTAAGTGGTACCTCTGTGTATATGTGTGTGACCCCATAGGCTCACATGTGTCTAGCCGTATAATTATTTATTATGGCATGAGCATACTCCAACACCCATTTGCTGATACTCCCCCTCCTAGTCCAGTACATCCTACAGCTGCGTAGAACGGCCCCTCCTCGGGGTCCTAAAAAAAGAGGGAACATAATCACTTTCTTTCAGTGACATATCTAATTAGACTGAATAGGATTTTGAGAGCTGTCACGATCATTCACATCTATTTCAGTAGACAGGAAGGACGCGGAAGCTACCGTTTCTAGAATGCAAGCAAGCTAGCGACTCTCCTACTAGCGAAGGAAAGGGGCATTCAAGAAGCGACTAGTCGCTTTTGGCAAAGCTCTCGCTCTTGTGCCCATTTGAATGACCAATCTTTTGCTTTTGGTCCCAATGATGCATCCTCCAAACCAAGTTCTCTTGGTGGGGAAGCTGAGGAACCTGTTACTTTGACTTCTTTGCTTGTTCTTGTGCACAGGTATTATGAGAAGATTGTTTCTTTGGAGACTGCACTCATTGAGCATCGGAAGCTCACAAGGCATTTTGTGCTCCCTTTGGCGAACAGGGTCAAATCAGTGGAGCAGCAACTTAAACGCCATAAAAAGAAGGTGGTGTTATCTGATTTTGATGAAGATGGGGACAAGGATGGGTTGAGTGTGTTGTATAGGGCTGCTTTTGTTGTCAAGCCAAGTGATGATCTACCTGCCCCTCTTAGTCCTTCACGCATTCCATCTGCTGCTGCTGGCCCCATGCCAAAGGATGCTACTGCTGGCCCCATGCCAAAGGATGATACTGTTGGCCCTGTCCCCACAACTGCTGCTCCTGGCCCTTCATCCCCCACTCCTGGTCCCTCTCATGATCGAAAGGGTAAAGCCCCTATGACTGATGCACCCTCCCCTCCCAAAAAGAGAACACGCCGCCAAATGGAGGAAGAGAGATTGGGAGAGGAGGCTGCTCAGAGGTTGCAAGAGGAGTTTGACCAACAAGATGCGGCTGCCTCAACGGCTACGGCTGAGGATGAAGCCTTGACACAACAAAGACGTGAGCAGATAAGGCATAATGCCATGTTTTGGGATAATGCCGATTGGATGAATGTGATTACAGTCCTCACTTCTGACTACTCTTAATTTACCGATGTGTTGGGTGCGGATGTGAATCAGGGAAATTGTGTCGGGCGATGTCTTTAATTAAAAGACAAAGGGAGGATAATATTTCTCTTTTAAATTCGTTTTTCTCGGTATCTAATCGAATTGATATAACTACTCAAGCTCGACTTTATTGTTTTTGGTGATTAAAATTGAATGGTATTCTATGTCTACTTGGCAAGAAACATGTAAGAAAGGTAAAAATATACTCTATACTACGTATACGTACTATCTAAAACACATTGAAATTACAACATTTAATACAGAAAAGTGTAAAATAACCAAATTCACATTTATCCTACAAATTCAATATACCAAATACAAAAATATAAAACTAAAAGAAATTTTTATAATACTAAAAATTCATTTCAAATTTATTAAGATGAAAACTTACAAGATTTAAGTTTGTAATACAACTAAAAATCCAATTCGTTTGTACTCCTTAAAAGCCCAAAATAATGGCAGGCCCAACATGTGACAATCCGTCAACTTATGGTTGATATTTTATTGCCAAATATTATTTAAAAATATTATTTTAATGTTATATTATGAACTCACTTATTTTTGGGAAGAAATTTGGATTTACGTCTTGAAGTAGCATCGACTATGTCTAAACCGGAGGATTCTACGTTACGTGCTCACGTTTACATACACCGTCTTTGGTGACAGTCCGACATTTCAGAAAATAAATTTATCCGTGAATATTATTTTGGAGTTTTTAATTTGTGTTGATTCATAAACTCATAAATTTACGAGAAGAGATTAGGACTTACGATTTTAATTTAACGTCCTTTACGACTAAACCGGAAACCTTAGGATTACGTATTTACGTTTTCGAACTCCGTTTTTGATGAGACAATTTTTATTAGATTCGTTTTGTGCCGTTGATTCATAATTTATAAAAACATTTTCGTAAAACGACCCGAGGGCACGCAAATCGAGGAAACTAGAATTGAGGAGTACCCGTATTCAAATGGGGATGAGACAAGATAAATATTGCCCCACCCCCACGCTTGGACGGCAAGAGTAAGCAACACAACACCCTTAGGTGTCAAACATACACAAGCTAAGTTACACTTGTAACTTAGCTTCACATTGAAGCTTATACTTGTCCCACTAACTAGCAAAACCATCTAACTCTCCCATTACCTCCATTCATACATGCAAACTACTTACACAATTCTCTCCCACCCTCCATTGATGTCGTCTCACTCCATCACCATCTACCTAATTTGATCAAATTTTAACCACAAACATTTGCTATAATTAACATATGTTAATCTCCATTCAAAGAGATGAAGATTGGTGCAAGTTTTATTATCCAAGGAGAAGTTTTTATGGAGTATTGGGGCTGATTTTCCACAAGGAGTTCTTGAATAATGGTGGTCTTGAAGATGATCTTGTTTTATCACAAGTTTCTCCATCAAAATCCATGTCTTGGTCATAACCTACATCATCATGGTGGTATAAAGATTTTTCTCCTCATCCTCTTGTTATTTTGATTATGTAATCATGTATTTTCTTTCCTATTGTATATGTATATTATTATTATATGATGGTAAAAGTATTGTGTGGGGATTTGGTGTTGATAAATATGATTAAAAAAAGATGAAAAACTATAAGAAACAAGGCTAAAATCTTGCTTAAATTGTTGGCTGTATAAAAACAGTAACTAACCACAAGTTAAACTGATAAAACGGCAAGGTGGAATCAATATATAGTAAGTATAAGATGTCATACACATGTGAGAGTTGGCCATGCAATGGAATCATTATAATGAGTGAGATATGATCAAAACAAGTTTAGAGTACCAATCTGAATAGTCAGTTTTGGACGGACTGTTAAGGATATTTAGAGTTGGATTGAGCAGTAGCTAAAACTAAGTTAATTTTAGCACATATCATGTAGTGTATGGTGTCCAAAAATGAGCTTCTATCTACGTATAGAACACTAGATATGGCTATTTTGGTGAAAGTGAAAGTAAAAATCAGATTTTGAATAATTAAAGTATAATAGTATTATATAAGCACTCAAATAAAAATAGTATAAAATGTGAATTAAAACCCACTAACTTATATAATACATTTATATAAATATGTATAAGGATAAATAAATGGACATTTTATAAAAATGGTAGTTTGATAAGTTTGATAAGTTATAAAACTATAAACATGATTTTTACGACTTTTTCGGCTATTACCGTAAAATTAACGTTTTTGTTAAATAAAACTTAGACGGTTGGAACCGTCTAATGTAAACTTTTATAAACTCGTATACTGATATATAAACATATATAACAAGTAAAAACCGATAAAACCCGACCTATATAACATACGGACATTAACGGGCTAAGTTAACGTTATTGGACTAATAATACAACAAAATGGGCTAAAACACTTATAAACTTATTTATTGGGCTTAACCTATTTGGGCCCAACATGTAAAGTATAAATACTGATAATACAAGTATAAAATGGATTAATACAAGTTAAAGAACTTATAATAAGTTTATTGGACCTAAAACACGTAAATAGGTAAAACTAGAAAATTAGTAAGAAGTTACCAATACGTAAACACAAAAATGAGTGAATGAGAATATATAAACCCACTTGATCATCATATATATATGATCATCATATGTATACATAATTATTATTTTGATAAAGTCATTGGACAAAAGTCTAAGACGAGTATTATTTGTCTAGGTTTCCGTTATTGAAGCACGTACCGTACATCCAAATCACCGATAATCGTCTTCCCACATCAACGTGAGTTCATAGCCTCGCACTCTTTTAAATGTTTTTATGAAATATTTTATAAACCCGCGAGGGAGATAACATGTTAGTTTTTATAAAATAGGACACTAGTTGTCCCGATTGTTTGTTAATTGATTTGGACCCGGATGATTGTATGACCCTATGAATGATTAAATGACCCGATAGATGAAATAAAATGGATTATTAAAGTTAGGTTATGTCACTAAAAGTCCCATTAGCATGAATTGTGAACTACCGGGATTTGGTAGACGCTTATACATATAATAGTACTATTTGGGGACGATCACCCCAGTTCGCGCCTTGACGGTTGATCCCCGTCGTGCCACATTGATTGGTAAGCGAATTTATGTATGAGAAGATTTACATAGGGTGACCTTTGTGACGACACGCTAATTTAGATGGCCAAATGAGTTTCGGGCTAGCTACCCGTTGTTTAGTTTAGTAAGGTAACAATGTCATGCGGCTTATAATAATCCAATTAACGAAATACTGCTATGTGCACCGAATTACGATATATTGCCTGACTAGCAATATGGGGTCTTACTATTGATATTATGTTCGTGTTTTGGTTTTTCATAACCATATTTATATAACGGTTTTTATTTAATCTATACAACGTTATAAAACGTGTTGTATGATGTTTTTACGACTTTGGTTCGTATAATGATTTTGAAGGCGAAAGCCTATATTATGATTTTGACGAGGATTTGTATAAAATGACTTTGGCTATTTTATGGCCTATTACAAAGATTTGTACAAAATGATTTTCGGTAATAATTATATTACCGATTATATATTGATGGATTTTATTAAACTCTATGAATTCACTCGGCGTTATCGCTGACCTTTTCTTTTAACATGTTTTATCTCAGGTACTTGAAGGTAATTGATATGTGTGAAAACACCCATCCTTGTACCACTTATTTCTTGCTAAAACGAGACCAAAACGCGTATTTAATACCATTTGTTTGGAATTATGCGTGGTTTTTGTGTTTATTGTGTTTTCAGAGCCAACCGGATAAATATTGAAGAAAACATGGGATTGCACGGGTTTTATCAAAGAAAAAGACTCAAGACGAAGTCTATTGTCCAAGAGATGCAAAAGATTTGAAGTCGATGGGCCTATTTGAAGATTTATCGAAGAAAAGGACCAAAGATGGAAGATTTACATATGTCGAAGGAACTCGAGTCTAAATAAATGAAGAAATATTAAGACGAGTTTAATTAATCCCGAGATAACACCGAGAAAGAAAAATGAATTAAATCGAGTCGAGAAGAAAAAGAAAGAAGGAAGCACCACACATGCACTTCCCAACTCCCTATAAATACCCTCCTAATCACATTAGGAGGGAAGTTAGCTAGTTTTTCATTTTTCATTTTTCTAATTTTAGAGAGAGAAAGTTCTCAACTTTCTCTAACTAAGATTTTTCTTTTCTCCATTTTTATCTTTCTAGTTTTAAGCTTTTTTGTATTTTGGATTTCATTAATCTAATTCAAGTAAGCTTTTGAGTTCTTTAATCTCCTTCTACATTTCTTAGTTTACCTTAATCTTTGATCCGATTGTTTCATTTCATACGGTTTGGGTGATTGGATGAGTTCGTGATTAAAGGTCAATCTTTCTTGTTTCTATATAAGCGCATACACGTATAAGCTATAAGCCCTTGATGCTTATTGGCTTATTCGATTGTTTTGGCTTATTTACTTTTACATTTTCCTAAACTATTTATCATTTTATATTTGGTTTATTAAGTTTCACGGTTAGATTCAAAAGTCTTTGAAAATGTGCTTATTTATCTTTGTTTAGAAGTTGGAGAATGCTTATTGGTTACTGCTTATTGGCTTAAGCTTATTTTCCTTGTTGGACGCCTTTTCCATCGCAGGAGGGTTTTACTTGCTACGATCACATTGACTGCGATCTGGGTCCTTTCCCTGGTACGATCCATGCCCACGATCACGCATTATGATCTGGGGTGCGATCGGGTCTCTTGTCCCTGCTTCGATCGCATTGAGTGCGATCGGTTTGTTACGATCTGGAACCACGATCAAAGACCACGATCACTAGTTGCGATCGTGGTTGCGATCTGGTAGTAAGATCGCCCCCTCCCATCGTACTGGAGAGTACGATCCATCTCTTTTGTTATCATCGCATTGAGTGCGATCGGTGAATACGATCCATCGTATTATTTTGGGTACGATCGCGTTGCGATCTGGATTACTGTTTGAGTACGATCGCATTACGATCGGACTCAGGTCTTTTTTTTGTTTTTGCTTAATTTTCAAATCTAGTTTTTCCCGCTCTTTTACTTAGTTTATTTTAAACATGTTTTTAAGTTTTTGAATTGTTAAGTTTTAATTTCCAAAGATTGCACGCTCTTATTTGTAGTTTAATGTTACGACTTCTATTTTACTCAACGACAATTTTAATTACTTGCATTTAGTTTAAAAATTAGATAACCAAACAAACCAACCCCTTTTTAGTAACCAAGAACAACTATTCCACTTTGAACCGTGATCAATTCGAGAAGATACCGAGAACTAATCTGAACCCAATGAAAACGCTTGTACCAAATGGCGCCGCTGCCGGCTCTTCTCGTTAAGATTAACAGTCTTTGTGAGAACTTGGATTTTGGGATCCGTTCACCGTGAACGTTACTCTTTCATAAAATTTTCAAAAACCCTAAAAAATATAAAATTTTCAAAAATCCTAAAAATTAAAAAACATAAAAACCAAAAATATTTCTTGTTTGCTTTGTTAGTTCTTTTGCAGGTGCATGCGTACACGATCAACTTCTTATCAAGAGCTCGAGCCTCTCGAAGACTTAGACATGGCCGGTGTACACAACAACAACAATAACCCACCTCAAAACAATAACAACAATAACAATCCACCTCTCAACAACAATAATAACAACAACAATGAGCCTCTACCGGATAATCGCCCTATGATTGAACTTTTGCAAGCACATGTAGATGGCAACAATGATCCAATTGTCATACCCGCGATTGCAGCTAACAACTTTGAGCTCAAATCCGGCTTTATTCAGATGGTCTCTGCTCAACCATTCTTGGGGCGTACCATTGATGATCCTCATGACCACATCAAGAGATTCTTGCAACTCATGAATACGGTCAAATTCAATGGTGTTCCACAAGAGGTAATATGTTTACAACTTTTTCCTTTCTCCTTAGAGGGACAATCCCGGCATTGGCTTGCAAGGGAACCGCCACAAAGTATTCAGACATGGACGGATTTGGAGACCAAATTTATCAACTACTTTTTCCCACCCTCTCGTACTACCGCTTTGCGGAATGAAATCATTAATTTTGAACAAAAGTACGATGAGTCTTTTAGTGAATCTTGGGACCGTTTCAAAGACCTTTTAAGAAAGTGCCCACAACATGGTTTTACCAAAGTGCACCAAATTAATACTTTTTACAATGGTTTAAGCATGAATGACCAAGATTCACTAAATAGTGCCTCAGGGGGTAATATTTTGGTTAAGACTTCTAATGCCGCTTGGGATATCATTGAGAATAAGTCTCGTGTGCAAACCAAGAGTGTGCGGACCAATGCCGCTAGTGCTAGTACTAGTGACAGCGACAAGCGACTTGACAAAATTACTACGCTTCTTGAATCGCTTGTTACCCACACCGCTAACAACACCAACAGCATCAACGCTAAAAACGCTCAAGACGCTCAAGTCAATGCTGTTAGCCAACCATATGAAATATGCGGGGGTCCTCACTCTTACACCACTTGTACCGCCACCCAAGAATATCCTTCTGAGAATGTTAATGCAGCATACGTTACCTATCCTCCGACCGCTTTTCAAGCTCGTCCTCAAGGTGACCGCAACTTGCTTAGATACCGCTCAAACAACTTTCTTTCCCCGCCCGGTTTTCCTCCTAACAACCCAAACCAACAACAAAACCTTAATCGCCCTCCTCAACAACAACCTCGTGCACCATACCAACCACCTCACAAACAACCATATCCACCTCAAAGAAACAACCACGTTTAACAACAACCTGCTTATCAACCACCCGCCTACAATGCTCCTCCCAACCAACCCACCGCATTACACCAAGATATTGGAACCTACATGAGGACTAATGATGTGATCGTGGACAATCTCCAACGGGAAGTGCTCAACTTGAAAGCAGACATGGTGAAACAAGGGAACGATCTGCGAGCTGATATGAGAAACACTTTGGCAAGTCAAACGAATGACTTAAGGAACATGATGGCTAGTTTCTTCCAAGGTAATCAACCCTCTTCTTTGGGTACTCTTCCGAGTAACACCGTTGCGAATCGAAGAGGGGAGATGAAAGGAATCACCACTCACAGTGGCAAAGGTACCAAGGAACCCGAGCTTCCTATACCTCCACCGGTGATTGTGACTACGGAGAACGAGTCACCTGCTCCTATTCCTCATCCTTCTACTTCCCCAATTTCTCCACCTCTTACTTCTACCCCTCCTCCACCCAAGGATGTGAGTGATCCTTCGATCCCAAAGCCTTCCTCTTCTTCCGATATACCTTATCCCTCAAGGTTGAGGAAAGAGAAGCTCAAAAGCAAGGACGATATTCAGGTTTCAAACTTTCTCAAAATGTTTAAACAAAAAATTTCAACATCTCCTTCGTTGAGGCTCTCGCTCACATGCCTAAATATGCAAAAATGTTCAAAGATCTTCTGAGCGACAAGGAGAAGCTTCTTGATATTGCTAATACCCAACTTAACGAGAGTTGCTCTGCAGTGCTCTTAAGGAAATTGCCAACCAAGCTTGGTGATCCAGGTCGCTTCTTAATCCCTTGCAACTTCCCAGGAGTAGAGAATTGCATGGCCCTAGCCGATCTAGGTGCCAGTATTAACTAAATGCCTTTAAGCGTTTGGAAGTAATTATCTCTCCCTGAGCTAGTCCCCACCAAAATGACTTTGGAATTAGCTAACCGTACGGTTGCTTATCCAGTGGGGATAGCCGAAGACGTCTTTGTAAGAGTCGACAAATTCACTTTTCCTGCCGATTTCCTTGTCGTTGACTACGACATGGACCCTCGTGTGCCATTGATCGTTGGTCGTCCATTCTTGAGGACCGGTCGCACTCTCATCGATGTTGAAGCGGGTGAGCTTATCATGAGAGTTGGTGACGATAAAGTCGTCTTTAACATGGGAAAGCTTTCTAAACAGCCTTATTCATACGAGAGTGTTAATTGTATTGACGTTCTTGATGAGGCTTGTGAAGAACACTTCAAAGATGCTTGTAAAAGTATTCCTACCTCTCTTCCCTATGTTGAGACCGTTTCCTCTATTGATTCATCACTATCTCTATTTGGAGAAAGTGATTTCCTTTGGAAAGATTTGGAAGCCACCATGGGAGATGTAAACTTAGAACATGACGATTCTCCCACCGATTGGGATGAAGATATTCACCTCATTGATAACCTTCTTAAAGAAGACAATATTTCTCCACCATCTCCCAAGGCTATTGCTATCGATGAACCGACTTTGAATACGCCTCCCATCAAAAATCCTCCGGATTTAGAACTTAAGGAGTTGTCGTCCCATCTCGAGTACGTTTTCCTTGAAGAAAAGAAGAAGTCGCCCGTCATCATCGTGAAGGACTTGAAAGAAGAAGAGAAATCTCGCCTCATCGGCGTGCTTAAAGATCATAAGAAGGCAATTGCTTGGAAAATTTCCGATATCCGCGGAATTGATCCAAACTTTTGTACTCACAAGATTCTCATGGAAGATGACTTTAAACCCGCAATCCAGAGCCAAAGAAGGGTTAATCCTCGCATTCACGACGTCATCAAACAAGAGGTTATCAAACTTCTTGATGCCGGCTTGATTTACCCTATCTCGGATTCGCCTTGGGTAAGTCCCGTCCATTGTGTGCCCAAGAAGGGCGGAATAACCGTTGTTCCCAATAAACACAACGAGTTGATTCCCACTCGTCTCGTTACTGGGTGGAGAGTTTGTATCGACTACCGCAAACTCACTGATGCCACGAGAAAAGATCACTTTCCTCTTCCTTTCATGGATCAAATGCTCGAGCGTCTAGCGGGTAATGACTATTACTGCTTCTTAGACGGTTTCTCTGGGTATTTTCAAATTCCCATCGATCCCAAAGACCAAGAAAAGACCACATTCACTTGTCCCTACGGAACATTTGCCTACAAACGTATGCCTTTCGGTTTATGCAATGCTCCTGGGACGTTCCAAAGGTGTATGATGGCGATATTCCATGACATGGCTGAAGAAACTATGGAAGTTTTCATGGATGATTTCTCGGTTTATGGCGATTCTTTCTCTGCTTGCCTTGCCAATTTAGAACGTATGCTTAAGCGGTGTGAAGACACTCGCCTTGTTCTTAATTGGGAAAAATGCCATTTCATGGTAAAAGAGGGCATCGTGCTAGGACACAAAATTTCCAAAGCTGGTCTTGAAGTGGACCGTGCTAAAGTCGATGTTATTGCTAAATTGCCTCCACCTTCAACCGTGAAGGGTGTGAGAAGTTTCGTGGGTCATGCGGGCTTCTACCGTCGTTTAATCAAAGATTTTTCTAAAATCGCTCGCCCAATGACCCACCTCTTGGAAAAAGATACTCCTTTTATCTTTTCCAATGAGTGTATTGACGCCTTCAACTTGCTTAAGGATAAGCTAACTAAGGCACCGGTCTTGGTTACCCCTGATGGGGAGCTGCCTTTCGAGTGGTGTGTGATGCTAGCGACTATGCTATTGGAGCGGTTTTGGGCCAACGAGTGAATAAACACTTCCAACCGATCCATTACGTTAGCAAGACAATGACAGGGGCTCAATTGCATTACACGACAACCGAAAAAGAGCTTTTAGCTATTGTCTATGCTTTTGAAAAGTTCTGCCCCTATCTTGTCCTTTCTACCACAATCGTTTACACCGATCATTCCGTGCTGAAGTACTTGTTAACTAAACAAGATTCCAAACCAAGACTTCTTCGCTAGGTTTTGCTACTTCAAGAATTTAAAATCGAAATTCGTGATAAGAAGGGAGCTGAAAACCTAGCCGCGGATCATCTCAGCAGACTTGAGGATCCTTTCCAAGGGGATCATCCGAACAAATAGATCAATGACTCTTTTCCCCTGGAAACCTTAATGTCTATCAACTCGAGTAATGATGAAGCCCCGTGGTTTGCGGACATTGCAAACTACTTGGCGGGTGGAATTCTCATTGACGGGTTAACATCCCAGCAAAAGAAAAAGTTCTTCAAAGACATTAAGACTTACTTTTGGGACGACCCGTATTTATTCAAACAATGTGCTGATTTGATTATTCGCCGATGTGTTGATGGACCGGCCGCTTTAGACATTCTCAAAGCTTGCCACAAAGGACCCACCGATGGTCACTTTGGCCCAACTACACCGCCAAAAAAGTGTTTAACTCGGGATTTTATTGGCCCACCATTTATCGTGATGCTCACGAGATGGTTAAACATTGTGATGCTTGCCAAAAACAAGGCAAGATCACACATAAAGACGAGATGCCTCAGAATTTCATACAAGAATGTGAAATCTTTGATGTATGGGGTATCGACTTAATGGGGCCATTCCCTTCCTCTAAAGGAAATAAATACATCCTTGTAGTCGTTGACTACGTCTCAAAATGGGTTGAAGCCAAAGCTTTACCTACTAATGACGCAAGGGTGGTTTGTAACTTTTTGAAATCGATGTTCGCTAGATTCGGTGTGCCTCGTGCCATTATTAGTGATCGCGGGACTCATTTTTGTAATGACCAATTCGCAACAGTCATGGCTAAGTATGGTGTAAATCATCGTCTTTCCACCGCCTACCACCCATAAACTAATGGCCAAGCTGAAATCTCTAACCGAGGATTAAAGCGAATTCTTGAAAGAACCGTGGGAGAGCATCGTGCCTCATGGGCCGATAAACTTGATGATGCTCTGTGGGCTTTTCGTACCGCATACAAGACTCCGATTGGTTGTACACCATATCGTCTCGTGTACGGGAAAGCGTGCCACCTCCCCATTGAGTTGGAGCACAAGGCTTATTGGGCCTTGAAGTGGGCTAATTTCGATATCAACAAAGCCGATGACCTACGCAAGATCCAACTCAATGAGCTGAATGAACTCTGGAATGAGGCTTATGAAAATTCTTTGATCTATAAGGAAAAGACTAAGCTCATTCACGGCTCTAAGATTAAAAACCGAGAGTTCCAAGTTGGAGACAAAGTTTTACTCTTTAACTCTCGGTTGAAAATCTTTTCGGGCAAGCTGAAATCTCGTTGGTCCGGCCCATTCACCATTGCCCAAATTTTTCCATATGGTACTCTCAAGCTCGCTCAACCTAATGGACCTAATTTTAAGGTGAATGGCCAACGAGTGAAGTTGTACTTTGGTGAGGACATCTCTCAAGAGATGATTCCATCCCTCACCACATTTCCCATGAACTAATTTTGGGTCGAGTCAGGCTCGTGACTCGGTTATCAAAAACAAGCGCTCCTCGGGAGGCAGCCCGAGTATCTATCCTTTTCCGTTTTAACCTCCTAAGTGTAGGGGGCCTCTATAGGTTGTTTGTGTTTGTGGGGTGATGTGATTACAGGGATGAATGCACTTTTGGAATCTTTTAAGAACCGTGCTCCCGTGTTATCCGAAATCTGGTTCTATCTCTCAACTATCGTGATTCAATTTTCTTCATACTCACATTTGAAATTGATCACGTTAGTCGTCTCTTCCTTAACATCATTTAACCAACGTGCACAATGTCATAAGTGTAAGGAGACTTTTCCCACATGCTTAAACATTGAGGACAATGTTTATTTTAAGTGTAGGGGGGACTTCTATCGAAGTTTTAAGTGGACTTTTCCATGAAAATGCCTCCATTTAACCGGAAAATCATCTTTTTCAACATTTTTCAAATTTTTTATTAACTTTGGCCATTTAGTCATAATTTTTAAATTTTTATCGTTGCTTTCATATGTATATATCCCGCAATAAAGTCAAAAATATTAATAAAGTGGTGTAGCTAGTTTTGAAATCTTTGACATATTAGGCCCGTTGCGATTATTTTGACTCAACCCGAATAGACTTATCCAAGTTTATTCTAGCCAGTATCCTTAACCATGTAGACCTTAATTGGTTTATTAGGCTAAGCATCCACGAGTCTCATTACTTGAGATTTTAAATTGTGAAGAACGAGAAATGATAGAGTCAATTGTACGTCGGTATTCTTGCACAAGCTCACTTGGTGTAATTATTTGCCTATTCTCCCATCACTTGCTAATAATTTATCTGCAATAAGTAAGGTCGTACGATTTGAAAAGTTACTTAGCTTCTAGCCCAAGATCCTTTAAAAGTTTCTCGGTAATGATAAGAGTTCATAGCCAAGGCATAACTTATGAAGCGGGGCGCGAAGATTGGCGAGTCCGAAAAGGCCCTAACAAGGCATGAGGATTCAATCTTATTACTAAAGATCCAAGGTGATGTGAAAAGCATTATTCCCAAAATCAATATGAAGGATCAAGACTCACGAAGAAAAGCAATCAACTCCCGTAAAGATCATGGAGAAGTCTATCCAAAAAGACCCTAACAAGGTATGAGGATAAATAGATCCAAGTCCAAAAAGGAGGCGGATCGTTGTATCTCAAAATCCCAATTAGCGATTGAAGAAATAATCATGAAGTCGTGGTCAACAAAGTTGGAGTACCCCTCAAAAGTCTCCAAGTGAAGAAACTCTATTAACGATGAGAAGACCATTATCTCAAGCACGTCTCTCAAGATATGAAGTATGAAGTACATGCCAAATATCGGCCCGAGAAAGGTCTCAAATCGTGAACTGAGTTATGCCAAGATATGAACTTTTTGATATCCCGAGAAGCAGTTTTAAGAGATTTTTTCCTTTAGCTAACTATTGATCAAATCGTCCTACTTTGCTTTCAGCTTAAATAAACTATCGCAATAAGTCCAAAAATGCATCTTCATGATCATTCTAAGACAAAAATAAAATATAATAGATACACCTAGGAATAAGGGAGTTTAAGCATATAATTAAGCCATGTGTGTAAGTGTTTGATTTGCTAACTTATAATAACAATGATCTCGATTTTAAGCTTAGTTTGGGGAACGTGAAACTTGAGGGTGATAAATCTTCGCAGCACCAAAGCCCTAATGCAAGTCCTTGATCTCTTTGCAAGTTATTTCCATATAGCTATTTTCGAGTGAAAATGGTTTTCTTTCCTTTTGTTTACTTTAAAGTTTTAATTTCTCTTAGTACTTTAATTTTTGTTTAGTATGTTAATAAGGCCAAGGTTGATTGATTATGAGAAAAGTGTAAATTTGCTTTATCACTAAGCATTGCATGAGGACATGGCAATGGTTAAGTGTAGGGGATTTGATAGGTGTGAAAACACCCATCCTTGTACCACTTATTTCTTGCTAAAACAAGACCAAAACGCGTATTTAATATCATTTGTTTGGAATTATACGTGGTTTTTGTGTTTATTGTGTTTTCAGAGCCAACCGGATAAATATTGAAGAAAACATGGGATTGCACGGGTTTTATCAAAGAAAAAGACTCAAGACGAAGTCTATTGTCCAAGAGAAGCAAAAGATTTGAAGTCGATGGGCCTATTTGAAGATTTATCCAAAAAAGGACCAAAGATGGAAGATTTACATATGTCGAAGGAACTCGAGTCTAAATAAATGAAGAAATATTAAGACGAGTTTAATTAATCCCGAGACGACATCGAGAAAGACAAATGAATTAAATCGAGTCGAGAAGAAAAAGAAAGAAGGAAGCACCACACATGCACTTCCCAACTCCCTATAAATACCCTCCTAATCACATTAGGAGGGGAGTTAGCTAGTTTTTCATTTTTCATTTTTCTAGTTTTAGAGAGAGAAAGTTCTCAACTTTCTCTAACTAAGATTTTTCTTTTCTCCATTTTTATCTTTCTAGTTTTAAGCTTTTTGTATTTTGGATTTCATTAATCTAATTCAAGTAAGCTTTTGAGTTCTTTAATCTCCTTCTACATTTCTTAGTTTACCTTAATCTTTGATCCGATTGTTTCATTTCATACGGTTTGGGTGATTGGATGAGTTCGTGATTAAAGGTCAATCTTTCTTGTTTCTATATAAGCGCATACACGTATAAGCTATAAGTCCTTGATGCTTATTGGCTTATTCGATTGTTTTGGCTTATTTACTTTTACGTTTTCCTAAACTATTTATCATTTTATATTTGGTTTATTAAGTTTCACGGTTAGATTCAAAAGTCTTTGAAAATGTGCTTATTTATCTTTGTTTAGAAGTTGGAGAATGCTTATTGGTTACTGCTTATTGGCTTAAGCTTATTTTCCTTGTTGGACGCCTTTTCCATCGCAGGAGGGTTTTACTTGCTACGATCGCATTGACTGCGATCTGGGTCCTTTCCTTGGTACGATCCACGCCCACGATCACGCATTGCGATCTGGGGTGCGATCGGGTCTCTTGTCCCTGCTTCGATCGCATTGAGTGCGATCGGTTTGTTACGATCTGGAACCATGATCAAAGACCACGATCACTAGTTGCGATCGTGGTTGCGATCTGGTAGTAAGATCGCCCCCTCCCATCGTACTGGAGAGTACGATCTATCTCTTTTGTTATCATCGCATTGAGTGTGATCGGTGAATACGATCCATCGTATTATTTTGGGTACGATCGCGTTGCGATCTGGATTACTGTTTGAGTACGATCGCGTTACGATCGGACTCAGGTCTTTGTTTTGTTTTTGCTTAATTTTCAAATCTAGTTTTTCCCGCTCTTTTAATTAGTTTATTTTGAACATGTTTTTAAGTTTTTGAATTGTTAAGTTTTAATTTCCAAAGATTGCACGCTCTTATTTGTAGTTTAATTTTACGACTTCTATTTTACTCAACGACAATTTTAATTACTTGCATTTAGTTTAAAAAATTAGATAACCAAACAAACCAACCCCTTTTTAGTAACCAAGAACAACTATTCCACTTTGAACCGTGATCAATTCGAGAAGATACCGAGAACTAATATGAACCCAATGAAAACGCTTGTACCAGTAATTCTCGGGAAGACAACAAGAATTCATGGCCCGCACCTAAACAATAATTTCCATTCAAATTCTTTGTAAAACTTGTATGAAATACAATGACTTGGGACCTATGTAACTTTGATATTTATGAATGGAAATGCTTTATATTTAAACGACGCGATTTTTATGCGTTGTCTATGATGTGAGTAATGTGCTATCCCGTAACACCAACGAGTCTTCCACTGTATTGAGTTGTATAAATTTGGGGCTGTTACAGTTTGGTACCAGAGCTCTCGTTATAGAGAACGAAAGATTTTTAAAACCAAGGTTTTGAATAAAACAATTCAAAATCTTTTAACTATAAACATTTTTCTAAAAATGTCTAAAAATCTTTTGACTATAACGGTGCCGAAGAATTCCCGAGTTACCGACAAGGCCAGACTGAGAAGTGTTATTTTAATATATATATAACTTGGATTATATATATGATGTAATTTGATTACATGATTGTTTGATGATTATTTTGATATTTATACGAGGTATTTATACGACGTAGATTGTCACAAGGAACCTTAAATCCCCTAGTAAATTAATCGAAGCTATTCTCATAGGAATTCTAGCTATCCTAGATCCAAACCAAGTTGTGGATATTTATGATCCCAACAAAATGGTTGATATTCGTAGAAATGTTGATATTAGTTGATTGTGATATTGAAAAAGAATTGGCGAGATTAAATCTGATATCGATGCCATGACGATCTTTCCTTATAAAGTGGAGTTTGACAAAACGTTACCACCTAGAAAGGTGTCATCTGATTCGGTGTCACCCAATTCTTAAATTTGGAAATTGAAAGGGTGAATGTTGCACTTGAGGCTGTCATTGGAACCATTACCCAAAAGCCTCATGCCACTAGTACCTTCCGAGAAGTCTAATTGAATGTGTGATTCATTTCATACTAGTGACTCATTTGATAACTATTGTTGTAAGAGCTATAGGATTGGAAATTAAGTATTGATCATATCGAGCTTTTATTTCCCTTTAAAGGTCTAAGAATAAGATTGAAAGTATTGAAAAATGAGGTAGGATATCGAATTGAGTATGAAATTGGTTAAAACTTGAATAAAGTAAAATTTAACTTGTATGGAATATAAGATTGATAAGAGGAAGTCGTTAAGTCTTGTGATTGAATTATAAGGTTTTAATTGATTGTTGATTTGTGTTAAGTGTCGTTCCTAGGCCATTGTCCACTAACGAGGATGCCCAGTGTCCAAGAAATAAATTGAAGAAATCTTCTTCTGAATTGAGACCGATGGATCTTCCGGGACATATGGAACACCTAATGACTCTTGTAGGTTAGTATTCATTGTGGTATCTTTTAAAAATTCCTAACTTAACTGAGACATCAGTTGGTAGGATGAGTTCTGAGAATTGTATGACATAGTGACACGTAATGTGTTACGGTACAATTTGACTTGTTTGTGATTAATGAAAAGACTACCTTTGATTGCTAAATTCTACATGTATCGAGGATATCTATCTTTTCTTGCTTCTTCCTAATGCTCGAATTAGTGATGCAACCATTGAACAAGTACTCATCTCGAATTGAGTCACGTTGCGGATTATTCTTTTTGAGTGCCATCGAGTTCATGAACCTCATGATTAATTGGCTAATCTCATTTCCTATCATATCGTAGTTAATTCTTGGTGAACAAGCTTTCATCCCTCTTCTGCAGATCACTCATTGTTTTATAACGTTAAAATAGTATCCCTTGAAAAAAAAATTGAATTTTCATCACTATAAGGATTATTTAAAGTGAGATTTATAAGTGATCCTTATCAAAATGAAGCTGTTTATAAAACACCTTGGAAAACTTAATTGTTTTCATAACAAAGAAAATCTTTGTGAATTTATTTTTATTTCTTATTTAAGAAATAAGCATGAAACTGTTTTTATTATAAACATGATGATAAAATTTTGACGAACTGAGTATTGCATCGTTAATCTTGAAATTGTATATAGTTGCGCGCCTACATACAATTTGGAATGGACCATGCAAGGCTGATTAGTAGTCACCATAAAACTAATGAATAAACACTAAATTTTCTTTGAAGATTGTGAAAGATTAAAATTTATGAGATCTGCAAGAAGTGAAAAATAGGGACATATTATTAGGGACACCTACATATGTGCCCGTACTATCTATTCTTCTGAGTTGAATTTATTCATCTGTGGAAATTGTCTTATTTGACAATTGACAATTCTTTCTTGTCCACTTCTCCCGTGGTGAGATTCTTAGGAAAAGTATCTGATTACCGAATGTTGATACCCGACTGGATGTATCGACGTTCCTATCATTTCTTTTTATTTGATTTCATTTGAATGACTTGGGTAACGATCCGAGGAGCTTTCGAATGCGTACTCCAATTATGAAAACATGGGATATATTCATATTCGTTAAATGTTTTCGTCTATATCTGATTTGAAATTCTATCGCGTAGATTATGCATTGACCTTACTCTTTTAAGGTTAGTTACGTCTCCAGATATCCTTGAATTGTGAAGGATTATGAGTTATTATTAGTCTTTTGAGAAGTTCACATCTTATCAACGGTAATGAAATTGGAAAGTTGATAATGCCAGTAGAATGAAATGATTGATTATGACATAACGACATTGTCTTAATTGATGGGAACTCGAATAGAATTCCCCTAAATAATAAGATGTTGATTATCAAAAGTGATCTAAATAATTCTTGATGGATGACCATATCTTGCATTTAGACTTGAAATTATATTGTGAATGGTTGTGAATTAGTCATAGATATTATAATCTAGAAAGAACCTAATATGAATTTATTAAAAGATGTTTCTGTTATCTGAAACTTTAGGAAGTATTTGTTGATGAATTACCTAGACTTTCGCCATTTAAGGCAAGTTGAAATTGGTATTGATTATATTCCCGGTGCTGCACCTGTGGCTTGTGCACTGTACGTCAGCACCATCTGGATTAAAAGTATTACCGTACAACTGAGAGAGTTGTCGGAGAAAGATTTTATTCTACCAAGCTCGTCATCATGAAGAGCTATGATGTTATCATTCCTTATATTTATAGATTACTGTGAACTGAGTAAATTGACAATCGAAAACGATATCCATGACTCGAAATGGAAGATTTGTTCGATCATTTACAAAGTTCTAGCGTATGTTCTAAAGATTTGATCCATGGCATGGTTATCATCAACTTCGCATCTGCGAAAAAGATTATCCATTCCAATCACTACATCCAGAACTTGTAATAAACATTATGAGTTTCGCGTGATGTCGTTTGGATTGACTAATGCACATGTAGCATCCATAAATTTGGTGAATCATGTGTGTAGGCTGTAATTTGATAAATTCATGCTCGTGATCATTAAGAACCATTTATTTGTTTATAATAATAAGAATGAGTTAATAATTATTTATAGATTGCCTTGAATTGGCCGAACAATGAAAACTTGTACCTTGAACATTCATGTGATTAAAAACTTAATCATTTACATTATTTGACCATGTGATTAATAAGATAATGGAATCTATATTGACTCTTCAAAGATTAGAGCCATTAAGGCTTAGGGTTATAGCGAAAAGAAAATGGAAATATGTTTTGACAAATGTTTTAACAAAGGATTTTTAATGGATTATTCCCTTATACACAAATCATTTAACTAAACTCCTGTTTAGGGGTAAATGTTCGTGTATACCTCAAGACAACCTAAGAGGGATTGAGGAAACCGTTAAACCATGACTTAAAATTTGAAATGACAATTTTTGCTTTTCAACTAAGAAAATTTTTACCAAAGAATAAACGAAGGTTTTTCGAACATTTACGGATTTTATTAATTATTTTAATTATTTTCGATAAATCAAGAAAAGTCTTGTTAATTAAATTCAAATTTATTTTGAACATTTTTATAATTGGTCGAACTAAGAAAAATTAAAATTTTTACGTTATGTTTCATAAAAATTAAATATTTAATTAGTTGTAATAATTATCGACACTTTAAACGTCGGATTAAGCAAAACTGATAAAAATGATAGCTGAAACGAAACTGAAACTTAGAAAATATGAAGGAAGGTGAACGTAATTACTGACACATTATGTAGAAAATATGAAGAATCAATTACGATGTAATTCTTAATAATGAATGTGCAAAATAAATTGTCGAACAATATAAAAATAAAAGATGCTTGTAAAAAGGATAATATAGATAATAAAAGTGATTCGCGGCTAATGTGAACCATTAGAATTGAGAAGCCGATGGCGTTAGATGTATAAAAGGGCACTTGTGGTTGCCTAAATATGGAGATTTGGAGATGTAGTCATCTCGTAAGTATAAGTATTCTCTTCATAATATTTTTGACTAAATGTATCCCTATCTGAAGAATTTGAACTAATGGCAAATTATGAAGGCAGAGATCGCCTCATACATTAGTAAACGTCTAGCTATTGCAAAGGTCATCATCTGAATTTGATTCGATTTGGGTCATCGTCGACAGACTGACCAAATCTGCTAATATCATTCTCGTTAATGATAGATTCTTGATGAAGAAATTGACTCTTTTGTATTTAAAGGAGTTGTGTAAACATGGTGTGCCTATATCGATCATCTCTATCAAGATCCTCGCTTCGCATCGAATTTCTAGAGATTTGCTCAGAAGTCATTGAGAACGAATCTTGATGAGAGTACTGCGTACCACCCCAATCGAAGGGAAGAGGTAAAGTAACGATACAAAATACTATAAGTGTTGTTTTATGTTTGAACGATTGACCTTTGGTAATAAACCGTATAATCGCTTTCCTTTGGAGAGATTATCATTGATAATTATCGTATTAGGATAGAGATCGAATCTTGTTAGGATCTAAATATTAGAGCATCTGTAAGCAGGAGTTGGGATGAAGACACCCGACATACACCCATTGTGAGTTGGACATGTCTTTTAGGTTTAAGGTTTCCTATGATGGCGAACCTAACCTTACAAAATACTCGACCCGCGAGACCTGAAATGATTGTTGAAATTAGGATCTGATTATTGACTACCGGTAGTGGGCAGGAGGTTATGTGAATATGAAATGTAGATCTTGAAGTGCCAGATGGGTAGCGAAGTTATGCTAAAAAATTTAACCATGGAAAAATGAATTGATGATCTGACAGATCATGGGATATAAGTCCCCGTTGTATGGGACCATAGAGATGATGTAAAAGTTGGTATAAAAGGCATATAAGTTGGATCTACCCTAGGACTTCAAGAGCTGCGTGAAATATGTTTCGTATATCGAACTTGATGAAATGTCTATCAAGTGAGAATCTGACTATTCCTTAACGAAGTTTAGATCGGCGAAAAGTTGCATTCATCAAAAACCCGTGAACATCATGGATAGAGAAAGTAAGTCAACAATAAGACTGATCTTATTCCCGTAGTTATGTTTGATGAAACTCGCGTATTGTAATGAATTACACTTGTGTGAAAAGACCGAATGTGGAGGAAATACCCACATGGCTTTAACTCTATAAGAAGCGAGTAGTAAGGTAAGATGATCTTTGAGGATAAAGATCCTGTTTAGGGGTAAATGCTGTGACAATCCGTCAACTTATGGTTGATATTTTATTCTCAAATATTATTTAAAAATATTATTTTAATGTTATATTATGAACTCACTTATTTTTGGGAAGAAATTTGGATTTACGTCTTGAAGTAGCATCGACTACGTCTAAACCGGAGGATTCTATGTTACGTGCTCACGTTTACATACACCATCTTTGGTGACTGTCCGACATTTCCGAAAATAAATTTATCCGTGAATATTATTTTGGAGTTTTTAATTTGTGTTGGTTCATAAACTCACAAATTTACGAGAAGAGATTAGGACTTACGATTTTAATTTAACGTCCTTTACGACTAAACCGGAAACCTTAGGATTACGTATTTACGTTTTCGAACTCCGTTTTTGATGAGACAATTTTTATTAGATTCCTTTTGTGCCGTTGATTCATAATTTATAAAAACGTTTTGTAAAACGACCCGAGGGCACTCAAATCGAGGAAACTAGAATCGAGGAGTACCCGTATTTAAATGGGGATGAGACAAGATAAATCTTGCCCCACCCCCACTCTTGGACGGCAAGAGTAAGCAACACAACACCCTTATGTGTCAAACACACACAAGCTAAGTTACACTTGTAACTTAGCTTCACATTGAAGCTTATACTTGTCCCACTAACTAGAAAAACCATCTAACTCTCCCATTACCTCCATTCATACATGCAAACTGTAGAAACTAGAAGGGGGGGGGTTGAATAGTTTCTTATATTTACTTGTTAAAATGTGGTTTCCAAAAATCCTTTTTCAAAAACTTAGGCTTGAGGAAATATGTGAAATCTTCTTATGCACAATATAAACAATGATAGTGTAACTAAACTAATACTAACAAAAATATATCCACAAAGAATAAAGAATGATAGTGTAGCTAATCTAATACTAACACATGTATATGCATAAAGAATAAAGAATGTAAAGAGTTGAGGGTAAAGAAAGATCAAACCGAACACCAAGGATTTATAGTGGTTCGGCAACGAAGCTCACTCCTCGTTCCTACTCCACTCCTCGAGTACTCCTTACTCGAGAGTTCACTACACAACAAGCTCCTTATGGTGGAGAAAACCGTATACGTCGCTTAACCAATTTCCGACTCTAAGCTAAAAGTCGAGCCCTAATCGTAGCTAGGACCAATCTACACAACTATACTTAGTACATACACAACTTCCAAATAGACACAACTACTTGGATCTTCACAACTATGACACAACTACAAGTGTATAAAATTAGATCTTCAATGGATCTTTGGTGGTGGACTCAACACTTCACTAGGATAGTGTTCTTCTCTTTGCACTTGGAGAGGAAGGGATGGAAGAACAAGATTCACTTCTTAAACAAGTAATAATCAAACAAATGATCAAAGATTTGAGTGATTAAAGAAGGGGTTTGAATCTGGAAATAAATGTGCAAAAGAGGTGAGGTGAAAAGCTGAGAATGGTCCACTATTTAAAGGACAAAGGAGCCAACAGCTATATCTGCCCACGGTACCTTATCTTAGCCCGCGGTACCTTATCGATAAGGTACCGCCTAGGCGCTAAGGTACCGCCGGACTAGACTCTGCTCCTTTTTGTCCTTTAGTGGTGGAGGTCTTATCTGGATATAAAAAATATCATGAAAGGATATTCTTAACCAAATAAGAATATGCCATTTTCAAACTTCAAATAATTAATTTAATAAAACATTTTCTTAAAAAGAAAGTTTAATAAAAACTTGTCACACTTAATAAAAAGTAAGTTTTAAGAAAAGATTAAATCACTTGATCACTTGATTAAGGTTAGTACTTGTTTATCCATACCTTAAGTGAAAATGGGTAAAATGAAAAATACTTGAACTCAAGAATTCGTTTTTCGTTGTTTTCGTAAATGCTTGTTTTTACATATTGTCGTAATCAAAACTAAGCGAGACCGAAAAATGCAAGTAATGTTTTTAGTCATTATTGCATTAACAATCTCCCCCTTTTTGATTCCGACAATACATAAACTCAATCACACAAAAACAAGATTTTCGAAGACGAGTTTATTCATTTCTCCCCCTTTGTCGAAGCAAAAAGGTTGCGTAAGCCAGTGTTGAAGAAACGGACTTTGCAAAGACTCCCCTTGGTGCTTACTCCCCCTAGCTTGGGGCACCGAGGAATCGAGATATGGTGACAAGCTACATAGAAGGGTTAGTTGAACAAAAGAAACAACCAACAATATATAGCAATAGGTCAAACAAAAAAAATTAAAAGAGAAGAAAACACAAAGACAAAGATCCAAGATAGGTTACTAAAAGAACATCATACAAAGAAGTATGGAAAAAGAAACAAGACAAAAGCATAAATCTAATCCTAGTTATTCTAGAATTCTAAGATTTGCTTGAATTTGGTGTCTTGTGGATAAGCAACCAATGCTTATATGAAAGACAAGGTAATAGCGGAGGGTGGTGGTGGTGGCTTGTTGGAGATCTCATAATCAAAGTGAAGAGGAGGTTTGATTAAGAGACTCTTGATGTAGCTCAACTCCTCATAGATGTGTGCCATAGCAAGATGTTGATATTGACAACAATGACAATATGTTCCATGGTGCATGACATTATCATGAGAAGGAGGAAGAACACTAAAGGGTGGTGGTGGAAGAAAAGATGTTCCACAATCAACATTCTTGGTAGGAGACATGTGACTAAGAGTGTTCTTGGGTGGATTTGGATTGAAAGCAATTGGAGAAAATGGAGGAGATTCAAGGCTTTCATTGGGAGAATAAGACATTTTGAATGTGAAGTAATGCAAAATGCTTATGGTTTAAATAGGGAAGGCTTAGGGTATTTTTGGGGTGGTCAAAGGGTTTGAAACAAAGATTCTCAAAAATGTTGGAGCAAATCTGGAGTTTCAGACAAAAATCCGAAAAAGGAAGGCCACTGTAGGTGGTTCCTTATCTAGGTTGGCGGTACCTTATCAATAAGGTACCGCGGTTCACATATGGAACCACCTGCAGAAGTAGGGTTTGGTGTTAGGAGGAAGATTTTTCAGCAAATCTTATTTTTCTAGTCTAACTTATCATAGGGATATGCTTAAGAGCAAAGATAGATAAAGAAAACATATGCAAACTTACCAAATAGAGATTTGACCAAAATACATGTATTAAAAAATCGATGTTGGAGGTTTGTAAGACAAGACCTTAAGTCATGACACAATGATCCTCCATGATTCTATCTTGTTCTTTCTATGTTTGAGAGAATCATACATATGAATTATGTAAGCTCTAGATTAATAGCGAGAATCTATGAAAAATCGTTTTTAGATTGAATTAACAATGTCAAACGAATTTCTTAACCATTTTCGAAAGAGACTGAGAATTTTGAAAAGGAGAGGAGAAGATTTTTCAAAAGGAGTTTAAAAGACTCAAGGACTCAAAGTGGTAAAAGAAAACACACAAGAAGAAAAGAATTTAAGGAAGATGTTCCATTAATCCTAGACCTAGACGCAAGTAATTAAAAGGTTCCCTCTTAAGTGGCTTAGTGAAGATATCGGCTAAGTTGTCCTCGGAGGGCACCTTTTCAATAGTAATGTTCCCCTTTTGAACATTATCCCTAAGGAAATGGTGTCTAATTTCTATGTGTTTGGTTCGCGAATGTTGCACGGGATTCTTGCTTAGGTCTATAGCGCCTTTATTATCGCACATGATGGGAACATCATCAAGAGAAATCCCGTAATCAACAAGCGCTTGCTTCATCCATAGAGCTTGTTGGCATGCTTTTCCGGCACTCACATACTCGGCTTCCGTGGTGGATATCGCAAGAGCGGTTTTTTTCTTGGAGAACCAAGAAGTTAAACAACAACCCATGAAGGTACAAACTCCACTAGTGCTTTTCCGGTCCGCATAGTCTCCCGCATGATCCGAGTCTGCGTAGACAATGGTTTCTACGCCGGTCCCTTTAGGATACCATAATCCTAAATGTATAGTGCCTTTAATGTATCGGAAGATACGCTTAACCGCTTCAAGGTGAGAGGTTTTGAGAGCCTCTTGGAAGCGAGGACAAAGGAAAACACTAAACATGATATCCGGTCAACTTGCCGTTAGGTACAACAAACTACCAATCATACCTCTATATTTGGTGTTGTCTACCGACTCACAATCATCATCTACAGTGAGTTTAGTATCCGAGGCCATAGGGGTCTTCATTGGTCTAGATTCTTCTAATCCAAATTTCTTTAGCATTTCTTTAGTGTACTTAGATTGACTAAAGAAAATACCATCGTCCATTTGTTTAATTTGGAGTCCTAAAAAGAAGTTAAGTTCTCCCATCATACTCATTTCAAACTCATCATGCATGATTTTGGCAAAGTCATCACACAATTCTTGATAAGTTGAGCCAAATATAATGTCATCACATATATTTGTACGATTATGAGGTGATGACCTTTCTTCTTTGTAAAGAGTGTATTGTCTACCATTCCCATGGTATACTCATGTTTAACAAGAAACGCTTTAAGTCTATCATACCAAGCTTTGGGTGCTTGTTTGAGTCCATAAAGTGCTTTCTTAAGCTTGTAAACATGGTCCGGTTTCTCAAAATCAATGAAGCCGGGAGGTTGAGCCACATATACCTCCTCATTGATCAAACCGTTAAGAAATGCACTCTTTACATCCATTTGTTGAAGCTTAAAATCTAAGGCACAAGCGTAGGCTAAAAGGATTCTAATTGATTCTAATCTAGCTACCGGTGCATATGTCTCGTCATAATCAATCCCTTCTTGTTGATTATAGCCTTGAGCTACAAGTCTAGCCTTGTTACGAGACACAACACCATTCTCATATAGCTTATTCCTAAATACCCATTTGGTTCCTATAATGGTAGAACTTATAGGTGGAGGAACAAGTTCCCAAACATCATTGGCAACGAATTGATTCAATTCTTCTTGCATCGCAATGACCCAACTCTCATCCGTCAAAGCTTCTTTAACATTCTTTGGTTCAATCAAGGAGACAAAACAAAAGAAGTTGCTTTGGTTTTGGACTTGAGATCTTAGGGTCCTTTGATTTAAGTCACCAATGACATTATTGAGAGTATGATCCCTAGACTCATTAATGTTTACTTCCTTTTCAACACTAAGGTCTTCAACTCCTATTTTTCTAACCTCTTTGGCTTTAACTACTTCTAATTCACCTAAGTCATCATCAACCAATGGTGGTGTCTTGGGTGAAGGAGGGGTTTCATCAAAGGTTACGTTGAGTGATTCTTCAATAACCCCCGTGGTTTATAGGACTATGTAGGCTTTACTAGTTTGGGAATAACCTAAAAGAATACCTTCGTAAGACTTTGGGTCAAACTTGGTAAGGTAGTCTTTGGTGTTGAGGATAAAGCATTTGCTTCCAAACACCATAAAGTGTTCTAATGAGGGTTTCTTACCTTTAAGAATCTCATAGGGGGTCTTTCCTAGGAAAGGTCGAATAAGAATTCGGTTGAGAATATAAGTCGATGTGTCCACGGCATTGCACCAAAACTTTTGAGGAAAAGATTGCTCGTTTAACATCGTCCTACTCATCTCTTGGAGAGTCCTATTCTTCCTTTCAACTACCCCATTTGATTGTGGAGTGCGAGGAGCCGAGAAGTTATGGGTAATACCATGAGCTTCACAAAAGGCACCAAATTGCACTTCATTATCAAATTCCCTACCATGATCCGTCCTAATAGAAACAATTGAACATCCTAGTTGATTTTGAATTCTTTGACTAAAGATTTCGAAGTGATCGAAAGCTTCATTCTTAGATGCCAAAAATCTAGTCCAAGTGAATCTAGAATAGTCATCAACTATAACTAGGGTATAAAGGTTACCTCCATAACTCCGTATGGCGGAAGGTCCAAAGAGATCCATATGTAGGAGCTCTAAGCACCGAGAGGTCGAAACCAAATTCTTAGCTTTGTGACTCGAGTGAACTTGCTTTCCAACTTTGCAAGCATCACAAAAGTTACTATCAAACTTAATCTTGGGGAGGTGTCTTACCAACTCCTTAGAGACTAAAGATTGAATTAAACACATATTAGCGTGACCTAATCTCCTATGCCAAAGAGTAGAACTATCATCTATAGTCGCAAGACATATGTTGTCTTTTGACTTCTTATTAACCTTCATGACATAAAGCCCATGCTTTCTAACATCTTTTCCAATGACATTTCCATCTTTTACGATTTCACTGTCATGTTCCGAAAAGATGACCTTACACTTATTATCACAAATTTGACCTATACTTAAAAGGTTAAAACCTAAGTTATCTACGTGCTCAACATTTTCAATGGTCATGGAGTCAAGAGAAACCGTACCTTTGCCAATGATATTACCACGTAGACTACTAGCGAATGTGACGTTACCTCCATCATATGCTTTGTAATGCGAGAACAAACTTTGATTACCCGTCATGTGTTTAGAACATCCACTATCCTTAATCCACTCATCGGGCTCCAAATCAATTCCCAAGCATATCTAGGTAACAACACACAAGATCAAACATTTGGTCCCCAATATCTCATGGGTCCAAAATTGTTAGTTCCAAACATCCCTTGCATTTGGTTGGGATGCATGAATGAGGAAGGGATTCCCCATGGAGAACAAAATGGAGGAGGGTAGTAATTCATGTAACCATTTTGTTGTTCATTATTTCTCCTAGGTGTGTTTGATCTAGGTTTAGAGTTATTATTATTCCTTCTAGGTGTTGGAGTTTTACTTCTAGGTCGTGAGTTGTTTTGATTATCTCTTCTAGGGGTTGTCATTCTACTTCTAGGCTTAGACTCATTCCGTACTCTAGGTGGAGTAGAGGATAGTCTAGATAAACTTATATTTCCCATAAGAGGTTTACTTAATGGCTTGTAGAACTTACCAATAGCATTGTCGTCAAGTATGGGTAATTGTACCTTATTAACAGTAAGATGCTTTAGTTTTTCATCTAACTTAGACTTTTCAAAAAGTTCAGGATTTTCACAAAATTCATCTTCTGGCCGCGGTACCTTATCTATGGCGGCGGTTCCATAGTGATGAGGAACCGCGCCATATAATTTGGAACCGCGTCCAGTGGGCGTTTTTTTGTGAAAACCTGACTTGTTTTGGTTCACTAGTTGAGGCTTCATTTGAGTTAAAACCTAGACCAAGTCTTTCCTTAGAATGAACTTGTTTGTTTAACATATCATCAAGAGCACTAGTACCTTTCATGAACTTTTCCAATTTAATGGAGGTGCTCTTGAGATCTTCCTTCTCTAATCTAAGTTTCTCACAACTTAAGCAACCTAAATCAACCTCTTTGTTTTTCTCAAGTTTAGCCAATTTCTCCCTAAGTTCATTGATCTCATTTTCAAGCTTAGTTTTGGTTGATTTTAAGGTTTTATTCTTTTCTATGAATTTAAGACTAAGTTTGTGTAATCTATCATATTTGCCTTCAAATTCAATATCATCTAAAGTGGAACTATCATTGCTATAATATTCGGTTTCGGAATGTACCTCTTTAGAAGTGTGAGCCATAAGACATTTATCCTCTTTGGGGTTGTCATCGTCATCTTCATCGCTATCGCTCCAAGCGCCACTAACGAATGCCGTGTGGTTCTTATCACGAGCGGGCTTTGGACAATCACCAATGAAGTGATTTGGATTACCACATCTAAAGCAATTCCTATCACCTTTTTCGTTCTTGACAAACCGATTCTTTGACAATGGTTTCTTATCATAGCTGGGTTGCCTAACGTGTTGGCCTCGTCTCTTGAAGAACTTCTTGAAATCTCTCACCGCCAATGCATACTCCTCGTCATCGCTTTCCGAGGAACTATCATGGTCACTTTGTGCCTTCTTGGCTTTAAGTGCAAGAGATTTCCTTTCATTCTTGGTTTTCACTAATTCCGAGTCCTTCAAAATTATCATCTCATGAACCTTCAAGTTTCCTATGAGTTCATCGAGTGATAACGTTGAGAGATCTTTCGATTCTTCAATCGTCGTGACTTTTGCTCTCCACTTTGGATGTAAGGCCCTTAGAAACTTCCTAACATTGTTCTTGCTAGAAAAACCTTTATCAAGTGCTTTTAGACTAGTAATAATGGTGTTAAACCTAGCAAATGCACTATCAATAGTTTCATCTTCTAAGATGACAAATTGTTCATATTGTTGGACAAGAAGATCGATTTTGCTTTCTTTGACTTGGCTATTACCTTGGTGGGTTACTAAAAGAGTGTTCCAAATATCTTTAGCGGTTTCACACATAAAAATTCTTTCATACTCTTTCTTAGGCAAAGCATTATAAATCACCATTTTAGCCTCATTATTTTTGGAAGTTTCTTTTTAGTATCGTCATTAGCTTTGTCAAAAGTGACCAATTCTTTTGTTTTAGAAACTTCATTAAATTGAAAGGGTAAAAAATCACCATTGGTAATAACATGCCAAAGATATAAATCTTTTGATTTCACATAAGTTTCAAATCTATTTTTCCAATAAATAAAACTATCGGTTTCAAAAAGTGGTGGTCTTTGCATAGATTGCCCTTCTAGGTACTTTTTGGAATCCATAGATCGATTCAAGTTTTAAAATACAATATACTTTAAAAATTCTTGAGCAACCCGCTCAGATACCAATTGTAGAAACTAGAAGGGGGTTGAATAGTTTCTTATATTTACTTGTTAAAATGCGGTTTCCAAAAATCCTTTTTCAAAAACTTAGGCTTGAGGAAATATGTGAAATCTTCTTATGCACAATATGAACAATGATAGTGTAACTAAACTAATACTAACAAAAATATATCCACAAAGAATAAAGAATGATAGTGTAGCTAATCTAATACTAACACATGTATATGCATAAAGAATAAAGAATGTAAAGAGTTGAAGGTAAAGAAAGATCAAACCGAACACCAAGGATTTATAGTGGTTCGGCAACGAAGCTCACTCCTCGTTCCTACTTCACTCCTCGAGTACTCCTTACTCGAGAGTTCACTACACAACAAGCTCCTTATGGTGGAGAAAACCGTACACGTCGCTTAACCAATTTCCGACTCTAAGCTAAAAGTCGAGCCCTAATCGTAGCTAGGACCAATCTACACAACTATACTTAGTACATACACAACTTCCAAATAGACACAACTACTTGGATCTTCACAACTATGACACAACTACAAGTGTATAAAATTAGATCTTCAATGGATCTTTGGTGGTGGACTCAACACTTCACTAGGATAGTGTTATTCTCTTTGCACTTGGAGAGGAAGGGATGGAAGAACAAGATTCACTTCTTAAACAAGTAATAATCAAACAAATGATCAAAGATTTGAGTGATTAAAGAAGGGGTTTGAATCTGGAAATAAATGTGCAAAAGAGGTGAGGTGAAAAGCTGAGAATGGTCCACTATTTAAAGGACAAAGGAGCCAACAGCTATATCTGCTCGTGGTACCTTATCTTAGCCCGCGGTACCTTATCGATAAGGTACCGCCTAGGCGCTATGGTACCGTCGGACTAGACTCCGCTCCTTTTTGTCCTTTATTGGTGGAGGTCTTATCTGGATATAAAAAATATCCTGAAAGGATATTCTTAACCAAATAAGAATATGCCATTTTCAAATTTCAAATAATTAATTTAATAAAACATTTTCTTAAAAAGAAAGTTTAATAAAAACTTGTCACACTTAATAAAAAGTGAGTTTTAAGAAAAGATTAAATCACTTGATCACTTGATTAAGGTTAGTACTTGTTTATCCATACCTTAAGTGAAAATGGGTAAAATGAAAAATACTTGAACTCAAGAATTCATTTTTCGTTGTTTTCGTAAATGCTTGTTTTTACATATTGTCGTAATCAAAACTAAGCGAGACCAAAAAATGCAAGTAACGTTTTTAGTCATTATTGCATTAACACAAACTACTTACACACTTCTCTCCCACCCTCCATTGATGCCGTCCCACTCCATCACCATCCACCCCATTTGATCAAACTTTAACCACAAACGTTTGTTATAATTAACATATGTTAATCTCCATTCAAAGAGATGAAGATTGGTGCAAGTTTTAACATCCAAGGAGAAGTTTTTATGGAGTCTTGGGGCTGATTTTCCACAAGGAGTTCTTGAAGAATGGTTGTCTTGAAGATGGTCTTGGTTTATCACAAGTTTCTCCATCAAAATCCATGTCTTGGTCATAACCTACATCATCATGGTGGTATAAAGATTGTTCTCCTCATCCTGTTGTTATTTTGATTATGTAATCATGTATTTTCTTTCCTATTTTATATGTATATGATTATTATATGATGGTAAAAGTATTGTGTGGGGATTTGGTGTTGATAAATATGATTAAAAAGATGAAAAACTATAAGAAACAAGGCTAAAATCTTGCTTAAATTGTTGGCTGTATAAAAACAGTAACTAACAACAAGTTAAAATGATAAAATGGCAAGGTGGAATCAATATACAGTAATTATAAGATTTCATACACATGTGAGAGTTGGCCATGCAATGGAATCATTATAATGAGTGAGATATGATCAAAACAAGTTTAGAGTACCAATCTGAATAGTCAGTTTTGGACGGACTGTTAAGGATATTTAGATTTGGATTGAGCAGTAGCTAAAACTAAGTTAATTGTATCACATATCATGTAGTTTATGGTGTCCAAAAATGAGCTTCTATCTCCATATAGAACTCTAGATATGGCTATTTTGGTGAAAGTGAAAGTAAAAATCAGATTTTGAAGAATTAAAGTATAATAGTATTATATAAGCACTCAAATAAAAATAGTATAAAATGTGAATTAAAACCCACTAACTTATATAATACATTTATATAAATATGTATAAGGATAAATAAATGGACATTTTATAAAAATGGTAGTTTGATGAGTTTTATAACTTATAAAACTATAAACATGATTTTTACGACTTTTTCGGCTATTACCATAAAATTAACGTTTTTGTTAAATAAAACTTAGACGGTTGGACCCGACTAATGTAAACTTTTATAAACTCATATGCTGATATATAAACATATATAACAAGTAAAAACCGATAAAACCCGAACTATATAACATACGGACATTAACGGGCTAAGTTAACGTTATTGGACTAATAATACAACAAAATGGGCTAAAACACTTATAAACTTATTTATTGGGCTTAACCTATTTGGGCCCAACATGTAAAGTGTAAATACTGATAATACAAGTATAAAATGGAGTAATACAAGTTAAAGAACTTATAATAAGTTTATTGGACCTAAAACACGTAAATAGGTAAAACTAGAAAACTAGTAAGAAATTACCAATACGTAAACACAAAAAAGAGTGAATGAGAATATATAAACCCACTTGATCATCATATATATATAATCATCATATGTATACATAATTATTATTTTGATAAAGTCATTGGACAAAAGTCTAAGACGAGTATTATTTGTCTAGGTTTCCGTGATTGAAGCACGTACCGTACATCCAAATCACTGATAATCGCCTTCCCACATCAACGTGAGTTCATAGCCTCGCACTCTTTTAAATGTTTTTATGAAATATTTTATAAACCCGCGAGGGAGATAACATGTTAGTTTTATAAAATAGGACACTAGTTGTCCCGATTGTTTGTTTCTTGATTTGGACCCGGATGATTGTATGACCCTATGAATGATTAAATGACCCGATAGATGAAATAAAATGGATTATTAAAGTTAGGTTATGTCACTAAAAGTCCCATTAGCATGAATTGTGAACTACCAGGATTTGGTAGACGCTTATGCATATAATAGTACTATTTGGGGACGATCACCCCAGTTCGCGCCTTGACGGTTGATCCCCGTCGTGCCACATTGATTGGTAAGCGAATTTATGTATGAGAAGATTTACATAGCGTGACCTTTGTGACGACACGCTAATTTAGATGGGCAAATGAGTTTCGGGCTAGCTTCCCGTTGTTTGGTTTAGTAAGGTAACAATGTCATGCGGCTTATAATAATCCAATTAACGAAATACTGCTATGTGCACCGAATTACGATATATTGCCTGACTAGCAATATGGGTCTTACTATTGATATTATGTTCGTGTTTTGGTTTTTCATAACCATATTCATATAACGGTTTTTATTTAATCTATACAACGTTATAAAACGTGTTGTATGATGTTTTTACGACTTTGGTTCGTATAATGATTTTGAAGGCGAAAGCCTATATTATGATTTTGACGAGGATTTGTATAAAATGACTTTGGCTATTTTATGGCCTATTACAAAGATTTGTACAAAATGATTTTCGGTAATAATTATATTACCGATTATATATTGATGGATTTTATTAAACTCTATGAATTCACTCGGCGTTATTGTGACAATCCGTCAATTTATGGTCAATATTTTATTCTCAATATTTATTTGAAAATATTAATTTATGAACTCACTTATTTTTGGGAAGAAATTTGGATTTACGTCTTGGAGTAGCATCGACTACGTATAAACCGGAGGATTCAACGTTACGTGCTTACGTTTACATACACCGTCCTTGGTGACAGTCCGACATTTCAGAAAATAAATTTATCCATGAATATTATTTTGGAGTTTTAAATTTGTGTTGGTTCATAAACTCACAAATTTACGAGAAGAGATTAGGACTTACGATTTTATTTTAACGTCCTTTACGACTAAACCGGAAACCTTAGGATTACGTATTTACGTTTTCGAACTCCGTTTTTGATGAGACAATTTTTATTAGATTCGTTTTGTGTCGTTGATTCATAATTTATAAAAACATTTTTCGTAAAACGACCCAGGACACGCAAATCGAGGAAACTAGAATCGAGGAATACCCGTAAATAAATGGGGATGAGACAAGATAACTCTTGCCCCACCCCCATAACATGTGGTGGCCAAGCTTCCATGACACACCCTTGTGTGTCAAAATTAAGCTAAGTTGTGGACACTTGTCCTCCTAAGTTTACCAAAACCACCCAAGACTTAAAACTACTAACTCAAACAACACACACTCATTTCTTACATGCAAAACCATCCAAAATCTCTCTCTCACTCTCCCATGGCCGTTCATATCCCCACCACCACCACAATAACCATCAAAAATTTACCATAAACAAAGGCTACAATCTACATATGATGATGTCCTTTTAAAGATATGAAGATTGGAGGTGATCTTAACTTATGAAAAGGAGTTTTCATTAGGTTAAAGGGCTGATTTCATGGAGGTCTTCATCCATCCAAAGGACTCAAGAAGTTGCCTTTCTAAAGTTGAAGATTTGATAACAAGAACCAAGTCTTGTTCATCAAAAACCTCATCTTTTCATCACTAATGGTGGTATAGAGATTGTTCTTCCTCATCTTCTTGTTATTTTGATTATGTAAACATGTATTTTATTTCCTATTGTATATGTATATGATGATTATATGATGATAAAAATGTTATGTGGGGATTTGGTGTTGATAAACATGATTAAAAAGGTGAAAAACCATAAGAAACAAGGTTAAAATCTTGCTTAAATTACATGGCTGTATAAAACAGTAAAGAAACAGGTCATGGACTGATAAAATGATGAAGTAGAATCCATTTACAGTAAGCTATATGTCTTGTACACATGTGAGAGTTGGCCATGCAATGGAATCAAAGTAATGAGTGAGATATGATCAAAACAAGTTTAAGGTATAAATCTGAGTTCACTGTTTTGGACGATTTTTAAAAAATATTTAGAAGATGATTCAACAGTAGCTATAGAAGAGTTAAATGTAGCACATATTATGTAGTTTATGTGATAAAAATTTGAGCTCCTATCTCCATATAGAACTCAAGATATGGCAGTTTTGGTGAAAGTGAAGATAAAAATCAGATTTTTGAAAAATAAAGTATAATACTATTATATAAGCACTCAAAATTATATTGTATAAAATGTAAAGTTAAAACCCACTAACTCAAGAATTTTATTTATATAAATATGTTAAAGGTTAAATAAGTGGACATTTTATAAAAATGATAACTTGTTAAGTTTTATAAGTTATAAAACTATAAACATGATTTTTACGACTTTTTCGGCTAATACCGTAAAATTAACGTGTTTGTTAAATAAAACTTAGATGGTTGGACCCGTCTAATGTGAACTTTATAAAACTTATATACTGATATATAGACATGTATAACAAGTAAAAACCGATAAAACCCGAACTATATGACATACGGACGTTAACGGACTAAATTAATGTTATTGGACGAATAATACAACAAAAATGGACTAAAACACTTATAAACTTATCATTGGACTTAAACCATTTAGGCCCAACTTGTAAAGTGTAGACACTGATAATATAAGTACAAAATGGATTAAAATAAGTTAAATAACTTATAATAAGCTTATTGGACTTAAGACACGTAAATGGGTAAAACTAGTAAACTAGTATAAAAGTTATCAACACATAACTCTAAAATGAGTAAACGAGAATATGTAAACCCACTTGATCATCATATATATATAATAATCGTATGTATACATAATTGTTATTTTTATAAAGTCATTGGACATGAGTCTAAGACCGAGTATTATTTGTCTAGGTTACCGTGATTGAAGCACGTACCGTACGTCCGAATTGCCGATAACCCGCCTTCCCGCATCAACGTGAGTTCATAGCCTCGCACTCTTTTAAATGTTTTTATAAATGTTTTATAAACCTGCGAGGGAGATAACATGTTAGTTTTTATTGAATAGGACACCATTTGTCCCGATTGTTTGTTTATTGATTTTGGACCCGAATGATTGAATGACCCGATTGTATGACCCGATAAATGATTAATGGACCCGATAGATGAAATAAAATAGATTATTAAAGTTAGGTTATGTCACTAAAAGTCCCATTAGCATGAATTGTGAACTACCGGGAGTTGGTAGACGCTTATGCATTTAATAGTACTATTTGGGGACGATCACCCCAGTTCGCGCCTTGACGGTTGATCCCCGTCGTGCCACATTGATTGGTAAGCGAATTTATGTATGAGAAGATTTCCATAGCGTGACCTTTTTGACGACACGCTACTTTAGATGGGCAAAATTGGTATCGGGTTAGCTACCCGTTTTGGTTTAGTAAGGTAACAATGTCATGCGGCTTATAATAATCCAAAACTAACGAAATACTACTAGACGCTCCGAAGAACGATGTATTGCCTGACTAGCAATACTGGGTCATACTATTGATATTATGTTTGTGTTTTGGTTTTCATAACCATATTCTTATAACGGTTTTTATTTAGTCTATACAACGTTGCAAAACGTATTGTATGATGTTTTTACGACATTGGCTCGTACAATGATTTTTAAGGCTAATGCCTATACTATGATTTTCGATACGGATTTGTATAAAATGACTTTGGCTATTTTATGGCCTATTAAAATGATTTGTACAAAATGATTTTCAGTAATAATTTTATACTGATATTATATTGATGGATTTATTTAAACTCTATGAATTCACTCGGCGTTATCGTTGACCTTTTCTTTTAACATGTTTTATCTCAGGTACTTGAAGGTAATTCTCGGGAAGACGACAAGAATTCATGGCCCGCACTTAAACAATATTTTCCATTCAAATACTTTGTAAAACTTTGTATGAAATGTAATGACTTGGGACCGATGTAACTTTGATGTTTATGAATGGAAATGATTTATTATTAAACGACGCGATTTTTATGCGTTGTCTATGATGTGAGTAATGTGCTATCCCGTAACACCAACTAGTCTTCCACTGTACTAAGTTGTATAAATTTGGGGGTGTTACAGTTTGGTACCAGAGCTCTCGTTATAGAGAACGAAAGATTTTTAAAACTATGGTTTTGAATAAAACTTTTCAAAATCTTTTAACTATAAACATTTTCTCAAAATGTCTAAAAATCTTTTGACTATAACGGTGCCGAAGAATTCCCGAGTTACCGACAAGGCCAAGACTAAGAAGTGTTATTTTAATATATATAACTTGGATTATATATATATATATATATATATATATATGATGTAATTTTATTACATGATTGTTTGATGATTATTTTAATTTTTATACGAGGTATTTATACGACGTCGATTGTCACAAGAAACCCTAAATCCCCTAGTAAATTAATCGAAGCTATTCTCGTAGGAATTCTAGCTATCCTAGATCTAAACCAAGTTGTGGATATTAATGATCCCAACAAATGGTTGATATTCGTAGAATTGTAGATATTAGTTAATTGTGATATTGAAAAAGAATTGGCGAGATTAAATCTGATATCGATGTTATGACGATCTTTTCTTATAGAGTGGAGTTTGACAAAACATTACCACCTAGAAAGATGTCATCTAATTCGTTGTCATCCAATTCTTAAATTGAAATCGAAAGGGTGAATGTTGCACTTGAGGCTGTCATTGGAACCATTACCCAAAAGCCTCATGCCACTAGTACCTTTCCGAGAAGTCTAGTTGAACGATCAAGTCATTTCATATTAATGACTCATTTGATAATTGTTGTTGTAAGAACTAATAGGATTGGAAATTAAGTGTTGATTCATATTGAGATTGTATTGCCTTTACAAGGTCGAAGAATAAGGTTGTAAGTATTGGAGAATGATGTAGGATATCGAATTGAGTATAAAATTGGTTAAGACTTGAATAAAGTAAAATTTAACCTGTATGGAATATGAGATTGTTAATAGAAATCGTTAAGTTCTGTGATTGAATTATAAGGTTTTAATTGATTGTTGATTCGTGTTAAGGGTTGTTCCTAGGCCATTGTCCACTAATGAGGATGCCCAGTGTCCAATAAATAAATTGAAGAAATCTTCTTCTTAATTGGGACCGATGGATCTTCCGGGACATGTGGAACACCTAATGACTCTTGTAGATTAGTATTCATTGTGGTACCTTTTAAGAATTCCTAACTTAACTGAGATATCAGTTAGTAGGATGAGTTCTGAGAATTGTATGACATAGTGACACGTAATGTGTTACGGTACAATTTGACTTGTTTGTGATTAATGAAAAGACTACCTTTGATTGCTAAATTCTACATGTATCGATGTTATCTATCTATTGTTGCTTCATCCTAATGTTCGCATTAGCGATGCAACCATTGAGCAAGTACTCATCTTTGTTTGAGTTACGTTGTGGATTAATCTTTTTGAGCGCCATCAAGGTCATGAACCTCATGATTATTTGGCTAAAGCTCATTTCCTATCATATTGTAGTTAGTTCTTGGTGAACAAGCTTTCATCACTCTTTTGCATATCACACATTGTTTTTAGAAAGATAAAACGGTATCTTTTGAGAAAATTTAATTTTCATCACAATAAGGATTATTCAAAGTAAGATTTATAAGTGACTGATAACAAAATGAAGTTGTTTATGAGACGCTTTGGAAAATCTAATTGTTTTCATAACAAAGAAAATCTTTGTAAATTTATTTTTGATTCTTATTTAAGAATTAAGCATAAAAATGTTTTTATTATAAACATGATCATGAAATTTTGACGAACTGAGTATTGCATCGTTAATCTTGAAATTGTATATAGTTGCGCGCCTACATACAATTTGGAATGGACCATGCAAGACTGACTAGTAGTCACCATAAAACTAATAAATAAACACTACAGTTTCTTTGAAGATTGTGAAAGATTAAATTTTATGAGATCTGCAAGAAGTGGAAAATAGGGACATAGTGTTAGGGACACCTACATATGTGCCCGTACCATCTATTCTTCTGAGTTGAATTTACTCATCTGTGGAAATTGTCTTATTTGACAATTGACAATTCATTCTTGTCCAATTCTCCCGTAGTGAGATTCTTAGGAAAAGTATCTGATTACCGAGTGTTGATACCCGACTGGATGTATCGACGTTCTTATCATTTATTTTGATTTGATTTCATTTGAATGACCTGGGTAACGATCCGAGGATCTTTCGAATGCGTACTCAAATTAATGAAAACATGGGATATATTTATATTCGTTAGATGTTCTCATCTGTATCTGATTTGAAAATCTCTCGCATAGATTATGCGTTGACCTTAATCTTTTAATGGTAGTTGTGTCTCCATGTATCCTTGAATTTGTGAAGGATTATGAGTTATTATCAGTCTTTTGAGAAGTTCACATCTTATCAACGGTAATGAAACTGGAAAGTTGATAATTCCAGTAGAATGGATTGATTGATTATGACACGACGACATTGTCTTAATTGATGGAAACTCGAATAGAATCCCCCTAAATGATAAGATGTTGATTATCAAAAGTGATTTAAATAATTCTTGATGGATGACCATATCCTGCATTTAGACTTGAGATTATATTGTGATTGGTTGTAAATTAGTCATAGATATTATAATCTAGAAAGAACCTAATATGAATTTATTAAAAGATGTTTCGGTTATCTGAAACTATAGGAAGTATTTGTTGATAAATTACCTAAACTTTCGCCATTAAGGCAAGTTGAAATTGGTATTGATTATATTTCCGGTGCTGCACTTATGGCTTGTGCACTGTACGTCAGCACCATCTAAATTAAAGGAATTACCGTACAACTTAGAGAGTTGTCGGAGAAAGATTTTATTATACCAAGCCTGTCATCCTGAAGAGCTATGGTGTTATCATTCCTTATATTTATAGATTACTGTGACTGAGTAAATTGACAATCGAAAACGATATCCATAACTCGAAATGGAAGATTTGTTCGATCATTTACAAGGTTCTAGCGTATGTTTTAAAGATTTGATCCACGACATGGTTATTATCAACTTCGCATCTGCGAAAGGGATTATCTATTCCAATCACTACATCCGGTACTTGTAATGAACGTTATGAGTTTCACGTGATGTCGTTTGGATTGACAATGCACACGTAGTATTCATAATTATGATGAATCACGTGTGTAGGCTGTAATTTGATAAATTCATGCTCGTGATCATTAAGGACTATATGTTTGTTTATCATAGTAAGAATGAGTTCATAATTATTTATAGATTGCCCTGAATTGGCCGAACAATGAAAACATGTACCTTAAATATTTAACATAAGACTTAAGACTTAATTCTTTACATGATTTGACTATGTGATTAAAAGGATAATGGAATATAAATTGACTCTTCAAAAATTAAGAGCCCTTTTAAGACTTTGGATTTTACCAAAAAGAAATGGAAATATGCTTTGACAAATGTTTTAACAAAGGATTTTAAAGGGATTATTCCCTTATACACTAAACATTTAACTAAACTTCTGTTTAGGGGTAAATGTTTGTGTATACCTCAAGATAACCTAAAAGGGATTGAGGAAACCATTTATACCATAACCTGAAAACTTAAAACGGCAATTTTTGCTTTTCAACTAAGAAAACTTTGACCAAAGTATAAACAAAGGTTTTTCGAACATTTACGAATCTTATTAAATATTTTCGATAAATCAACAAAAAGCTTGTTAATAAAATTTAAAATTTATTTTGAACATTTTATATAATTGGTCGAACTAAGAAATTTAAAATCTTTACGTTTACGCTTCATAAAAATTAAATAATTATTGTTAATTTACATGTAATAATTATCGACGCTTTAGACGTCGGATTGAATAAAACAGATAAAGATAATAGTAAAGACGAAACTAAAATATAGAAGATATGAAGAAATAATTTTTGAATAAATACGATTATGATATTTATTTCATCAGGAAAGTGAACGTAATTGCTGACGCATAATATAGAAAGAAACTTTGAATGAATACGGACATGATATTTATATCATCAGGAGAAGTGAATATAGATACTGACACATAATATAGAATAGATAAAGAACCAATTAGGACATGTTCCTTAATAATGAAGGTGCAAAATAAATTGCCGAACGATATAAAAATAAACGATGTTTGTAAAAAGGATAACATAAATAATAAAAGGGGTTCGCGGCTAATGTGAACCATTAAAATTTAGAAGCCGATAGCTTTAAATGATTAAAAGACCACATGTGAATGTCTAGATATGGAGGATTGTGAGATATAGTTATGTTGGAATTTGTAAGTATAAGTATTCTATTTATGTCATTCATGACTAAAAGTATCTTTGTCTGAAGAAGATGTACTGATGGCAAATTATGAAGGCAGACATCGCCTCATACATTAGTAAACGTCTAGCTATTGCAAAGGTCATCATCTGAATTTGATTCGATTTGGGTCATCGTCGACAGACTGACCAAATCTGCTAATATCATTCTCGTTAATGATAAATGCAAAAGAATTATGTAAACATAGCATGCCTGTATCGATCATCTATATCAAGATCCTCGCTTCGCATCGAATTTCTAGAGATTTGCTCAGAAATCATTGAGAACGAACCTTGATGAGAGTACTATGTACCACCCCAATCGAAGGGACGAGGTAAAGTAACGATACAAAGTAATATAAGTGCTTTTTTATGTTTGAATGATTGACCTTTGGTAATAGTATAATCGTTTTCCTTTGGAGAGATTATCATTGATAACTATCGTATTAGGATCGAGATCGAATCTTGTTAGGATCTAAATCTTAGAGCATCTGTAAGCAAGAGTTGAGATAAAGACATCCGACATACACCCATTGTGAGTTGGACATGTCTTTTAGGTTTAAGGTTTCCTATGATGGCGAACCTATCCTTGCAAAATACCCGACCCGCGAGATCTGAAAAGATTACTGAAATTAGGATTTGATTATTAACCGCCGATAATGGGCAAGAGGTTATATGAATGTGAAATGTAGATCTTGAAGTGCCAAATGGGTAGCGAAGTTATGCCACAATTTTTAACCTTGGAAAAAAAAATGAATTCATGATCTGACAAATCATGGGATATAAGTCCCCGTTGTATGGGACCATTGAGATGATGTAAAAGTTGGGATTGAAAGGCATATAAGCTGGATCTACCCTAGGACTTCAAGAACCGCGTGAATTATGTTTCGTAAATCAAACTTGATGGAATATCTATCAAGTGAAATTCTGATTATTCTTAGTAGAGCTTAGATCAGCGAAAAGTTGCATTCATCAAAAACCCGTGAACATCATGGATAGAGAAAGTAAGTCAACATTTAGCCTGATCTTATTCCCGTAGTTATGTTTGATGAAACTCGCGTATTGTAATGAATTGCACTTGTGAGAAGAGACCGAATGTGGAGGAAATACCCACATGGCTTTAACTCTATAAGAAGCGAGTAGTAACGTAAGATGATCTTTGAGGACAAAGATCCTGTTTAGGGGTAAATGCTGTGACAATCCGTCAATTTATGGTCAATATTTTATTCTCAATATTTATTTGAAAATATTAATTTATGAACTCACTTATTTTTGGGAAGAAATTTGGATTTACGTCTTGGAGTAGCATCGACTACGTATAAACCGGAGGATTCAACGTTACGTGCTTACGTTTACATACACCGTCCTTGGTGACAGTCCGACATTTCAGAAAATAAATTTATCCATGAATATTATTTTGGAGTTTTAAATTTGTGTTGGTTCATAAACTCACAAATTTACGAGAAGAGATTAGGACTTACGATTTTATTTTAACGTCCTTTACGACTAAACCGGAAACCTTAGGATTACGTATTTACGTTTTCGAACTCCGTTTTTGATGAGACAATTTTTATTAGATTCGTTTTGTGCCGTTGATTCATAATTTATAAAAATGTTTTTCGTAAAACGACCCGAGGGCACGCAAATCGAGGAAACTAGAATCGAGGAATACCCGTAAATAAATGGGGATGAGACAAGATAACTCTTGCCCCACCCCCATAACATGTGGTGGCCAAGCTTCCATGACACACCCTTGTGTGTCAAAATTAAGCTAAGTTGTGGACACTTGTCCTCCTAAGTTTACCAAAACCACCCAAGACTTAAAACTACTAACTCAAACAACACACACTCATTTCTTACATGCAAAACCATCTAAAATCTCTCTCTCACTCTCCCATGGCCGTTCATATCCCCACCACCACCACAATAACCATCAAAAATTTACCATAAACAAAGGCTACAATCTACATATGATGATGTCCTTTTAAAGATATGAAGATTGGAGGTGATCTTAACTTATGAAAAGGAGTTTTCATTAGGTTAAAGGACTGATTTCATGGAGGTCTTCATCCATCCAAAGGACTCAAGAAGTTGCCTTTCTAAAGTTGAAGATTTGATAACAAGAACCAAGTCTTGTTCATCAAAAACCTCATCTTTTCATCACTAATGGTGGTATAGAGATTGTTCTTCCTCATCTTCTTGTTATTTTGATTATGTAAACATGTATTTTATTTCCTATTGTATATGTATATGATGATTATATGATGATAAAAATGTTATGTGGGGATTTGGTGTTGATAAACATGATTAAAAAGGTGAAAAACCATAAGAAACAAGGTTAAAATCTTGCTTAAATTACATGGCTGTATAAAACAGTAAAGAAACAGGTCATGGACTGATAAAATGATGAAGTAGAATCCATTTACAGTAAGCTATATATCTTGTACACATGTGAGAGTTGGCCATGCAATGGAATCAAAGTAATGAGTGAGATATGATCAAAACAAGTTTAAGGTATAAATCTGAGTTCACTGTTTTGGACGATTTTTAGAAACTATTTAGAAGATGATTCAACAGTAGCTATAGAATAGTTAAATGTAGCACATATTATGTAGTTTATGTGATAAAAATTTGAGCTCCTATCTCCATATAGAACTCAAGATATGGCAGTTTTGGTGAAAGTGAAGATAAAAATCAGATTTTTGAAAAATAAAGTATAATACTATTATATAAGCACTCAAAATTATATTGTATAAAATGTAAAGTTAAAACCCACTAACTCATGAATTTTATTTATATAAATATGTTAAAGGTTAAATAAGTGGACATTTTATAAAAATGATAACTTGTTAAGTTTTATAAGTTATAAAACTATAAACATGATTTTTACGACTTTTTCGGCTAATACCGTAAAATTAACGTGTTTGTTAAATAAAACTTAGATGGTTGGACCCGTCTAATGTAAACTTTATAAAACTTATATACTGATATATAGACATGTATAACAAGTAAAAACCGATAAAACCCGAACTATAGGACATACGGACGTGAACGGACTAAATTAACGTTATTGGACGAATAATACAACAAAAATGGACTAAAACACTTATAAACTTATCATTGGACTTAAACCATTTAGGCCCAACTTGTAAAGTGTAGACACTGATAATATAAGTACAAAATGGATTAAAATAAGTTAAATAACTTATAATAAGCTTATTGGACTTAAGACACGTAAATGGGTAAAACTAGTAAACTAGTATAAAAGTTATCAACACATAACTCTAAAATGAGTAAACGAGAATATGTAAACCCACTTGATCATCATATATATATAATAATAGTATGTATACATAATTGTTATTTTTAAAAAGTCATTGGACATGAGTCTAAGACCGAGTATTATTTGTCTAGGTTTCCGTGATTGAAGCACGTACCGTACGTCCGAATTGCCGATAACCCGCCTTCCCGCATCAACGTGAGTTCATAGCCTCGCACTCTTTTAAATGTTTTTATAAATGTTTTATAAACCCGCGAGGGAGATAACATGTTAGTTTTTATTGAATAGGACACCATTTGTCCCGATTGTTTGTTTATTGATTTTGGACCCGAATGATTGAATGACCCGATTGTATGACCTGATAAATGATTAATGGACCCGATAGATGAAATAAAATGGATTATTAAAGTTAGGTTATGTAACTAAAAGTCCCATTAGCATGAATTGTGAACTACCGGGAGTTGGTAGACGCTTATGCATTTAATAGTACTATTTGGGGACGATCACCCCAGTTCGCGCCTTGACGGTTGATCCCCGTCGTGCCACATTGATTGGTAAGCGAATTTATGTATGAGAAGATTTCCATAGCGTGACCTTTGTGACGACACGCTACTTTAGATGGGCAAAATTGGTATCGGGTTAGCTACCCGTTTTGGTTTAGTAAGGTAACAATGTCATGCGGCTTATAATAATCCAAAACTAACGAAATACTACTAGACGCTCCGAAGAACGATGTATTGCCTGACTAGCAATACCGGGTCATACTATTGATATTATGTTTGTGTTTTGGTTTTCATAACCATATTCTTATAACGGTTTTTATTTAATCTATACAACGTTGCAAAACGTATTGTATGATGTTTTTACGACATTGGCTCGTACAATGATTTTTAAGGCTAATGCCTATACTATGATTTTCGATACGGATTTGTATAAAATGACTTTGGCTATTTTATGGCCTATTAAAATGATTTGTACAAAATGATTTTCAGTAATAATTTTATACTGATATTATATTGATGGATTTATTTAAACTCTATGAATTCACTCGGCGTTATCGCTGACCTTTTCTTTTAACATGTTTTATCTCAGGTACTTGAAGGTAATTCTCGGGAAGACGACAAGAATTCATGGCCCGCACTTAAACAATATTTTCCATTCAAATACTTTGTAAAACTTTGTATGAAATGTAATGACTTGGGACCGATGTAACTTTGATGTTTATGAATGGAAATGATTTATTATTAAACGACGCGATTTTTATGCGTTGTCTATGATGTGAGTAATGTGCTATCCCGTAACACCAACTAGTCTTCCGTTGTACTAAGTTGTATAAATTTGGGGGTGTTACAGTTATCGCTGACCTTTTCTTTTAACATGTTTTATCTCAGGTACTTGAAGGTAATTCACGGGAAGACAACAAGAATTCATGACCCGCACCTAAACAATAATTTCCATTCAAATTCTTTGTAAAACTTGTATGAAATACAATGACTTGGGACCTATGTAACTTTGATATTTATGAATGGAAATGCTTTATATTTAAACGACACGATTTTTATGCGTTGTCTATGATGTGAGTAATGTGCTATCCCGTAACACCAACGAGTCTTCCGCTGTATTGAGTTGTATAAATTTGGGGGTGTTACACAACAAGTATTCTTAACTGACTAACGGGCCTAAAATTCAAGATATCTCTAACTAGAAGAACTAATAGTGCAGTTATATCCTAACGAATTCTAATACTAGCTAACAATGGACTACAAATTTAATGAAAGCATAGAAAATGAAGGGTTGAACCTGTATACTCACCAAACTTATACATCAATCAAACTTTAACAGATTTGAGTGACAATGTATGTCCCAACTATACTTAAACTTTTCTATCAAGAATTTCTAAATGAAAACCTTTGAATATCAACTCTATGAATGCACCTAGTGAAACCTATTCTTACCATCACAGATCTCAACTAACCTAACTGAAATATCTATCATGTGTTCGAAAATCAAACTCGCTAAAACTAACTTACTCTCTACTAATTGACTAGAAATTCTACTACCAGTTTTTGAACAATCCTAAAAATCAAAACGAAATCATAACAGGTTTGAATCAAAATTACTTACTAATATGACTATCGACCTTAATCTCAATCTTACACTACAGCTATTATTCAATTATTTATACTTCTACTGTGACAATCACTAGTTGAACACTTAAAACCTTAAAGCTTATATCTGCTATGGCTTTCTGTGACGATTACAAGCTAAAAAGTTGACTGATAATAACTAGTCCCAGCCTATTATACTTTTACCAAAGACAGGTTACAGAAGATGAGCAGAAATATCAAAAGCCTACTGTTAAAAAAGTTTATAGAAATACGCAATACAACTAACAACCAATCCAAATCAACACAGGCTCTGCGAATTAATCAGAACCACTAAGAAGCAAAACAAGAGCAGTTCAAGTACAAAGGAGAAACATATTACTCTAGCAAATCGCAAGCAAAATTACGACTAAATCTCAATAGTAACTAAACAATAAAATGCAGAAAAATAGAACGTGCTTGACCTGCACTTCCAGGCCTAGTCCGTTGTGGGCGAAGCGGAGCGTTGAGCTCGCTTAAAACCAAACACCACCACACTTCTTATCTACTGATATTGACAGATTGGGTCTTCTAAACTACCAATCACGAAATCTGCATAAACTTCAAAATATACCTGCAAAATCAAATCGAAAATGAGCAAAGAAAAACAAACAAGACTTCTCGATTCTGAAACCTGCATATACTTGGAAAACAATTGGATTGAACTATAAAAAACACCTGTAAAAACTCGCTATAGCTGGTATCCAAAAACTGTCACAACTTGCTCCAAACATAAACAAAACAAAAGCTCGAAACTGAAAACTAGATGAACATATTGCTTCCTAACAGATCTGATTAAGCTACTCTTTAGCTAAAACTAATCCACCTTGCAGAACTAATCTACACAAATCTCCTAACTGAATCGAACTTTTGCTGGCCTGAATTGAAACTCGAGTAAAGTAGTCACGAAAGAATGTTTAACGATAGTAATGGTACTTATCATAAGCTAATAAACAACTATTGGCTCTTGAGCTCAAACCAAAACAAGAACACCAACAAATCCAAATATCTACGAAACTAAAACAAAGCCAAAACACGTCCTATCCTGCTGAAATCCTTGATACGTATTGAAAACTGAAACGATTAAATCCAAATTCACAAACTAAACCTGTGAACAGTAACAATACTAATTCTGGCTAACTCCAATTTACTTATCAGAATATAGACATAAGGACTGAAATCGAAAAAAATCTTGAAACAACTATAAATGAACCGAAAACAGAGCCTAAATCAAACTCAAAAAAATCAGAGAGAAAGATTAGTAAAAGAAAACTTGAAGCTTTCATTAATGGTGAACAAGAAAGGATTCGGTTACAAGAGCTTAACTATTTAAATGATTCTAACAAACTTTTATCTAACTGATTAACTGAAAATCATAAAACTAACTATCTAACCTAACTAACTATGTGTTTCTACTCCTCAGCTAACCATCCAATATGAAGGTCTTGATCTTCTATTTATAGCCGTCTGAAGAGTGGAGGTGACGTGGTTAAGCCAATGAGCAGATGCCACGTATTTAATATGAGGTTCTTGATGAATGGCCCAAATTGGGGTTTTCTTCATTACTCCATCTTGATCCAATTAATTGCCATCTTCTTGTAGAGGATGAAGAGCTGATCATTTTTGTAGTTATAAGTTTGGCCTGAAAACTCATGAATCACTCTTGATTACGAATTGCAAGTTTCGGTGGTGAGAGGTGATAAACCGTCTGTTACTTGTCCACTTTCTCTCTCTTCGAATGTGGAAGAAGAGCACGTTTGTGTTTGTGTGTTGTTTGACCGTGACTTGGTCAATTGACCAAGTATAAAAGTTAATTAACTTTCTTCCCAAATTTTCCTTTTTGGTCCTTTATTTATATCTTCTTATTCAAAAGTGTTTAGCACCTTTAAATCAAGTTTCTTTATCATCCTTTTCTTATTGAAAGTTACACTTTCAGTCCTCGATCTTTAAAGTAATGACAAGTAAGGTCCTCGAAAGCTCTTTCATCATTTTCTTCGTCTTTTATCATAAAAATCCCTTGAAAACTTGCATTTGTTCCAAAATGCATCTTGTTTACCTAAAAACACAAAAACACAAATACCCACGTAATTCTGATATTTTTCAGTTAAATATAATGTATTTGGCTTTGTTTTAAGTGGTTTTTGGATCATTATTGATGAGTGTTTTCACACTTATCAGAGGACTTGGTTGCTCAGCTTCATGCAAATTGCCATAATCGCCCTCTTTCTTGGGCTGAACAAAAGAAGCTTATGCAGCAATATGTCAAGAACCATTTCGGGGCTCATTGTATAGTTGGTTGGACGATGAAGCGGGTTAAGTCGTTATCTGATGATGATCTTAAGGCTCTTTACAACAAGATGATTGAGATGGCTCGAGGGGATGTACTGAGGCCTACAAATGCCACATTTCATCCGCCTGCTCATGTTGCTCCATCTCCTAATCCTAGAGTTGCCCCAACCCCTTCATCTGGTGTTCATGATGCTGGTACTTCTTCTGATGCTCATGTTCCTTCTCCTGCCGTTGATCCTACTCCCCCCCCCCCCCCCCCCCGCCATGATGGCTGATGTGCATGTTCAACCTGGTACTCATCCCACCTCTTCTGGTGCTGCTCCTGCTGCTGGTGTTCAGGTCAAAGCGGAACCTTCTCCTTCCTCACCCACACTTCGCCAGTCTGTTCGCAACATCAAGGCTCACCGTGGCAAGGTTGTTTCGTTGGAAAAGAGGGATCCTGCTCTTTTGATAGATCCTACTTCGGACAGTGATGAAGACCTTACACTTGGCCGTGGCACTGTTGCTCATTGGGGTGTCCGCCCATCTACTGCTGGTACTAGTGCTTCTACTCATGTGGTTATCACGAAAAATGGCTACCATAAATACTTCTCGGGCCTGCAAGAACTATTGGCTTGGGTTGATCGTCGTGATCTTATGTTGTTATATGGGTTGGTGGATCGTGATGTTCCCGGGGTTCCTAGTGAGGTCCCTAACTGGCCTGGTCTAGTTTTGTGGGGGGATTTGATGTTGATGTTAGATCGCCCTTCTGAGGCCTCTAGTGATGGGATCTGGACCGAACAACCCCGTTGGGTCATTACTTGGTGGAAGTTGTATACCGGCTGTGGTGTTCATGTGGTTGAGTTGGAGTCTGGTGCTCGTGTGTTCATACTTGTGGATGTGGATTATCCTCTTACCATTGCTTCTATGGAGGCCATGCTGGAATGTCATCTGGAGGTTTCTAATACTCCTACAGGTAATGAGGCTACCATGGCTACAACCTTGGTTGAGACGATTCAGGCTCGACTTCTTGCAGCTAAGGTGGCTGCTTCTGGTTAGTCACTTTGGTATTCTTGTTATAAACTTTTGCTTTTGTCTTCCATTATTTTCACCAATCTGTACAGTGATTGGTTCCTAACATTCTTTTGTTTGTCCCAAATGCTTAGTTAGTTTTTAGTTAAAAAACATACTTATTATATAATATCTGCTTATACTTTAACCATGTCATGGAAATTTGTACATCCTATATGATATCTGCTTATACTTTTCAATTTTGAGAGAGGTTCACTCCTGAGTTGTTTTGTCATGTCCTACTGGTGTTGGATTCTTCCACACAACATATGGTGTTCAACTCACCATGTCTCGCCGACAAGAAAGAGTTGGTTCACCATGAGGGTATAGCTCTGGTGTGATTCTCAAATCCATTGATGGTTGCCAATTAACCCAAAATTGGATGGTCTTCACTCGCCTTGGTCCTAGACTGAAGAGTGGCTAGTCCAAGGGGGTATGGCTCTTAGTAAAGACACACTCAAATCCGTTGATAGCTGTAATAATTTGCTTAAAGTTATAGGGTTTTCAGCTCACCGATGCTTTATTGCTAAGAGTTGGCTAGTCCAGGAGGGTACGACTTCTGGTAAAGACGTTCATCAAATCCGTAGATGGCTGTGATGGTTTGCCAAAAATCATCAGGGTACTCCCACTCACCATTGGTTTACGTTCTAAGAGTTGGGATGGGTCCTAGTCTCCCAGGGTGATGCTTATTTCACCACAATGACTGGCTAGTCCAAGAGCGAGCAACTACTTGGTAAAGGCTCATCAAATATGCTCCTGTTGCAGTCAAGATTCATCGAGTGCAGATATGTTCCAAGCTCTCAAGAAGCTTCATAGTGTTATTAGCTGCATTGGTCTTTGAGCTCTTCCTTCTGGTGTTATTTTTGCTGCTTTTAGTTTTGTTGTCTCAATCATCGTGCTGTTATTGCAAGATCTACCAAGAAACTTGAACTCAAGAAGTCAAATTCAAGTTTAGGGGAGGATTGTTAGGACATATGTAATAGGATATTTGTAATAGGTAGACTAGGAGGTATGTAGTTCCTCCTGGTCCTAGTAGTAGTAGGAGCAACACGTGCTCTTGGTCTAGTTGAAAGTCAAACAGACTTATTCTTAGTAGTTAGTTGGGATATGCATGAGATATCTTAGGAAAGGATATGCATATCAGGAGTTACACGTTTACTAGTTAATGTTATTTTAGGATTTCCTTGTAGTATAAAAGGAACCCCATTAGCAGAAGGGTTAGACACACCTTTCACCAATCTTATTTCATTCCAATATAGTAGAATCTTAGAAAGGATCAAGTATTTTAGTTATTCTGTTTCTTCTTGTTCATAGTATTTGTATTCCGCACTTATACTTTGTTTTGTACTAAGAGTCTCTCAGTGAATTGGCTTGTGATTATAGAAGTCATTCACCATCCTTAACAGGCTGCAAGATCCCCAATCAGTGGACCCAACACGCACTTCTCTTTGTATTGCATTTTTGTTTTTCCCATTGAAAATTGAATAGTTGATGGTATTCTTTTAAGTGAATGTGATGGTTTTATAGTATGATTTGCATTTAAGTGTTGATGTTATATATATTGTCATACTTATGTTTTTAAATATTAAAGAAATCATGATTGGAAGAAACAGTTACAAGACTGAATGTCCACATTTATGTATAGATTGTTTGTGAGTTGGCAATTGTTCCTTGTTTGTAGGGGTTTTTTGTAAAGTATTGATGAAAATATCATCGTCTTAATTTTTTAGTTGACTCCACTGGGACGATATTTCCGGCAAAGTATGCTTCTTATTTTAAACATGTGTGTATTAATGTTAGGATTGAAAGTATAATTGCACTAATTATTGCTAAACTTTAAAAACATATAAAAATTAGTCAAAGATTATTTTTTTTTTCAAACCAAAACATCTTCATAAATATTTGGTTCTTTTTAAAACATAAATTTATGTTTGTAAAGATTGAATGTTATGAAAATTGTTGATTGAAAATGATGTTTCAGCTTTTAGTTATAAAGTTTAATAATGGAATGGTTAATTGCCTTTGTTTCAGAAAGTTTAACACAAAAAATGAAATTGGTATAGTGGTAACGAGTTTATGTTTCTAGCAATTTATGTTTCTAGCATAGTGACCCTAGTTCTAATCCTACCTGTGTTGTTTTTTTAATATAACACACGAATTGTTGTTGTTTGACGTGGAATGGTGGTGCTTAGGTGGATTGCCTATTAGGATTGAAAGTGCCATATAGGATTGTGAGATTGAAAGAAGACAAATGATGGAGCTAGACTTCTATACTTGTCACGATCTTTAATCTATTCAAGTGGCAGTTTAACTGCATTAGTAACCATATCTAATTGGTTATGTAACCATTATCACATGATATTATGGAGCTTATTGAAAGGAAATTAATGGGTCGTTAAAACCTATTAATACCATTAACTAGGGTTGAGTACTTCACCTATTATTAGGTGATCAGAACACTTGCATGGGACACACAGAAACATAAACACTTATATGCGAAAGGGTTAGAGATTCGTTCATAAATCACCAACAAGCATTGTCTTTCGTGAAAAAGGTCGACCCTGATCTCATTTATTTGATTTTATACCCATATATTAAGGTGGAATAGTTTACTTTGGAAAGTGATAACATGATTCCAAATGATATATGATCACCATTGTTTTGGTATGTAGCTAGAAATGATTGTCTTTACCTTGGTTGGGACGAATAAACAAATAAACATAAAAGTAAACAATTATTTCGGTTCGACGTTCGATTTCGATTAGAAGACATATATTCCACTTGAAAACTGAATTTGTAGTTCGGTTTGATACGATTTTGGAAAAAAATATTCGTTTATTAGTTTGGTTCGGCTGGAGTTTAGTTTTCGCCGCTATGCGCGGGTACTCGCCTAGTATATAATAAACATTCCAGCCCACCAAAATGTATATAGTCGGGAGAAAAGCCCATGTCCATCAGTATAACCCTACTTAATATATATGGGAAACAATAAACCCTATTTCACCCCCCAAACATTAGATACGCAGTCATAAGACAATCTTTCTATTCTAACATCACAGATTCACAGCTGTTATTTCCTAGATGTTACCGATGAACAGATCTGAGATTAGGTATTCATTCTATCACTTGTTTTGTTCTTTCTAATCTTCAAAGTTATGTTTGTGATGTAGATCTGATGAAAATAAGCTAGTAGTAATATTTTGCACAAAGATAGTACTGTACTTATTATGTTAGTGTTTTAGTAAGTAAAAAGATATATAGATGATGATTATTAAGGATAAGGTGTTTATAGTTTAGTGAACATTCCATTAATTATTGTTGTATTCAACATCAGATTTAGAGGTGGCAAATCTTGCCCATTTGATACATATGGGCACTTTTTGCCCATTTTCTAAAAAGGATGGGGCACTTTTTTCCCATTCTTTATAATGAATGGGCTAAACGGGCGCATATGTAAGAAACTAAATAGGCTTAACGGGCGCACTTGTAAAATACAAATTAATATACTCGACGAATATTTTTTATTAAATTTTTTATCCTGGCTTTCAAACAAGTATTTTACTTTTTATTTGTAGGTTTTTATATGTTTTTTTCCTTTTTTAGCTTGAGCCCGTTTAGCCCGCCCGTTTTGCCCGCCCGTTTCGCCCGTGCCCGTTTAGCCCGCGCCCGTTTAGCCCGCCGCCCATTTAGCCCGTTGCCCGTTTAGCCCGCCGCCCGTGCCCGCCCGCCCGCCCATTTTGCCACCTCTAATCAGATTGTACGAAACATACAATTAGTTCTTAAGGTTTACATTAGTTATTTAGTTTGGACATTGATTGCCAACCTATGTGTTTTCTCACTGTGACAGGAGCATGCTTCTTCTATCGGAAGCTGTGAAGCGACTTGTACAAATATGTTACGATATTTCCGAATGTTTGAGTTACCTTCGAAACATCATCAATCAGTAGTTACAACTTCATACATCATGATATAAAGAGTGTCAACATAGGATGATGCTAGTTGTTTGTTGGAGGAAGTTGCAATCGAGAGGGATTAAACCTTTCTGGTATATTTCTTTTTAGTTTTTGTTGCATTTCTTCAATTATTTTTTCTATAAATTTATGATGTACATTTGTGTTTGCTTCTTTTTCCCTAGTACCTAAGCGTAATCCTCAAACAGAAGCATCATCTATGTCTAGAAATATGAATTTTGTTTTTTTTGGCTTATTTCTTCTCTCAATGTATATTATTTTTTCAATAAATTTATGATTTATTTCTTTTTTTCTCCGGGACATAGCGTAATCCGCAAACTTCCGTATGTTCTTGATCAAAGCTGCGGGACAACAGCATTATCTGTTTCTGTAACACCCCATTTTGATAATGGAATGTCACGCACAATTATGGCGTGTCATCAAAGCATACAAGGATAAATGTATAAAACATCACATGACCATAGGGATAACCGGAATCAAACATCGGTTCCCAAACATTAGCCCAAAACATAATAAAGCAAAAGAAATGAATGAAAGACTAAACAAGCATAAGTATATGAAGGCAAAAAGGAAAAGAAGTCTCTAGCAGCTTCCATCCTATGCACGTCCTCCAAATGCTCGAGTCTTTCCTAGGGTACCTGTCGTTTTGGGACATGGAAAGGAAAGTAACGGCTGAGCAAAACGCTCAGTGCACGGATATAGACATAGTATAAGTGACTAAAACTTAAATAGAGACTTAATAGTAGCGGAAATGTATAAGTCCTGGAAAACCTGGAACATGTTCATAAAACTGGTTTTATAGTTTGAAAAGCCTTATGTTTATCTTATGAAAACTGTTTAGCATATTTTACCATTAGCCAATATAGGTCATGAAAATCCACCGTGCATGAATACTTGGAGGGGTGACCTCATCATGCAAATTAGAGGGGCTGCCTCTAATTTAATATACTGGTTTTTGGGTAGGAGGGATCAGCTCCTTGTGAAGGATGCAAGGCACACACCACATTCACCATGAAATCCTGACTGAAAACATGTAACTAGGATGCACCCATACGCCCCACATGATAAATATAATAAATGGCCAAAAGCTGAAGGGACGCCACGAGCAATCACTTCGCCGTGGTGAAGTCATAACATCAGTGCCTCTAATGTTATGGTTATGGTACCTCCATAACTAGGTGAAACTGGTCATGCATGTATATGGCTATAGGTAATCTTAATTAAACATAAACAATCAAACACATAACTTATACTGCGGGAAAACAGTTGGCTGCATACGGGGAATCCTAGTAAGGAAAGAATGTCCATACTGAAAGGACGGGAATCTGTACCTTATGTCCAGTGAACGAAGAAGATGAACTGAGAGGAATCCTACTTCCGAATCACTAGTGCTACATAAATACATACATGAATAAGTATCTGCTTCCTAAATACGTAGCTAGTTTTATGTCATGTCTTAACTTATTTTATGTGTTCTTAACATGTTTTACTATTTTTAAGCCTTACACTGTGTTTATCTTATATTCTGTCTAATCTGATTAAGTATTCCTGGTATTTCATGTGTTATTATACTTACTGTGTAATAATAAGTAACTTTCCAAAAATACCAGGTTTCCTAAAATAGAAAGTTTCCAAAAATAGAAAGTTTCCAAAAATAGAAAGTTTCCAAAAATAGAAAGTTTCCAAAAATAGAAAGTTACCAAAAATAGAAAGTTTCCAAAAATAGAAAGTTTCCAAAATTAGAAAGTTTCCAAAAATAGAAAGTTTCCAAAAATAGAAAGTTTCCAAAAATAGATTTACTGCTTAAAATAGATAAGTTTCTAAAAAAATAGAAAGTTTCCATAAATAGATTATCTGCCTTAATTAAATAAGTTTCCATAAATAGATTAGCTGCCTGAAATAAATAAGTTTCTAAAAATAGAAGGTTTTCATAAATAGATTAGCTGCCTTATTTAATTAAGTTTCTAAAACTAGAAAGTTTCCATAATTATAAATAAGCTGGTTAAATAAGCTAAGTATATAAGCCTAAGTGTTTCATGATTATTTCCTAAGTCATATGATATAAGGGTATAGTTTAATAATTATTTCATGTAATTAAATTAAACTATAGGTTAAAATATTTAATTAAAGTATAACATGTTTTTAATTAAATAAAGTTAAATACTTAGGTTAAAACATGTATTATTATATTAATAATATAACCTAAGTCATGTTAATTAATTAATTATATTCATGGTTTTTAAATAATTAATTAATTATAAGTCAAAAATACAAAATACTTAGGTTAATTAATTTCATGATTATAATAATTAAAATAACCTAAGTCATGTTATTAAATTAATCATATCATTTTATTAATTTAATTTTTAACATAAGATCATCAACATAATAAAAAAAACTAAACATACACCATGAACCGGATCCAAACTAAAAACAATGAACCGGACATAAAATCGACACCGTACCCCGATCCAACTCGGGGTACCCCGTGTCTTACTGCTGCCGTGGGACCCACACACACCAACCAAGACCGTATGGTCTTGGTGGTGGTCGGTTTGGCCAAACTGAAACCCCTTCGGGTTCTGTGCAGCCTGCGGCCAAAGACAAACACCCCTTAAAACATACTTTTGATTTTATTAAACCCCAAATCATGTTAGATCCATGTTTTATTATTAGGTTTTTGTAAAAACATAACATGTTCTTGATTTATAAAAAGATTAAATCAAAAGAAAAGGTTTAAAAAGGATTTACCGAATTCGTGGATCAAAAGGATGAAGAACAAACACGATCACCAAGTAATTTTCCAAGATCCAAGTTCACAAACCACCTCCTTGTGGTGGTTGTAGGGTGGCGGCACAAAGAAGAACAAGGAAGAGGGTTTTTAGGTTTTTCTAAAAATCTTCTATAAAACTAAATGAGTAGTGTAAAAAGATATTAACCCCCTTTAGTAAATTTGACAAATGGGCTTGGCCCATTTGCCCTTGTAGCCGCGGGTAGGGGCCCCACTTGGGGTACCCGTACCTTTTTCCGTGTCTCGTTGTTAAGTTATACGTTTGTGATTAATTGTGTTCGCGTTTTAAGTGTTCTAGTTACGTAAATACCATGATCTAATATATTTAATTACGCTCGTAATAAATATATATACGTAATTAATAATAGTTCGTGTTTTAATTACGTTCATGATTTCATGATCGCATGTTCGTGATTAATTATCGTTAAAAAATAATTATTACGTGATCGTACGTAGTAAATACTTATCGTGTTCTAACACGTACGTAATACGTAAAATCCTAACACGTAATCGTAATCATGCTATATTAGGAAAGTTTTAATCTAGTACGTACGATCTTAAGGGTACTATTCATGGTAAAAGCATGCGGGTTTTACAACTCTTCCCCCCTAAAAAGAATAATTCGTCCCGGAATTATAGATAACGTAGCTGAAAGAGAAACATACCCGAATCAAACTGAAAGGGTATGTTAGATTAATGAATGTGCGGGTTTCCTGGCAGAAGGAACGCGGAACGTGACATGTCTTGAAAGGACATGGAACATGACGCGACTGAAAGGACATATCTAATTGATGAGAGAAAACGGATAAAAGTCCGGATGAACTTGTCCGTTTCCAAGTGGCCTCCCTCTTGGAACGGTTCCTTCAGAAGGTCTTGACACAAATGATAAATCTTGGTCCTCCTGACCTTGACTTGGAATACGAAGAAATTCTTGGTTATCAACGGAAGGTAGATCCCCTAAATTCGATCGAGGAAAATAAGAGTTAACGTGCTAGGGTAACTGAAACGTTACGATGCAAGACATTCTGACTTAACTGATAATTAGAAACGATGCGCGAGACATAAAGAAACGTAGTACGTGAAAAATTTTGAACGTGATACGTGAAAATTTTTGAACGTGCTACGTGGAGATATGGCGACTGTATGAGTAAACATATCGTGATCCATGATACGTGTAACATATCTTGATCATGATATGAGGAACGTGGAATGAACATGACATGTGAAACATTTCGTGATCATAGAATACAATGGCGGTAACGTCAAACGCTACAAGGTGAGACGTGGAATATGACGCGAAACGTCTAGCTGATGATGGAGAGTTATACTAAACTTGGGTCTGGTCTCTCAAGTTCTTGTAAAACTTCCCAGAACGAAATGAACGTAAAGTCGTAAGCCCAGATACGATCATGAACGTGAATAGTGTCATGAACGCGAGCGCGAAAGCAAGTCGTGGAATCAGAATGAAGACGTGAAGTAATTTAGGAGTACAATTGCGAATCTTTGTCTGACCCGATAGCTGAGGGATTACCAAGTGGTCGGATGAGCCTTGGCTGGAACATGTTCGATCAATCTGTTGGTTCTGCAATCCTTGTGGATGTAAGGATTCTGCAGATTTGATCAAACTGTTTGCAATAACCCAGATAGCATCATGCTTCTTCTGAGTTTGCGTTAATCTGGTAACCAAAATCCGTGGAGATCTTGTCCCATTTCAATTCACAATTTCAGATGATGAAAACATCCCAGTTTGTTGGTGTCCTATCTTAACCTGTTGGTATGTCAGGTACCTAGATATGAACGTAACTGTATCTTGCTTCGTAGGACTTGATACATAGGAGTTTGCGAAACTCTGAGTCTCTGAATCTAGACTTCTCCTAGCGTAGGATTTTCTAGAACACCTAATGTAGTGTAGGGTTCTCTCCTTTACGCATAAGCTAAGTCATGGTAAGATTAACCATAGAAACCCATGTGATTCAGTGTGTCACTGTAATCAAACAGAATTGATATTGGAAAAAAAAAATTCCTGGGTAGAATTTCTCTTGTCATAGAATTTACAACATAGTGCAGATATGGTTTTCCTGTTCTTCTCTAGGCTTAGAGGAAATCAGGTTATCCTCAATGAAAACACTGATGAATTTGCTATGAGTTCATGGAAACTCATTCTTGTAATGCCGTTGGAGCAATGATGAGACTAATTCAAAATCATAAATCTAGCATGACCGAGTCGTGTACGAATAGCAGTCATGGACATGTCCTGCTTTTTCACTCGTCACTGTTGGCAGCATGATCATGAGTTCGATCTTAGGAAAGTGATTAACACTATACGGTTGATTGGACATGTCGTCAATACGTGGAGGAGAATAATGGTCATGAATGGTGATTTGTTTAAGTCAACGGTAGTCGACACATAATCTCATGGTACCATCCTTCTCCTAGTAGATTCTTCTGGAATGTATAGGAAGACTTTGGAATAATTAACTTGCTATGCGTAAAAGAATTAAGTGGTCGTGTCTTACTGACAGCTAGAAAATTTTAGCGACCATGGCTAACAACGCACATGCTTATAAGCATAGATAATTTGTACAGATTTTCCCGATGGAAAATCAAGCTGAAAGTATTCAGGAGCCTGAACATTACTGTACATAATTATGAATCGTAGCATGGTGTGTTGTTCATAGTACATAATTAGGATAAAATTCATCTCGTGTCTGTCCGAGGAAATGCGTTAGCAGCTTGGATCTCATCATTAAGCTGAAGGAAAACCTTCGTATTCGTGGGAATACGAAAGGCGTCCTTCATGGTCATGAATATATGGACTATAGTGAAAGAAATGGAAGTGACATCGGCAACGTGACAGTTCTCACTGATGCGCCGATAATGGTATTGAAATTCTTGTGTCTTGATTAATACATGGCACAACAAAATGGATATACCCTTGGAGGGTACCCTGAATTTCTTAGAAATGTTCCATAATTAGACGTGAGTCATGTGTCTTGACTCGTTTCTTGGAACTATAAGCATGACATATGTCTTGACTGGTGTCTTGACATGTGTCTTCAGAAAGTATACGTGAGACATGTGTCTTGACTGATGTCTTGACATGTGCCTTCAGAAATTATACGTGAGACATGTGTCTTGACTGATGTCTTGACATGTGTCTCGAGACGTAATTCAATAGAACTACAATATTAGGTTATTATGCCAGACTTGGCGGATCGGTTGGACTACTGATCCTTTGTATGTCTAATCACGTCCGTGGCCGGAGCCTCGGTTGCGATTTCTAGGATAGTTGCTGTCATAGTAGTGGTTACTACGTCTTGTCTGTCAGTTCCATGATGGTCATTCTCATGACCGTGATTCATGTAACTATTCAGCTGAGTGGCCGGCTGGTACCGGTTTGCACTCATATGGCTGAAATGACAACTGAATGACGTGTGACATGTAACTAAGAATTAGGGACAATGATTGATGGAAATCGTCTGATGGTGAAGCATCTTCTCGTCCGATTGCTTTGCTATGACGCCTTTGTCTTCATCTTGTAGGATCTCTTGGTTGTGAACAGCATCCACATCTCGTAGCGTCTCCGAACGTCAACAACATCAACCTTTAGTAACATCTCCCAGTTATGAGCGGCATCAGCAATCTTGTAGAATATCAGCAATTGAAAATATGCCTGAGGTGATTCAGAATCGACTTGGGAATACTCGTTAAGTATTGCAAGTGAAATACACATGGATTAAGGTACGTGTAATACACATGGAATACGGTACGTGGAGTACACGTGGAATGCACATGAAATGATCGGTATGGGGTCGATCATTTATCATGATTTAAGGAAAGTATATCGGTTAAACGGTTAGGAAAACCATCATGATAACCTGGCAATGCCAGTATATACCTCATTCTGGTTGCATAGAGAAACGCTAAAGTGTGGTTACACAAAATTCAACGATGATTTGCCTGACAGCATGATCAATGAAAACCAACCATGACTATCATGAAAGCAGAATTCAATGAAATCCAACAATGTCTTGCGTGAAAGTATAAATAACAAAAGAGGCGTAAGACGTAATCAACATGAAGACGGAATTATCATGAAGGAACACAAAACGATCTATCATAAAGGAGTGTATAACATAATCAACATGAAACCAAAGTTAACCATGACAGTATGAAAACATACTTGACATAAAAACATATTAACTTATGAGGGGACATGAAAAAAAAATTTATGCCAATAAATCATGAGAAAAATTTTATGCATGAAAAACAGTGCATGAATGCGTAATGTAGTTTATAAAACCTTTATATGTGCGAGGGGACGCCTATGGGCCGGACCCAAAACAAAAGACATGGCGAGGGGACGCCTATGGGTCGGTCCCAAAGTTAAAAGTTTCGATAATAGCACATGCGACTAAATAGGGCCAGCCCTGTACCAACCATTACTTAGTCATAATCCCTGCAACAATGATACATGAAACATAAATAAATGAAACTCATCTGTCAAAACTTATCAGAAAAAATTTTATGTGACTAAATATGAACTACTGGGGTTCAGTCCACATAGCCACAGTTCACGAGGAACATTATGCATGAACAATGACACATAACTAAATATGAATGACGGTTGTCCATCCATATTAGTAAAACAATATCGATGAAAACATCAAGGTTAAAACCTCAAGGTGCTGAAAATGTCATGGTTAAAACAACAATGCGCTGAAAACATCAATACATGGAATAACAAATGTTGGCTTAGGAAGCTCCTGGTGACTACCCACTAGTCACATGTCAAGTTTTAGAGCCTACAGGTCGAAGCCTTGGCTTTGATACCATGATTATAACACCCCATTTTGATAATGGAATGTCACGCACAATTATGGCGTGTCATCAAAGCATACAAGGATAAATGTATAAAACATCACATGACCATAGGGATAACCGGAATCAAACATCGGTTCCCAAACATAAGCCCAAAACATAATAAAGCAAAAGAAATGAATGAAAGACTAAACAATCATAAGTATATGAAGGCAAAAAGGAAAAGAAGTCTCTAGCAGCTTCCATCCTATGCACGTCCTCCAAATGCTCGAGTCTTTCCTAGGGTACCTGCCGTTTTGGGACATGGAAAGGAAAGTAACGGCTGAGCAAAACGCTCAGTGCACGGATATAGACATAGTATAAGTGACTAAAACATAAATAGAGACTTAATAGCAGCGGAAATGTATAAATCCTGGAAAACCTGGAACATGTTCATAAAACTGGTTTTATAGTTTGAAAAGCCTTATGTTTATCTTATGAAAACTGTTTAGCATATTTTACCATTAGCCAATATAGGTCATGAAAATCCACCTGCATGAATACTTGGAGGGGTGACCTCATTATGCAAATTAGAGGGGCTGCCTCTAATTTAATATACTGGTTTTTGGGTAGGAAGGATCAGCTCCTTGTGAAGGATGCAAGGCACACACCACATTCACCATGAAATCCTGTCTGAAAACATGTAACTAGGATGCACCCATACGCCCCACATGATAAATATAATAAATGGCCAAAAGCTGAAGGGACGCCACGAGCAATCACTCCGCCGTGGTGAAGTCATAACATCAATGCCTCTAATGTTATGGTGTACCTCCATAACTAGGTGAAACTGGTCATGCATGTATATGGCTATAGGTAATCTTAATTAAACATAAGCAATCAAACACATAACTTATACTACGGGAAAACAGTTGGCTGCATACGGGGAATCCTAGTAAGGAAAGAATGTCCATACTGAAAGGACGGGAATCCGTACCTTATGTCCACTAAACGAAGAAGATGAACTGAGAGGAATCCTACTTCTGAATCACTAGTGCTACATAAATACATACATGAATAAGTATCTGCTTCCTAAATACGTAGCTAGTTTTATGTCATGTCTTAGCTTATTTTATGTGTTCTTAACATGTTTTACTGTTTTTAAGCCTTACACTGTGTTTATCTTATATTCTGTCTAATCTGATTAAGTATTCCTGGTATTTCATGTGTTATTATACTTACTGTGTAATAATAAGTAACTTTACAAAAATAGCAGGTTTCCTAAAATAGAAAGTTTCCAAAAATAGAAAGTTTCCAAAAATAGAAAGTTTCCAAAAATAGAAAGTTTCCAAAAATAGAAAGTTACCAAAAATAGAAAGTTTCCAAAAATAGAAATTTTCCGAAAATAGAAAGTTTCCAAAAATAGAAAGTTTCCAAAAATAGATTTACTGCTTAAAATATATAAGTTTCTAAAAAAATAGAAAGTTTCCATAAATAGATTATCTGCCTTCATTAAATAAGTTTTCATAAATAGATTAGTTGCCTGAAATAAATAAGTTTCTAAAAATAGAAGGTTTCCATAAATAGATTAGCTGCCTTATTTAATTAAGTTTCTAAAAATAGAAAGTTTTCATAATTAGAAATAAGCTGGTTAAATAAGCTAAGTATATAAGCCTAAGTGTTTCATGATTATTTCCTAAGTCATATGATATAAGGTATAGTTTAATAATTATTTCATGTAATTAAATTAAACTATAGGTTAAAATATTTAATTAAAGTATAACATGTTTTTAATTAAATAAAGTTAAATACTTAGGTTAAAACATGTATTATTATATTAATAATATAACCTAAGTCATGTTAATTAATTAATTATATTCATGGTTTTTAAATAATTAATTAATTATAAGTCAAAAATACAAAATAATTAGGTTAATTAATTTCATGATTATAATAATTAAAATAACCTAAGTCATGTTATTAAATTAACCATATCATTTTATTAATTTAATTTTTAACATAAGATCATCAACATAAGAAAAAAACTAAACATACACCATGAACCGGATCCAAACTAAAAATAATGAACCGGACATGAAATCGGCACCGTACCCCGAACCAACTCGGGGTACCCCATGTCTTACTGCTGCCGTGGGACCCATACACACCAACCAAGACCGTATGGTCTTGGTGGTGGTTGGTTTGGCCAAACCGAAACCCCTTCGGGTTCGGTGCAGCCTGCGGCCAAAGACAAACACCCCTTAAAACATACTTTTGATTTTATTAAACCCCAAATCATGTTAGATCCATGTTTAGTTATTAGGTTTTTGTAAAAACATAACATGTTCTTGATTTATAAAAAGATTAAATCAAAAGAAAAGGTTTAAAAAGGATTTACCGAATTCCTGGATCAAAAGGATGAAGAACAAACACGATCACCAAGTAATTTTCCAAGATCTAAGATCACAAACCACCTCCTTGTGGTGGTTGTAGGGTGGCGGCACAAAGAAGAACAAGGAAGAGGGTTTTTAGGTTTTTCTAAAAATCTTCTGTAAAACTAAATGAGTAGTGTAAAAAGATATTAACCCCCTTTAGTAAATTTGACAAATGGGTTTGGCCCATTTTCCCTTGTAGCCGCGGGTAGGGGCCCCACTTGGGGTACCCGTACCTTTTTCCGTGTCTCGTTGTTAAGTTATACGTTTGTGATTAATTGTGTTCGCGTTTTAAGTGTTCTGGTTACGTAAATACCATGATCTAATATATTTAATTACGCTCGTAATAAATATATATACGTAATTGATAATAGTTCGTGTTTTAATTACGTTCATGATTTCATGATCGCATGTTCGTGATTAATTATCGTTAAATAATTATTACGTGATCGTGCGTAGTAAATACTTATCGTGTTCTAACACGTACGTAATACGTAAAATCCTAACACGTAATCGTAATCATGCTATATTAGGAAAGTTTTAATCTAGTACGTACGATCTTAAGTGTACTATTCATGGTAAAAGCATGCGGGTTTTATAATTTCTAGAGTAAGGTTTTTGTTCATATAATAAGGTTTTTGCTCATGTAATAATTCAACATTCGTAAATTTTATCCCATGTATGTTTGACCTATAGAAAAAAATTTAGAGATATTTGAGTTTCGTGTGGGGGGCATTTAAAAAAAAAGGCTCAAATTTAAAGAAAAATACACTAAAATCTTGTATTTTTGTCGAGTTATAGTGGGCGCCGTCATCCCGAGGCTATAAAGTGTGTCCGCCCCTGACCTCAAGCATTCCTTGAACTACAAACACTCAGGACGTGCCCCAAGTGAATTACAAAACAAGGACAGACAAAAAATATCAATGCACATCCTAAGAATCCGAACCGCCAGAACATCCAAAAAGATATGGCCCCCAAAGAATGAACTAAAAAGCAGCAATACTTCACGAGCCATAAATCCGAAATCCGTTAGGCATATGCCATTTAGCAAGCATCTCCTTCACCTTTGTAGTATTCTTAAAACAGAAGGAAAGAAGTTTTAGGGGGTGTTTGGATGTGCGGTTAGGAGGAGATTATCTCCAAATCTCAGTTCCAAAATGGAGATAAGTTAAAAAAAAGTGTTTGGGTAATAAATGGAGATAAGTGATTATTTGCATTTAGAAGCTCCAAAATGGAGTTTTGAAAAAGTTAGTGAGGAGCTACTTATTTCATTTTCAAAATGGAATTTTGAAAAAGTAAGCTTTTAAAATGGAGTTTATTATCAAATAATCAAATTTGCCAAACACTCAATAAAATGATTATTTGATTAATGCGATTTCAAACTGGAATATCAAATCCAAACACTATTTTTTAAAATGGAGTTTTCAAAATGATGATTTTTCAAAATGGAGTTTTCAAAATGAATAATTTGTTTTCAATAAGCACATCCAAACACCCACTTAGTCTAACTGTGACCTAATCACGTCATGGACATCTTCTGGAGACCGCTTAGACTTCTTGAAAAGCCTAGCGTTCCGCTCAATCCAAAGAAAATAAGTTGTAGCAGCCACAACAGGATGCCCAATAATACTTCTCACCGTTCGTTGATTAGCGATAGGAATGAAATGAATAATAATTAGGTGCATCAAAGGCGGAAGCATATCTATATCAGCAACACCACGAACATAGTTTCAAACCTGCGTTGAAAAAGAACACTCAAAGAAAAGGTGAGAGTGAGAATCCGGGACAAATTCACACAATGGGCATCTAATCAAAGTTAAGTCCGTCGTCCCAACATCCACTTGTCTCAGTTTATCATGCGTTCTTAAACTTCCCTTCAAAGTAAGCCAAAGATGAAATACGTGACGTGGTATGCAATGAGAAAACCACACAAAATTAGCCTATCGAATCTCAAACCCACGAGGACGCAATGCCTCCCAAGCCTTAGACACCAAAAACTCAGAAAGAACACCTTCCAAACTACGCCACCAGACAAAATCACGTTTGTGTAAGACTTAAATAGGAGCAGGGATAGTACCAATGTTCGAAGCTCGCAACAACCAGGATTTAGGCCAATTCAATTCACCATTCGATACCAAATCAGCAACCGTACACGATATTCTGTATCCCTCATTGGACACAGCTCTCAGAGTAATGACATTAGATAAAGGACTAATAGTCAAGTTGTCGAATAATAAAGATGTAGTCCTCCCATCACCAACAATGGATACAAATAAGGTCTAACCTGATCCCGGAGCTGGAGTAACTTGCGCAAACCCCAACTAGAGTCAGCCCTAGACGGAACTTGCCGGAGCTGGAAGTTAGTTGAAGCCCTATTGGGAATATGGTGCTAATGCTACTTAATTATCACTCTCAAGAATATTGTGCAATTGATTATTTTCTATTCAGTTGATAATTTACTATAATTTAGATGTTATATAACGTTTTTAACTAAGAAAATCTTGGAAATAGCAAAACCTTATAAGTTGTATATGTAGATTTCAGAATGGTGTTTTATTAAACTGGCTCATACTATAGTTGACAGTTTTGAACTATTTACCCATGAGTGGGTTGATTTGGATTACATTATATCTCTAACAAGGCAAATAAGTACAACTAACAAATTAAACACGTTAAGTGGGTTAATAATGTTATGGACTAATCCAACAAGGCATGATTTTATCTGTACAAAGTTGGCCCTTTTTTGGACTATATCCAACCATATATATCTCCGGTCTTCCACTTCTAATTCACATCTAATATACTCGTTTTTTTATAGGAAATACGAGTTCAATTTATATTTTAGGTATTTACATCCAAGAGACTCGTTTTTTTTTCTTTTCTTTTTTATTTGTAAGTTTATTGTTGGTTACTATCTTGGATTTTGATACATCAAGTGTTATAGATTATTAACATTATTAACATTAACTTGATTTTGGTTCACCATATTGTTAAATATGACATTTGTGTTAAATATTCTTAACAGTGCATTAATATTAAGTCTCTTTGTCCAATGAAGAATCTCTAAAATCGTCATGAAGGAAATGACAGATTCACTATGTTTCCTGCAAGGAATTGCGTCAAGGTTAGTCATTTTCTCAACAAGTTTGGGCATTTTCTTTTTCGTTCATTGCGGGCAGTAACATAAAGTGCATGCCCTATCAGAAAAAAATTAAAGATTGTATGTTTAGAAGGTGGTTGTGAGAATAATGTTTTTGTTGATCCTAAACTTAGATCGATTTAGCTTATGTATTATCGAGATTAGTTCAAGTATAATACGTTAGAGAAACTTTTTGTATTAAACAAACCAAGTATTATGCGGAATTAATACTTAGTACAAAGAATAAATAACAAAGCACGTATACCAAACTTTCAACTTCGATTAATAAGAATAATGATGAACAATTGTGATTAAAAGCGTATCTAAACATAAACCCTAGGTCTCCTTTTATAGACATAAGGAGCCTTGTACATTAAGATATCGTATCAACCATTCTAGGAAGATATCTAAAGATAAATATACTAAAATACAATATTCATACATATCTTCCTAACTTAACAAAACGTGTTGACTTGAACAGCTAATAAGTCTTGACAACGGCTTGATTCTTCTTGTATGCGCCTATTCTGTCAGCGGCTTGATAACACTATGTCAGCGGCTTGATGCAAGGTGTCAGCGGCTAGAACACTTAGCTTATTTTATTCCCAACAATCCTCCCCTAAACTTGATAATTATCCTAATCATCAAGTTTCTGAATAAAAACAAAATGTGAGAGTATTCTTACAATCAAACCTACTCTTCTTTGATCTGTGATGAAACAAATTTGAAAAATTCAAGGCCAACAACACTTGTGTAGTCAACCTTGAGCTTGGTACACACCATCTTCTTCAATAAGTCTTGTGACAGTGGATAAACCCTGTCTACTAACAAATACTCAACAAATTTTGAAGTGCAAAGATAGTATACACCAACAACTGAATATAACCGCCATTCCAAGCCACTCAAATCATCAAGATCCAACCAAATTGGATCTGCTTCATCATGGGCAAACATTCTCTTGAATGTTGTCCATATTTTATTACCACCAAATGAAGAAGGAGCACCAACATCATATTTCTCTTTCATCAATCCCTATAGAGTGTCTATATCTTCTTTGTCCATACTTGCAAACAAAGATACCAAAGAAGTAAAGACATGTACCTTATGACCAAACTTGGTGATCTTCCAAAAACCTGCAACATCTTCTTCATAGCTCACAATTAGGTTTCTGAAATCAAGAGGTACCACAGCAGTAATGTCAGAAGCTTCCAAGGGTGAAAGCTCCATGTTCTTCTTCAACCCTTCTTCATTATATCTTGCATCATAGGGATAAAAATCAAGAAATAAAAATTTTGATCCCTTCTTCATTGGTCTAGGAGTGAGAGATGCCTTCTTAATCTTCAACTCCTCTTCAATTTCTTCCTGTCTCTCAGCAGAAATCATTCTAAACGTGTTTTCCTCACAAACACATTCCTAAATAGGAAAGGCAAAGAACTCCAACTGTTAAAAGGAGAGCTTCTTTAACTTTATGTAAGTCCACCCTGTTTGATGGCACCTAAGAAGCATATGATACAACTCCCTTCTTGCTGTCTTGTTCTCTTGAAGCACCCTATTTGACTTATGCTCCAAGATTATCTTGCAATCTCTTTTAACTCTCAACAAAACTTCTAACCCCCAATTTTTCTCAGTCAAACTCATATCTGGGTTATCTATGCAAGCTTCTTCCCATTTGAAATACATGTTTGGAACAACATGCATATAAAAATCTACTTGTTTCTTCAACTGCTGAAGCTTTTCCAAACCTGCCTCACCCTCACCATACTTTAACTTCTTAGGTTCTTCTTCCATATCAACATTAGAACCATGATCACTACCCTCTTCTTCGTCACTCTCACCATCCCTTCTCAAACTATCAGATTCTAAGCTAATCTGAGCTTCCACATCCCCTTTCCTAAGCCCCCTTCTTTCTTGTTCTTGAACTTGTTGAGCCAACATGACATCAAACTTAACCTGTGCATGGTCTTTGGGAACCTCTACTTCTACCATTATTGCTTTCTCTTTACCCTTAGGATATATAACTGGCAAAGTAGATAGGGATACATGTGAAGAAACGTCCTTAAACACCAAAGATGGTTGGGAAACATCTATGGGTTTGTCAGCGGCTGTCAATGAAGTGTTTGCGTGTAGAATAGTCTTGTCAGTGACTGACCCTGTTTCTTGTTGTTTCATTAACTCCACAAATGACAGCTGCTTAGGTGTCATCAGTAACACCTTGGATGAATCAAATCTCCCTTGTCCTTGTTCCTAGCATCAACTATCTCTTTCTCACCTAAGGACCCCTCTTTTGAACTTTTATCACTTGCAATGAAGGGCTCTGTTCGTCGTTCATCCTCCCCTTTGGAAGAATCATCGACAACAAACTTGCGTCTAGACTCCAATATTACAATCATCTCCCTCAAAGTTATATAAGGTAAGTATTGATGAAAATATCATCGTCTTATTTTTTTAGTGGACTCCACTGGGACTATATTACCGGCAGACTACGTTTCTTATTTTAAACATGTGTGTATTAATGTTAGGATTGAAAGTATAGACAAATCGCGCTAATTATTATTAAACTTTAAAAACATATAAAAATTAGTCAAAGATTATTATTTTTATTCAAACCAAAACATTTTCATAAATATTTGATTCCTTTTAAAACATAAATTTATGTTTGGTAAAGATTGAATGTTATGAAAATTATTGATTGAAAATGATGTTTCAGCTTTTAGTTATAAAGTTTAATAATGGTATGGTTAATGGCCTTTGTTTCAGAAAGTTTAACATCAGAAATGAACTTGGTATAGTGGTAATGAGTTTATGTTTCTAGCATAGTGACCCTAGTTCTAATCCTACTTGTGTTGTTTTTTTTAATATAACACGCGAATTGTTGTTGTTTGACGTGGAATGGTTGGTGCTTAGGTGGATTGCCTAGTAGGATTGAAATTGCTTAGGTGGATTGCTTAGTAGGATTGAAAGTGCCATATAGGATTATGAGAGTGAAAGAAGACAAATGATGGAGCTAGACTTGTATACTTGTAACGATCTTTAACCTATTCAATTGGTAGTTTAACTGCATTAATAACCATGTTTAATTGGTTATGTAACCATTATCACATGATATTATGGAGCTTATTGAGAGGAGATAAATGGGTCGTTAAGACCTATTAATACCATTAACTAAGGTTGAGTACTTCACCTATAAATAGGTGATCAGAACACTTGTATGGGACACACAGAAACATAAACACTTATATGCGAAAAGGTTAGAGATTTGTGGCTAAATCACCAACAAGCATTTGGTCTCATCCCAAATAAATATTGGTGATACCCATATATTAGGGTGAAATAGTTTACTTGGGAAAGTGATAACATAATTACAAGTGAAATCCGATAACCATTGTTTTGGTATGTAGATAAAATTGATTGTCTTTACTATGGTTGGGACGAATAATCAAAAAATCAAAACTAATTATTATTTCGGTTCGACCACTCAAAAACTGAATTTGTAGTTCGGTTTGATTGGACTTTGAGAAAATTGATTCTTTTATTAGTTTGGTTCGGCTGGAGTGTTTAGTTTTCGACTTGTTGGGTTTCCTGAACATTCGAGTGGCTATGACTTTAGTACAGTAGTATATAATAAACCATAAGCCCACCAAAATGTATATAGTCGGGAAAAAAAGCCCATGTCCATCAGTATAACCCTAATATATATGGGAAACAATAAACCCTATTTCACCACCCAAACGTTAGATACGCAGTCATAACACAATCTTTCTATTCTAACATCACGGATTCACAGCCGTCATTTCCTAGATGTCATCTGAGATTAGGTATTCATTTTATCACTTGTTTTGTTCTTTCTAATCTTCAAAGTTAAGTTTGTGATGTAGATCTGATGAAAATAAGCTAGTAGTAATATTTTGCACAAAGATAGTACTGTACTTATTATGTTAGTGTTTTAGTAAGTAAAAAGATATATAGATGATTATTAAGGATATAAGGTGTTTATAGTTTAGTGAACAGTGATTTTTTTCCATTAATTATTGTTGTATTCAACATCAGATTGTACGAAACATACAACTAGTTCTTAAGGTTTACATTCAACATCAGATTGTACGAAACATACAACTAGTACTTATTATGTTGCCAACCTAAGTGTCGTTTATAGTATACTAATGTGTGTGTTTTCTCTTGAAGTTGTGACAGGAGCATGCTTCTTCTCTCGGAAGCTGTGAAGCGACTTGTACAAATATGTTTCGATATTTCCGAATGTTTGAGTTACCTTCGAAACATCATCAATCAATAGTTACAACGTCATACATCATGATATAAAGAGTTCCAACATAGGATGATGCTAGCTGTTTTGCGCTGAGGATGCACCTCTCACGAAATGCTATCATCAAATTATGTTGGCTAATACCATGAGTTGTTATCCCTGTAAGTTAATTTGATCTTGTTTTCCGTTTTTTTCTCTTATACGTGAATGTTCAATAGATCAATATTACCCTAATTTCTTGACTATTTGAACTGTGCAATTCGTTGTTGATTATCTGATTGATATTTTATATGGTTCAGTCGCAAACTCGCAATTGGTGTGTCTTATGTCTACAACGGATAAATAAGGGACCATAGAATACACAACCAGATTGAGGCTTAAGGCAATTGGTTAGGCCAAGTTAATGGGCCGGTGAGGGGTTATTTAGCTATCTTGTTGATGAATTGTACCTGGTGCTGGGCATGCCACAAGACACCAGGACCATACACCGACTTATTAGTTTAAAGTTATAGTCATCTAGGTGAGGCATGCAGTGATGTTTTTACTATGGCAGGTTGTTGAAGTGGACAATTTTCAAACGCTAGGATAGAAAGTGTTACAGTTTTATCGCCGAACTCCTATTATTGTTTTTCGGAAATTGACCGCTTAATACACACATAGCCCAGTCCACGTGCCCTGTCTAGAACATGTTTGGTCAGCTCATTAGTCGTTTCTTATGTTTCTTTTGCCTATACATAACCACAAGTTAAACATATAAAAAAGTTTATATGATAGCAGCCCATTTTCACTCATTTGTCAACACGATTTCTATGTTGAGATTGTGGACAAGCATTCTCATGGCTCATATGTATTGAGGTTAAAGACCTGCTGGTCGTCCCCTCAAGGGAAAGAACTGAACTATTGCTAGTTATTATCATGTGATATGGATTCTGCATTAACTGCTTTTTCATATGAGCAATTTAATGGTTTTCTGTATATTTGTTTCACAAACTGATGAATTTACTTGTGTTGATAATCTTTTCTTGCTATTCTTCCAGTTAATTTATAAAATTTGATTATTGATACGCAACCACTGACATACATGCTCTTTATCTAGATATTATAGAAGATGGGCTGCATCTAGTATATACTTTGTATTTGCTGATGTGGTCAAGTTTGGGAACATTCGGATAGGTAGCCTTTCTGGAATTTTCAAGAACTACGAGTTCAATTCATATTTTAGGTATTTACATCCAAAACACTCAATTTTTTTTCTTTTCTTTTATTTGCAAGTTTATTGTTGGTTACTATCTTTTGGTCATTGGTGATAGCAGTGTACAGCTTGACATGAAACAATGTCGCGAGTGGGTTAGGAGTAAGCTGCAATCTAGAGGGAGTAAACCTTTTAAGTGTGTACGCACAGTCCCATGCCACAGTTCTACTCAGACTGTTTCTTAAGGTTCAGCAAGTTTAGGCATTTTCTTTTGCGTTCATTGCGGGCAGTATCATAAAGTGCATGGCGTATCAGAAAGATTCAAAGATTGTATGTTGTAAGGAGGTTGTAATAATGTCATAGATGAATGCAATTGTTTGTATATGGATTCTATTTTCAGTTTTTGTTTGTTTGGACTAATTTATGTTATGTTTTCAAGTTTAGAATTTTATTTTTCCCTTTTCTTAAAGGGTTAATTCCATATATATACCCAATTTAAACATATTAATGTCATATTTACCTACTTAAATTTCATAATGACATACTACTATATGTCATTATGTCATATTTATCCAGACCACTATTAAATCAACTAAAAAGTAAATTAACATCCTCAAACTAGGGCTGAGCACGGCAGACCCAAAACCGACCCGGACCGGAAAACCGGACCGGACCGGACCGAACCGAACCGGACCGCGCAATTTCGGTCCGGTCCTCGGTCCCGGGTCTTGGACGAATTCGGTCCTCGGTCCGGTCGGTCCGGTCCGGTCCGGTTCGGTCTTACCAAAATCTTGTTAAATATGTCTAATAGGACCGGACCGGACCGAGGACCGAACCGGACCGGACCAACCCGGACCGGACCGGACTATTTCGGTCCGGTCTCGGTCCGAGGTTTCGGACCATTTCGGTCCTCGGTCCGGTCCGGTCTTGGCCGGTCCGGTCCGGTCCCGGACCGATGCTCAGCCCTACCTCAAACCACTATAAAATCAACTAAAAAGTAAATTAACATCCTCAAACCACTATAAAATCAGCTAAAATGTAAATTAACATCCTCAAACCACTATAAAATCAACTAAAAAGTAAATTAACATCTTCAAGTTCCTATTATACCCTCAATACGTATCAAAAATCTGTCAATCTAGTGGACTTCAAATAAAGGTTGAGTAATGGAGTAAATGGTTAGAAGTAATCTATATTTCTAATTAAGTCTCGTAGCTAATATGTAAATAGGTTCTTATAATATATCAGATACGCATAATTCTTAATACTCAATATAATTCTGTCGCAAAAACTTTGAAATTATATCCTTAATAAGAGGGGGGAATCACGTTCCCCAATGAACAGTTCCCCCTCACATAGAACGCTTTATTTTAATCTTCTTCTCATACACACACATACACAACACATACACAACTCTCCTCCTACTGTAGATCCATTAATTGTTCTTCAGCATTAATTGTTTGTGGCCAATTTTAATTGTTTGTGGCCACAAACCCATTTGTGTGTGTGAGTGGTGATTTCTGTAGCACTTCCCCCTTTGTAGCCGTTGATTAAAGTCCTACTCTTCATCCGTTGATTTGGTGGAAATTGTTATTATGTTGTTGTTTACTTGCCTCACCTCACACACACATCCCACCCACTTTTTTTCTCTCTCTATCTGGATCTTTCTTGATCTAGATTCTTGATCGATTGTGGCTCTTCTGTTGATGCTAATCAGAACGAGGTCGGTTTTGCATAATACGGAGGTTATTATCTTTCCCCCAAATTTAATTTAATATAACTGGTTTATTTTATAGTTTTAGGTTTTGAGTTTATTGATTTAGGGTTTTCATGGTTTGATTAGAAGGTCAAACACGCATACATGTTCAAAATTTATTTGGTTTACGCAAATTGAGTATAAACCACCTTAGTTTGGAACTTTGTTTTTGGGTGTGGGTTTTGAAGTTTTAGCAGGGGGTGTTTGGATTAGCTTACAATTGATACATTATTACATATGAATCTTGCTCAGGAAGTTAGTCACTAAACACCCTTTAATAATTTGTAGAGCTAATAATTTATTGTTAATTTTCAGGATGTTATGTATTGGAGATGCCATAATAAAAACTACAGAGGCATTTTCGTTGGATGCGTTGTTGTTGTTCATGTGTTTAGGCAGGTAAAAACAGCCTGTATCGTGGCGGGGCAGCAACACTAGAGTGATGGTTGCAGCCATCGCAGGTCAGACACCATTCTATCCGTTTCCGAGGTCGGAAATCTGAGGTGAAGTGGTTTAAGTTTTATACGTAGTCGTATTAGCACTTTTAGAATACAGTGGGTTATAATTTGTTATGGACGCAATTATGTTGATTCAATGGGACATTAGTTCGTTGCCACTATTAATGGCAGGCGATGGTAGTGACAACTGTCACTTTCATTGCCGCTGTTGATGGTAGGCGATGATGCGCCCGTTTGGGTGCCCAGTAAACAGATGGGTTATCCACGTCCATATGAGCTGAAACAAACACCTTCTGAGATTAATTGTAGTATTGCTTAAAAACGCCAGCTAAGATTGTTGTTGCGGTGAGTGTTTTTGCTTACGAAATATATGCAGTGGGGTTATTAGTTTTCCTGTTGTTTTTAACTTGGTCCGGTACTATAAAAGGTGTCGACAAAGCTGATATCGTTAGCGTCATCGCGCGGCAACCTTTTGTGGTTGCAGCCAGACGCGTTCTCTTGGTTCTATTATTATCCTGTCCAAGCCTTAATTTTGATATTTCGCCACAAGTTCCGTATTACGACAGATTGCAGCGTTCTATAGCGGGGCAGTCGCTTTATAGATGCGATTGCAGCCATTTCGGTTGCTTTCTGGTGCTCCTGATACACATTGGGTAACGATAATACTTCTAAAAGGCCATGATGATCATATTTGAGCATCTTTAACCGGGTTCATTAAAATTTTGATTATGTGCCTCTTGGCGGGGCAAGGTTGCAAACCTTGCAGCCATGGTGGCCATATCCTCATACCCGAATGCTCTCTTATCTGAGCCTAAATAATAATAAAATACTTGGTTTCGCATTTTGTTTACACACAAATGTGTGGTCACATATTGGTGGTGTTCACGCTGCGATATAGAGAAAAAGTTCCTCCCTCCCCAGGTGTGTTTTGAAGAATGGAGTGCTTTTAATTTAGCTGATCCATTTATCTCTCACACAATACTCAATCCCGATTATTGATTATGATTTGGTTAAAAAAAGTCGCAGGTTCCTCATATGGGATTCTTTTCGACTGTTTATGCAATTAAGCTGATGCATCTCCGAATCCAGACAATCCATTATTTTCGATTGAGGTAAGTGAAGCAATGGGTTTTACAATTACCTTATTTGTATCGATTATTTTCTTGGTATCGCATGATTTATGTTCACTTTGAATGGTAAACATAATATAGTTATAAATTTCTTCCTACATCATGATTTATTAGTCTTTCGGCATAAAAATGTGCTATGCGCTCGCGATTATAGATTGTTGTTGTTAGAGAATGTTTTTCGCGGCGGGGAGGGGGCGGGGGGGGGGGGGGGGGGGGTGGTGGTTAAACCGGGTTTCAGTTTACTGCTTTCTGAGCGCTTGGGTGTTTCCCATGTGCTGCGTTGGACTTCAATGGGAATAAGGTTGTCAGGTTTTGGTGGATTGAGCTTTATGAGCTTCAAGGCACATTGTCTATGGTTAACTATGCCCAAGGCTATGATAACTGTAAAAGTGTGTGAAAACCCAGAAATGCTTTAGCGTTTTCCATCGCAACTAAATGTCGTTGAAGCCACGCTGAATGCATCATGTTTTGTCTATTATGAGTCTAACAACCTATCAAAAACTGAAAACGAGATGGTTCGTCGGTCGTTAGAGCAACCAGTTGTGGTTGCACCCACGGTGAGCACATCCTGTTTGCAGATAGTTGCTATACTAATATTTAGATCTGTTTATGGTAACTTTGGCCTCTCACAATATCTACAGTGGTCTATTTTTTTAATTATTTTCTCTTTGTTTTGGCTGGAGAATTTAAGGCACACGCGTACCTTATGTGTGTCGGCCTAATAACGGTTATTCATTATCATCGCTTTCATTCCGAATGTGAAAGAAAGCGTTGTAGTTGGTACATATACAAAAGATGGCAAAGATACTACATGCGTAGGTTTTACGCGGAAAGAGGAACACATTTTCGGGCTGTGATGAACTTGAGCAGCTCGGGATAAAGTTGAGAACGCCCATATCTTGGCGTGGCATCCTGTTGGGACTGCAGCCATGGCGGGCGTATACTCTTTTCCCTTAACGTGCCCCTATCTGAGCCTAGAAACACGACAATTTTTTATCATTTTTTTTTAGTGACGCGGTCAAAAATGGGTTGACAATTTTGAGATTGTGTGCCGAGTTTTACGGATTCAGCACAAAAAACACATAAAGCTTAAGGTTTTTCATATGAAGGTATATTAACCTTTGAATTTGCATATTATAACTGGTCCAGCTATTTTTGCATCTATGTGTCATTACTCACTAGATGTTCTTACTCAAATGTTTGTTGGTCATGTTGGAATTCTTGATCTTGCTGCTTTTTCTGTCGAAAACTACCTCATTGTGGGGTTTTCTTTTGAAATCATTGTTAGTGTTTTTATTACGTATGCTGTTTCTTTTAGGCAAGTAATCTTTGCACATTTGGAGATATGATCATAAACTGATGGTTGAATGAATCGAGGTTAACTTGCTAACTCTTAGTAATCATAGATGTTAGTAAACATGGCCTTAAAGATTGAAGTTTTATAGAATTAATTCAACTGTTTTTATTTAGTTGCAACAACATTGATGTTTTATAATTGTAAAGTTTTTGGTTTTAGGTGATCATGATACCAGTAATTTCTGTTAACTTCATTTGGTGATTTGATTTATCTTTCTTCTTCTTTCGTGCGGGAAAAAAAAAAGACGGATACCAAACTTGCATAAGATTTCAAAGCAGTTTTGGAATGATTTCAGAAGGTTCAGTGGCTTGCAGCAGAAAATAGAGAACGCTCACGCTCCATTTGTTTTGCAAGCCTTTCTTCCATCAAGGTAAAATATTTCAGAGTTTTTCTTAAGTAAAGTCATGTTAACGGGGAGTGACAAAATACGAGAATATCCAATTAGTTTAAATCATGTCATAAGTTTGCACTTGGTGGAATGAACATGAGTTAAAAAAAAGTTAATATATGTTGAATCAAAAATGGGGGATACGATATTTATGTGATCTATCAGTAAGCTATAGGTGATTTTGTAGCTATTATTTGTTTTTCCAATAGCCCAATTAAATTTAAACTGTAATGTGAATCGACGAGGTTTATGCGCAATAGAATGAACTTATAAGTTTGAACCATTACCTCATCCGCCCATTTTGTCCATCCTAACTTTTACACTGTTATTATTACGTCATGCAATATGGTGGAATCTAACACTTGGATCTTGCTTTGTGATTTTTGCAGGACAAACACACCACCAGCTTTGTAACTGAGTGCGGGCGTAAAACGGGATCGTTCTTCACAACCTAGAATACGCTAACTTAGTTATAAATGCCCAGTTGATAATAAGTCTTATTATGGACCTGAAATTTTTTATCTGACAAGAATTTTATATGGTGTTCTTTTATGCAGTTATACAAGCGGGCTGGAATTCGTCGATGCAACCACCAAGGGATCATCTGGAAAAGACCAAAGGAATCAAAATTGTTGTAGCAGCTGTAGAATCATTAACACGACTGGCCATCCATTCTATGACAAACGGTTTCTGGATTACCAAATAGCATCTGGAACATCAATGGCATGCTCTCATGTTGCTGCGGCTGCAGCCTATGTTAAATCTTTTCACCCCACTTGGTCACCTGCTGCAATAAAATCAGCTCTCATGAGAACAGGTAAATTAGGTCATACGTATGTGTTGTGTAACAACCACAGTCTCTTTTGGGCAACCCACTTATTTAGGAAACTGGTACAATGTTTGTAATGTATAACCGACTAACTGCTGCACATGGTGTGCTTTTAATGTTCTATAAAACTGTTACATTACCTTTTGTAACACAACGTTAGCCAGCAAGCAACAAAAATATCAGCGTACAAACGTGAAGACCATAACACCCTACCCAACAACGCCCAGCCCTCGCCGCGGCGAAGCGCGGGCAAGAACCCTAGTTATATATAATGTGATAGACTACAACTACAATCTTAGCTACCATTGTAATATACATAAGATGAATCATCCAATATAGATAAATATGTACATGCGCGTTGGGTTAGTGACACCAATTAATAGTCTAGAACAGAAGGTTGTGTTAATCTAGAAAATAAATGAAATTCCAATTTCAGTAGGAGTTACATCATGGTGGTTAAATGGTGACGACATTGACGTGCTCAGTGTTCTTGGGCGATACCGACAAAGCCTAGGTTCCTGGTCACTTTACATACTTTTTCTTCGGTGGTGAGATTGAACCTTCCCGTTACGAACTGTGAAGGATTTTGTAATATATTGGTATAAAAGGAACTTTAGGATGTTAATTTATATTTTAATTGATCTTATAGTGATTTGGGTAAATATGGCCATATAATATTTATTCCGAAGTAGACACTTATTCTGTTATAGATGCCATATTTACATATTAGCTGTTGCTAGGGCCGATCACGGTCGGAAAATTGGACTAGATCAACTAGTTAAAGTTTTGCCAATTTTTCGCAAAAAGATAAAATAATCAGAACTTGTCTATGTCACACGATGGCAGCCAGAGGAGGCAATTTGAGACCTTAAATTTGCTTCTCAGTTGATGTTAGCAATTACTAATGAAAAATGGTAACTGCTTCTAGTCATGGGTCTCCTCTAATATTATATATCGGTCTAGATGGGTCTCTAAAAATGACTAGAAGGTAAAAAATAATCGTTTTGAGGTTTATACATTTTCATCCGTTTTTTACGTCTTGGATAGTGTCTTTTCGTCCGTTTTCTTTTGATTTTTGACGTTTTCGTACATTTTCGACCGTTTTTTACATAATATCGAAAGCGGTAAAAAACAGACGAAATCAGTCAAAAACGGATGAAAGTTTCAAAAACGGGGGGATGGAAGAAAACTGTCGAAAAAAGTCGTTATCGATCGAAAGCTGTCGAAAACGAGCGAGAAAGTCGAAAATGGATGAAAACATACGATTGTCCAAAAAGGTTAAAAAGGAAAAAAAGTTGTAGAGAACGATGGAAAACGGATGAAGACATGTCTAAACGGTCGAAAGCGCTTGTCACCGGTCGAAATATTGTCGAACACGAAAAAAAAGGCTGAAAACTATAGAAAACGTCAAAAACTATCTAAAATAGTCACTATCGAAAACAACTTAAACAATTGAAAACGTTCAAAAACGATCGAAAAAGGTCAAAAATTGTCTAAAATTGATAAAAACGGACGTAAACGGTAGAAAACATACGAAAATCGGTTGAAAACGGACAAAACAGTTGAAAACTGTAGGAAAACGGTCGTAATTGGTCTAAAACGGGCGAAAACAGTTGAAAACGGATGAAAATGTCTAAAAATGTGGAAAACTGCAGAAAACGGCCGTAATTGGTCGAAAACGGTCACGGGCAAAAAACAGTCGAAAAGTTTGATAACGGCTTTAAAGATGGAAAAATGTCGAAAACTTTAAAAAACGGGTGTAATCAGCGAAAACGGTCATTACTGTAAACGAGCAAAATATACAAAACAGATGAAAAAGTAGAAAGTGGTCGAAAATTGTCGAACGGGTCGTAAACGGTCAAAAACTATAAAAAAAGGTTCGAATTTTCTTGGTCGTTTAAGGCCATTATCTTCCACTTTCGCCCGGAATTTGTCTTTATTTGACCGTTTTGGCTATTGTTTATGTACGTTTTCGATCTTTTTTGTTCCATTTTACAAATTTTGACCGTTTTTGGTCGTTCTCCTTCGCTTTCGGATGTTTCTTTATCGTGGGCCTATTCATGTTATTATCATGGTGGTCCAGTCGATGTATGATGTAATTATCGGATCAATGACTGCAGGGGCTCGAAGAGGAACGACAACATCAACACTACAACTGGTGAACCCCATGTGTACCGGCGTAGGTGAGAAGATTGCATTGAGTAGGCGAGTTAATAAATATTGGAGATTAACGGTGGTCAAACAATTGAATCCTACCTTCTTCAATAGAGGACCAATGAATTAAAACTAAAACTATGCTTGTTTTTTCCTGATTTTTGTGGCAGATATATATTGTTTGAATTATATTGGTTGAGATTTTTATTTATTCGGTTTCTCGTCCTACTTACATTAATTAATACATACGTGAATACAGTCACTGACGGACTCATACGAAAGCCGAGTGTGACACGAGCCACACTCGATTTGAGGTTACGAAGTGTAAATTTTTTCGAATAGTATTACTAATTTTCTAGTATGTACAACATCCAAAATAAATTTGTGCTACTTTTGTTTAGGCTAAAACATGTTTACGATAAAAAAATGATATGCAATGTTTTAAAAATTTTTATGCAACACCTGATAAAATATCCTTGCTTGACTATTGGGAAATTTCCATTAGGGAAAGCGTTTGAATCTACATCATGTTAGATTTGCAAGTACTTTTTTGTGCTTCTAAGATTATGATGGATTTCATTGACCAGTATGGAAACTACTTTGACACTTAAGAGTAAACTACATTTTTGGTCCTCATGGTTTATTGGGTATAACAATTTTGGTCCATTACTCGAAAATCTTACAGATCGTGTCTAACCTCAGACGACCCATTTCACTTTTGGTCCATTTTCATATTGATCGTGAGTTTGACCAGTTAAAACATATAAAAAGACTAAAATACCCTAACCTCAACACTTAAAATGACAAAAATAACCTTCTCATTTATTATTATTATATTATTACTAATTTATTAACCTTATTATTATTTTTAAATTTTATTACACAAATCAATTTTTTCTTGTTAAGAGAACAAAAAGCAGGCCCCTCATTTTCAATCCAAAAAATCTAAATGATTTTTCTTTAAACTCAATCAAAAAACAAAAAGTTATTTTTTCAATCTAAAAGCAAATTTTACACATACTTTGAATCAAAAACATATCCATAAACAAAAAATCATCTTACAATCAATGAACACCCCCAAGTCCACCATCACGAAACTTTCGTCATCGTATCTACCACAAATCCAAAAATCAATTGAAGGTTTGTGTTGTTTGAGTGTGAATTACTTATTCTTGAGGTTGTTATTGTGATTTGAGTTTAAATTTCATGAGTACGATTTTTAATTTTTTTGGTTCTTGTTGAAATTAAAAGAATTTTTTAAGTATTAATGGTTGGTGTTGCCAGGCTGTTAGTTTTATGTGGGTGTTAGGTGACGGTTTGGTGGTGGCCGACGACGATGTTGGTGAATGATAGGGTGGTGGGATATTAGTGGTGGGATATTAGTGGTGGCTGGTGTGGGTGGTAGTGGCAGCCGAATATTAATAGTAGAGATAGTGGGTGTGGTGGTGGACTGGTGGTGATTGTTGGTTATGATGATATTGAGATAAGTTTAGAGAGAAGAGCAAAATGGGGAAAGTGTTTGATTTAGTTTGGATTTTGTATTTGTGATTTTATATAAGATTCTGGATCTTAGTTTTTTTATAAATACATATTGGTTTCATAAGGTTGAAGATGAAAAGAGATTTTATTAAATAAAAGATGAGAAATGATAAATATGCCCCATGTTTTTAACAGTCAAACTGACAGTCAATATGAAAATGGATCAAAAGTGAAATGGGTCATCTGAGGTTGGACAAGATCCGTAAGATTTTTGGATAATGGACCAAAAGTGTTATACCTGGTAAACCACGAGGAACAAAAGTGTAGTTTACTCGACACTTAATAATGGAACATGAAATCCAAAGATAAGACAATCACGCAATATACCAAAACTAAGGCTGCGTTTAGTTGGATGGAAAACACCCTGTTTTCTACAAAATGTTTTCTAGAAAACAAGGAAAACAGAAAACGCGTTCAAATCATCGTTTTGTAGAAAATGCAAAATCCCTATTTTACCCTTTTGCACACAAAACAAAAAAAAAACTCGTTTTTTTGTTTTCTAAGTTTTCCTTTAGACATAGAAAATTCATTTCCCCTTTGCTTCCTTTATAGTTTTGGAAAATGGAAAACATAAATTTCTTCAACTAAACGCGTTTTCTAATTTTTTAATTGTTTTGTGGAAAAAGAAATCCCTTTTCTTTTTCTACAAAGTAGAAAATAGAAAATGATGGAAAATGTTTTCCAACTTAACGCACCCTAAATATCTCTACTGAATTGATTTCTTTCTTAGAACTTAATTTGATTGAAAATGTAGCTTCACTTGACAAAAACTGCCAGAGAACATAATTTTCGTTATATCTTGGTTCAGCTAAGTACCAGCATTCAAACTTCTAAGAAAAACACCAAGAAACATATGAAATGCTAAGGTATTCTTAAATTAAAAAAAACATTGATTGACATGCCTAATTGGACCAATGAATTAAAACTAAAACTGTGCTTGTTTTTCCCTTTTCGAAACTGATTTTGGTTGAAGATATATATTGTTTGAATTATATTGGTTGAGATTTTTATTTATTCGGTTTCTCGTCCTACTTACATTAAGTAATACATACGTGAATACAGTCAGTGACGGGCCCACACGAGAGTCGGGTGTGACACGAGCCACACTCATTTGAGGTTACGAAGTGTAATTTTTTTGAATAGTATTACTAATTTTCTAGTATGTACAACACCCAAAAAAAATTTGTGCTACTTTCATTTAGGCTAAACCATGTTTACGATAAAGAAATGATATGCAATGTTTTCAAAAAAATTTGTACAACACCCGATTAAATATCTTTGATTCGTTCATGTGATATCAGCGTTTGAATCTACATCATGTTAGATTTGCAAATACTTTTTTGTGCTTCAAGATTATGATCGATTTCATTGATGAGTATGGAAACTACTTTGACACTTAATAATGGAACATGAAATCCAAACATAAGACAATCACGCAATATACCAAAACTAAATATCTCTACTGAATTGATTTCTTTCTTAGAACCTAATTTGATTGAAAATGTAGCTTCACTTGACCAAAAACTGCCCAAGAACATAGTTTTCGATATATCTTGGTTCAGCTAAGTACCAGCATTCAAACTTCTAAAAAAACACCGAGAAACATATGAAATGCTAAGGTATTCTTAAATTAAAAAAAGAACATTGATTGACATGCCTAATTGGTATCCCATAAATCAGGTCTTTCAGAAATCACACTTTGACCAACTATCATAATCAATCTGAACCGTCCATAAAACCCACAAAAATAAATCCTAACGGTTAAAGAACATTCTAGAACTAAAAAAACCCACACAAACCCTAATACATGCCTAACCTTAGGTGTCAATATTCTATTGATGACAACCCATGAACCCACCTTTTTATAAACAAATAAATAACATACAAATTTAAACATATAATTAATCACACATTTAGATCTCTCAATCATTTTCTTAAAAAAATTGATAAATCACACAAGTTAACCAATTAGATGAGAAATGGCTAATTTTTTTTTTATTTCAACACACTGAAGGTTTATAAATATCATAACAATTATACAAAACCCTAAATAAGATCAAAGCACACATAGCGGAAGCATTTTAACAAGATCATAATTATAACACAATTATAATTAATCGAATTAGGGTACATACCTTTATCCTAGCGAAGATCCACAAGATCACCAACGAATCACCAATTAGGGTTTATTACGAACACTACCAAGATATAGTCTAAAGTAAGACTATATTACGTTCTTGTACACACGTAATACAACGAGCTAACCGTGATTCTAGCACGTGCAAACCGAGCTTTTACGCTCGTGGAAAAAATCTACCCAACAACCCTAGAGAGAGGCTAGGACTAGATTATTGCTAAACCAAAATCAAAGGATAAAGGGAACCCTAAAAAAAGTGTTTTTCCTTTAGTGTTGATCGCAAGAATTAAACCAAACAAATCACACAAACCAAACAAAACCCTAAGGTGCGTTTGGTTATGCGATCGCAGGAGGGAGAAGAGAGCGGGATTTGGTGTAAGAATTATGGAGGCCTCTATGTGTTTATATAGTGTCTCCAAACTTGTAGCCCAAGACAAAACTAAATAAGGAAAAAAATATTTTCTTCCTTTTTTTCTTGTTCTCCACCGCCGGCCCAACCCAAGAGGTGTTCCGTATCTCTCTTTAACTCCCGTTAAATATTCCACGTTAACCGTTTAGTCCTTAACTCTTAAATTTAACGACGGTTAAATGTTAAAGATCGATTTAATTTAATAAACATAATAAATACATTTATTAAATAAATTAACCCTTTATGTATTGTGTGCAATCCTGTAATCCCGAGTTCGATCCGAACACACGACTATTTAAATTTATGTCCATAAACTTTCAGCTCCCACTCGGACAAATTTTGAATATCGTGATTACATTGACTAGCGTCTAGTTACACTAGCAATGTCTCTAGTACAACTCGAGTAAGGTTTCTTGGATAAAACCTTTTAATGATTCATCATTATTATTAGTTTGGTTCGGCTGGAGTTTAGTTTTCGACTTAGTTGGGTTTCCTGAACATTCGAGTGGCTATGACTTTAGTACAGTAGTATATAATAAACCATAAGCACACCAAAATGTATATAGTCGGGAAAAAAAGCCCATTCCACAATCTTTTTTTTTCTTTTTTTTTGTTAACCGTGATTTAGTCATAACATAATCTTTCTATTCTAACATCACGGATTCATAGCCGTTATTTCCTAGACGTTACTGATGAACAAATCTGAGATTAGGTATTCATTTTATCACTTGTTTTGTTCTTTCTAATCTTCCAAGTTATGTTTGTGATGTAGATCTGATGAAAATAAGCTTAGTTATATTTTGCACAAAGATAGTAGTACTTATTATGTTAGTGTTTTAGTAAGTAAAAAGATATATAGATGATTATTAAGGATAAGGTGTTTATAGTTTAGTGAACAGTGATTTTTTTCCATTAATTATTGTTGTATTCAACATCAGATTGTACGAAACATACAACTAGTTCTTAAGGTTTACATTCAACATCAGATTGTACGAAACATACAACTAGTACTTATTATGTTGCAACCTAAGTGTCGTTTATAGTATACTAATGTGTGTGTTTTCTCTTGAAGCTATGACAGGAGCATGCTTCTTCTCTCGGAAGCTGTGAAGCGACTTGTACAAATATGTTTCGATATTTCCGAATGTTTGAGTTACCTTCCAAAAATCATCAATCAATAGTTACAACATCATACATCATGACATAAAGAGTGCCAACATAGGATATATTATTTTTTCTTAATGTATATTTTTTTTTATATTTCCAAATGTAATTTTTGGGACAAGTAACATAGGATGATGCTAGCTTCTGTTTTGATATTTCTTAATGTATATTATCTTTTCAATAAATTTATGATTTGCTTCTTTTTTTCTCCAGGACATAAGCGTAATCGACAAACTTCCGTATGTTCTTGATCAAAGCTGCGGGACAACAGCATTATCTATTTCTAGAGTAAGGTTTTTGTTCATATAATAATGTTTTTGCTCATTTAATAATATAACATTCGTAAATTTTATCCCATGTATGGTTAACCTATAGAAATTTTTATAGAGATATTTGAGTACTTGACGTAATGGGTATTTTGAAATACAGATATTTTAAAATTTCAATTATGAGGTTTAAGTTGACAATTAACGAAACTACTATTACTAAGGGACGAATGTATAAGGGACCATAGAAGGGAGTACAAATACGCACTCAGTACTCTTAGTTTTCCCTATTTTAACTCTACTATCTAAAAAAAGGGAAACTTGTTGTATCAGATTGAGGCTTAAGGTGATTGGGTAGGCAAAGTGGTGATTGGTTATTTAGCTATCTTGTTGATGAATTATACCAGGCGCTGGCATGCCATAAGACACCGGGACCACAAGCTTTATTTTTTAATGAAAATATCCTATTGTATTATATCCTATGACTTATTAGTTAAAAGTCATCTAGGTGAGGCATGCAGTGATGTTTGGCAGTTTGTTGAAGTGGACCAATTTTAAACGCTAGGGTAGAAAGTGTTACAATTTTATCGCCTATTAAGTGCTGGAATGTCAGTTTGCTGCCTAACTCCCATTATCGTTTTTTGGAAATTTACCGCTTAAATGTATTGGGGTAGTCATAGCGGTTGGTTACTTATTCATGATTGGCTGCCATGAGAGAAAGCAGCAGAGATTAAAAATCTGTGTTATATTTGTTTGACAAACTCATAAATTTACTTGTTGATAATTTTATCTCGCTATTCTGCCAGTTAATTTATATAATTTGATTATTGATAAGCAACCACTGACATACATGCTCTTTATCTAGATATTATGGAGGATGGGCTGCATCTAATATATACTTATTTGCTGATGTGGTCAAGTTTTGAAACATTCGCATCGGTAGCTTTTCTGGAATTTATAAGAACTGCAAGTTCAATTCATATTTTAGGTATTTACATCCAAGAGACTTGTTTTTCTTTTCTTTTTATTTGCAAGTTTATTGTTGGTTACTATCTTTTGTTGATAGCAGTGTACAAGTGGGTTAGGAATAAGATGCAATCTAGAGTGAGTAAAACTTTTGAGTGTGTACGCACAGGCCCATGCCACGATTCTACTGTTTCTTACGGTTCAGCATGTTTAGGCATTTTCTCTTTCTTTGGCATTAACATAAAGTGGATGGCGTATCATAAATATTCAAAGATTGTAAGTTGTAAGAAGGTTGTTGTTAGAATAATGTTTTTGCTTTATTCATGTTCAATATTGTAACTATGTAATAACATCATAGATGAATGCAACTAGGATCAATGCTCGCGCTCTGCCGCGGGGTGGAAATAGAAAGTGTTAACCTAAAAATAGCTTGTATAAGGTAATTAGTGAAATATACTAGAAACGCGTTAACAGATTCGAAAGTGACATAAGTTTTACAAACCGGATGCCTACTGTGCATATAGAACATGTATTAGAGTTTAGTTTCGACCTGTTCTTGTAGCACAGTTAGTGAAAGGCGTTACATGCCATCAGTTTACAAAAGGGTGAATTTAACAAATTCTTTCAAAAGGTGTTGGCTACTGGCATTAGTACATACAAAAGCAGTTAACAGTCTCTTTGTTCACCATGTGCGGGTCTTAAGATTTTTTCTTTTTGGAGTCTGATTCTAGTTCAGCGAGCAAAGATCTTTTCACAGGCTTCTTCTGGGCAACAACGCCTTTGTCTTTCAAAGTTGCAGCAGGTGTTTGTGCAGCTTTGGTTGGAATGGGTATCTAGGCAACAACGCCTTTGTCTTTTAGAGTCGCAGCAAGTGTTTCTGCAGCTTTGGTTGGAATGGGTATTTTGGGGTACCTGGATAACAAACCATAAGTAAGATAAGTCTAAATATATTTATGGCATTTTTCTGGTTAAAAGAAGTACAAAAAAACGTCCAGCAGATTAAAGTATGTGTATGTATGCATAAAAAAGGAAATAAAAATACTTTAAATGTTGTTTTTTTTAAAACAAATAGGAGCTGTTTGATGGGAGTGTTTATGCAGGTAGCAAGTGGTCCAAATTAATAGTAAGAGTATCTATTTGAAAAGGCATTGAGTTTGACAATTTTGTCTTGACCAACATGTGGATAGTATTATTTTTGGACTAATATTTATATCTATTTTAGGTATGGGAAAGGCTGCTTAGAAGCTGTGGTATTGGAAAGTGTGTTTCCAAGTTGGTAAGTAACCATATTGGTTCTAACAGTGTGGAAGTGTGAGATAGGTGTGTTTAGTTACATGAACCAAAATGTAACTGGAATTTGCACTATAGAAACAGTAAAGGGCAAAGTTTTTCTATTTAAGGACATGAGTGGGTTTGTTTATTTCACACAAACCATCAACCTAATTTTCAAAACTAATGGAATATCGTCGCAGATGCATCGCATTAGAAGCCGAGATTGGTTCTAAGGATTTGGCCAGCATGTTTATCTGCTATCTGGGCAAGGACGTGTCGGCGGACAAAGCATCAAAGCTCAAGGTGGAGGCCGCTGCTAGGAAAGTTTTTGCTGATGTTGTTGAGAGGCAGCATTTCATTCAAGAGCTGAAGACCTTTCCACGTGACCGTATGCTTGGAAACATGATAGCTTTGCTTGATAAAAACCAGCAGGAAGACAATGAATTCCTTGCAAATCTGAACACCTAGGCAACCACTATGCAGACCATGATTGATCGCAAGGAGGCTTTTGTTGAGAACTTACGGTTGATGGACCATGGTGAACGAAGGTTGGCGAAGCTGTTTTTCTGCTGGTGTTTTAGGTGTCAAATAAAAGGTCTATGTTGTTGTGTCTACGGTTTGTCCACCGGTGTGTCTGTAAGGTTATGTGGTTGTTTCGTACTTGTTTTATCTGTTTGCTTAATGTTGTCTTTGTATGATCAGTTTCACTCCACCCTTGTCAATGTAATATATTTGGTTTTCTAGTGCTGTTTTTTATGGACTTATGGTTTCAGTGTAGATGAACATAGGTTAATAAAGTTGTCATATGACCCTATTTATGAGCAGATTATGAATGTCGTTTCGGAAAGGAACCCCAAAAAAATATGCAACTCGTCTATGAATGTCAGATTAGAGATTAGAAGTATGGATGATGTACCTGTTTCAGTTTCTGTTTTTGTATCCATGTTTGATACTTTGCTTGAAGGACCTTCCATTTGTGAGACTGTCTTTGAAGAACCTTTAAAAAAAGATGAGTTAAGTGGTTGATGAATGTGAGATTATAGATTAGAATTAAAGACGGTCTACCTGTTTCTGTTTTTGTACCCATTTGTGATACTTTGGTTGATGGAATTCCCATTTGTGAGAGTTTGTTTGATGGACCTTCTTGTTTAATGTCCCTAATTGCTAGCGGTGTTGGGTCGAGGGTTGCAACTGCTAGTGGGGTTGGGTCTGGAGTTGTTGGTGGGGAATTCTTAGCAGGCTCGAAGAGCTTTTGCATGCTTAGTACTGAATCGACTGAAAATTCACCAGATCCCTTGCGTGACCCAGTAGTGTAGCGAATCAGAAATGTGTAGGTCTTGCCTTTAATAGCGCATATCTCAGCATGTGGTTGCCTTTCGTTTGTTGTCATGTATTTGCGCGCCATCTCTGAAAAAGGGTACGTTGTAATATGGTCTCCAGTTGGGCTAAAGAAAGTGAAGGTTGCCGCTGCTGTCGCATCACAAACCCTTGCCTTGAAATTGTACCTGCAACATGCGGTTGGGGTGCTGTTAAGTGTCTGAATGAGCAATTGAAACATAATTTGAGCGACATGAACATATGCTAACTTGAAATCGGGTGCCTCCAGCTCCCCATCGTCTTCGCATTCGTAAACCCCGTCATAATTAATACAAGGCTTTTGACACCCCGTATAAAGATTAAGTTCTATTGTAGTTCTCTTCGAATTGAAAAACTTATGCTTAATGTGTGACTCAGTTGAACTTTGGTGGAACAAAGATGTGTCGTTGTAGTTTTGAAAATTAAAGGTGCAAAACAATTAAAGTAAATGACTATTTGAAATAAATCTAAATCTAATCAAGTAAAGGGTGCAAGTATTTGAAGCGCGACTAAAACTAAAGGGCAATAAAGTAAATAACGCAAACTTAAATCTAACTAAGGCAAACTTAAAACGCAACTAAAATTAAAACTTAAACTAAGGCAAATAAACTTAAAGTGCAATTAAAAAAAAGCGGGAAAAATAAAACTTAAAATGAAAAGGCAGAAAACTAAAAACTAAGATTTCCCTATCCGGACAAACTCCTATTCGGAATAAATGCTATTCGGAATATCTGTCACCTATTCGGAAAGATTAGCCCTATTCGGAATATTTGTCTACTCGGAATGATTGACCCTATGCGGAATAATCCTCTATTCGGAATATCTGTCCCTATTCGGAATAAAGTTCTACTCGGAATATTCAGTCTATTCAGAAAATCCAGCCTATTCGGAATATAAGTCCCTGTTCGGAATAATGCTCTTACTCGGAAAGTTCCTCTATTCTGAATAAAACTCCTATGCGGAATCTCTGGTCTATGCGGAAAATCACCCTTACTCGGAATATAGAATATTCCGCATAAGCCTAGCTTCTAAACCTTTACTCGGAATGTTAATGTTCCGAATAGAGTACAAACAGGCAAGACCTTACTCGGAATATTTTGCCTCGAGTCTGGGAATGATCAGAAATGAGATCCGAAGAACAACGAAAGTAAAAATAGCACGGATCTAACAAAAACTAAGCTAAATCAAACCCAAGATCAAATCAAACAAGCAAATAAATAACTATTAAGCATAAACAATCAATCCAAATTAATCAAACTCACAAAACTTAATCAAAATAATCAAAACCCACTTAAATAAATCAACCAAAAATAAAGAACTTGAACATAAACCAATCAACACAAAGATCAAAGAAAGGTAGAATGAGATTAACAAGATAAAGATAAAGCTTGACAAGAATTAAAAAGAAAAACTTACTTGAATTAAAATGGTAATTAAGGTGCAAGACAAGGTAATTAAATGGACAAGTAATTAAATTGACAAGGTAATTAAAGGTGGAAGGACTAATTGTCACGATTAGCCAACCAAACGAAATGATTAACAATCTAAACTATTTATAGGGGAGGATTAGGAAGCTTCCTCCCCTTCTTCCTTTTCTCTTAATTGGGTCATTAGGTCCTTAAGCATATAGTCTTCATTAATTGCACCATTAGTCCTTTTTCCTTCTAATCTTCTTTACTTGGACTCTAATGACTTGTGGCTCGGGATATCTTTTGAACTCGTCTTTAATTTCTTCAATAAAATAGACTTGAGTTTCTCGGCTTTTGATAAACTTCCGTCTTTTAACTTTTTCTTCGATAAATCTTCAGAATTGGTCGTGAACTTCCGTTCTTTTTCCACTTTTGACTTCTCGACTCCGTCTTTCATCTTTTTCTTCAATAAAAGCCGTGAATGCCCGTGAATTCCCGTGTTTTCTCCACTTTTCACAATTTCGTCCTAAATTACAACAAAAACACAAACCGCGCATAATTCTGACATAAAAGACATAACATACACGTTTTGGTCCGGTTATTATTGTAATTAAATGGTAGAAAAGATGGGTGTTTACACACCTATCAAATCCCCTACACTTGACCATTGCAATGTCCTCATGCAATGCATTAGTTACAAAGCATGTTTACACTTTTCATCATAATCAATCCACGTTGGCCTTTATTAAAGAGATAGAAAATTAAAGACATTCAAAATAAAGAAATCAAAAGCATACCTTGGGTTTTGGAAACGTTATGAATAATCATCATCCTCAAGTTTTTCACTTTCTCCAAACCAAGCTTAAAAACGAGATCATTGTTATTATAAGTTAATAAACTAACACGAACTCATGTGGGCCAATTACTCACTTAGACTCCCTTATTCCTAGGTATATCTCTTATATTTTATTATTGTCTTGAATGATCACGAGGATGCATTGTTTAACTTATTTCGATAATTATTTAGTCTGAAAATAAAGTGCACGATTTAATCAATAGTTAGCTAAAGGACCAAATCTTTTAAAACTGCTTCTCGGGATATCAAAAAGTTCATATCTTGGCATAACTTGGTTCGCGATTTGAGACCTTTCTCGGGCCGATATTTGGCAGCGACTTCATACTTCAAATCTTGAGAGACGTTCATGAAATAATGGTCTTCTCTTCATAATTAGAATTTCTTCACTTGGAATTTTTGAGAGATTCTTCATATATGGACCACGACTTCTTCATTTTTCTCCAATCTTTATTTTGGATTTTGATATACAACGATCCGCCTCCTTTATTGACTTGGATATATTTATCCTCATACCTTGTTAGGGTCTTTTCGGATACACTTCTCCATGACTTTTGGGGAGTTTTGCTTTACGTCGTGTGTCTCGATCCTTCATATTGATTTTCGAAAAATGATTCTTCACATCACTTTTGGATCTTTAGCAACAAAATATAGCCCTCATGCCTTGTTAGGGCCTTTTCGGACTCGCCAATCTTCGCGCCCCGCTTCATAAGTTATGCCTTGGCTATGAACTCTCGTCATTACCGAGCAACTTTTAAACAATCTGGGGCTAGAAGCTAAGTAACTTTTTAAATCGTACAACCTTATTTATTAGCAGATAAATTTATTAGCAAGCGATGGGAGAATAGGCTCATAATTAACTCACATAAATTCACGAAAGAATACCGACTTATAATTGGCTCTATCATCTCTCGTTCTCCACAGTTTAAAATCTCAAGTAATGAGACTCGTGGATACTTAGCCTATTAAATCAAAGTTTTGGGTTTTCGAGTCGCCTATAGGATCTTGCAAATTCTTAGACTCTTTCAAGTTTAGAAATCGCATCTTAAAGTTCCCTTGATAAACGACTCTCTAGGATCAATTATAGGAACTTGCAAAAAGTTCTTGTTCTTAACCCGTGAGAGTTAAGACTTTCGCGTTTTATAGCTCCCTATATAAAAGCCTAGCAAAACTTGATTTAAACATGTTAAGGATACTAGCTAGAGTAAACTCGGATTGAGTCAAAAGATTCACAACGTTTGAAAATTAGAACCACTTATTAAACATTTATTCAAGCAAAGAAAGAAAAAAACTATACAAAAGGAAAAACTAATAGGCCAAAATAGATCAAAAAATTTTGAAAAATGTCGAAAAATTGATTTTCTGGTTAAAATGAGGACAAATACAAGGAAAAGACCATTTAACTTCGATAGAAGTCCCCCCTACACTTAAGATAAACATTGTCCTCAATGTTTAAGCATATGGGAGTAAACTCCCCTACACTTAGGACATTGTGCACGTTGTTTAAATCTTGCTAAGGAAAAGACAACTAAAGAGATTCCTATTTTAATATTGAGAAAATATAAAATAGTGAATCGAAAAGAGTTTAGGATAGAACCGGGATAAAGTAGAACACGGAATCACGGGTCGTCAAGAATCATCAAGAGTGGATCATTGAAGCTCGAATCCCTGATTAAGAAGTGAGGCGAGGAAATAGCAAACCAAAGGGTCCCCCTTACACTTATGATAAAGAAAGCGGAAAGATAGATGCATGGGTTGCCTCCCAAGAAGCGCTTGGTTTTTGTTTACCGAGTCGTGAGCCTGACTCGACCTTGATCATCAACGGAAGAAACATGAAACATATCCACCGGGATCAAAGACATAGTTTTCATCGAGAAAATAACACAAGCTTAAGGCGAACAAGGCAAGCCAAAGAAGAGTAGGCAAGGTTCCCTTAAGCAGTGATGGAGCACAGTAGAAGCAAGGATGAAGTGGTGCAAGCATGTCTTCAATGGTTCCAAAGATTTTTCCTTTTATTTCATCAGGTGGATACTGAGATGGCTTAAATACTTCAATACCAGGATCGAACACCTTTTCCTTCAGGGGAAAATAGCACTCCGGCTCAGCCGAGTGTGAAGAAGATCTGCAAAGAAGCACAACCTCGTCCTCAGAAGTGGGACAAAGAGGTGTCAAATCATACGTGCAACGGATTTCGGTGTCAACCGGTTTCTTCTCCTTTGACAAAATTTTCTTCAAGTCCAAAGTAGGATCAAGACGATAAGATTCAAAGTCCAGAGGAGGTGCATCACTCTCATGAGGGAAGTATGTATTGAGAAACATAGAGAAGTCTTCCTCGAATGAGTAATCGTCCAAAGTAGGATCGAGTGATGGCGGAGGATCTTCATCATGTGGAGAATTGCTCGAGAGAGTATCGGCCTCATCAAAATCATCATATGTAGGCAGCTCGGGATACTCAGAAGTACAATTAAAATCATCCGAATCTGAGCTAGAATCATCATCATCATAAGCATCAAAGACTGGTGGTGAATCATAAATGGGAGAAGCTTCCAAATTAGAGTGAGAATCATCCACATTATCTTCAAAGAGTGGATTATCAGTGGAAGACTCGAATAAAGGATTATCATAGACGGTAAAGTCATCGAGCACATTTATCATATTCACTGATTCTCGGCCTCCAAAGGATTTGCCTGTAAGCTTTCCCATTTTAAAAACTTTAGAATCATCCCCGACTCGTAAGATTAACTCACCTTCGGCCACATCTATTAAAGCACGTCCGGTTCTCAAGAATGGCCGACCAAGTATTAAAGGAATACAAGGGTCCATTTCATAATCAACTACGACAAAATCGACCGGGAAAGTAAATGTGCCAACTTTGATAAACACGTCTTCGGCTATACCAACGGGGTAAGCGAGAGTGCGATTTGCAAGTTCGAGAGTCATCTTTGTTGGAATGAGGTCGGGCAATGATAGTGTTTTCCAAACACTCAGTGGCATAAGATTAATACTAGCCCCGAGATCAGCAAGGGCAGTAAATTCTTCAGTTTTGTTGAACACGCAAGGCAACACAAAACGATCGGGATCTCCAAGTTTTTCCGGAAGTTCTCTAAGAAGGACTGCAGAGCAGTTTTCATTTAATCGTGTGTTGGCGAGTTCAATCAGCTTCTCTTTCTTGCTAAGCAATTCCTTAAATGCTTTGACAAATTTCGGCATGTGGCAAAGTGCTTCAACAAGGCTAATGTTGATGGTCATTTTAGATAGCATATCCACATATTTCGATACTTGACAGTCATTCTTGGTTAGCTCGTTGGTCTTGCCTATGCGAGAAGGGTATGGGATTCTAGGTTGATAAGGGTTAGGTGAAGGTTGTGATGGTGAAAGGTCCTTCCGAGATACATCGTCATGACGAGGCGGAGACGGTAATGGTGTACTATCACTAAGTGTAAGAGGAGTAGGGATACATGGTGGTGGAGGAGGTGTAGATGATGGTGGTAAGTCAGGTGGATTGACAATGGTAATTCCACTACGCGTAGTTATAGCACTCACATTAGCTCGCGGATTAGTGACGGTGTTTGAAGGTAGAGAACCCGAAGAAGAAGAAGGTTGAGCTTCGGGCAAGAAACTAGCCAACAGATTCTTCAATTCAGTTGTTTGAGTGATGAAGGAGGATTGAAGGTTATCACGAACCTCGGTTCTGATGTCATTACCTTGCTTCAAGATATCTCCTTTCAAATTGATTATTTGGCTCTGTAGATTCTTGATTTGCTCACCTTGAGTTCTCATGATTGTGTCAACATCGGGATTAATGGGTGGGTGTTGTTGGGTGGGTGGTTGATAAGGGTTAGAAGCACGAGGTGGGATTTGGTTGCTTCTATTGTAGTTGTTGGCGGGATTTTGGTTTTGAGGAGAAAAACCGGGTGAAAGGTAGTTGTTGGAACTGTAGCTCAGCAGATTTCTATCCCCTTGTTGTCTAGCTTGGTAATTTTCTGGTGAATAATTACCGTAAGATGCATACACATTTTCCGTATTTCCTTGTGTCGAAGGACAATCGGTGTATGAGTGAGGACTGCCACATGTTTCATAAGGATTAGCAACCGCTTTAACTTGTTGCTGTTGGTTTGAAGCGAGAAGCGTAATACTTTTGCTCATTTCAGCCATCATGCGGGTGAGTTCGGTCATCTCAGGGTTTGCTGAGGTAGAAGAAACATTGACTCTCGTGTTGTTTCTAGAAGAAGCAGAGGAATCCCAGTTCTTATGATGAGTAGTCATGTTTTCAATTAACTCTCTACACTCCTCGGGTCTCCTTTTCATGAATGTGCCACCGGCGGCTGCATTGATCGTATCACGATCTCGAAAAGTCAATCCGTTGTAGAAAGTATCGATCAAGGTGACCGGAAGCATGTTGTGGTTTGGACAACGGTCGATCAAGACATTATATCGCTCCCAAGCGTCAAAAAGAGATTCATCAGGGTCTTGCATGAAACCGCTGATCTGATTGCGAAGGCTTGTGACCATGGATGGTGGAAAGTAGCGCGACAAAAAGCGTTGAGTCATGTCATCCCAAGTGTGAATAGAATTCTTCGGGAGACGATCAAACCATTTCTCGGCATGATGTAATAGAGTGTATGGAAAGAGTTGTAGGCGAAGCTCATCCATTGTGGCACCAGCCAACTTCATGCTTTGGGTGATTGTAATGAACTTGTCGAGGTGTTTGTTGGCATCATCATTAGGCAATCCTCTAAATGGGTTTGTTTGTACTTGCTGAATCATGTGGTGCTTCAACGAAAACTCAGGAGCGTTGATTTGCATCGGCGCAATCGGTCCTCCTCGTCCAAACATTGTTGGTTGACAAAGTTTCTCCATTGTCTGAAGATCGGGCTGTGGAAGAGCATTGTTGTTATTATTATTATTGAGGTGCGGTGGCATGTTGTTGTTGTTAACACCTGCCATATCTAAATCTTCTTGAGGCTCGGGCTCTTGATAATTAGAAGATCTAGTACGCATACACCTGAAAATGCAAAAGAAAACAAAACCAAACACAAAAACAATATATATACACAATAAAGATAAAATCTTTTTGGATTTTTGAAATTTTTAATTTTTATGGTTTTTTGATTTTTTTTAAATTTTTTTTAAATTTTTTTTATGATTTTTTGAATTTTTTTTATGCAAGAAAAATAACGTTCACAAGTGAACGGATCCCAAAAAGCAACGTGTCTCTCACAAAAAACTGTTGATCTTTACGAAAAGAGCCGGCAGCGGCGCCATTTAATACAAGGCTTTTGACACCCCGTATAAAGATTAAGTTCTATTGTAGTTCTCTTCGAATTGAAAAACTTATGCTTAATGTGTGACTCAGTTGAACTTTGGTGGAACAAAGATGTGTCGTTGTAGTTTTGAAAATTAAAGGTGCAAAACAATTAAAGTAAATGACTATTTGAAATAAATCTAAATCTAATCAAGTAAAGGGTGCAAGTATTTGAAGCGCGACTAAAACTAAAGGGCAATAAAGTAAATAACGCAAACTTAAATCTAACTAAGGCAAACTTAAAACGCAACTAAAATTAAAACTTAAACTAAGGCAAATAAACTTAAAGTGCAATTAAAAAAAAGCGGGAAAAATAAAACTTAAAATGAAAAGGCAGAAAACTAAAAACTAAGATTTCCCTATCCGGACAAACTCCTATTCGGAATAAATGCTATTCGGAATATCTGTCACCTATTCGGAAAGATTAGCCCTATTCGGAATATTTGTCTACTCGGAATGATTGACCCTATGCGGAATAATCCTCTATTCGGAATATCTGTCCCTATTCGGAATAAAGTTCTACTCGGAATATTCAGTCTATTCGGAAAATCCAGCCTATTCGGAATATAAGTCCCTGTTCGGAATAATGCTCTTACTCGGAAAGTTCCTCTATTCTGAATAAAACTCCTATGCGGAATCTCTGGTCTATGCGGAAAATCACCCTTACTCGGAATATAGAATATTCCGCATAAGCCTAGCTTCTAAACCTTTACTCGGAATGTTAATGTTCCGAATAGAGTACAAACAGGCAAGACCTTACTCAGAATATTTTGCCTCGAGTCTGGGAATGATCAGAAATGAGATCCGAAGAACAAGGAAAGTAAAAATAGCACGGATCTAACAAAAACTAAGCTAAATCAAACCCAAGATCAAATCAAACAAGCAAATAAACAACTATTAAGCATAAACAATCAATCCAAATTAATCAAACTCACAAAACTTAATCAAAATAATCAAAACCCACTTAAATAAATCAACCAAAAATAAAGAACTTGAACATAAACCAATCAACACAAAGATCAAAGAAAGGTAGAATGAGATTAACAAGATAAAGATAAAGCTTGACAAGAATTAAAAAGAAAAACTTACTTGAATTAAAATGGTAATTAAGGTGCAAGACAAGGTAATTAAATGGACAAGTAATTAAATTGACAAGGTAATTAAAGGTGGAAGGACTAATTGTCACGATTAGCCAACCAAACGAAATGATTAACAATCTAAACTATTTATAGGGGAGGATTAGGAAGCTTCCTCCCCTTCTTCCTTTTCTCTTAATTGCGTCATTAGGTCCTTAAGCATATAGTCTTCATTAATTGCACCATTAGTCCTTTTTCCTTCTAATCTTCTTTACTTGGACTCTAATGACTTGTGGCTCGGGATATCTTTTGAACTCGTCTTTAAATTCTTCAATAAAATAGACTTGAGTTTCTCGGCTTTTGATAAACTTCCGTCTTTTGACTTTTTCTTCGATAAATCTTCAGAATTGGTCGTGGACTTCCGTTCTTTTTCCACTTTTGACTTCTCGACTCCGTCTTTCATCTTTTTCTTCAATAAAAGCCGTGAATGCCCGTGAATTCCCGTGTTTTCTCCACTTTTCACAATTTCGTCCTAAATTACAACAAAAACACAAACCGCGCATAATTCTGACATAAAAGACATAACATACACGTTTTGGTCCGGTTATTATTGTAATTAAATGGTAGAAAAGATGGGTGTTTACACACCTATCAATAATCATTTGGCTTCTTGCCGCATATAGCACACGAAATGTAGTGCCACGTCCTGTTTTACGCGATTCTTTCTATGGTAGCTTCACAACTGAATTGCACTCCCTAGAAAAAAACGTGTTAGGAAATAATGGAAGGCGTCATGGGTAAGTAATGTTTAGGCCTACCTTGTATGTTACTGGGTTATGTTCGAGCAATGCTGCCAATGTCTGGACGTTTTTCTTTTTATCTAGGGTGGCCTCATTGAACCGATGCTTTGTAATCTGTAGAGGTGGCTGTTTTTTGAACAGGTCTTCAAACCTGCATGTTATGGTTGTTAAAAAAGCGTCATTTACAGACATGTAAAATAAGAGCATAAAACGGCAAACGGTATAAGGTATGGAATGACATACGATGCATGTGCAGCATCTGTTTCTATTGTTGATGGATTCACGTAGTAGTGGGTGGGCGGCATTGCAGATAGCTGGTAGCCTGCGGTAAAAGACGGTTACTCATTTTGCTATAGTCAGGCCGTTATTAAGATCGGTTGTGGAGGGCAACTTACCTCTGTATTTTCCAACTCTGTAGGATGAGACAGCAATCATGATTGGTTGTGGTAGTTGGAGTATGGCGTCCTTCTCAAATTGCCTAGCCATGGAGTCCCACAACGTCAACTGAATAACACGGCCTCTGTAGAAAGGAGACTGTTAGACGTTGTAGTTAGTAAAGATGTTGTACATGTTTCTTTAGATATGAGACTTACTCCAGGTTTTGGATGTCAATCCTTCTGGTAACAGGCTTTCCGGTAGCTAGTTCTTCGGCAGTTGGTAGATCGCCTATTCTTGTGATACATCCATAATAATCTGTTGAAAGAAAAGATCGTTTATTAGTTGTTGTTAGCAATACTAATGAATCAATCTAAGGGCTTGATAAGAATCAGACGTTGTTACCTATGAGGCATGGATAAACCATATTGTTGTTGCTGTCACGGTAGGGCATCCTTGATTCCAACTCCGTATGTGGGACAAAGTCAAAGTAATGTGCTGGCCATCCTGCCTCTTTGCCTTTTAGGTGTTCAAACTTTGTGATTTTCCTAAACTTTAGGCTGACTGGGTTTTCAAGTGTATGTTGGTATGTGCTTGTTTTTTCACAGAAGAAGCGCGTGATTCTGTACACCTTGCCAACAGACATGATCGTGTCAAAGTAGGACAGATTGTTGATATCCATGTTTGCCTGAATCGCCTTTCCCTATTAACGTAGTGAAGACGCATTAAAAGATTGGCTAACAAAACCATCGTGTAATGAACATTGGGTTTGTAATAATTATTAACCTGTTGGTCTATAAGCATGGAGGAAAAATCTGTTTCCTTCATTTCTGGCAGAGATTTGGAAATCCATTTTTGGTAGATCTTTGCTTCGAGAACATAATTTCGTCCGCCTATAAGTATTTCATCAATTGGTGTTGTTGTTGTTACCAGAGCACTTGTTTCTGCGACTGTCAAAGGCAGTGATGTCATACTTCACTTTTATTTGTAAAATATAGAAGATTGAACAGACAGTCAGCTGTGTTGCATAAATGATGGTTGTCTGAAAGAATGGTAGTGTATCTACATTATGCACACGCATTATTAACATGGCTATAAGCATGTAAAAGGCAACACGTAATGCGAAACGATGGTATACGCTAATAAACTGTATGTTGTTAGTTAGTGTTGCAATTATTAATGGCGTCAATAGCAATTTACCTTAGGGTGTATCATGTTAGCAGCCAAAATTATATAACCTATTTTTTATTTAGCTATGCATAATGTATTTTTATAGAGGATGCGCTAATTGGATGGTGTCGCTTGTGAGGCAACGCGATGGTTTTCTATAGCATTTAAAAAGTCAGTGTAGACTATGTTTCTCGTTGTGTTGGGCGGGTGGCCGTCTTCTTCTTGAATGAAGATTTTCAGTCCATCCGGTGAGGTAGCTCTTGATAACGCGACATATAGTTGTCCATGGCCTGAAAACGGCCTTTGGGAGATAAACACCTATCTTAGAAAGAGACTGACCTTGGCTTTTGTTGATAGTAATCGCATAACATAGTTTAACTGGAAACTGTCTACGCTTGAATGTGAATGACAAATTGGTATCGTCATGAATCAAAGTAATTCTATGCACGTAAACCTTTTCCCCAATTCGTGTCCCGGTAATAATTTGTGCTTCTATAAGCTTTGTATTCAGTGCCTTGACAATCATCCTTGTGTCATTACATAACCCACCAGCCAGGTTTGTATTTCGGAGGAGCATGATAGGGGATCCGATCTTTAGTTTGAGTTCATAGGCTGGAAAGCCCGGGAATGACATCGTGTTGAGCTACTCCAGCGGATAGAGCATGTCTGTCTCAGATGTTTCTCCACCTTTTGGGAAAGCTTCGTCATTGCTCAAGTAAGTTGTTGAGTTTGATGGGATGGCCGCCAACACTTTCTCGTTTATGATGTCTGTGGTTTCATTTTTTGGACAAACAATGGCTTTTTCTTGTAGAGTTTCTGGTGTAGGTGATCGGAGAGTGTGTTCGTCATAGATAAAATCTATTAGCTGCCCAAGTACTTCGTTAGTGGGTGGAAAGCAGTGCTCTGGTGGTATAGTTATCAAGCGCGAGTCAGTAGAATCATTGCCATCTGGTATGCCAACGTCTCCATTACCGACATCTAACAACCAGTTTGCAAAAACCGTTACGCGTGCCTTTTCAGCTTCAGTCATGCCTTCACCCATCCAAAATCTAGCGTGACAATGCTCACATTGTTGGTCACAGTCGCCTAGGTCAACATACGTTGGCAGATCAGCCGATGCACGATGAGGGCCAGTTGTGGGAAACGGACGCCGCGAATCATTTCTTGGGCGACCACATCGGCGGGTACTGATTTCACAGGCAGGAGTGGAAGGTTCTGCTACAGGCCGTTCTGCAAACACGTATAAACATCCGGATTAAACATAAATAAAGAGAAGTTTAAGCCGTGGATGACACCACTGACCAACACGGTGATGAACAAAGGTTGTTTACCAGGTGTTGCAGATGGGCCAGTCGTAGAACGGGATAGAATGACTGATTCCTGGGCAAAACAATAAGAAGTGCAGGTTACTTCACTGGTTCCAAGGATGGAGTTTGTGCCTGCTTAGTTATGCGCAGAACCCAAATAAAGCCTATGTTTGCTAGATGGCTGTCAGGTACCGTCGCACCCTACATCAGCAACAAGTTTGTTTGAGGGTGCGTGAGCATCCCCGAACCCTAGGTCACCAAGAGGTTGGTTTCATGTGGTTAGGCTTGTAAAGTAGCCGGGAGGCTGCTTTGTTGGCTTTGCAGGCGTAAAGAAGTTGGTAACGCGTGCCGCCCCGTGGGAGGAAGGGCACAACTTATAGTTGGACGCGCATTTGAGGAGGAGTGTCCTACCATATTCAGCATGTCCTCATGGGCTGCATAGAATGAAGACAACAAAGATATAGAAACCCTCGATACAAAGCTGTTGGAGATAAGAAACTTATAAGACGTTAGGGAAACAACCAAACCTGTACACGCGCGTTTCATAAACGGCTGGTACCCATCGTTGGACCCTAGATCAGGAACACGTTTCCTAGACAGCGGGTGACCATCCCCTGAACGTAGGTTACCAACAGGTTGTTTTCCCGTGCTCACGCTTGCAAAGTAACCGCGAAGGGGTGTGCTTGGCATTGCAGCAGTAAAAGAAGCTGGTAGTCCACGCAGAAGTGCAGGATGCCCATGAGAAGCAGCTAGCAGGGAAGGAGGGGAGGAAACAACATAAGAAAGGGTTAGAATCTGCGCGTGTGGAGACAGGTGCAAGTACATAAGTCTCTTGCATTAGATTCTAACTGTGACAGTATTCAACAAAAGGAGCCCAACACAGGGATGCTGTAAACATTCGGTACAGATGAAGCTACTTGAAGGGGCCTCACAAACACTGCACCGGTAACGGTCTGACTTCCCGGGTACATGTGGATCAACCATTCGAGCAGCAAGTACAAAGCGCGGGGGAAAACTGGAAGTTCTCGCGGGCGACAGGTGACGTGGGGAAAAATGAGTGCTACGCAAAAGCGCAAAATCAATAAACGTGTATGAACTACATATTTGCGTTGTTTGGTGAAAATGCGCATACACATAATTGAGTATACATTTCAGAAACACCAAAAAATAACATAACAGCTTAATACCATGTAAGAAAACTACATGAAGCCAAGAAGTAATGTAACATTGTTACATGCACACTTAATAGTATAACAGAGATAAGAAGTGGATACACACGAATAAAAAATATTTGTTTTAACCAAGCTAACTAATGAAATCCAAAGCACAAAATTACCGGCTACAACAAAGAACACACATTTCAGTTCAACATGTAGACATCAGAATACCTTTTTTTCTTTTTTATCAAGGAATGATTACCCCCTTTTAAAATTACCCCTATTGTTGTGATGTTTAGTCAATTAAGTTCGTTTTCCTCGACTCACTCGAATTGATTTCCAATTAAACGTAAGATTGATTTTTCTTGGTGAATAAAACTTTTTGGTATTTTAAAAACTAAAAACTATTAAAAACTAATTAATCTAATTAAAAAGAAAATAACTTTTAAAAATTATAAACTAATTAAAAACTTAATTTTATAAAAACTTTTAATGAAATCTATTTAAAACTATTAAGTGAAAACTAATTTAAAAAAACTAATTAGAAAACAATTTAAATTTCTAAAAGTAATTAAAATATTTTTATTTTTTATATTTTTTAAAACTTTATAAAAGACAACTTATAAAAAAACTTTTAAATAAAATTAATGAAAAACTTTGAATAAAACTAATTAAACTAAAATTTTTATTTAAACTAATATATTAAACTGGCAGCTATTAATAAGGGAAACTATATTAATTATTAAAACTAGAATTAAACATAAAAGGAGTACTAGCTAAGATGGTAAGGCGTTGGGCTGTTATCCAAGAGGTCGAGGGTTCGAGTCCCTGTGGACGTTTTTTGCTATATATTTTTTTATGGAATTTGTGAAACAAAACAGATCAATTGGATCTGTTTCTTTTGAACAGATAATACAACAAATAATAAAACCCAAATAAGCAAAAACAAAGAACCAAATAAGCAGACAAAATTGAAAAGCAAATGAGCAGATCCAAAGCAATTAAAACTGAAAATAGATTAGCTAAAAGGTCTTAAACTAAAAATAAGCTAATAAAACTTAAACTAACAAGAACAAATAAGAAGATAAGTAAATCAGTTAAGCAATTAAACTAAGCAAATCAAACCTAAAATAGCAACTAACCAAATAAGCCAAAATAAACAAACATAGCGAACACTACTTAACCTCGAATTCAGCAGATCAAAATTAAATGAGACCAAACTAAACTAGCAGACTCAAAAATATCAGCAATACCAAAATAAATGAGATTAAATAAACTTAATAAAAATACTAGCAGCAATCAACCAAACAGAAACATAACCAAACATAAGTAGGTTAATCTAAAACTTGTAAAATAGAAAAAAGAACTAGAACCTGATGATGATATCCTTTGAGCAGAAGGAAGGTGCTGAACCCCCTTGTTAAACCGAAACAGCACCGAATCATCAACCGTTCACCAAACTCGTACCACGAACCAAGCTAACCAAAAATATTCGAACCAGATTTTTAACAAACTTCCTAGTAGGGGAAATTTATGAACCACCTTTTTTTTACTTTTATATTAATTAATATAAACTTAACAACAATTTTAATTTTAATAAACAGATTAAATAAATCACTTGCAAATTTAAAGCAGAAAAAGAAATTGAGGCACAAGATTAAAACTGAAAATAACTTTTCATTAATAATAAGAGGAAATTACAATTACTGGAAAAAAAAGAAAATTACATCTAATCCTAAAAACTAATTTTGCAAAAATTAAAATTAAAATAAAAAAGGCACACTGATTACACATATGATGGGGATTTTAAAGGAAAACCCTAGAAACCTTCTTGTGAAACTTGGTGATTACGGAAATAAATCCCAGCCGTCCAACCTTCTCATTTCTTCTCTTTCTTCAATCAACGACAGAAGATACATCTCTTATCACACGGATTGCCACGCTGTAATGGTTTGTGTTTCTTGTGTCTGTTGAAAGATGATGTGGATTGATTTTATTGGGGGATTTGTTGGGATGAGGTGGTTTCACCAATCAAAGGAAGGGAAAGGTGCCACGTCTGAGAGGACCACCATCATGCTTCGCCGAGAAAGTAGAGGATTTAATTCCTACTCGTGTGAATCACATGCTTGAAAAAACCCCAAAAATTACTTGATATATTTTGTGATTCGGGTTACAATGAATAGTGAATAGGTCTGGTTTAGGTTTTGTGAGATGTGAGAGAGAAGGGGAGAGGATACATTGTTTGTATCGAAACAAAGTGGGTGAGGTGAGTAAATACGTGTTAATAAACGTATTGGGGTTGAGAGTTGACCAAGTGAATAAACTTTTCACTGATAACGTTTATATCATCTCAAAGAAATCTGACCTAATGGGCCCTTATGGTCCAACTTGTTTTTTTTTCACCTTTCGTTTCATAATATTGATTTGGGCTTTGACCCAAACTTGTGAAAACTCCCATCCGTATTATGAGATATATAAATGGGCCTTGTTTTGGGTTTGATATCCACAAGTAAATAATTTAAATCCACCAATGGGCTTTTGGGCCCAATAAGCAATTATGGGACCCACTTGGCCCAATTATCTTCATAAAAAATAAATCCACTAAAATCGAGTTTGAATTCGGCTTTGATGATCATTTCTTTTTAACCCGTGTCGATTTTGCCAGTTTTCGTGATCTTTGGCTCACTTTTGGTTCCTTGACTTTGACTTTGTCTTTTTCTTGGACTTTTCTTCAACAAATGACTATGAAATCCCGTGTTTTCTTTCCTTTTGATCTTTTGTACCTATTTCACACAAAAACACAAAACCACGCGTAATTCCGACTTTTACGATACTAAACACATGATTAGGTCTTGATTTTCCTTGATTTTAGTGGCAAAAGGATAAGTGTTTACACACTTATTAAATCCCCTACACTTGACCATTGCAATGCTCCCATGCAATGCATAGTTTAAAGCATAAAGTTACATTTTTCTCATAATTAACCCATCTCGGCCTTTATTAAGATATACTATTACTACTATGATGAAAAGATAAAATCTTTAAAGGAAACAAAAGTTATAACAATTTATTAATCTTGGAAATTATTTGATGGAAGAAACTCGTAAAGAAATCTAAGACTTAAATTAGGGCTTTGGTGTCATGAATATTAATCACCCTCAAGTTTCACGTTCCCCATACCAAGCTTAAAAACGAGATCATTGTTTACCATAAGTCCTCAAGTTAAAACCACTTATATAAGACAATTGTGTAAAACTCTTTCTCCAATTCCTAAGTTGTATCTCTAGCTTTTAAGGATTGTCATTCACCCGTAGGCTCATTTGACTTATTTGATAATTATTAGTCCAAAAATGAAGGCAAAACGGTGCAAACCCGACACTCAAAACCTAACCTCGTCCTAAAAAACGTTGTCACTAAAGTAAGCCCACATCAAGGATAATTTAACATGATTTGGGGAATAAATTCCCGGACCCAAAATTTGGCCAATATTACTACTTATTAATTATTTCTCCAAAGTCATGTTGACTTTATGTGGAGTTTAGCAAGTTCACATCATATACCCTTAGGCTCTTTAAGATGTAAAAATACTCCTTATCTATTGTCCACACCCTAAGGCTCCTTGAACGATAAACAAGGGAATTGATTTTTGATCAATTTTTATTCAACACTTACCATGCCATACACCCTAAGACTCCAATGACAAGGTTCGTGCTACATGCCCCACACCCTAAGGATCCTTGAGGTCATGTTTTAATCTTACTCTTTCTTATTTATGATATATATAGTAGTCCAAATTCCGCGGTCCCATGGTCTGAATACCTCCTACTTAGTGGTTATGAGCCACCTTAGTCAGAAGTCCACAACGCTGGCACCCTCAATGTGTTCATGCTTTAATTACAAGGAGAATAAAGATTTGGCTAAGAGTTAAGATATCGAATCTACACCGCAAAAATCCTCATTTATTAAGCAATAAAATATATAAGCGTGAAGAAAGAGCCACAAAACTCATATAAGCAAAAATTAACCCTTAAACTTATTATCAACTCTATCATCTCTCGTTCTCCACAATTTAAAATCTCAAAGAATGAGATTTGTGGATGCTTAGCCTAATAAACCAATTAAGGTCCATATGGATAAGGACACTAGCTAGAGTAAACTCGGATAAGTAAACTCGGGTTGAGTCAAAATATTCACGACGGGCCTAATATATCAAAGATATCTAAACTTGTTAAAACCATTTTATTCATTTATTTATTTTTGACTTTATTCTTGAAATGGAAAATATAAATACGATGCGATGACAAAAGGAAAGAAAATAAATGTAAATACCACTAGGCCAAAATAGATAAAAAAAAGTTTGAAAAATGTTGAAATTTTTTTAAATTTTCCGGTTAAATGAGGTCAAATTCATGGAAAAGCCCACTAAAATTCGATAGAAGTCCCCCTACACTTAATATAAACATTGTCCTCAATGTTTAAGCATGTGGGAGAATAAACTCCCTTACACTTAGGACATTGAGTACATTGTTTAAATCGAGCTAAGGAAAAGACAAGTAAAGTGATTACATTTATTCATTTTATTTATATACATGTATGAATCACAATAGCAAAAACTTAACGAAGGAACCGGGTACACGGGAAACACGGGATCACGGGTCGCGTCAAAAACACCAAAAGTGGATCATTAAAGCACATGCCCCTGCACATCACAATACACAAACAACCTACTTGAGATCCCCCTACACTTATTTGGTGGAAATGGGTGAAGGTGAAAAAGGGTGGAAATGATGGAAAAGGTAAAAATCTAACCTAGTTATACGATGCTTGATTTATTTATCACGAGTCTCTAGCTCGACTCGATTTCCCGAATGTCATCATTCAAATGGAAAATCATGGAAAAACCAAGATTTCCAAAGGAGGAAAATCTCTCCATGATAAAGGGCGAAACAAAGTCAAATAAGGAATACCCCATGAAAATCCACCCGGGTCAAACACATAATTTCAATAATGAAAGGAAATAAACCCCGAGGTGGTAGAATCACACAAGGCAAAGAAAAGTGGGGTATCCTTGGTCAAAAATTTCTTACGAGGAAAGGTGTTATGGTGATAAGGCAATGAAAGCACTAAAGTCTCTATTCCGGGATCAAACACCGGTTCCTTAACGGGAAAATAGCAAGAGGTGTTGACATTAAAGCTCAAAATGTCATTTTGATCCAAAGTGGGGGAGTCGTCCTCTTCCAAACTCGATGTGAAAACATAAGTATCATCGGAGTCATAGGAAAACTCATCCTCGTGAGGAAAATAGGAATTTAGAAAGATATCTAAATCCTCCTCAAATGGAATATCCTCTAAAATAGGAGCAACCTCTAAAGGTGGGGGATCTTTTTCAAAAGTCGTAACCCCCAATTTTGGAATATAAGAGTCAAAGGGAGACTCAAGAATGGGAGGATTACTGATACACAATTTTGTATGGGTTCAGATTAAATCTCGATATCCTCTCGAATTGATCTCGGTCTTAAGTGGAATGATTGTTCTTGGTTACTAAATAAAAGGGTTTGGTTTTCTAATCTAATAAAAAGTGGAAATAAAAATCTAAATCAAAGATAATTAATTAGATGATGATTAATAAAAACTTGAATTAAAATTGAAATTAAGATTAAAAATAAAATTAAAATTAAATCAAGGAAACAGTAAAGAAACAGTAAAACTTTAAAATACCCAAAAGATAACTGATTCAGAAGTTACTGTTCATTCGAAAGTTAAGCTTCATTCGGAACTTCCATTCATCCGGAAGTTTGGGAACTCATTCGGAAGTTTCTGATTCGGAACTTTTGTACTCATCCGGAACTTGCTGATTCGGAAGTTTTGGACTTCCGAATGAAGTCCTTGATTCGGAACTTAATGATTCGGAAGTCACTGTTCATTGATGCGGAACTTACTGGTTCGGAAGTGACTGGTTCGGAAGTCTTAAAAATCGGTTCGGAACTTTCTGCTTCGTTCGGAACTTTTGTTTGGTTCGGAAGTTTTAAACTGGTTCGGAACTTTTTAAAGGTAAACTCATTCGGAACTTTTAACTGACTCGGAACTTTTGAAAACACAACTCATTCGGAACTTACTGTTCATTGATTCGGAACTTCTGGGAACCCAGATACAGAAACTTAAGCGAAGAACAAGGAAACACGGTTTTGATCCAAAAATCACCAAGTTTTTCACCAAAAACTAAAATAAATCAATCACAAAGCATCTACTAATCATAAACTACTAATCCCATCAACAAAAACACAAATCCCAACAACTTTTGAAGATCAAATCAAGAAAAATAAAAACTTAAGAACTTGAAGATAAAGATGATGATGAACAAAATAAAAAGATTAAACAAGGACTTTGTATTGAATGATTAATGTTTTGACAAGATTAAACAAGAATTAAAATAACAAGATTTGGAAAACAAAGATTAAAATCACCAATCACCCTAGTGGTGATGGTGATGAAACGGAACCGAGAGAAAGAAAATGGGGGAGAAGAAAAAAACTAAAAAAAACTAGTCTAAATGTGTGAGGGGAGGGCTATTTATAGCCTTGTCTTGTGGTTGGTGAGTGGGCTTTCTCCCGTTCTTCTTGTCTTTTCGTCTTTTCAGAAAAGTTTCCGTTTTCGATTCTGATTCGGGATTTGTCGTCGATTAAATTCAACTCGTCTTTTAATTTCTTCGTTTAATAGACTTGAGTTTCTTCGACTTATATAAATCTTCCATCTTTGGTCCTTTTCTTCGATAAATCTTCGAATAGGCCCAGTGACTTCAAATCTTTTGAATCTCTTGGACAATAGACTTCATCTTGAGTCTTTTTCTTCGATAAATCCCGTGCAATCCCATGTTTTCTCAATTATCCATCCGGTTGGCTCTGAAAACACAATAAACACAAAAACCACGCATAATTCCAAACAAATGATATTAAATACGTGTTTTGGTCTCGTTTTAGCCAGAATTAAGTGGTAAAAGGATGGGTGTTTACACACCTATCAAATCCCCTACACTTAACCATTGCCATGCCCTCATGCAATGCTTAGTGATAAAGCAATTTTACACTTTTCTCATAATTAATCAACCTTAGCCTTATTCAAATACTATTAAAGTACTAAAAGAAATTAAACTTTAAAGGAAACAAAAGGATAGAAAACCATTTTCACTTGAAAATAGCTACATGGAAATAACTTGCAAAGAGATCAAGGACTTACATTAGGGCTTTGGTACTGCGCAGATTTATCACCCTCAAGTTTCACGTTCCCCAAACTAAGCTTAAAAACGAGATCATTGTTATTATAAGTTAGCAATTCAAACACTTACACACATGGCTTAATTAAATGCTTAAACTCCCTTATTCCTAGGTGTATCTCTCATATTTTATTTTTGTCTTAGAATGATCATGAAGATGCATTTTTGGACTTATTTTGATAATTTATTTAGGCTGAAAGCAAAGTAGGACGATTTGATCAATAGTTAGCTAAAGGACAAAATCTCTTAAAACTGCTTCTCGGGATATCAAAAAGTTCATATCTTGGCATAACTCGGTTCACGATTTGAGACCTTTCTCGGGTCGATATTTGGCATGTACTTCATACTTCATATCTTGAGAGACGTGCTTGAGATAATGGTCTTCTCATCGTTCATAGAGTTTCTTCACTTGGAGACTTTTGAGAGGTACTCCAACTTTGTTGACCACGACTTCATGATTATTTCTTCAATCTCTATTTGGGATTTTGAGATACAACGATCCGCCTCCTTTTCGGACTTGGATCTATTTATCCTCATACCTTGTTAGGGTCTTTTCGGATAGACTTCTCCATGATCTTCATGGGAGTTGATTGCTTTTCGTCGTGAGTCTTGATCCTTCATATTGACTTTGGGAATAATGCTTTTCACATCACCTTGGATCTTTAGCAATAAAATGGAATCCTCATGCCTTGTTAGGGCCTTTTCGGACTCGCCAATCTTCGCGCCCCGCTTCATAAGTTATGCCTTGGCTATGAACTCTTATCATTACCGAGCAACTTTTAAACGATCTTGGGCTAGAAGCTAAGTAACCTTTCAAATCGTACGACCTTACTTATTGCAGATAAATTATTAGCAAGTGATGAGAGAAAAGGCAAATAATTACACCAAGTGAGCTTGCGCAAGAATACCGACTTATAATTGACTCCATCATTTCTCGTCCTCCACAATTTAAAATCTCAAAAAATGAGACTTGTGGACACTTAGCCTAATAAACCAATTAAGGTCTACATGGTTAAGGATACTAGCTAGAATAAACTTGGATAAGTCTATTTGGGTTGAGTCAAAATAAACGCAACGGGCCTAATATGTCAAAGACTTCTAAACTAGCTACACCACTTTATTAAAGTTTGACTTTATTGCGGGATATATACATATGAAAGCAACGATAAAAATTTAAAAATTACGACTAAATGGCCAAAGTTAATAAAAAATTTGAAAAATGTTGAAAAATATGATTTTTCGGTTAAATGAAGGCATTTTCATGGAAAAGTCCACTTAAAACTTCGATAGAAGTCCCCCCCTACACTTAAGATAAACATTGTCCTCAATGTTTAAGCATGTGGGAAAAATCTCCCCTACACTTATGACATTGTGCACGTTGGTTAACTCAAGTTAAGGAAGATACGACTAAAGTGATCAATTTCAAATGTGAGTATGAAGAAAATTGAATCACGATAGTTGAGAGATAGAACCGGATTTTGGATAACACGGGAGCACGGTTCTTCAAAGATTCCAAGAGTGCACTTATCCCTGTAATCACATCACCACACAAAGACAAACACGTATAGAAGTCCCCCCCTACACTTAGGGGATTAAAACATAAAAGGATAGATACTCGGGCTGCCTCCCGAGGAGCGCTTGTTTTGGATAACCGAGTCACGAGCCTGACTCGACCCAAAATTAGTTCATGGGGAACGTGGTGAGGGATGGAATCACCTCCTGAGAGGTGTCCTCACCAAAGTACAACTTCACTCGTTGGCCATTCACCTTAAAATTTGGTCCATTAGGTTGAGCGAGCTCGAGAGTACCATATGGAAAAATTTGGGCAATGGTGAATGGGCCGGACCAACGAGATTTAAGCTTGCCCGAAAAGATTTTCAACCGAGAGTTAAAAAGTAAGACTTTGTCTCCAACATGGAACTCTCGGTTTTTGATCTTGGAGTCGTGAATGAGCTTAGTTCTTTCCTTATAGATCAAAGAATTTTCATAAGCCTCATTACGGAGTTCATTCAGCTCATTGAGTTGGATCTTGCGTAGGTCACCGGCTTTGTTTATATCAAAATTAGCCCACTTCAAGGCCCAATAAGCCCTGTGCTCCAACTCAATGGGGAGGTGGCACGCTTTCCCGTATACAAGACGATAAGGCGTACAGCCGATCGGGGTCTTATAAGCAGTACGGAAAGCCCACAAAGCATCATCAAGTTTATCAGCCCATGAGGCACGGTGCTCTCCCACAGTCCTTTCAAGAATTCGCTTCAGCCCTCGGTTGGATATTTCAGCCTGGCTATTAGTTTGTGGGTGGTAGGCTGTGGAAAGACGATGATTTACACCGTACTTAGCCATGACTCGAGCAAATTGGTCATTGCAAAAATGAGTCCCACGATCACTTATAATGGCGCGAGGCACACCGAATCTAGCGAATAGAGCTTTCAAAAAGTTACAAACCACCCTTACGTCATTAGTAGGCAAAGCTTTGGCTTCAACCCACTTTGAAACGTAGTCAACGGCTACAAGGATGTATTTGTTTCCTTTAGATAAGGGGAATGGCCCCATAAAGTCGATACCCCAAACATCAAAAATTTCACACTCTTGAATGAAATTCTGAGGCATCTCGTCTTTATGTGTGATTTTGCCTTGCTTTTGGCAAACATCACATCGTTTAACCATATCGTGAGCATCACGGTATATGGAGGGCCAATAGAATCCAGAATCAAACACTTTTTTAGCGGTGTAGTTGGGACCAAAGTGACCACCGGTGGGTCCTTTGTGGCAAGCATTAAGGATTTCAGACGCTGCCGGTCCATCAACACATCGGCGAATAATCAGGTCGGCACATTGTTTGAATAGGTAAGGGTCGTCCCAAAAGTAAGTCTTGATGTCGGTGAAGAACTTCTTCTTTTGTTGGGACGTCAACCCTTCCTTGAGAATTCCACCCGCCAAGTAGTTTGCAAAGTCCGCAAACCACGGGGTTTCATTCGGCTTCGAGTTAATAGACATTAAGGTCTCCAAGGTAAAAGAATCATTGATTTCTTTGGTCGGTTGATCCCCTTGGTAAGGATCCTCAAGTCTGCTAAGATGGTCCGCGGCTAGGTTTTCTGCTCCTTTTTTATCGCGGATTTCGATTTTAAATTCCTGGAGCAGCAAAACCCAGCGAAGAAGTCTTGGTTTGGAATCTTGCTTTGTTAACAAGTACTTCAGCGCGGAATGATCGGTATACACAATGGTGGTAGAAAGGACAAGATAGGGGCGGAATTTTTCAAAAGCATAGACAACAGCTAAAAGCTCTTTTTCGGTTGTCGTATAATGCAATTGTGCCCCTGTCATTGTCTTGCTAGCATAATGGATCGGTTGGAAGTGTTTGTTCACTCTTTGTCCCAGAACCGCTCCAATAGCAAAATCACTAGCATCGCACATCAACTCAAAGGGCAACTCCCAATTAGGGGTAACCAAGACGGGTGCCTTAGTTAGCTTATCCTTAAGCGAGTTGAAGGCTTCAAGGCACTCTTTGGAAAAGATAAAAGGAGTATCTTTTTCCAAGAGGTGGGTCATCGGGCGAGCGATTTGAGAAAAATCTTTGATAAATCGACGGTAGAAGCCCGCATGACCCAAGAAACTTCTCACACCCTTCACGGTTGAAGGTGGAGGCAACTTTGCGATAACATCGACTTTAGCACGGTCTACTTCAAGACCGGCTTTCGAGATCTTATGTCCAAGCACGACGCCTTCTTTTACCATAAAATGGCATTTTTCCCAATTTAGAACAAGGCGAGTGTCTTCGCACCGCTTTAGCATACGTTCTAAATTGGCAAGGCAAGCAGAGAAGGAATCCCCGAAGACCGAGAAATCATCCATGAAGACTTCCATGGTTTGTTCAACCATGTCATGGAAGATAGCTAACATGCACCTTTGGAAAGTCCCGGGCGCATTACATAAGCCAAAAGGCATTCTTTTGTAAGCGAAAGTGCCATAGGGACAAGTGAATGTAGTTTTCTCTTGATCTTGGGGATCGATGGGTATTTGGAAATAACCCGAGAAACCATCAAGAAAGCAGTAATATTCATTACCGGCTAATCGTTCAAGCATTTGGTCCATGAAAGGTAGAGGGAAATGATCCTTTCTCGTGGCATCATTGAGTTTGCGGTAGTCTATACAAACTCTCCACCCAGTAACGAGACGAGTGGGAATCAACTCGTTGTGTTCATTGGGAACAACGGTTATTCCGCCCTTCTTGGGCACACAATGGATTGGACTAACCCACGGTGAATCCGAAATAGGGTAAATCATACCCGCATCAAGAAGTTTGAGAACCTCTGTTTTGATGACTTCATGGATTTTTGGATTCACCCTTCGTTGGCTTTGAATAGTGGGCTTGAAGTCGTCCTCCATGAGAATTTTGTGTGTGCAGAAGTGAGGATCAATTCCACGAATATCCGAAATCTTCCAAGCAATAGCCTTCTTATGAGCTTTCAGCACGACAACGAGGCGGGTCTTCTCTGCATCTTTCAAATCCTTTGCAATAATGACGGGCGACTTCTTGTTGTCGTCAAGGAACACGTACTCGAGATGTGGCGGCAACTCCTTAAGTTCCAAATCCGGAGGATTTTCGACGGGAGGCGTTTTCAAAATCGAAGTATCGATAGCAATGACCGTGGGAGATGGAGGCGAAGGTTTGTCTTCAGTGAGAAGATTGTCAAAGAAATTCATGTCTTCATCCCCCTCGGTGGGAGAATCATTAGTAGCTAAATTCACATCTCCCATGGTATCTTCAAGATTGTTCCAGAATAAATCACTATCTCCAAATAGAGACAACGATGAATCAATGGAGGACACGGTCTCAACATTGGGAAGAGAAGTAGGCATACTTTTGCAAGCATCATTAAAGTGTTCTTCACAAGCCTCATCAAGAACGTCAATACAATTAACGCTCTCATATGAATAAGGCTGTTTAGACAACTTTCCCATGTTGAAGACTACTTTATCGTCACCCACTCTCATGATAAGCTCACCGGCTTCAACATCAATGAGAGTGCGACCGGTCCTCAAGAATGGACGACCAACAATTAGTGGTACACGAGGGTCCATCTCGTAGTCGACGACAACGAAATCAGCAGGAAAAGTGAATTTGTCGACTCTTACAATGACGTCTTCGGCTATCCCCACTGGATAAGCAACCGTACGGTTGGCCAATTCCAAAGTCATTTTGGTGGGGACTAGCTCTGGGAGAGATAATTGCTTCCAAACACTTAGAGGCATGAGATTAATACTGGCACCTAGATCGGCTAGGGCCATGCAATTCTCTACTCCCGGGAAATTGCAAGGGATAAGAAAACGACCCGGATCACCAAGCTTGATTGGCAATTTCCTTAAGAGCACTGCAGAGCAGTTCTCATTAAGTTGGGTGTTGGCGAGATCGAGGAGCTTTTCCTTGTCGCTCAGAAGGTCTTTAAACATTTTGGCGTATTTGGGCATGTGAGCGAGAGCCTCAACGAAGGAGATATTGAAATTCAGTTGTTTGAACATTTTAAGGAAATTCGAAACCTGAATATCATCCTTGCTCTTTTGCTTCTCTTTCCTCAACCTTGAAGGATAAGGTATATTGGAAGAAGAGGAAGGCTTTAGGGGAGTAGGATCACTCACAACCACGGGTGGAGGAGGGGTAGAATGAAGAGGTGGAGAAATTAGGGAAGGAGAAGGGTGAGGAATAGGAGCAGGTGACTCGTTCTCCTTAGTCACAACCACCGGTTGAGGTATAGGAAGCTCGGGTTCCTGGGTACCTTTGCCACTTCGAGTAGTGATTGCTTTCATCTCCCCTCTTGGGTTCGCAACGGTGTTACTCGGAAGAGTACCCGAAGAAGAGGGTTGATTACCTTGGAAGAAACTAGCCATCATGTTCCTCAGATCATTAGTTTGGCTATCCAACGTAGTTCTCATATCGGCTCTCAAATCATTTCCTTGCTTGACCAAGTCTGCTTTCAAATTGCGCACTTCCTCTTGGAGATTTCCCACTATCACATCATTGGTCCTCATATAGGTTGCAACCTCTTGGTGTAGTGCAGTGGTCGCTTGGTTGGGAGGAGCATTGTATGCAGGTGGTTGGTAAGCAGGTTGTTGGTAGACTTGATTGTTACGTTGAGGTGGTTGTTGCTGCTTGTGAGGTGGGATGTATGGTTGCCGAGGTTGTTGTTGTTGTTGAGGAGGACGGTTAAGGTTTTGTTGTTGGTTTGGGTTGTTTGGGGGAAAACCAGGTGGTGAAAGATAGTTGTTGGATCGATAGCTAAGCAAGTTACGGTCACCTTGAGGTCTAGCTTGATAAGCAGGTTGTTGGTAGGTGCCATATGCCGCATTCACATTCTCAGCAGGGTAATCTTGGGTGGCGGTACAAGTTGTATAAGAGTGAGGACCACCGCATATCTCACAAGGTTGGCTAACAGCGTTCACTTGAGCGTTTTTGGCGTTGTTGCTGTTGTTGTTGCAGACGGTGTGGGTGACAAGCGATTCAAGAAGCGTAGTGATTTTGTCTAATCGCTTGTCGCTGTCACTTGTGCTAGCACTAGCGACATTGGTCCTAACACTCTTGGTTTGCACACGAGACTTGTTCTCAATGATATCCCAAGCAGCATTGGAAGTCTTAGCCAATAAATTACCCCCCGAGGCACTGTTCAGTGAATCTTGGTCACTCATGCTTAAACCATTGTAAAAAGTATTGATTTGATGTACTTTGGTAAAACCATGTTGTGGGCATTTTCTTAAAAGATCTTTAAAGCGATCCCAAGATTCACTGAATGACTCATCGTACTTTTGTTCAAAGTTTATAATCTCATTCCGCAAAGCGGTAGTACGAGAGGGTGGAAAAAAGTAGTTGATAAACTTTGTTTCCAAATCCGTCCACGAGAGAATACTCTGTGGCGGTTCCTTAGCAAGCCAATGCCGGGCTTGTCCCTCTAAAGAAAAGGGAAAAAGTTGTAACCTTATAACCTCCTGTGGAACACCATTGAACTTGACCGTGTTGGTGAGTTGTAGAAATCTCTTGATATGGTCGTGTGGGTCATCAATGGTTCGTCCCAAGAATGGTTGAGCTGAGACCATCTGGATAAAACCTGATTTTAGCTCGAAATTGTTGGCGGCAATTGGTGGTATAACAATTGGATCCGTGTTGCCATCGACATGAGCTTGTAGCAATTCAATCATTGGGCGGTTATCCGGAAGGGGCTCATTGTTGTTGTTATTGTTCATGTTGTTGTTGTTATTATTGTTTGGAGGTGGTACACCGGCCATGTCTAAGTGATCGAGAGGCTCGGGCTCTTGATATGACGTGGATCGGGTGCGCATACACCTGCAAAAGAACGAACAAAGAGAAACAAAGCAAAAATATTTTTGGTTTTTATGTTTTTTTAATTTTTTTGTATTTTTGAAAATTTTATATTTTTTAGTTGTTTTTGAAAGTTTTCTTGAAAAAGTAACGTTCACGGGGAACGGATCCCAAAATCCAAGTTCTCACAAAAAACTTTTGATCTTAACGAGAAGAGCCGGCAGCGGCGCCATTTGATACATAATTTTGTATGGGTTCAGATTAAATCTCGATATCCTCTCGAATTGATCTCGGTCTTAAGTGGAATGATTGTTCTTGGTTACTAAATAAAAGGGTTTGGTTTTCTAATCTAATAAAAAGTGGAAATAAAAATCTAAATCAAAGATAATTAATTAGATGATGATTAATAAAAACTTGAACAAAAATTGAAATTAAGATTAAAAATAAAATTAAAATTAAATCAAGGAAACAGTAAAGAAACAGTAAAACTTTAAAATACCCAAAAGATAACTGATTCGGAAGTTACTGTTCATTCGAAAGTTAAGCTTCATTCGGAACTTCCATTCATCCGGAAGTTTGGGAACTCATTCGGAAGTTTCTGATTCGGAACTTTTGTACTCATCCGGAACTTGCTGATTCGGAAGTTTTGGACTTCCGAATGAAGTCCTTGATTCAGAACTTAATGATTCGGAAGTCACTGTTCACTGATGCGGAACTTACTGGTTCGGAAGTGACTGGTTCGGAAGTCTTAAAAATCGGTTCGGAACTTTCTGCTTCGTTCGGAACTTTTGTTTGGTTCGGAAGTTTTAAACTGGTTCGGAACTTTTTAAAGGTAAACTTATTCGGAACTTTTAACTGACTCGGAACTTTTGAAAACACAACTCATTCGGAACTTACTGTTCATTGATTCGGAACTTCTGGGAACCCAGATACAGAAACTTAAGCGAAGAACAAGGAAACACGGTTTTGATCCAAAAATCACCAAGTTTTTCACCAAAAACTAAAATAAATCAATCACAAAGCATCTACTAATCATAAACTACTAATCCCATCAACAAAAACACAAATCCCAACAACTTTTGAAGATCAAATCAAGAAAAATAAAAACTTAAGAACTTGAAGATAAAGATGATGATGAACAAAATAAAAAGATTAAACAAGGACTTTGTATTGAATGATTAATGTTTTGACAAGATTAAACAAGAATTAAAATAACAAGATTTGGAAAACAAAGATTAAAATCACCAATCACCCTAGTGGTGATGGTGATGAAACGGAACCGAGAGAAAGAAAATGGGGGAGAAGAAAAAAACTAGTCTAAATGTGTGAGGGGAGGGCTATTTATAGCCTTGTCTTGTGGTTGGTGAGTGGGCTTTCTCCCGTTCTTCTTGTCTTTTCGTCTTTTCAGAAAAGTTTCCGTTTTCGATTCTGATTCGGGATTTGTCGTCGATTAAATTCAACTCGTCTTTTAATTTCTTCGTTTAATAGACTTGAGTTTCTTCGACTTATATAAATCTTCCATCTTTGGTCCTTTTCTTCGATAAATCTTCGAATAGGCCCAGTGACCTCAAATCTTTTGCATCTCTTGGACAATAGACTTCATCTTAAGTCTTTTTCTTCGATAAATCCCGTGCAATCCCATGTTTTCTCAATTATCCATCCGGTTGGCTCTGAAAACACAATAAACACAAAAACCACGCATAATTCCAAACAAATGATATTAAATACGTGTTTTGGTCTCGTTTTAGCCAGAATTAAGTGGTAAAAGGATGGGTGTTTACACACCTATCAATTACTTATAGAGATAATAGGATCATTAGGCTCACTAGGTGTCTCGTCAAAACCCAAAGAAATGAGATCACTTAAAGAAGTGTCGTCACTAAAATTAGCTTCTTCATTTTCTTCAAAAAGTGGATTATCATTTGAAATTTCAAAAGTGGGTTTGAATGTACCACAAAATCATTAAGGTTAAACTTTTTAGTTTCAAAAGGATTGATAAAACTTTCTTCATTATCAAAATTAAGCACATCAATCATATTGACCGATTCTTTTCCGTTTGATTTATTTACCATTTTCCTCATTTTAAACACTTGTTGATCATTCCCTACCCTAAGAATTAATTCCCCTTCGGCTACATCAACTAACGCTTTTCTGGTTCTTATAAATGGTCTACCAAGTATTAACGGAATACGAGGATCCATCTCATAGTCGACTACAACAAAGTCCACGGGAAAAGTGAATGTACCAACTCGAACAAAAACGTCTTCGGTAATACCAACGGGGTATGCGAGAGTTCTATTAGCTAACTCGAGAGTCATGCGAGTCGGTACAAGGTCGGGTAATGATAATCATTTCCATACCGAGAGTGGCATAAGATTGATGCTAGCACCGAGATCCGCTAAAGCCATACAATCATCAATTTGGGGAAACGAGCAAGGTAACACGAATCGTCCAGGATCTCCTAGCTTTTCGGGAAGCTCTTTGAGAAGAATCGCGGAACAATTCTCATTTAAACGAGTATTCACGAGCTCAACCATTTTTTCTTTCTTATTAAGCAAATCTTTGAACATTTTCACAAATTTAGGCATTTGAGCAAGTGCTTCAATAAGGCTAATGTTAACATTCACGTTCGAAATCATTTTCAAAAAGTTGGAAACATGAACGTCATCTTTGGTGAGCATTTTAGCCTTGTTTAACCTAGAGGGATAAAGGATATTGGGTTTAGATGGTGAAGGTTGAGAAGGAGAAGGACTCGCTTCTTGAACAACCTTAGGGTTAGGCTCTTTGGGCAATGGAGAACTAGTACTAGGAGTGGTAGTGGGAGGAATCACTGGAGAAATCTGACCTAATGGGCCCTTATGGTCCAACTTAACCTGTGCATGGTCTTTGGGAACCTCTACTTCTACCATTATTGCTTTTCTTTATCCTTAGGATCTATAACTTGCAAAGTAGATAGGGATACATGTGAAGAAACGTCCTTAAACACCAAAGATGGTTGGGAAACATCTATGGGTTTGTCAGCGGCTGTCAATGAAGTGTTTGGGTGTAGAATAGTCTTGTCAGCGGCTGACCCTGTTTCTTGTTGTTTCATTAACTCCACAAATGACAGCTGCTTAGGTGTCATCAGTAACACCTTGGATGAATCAAATCTCCCTTGTCCTTGTTCCAAGCATCAACTATCTCTTTCTCACCAAAGGACCCATCTTTTGAACTTTTATCACTTGTAATGAAGGGCTCTGTTGGTCGTTCATCCTCCCCTTTGGAAGAATCCTCAACAACCAAAGGACCCATCTTTTGAACTTTTATCACTTGTAATGAAGGGCTCTGTTGGTCGTTCATCCTCCCCTTTGGAAGAATCCTCAACAAACTTGCGTCTAGACTCCAATATTACAATCCTCTCCTCAAAGTTATATAAGGTAAGTATTGATGAAAATATCATCGTCTTATTGTTTTTAGTTGACTCCACTGGGACGATATTGCCGGCAAAGTATGTTTCTTATTTTAAACATGTGTGTATTAATGTTAGGTTTGAAAGTATAGACAAATTGCGCTAATTATTGCTAAACTTTAAAAACATATAAAAATTAGTCAAAGATTATTATTTTTATTCAAACCAAAACATCTTCATAGATATTTGATTCTTTTTAAAACATAAATTTGTGTTTAGTAAAGATTGAATGTTATGAAAATTATTGATTGAAAATGATGTTTCAGCTTTTAGTTATAAAGTTTAATAATGGTATGGTTAATGGTCTTTGTTTCAGAAAGTTTAACACAAGAAATGAACTTGGTATAGTGGTAATGAGTTTATGTTTCTAGCATAGTGACCCTAGTTCTAATCCTACTTGTGTTGTTTTTTTAATATAACACGCGAATTGTTGTTGTTTGACGTGGAATGGTGGTGCTTAGGTGGATTGCCTAGTAGGATTGAAATTGCTTAGGTGGATTGCTTAGTAGGATTGAAAGTGCCATATAGGATTGTGAGAGTGAAAGAAGACAAATGATGGAGCTAGACTTGTATACTTGTAACGATCTTTAACCTATTCAATTGGTAGTTTAACTGGATTAATAACCATGTTTAATTGGTTATGTAACCATTATCATATGATATTATGGAGCTTATTGAGAGGAGATAAATGGGTCGTTAAGACCTATTAATACCATTAACTAAGGTTGAGTACTTCACCTATAAATAGGTGATCATAACACTTGCATGGGACACACAGAAACATAAACACTTATATGCGAAAAGGTTAGAGATTTGTGGCTAAATCACCAACAAGCATTTGGTCTCATCTCAAGTAAATATTGGTGATACCCATATATTAGGGTGAAATAGTTTACTTGGGAAAGTGATAACATAATTACAAGTGAAATCCGATAACCATTGTTTTGGTATGTAGATAAAATTGATTGTCTTTACTATGGTTGGGACGAATAATCAAAAAATCAAAACTAATTATTATTTCGGTTCGACCACTCAAAAACTGAATTTGTAGTTCGGTTTGATTGGACTTTGAGAAAATTGATTCTTTTATTAGTTTGGTTCGGCTGGAGTGTTTAGTTTTCGACTTGTTGGGTTTCCTGAACATTCGAGTGGCTATGACTTTAGTACAGTAGTATATAATAAACCATAAGCCCACCAAAATGTATATAGTCGGGAAAAAAAGCCCATGTCCATCAGTATAACCCTAATATATATGGGAAACAATAAACCCTATTTCACCACCCAAACGTTAGATACGCAGTCATAACACAATCTTTCTATTCTAACATCACGGATTCACAGCCGTCATTTCCTAGATGTCATCTGAGATTAGGTATTCATTTTATCACTTGTTTTGTTCTTTCTAATCTTCAAAGTTATGTTTGTGATGTAGATCTGATGAAAATAAGCTAGTAGTAATATTTTGCACAAAGATCGTACTACTTATTATGTTAGTGTTTTAGTAAGTAAAAAGATATATAGATGATTATTAAGGATAAGGTGTTTATAGTTTAATGAACAGTGATTTTTTTCCATTAATTATTGTTGTATTCAACATCAGATTGTACGAAACATACAACTAGTTCTTAAGGTTTACATTCAACATCAGATTGTACGAAACATACAACTAGTACTTATTATGTTGCCAACCTAACGCTATGTTCTCGAGTTGTTTTATTAAAGGAATGTAAAGGAAATGAAATGAAATCAAAAAGATGTTGTGTTAGTTATTCAACAAAGAAAAGGAAAGGAAAAGGAACGAAAAACTAGTGTAATTTGAATGATTTTGGAAGGAAAGTGTTTCCTCCCAAAAGTGGGATGAAACCATTTACTTCCATTTCCTTTCCTTTCGTTTAATGAAAGAACTCAAGAACACAGCGTAAGTGTCGTTTATAGTATACTAATGTGTGTGTTTTCTCTTGAAGTTGTGACAGGAGCATGCTTCTTCTCTCGGAAGCTGTGAAGCGACTTGTACAAATATGTTTCGATATTTCCGAATGTTTGAGTTACCTTCGAAACATCATCAATCAATAGTTACAACGTCATACATCATGATATAAAGAGTGCCAACATAGGATGATGCTAGCTGTTTGTTGGAGTAAGCTGCAGTCTAGAGGGATTAAACCTTTCTGGTATATTTCATTTAAGTTTTTGTTGCATTTCTTAAAATTATTTTTTCTATAAATTTATGATGTATATTTGTGTTTGCTTCTTTTTTTTCCCAGGATCTAAGCGTAATCCTCAAACAGAAGCATCATCTATGTCTAGAGGTATGAATTTTGTTTTTTTTGGCTTATTTCTTCTCTCAATGTATATTTTTTCAATAAATTTATGATTTATTTCTTTTTTTCTCCAGGACATAGCGTAATCCGCAAACTTCCGTATGTTCTTGATCAAAGCTGCGGGACAACAACATTATCTATTTCTAGAGTAAGGTTTTTGTTCATATAATAAGGTTTTTGCTCATGTAATAATGTAACATTCGTAAATTTTATCCCATGTATGTTTGACCTATAGAAAAAAATTTAGAGATATTTGAGTACTTGTAATGGGTATTTTGAAATATAGATTTTTTAGAATTTCAATTATTAGGTTTAAGTTGACAATTAACAAAACTACTATTACTAAGGGACGAACGTATAAGGGACCATACAAGGGAGTACGAATACGCACTCAGTACTCTTAGTTTTCTCTATTTTAACTCTACTATCTAAAAATAGGGAATCTGGTTGTATCAGATTGAGGCTTAAGGTGATTGGGTAGGCAAAGTGGTGATTGGTTATTTAGCTATCTTGTTGATGAATTATACCAGGCACTGGCATGCCATAAGACATTATTAGGACCACAAGCTTTATTTTTTAATGAAAATATCCTCTTGTATTATATCCTATGACTTATTAGTTAAAAGTCATCTAGGTGAGGCATGTAGTGATGTTTGGCAGTTTGTTGAAGTGGACAATTTTCAAACTCTAGGGTAGAAAGTGTTGCAATTTTGTCGCCTATTAAGTGCTGGAATGTCAGTTTGCTGCCTAACTCCTATTATCGTTTTTTGGAAATTTACCGCTTAATGCACTCTCTTAATACACACCTAACCGAGTCTTAGGTATTTGGTCAACACACTCGCCCTCAGCTCATTAGTTGTTTCTAATATATACTTGGTATTTGCTGATGTGGTCAAGTTTGGGAACATCCGAATTGGTATTCTTTCTGGAATTTATAAGAAATACGAGTTCAATTACATCCAAGAGACTTGTTTTTTTTTTTCTTTTTACTTGCAAGTTTATTGTTGGTTACGGTCTTTTGGTGATAGCAGTGTACAGCTTGACATGAAACAATGTCGCGATTGGTTAGGAGTAAGCTGCAATCTAGAGGGACTAAACCTTTTGAGTGTGTACGCAGTCCCTTGCCACAGTTCTACTCAGTTGCTTACAGTCCATTTTCTGGTATATTTCTTTTAATGTTTGTAGCATTTTTAAAATCATTTTTTCAATAAATTTATGATGTACATTTGTTTTTGCTTATTTTTTTCCCAGGACATAAGCGCAATCCTCAAACAGAAGCTTTGTTACAATTGTTTGAACTTCCCTATGTTCTTGATCAAAGTGGGCCAACTGAAAGTGCAGCATCATCTATTTCTAGAGGTATGAATTTTGTGGTTTTTTGGGATAGCCTGGCGTATTTGAAAGTTATTTTATCTCTCAAGTAACCCCTTGTTCTTGAGCTTACGGAACATTGTGCACCTGTTCTCTTTTAGTGTTTGTTTCTCTACTGTTCGGAGATACTTATCGCTTGCCTTCACTGCTTTCTTTTTGAGGTTGTCTTGACTAGAGTTGTTTAAGGCAAATTATAGCATGCAGAACAGCTTGCACAAAAAGTAGCGGCTAACTGGATACATTAAGTGTTACAGATTATTAACATTATTAACAGTAGCTTGATTTTGGTTCACCATATTGTTAAACATAACATTTAGTGTTAAAGATTATTAACAGTAGCTTGAACTTAATGTATTAATAATAAGTCTCTTTGTTCAGGGAGGAACCTGAAAATTGTCAGGAAAGAAGTGACAGATTCACTATATTGTGGACTTATGGTTTCCTGCAAGGTTCGTCATTTTCACAACAAGATTAGGCATTTTCTCTTTGTTCATTGCGGGCAGTAACATAAAGTGCATGGCGTATCAGAAAGATTCAAAGATTGTATGTTACAACTAGAATTTTATGTTATAACTACAGAAAGATTCAAACATCATAAATGAATGCAATTGTTTGGTATAACCTCAGAAAGATTCAAAGATTGTATGTTATAACTTCAGAAAGATTCAAACATCATAAATGAATGCAATTGTTTGGTATATGGTATTTGATTATATTTTCAGTTTTTTTTTGTTTGGATTAATTTGTATTACGTTTTCATGTTCAGAATTTTATTTTTCCGTTTTGCTAAATGTAAAGGGGTGCCAAAAAAACTGAGCATATAGTGGTGGCCGGCAACTTATGAAGGTGATCCCTCCAAAATAGTGACCACCATTTGGTCTCTCACAGATTGGTGACCAGAATATTTGGTCACATGACTTGAAGATCTGTTTACCCCCAATCCCCCCATCTATGTGGACATTAACATTGTGGAATTTGAAAATATAACTTTTGCTCAGGTCAATACTTTGAATTGTTCTGAAATAAAATTAATCAAGAAAGCTTCTCATACTCCATATTTCACTTGTAAAACATGACCTGACATTTGTGATCACGGTCGGAAGACTGAACTAGACCGGACTAGATCAACTGACTAGATCAACTAGTTAAATTTTTGCAAACTGTAATTCTTAACCAGTCAACCATAAATCCTTTGTCTTTGCGGATTGGAGGGCATCCAGTAACGATGTTCAACAGAAGAACCCCAAAGTATAGATGCTACCATGGATATCCAAATGGCTTGCTTGTAACGAACTCGGTTGAACACACATTGCGCCTGCTGATAGTATTAGAATTGTTTTGTGATCTCGTAAGAATGGTTTTCCAGCTTTCAAAATCAACTAGCTGCAAGAATCCATAAGCGAAAAATGGTAACCGCTTCTCGGTAGATGTTACCAATTACTAGTGATTAATATTTGTGTAAAGCTCGAAACTTTTGTGAAAAATATTCTGTAAGATGTACTGTAGTAGAGTTCAGATCATACAATTTACCGATATTTTCCTGATCTAGCCTTACCATATCTCCCACCTGATCAATAAAAAAACTTCAAAAAAAAAACGATTAGAATCTTGGAAACACCCACGATTTCCCTAAGTTACCTGTTTTTTAAAATATAGCCCCCTTTCCCTTGTAAACTATACTATCCAATGACGCTGCATAATGTTGCTAATATCCGGTTTGCCGATTTCATCTTCTCGTCAGCAATGACGCTGCATAATGTTGCTAATATCCGGTTTGCCGATTTCATCTACTCGTCAGCACCGTCGAAAAGCGTAGTTTTTTCTGTTGGGTACGGTCCCACTTAGACAAATCGCCTTTGCCATCTCAAACTTGTTTTGACCCAATGCTAAAAGTCCTTGATTAAAAAATCTAGGGTTTTATCCTCATGGTATTCCATCTGATTTTGTATTTCATAAAGTTACTTGTTCTCATAGCATAAACTCTTCAATTTTTCGCAAAAAGATAATATAATCTGAGCTAGTCTATGTCACACGTGGGTCTAGTTCGTTAAATAGTTTTAGGGTCCGTTTGGTTTAAAGTCGTGGTTTACTTTAGGTGTAGGTTTAAAAAGTAAAGGTTTAGATTTTGATATGATATAGGTTATGAATTAATGAAGAAAGATAAAATATTTATATATAAATAGTTAGTTAAAAAATAACCATCTAATCTTTTGTGTAAAGTCAAAAAAATAAATGGACATAACAATGCCACGTCCTCTAACTCAAAATCCCAACAGTTTATTTTTGTAATCCTTACTTCCCTGGCCCCTTTTCTAAAATGTTACTATTTGGGTTTTTATGTGAGCCCATACTCCCCTCCTTTTCATCCAAACAATTTTTATCTAGCAAAACCTAAGTTTTTGGGGTGATCCCATGATACCAAACAGGCCCTTAGACTTTTAGGGAATGGGTATAGCAAGTCTTTCTTTAATATTACCGTAAATACTTTAGCCATAACTAGAATGGTACCCACGAAATACGGCGGTAACTACCTAATAACGAATTTTGAGACTAACAAATATTAATTTCTTACTCATCGTAAAGTTATAAAAAATCAAATTAAAAGCCACTAAAATTGTAAAAGACTATATAAATTAATAAAATATATCTAAATGGATATCGAATTAAAAAGCACAAAATTTTAAAAAATATAGTGAAATTAGATTATAAAAATAATAAATAAATAATAGATTTTTCAATTTAAAATAAAAAATGTTATTTTAAAAAGTTTTTACAAAAGTTTGTTACAAAAAGTTATTTGAAAAAGATTATAATATATATAATGTTGATGAAAAATATCAACAACTTGCTTTATTTAGTAGGTAAAAAAGTCTGAACAACCTTTATATTTTAGGAAGGTCCCAAATGCTGTATAAAGTAGTATAGATAATATATATTAGTCTAGATGGGTCTTCAAAAAGGGTCTAGAAGGTAAAAAATAATCGTTTTAAGGTTTATACAATCTCATCCGTTTTTTTTTTACGTTTTTAGTTGTGTCTTTTCCTCCCTTTTCTTTTGTTTTTAGTTGTGTCTTTTCCTCCCTTTTCTTTTGTTTTTTTACGTTTTCGTACATTTTAGACCGTTTTCGTACGGTCGAAAAATGGTTAAAGCGTTAAAAAACAGTCAAAATTGGTCAACAAACGGATGAAACTGTCGAAAGCGGGGGAATGGAATGAAACCGCGAAAAAAGACATTATTGGTCGTAAACTGTCAAAAATGGATGAAAACATACGACAGACGAAAAACGTCGAAAACGAACAAAAGTGGTCGAGCACGATGGTAAACACATGAAGACAGGTGTAAAGGGTCGAAAACGGTCGTCGCCGGTCGAAAAATTGTGGAACACGGACAAAAACGGTCGAAAATTGTAGGAAACGTCGAATAATGTAAAAAATAGTTACTACTGAAAACAGCTTAAACAACTGAAAACGTTCGAAAACCATCGAAAAATGTCTAAAACGATCGAAAGCGCACGCAAACGGTAGAACATATAGGAAAACGGCCGTAATCGGTTGAAAACGGCCGTTATCTCCCTAACCTTGAAGGCAATTTTGGCATTTCCTCTCGTTCTAATCACGACAATCCACCTTTCACTTTTTCCTTAGTGCGAAACATGTCTTCGATACCATTTTCACTTCGTGATGAATTTAAGCAGCAACGGTGACTTTTCTTTCTCATATGTTATATGTAAGCATTGATGTTCTGAAAGTTGCTTTGTATTGAATTCACATAATGTAACAACTATTTGCGTGCCAAATATTTCACCAAATTTGTTTTTTCATACATTAAGAAATCCGATTATAGAAAGGGAAAAGTGAATGTGTGGCTATTAGATTTCCAAGCTTAGGTGTAAAACTAACAATATTACGTCGTTTTGATAATAATTCTCCAAAAACAACAAGAATCTTATTTCTCCAACAACAATCTTATATCCTTGGTTCACTAATTGGTCAAGTCAAAATTTTGACATATATGGTCATGTACAAATGCACAAATGTTCAACTCCATTATATTATGACACGTGTCCTATGAAAAATGCTCGACTTACGGTGCTCAACCCCTAAATGCCCAATTTTGCAAAAAAAGTGCTCAACTTTGCAACGTTGAGTATTTTATGGTGTAAAGTTGAACATTTTATGGTGTAAAGTTGAGCATTTTATGGTTGAGCACCGTAAGTTGATCTCTTGCGGTTGAGCACTTGTGAATGCAAAGTTGAGCATTTGTGGTGGTGACCATATTTGTCAAAATCTTTTGCCTTAACCATGGTAAGTGCTCAAAATGACTATTTTGATCTTTTTCCTATCCAATTTCGGTTATCATATTTCATTTACGAAACAAAGATCCAATTGTTTCTTTGCTAGATGCCAAAATCTATCTCCTAGCTAAACTCTATGACGTGGAAAAATAACATCATAGGAAATAAAAACTTAATTTACTAATATAATCCTGTTAAGAGTATTAGTTCATAACCTGAGGACTATATGTGTCAAGTGAGCATAGTTAGGGGTGAAGAGTTTACACTAGGGATGAACAGACCCGACCGAAACTGACATGGCCCGATCGAACCGAATCACCCAATTGAACCGAAACCGAGTAAATAGGTTCGGTTTTCGGTTTAGGAAATGTGTATATTTCGGTTTCGGGTCAGTTCGGTAAAAAGCCGAATATGGCCCGACGTGACCCGAATGAGCCTGAAATATTCAATTAGTTCACTTTAATGTCAGCCGCTTTTTTCCTTATCCCACTCTCAGTCACTTTATTCATCTAAAAAAAAGGGGAAGCAAGCTCTATCAATGGATGAACAAAGTCAACAAACATCTAAACAAAATTACATACCCGAATCAATTCCATCATCTATGCCCAAATAACTGAAAGGGACGCCACGAGCTATCACTCTGCCGTGGTGAAGTCATAACACTAGTGTCTCTAGTATTATGGTTATGGTACCTCCATAACTAGGTGAAACTGGTCATGCATGTATATGGCTAAGGTAACTAATAACATAAGCATTTAATCTGTAACTACTGGGAAAACAGTTGGCTGCATACGAGAAATACTAATAAAGGAAGAGATTGTCCTTACTGAAATACGGGAATCCGTACCTTATGTCCAGTAGAAGCTAATGAAAACGATGAAGACTACTCCGCCTCGACAGATAATACTACATAAGAATTATGGACGTGTATGAGTTGTCTGATTTACTTGTATTTTACTGGTTCCGTGTGTTATTAGCTTGTTATACGTATTCTGTCATGTTTTACTGTTTACTGTGTCAACTGTAGTTATTATGATGTTCTACTGTGTATTATTCATGTATTAGTGTATTATAATACTTGTATTGTAATACTGAGTAACTTTCTAAAAATAGCAGGTTTTCATAAATAGTAAGTTTTCAAAAATAGAAAGTTTCCAAAAATAGTAAGTTTCCATAATTAGAAAGAAGCTGTATTATAAATAATAATTAAGTTTAAATAGTATAATACAAGTCATGGTTATAGCTTATTAATTAAACAACCCGTTAATTAATTAAACTATATGTTATATGGGATTTAATTAAAATACATGTTTTAATTAAATTAAGGTAAGTAAAATACTTTAGGTTATACATGTAATATTAATTTAATATTTAACCTAAGTCATGGAATTAATTAAATTAAAATTCTAGTAATTAATTTAATTAACATGTTTTTCTGATTTTAATATTTATCCCGAGACCCGAACCCGTGTTATAAAAATTAACCCGAGCCCGAAACCCGGTCCAACATATAAGCCGAGCCATAAGCCGAAACAACAAGCCCTACCAGTGGCTAGACCGGCTTGCCAGTTGCCTCTGGTGGCTTGCGGTTCCCACTGCCGAGCCACGGTTTCCCACCGAGCCCGGTTCACACCGGTTCCCACCGGTTCCCCCTGCTTAGTTTTGTTCGGTTCCCACTGTTAACCAAAAGAACCCACCGAGACCCTATAGGTCTCGGCTGGCCCTCGGTCCAAACCAAAACCACACTCCGACCTGCGGTCGGGGGTTTTCCCTTCGCTGCGTCGGAACAACAAACCAAACCGAGCCCCTTGTGGGTCTCGGTGGCGTCGGATCAAACAAGCCGAGACCCTTGGGGGTCTCGGTTGTGTCTCGGCTAACCTAAAGCCGAACCAAACACCCCTTAATCCAAGATTTAATTAATTTACATATTTTTAATCACTTGTTTTTAAGATTAAATAAATAAAACATGAATTCAATAAAGAATTAAAAGAAAAGGAAGTGTTTAATTTACCGAACACGTGGAAAGAAAAGGTTATGAACACGATCACGTACACACGAATGATCAACCAAGAAAATTGTCCGGTTTGTCCTTTTGGTTTATGGTGGCCGGTGACAAGAAGCAAAAAGGAGGAAAGAGACAAACTTTTCCTGTAACCTAAATTATGTTTTAAGTTTCCTGTGTTTTGTTATTTGCATGGGTTTAATATTGGGTCATGGGCCAAGCCCGTCCTCTCCTTTTGTTCCTTGTGTAGCCGTGGCCTTTAGGGTGTCCACGGGGAAACCCGTAACTTTTCCGTGTCCAAATATTTACGTGATCGTTTATGTTTTAATGTCGTGATTTCTATACGTCGTGCACTTAAAACATTTATAGTATTTACGCAACTACATGTTATTAAATACCGTGACACATGAATTATATTATAAATGGAAAGTTTTAATTTTACCGTATTTTCATGTGTGTACTGTTCATGTGTACTGCTCATGGTATTTTAATGCGGGTTTTACATGGGTTCTGTGGATTGTCTTAATCCATTGTTCTTGCTTGGTATGTTGCGCGTGCTACGTAACACCTCTCACTCTCTTTCTTTTGGGTTTCTTTAATTTGGTTTAGATAGTGAGTGTTAGGAGATAAAGGGATTAGGTAGATTGCTCGTGTTGATTGATTAGAGGTTTTGTGGTAGTTGTTTGTAGAAGAGTTACAAGCGGTTGTGTTTGTTTCTTGTTATTTTTTGTTTGTTTTTAGGCCAAATACAAGTTTCTGCTCTTGACCTACCACCATTTGAGTGGTTAGGAAGCTTGAGAACTATTTTTTCATCTTGTATTTGTGTCCATCGTATTTCCTAGTGTAATTTCTCTGTTTGTGCATGTGTTGTTATTATGGTTGGTCCTGATTCACCTAAAGTTGATAAACCTAAATCTCCTAAAACTGAATTTGGTGCTGTTAAGTTTGATGTTTATGACCCTCTATATCTTGACCCTCAAGACATAGGGTCTCAGTTAATTTCATTCAAACTTGAAGGGACTGAGAACTATAAAGTGTGGTATGCTATAATTAAATTGGCTTTACAAACTAGAAATAAGTTAGATTTTGTGACTAATGCTTGTGTTCAAGACACTAATGATGGTCCTGCTAGGGATCAATGGGATATATGTAATGTTGTTGTTCTTTCTTGGTTACTTGGTTGTGTTTCACCAGAATAATATAAAGGACACTTTTTTTTTAATATGCCCAATATGTTTGGGATGAACTTGAAGAAACATATAATAAACAACATTGCTCTGTCATATATAATCTTCATCATAAGATTTACCCTTTAACTCAATCTGGAATGTCATTATCTGAATATTATCATGAGTGTAATTCTTTGTGGAGACAGTTTGATGCTATTGTTGATTTACTTGATTGTACTTGTAATGGTTCTGAGGCTCTTAAGGAACATGATCAGCTTCTCAGGCTGATGCAGTTTCTTATGGGTCTTGATGATTGTTAGGAATTGAGATTGATTGTTATGGTATTCACATGCCAACCATGATTCCATATCATATCAATGATCACTTTCTATTAAATCAGTTTTTCATTTGTTTCGATCTTGATCTTCTGCGTTGAGCTGGCGATGCTTAAATAAGGTGGTTTATAATCGTCTTGTTGAAATGAGTTGGCCATTTATTTGAACAAGGAAATTATAAATTTTTGAACCACAAATTTCTAAATCTTATTTGGATGGATTTGATCAATCCATGGAAATAATGATTTATAAACGTGTGGGCTTAAGCATATAGCATATGCGCAATTAAAATCTTATTGACTCGCAATTCGTTTGCTCGATTCATTCTATGATTTGGTTCCTTTAATTCTTTGATCGTGAGATGGTTGTAACAAGTCTGTTCCAAAACCGCCATGGAGAAGGATATCAAGCGTCTCTGAAAGACACTGAAGAAATCTTTTTCTAGTGGGACCGAAGAGCCTTTTTAGCCACATGAATGATCTAGTAACTCTTAGTGGGTTAGTTTATCAATTGTAGTATCTTTCAAATCACTAACTAAACCGTGACAACAGTTAGTAGGACTAGTCTTTTAAGTTGTATATCATTAGACGATGATAATCTATAATGCTTGACAATACAACATGTATTAGTTTGTGATCAATGGAATGACTATCTCTTGATTCCTAATTCTACATTGTTCTATTATTATCTTTCTTTGCTTTTCTCTTTTAAATTCCTGTGGTATAACGCAACCATTGAATGAATACTCATTATGATTTGATTTTCGTTGCTCAAGAATCATGCAGTTAATGAAAGCTAAGACTGAAGCACGAAAGTGCCAAGTTATTAGTGAATAAGTTGTTGTATTTTTAATTAAATTCATGGCCAACATGAACGATGGATCTGGAACTAGAGCGGAAGCTACAACTGGTGGAACTGGAACCGGTGGAGCTGAAGCTGGAGCCAATAATGTTCGTGGTACTGATGGAACAGATGTGCCCGAAATTAGAGGCTATAACTATACTTCATTCATAAAGTGCAAACCATAGACTCTTAAGGGGACTAAAGATGATGGAGGATTGTGTCAGTTGTTGAAAAGCTGACATCAGTCTTTCGAATCAGTAACCCTAATCAGGAGGATAAGGTGAAATTTGAAATCGCTACTCTCCAAGGTCGCGTATTAAATTTGGTGGAATGGCAGACTTGCTTCCCTAGGTATCGTTACTTATGGGAGACCATTGACTAAGGTGAGGAAGCGGTTAACTGATGAGTTTGTTCTCGAAGTATTTCCAATGTATGGAGAAAGTGTTGTACAATCTAAAACTGAAGGGAACTAATATTGGTAGATATACCAAGTGTTTCCATGAGTTGACTCCTTTATGTCCAAGAATGGTGGAACCCGAACTGTCAAGGTCAAGTAGTATATTCATGGCTAACCAAGAATATGCACAGTGATGTGACTTCTTCTAAGTCATTTACTATTTGTGAAGCTGTTTGCATGGCTTATTAGCTCATGGGACGCATAATTTAAGGCAAGGCTGATGAGGTCACTGAAGGGAAAATAATTCCAAACTGAAAATCGTTTCGTGCAGTAGAGCTCGTAAGTATATTGAAAAAAAGGTTATGAATTATTCCTAGCTTAAGTATCATAGAAGGAATCGTAAGAGAAGTAAGTAGAATCAGTCTAGTCATTAGTAACTATTCCAAAGTGTTCTAGAAGATTTTCCAGGTTTTTCGCCTCCAAGGCAAATAGAATTCCTCATTGATCTAATTCCTGGTGCTGCAACTGTGGCACGCGCGCCATATCAATTAACACCATCCGAGCTGAAGCGATTATTTGTGCAGTTGCAAGAACTATTTGATAAAGGTTTTATTCGACTGATCTCGTCACATTGGGGAGCTCCTATTCTATTCGTTAAGAAGAAGGATGATTCGTTCTATATGTGCATCGATAACCAAGAGCTGAATAAGCCAACGATTAAGAATCGGTAACCATTTCCAAGAATTGATTATCTATTTGATCAAGTTCAAAATTATCGTGTTTTCTCCAATACTTTTTCACATGTCTAACCTAAAGAAATTTCTTCCCGACGAAAATCTTACTATCCATCTTGATGAAGTATGAATTGACGGTAAGTTGAATTTCATCAACGAACCTGTTGATATTATCGCAAGGAATTTAGGCAACCGGAACAAAGTCAAATTCCTATTGACAAGTCGGATGGAACTCAAGACGAGGACCAAAATTCATTTAACTCTTTGATTTCAACGAGCGATCGAGGAAGAACGCAAGTTGATCTTCGGGACGAAGATCCCAATTTGGTGGGGATGATGTGTCAATCCGTCAATTTCAGTTCGTTATTCTAATCTCGACTATTACGTATTACGTGTTTACTTGAACGGGAATTTTAAATTATCGGCTAACCGAGAAGGTTATGACTTGAAACTAGCGTATGAATGTCGATTAGATCAAAACCGGCAAGGAATACGTTAGGTGTCGATATTAATTCTTAAAGTATTATAAGAATGATTTTATTGTATTTATTTTTATTTCTCGTGTTTTACGTTTTAACGAATGACGAGAACTATTAGTGATCGTGATACCGACAGATGCCCAAAAAATTATGTTCTATTATCGATTGTCTCGATATTTAATATTTTCGATATTTTCGATTTAATTACGTTTTAAGTCGTGTCGAAGCTGTATTATTATATTTATGAAGCTTTTTAACTTATGAAAAGTATTTTTTAGTGCAAACATTACGATGTTTAATCGAGATGATCCCTTTATGTTTTGGTAATGACAAACGTATAACTCGCAATACATTATGTAAAATGTGTAAAGTACTCGTAATCACTCAAGCATACTTATGTATACTTCTCTCGACACCTTGAAGATTGCATTCGTCATGAAAGACAAAAAGGACACGGTTCTTTATATTACCCGCGGATCCTTAAAGATATCGAACCGCGAGAATAATTAAAGAACCGCAGGCAGACAAGCCGGTTTAGGCTCAATCAAGACTTTTGAAAGATTCTAGAAGATGGAGGGAAACTAACAAATTCTAAATTCAAATTTTGAATTTGCTTCTAGAAGATGGAGGGAAACTAACAAATTCAAAATTCAAAATTTGAATTTGCTTCTAGAAGATGGAGGGAAACTAATAATCCAAAATTCAAATTTTAAATTTGCTTCTAGAAGATGGAGGGAAAATAATAAATTCAAAATTCAAAATTTGAATTTGGGTTCATCCTTTTATTCAATGGATCAAAGAGACCTCTCCAAGGCAAGACTTCTCTATAAACAACAAGTGTTTACTTCCCCTCAAAGGTGTGGAAAAATACATACAATTCACCTCAAAAATCCCATTCCTCACTTGCCTCCTCCTCCTCAAGTGCAATGAGAAGAACACCTACATCCTTGTGAAGTGTTAGTCGTAACATGATGAAGATCTCTCCTTCTAGATCAAGTCATGATTATAGTCTTCCTACTATATATATGTAGAAGATACAAGTTGTGGGTACACTTGAATGTGTTGTAAGGGTAGTATATCCAAGTGATGGGTATCCTTGGATTAGGTGTTAGGAACCAAGTTATGTATATGCTTGGATATAGTGTTAGAGTTGTATATCTAAATGGTGTGTACTTAGATCTAAATGGTTTATGTGTTTAGGCCATAAAACCCAAGGTTTGTTATGTTGGGCCATAAAACATAACTAGTGTGAAGATTGGTGTAGATGGCTGTAGATTAGTCCTGCCTAAGATTAGGACTCGACATCTAGCCTCGTGTCATAAAATGGTGAAGTAGGCGAGGTGTGTATATTAGTCCTACCTAAGATTAGGCCTCGACTTTTAGCTTAGAGTCAGAAATTTGATAAGCGACATTGTGTATGGTTTCTCAACCTTAAGGAGTTTGTTGACTAGTGAAGTAACTCTCGAGTAAGGTGTACTCGAGGAGTGGAGTAGGGCAAAGAGGAGCTTCGTGACCGAACCACTATAAATCATCGTGTCGGTACTTTCCTTTACATTTATGTCTTTACTCTTATTGATGCATTTATATGTTGTTGTGTATTGTGTGCATCTCATGATCTAAACATCTAAGTTGCGGAAAAGCTAAGGCTTAGTACGTGTGTGCTTCATGTTTAGATTATGGTCATGTGTACATCACTTAGTCTAAACATCTTAGTTGCGGAAAAGCTTATGCTTAGTACGTGTGTGCTTAAGTATTTAGACTATTGCTTGATGTACTCTTGATTTGATGTGTTTGTGTGTTTTCTTTCTTGTAGTATTTATCTTTCAATCAAACACATCTCATATCTAGTCAAGCTTGATCGAGAATTTGATACCAAAGATTGGTTAAGATTAACATTTAATAAATGGTTTCGTCCACTGTCAGCGGTTCCCTAAATGGACCGGCGGTTCCCTAAATGGACCGGCGGTTCTTTATTGATAAAGAACCGCGGGTACAATAAAGAACCGCACACAATGGATTAAGCCGAAATGTTTTGAAAATGAACTAGAAACTATTCAACCCCCCCATTCTAGTTTCTACAATTGGTAATAGAGCGTGGTTATTCAAGATCTTTGAAGTATATTGTAGTTTAAAGCTTGGATCGATCTTTGCTCTCTTTTTAAAACAATTGGATTTTGAAAAATGAAAACGGTTTTTAAAAATAGAGACGATTTTTGTATCAAATTTTCTATGAAGAATGTGTTGATCCCAAACTTAGATCGATTAGCTTTGTGTATACGAGATTAGATCAAGTAATACACGTAGAGAAACCTTTGTATATGCTTATGAATCTAAGTGTTATGCGGAATTTAACACTTAAACAAGAACACACAATGATATAAACAAACTTTCACTTTGATTATCAATATCAAACTTGCTTACAATGAAATTAGTTTACGAATGAAAACTTATATCAAACATTAACCTAAAGGTCTTCTTTTATAGACATAAGAAGCCTTGTACAATAATCTACGTATCAGCTATTCTAGGTAAAGATAAATATAGAAAATACATTGTTGTTCCTATCTTTACTAGAACTATTCTAGAATACAATAAACGCGTAGAGTATATCTTCCCAACAGTGCTTGTCTTCAATGTATCAACGCTTGACTTTATCTTGTCAACGCTTGAGCTGTCAGCGCTTGTTTTGTTCTTGTCAACGCTTGTTTTACTCTTGTCAGCGCTCAAGTGATCTGGCCTTAATTTATTCCCAACAATCCTTCCCTAAACTTGATATCCACTCTTATGATCAAGTTTCTGAATAAGCATTAAGGACTAGGAGGAATCTTACAAACCTTCTCATATTGATAGTGAATAAATCGGATCAAATCTTTTGCCACGTCACTTGAATAATCTATTTCCAGCTGAGTGTCCTTCATCTTCTCCAAAATAGCCTTGGATATGAAATACTGACCATCCACAAGTAGATACTCAGCAAACTTTGTAGAACTCAAATGGTAAACACCATCAGCTGAATATAACCTCCATTGAAGACCACTGAGGTCATCTTCAAGATCCTTCCAAATTGCAGGATCCTCATCTTTTGGTCCACACATTCTTTTGAATGTGGTCCAAAGTTTTATTCCATTAGCTGAAGTTGGTGCTTCAGCCTCATACTTGGTCTCCAGCAACCTCCAAAGGTCCACCAAGTCTTCTCTATCACAACTTGCAAACAAAGATATGAGAGTGGTAAAAGTGTGTACCTCTTTGCCAAATCTGCCAATCTTCCAAAACCCACATTCATCTTCTTCATAGCTTATAATTGGGTTCCTGGAATCTAATGGTAACACTTGCACCATATCTGAAGCTTCTAAAGGTGAGAGCTTGAGGCTCTTTCTGATGACAGCTTCACTTGGATATAGTGGATCCATATCTTTGGGAAACTCAAATGAAATTCCCTTCTTCACTGGCCTGGGAACAACCATAGCTTTCTTGAGTTCCATTTCTTCTGCAAGTTCCTCCTTTCTTTCATCTGAAAGAAGTCTGAGAGTGTTTGCTTCCTGCACTCTCACCCAAATGGGATAAGCCTTGCTTTCCAACTCATCAAATGTCAAAGCCCTCAACTTCTGGAAAGTCCATCCAACTCCATGACATCTGAGCAACATAAAGTATAGCTCCCTTCTATCCCTTTTCAACTCTGAGAGAATATTACTTGCCTTGTGTTTCAAAATTACCTGGCAATCTTTCTGAACTCTAAGAAGAATTTCCAAACCCCATATTTGATTTGAAATGGTCAAGTCTGGATTCTCCATACATCTTTCTTCCCAAGCATTGTACATTTGAACCACCTCTGGCATGTCAAAGTCAACCTACAATTTCAATTCTCTCAACTTCTCCTTGGCCAACTCATCCCCATACTCAAGCCTTTCTGGTTCTATAATCATCACACTTGAGTCTGAGCTAGCTCCATCACTTCCTTCTTTTGAAGTCACAACAAATGGTGACTTTTCCTTTTCATCCTGTTCCATGATTTGTGCAACTAATCTTCTATCAAACTCAACTTGAGCTGCATCCTTTGGAACAATCTCTTCTACCATTATACCCTTACCCTTATCTAGTGGATCAATTGTTGGTAAGGTAGATGGTGATACCTGAGTACAAACCTCCTTGATGATAGATGATGACTGGGATACATCACCTTCATGTGCAGGTCTGTCAACGCCCAATTTTGTCCTATCAGCGCCTAAAATATTTCTGTCAGCGTCCAAATTCTCCTTGTCAACGCCCAAATATCCTCCCTCAGCGCCTTTTGTAACCACTCTCAACATAGCTGTAAATGATAATTTTAAGTTGGTAGGAGAGACTAAGGACGTATCAAAACCTGGTTGTTTCTTCAAAGTTGTAAGGGCCTCAGCAACATCCATTGATTGACCATCATGACTGCCCTTATCACTCAGATTTATTGGATCTTCCTCCCCTTTGGAAGATTCCTCCATACCCCTCCTTGCACCAGCACTCTCTAAAACAACAATCCTCTCCCTCAATTGCTTGAGTTCAAGGCCTTGTGAGCTGACAACTTGTACTAAGTCTGCATTTTGCTTTTGCAAGCTTATGCAGACTGCCGTCAATTCCATAAGAGTCATTGGTTCCAGTCTGCCCTCTTCTAAAATGGGGATTTGACCTCCCAAGTCAGATTCATTGGGCAAGGATGAGGACTTAATGATGGTGGGACTGCCTTGGCCAGCATCTAAGCCAGAACCAATAGTCCCAGCCTCATCCAGGTCACCAGCCACACTTGTGGTGGTGGTTCTCTCTGCTACATGGCTAGGACCACCAGAGGAGAACACTCCAGTAGTCCTTTGGCATTTCATCAACCTATATTCAGGGGGTGTGGAAGATGGTGTAGAAGATAGAGTGGATGTGGGTTGGTTAAGGGGTGTTTGGGTTTGTGAAGGTTGTGTGTCAGCGTTGGGAATAGGCACATCAACGCCAATATTTAATGTATCAGCGTTGAAGGATTCTGAGTCAATTTGCATGTGTTCAGGTGAAGGTAAAGGTTCAGGGATTGGTTCAAGTTGTAGTTGGGGGTCAATTTGTGGTTGGGGGTCTGGTTGGGGTTGTGCTGCTGCAATAACAGCAAGCATAGGTTGGGTTAAAGGTAGGTCACGATGGGGTGGTGAGTTCATCTTCATAAAAATAGCTTTCTTTTGCTCAGGGATCTTATAAAAATCATTGTGATCCCTTGAGCAGTAACCTTGAACATCAAAAACCATTTGTAGAAAACGGGGATAAGCTAAAGTCATTTTGGTCCCATTGTTTTTACACATGCCCTCAAAAATCATTTTAGAATAATTAAATTTTTGCCCTGTTGTAATGCACACAATAGCACTTGCAATGGATCTATTGATCTCATTGTGTGCAGTACATTTGGGACTCAAACATTGAAGGAGGACATGTATGAGGTACTTCCAGGCTGGGGGAAATTCCTGCTTATGATACTTGTTTAGAGTACCTTCATCAGGAAAAGGATATCCCAAAGCCCTAAGCCCTTGTTCTATTTCATTTATGGGAAGGGTGGCTATACCATCAGCATCATCAAGATGCAAGGCTTGGCGTACCAAAGCCTCAGTAACCACCCAAGGTCTCCCATGAACAATAGAAGTCAATGTAGTCACTCTATTAACTGTTGAGGAACTGACATTGTTCCAAAACTGTTTAATATGTGTGACTAGAATGAGTGGTGCATGAGAAAGAGCATACCTTAAAGGGGATGCGTTCAAATACGCCACCATTTGTGTGTATTGAGGAAACAGAGTATCATCAGCTTCAAGATACGCAATCATGTTGTGTTGAGATCTGAACCCCAATTCCAATTCTGATGGTTTAAACTTTGGTGCCATTGATGAAAGCTGTTAATTTTAAGTGAAGAAGATGAAGTTGATAAGAGAAAATTGTGTTAGACAAGAATTATAGATACCCTGTTTAAAATAGGAGCCAAATTTATAGGAGAAGAAAATGCATGTGATTGGCCCAAAAATAGGCAAGTATTTTCAAAAACACAATCATGAAAATATTGAAAAATATAAGTTTATCTCATGCATTAAATGAGAGGTAACAACTCCCAAAATTACGGCCTAAAAATATGTCAAAAAGTAACAACTAGGTAGGTCCCATTGAGTGTCTACGGTCAAAAATAACCTATCAACGCCCAACGGCTATAATCTTGTCGACGTTTGCCTATAGCCATGTCAGCGTCTAATTTGGTCACAACAACGCTTGGAAAATTCTTATCAGCGTCCAAAAATAAAAATGTTTTAAAAATGAAAAATGACCTTAACAAGTAATTTATCCTAGAGAAGATAACCAAAAGCTGATAATTATTATAGGGCGGCAAGCACTGTCCAGTTATGCACACTTGCATAAGCAAGATAGACATAACAGTCCTCTAGTGTCCCTTGCTAACCAAAACTCTTAACAACCAAGTTACCTTATAAAATCCTTGTTATTCCCAGGTAAATCCCATAACAAAATCCTTCCCAAGTCTCCCAACAGACCACAACCAATCCTAGGCCAAAAATGTCTTGGCAGCATGCATAGTATATCAACTTTGCATGCTACAGTGCCTCATGATTTAGTAAAACTATCTCATACTCACCTGTGGACTCAATCTAGAATTGTGATAAGAGTATCATATGGATACCCAAACATCCTAAAGGTTCCTAAAACCTCCCCTTAAACTATGATACAAAAGTTTGCTAAAATCATGCATGAACATAAAAAATTTATGTCAAGATAGGAATGAAACATTCCAACCATCATCCATAAATAAAAACTTGTCCAAATGCTTCTCCATTGATCCATAAGCAACTCTGTATCTAATGGTATACTGCTAACACCATCTGCACATTTAGATTGAAAACCACAAAACTAACATTGTTGCTGACAACGCCCCGATAACACATGACAGCGTTGAGGGAAGCTTTGTCAGCGTTAGACAATTATATTGCTGACAACGTTGCAAAAACACTTATCAGCGTTCAAGCAACCTTTGTCAGTGTTAGAAAAATATAGTGGAAAATCTAAATCATCAATAAGACCAATAATAATGCATCATCCTGTACATACTTTTACAAAAAGACTCCAAAACATATATTATGTGAGATTGATCATTCCAATACTTGTTACCAAGTATTGAAATCTCCCAGCATCAAAAGGTTTAGTTAATAAATCTGACACATTTTCCTCAGTGTCAACCCTATCTGGTTGTATTAAACCTTTTTCAAAGCAATCTCTTATAAAATGGTGTCTAATTTCTATGTGTTTAGTTTTAGAATGATGTACAGGATTCTTAATGATGCATAAAGTACTATTATTGTCAACAAATATCTTAGTATGCATGAAATTGTACCCATGTCCAACAGCTAGTTCTGAATCCACAACACTTGACCACAACATGCAGATGCAGCCACATACTCTGCTTCAGTTGTAGAATTAGCCACCACTGTTTGTTTCTTGCATTGCCAAGATATCAACCTGCTCCCAAGAAACTGACATCCACCAGTTGTGGACTTCCTATCAAACTTATCACCTCCATAATCACTATCTGAATATGCAATCAGCTCCAATGGTGAATCCTTTGGGTACCACAAACCAAGACTAGGATAGCATCTTAGGTACCTAAAGATCCTCTTCACAGCATAAAGGTGACATTCTTTGGGAGTCACTTGATGGCGTGCACAAGCACACACAGCAAACATGATGTCAGGTCTGGAGGCAGTAAGATACATCAAGGATCCAATCATGGATCTATAGTTCCTGACATCAACATCTTTTCCATCTCCAATCTTTCCCCAAGGGTGTTCTCTATCCATAGGAGTAGTAGCCCGCTTTTCATGTGGAGAAAAGCCAAACTTCTTCAAGATCTCAGCAACATATTTATCCTGGGAGATGAAGATACCATCCTCTTTCTGCTGAACTTGTAAACCAAGAAAGAAGTTCATCTCCCCCATAACACTCATCTTGAATTTATCTGTCATAAGCTTGGAGAAATCCTCACTCATCTTTGGATCAGTAGACCCAAAAATGATATCATCAACATAGACCTGCACAAGCAACACATCCTTGCCTTTCTTCTTAGTAAATAGTGTCTGATCTATGGTGCCCCTCTTGAATCCATTGTCCACCAAATAGGTAGACAAAGTACCATACCATGCTCTAGGGGCTTGATGAAGGCCATACATAGCCTTTTTGACTCTATACACTTTATCTGGATGCTCTGGATCCTCAAAACCAGGAGGTTGCATTACATATACTTCCTCAACAATGGTTCCATAGAGAAAGGAACTCTTGAAATCCATTTGATAGACTGTGAAGCCCATGCAGGAGGCATAGGCTAGAAAAATCCTAATAGCTTTAATCCTTGCAACTGGTGCAAAGACTTCCTCATAGTCTATCCCCTCCTCTTGTGTATAACCTTGAGCCACTAACCTTGCCTTGTTTCTGACCACAATGCCTCTTTCATCTCTTTTGTTCCTGAGAACCCATCTTGTCCCTATAGGTCTGACATATCTAGGACAATCAACCAGCTCCCAAACATCCTGAATTGCAAATTGGTGAAGCTCATCCTGCATTGCTTCCACCCAACTTGGTTCTTTGAGAGCATCAAATATTTTCTTGGGTTCCTCTTGTGACAGAAAACAGGCAAACAAACATGCTTGCACAAGAGGGGTATCAACCTTCTTGTGTATATTGGCAATAAACCCACCAAGACCTTGATGAGATCTTTTAGTCTGAACTGGAGTCATAACATCACCAATGATCTGGGAAGGGGGGTGATTCTTCATTGTGGAAGTGAGAACTCCTCCTTCAAAAAGTCTGGTGTCCTCAACTTCATTCTCCATATTGCTAATATCTTCTTCATCAGACTCTCTTACATCAACATGAGGATGAACCTCTTCATATAAATTGGAAGGTTCACCTTGTTCAAAATTGGAAGATAAAAGATGGGTAGAATTGTTGTCAACGCCTGAATCTTGTTTGTCAGCGCTTGGGCTAACAACACTTGAAGTGTGGTTGTCAACGTCTGAACCATCAACGTCTGAATTGGTCTTGTCAGCGCTAGATTTGCCTTTGTCAACGCCTGAAGGACCATGCATGTTTGTATCTGGTGGTGCTTGGAAACCACCATTATCTTGTCCAGCAGCAGCAGCAGCAGCAAAAGCATCTGTCCAAATGGGAATGGTAACATATTCTAGGATAGGATATGTCTTTTCTGCTTGTGATCCAACCTTTTCATGAACCTGAGTACCTGAAACATCAACAACTTGTTCCTCCATAACATTTGAAGTTACCTTCACAATGTCTGGATTAGTGACAGGCATATAATTTAAAGTTCTAGATAAAGGTTCCAAGTCAAACAACCAATTAGGACCACTTTCAGGATCACTAGGCTTATTTTCTAAAAACCTAACATGTACTCTTTCAAGTGTACGTTTTTCCTCTTTAAGATAAACCCTATATCCCTTGCTCTACACTGAATACCCCATGAAGTAACCCTCATCACCTTTTGCACTAAATTTCCCTAAGGCACCACTAGTATCCAAGACTACTACATGACAACCAAAAGGTCTGAGAAAACCAATATTAGGTTTTCTACCCCAAAGTAACTCATAAGGTGTTTTGTTCTGAATTTTGTTAACCAATGCTCTATTTTGCACATAGCAAGCTGTATTAACAGCCTCAGCCCAAAAGGCTATAGGAAAGTGAGCATCAGCCAACATTGTTCTGGCTGCTTTAATTAGGGTTCTATTTTTCCTCTCAGCAACCCCATTTTGTTGTGGGGTTCTAGCAATACTAAATTGCCTAGTAATTCCTTTCCTGGCACAGAAATCATCTAGTTTCTTATTCCTAAATTCTCCACCATCATCACTCCTAAGCATTTTAACCTCATTGCCAGACCTCTTCTCAATCTGAGTGATAAAATCAATTAGAATATCAGCTGTGTCACTCTTCATAGCTAGAAAGAATGTCCAAGTAAACCTAGAAAACTCATCTGTGATGACAAAGCATTATGACTTACCATTCAAACTTTCTATATTGGTTGGACCAAAGAGGTCCATGTGTAGCATATGAAGAGGTCTAGAACTAGTGTACACCTGTTTGGACTTGAATGAGACCTTGTGCTGCTTGCCTTTAAGACATGCAACACAAGAGTGGTCATTGTGGAAGGCCTTCTTAGGCAAGCCATCAACTAAACCAAGTCTCACAAGTCTATTTATATTTTTAAAATTTATGTGCCCTAGTCTCCTGTGCCACAAATTACTCTCATCTACTGAGGCCTTAACATAAAAACAAGACATATTATTATTCATTTTAATCCCATTCAAATTCACATTATATATGTCCTTATGCCTAGGTGTTCTATACTCAATATATTTCTCATCAGGGATCTTAAAATCCTTGCTTAACACCAAACACTCAGTATCAGTAAAAAGAACTTTATTTTTGTTATCACAAACTTGTGATACACTAAACAGGTTGTAATCAAGTTCTTTTACCAGGAAGACGTTCTTAAAACGCAGATTCTTGGTGAGAAGGGTTCCTTTGCCTGTGATAGTACCATATCCGCCTCCAAAGTAAACCTTATCACCATCTTTAATGGGAGTGAAGTTCGTCAAATAGTCTTCCTTCCCTGTCATGTGCCTTGAGCATCCACTATCCCAATATCCATAATCATTGACCTGTCTTTGAATGCCCTGTACATAAAGAAAACAAATTAGTTTTCTTTGGGAACCCAAGTCTTAAAAGACTTGGATTCATCTGGTTGTTCAATAAGAACAGACTTAGTTCTCACAACAACCCCATTCTCATCCTTCTTAGGATGAAATACTTAGTTAACCCCAATAGGTTTTGTAATGACCTTTGAAATGTAATTAAATCTATTGCAGGTCATTGAAATCCCATTATCATTAGGGTTTTGATCTTTCTTGGGTCTCCATGTTAAGCTTGAAGAAGCTTTAGACCCCTTACCTTGTGGTTGCAAATATTTAGGTCTGGTCACGTTTCTGTCAGCGTTAGAATTTGTCCTGTCAACGCTAAAATTACCCTTGTCAGCATTGAACCTAGGGTTTGCTACAGAAACCCATTGCCTATTTGACCAGGTGTTTGTCTTTTGAAATGGTCTTTGTCCATGAGTGTTAGACCCTTTAGTAAAGAATGGGGCAGGTCTAATCACTTGTGGACTTTGCTGCACACAAGGTTTGGGTCTGACAACGTTTGACTTCCTAACAACGTTGACTTTGTTCCTGTCAGCGCTGAAATTGTTCCTGTCAGTGCTGGCTTTGGGAGCGTTGACACACTTGTATGCCAAGTGTGAAAAGCTACCACAAGTGTAACAAGCTTTTCTAGACACAACCTTAGGTCTAGAAGAGAAGAAGCCTGTTCCATGATTGCTAACTTGGCTCTTGGGAGACCTAGTATTCCTATACATCTCTGCATATTTAATGGTAGGTCTTCTAACAGTATTTGAGCCTAGGTCAACAGCTTTACCAGTGATTGGGTTAGTAACCTTAATAGGTGGTGACTCATTAGGACTTTCACATAGCAATCCACCCTTGACAAATAAAGTAGGGTTAGCCATCTTCCACTCATTCAGGTCAGTCAGTTTTTGTTGATACTCTTCAACTGGAGTGACAACTCTTGGTGGAGGAATGAATTCCTCCTCTTGGAGCTCTGGCAAACCAGTCCAAGATAAGTCCCTTTGTTGGACACCATAGAAGTCACTAGCTGGTGGTGGAACCAAAGAGTAATCATTCATCCCAATCCCAGTCATGTCCTTAGGATCCCTTTGTTTAGCCACACAGTCTCCTAGGGTTTGGGTGGCTCTATCAAATCTTTGAATTTTAAGGCCAACATTATCTTTATTCTTAATAGCCTCATCTAACTTAGCCTGTAATTCACCATTAACCCTTTCCATGATGTTTCTAATATCCATACTAGCCTCTAACTCATGTTTTAAAATATTGATTTTATCTTTTAAATCAAATTCCATTTTCTTGTATTCAGAAACGGTTTTCTCAGTTTCAGTAAGAGCTAGTTGGTAATTAGACAATTTACATCTTTCAGTACTCATATCATCTAATAATCTTAACACCTCTTTGTTAAGTCTTTCAGTATTTAACCTACAACCTTTGCTACAAAAAGCGTCATCATATACCTCATTATCAGATGAAGAGGAGGAGTGTGCCATGAGAGCATATTCAACATGCTCTTCTTCTTCAATATCAACAACCAAAGCTTAATCCTCTTCAACATTCTTAGCCAGATAGCTCCAATCCCATCCCATACCATCAATTCCTTGAACTGCAACCATGGCTTTGGAATCCTGAGCTTTGACAATCTGACTTGAGGGTTTACCAGCATCAGATCTTCTAGGAGATCTGCATTCCCTCATGAAGTGCCCCATACGATGACAGTTGTAGCATTCAACTTTGGATTTATCAAATCCAGCTGTGTCTTTAGCATTGAAGGTCATCTTCTTTTTAAACCTTCTGTTCCACCTATTTTCTCTTATACTAGCAAGAGCCATGTTCCACTTGATGTCCATCTCTTCCAAATGCTCATCACTTATCTGCTCAAGGTCCTCATATGTAATCACTGAACCATTGGGCAAAGAAGAAATGTAAGCACAAACAGTATCCAAATCTAAACCAGCAGGTTTAACTCTTAGGGAGTCATTCTTGTATGTGTCAGCGTCTGAAAAGGAGACGTTGACAGGACTTGTTCTAACGCTGACATATGATGATCCAGTAACTGGATGCATGTAAGATTCCTTCTGATTGAATTGACCTTCACTATGAGAGAAGAAGGCCATGTTGCTGTTGGTAGATTTGCTTCCATGTTCTAAAAGAGTTTCATCTTCCAACAGCCTTATTTTGTTGTAGATGTCATCAAACGAGGAGCTCTTGTAAGTATTGTTGGCAAGAATAGATCTTGCCTCAATCTTCCATGCCTCACCAAGACTTTTAAGAAAGGTAGCATTGATGTCAACATCACCAACTTGTGTCCCCATTAAGGACAACTTGCTTGTAATGTCAAGCAATCTGCTTCTCACACTACTCAGTTTCTCATTGGGTTGAGCTTTGAAGACAACATAATCATGCAGAAGTTGCTTTTTCTTTTCTTCCTTAGTGTCTGCATTGCCACCATATGCAACTTCAAGAGCTGCCCAAAGATCCTTAGCAGATTCATAGCCTCTATATTTATGCTGATTTTCTTGTCCCAAGGAGACTTTCAGAATATTTAGGGCTTTCATGTCAACCCTTCTCTTTGCTATGTCATCAGCAGCCACAACTCTACCATCTCCAGGTTTTTCTCTCTTATCCTCTTCAGGACATCCAGCAACAGCTGTTTTTTGAGCAATGGCATTAAGAATCTTTTGAGCCTTATCGAATGTGTTTCCATATTCAATAATCTCCTAGAGTGTGTAGTCGTAGATCCCCAGATATTGTTCAAAGTTGAACTTCCACAAGTCAAAGTTGGTTGCATCAAGCATGGGAATCTTGATGTTTGGTAAAGCTGAGGAAGAGGAGGTTATTGCTTTAGACATGATATTGTTAGGGTTTATGAGAAAATTAGGGTTTTGGTGAGTTTTAGGGTTCTGGTGTTCTTTAAGATCAAAAGTTCCTCAACAAGCTCTGATACCACTTGTTGATCCCAAACTTAGATCGATTAGCTTTGTGTATACGAGATTAGATCAAGTAATACACGTAGAGAAACCTTTGTATATGCTTATGAAGCTAAGTGTTATGCGGAATTTAACACTTAAACAAGAACACACAATGATATAAACAAACTTTCACTTTGATTATCAATATCAAACTTGCTTACAATGAAAGTAGTTTACGAATGAAAACTTATATCAAACATTAACCTAAAGGTCTTCTTTTATAGACATAAGAAGCCTTGTACAATAATCTACGTATCAGCTATTCTAGGTAAAGATAAATATAGAAAATACATTGTTGTTCCTATCTTTACTAGAACTATTCTAGAATACAATAAACGCGTAGAGTATATCTTCCCAACAGTGCTTGTCTTCAATGTATCAACGCTTGACTTTATCTTGTCAACGCTTGAGCTGTCAGCGCTTGTTTTGTTCTTGTCAACGCTTGTTTTACTCTTGTCAGCGCTCAAGTGATCTGGCCTTAATTTATTCCCAACAGAATGATTACTTATGAAATGTGTTTTGTTGTTTCATTCGTACAAGTTTTGGTGTTAAATAAACTTTGTATAATAGCTTGATAACAAATCTTTTCATGTTTGGAAGTATAAAAATCTTTTGTGTCATAATTAACTCTAAAATACGAGTTTTATGTGTCTAAAATGATTTTTTAGAGTCCTAAGTCCTTCCAAAATGTTACCAAATGATTTTAGCCAAAAACTCAAATTTTGCCTACTGACCGTGGTTCTTTATCTGTGCTCCGAGGTTCCTTATCAATAAGGTGTTGATCCCAAACTTAGATCGATTTAGCTTTATGTATACGAGATTAGATCAAGTAATACACTTAGAGAAACCTTTGTATATGCTTATGATAATCTTAGTGTTATGCGGAATTAACACTTAAACAAGAACACACAATGATATAAACAAACTTTCACTTTGATTAATGATATCAAACTTGCTTATAATGAAAGTAGTTTACGAATGAAAACTTGTATGAAACATTAACCTAAAGGTCTTCTTTTATAGACATAAGAAGCCTTGTACAATAATCTACGTATCAGCTATTCTAGGTAAAGATAAATATAGAAAATACATTGTTGTTCCTATCTTTACTAGAAGTAATCTAGAATACAATAAATGCGTAGAGTATATCTTCCCATCAGTGCTTGTCTTCAATGTATCAACGCTTGACTTTATCTTGTCAACGCTTGAGCTGTCAGCGCTTGTTTTGCTCTTGTCAACGATTGTTTTACTCTTGTCAACGCTCAAGTGATCTGGCCTTAATTTATTCCCAACAATCCTCCCCTAAACTTGATATCCACTCTTATGATCAAGTTTCTGAATAAGCATTAAGAACTAGAAGGAATCTTACAAACCTTCTCATATTGATAATAAATAAATCTGATCAAGTCTTTTGCCACGTCACTTGAATAATCAATTTCTAGCTGAGTGTTCTTCATCTTCTCCAAGATAGCCTTGGATATGAAATACTGACCATCCACAAGTAGATACTCATCAAACTTTGTAGAGCTCAAATGGTAAACACCAACAGCTGAATATAATCTCCATTGAAGACCACTGAGGCCATCTTCAAGATTCTTCCAAATAGCAGGATCCTCATCTTTTGGTCCACACATTCTTTTGAATGTGGACCACAGTTTTATTCTATTAGCTGAAGTTGGTGCTTCAGCCTCATACTTGGTCTCTAGCAACCTCCATAGGTCTACCAAGTCTTCTCTATCAAAACTTGCAAACAAATATATGAGAGTGGTAAAAGTGTGTACCTCTGTCACACCCCACCATGGCGGAATATGAGGCGCGACGTATGGATATCATCACAACATGACGTGTCTATAGAGATAACTATATGAAATAAGAAATGTCATAAAATGGAGACACAAAGTCATGACAATATCTCATCAGACTCAGGAGTCTATGTAAGTATGTACAATCCTACCGCTTACCCAAGACAAACAAATAACATAACCAAACAAATATATGTGTGCCACAGTATCACTTATTAAAAGAACAAATAAAAACTAAGAAGGAAACGGTGATTCTCCTTCTATATGCATTCCTAAGCTTCTCCAATCCTAGCCACTTATGTTCTCATGCTTAACCATAGTATCACCTGAAAGAGACACTAAAACACGTCAACATAAAGTTGGTGAGAGTCATAGGTTTAGACTCCAACACAAGACAAGTCATAAGTTGTGAATACCATAAGCCAATAAACATATGGAAAATGCGCTACAATCATGTACTAACAACTAGCATTCAAGTTCAATCAATCATTACAATTCCAAGGCATCACGCCTTACCAACAATCACAATTTCCAAGGCATCACGCCTTACCAACAATCACAATTTCCAAGGTATCACGCCTTACCAACAATCACAATTTCCAAGGCATCACGCCTTATCATTAACCATAGGTCCCATAGGCGCCCATACACCTATGTACCTTTCCAATCCAGATCACACACAAACAAGAATCACATAGCAGTTAATCACATAAATGTACACACAAGTCCATCTCAAACCTTAAAACATTCACAGCATTAATTTAGAGAATAATTCAACACAGTGTCTCTTCCATCCCATCTGTAAGTCAAAAAAAATAGTAAACATGGGACTATGAAACTCACCTGATAGCTTCTTCACAAGTCCTTGCACTAGCAACGAGCTAACAAACCAAAAACACACAATCAATACCTGAACCAATCACCAAGATGGCTCATTAACCTATGATGGACATCTAGCCTATTCCCACATATTTACCTCATTGACAAGCTCTAATCATCCCATTACCCTTCCTTAACAAGTCCTTAACTTGGTTAAGTTTAATAACTATCCCGTTCATATTTTACCCAAAACAGTCCCAGTTTTTAGGTCTCAAAACTTTAAGTCACACGTCCACTTAAACATACTCATGGTTTCTGTAAAAGGAATATTCATACCCTTAAATATGTTGGCTAACACCTCCCACTTGCCCTAACCTTAAAGCTACTGTTAAGGCCCCGATATACATATATCTACCTTTGTCATTCCAGATTTCCTGATTTTAAACGTACTAAAAGTTTATTACCATTAAGGGGTCTTACCCTAAACCACAACCTTATCCCAAGTGCAGATACTTACTACAATATATAAACCATCTCTCATGTTCGTGAGAAAATCCCAATGCAACCCTAAGTACCCCAAACAACCCAAAAACTTAAAAAGAAAATAGGCTGAATTCAAAATTGTTTTGACCTCCGACTGTTGTAACCTGTTTTTGACCCTCTTCCCTACCTCCAATTTAGTTCTCGTTTCTTGCATTGGAAAGCCACTTCAAATACCTTTCCAGGGCTAGTTTGATCGCATCTTGAATGTTCCTAGAACTCCAGATATGATCAAAACAATTGACTCAAAATTCTGCCCAGTTTTTAAAAACGGGTTTAACAAAATCAACCTCATTAATTAACCCTAATCCCTCTAATTACAAGCCCTAATTTATTTAATCATTAAAATATGATTAATATACTGTTTTTAATTAAACCCTAATCTAATCCATCATATGATCATATAAACATTAAAAACATTTAATATGAAAAGGGTTAAGAAGGTTTTACCTTTGAATTAATAGAAGATGAAGAAAACCTAATTTTTGAAGAACCCTAATTGGCCACCATTGATGAATTTCGGCTAGAAGATGTTATGGAGGTTAAAAACCTGATTATTATGGTTATGAGTTGGGTTTGGTTAAGTCCTAAAGACCCCCTAATCCCATTATAAGTCCATTGGGCCTGTTTTAGGCTTTTCCCTTCTTTCTTTCTTCTTTGGTGCGTCTAAACCGACCCAAACACCCCTAATTTCGTTTTTTTTTATTTTTATTATTCAATATTATGTTATTAACATTACCTTAATTTACCTTAATTTATTTCAGCTCCTAAAGCTTCCAAAACCTCAAAACCGTCAAACTAGTCAAATTTACGCGTTTTACCGTAAAAGACGTAAAATATACACTTTTAATAAAAATCTCAAATTTTGAAATAAACTTTATAACTAAGTCCTAAATGACTTAAAACCATCCCGAAAAATATTCATATGACTAATTACCTCATCCGAGACCTCTAAATGCTAAACCGTAAATCGTAAAAAATACGATTTTCTATAATACATATACGTATACGTAAAACCACTAAATAACACCATCTCACTTCATAGTCACCACCATGTGAACTCATGAACATGAAATCATCACACATCGTTTGACTCACAAGGTACCCCGTACCGGAAACGATATCCAAACCACAATCTATTCACACCAATTAGCACATAAACACGTAAAGACACGTAACTAGCACAAAACAAAACTAAGTGACGAACCTTAAAACCAGGGTTGTCACATCACTCCCTCCTAATGGAAATCTCGTCCCGAGATTTACTCTTTAGGATCAAACACACAAACAACAAACCACATGAGGATACTTGTTCTAAACGAACTCCTCTCATTTCCATGTGAACTTTAGTTCATGTTTCAAAATACCACATATACAAAACAAAAATAATTAAACTCATTGCCAAACTCTTGACCTCACAGTCAATAAATCTCACAGATGACTCTTTGATAAAACAAAGACTCTTACTAACACAAGTCCCGAATAACCGTACATGCAAAATGCATTCTCAAATAACCTTTACCAATCTCAATATATGAAATGTATCATGTATAAAACTCATTTCCCCTAGGTAATTCTATGCTCATAAGCTAATGGTCCAATCTTTCCAAAGATCATAAATGGACCTACAAAACTCTACATCAACTCTTCCATTTTACCAAAACATACCACCCGTTACTATGGGTGAAACTTCATACACACTTTGTCACTAACTCTAGTGGTTTCCTCCATCTCTACATAGCATCCCTTGTTGCTCTCATCCTTTCCACAAACACCATTACTACATTAGTAGCCTCTTTTACCAATTCTAGTCCACAATGGGGACAACTCACCATATCCTTTCATATAGTGCCCCAAATGGCATTTATCGACTTCTAGTATAATAACTATCATTATATGAAAACTCAGCCATCGCTAATGAGTTTCCTAACTCCCTACCATACATCACGATGTGATGCTTCCCCTCGTTTCTTCCCTCGCCAGAATCCTTCATAAGGCACTCCATACATATTAGGCTAACCTTTACGCAAAACCCTTGATTCCCTCACATCCGTACGCAATTCTTCCAATTTCCCAACTATGTGACTTCTCATTCCTCTTGAAATATGAGATGAATTAGTCTGTGTATCGACTATCATCCAACTCTCTTCATACTTATTCCTCCACCGCATTATGTATCCCTTTCACCAACTTCGTCCTTACATCGCCCTTTCTAAGCTACTCCTATCTATGTAGGAAGTATAGTCTACGTCCCTTTTCTCCATATGGTTATCCAAGCCACGTAACTTACAGGTTGACGCGTTCTCCGCTTTAGACAACTCAACTCGTGCAACCTACACCCTTCATCCAAATCACCCTAATACGTCATCCATATTGTTCCATTTTGTCTCTACTTCACTTTATTCTTCTTATTCCATGTCTCATCAACTATACTTGCCTTTCCCAGATGGTACTTGGCCTTGCAATTTTCTTTCATCACTTAACTCCACCCATCACCTTTGCCAAAAGTTTAATCAAGATGATTGAATATGTGTTGGAGACGTTCATGATCTGTATAGATCATTCTCCACGTCTCGTACACCAAATGCCTCTAGCATTCTAGGTAGATATAACAATCCAGCCCCACTAACTAAGTCCATCTAGTTCTTCCAAATCTTTAGTTCTTGCAACGTATAAGCGATCGCCTTTTTTTGTCGTCCTCGTACGCGTCCAAATCCTTGCTCCAAGTATCATCATGCTTCGCGAATTCATCTGGTCCTTCCGATAATGCCAAGATCGGCTCATTATCCAATCCACCTCTTCAGCCTCCAAAACGCTTCCCCATCCTTCTTCACTTCGCCCCTTGCTGGTTCCATGATACGCCATCATCTCTAACTACTCATTATGGTAAACTTAATACTAAAAACTCACACTCGAAAATCTCACTTATAACTCCACTCCAAAACCAACACATAATTCGCCTCACTCTCCTTCTCAGATTTGAGTAGTTCAAGATGTCGTCGATGCTCCCGATGACAACTCGTTTATACACGTTCATGCACACTTGGTTCGTTGACACCATGAAAACCGCTAGTGCTTTGGCGAAGCCAAATGCATAACCGTAAACCCTAAGCGTTCATACAACATTCTTAGCAGTTTCAACTATGTCCTCCTTTCATCCTCTATTAGCGGCAATACGAATAAATTCCTACCTCGTTCTACTTGCGAAATTCTACACGCATTTTAACAGACCAACACTTCCTCTCATCAGACCACATTAGTTCGTCTACGAACTTCTTTACTCCCCACTAAGGGTATTCCGACCGTTCTCTCATGGTCACCTACTTAAGCGTGTAGGCGCGACCAAGTCTTTCATACGACTAGCTCAACGCTCCCGAACAATACGAAACCAAAACTACATCCTGAATCCATCAGATATGATCAACGAATCAAACCAACGGATAACTAACGACATTTCACGTGCACCAATTAAAACAAGTCAAAAACCACGAGACTCAAAAGAAAACTCAAACCCAGAACATGTATCAATTCAAAATGACCAATGAAAACGAAAAATAATCCAAGAAACACCCAATGGCAACCAAAACATATTACGCCCCGCAACATATTATTTAAACCGTGCAAAAGACCGACCTTTCCAAAAGAATATACTCTTATTTATTATTATTATTACTTTTTATACCTCCCCACATCTATGTGACTCAAACCATCTACAAACAACCTTCTAGGCGATCTAAAAACTCAACCCAAGGACTAGGTATCCCGTGCACCCCAAATAAAAATAAACTATTATTCAAAACTCAACCTTGAACCCGACACTTGTACAACAATTCCGACCAGTCCACTGACCTCCCATGACTATACTTTCTGAATATTTGAAAAGTACATTCCGAGTACATAATTTTTGGCTTTTGAATCACTCAAAAATCTCTAAAAACGAGCAAGTTATGACCGAAACAGTTTTATATTAATGAAAGATAAAATTGTATGTGAAATCTTCATAAACTCAATTTAACCTTGAATTAATAATTATAAATGACGTGAATCGGTTAAACCCAATTATATAAACTATGTAAGTAGAAAGAAATTTATTCCCTTTATTTTAAAGAAAGTCTTTTAGAATTTGAAATAAATAAGTGTTGACTAAAAAGAAATCTTATGTTACATCTTGTTTCAAACACGAACCCAACACCTTACCCTTATTTTACCGAATACGACCAACTATCTAACCCTATACTAGATTTCCAAGTCCCCTTTTTCCATATACCAACCAAAAGAAATGTAAGACTCAACACAAAAGATTTCATTATCTCAAAAGAAATCCCAGGTTATTTCAATAGACTTAAAACCAAGAACACCGTTTTAAAACGTACACGTGAAATACGAAACTCAAAGAATACGCTACAAGACACAGTTCAAAAGATTCAAAACGTCGTTGAAACTCCACCAAACTCCAGCACCATAAAACACGAACAAACACAAGGTACGTTCAAGTTATAATAACTAGTGAACGACCATATACCATAACTTAACACATAGTAGTATATATACATCTGCATATGTATACCTATTGAATCCCCAAACATACTCGTTATCATACACGTAAGTCAATCAATCGCTTTATACGCTCGTTTTTCCATACGAGTAATCACCATCTCACCGTGCCACAACAAGGCATAAAGCCCACCTCCAAAACCAAACCATATCGTGTGACCCCAAAATCACACAACACAACTATAACCCAAAACATATAACACAAAAAGAACAATAGCCATATCGTAGGTAGCCATTACATAAACACATATATAATACGTATACCCAAATTCTACATCTCATCATATACAAGCATGTACTAACCCTCTTTCATGCAACCATACTTGGGAACCCATTGAAGTTGTGGTACTTGTACAACTATGTTGGCCACCATACTTATACAATTACCCTTTGCCCAATGCACTCCCTCCTATGATGACACTTATAAGAATCAATACAACATATAACACATAAATCCATCTACTCACATAAGCTCATAACCACATAACTAATAAGATCCAAAACTCCATCTATAAAAATAACATAATAAAACTCTTGGAATACAGAAATCCATAGTCTAGCTAAAACAGCCTAGACTAAATCCAAAACGAAAACATAATCAGTTATAAGTCATGTCGCCCATAAGAGTGGAAACGGCTTAAAATCCTTCCTACCCATGTACTCCTAGTAACTCGAACCACCACACGATTCTTAGGGAACATGACTTAAACATCAAAAGAAAAAATACTATACCTCAGGTACATAAAATAACCCAACAAAAGATAGAACTACCATGTACCAAATTATATACTATAATGCACAATTTAAGCAAAATACGACAATGACTAGTGTGGACGACTATGGTTCAACCCGCACTAGTCACAACCCAAAAAGAAAATAACATGTAGTTAAGTATGAACCATATTATTTCATAACCTAACAAATACTGCGGAAATAATATTCAAACACATCAACTACTATAAAATGCACACATATTCCTATGACGCCTATATGCAGGGACCCTTAAGCTATAGACTAGGCTACACGACTAGGCAACCTAATTCTCTATAACCATTGTCTCTGATACCATTCTGTCACACCCCACCATGGCGGAATATGAGGCGCGACGTATGGATATCATCACAACATGGCGTGTCTATAGAGATAACTATATGAAATAAGAAATGTCATAAAATGGAGACACAAAGTCATGACAATATCTCATCAGACTCAGGAGTCTATGTAAGTATGTAACAGTCCTACCGCTTACCCAAGACAAACAAATAACATAACCAAACAAATATATGTGTGCCACAGTATCACTTATTAAAAGAACAAATAAAAACTAAGAAGGAAACGGGGATTCTCCTTCTATATGCATTCCTAAGCTTTTCCAATCCTAGCCACTTATGTTCTCATGCTTAACCATAGTATCACCTGAAAGAGACACTAAAACACGTCAACATAAAGTTGGTGAGAGTCATAGGTTTAGACTCCAACACAAGACAAGTCATAAGCTGTGAATACCATAAGCCAATAAACATATGGAAAATGCGCTACAATCATGTACTAACAACTAGCATTCAAGTTCAATCAATCATTACAATTCCAAGGCATCACGCCTTACCAACAATCACAATTTCCAAGGCATCACGCCTTACCAACAATCACAATTTCCAAGGCATCACGCCTTATCATTAACCATAGGTCCCATAGGCGCCCATACACCTATGTACCTTTCCAATCCAGATCACACACAAACAAGAATCACATAGCAGTTAATCACATAAATGTACACACAAGTCCATCTCAAACCTTAAAACATTCACATCATTAATTTAGAGAATAATTCAACACAGTGTCTCTTCCATCCCATCTGGAAGTCAAAAACAATAGTAAACATGGGACTATGAAACTCACCTGATAGCTTCTTCACAAGTCCTTGCACTAGCAACGAGCTAACAAACCAAAAACACACAATCAATACCTGAACCAATCACCAAGATGGCTCATTAACCTATGATGGACATCTAGCCTATTCCCACATATTTACCTCATTGACAAGCTCTAATCATCCCATTACCCTTCCTTAACAAGTCCTTAACTTGGTTAAGTTTAATAACTATCCCGTTCATATTTTACCCAAAACAGTCCCAGTTTTTAGGTCTCAAAACTTTAAGTCAAACGTACACTTAAACATACTCATGGTTTCTGTAAAAGGAATATTCATACCCTTAAATATGTTGGCTAACACCTCCCACTTTCCCTAACCTTAAAGCTACTGTTAAGGCCCCGATATACATATATCTACTTTTGTCATTCCAGATTTCCTGATTTTAAACGTACTAAAAGTTTGTTACCATTAAGGGGTCTTACCCTAAACCACAACCTTATCCCAAGTGCAGATACTTACTACAATATATAAACCATCTCTCACGTTCGTGAGAAAATCCCAATGCAACCCTAAGTACCCCAAACAACCCAAAAACTTAAAAAGAAAATAGGCTGAATTCAAAACTGTTTTGACCTCCGACTGTTGTAACCTGTTTTTGACCCTCTTCCCGACCTCCAATTTAGTTCTCGTTTCTTGCATTGGAAATCCACTTCAAATACCTTTCCAGGGCTAGTTTGATCGCATCTTGAATGTTCCTAGAACTCTAGATATGATCAAAACAATTCACTCAAAATTCTGCCCAGTTTTTAAAAACGGGTTTAACAAAATCAACCTCATTAATTAACCCTAATCCTTCTAATTACAAGCCCTAATTTATTTAATCATTAAAATATGATTAATATACTGTTTTTAATTAAACCCTAATCTAATCCATCATATGATCATATAAACATTAAAAACATTTAATATGAAAAGGGTTAAGAAGGTTTTACCTTTGAATTAATAGAAGATGAAGAAAACCTAATTTTTGAAGAACCCTAATTGGCCACCATTGATGAATTTAGGCTAGAAGATGTTATGGAGGTTAAAAACCTGATTATTATGGTTATGAGTTGGGTTTGGTTAAGTCCTAAAGGCCCCCTAATCCCATTACAAGTCCATTGGGCCTGTTTTGGGCTTTTCCCTTCTTTCTTTCTTCTTTGGTGCGTCTAAACCGACCCAAACACCCCTAATTTCGTTTTTTTATTTTTATTATTCAATATTATGTTATTAACATTACCTTAATTTACCTTAATTTATTTCAGCTCCTAAAGCTTCCAAAACCTCAAAACCGTCAAACTAGTCAAATTTACGCGTTTTACCGTAAAAGACGTAAAATATACACTTTTAATAAAAATCTCAAATTTTGAAATAAACTTTATAACTAAGTCCTAAATGACTTAAAACCATCCCGAAAAATATTCATATGACTAATTACCTCATCCGAGACCTCTAAATGCTAAACCGTAAATCGTAAAAAATACGATTTTCTATAATACATATACGTATACGTAAAACCAATAAATAACACCATCTCACTTCATAGTCACCACCATGTGAACTCATGAACATGAAATCATCACACATCGTTTGACTCACAAGGTACCCCGTACCGGAAACGATATCCAAACCACAATCTATTCACACCAATTAGCACATAAACACGTAAAGACACGTAACTAGCACAAAACAAAACTAAGTGACGAACCTCAAAACCAGGGTTGTCACATCACTCCCTCCTAATAGAAATCTCGTCCCGAGATTTACTCCTTAGGATCAAACACACAAACAACAAACCACATGAGGATACTTGTTCTAAACGAACTCCTCTCATTTCCATGTGAACTTTAGTTCATGTTTCAAAATACCATATATACAAACCAAAAATAATTAAACTCATTGCCAAACTCTTGACCTCACAGTCAATAAATCTCACAGATGACTCTTTGATAAAACAAAGACTCTTACTAACACAAGTCCCGAATAACCGTACATGCAAAATGCATTCTCAAATAACCTTTACCAATCTCAATATATGAAATGTATCATGTATACAACTCATTTCCCCCAGGTAATTCTATGCTCATAAGCTAATGGTCCGATCTTTCCAAAGATCATAAATGGACCTACAAAACTCTACATCAACACTTCCATTTTACCAAAACATACCACCCGTTACTATGGGTGAAACTTCATACACACTTTGTCACTAACTCTAGTGGTTTCCTCCATCTCTATATAGCATCCCTTGTTGCTCTCATCCTTTCCACAAACACCATTACTACATTAGTAGCCTCTTTTACCAATTCTAGTCCACAATGGGGACAACTCACCCTATCCTTTCATATAGTGCCCCAAATGGCATTTATCGACTTCTAGTATAATAACTATCATTATATGAAAACTCAGCCATCGCTAATGAGTTTCCTAACTCCCTACCATACATCACGATGTGATGCTTCCCCTCGTTTCTTCCCTCGCCAGAATCCTTCATAAGGCACTCCATACATATTAGGCTAACCTTTACGCAAAACCCTTGATTCCCTCACATCCGTACACAATTCTTCCAATTTCCCAACTACGTGACTTCTCATTCCTCTTGAAATATGAGATGAATTAGTCTGTCTATCGACTATCATCCAACTCTCTTCATACTTATTCCTCCACCGCATTATGTATCCCTTTCACCAACTTCGTCCTTACATCGCCCTTTCTAAGCTACTCCTATCTATGTAGGAAGTATAGTCTACGTCCCTTTTCTCCATATGATTATCCAAGCCACGCAAATTACAGGTTGACGCGTTCTCCGCTTTAGACAACTCAACTCGTACAAACCCCATATTTGATCTGAAGTGGTCAAGTGTGGATTCTCCATACATCTTTCTTCCCAAGCATGATACATTTGAACCACCTCTGGCATGTCAAAGTCAACCTGCAATTTTAACTCTCTCAATTTATCCTTGGCCAACTCTTCTCCATACTCAAGTCTTTCTGGTTCTATAATCATAACACTTGAGTCTGAGCTAGCTCCATCACTTCTGTAGAAACTAAAAGGGGGGGGGGGGGGGAGGGGGGGTTGAATAGTTTCTCTTCGATTGGTGACCAAATTAAAATTACTTTCAATTTGGTTTGTATCAAAACTATCTTTTACTTGAGGCTAAGTTGCATAATGATTAGGTTCAATTGAAATGCTCTAGCAAGGATAATAAGCAAGTATAATGATAATGTAATAAGTAAAGAGTAAGGAAGGAGACGACCTAGTGGGAAGACACCAAGATTTATAGTGGTTCGACAACGAGGCTCTATCCTCGTTTCTACTCCACTCCTCGAGTACACCTACTCGAGATTTCCACTATATCCACAAGCTCCCTTCTCGGCGGAGAAAACCTTACATCGTTGCTTACATTATTTTCCGACACTAAGCTAAATGTTGAGACCTAATCTTTAGCTAGGACCAATCTATACGACGTTGCCTACTTCACAATTTAACGACACAAGGCTAGATGTCAGGTTCTAATCTTAAGGTAGAACCAATCTTCACGACGTTGCCTACTTCACCATTTTACGACACAAGGCTAGATGTCGAGTTCTAATCGAAAGCTAGAACTAATCTTCACGACTCTTCACTTTGAAGCTAAGTGAGAACTTCACACAACACAACTACTAATCACTTTAAAGTTTAGTGAGAACTCACAAGACACAACCACATCACTTTATAGTTTAGTGAGAACTCCTAATCAAATCTATTACAACTCAACTAGACTTATCCAAGTACACACATGTAGCTTGGATTTGCACAACACAAATCCAAGCAAACACATATGCAATGGATGTACACAACAAATCCAATTATCCACAAATAACTTGGATGAACACAACTAGTCCAAGTATTCATAAATACATTGGATTGACCTAAAACAAAAAGGGTATCATGATGAATATGACTAGCTCATAGATTCATCTTTATCACTACACTAGTGAGTGAGTGATCTTCTCATTGGACATGGTAAAGGAGGGGATCAAGAGGATAATCATATGTAAACATCCTTAACAATTTAAGTGATCATTTACTAATGATTATGCTATAGAAATTTGAAAGAGGGCTGAGAAAAACGTCCAAGAGGCTTGCTGGAAAATGAGATTTGACCCACTATTTAAAGGAGACAAAGTTACAACGGATCTATAACGGCTACTGTGCGCGGTACCGTATCTCACCCCGCGGTATCATATCGCTAAGGTACCGCGTAGGTACTTAAGGTACCGCCACTAGACTCCGCTCCGTTTTTTGTCTTTTAGTGGGGTGGGAATATCTGAGGTATTTGAACCCTTCAAAGGATATTCTAACAGCATTTGGAATATGCCATTTTCAAATTTTCATTTTCCATTTTAATAAAACATTTTCTAAAAAAGAAAGTTTATTAAAAAGTCTTTTGTCTTATTAACAAAAGTGAGTTTTAAGGATAATCATTTTGATGATCACTAAGTATGATTAAGAAAGGTTAGTGATATGATTATTACCTTGATGATAGTGTTAGTTAAATAATTCATTTTGTGTTTTACACTAAATGTGTTGTATGGTTTGTTGTGATCAAAACTAAGAAAGATTAGTTAACACTAATAATGTTTTTAGGCATTACTTGCATTAACAATCTCCCCCTTTTTGATTACGACAAACGATAAACTCATTTACGTAGAAACATAAAGTATGGAATTATTAACTAGTTTATCACTATCATTTCTCCCCCTTTGTCGTAGCAAAAAGGTTAGCATAAGTCTTTGAAGAGCATCGAACTTTGCTAGTAGCTCCCCCTTGGTGGTTGCTCCCCCTTGCTTGGGGCACCATGTTTGTGAGCTAAGGTGACATGCTACACAAAGGTTAGTAGAAAGGAAAGAAACACCAATGTATATATGATCACTACCTACTAAGTAACTTGAGAGGGAGAAAGAGAAGAAATCTCAAATTAGAAGCAAGTATTTTGTTAAGTATGTCCAAAGAGGTAATTGACAAAATCAAACTTCAATCCAATGAATATGATAAGCTTGTCAATGGGTTAAAGCTTTAGAATTGATGGAATCACCCATAAGCAATTGTAAAAAATTAACCAAGATCAACTCAAAGTAGAACTAATTAAATAGCACACAAATAACACAAAGGTTAAAAAAAATACAACAAAGAAGATAGTCATACACATAGTATGAGTATCTAAAAGCAATAAATATTGAAAATAAACCACTAAGCATAAGCTAGTCTAATAGTGATATTTTCCAAGATTGCTAAAAATAAAATAAAACTAAAAAGACGACGATGCATCATTCGAAGTTTTGTCCACCGGAACGAAAACTTGAATAGGAGGTAGAGTGAGGAGGAATTCAAGAAAATTTAACTTCTCATACACATGAGCAAGTTCAATTTGTTGAAATCGGCAACAATCACACGAGGATTCATGATGCAACACAAAATCGTTTGATGGGGGTATGACATCAAACTTAGGGTTTGGTGGTGGCGGGGTAAAGGGTTTTGGGAATGTTTTCACAATGCCTTGTGAGGTTTGGGAAGGTTGCAAGGTCATTGAGTTGGGGGGTATTGAAGGATTGTGGTGGTGGTGGAACATTTTCTTTTGCTCCGTTGATGGGGTTTATGGTGTAAGTCTCATTCCAATACTTGATTGGAGAGAAGGTAGGGTTTTTGGGTGGTTTGGACGAAGATGGTTCATTCTTCTTAACCCAAACGGGTCGAACCGAGATTTTCGGTTTCTTTGAAAGCTTGGATGAAGAAGCTTTGGGTGAGAGGGGTTGTGACAAAGAAATGTCAAGGTTAGGAATGTAGGAGTTAGGCATTGTGAGAGTGTGAGAATGACATCTCAAGGTTATGTGGGAATGAATTCTCAAGGTTGGGAAGGTGTGAGAATGAAATCTCAAGGTTAGGGTATAAGTAAAATGTAATCAAGGTAAGAATTTGAATACAAAACTTGTAGTGTCAAGGAATGTTTAGTCAGTTTGAGTAAACAAGGAATCTTGACTGGGAATAGGGTTTTAAAGGTTTTGACCAAAAAATCGTCAAAAGTCACTTTCTGGCCGCGGTACCTTATAGGGGCCAGCGGTTCCATATCACTAAGGAACCGCGGGTCTTTAAGGAACCGCGTCCAGAGGACTTTAAACCATGTTTTTCCTGGGTTTTGGGAAAAACTGAGACTTTTTCAAAAAGTTGCAAATCTTGGAATTTTACCTCTATTAGAACCAAAATATGCTAGGGTTGCATAAAGCAACACATTCACAAAGAATGTCTTGACAAAGGGTGACAAAATAATTTAGATATCATTTTGAACCAATTTTAGTCAAGTTTAGGGGTTGTGATAGATTTAGGTTCAATTTTAATTTCAAATTAAAGTTGATTAGTGTGCACAAAAGGATAGAATCACACAAAGCTAAATCCATAAGTCAACAACATAAAACATTCATTAATGAGGCAAGTACAAAGACAAATAAAACTAACTAATACATAGCTAGCTTATCATTAAATCTAGATAAGTGGTTTTCTTTGGCTTGTTGTTGTTGAAAACTCTAATTAAAAGAACTCCATCATTCATCTCCTAGGAGGAGGCATGGAGAACAAAGCAAGCAAGAAGTTTTGCAACCTCCTATGTAGCTCATACATGTCCATCCTAAGGTTATGGATGATGTAGTGATTGTAAAGACAACATGGGCAACTAGGACCATGAGTTTGTTGAAACCCAAAGTAAGGATCACCCAAGAGGAGGGAAAGAGGGACACCCAAAATTGGGATGTTTGAGTTGGGTGGAGGTGCAGGAGGCAAGTTCTCCAAGGGTGAAGTGGGTGAAAGTGGAGGCATATTCCCCAAAGGGGAAATGGGTGAGTGTGGAGGTAAATCCTCCAAGGTTGGTGAAATTGGTGAGTTGTGAGGGGTAAATGGTGAAGTCACCAAAATGTCATCAAAGTCATTCCCAAAAGGAATGCTTTGGATTGGTTGAGGTTGTGTGGTCACTTCCAAGGGTGCACTTGGAGTGAAGGGTGAAGAAAGCTCATTCATTCTAGAATTGAATGAAGAGGAGGTAGAACCAATGGAGTAGTTAGTACCATGGGTGGAGGAGGTCTTGCATGGTGCAAGAGGTAGGGAAGGTGATGAAGAAATGAGGATAAGAGCATTCTCATTCTTAGGTGTGTGGAAAGGTGAAGAGTTAGGCTTAGCTACCTTAACCCTTATTTTGAGTGTTTTTCTTGGGGTGGAGGTCTTGGAAGTGTTTGAGGTTTTGGTACACACCATGGTTGATTAGGGTGGTTTAAGGTTTAAGGAAGTATGTTTGATGTGTGAAGAACATGGCAAACAAGGTGGGTTTAAATGGGTGAGGGGATGATCCAAACTAGTAATGGGTTAAAATCATTTTAGGTGAATAATGAATTTAGGTAACCTAGTTTAGGAAATGTGCAGTTTATTACTGAAAATCATGCAAGGTTTACACAAAATTAAGAAAACAGTGTAAAGCAAAGATGCTGTCGTGCACAGTGACCGGCGGTTCCTTATCTAGGACCGGCGGTACCTTATCGATAAGGAACCGCGGGTCGATATGGAACCGCGACCAGAAGGTTTTCAAAAATTTCCCATCCCAGTTTTTGATAGACCCAGATTTTTTTCCAAAAGTTTCACAAGCCAAAGTTAACTACAGATCATAATCTAATAAGCTAACTATCAAAAGGCATGCACAAAGCTATGTAAAGCACGAACATTATTGCATAAGCAACATTAAGGATCAAAATAAATAATAATCCAAGCATGCAACACAAGTTAATAAACAACTAAACCAAAGTGTTAATAACCAAATGTTTAACCATCAAATCCAAACTTTGACACAACTTCAAAGTCTTCACCTCCTTTTCTTTCCTAAACCCTTGATCATCTTTCCCAAATACTTGAACCCTTTTCTTGACTCCACTCGGTGTTCATGTAATTCTCCCCGAGTTCTAAGATTCTCACGATAAAGATTCTCCATATTGAGATCTTCAGGGACATCACTAGAAGGGTGAGGAGGAGGAGCTAAGTCTTCAAAATCATCCTCGAATTGATTTGAGGATGGATGGGAGTTACTCGAAGAATCAAAATGAGAACTAGGACCCATGCCATCACCATCACTTGGTGGCATATCGGTGTCCTCCTCATCCGGCTCTTGATGGTCGGATTTTCTCGAACCACGGTCACTTCTTGGCTTTCGTTGATACGCCTCTTGAATAGGCAACATAACCCGTTGAACCGGGTGAAAGCGAGAAAGATCGAGTTGAGGAAAATCTTGACCAACCCTTCTAAAGAGGCGAGTAAGAAGCATAGCATAAGGGAGGTTGGTTTTGGGTTTGGAAAGAGCATAATTTATACGTCGAGCGATGTAATATGCAAGATTGTACTTGGTGGAAGTAAACAGGCAAAACAACATATGCCCCATGCAAGCCGGGATATGATCCCGGTTCCCACCAAGACAAAACACATTTTCCCTAAGGATGTTTGCCCATTGGAGCATGTAATCCTTAAGGTCGCTTGAGAGCACTTCATACCTATTCACATTTCGCACATTTGTATGAAGGCTTCTCACAACGTTTCCACTACGCTCTTTCGTGATGATTTCAAGGATGAAATTTAGATCAACTTCGGTGGTGTCATTTGGAGGTTTATCGTTTGACTCCAAGAGAGCATCTAGTCTCCACTTATCTGTGAAACGACAAGTGCCTTCAAATGGCACACCAAGAATATCACCAAAGTCATCGAGGGAATATTGAATGATTTGACCATTCAACAAGAAACGAATAAAGATTTGGTCGTTGATTTCAAGCATGGAGTAAGTACTGAAGAACTCAAGAAGGAACAAGGGATAAATTACCTCGTCTATGTAAAGAAAACAATCAAACCCGATAAGCTCGAACATAGAGTTGATATAATTATCTCCTGCTATTCTTGGATCTACAATCCTACCCTCATGGAAACAACGAGAGGAAAGGGATGGAAAAGCGTTTTGGAGTTGAGGGGAAACAAAGGTTTGAGAGATGTCGGGCATATAATCTCTAGTGAATTGATGATCTTTTTGATATTGAGAAGGCATGATTAAGTACCTAAATACAAACACAAGACAATATTTCTCCAATCACTCATATGAAAAATAAAAAGGAAAACAAAAAATGAAAATGTGTTATATCAATTTCTTGACAAACATAGGATTGAATCCATATCATTTTCATGTTCACAATGTGTCTATTCCATCATTAACCAAGAACACATGATCTATGTTAGATCAACAATGGATTAGAACATTGGTTTTTCAAAATAAGGTTTTTAGGTAAGCATTAACAATGTCATTATCTACTTGTTCATGGGTTCATCTCAAATCCATCATTCAACCAAAATCATTTAGCCTAAATTCGGATTTGTTCTACAAGTGGGTTTTAGTAAAATCTTAATGAATATCAACCTAAGGAATCATAGTAAGATTACCATGTCAACCCACATTCCTATTAAGGTTTTAATTCAATTTCAATTTTAAAAATCCCCAATTATGAAAGGATGAACCCTAGAACAAAATAGATGAAATTGAAAGAAAATACTTACAATTAATTGATGTTAGATGAAGGATGAGTGAAACCCACAACTTGGAATCAATTAATTTGAGTGATTGAAGGTTTTGGAAGCTTCAACAATGGTGGAAAAGGTAAAACCCGTCGGCTGTGTGTTTTTGGGAGAGAGAGAGTTTGGTTTGAAAAAGAATAAAAAACTCAAACTGGCGCTCTGACAAAAGTTACTGCCCGCGGTACCTTATCGATAAGGAACCGCGGGTTTGAGCCGTGGAGATAAGGAACCGCCTATAGAGGCAGGTTTCTATCTCTGAAAAACGCCAAATTTTGAAAATCCAGTTTTTCTAAAATACTTAAAATTAAATCATGAGCCTTTTAGAATATCATTGGATCATCATAACACTAAGCAATATGCCTTAATGAAGGATTACGAGTTAAATCAAGATCGAAAAGAACCGAAACGGACAAACGACTACTCGTAGCAAAACGACTAAGTGGAGAGAAGTCAAGAGAAGTGAATCAAGACTAGGATCAATGCTCAAGGGATTAATGAAAATCTTCAAGTAGTTGAAACGAAGAGCTTGTGTCATATATAGTGGTTTAAGACGTGCCTTTCCGGCGAAACGATAAACGGCTTTGGTAATGTATAAGCACAAAGCAATTATTCAAGTCTAAACTAAGATCACTTTCAATAATAGTCTTAGTCTAAACTAAAATATGAGCAAAGTATTAATTCACTTTCTCTCCCACAAAGGGCCTACTAACCGTATGGGTGCAAACCATGGAAATCATGCTTGATACTTTAAGCTTCTACTAACTCACTCTACATCACCATAGTGAGTCAAGTATCCAAGCAATGAAGGTTTGAGAGGATAAAAGAAAAGAAACACGAACCACAAATAAATGTCAAGGCAAGGATGCCGAGAACAAGCACATAGTTAAGTAATGATCAAAAGAATGATCAAAGGGCGTGTGGAAGAACGAAAGCATACCTTGGCCACAAAGAGCAATCCATGAAGGGATAAGTGCTATACCCAATCAATGACTATGATTAGTACTAAGTCTTCAAGGACTAGTATCATTCCCAATCATATTGGTATCATCATTCAAAGGTGTTAAAGATCAATGAAGATGATTCTTCTAAAAGTGCAAGTAACTCAATCCATAACCAATAAATTGATTGATCTTCATGAGTACCTACACAAAGCAAGATGCAAACTAGTAGATACATTTCAAAAGTATATCTAAAATGCATAAAGGCTACTAATCTTAAGTGGGATGCAAAATTATCAATTAAAAGACCTATTTTCAAAGAAAACATAGTTTTGACCAAAGAGAAACTTTAGTACAACTAGACCTTCTAATTTGAGGAGACAATGGATCGATCCAAGTTTCAAAGTACAATATACTTCAAAGATCTTGAGTGACCATCGCTCTGATACCAATTGTAGAAACTAGAAGGGAGGGGGGGGGGGGGGGGTTGAATAGTTTCTCTTCGATTGGTGACCTAATTAAAATTACTTTCAATTTGGTTTGTATCAAAACTATCTTTTACTTGAGGCTAAGTTGCATAATGATTAGGGTCAATTGAAATGCACTAGAAAGGATAATAAGCAAGTATAATGATAATGAAATAAGTAAAGAGTAAGGAAGGAGACGACCTAGTGGGAAGACACCAAGATTTATAGTGGTTCGACAACGAGGCTCTATCCTCGTTTCTACTCCACTCCTCGAGTACACCTACTCGAGATTTCCACTATATCCACAAGCTCCCTTCTCGGTGGAGAAAACCTTACATCGTTGCTTACATTATTTTCCGACACTAAGCTAAATGTCGAGACCTAATCTTTAGCTAGGACCAATCTACACGACGTTGCCTACTTCACAATTTAACGACACAAGGCTAGATGTCGGGTTATAATCTTAAGGTAGAACCAATCTTCACGACGTTGCCTACTTCACCATTTTACGACACAAGGCTAGATGTCGAGTTCTAATCGAAAGCTAAAACTAATCTTCACGACTCTTCACTTTGAAGCTAAGTGAGAACTTCACACAACACAACTACTAATCACTTTAAAGTTTAGTGAGAACTCACAAGACACAACCACATCACTTTATAGTTTAGTGAGAACTCCTAATCAAATCTATTACAACTCAACTAGACTTATCCAAGTACACACATGTAGCTTGGATTTACACAACACAAATCCAAGCAAACACATATGCAATGGATGTACACAACAAATCCAAGTATCCACAAATAACTTGGATGAACACAACTAGTCCAAGTATTCATAAATACATTGGATTGACCTAAAACAAAAAGGGTATCATGATGAATATGACTAGCTCATAGATTCATCTTTATCACTACACTAGTGAGTGAGTGATCTTCTCATTGGACATGGTAAAGGAGGGGATCAAGAGGATAATCATATGTAAACATCCTTAACAATTTAAGTGATCATTTACTAATGATTATGCTATAGAAATTAGAAAGAGGGCTGAGAAAAACGTCCAAGAGGCTTGCTGGAAAATGAGATTTGACCCACTATTTAAAGGAGACAAAGTTACAACAGATCTATAACGGCTACTGTGCGCGGTACCGTATCTCACCCCGCGGTACCATATCGCTAAGGTACCGCGTAGGTACTTAAGGTACCGCCACTAGACTCCGCTCCGTTTTTTGTATTTTAGTGGGATGGGAATATCGGAGGTATTTGAACCCTTCAAAGGATATTCTAACAGCATTTGGAATATGCCATTTTCAAATTTTCATTTTCCATTTTTAATAAAACGTTTTCTAAAAAAGAAAGTTTATTAAAAAGTCTTTTGTCTTATTAACAAAAGTGAGTTTTAAGGATAATCATTTTGATGATCACTAAGTATGATTAAGAAAGGTTAGTGATATGATTATTACCTTGATGATAGTGTTAGTTAAATAATTCATTTTGTGTTTTACACTAAATGTGTTGTATGGTTTGTTGTGATCAAAACTAAGAAAGATTAGTTAACACTAATAATGTTTTTAGGCATTACTTGCATTAACAACTTCCTTCTTCTGAAGTAACAACAATGGTGACTCTTTCACCTCCTTTCTATCTTGTTCCATGATTTGTGCAGCCAATCTTCTATCAAACTCAACTTGAGCTGCATCCTTTGGAACAATCTCTTCTACCATAATACCCTTACCCTTATCTAATGGAGCAATTGTTGGTAAGGTAGATGGTGATACCTGTGAAGAAACCTTCTTGATGATGGATGATGATTGGGATACATCACCCTCATGTGCAGGTCTGTCAACGCCCAATTTTGTTCTATCAGCGCCCAAAATATTTCTGTCAGCGTCCAAATTCTCCTTGTCAACGCCCAAATTTCCTGCCTCAACGCCTTTTGCAATCTCTTCCAACATGGCTGTAAATGATAAATTTAAGTTTGTAGGAGAGACTAAGGACGTATCAAAACCTGTCTGTTTCTTCAAACTTGTAAGGGCCTCAGCAACATCCAAAGATTGACCATCATGGCTGCCCTTATCACTCAGATTTATTGGATCTTCCTCCCATTTGGAAGATTCCTCCACACCTCTTCTTGCACTTGCAGTCTCCAAAACAACAATCCTCTCCCTCAATTGCTTGAGTTCAAGGCCTTGTGAGCTGACAACTTGTACCAAGTCTGCATTTTGCTTTTGCAAGCTTATGCAGACTGCCGTCAATTCCATAAGAGTCATTGGTTCTAGTCTGCCCTCTTCTAAAATGGGGATTTGACCTCCCAAGTCAGATTCATTGGGCATGGATGAGGACTTAATGATGGTGGGACTGCCTTGGCCAGCTTCTAAGCCAAAACCAATAGTCCCAGCCTCATCCATATCACCAACCACACTTGTGGTGGTGGTTCTCTCTGCTACATGGCTAGGACCACCAGAGGAGAACACTCCAGTAGTCCTTTGGCATTTCATCAACCTATATTTAGGGGGTGTGGAAGATGGTGTGGAAGATTGGGTGGATGTGGGTTGGTTAAGGGGTGTTTGGGTTTGTGAAGGTTGTGTGTCAACGTTGGAAATAGGCACATCAACGCCAACATTTAATGTGTCAGCGTTGAAGGGTTCTTGGTCAATTTGCATATGTTCAGGTGAAGGTAATGGTTCAGGTATTGGGTCAATTTGTGGTTGGGGGTCTGGTTGGGGTTGAGCTGCTGTAATGACAGCAAGCATAGCTTGGGTTAAGGGTAGGTCACGATGGCGTGGTGAGTTCATCTTCATAAAAATAGCTTTCTTTTGCACAGGGATCTCATAAAAATCATTATGATCCCTTGTGCAGTATCCTTGAACATCAAAAACCATTTGCAAAAATCGGGGATAAGCTAAAGTCATTTTGTTCCCCTTATTTTTACACATGCCCTCAAAAATCATTTTTGAATAATTAAATTTTTGCCCAGTTGCAATACACACAATAGCACTTGCAATAGATCTATTGATCTCATTGTGTGCAGTGCATTTGGGACTCAAACATTGAAGGAGGACATGTATGAGGTACTTCCAGGCTGGGGGAAACTCCTGTTTATGATACTTGTTTAAGGTACCTTCATCAGGAAAAGGATATCCCAAAGCCCTTAGCCCTTGTTCTATTTCATTAATGGGAAGGGTGGCTATACCATCAACATCATCAAGATGCAAGGCTTGGCGTACCAAAGCCTCAGTAACCACCCAAGGTCTCCCATGAACAATAGAAGTCAATGTAGTCACTCTATTAACTGTTGAGGAACTAACAGTGTTCCAAAACTGGTTAATATGTGTGACTGGAATGAGTGGTGCATGAGAAAGAGCATACCTAAGAGGAGATGCGTTCAAATACGCCACCATTTGTGTGTATTGAGGAAACAGAGAATCATCAGCTTCAAGATACGCGATCATGTTATGTTGAGTTCTGAACCCCAATTCCAATTCTGATGGTTTAAACTTTGGTGCCATTGTTGAAAGCTGTTAAAATTGACTGATGAAGATGAAGTTGATAAGAGAAAATTGTGTTAGACAAGAAGTATAGATACCCTGTTTAAAAATAGGAGCCAAATTTATAGGAGAAGAAAATGCATGTGATTGGCCCAAAAAGAGGCAAGTATTTTCAAAATGTAATCATGAAAATATTGAAAAATTATAAGTTTATCTCATGCATTAAATGAAAAGTAACAACTCCCAAAATTACGGCCTAAAAATATGTCAAAAAGTAACAAATGGGTAGGACCCATTGAGTGTCAACGGTCAAAAATAACCTATCAACGCCCAACGGCTTTAATCTTGTCAACGTTTGCCTATAGCCATGTCAGCGTCTAATTTGGTCACAACAACGCTTGGAAAAATTCTTGTCAGCGTCCAAAAATAAAAATGTTTAAAAATGAAAAATGACCTTAACAAAGTAATTTATCCTAGAGAAGATAACCAAAAAGCTGATAATTATTATAGGGCGGCAAGCACTGTCCAGTTAGGCACACTTGCTTAAGCAAGATAGACATAACAGTCCTCTAGTATCCCTTGCTAACCAAAACTCTTAGCAACCAAGTTATCTTACAAAATTCCTTGTTACTCCCAGGTAAATCCCATAACAAAATTATTCCCAAGTCTCCCAACAGACCACAACCAATTCTAGGCCAAAAATGTCTTGGCAGCATGCATAGTATATCAACTTTGCATGCTACAGTGCCTCATGATTTAGTAAAACTAACTCATACTCACCTGTGGACACAATCTAGAATTGTGATAAGAGTATCATATGGATACCCAAACATCCTAAAGGTTCCTAAAACCTCCCCTTAAACTATGATACATAAGTTGCCAAAAATATGCATGAACATAAAAATTTATGTCAAGATAGGAATTAAAAATTCCAACCATCATCCATAAATAGAAACTTGTCCAAATGCTTATCCATTGATCCATAAGCAACTCTGTATCCAATGGTATACTGCTAACACCATCTGCACATTTAGATTGAAAACCACAAAACTAACATTGTTGCTGACAACGCCTCGATAACACATGACAGCGTTGAGGGAAGCTTTGTCAGCGTTAGACAATTATATTGCTGACAACGTTACAAAAACACTTATCAGCGTTCAAGCAACCTTTGTCAGTGTTAGAAAAATATAGTGGAAAATCTAAATCATCAATAAGACTAATAACAATGCATCATCCTGTACATACTTTTACAAAAAGACTCTAAAACACATATTATGTGAGATTGACCATTCCAATACTTGTTACCAAGTATTGAAACCTCCCAACATCAAAAGGTTTAGTTAGTAAATCTGACACATTTTCCTTAGTGTCAACCCTATATGGTTGTAGTTAAACCTTTTTCAAAACAATCTCTTATAAAATGGTGTCTAATTTCTATGTGTTTAGTTTTAGAATGATGTATAGGATTCTTAATGATGCATAAAGTGCTGTTATTGTCAACAAATATCTTGGTATGCATGAAATTATACCCATAGTCCAACATCTGGTTCTGAATCCACAAAACTTGTCCACAACAAGCAGCTACAGCCACATACTCAGCTTCAGTTGTAGAATTAGCCACCACTGTTTGTTTCTTGCATTGCCAAGATATCAACCTGCTCCCAAGAAACTGACATCCACCAGTTGTGGATTTCCTATCAAATTTATCACCTCCATAGTCACTATCGGAATATGCAATCAGCTACAATGGTGAATCTTTTGGGTACCATAAACCAAGACTAGGATAGCATCTTAGGTACCTAAAGATCCTCTTCACAGCATAAAGGTGACAATCTTTGGGAGTCACTTGATGGCGTGCACAAGCACACACAGCAAACATGATGTCAGGTCTGGAGGCTGTAAGATACATCAAGGATCCAATCATGGATCTATAGTGCCTGACATCAACATCTTTCCCATCTCCAATCTTTCCCCAAGGGTGTTCTCTATCCATAGGAGTAGTTGCCCTCTTTTCATGTGGAGAAAAGCCAAACTTCTTCAAGATCTCAGCCACATATTTATCCTGGGAGATGAAGATACCATCGTCTTTCTGCTGAACTTATAAACCAAGAAAGAAGTTCATCTCCCCCATAACACTCATCTTGAATTTGTCTATCATAAGCTTGGAGAAATCCTCACTCATCTTTGGATCAGTAGACCCAAAAATGATATCATCAACATAGACCTGGACAAGCAACACATCCTTGCCTTTCTTCTTTGTAAATAGTGTCTGATCTATGGTTCCCCTTTTGAATCCATTGTCCACCAAATAGGTGGACAAAGTACCATACCATGCTCTAGGGGCTTGATGAAGGCCATACATAGCCTTTTTGACTCTATACACCTTGTCTGGATTCTCTGGATCCTCAAAACCAGGAGGCTGCATCACATATACCTCCTCAACAATAGTTCCATAGAGGAAGGCACTCTTGACATCCATTTGATAGACAGTGAAGCCCATGCAGGATGCATAGGCTAAAAAGATCCTGATAGCTTCAATCCTTGCAACTGGTGCAAAGACTTCCTCATAGTCTATCCCCTCCTCTTGTGTATATCCCTGAGCCACCAATCTTGCCTTGTTTCTAACCACAATACCTCTTTCATCTCTCTTGTTCCTTAGAACCCATCTTGTCCCTATAGGTCTGACATATCTGGGACAAACAACCAGCTCCCAAACATCCTAAATTGCAAATTGGTGAAGCTCATCCTGCATTGCTTCCACCCAACTTGGTTCTTTGAGAGCATCAAATATTTTCTTGGGTTCCTGTTGTGACAGAAAACAGGCAAACAAACATGCTTGCACAAGAGGGGTATCAACCTTCTTGTGAATATTGGCAATAAACCCACCAAGACCTTGATGAGATCTTCTAGTCTAAACTGGAGTCATAATATCACAAATGATTTGAGAAGTGGGGTGATTCTTCATAGTGGAAGTGAGAACTCCTCCTTCAAAAAGTCTGGTGTCCTCAACCTCATTCTCCATGTTGCCAATATCTTCTTCATCAGACTCTCTTTCATCAACATGAGGATGAACCTCTTCATATAGATTAGAAGGTTCACCTTGTTCAAAAATGGAAGAGAAAAGACGTGCAGAAGTGTTGTCAACGCCTGAACCGTGTTTGTCAGCGCTTGGGCTAACAACACTTGAACTGTTGTTGTCAACGTCTGAACCATCAATGTCTGAATTGGTCTTGTCAGCGCTAGATTTGCCTTTGTCAGCGCCTGAAGGACCATGCATGTTTGTATCTGGTGGTACTTGGAGACCACCATTATCTTTACCAGCAGCAGCAGCAGCAACAAAAGCATCTGTCCAAATGGGAATTGTAACATATTCTTGTATAGGAGATGTCTTTTCTGCTTGTGATCCAACCTTTTCATGAACCTGTGTACCTGAAACATCAACAACTTGTTCTTCCACAACATTTGAAGTTACCTTCACAATGTCTGGATTAGTGACAGGCATATAATTTAAAGTTCTAGACAAAGGTTCCAAGTCAAACAACCAATTTGGACCACTTTCAGGATCACTAGGTTTATTCTCTAAAAACCTAACATGTACTCTTTCAAGTATACGTTTTTCCTCTCTAAGATAAACCCTATATCCCTTGCTCTGCACTGAATACCCCATGAAGTATCCCTCATCACCTTTTGCACTAAATTTCCCTAAGGCATCACTAGTATCTGAAACTACTACATGACAACCAAAAGGTCTAAGAAAACCAATATTAGGTTTTCTACCCCAAAGTAACTCATAAGGTGTTTTGTTCTGAATTTTGTTAACTAATGCTCTATTTTGAACATAACAAGCTGTATTAACAGCCTCAGCCCAAAAGGCTATAGGAAAATGAGCATCAGCCAACATTGTTCTGGCTGCTTCAATTAGGGTTCTATTTTTCCTCTCAGCAACCCCATTTTGCTGTGGGAGTTCTTGCAATACTAAATTGCCTAGTAATTTCTTTCCTGGCACAAAAATCATCTAGCTTCTTATTCCTAAATTCACCACCATTATCACTCCTAAGCATTTTAACTTCATTGCCAGACCTCTTCTCAATCTGAGTGATAAAATCAATTAGAATATCAGTTGAGTCACTCTTCATAGCTAGAAAGAATGTCCAAGTAAACCTAGAAAAGTCATATGTGATAACAAAGCAATATGATTTACCATTCAAACTTTCTATATTGGTTGGACCAAAGAGGTCCATGTGAAGCAAATGAAGAGGTCTAGAACTAGTATGCACCTGTTTGGACTTGAATGAGACCTTGTGCTGCTTGCCTTTAAGACATGCAACACAAGAGTGGTCATTGTGGAAGGCCTTCTCAGGAAAACCATAAACCAAGCCAAGTCTCACAAGCCTATTTATATTTTTAAAATTTATGTGCCCTAGTCTCCTGTGCCACAAATTACTCTCATCTACTGAGGCTTTAGCATAAAAACAAGACATATTGTTATTCATTCTAATCCCATTTAGATTCACAATATATATGTATTTATGCCTAGGTGTTCTATATTCAATATATTTCTCATCAGGGATCTTATAATCCTTGCTTAACACCAAACACTCAGTATCAGTAAACAGAACTTTATTTTTGTTATCACAAACTTGTGATACACTAAAAAGGTTGTAATCAAGTTCTTTTACCAAAAAGATGTTTTCAAAACGCAAATTCTTGGTGAGAAGGGTTCCTTTGCCTGTGATAGTACCATATCCGCCTCCAAAGTAAACCTTATCACCATCCTTAATGGGAGTGAAGTTGGTTAAATAGTCTTCCTTCCCTGTCATGTGCCTTGAGCATCCACTATCCCAATATCCATAATCATTGACCTGTCTTTGAATGCCCTGCACATAAAGAAAACAAACTAGTTTTCTTTGGGAACCCAAGTCTTAAAAGACTTGGATTCATCTGGTTGTTCAATAAGAACAGACTTAGTTCTCACAACAACCCCATTTTCATCCTTCTTAGGATGAAATACCCAGTTAACCCCAATAGGTTTTGTAATGACCTTTGAAATGTAATTAAATCTGTTGCAGGTCATTAAAATCCCATTATCATTAGGGTTTTGATCTTTCTTGGGTCTCCATGTTAAGCTTGAAGAAGCTTTAGACCCCTTACCCTGTGGTTGCAAATATTTAGGTCTGGTCACGTTTCCGTCAGCGTTGGAATTGGTCTTGTCAACGCTGAAATTACCCTTGTCAGCGTTGAACCTAGGGTTTGCTACAGAAACCCATTGCCTATTCGACCACGTGTTTGTCTTTTGAAATGGTCTTTGTCCATGAGTGTTAGACCCTCTAGTAAAGAATGGGGCAGGTCTAAACACTTGTGGACTTTGCTGCACACAAGGTTTGGGTCTGACAACGTTTGACTTTCTAACAACGTTGACTTTGTTCCTGTTAGCGCTGAAATTGTTCCTGTCAGCGCTGGCTTTGGGAGCGTTGACACACTTGTATGCCAAGTGTGAAAAGCTACCACAAATTTAACAAGCTTTTCTAGACACAACCTTAGGTCTAGAAGAGAAGAAGCCTGTTCCATTATTGCTAACTTGGCTCTTGGGTGACCTAGTATTCCTATACATCTCTGCATACTTAATGCTAGGTTTTCTATCAGTGTTTGAGCCTAGGTCAACAGCTTTACCAGTGATTGGGTTTGTAACCTTAATGGGAGTTGAATCATTGGGACTTTCACATAGCAAGCCACCCTTAACAAATAAAGTAGGGTTAGCTTTCTTCCATTCATTCAGGTCAGTCAACTTTTGTTGGTACTCTTCAACTGGAGTGACAACTCTTGGTGGAGGAATGAATTCCTCCTCTTGGAATTCTGGCAAACCAGTCCAAGATAGGTCCTTTTGTTGGACACCATAGAAGTCACCAGCTGGTGGTGGAACCAAAGAGTAATCATTCATCCCAATCCCAGTCATGTCCTTAGGATCCCTTTGTTTACCCACACAGTCTCCTAGGGTTTGAGTGGCTCTATCAAATCTTTGAATTTTAAGGCCAACATTATCCTTATCCTTAATGGCCTCATCTAGCTTAGCCTGTAACTCACCATTAACCCTTTCCATGATGTTTCTAATATCCATACTAGCATTTAACTCATGTTTTAAGATATTTATTTTATCTTTTAAGTCAAATTCCATTTTCTTGTATTCAGAAACTGTTTTCTCAGTTTGAGTGAGAGCTAGTTGGTAATTAGACAGTTTGCACTTTTCAGTACTCACATCACTTAATAATCTTAACACCTCTTTGTTAAGCTTCTCAGTGTTTAACCTACAACCTTTACTACAAAAAGCATCATTGTATACCTCATTATCAGATGAAGAGGAGGAGTGTGCCATGAGAGCATATTCAACATGCTCTTCTTCTTCAACCTCAGCAACCAAAGCTTTATCCTCTTCAACATTCTTAGCCAGATAGATCCAATCCCATCCCATATCATCAATTCCTTGAACTGCAACCATGGCTTTGGAATCCTGAGCTTTAACAACTTGACTTGAGGGTTTACCAGCATCAGATCTTCTAGGAGATCTACATTCCCTCATGAAGTGCCCCATACGATGACAGTTGTAGCATTCAACTTTGGATTTATCAAATCTAGCTGTGTCTTTTGCATTGAAGGTCATCTTCTTCTTAAACCTTCTGTTCCACCTGTTTGCTCTTATACTAGCAAGAGCCATGTTCCACTTAATGTCCATCTCTTCCAAGTGCTCATCACTTATCTGCTCAAGGTCCTCATATGTAATCACTGAACCATTGGGCAAAGAAGCAATATAAGCACATACAATATCCAAATCTAAACCAGCAGGTTTAACTCTTGAGGAGTCACTTTTGAATGTGTCAGTGTCTGAAAAGGAGACGTTGACAGGACTTGTTCCAGCGCTGACACATGATGATCCAGTAACTGGATGCATGTAAGAGTCCTTCTGATTGAATTGACCTTCACTGTGAGAGAAGAAGGCCATATTACTGTTGGTAGACTTGTTTCCATGTTCTAAAAGAGTTTCATCTTCCAACAGCCTCAGTTTGTTGTAAATGTCATCAAACGTGGAACTTTTGTAAGTATTATTGGCAAGAATGGATCTTGCCTCAATCTTCCACACCTCACCAAGACTTTTAAGAAAAGTAGCATTGATGTCAACATCACTAAGTTGTGTCCCCATGAAGGACAATTTGCTTCTGATGTCAAGCAATCTGCTTCTCACACTGCTCAGCTTCTCATTGGGTTGTACTTTAAAAACAGCATAATCATGCATGAGCTGTTTATTCTTTTCTTCCCTAGTATCTGCATTACCACCATATGCAACTTCAAGAGCTGCCCAAAGCTGCTTAGCAGAATCATAACCTCTATATTTATGCTGGTTCTCTTGTCCCAATGAGAGTTTCAGAATATTTAGGGTTTTCATGTCAACCCTTTTCTTTGCTATGTCATCAGCAGACACAGCTCTACCATCTTCAGGTTTTTCTTTCTTATCTTCTTCAGAACATCCAGCAACAACTGATCTTTGAGTAATAGCATCAGCAATCTTTTGGGCTTTATCGAATGTGTTTCTATATTCAATGATCTCCCAGAGTGTGTAGTCATAGATCCCTAGATATTGTTCAAAATTGAATTTCCACAATTCAAAGTTGGTTGCATCAAGCATGGGAATCTTGATGTTTGGTAAAGGTAAGGAGGAGGAGGTTATTGTTTCTGACATGATGTTGTTAGGGTTTTTGAGAAAATTAGGGTTTTGGTGATTTTTAGGGTTCTTGTGTTCTTTAAGATCAAAAGTTCCTCAACAAGCTCTGATACCACTTGTTGATCCCAAACTTAGATCGATTTAGCTTTATGTATACGAGATTAGATCAAGTAATACACTTAGAGAAACCTTTGTATATGCTTATGATAATCTAAGTGTTATGCGGAATTAACACTTAAACAAGAACACACAATGATATAAACAAACTTTCACTTTGATTAATGATATCAAACTTGCTTATAATGAAAGTAGTTTACGAATGAAAACTTGTATGAAACATTAACCTAAAGGTCTTCTTTTATAGACATAAGAAGCCTTGTACAATAATATACGTATCAGCTATTCTAGGTAAAGATAAATATAGAAAATACATTGTTGTTCCTATCTTTACTAGAAGTAATCTAGAATACAATAAATGCGTAGAGTATATCTTCCCATCAGTGCTTGTCTTCAATGTATCAACGCTTGACTTTATCTTGTCAACGCTTGAGCTGTCAGCGCTTGTTTTACTCTTGTCAACGCTTGTTTTACTCTTGTCAACGCTCAAGTGATCTGGCCTTAATTTATTCCCAACATAAGGAACCGCAGTCAGTCTGACACAGATTTTTGAAAACTTTGAAAAATCATATAAAATCAACCGTAAGTCCGTAGAAGTCGTGCCACCCGTCATTTCGAACGTAATTTAATTTCCTTTCTATAAAAAGTGCTTCCAAAACTTTATTCTAACTTTAAAATTTGGATGATTTCTAAGTTCCATACTTTGTCCAAAGTATTGAGCGTCGGTTTGTCGTAAAACTTATCTTTTACTCTTTTCTATTAAGTTAGACATCTCTTGTTGATATATCTTTGAAAATGTATATATTTATAAAGTGTAGAACTTAATTAAATTTTGAAATGGGTCGAAAACTATTTTCAAATAAAATCAAGCTATGTATACTTTGGTGTATCTAACACTTAAAATAAAGTCAAATGCTTTTGTGCTTTTTCTTTTGTCTTTGGACATTCTTAAGTAATAATTACTATTGGTAGTGTTACTTAGTTGTCTATTTATGTGTGCATTGAATATAGGATTAACATCTCTTGGTTTACAAATGTTACATAAACATTTTGTACACCTTGACATGTTCTTTAACACTTTTAGGCTTGAAAGCTTTGGGAGCTTGCCAAATCTATTGATGTGGGTCGTCTTACTCGATCATTGTGTTATTAGTTCAAGTAGATTAATGTCTCACTATAAAACATGAAACACCCTTTGAAAATCTTAACTATTTTCTCTTAAAGGAGTGTTAGTGGGAATCAAGAAAGATTTCGAAGTGATGAGACTGCTTTTATACATGGTCTCATCGTTCTTTTTGGACTTAAAATGCATTAAATATCATCAAAATACCCAAATATATGCTTGTGTTTGTTGCTTGTGTATTTTAGGTACGGATATTGAGAAAATGACAAAAGATCACAAGAATTACGCAAAAACGAACACGGGAAACGAAGCCGCACGATGAACCAAGCCCTAATGAAGAATTTTCCAAAGAAAACCCTTGAAGATTTGAAGAATATTGAAGATTGGTCCTCCAAGTTTGAAGAATTGACACTTTATACCCTTGTATCTTCATAATTACAAGTTTGGTCCCTAAAGTTTGTCAAAATTACAAAAAGGACCCTTAACTTTGAAGAATTGGCAATTTTAGTCCCTCATCAAATCTAAATTGTCAATAATAGTCCTTCAAGAAGTCAACACACAAGTCAAAGCCTTTGAGTATGAAAACATGTCAAAATCAGTCGTTGGAATATGAAGAAATTGCATGTTTAGTCCTTATTACAAGTTTATAAACAAATTGTGCCAAAATTGACAAGTGTTTGAAAGTTATTTACAAAGGAAGTCTTGTTTTGAGCTGATAATACAAAGTGAAGAAAAAGGTAAACATTGGGGGGCAATATTGGGAAACAATCAAACTCCACCACCCAACCAAATTCTGACACGTCACCATAACCCAACTTAAAAACCCGTTTACCCAATACCCATACCCCAAACCCGGTTGACCCATTGATTTTATAACACACGTTTAATAAACGTGTTCTCCCCTTAAACACATTTACCCTAAAACTAAAAAGATCAACACACAAACTCTCCCCAAAAACCCTAATCCCCAAATCGAACAATCATAGGGTAAATCCAAATTACCCATGATTATGTTTAATTTACCCCACACCCAGCTAAGCCCCTCACCCAGAATTTGTCCGCATCTCCATTTGGTCCCCCCCCACCAGCTCACGTTTATCTCCATGTGAAGAACAAGACAAAGTATGGCAGAAGATCAAGGGTCTAGGAAGATTGCTTATTTCCCACAACAAATCCAACGTCCAGCAACAATCCATCACAGCTAGCAACATCACGGGTACCCTCTTTTGACCAAATGCATATTCAACCAAAGCATATTCTTGAAGAATATGCGAGGGCTCATTGGGAAATTCATTAGATTAGGGTTTCTTTTTCTTTCGATTCTAGAACAATCTGAGGGGGCCTATAAATGAGGACCGACTTGTGGTACCCATTTCCCTTGTCTCGGATTTTTATGTAAAAACCCCTTTTATGAATGAAAGTTTGCAGTTTTTAAATTCATCCGAGTTCCATTTTAATTTTATGTTTTATGATTTAAGTTGATGTTTTTAAATTCGAGTTGTGAGTTTTCTTGTTTGAGTTAATCAGTAAGTGAGTAGAAGTGTTTTCAAAATTTTCTGGTTTTAAGTTATCATCAGTTTCATTTAAATTTAAGTATAGAAGTGCTTGAAAAGATTCTATAAGAAGAAAAAAAAACATATAAACAAGTAGGGTGTGTTTATTTATTTGTTGAGCTAACAATCCAAGAACTCAGTTCTTGGATTAATTTGTTATTCTTAGCAACTTTTCTTTTCATTCAGGGTGCTTCGGTTCAGCTGTTGAACCTCAACGAACCACCCCATCCTCATTTTCTTGTCGAAGGTACCCCTGCCTCGAACCTAGTTGTTGGTCGAGGTCAGGGGAGCTTAGCTGGCCCTTTGTTGGACGCAAACAAGGGCAGGTATCATCATTCACGTCCTTTCCTTTTTTTTATTTTACTAATTGTGTTGATTGCTCTTGAGAGTTAACTGCTTACTTTGCTGGTATTGAGTTTGGTTTTATATTGAGTAAATTTTCTGAGTTTGATTAAGAAGTATAATCAGTAAGATTTCTTAGGTCTAGTTATTTTAGTTTAAACTGCTTAAAATTGGTAATATAATATGTCAACTTAGGAATTCTTGATAGTTTGTTTGCATTTTCTTAGTTAAATTGGTCTTGGTTTTATTCCATTTTGGTAACTCAGTCTTGGTTTCGAGCGTACCATTTTACTTTGAGAAGTGTGCTGCTTGGGTGTCATCGGTTTAGTTAGTATATGCAAGATTTGAATCTAGGGTGCATGTTGCTAGCGATTATAGGTGGTTATTGAGCTAAGTTAGTGTGCTTATCTAGGGTGCATGCATAGTATTAGCTTTGGATTTGTCTGCACATGTTGCTCGCTTGATCGTATATGTTTGCCTTCTGATTTGTTTGAAATCATGTATTCCATGTATGCTATCAAATTGATTTGTGTTGGTGCATGTTAGAAGTGGTTTGTGCATTTCGATTAATCTGATATTTAGAGTGTAACTGGTCCATCTAGGTTATACAAATTTCGAATAGAGGATGCGTAGTATCGCTTGAATTTGCCTGCATAAGCTGCCAGACTTGACCCCGTAGTTGATTGCTAATCGGTTGGTATTTGAAATAGGAGTGTTTGCAATCTGCCTGCTTGTTCATTACTTGCTTGTGTTCAGTCATTTTTTTTGTGTCATATTGTTTCTCGTGCTTTCTGCTTGATCAAAACACCCCCCACACGCCAACTGCAGGTGAGGGGTTTGTGACTGTCCAACAAGAACACAAAACAGAAAATAAAAAGGGGGCATTTGCCCACTGAAAACAAGAAAGTAAAAAAGAAAGAGAAAAGTTCCAGGTCTGAGACCTATTTGGTTCGTTTAGGGGTAATTTAGGCTTAAATTTGACTAGTGTTTGTGTTTTTGGGTAGTAGTTGTGTCTGAAATCAAGAGGGGTAAAAAGAAAATTAAAAAAAAAATATTTCAAAAATTTTGGCGTGGCCAGGACTTGAACCTACGCCACCACTGCCAAAGCACACACACACTACCATCCTGCCCTTGGGTCTTTTACTGACCAAGGGAGGAATCAAAGAATACTTAGGGTGATTTCTAATTGGGCTTATTTAAAAAAGCCGTGGCCTTTTAAGCCATTTGTGGCTTATTCTTTAAGCGTTTTTGCCCCAATTTAGTTTTCCTAGGAAAGTTATTCAGATTAGGATTTTTATAAACTAAGTTTGTATTTTTCCTTTTATTTATTTATTTTTTATGCATTTTTCTTTACCCGGTTTTTAATAAATAGTTTAAAAATAGTTAAAAGTATTTTTAATTTTAGGAAAAATAATTTTTAAGTTTTAATTTATTAACTTGAGGTTTACATCTAGTTAGATTTTCAAAAACTTTAATTTTTAATTTTATTTGATTTTAGGTTTTTTATTAAAGTTTAAAAATTAATATAAAATTAATTAAGAGGTTTTAGGAACTTTAAATTTCATTTTTCTCTTAGTTATATTATTTTAGGTTTTTAGAAATTTTTTAGAATTTATTTTATAAACTTTTTATTTTTTGCATTATTTTAATATTATTTTATTCATAAAAATAGAAAGTTTTATTTTTCTACTTTTTACATTTTTCCTAGGTTAAGGACATTAAATTAGGAACTTTTTCACTTTCCAAATATTTTTTAGACTTTTCAATTAATTTCTAGAATTAATTTAATATTTAATAGATTTTAATAGTTTTTTAGGGTTTAAAAATAGTTTAATTTGGATTTAAAATTTTTAAAAATAGTTTTTAGCTTAATTAGGATATTTTTGAGGTTTACAAACTATAAAATCTTGTTTAGGGCTTTTTAATAATTAAAAGTGATTTTTAGGGCTTTAATTAGCATTAAAAAGTCATTATTGAATTAATTAAAAGGTTTTAACAAGTTTGGATTTTTTGTAAACTCTTAGAATATTATTGGGGATTTTTAGGAATTTTTAGAAATTTTTAGGTTAAAATTTTATTTTTGTCACTATTTACGGTTTTACGTTTTCGCCTTTTTCGACATAGTTTAATTCGTTTTCGTAACCGTCTTCCTTTCCTAATCTCATTTCTTTTTCAATCTAATAATCACAAACATTAATCAACTCTTAACACAACGCACTAGCCTCCTTGGGAAACGAACTTGGACTTCACTTGGGTCATTAGTGCTCGGTTTTCCTAAACCGACACTTAATACTACCATTATTTGTCATCCTTTTCCTAAAGGGTACAAAAACACTACATCATTTTGGCGCCGCTGCCGGGGAGGCGTGTTGTGTTTTGGTTGAACCATTGTTGTTTTTATATATAGCCATAAAAGTAATTGTATTAGTAGCACTCTACTAATACGTATTATCGTTTTTCATTTTTTGTGAATATTATTAATATATTGTATACGTAGAACAATAAATTTACAAGTACTCCAAATACGTGAGAAATCATAACCTTGACTTGGGAGGTCATTACCCAATCATTGTATTCGAATCTCAAACCAAAGAAAAAGGCAAAAATAGATAAATACTTTCGTGAGGCTCGATTTTGAGAAATACAAACTATAAGGTGGGTATAAGGCGGTTGTATTTCACGACCTAAAGGAAAAAGGCTCTTAAGTGCTTCGCGCCGCCTCGTTTCCTCCGCTTGCTTGTGCGTATTTTGATTTTGAAAGCTAATCGAGGGTTTTGCCGCCCAAAGTATTACTAAGTATCATATATATTTTCTTGGTTTCATTTGATTAAACCCTCTTGAACGATTTGGTGTTCCACCATCGTTCTAAAGTCATCGAAGACGTTCACTTCACGTGTTCGTTTTCATTCCTTGAGGCTTCTTTAATCGAGAAATTTGATTAAGTAGGAGATTTGTAGATTTGTGTCTACCTAATACATTCCAAAAATCCAAAAAAAGTTAAAAACAATCAAAAACCACAAAAAAAAATTGAAAAAGTAAAAACACCAAAAAGAATCTTCTTTGCTCGCCTTCTTGTTGTACGTGACGTTCATGCAAACTCGCTCTAAAGCAAGACGTGCTCGTAAACGAAGAAACAAATCACTCACTCCTACTAGTGAGGAGTCTCCTATTGACGAACCCATTGTAGTGAAAGAAGCACCCATGGCTAATCGAACTATGATGGAGTTGCTTCAAGCACCCACCGAGGGTTATGGAGAAGCGATTGTGATTCCCGCTATCCTTGCGGAGAATTTTGAGGTTAAGACGGGTTTGTTGTCCATGATTCAAAACAACAAGTTTCGAGGGGACGAAAAGGACAACCCTCATAACCACATTCACCAATTTAATCGTCTCACCGCCACATGCAAGTTTAAGGATGTTTCAAACGACTCGATTAAGATGATGCTTTTTCCGTATTCCTTAGCGGGGCCCGCAAAAATTTGGTTAGAGAAAGAGCCACCCAATTCTATATTGACGTGGAAGGATCTCGTTTCAAAATTCGTGAACCAATTTTTTCCGCCCTCTAAGACTACGCACTTGAAAAACGAGATTTCAAAGTTTTCACAAGAGTATAATGAGAGTTTTTCAACGGCTTGGAATAGGTTTAAGGAAATGTTGCACGAATGTCCTCACCATGGTTTTTCCGACTTGCATCAAATAGACACGTTTTACAATGGCTTGAACGATCATGAGCGTGATTATCTTAATGCCGCCGCGGGTGGTAATTTTTTGTGTAAGACGGTCGAGGAAGCATTGTTAATTATTGAGAATAGGTCTAAGGTGTATAGTCCTCGTAGCACATCGAGTGTTCGTAAGGCTTCGTCTTCATCTTCGCCTTCATTGTCACACACCGTTGATGCTTGCCAAGTCGAGGCTAATTTGGAGAACAAAATTTTTGATATAGTGAAAGGATTGTTAGTTGAGTTTAAAGTTGGTGAACAACCCGCTCCCGCTACGGTTAAAGCGGTTGAGGTTTCGTGTATGTATTGTGGTGGAGCTCACGATTATTCCGAGTGTATTACCAACGGTGGTAACACTTCGAGTGCCTTCGCGGCCGCGGGAACTTATAACCAAAACGGTCAAGTTCCTCGCACTAATCAATTGACTCCACCGGGTTTTTCACCAAATCAAAATGCTAACAATTATCAAAACAATCAAGTTGGTTACCAAAGCAATCAAAGGAACAATTATAAGGGTAATAACAACTATGGGAATCAAGGGAGTAGTAGTAGCCAATTGCAAAATCAAAATCAAAACCGTTATTTTCAAAACACGAGTCAAGGTCTTCAAAATGCTCACACTAAAGAACTTCCAATGGACTTTTTGAATTACGCTACTTCAAATGATAAGATTTTGGAAAACATTCAAGAGCAATTGGCTAGTAAAGCTAGGGACACGGCTAAGAACACCAAGGAGTTAGCTAATTTTGTTAAGGAAAATCTAGCCATGAGAAATGAATTGAAAAATGATTTTGCTAACCAAATTCGAGGACAAAACAACAAGACAGAGCAAAGTCATGCTAGGCTTGAACAAAGAATTGACCAAAAAGCCGCTTGTCAAGATTTGAAGTTTAGTGGATTTGATGCTAAGCTTAATGCAATTTTAGAAGCCGTAATGGGGAACAAAGCCTCTACTTCGAGTAGTTTGCCTAGTAACACGGTTTCAAACCCGAAGGGAGAGATGAAAGTGATTACCACACGTAGTGGTAAGACACTTAAAGAACCGACTCCTCAACCAATTACTCCAACGGTGGAGGAAGTTGAGGAAGAACCCGAGGTGGTGGTCGAAAAGGAGCATATTTCAAGCCCACAAAGTACCGCTCATGCCACACCTACGGTTGACCCATCACCCATATTGGAACCCGAGATTCCAAAGGCTATGCCTATGCCCCAACCCACACCACCCTTGCCTTACCCATCAAGACTTAGGAAGGAGAAACGACAAGAGCGCGACAACTACCAATTTGAGCTTTTTATGAAAATGTTTCGTGATTTGCACTTTAATGTGAGTTTCGCCGATGCTTTGGTCATGATGCCTCGATTTGCCGCTAACTTTAAAAGTATGTTGAACAACAAGGAGAAATTGCACCAAATGTCTAGTTGTTCGTCGGTTTATCTTAATCGCATACCTCAAAAAGTCGGTGATCCCGGTAAATTTTTGATCCCTTGTGCCATTCAAGATATGGAAGAATGCTTCGCCTTGGCCGATCTTGGTGCTAGCATTAACTTGATGCCACTTGCAATCTTCAAGTCGCTCAATCTTCCTAATCTTACTCCTTCACGAATGTCTATTGAGTTGGCCGACCATTCCACGATTCTTGCATGTGGTTTGGCGGAAGACGTTTTTGTGAAAGTGGGGAAGTTCTACTATCCCGTAGACTTTATCGTTGTTGATATCCCCACGGATCCTCAAGTTCCTCTTATTTTAGGTCGTTCGTTTTTAGATACGTCTATGGCTTTAATTGATGTGCATGCTAGAAAGATCACCTTACGTTTCAACGACGAGGAACTTGTTATAAACGCAACTCAAAATTCTCAACTTTCTCATGTTTATTCCGTTGCTACCATTAACCTCGTTGATATGATCGACGTGGTTTGCGAGGAATTTTCACAAGAAGTTTTAGGCTTTGGTGATGAAGAAACTAGTGGCAACCCCACTATGTTAGATCCAATTCTTGATAATTCGACACCAACCTTCACTCCTTTCGAAGGTGGTGGTTTTACGTTGGAAGAATTCGATGTTCCACGTACTTGTAACGAAGACCTCGACAACTATGAGGACTTCTCGATTATCAAGGATTTTCTCAACGATTTCCCATTTCCTCCACCCGAGGAGGTTATGAGTATCGAGCCCAAATCTTCACTTGAGGAACCACCCATCCTCGAGTTGAAAGATTTACCTCCTCACCTCGAATATGTTTATTTGGAGGAGGCCGACAAGTTGCCGGTTATTATTGCGAAGGATCTTTCGAATGATGAAAAAACCGCACTTGTCGATGTTCTTAAGGACCACAAAGGGGCGATTGCGTGGAAGTTATCCGACATTAAGGGAATCGATCCCAAATTTTGTACACACAAAATATTAATGGAGGAAGATTTCAAGCCAACAATCCAAAGTCAAAGGAGGGTGAACCCCAAAATTCACGACGTCATCAAAAAGGAGGTCCTTAAACTCCTTGACGCGGGAATGATTTACCCTATTTCCGATAGCCCTTGGGTGAGTCCTATTCATTATGTCCCTAAAAAGGGAGGGATGACCGTTGTGCCAAACGATGCCAACGAGTTGATTCCCACTAGACTCGTGACCGGATGGAGAGTGTTCATTGACTATCGAAAGTTGAATGAAGCCACTCGAAAGGACCATTTTCCCTTGCCCTTCATGGACCAAATGTTGGAGCGTCTTGCGGGAAACGATTTCTATTGATTTTTAGATGGTTTTTCCGGTTACTTCCAAATTCCCATCGATCCTCGTGATCAAGAAAAAACTACGTTTACGTGTCCATATGGAATGTTTGCCTATCGTAGAATGCCATTCGGACTTTGCAATGCACCGGGAACTTTTCAACGATGCATGATGGCTATTTTTCATGATATGATCGAGAAGACGATGGAAGTCTTCATGGATGACTTTTCCGTGTTTGGTGATTCTTTCACTTCGTGTTTGTCGAACCTAGAGAGAATGTTGAAACGTTGTGAGGAAACCAACCTTGTGCTCAATTGGGAAAAGTGTCATTTTATGGTTAAGAGTGGAATCGTCTTAGGGCACAAGGTCTCGAAAGCGGGGATTGAGGTAGATCAAGCTAAGGTAGACGTCATCGCCAAATTACCTCATCCCAAAACCGTCAAGGGTGTTAGGAGTTTCCTAGGCCACGCGGGCTTTTATCGACGATTCATCAAGGATTTCTCGAATATTTCTCGACCCATTACACATCTTCTTGAAAAAGAAGCACATTTTGTCTTTGACGAAGATTGTGTACGAGCCTTTGAGATCCTTAAGAGGAAACTTACCGAAGCTCCCATTCTTGTTGCTCCAAATTGGAACCTCCCCTTTGAACTTATGTGTGATGCAAGTGATTACGCTATTGGGGCCGTTTTGGGGCAACGTCATGATAAGCACTTCTTGCCTATTCACTATGCTAGCAAGATGATGACCGAGGCTCAACTTAAATACACTACAACGGAAAAGGAGTTCCTTGCCGTGGTGTATGCATTTGAGAAATTCCGACCTTATCTCGTCTTGACGAAATGCATAGTGTATACGGACCATTCGGCTATCAAGTATCTCATGGCAAAACAAGATGCAAAGCCGAGATTACTTCGTTGGATTCTCCTCCTTTAAGAATTTGATCACAAAATCGTTGACAAAAAAGGAGCCGAGAATCTAGCGGCCGATCATCTCTCTCGTTTGGAAGATCCTCACCAAAGTGTTTACGAGCCTAAGGAAATCACCGAAACATTTCCGCTCGAGACACTTGGTGTAGTGAATTCTAAGCTTGATTCTTCCACCCCATGGTTTGCGGATTTTGCAAATTACCATGCGGGTAACTTCATCATTAAGGGTATGACGACTCAAGAAAAACGAAAATTCTTTTGTGACGTCAAGTTCTACTTTTGGAACGACCCTTACTTGTTTCGAACTTGTGCGGATCAAATCATCCGACGTTGTGTATTTGGCACCGAAGCTTCTAACATCCTTAGAGCTTGCCATGAGGGACCCACGGGTGGTCACCACGGTGCTAATCTCACGGCTAAAAAGGTGTTTGATGTCGGCTTCTTTTGGCCTACTATTTACCGAGATGCACAAGATCTTGTGAAGTCTTGTGATTCATGCAACGACAAGGAAAAGCCTCACAAAAAGATGAAATACAACAAAATATCATTCAAGTATGTGAGATCTTTGACGTTTGGGGCATAGACTTTATGGGGCCGTTCCCATCATCTCGTGGTAATAAGTACATTCTCGTTGCGGTTGACTACCTATCTAAGTGGGTGGAGGCGAAGGCCTTGCCCACTAATGATGCTCGTGTGGTAGTTAAGCTCTTGAAAAGCTTGTTTGCTCGGTTTGGAACCCCTCGTGCGATCATAAGCGATCGTGGAACCCATTTTTGTAATGACCAATTCGAAAGAGTCTTAAGGAAATATGGGGTTACACATCGTCTTTCTACGGCTTATCACCCACAAACGAGTGGGCAAGTCGAGGTTTCAAACCGAGCGTTGAAGAGGATCTTGGAAAGATCCGTGGGGGAAAATCGACAATCTTGGTCGGATAAGTTAGACGATGCTTTATGGGCCTTTAGGACCGCTCATAAGACGCCCATTGGGTGCACTCCCTATAAGGTTGTGTATGGAAAGAATTGTCATTTGCCTATCGAGTTAGAACACAAGGCTTATTGGGCCCCAAAGCATTGTAATGATGATATGGAGACCGCGGGAAAACACCGGAAAATGCAATTAAATGAATTAGATGAATTAAGAGATATTGCTTATGAAAATTCATTGATTTACAAAGAGAAAACTAAAAAGTTGCATGATTCAAAAATTAAAAACCGGGTTTTTAACATTGGGGATCAAGTTTTGCTTTTTAATTCTAGATTGAAAATCTTTTCCGGTAAATTGAAATCCCGTTGGTCCGGTCCATTCACCGTGACTCAAGTGTTTCCGTATGGGACCATCGAGCTAGCTCAAGATGATGGTCCTAACTTCAAGGTGAATGGACATAGGTTGAAGCACTACTTTGGTGGGGAAGTTCCATCCTTGAACTACCTCGACCAAGTCACCTTCCCCAATGATAATTAGTATTGAGGGGATCGAGTCGAGCTCATGACTCGGTAATCAAAAACGAGGTGCCTCGTGGGGGAGTCCCATGCTTATCCTATGTACATATTATCGCTTTCTAATGTAGCTTATGTGTGGGGATTCGTGCCCTTCCAACCTTTGTTCCGTGGTTGTTTGTGATATGTGAACTTTAGATCATGATCTTCACGATTGGAGCCTCTCGTGTTCGTTTTATGGGAGCACTCGATCGTTTGCTTTGGAGACATTTCTCAATATCCATGATATATCCTTTGATGTTCTAACCTTAGGTTTTTAGCACACTTCATAAACGGCTATTAATTTATTGGTTACACCCTTTCCATGCTAGATTAGGCATTCGACTACGTCTCTAGTATGGGGGTGTTTGCACCCCTAGACTCGAAACATTGAGGACAATGTTTAACTTTAGTATGGGGGGGGGGGGGGTGAATAGATACTTGCCTTGCTAAACCTTCACGCTTTCCAAAGTCTATCTTTTTGTTTATCGTTTTGTTGCAAAATAAGGCTAAAAATGGCCAAATTTTAAAATCTTTCTCATGTTTTATAAGTGTTTGAAGACACGAATGTAGGTCTTCCGATGGCGAGAATAAGAGTAATTTTTGACTCGACCGTGCGTGTTGAGCACTTAGCTTTGATTCCTTAACTACACATTAGGCTAAGTCTCTTAAATGAGGACGAGAAATGATAGAGTTAATTATAAGTTACTATGCTAAACGTAGAGTACTCGTATTCTTTCAAAAACTCATGTGTTCTCGTTGTTTGCTTATTCTCCCTTCGCATGTAAATATATTTTTTGCTTAATAAATATTGACTTAGCGGTTTAGTTAGGATTGTTGGGTTTCTAGTCTTTTCTAGTAACTTCCGTGTAATTAAATTGGGAAGACATTAAGGTATCGCCAGCGTCACGGTTTTGAAGTATTGGCACCCGAATAATCGAAAGCTTCACCCAATAATAAGATTTCAAGTGCTCACCTAAATCTAGCAAACAATTTGAAAGCCCCACAAGGCCTAAAATCTATGCAAAAATTGAAAGTGAATCAAGCCTTAATCTTCGAAGCTTTAAAGATCCAAAATTCGATTTTGCGTGAGGATATACGTCTTTGGCTAATAAAACCACCGATGAGGCGGATAATAAAAGGCAAGGCAAGACCGAAGTCATAATAAAAGCTTCATGGCGAAGTTGAATAAAAGATGGAGGTAAACCAAAGATAATAAGGCCCTTCCGTTAGGGGGCGTATAAAAGTCTTGGTAATAAGTCTCATGTTCAAAACCGTTATAAAACCGTGTTTATCGATTCTTCTTATCAACTTAATTTTTTAACATCGTCGTCTATTAAGAGGGGTTATTGATTTGATGATCTTAGTTACACCGTTAGGACTCTATTTTTAGACCTAAATCTCTATTATCGCATAAGTCAAAAAATGTATCCTCGTGAAACATTCAAGACATAATAAAATATAAGAGAAAACTTAGGAATAATGGGAGAATAAGTACGTGATTAGGGCATATGAGTAGTGTTAGCATTACTAACTTATAATGACAATGATCTCGTTACACGCTTAGCATGGAATTAAGGTGAAAATCGAGGACGATGAAATTATTTCTAACGAAGCATTCTCGTTTTCTTATTCTATGAACCTAAACGTCCCATTTTGTGATGAAAATCATACATTATGTCTATAACACAAGTAGTAGTAATAGTAGTAGTGTAGCTAGTTTATCATTCCAATAAAGTAAATAAAAATGAATTTTGGAGATGCTATGATACTTTATTCTAGCATTGCGTGAGGGCACGGTAATGGTTTAGTATGGGGGAGTGATGAGACTGCTTTTATACATGGTCTCATCATTCTTTTTGGACTTAAAATGCATTAAATATCATCAAAATACCCAAATATATGCTTGTGTTTGTTGCTTGTGTATTTTAGGTACGGATATTGAGAAAATAACAAAAGATCACAAGAATCACGCAAAAACGAACACGGGAAACAAAGCCGCACGATGAACCAAGCCCTAATGAAGAATTTTCCAAAGAAAACCCTTGAAGATTTGAAGAATATTGAAGATTGGTCCTCCAAGTTTGAAGAATTGACACTTTATACCCTTGTATCTTCATAATTACAAGTTTGGTCCCTAAAGTTTGTCAAAATTACAAAAAGGACCCTTAACTTTGAAGAATTGGCAATTTTAGTCCCTCATCAAATCTAAATTGTCAATAATAGTCCTTCAAGAAGTCAACACACAAGTCAAAGCCTTGGAGTATGAAAACATGTCAAAATTAGTCTTTGGAATATGAAGAAATTGCATGTTTAGTCCTTATTACAAGTTTATAAACAAATTGTGCCAAAATTGACAAGTGTTTGAAAGTTATTTACAAAGGAAGTCTTGTTTTGAGCTGATAATACAAAGTGAAGAAAAAGGTAAACATTGGGGGGCAATCTTGGGAAACAATCAAACTCCACCACCCAACCAAAATCTGACACGTCACCATAACCCAACTTAAAAACCCGTTTACCCAATACCCATACCCCAAACCCGGTTGACCCATTGATTTTATAACACACGTTTAATAAACGTGTTCTCCCCTTAAACACATTTACCCTAAAACTAAAAAGATCAACACACAAACTCTCCCCAAAAACCCTAATCCCCAAATCGAACAATCATAGGGTAAATCCAAATTACCCATGATTATGTTTAATTTACCCCACACCCAGCTAAGCCCCTCACCCAGAATTTGTCCGCATCTCCATTTGGTCCCCCCCCACCAGCTCACGTTTATCTCCATGTGAAGAACAAGACAAAGTATGGCAGAAGATCAAGGGTCTAGGAAGATTGCTTATTTCCCACAACAAATCCAACGTCCAGCAACAATCCATCACAGCTAGCAACATCACGGGTACCCTCTTTTGACCAAATGCATATTCAACCAAAGCATATTCTTGAAGAATATGCGAGGGATCATTGGGAAATTCATTAGATTAGGGTTTCTTTTTCTTTCGATTCTAGAACAATCTGAGGGGGCCTATAAATGAGGACCGACTTGTGGTACCCATTTCCCTTGTCTCGGATTTTTATGTAAAAACCCCTTTTATGAATGAAAGTTTGCAGTTTTTAAATTCATCCGAGTTCCATTTTAATTTTATGTATTATGATTTAAGTTGATGTTTTTAAATTCGAGTTGTGAGTTTTCTTGTTTGAGTTAATCAGTAAGTGAGTAGAAGTGTTTACAAAATTTTCTGGTTTTAAGTTATCATCAGTTTCATTTAAATTTAAGTATAGAAGTGCTTGAAAAGATTCTATAAGAAGAAAAAAAAACATATAAACAAGCAGGGTGTGTTTATTTATTTGTTGAGCTAACAATCCAAGAACTCAGTTCTTGGATTAATTTGTTATTCTTAGCAACTTTTCTTTTCATTCAGGGTGCTTCGGTTCAGCTGTTGAACCTCAACGAACCACCCCATCCTCATTTTCTTGTCGAAGGTACCCCTGCCTCGAACCTAGTTGTTGGTCGAGGTCAGGGGAGCTTAGCTGGCCCTTGGTTGGACGCAAACAAGGGCAGGTATCATCATTCACGTCCTTTCCTTTTTTTTATTTTACTAATTGTGTTGATTGCTCTTGAGAGTTAACTGCTTACTTTGCTGGTATTGAGTTTGATTTTATATTGAGTAAATTTTCTGAGTTTGATTAAGAAGTATAATCAGTAAGATTTCTTAGGTCTAGTTATTTTAGTTTAAACTGCTTAAAATTGGTAATATAATATGTCAACTTAGGAATTCTTGATAGTTTGTTTGCATTTTCTTAGTTAAATTGGTCTTGGTTTTATTCCATTTTGGTAACTCAGTCTTGGTTTCGAGCGTACCATTTTAATTTGAGAAGTCTGCTGCTTGGGTGTCATCGGTTTAGTTAGTATATGCAAGATTTGAATCTAGGGTGCATGTTGCTAGCGATTATAGGTGGTTATTGAGCTAAGTTAGTGTGCTTATCTAGGGTGCATGCATAGTATTAGCTTTGGATTTGTCTGCACATGTTGCTCGCTTGATCGTATATGTTTGCCTTCTGATTTGTTTGAAATCATGTATTCCATGTATGCTATAAAATTGATTTGTGTTGGTGCATGTTAGAAGTGGTTTGTGCATTTCGATTAATCTGATATTTGGAGTGTAACTGGTCCATCTAGGTTATACAAATTTCGAATAGAGGATGCGTAGTATCGCTTGAATTTGCCTGCATAAGCTGCCAGACTTGACCCCGTAGTTGATTGCTAATCGGTTGGTATTTGAAATAGGAGTGTTTGCAATCTGCCTGCTTGTTCATTACTTGCTTGTGTTCAGTCATTTTTTTTGTGTCATATTGTTTCTCGTGCTTTCTGCTTGATCAAAACACCCCCCACACGCCAACTGCAGGTGAGGGGTTTGTGACTGTCCAACAAGAACACAAAACAGAACATAAAAAGGGGGCATTTGCCCACTGAAAACAAGAAAGTAAAAAAGAAAGAGAAAAGTTCCAGGTCTGAGACCTATTTGGTTCGTTTAGGGGTAATTTAGGCTTAAATTTGACTAGTGTTTGTGTTTTTGGGTAGTAGTTGTGTCTGAAATCAAGAGGGGTAAAAAGAAAATTAAAAAAAAATATTTCAAAAATTTTGGCGTGGCCAGGACTTGAACCTGCGCCACCACTGCCAAAGCACACACACACTACCATCCTGCCCTTGGGTCTTTTACTGACCAAGGGAGGAATCAAAGAATACTTAAGGTGATTTCTAATTGGGCTTATTTAAAAAAGCCGTGGCCTTTTAAGCCATTTGTGGCTTATTTTTTAAGCGTTTTTGCCCCAATTTAGTTTTCCTAGGAAAGTTATTCAGTTTGGGATTTTTATAAACTAAGTTTGTATTTTTCCTTTTATTTATTTATTTTTTATGCATTTTTCTTTACCCGGTTTTTAATAAATAGTTTAAAAATAGTTAAAAGTAATTTTAATTTTAGGAAAAATAATTTTTAAGTTTTAATTTATTAACTTGAGGTTTACATCTAGTTAGATTTTCAAAAACTTTAATTTTTAATTTTATTTGATTTTAGGTTTTTTATTAAACTTTAAAAATTAATATAAAATTAATTAAGAGGTTTTAGGAACTTTAAATTTCATTTTTCTCTTAGTTATATTATTTTAGGTTTTTAGAAATTTTTTAGAATTTATTTTATAAACTTTTTATTTTTTTGCATTATTTTAATATTATTTTATTCATAAAAATAGAAAGTTTTATTTTTCTACTTTTTACATTTTTCCTAGGTTAAGGACATTAAATTAGGAACTTTTTCACTTTCCAAATATTTTTTAGACTTTTCAATTAATTTCTAGAATTAATTTAATATTTAATAGATTTTAATAGTTTTTTAGGGTTTAAAAATAGTTTAATTTGGATTTAAAATTTTTAAAAATAGTTTTTAGCTTAATTAGGATATTTTTGAGGTTTACAAACTATAAAATCTTGTTTAGGGCTTTTTAATAATTAAAAGTGATTTTTAGGGCTTTAATTAGCATTAAAAAGTCATTATTGAATTAATTAAAAGGTTTTAACAAGTTTGGATTTTTTGTAAACTCTTAGAATATTATTGGGGATTTTTAGGAATTTTTAGAAATTTTTAGGTTAAAATTTTATTTTTGTCACTATTTACGGTTTTACGTTTTCGCCTTTTTCGACATAGTTTAATTCGTTTTCGTAACCGTCTTCCTTTCCTAATCTCATTTCTTTTTCAATCATATAATCACAAACATTAATCAACTCTTAACACAACGCACTAGCCTCCTTGGGAAACGAACTTGGACTTCACTTGGGTCATTAGTGCTCGGTTTTCCTAAACCGACACTTAATACTACCATTATTTGTCATCCTTTTCCTAAAGGGTACAAAAACACTACATCACGAATATATATCAATTCATTATTCAAACTATGATTGATATCATTATCGAATCTAATTGACATGTTTTTAGTGTAGACATGAATGTGGACTATTAATACTCTACATCAGATCATAACTCACACTTGTGTTGATGATGGTATATTGAATCTACTTGTTCAAATTATTAGACATGTTTTGTTTAATAATTGCTTATAATGCACAATGGAGTCGGTTTGACAACTTGGATGTTTCATCTGAAATACTAAAGTAATTTACATTGCAATGCAATTTGTAAATGTGTCATCTCCAAAAGACAAATCAAGAGTGTTCCTTTATTTTGTGTAAACGTTGTTTATACACGTCAAAGTGTTTGACCTCAAGTTCTACTAAGGTAAATAACCTTAACTAGACTTGTTTGACAAGATATGCAATGGTGCATTCTTTACCCTCATTAGGTTGTGCAATGTGTCGTCATACTGTAACACCCCACTTGGATAAGTGGACCGTTACGTGTATTTATGGCGTGTCATCAAAGCATAAGGTAAATGTCCTAAAACATTAACTGACTATAAAGAAATACCGGAATCAAACATTGGTAATCCAAACCTAAGCTCAAAACATGAAAAATAAAATACTGAAGGAAAGGACTAAACTGTTAGCCTCAAAAATATTGAGTCAAACAAGAATGCTCGGTCATATGTTTATTATGTATCGTATTTTAGAACGTTGTAATAGGTAGTATATTAGTCGTGTTATACGGGCTTAACTTTAGGCTAAAGTTCATTAATAAGTAACTGAAGCCCAAAAGGAAAGCCCGGCCCAAACCATATAGTCCATAAAGAAGCCCGCATGTGGGTGGACTATATATACTACCCTCCTAGCATGTTAGGAGGGTTGGTTGTTCATTTTTCTCATTTCTAATCTAATATTCACTAAGTTAATCCTCTCCTTCTCTCTACTTTCTCTCACTACTTTCTCTCTCTAGAATTAATCTTCTTCATCTATTTTTTCTTTTTTTCTTCCTTGCTTAATCATCACAAATATTTGGGACAACAGTTGGTATCAATCGCCATGGGGTAGTTTTGTGATTCGTTGTTGGTTTTACTTGGTTCGTGTGATTTTCTCTTATAATCATCTTGAATTCAAGATTTTTTTGTGTTTTCCATGCTCTAAATCTTGATATAAATCTTCTACATAGCTGTGGTAGGGATTTGGTCGCATTTGGTTGGTTCAAATCACGGATTTCTTGTCGAAAATATCATTTTTTTACCTCAAAATCTCGTAACAGTGCTATTCTTCCGATCAGTGCAATCGGGAAAGGGATTAGTGATTCCGATCACTCGCATCAGAAAAGGGTTTAAAAATTCCTATCAGTATTCCGATTAGATTTTCCGACAAGGGCTTATCTGATTACTTTCTGACAAGTGTGTATCCGGTTACATTCCGATTAAGGGTTATACCACAACATTCTGACAGGAGTTTATATATATATATTCTGACAGGGGTTATTTAGGCATTCCGACTAGGGTTTTCTGATAACATTCCGACAGGAGTTGATATATTCTGACAAGGTGTCTTTCCATATTCCGACAGAGGGATTCCGATTGCATTCCGATTAGGGCATTCCGACATTATTCCGACGAAGGGATTCCGATTGTATTCCGATAAAGGGGGACATTCCGATTTGGGTATTCCGATAAGGACATTCCGATGATGTGTTTTTGCTAAATTTTGTTCGAGTATTTTTTAGACTTAGCCACCATCTAGACTAGTTTCGAAATATCGTTTACACGAAGATTAAAAAAAAAAGAGTTAAAATTTTTCCGTCAAGTAAATTCAAATTTTTTCCATACTAGTTTTAGGACATTTCTAGCTCGATTTCAAAATTTGGTGATTACAAATTTTTTAGGTCTACCGTTTTGTCAGACTGGGGAATTTATTGTCGGACTGAAGAAAATTTGCAATTTTCGGAATTTTAACCACAACAACAATCACAACAAATCTACTTAAGATCCATATTCACTTCATCATTTCAGAGAATATTGAGATGGATTCTACTGCCGAATATCGTGTGACGAACAACAACATAATGGTGGCGGGTAACAAAGAGAGACCACCAATGCTTGTGTCGGGTCGATATGATCAATGGCAATCTCGTTTTATACGTTACCTTGACACAAAACCTAACGGTGATGCTTTAAGGCAATGCATTTTGGATGGACCCTATAAACTCTTAAGGATTCAAGTTCCTGCAGTACCAGCCACAGACACAAGTGACGCACAACCCGCATATGAACGTGATGAAAAGAGGACCGACCTCACCCCAGAGAACCGTGCGTGGTTTGATGCAGAAAAGGAAGCAATCTACTTAATTCTCAGTGGCATTGGAGATGAAGTTTACTCTACGGTTGACACATGCCCTACTGCTCAAGAAATGTGGACGGCTATTGAAAGATTGAAACAAGGTGAATCACTTAACAAACAAGATGTGAAAACTAAGATGTTTTGGAACTTTGGAAAGTTTACATCAAAGGATGGGGAATCAATTGATTCTTATTACTCCCGATTCTACAAGATGATGAATTATATGACCCGAAACAACTTGCAAGTTTCTACCATGCAAGTCAATGTCCAATTTCTACAACAACTTCAACCAGAGTAGACACGGTTTGTCACCTTGGTGAAACAACAACAAAAGTTAAACGAAGTTTCATATCACAAGCTCTTTGACATCTTAAAACAATTTCAAAATGAGGCAAATGAACTTCGAGCTGAACGAGTTGCAAATATTTCCAATCCACTTGATTTGGTGTCTACCACTCAACATTACCCAGATTATCATTCTCGTACTTCAAAGACCTACTCTACTCAATCATCATCACCACGATCATCCATTGTCTCCAAGTCACATGTTCCAACACGATCCCGAGGCAAAGAAGTTGCACGAGCACCATCACCCACACCTGAGCAATCATCCGAAGAAGACAGTGATGAAGAAGTAGCTCAAAAGGATAGGGAATTCAAGCAACAAATGGCTTTCGTTATGAAACAATATAAGAAAATCTACAAACCCACCAACAACAACCTTCGAACATCTTCAAACCCGAGGAACACCCATGCACAGAGTCCTCCAAGCTATGACACACGAAGACGTGCTGAGAGTCCTCCAAAGTATGATCGACAACCTAAGTATGATAATCAGAGGGTGGCTACTGTTGTTGGAAATAGGGAAACTGTTGGTACTCAAGTTGTGCAACAAAGTGGGATTCAGTGTTATATCTGCAGAGGTTTTGGGCATTTGGCTAGGGAATGCAGGCAGCCAAATAGGGTTAAAGATTATGGTTATCATAAGGAAAAGATGTTGCTGTGCAAGAAAATGGAAGCTGGAATCAAGTTATCAGCTGAGGAAGGAGAAATGCTTGACGACACAGATGATGAACTATCCGACCAAGAACTTGAGGCACATTATTCATACATGGCAAAGATTCATGAGGTCCTTAACGTCACTGAAGATGACAATGGTCCTATCTTTGATACTGAGCCAATTGATAAGGTACAACATGATGATGAATATAATGTGTTTGGTGATAGACATGAGCATAGTGAACTTCCAACAACAATTACTGACACGTGTATGATGGAAATGGTTGATAGCAATACCACACCCGATTCATTAGACATGTGCAATAATGAGTTTGAGGATGATTAACATGCAAATGAGTATGATGACGAGGAGCGTGTTGCGCTTGCTAATTTAATTGCTAGTTTACAAAAAGACGTCAATGAAAATAGAAAGAATCAAAAGCAATTAAAGAAGGCAAACGCAGCGCTCACTCAAAACTTTGAAGAATGCAAAGCCGCTCTTATAAAATCTAGTGAGACTATTGATAGTTATAGGGCTGAGCTTCTTCAAAAGACCAACGAGCTTGAGGGGTACAAAAGTCATGTCATCAACGTTAAAAAGGACGATTTTGAAAATAAATACAATGAAGCTCTTGCTTTGTTAACTAAAGAAAAACGTCAATTTAATGTTTTATTAAGTGATGAACGTCAAAAAACGTACCTTGCCACAACTAAAGTTAATGAACTTGAACAGAGGCTTTCTATGAACACCACCGATTCTGCTAAAATTCTTGAAGAAAAGAAACAAGAGGTTGAAACATTAAAACAAGATTTCAAAAATAGACAAAACAAAGATACTGAAAAAGTAAAGGATCTCGAAGAAAAAGTCGATTTTTTGAAAGAAGTTGTTTATAATACACATGACTCTATTCAAACCGTAATAATGATAGCACCTCGGTCGTTTTTCAAGGGTCAACCTAGCTTTGCCACCCCCAAGTACCTCGAACAAGCTCAAGCTGCTGTGGAAACCTTGGTTTCCGGATCTTTTAAGCAACTAGGAATGCATCATGTTCATATGATTATACAATCAAAGCGGAATTAGAACACGACACATTAACAAGGTGTTTAGGCACGAATAACATGAATTAAAACAAATGGGATGTTCATTATATTAATAACAAACATCCACTAGACGTGTATACATTGAATCCCACGTCTAGTGCACACACGCTTTTAGGTTTACATTGTGAATGAATTGATGAATAAAACCTAAGACCCTTGGTTCCTTTTATAGTATAAGGATTAGGGTTTACAATAGATAATAACAAATAAACAAGTAAATCTTCTATTAAAATAAACTTATACAGAATATCTTTGCATGTTTATCTAAATAGAAGCTTCCATAAGCTTCTTTGTCTATGTTTTGTTAATGCTTGAATTGCATGTGACAATGCTTGGATTGCACACGACAACTCTTGAGCCAACAACGCTGGATTTGTTCTTGTCAACGCCTAAATTGCTCTTGACAACGCTTAGACAATATCTTCATGTTTTTCTTCGTTTTTGAGTTTCTGCCACATCAACTTTTTGACCCAACAATCTTCCCCTAGTTGATGTCGGCAAAACTCTATGTGTATCTCTTGTAAGTTGTACATGATCTTCAAATTGCTTCCCCTCAAGTGTAGCATGTGTATCTTCCCTTTTTTTCACATCAACAGGAAAGTAAACAATGTATGCAATCTTTGAAGATTCTCCAAATGTAGGCTCTATGTAATGATCTTGAAGAACAATAAATAAAGTATTCTTGATGTAGAAGTATAATAACCCAACCTTGTGTTCCATGTCTTGCACTATCTATGTGATGAAGAACTTATACTCATGTCACTAAGTATAAGTAGACCTCGATCCCTTGTCAATATTCTCATCCTTTGTGAGATACTGAGCACGATAATGTAACTCCTTCAAGTATTATGACAAGTCTTCGTCACCAACCATGTAAGCACGAACAAGTTATTGTTAAGTTAATGGCTGACATCCACAACTTAACAATATGATAAAACACAAACTCGCGAAAATCTTCTTCAAGCATCAAACTTACCATAAGAATTCTTCCTCTTAAGCCAACACCTTTTCATGATGATTTTAATGGAATAACGTCTTCATACCATATGTAAAAGCCACCAATATTTATAACTCTAAGACTATCCCGATTACATAATAAAATATCCATCAAATTCCCCATGAATAGTTGCTAACTCGCTTTAAAATCATTAATCCCTTTAAAAATATCCGAGCCATAAATATCAACTTGATATTCTATAAACGGAGATTCCATGTACCTTGGCGTGTAAAAACCTCTTTTTGTGTGCTAAAAACGTATCAATTTTCCAAAAGCAACTATTCCTTTTGTTGTCCAATATCCTTCACCGTCCAAGATATCAACACTGTGTGTTGTCCAATATCAGACAACACTTGTCAGCGTTTGAAAATGTATATATCGGACAACAAGTGTCAGCACTTCCCAACAGCGCTTAACTTATTCCTGTCAGCGCCAACTTTGTACCTGTCAGCGCCTGGCCATCAGCGTCTCATCCATGCCTTGTCAGCGTCAAACCAACATCTATCAGCGTCACACCAACATCTATCAGCGTCTAAATAACACATGTCAGCGGGTAATAGATCTAGGGTTTTATAAACCTAAATCATGATTTTATGTGAAAACCATAAACTGCAGTGAACTTTGACATCAAATATCTTCTTCATGAGAGCTCAGATCGAAGATCCCTTCGGTGAGATCCTAGAAACAAGTGTCAAGAACCTACAGATCGAATTTCATGACGATCCAACGGTTAACGAAGGAGAAAACGCATTTTTACTATTACTGTTCATAGAAAACAACATATGACCCCTGGTGACTTTGACACTTAATAACATTTTCTTGGGGATAGATCTCGACAATCCCTCCGGTGGATATTTAGATATATGTGTTTAGAACACACACAAAAAATTTCGTGGCGATCCAACGGTTCAATAAAAAGTTATGGCCTTCTGAATACTGCTGCGCACACAAAAACGCCCAAAAAAACCCTAGACGGATTTTTCTTCTTTTCACCATACACGAACACCTTGTTGGTCCTAGCATCACGAGCCACGAGGCTCTGATACCAATTGTGGAAACCTTGGTTTCCGGATCTTTTAAGCAACTAGGAATGCATCATGTTCATATGATTATACAATCAAAGCGGAATTAGAACACGACACATTAACAAGGTGTTTAGGCACGAATAACACGAATTAAAACAAATGGGATGTTCATTATATTAATAACAAACATCCACTAGACGTGTATACATTGAATCCCACGTCTAGTGCACATACGCTTTTAGGTTTACATTGTGAATGAATTGATGAATAAAACCTAAGACCCTTGGTTCCTTTTATAGTATAAGGATTAGGGTTTACAAGAGATAATAACAAATAAACAAGTAAATCTTCTATTTAAATAAACTTATGCAGAATATCTTTGCATGTTTATCTAAATAGAAGCTTCCATAAGCTTCTTTGTCTACGTTTTGTCAATGCTTGAATTGCATGTGACAATGCTTGGATTGCACACGACAACTCTTGAGCCAACAACGCTGGATTTGTTCTTGTCAATGCCTAAATTGCTCTTGACAACGCTTAGACAATATCTTCATGTTTTTCTTCTTTTTTGAGTTTCTGCCACATCAACGTTTTGACCCAACAACTGCGAACCCTCACTTATATCTTGATGAGTCCGAATGGACTGATAATGACTGCCCTGTAGCTAACCTCGATAGTTAAGAGACGTCCCTTTGGGATGAGGAGAGTAGATCACCGGTCAATAAAGATTTTGTGAAACCATATAACTATGCTTATCTAAACAGTCTTTATGGTCTTTTCACTCCACAAAAACAGAAGTCTCGTGAGGAATTCTTTTTAGAATGCAAACAAAAAAGAATTCAATGGAAAAAAACTTTTGCCACTAAGAGGAAAACTAATGTTTTTAAATATATTAACTATTTGCCTCTAGATGCTTCTAAAAGCAAAAGTAGAAAAATACTTGGTTTTCTTAAACACCACGTTGATAATGTTCAATCAATTGTTGAACGCGATTGGGAAAAACGTCAAAAGGATAAGTGGAAAACCGAGATTCCTCACGACATAAATGTGCTTGTGAAAGAACTTTTAATACCAAATATGAAGATAATAAAAGAACATGTTCTTGAGTTTGAAAATTTGATTCGGTCTGAAATGTTTGATGATTTGAAATATGTTGAGTCTCTTGAAAAAGAAATTGATGAACTTCAAAATGACAAATCAGAATTTTCAAACGAATATGATGTACTCTTAGAAGACTGTCTCTCCAAAGATATTTTGTGTGTTACTCTTCAATCTTGTGCTGATATCGATGAATATTCTGATGTTGCATGCAAATATCTTGATAAAATCAAAGAATGTGAGCGTCTTGAACTTGAGCTTTCGAAACATAAAGAAAATGTTGATAAAAAGGCTTTTGAGTTACTTCAACACAAAACTGATTTCCTTCAAAAACATTGTCATTCTCTTGAACTTGATTTGCACAAAGACGTTGGTAGTTTTCCACATGATAATAAATTGCAAGAAAACTATCCCAAACGTTTCGAGAAATGAATGAACAAAATTTGGAAATTAAAGGGTTGAAAGCTCAGTTACAAGACATGGACAGAGCGATAACAGAGTTGCAGAAACTCGTTGCTAAGATGGGCGGGAAGATTGTGGAACCTAGTGTTAAGAAACCTGTTGTAAGACAACCCAATGCTCAAAAAGTGACTAGACCCTCTGTCTTGGGAAAACCATCGGTTTTCTCTAATTCTGCATTTGCAAAACCTGCGTTTGCCCCCAAGACGGATGGGAAGGATAGGTTACCACAAAACACTCCCAAAACACATATTCGATCACAAAGCATTAAGAACACAAATGTGGTTAAACCAGGGATGTATAGATTGGCCAATACTGCTACACACAACAAAGAAAGTCAATCAACTCATACTTCTAGAAACACTAATAAACGTGTGTCTTTTAATAGTAGTCCCCACTGATAGGGTTAGCCGGCCCCAGCTTAAGAGCACTCACATGAATGAAAAGGTCTGGCAAAAAAAAAGTCAAGGGAAGATGAAGGAAGTAGAAGACCACCCTAGGATTTTCAATGTTTCTAAGAATAAAACGTCTGTAATCGCGTGTAATGACGATTTGAATGATTCGACTTTGAATGCTTTGAATGTTAAGTTTGTTTGTGTGAAATGTGGAAAGTGTGCTAATGCTAATCATGCTATGTGTGTTTCGAATAATGTCAAAGGCGTAGAAACTAGAACTAAGAAGCAAATTGTGATGCCTATTAGTGCTAGAAAACCCAAACGTAAAGTGAACCATTCTGGTGCACCCCCCCCTAAGAAAAGTATTGCATCAGACTCCACCACTAAGAACCCTAGAAGCAGAATTAGGGAATTATATGAGTCTGCTAGCAAGCCTTGGAAATGGTGGTTTGCTAATCAATGTCCTCCAGGATATAAATGGATGCCTAAGGTTAGGACAGAAAATGTGACTACGAGCGTTAGTGTGCTTCTAAGTGATGAAACTAGGGAACCTAATGAATCGGAAATCACAACTAACATGGAATCCAATTTAGCAAATGCTCCATCGTGTTCTAATTCTTCTGCAGGTGATCGAAATAATTCTCTTCATACTGGACTCCGGATGCACGAAGCACATGACGGGGAATCTCAAGCTTCTAATTAACTTTGTGGAGAAGTTCCTGGGTACGGTCCGATTCGGAAATGATCAATTTGCACCGATCCTAGGATATGGAGACTTGGTTTAGGGGAATATCACTATCAAAAGGGTATACTACGTCGAAGGGCTCAATCACAATCTTTTCTCGGTTGGTCAATTCTGTGATGCGGATTTGGAGGTTGCTTTTAGAATGAATACATGTTTTGTTCGTGATTATGATGGGAATGACTTACTTACCGGAACACGTGGTACTGATCTCTACACTATTTCACTACAAGACTCCACATCTTCAACTCCAATATGTTTCATGGCTAAAGCTTCAACGACTCAAGCTTGGTTATGGCATCAACGTTTATCTCATCTTAACTTTGATACCATCAACTTGCTTTCTAAGAAAGATATTGTGCGAGGCCTTCCTAACTTGAAATTCATCAAAGATCATCTTTGTTCTTCTTGTGAGCTTTGTAAAGCTAAACGGAGTAGTTTCAAGACAAAGACTACACCAAGCTCTAAAGGACGGTTAGATCTTCTTCATATAGATTTGTGTGGTCCCATGCGTGTTCAAAGTATCAATGGGAAGAAATACGTTATGGTAATTGTCGACTCAAGGTACACATGGACTCACTTCTTGAGGTCCAAGGATGAAACACCCGATGTTCTCATCAGCTTCCTTAAAGTGATACAACGTGGTCTTCAAGCTCAAGTTAAAGTGGTTCGTACTGACAGAGGTGCAAAATTTTTGAATTCAAAATTGAGAAACTATTTTGAAGCCGAAGGAATTGAACATGAAACATCTATTGCTCGAACACCCGAACAAAACGGCGTTGTTGAAAGACGAAACCGTACTTTAGTTGAGGCTGCTCGAACATTATTATCCGCTTCAAAACTTCCACTATACTTTTGGGCCGAAGCCGTGTCAACCGCATGCTACACACAAAACCACTCCTTAATTATCCCAAGACACGAAAAGACACCATATCACATAATTAATGATCACAAACCTTCACTCAAACACCTTCATGTTTTTGGATGTACGTGTTACATTATTCGAGATGGTGAAAATCTGGACAAGATGAAAGAGAAAGGTGATGCATGCATTTTAGTGGGATATGCAACTCAATCTAAGGGATACAGAGTATACAACAAGAGAACAAAATTGATAGTCGAGACTATTCATATCAGATTTGATGAATTACAAGAAATGGTACTTGAACAAAGCAGTTTAAGTCCCGATCCACAACGACAAACGACTTCCGTTCACAACCGCACGGAACTCGGAACTCAAGACCACAACAATGAACCGTCAAGTTCAAAACTGGTTCCTGAATATGTTCATAGAGCAGATATGACAGTGGACACGACACTTGAAGAGTTGGAAATGTTATATGGACCAATGTATGATAGATATTTCATGGGGGAGAAACAAGTTGCATCGAAGTCTTCCGTTGTCACTCATGATACGAATGATGATACCGATCATCATCAACAAAAGGATACAACTTCATCTACTTCAACACGGGTTGTTGCAGATTTACCTCCTCAGAGTATCACTTCAACAATCGATCCTACAACATCCACAACTACTGTCATTGCTCCAGAGAACACAAATCAAGCAGACGGTGTATTATCTGACGATGACGATTTTCACAACCCATTCGGTACACCGGTACACGAAACTGGAGAGTCTTCTACTCTCCATGTTGATCCGTCAAATATGAATACGTTCTATCAACGACATCCTTCAACACATCATTGGACCCGAGATCATCCTTTGGTTCACGTAATTGGAAACCCTTCACAGCCTATTCGTACAAGACGACAACTAGCCACAGATGGCGATGTTTGTATGTTCGCACTCGCCGTGAGTACTGCTGAACCGAAAAACATCAAAGAAGCCGTGGCTGATCATGCTTGGATTGAATCGATGACGGATGAACTTCAACAATTTGAAAGACTTAAAGTCTGGGAACTTGTTGACAGACCATACGATGTGATTCCTTTAAATCTTCGTTGGATCTGGAAAAACAAGATGGATGAAGAAAACACGATCATCAAGAAAAAAGCCAGGCTAGTGGCTAAGGGGTATGGCTAGAAAGAGGGAATTGATTTTGACGAATCATTTGCACCAGTAGCTCGTATGGAAGCGGTCAGGATTTTTCTTGCTTATGATGCACATAAGAGATTCACTGTCTATCAAATGGACGTAAAGATGACGTTTCTTAACGGTCCTTTTAAGGAAGAAGTCTATGTCACACAACCGAAAGGATTCATCAATCCTCATGATCCTAACAAGGTGTATCGTCTCCACAAAGCACTTTATGGACTCAAGCAAGCTCCAAGGGCGTGGTACGACGAGCTCTCAAAATTTCTGGTCTCCAAAGGTTTCTCAAAAGGTTCCATTGATCTAACTTTGTTCACTTACAAATATGGGGATGACATTTTGCTTGTGCAGATTTATGTTGATGAAATTATTTTCGGGTCTACAAACCCAAAACTTTCAAAATGGTTTGAAAAAGTCATGCACAGCAAATTTGAAATGTCTATGATGGGCGAACTAAAATTCTTTCTAGGAATTCAAGTTCACCAATCCCCAAGTGGTATCTTTATAAACCAAGCTAAGTATTGTTAAGAGATAATCAAAAAGCATGGTATGACTTCATGTGACCCCGTTGGGACACCATTATCAACCACATCGCTAGATGCTGACTTGGAGGGAAATGCCATTGATCAAACGAGATATCGTTCCATGATTGGTTCCCTCATGTACTTGACAGCAAGCAGACCTGATATTTCACATGCTACGTGTTATTGTGCACGATATCAAGCACGACCCACTGAAAAGCACCTCAAGGAGGTTAAACGGATCTTTCGGTACCTCAAGAATACCATTCATTTGGGACTCTGGTATCCGAGGGAAACCGGTTTCTTTCTAACGGCCTATTCAGATTCTGATCATGCAGGGTTTCTTGATACACGAAAAAGTACTACTGGTGGTGCACAATTTCTAGGTCAAGATAAGCTTGTGGGATGGTCTTCCAAGAAGCAGGATTGCACGTCACTTTCATCAGCCGAAGCGGAGTATGTGTCTCTATCTGCGTTTTATGCTCAAGTTCTTTGGATGAGAACACAACTAACGGATTATGGCTTCCACTTTGATAAAGTACCTATGTACTGTGACTCAAAGTCGGCCATAGCCATCTCCTGCAATCCGGTACAGCATTCCCGCACGAAGCACATCGATGTCAGATACCACTTCATAAAGGAACACGTTGAAAGAGGTATCGTTGAACTATACTTTGTTGGAACGGATTACCAATTAGCCGACTTGTTTACGAAAGCTCTGTCAAAAGATAGGTTTGAGTACCTCGTTAGGAAAATTGGTATGAGATGTTTGACTCCAGCAGACCTGGAGATTTTGGCAAAGGTGCCTGCTTGAATTATCTTTCAAACATCAAGATGTAAATATCTTTGAAAAAGCAAAATACAAAAATATAAAACATATAAAAACAAAACACAAAATTAAAAATCTTTCAAAATTCAAAAGTATTCTTCTCGACATGTCTTTCAGTATCGATAATATGGACGTGCCTAGAAATGTCGCTCAATAACGACACGGGTGTGTACATAAAGCTCGAATGAAAGTTGTTAATACTTTTCAAAACATGTCCTTTCTTCTTTTAATAAAGGAAATTGTCTATTTTGGACAATATTTCCAAACAACGGGTAGAGCAATCTATCACGGGTTGAGCTAGTCATAAAACATTCAACGTTTTGAGCTCAACACAATGGCTTGTAATCACTTTCAGATTGCAACCCGGTTCTATATTCACGGGGGAGTGTACGATTTCGTGCTCTTACCCTCAGCAAAAGAAGAGAAATCTTCTTACACTTGAGTGGATTCATCAAGACATTTAAAGTCTATGAACTCAAGTTTATGATTTAGAAAAACCTCTTCGACAAAAAGAAATAGGATTTTTCAAAAAGCGTTGAACACAAATTTTTCAAGAATTTCTCAATGATTATTCAAAATCTTTCAAAAATTGTGTGTTCAACAACCCCCATCCTCAAAAAGCGAAATGTGGATCATATCCTCACAATGACAATTCAATTGGATCAATTTTTGAGGGGGAGCATTTCAACTTCATGCATAGATTGACACATCTTTCTCCCAAAGATTTTCAAGACTATTTTTCAAAATATATTTTAATCAAATTTGGTATCTCTAAAATCAAAAGATTTTATATATTAGAGATAGGGGGAGAAAATGTGATTAAAATGTGATCTAATATAAGACTCAAGCACTTTAACTCTTACCTACATGTGCGAAACACTTTCGATTATCGATGCACATGTGAAGGGGGAGCATTCCTGAAACGAAAAAACTAGCAAGGTGTTAAATGTTTTTCAAACACTTTGTTAAAATTTAAAATGGATTTTCATGGTTACGATCAAATACCCACAACATCTTTAATTCACGACGTTATTGGTGTCAAAAGGGTGGTTAGGTTTAAGTCCTATGATCCAACCAGAACCGGAGGGATCTTCCCAGGGACAATCCAATAGATTATTAGAAGTCCTTAGGAAAGATGGAGTAGAATGTGAACGTAGCTGAATGCCGACTAAGTACTGATGCTAGCACTGGAACAATCACAACAAGGTGCTAGTAATGATGTCTTGGTAAGCATTGAAGGGGTTGAAGAATGAAAAAGAAATGTAAGGATAAAGGGTCTAAAGAAAGAAGCCCTCCATACAACTTAAGTAGAAACCGGGTCAACTCATCATGAAGACAAACTCATCATGGACCCAGTGATGTGAAGCACAACCCTTTCCTAGCTACTCAGGCTTCTCTCAAAAGAAGTTTGTTTTATTGTCACAGAGATCAACACGACTTCTATTGACTTTCTCACTCCGAGATAGTTGATATTGAATAGGTGGCATCTGCTCCAGCCTCCGACCACTAAAAGTGCACAAATCGAGTCTAGAGCTAAGAGATCAATAAAATATCGTTAGGACACACAGATGAAGATCAAGAGAGTCCTACGCTATATCCTTTCGATATTGCTAGAACACTCAGAGTAATACTACTTAGTATTCACAATGATGAGTGGAAATCCTTCCAGTGTTAACATCAAACAGCACTGCGGTAGGTCATATGTAAGATTCTTTATGAATTGAACATGTGTAAAACTGAAAAGCAACAGTGGTTTGATTCTGAATTGATTCAAACTCGTTTCAGGTTTCTACGCAATATCTTTATGGTCTTGCCAGAACATTCAGAGTGATATTCACTAATATTCACAGTGACGAATGGAAATCCTTCTAGCGTCTACCTCAAACAGCGCTACGGTAGGTGACTTGTGAGATTCTTAAGAATCAAACTTGTGTCAACTGGAAAGCAACAATGGTAAGATTCTTAACGAATCAAACTTGTTCCAGGAATTTGAATTGACGAATTTAATCAAGCGGATATTTATCCAATTGATTCACTCTTTATGTTCGCAGTCTTGCTTTGAGACGGTCGAGTAAAGAGAACGGCTAGTACAGCCACGAAACCCTGTCAAGGAGATTCTTAACTGAATCTACCTATCACAGGTACGATATTTAATATCGTATAACGGTCTTCACCGACCGGAGGTAAAACGCTACCGATTTAGGACGAATGTCAAAGCCATTCAGTCTGTGTCTATGTTTTGTATTGAGAAGGTGGCGTCATAGTGTACACAGTAAAGTCAATGATTCAGAAACCACATACTCATGCCTAAAGACATATTCAACATTTAATAGTGTGAGCATGTGGATGAAGACACAAGATCGCAAGATGGCAAAGACAAGTCAAGGATGATTTGAAGATCTCAAGCTTAAAGACAAAGTCGAAAGACAACGACAAAGGCTCAAAGATCACAGCATGAAGGAAAAGGACTACCATTACACGTTTATGACTCATTTATGGCGAGATTAGTAATCTCTTCAAATTTCCTAAATGACCAAGGTTTATGACCTCTCATTAGGGGAGATTGTTAGCCTAAAAAATATTGAGTCAAACAAGAATGCTCGGTCATATGTTTATTATGTATCGTATTTTAGAATGTTGTAATAGGTAGTATATTAGTCGTGTTATACGGGCTTAACTTTAGGCTAAAGTTCATTAATAAGTAACTAAAGCCCAAAAGGAAAGCCCGACCCAAACCATATAGTCCATAAAGAAGCCCGCATGTGGGTGGACTATATATACTACCCTCCTAGCATGTTAGGAGGGTTGGTTGTTCATTTTTCTCACTTCCAATCTAATATTCACTAAGTTAATCCTCTCCTTCTCTCTACTTTCTCTCAATACTTTCTCTCTCCAGAATTAATCTTCTTCATCTATTTTTTCTTTCTTTCTTCCTTGCTTAATCATCACAAATATAAGGGACAACATAAACAATGTTCAATTAAGCAGAATAATGTAAGAAGTGCATAAAGTAAGAAGTCTGGATAGCTTCCATCCAAATGCACATGCTCTCAGAATCCTAAGAGCGTCCTGGTGTACCTGCCATTAGAACATGAAAGGGAACTACGGCTGAGCATAACTCTCAGTGAACGGATATAAAACATGATAAGGAATTACTGAAATGAAGCAGATGATAAATACTGAAGCTGAATTATTAACTGTTAAATCTGTAACCATGCATTTACTGTATTTTAATTGCCAAGAGCTTATATAGGTCATGTGTTGTAACAACTACTGCATGAATACATAGAGGGGTGACATCGTCATGCTGTAGAGGAGTGACCTCTAAATAACTGTAGAGGGTAACCTCTAAATAACCGTAGAGGGGTGACCTCTAAATACTGTGCTGGGTGGAGGGATCAGCTCCAATGTGAAGGGTGTAGAGCACACACCACATTCACCTGCTAGCTGTAAACTGTAAACTGATAAGCCTAGGATGCATACATACGCCTCACTAATAATACTAATAAAATGGCCAAACTGAGCTGAGTGGGACGCTGCAGGATATCACTCTCCTGCAGTTGAGTCACGACACCGGTGCCTCAAGTGTCATGGTTACGGTACCTCCGTAACTAGTACATAACTGGTCATGCTTGTATATAAAGCTCTGGCAATTTAACTTAATTATAAACTGATTTCTGATAAAACTTATAACATATAACTGGGGAAGACATCTGGCTGCAGACGGGGAATCCTAATTTATGCATAGAAAGGAAGTCCTTACTGAAAGACGGGAAATCCGTACCTTATATCCAGTAATGAAATAAGAACGAAAGCTGGAAGATCTACACTGACTTCATGGATACTACATAAATAACGGACATGTAACAAGTTTTCTGATTATTGTTTACTGTTATTGATTCTTATCTGTTCTTAGTTTAATTTATTTTATTCTTGTATTACTGTTTGTATATAATCTGATAAGTTCTGACTGTTAGAAAACATTGCAGATTAAATATATTATGTGTTCCCGTGTAATATCTATTCCAATAAAATAATATTACTATAAATAGTAACCTGCTTTAAATAGAAAGTTTCTAAATTTAGAAAGATTTACAAATTCGTTTCTTTGAAAGTATTAATTAAATCACACGTTTTTAAAATAATAACAAGGTAAAACAATATCAATTTAATTTTTCAAATTAAATTAATAAAATTAACTATTTAATTATTTTTTATCAAACTCCTTGTAAAATGATTTAACTATTTAATGTAAGGATTTTGTAATCCAATTTAGCAATGAATGTTAGTTTTCCTCGACTCACTCGAATTGATCTCAAATTAACGTAGATTACTTGTTTTTGGTAAATAAAACTTTTTGGTATTTTAACTAAAAACTATTTAATTAAATACTAATTTAATTAACTATTTAAACTATTTTAAATAAAACTAATTGACACTACTTTTAAAAAAAATACTTCTATACTATGAAAAGTAATTAATTAAAAACTTTTAATGAAAACTTTTTAAATCTATTTTTAAACAAAACTAAAATCTATATTAACTAAATTTCAAAACATTTAAAATTCCTAAAAGTAATTAAAATATTTTTTATTTTATTTTTTTATTTAAAACTTAATAAAACGAAATTTATATAAAACTTTTTAATTTAAATTTATATAACTTAAACATTTATTTAAATCTAATTAAACAAAACTGCCAGCCAAAAACTAAATCACCTATATAAACTAAATGCTACGTAATAAAGTTCAAAAGGTGGTCTAGATGAGATGGTTAGGCTGTGGAATATTATGCGAGAGGTCCAGGGTTCGAGCCCCTCTATGGACGAAAATGGATTTTAATTTTTTGCTAATAATATTTTTGAAATGAAATGTTAACCAAACAGATCAATTGGATCTGTGGTTTTAGCAATTATATCAGCAATACCAAAACAGACAAATCAAATAAGCTAGGACAAAGAACCAAATAAGCATAAAAGCAAATAATAAGCAACTCCAACTAAATAAGCAAAATTAAAATAAGCAAATCCAAACTAGAACTAGCAAGCATAAACAGATGACTTAAGAAAATAAGCAAATCCAGATACTTAAAACTAAAAATAAGCTAAAAAAACTGAAAACTAAAAGCTATGAATACTACAAACTTAAATAAGCAAACTCAAACAATACCAAATTCAAACAGTAAGCAACCAAATAAGCAGAAACAAAAGCAGATCCAAACGAGCAAATCCAAACAGATTAAACAAAACATTAACTGAACTTAACAAATAAATAAAAAGAGGACCAAACCTGGTGTCGATTTCTGTTGGGCAGTAGGGTGGGCGCTGAACCCCCTATGAATCGAAACAATCAAACACCTCCTTATTACCCGAACATCATCACCATCTCGAACCAGAAGCTATTCGAATAAGAACAGTAACCAGCGAACCAGATTTTTTTATAATTTCCCAGTAGGGGAAATCATTCTTTTTAATTCAACAATTATTTAATCAAAAATAAAATTAAGATAATAATGCAATAATATTAAACGAGACAAAAAATTAAACCGAAACTTTAAATTTCATTAATAAAAATCAGAGTACAATACTTGAAAAAAAAATTACATTAAACCTAAATCTATTTTTCAGAAAAATAAAAATTAAACTAAAAAGAAAGGCATAATCAAAATTACAGATATAAGGGGTTTTTATAGACAAACCCCAAGCCTATTGGTAAACTTGGTGACCACGTCCTTCAATCCTAGCCGCTCTTCTTCTTTTCTCTTTCTTCTTTTCTTCATCTACGGTTGGAAATGTGCTGGAAATTCACTTTATGTGACGACATTTAAGAATTCCCATTAGTTATCATAGTCACACACGCTTAGACTAGACTAGGAACGTTGTATAGTTTAAGTAGCGTGTGTGACTATATATACCCCTCCTAGGCTTCCAAGGAGGGGTGTTGCTTGTGTTTCTTTCTCATTTATTACATTTTTCCTTTCTTTCTCCTTACACACACAACCACTTTCTCTCTCTAAGCTTCAACAATGGCTACCACCACCATCTATCACCATGTTAGACCACCAGATCTTATAAAGCAAATCCACAATTGGCATCAGAGCCTCGGTTCCATCCTTGGATCGTGTTCTTGTTTTCAATTTGGTGGTCTAAAATTTTTTTTGTCTCGTTCTATCATTTTTTGGTCCGATTTGTTACTTTGTTGTCATGTTGTGATTTGTGTTCGTGTTATGTTTTCAGTTTCGTACTCTGCTGATTCATGATTCACGGTAGGTATTTCTTTCTAATTTCATATCTTGAAATATCAACTTTTGTTCCATTAATTATCTATTTCCTATCCTAGTCCAAATATATCATGTCCCAATATAGCTGATTATGCCTCGTCATACTATGTTTGTCCAATTTTTTGTACCCTGTTTCCTCTTTTTTTTGTTTGTCCCTGTATTCATCCGTTTCTGTTTATGGGGATAAGGACAAAAGAATTTATTGGAACAAATCCATTTTTTTTTCGGGGATACAAAATTTTGGTCAACACCCTATTGAGATGGTACTTTCAAAGATATTGCGATGCATATTCAGTTGGTCTCATTGCGACGGATTCTTTTTTTTCAGATTTATTCCGATGGATTTCTTTTTCACATTCCGATGGGTAGGGCTGTCCTCATTGCGATGGATGGCTTGATCCATCGCAATGGGCGTTAAGTCGTCATGCTGCCCAAATTTTTCCAATGATATTGCGATGGATGATGTCTCATTGCGATGGACAGATAGTGAAATATTGCGATGGATGAAGTTTGACATTGCGATGGTCTGAAAATTAAAACATTACGATGGACTCAAAGTTTTAGACTGCGATGGTATGTTGTTTAAACAGACTGCGATGTACTCAAAGTTTTAGACTACGATGGTATGTTGTTTAAACAGACTGCGATGGCTTATTTTTATTATCTTGCGATGGATTTTTTTTGAAGAGAACATTGCGATAAAAAGACTCGACAACATGACTCGTTTAAAACATGACCCGAGACCAATTCTGTAACAACATCTTACCAGTACCAACATATCACCAACCCTTTTAACTCCACAACACCAAGCTCTAACTTACTCCCATCGACACCTAACCCTCTATAAATCTATACAAGACTCACACCAATTCAGAAAATACAAAGATCTCAGATTTGTTCTAAAAGAGTAAAGATCTTAAAAGATCTCGTGTTTGCACATATTTTCATCATAGATCAGTGTTTGGTTTTAAAACATTTTTTTTTCATATACAAAAACTTAAGAAGTTTAATAATAGTAATGTTATCATCCTTCTTTATTTCGTTTTAACCAAAATCCCAACATGCAATCATCAACAAACCTACCCAAGACCGTATAAACGATCTTGATGCCTATTCCTCGTTTGTGTGATCATGATTCAGCCATCAATTATAACAAAATGCACTTAAATTTAATCTTCAGCTGCAACAATGAGAGATTGTATTGTTCAATCTATAATTGATGAGATGAAATTCGTTTTTATTATTGGTAGTATAATTGATGAGATTCGATTCATGTTGATTATCGATGAGACGGAACTGAAATGGTTGCAATTTTGTGGCTAAATAATAGATTGATGATACGATCTGTTTGATTATTTTGGATGGTGGCTGAGATATTGTCAAAGAGAAGAGATGGAGGTTTTGAGATAAATGAGATTGGGTGGCGGAGGAAACGAGGGAGTGTTAGGTTGTTGATTGAGTTTTCTATGAGTATAATTAGGGTTGAAGTTTTTATATTTGTCTCACATTATCTCTAAATGTGACGTGTGAACTTGGGCCACCTATCACGTGTATAACAAATGTGATGTGAATTGTTATATTACGTGTATAGCTTAGGAAGGGTGGGCTACAAAAATTGGACATGGGCTAAGATTCGTTGACATTGAATATATGTATCCCAATTTTACTAAACAAGGGCCCTACTATGCCGATCTGTTTTATCTCATTTTATTGATGTTTCAAAACAATGGGTTGATGGCTAACGATTTTATTTGTCGAGGATATATATATATGCCATTTGGATCGGATATGCTTATAGTACAAATTTGATGTCAAAATTATTATTTTAGACAAAATTTGGAATATTATGTCATATTTTGGCCATAATCAGGACTTGACAATGATTGGGTGACGAGAAAAGTGATGAGACAAAAGTGACGAAAATTATTTGACGAGACCGAAGAAAAATTGGCGATTTTTTAGTGACTACAGATTTTTTTTGGATCGGGTATTAATTATTTGAAGATGAAGACGGATTTTTCGAAGGCGTGTATTTATTTTATCTTCAAAGATAACTTGCTCGTGCTTAATCTTAGAATGACGACTTGGTTATCTAGTTTCCGGGTTCGGGGTGGTTGGTTGATGACTCGGATAACTATTACTTAAAGGGGTTACATTGTTGTACTCAGTGTCACGCGCTTAGTCGACGTGGATAATTTCAAGAGGTGTTGTGCTTATAGACTTATTTAGTGATGCATTGGGTACTTAGAGATTTCTCCACTGTTCCTCATTCAACAATAGTGCAAGCTTAAGTCACAAGATCGAAGGATTCTTATTCAGTTTCACATTTGTTGTATCCGGTTCATTCTATCAGTGGTCACTTCAAATTGCTTTCAAGTGGGTTGGTAAAGATGGCCATGGAGAGTTTATGAGTAGAGATTTTCGATCAAAAACTGATTCTCACCGAATATAATTAAGCTTATTCATTATTCTCTCGAGATTTTCAGGTTCACGTGCGTACGATTTATTGATGGTTCCGAGTTTCAAAACCATCAAGGGGAAGAAGAAGACACATTGAACGCACAACGAGTACACGTGATAAACTTCATACCTTCTTTTGATTTGAAGACATTCCGAGATGACATTTGTCATAGCCGTAGAGAAAATCAGTGTTTTAACTCGTGGCGTTATCAATCTCTAAACGGTACACTACTGATTCGATGTTTAATTGTTTGGTTGTTGCAATTATTCATCATCATTATCCTATATGCACTCCCGAGACTTAATTGACTCTGGTGCATCTCCGGAAGAAGATATGTGCATTTCCGGAACTTAATTGACTCTGGTGTTACGATGTCAACTTCATGAATGGGATAAAGTGTCTACTTCAGTATTTGAGCTTCATACTTGGGATTGGTTTATTTTCTTCAACAATGTGGGGGAAGAAATGTCTTGATTCTTTCTAGTATGCATAACTTGAACTCTCAGGGGGAAGAAAAATTCAGAAGAATTATTTCAAGCGTGAGAAGAGAAGTTGTTGATCTACTTGGTGTGCCCCAAGCTTTCAATCCCTCTTAGCAATGTTATCATGTTATATGATGGGATTTGCTTGTTAGATTCCGTTGTGCGCTTAATTATTCTAAGCTTTATTGAAAGCTTTGAAGTTGCTTACGAGAATTGTCGGTTTAGGGGGAAGCTATTTAAAAGCTTCTACATCAAGTTTATGTGGCATGAATTAGGGGGAAGTTAATTCAGAAGCTTCTCCTTAACCAGAAGTACATGGATTACTTAGCTCGTGCTGTTACAGTATTTCTTCTACAAGTTACTTTAAAGATGAGTCGTTTTGAAGTCAAAGGCCTCAGAAGACATCATCAGCATTGGACGCTTCATGAAAGCTTTTGTTCTTAATCTTTATGTACTTGTTAGGAAAAATATTGTAAGGAATTCTACACGTCGTCCCATGGGGGAAGATTGTTGGAAATTCACTTTATGTGACGACATTTAAGAATTCCCATTAGTTATCATAGTCACACACGCTTAGACTAGACTAGGAACGTTGTATAGTTTAAGTAGCGTGTGTGACTATATATACCCCTCCTAGGCTTCCAAGGAGGGGTGTTTCTTGTGTTTCTTTCTCATTTATTACATTTTTCCTTTCTTTCTCCTTACACACACAACCACATTCTCTCTCTAAGCTTCAACAATGGCTACCACCATCATCTACCACCATGTTAGACCACCAGATCTTATAAAGCAAATCCACAAAATGCATCTTGAGCCACGGATTGCCAGGATGGCATGGATTGTGCTTCTTGTGTTTCTTCAAATGATGATGTGGAGGAACATGATTGGTGGATTTGTGATGTGTGAGTTGTCATAACCAATCAAAGGAAAGGGATTTGGCCACGTCGGTGAGAGGAGAGGGCCACCAGTAGTGTTGCACCCGATTTTCTTGGGGATTTAATTGGTAAACGTGTGAATCACACGTTTTGGTGAAAACCCCCAATTTTTATGGGTAAATTTTGATATGATGATTTAGGGTTAGGGTAAAAGGTGGTGGCTGTTTATTTTGAGAGAGAATGAGGTGGGTGATTATTTCTTGGTTGTATCGAAATGAAGATAAAGGGGAGTGGGTAATTCATTTTATTAAACGTGTAAGGGTTGAGTGAGTGGGGTAAAAAACGTGTGTGAGTTAGGGTATTGGGTTTGACCGGGTTTATTGTTTGTGTGAGGTGTTGAATAGGTTTTAACAAGTGAAATATTCACTTAAAATTAACCGTTCCTTTTATTCCAACTTTTCAACTAAATGGGCTTTGGCCCACCGCATATTTTGAGTCTTGTCAATGGCTTGGGCCTTTGTGGGCTTTTGTTATTTAACAAGTACCAAATGATTTTCAGTTGGGCTTTTGAGCCCATTATCCCAATTGTGGGACCCACAAGACAAAAATCCTTCAAAGACTTGAATCCGTGAACAAATTTGAACTTGATTTTTGGCTTCCTCGATTTTTCTTTAAACGCGTGTCGGTTTAGCCGGTTTTCGTGAACTTGGGCACACTTTTGGTCTCTTGACTTTGTATCCGTCTCTTTCTTGGACTTTTCTTCAACATTTGACCGTGAAATCCCGTGTTTTCTTTTCTTTTGATCTTTTGTACCTATTTCACACAAAAACACAAAACCACGCGTAATTCCGACTTTTACGATATTAAACACATGATTAGGTCTTGTTTTTCCTTGATTTTAGTGGCAAAAGGATAAGTGTTTACACACTTATTAAATCCCCTACACTTGACCATTGCAATGACCCCATTCAATGCATTATTTTAAAGCATAAAGTTACATTTTTCTCATAATTATTCCATCTCGGCCTTTATTAAGATCTACTACTACTATGATGAAAAGATAAAAAAAATTAAAAGGAGACAAAAGTTATAATGATTTATTAACTTGGAAATTATTTGATGGAAGAAACTAGTAAAGAAATCTAAGACTTAAATTAGGGCTTTGGTGTCATGAATATTAATCACCCTCAAGTTTCACGTTCCCTATACCAAGCTTAAAAACGAGATCATTGTTTACCATAAGTCCTCAAGTTAAAACCACTCATATAAGATAATTATGTAATACTCTTTCTCCAATTCCTACGTTGTATCTCTAGATTTTATTGATTGTCATTCACCCGTAGGCTCATTTGACTTATTCGATAATTATTAGTCCAAAAATGAAGGCCAAACGGTGCAAACCCGATACTCAAAACCTAACCTCGTCCTCAAAAACGTTGTTACTAAAGTAAGCCCACATCAAGGATGATTTAACGCGATTTGGGGAATAAATTCCCGGACCCAAAATTTGGCCAATAGTACTACTTATTAATTATTCCTCCAAAGTCATGTTGACTTTATGTGGAGTTTAGCAAGCTAACATCATATACCCTTAGGCTCTTTAAGATGTAAAAATGCTCCTCGTCTATTGTCCACACCCTAAGGCTCCTTGAACGATAAACGAGGGAATTGTTTTTTGATCAATTTTTATTCAACACTTACCATGCCATACACCCTAAGGCTCTAATGACAAGGTTCATGCTACATGCCCCACACCCTAAGGCTCCTTTAGGTCATGTTTTAATCTTATTCTTTCTTTATTTATGATATATATAGTAGGCCAAATTCCGTGGTCCCATGGTCTGAATACCTCCTACTTAGTGGTTATGAGCCACCTTAGTCGGAAGTCCACAACGCTGACACCCTCAATGTGTTCATGCTTTGATTACAAGGAGAATAAAGATTTGGCTAAGAGTTAAGATATCGAATCTACACCGCAAAAATCCTCATTTATTAAGCAATTAAATATACAAGCGGGAAGAAAGAGCCACAAAAACTCATATAAGAAAAAATTAACCCTTAAACTTATTATCAACTCTATCATCTCTCGTTCTCCACAATTTAAAATCTCAAGGAATGAGACTCGTGGATTCTTAGCCTAATAAACCAATTAAGGTCCATATGGTTTAAGGATACTAGCTAGAGTAAACTCGGATAAGTAAACTCGGGTTGAGTCAAAATATTCATGACGGGCCTAATATATCAAAGATATCAAAACTTGTTAAAACCATTTTATTTATTTTATTTTTATTTTGACTTTATTCTTAAAATGAAAAATAAGATGCGATGATAAAAGGAAAATAAATAAAAATACTACTAGGCCAAAATAGATCAAAAATTTGAAAAACGTTGAATTTTTTTTAAATTTTCCGGTTAAATAGGGTCAAATTCATGGAAAAGTCCGCTAAAATTTCGATATAAATCCCCCTACACTTATTATAAACATTGTCCTCAATGTTTAAGCATGTGGGAGAATAAAATCCCCCACACTTAGGACATTGAGTACGTTGTTTAAATCAAGCTAAGGAAGAGACAACTAAAGTGATTACATTTATTCGTTTTATTTATATACAAGATTGAATCACAATAGAAAAAACTTATCGAAGGAACTGGTTACACGGGAAACACGGGATCACGTCAAAAGCGCCAAAAGTGGATCATGAAAGCACACAACCCTGCACAACATCACAACACACAAACAACCTACTTGGCCCCCCCTACACTTATTGGCGGAAAATGGGTGAAGGTGAAAAAGGGTGGAAAGGGTGGAAAAGGGTAAAAATCTAACCTAGTTAAACGATGCTTGATTTATTTATCACGAGTCTCTAGCTCGACTCGATTTCCCGAATGTCTTCATTCAAATGGGAAAATCATGGGAAAAGATGAGATTTCCAAGGGAGGAAAATCTCTCCATGATAAAGGGGTGAAGTAAAGTCATATAAGGCATACCCCATGAAAATTCTACCCGGGTCAAACACATAATTTCCATCACAAAAGGAAATAAACCCCGAAGTGGTAGAATCACACAAAGCAAAGGAAAGTGGGGTATCCATAGGAAAAAGTCTCTTACAAGGAAAGGTGTTATGGTGATAAGATAATGAAAGCACGAAAGTCTCTATTCCGGGATCAAACACCGGTTCCTTAACGGGAAAATAGCAAGAGGTGTTGACATTTAAGCTTAAAACATCATCAAAATCCAAAGTGGGAAGGTCATCCTCTTCCAAACTTGATGTGAAAACATAAGTATCGTCGGAGTCATAGGAAAACTCTTCCTCAAGAGGAAAATAGGTATTTAGAAAGGTATCTAAATCCTCCTCAAATGGAATAACCTCTAAATTAGGAATGATCTCTAAGAGTAGAGGATCCTCCTCAAAAGTCATGACTTCTAAAATTGGGGTATAAAATTCAAAAGGAGTTTCCATGGAAGAATCACTCATAGAGATATGAGGTGCATTAAGATCATGGGGTGGGTCATCAAAGTTAATGAGATCACTTAAAGAAGTGTCATCATCGTAAGTATCAAAGATTGGGATATCAAAAATGGGTGGGTCAAAAGTGGGTGGGTCAAAAGATAGGTTGTCTAAACCGAAGATAGTGTGATCACTTAAAGAAGTGTCATCACTATAGGTATCATAAATGGGAGTATCAAAAATTTGAGGCTCTAAGAGAAGGGATGAATTTATCACAAAATCATTTTGATTAGACGTTTTATTTCCAAAAGGATTAATAAAAATTTCTTCATTGTCATAATTAAGAACATCAATCATATTGACCGACTCTTTTCCATTTGATTTTGTTGTGATTTTTCCCATTTTAAAAACTTGTTGTTCATCCCGAACCCTAAGAATTAACTCCCCTTCGGCCACATCAGCTAAGGCTCTTCCGGATCGTAAGAATGGTCTACCAAGTATTAACGGAATACGAGGATCCATCTCACAGTCGACGACGACAAAGTCCACGGGAAAAGTGAATGTACCAACTCGAACAAAAACGTCTTCGGCAATACCAACGGGGTATGCGAGAGTTCGATTAGCTAACTCGAGAGTCATGCGAGTCGGTACAAGGTCGGGTAAGGATAATTGTTTCCAAACCGAGAGTGGCATAAGATTGATGCTAGCACCGAGATCCGCTACAGCCATACAATCATCGATTTGAGGAAACGAGCAAGGTAACACGAATCGTCCGGGATCTCCTAGCTTTTCGGGAAGCTCTTTGAGAAGAATCACAGAACAATTCTCATTTAAACGAGCGTTAACGAGCTCAACCATTTTTTCTTTCTTATTAAGCAAATCTTTGAACATTTTGACAAATTTTGGCATTTGAGCAAGTGCTTCAATAAGACTAATGTTAACATTCACATTGGAAATCATTTTCAAAAAGTTAGAGACATGAACGTCATCTTCGGTGAGCACTTTAGCCTTGTCTAACCTAGAGGGATAAGGGATATTAGGCTTAGACTTTGAAGGTTGAGAAGGACAAGGACTCGCTTCTTGAAAAACCTTTGGGTTGGGGTCTTTAGGCAATGGAGAACTAGTACTAGGAGTGGTAGTGGGAGGAATCACCGAAGGGGGAGTAGGATTACTCATTATGACCTCCGGGCCTTGTCTCTCCTTTATGGGCGAAGAGATGGAAGGTCCCACTAAAGTGGCTCCACTTCGAGTATTGATAGCACTCACATTAGCACGAGGGTTAATCTCGGTATATGAAGGTAAGGCTCCTTGGGGTCTAAGGGCTTGAATCATTGTCAAAAATCTCTTATCGTTGGACTCTTGCATTTGTTTAGTAGATTCTTGCATTGCTTACATGATTTTCTCATGTTCGGTCAATTTTTGTAGAACCAAGTCCATTTGAGGGTTGTGCATGTTCATTTGATTAAACCCTTGATTCTTAACCCCTTGATTAGGAAAACCTTGGTTTTGATATTGAAAACCGTTGTTATTATAAAAACCTTGGTTATTATTTTGAAAACCTTGATTTTGACCATTAAATTCCCTTGATTTGCATTCCCTTGAAAATTACCCATTTGAGGACCTTGGTTCCTATTTTGGTATTGGGAATTTTGGGCGGGTAGGGGTGGTCTTTGTGGTGCTACAAAACCCGGGGAAGCCAAATAATTAGTACTCTTATAAGACAAATGGTTAACATCAACATTTGGTTTAAATGGAACCCTTTCATTAGCATTAAAATCACAAACTTGTTGTTGTTGATTATTGTAAACCTTTTCACAATTGAAATACGAATGTGGTCCACCACAAGTCTCACACGTTTCACTAGTTTCTTTCAAGGCATTCACTTGGCCATTGAGGGCTTGGGTTTGTAAAGCAATTGTTTCAACAAGCGAAGTGAGTTTATCGATTCTCTTGTCACTCTCACTATAACTAGCACTTGCCATAGTGGCCCTAACACTCTTGGTTTGTACTTTAGCCTTGTTTTCAATTATGGACCAAGCCTCGTTCATGGTTTTCACAAGAATATTGCCCCCCGCGGCACTATTAAGTGAGTCTTGGTCATTTAGAGTTAAACCATTGTAAAACGTATTTATTTGATGTACTTTAGTGAAACCGTGTTGTGGACATTTTCTTAATAAGCTCTTTAAATCGATCCCAAAACTCACTAAACGTTTCCCCATATTGTTGTTCAAACGTAATGATTTCATTCCTTAAAGAGGTGGTCCGTGATGGTGTGAAAAAGTAGTTAATGAACTTGGTCTCTAAATCAATCCATGTGGTAATACTTTGGGGTGGTTCCTTATCAAGCCAAATCCAGGCTTGTCCCTCGAGGGGAAAAGGAAAAAGTTGTAAGTGAATGGCCTCTTGTGGCACCCCATTGTATTTGACGGTATTTGCTAATTGTATGAAACGTTTGATATGAGCGTGTGGGTCATCATTAGTACGGCCTAAAAATGGTGTAGCGGAAACCATTTGAATAAAACCCGTTTTAAGTTCAAAATGATTTGCTCCAATATCCGGCACCACAATCGTGTCATCGTTTCCTTCAACGTGAGATTGGAGAATCTCAATCATTGGTCGATTATCCGTTGCCATCGTGTTGTTGAAAGCTCGATTCTCGGGATCGGCTTTAATGACGGTCTTTTTGTTTTTCTTCTTCTTCTTCTTTTTGGAAGAATTAGAAGTGTTTGGTACACCAATCGGTATGTATGTATGCGCGCGAGTGCGCATACAATTAAAATTTTGGAATGAGGTAGGTGACCTCGGTCGACTTTGAGAGGAAAAGGATTTTCCTTCTCGAGGTGCAATATTAAAAAGCTACAAAAATATATACTTAAGTACTACTTGAGTTGGCAAACCAATAGTCGTTCGTCCCTCTCAATATACGCACAAGCAAGCGGGGAAACGAGGTGGCAGGAAGCACTTAAAAACTTTTTTCCTTAGACGGCCTTTTATAGCGCGTCGCCTTATACCCACCTTATAGTTTGTATAAATCGAGTTCAAACGTCTTACTAGTATTTATCTATTTTTGCCTTTTTATTTCGTTTAGGATTCGAATACAATAGCTATGTGATGAAATCCCAACTAAGGCCTTATTTGAAAAGTAGGTAAATTAATGTTCTACGTACTATAATATTGTAAAAGAAAAATCTTTTTGTATTTTTTAGAAAAATATATATTCACAAGAAAAATCGAAAGAAATCGAACTCAGAAAATAACACTAATACGTAATATTTTTGGTGTAATACTTTTAGGAAAAAGTATTACTTTTGGATTTTTTTAATTTTTTTGTTGCAAATCTTAGGAAAGAATTTGCTTTTGTGGTTTTTTTAATTTTTTTGTATTTTTATATTTTTAATTTTTTGGTATTTTTGATTTTTGTGCAAGAAAAATAACGTTCAAAATAAACGGATCCCAAAATCCAAAACGTCTCACGAAATCGTCAATCTTAACGAGCGAAGCGGCAGCGGCGCCATTTTAATGTAAGGATTTTGCAATCCAATTTAGCAATGAATGTTCGTTTTCTTCGACTCACTCGAATTGATCTCAAATTAACGTAGATTACTTGTTTTTGGTAAATAAAACTTTTTGGTATTTTAAATAAAAAGTATTTAATTAAATACTAATTTAATTAACTATTTAAACTGTTTTCAATAAAACTAATTGACACTACTTTAAAAAAAAACTTCTATACTATGAAAAGTAATTAATTAAAAACTTTTAATGAAAACTTTTTAAATCTATTTTTAAACAAAACTAAAATCTATATTAACTAAATTTCAAAACATTTAAAATTCCTAAAAGTAATTACAATATTTTTTTATTTTATTTTTTTATTTATAAAACTTTTTAATTTAAATTTATAAAACTAAAACATTTATTTAAATCTAATTAAACAAAACTGCCAGCCAAAAATTAAATCACCTATATAAACTAAATGCTACGTAATAAAGTTCAAAAGGTGGTCTAGATGAGATGGTTAGGCTGTGGAATATTATGCGAGAGGTCCAGGGTTCGAGCCCCTCTATGGACGAAAATAGATTTTAATTTTTTGCTAATAATATTTTTGGAATGAAATGTTAACCAAACAGATCAATTGGATCTGTGGTTTTAGCAATTATATCAGCAATACCAAAACAGACAAATCAAATAAGCTAGGACAAAGAACCAAATAAGCATAAAAGCAAATAATAAGCAACTCCAACTAAATAAGCAAAATCAAAATAAGCAAATCTAAACTAGAACTAGCAAGCGTAAACAGATGACTTAAGAAAATAAGCAAATTCAGATACTTAAAACCGAAAATAAGCTAAAAAAAACTGAAAACTAAAAGCTATGAATACTACAAACTTAAATCAGCAAACTCAAACAATACCAAATTCAAACAGTAAGCAACCAAATAAGCAGAAACAAAAGCAGATCCAAACAGATTAAACAAAACTTTAACTAAACTTAACAAATAAATAAAAAGAGGACCAAACCTGGTGTCGATTTCCGTTGGGCAGTAGGGTGGGCGCTGAACCCCCTATGAATCGAAACAATCAAACACCTCCTTATTACCCGAACATCATCACCATCTGGAACCAAACACAAAGCTATTCGAACAAGAACAGTAACCAGCGAACCATATTTTTTTTATAATTTCCCAGTAGGGGAAATCATTCCTATCTATTAAATTCAACAATTATTTAATCAAAAATAAAATTAAGATAATAATGCAATAATATTAAACGAGACAAAAATTAAACCGAAACTTTAAATTTCATTAATAAAAATCAGAGTACAATACTTGAAAAAAAAATTACATTAAACCTAAATCTATTTTTCAGAAAAATAAAAATTAAACTAAAAAGAAAGGCATAATCAAAATTACAGATATGAGGGGTTTTTATAGGCAAACCCCAAGCCTATTGGTAAACTTGGTGACCACGGCCTTCAATCCTAGCCGCTCTTCTTCTTTTCTCTTTCTTCTTTTCTTCATCTACGGTTGGAAATGCATCTTGAGCCACGGATTGCCAGGATGGCATGGATTGTGCTTCTTGTGTTTCTTCAAATGATGATGTGGAGGAACATGATTGGTGGATTTGTGCGTGAGTTGTCATAACCAATCAAAGGAAAGGGATTTGGGCCACGTCAGTGAGAGGAGAGGGCCACCAGTAGTGTTGCACCCGATTTTCTTGGGGATTTAATTGGTAAACTTGTGAATCACACGTTTTGGTGAAAACCCCCAATTTTTATGGGTAAATTTTGATATGTTGATTTAGGGTTTGGGTAAAAGGTGGTGGCTGTTTATTTTGAGAGAGAAGGAGGTGGGTGATTATTTCTTGATTGTATCGAAATGAAGATAAAGGGGAGTGGGTAAATCATTTTATTAAACGTGTAAGGGTTGAGTGAGTGGGGTAAAAAACGTGTGTGAGTTAGGGTATTGGGTTTGACCGGGTTTATTGTTTTTGTGAGGTGTTGACTAGGTTTTAACAAGTGAAATATTCACTTAAAATTAACCGTTCCTTTTATTCCAACTTTTCAACCAAATGGGCTTTGGCCCAATTGTATTCATCCGCATATTTTGAGTCTTGTCAATGGCTTGGGCCTTTGTGGGCTTTTTTTATTTAACAAGTACCAAATGATTTTCAAATGGGCTTTTGAGCCCATTATCCCAATTGTAGGACCCACAAGACAAAAATCCTTCAAAGACTTGAATCCGTGAACAAATTTGAACTTGATTTTCGGCTTCCTCGATTTTTCTTTAAACGCGTGTCGGTTTAGCCAGTTTTCGTGAACTTGGGCACACTTTTGGTCTCTTGACTTTGTCTTCGTCTCTTTCTTGGACTTTTCTTCAACATTTGACCGTGAAATCCCGTGTTTTCTTTTCTTTTGATCTTTTGTACCTATTTCACACAAAAACACAAAACCACACGTAATTCCGACTTTTACGATATTAAACACATGATTAGGTCTTGTTTTTCCTTGATTTTAGTGGCAAAAGGATAAGTGTTTACACACTTATTACTATTATAAATAATTTCCTCGCGTTTATAATTACTAGCTATCCCAAAAATCCGTGCAAAAACTTTCCCGAGACACCCACGTCTCGGTTTAACCAAACCGACCCTCTACGTGATCCCCCTAATGTTCATATAGTTCCCACTGCTTTTGTATATATAATTCCCACTGTGTTCATTTTTTAACGGTTCCCACTGTTTGTATAAATTACCCATTGTTTGTATACAGTTCCCACTGTTATTACAAGGTTCCCACTGTTTTCAGTTTTCTGTTCTCATAACCAAACACCCCTTAACTAGAAAATTCCCAAATGCCCCCTTGTGTAAACAATAATCATTCCTGTTGGGTTTTGGCTTGCTACCGTCCAACCCAACCCACCACCGCGCCCCTAGTGGGTTGCGGCTGGTTGAAAAAAAAAACCACCGAGACCTACTGGTCTCGGTTTGTGTGCCCGGTCGAACCACAACAACAACTAATCCCGACCCTTGTCGTATGGTAATCCCCTGTGTGGGTTTGCTGCGCACGGTAGAACCAAAAGGACACCACCTATGATGGTTTGCGACTGTTTGGGACATGAACCACCGTGACTCGCTGGTCTCGGTTTGTGCACCCAGCTGGACCACGCAACCACTGAACTCGGGTTCACGATCAATTACAAACGGAAAATAATAAACTAGATTAGATTTATTGAAACACAAACCAACCTTGATTCCTTGAGCTGAATAACGATTGTTCGTTCTCGATCTTGATGTTTTACCCGTCGGCAAGAAAGACACACCAAAACTAATAATGGCCGCCCCTTTAATTGATTAGGGTTTTTTTTTCTGGTTTTGTTCTACGCGTCTGCTACCCAAAATGGGTTACCCCCGTTTTTCTTTTTGTATAAAAAATGGGCTTGGCCCACTTCCATTTCTTTTCTTTCATAAAACCGGCCATGAGGACCTTTTTCCTTTCTTCCTCTTTTTTTATGACTTATAATCGGCCCATTTAAGTTTAATAAAACTTTTTATTTTTTTTATTTTTAAAAAAAACTTAATCGTAATCTTTGCGTTCTTTCGTATTAATTTTAGTTTCGCGTTCTTTCGTAGTTTTTAATAACTAAACTGCGATTTATTATTTTGAATAATTAAATACGGGTTTTACAATTCTTTCCCCCTAAAAAGAATAATTCGTCCCCGAACTAAAGATACGACCATACTGGGTTTTACAATTCTTCCCTCTAAAAAGGAGAATTCGTCCTCGAATATAAGGGTATTCAATCTGATTGGGTAAAAAATGAAAATGCTAATAAGCTGAAAGGCGTATAAGCTGAAAAGACATATAAGCTGGAAGGACACATAGGCTGAAAGAACATGAAAGCTGAAAAGGACATATAAACAGAGAGGATAATTCGTCTTCTAAATTAAGACATAATGCTACTAAAAGTATAAACATGATATGACTGAAGTGAACATGTGACATGACGTGACAGAACAGGACATGGAACGTGACATGACTGAAAAGGACGTAACTGACTTATGGAAGAAAAGGATGAGAAGTCCAGATGGATTGCTTTGTTTTAAGTGGCTTCCCGCTCGAACCGGTTCCTACAAATGTCTTGATACAATGCAATTATTGGTCTTAATGACCCTGTCCTGACAATACTGGGGAGTTTCTGGTTCCATTCATAAAATGGATTTTCTAGATCAGATAGACTAAATAAGCTATAATATGTAGGGTACATGAAAAGTTACGTACGATTATCCTGAAAGATAATATTTATCTCTCTAAGCAAGCTGCTGAGAATATAAATGAACGAACTACGTGAACAATTGTGAACGTTCTGAGTGAGCAATTGTGAACGTGGTTCGCGATCATTCGATGAACGCTGAGCATGGAAGGTATCGAGAACGTGATACATGGACGTGGACGTATCATGAACGTGTACTGACTGGGGAAGGAATGCCAAACGATACAGCCTGAGACGTGAAACGTTTGCCTGAGTATGGAAAATCTGTGCTAACTTGAGTCTGGTTTCTTAAGCTTTATGTGACTAACTCCGGTACCAGACCTGGAACGTATCCACGGAGATGGAACACGAACCTGAACGTGAACAATGTCATGAATGCGAATCGTGAACTTAAATCATGAGATAGCATCAAACATGAACTGAAAAGGCATCATACTGCGAATGAGACATAAAAGTGAAAGTGAAAATAAACGTGAACATGAATGTGAACGTACACATGATCGTGAACATGAACGTGGGCGCGATTTCTCGAACGCAAATTTCTATCTGACAAGATTATTGATGGAATACCTTGAAATCGTACGATTTACTGCTGAATTCTCTGCAGGTCCACTACTGCGTAATCCTTTCGGATGAAAGAAAACACGTAGGCTGATTGCATGGTCGACAATGACTAGAATCATACTTTTTCTGATTATGTGGTAACTGATAACAATTCCATGAAATTTTGTCTCATTTCTATTCAGAAGTTTGTAATGGTTGTAATAACTCACTAGCATGACGGCGTTCTATCTTGACCCAGCAGTATGTCAGGCCTCTAGATATGAACATAGCTACATCAATGTATTACACTGCTTCTATAAAAATTCTGTCTGGGATTATGGTACATTCTGGTGGAATCTGGGTGAATAGTCATGAAAGAATTTTGTGTTTGGGTAAAATAGATCTCTCCTAGCGTAGGATCTTATGTGATACAAAATTTTAGTGTATGTTCTCTACTTTACGTGTAAGCTTAATCATGGAAGGATAATCGTGGGATCCGTCCGTAATTTTTGCGGTATCAGTCAACCTAGTTGTAGAAAATTTTGTACTTTAGTCACCGGCGTTGATCTTGACCATCTGGTGATGGCCTTCATCTTCCCAGGACTACCTGAAATTTCTTTCTGCTGAAATAGGGTGGTTCAGAAATGCCACCATGTTCATCTGGAACTCACATCTAGAAAGCTGTGTGTATAATTTTCTCCTATCAGAAAATCTGAAGGATCGTGAAAAGGTGATTCTCATGTTCTTCTCCAGAATCTAGGAGATCAGGATGTTATCAAAGAACATACTGACGATTTTGTCTGTGGTGTCATAAAAATTTTATTCATAAATTTCATACTATAGCTGGGGCATTAGGGAGCTCAGGCGTATAAGTCAAATTTTTTGAGAGACCATAGCGTGTTCAACATCAAACTGAAAAACATCATGTTCTTCCTTCACCACTGTTGCTGGCATGGTCGCGAATTGTTTTGGAAAATATTTAAGACATCGTAGCAGGTCAGGTAACCTTCTATTCGTGGAATGAGTATCGTTTATGAATGGCGGTCTTGTATTTTCGGTGATCGATATATGATCTCATGTCACCGGCCTTCTTTCTGATAGACAGAAACGGTACACTTCCTGGTGGTGCGTTAGGGCGAATAAAGCCTCGTTCCGGTAAATCTTGCAGCAATTGCTACAACTCTTTTAACATAGCTGAAGCCCTGGAATAAAGAGTTTTGAAAACAGGTTCGGTTCTCGAGACAAACTTGATGTTAAATTTTGTCTCGTGGTTAAAAAGCAATTTCTGGAAAACCTTCTGAAATTTTTATCTGAAAACTCTGGAATAATCTGTTGATCATGAATTTAAGGAATTAGAGAATTTGCATCAGGAATGCTGACTAGAAGTCTTCGCAGTTATAAGATAATAATTCACGTGCCTACAAAGCTAAACAGTTTGAACTGATTTCTCTGGCAGAAATATAATGAACAAACCAGGAGTTAGTAAGACGGATCTCGTCTTCAACTGGAAGGAAAAGCCTTTATAAATATGGTGATACTTTGGAGTCTTTTCTGGCTGGGAGGTAGGTAATACCCGGTTTAAGGTAAAGCTGACATATGAATACGTAAGGTATACGTGGCAGATTTCACTGAATTTGTATCATGTGTAACTTCACAGAACGAACACTGTGTGTCTAATATGGACAATACTCTTGTGTTGGTGACTGAGTCTTTAATGGTTTGATTTATACATGGCATGACAAAACGGGTATACCCCCTTGAAGGGTACCCTGAATTTCTGAGGGGCTGGTTTAGAGAAAAAAACATACGGAGTTATTAGTTCTGAATCGTACTCTGAGAAAATATTCGTATGACATGTACCATGACTGGTGTCCTGATATGAGTTTTTTTCGAAATGATACCTGAGACCTATGTCTTGACTAATGTCTTGGCACGTGTTTTAGTAGATGAATCTGAACAAGGCTGAAAATTTTTGGTAACTGCTAGGATTGGCGGACCAGTTAGACTACTAACTTCTTGTATTTCTGGTCACGTCCGTTCCAGAGTTCTGATGGTTACCGGCTGATCAATTATAAGCATGGTGGTTGTCACTACTGCTTTGTCTGTGAGTTTCCTGACGGTCGTTATCATGATCGTGATTCATGTAACTATTTCTGTTGAGTGGCCGACTGGTTACCGGTTCCCACTCTTCTAACTACAAGATTAGCTGAGTGAAGTGTGGCATCTAACTGGGGAAGTAAAAGCATGGAATAGAATGGTAGTGTCTGATGGTTGAAATTTACTCTTGTCAGAAATTTCAAATTTATTGTTTTTGTCCTTGTTTTGTAGAGTCTTCATAGTATAAACAGCATCAACATCTTGAGAAATCTCCAAAGCATCAACAGCATCAGCATTTGTGAGGTCTTCAAAGTGTTAACAACATCAGCATCTAATAAAATCTTCAACTCACGAGCAGCATCAACACTTGGTAGAATATCGACAAGTGGCAACGCCTGAGATGATTGAGGATCGGTTAGCAATATCCATGGAGTAGGGTACCTGGAGTACACCTGGACTACTGTACATGAAGTACAAAATGACTACTGCACATGGAGCATATTTGAGGCACTGTACGTGGAGTACACATGAAATACCATACATGAAGTATAACTAAGACACTATACATGGGGTACATATGGAATACTGTACATGGCACTTGATGGAAATTTTATGGAATGATCGATACTTGTGTCACTTGTCTGACATGATAAAAAATAAATAATAATTATTTTTTTTAAAAACGGTTAACAAACTGAACTGAAATTAGTAATATGATAGGCTGACAATTCCTGCGTCGACTTACTGTTGGTTGTATCGAAGTTGAAAAGTATGATATAATCGAAGTCCCAACAGTGGTTAGCATGAAGCATGATTAATGAAGGCCAATCATGATTTACCATGAAAACGGGTTTTTACTATGACCCCTTCTATATCTTAGCATGTAAACATCATCACCTTGCTGAAAACATAATCCTCATAAGGAGACATGAACTTAGTCAGCATGAAAACGACATTCATGTGAGAGTATAAACTTGACGGATACAAAGTACATAGAAGAATAATCAACTGAGGTTTAACAACAACTGATGTGGATGGCTATGGTTCAATCAACATAATTTAATGAACAAAACATGTGACTAAGTATGGGCGATACTGGTTCGATCCATACTTGTCAATATTTTCTGAGGACTGTCATGCATAGAAGTTTATAATCTGGGACTAAATATGGTTGGCTGTAGTCCAATCCATACTTGTAAAAATTTTGGAAATGTCCTGGTATGACAAAGGTGAACAAGTGTGGATCGGTTCACAAGACATCATTCGACTAAAAAGCACGAAAGTTGACCTAAGAAATGGTGAACGCATATGGGGCAGTTCACCTAATAACATTCGACTGAAAACATGAATCTGACATGAATAAGGGTAAACGCCTATGGGTCGGTTTACCAATACAAAATCTGAACGGGAAAGGGTGAACGCCTATGGGTCGGTTCACCAAAACAAAATTCAAATGAAAAGCACATGCGACTAAATATGGCCAGTCCCGTACCAACCTTTTACTTAGTCAAAACTTTAAGAAAATCGACTGATAATTGAAGAAAACTGACTGATAAATGCATGAGAAACATGAAAGATAACAACGCCAATATCTGGGAAGTTCCTGGTGACTACCCACTAGTCACAGGTCAAATTTTCGAGCCTACAGGTCGAACCATGGCTCTGATACCATAATTGTAACACCCCACTTGGATAAGTGGACCGTTACGTGTATTTATGGCGTGTCATCAAAGCATAAGGTAAATGTACTAAAACATTAACTGACCATAAAGGAAATACCGGAATCAAACATCGGTAATCCAAACATAAGCTCAAAACATGAAAAATAAAATACTGAAGGAAAGGACTAAACAATGTCCAATTAAGCAGAATAATGTAAGAAGTGCATAAAGTAAGAAGTCTGGATAGCTTCCATCCAAATGCACATTCTCTCAGAATCCTAAGAGTGTCCTGGTACCTGCCGTTAGAACATGAAAGGGAACTACGACTGAGCATAACGCTCAGTGAACGGATATAAAGCATGATAAGGAATTACTGAAATGAAGCAGATGATAAAATACTGAAGCTATAAGACCGATATGTAACATGTAGTATAACTCTATATAAACTCTGAGAAGCCTGACTTATAAATACTAAAGCTGAATTATTAACTATTAAATCTGAAACCATGCATTTACTGTATTTTAATTACCAAGAGCTTATATAGGTCATGTGCTGTAACAACTGCTACATGAATACATAGAGGGGTGACCTCGTCATGATGTAGAGGGGTGACCTCTAAATAACTATAGAGGGTGACCTCTAAATAACTGTAGAGGGGTGACCTCTAAATATTGTGCTGGGTGGAGGGATCAGCTCCAATGTGAAGGGTGTAGAGCACACACCACTTCACCTGCTAACTGTAAACTATAAACTGATAAGCCTAGGATGCATCCATACGCCCCACTAATAATATTGATAAAATGTCCAAACTGAGCTGAGTGGGACGCTCCAGGATATCACTCTCCTGTAGCTGGGTCACGACACCGGTGCCTCAAGTGTCATGGTTACGGTACCTCCGTAACTAGTACATAACTGGTCATGCTTGTATATAAAGCTCTGGCAATTTAACTTAATTATAAACTGATTTCTGATAAAACTTATAACATATAACTGGGGAAGACATCTGGCTGCAGACGGGGAATCCTAATTTATGCATAGAAAGTAAGTCCTTACTGAAAGAAGGGAAATCCGTACCTCGTGTCCCGTAATGAAATAAGAACGAAAGCTGGAAGATCTACACTGACTTCGCGGATACTACATAGATAACGGACACGTAATAAGTTTTCTGATTATTGTTTACTATTACTGATTCTTATCTGTTCTTAGTTTAGTTTATTTTATTCTGGTATTACTGTTTGTATATAACTGATAAGTTCTGACTGTTCGAAAACATTGCAGATTAAATATATTATGTGTGCCTGTGTAATATCTATTCCAATAAAATAATATTACTATAAATAGTAACCTACTTTATATAGAAAGTTTTTAAATTTAAAAAGATTTACAAATTCGTTTCTTTGACCCGAATTAGGCTTAATTCGGGGTATTGTGGACTCTGGCTCTTGCACCAAGTAAAACTTGTTTGAGGACCCTGCGCACTAAACAGACACCGTTAGGCTTACCATGGGTTTGTGACCCACGATTAGACTCCAGCGTAAGAGTAAGTAATCGGTTTGAGTATGTAAGTGTTTAGGGTATTGTGTATTTCGTACCTTTGTGAAACCTATGGGGTTCCTTTTATACTCGAGAGAGTCCAGGCTTGGGCTCCCTGTTCTTGCAGCCTAAGGAAGAGATAATGACTCGGAATAGATTGATCTTCATTATCCAACTATGGCAAGTGTATATCCCTTCTCCTTAGGCAGATATACCTAGAATATATATTATATCCTGTCTAATCCTGTCGTGCTGCGACGATGACCTGGCTAAGTAACCAGCCTTATGTGCGACATCGACTTACCGGGCCATCTGGGCTGCGCGCGCACATCGCACATGTATCCAATCCATTCCTGATGGATGCGGGTAGGACCCGTGAGTCTAGTGGTCACAGGTGCCAATCCGCGGCTAGGGACTATACGTCATCATGTCCCCCCAGTCTAGTGGTCACATGTGCCAATCCACGGCTACTAGACTATAACTGAACATAACCGCTCAGCCTAAAAAAAAACAAATGTTCAAAACATTCCTGCCAAGAAAACATACATCCCCCCTTTTACCTAACCTCCTTGGTATCTGGGAAAAGTGATTGCCACGTCAGATTTACCCCTTCAACTCCCACCCTTAGATTAGTCAAGTGGGTACCACGTGGCATACATCCGATGGGAAACAGTAAAACCCTCAAGCCAATATAAACCTTCGACGCCTCCTTTTGACTGCTTACCATCTTCAAAAACTTCAAAAAATCTCCATTAACGATTTATCCACACAGCATCATCATCAAATCTTCCGATTAAGGTAATCCCCGAGGCCCATCAATTATACATATCGCCATGGTGAAACAATTATCCGAAACCACGTCAACCTTAACCATAGAGGAGTTAGACCAGTTCACCTACGACTTTTACATTCCAAACTACTTGCGTCTAGAGATCCCAAATAGACGAGATAATATAAGCCAGTTCCCCGCAGGGGAAGTAGGGCTATATACTCGTTTCTTTGATTATACCAACCAGCGCGTGCCTATGTCGTACTTTCTTCTGGGCGTACTCTTACATTACGAATGCCACGTCTCTCAATTACACTGCATAGGGGCAGCCAAGATTTCAAACATCGAAGTAAACTGCCATACCCTAGATATAGAACCCATAGTAGACCTTTTTCGTGTATTCTACCAGCAGCAATTAGCCAATGGTTGGGTATCTTTTGCCAAGCGAAAGGGCGGTATGCAATGTTTCAACGGAAAAATAGATTCGCTAAGAAACTGGACCAACCATTTCTTTTGGATTGACGACGTTGTCTTTCCTTTCCCCTTTCCATTTTTGACTCCTGAAACTGTGAGGAAGGATCCCCTACCTGGCCCTGATTCGTACAACGTCGCTGACGCGCAAACCTTAAATAATAACCGTATCCCCGTTCAACCCTATCCAGAGAGTGTGCTAGTCACACTTGGCCTAAGCCGCGCGGTCGTTTGTGCTGAGAACTTGGTACCAGTGTTTCGCATAGATCACGGCCAGAGTTAGTGGTCCTTCCTGCCTACGTCCTATCATCCTGTAAGTACTTACTATGTAAAGAAAACTAAACTGTATCTCGCTGTCTGTTGCTTCTGTTTTTTGCAGTTATGGATATTCTCAACCTTATCCGTGAAGTCTTTCCCACGAACTTGACTGTGTTCACTCGCCCCTTTCAAGAAAACGAGGAGCCGCTTCTTGCCCGCGCACAAAATAACACAATGGACCTCGAAGCTGCTGAGCCATCCGCCGCCCAAGAGGATGAAGGCACAAGCGCATCTCCACCACCGCCCCCACCACCAGTGCAGGAGTTGGAACATCAGCCACCCACACAACAGCAGCCCCATCCTTTCCTTAGTTCGTCAGTATCCTCGGATATTCCTGCCGGTGAAACTGAGAGAACATTAGAGGAGGACATATCATCGCTGGGTAAAATACGGAAGAGCCCCCCTATGCCACCTAATAAATCTGCGCGCTTTGGGGCAGGCCCTTCCTGGACAGAAATGCGCACAACAAAAGAGGAATTCGAACATAACCTTGAGAAGACCCCTCCCTAGACTCCTCCTGCGACCATTAACCTAAGGCAATCATAGAATCTCACTTTGCACTATCTTTCGCCTCATATGTTATTATACGCACTCATAAATCTTCCCTATATACAGCAGCGACGAGTCGGATAAATCTGTCGAGAAAGCAGAGACCACGCCCTCCCCCCACAAAGAGACCTCATCAGCAGGGGGGAGAGGATTCACCATGGACACCACTTTTGGCCCCGACTAGAGCTGCCTGCCTCGTCGAAATTAACAAGCTCGTTCGACTGCGCTAGCTTTCTAGACAACATCGTCCCTCCTGGTAGAGAGAAGGTGCTAAGAAGGATGGATGAGGCTGATCTGGCCGACGAGGTTAGCTATTTCACAGCACAACAGGTGACACTAACGTCACACCTCAAGAAAAAGTACCTTGATACCTCTGCCAAACTCCGTACTACAGAGGAAAAACTAAGGCAGATGACTGAAGAAAAGTCCTCCTCTCTTGGCGAAATGCAGGAAAAAATAAACCAGGAGGCTGAGAGAGGAAGGAAGGATGTCGCCCTCCTCCATTCCTTAACTCAAGAAAGAGATGAGTTATCCCGTGCCCTTGAGGAATACCTTCAGTAGATGAAAGCCTCTAACCATGCCGCCATGGGGGCCTTTTGAGGAAGTGAAGAACAAGTTCGTTGCTGATGTTGATGCACTGGGTACTAGATTGAAGGAAGATGTAACTGATCTTAGCTGCCAACTGAAGAGGCTAAGTATCAAACTGAACGAGGAACTGTACCCCCGTCTTATGAAGGAAATAGCTGAAAAACGATGGCTAATGCGCCGTGGGCTACGCTTAGCCGCCATGGGTACTCTTGAAGATCTTGATTTGCGAACTGCTTTTTCCAAGTCTGTCATAGCCGCAGTTAATGAAGGTACCTCCAGAGGTTTGCTAGAGGCGCACAAGGAAAAATTACTCAACAAAACCTTAACGGAAGTTTCTTTCTATGATCTTCATGCCGATGCCAAGCTAACCGATGCTTTAACGGAAATGGGCTCCTGTCCCATGCCTACTTTTGGCTTGGACGATTAGGATCACGAGGTTCCCTTTGAGGCGGTGATGGAGGGTCTGACCTTAGAGCACCACAAGGCTGAGGGCGTAGAAGCACAACCAGACTTCCATCTGAAACCCTCTCCAGAGCAGCTAACCATTCCTATTTTAACTCACCCCAGAGATTTACTCGATCCCTTCAAGATCGAGAAGGAGGTGCCTTTGTCTGAGGTGCTTGCTGCTCACAAGAGCCGTGCTGCCACCAAGAAAGCCCTACCGTCGGTGCAGCCCACCTCGCTTCTTCTATTCCTGTGTTGCCGCTACCAATATTGGAGAGGGATTTGCGCCTGCTAGATAAAATGGAAAAAAGCTTGAAGGAGCACCGTGCTACCGCGTACTCCCCTCCTCTGCTGAAACTGAAGTGGTCTGCATCCGAGACCCATCTTCTTTCCAACTGTCTCCACGATTTGTGAACACTTCGTATTTATTTTATTCACGGATATTTTGTCTTTGTATAAACATTTGTTTCTTTTGGTACAAAAAAGCACATTTAATGTTTATATCATAGTTTTGTATTATAAGTTCAATTAAACTTACAAATGGTCCATATAGGTTTGAGGAGCTCATTACGTGCGGTATACCGCTACTACCATAAGGACGGCCAGGTGAGGCTGACCAATTGTTAGATGCGCACAAGTGTGTCTTAACAGTCACAGAGTCTACTGGCTGCATGCCTTGCTATGACGTCTTTAATAGCAAGGGGTCCTAACAAGGATGCACGATCCATGGTCGAAGGGGTTGCATCCTACTTACCCGACGAGTCTAATTAGAAGGGTAGACTCAGTCCTTTTATTTCTCCTGGAAATAGTGTGCACTCGTGCATTAATAGGCAATATATGATAAAAAAAAGAAAGTATGCTTGATATGCGTAGTCTTTTAAAAAAAATCCGCCGTAGAACTAGCTAGGAACCACGACTGTTTTATTAAACACATCTCATATCTAGTCAAGCTTGATCGAGAATTTGATACCAAGGATTGGTTAAGATTAACATTCAATAAATGGTTTCGTCCATTGTCGGCGGTTCCCTAAATGGACCGGTGGTTCTTTATTGATAAAGAACCGCGCACAGTAGATTAAGCCGAAATATTTTGAAAATGAACTAGAAACTATTCAACCCCTTCTCGTTTCTACAGTATTTTTACGAAACCCAAGTCCCGTAAATATTTTCAAATTTGACTAATAGTCATTTTCTACCCTTTACACTATTAAATTGAATATTTTTCCAAAAGAATGCCTAAATGACATTTTCTACCCTAAACTACTATTACTATATAAATCATTTTTTTTACCTACCACTTCCACTAATAACATATTTTACTAAATCAAAACACACATCTTTCTTTCTCTTGCTCTCTTTGCCGTCCAGCATAACAACCAAAAACACCCCTAAAAATCTTGATTCACTTTGAATCATACCACACCTTAGAATTCAAAGGTGACCACATCCATATAAAAATTTCCAACATGCAACAAGTTTTGAAAAATTTGTTATGAACTAGTGTTGTTATGAATTTTTGATGATCTTGCATGTGTTATCTAGTGATAATCATGTGTAGATTATCTTGTTTTGTTGAAAGAAATTTATTTTTGATTTTTGGGTTTTTATTTATTTTATTTATACAAGTGTTAGTATGAATATATGTTGTTATTAGGGGTTTAGGTTGACGAGAAAAGTGATTGGAGTTGCTTGAAAGATTGTTTTTGTATGAATTTTAGATAGTCAATTTAGATCAGCAGGTAAAAGGCTAATTCTGGGTATCTTAAGTTTAATTATTTGTTAAACTAATAAGATAGGGTGGTAGAGAATTCGATTAGCTTCAATTTGATATAAAGTAGAGCTTCTAACTCCAAACGAGCGAGAAATTATGATAGTTTGATTATTCGTGTACCGGGAGACGAATATCGGCACAGTATATAGTTGTTGTCGATATTTAGATCGAATCTCGGGGACTATAGAATGAGTTTTGAAAATAGTCAAGGGCTGTTGTAAGTTTCTAAACCTCAGGTCATGAGTCTATTTTCAACCCCGAGTGTCGGTTTTGTAAATGGAGTTGTTTAGATAAGTCAAAATGGTTTTACAAGTCAAAGGAGTTTTTATAACACGAAGATGTGTCGGGCAGAAGGTCTTAGAAGTAATATTGTTGAATAAAATTTGAACTGAGTCTTATTCATATTATGTGTGAGTTTGTTACCAAGTTTCGTCGAAATCAGACAAGTCTAGATAGGGTAGATTGGTGTGTACATTTGGAGTGTACATGCTGATTGGTATTTTGGACACATAGTTCAATGGTTATGTGGTGTGAGTTGAGTATTCACTATTGGACATGGTGATTTACTCAAGTTTTTAGTCATTATATCAATGACTTAGCTACTGGTCTGAGTGAAGTAAAATGATAGTTTGACTTGCGTTGACTTGGCGTCTTATGACGGGTCAATGTCGAGAGTGCAAGTGTTTAAAAGAAGAGTGTTGAATAAAAGGGTATAGTAATATCACTTGTATTGTTAATTTTTCGAGATTGTCATGGTTTTGTAATTTTGAGTTTTGTATTATTTAAGTATGATTTATACTTGAGTCGATTATTAACGAGCGCGTCTTATTTGGTAGGTTGTGGTTTTCGTGTTTAAACGGGCATCACTAATCGTCGACGATCGTCTCATTACCACTATTGGCTAAGGTGATCTATAGCCTCGCCTTTAAATTCTTTAATTGTTTCAGAAACCTGCGATGGGGATAACATGTTGTTTTATTGAAAATAAAGGGTACAACTATAAGTTACGGTAAACCTATTAATGGGTGCAACTATAAGTTATGGGAACCCTATTTATTGGAAATTGTTTTATTAAATTGAAGAGTACAACTATAAGTTGTGGTAAACTCATGTTTGCTTTAAAATGAAACACAAGGAACCCGATTGTATGATTAGATGAAAGTTATTACATAAGTTAGTTTTATCCTTAAAAGACCCATGGAATCGTAAATTGTTAATCGAAGGAACGCTAATACTATGGATAGATCTATCGGGGTGACGCCCAGTCCGGTCGCGGCTAGCTATCATGTGGTGTTGTGACACACTAGTAATGAAACATCGGATGCATTGTATGAGAGAAATATACGCACTTGGCTAGGTGTGTTGGGCTAAAATAATACATGTTAACGTTCAATGTCACGAGGCTTATGTAATGACACCGATAACTATGTTCGTACAACATAACTGTCTTTCGATGAATTATTAACCATGAAAGGTTATTTTAAATACCTGTGTTCACTTTATTTAAATTAAAACTCTATAGATTCACTCAGCAATTTTGTTGACTTTTTAGCATGTTTTCTCTCAGGTCCATAGGGAAGGCACTCGAGGAAGGCGGTTTCGTGAAGCTTGCATATTTGAAATGTTTTGGCCCGCTTTTATAAATAATATCTATTCAAAGAAATTTTATCATTATTGTGTTTTGTAAACTTTAAGTTATCTGGAACCGTGTATGAAATTTTACCTTTATTGAATGAAATTGAATGGATGTTTATTAAAACGACTCGTTTTGAGCCGTTTTCTATGATTATGAGCTTGAATCATGTAAGTAACACCCAATGACCATTCCACTGCTATGACCGAAATTTGAGGGTGTTACATTAAACATGTAAAACGTCAACATGAAGTTGAGTGATATTCATAGGTTTAGCATTAAATGTGTGGAACACAAGCATTCATTAGTAAAACAAGAAATAGGAAAAATGGTTATGTACATTAACCATAGTTCGAAACCATTATTATTGCTATTTAGTTCATGAACCGAAGCTTAACATCAATGTAAGTTCCTCTAGTGAGTATTCAACGTAAATAATCAAGTAACAAATCAAATGTTAAATGCGTGAATGGTTAAACAACCTCAACATAGGACGGGGATTGTCAGTCCCGATGGATCCACCCACAACATTCGCGCACGTAAATTAATGGTTCATGATCAGGAGGGGAAACTTAAGGGCTATAGACTAAAAGCAATAATATCAATGAAAAACTGTTGGAAATCATCAAGTTCTGGATAACATATAAATTCTGGATAACATACAAGTTCTGGATAGCATACAGTTTTTAAATGAATGTGTTCCACCATGTAAAATCTCACCCACATTTAGAAACAATGTACAGGTAGTAAAAAGGGGCTATGAACTCACCTTAGCCACGAGGTAAGTGAATCACAGAACTCAGAAGCTGAATAGAAACAGTAGTGGTAAGACGATCGCCGACGATATAGATGCCCGATAAAACACGAAAGCTGCAACCTATCAAATAAGGCGCGCACTTTATTAATATAATCAAGTATAAACTCATACTTAGTAGAACAAATTGAATAAACTCAAGACCATAGTAGTTACACAAGAACAAACCAAACAAGCTATACTATTAGACATCTTTCACAAGACTACGTTATTAAGACAAGTGCTCCCGAAAGTACTCAACCGGTACATACCAAATGTACCCGCTGATTTCCCATACTTAGACAACTCGGATTTTTATGAAACTTGGTGAAAAACTCAATCATAACCTGAATAAAACTCAGTTTAAATTTCATTCAAAGATTTGCATTTTAGAACCACCTACTCAACACATTTCTAAACTTGAAAAGCCGAACAGCTTTGAACACTTGACTCGTGAAACCATTTTTACCATTATAACCTTTACCATTTGTAAACTTGACACCTAAGTTTGAAAATAGACTCAATACCCCAGGTTTAGAGCCTAAGAATAGCCCTTGAAACTTTGTAAAACTCAACTTATAGTCCCCGAGATTTGACCAAATATCGACAATAATTTCGTATTGTGTCGATACTCGCCTCCCTATACACGAATATTTAAACTAGTGTATCTTCCTCATCGTTTTGAATTGGAAGGCCTACTTCATACCAGGTCGAAGCACTCGACATCCTCTACAACACTATCCCATAATATCTATAGAAACTAGAAGGGGGGGGGGGGGGGTTAAATAGTTTCTAGTCGGTTTATCTCCTAATTAAAATTTTTTTCAATTAGGTGAGTGCTAAAACTATCTTTTATTTAAAAGCTAGTTGCATAATGATTAGGTCCAATTATAATGCATTAACAATGTGTAATAAGTGTTATGATAATGACTGAAAGTAATGAGTAAGGAAAGAAACAACCAAGTAGGAAGACACCAAGATTTATAGTGGTTCGTCAAAGAAGCACATCCTCGTTCCTACTCCACTCCTCGAGTACACCTTACTCGAGATTTCCACTATATCCACAAGCTCCCTTCTTGGTGGAGAAAACCTTACAACGTCGCTTACATTATTTTCCGACACAAAGCTAAATGTCGAGACCTAATCTTAGCTAGGACCAATCTACACAACGTCGCCCACTTCACCATTTTATGACACAAGGCTAGATGTCGAGTTCTAATCGAAAGCTAGAACCAATCTTCATAACATTGCCTACATCACCATTTTACGACACAAGGCTTGATGTCGAGTTCTAATCAAAATCTAGAACCAATCTTCACGACTCTTCACTTTGAAGCTAAGTGAGAACTTCACACAACACAACTATTAATCACTTTAAAGTTTAGTGAGAACTCACAAGACACAACCACATCACTTTAGAGTTTAGTGAGAACTCACAAGACACAACCACATCACTTTATAGTTTAGTGATAACTACCTAGACACAACCACATCACTTTAGAGTTTAGTGAGAACTACCAAGACACAACCACATCACTTTAGAGTTTAGTGACAACTACCAAGACACAACAAATTACAACTCAACTAAACATATCCAAGTAAACGCATGTAACTTGGATCTACACATTAAATCCAAGCACACACATGTGCAAAAGATTTACACAACTCTAATCCAAGTATTTACTCCTAGCTTGGATGAACACAACTAGTCCAAGTATTCACAAATACATTAGATCTACACAAGACACATATAAACAAATGATGAACATGATAAGATCTTCAGGGGAGAATGATCTTCATTAAGGCTTCATCTTTCATCACAACACAAGTTTGTGAGTGATCTTCTCTTTGGACAAGGTAAAGAAAGGAGATCAAGAGGATAATCATAGGTAAACATACTTAACACATTAAGTGATCATTTACAAATGATTAGGATTAGAAACAAGAAAGAAGACTGGAAAGATGTCTAAAAAGGGTTAATGAAAGTGCAAATTTGATTCACTATTTATAGGAGACAAGTTCCCAATGGCTACCTGGGTGCGGTTCCTTATCTGCCTAGGCGGTTCCTTATCGCTAGGGAACCACATAGGTACTTAAGGAACCGCGGAGTGTAGACTCCGCTCTTTTTTGTCTTTTAGTGAATTTGAAATATCTGAGGCTGTTTAAACCTTCAAAGGATATTCTTATGGCATTTCGAATATGCCATATTCAAATTTACATTTTCATTTTAATAAAACATTTTCTAAAAAATAAAGTTTATTAAAAATCTTTTGTCACGTTAGACAAAAGTGAGTTTTACGGCTAATCACTTTTATGATCACTAAGCATGATTAAGATATGTTAGTGTAATGATTATTACCTTAATGTTAGTGTTTGTTAGATAATTCGTTTTATGATTATATTTGACAATAAATGTCTTTGTAATTTGTCGTGATCAAAACTAAGAAAGATTAATTAGTGCTAAGAATGTTTTTAGGCAATTGTTTTGCATTAACAATCTCCCCTTTTTGATTATGACAAATTAGAAACTCATTTACGTAAAATACAAAATTATCGAATTATTAACAAGTTTATCACTATCATTTCTCCCCCCTTTGTCGAAGCAAAAATGATAGCACAAGTCTTTGAAGAAGAAAAGAACCGGACTTTGCTAGTAGCTCCCCCTTGGTGCTTACTCCCCCTTGCTTGGGTCACCAAAAGAGTGAGCTAAGGTGACATGCTAAACAAAGGTTAGAAGAAAAAGAAGAAACACCAATGTATATATGTTCACTACCTACTAACTAACTTGAGAGGGAGAAGGAAAATAAATCTCAAATTAGAAGCAAGTATTTGCTAAGTGTGTCCAAAGAGTGTGAGTTGACAACATCATAGTTCAATTGGTGGAATAAAAAGAAAAGGAACATCCAAGCCAATCAAAATTGATATAAAATGTCAAGGGGTTAAAATTTAGAATTTATGGAATCACCCATAATTAATTGTAACTTTTAACCATGATCAACTCTTAAACAAATGTGTGAGAAAGAACTTTTGGGACATAACACACATAACATTCATATTACACAAATATGAAATAACACACAAGAAAATATTCATACACACAATATGAATATTTGAAACAAGAAAATATGAAAATAAACCACAAAGCATAAGTTACACTAAAGAGTGATAAAATTCCAAGATGCTTAAATTTAATTGACTCAAACAACTAAAGTACAACATGTGCTTTAGTTGGAAAAGAAAGACGACGATGATCATTCGAAGTTTTGTCCATGGGAACGAAAACTTTGTGAGGAGGTCGAGTGAGTAGGAATTCAAGAAAATTTAGCTTGTCATAAATATGAGCAAGTTCAATTTGTTGAAACCGACAACAATCACATGAGGAACCATGATGCAATACAAATTCGTTAGATGGGGGAGGTCCATCAAAAGGAGAGTTTGGAGAAGAAGGATAAGAAATGTTTTCACAATGCCTAGTGAGATTTGGGAAGGAAGATAGGTCATTGAGGTGAGGAGAGTTGAAGGTTTAGGTGGTGGTGGAAGAATTTCTTTTTCTCTGGTAATTGGATTTATAGAGTAAGTCTCATTCTAATATTTAATCAGAGAGAAAGATGAATTCTCGGAAGGTTTTGGAGGAGAGGAACCATGAGGATTCTTGTCCTTCTTGATCCAAATGGGTCGAACCGAGATTTTTGGTTTCTTTGAAAGCTTAGAAGAGGAGTCTTTAGGTTGAGAAGATTGTGACAAAGATATGTCAAGGTTAGGAATGGAAAAGTTAGGCATTATGAGGGATGAAAAGAAAGTTCTTTTTTCTCATTTGAATTTCTCCAAAAGTCTCCCAAAAGAGAAGAATTTAAAGAAAATAGACAAGGCAAAATTTGAAATGAAACCAAAGGTTTTAGAAAATGTTTAGCCAAATAGAGTAAACAAAGAACCTTAACCAAGACAGTGGTCAAAGAAGAAAGACCAAATATAAGCCATAAACGGCTTTCCTGTACGCGGTTCCCTAAGGGAGCCCGCGGTTCCATATCAATATGGAATCGCCTGGGGGCTAAGGAGCTGCGTCCAGGGGACATGAAAACTTGATTTTCAAAAGTTCTGGAGAAAGATAAGACTTTTTCAAAATTTTGCAAATCTTGGATTCTTACCTCTTTTAGCATTAGATTATGCTAGGGTTGCACAAAAGCAACACATTCACAAAGAATGTCTTGACAAAGGGTGACAAAATATTTAGATAACATTTTTATCCAATTTTAAGTCAAGTTTTTAGAGGTTGTGATAGATTTAGGTCCACTTTTTAAATAAATTGAAGTTGATTAATGTGACCACGTAGATTGAAACACATAAAACTAAATCCATTCATCAAATTTATGCAAAGCACACAAGGAAATGAAAATACAAGAAATAAAAAGATAATAAACTAGAACATAGATATCTTAATCTAGGTCTGTAATGCATAGTCCTCTTTGGCTTGACCTTCTTCTTTAAAAACATTAGATTTTAAAAAGCATCATTCATCTCCTAGGAGGAGGAGGGTTGGCAAATAAGTCCAACAAAAAGCTTTGCAACTCTATGTGAGCCTCAACCATCTCCATCCTAAGGATATAAATGAGATGAAAGTTGTTTAAGCAACAAGGACAATTGGTTCCATTGTGCATGAAAAGTCAAACAAGTGTGGATCACCCAAAAGGTGGGAAAGAGGAACACCCAAGAGTGGAGTGTTTGAGGGAGAAGGTATGGTATCCAAGGGTTGATGATCCCAAACTTAGATCGATTTAGCTTTATGTATACGCGATTAGATCAAGTTATACACGTAGAGAAACCTTTGTATATGTATAAAATAATCTAAGTGTTATGCGGAATTAACACTTAAATAAGAACACACAATGATGTAAACAAACTTTCACTTTGATTGATAATCGACAAACTTGCTTACAATGAAAGTGTTTAACAAACAAATAACTTATATATTAACTTATAACCTAAAGGTCTTCTTTTATAGACATAAGAAGCCTTGTACAATAATCTACGTATCAACTATTCTAGGTAAAGATAAATATAGAAAATACATTGTTGTTCATATCTTTACTAGAAGTAATCTAGAACATAATAAACGCGTAGATCATATCTTTCCATCAGTGCTTGTCTTCAACCTATCAACGCTTGACTTCTTCCTGTCAATGCTTGATCTGTCAGCGTTTGTTTTCTTCCTGTCAACGCTTGTTTTCCTCTTGTCAGCGCTCAAGTAGACTGGCTATATTTTATTCCCAACAATCCTCCCCTAAACTTGATATCTATTCTAGTAATCAAGTTTCTGTATAAACATGAAGAACTAGGAGGAATTCTTACAACACTTATCATATTGGTAATAAATATGTCTGATCAAATCTTTGGCCACGTCACTTGAATAATCAATCTCCAGTTGTGTAGTCTTTATCTTCTCCAAGACTGCCTTGGACATGGAATATTGACCATCTACAAGTAGATACTCAGCAAACTTTGTAGAGCTCAAATAATATACACCAGCAGCTGAATACAAACGCCATTGAAGACCACTGAGGTCATCTTCAAGATCCTTCCAAATAGCAGGATCTTCATCTCTTGGTCCACACATTTGCTTGAATGTTGACCACAGTTTTATTGCATTGACTGAAGTAGGAGCTTCAGTCTCATACTTGGCCTCTAATAACCTCCAAAGGTCTACCAAGTCTTCTCTATCAAAACTTGCAAAAAGAGATATAAGTGTGGTAAAAGTGTGTACCTCTTTACCATACCTACCAATCTTCCAAAACCCACATTCATCTTCTTCATAGCTTATAATTGGGTTTCTGGAATCAAGAGGTAACACTTGTACCATATCAGAAGCTTCCAATGGTGAGAGCTTGATGCTCCTTCTTATAACAGCTTCACTCAGATACAATGGATCCATATCTTTAGGAAACTCAAGAGAAATTCCCTTCTTCAAAGGTCTGGGAACAATCATTGCCTTCTTAAGCTCCATCTCTTCTGCAAGTTCTTCTTTCCTTTCATCAGAAAGAAGTCTTTGAGCGTTTTTTTCCTGTACTCTTACCCAAATGGGATAAGCCTTAAACTCCAATTCTTCAAATGTCAAACCAGTCAATTTCTTATAAGTCCATCCTGTTCCATGACATCTGAGTAGCATGTAGTACAACTCCCTTCTATCCCTTTTCAACATTGAGAGAATATTGCTAGCTCTATGTTTCAGAATTACCTTGCAATCTTTTTGTACTCTTACAAGAATCTCCAAACCCCATATCTGATCTGAAATAGTCAAATGTGGATTCTCTATACACTTATCTTCCCAAGCATGGTACATCTGAGCAACTTCTGGCATATCAAAATCAAGTTGCAATTTCAACTCATTCAACTTCTCTCTTGCCAAATCATCACCATACTCAAGTCTTTCTGGTTGATCTATAATCATGACACTTGAGTCTGAACTAACTTTATCACTCCCTTCTTGTTCTTCTGAAGTGACAACAAAAAGGTGATTCACCAACCTTCTTTCTTTCTTGTTCCACAATTTGTGCAACCAACCTTCTATCAAACTCAACATGTGCTGCATCCTTTGGAACTTCTACTTCTACCATAATACCCTTACCCTTATCTAATGGATCAATGGTGGGTAAGGATGATGGTAATACCTATGAAGAAACTTCTTTAATGATGGATGATGACTGGAATACATCAACCTCATCTTCAGGTCTGTCAACGCTCAAATTTGCCTTGTCAACGCCCAATTTACTCATGTTAGCGTTCAAATCTTGTTTGTCAATGCTCAAGTTACCTGTCTCAGCGCCTCTTGTAATTTCTTCCAACATGGCTGTAAAAGACAAGTTTAAGTTTGTAGGAGTAACTAGAGACGTGTCAAAACCTGGTTGTTTCTTCAAACTAGTTAGGGCCTTAGCAACACCCAAAGATTCACCATCATGTGAGCCCTTATCACTCACAGTTATCTGCTTATCCTCCCCTTTGGAAGATTCCTCCATCCCACGCCTTGTGCTAGCATTCTACAAAATAACAATCCTCTCCCTCAATTGCTTGAGTTCAAGGCCTTGTGTGCTGAAAACTTGTACCAAGTCTGCATTTTGCTTTTGCAAGCTAATGCAGACAGCTGTCAATTCCATTAATGTCATTGGTTCCAATCTGCCCTCCTCCAAAATGGGTATTTGACAACCCAAGTTAGATTCATGGGGCATGGATGAGGGCTTAATGATGTTAGGACTGTCTTGGCCAGCATCTAAGCGAGAACCAATAGTCCCAGCCTCATCCATAGCACCAACCACACTTGTGGTGGTGGTTCTCTCTGATACATGGCTAGGACCACTAGAGGAGAACACTCCAGTAGTCCTTTGGCGTTTTTGCAACCTATATTGTGGTGGGGTAGAAGATGATGTGGATTGGGTGGATGTGGGTTGGTTAAGGGGTGTAAAACCCGCCTTAAAAGTCTACGAACATTAACTACGTACAGTCACAGCTTTAATTTAAACGTCTCATAATTATTATTCAGATGATAAATAACAATATAAATTCAGATATTACGTGAATATTATTTATTCAGGAAATAAATAATTCACGTCATAATATGTTCACGAGGATTAATGTACGAACACGTACGCAATGTTTATAGTCTCAATTTTAATTAAAATCATGACGTAATTAAATATTCAGAAAATAATTATTACTAGTAAATAAATATATACTAGCTATTCAGTATTAAGTAAGTATTGCAGTTATTATTTTATTTATTCAGGAAAATAAATAAATACACGACGGATTTAAAAATACGAACACGCAAGTTAAACGTTTATGAAACGAAACGAAAACAATAGTGTATGTGTGCAAATGGGCTGTAGTGTTATTACAAAAAGAAAGGAGAATGGGCTGAGGCCCATTTCTTTGTCTAGACCGGTTTAACAAAAAAAAAGGGACGGGGAGTGCTTATTACTTAGACAAATAAAACCCTAGTAAATAAAAGAGAGAGCCGTCACTTTCTCCTCTTCCTTCTTCCTGTCGACGAACAAACAACAAGAAAACATAAATCAATCGCAAGTGTAATCCAAGATCAAGATTGATGTCGTTTGATTTTTTTTCCTTTCACGCAAACCAAGGTAACCCCCAATCACATTTTTTTTCCTTCTTTATGTTTGGTTATTCAGGAATCAAAACAGGGGTGTCGGGTTAGTATTGGTTTCAAGAAAACCGAGAGTCAAGGACTCTCGGTGGTGGCTTTTGATGTTAGACGCAAATCAGAAACCAAAAAGGGGGGCGTCGGGTTGTTTTGTCTCACGAAAACCGAGACCTAAAAGGTCTCGGTGTGTTTGCTGGTTGAACCAACAGTGAACCACATGGGCGGTTTGGTTTGATGTGGTGTCGACGACAGTCTATAACCACCAGGGGTCTACTAAATAAAACAGGGCGTGTTTGGGATTGTCAGGCATTAAGGGAGTGTTTGGGTCTGTCAGAAAACGCAAGCAGTGGGAACCACTGCATTAGCAATGGTAACCACTGCACTAACAGTGGGAACAATAAAACAAGCAGTGGGAACATATAACATACAGTGGGAATTTATGGCAAGCAGTGGGAACTTAAGACAAACAGTGGGAACCACAAGAGTATTTAAATTGGTAAATCATTTTTATAAATGAGTTTTATGAATAAATTAATTATATTGTCATAATTATTAATCTAATTAATAAAATTAAATTAATTCTAGCTTTATCATTTTTTTTATCCTATTAAAAACTTATGACTTATAAATAATTTAATTTTAAGATATTTAATTGGAAATATTTCTAAATTAGGAAACGTTCTAATTATAACGAGTTACTATACTATTTATAGTAATGCCAGATTATACATTATACGTAAGCAGAAATACAGAGTACATTAAATCTGTAATATTTATGAACAGTCAGAATTTAGTAGATTATATATAAATAGTAATACAAGTATAAATTAAATCCAACGGAAATAGTTAAGAGCAGTAAAATATATAACATCAATCAAATTATTTTCGCGTACGTTATTTAGGTAGTAACCATGAAGTCGGATAGATCTTTCAGCTTTCAGTCGTGTTTCATTTCTGGACACGAGGTACGGATTTTCCGTCCTTTCAGTAAGGACTTCCCTTCTATGCATGATTAGGATTCCCCATCTTCAGCCAAATGTTTTCCCCATTACATTTTTAAGCTTATCGGTAATCATGTTAACAATTAAATAAATTGCCTGAGAATTATATACAAGCATGATCAGTTTATGTACTAGTTACGGAGGTACCGTAACCACGGCACTAGAGGCACCGGTGTCGTGACTCACATGCAGGAGAGTGATATCCTGCATCGTCCCACTCAGCTCAGCTTGGCCATTTTATCAGTATTATTAGTGGGGCGTATGGATGCATCCTAGGCTTATATGTGTTACAAGTTATCAGGGTGAATGTGGTGTGTGCTCTACATCCTTCACATTGGAGCTGATCCCTCCACCCAGCACAATTATTTAGAGGTCACCCCTCTACAGCATGACGAGGTCACCCCTCCAGTTATTCATGCATCGTTGTTACAGCACATGACCTATATAAGCTCTGGCAATTAAAATACAGTAAATGCATGTTTTCAAATTTAACAGATAACAGTTCAGCTTTATTGTTTATAAATCAGACTTTACAGAATATACACAGATTTCCGCTGTAACTTTACTAATCAGTCTTACAGCTCCATTATTTTATCATCGTAATTCTTTATCATGCTTTATATCCGTTCACTGAGCGTTATGCTCAGCCGTAGTTCCTTTCATGTTCTAACGGCAGGTACACCAGGACACTCTTAGGATTTTGAGAGCATGTGCATTTTGGATGGAAGCTATCCAGACTTCTTACTTTATGCATTTCTTACATTATTCTGCTTATTTGGACATTGTTTAGTCCTTTCATTCAGTATTTTACTTTTCATGTTTTGGGCTTATGTTTGGATTGCCGATGTTTGATTCCGGTATTTCCTTTATGGTCATTTAATGTTTTAGGACATTTACCTTATGCTTTGATGACACGCCATAAATACACGTAACGGTCCACTTATCCAAGTGGGGTGTTACAATTATGGTATCAGAGCTATAGGTTCGACCTGTAGGCTCTAAAACTTGACCTGTGACTAGTGGGTAGTTACCAGGAACTTCCTAGATTTTGGCGTTGTTATCTTTCATGTTTCTCATGCATTTATCAGTCAGTTTTCTTCAGTTATCAGTCGGTTTTCTTAAAGTTTTTTTTACTAAGAAAAAGGTAGGTACAGGACTGGCCATATTTAGTCGCATGTGCTTTTCTACGAATTTTGTTTTGGTGAACCGACCCATAGGCGTTCACCCTTGCCCGTTTAGATTTTGTATTGGTAAACCGACCCATAGGCGTTTACCCTACTCATGACAGATTTATGTTTTCAGTCAAATATTACTTGGTGGACCAGCCATAAACGTTCACCATTTCTCAAGTCAAATTTCATGCTTTTCAGTCAAATGATGTTTTGTGAACCGATCCATAGTTGCTCACCTTTGTCATATCAGGACATTTCATGTATTGGATTACAACCAACCATATTTAGTCCCAGATTATAAATTTCTATACATGACAGTTCTCAGAAAATTTTGACAAGTATGGATCAAACCAGAATTGCCCATACTTAGTCACATGTTTTGTTCCTTGAATTCTGTGGATTAAACTATAGCCAACCACACCAGTTGTTGTTAAACCTCAGATGATCATACTCTTATGTTCTTATAGCAATCCAGTTTTCACAATCTCAAGTTGATGTCGCCTTCAGGCGGATTCAGTTTCATGTTTCCTTTCAAGGATTATGTTTTCAGCAGAGTGATAATGTTTCATGCTAAGGATTATAGTAAAATCCTATTTCATGATAAATCATGTTTGGTCTTCATCAGTCATGTCTTTATGTTGACCATTGTTGAAATTCCGTTTAATCATATTCTTGAACCTCTATACAACCAGCATTAAGTTTACGCAAGAATTATCAGGCTATCATGTTACTCATTTCAGTTCAGTTTACTACTGGTTAAATCGAATTATCTTCGTTGACCATGTCAGACGGTTGACACCACTATCGATCATCTCAAGAAATTCCCACCAGTGTCGTGTACATCATTCCATATGTACCCCATGTACAGTGTCTCAGTTATACTCCATGTACAATATTTCATGTGTACTCTACGTACAGTGTCCCGGATATGCTCCATGTGCAGTATTCATTTTGTACTTCATGTATAGTAGTCCAGGTGTACTCCAGGTACCCTACGCCATGGACATTGCTAATCGATCCTCAATCATCTCAGGCGTTTCCACTTGTCGATATTCTACCAGGTGTTGTGCTGCTTGTGAGTTGAAGATTTTACCAGATGCTGATGTTGCTAACATTTTGAAGACCTCACAAATGCTGATGCTGCTTATACTTGGAGATTTCTCAAGATGCTGATGTTGTTTATACTATGAAGACTCTACAGAACAAGGACGAAAACTATAAATTTGAAATTTCTGACAAGAATAAATTTCAACCATCAGACACCACCATTACATTCCATACTTTTACCTTCTCAGCTAGATGTCACACTTCAGTCAGCTAACCGTTCATTCAGAAGAGTGGGAACCGGAACCCAGCCGGCCACTCAGCAGAATAGTTACATGAATCACGGTTATGATAATGACCGTCATTAATTGATAGACAAGCAATAGAGACAACCACCGTGCTTATAATTGATCAGTCAGTAACCATCGGAACTCCAGAACGGACGTGACCAGAAATACAGAGGTCAGTAGCCTAACCGGTCCGCCAATCCTAGCAGTTACAAAAAAAATTTCAACCTTGTCCAGATTCATCCACTAAGACACATGTCAAGACATAGGTCTCAGGTATCATTTCGGAAGACACATATCAGAACACCAGTCATGGTACACGTCATATGAAACTTTTCTCAAAATACGAGTCAGAACCCATAACTCCAGTATGTTCCTAAACCAGGCCCTCAGTAATTCAGGTACTCTTCAGAAAGGGGTATACCCGTTCTATCATGACACGCATAAATCAGACCATTACAATTCAGTTACCGCTACCGGAGTATTTTCAGGTTAGACACACAGTGGTCATTCTGTGATGTTATAGATGAACACAATCAGTGGAAGTGTCCACGTTCACTTCATGTATTCATATGTTAGCTTTATCTTAAATCAGGTATTACTAACCTCCCAGCCAGAAAAGACTCCTCAGTATCACCCTTACTTATTCAAGTTTTTCCTTTCAGTTGACGACGAGATCCGTCTTACTAACTCCTGAACATGTTCATTATATTTTCGGCCAAAAAATCAGTACAAATTTTTCTGACTTAAGTGCGTGAATTCTCAGTCCATAGCTACGAAGACTTATAACTATCAGTTATAAAGTTACTTCTGAAACTCTTTAAATTCATGATCAGCAAATTATCCCAAAGTTTTCCAAAGGTCATTGCAGAAGGTTTCCAGAAATTCATTCCTAACCACGAGACAGAGTTTAACATCGAGCTTGTCTCAGGAACAAAAACTGTTTTCAAAACTCTTTATTCTAGGGCTCCAGCTAAGTTAAAAGAGCTGCAACAATTGCTGCAAAAGTTACCAGAACGAGGCTTTATTCGCCCTAGTGCACCACCAGGAGGTGTACCGTTTCTGTCTATCAGAAAGAAGGACGGTATCATGAGATCATGTATCGACCACTAAAATTTTTGACAAGATCACCATTCTTAATCAATGTTGATTCCATAAATAGCAGGTTTATTTGATCTGCTACGACGTCTTAAACATTTTCTAGAACAAATTCCGACCATGCTACCATCAGTGGTGAGAGAAAGAACATGACGTTTCCAGACTGCTGTTACACATATTACAATCCCTCTAAAAAATTTTGGTTTTATACTCCTGAGCTCCCTAATGCTCCAGCTATATTATGAAATTATGAATAAAAATTTTCCATGACTCTCAGACAAAATCGTCAGTATATTCATTGATCACATTCTGATAGGAGTAATTTTTATACACAACTTTCCAGATATAAATTTCACTTGAACAAAGTGGCATTTCTAAACCACCCTATTTCAGCAAAAAGAAATTTCAGACAATCCTGCGAAGGTGAAGGCCATCACCTGATGGTCCCGACCGACGCCTTGACTGCTAGCGCAGAAATTGCTGAAAGTTCTCCCTAAAATTTTTTTTGCCATGACTACTCAACCAGATTTCCACCAGAATGTTCCATATTCAGGCAGAATTTTGTTAGAAGCATTATGACATGTTGATGCAGTTATGTTCATATCTTGATGCTTGACATGCCAGCAGGTTCAAGATAGAACGCCGTCATGTTAGTGAGTCACTACAATCCTTAGAAATTTCTGAGCAGAAATGAGACGAAATTCCATGAAATTGTTATCAGTTACCACAGACTCAGAAAAGTATGATACTATCTAAGTCATAGTCAACCATGTAATCAACCTGGCGTTTTCTTTCGTCTGAAAAGATTACGTAGTAGTGGGTTGCAGAAAATTTAGCAGTAAATTGTACGAATTCAAGGTATTCCATTGACCATCATATCAGACATAATTCATGTTCACGATCACGCATATGTTTACATTCACTTACGTTCACGTTTATTTTCACTTTCACGTTTACGTCTCATTGACAGTAAGATGCTGTTTCAGTTCATGTTTCATGCTATCTCATGATTTGAGTTCACGTTAGCGTTTGTGACATTGTTCACGTTCAGGTTCGTGTTCCATCTCACGATACACATTTCACAGCTTGTTACTAAATATAGTTACAGAAAGTGTAAGAAACCAGACTCAAGTTTGGTACAGCTTTTCCAGGCAGACGTTTCTCGTCTCAGGACGCATCGTTTGGCATTCCTTCCTCAGTCAGCATACGTTCATGAGATGTCCTATTACTACGTTCACGTTATGTTTCACGTATCACGTCCACGATATACTTCATGCAAAACGTTCCTCGTATAATCGCGAACCACATTCACAATTGCTCACGTAGCACGTTCACAATTGTTCACGTAGTTCGTCCCTATATAATTTCAGCAGCTTGCTCAGATATATAAATGGTATCTTTCAGGATAATTGTACGTACCTTTTCATGCTATGGCTTGTCCATTCGATCAGGTTTAGGAAATCCATCTTAAGTATGGAACCGGAAACTATTCAGTATCATCAGGACAGGGTCATCAAGACCAAGATTTGTTCATTATGTTTAGACCTTTGAAGGAATCCTTTCGAGCGGGAAGCCACTCGAAACGGAGGAGTCCATCCGGACCTCTCATCCATTCCTTTAAATAAAGTTAGTTAAGTTCTTTCAGTCATGTTACGCTCCATGTCCTTTTCAGCCAGGACACATTCAATGTTACTCCAGTCATGTCACGTTTATACCCTTTCAGCAGCAATATGTTTTAAATCAAGGATGAATGGTCTTTCAGCTGATATATCTTTCATCTTTCATGTCCTTTCAGTCTATATGTCCCTTCAGCTTTTATAACTTCATAAGCTAATTATCTTTAATTCGAGGACGAATTATTTTTTTTAGAGGAGAAGAATTGTAAAACCCGCCTTAAAAGTCTACGAACATTAACTACGTACAGTCACAGCTTTAATTTAAACGTCTTATAATTATTATTCAGATGATAAATAACAATATAAATTCAGATATTACGTGAATATTATTTATTCAGGAAATAAATAATTCACGTCAGAATATGTTCACGAGGATTAATGTACGAACACGTACGCAATGTTTATAGTCTCAATTATAATTAAAATCGTGACGTGATTAAATATTCAGAAAATAATTATTACTAGTAAATAACTATACTAGCTATTCAGTATTACGTAAGTATTGCAGTTATTATTTTATTTATTCAGGAAAATAAATAAATACACGACGGATTTAAAAATACGAACACGCAAGTTAAACGTTTATGAAACGAAACGAAAACAATAGTGTATGTGTGCAAATGGGCTGTAGTGTTATTACAAAAAGAAAGGAGAATGGCTGAGGCCCATTTCTTTGTCTAGACCGGTTTAACAAAAAAAAGGGACGAGGAGTGCTTATTACTTAGACAAATAAAACCCTAGTAAATAAAAGAGAGAGCCGTCACTTTCTCCTCTTCCTTCTTCCTGTCGACGAACAAACAACAAGAAAACATAAATCAATCGCAAGTGTAATCCAAGGATCAAGATTGATGTCGTCTGATTTTTTTTTCCTTTCACGCAAACCAAGGTAACCCCCAATCACATTTTTTTTCCTTCTTTATGTTTGGTTATTCAGGAATCAAAACAGGGGTGTCAGGTTTGTATTAGTTTCAGGAAAACCGAGAGTCAAGGACTCTCGGTGGTGGCTTTTGATGTTAGACGCAAATCAGAAACCAAAAAGGGGGGCGTCGGGTTGTTTTGTCTCACGAAAACCGAGACCTAAAAGGTCTCGGTGTGTTTGCTGGTTGAACCAACAGTGAACCACATGGGCGGTTTGGTTTGATGTGGTGTCGACGACAGTCTATAACCACCAGGGGTCTACTAAATAAAACAAGGCGTGTTTGGGATTGTTAGGCATTAAGGGAGTGTTTGGGTCTGTCAGAAAACGCAAGCAGTGGGAACCACTGCATTAGCAGTGGTAACCACTTCACTAACAGTGGGAACGATAAAACAAGCAGTGGGAACATATAACATACAGTGGGAATTTATGGCAAGCAGTGGGAACTTAAGACAAACAGTGGGAACCACAAGAGTATTTAAATTGGTAAATCATTTTTATAAATGAGTTTTATGAATAAATTAATTATATTGTCATAATTATTAATCTAATTAATAAAATTAAATTAATTTTAGCTTTATCATTTTTTTATCCTATTAAAAACTTATGACTTATAAATAATTTAATTTTAAGATATTTAATTGGAAATATTTCTAAATTAGGAAACGTTCTAATTATAACGAGTTACTATACTATTTATAGTATTGCCAGATTATACATTATACGTAAGCAGAAATACAGAGTACATTAAATCTGTAATATTTATGAACAGTCAGAATTTAGTAGATTATATATAAATAGTAATACAAGTATAAATTAAATCCAACGGAAACAGTTAAGAGCAGTAAAATATATAACATCAATCAACTTATTTTCGCGTACGTTATTTAGGTAGTAACCATGAAGTCGGATAGATCTTTCAGCTTTCAGTCGTATTTCATTTCTGGACACGAGGTACGGATTTTCCGTCCTTTCAGTAAGGACTTCCCTTCTATGCATGATTAGGATTCCCCATCTTCAGCCAAATGTTTTCCCCAGTATATGTTTAAGCTTATCGGTAATCATGTTAACAATTAAATAAATTGCCTGAGCATTATATACAAGCATGATCAGTTTATGTACTAGTTACGGAGGTACCGTAACCACGGCACTAGAGGCACCGGTGTCGTGACTCACATGCAGGATAATGATATCCTGCATCGTCCCACTCAGCTCAGCTTGGCCATTTTATCAGTATTATTAGTGGGGCGTATGGATGCATCCTAGGCTTATATGTGTTACAAGTTATCAGGGTGAATGTGGTGTGTGCTCTACATCCTTCACATTGGAGCTGATCCCTCCACCCAGCACAGTTATTTAGAGGTCACCCCTCTACAGCATGACGAGGTCACCCCTCCAGTTATTCATGCACCGTTGTTACAGCACATGACCTATATAAGCTCTGGCAATTAAAATACAGTAAATGCATGTTTTCGGATTTAACAGATAACAGTTCAGCTTTATTATTTATAAATCAGACTTTACAGATTATACACAGATTTCCGCTGCAACTTTACTTATCAGTCTTAGAGCTCCATTATTTTATCATCGTAATTCCTTATCATGCTTTATATCCGTTCACTGAGTGTTATGCTCAGCCGTAGTTCCTTTCATGTTCTAACGGCAGGTACACCAGGACACTCTTAGGATTCTGAGAGCATGTGCATTTTGGATGGAAGCTATCCATAACTCTTACTTTATGCATTTCTTACATTATTCTGCTTATTTGGACATTGTTTAGTCCTTTCATTCAGTATTCTACTTTTCATGTTTTGGGCTTATGTTTGGATTGCCGATGTTTGATTCCGGTATTTCCTTTATGGTCAGTTAATGTTTTAGGACATTTACCTTATGCTTTGATGACACGCCATAAATACACGTAACAGTCCACTTATCCAAGTGGGATGTTACAAGGGGTGTTTGGGTCTGTGAAGGATTAGTGTCAACGTTTGGAGTAGGTGTATCAACGCCAACATTTAATGTGTCAGCGTCAAAGGGTTCTTGATCAATTTGCATGTGTTGTGGTGAAGATAAAGGTTCTGGTATTGGGTCAAGTTGTGGTTGAGGGTCTGGTTGGGGTTGTACTGCTGCAATAACAGCAAGCATAGCTTGGGTGAGGGGTAGGTCACGGTGAGGGGGTGAATTCATCTTTGTAAAAATTGCTTTCTTTTGCACAGGGATCTCATAAAAATCATCATGATCCCTTGTGCAGTAATTTTGCACATCAAAAACCATTTGTAAAAATCTAGGATAAGCTAATGTCATCTTATTCCCTTTGTTTTTACACATGCACTCAAAAATCATTTTTGAATAATTAAACTTTTGCCCAGTAGTAATGCACACAATAGCACTAGCAATAGATCTATTAATCTCATTGTTTGCAGTACACTTGGGACTCAAACATTGTAAGAGGACATGTATTAGGTACTTCCAGGCTGGGGGAAACTCCTATTTATGATATTTATTTAAAGTTCCCTCATCAGGGAAAGGATAACCCAAAGCCCTTAGTCCTTGTTCTATTTCATGAATGGGGAGGGTGGTTATACCATCTGCATCATCAAGATGCAAAGCTTGGCGAACCAAAGCTTCAGTAACCACCCATGTACGCCCATGAACAATAGAAGATAATGTAGTCACTCTATTAACTGTTGAGGAACTAACATTGTTCCAAAACTGCTTAATATGTGTGACAGTGATGAGAGGAGCATGAGAAAGAGCATATCTGATAGGAGATGCATTCAAATACGCCACCATCTGGGTGTATTGGGGAAACAGAGTGTCATCAGCGTCCAAATATGCTACCATGTTGTGTTGACTCCTAAATCCCAATTCCAAATCACTTGGTTTAAATTTTGGTGCCATTGTTGAAAGCTGTTTGAACAATTGATAAAGATGAAGTATGGGAGAAAATTTGTTAGACAAGAATGATAGGTACCCTGTTTAAAAACATGAGCCAAATATATAGGAGAGAAATATGCATGTGATTTGTCAAAAATTAGGCAACTATTTTCAAAATACAATCATGAAAATATTGAAAAGAAATAAGTTTATCTCATGCATTAAATGAAAGTTATCTGCTCCCAAAATTACGGCCCAAAAATTCGTCAAAAAGTAACATCTGGGTAGGTCTCAATGGGTATCAACGGTCAAAAATAACCCATCAACGCCCAACGGCTATATTCTTCTCAACGTTTGCCAAAGCCATGTCAGCGTCTAAATTGGTCACAACAACGCTTGGAAAAATACTTGTTAGCGTCCAAAAATAAAAATTTATAAAAATGAAAAATGACCTTAACAAAGTAATTTATCCTAGTGAAGATAACCTATAAGTTGATAATTATTATAGGGCGGCAAGCACTCTCCAGTTATGCACACTTGCTTATGCAAGATAGACATAACAGTCCTCCAGTGTCCGTTGCTAACCAAAACTCTTAACAACTAAGTTATCTTATAAAATTCTTTGTTACTCCCAGGTAAAACCCATAATAAAATTATTCCCAAGTCTCCCAACAGACCACAACCAATTCTAGGCCAAAAATGTCTTGGCAGCATGCATAGTATATCAACTTTGCATGCTACAGTGCCTCATGATTTAGCAAAGCTAACTCATACTCACCTGTGGACACAATCTAGAATTGTGATAAGAGTATCATAAGGATACCCAACAATCCTAAAGGTTCCTAAAGCCTCCCCTTAAACTGTGATACATAGGTTGCCAAAAATATGCATGAACATAAAATTTTATGTCAAGATAGGAATAGATAATTCCAACCATCATCCATAAATAAAAACATGCCAAAATGATCTTCCAAGGACCCATAAGCAACTCTGTATCCAATGGTATAATGCTAACACCACCTGCACATTTAGATTAAAAACCAAAAAACTAACATTGTTGCTAACAACGTCCCGATAACACTTGTCAGCGTTAAGGAAACCTTTGTCAGCGTTAGACAAATATATTGCAAACAACGTCACAATAACACTTATCAGCGTTAAGACAACCTTTTTCAGTGTTAGAAAAGTATAGTGGAAAACCTAAATCATCCAAAAAGACCAATAACAATACATTATCCTGTACATACTTTTACAAAAAGATCTCAAAACACATATTAAGTGAGATTGATCATTCCAATACTTGTTACCAAGTATTGGAACCTTCCAGCATCAAAAGGTTTAGTTAGTAAATCAGACACGTTTTCTTCTGTGTCAACCCTATCTGGTTGTATTAAACCTTTTTCAAAACAATCTCTTATAAAATGGTGTCTAATTTCTATGTGTTTAGTTTTAGAATGATGTACAAGATTCTTAATAATGCATAAAGTACTGTTATTTTCAACAAATATCTTGGTATGCATGAAATTATACCCATAATCCAACAGCTGGTTCTGAATCCATAAGACTTGTCCATAACAAGCAGCTGCAGCTACATACTCTGCTTCAGTTGTAGAATTGGCCACCACTATTTGTTTCTTGCATGATATCAACCTGCTCCTAAGAAACTGACATCCACCAGTTGTGGATTTTCTATCAAACTTATCACCTCCATAGTCACTGTCTGAATATGCAATAAGCTCCAATGGTGAATCTTTAGGGTACCACAAGACAAGACTAGGATAACATCTTAGGTACCTAAAGATTCTCTTGACAGCATAAAGGTGACATTCTTTGGGTGTCACTTGATGGCGTGCACATGCACACACACAGCAAACATGATATCAGGTCTAGAGGCTGTGAGATACATCAATGAACCAATCATTGATCTATTGTGCCTGACATCCACATCTTTTCCATCTCCAACCTTTCCCCAAGGGTGTTCTCTATCCATAGGTGTAGTAGCCCTCTTTTCATGTGGAGAAAAGCCAAACTTCTTCAAGATCTCTGCCACATACTTATCCTGAGAGATGAAGATACCATCTTCTTTCTGCTGAACTTGTAACCCTAGAAAGAAGTTCATCTCCCCCATTGCACTCATCTTGAATTTGTCTGTCATAAGCTTGGAAAAGTCTTCACTCATCTTTGGATTGGTAGATCCAAAGATGATATCATCAACATAAACTTGAACAAGCAAGACATCCTTACCAGCCTTCTTGGTAAATAATGTCTGGTCTATTGTGCCGCTCTTGAATCCATTCTCCACCAAATAAGTGGATAATGTACCATACCATGCTCTTGGAGCTTGATGAAGTCCATACATAGCCTTCTTGACTCTATACACCTTGTCAGGATTCTCTGGATCTTCAAAACCAGGAGGCTGCATTACATACACCTCCTCAACAATTGTTCCATATAGAAAGGCACTCTTCACATCTATTTGATAGACAGTGAAGCCCATGCAGGAAGCATAGGCTAGAAATATTCTTATAGCTTCAATCCTTGCAACTAGTGCAAAGACCTCCTCATAATCTATTCCTTCCTCTTGTGTATATCCCTGAGCCACTAAACGTGCCTTGTTTCTGACCACAATGCCTCTTTCATCTTTCTTGTTTCTTAGAACCCATCTTGTCCCTATAGGTTTGACATATCTAGGACAATCAACCAGCTCCCAAACATCCTGAATTGAAAATTGGTGAAGCTCATCCTGCATTGCTTCCACCCAACTTGGTTCTTTGAGAGCATCAAAGATCTTCTTGGGTTCTTGTTGTGACAGAAAACAGGCAAACAAACATGCTTGAACAAGAGGGGTATCAACCTTCTTGTGGATATTGGCAATAAATCCTCCAAGACTCTAATGAGATCTTCTAGTCTGAACAGGAGACATAACATCTCTAATAATTTGAGAAGTAGGATGATTCTTCATAGTGGAAGTAATTACTCCTCCTTCAAAAAGTCTGGTGTCTTCAGTCTCATTATCCTTTTTGTCAATATCTTCTTCAGACTCTCTTTCATCAACATGAACCTCTTCATGGAAATTGGAAGGTTCACCTTGTTCAAAATTTGAAGAGAAAAGATGCTCAAAAGTGTTGTCAACGCTTGAACCTTGGTTGTCAGCTTTTGGGTTATCAACGCCTAAAATGTTGTTGTCAACGTTTGAGCCATCAACGCCTGAATTTGTCCTATCAGCGCTAGATTTGCCTTTGTCAGCGTCTGAAGGACCATGCATGTTGTTAACTGGTGGTACTTGGGGACCACCATTATCCTTTCAAGCAGCAGCAGCAGCAGCAAAAGCATCTGTCCATATGGGAATTGTAACATACTCTTGTATGGGAGATGACTTGTCTGCTTGTGATCCAACCTCTTCATTAACCTGTGTACCTGAAACATCAACAACTTGTTCTTCTGCAACATTTGAAGTTACCTTCACAATGTCTGTAAAACCCGCATGCTTTTACCATGAAAAGTACCCTTAAGATCGTACGTACTAGATTTAAACTTTCCTAATATAGCATGATTACGATTACGTGTTAGGTGTTTACGTATTACGTACGTGTTAGAACACGATAAGTATTTACTACGCACGATCACGTAATATTTATTTGACGATAATTAATCACGAACATGCGATCATGAAATCATGAACGTAATTAAAACACGAACTATTATATATATATATATATATATATATATATATATATATATATATATATATATATATATATATATATATATATATATATATTTATTACGAGCGTAAATAAATATATTAGGTCACGGTAATTATTTAACGAGAACACATAAAACGCGAACACAAATAAACACGAACAAACACGTAAAACACGAACACGAGAACACAATTATTAATTAGACACGGAAAACATTCGGGTTACCCCTTGTGGGCCCCATTACCACGAAATTTAGGAGGGAGGATGGGCTTAGCCCATCAATTTTCACTAAAAGGAAGTTAAGGGATTTTCACTACTCATTTAATTTTTACAGAAGATTTTTAGAAAAACCTAAAAACCCTCCTCCCTTGTCTTCTTTGTGCCGCCACCCTAAAACACAACAAGGAGGTGGTTTGTGATCTTGGATCTTGGAATTTTGCTTGGTGATCGTGTTTGTTCTTCATCCTTTTGATCCGCGAATTCGGTAAACCCTTTTTAAACCTTTTCTTTTGATTTAATCTTTTTATAAATAAAGAACATGTTATGTTTTTACAAAAACCTAATAATTAAACATGGATCTAACTTGATTTGGGGTTTAATAAAATCAAAAGTATGTTTTAAGGGGTGTTTGTTTTGGTCGTAGGCTACACCGAACCCGAAGGGGTTTTGGTTTGGCCAAACCGACCACCACCAAGACCATACGGTCTTGGTTGGTGTGTGTGGGTCCCACGGCAGCCACAAGACAAGGGGTACCCCGAGTTGGTTCGGGGTACGGTGTCGATTTCATGTCCGGTTCATTGTTTTTAGCTTAGATCCGGTTCATGGTGTATGCTTAGTTTTTTTTATGTTTTATGATCTTATGTTAAAATTAAATTAATAAAATGATATGATTAATTTAATAACATGACTTAGGTTATTTAATTATTAATAATCATGGAATTAATTAACCTAAGTATTTGTATATTTAAGACTTATAATTAATTAATTATTTTAAAACCATGGATATAATTAATTAATTAACATGACTTAGGTTATATTATTAATATATAATAATACATATTTTAACCTAAGTATTTAACTTATTTAATTAAAAACATGTTATACTTTAATTAAATATTTTAACCTATAGTTTAATTTAATTACATGAAATAATTATTAAACTATACATTATATCATATGACTTAGAAAATAATCATGAAAACACTTAGGCTTATATACTTAGCTTATTTAACCAGCTTATTTCTAATTATGGAAACTTTCTATTTTTAGAAACTTAATTAAATAAGGCAGCTAATCTATTTATGGAAACCTTCTATTTTTAGAAACTTATTTATTTCAGGCAGCTAATCTATTTATGGAAACTTATTTAATTAAGGCAGCTGATCTATTTCTGGAAACTTTCTATTTTTAGAAACTTATCTATTTTAAGCAGTAATTCTATTTTTGGAAACTTTCTATTTTTGGAAACTTTCTATTTTTGAAAATTTCTATTTTTGAAAACTTTTTATTTTTGGAAACTTTTTATTTTTGGTAACTTTCTATTTTTGGAAACTTTCTATTTTTGGAAACTTTCTACTTTAGGAAACCTGCTATTTTTAGAAAGTTACTTAATGTTACTCAGTAAGTATAATAACACATGAAATACCAGAAATACTTAATCATATTAAACATAATATAAGATAAAACACAGTTAAAGCTTTAAAACAGTAAAACATGGTAAGAACACATTAAATAAGCTAAGACATGACATAAAACCAGCTACGTATTTAGTAAGCAGATACTTATTCATGTATGTATTTATGTAGCACTAGTGATTCGGAAGTAGGATTCCTCTCAATTCATCTTCTTCGTTCACTGGACATAAGATACGGATTCCCGTCCTTTCAGTATGAACATTCTTTCCTTATTAGGATTTCCCGTATGTAGCCAACTGTTTTCCTGTAGTATAAGTTATGTGTTTGATTGCTTATGTTTAATTAAGATTACCTATAGCCATATACATGCATGACCAGTTTCACCTAGTTATGGAGGTACCATAACCATAACATTAGAGGCACTGATGTTATGACTTCACCACGGTGGAGTGATTGCTCGTGGCGTCCCTTCAGCTTTTGGCCATTTATTTATATTTATCATGTGGGGTGTATGGGTGCATCCTAGTTACATGTTTTTATTCAGGATTTCATGGTGAATGTGGTGTGTGCCTTGCATCCTTCACAAGGAGCTGATCCCTCCTACCCAGAACCAGTATATTAAATTAGAGGCAGCCCCTCTAATTTGCATGATGAGGTCACCCCTCCAAGTATTCATGCACGGTGGATTTTCATGACCTATATTGGCTAATGGTAAAATATGTTAAACAGTGTTCATAAGATAAACATAAGGCTTTTCAAACTATAAAACCAGTTTTATGAACATGTTCCAGGTTTTCCAGGACTTATACATTTCCGCTGCTATTAAGTCTTTATTATGTTTAGTCATTCATACTATGTCTATATCCGTGCACTGAGCGTTTTGCTCAACCGTTACTTTCCTTTCCATGTCCCAATATGGCAGGTACCCTAGGAAAGACTCGAGCATTTGGAGGACGTGCATAGGATGGAAGCTGCTAGAGACTTCTTTTCCTTTTTGCCTTCATATACTTATGCTTGTTTAGTCTTTCATTCATTTCTTTGGCTTCAATATGTTTTGGGCTTATGTTTGGGAACCGATGTTTGATTCCGGTTATCCCTATGGTCATGTAATGTTTTATACATTTATCCTTGTATGCTTTGATGACACGCCATAATTACGCGTGACATTCCATTTATCAAAATGGGGTGTTACAATTATGGTATCAGAGCCAAGGCTTCGACCTGTAGGCTCTAAAACTTGACTTGTGACTAGTGGGTAGTCACCAGGAGCTTCCTAAGCCAACGTTTGTTATACCACGTATTGATGTTTTCAGCGCATTGTTGTTTTAACCATGATGTTTTCAGCACCTTGAGGTTTTAACCTTGATGTTTTCATCGATATTGTTTTACTAATATGGATGGACAACCATCATTCATATTTAGTTATGTGTCATTGTTTCATGCATAATGTTCCTCGTGAACAGTGGCTATGTGGACTGAACCCCAGTAGTTCATAATTAGTCACATAAAATTTTTCTGATAAGTTTTGACAGATGAGTTTCATTTATTTATGTTTCATGTATCATTGTTGCAGGGATTATGACTAAGTAATGGTTGGTACAGGACTAGCCCTATTTAGTCGCATGTGCTTTTATCGAAACTTTTAACTTTGGGACCGACCCATAGGCGTCCCCTCGCCATGTCTTTTGTTTTGGAACCGACCCATAGGCGTTCCCTCGCACATATAAAGGTTTTATAAACTACATTATGCATTCATGCACTGTTTTCATGCATAAAATTTTTCTCATGATTTAAATTTGCATAAAATTTTTTTCATGTCCCCTCATAAGTTGTTATGTTTTTATGCCAAGTATGTTTTCATACTGTCATGGTTAACTTCAGTTTCATGCTGATTATGTTATACACTTCTTCGTGATAGATGGTGTCATGTTTATTCATGATAATTCCGTCTTCATGTTGATTATGTTTTACGCCTCTTTTGTTATTTACGTTGTCCCGCAAGACATTGTTGGATTTCATTGAATTCTGCTTTCATGATAGTCATGGTTGGTCTTCATCGATCATGCTGTCAGGCAAATCATCGTTGAATTTTGTGTAACCACACTCTAGCGTTCCTCTATGCAACCAGAATGAGGTATATACTGGCATTGCCAGGTTATCATGATGGTTTTCGTAACCGTTTAACCGATATACTTTCCTTAAATCATCATAAATGATCGATCACATACCGATCATTTCATGTGCATTCCACGTGTACTCCACGTACCGTATTTCATGTGTATTACACGTACCTTAATCCATGTGTATTTAACTTGCAATACTTCACGAGTATTCGCTAGTCGATTTTGAATCACCTCAGGCGTATTTTCAATTGCTGATATTCTACAAGATTGCTGATGCCGCCCATAACTGGGAGATGTTACTAAAGGTTGATGCTGCTGACGTTCGGAGACGCTATGAGATGCGGATGCTGTTCACAACTTGGAGATCCTACAAGACAAAGACAAAGGCGTCGGAGCAAAGCAATTGGACGAGAGGATGCTTCACCATCAGACGATTTCCATTAATCATTGTCCCTAATTCTTAGTTACATGTCACACGTCATTCAGCTGTCATTTCAGCCATATGAGTGCAAACCGGTACCACCCGGCCACTCAGCTGAATAGTTACATGAATCACGGTCATGAGAATGACCGTCATGGAACTGACAGACAGGACGATAATAACCACTACTATGACAGAAACTATCCTATAAATCGCAACCGAGGCTCCGGTCGTGGACGTGATCAGACATACAAATGATCAGTAATCCAACCGATCCGCCAATTCTGGCATAATAACCTAATATTGTAGTTCTATTGTTTTACGTCTAGAGACACATGTCAAGACATTAGTCAAGACACATGTCTCACGTATACCTTTGAAGACACATGTCAAGACATCAGTCAAGACACATGTCTCACGTATACTTTCTGAAGACACATGTCAAGACACCAGTCAATACATATGTCATGCTTATAGTTCCAAGAAACGAGTCAAGACACATGACTCACGTCCAACTATGGAACATTTCTAAGAAATTCAAGGTACCCTTCAAGGGTATATCCATTTGGTTGTGCCATGTATTAATCAGGCCACAAGAATTTCAATACCATTATCGACGCATCAGTGAGAACTGTCGCGTTGCTGATGTCACTTTTATTTCTTTCACCATATTTCTTATGATTCATGACCATGAAGGACGCCTTTCGTATTCCCACGTATACGAAGGATTTCCTTCAGCTTAATGATGAGATCCAAGCTGCTAACGCATTTCCTCGGACAGACACGAGATGAACTTTATCCTAATTATGGACTATGAACATCACACCATGCTACGATTCATAATTATGTACAGTAATGTTCAGGCTCCTGATGAGATGGCATTTATACATGATCTCATCGTTCTTCTCGGGCTTTAAATGTATAAAAATGTCATATAATACCATATATATATGCTTGTGTTTGTTTACTTGTGTATTTTAGGTATGGATATCGTGAAAAAGACAAAAGATCACAAGATACAAGGAAAAACGGACACGAGAAAAGAAGCCGTACAAAGAACCGGGCCCTAATCATGGAATTCTCAACAAATACCTTGAAGACTTGAAGACAAACAAGATTGATCCTCATTTATTGAAGAAATGACACTTAAAACCCTTGTATATTCATAATTACAAGTTTGGTCCCGTAAGTTTGTCAAAATTACACAAAAGGTCCTTCAACTTTGAAGAAATGGCAAGATTAGTCCCTCAACAAATCAAAATTGCCAATAATGGTCCCTCAAAAAGTCAAAGATACCATGAAGACCTTTGAAGATCAAGAATGTCCAAGATCAACCCTTGAAATATCTCAAAATGGCAAATATAACCCTTGAAACACTTTTTGGAAAGTTTGTGCCAAAAGTGACAAATGGTGAAACGTTGATAAGAAGGAAATGGGCGCTGATAGAAGTTTAAAACACAAAAGACAAGAGAAAGGAAGGACAAGGGCTGAATGTGTGCATACTGAAACATTTAAACACACAAACACGCGCCAAACAACTCCACTCCACCAAAAACGGATCAAAAGGACAACTATTCACCTTTACAGCCCAGATTTTACACAACTTAAAACAAAGGGTAAAATGAAATTACCCAGGCACACGTTTGATTCACACATGCAGGAACCTATCCCACACACAAAACTCTCATCTCCACTCACTATGGACCCCACCCCAATACCCTTTCCACCAATCAGATTTCAACTTGGCCTCCAAGCAAAGTGACGTGGCAAAATCAACAGCTGAGAGCCTTTGCTTGATCACAAAGCTAAAATGAACGTGTAGGATCATTTTGGACAGCTCAACAACAACAAACGTACTCAAGGACTTAGGGCATTTAGGGAATTTCACATCTAGGGTTTATGAATAGTGTAGCCTTGGCATTTGCCTATAAAAAGACTCCTCAACATGTGAGAGAGCTTTTGTTCCAGATTTTAGCTTTCAATCTTTGTAATCCCTTTTTATGAAATAAAGTTTAAATTTCTTAAAATTCTAAGTTTTAATATGTTATTTATAAAAGTTTGGTGTTGGAGAAGCTAAAATCTGAGTTCCATATTCATTATTTGAAGATTTTTGAGGCAAGGTTTTAAGTGATAAAGCTTGTGCATCAAAAATCAGAAGTTGGCATATTATTTTGATCTCACCCTTGTGTTTGTTCATCTTAGCAGCATTGGAAGCTGGTACTTGTTTTGCTAGTACCTCAGCTCAAACAATCCAGGGCCTGGATGTAGGTCTTGGAGGTTTGCACCTTCTTCCCTTTTCATTTTCTCTTTAAGTTTCTGAATATTTGTGGTTTTTGTGGATTTGTGCTTGAATCTGTGTTATTGTGGATGTTTATTGTTGATTTGGTTTGATTTGATGTTTATGAGGTGTTATTGGTCTGATTTGTGGGTTGAATCTTAATGATCCTTTGAAAATTTGTGAAAATAAGTTTTAAAAGGGTGTTTGGGATTACTGCATAAGTCTGTCAGCGTTTGATTTAATCTTGTCAGCGTTTGTTAAGTGCTTGTGTGTTGTATGCAAGTTTTGGTATCTGCTATTTGGGAGTATTTGTGCATCTGTTTGCAGGTTTAGTGGTATTAAACACATTGATTCATAGATTGGCTCTATAATCTTCATAACTTGGTAAAATTGGCTAGGATTTTGAGGACACCTAGATCTAAGCATAGGTTAAGGGTAACAAGTGCTAAATCATAGCTGATCACACCAGGGTAAAGGGATTTGAGGCTTGAAATTGGGTCAAGTGTCAAGTATATCAGCAAACTTGTTTCTGCATTTGTTCTTTGTTCATCAGTAACTTTTTATGCTTTGATCTTGTTATTTACTTTGATTCAGTGTTTGATTCTTGTTGCATTGTGATTTCTTGTTTTTTTGCTGCTTGTGATTGGTTTTTGCTATTTGGATTGCTTTGTTCAAAGCTTATAAGCCCACTGGCTTATTGGCTTATCTGTGCCAAAACACATCAAGTTTACCCAACTGGTAAGCCTTGATTCACAAGGTTTGCACTCAAACCTTGACCAGCAGGGTGAAAAACAAGTCCATACACTTCATTAAGTCTGTCAGCGCCTATTTTGTTCCTGTCAGCGTGTGATTTCAACCTGTCAGCGTTTGACTATAACTTATCAGCGTTTGACTTTTTGGGCCCAAAAGCCCATTTGTGTTGACTGTTTTTGGATTTGGCCCATTTGGGGGCCCATTTGGGGTATTTTGGTAATTTCACTTTCAATTTCTGACTATTTAGGTTAAAATAAACTAGTTTGCAAGTTTTTAGAATTTTTTATGATTTTTGGATTTTTAATATTATTTTATTATTATTTTATTATTATTTTTAAAAATTTCACTTTTTCCAACTTTTTACATTTTTCTTAGGTTAAATACATTAAAATAGGAATTTATCAACTTTTAGAATAATTTTATCAATTATAGATTAATTTTTATAATTATTTTAAGTTTTAATAGTTTTTAATTCATTTTAAATAGTTTTTATTAGTTTTAAAATTTCTAAAAATAGTTTTTAATCATTTTAGGTCATTTTTGAGTTTTATCAATTGAAAAATCTTTATTTGGGCTTTTTGATAATTAATTTGATTTTTAGGGCTTTAATTAGCATTTAAAAATTGAATATTTAATTATTTAAAAGGTTTGAAAAAGTTTTGATCATTGGTAAACTCTTAGTTTATTATTTTTGATTTTTGGTAAATTTTTGGTAATTTTTAGAATTTATTTTTATTTTTGTGGTTTTTAAGCTTCTACGTTTTAACTTTCTAATAGTGATTTTTAGTTAATTTTTATTTTTACGACTTCGTCATTTTCTCTTCTAATCCCCTTCTAAACCAATCATTAATCACAAACATTTGGCAAGTTTTTCACACACATATACCTCCTTGGGAAACGAACTTACACACCATTAAGGGTCATTAGTGTTGATTTTTCCTAAAATCATCACTCGATACTTTCCGCTATTTTGTTGCTCTTTTTCCTAAAAGGGTATACAAAAACCGCTACATCAATTTTTGGCGCCGCTGCCGGGGAGGTGTGTCGTGATTAATTTGCATTGTTGTTTTTAATATTAACCAAATAGTATTTGTATTAGTAGAACTCTACTAATACGTATTATCGGTTTTCTTGGTTTTTCTTGTATAAATATTACTATATTGTATTAAGTATCACAATAAATTTACAATATCTCCAAAAGTGTGAAAACACAACCTTAATTGGGATTTGATCTCCTAATTATTGTATTCGAATCTCAAACAAAAAGAAAAGGCAAAAATAGATAAATACTTTCGTGAAGCTCGATTTTGAAAAATACAAACTATAAGGTGGGTATAAGGCGGGTATTATAAAATATACCCTAAGTAAAAAGGCTCTTAAGTGCTTCGCGCCGCCTCGTTTCCCCGCTTGCTTGTGAGTATTTTGAGATTAAAGGCTAATCGAGGGTTTTGCCGCCCAAAGTATTATTACGTATACTATATTTGCTTGGTTTCTTTGTGATTAAACCCTCTTGAACAATTTGGTTTTCACCAAAGTTCTAAAGTCATTCGAAGGCGTTCACTCCACGTGATCGTTTTCAATCCTTTGAGGCTTCTTTAATCAAGAGTTTGATTCGAGGAGAGATTTTGTAGATTGTTGTCTACGAAGGTACACCAAAATCCAAAAAAAATTAAATATCATCAAAAACACAAAAAAAAAAATTGAAAACTCACAAAACACCCAAAAAGAATCTTCTTTGCTCACCTCCCATTCTTCGTGAAGTTTATGATCACTCGTAATCAAGCAAAACGAGCTCGTAAACGACTTCAAAAACAAGCCAATCAAGAGACGTTGATTGTTGAAGAACCTCCAATTGTTGAACCTATTGTAGAACAAGAAGTCGTCATGGCTAATCGTACTATGATGGAGTTGCTACAAGCACCCACCGAGGGTTTTGGAGAGGCTATTGTGATTCCCGCCATCCTTGCGGAGAATTTCGAGATTAAGACGGGTTTAATGTCGATGTTGCAAGCAAATAAGTTTAGAGGTCATGAGAAAGATAACCCGCATTACCATATTAGGAATTTCAACCGTCTCACTGCCACTAGCAAATTTAAGGATGTTCCACATGACGCCATTAAGATGATGTTGTTTCCATACTCGTTGGATGGACCCGCAAAAATTTGGCTCGAGAAAGAACCGCCAAATTCGATTTTGACATGGGCCGATCTCGTTTCTAAGTTTGTGAACAAGTTTTTTCCACCATCTAAAACAACACACTTGAAAAATGAGATTTCACGATTTGTGCAAAGAAATAATGAAAGTTTTTCAATGGCATGGGAACGATTTAAAGAGATGTTACATGAATGTCCACACCATGATTTTACGGAATTGCATCAAGTGGATACTTTTTATAATGGGCTTAATGATCATGAACGAGATTATTTGAATGCCGCCGCGGGTGGTAATTTTTTGTGCAAGACGACAAATGAGGCTTTACAAATCATTGAAAATAGATCCAAGGTTTATAACCCTCGTAACACACCGAGTGTTGCCAATATGGGTTCGTCATCTTCGTCACAATCGTCTCGTAGCATTAATGCCTTACATGATGAAGCTAATGAGGAAAATCGGTTTTTTGATAGATTTGCTAATCTTATGTCCCATTGGAAGGCTCAAGAAGCTTCCAATTCCGCTTCGGTTAAAGAGGTTGCTAAGAGTTGTTTATCTTGTGGAGGAGCTCATGATCTTTCCGAGTGCATTACCGCGGATGGTAACACTTCGAGTGCTTATGTAGCAACGGGAACTTACAACCAAAACGGTCAAGGTTCCCGTCCAAATCAAGCTCCACCAAACCAAAATGTTAACCATTATCGAAACAACAACCAAGGTAATTACCAAGGCAACACACGCAATTACAACAAAGGGAATTATCAAAGTGGGAATGGACAAATTTCTAATCAAAATCAAAACCGTGATTTTCAAAACACTACACAAGGTTTTCAAAATACTCACACTAAAAATTTGCAAGGAGAATTTTTGGATTATGCAAAAGCAAATGATGCTAAATTTGATAACATGCAACGTGAGATGATTAGCTTAAGATCCGAGTTGAAAAACGAGCTTAAAAATGAACTTGCTAATGAACTTAAAACTCATGCAAACAAAATGGAAGGAAATGTCCAACGTCTTCAACAAAACCAACAAAAGATGGAATTAGGACAACATGAGATTAAGCAAGAGTTATTAAAAGCGGATGCTAGGCAATCAAAATTTGAGGACCGAATGGCTAAGATGTTTGAAGCAATCATGTGTAAACCCTCTTCCTCGGGTGGTCTTCTTAGTGATACCATTAACAACCCGAGGGGAGAAATGAAGGTTATTACTACACGAAGTGGTAAAACTTTCAAGGAACCAATCTCTCGTACAAGTACTTCTAAGGAGAAGGAAATCGAGAAAGAACCCGAGGTGATGGTCAAAAAGGAGCACATTGCAATCCCACGAAGTACCGCTCATACCACACCTACGGTTGAACCAATACCAATTGTGGAACCCGAGTTTCCAAGGCCGTTGCCTAATGACCAACCCACACCACCTTTACCCTACCCTTCGAGACGAAACAAAGAGAAAGCACAAGAACGAAACAATTATCAATTTGAGCTATTTATGAAAATGTTTCGTGATTTGCACTTTAATATAAGTTTTGCCGACGCTCTTATCATGATGCCTCGATTCGCCGCAAACTTCAAAAGTATGCTTAACAACAAAGAGAAGTTACAACAATCGTCTAGTTGTTCATCGGTTTTTCTTAGCCGCATACCACAAAAAGTCAGTGATCCCGGTAAATTTTTGATTCCGTGTGCAATTCAAGATATGGAGGAATGCTACGCCTTGGCCGATCTTGGTGCTAGTATTAATTTAATGCCTCTCGAGATTTTCAAATCGCTTTCGCTTCCGGCTCTTACTCCTTCGAACATGTCTATCGAGATGGCCGATCATTCTACGATTTTAGCATGTGGAGTAGCCGAGGACGTCTTCGTTAAAGTCGGAAAGTTTTACTATCCCGTTGACTTTATCGTTGTAGACATTCCTATCGATCGAAAAGTTCCTCTCATTTTGGGTCGTTCATTTTTGGATACATCAAGAGCTCTTATCGATGTTCATGCTCGAAAAATCACCCTTCGTTTTAATGAAGAAGAACTTGTCATCAATGCAACACAAAACTCCAATCTTTCTCATGTCTATTCTATTGCAACTTTAAACCATGGTGACTCAACCAATGTCGTTTGCAAAGAATTTTCACCAAGAGTTTTAGGGAATGTCGCCAAAAACAATTTACCATTTCCTCCGCCGGTGGAGGTTATGAGTGTAAAGCCTACAAAGAAGAAACCGTCAATACTTGAATCGAAAAATCCTTCGCCTAACCTCGAACATTCATTCTTGAAAAGTGTGGATAAGTTGCCGGTTTCTACGGAAGATCTTTCGGATGATGAATATGTAGACCCCGATGGGGAGGTTTTCTTCGTCGACAAACGTTTTGAGAACTTGCCACCACCAAAACCAAAACGGATTCAAAATGTGAGAATTTTTAGTGTAACTAACATCGTCTTAGAAACACCAAACATTTTCGACATCATCAAAAAGGGTTTTCATAAGGAGAGTTCAAAAGATAAAGATGGAAAAGATCTTAAATGTGATTTAATTGATTTTTCTACAAATCTAACTCCGTCATCACCACGTGTTTTGAGTGCTACAAGCTCGTCTACTCCTTTTGACGATGCTTTGTGTGGTTCTAGTATGGGGGAAACGCCTTATGTTCCCTCATCCTTATCCACCAAGGACGAGATATTCGATCCCGGAATTTCATATAAAGGGAAATCTCGGTCTTCCACCGATGCAATAAATGGAAAATCTTTCTATTTGCTTGGTGCGAGTCTACCTCGAGTAGCTCGAAACTTTGTCTTACCAATTGTCTCACCCTTCTACTTCTCATCTATTTTCTTCAAACTCTTTGAGTTTATGGCACATGTTGAAGTGGTGTTAATTTATTTTTCCAATGAAAACGAGAACGCCATTTTCGACCCCGGTATTTTGCATCATTTAAGGACTTAGTCCTTTATACCGGTTGCTTTTGGGCCTTGTTTATCATGTAAGCCCCATCAAAATATGACCATACCATGATATCCCTAAATGTTCACATTTTGAGGGGATCGAGTCGAGCTCATGACTCGGTAATCAAAAATGAGGTGCCTCGTGGGGGAGATCCCATGCTTATCTTTTATGCTCACTATTCACTAATAAGGGGACTTGTACCCTTTCAACTCGTTGTCTCGTGATTGTTTGTGATTGTGTTATCTAGATCATCATCATCATCTACGATTGAAGACTCTCGTGTTCGTTTACGTGAGCCTCCATCGTTCGTTTGAAGAAGTTTTTCACGAATCCATGACATATCCTTTATTGTTCTAACAATTATCTTTTAGCATAATTAATAAACGGCTTTAGATATATTGTTGACCACCCTTTCCATGCTAGATCCTAAGCATTCGACTCTTCGTCTCTAGTATGGGGGTGCTCCACCTTTAGACTCGAAACATTGAGGACAATGTTTACTTTTAGTATTGGGGGGTGAATAGGTACTTGCTTTGCTACGCCCTCACGCTTTCCAATTTTCAATGTTTTGTTTCGCTAATAAGGCTAAAAATGGCCAAATTTTAAAATTTATAAGTGTTTTTAAGATACGAATGTATATTTTCCGATGGATAGAATAAGAGTTAATTTTTGACTTGATGGGCATTTGGAGCCATTTACATTCCTTAACTCGCTCAATTCAAGTTTTGCTAGAGTTTTATATAGGGAGCTTTAAAACGCGAAAGTCTTAATTCATACGGGTTAAGAACAAGAACTTTTCGCAAGATCCTATAATTGATTCTAGAAAGTCACTTATCAAGGGAACTATAAAACGCATTCTCTAAACTTGAAAAAAGTCCAAGAAAGTGCAAGATCCTATAGGTGGCTTGAAAACCTAAAACTTTGATTTGATATAGTCTTAATGAAAGCTAATCCAAATTTGGCTTAATTTTGACTTGCATGGCTAAGTATTCACGAGTCTCTTTAATTAGAGGTCTTTATATAGTGAAGAACGAGAAATGATAGAGTTAGACAAGTGATCATGCTAAACGTAGAACATGAAAGTGTTCTTTCAAAAACTCATATGTTTTTAATTGTGGCTTTTTCTTCCCATAAGATCAATGCATTAGGAATAAATCATAATTGCAATAAGTAAGGTCGTACGATTTTAAAGGTTACTTAGCCTCTAGCGCAAGATCGTTTAAAAGTTGCTCGGGGTTGAATAGAGTTCATAGCCAAGGCATAACTTATTGAAGCGGGATGCGAAGATTGGCAAAGTTCCAAAAAGGCCCTAACAAGGCATGAGGACTCTATTTTGTTGCTAAAGATCCAAGATGATGTGAAGAATCATTATTCCAAATCAATATGAAGGATCGAGACACACGACGAGAAGCAATTACTCCCCTAAAGAATGGAGAAAGTCTATCCAAAAAGACCCTAACAAGGTATGAGGATAAATATATCCAAGTCCGAAAAGGAGGCGGATCGTTGTATATCAAAATCCAAAGTAAAGATTGAAGAAAAATGATGAAGTCGTGGTCCTATATGAAGAATCTCTCAAAAACGTCAAGTGAAGAAATTCCAAATATATGAAGAGAAGACCATAATTTCAAGAACGTCTTCCCAAGATTTGAAGTATGAAGTACATGCCAAATATCGGTCCGAGAAAGGTCTCAAATCGTGAAACGAGTTATGCCAAGATATGAACTTAAGGAGATACACGAGAAGCCGTTTTAAAAGATTTTGTCCTTTGGCTAACTATTGATCAAATCGTCCTACTTTGCTTTCGGACTAATAACTACTCAAATAAGTCAATATGAATCACTTGTGATCCATGACAAATAGATAAAAAATGCTAGTAACCCATTTCCTTTTATAATAACTAGGATTGCGGGGAGAAAAAGTATTACACAATTTGGACGTATGAGTAGTGTTAGCATTGTGACTTGTACCAACAATGATCTTGTTTTTGCACTTAGCATGGAATGTATGACAATCAAGGATGACGAAGTTTACTCTAAGGGACATTTACTTTTTTCTATTCTTTGACCCTAAAAGTCACTTTTTGTGATGAAAATCATACATTATGTCTTTACACATCATCGTAGTATGTTGCAAGTCTTTTTACTCTTCAATAAAAGTTAATAAAATTTGAACTTTGGTGATGCTTAGATACTTTATTCTAGCATTGCGTGAGGACACGTCAATGGCTTAGTATGGGGGAGTGATGAGATGGCATTTATACATGATCTCATCGTTCTTTTCGGGCTTTAAATGCATAAAAATGTCATATAATACCATATATATATGCTTGTGTTTGTTTACTTGTGTATTTTAGGTATGGATATCGTGAAAAAGACAAAAGATCACAAGATACAAGGTAAAACGAACACGAGAAAAGAAGCCGTACAAAGAACCGGGCCCTAATCATGGAATTCTCAACAAATACCTTGAAGACTTGAAGACAAACAAGATTGATCCTCATTTATTGAAGAAATGACACTTAAAACCCTTGTATATTCATAATTACAAGTTTGGTCCCTTAAGTTTGTCAAAATTACACAAAAGGTCCTTCAACTTTGAAGAAATGGCAAGATTAGTCCCTCAACAAATCAAAATTGCCAATAATGGTCCCTCAAAAAGTCAAAGATACCATGAAGACCTTTGAAGATCAAGAATGTCCAAGATCAGCCCTTGAAATATCTCAAAATGGCAAATATAACCCTTGAAACACTTTTTGGAAAGTTTGTGCCAAAAGTGACAAATGGTGAAACGTTGATAAGAAGGAAATGGGCGCTGATAGAAGTTTAAAACACAAAAGACAAGAGAAAGGAAGGACAAGGGCTGAATGTGTGCATACTGAAACATTTAAACACACAAACACGCGCCAAACAACTCCACTCCACCAAAAACGGATCAAAAGGACAACTATTCACCTTTACAGCCCAGATTTTACACAACTTAAAACAAAGGGTAAAATGAAATTACCCAGGCACACGTTTGATTCACACATGCAGGAACCTATCCCACACACAAAACCCTCATCTCCACTCACTATGGACCCCACCCCAATACCCTTTCCACCAATCAGATTTCAACTTGGCCTCCAAGCAAAGTGACGTGGCAAAATCAACAGCTGAGAGCCTTTGCTTGATCACAAAGCTAAAATGAACGTGTAGGATCATTTTGGACAGCTCAACAACAACAAACGTACTCAAGGACTTAGGGCATTTAGGGAATTTCACATCTAGGGTTTATGAACAGTGTAGCCTTGGCATTTGCCTATAAAAAGACTCCTCAACATGTGAGAGAGCTTTTGTTCCAGATTTTAGCTTTCAATCTTTGTAATCCCTTTTTATGAAATAAAGTTTAAATTTCTTAAAATTCTAAGTTTTAATCTGTTATTTATAAAAGTTTGGTGTTGGAGAAGCTAAAATCTGAGTTCCATATTCATTATTTGATGATTTTTGAGGCAAGGTTTTAAGTGATAAAGCTTGTGCATCAAAAATCAGAAGTTGGCATATTATTTTGATCTCACCCTTGTGTTTGTTCATCTTAGCAGCATTGGAAGCTGGTACTTGTTTTGCTAGTACCTCAGCTCAAACAATCCAGGGCCTGGATGTAGGTCTTGGAGGTTTGCACCTTCTTCCCTTTTCATTTTCTCTTTAAGTTTCTGAATATTTGTGGTTTTTGTGGATTTGTGCTTGAATCTGTGTTATTGTGGATGTTTATTGTTGATTTGGTTTGATTTGATGTTTATGAGGTGTTATTGGTCTGATTTGTGGGTTGAATCTTAATGATCCTTTGAAAATTTGTGAAAATAAGTTTTAAAAGGGTGTTTGGGATTACTGCATAAGTCTGTCAGCGTTTGATTTAATCTTGTCAGCGTTTGTTAAGTGCTTGTGTGTTGTATGCAAGTTTTGGTATCTGCTATTTGGGAGTATTTGTGCATCTGTTTGCAAGTTTAGTGGTATTAAACACATTGATTCATAGATTGGCTCTATAATCTTCATAACTTGGTAAAATTGGCTAGGATTTTGAGGACACCTAGATCTAAGCATAGGTTAAGGGTAACAAGTGCTAAATCATAGCTGATCACACCAGGGTAAAGGGATTTGAGGCTTGAAATTGGGTCAAGTGTCAAGTATATCAACAAACTTGTTTCTGCATTTGTTCTTTGTTCATCAGTAACTTTTTATGCTTTGATCTTGTTATTTACTTTGATTCAGTGTTTGATTCTTGTTGCATTGTGATTTCTTGTTTGTTTGCTGCTTGTGATTGGTTTTTGCTATTTGGATTGCTTTGTTCATAGCTTATAAGCCCACTGGCTTATTGGCTTATCTGTGCCAAAACACATCAAGTTTACCCAACTGGTAAGCCTTGATTCACAAGGTTTGCACTCAAACCTTGACCAGCAGGGTGAAAAACAAGTCCATACACTTCATTAAGTCTGTCAGCGCCTATTTTGTTCCTGTCAGCGTGTGATTTCAACCTGTCAGTGTTTGACTATAACTTATCAGCGTTTGACTTTTTGGGCCCAAAAGCCCATTTGTGTTGACTGTTTTTGGATTTGGCCCATTTGGGGGCCCATTTGGGGTATTTTGGTAATTTCACTTTCAATTTCTGACTATTTAGGTTAAAATAAACTAGTTTGCAAGTTTTTAGAATTTTTTATGATTTTTGGATTTTTAATATTATTTTATTATTATTTTATTATTATTTTTAAAAATTTCACTTTTTCCAACTTTTTACATTTTTCTTAGGTTAAATACATTAAAATAGGAATTTATCAACTTTTAGAATAATTTTATCACTTATAGATTAATTTTTATAATTATTTTAAGTTTTAATAGTTTTTAATTCGTTTTAAATAGTTTTTATTAGTTTTAAAATTTCTAAAAATATTTTTTAATCATTTTAGGTCATTTTTGAGTTTTATCAGTTGAAAAATCTTTATTTGGGCTTTTTGATAATTAATTTGATTTTTAGGGCTTTAATTAGCATTTAAAAATTGAATATTTAATTATTTAAAAGGTTTGAAAAAGTTTTGATCATTGGTAAACTCTTAGTTTATTATTTTTGATTTTTGGTAAATTTTTGGTAATTTTTAGAATTTATTTTTATTTTTGTGGTTTTTAAGCTTCTACGTTTTAACTTTCTAATAGTGATTTTTAGTTAATTTTTATTTTTACGACTTCGTCATTTTCTCTTCTAATCCCCTTCTAAACCAATCATTAATCACAAACATTTGGCAAGTTTTTCACACACATATACCTCCTTGGGAAACGAACTTACACACCATTAAGGGTCATTAGTGTTGATTTTTCCTAAAATCATCACTCGATACTTTCCGCTATTTTGTTGCTCTTTTTCCTAAAAGGGTATACAAAAACCGCTACATCAATTTTTGGCGCCGCTGCCGGGGAGGTGTGTCGTGATTAATTTGCATTGTTGTTTTTAATATTAACCAAATAGTATTTGTATTAGTAGAACTCTACTAATACGTATTATCGGTTTTCTTGGTTTTTCTTGTATAAATATTACTATATTGTATTAAGTATCACAATAAATTTACAATATCTCCAAAAGTGTGAAAACACAACCTTAATTGGGATTTGATCTCCTAATTATTGTATTCGAATCTCAAACAAAAAGAAAAGGCAAAAATAGATAAATACTTTCGTGAAGCTCGATTTTGAAAAATACAAACTATAAGGTGGGTATAAGGCGGGTATTATAAAATATACCCTAAGTAAAAAGGCTCTTAAGTGCTTCGCGCCGCCTCGTTTCCCCGCTTGCTTGTGAGTATTTTGAGATTAAAGGCTAATCGAGGGTTTTGCCGCCCAAAGTATTATTACGTATACTATATTTGCTTGGTTTCTTTGTGATTAAACCCTCTTGAACAATTTGGTTTTCACCAAAGTTCTAAAGTCATTCGAAGGCGTTCACTCCACGTGATCGTTTTCAATCCTTTGAGGCTTCTTTAATCAAGAGTTTGATTCGAGGAGAGATTTTGTAGATTGTTGTCTACGAAGGTACACCAAAATCCAAAAAAAATTAAATATCATCAAAAACACAAAAAAAAAATTGAAAACTCACAAAACACCCAGAAAGAATCTTCTTTGCTCACCTCCCATTCTTCGTGAAGTTTATGATCACTCGTAATCAAGCAAAACGAGCTCGTAAACGACTTCAAAAACAAGCCAATCAAGAGACGTTGATTGTTGAAGAACCTCCAATTGTTGAACCTATTGTAGAACAAGAAGTCGTCATGGCTAATCGTACTATGATGGAGTTGCTACAAGCACCCACCGAGGGTTTTGGAGAGGCTATTGTGATTCCCGCCATCCTTGCGGAGAATTTCGAGATTAAGACGGGTTTAATGTCGATGTTGCAAGCAAATAAGTTTAGAGGTCATGAGAAAGACAACCCGCATTACCATATTAGGAATTTCAACCGTCTCACCGCCACTAGCAAATTTAAGGATGTTCCACATGACGCCATTAAGATGATGTTGTTTCCATACTCGTTGGATGGACCCGCAAAAATTTGGCTCGAGAAAGAACCGCCAAATTCGATTTTGACATGGGCCGATCTCGTTTCTAAGTTTGTGAACAAGTTTTTTCCACCATCTAAAACAACACACTTGAAAAATGAGATTTCACGATTTGTGCAAAGAAATAATGAAAGTTTTTCAATGGCATGGGAACGATTTAAAGAGATGTTACATGAATGTCCACACCATGATTTTACGGAATTGCATCAAGTGGATACTTTTTATAATGGGCTTAATGATCATGAACGAGATTATTTGAATGCCGCCGCGGGTGGTAATTTTTTGTGCAAGACGACAAATGAGGCTTTACAAATCATTGAAAATAGATCCAAGGTTTATAACCCTCGTAACACACCGAGTGTTGCCAATATGGGTTCGTCATCTTCGTCACAATCGTCTCGTAGCATTAATGCCTTACATGATGAAGCTAATGAGGAAAATCGGTTTTTTGATAGATTTGCTAATCTTATATCCCATTGGAAGGCTCAAGAAGCTTCCAATTCCGCTTCGGTTAAAGCGGTTGCTAAGAGTTGTTTATCTTGTGGAGGAGCTCATGATCTTTCCGAGTGCATTACCGCGGATGGTAACACTTCGAGTGCTTATGTAGCAACGGGAACTTACAACCAAAACGGTCAAGGTTCCCGTCCAAATCAAGCTCCACCAAACCAAAATGTTAACCATTATCGAAACAACAACCAAGGTAATTACCAAGGCAACACACGCAATTACAACAAAGGGAATTATCAAAGTGGGAATGGACAAATTTCTAATCAAAATCAAAACCGTGATTTTCAAAACACTACACAAGGTTTTCAAAATACTCACACTAAAAATTTGCAAGGAGAATTTTTGGATTATGCAAAAGCAAATGATGCTAAATTTGATAACATGCAACGTGAGATGATTAGCTTAAGATCCATGAATAGTAACCTTAAGATCGTACGTACTAGATTTAAACTTTCCTAATATAGCATGATTACGATTACGTGTTAGGAGTTTACGTATTACGTACGTGTTAGAACACGATAAGTATTTACTACGCACGATCACGTAATATTTATTTGACGATAATTAATCACGAACATGCGATCATGAAATCATGAACGTAATTAAAACATGAACTATTATTAAATATATATATATATATATATATATATATATATATATATATATATATTACGAGCGTAAATAAATATATTAGGTCACGGTAATTATTTAACGAGAACACATAAAACGCGAACACAAATAAACACGAACAAACACGTAAAACACGAACACGAGAACACAATTATTAATTAGACACAGAAAACATTCGGGTTACCCCTTGTGGGCCCCATTACCACGAAATTTAGGAGGGAGGATGGGCTTAGCCCATCAATTTTTAATAAAAGGAGGTTAAGGGATTTTCACTACTCATTTAATTTTTAAAGAAGATTTTTAGAAAAAACTAAAAACCCCCCTCCCTTGTCTTCTTTGTGCCGCCACCCTAAAACACCACAAGGAGGTGGTTTGTGATCTTGGATCTTGGAATTTTGCTTGGTGATCGTGTTTGTTCTTCATCCTTTTGATCCACGAATTCGGTAAACCCTTTTTAAACCTTTTCTTTTGATTTAATCTTTTTATAAATCAAGAACATGTTATGTTTTTACAAAAACCTAATAATTAAACATGGATCTAACATGATTTGGGGTTTAATAAAATCAAAAGTATGTTTTAAGGGGTGTTTGTTTTGGCCGTAGGCTGCACCGAACCCGAAGGGGTTTCGGTTTGGCCGAACCGACCACCACCAAGACCATACGGTCTTGGTTAGTGTGTGTGGGTCCCACGGTAGCCCCAAGACAAGGGGTACCCCGAGTTGGTTCGGGGTACGGTGTCAATTTCATGTCCGGTTCATTGTTTTTAGCTTAGATCCGGTTCATGGTGTATGCTTAGTTTTTTTTATGTTTTATGATCTTATGTTAAAATTAAATTAATAAAATGATATGATTAATTTAATAACATGACTTAGGTTATTTAATTATTAATAATCATGGAATTAATTAACCTAAGTATTTGTATATTTAAGACTTATAATTAATTAATTATTTTAAAACCATGGATATAATTAATTAATTAACATGACTTAGGTTATATTATTAATATATAATAATACATATTTTAACCTAAGTATTTAACTTATTTAATAAAAGACATGTTATACTTTAATTAAAATATTTTAACCTATAGTTTAATTTAATTACATGAAATAATTATTAAACTATACATTATATCATATGACTTAGAAAATAATCATGAAAACACTTAGGCTTATATACTTAGCTTATTTAACCAACTTATTTCTAATTATGGAAACTTTCTATTTTTAGAAACTTAATTAAATAAGGCAGCTAATCTATTTTTGGAAACCTTCTATTTTTAGAAACTTATTTATTTCAGGCAGCTAATCTATTTATGGAAACTTATTTAATTAAGGCAGCTGATCTATTTATGGAAACTTTCTATTTTTAGAAACTTATCTATTTTAAGCAGTAATTCTATTTTGGAAACTTTCTATTTTGGAAACTTTCTATTTTTGGAAACTTTCTATTTTTGGAAACTTTCTATTTTTGGAAACTTTTTATTTTTGGTAACTTTCTATTTTTGGAAACTTTCTATTTTTGGAAACTTTCTATTTTAGGAAACCTGGTATTTTTGGAAAGTTACTTAATATTACTCAGTAAGTATAATAACACATGAAATACAAGAAATACTTAATCAGATTAAACAAAATATAAGATAAAACACAGTTAAGGCTTTAAAACAGTAAAACATGGTAAGAACACATAAAATAAGCTAAGACATGACATAAAACCAGCTACGTATTTAGTAAGCAGATACTTATTCATGTATGTATTTATGTAGCACTAGTGATTCGGAAGTAGGATTCCTTTCAGTTCATCTTCTTCGTTCACTGGACATAAGGTAAGGATTCCCGTCCTTTCAGTATGGACATTCTTTCCTTATTAGGATTCCCCGTATGCAGCCAACTGTTTTCCCGTAGTATAAGTTATGTGTTTAATTGCTTATGTTTAATTAAGATTACCTATAGCCATATACATGCATGACCAGTTTCACCTAGTTATGGAGGTACCATAACCATAACATTAGAGGCACTGATGTTATGACTTCACCACGGCGGAGTGATTGCTCGTGGCGTCCCTTCAGCTTTTGGCCATATATTTATATTTATCATGTGGGGCGTATGGGTGCATCCTAGTTACATGTTTTTATTCAGGATTTCATGGTGAATGTGGTGTGTGACTTGCATCCTTCACAAGGAGCTGATCCCTCCTACCCAGAACCAGTATACTAAATTAGAGGCAGCCCCTCTAATTTTCATGATGAGGTCACCCCTCCAAGTATTCATGCACGGTGGATTTTCATGACCTATATTGGCTAATGGTAAAATATGTTAAACAGTTTTCTTAAGATAAACATAAGGCTTTTCAAACTATAAAACCAGTTTTATGAACATGTTCCAGGTTTTCCAAGACTTATACATTTCCGCTGCTATTAAGTCTTTATTATGTTTAGTCATTCATACTATGTCTATATCCATGCACTGAGCGTTTTGCTCAGCCGTTACTTTCCTTTCCATGTCCCAAAACGGCAGGTACCCTAGGAAAGACTCGAGCATTTGGAGGACGTGCATAGGATGGAAGCTGCTAGAGACTTCTTTTCCTTTTTGCCTTCATATACTTATGCTTGTTTAGTCTTTCATTCATTTCTTTTGCTTTAATATGTTTTGGGCTTATGTTTGGGAACCGATGTTTGATTCCGGTTATCCCTATGGTCATGTAATGTTTTATACATTTATCCTTGTATGATTTGATGACACGCCATAATTACGCGTGACATTCCATTTATCAAAATGGGGTGTTACAATGTCTGGATTAGTAACAGGCATATAATTTAAAGTTCTAGAAAGAGGTTCCAAGTCAAACAACCAATTTGGACCACTTTCAGGATCACTAGGTTTACTCTCTAAAAACCTAACAAGTACTCTTTCAAGAATACGTTTTTCATTTTTAAGATAAACCCTATATCCCTTGCTCTGCACTGAGTAACCCATGAAATAGCCTTCATCACCTTTTGCACTAAATTTACCTAAGGCATCACTAGTATCAAGTACAACTACATGACAACCAAAAGGTTTAAGAAAACCAATATTAGGTTTTCTTCCCCAAAGTAACTCATACGGTGTTTTGTTTTGTATCTTGTTGACCAATGCTATATTATAAACATAACAAGCTGTATTCACAGCCTCAGCCCAAAAAGCTATAGGAAAATGAGCATCAGCCAACATAGTTCTGGCTGCTTCAATTAGGGTTCTATTTTTCCTCTCAGCAACCCCATTTTGCTGTGGGGTTCTGGCAACACTAAATTGCCTAGTAATCCCTTTCTTGGCACAAAAATCATCTAAAAGCTTATTTCTAAACTCACCACCATTGTCACTTTTAAGCATTTTAACTTCATTACTTGTTTTCTTTTCTATCTGGGTAATAAAGTCAATTAAAGTGTCAGCAGTGTCACTTTTCATAGCTAAAAAGAAAGTCCAAGTAAACCTAGAGAAATCATCTGTGATGACAAAGCAGTATGATTTACCATTCAAACTCTCTATATTAGTTGGACCAAATAGGTCCATATGCAGTAAGTGAAGTGGTTTAGAACTAGAGTGCACCTGTTTAGACTTAAATGAGACCTTGTGCTGCTTGCCTTTAAGGCATGCAACACAAGAGTGGTCATTGTGGAAAGCCTTTTCAAGCAAACCATCAACCAAACCAAGTCTCACAAGCCTGTTTATATTCTTAAAGTTTATGTGCCCTAGTCTCCTGTGCCATAGATTACTCTCATCTACTGAAGCTTTAGCATAAAAACATGACATATTATTATTCATCCTAATTCCATTAAGATTCACATTATAGATGTCTTTATGTCTAGGTGTTCTATAGTCAATATATTTATCATCTGGGATTTTATAATCCTTGCTTAACACCAAGCATTCAGTATCAGTAAACATAACTTTATTTTTGTTATCACAAACTTGTGATACACTAAAAAGATTGTAATCAAGTTCCTTTACCAGAAACACGTTCTCAAAACGCAAGTTCTTGGTGAGAAGAGTTCCTTTGCCTGTGATAGTTCCATATCCGCCTCCAAAGTAAACCTTATCACCATCCTTGATGGGAGTGAAGTTAGTAAGATAATCTTCCTTCCCTGTCATGTGCCTGGAGCATCCACTCTCCCAATATCCATAATCATTGACCTGTTTTTGAATGCCCTGCACTAAAAGAAAACAAGTTAGTTTTCTTTGGGAACCCAAGCCTTGGTAGACTTAGATTCATCTAGTTGTTCAACAAGAATAGACTTAGTTCTCATAACAACCCCTTGTTCATCCCTTTTTGGATGAAATACCCAGTTAACCCCAATAGGTTTTGTAATGACCTTTGAAATATAATTAAATCTGTTGCTGGTCATAGAAAGTCCATTAGAATTAGGGTTTTGATCTTGCTTAGGTATCCATGTCAAGCTTGAAGAAGCTTTAGACCCCTTACCCTGTGGTTGCAAATGTTGGGTCCAATTATTAAGTTGATAAGTCAAAACACAACAAAATAAGAAGACAAGGGCTAAATAGTACAAGTTGCAAAAGAACAAGCCGTTGGAGTCTTTTTATTACTTTAGCTTTCTTTGTAAGCTATGTTTTCTAGTATATAAAGAAAACATAGGACGTAGGTTTCAATATAATATTATTCATTCACAATGTAAACCTAAAGTGTGTATCGCACTAGACGTGGGATTCAATGTATACACGTCTAGTGGATGTTTGTTATTAATATAATGAACATCCCATTTGTGTTTTAATTCATGTGTTCTTTGTGCCTAAACACCTTGTCATGATCATTGTTCTTTTCCGCTATGTTATCATATGAATGATGATCAAACCTAGATATATGGTTCATAACCATCGAGCCCAACGATCAATAGGACTCATCAATTGGTATCAGAGCCTAAGGCTCTTGATATCTAGGTCCGACGAGGTGTTCGTGTATGGTGAAGAGAAGAAAAATTCGTATGGATTTTTCTGGACGTTTTTGTGTGCGCAGCAGTATTCAGAAGGTCATAACTTTTGATCTAACCGTTGGATCGTCACGAAATTTTAGATGTGTGTTCTACATACATAGATCTAAACATCCACCGGAGGGATTGTCGAGTTTTATCCCCAGGCAAAAGTTATTAAGCGTCGAAGTTGACTGAAGGAAGATTTTCAGTTTTTCTGCTTTCACATGAAATCATGAACTAGGGTTCTTCAAACCCTAGATCTACATAAAAAGCAGGAAGAATTGATGTTCGTGGCTGTTAAAACGTGTGAAGATATACGATCCTAGGTTATTCACAAACCCTAATTAGGGTTTCGGTGCTCAAAGTTCTAAACCCTAGATCTGGTAAAAGATGGACTGCTGTTTGTTTATTAAAAGAGACACGCAGCAAAGATTATTAGGTGTGATATAGATCAAACGTGGAAGAAAGACTTATTTGTGGTAAATATATGGAAAGCAAGTTAAGAATCTGTTCACACGGTTCTGTGCTTTTGATTGGTTGAAGCTTATTGCTTTCACACGGTTTGTCAGAATCAAACCCTAATATTCGTTTTACAAGTATTCACATGGTGCTACAATCATATACATGCTAGTGCATTATACTTCCATGTGTCCCTCGTTTCCATTGGTGGAACAAGTTTGCATTCACACGGTTATACCCTAATTTGTTATCCAAGTATCTCCTACATGCTAGTGTACTGTGTTACGTGAGTCTTTCATTCCTATTGGTGAATAGATGATGCGTTCACACGATTAAGGAGTGAAAAATAAGAGACGTTTAACTCAGTTTGTGTTCACACGGAGAATGGATATTGATTGGTTATTAAATTCATCTTGTGTTCACACGGCTCACTTATTCTAATTGGTGGAGAGATTTTGTTTGCGTTCACACGGCTAAAGGAAATCATATACTATATTCAGCACGAGGATATACTTTGTTTCACTTATAGCATCAGTGTTTGATGTAAACGCTGACAAGAATGAGACAGACGTTGACAAAGTATGGTTTGACGCTGAAAAGGACGTGGACGCTGACAAAGTTTAAAACAGACGCTGACAGGAAGGGTTTCGACGCTGACAAGGAATAAGTCAACACTGATAGGTTGACAGTGTCGTCCGATATATGTTCTTCAACGCTGACATGTATTGTCCGATATCGGACAATACATCTGACCAAGATATTGGACAGAAGAGATATTGGACAACACATGGATAGCTGCTGTTTGAGAAAAACTGGTACGTTTTTAAGCACACAAAAAGAAGGGAAAGACACACAAAGGTACATGGAATCTCCGTTTTAATATAGAATATCATGTTGATATTTATGGCTCGGATATTTTTCAAAGGAATTAATGGTTTTTAAAGTAAGTTGGCAACCATTCATGAAGACTTTGATTGATATTAGATTATGTAATCGGGATAGCCTTGTGAAAGAGTTATTCGTCATCTAACTTTTACATATGAAGATATTGGTTCATTAAGACTTTTCATGAAGAAGTGTTAGCTTAAGGGGAAGAATTCTTATGGGAAGTTTGATGATTGGAGAAGATTTTCGCGAGTTTGTGTTCTATCATATCTTAAAGTCGTGGACCTCAGCCACTGACTTTAAAGGTAACTTGTTCGTGCTTTACATGGATGGTGATGAAGACTTGTCATAAACACTTGAAGGAGTTACATTATCGTGCTCAGTGTCTCACATAGGATGAGAATATTGACAAGGGATCGAGGTCTACTTATATTTTCAATCTGGTATAAGTTCTTCATCACATGGATAAACAAGACATGGAACATAGGTTTGGGTTATTTTACTTCAACATCAAGAATACTTTATTTATTTTTCTTCAGGATCATTACACAGAGCCTACTTTTGGAGAATCTTCAAGATTGCATACTTTCACATATTCCCTATTGATGTGTCAAAAAGGGGAAGAATATGTGCTATACTTAAGGGGAAGCTTCTTGGAGATCATGTACTAAATACAAAGGATTCATGCTTAAGAAGAGTGTTTTGACATCATCAACTAGGGGAAGATTGTTGGGTCCAATTATTAAGTTGATAAGTCAAAACACAACAAAATAAGAAGACAAGGGCTAAATAGTACAAGTTGCAAAAGAACAAGCCGTTGGAGTCTTTTTATTACTTTAGCTTTCTTTGTAAGCTATGTTTTCTAGTATATAAAGAAAACATAGGACGTAGGTTTCAATATAATATTATTCATTCACAATGTAAACCTAAAGTGTGTATCGCACTAGACGTGGGATTCAATGTATACACGTCTAGTGGATGTTTGTTATTAATATAATGAACATCCCATTTGTGTTTTAATTCATGTGTTCTTTGTGCCTAAACACCTTGTCATGATCATTGTTCTTTTCCGCTATGTTATCATATGAATGATGATCAAACCTAGATATATGGTTCATAACCATCGAGCCCAACGATCAATAGGACTCATCAGCAAATACTTAGGTCTGGTCACGTTTCTGTCAGCGTTGGATTTGGTCTTGTCAACGCTGAAATTACCCTTGTCAGCGTTGAACCTAGGGTTTGCTACAGAAACCCATTGCCTATTAGACCAAGTATTGGTCCTCTGAAATGGCCTTTGTCCATGGGTGTTAGACCTTCTAGTGAAAAATGGGGCTGGTCTAACAATTTGTGGACTTTGCTTCACACAAGTTTTGGGTCTGACAACACTTGACTTTTTAACAGCGTTGACCTTGGAAGCGTTGACACACTTATATGCTAAATGTGAAAAGCTACCACAAGTGTAACAGGCTTTTCTAGACACAACCCTAGGTCTAGAAGAGAAGAAGCATGTTCCATCATTACTAACTTGGTTTTTAGGTGACCTAGTATTCCTATACATTTCTGCATACTTGATGCTAGGTTTTCTAACAGTGTTTGAGCCAAGGTCAACAACCTTACCAGTGATTGGGTTTGTTACCTTAATAGGGGTAGACTCATTAGGACTTTCACATAATAAGCCACCCTTAACAAACAAGGTAGGGTTGGCTTTCTTCCATTCATTCAAGTCAGTCAACTTTTGTCTATACTCTTCAACTGGGGTAATGACTCTTGGTGGAGGAGTAAATTCCTCCTCTTGGAGTTCTGGTTAACCAGTCCAAGATAAGTCCTTTCTCTGGACACCATAGAAGTCCCCAGCTGGTGGTGGAACAAGAGTATAGTCTTTCATCCCAATTCCAGTCATGTCCTTAGGATCCCTTTGTTTATTAATACATTCTCCTAGGGTTTGTGTGGCCTTATCAAATCTCTGAATTGTAAGGTCAACATTATCCTTATTCTTGATGGCCTCATCTAACCTAGCCTTTATATCAGCATTAACCCTTTCCATGATGTTCCTAACATCATTACTAGCATCTAACTCATGTTTTAAGATATTTATTTTATCTTTTAAATCAAATTCCATTTTCTTGTACTCAGAAACTGTCTTCTCAGTTTCAGTGAGAGCAATTTGATAATTAGACAATTTGCATCTCTCAGTACTCACATCATCTACCAATCTTACAATCTCTTTGTTGAGTTTTTCAGTATTTAGCCTACAACCCTTACTACAAAAAGAATCACTGTATACCTCATTATCTGATGAAGAGGAGGAGTGTGCCATGAGAGCATATTGAACATGCTCTTCTTCTTCTATTTCAGCAACCAAAGCTTTATCCTCTTCCTCATCCTTAGCCAAATAGCTCCAGTCCCATCCCATACCATCAATTTCTTGTACTGCAACCATGGCCTTGGGATCCTTAGCCTTAACAATTTGGCTTGAGGGTTTGCCAGCATCAGATCTTCTTGGAGATCTGCATTCCCTCATAAAGTGCCCCATACGATGACAATTGTAGTACTCAACCTTATATTTGTCAAATCCAGCAGTGTCCTTTGCATTAAAGGTCATCTTCTTCTTAAACCTTCTATTCCACATGTTTGCTCTTATACTAGCAAGAGCCATGTTACACTTAATATCCATCTCCTCCAAGTGCTCATCACTTATTTGCTCAAGGTCCTCATATGTAATCACTGAACCATTTGGCAAAGAAGCAATGCATGCACACATAGTATCCAGATCCAAACCAGCAGGCTTAACTCTTGGAGAGTAACTTTTGTATGTGTCAGCGTCTGAATGTGAGGCGTTGACAGGATATGTTCCAGCATTGACACATGTTGATCCAGTAACTGGGTGCATGTAAGAGTCCTTCTGATCAAATTGGCCTTCACTATGTGAGAAGAAGGCCATGTTGCTATTAGTAGACTTACTTCCATGCTCCAAAAGAGTTTCATCCTCCAACAGCCTTAGTTTGTTGTAGATATCATCAAAAGTAGAACTTTTGTGAGTGTTATTGGCAAGAATAGATCTTGCTTCAATCTTCCACGCATCAACAAGACTTTTCAGAAAAGTGGCATTATGTCAACATCACCAACTTGTGCCCCCATGAAGGACAACCTGCTTGTAATGTCAAGCAGTATGCTTCTCACACTACTAAGCTTCTCATTAGGTTGAGCCTTGAAAACAGCATACTCATGCATGAGTTGCTTCTTCTTCTCTTCCTTAGTATCCTCATTGCCACCATATGTAACTTCAAGAGATGCCCAAAGATCTTTTGCAGATTCATAACCTCTATATTTATGCTGGTTCTCTTGTCCCAAAGATAGTTTCAGAATGTTTAGGGTTTTCATATCAACCCTTTTCTTTGCTATATCACCAGGTTTTTCATGCTTATCTGCTTCTGGACATCCAGCAACAGCAGATCTTGTAGCAATGGCAGTAGCAATATTTTCATCTTTATTGAATGTGTTTCCATATTCAATAATCTCCCAGAGAGTGTAGTCATAGATTCCCAGATATTGCTCAAAGTTGAACTTCCATAGCTCAAAGTTGTTTGCATCAAGCATGGGAATCTTGATGCTAGGTTTTGAGGAGAAGGGGTTAATTTCTGGAGTGGACATGATGTTTTTAGGGTTTTGTGAAAATTAGGGTTTTGGTGATTTTAGGGTTCTTGTGTTCTTTAAGATCAAAAGTTTCTCAACAAGCTCTGATACCACTTGATGATCCCAAACTTAGATCAATTTAGCTTTATGTATACGAGATTAGATCAAGTTATACACGTAGAGAAACCTTTGTATATGTATAAAATAATCTAAGTGTTATGCGGAATTAACACTTAAATAAGAACACACAATGATGTAAACAAACTTTCACTTTGATTGATAATCGACAAACTTGCTTACAATGAAAGTGTTTAACAAACGAATAACTTATATATTAACTTATAACCTAAAGGTCTTCTATTATAGACATAGGAAGCCTTGTACAATAATCTACGTATCAACTATTCTAGGTAAAGATAAATATAGAAAATACATTGTTGTTCCTATCTTTACTAGAAGTAATCTAGAACATAATAAACGCGTAGATCATATCTTTCCATCAGTGCTTGTCTCCAACCTATCAACGCTTGACTTCTTCCTGTCAACGCTTGATCTGTCAGCGTTTGTTTTCTTCCTGTCAACGCTTGTTTTCCTCTTGTCAGCGCTCAAGTAGACTGGCTATATTTTATTCCCAACAAGGGTGATGTGGGTGACAAGGATGAGTATGGTGGAGTGAGAGGAGAGGAGATCAAAGACTTGTCAAACTCAAAAGGAATGTTTTGTATTGGTTGAGGTTGTGAAATCCCATCCAAAGGAGGACTAGGAGTGAAAGGTAAAGACAACTCATTCATTTTCGATTGAAACGAGGATGAGGTAGAACCATGGGAATGGTTGGTACCATGGGTTGAGTTAGTCTTGCATGGAGCAAGAGGAGGTGAAGGTGAAGAAGAAATGAGAATAGGAGTAGACTTATTCTTGGGAGTTTGGTATGAAGAAGAAGAACCAAGTTTGGGAAACTTAATTTTGATCTTGAGGTTCCTTTTGGGGGAGGAAGTTTGGGAGGAATTGGAAGATCTAGTGGATACTAATTTTAGTAAATTACAACTCTTGTTTAGGAAAACAAAGAGCGTAAAATAGGGAAAGTATTAAATACGACGGTTTAGGAAAACCGTGTACTAATGACCCAAGTGAAGTTCAAAGTTTGTTTCCCAAGGAGGTATATGTGTGTGACTAAAATGTAACAAGATTTGAGATTAATATTAGAAAGAAGGGGATGATAAATTAGAATGACAAAGACGTGAAAATTATTACTACGACGACAAGATTAAAACCGTAAAAGGAGCAAAAATAAAAATTAATTCTAAAAATTCCCAAAAAGATTACCAAAAATCAAAATAAATAAACTAAGAGTTTACAAATGATCAAACTTTTTCAAACGTTTTAATTAATTAAATATTAATTTTTAAATGCTAATTAAAGCCCTAAAAATCAAATTAATTATCAAAAAGCCCAAATAAAGATTTTACACTTGGTAAACCTATAAAATGACCTAAAAAGATTAAAAACTATTTTTATAAATTTTTAAACTAATAAAAACTATTTAAAATGATTTAAAAACTATTTAAACTTAAAATAATTATAAAAAGTTAATCTAATGATGATAAAATTAATCTAAGAGTTGCAAAAATCCTATTTAAATGTTTTTAACCTAAGAAAAATATAAAAAGTGCAAAAATGTGAAATTTGAAAAATAATAATAAAATAATATTAATATAATATTAAAAATCCAAAAATTATAAAAAATTCTAAAAACTTGCAAACTAGTTTATTTTAACCTAAATAATCAGAAAATGAAAGTGAATTTACCAAAATAGCCCTAATGGGCCCCCAAATGGGCTAAAACAAAATACAGTCAACCTTAATGGGCTTTTGGGCCCAAAAAGTCAAACTAGTCTCAAATGACCTGAAAAAGCCTTATCTGACTCAAAATTTAATTCTAAACATAAAAGTCTGAAGGCCCAAAAGCTGATTTTGAGCTTATCACAACTTAAAAGGTCAACAGCTTATTCTTATTGGGCCAATAAGCCCATTAAGCAATAAGAGAATGCCATAAGCTCTGCTTAAACACACAATCTTCTTTTGAGATGCCTAAGAGATCTATAAAAAGAAATTTTGAAAAAGCTCACTCAGTAAGCCAGAAATAAGCAAATAGAAATCCACAAAACGACAAAATAGTCGGGTTAGAGTTCTAGGACGTTTCAGAAGCTCTGGTTTGTTGCAAAAGCTCACAAATAGCTTAACTAAGAATAATCAATCAAGAAAATCACAAAAAGCCAAGTAGAATAAGCTGTAGAAGCAAATAAGCTGGCTGAAAAAGCCAAATAAGCTAGTTTCCTAGCAAAAGGTTAACCAAAAGACTTGTAACCTTCCAGATTTGTTATTAAGCTGAGAAAAATGAGACCTATAACAAAAACCAAGTTGTTGCATGTACCAATAAGCAGTTCTCAAAAATAAGCCAAAAACTGCTTATTTGACCAAAAGTCAAAGTGCTCCAAAGTTCACCAAATGATCAGGTATGGTTTATAGGCTTGTTATAAGCAACTTTTGTGAAGAACTCAAGGAGGAGTCCTTGTGAATCAAGTGGTCAATTGACCAAATGATGACAAATTTTGGCAAATAAGGCTTAATAAGCCTGTGAGCTTATAAGCCAGCAACAAAGCAAACCAAATAGCCAAATTTACTCACAAGCAGCACATAAACAAGATCCAAGCAACAAACAAGCAGGGCATACACTAGAATGACAAATGCAAGCACAAAATGAGGTGGTCACTTTGCTGATGCAAATGACCACTTCAGCCAACTTTGATAAGCTCTAGCACCTTCAATAAGCCACCAAATTCAAGAATCAGATAATGCTCAGATAGCTTATCACCTAAACTATTCCCAAACTTGATTTCAGACCTTAGATCCAACAAACAAAGAAGTTATTGGATTTGATGTGTTTGACCAATTCCAAAACACTTTTTATCAAATTTTTGTAAAACTTGAAATCCCTTTTCCAAACTTTCAGAAACTTAACCAATGACCAAAACTTGTTTAATATGACTTGTTTAGACCTCCAAACCCTAAGAACCAAGGGCACAAGGACACAAGGGCTTATGAACCAGTAATCCCAAACAACCCTTTAATAAGCCCTTTTCAAACAAACTTCTTAGTTTTACAAGTAACCTACTGATTTTATGGTTCAATTAGCTCAACTAGGTGACAACTAACAGATACCAACCATAAAACACAAAGCACAAACACAAGATCACCAAATCACATAGCAAAACATAAATCAGACCATAACATGTAATTTGTTTAGAGGAATCTGAACAAGAGGCTATACCTATCCCCCACAACTTCCTAGAGGGATCAGCAATGCTCCTTGGACCTTGTTCAACACCTAGAACAAGACCAAGGTACTTGGACAAAGGAGATGAATACTTCCTTGGTTGATGGTTCAAAGTAGAACCTTAAGGACTTGATATCTTCAACACAAGCAACAAACAACCCAACCAAAGGCTCCAATCCCTTCACAAGCTTGGTGTCAACAAGCTTGTAAGAGCTTATAGCTTTTGGTCAAGGATTAGTACAAGTAAAATAGCAAAATCGGGTGACTGATTTCAAGTTATTTTCAAACTTGAAAACCTTACCAAACATAAACGTGCTTAATCCAAAAGATCAAAACACCTTTATAACATCAAATGGAACTCAGAATTACCCTTAAACAACACCAACTTTCAAAAACATAAAAAGGAATTACAATTTTCTCAAAATACCAACTTTTATAAAATTAAAAAAGGAATTACAATGTTTAAAAGGTAAAACTGGAACAAGGCTCTCTCACAAGTTGAGGAGTCCTTATATAGGCCACAAGGGCTGAGATTACAATGAGAAAACCCTAGCTATGAAGTCCCTAAAATTCCCTTGAATCTTCTAGACGAATTTTGATATTGAGCAATCCAAACGCATCCTAGACGTTCATTTTAGCTTTGTGAACAAGCATAGAGTGTCAGCTATTGATTTGGACACGTGTCATGCCTTGGAGGTTAAGTTGTGTTTTCATTGGTGGACGAGGTTAAGTGTGGGGTCACTTGGGTAGTGGGATTGAGGGTTTTGTGTGTGGAATGTGTTTCTGGGCGTGTCAATCAAGTGTGGGTATGGGTAATTGCAATTTACCCTTTGTTTAAGTGAGTGGTAAATCTAGGTGGATGAATGGTGAACAGTAGAAACTTTGATCCGAAAAAGGTGGGTTAAAGTTGTTTGGCGCGTGTTTGTCCAGTTTAAAGTTAGGGAAATGGCACAATAAGTCCTTGTGTTTTGGTGAAATGGGTATTAAACGTTTTTCAGCCATAAAGCTTACTTCCCTTTGTTAAATAAGTTCTGATTTTCACACTTTTGCCCCAAAACTTTGGCAAAAGTATTTCAAGGGTAGTTTTTGCTATTTTTGAATATTTGAAGGACTGATCTTGGACATTCTTGATATTCAAAGGTCTTCATTGTATCTTTGACTTCATGAGAGACCATCATTGGAAATTTAGAATTGTTGAGGGACTAAACTTGCCAATTCTTCAAAGTTGAAGGACCATTTTGTAATTTTGACAAACTTAAGGGAACAAACTTTGTAATTATGAATATACAAGGGTTTTAAGTGTCATGTCTTCATATTTTGAGGATCAATCTTGTACATCTTTCAAGTCTTCAAGGGTTTTTCTTGGATAATTCATGAACTATGTAACACTCTCATTTTTCGTATCGGTACAGCGGAAGGGTCTTTCAGAGTGTTACGGGATAGCACAATAACTCCAATCATAGACAACACATAAAAATGGTTTTACAAGGTTTAACAAACATTCATTCGATAAAAAGGTTTAAAAGTGTACAACAGGTCCCAAATTATACAGGTCATTGAGTTTACAAAACACAGATCGAATGAACATTTTTAATATTAAGTGTGGGCCATCAGAGTCCATCTCCATCCGGATTACCTTCAAGCACCTGAGATAGAAAACATGCAAAAATCATATCAGCGAATGCCGAGTGAATTCATAGAGTTTAATGAAAACCGTTATATAAAACAATCATTTACATTCATTTAAAATCAGAACACAAGTATAATATCGAAAGTAAGTCCACATATTGCTAGTCAGGCAATATATATATATCAAGCATACATCTGAAACCGTCCATGAGACCGTAGTCTCTATATTACCATGATAGGTAATATATTCATCGTAATAGCGTCGTTATCTTTTATTATATATGTCTTATAGCATACGTTGTATATTGTAGGATTATTATTAGCCGCATGACATTGTTACCTTACTGTGAAAACAGCGGGCCGCGAACCCGACAAACAATTTGCCCATCTAAGTTAGCGTGTCGTCACAAAAATCACGCTATGGAATCTTCTCATACATAAATTCACTTACCAATCAATGTGGTACGACGGGGATCAACCGTCAAGGCGCGAACTGGGGTGATCGTCCCCAAATAGTACTATCAAATGCATAAGCGTCTACCAAATCCCGGTAGTTCACAATTCATGCTGATGGGACTTGAAGTGACATAACCTAACTACTAATAATCCTTTTTGTCTCGAATATAGGGTCATAGCATCATTCGGGTCCATATCATTAAGCATACAATCGGGACTACTTGTGTTCTATTTTTATAAAAATCTAGCATGTTATCTCCCTCACGGGTTTACAAATCATTTTATAAAACATTTAAAAGAGTGCGAGGCTATGAACTCACGTTGTTAATGAAAGGCGGATTATCGGCTACGGGCGTGCTTCGGTCACGGAAACCTATATAAATAATAATCGGTCTTAGACTCGGTCCAATGACTTTTATCAAAATAACAATATACATATGATGATTTTGTACATATGATGATGATCAAGTGGGTTTATAAATCCTCGTTTACTCATTTTAGTGTTTACGTTTTGGTAACGTCTTACTAGTTCACTAGTTTTATCGATTTTACCTATTTTAAGTCCATTAATTCTTTTATAAGTTCTTTTACTTGTTTTTACCCATTTTATACCTATATGATCAGTATATATACTTTTCATGTTGGGCCCTAATGGGTTAAGCCCAAATAATTCTTTTTACAAGTATTTATCTTATTAAGTCCAATTATTAGTCTAATAGGTTTAGTTAGCTCGTAAATGTCCGTAATTCTTATAGTTCGGGTTTTACTTGTCTTAGTTACTTATAAATCAGTATATAACTTTTATAAACTTTACATTAGACGGGTTTGGTCGTCTAAGTTTTATTTGATGAAAAACGTTAATTTCACGGCAATAGCCGAAAAAGTCGTAAAAATCAAGTTTATAGTTTTTATTACTTATAAATATTACTTTTACCACCATTTATATATTTTACCCATTTAATTAACCTTTTATACATTTATATAAATTAGTTTTATAAGTTAGTGGGTTTATATTTTACATTTTATACATTATAAAGTGAGTGCTTATATAATAATAATAAACATTATTTCCAAAATCTGATTTTTAACTTCATGTTTACCATTTTTACCATATCTAGAGTTCTACAATGACTTAGAAAGCTCATTTTTGGATGACAACTTCTTCATAATATGTGCTACATATAACTTAGTTATAGCCACTGCCCATTTTGAGTCTAAGTTGTCTTAACAGTCCTTACAAAACTGCTTATTCAGATTGTACCACCTAACTTGTTTTGATCATATCTCACTCATTATTTTGATTCCATTGCATGGCCAACTCTCACATGTGTATAACATCACCTAATTACTGTAAATAGATCAAACAATGCATTTTTATCAGTTCATCATTTAGTTATCTACTGTTTTTATACAGCCAACTAATTAGTCATGATTTTAGCTTCATTTCTTATGGTTATCATCATTTTTAAGCATGTTTATCAACACTTGATCCCCACACAACATTTTTATCATCATATATACATCATATACATATACAAAATAAAAGAAAATACATTTGTTCTTTACAAAATAATAAGAGAAAAATGTAGAGGATGATCTTCTTTACCAATCCAAGTGGATTTCTTGTTTTAGGAAGGCAAGAACTTGATGAACACAACAAGTATCTCCAAGACCATCAAATATCAAGATCATATGTTGGAAAATCAGCCCTAGGACACAAGCAAATCACCTCCAAAGTTGGTTATATGGCCACCAAATGATCAAGGCTTCAAGGAAACACCTTAATAGGACTAGTAAACATGTGGTTTGTAGCTAGAAAAGATCAAAGATGGTGTTTGTTGCTTGCTGTGGGACGGCACAAGGGTGGAGTAGAGAGAGTTTTGAGAGTGAATTGCATGGATAGAAATGGTAGAAGTGAAAACCATTAGCTAGTTTTGTTTAGTGGTGGAAGTAGTTAGCTTAAAGTGTAAGCAAAAGCTTACACTTGTGCAAGCTTAGCTAAAACTTGTGCCACCTATGTGTGGTGGTGTCTTTTGTCGTCCCATATAAGCTAGTGGGATGGGGCAAAGTGTTTTGTCCCATCTCACTAGTTTACGGGTATTTCTCGATTCTAGTTTTCTCGATTTGCGTGCCCTCGGGTCGTTTTACGAAAAACGTTTTTATAAATTATGAATCACCGTCACAAAACGAATCCAATAAAAATTGTCTCCTAAAAAACGGAGTTCAAAAACGTAAATACGTAATCCTAAGGTTTCCGGTTTAGTCGTAAAAGACGCCAAATTATGCACGTAAGCCCAAATTTAAATCCGTAAATTGTGAGTTCGTCAACCAACACAAAAATAAGTTTCAAAATATTATACGAGAAAATATTTCACTACCTGAAAATGTTAGATTTGTCACAGCTTTTCCTCCTAAAAGGGATCAACGTCCTCGTGATCCATTTCATTTGGATGTCCGTTTCTTATTGAAATCGAAGAGGTGCGGATATTTCTTCCACATTTCATCCTCTCGTTCCCAAGTATACTCCGGTCCATGCTTTGAATTCCATCGGATCTTGACAATAGGTATCCGACTTTGTTTCAGTTGCTTTACCTCACGGTCCATAACTTCTATGGGCTCTTCGATAAAATGCAACTTCCCATCTATTCGAACCTTACCTAACGGAATTTTCTCATCACTCACTGCTAGACATTTCTTCAGATTAGATACATGGAATGTGTTGTGAACACCATGAAGTTCTGGGGGTAACTCTAGTTTGTAAGCCACCGGACCTACTATAGATAAAATCTTAAAGGGTCCAATATAACGGGGATTCAATTTTCCTCGTTTTCCAAATCTTATAACGCCTTTCCATGGCGATACATTCAACATTACTCGGTCACCCACTTCAAACTCCATTGGCTTCCACCGCATATCCGCGTAACTTTTCTGTCTACTTCGGGCAGTCAACAACCTCTTCTTAATCTGAACTATCATCTCCGTAGTCTCCCAGATCAATTCCGGCCCCATGAGCTGGGTATCCCCAACTTCACTCCAACATACAGGAGATCTACACTTCCTACCATACAAAGCTTCAAACGGTGCAACCTTAATACTAGAATGGTAACTATTGTTATACGAAAACTCTGCTAACGACAAATGTTTATCCCAATTCTTACCAAAGTCTAACACACAAGCTCTCAACATATCTTCCAGTGTTTGTATCGTCCTTTCACTCTGCCCATCAGTCTGGGGGTGATAAGCAGTGCTCATGTCGAGATTCGTTCCCAAAGATCTTTGGAGAGATTTCCAAAAATTCGATGCGAATCTAGGATCTCGATCTGAAATGATCGATACAGGCACTCCATGCTTGCATACAACATTATCAAGGTATATTCAAGTTAGCTTCTCTAGTGAGAACTGCTCCTTAACCGGAATGAAGTGTGCTGATTTGGTCAGTCTATCGACAATAACCCAAATCGAATTGTTTCCAGATGATGTTCTAGGAAGCTTGGTGATAAAGTCCATCATAATTCGCTCCCACTTCCATTCAGGAATCTTTGGTTGTTGAAGTAGTCCTGATGGCTTTTGATGTTCAGCTTTAACTCTAGCACAAGTCAAGCATTGAAGAACATACATAGCTATGTCAGCTTTCATATTCGGCCACCAATACAACTTCTTCAAATCATGGTACATCTTATCAGATCCCGGATGAATGGAATACTTAGATTTATGGGATTCTAACATAATCAAATCTCTTAAGCCTCCAAACTTAGGTATCCACATACGACCTCTTAAGCATTTCACTCCATCAGCTCTAACCTCTAAAGGATCTCCTTCTCCTCGGAACCCTTCATTAACAAAATTCTCCTTCTTACAAGCTTCTATTTGCGCATTTCTAATTTGCTCGGGAAAATTATTATGCACGGTCAAGACTAGAGAACGCACCCTGATAGGCTCTCTATCTTTCCTACTCAACGCATCAGCAACAACATTGGCTTTTCCTGGGTGATATTTTATATCACAATCATAATCACTCAACAACTCTATCCATCTTCGTTGCCTCATGTTCAATTCCTTCTGGTCGAGAATATACTGTAGGCTTTTGTGATCGGTGAATACCGTATACTTGGTGCCATACAGATAATGTCTCCACAACCTGAGAGCAAAGACTACAGCTCCTAACTCAAGATCATGAGTAGTATAATTCTCCTCATTCTTCCTTAATTGCCTAGAAGCATAAGCTATCACCTTCTCTCTCTGCATCAAAACATCTCCATAACCTCTAAGAGATGCATCACAATACACTACAAAATCTTCACTCCCGTCGGGTAATGATAAGATTGGCGCACTACATAATTTTTGCTTCAATGTCTGAAATGCTCCATCTTCATCACTTCCCCAAACGAAAGGTTTATTCTTCTGGGTAAGCTTAGTCAAGGGCTTAGCTATCAAAGAAAATTCTTTAATGAATCGCCTATAATAGCCAGCCAATCCTAAGAACTGTCGCACTTCCGTTGGCGTTGTCGGTGCAGACCAATTCTTAATAGCTTCAACCTTTGCAGGATCAACATGAATTCCATCTCTGTTAATCACATGACCAAGAAATTGCACAGATTCCAACCAGAAATCACACTTCGAAAACTTAGCATACAACCTTTCATCCTTCAACAACTTCAAAACAATCCTCAAATGTTCTCTATGCTCATCTTCATTCTTAGAATAGATTAGAATATCGTCAATAAACACAATCACAAATTTATCCAAGTAGGGCTTGCACACTCGATTCATTAAATCCATGAAAACCGCAGGTGCGTTAGTTAACCCAAATGGCATTACTTGAAATTCATAGTGTCCATAACGAGTTCTAAATGCAGTTATAGGAATATATTCTTCACGGACGCGAAGTTGGTGATATCCTGACCGCAAATCTATCTTAGAATACACACTAGATCCTTGCAGTTGATCAAACATCAATCCTAGGTAAAGGATATCGATTTTTAATTGTCAACTTATTCAGTTCCCTATAATCAATGCACATACGAAAAGATCCATCCTTCTTCTTAACGAACAAGACTGGAGCTCCCCAAGGCGACGAGCTCGGTTGAATAAAACCTTTATCAGACAACTCCTTAAGTTGCTCAGATAACTCCTTTAATTCAGAAGGGGCTAATCGGTAAGGCACACGTGCCACCGGTGCAGCACCAGGAATTAAATCGATTCGAAACTCTACTTGCCTTATCGGTGGAAGTCCCGGTAAATCTTTAGGAAATACCTCAGGAAATTCACAAATAATAGGTACATCTTCCAATCGTTTCTCCCTAGACTCATTCCCGGTCACTTGAGCTAAGAATAACTCACAACCGTTCCTGATGTACTTTTGGACTTTAATACATGAAACGATTTTCAAGCGGGATTCACCTCGACTACCATCAATTACTAACGTTCTATTCCTAAGAGGAATCTTAACCTTCTTCTCTCCGCATAAAATAGTAGCATTATTCAACGACAACCAATCCATACCAATAATAATATCAAAACTACCTAATTCTATCAACATCAAATCAATCGGAAAGGAATGGTTCAAGAGATTTAGAGAGCATCCTTCTAATAGTTTATTAGTTTTCACTAATTTACCATCAGCCAATTCCACCTCGTAACTGGTAGTTATCTCAACAGGTTCAATATCAATAAGGGCACTAAATTTAGTGGATACAAAGCTCCTATCGGCACCCGAATCGAATAAAGCAACAGCATAATGATTGTTGAGTAAAAACGTACCGGTAACGACATTCGGATCCTCTTTCTTCACCTCAATTGTTCCAAGTTGGTAGATACCACCCTGGGGGTTTCTTCCAGGTACAATCGCTTTCAACTTGGGGCATTCCGATTTCCTATGACCTTCCTCATTACAGTTGAAGCAAATAGTTCCCTTCTTACACCTTTCAACCTTGTGTCCAAGCTTTCCGCAATTTCGGCACTTCCATCAGTCGCCAGCATGCCTCTTGTTGCCACACTTAGGACATCTATCATCGTTGCGCGGTGCATTGTTGGTAAGAGCATTTGCATTCCCCTTTCTCTTGTTCTGACGGTGATTGAAATTCTTCCTATTATCACCTCTATCTACACGCTCACCGTCTCCCTTTCTTTTCTCACCAACACGGGCTTCATCTTCCTTATCCTGAATTATCTGTCCAATGAGTTGGTAAGCCATTCGAACAGCATCATCAATGGTCAGTGGTTTAGATGATGTCACGTCCCCCCGGATATTCCTGGTCAACCCTTTCACATATTGCTCAATTCGGATCTCTTCGGGTTCAACCAATCGAGGACATAGCAAGGCCAACTCATGGAATCGATTCGTGTAACTATCAATGTCCACACCTTTCATTCTCAAATGAATCAACTCCTGTTCTAACCTAATGATCACACTACGAGGACAAAACTCCAAAGTCATCCACTTCTTGATTTCAGCCCAAGGAGTAGCATTAGCAGCATCAAGACCCATGAAAGCAATTCTCCCGTTCCACCAAGTCAACGCACGACCTTTAAGAGTAGCCATAGCAAAAGTCACCTTATCTTCCTCCTTACACTTACTAATCCTAAACACCGATTCAATCTTCTCGATCCACTGGCTTAGTCCTACAGCACCTTCAGTTCCATTAAAAGGTAGAGGTTCACACTTCATGAACGTCACATAAGTACAGCCACCAACTTCAGGTGCATTCGTTCCAAGTCCTCCTATATTTCCTCCAGCATTAGCATTCATATTATTAGCATTCACATTCACATTAGTACCGCCAATTCCACTACCGCCAGCTCCACTACCGCCAGCTCCACTACCGCCAGCTCCACTACCGCCAGCTCCACTACCGCCAGCTTCATTTCTAGCATTTGTCATAAATTCAGTCATAGATGCGATAACTTGCTCTGTAAAAATCCTACGTACATCATCCTCAGTCAAAGCCTTCTTGGGCGGCATAGTTCTATAATTTCACAATTTCAAAGTATTAAGCATTCACCCAACAAAGGATTCATATAATATGGATCGAATTCATAATCAAGATACAAATAAGGCACAATATGGAATTCAAGACAAGATACATATTTCATTCGATCTGAAACAAAAGTATTGTATTAATACATCCATATCAAAGTTCTAACACTATATACACTCAAAATTCCTGCCAAGTCTACAACTAACAAGTCGGTTCAGTCAAAGCTACAAAAGCACAAAAGATATAAAGGTCACTACTAAACACAGACTGGTCTACTGAGAACCGCCAGATGGTCCATCATCCATCGTCTTCTGGATCTTCGCCGGACGATCACTAGACACATCTTCAGCTGGACGCTTACGGATTACTCCTCTTTCAACCATGTCGGCATAAAATCTACTGTTCCAACCCACAGATATATTCAACTCCTTTTCGGCTTTCTTACGCATCGCACGAGCCACACTCAACTGAATTTCCATAGTATTCACCTTTTTCTTCATCTCAGCATACTCACCACCTTCCAACACTGATAACCTCCTAAAAGCCTCATTCAAACCACGTTCTACCTCACTCAAATCCAAACTAAGCAATTCCCGCTCTTTCTCGCCAATCTTTGCCTTCGACTCCAAATAAGCAACCTGAGTCTGAACAACACCTAATCCAACCTCTGTCACACAACTCTTAACACGGGAAGCATCTAGATCACGTCTCAAGGCCCATGGTGCAAGACCATCAATATGAGTAGCCTCTCGAGCACTAGACGACTCTCCTATCTCACGTCTACGAGTAGCAATACCATCGGTACCGTCAGGTGCATCGTCATCCTCATCCTCCTCTGATTCAGAATCAGATTCAGACGATTCAGACATTTCATCCCTAGGTAACTCCTCCTCAGAATCAGACAAACAAACTGGTGGGGGCAAGGGCTTGCCCTCTGGAACATCATACGAATAAATAAGCTCAGCTTCCTCATCGTCATCAACCTCAACATCTATACCTACATCTTCCTCGACATCCTCGTCGTCAATCTCATCATCTAACTCATCTAACCCAATCTCATCCTCATTCTCAATATCAGCATTCTCAATATCCACGTCCTCATTACCCACATTCTCAATATCCACATTCTCATTACCCACATTCTCAATATCCACATTCTCATTACCCACATTCTCAATATCCACATTCTCAATCTCATTCTCTACTAAGTCAACCTGAGGGTCAATCTGATCTCCTAGTCCTAACTCGGGCTCGGGATCCTCAAATGGTTCCTCCTCATCATCAATATCAAAATCTACTAAGTCTAAATAAGGATCATCTTCTATATTAGGTTCGGGAATAACATGGTTTTCTACAGGAATATTAGGGTCAGCCATGACAATCTGCATTTATATATATTTATCTCGTATTAGGATAACATACTAGTTAAACAATTACATAATGAAATCATGATATATACATATATATAAATTAAATTATATATATCAAAATATATATCTTCTCGATAGGGCTTGTTGGTAACGTCGGAGATCTCTGGCACCGTTATAGTCAAAAGATTTTTCAAATATTTTCTCAAATGTTCATTGTCAAAAGATTTTGAAAAGTTTTGTTCAAAACCTTGGTTTTTAAAATCTTTTGTTCTCTACAACGAGAGCTCTGGTACCAAACTGTAACACTCTCATTTTTCGTATCGGTACAGCGGAAGGGTCTTTCAGAGTGTTACGGGATAGCACAATAACTCCAATCATAGACAACACATAAAAATGGTTGTACAAGGTTTAACAAACATTCATTCGATAAAAAGGTTTAAAAGTTTACAACAGGTCCCAAATTATACAGGTCATTGAGTTTACAAAACACAGATCGAATGAACATTTTTAATATTAAGTGTGGGCCATCAGAGTCGATATCCATCCGGATTACCTTCAAGCACCTGAGATAGAAAACATGCAAAAATCATATCAGCGAATGCCGAGTGAATTCATAGAGTTTAATGAAAACCGTTATATAAAACAATCATTTACATTCATTTAAAATCAGAACACAAGTATAATATCAGAAGTAAGTCCACATATTGCTAGTCAGGCAATATATATATCAAGCATACATCTGAAACCGTCCATGAGACCGTAGTCTCTATATTACCATGATAGGTAATATATTCATCGTAATAGCGTCGTTATCTTTTATTATATATGTCTTATAGCATACGTTGTATATTGTAGGATTATTATTAGCCGCATGACATTGTTACCTTACTGTGAAAACAGCGGGCCGCGAACCCGACAAATAATTTGCCCATCTAAGTTAGCGTGTCGTCACAAAAATCACGCTATGGAATCTTCTCATACATAAATTCGCTTACCAATCAATGTGGTACGACGGGGATCAACCGTCAAGGCGCGAACTGGGGTGATCGTCCCCAAATAGTACTATCAAATGCATAAGCGTCTACCAAATCCCGGTAGTTCACAATTCATGCTGATGGGACTTGAAGTGACATAACCTAACAACTAATAATCCTTTTTGTCTCGAATATAGGGTCATAGCATCATTCGGGTCCATATCATTAAGCATACAATCGGGACTACTTGTGTTCTATTTTTATAAAAATCTAGCATGTTATCTCCCTCACGGGTTTACAAATCATTTTATAAAACATTTAAAAGAGTGCGAGGCTATGAACTCACGTTGTTAATGAAAGGCGGATTATCGGCTACGGGCGTGCTTCGGTCACGGAAACCTATATAAATAATAATCGGTCTTAGACTCGGTCCAATGAATTTTATCAAAATAACAATATACATATGATGATTTTGTACATATGATGATGATCAAGTGGGTTTATAAATCCTCGTTTACTCATTTTAGTGTTTACGTTTTGGTAACGTCTTACTAGTTCACTAGTTTTATCGATTTTACCTATTTTAAGTCCATTAATTCTTTTATAAGTTCTTTTACTTGTTTTTACCCATTTTATACCTATATGATCAGTATATATACTTTTCATGTTGGGCCCTAATGGGTTAAGCCCAAATAATTCTTTTTACAAGTATTTATCTTATTAAGTCCAATTATTAGTCTAATAGGTTTAGTTAGCTCGTAAATGTCCGTAATTCTTATAGTTCGGGTTTTACTTGTCTTAGTTACTTATACATCAGTATATAACTTTTATAAACTTTACATTAGACGGGTTTGGTCGTCTAAGTTTTATTTGATGAAAAACGTTAATTTCACGGCAATAGCCGAAAAAGTCGTAAAAATCAAGTTTATAGTTTTTATTACTTATAAATATTACTTTTACCACCATTTATATATTTTACCCATTTAATTAACCTTTTATACATTTATATAAATTAGTTTTATAAGTTAGTGGGTTTACATTTTACATTTTATACATTATAAAGTGAGTGCTTATATAATAATAATAAACATTATTTCCAAAATCTGATTTTTAACTTCATGTTTACCATTTTTACCATATCTAGAGTTCTACAATGACTTAGAAGCTCATTTTTGGATGACAACTTCTTCATAATATGTGCTACATATAACTTAGTCATAGCTACTGCCCATTTTGAGTCTAAGTTGTCTTAACAGTCCTTACAAAACTGCTTATTCAGATTGTACCACCTAACTTGTTTTGATCATATCTCACTCATTATTTTGATTCCATTGCATGGCCAACTCTCACATGTGTATAACATCACCTACTTACTGTAAATAGATCAAACCATGCATTTTTATCAGTTCATCATTTAGTTATCTACTGTTTTTATACAGCCAACTAATTAGTCATGATTTTAGCTTCATTTCTTATGGTTATCATCATTTTTAAGCATGTTTATCAACACTTGATCGCCACACAACATTTTTATCATCATATATACATCATATACATATACAAAATAAAAGAAAATACATTTGTTCTTTACAAAATAATAAGAGAAAAATGTAGAGGATGATCTTCTTTACCAATCCAAGTGGATTTCTTGTTTTAGGAAGGCAAGAACTTGATGAACACAACAAGTATCGCCAAGACCATCAAATATCAAGATCATATGTTGGAAAATCAGCCCTAGGACACAAGCAAATCACCTCCAAAGTTGGTTATATGGCCACCAAATGATCAAGGCTTCAAGGAAACACCTTAATAGGACTAGTAAACATGTGGTTTATAGCTAGAAAAGATCAAAGATGGTGTTTGTTGCTTGATGTGGGACGGCACAAGGGTGGAGTAGAGAGAGTTTTGAGAGTGAATTGCATGGATAGAAATGGTAGAAGTGAAAACCATTAGCTAGTTTTGTTTAGTGGTGGAAGTAGTTAGCTTAAAGTATAAGCATAAGCTTACACTTGTGCAAGCTTAGCTAAAACTTGTGCCACCTATGTGTGGTGGTGTCTTATGCCGTCCCATATAAGCTAGTGGGATGGGGCAAAGTGTTTTGTCCCATCTCACTAGTTTACGGGTATTTCTCGATTCTAGTTTTCTCGATTTGCGTGCCCTCGGGTCGTTTTACGAAAAACGTTTTTATAAATATTGAATCACCGTCACAAAACGAATCCAATAAAAATTGTCTCCTCAAAAACGGAGTTCAAAAACGTAAATACGTAATCCTAAGGTTTCCGGTTTAGTCGTAAAAGACGCCAAATTATGCACGTAAGCCCAAATTTAAATCCGTAAATTGTGAGTTCGTCAACCAACACAAAAATAAGTTTCAAAATATTATACGAGAAAATATTTCACTACCTGAAAATGTTAGATTTGTCACAAACTAGGGCCCGGTTCTTTGTACGGCTTCGTTTCTCGTGTCCGTTTTTCCTTGTTTCTTGTGATCTTTTGTATTTTTCACGATATCCATACCTAAAACACACAAGTAAACAAAAACAAGCATATATATGGTATTTTATGACATTTTATGCATTTAAAGCCCGAAAAGAACGATGAGATCATGTATAAATGCCATCTCATCACTCCCCCATACTAAGCCATTGTCGTGTCCTCACGCAATGCTAGAATAAAGTATCTAAGCATCACCAAAATTCAATTTTATTACCTTTTATTGTAAATTAAAGACTTGCAACAATACTACGAAGATGTGTAAAGACATAATGTATGATTTTCATCACGAATGTGACTTTTATGGTCAATGAATAAAAACAAGTAAATGTCCCTTAGAGTAAATTTCGTCATCCTTGATTGTCATACATTCCATGCTAAGTGCAAAAACGAGATCATTGTTGGTACAAGTCACAATGCTAACACTACTCATACGTCCAAATTGTGTAATACTTTTTCTCCCCGCAATCCTAGTTATTATAAAAGGAAATGGGTTTCTAGAATTTTTAACAATTTTTCATGGATCACAAGTGATTCATATTGACTTATTTGAGTATTTATTAGTCCGAAAGTAAAGTAGCACGATTTAATCAATAGTTAGCCGAAGGACAAAATCTTTTAAAACGGCTTCTCGTGTATCTCCTTAAGTTCATATCTTGACATAACTCGTTTCACGATTTGAGACCTTTCTCGGACCGATATTTGGCATGTACTTCATACTTCAAATCTTGGGAAGACGTTCTTGAAATTATGGTCTTCTCTTCATATTTAGGAATTTCTTCACTTGACGTTTTTTTGAGAGATTCTTCATACTTAGACCACGACTTCATCATTTTTCTTCAATATTTATTTTAGACTTTGATATAGAACGATCCGCCTCCTTTTCGGACTTGGATATATTTATCCTCATACCTTGTAAGGGTCTTTTTGGATAGACTTTCTCCATGATCTTTAGGGGAGTAATTGCTTTTTGTCGTGTGTCTCGATCCTTCATATTGATTTTGGAATAATGATACTTCACATCATCTTGGATCTTTAGCAACAAAATAGAGCTCATCATGCCTTGCTAGGGACTTTTTGGATCTTCACCAATCTTCGTGTCTCGCTTCAATAAGTTATGCCTTGGCTATGAACTCTATTCAACCCCGATCAACTTTTAAACGATCTTGCGCTAGAAGCTAAGTAACCTTTCAAATTGTACTACCTTACTTATTGCTATTTTTATTCCTAATGCATTGATCTTATGGGAGAAAAATCCACAATTAAAAACATATGAGTTTTAGAAAGAACATTTTCATGTTTTACGTTTAGCATGATCACTTGTCTAACTCTATCATTTCTCGTTCTTCACTATTTAAAGACCTCTAATTAAAGAGACTCGTGAATACTTATCCATGCAAGTCAAAATTAAGCCAAATTTGGATTAGCTTTCATTAAGACTATATCAAATCAAAGTTTTGGGTTTTTAAGCCACCTATAGGATCTTGCACTTTCTTGGACTTTTTCAAGTTTAGAGAATGCATTTTATAGTTCCCTTGATAAGTGACTTTCTAGGATCAATTATAGGAACTTGCGAAAAGTTCTTGTTCTTAACCCGAATGAGCTAAGACTTTCGCGTTTTAAAGTTCCCTATATAAAAGTCTAGCAAAACTTGAATTGAGCGGGTTAAGGAATGTAAAGGGCTCCAAATTCCCATTAAGTCAAAAATTAGCTCTTATTCTACCCATCGGAAAATATACATTCGTGTCATAAAAACTTATTAAAACTAAGAAAAATTTTAAATTTGGCCATTTTTAGCCTTATTAGCAACAAAACATTGAAAGTTGGAAAACGTGAGGGCGTAGCAAAGCAAGTATCTATTCACCCCCCCCCCATACTAAAAGTAAACATTGTCCTCAATGTTTCGAGTCTAAAGGTGGAGCACCCCCATACTAGAGACGAAGAGTCGAATGCTTAGGATCTAGCATGGAAAGGGTGATCAACAATATATCTAAAGCCGTTTATGAATTATGTTTAAAAATAATTGTTAGAACAATAAAGGATATGTCATGGATTCGTGAAAAACTTCTTCAAGCAAACGATGGAGGCTCACGTAAACAAACACGAGAGTCTTCAATCGTAGATGATGATGATGATCTAGATAACACAATCACAAACAACCACGAGACAACGAGTTGAAAGGGTACAAATCCCCTCTCATTGTTTATTAGCAAGCATAAAAAGATAAGCATGGGAACTCCCCCACGAGGCACCTCGTTTTTGATTACCGAGTCATGAGCTCGACTCGATCCCCTCAATGCTAATTATCATTGGGGAAGGTGACTTGGTCGAGGTCATCCAATGAAGGAATTTCCCCACCAAAGTAGTGCTTAAGTCTATGTCCATTCACCTTGAAGTTAGGACCATCATTTTGAGCTAGCTCGATGGTCCCATAAGGAAACACTTGTGTAATGGTGAAAGGACCCGACCAACGAGATTTCAATTTCCCGGAAAATATCTTAAGTCTAGAGTTAAAAAGTAACACTTGATCACCAACGTTAAAAACCCGGTTTTTAATCTTCGCATCATGAAACTTTTTAGTCTTTTCTTTGAAAATCAATGAATTTTCATAAGCATTGTCTCTTAGTTCATCCAATTCATTCAATTGTATTTTCCGATGATCTCTCGTGGTCTTCAAGTTAAAGTTTGCATGCTTAAGGGCCCAATATGCCTTATGCTCCAATTCAATGGGCAAATCACAATTCTTACCATAGACTAACTTATAAGGAGTACAACCGATAGGTATCTTATAAGCGGTCCTAAAGGCCCATAAAGCGTCACCGAGTTTGTCGGACCATGAAGCACGGTTTTCTCCAATCGACCTCTCTAAAATCCTCTTCAAAGCTCGGTTCGAAACCTCAACTTGACCACTCGTTTGTAGGTGATAAGCCGTAGAAAGACGATGAGTCACTCCATATTTCTTTAAGACCTTCTCGTCATTACAAAAATGGGTTCCGCGATCGCTTATAATAGCACGAGGGGTTCCGAACCGAGAGAATGGTTGCTTCAAAAACTTCACTACCACAGGAGCATCGTTAGTAGGTAAAGCCTTAGCTTCCACCCACTTAGAAAGGTAGTCGACGGCGACGAGGATATACTTGTTTCCATGAGATGATGGGAACGGCCTCATAAAGTCTATGCCCCAAATGTCGGAAATCTCACACACTTGAATTATGTTTTGCGGCATTTCATCACGTTGAGACGATTTTCCTTGACGTTGGCACGAATCACATGACTTAACAAGTGTGTGTGCATCACGATAGATAGAAGGCCAAAAGAAGCCGGCATCGAACACTTTCTTAGCCGTGAGATTAGCAACGTGGTGACCACCCGTGGGTCCCTCGTGACAAGCTCTAAGGATGTTAGAAGCTTCGGCACCAAAAACACAACGTCGAACGAGTTGATCTGCACAAACCTGAAAGAGATAAGGGTCGTCCCAAAAATAGAACTTGACGTCACGGAAGAATTTTCGCTTTTGTTGTGTCGTCATACCCTTGATTATGAAATTGCCCGCATGGTAATTTGTAATGTCGGTAAACCATAGGGTGGTGTCTTTAAAATTCACTACACCGAGAGTCTCGAGAGGAAATGTTTCGGTGATTTCCTTGTTCTCGAAAACATCTTTGTGAGGATCTTCTAGACGAGAGAGATGATCGACCGCTAGATTCTCGGCTCCTTTTTTGTCAAGCACGGTGACATCAAATTCTTGGAGGAGGAGCATCCAACGAAGCAATCTCGGCATAGCATCTTGCTTAGCTAAGAGATACTTGATAGCCGAATGGTCGGTATACACGATGCTTTTAGCTAAGACGAGATAAGGTCGGAATTTCTCAAAAGCATAGACCACGGCAAGGAATTCCTTTTCCGTTGTGGTGTACTTTAATTGAGCCTCGGTCATCGCCTTACTAGCATAATGGATAGGATGGAAATGCTTTTCATAACGTTGCCCTAAGACGGCCCCTATAGCATAATCACTTGCATCGTACATGATTTCAAAGGGTAATTCCCAATTAGGGGCAACAAGAATGGGAGCTTCGGTAAGTTTCCTTTTGAGAGTTTCGAAAGCTCTAACACAATCCTCATTGAAATTAAAAGGAGCATCCTTCTCGAGAAGGTGTGTCATAGGTCGAGAGATTTTCGAAAAGTCTTTGATGAAACGACGATAAAAACCCAAGTGGCCTAGGAAACTCCTAACTCCCTTAACAGTTTTGGGATGAGGTAACTTGGCGATTACGTCTACCTTAGCTTTATCGACCTTAATCCCCGCTTTAGAGACCTTATGTCCTAAGACGATTCCTTGTTTACACATGAAATGACATTTTTTCCAATTAAGCACAAGATTGGTTTCTTCACAACGTTTTAACATTTTCTCGAGATTAGATAAACACGACGTGAACGAACTGCCAAACACCGAAAAGTCATCAATAAACACTTCTATCGACTTCTCGATCATATCGTGAAAAATAGCCATCATACACCGTTTAAACGTACCCGGTGCATTACAAAGTCCGAAAGGCATCCTACGATAAGCAAACGTTCCATAAGGACACGTAAACGTAGTCTTCTCTTGATCACGAGGGTCGATAGGGATTCGAAAGTAACCGGAAAAACCATCTAAAAAGCAATAGAATTCATTTCCCGCAGTCGCTCCAACATTTGATCCATGAAGGGCAAAGGAAAGTGGTCTTTACGAGTGGCGTCATTTAACTTTCGATAGTCAATACACACCCTCCAACCGGTCACATCACGAGTGGGAATTAACTCATTGTTTTCATTAGGCACAACGGTCATTCCTCCCTTTTTAGGGACACAATGGATTGGGCTCACCCATGGGCTATCGGAGATAGGATAAATCATTCCCACGTCAAGGAGTTTTAAAACTTCCTTTTTTATGACATCGTGAATTTTGGGGTTTACCCTTCTTTGACTTTGAATTGCGGGTTTGTAGTCCTCCACCATTAAAATCTTGTGAGTACAAAACTTTGGGTCAATACCCTTAATGTCGGAAATTTTCCACGCAATTGCCCCTTTATGAGCTTTAAGAACTTTCAAAAGCGCGGTTTTTTCATCATTAGCAAGACCTTTTGCAATAATAACCGGCAACTTGTCATCACCTTCCAAGAATGCGTTTTCAAGGTGAGATGGAAGATCTTTCGATTCAAGGATAGGCCTCGATTGAAGATTTTTGCTCAACACTCATAACTTCCATCGCCGGAAGAAATGGTGGAATAGAAGTATCATTACTAATAATCACCTCATCTTCATTGTCGATTTCATTTGAAGTAAAATCGCCTCCTTGGAATGGAGTGAGATTTGGTGTAGAATTAGCAAGAATTGGATCCAAAATATTTGGATTGCCACTTGACGAACTATCGGAAAAACCTAACACTTCTTATGAAAACTCATCGCAAACCACATCAACTAAGTCAATGTGATTGATGGTAGCGATTGCATAAACATGAGAAGGTTTTGAGTTTTGAGTAGCGTTTATAACAAGTTCCTCTTCGTTGAATTTTAAAGTGATAGTTCTTGCATGAACGTCGATAAGCGATCTCGAGGTGTCTAAAAATGGACGACCTAAAATTAGAGGAACTTGAGGATCCGCGGGGATGTCAACTACTATAAAATCAACGGGATAGTAGAACTTCCCCACTTTCACGAATACATCCTCGGCTACTCCACATGCTAAAATCGTAGAATGATCGGCCATCTCGATAGACATGTTCGAAGGAGTAAGAGCCGGAAGCGAAAGCAATTTCCAAATGGAAAATGGCATCAAATTAATGCTCGCACCAAGATCGGCCAAGGCGAGGCATTATTTCATATCTTGTATGTCACAAGGAATGAGAAACTTTCCGGGGTCACCAACTTTTTCGGGTATGCGGTTAAGATAAACCAAAGAACAATTAGCAAGCTTTGAAAGCTTTTCCTTATCGCTCATCATACTTTTAAAAGTGGAAGCGAAACGAGGCATATATAACAATGCGTGGGCTAAACTTACATCAAAATGAACTTGTTGAAACATTTTTATAAAAATCTCAATTTGTTGTTTGTTACGTTCTTGCAATTTCTCTTTGTTTCGTCTCGAAGGGCAAGGTAAGGGTGGTGTGGGTTGGACATTAGGCAACGGCCTTGGAATCTCGGGTTCCATGATTGGTATTGGTTCAACCGTAGGTGTGGTATGAGCGGTACTTCGTTGTGACAACCGCGGTTTTGAGGTTCGTCACTTAGTTTTATTTTGTGCTAGTTACGTGTCTTTACGTGTTTATGTGCTAATTGGTGTGTATAGATTGTGGTTTGGTTATCGTTTCCGGTACGGGGTACCTTGTGAGTGAAACGATGTGTGATGATTTCATGTTCATGAGTTCACATGGTAGTGACTATGAAATGAGATGGTGTTATTTAGTGGTTTTACGTATACGTATATGTATTATAGAAAATCGTATTTTTACGATTTACGGTTTAGCATTTAGAGGTCTCAGAAGAGGTATTTAGTCACGGGAGTATTTTTTGGGATGGTTTTAAGTCATTTAGGACTTATTTAATTAGTTTATTTCATATTTCAAGAGTTTTTATAAAACTGTATATTTTATGTCTTTTACGATAAACGTGTAAATTTGACTAGTTTTACGGTTTTGAGGTTTTGGGGGTTTTAGGAGTTGTAATAAATTCAGGTAAATTAAGGTAATATCAGTAGTATAATATTAAACAATAAAAAAATAAAAAAAATAAAAAATATATATAAGGGTCGGTTAAGGGACGATTAAACAAAGAAAAAAAAGGGAAAAAGGAAAGTGGGCTATGGGTTGGACTATGATTCACCCACACCCTATATAAAGTATATACTAAACAAAAAATTCATTTTTTTCTCCTAGAGACAAAGAAAATTCGTGGGTTTCATAAAAAATTAGGGTTCTTCATAAAATTTGGGGGTTTTCATAAATCAAAGGTAAATCTTCAATAACCCTTTTCAATTAAATTGTCTTAATGTTTTCTTTAATCATCTTATAATGGATTTAGGTTAGGGTTTAATTTAAAAACAATATATTAATGTTATATTAATGATATTATAATGATTACATAAATTAGGGCTCGTAATTAATGGGGTTAGGGGTAATTAATTAGGTTAATTTAATTAAACCCGTTTTTAAAAAATTGGGCTGAATTTAGGGTCAATTGTTTTGATCATATAGAGAGTTCTACAACTCTTATTTTGCGATCCAAGTATTTCTGGAAAGGTAATTGAAGTGGCTTTCCAATGCAAGAAACAAGAACTAAATTAGAGGTAGGGAAGTGGGTCAAAAACAGGTTACAATAGTCGGAGGTCAAAACAGTTTTGAATTCATCATGTTTTGTTTTTAAGTTTTGGGTTGTTTAGGGTACTTAGGGTTGCATTGGGACATTCAAACGAACATGGGATATGGTTTATATATTATAGAAAGTATCTGAATTGGGGCTAAGATTTTGGGTTAGGGTAAGACCCCCTAATCATAACAAACTTTTCATATGTTTAAAATCAGTAAAATCTGGATAGACAAAAGTATATATATATATATCGGGGCCTTAGCAGTAGCTTTAAGTTTGGGGCAAGTGGGAGGTGTTAGCTAACATATGTAAGGGCATAAGTATTCCCTTTACAGAGATCATGCGTATGTTTAGGTGGGCGTTTGACCTATAGTTTGGAGACCTAAAATTGGTACTGTTTTGGGTAAAATGTTAACGGGACGGGTTATGAAGTAAAATGAGTTAAGGGCTTTATAGAGGGGGTAATGAGATGCTTAGAGCACTTAAATGAGGTATTTATATAGGAGGAGGTTAGATGTCCATCATAGGTTTATGAGCCGTCTTAGTGTTTGGTTCATGTTTTGATTATGTGTTTTTGTTTGTTAGCTTGTGCTAGTGCGAGGACTTTTGGAGAAGCTCAATCAGGTGAGTTTCATAGTCCCATATCTTTTTATGATTTGACTTCTAGATGGGATGGAAGAGACACTGTCTTGTTTTTATAAATTATGCTGTGAATGTTTTGTGTTTGGTGATGGACTTGTGCATATTTATGTGATTAACTGCTAGTTGATTCTTGATTGTTATTGTGGTTTGACTTGGTACCAAGGGGATTGTTGACAAGGGGGGGCCTTAGGATTGGTTCATAGGTGATTGAGTGCCTATGGGAGTATGGTGTTTGGTATGGCTGGGAGCCACAGCTTTTGGTTTGGTTGGTTAATCTTGAATGTTAGTTGTTAATGCATATTTGCAACACATTGTCCCTATATTTTTATTCTTGGTGGTTATTCACAGCTTATATTATAACTTATTTGGCGTTGGAGTCTAAACCTATGACTCTCACCAACTTTATGTTGACGTGTTTTAGTGTCTCTTTCAGGTGAGAGTGTTTGTTAAGCTTGAGGATAGAAGTGGCTAGATTTGGATGCATTAGGATTGCATTTAGAAGGAGATCCCCGTTCCTTCTTAGTTATTTTATGTGTTTTGAATAAGTGATACTGTTGGCACCTATATGTTTGTTTTGGATTATGTTTATTGTTTGTCTCGGGTAAGTGGTAGGACTGTTACCTACTTACCTAGACTCCTGCATTGTTGAGATATTGTCATGACATTTGTGTTACCATTTTATGACATTTCTTATTTCATTTAGTTATCTCTATAGACACGCCATGTTGTGATGATATCCATACGTCGCGCTCCATATTCCGCCATGGTGGGGTGTGACATTCGTGGGCTTGTGATATGCTTCTTTTCGACCATCACCTCGGGCTCTTTCTCGATTTCCTTCTCCATAGAAGTACTTGGACGAGAGATTGGTTCTTTGAAAGTTTTACCACTTCGTGTAGTAATAACCTTCATTTCTCCCTTCCGGTTTGAAATGGTATCACTAGGAAGACCACCCGAGGAAGAGGGTTTACACATGATTGCTTCAAACATTTTTGCCATTCGGTCTTCAAATTTTGATTGCCTAGCATCCGCTTTTAACAATTCTTGCTTAATCTCATGTTGTCCTTGTTCCATCTTTTGTTGATTTTGTTGAAGACTTTGAACGTTTCCTTCCATTTTATTAGCATGAGTCTTAAGTTCATTAGCAAGTTCATTTTTAAGCTCGTATTTCAACTCGGGTCTTAAGCTAATCATCTCACGTTGCATGTTATCAAACTTAGCATCATTTGCTTTAGCATAATCCAAAAATTCTCCATTAAGATTTTTAGTGTGAGCATTTTGAAAACCTTGTGTAGTGTTTTGAAAATCACGGTTTTGGTTTTGATTAACAACTTGTCCATTCCCACTTTGATAATTCCCTTTGTTGTAGTTACGTGAATTGCCTTGATAACCACTATTTTTATTGTTGTTTCGATAGTTATTAGCATTTTGATTTGGTGGATCTTGATTTGGGCGGGAACCTTGTCCGTTTTGGTTGTAAGTTCCCGTTGCTACGTAAGCAATCGAAGTGTTACCACCGGCGGTAATGCACTCGGAAAGATCATGAGCTCCACCACAAGACAAACAACTCTTATCAACCGCTTTAACCGAAGCGGAGTTCAAAGCATCTTGTGCTTTTCAATGAGTCATAAGATTTGAAAACCTATCGAAAAACCGATTTTCCTCATTAGCTTCATCATGTAAGGCATTAATGCTACGAGACGATGACGACGATGACGAACCCATATTGGCAACACTCGGTGTGTTACGAGGGTTATAAACCTTAGATCTATTCTCGATAATCTTTAAAGCTTCATCGGTCGTTTTGCACAAAAAGTTACCACCCACGGCGGAATTCAAATAATCTCGTTCATGATTATTAAGCCCATTATAAAAAGTATCAACTTGATGCAATTCCGAAAAATCATGGTGCGGACATTCATGTAACATTTACTTAAATCGTTCCCATGCCATCGAAAAACTCTCATTATTTCGTTGTACAAACCTTGAAATCTCATTTTTCAAATGTGTTGTTTTAGATGGTGGAAAAAATTTGTTCACAAACTTAGAAACGAGATCACCCATGTCAAAATCGAATTTGGCGGTTCTTTCTCAAGCCAAATTTTAGCGGGTCCATCTAACGAGTATGGAAACAACATCATCTTAATGGCGTCATGTGTAACATCCTTAAACTTGCTAGTAGCGGTGAGACGATTAAAATTCCTTATGTGGTAGTGTGGGTTGTCTTTCTCATGACCTCTAAACTTATTAGCTTGCAACATAGACATTAAACCCGTCTTAATCTCGAAATTCTCCGCAAGAATGGCGGGAATCACAATGGCCTCTCCAAAACCCTCGGTGGGTGCTTGAAGCAACTCCATCATAGTACGATTAGCCATGATAGCTTCTTGTTCTACAATAGGTTCAACAATTGGAGTTTGTTCTTCAATCAAAGGATCTTGATTTCCTTGATTTTGACGACGTTTACGAGCTCGTTTTGCTTGACTACGAGTTAGCATAAACTTCACGTAGAATGGGAGGTGAGCAAAGAAGATTATTTTTGGGTGTTTTGTGGATTTTCAATTTTTTTTGTGTTTTTTATTGTTTTTAATTTTTGGGTTTTTGGTGTATCTTCGTCGACAATAATCTACCAAATCTCTTCTCGAATCAAACTCTTGATTAAAGAAGCCTCAAAAGAATGAAAATGATCACGTGGAGTGAACGCCTTCGAATGACTTTAGAACTTTGGTGAAAACCAAATTGTTCAAGAGGGTTTAATCACAAAGAAAACCAAGCAAATATATATGATATGTAATAACACTTTGGGCGGCAAAACCCTCGATTAGCCTTCAATCTCAAAATACTCACAAGCAAGCGGGGAAACGAGGCGGCGCGAAGCACTTAAGAGCCTTTTTCCTTAGGGTATATTTTATAATACCCGCCTTATACCCACCTTATAGTTTGTATTTTTCAAAATCGAGCTTCACGAAAGTATTTATCTATTTTTGCCTTTTTCTTTTGTTTGAGATTCGAATACAATAATTAGGAGATCAAATCCCAATTAAGGTTGTGTTTTCACACTTTTGGGGATATTTTGTATTGATTGTGATACTTAATACAATATAGTAATAATATTTTCACAAGAAAAATGAAAAAACCGATAATACGTATTAGTAGAGTTCTACTAATACAAATACTATTTATGGTTAATATTAAAAACAACAAGACAAATTAATCACGACACACCTCCCCGGTAGCGGCGCCAAAATGATTGTAGTAAATTACAACTCTTGTTTAGGAAAACAAAGAGCGTAAAATAGGGAAAGTATTAAATACGACGGTTTAGGAAAACCGTGTACTAATGACCCAAATGAAGTTCAAAGTTCGTTTCTCAAGGAGGTATATGCGTGTGACTAAAATGTAACAAGATTTGAGATTAATATTAGAAAGAAGGGGATGAGAAATTAGAATGACGAAGACGTGAAAATTATTACTATGACGACAAAATTAAAACCGTAAAAGGAGCAAAAATAAAAATTAATTCTAAAAATTACCAAAAAATTACCAAAAATCAAAATAAATAAACTAAGAGTTTACAAATGATCAAAAAAAATTCAACCCTTTTAATTAATTAAATATTAATTTTTAAATGCTAATTAAAGCCCTAACAATCAAATTAATTATCAAAAAGCCCAAATAAAGATTTTACACTTGGTAAACCTCTAAAACGACCTAAAAAGATTAAAAACTTTTTTTATAAATTTTTAAACTAATAAAATCTATTTAAAATGATTTAAAAACTATTTAAACTTAAAATAATTATAAAAATTAATCTAATGATGATAAATTTAATCTAAGAGTTGCAAAAATCCTATTTAAATGTTTTTAACCTAAGAAAAATATAAAAAGTGAAAAAATGTGAAATTTGAAAAATAATAATAAAATAATATTAAAAATCCAAAAATTCTAAAAAATTCTAAAAACTAGCAAACTAGTTTATTTTAACCTAAATAATCAGAAAATGAAAGTGAAATTACCAAAATAACCCTAATGGGCCCCCAAATGGGCTAAAACCAAAAACAGTCAACCTTAATTGGCTTTTGGGCCCAAAAAGTCAAACTAGTCCCAAATGACCTGAAAAAACCCAATCTGACTCAAAATTTAATTCTAAACACAAAAGTCTGAAAGCCCAAAAGCTGATTTTGAGCTTATCACAACTTAAGAGGTCAACAACTTATTCTTATTGGGCCAATAAGCCCATTAAGCAATAAGCCAATGCCATAAGCTCTGCTTAAACACACAATCTTCTTTTGAGATTCCTAAGAGATCTGTAAAAAGAAATTTTGAATAATCTCACTCAATAAGCCTGAATTAAGCAAAATAGAAATCCACTAAACGACAAAATAGTCGGGTTAGAGTTCTAGGACGTTTCAGAAGCTCTGGTTTGTTGCAAAAGCTCACAAATAGCTTAACTAAGAATAATCAATCAAGAAAATCACAAAAAGCCAAGTAAAATAAGCTGTAGAAGCAAATAAGCTGGCTGAAAAAGCCAAATAAGCTAGTTTCCTAGCAAAAGCTTAACCAAAAGACTTGTAACCTTCCAGATTTGTTATTAAGCTGAGAAAAATGAGACCTATAACAAAAACCAAGTTGTTGCATGTACCAATAAGCAGTTCTCAAAAATAAGCCAAAAAGTGCTTATTTGACCAAAAGTCAAAGTGCTCCAAAGTTCACCAAATGATCAGGGATGGTTTATAGGCTTGTTATAAGCAAATTTTGTGAAGAACTCAAGGAGGAGTCCTTGTGAATCAAGTGGTCAGTTGACCAAATGATGATAGATTTTGGCAAAGCCAGTGAGCTTATAAGCCAGCAACAAAGCAAACCAAATAACCAAATCTACTCACATGCAGCACATAAACAAGATCCAAGCAACAAACAAGCATGGCATACACTAGAATGACAAATTTACGCACAAAATGAGGTGGTCACTTTGCTGATGCAAATGACCACTTCAACCAACTTTTATAAGCTCTAGCACCTTCAATAAGCCACCAAATTCAACAACCAGATAATGCTCAGATAGCTTATCACCTAAACTATTCCCAAACCTGATTTCAGACCTTAGATCCAACAAAAAAAGAAGTTATTGGATCTGATGTGTTTGACCAATTCCAAAACACTTTTTAACAGATTTTTGTAAAACTTGAAATCCCTTTTCCAAACTTTTAGAAACTTAACCAATGACCAAAACTTGTTTAATATGACTTGTTCAGACCTCCCAAACCCTAAGAACCAAGGGCACAAGGCCACAAGGCCTTATGAACCAGTAATCCCAAACAACCCTTTAATAAGCCCTTTTCAAACAAACTTCTTATTTTTACAAGTAACCTACTGATTTTATGGTTCAATTAGCTCAACTAGGTGAAAACTAACAGATACCAACCATAAAACACAAAGCACAAACACAAGATCACCAAATCACATAGCAAAACATAAATCTGACCATAACATGTAATTTTTTTTTAGGAATCTTAACAAGAGGCTATACCTATCCCCCACAACTTCCTAGAGGGATCAGCAATGCTCCTTGGACCTTGTTCAACACCTAGAACAAGACCAAGGTACTTGGACAAAGGAGATGAATACTGCCTTGGTTGATGGTTCAAAGTAGAACCTCAAGGACTTGATATCTTCAACACAAGCAACAAATAGCCCAACCAAAGGCTCCAATCCCTTCACAAGCTTGGTGTCAACAAGCTTGTAAGAGCTAATAGCTTTTGGTCAAGGATTAGTACAAGTAAAATAGCAAAATCAGATGACTGATTTCAAGTTATTTTCAAACTTGAAAACCTTACCAAACATAAACGTGCTTAATCCAAAAGATCAAAACACCTTTATAACATCAAATGGAACTCAGAATTACCCTTAAACAACACCAACTTTCAAAAACATAAAAAGGAATCACAATTTTCTCAAAATATCAACTTTTATATAATTTAAAAAGGAATTACAATGTTTAAAAGGTAAAACTAGAACAAGGCTCTCTCACAAGTTGAGGAGTCCTTATATAGGCCACAAGGGCTGAGATTACAATGAGAAAACCCTAGCTATGAAGTCCCTAAAATGCCCTTGAATCTTCTAGACGAATTTTGATATTGAGTTGTCCAAACGCATCCTAGACGTTCATTTTAGCTTTGTGACCAAGCATAGAGTTTCAGCTGTTGATTTGGACACGTGTCATGCCTTGGAGGTTAAGTTGTGTTTTCATTGGTGGACGAGATTGAGTGTGGGGTCACTTGGGTAGTAGGATTGAGGGTTTTGTGTGTGGAATGTGTTTTTGGGTGTGTGAATCAAGTGTGGGTATGGGTAATTGCAATATACCCTTTGTTTAAGTGAGTGGTAAATCTGGGTGGATGAATGGTGAACAGTAGAAACTTTGATCCGAAAAAGGTGGGTTAAAGTTGTTTGGCGCGTGTTTGTCCAGTTTAAACTTAAGGAAATGGCACAATAAGTCCTTGTGTTTTGGTGAAATGGGTATTAAATGTTTTTCAGCCATAAAGCTTACTTCCCTTTGTTAAATAAGTTCTGATTTTCACACTTTTGCCGCAAAACTTTGGCAAAAGTATTTCAAGGGTAGTTTTTGCCATTTTTGAATATTTGAAGGACTGATCTTGGACATTATTGATCTTCAAAGGTCTTCATTGCATCTTTGAATTCATGAGGGACCATTATTGGCAATTTAGAATTATTGAGGGACTAAACTTGCCAATTCTTCAAAGTTGAAGGACCATTTTGTAATTTTGACAAACTTAAGGGACCAAACTTGTAATTATGAATATACAAAGGTTTTAAGTGTCATTTATTCATATTTTGAGGATCAATCTTGTACATCTTTCAAGTCTTAAAGGGTTTTTCTTGGATAATTCATGAACTAGGGCCCGGTTCTTTGTACGGCTTCGTTTCTCGTGTCCGTTTTCCTTGTTTCTTGTGATCTTTTGTCTTTTTTACTATATCCATACCTAAAACACACAAGTAAACAAATACAAGCATATATATGGTATTTTATGACATTTTATGCATTTAAAGCCCGAAAAGAACGATGAGATCATGTATAAATGCCATCTCATCAGATACCATTGTTATGGGTTAAGGCTTAGAGGAGAGTTGAATGGATGAATAACACATTCAACAATGTGAGGTTTAAGAAGAAAAGGGATGATCCAAACTAGTAATATGTTAAAATCATTTTATGTGAACAATGAAATTAGGTAGCCTAGTTTAGCAAATGTGCAGGTTTTTGCAAGAATTTTATCAAAGTTTTACACATATTAAGGAAAACAGTGTAAAGCAAAGATTCTGTTGAAACAGTAGCCGATGGTTACTTACGTAGGGTCGCGGTTCCTTATCGCTAAAGAACCGCGGGTTCGATATAGAACCGCGACCAGAGGTCTCAAAAAGTTACACTTCCTCAAACAATTGCTAGCCCATATTTTACACAAAGAATTAACAAGCCAAAGTTAACTACTAAACAAAATCTAGAAAGCTAACTAACACATAAGATGCACAAAGCTATGCAAATCGAAAGATCGATGTCATAGACAACTTAGGATTAAAATATTAAGCAATCCAAACACATAATGTTAATTATTATACAAACATAAAAGAAAAGAAAGCACATGTTCAACCCATAACATGCTCAACAACATGTTCACATTGAAAAGTATTTTATCTTCTCTTCTTGCCAAATTCCTTGATCAAATTTCCCAAGTACTTGAATCCCTTTCTTGACTCTACTCGATGATCAAATAGCTCACCTTGTGTCTTAAGGTTAGACCGATAACATCTTCAAGATTAAGGTTTTTCGGAATTTCACTAGTAGCATGGTGAGGAGGAGGAGAAAGGTCTTCAAGCCCGTCAATAAAAGAATTAGTGGATGGGTGGGAGTTACTCGAAGAGCCGAAATGAGTACTTGTACCTATGCCATCACCATCACTTGGTGGCATAAAAGTGTCCTCATCGTCGGACTCTTGTTGGTCGGATTTTCTTGAACCTCTGTCACTTCTCTGCTTTCTTTCATATACCTCTTGAATAGGTAGCATAACCCGTTGAACCGGTTGAAAGCGAGAAAGATTTAGATTAGGAAAATCATGAACAACCCTTTTAAAAAGGCGAGTAAGGAGCATGGCGTAAGGGAGGTTTGTTTTTGGCTTGGAGAGAGCATAATTGATTCGTCGAGTGATAAAATATGCTAAATTGTACTTGGTTTCGGTGAAGATGCAAAAAATCATATGCACTAAGCACGCCGGAACATGATCCCGGTTTCCACCAAGACAAAATACATTTTCCCTAAGGATGTTGGCCCATTGGACCATATCATCATTAAGGTCGCTTAAGAGAACCTCATGACGTTTCCCCGAACGTCTTTTAGTATGAAGGCTTCTTACAACGTTTCCATTACGCTCCTTTGAAATGATGTCTTGGATGAAGTCAAGGTCAACTTCCAAATGGTCATTTGGAGGACAATCGTTTGGTTCAAGAAGAGCATCAAGATTCTATGTATCCGTAAAACGACAAGTCCCCTCAAATGACACACCGAGAATTTGACCAAATGATTCGAGAGAGTATTGAATGAGTTGATCATTCAAGATGAACCTAACAAATATTCTACCATTGTCCATAATGATAGAATAAGTGCTAAAGAACTCCAAGAGGAATTGGGGGTAAATGTCTTCCTCTATGTATAACAAACAATCAAACCTAATTTGTTCAAACATAGATTTAATGTAGACATAGCCCCTAATGTCCTCTTGAACAACTCTACCCTCGTGGAAACAACGAGTTTGAAGGGAACGATAGGTGTTGGCAAGTTGTGGCGAGTGACAAAAGTCGGCAAGGTTAGGCATATATTGTTTGGTGTTTTGGTGATCTTTTTGGTATCTTGAAGGCATGATTAGTACCTAAATACAATGAACGAAAATATTTCTCCAATCACTCTTATGAACAATAAAAATCAAAAATCAAAAGATGAGAATGTGTTTCATCAATAGCTTGACAAACAAAGGATTAATCCTTGTCATTCTCATGTTCACAATGTACACATTTCATCATTGACCAAACATATGTATGTAGAATCAACCATGAACTAGAACATTGGTTTTTCAAAACAAAGATTTTAGGCAAGCATTAACAATGAAATTACCCATTTGTTCATGGGTTCATCTCAATTCCATCAATTAACAAAAAATATTTAGTCAATATTCGGATTGTTCTACAAGTGGGTTTTGGTAAAATCTTAATGAATATGAATCTAAGGAATCATAGTAAAACAACTATGTCAACCCATATTCCATTTAAGGTTTTAATTCGATTTCTATTTTAAAAATCCCCAATTATGAAAGAAAGAACCCTAGAACAAAATAGATGAAATTGAATGAGAATACTTACAATTAATTGATGTTTGATGAAGGATGAGTGAAACCCACAACTTGGAATCAATTAATTTGAGTGATTGAAGGTTTTTGAAGCTTCAACAATGGTGGAAATGTGAGAACCCGTCGCCAGTGAAAGAGAAGGAGAGAGAAGGGTTTGTTTGACAATGAATATTTTATAAAAACTGGCACTCTGGCAAAGTTACTGGCCGCGGTTCCTTATCGATAGAGAACCGCGCACCTGAACCGCGTGTGATAAGGAACCGCCTACAGAGGCAGGTTTTTATCAAAGAGAATCAACGAATTTTTGAAAACCAAAAATTTTAAAATACTTAAAAATATATCTTAAACCTTTTAGAATATCATTGGATCACCATAGCACTAAGCAATATGCCTTAATGAAGGATTATGAGTGGAATCGAGATCGAAAATAACTGAAACGGAGGAACGACTACTCGTAGTGAAAAGGCAAAGTGGAGAGAAGTCAAGGGAAGTGAATCAAGACCAAGTACAATGCTCAAGGGATAAGTGAAAATCTTAAAATCGTAGAGCCGAAGAGCTTGTGTCATATATAGTGGTCTAAGACGTGTTATTCTGTTGAAAGATTAAACGGCTTTGGCAATGAAATACACTAAGCAATTTTGATGCATAGAATAAGATCAGTTTCAATAATTGTCTTAGTCTATACCAAAATATGATCAAAGTGAAAGAATAACAAAACACACACAAAAGTCAAGGCAAGGATGCCAAGAACAAGCACATAGTCAATTAATGATAAAAAAAATGATCAATAGGGTGTGTGGAAGAACGAGAGCGTACCTTAGCCAGAAAGAGCATTCCAAGCAATTGAGAAATCAAAGCAAAGCCCAACCATCTAGATATCATCATTCAAAGATTGTTGAAGATCAATGAAGATGAGTCTTCTATAAGTGCAAGTAACTCAATCCACAACCAAATGAATGATTGATTCTTCATGAGTACCTACACAAAACAAGATGCATACTAGTAGATACATTTCAAGAGAAAATCTAAAAATATATAAAGACTACTAATCTAAATGGGATGCAATATTACTACTTAAAAGGCCTATTTCTAAAGAAAAAATAGTTTTCACCAAAGAGAAACTTTAGTACAACTTAACCTTCTAATTTGAAGAGACAATGGATCGATCCAAGTTTTAAAGCACAATATACTTCAAAGATCCTGTGTCACCATCGCTCTGATACCAATTGTAGAAACTAAAAGAGGGGGGTTGAATAGTTTCTAGTCGGTTTATCTCCTAATTAAAATTCTTTTCAATTAGGTGAGTGCTAAAACTATCTTTTATTTAAAAGCTAGTTGCATAATGATTAGGTCCTACTCTAATGCATTAACAATGTGTAATAAGTGTAATGATAATGAATGAAAGTAATGAGTAAGGAAAGAAACAACCTAGTAGGAAGACACCAAAATTTATAGTGGTTCGGCAACGAAGTACATCCTCGTTCCTACTCCACTCCTCGAGTACACCTTACTCGAGATTTTCACTATATCCACAAGCTCCCTTCTTGGCGGAGAAAACCTTACAACGTCGCTTTATTATTTTCCGACACTAAGCTAAATGTCGAGACCTAATCTTAGCTAGGACCAATCTACACAACGTCGCCCACTTCACCATTTTACGACACAAGGCTAGATGTTGAGTTCTAATCGAAAGCTAGAACCAATCTTCACAACGTTGCCTACTTCACCATTTTACGACACAAGGCTAGATGTCGAGTTCTAATCAAAAGATAGAACCAATCTTCACGACTCTTCACTTTGAAGCTAAGTGAGAATTTCATACAACACAACTACTAATCACTTTAAAGTTTAGTGAGAACTCACAAGACACAACCATATCACTTTAGAGATTAGTGAGAACTCACAAGACACAACCACATCACTTTAGAGTTTAGTGAGAACTACCTAGACACAACCACATCACTTTAGATTTTAGTGAGAACTACCAAGATACAACCACATCACTTTAGAGTTTAGTGAGAACTACCAAGACACAACCAATTACACCGCAACTAAACATATCCAAGTACACGCATGTAACTTGGATCTACACATTAAATCCAAGAACACACATGTGCAAAGGATTTACACAACTCTAATCCAAGTATTTACACCTAGCTTGGATGAACACAACTAGTCCAATTATTCACAAATACATTGGATCTACACAAGACACATATAAAAAATGATGAACATGATAAGATCTTTAGGAGAGAATGATCTTCATCAAGGCTTCATCTTTCATCACAACACAAGTGTGTGAGTGATCTTCTCTTTGGACAAGGTAAAGAAAGGAGATAAAGAGGATAATCATAGGTAAACATACTTAACACATTAAGTGATCATTTACAAATGATTAGGATTAGAAACAAGAAAGAAGACTGAAAAGATGTCCAAAAAGGGTTAATGAAAGTGCAGATTTGATTAACTATTTATAGGAGACAAGTTCCCAACGGTTACCTGGGCGCGGTTCCTTATCGCTAGGGAACCGCATAGGTACTTAAGGAACCGCGGAGTGTAGACTCCGCTCCACTCTGTCTTTTAGTGAATTTGAAATATCTGAGGTTGTTTAAACCTTCAAAGGATATTCTTATGGCATTTGGAATATGCCATATTTAAATTTACATTTTCATTTTAATAAAACATTTTCTAAAAAATAAAGTTTATTAAAAATATTTTGTCACATTAGACAAAAGTGAGTTTTAAGGCTAATCACTTTTATGATCACTAAGCATGATTAAGATATGTTAGTGTAATGATTATTACCTTAATGATAGTGTTTGTTAGATAATTCGTTTTATGATTATATTTGACAATAAATGTCTTTGTAATTTGTCGTGATCAAAACTAAGAAACATTAATTAGTGCTAACAATGTTTTTAGGCAATTGCTTTGCATTAACAATATCAAACTTTAACCCATGAAAAATAGCCCTAACCTCACTGGTCAAAAATGACTAATTAAAAATCATGTTAAATCACTATTTTGACCCATTTTAACAAATCCCACACTCCTATATCATTATATGATCATCTTAAAACAATCTTATCAACCTATATCACTTGCATGTTCCATCCACAAATGATCCACCCAAAAATTTAAACATGAAATAATTAAAAATGAATTATAACAACAATAAGCATCACATGAAATCATAAACATAGATCAAACAACCTTTGTTCTTCATCAAATGATTTTTAAAATAAAAGTTCTTGCATGTTGAAGATTTTTATACCAAAATAACCACCGCTGAATTTGCAACATGGGTCTTTGTTTAGTTTAAGAAGACTCAAGATCTAAAATAAATTTTGGGTGTGTTTGTGTGGTTTGGAGGTCACGGCAACAAGAAAAGAGAGAGAGAGAGGAGATGATTTTTTTTGATGAAAAGTGATGTATGTGTTTTTGTTAGGTGAAAATTAGCCTTTTACATGGTAGGTGAGGGTAGATTTTGCAACTTGTGTATTCTTTTGGGCTAAAATGAAATTAACAAGTTAAAAAGCGGGAAATGACTACCAGTAAATTTTGAAAATATTTACGAGACTCGGGTTTCGTAAAAATACTTTTAAAAAGGTAAAACACACACAAAATATGATAATAATATGATTTCGACACGACTTAATACGTAATTAAAACGAAATCCTCGAAAATATTAAATATCGAAACAATCGATAATAAAATGTAAAACTTCGGGCGTCCGTCGGTATCGCGATCACTAGTAATTCTCGTTATTAGTTGATTTGAGTAAACTCTTGTAAAATGCACGGGGGTGATTTTAAATCAAAGATTTTGATTTAAATAAATATGGAAAAATAAAATAAATTTCTATAGTTCCAAATAAAGTATTATCAATGATCAGAAAAATACTTAAAAGTATAATTTATTAAAATTATCAAGATCTCAGGATTTACATATAAAGAATACAAAAAACGTAACATGTTGGAAAATTTAAGAAACATGAATAAAAGAATAATATAATACCGGGAAAGTACGAGTTCTCACATTAATTGACTTTGATGTAGTAATTTTATATCATCACTATCCTGAAGAGAGAAATGTGCATTTCTGGGATATAATTGACTCTGGTGCGTCTCTGAAGGAAGAAAAATGCATTTCTGGGACTTAATTGACTCCGGTGTTACGGTTTGACTTCATGATTGGGATAAAGTGTGTACTTATGTTAATCTCTCGAAGAATCAAGACTGCGATTGCTTCAAATTGTGAGAAAATGTTGATGATGTTATCACCTCCCATAGACTCCTCATAAGGGTCTGTTTAGGAGGGAGCAGTCTTTACTGCTAGTTTAATAGAAGGTCTTCTAGTTGGGAGGGAGTAAAACTCAACTAGATTCTACAAGATGAAAAAATAGAATTGAAGTATTCAAAAAGATGAAGGTCACTACAGATTGTCTCAAGGAATGCTGGAATTTACATTTATCATTTTTCTTTATTTTTGCTTGTAGGAATCATTGTAACCAACTCATGTAAGTCACCATCTTGGAAGGAGATTGTTAGACTTACTTCTTGGTAAGCTTGCGCCTTTCACGTGAGTTGGACTAGATATATACCCACTGCTATACGCAAGGACTAAATATGTACACAAGCTAAAGTCTAGACATTTTAGGCCTATAAATACCCCCACGACTCTCCATGGGGCTGTGGAAGAATAGTGATTTTTATTTTGTTTTCATTTCACTTGAAATAAAACACACACTTTCTTTTACCTCTCTCTAACTTTCTGTCACTAAAACATCATCATGATCCATATGTTCTTTGATCGTCCCCGACCCCCCGACCTAGGCGGTTTTTGATGCTTGTCAGCCTTTTTCAATTGACGAGATTTAGGTGTCTTTGTTTGAGACTCGCACTGTTAGGACATATGTAATAGGATATTTGTAATAGGTAAACTAGGAGGTATGTAGTTCCTCCTGATCCTAGTAGTAGTAGGAGCAACACGTGCTCCTGGTCTAGTTAAAAGTCAAACAAACTTATTCTTAGTAGTTAGTTGGGATATGCATGAGATATCTTAGGAAAGGATATGCATATCAAGAGTTACACGTTTACTAGTTAATGTCATTTTAGGGTTTCCTTGTAATATAAAAGGAACCCATTAGCAGAAGGGTTAGACGCACCTTTCATCAATCTTATTTCATTTCAATATAGTAGAATCCTTAGAAAGGATCAAGTATTTTAGTTATTCTGTTTCTTCTTGTTCATAGTATTTGTATTCCGCACTTATACTTTGTTTTGTACTAAGAGTCTCTCAGTGAATTGGCTTGTGATTACAGAAGTCATTCACCATCCTTAACAGGCTATAAGATCCACAATCAGTGGACCCAACAAGTGGTATCAGATCCTGGGAGAGTCTTTGCTAAAGAAGAATCATTTTTTTTTATTCTTAACACCTTTGCCTTATAATGTCTTCCTCTAGTTCTACTCAAACAGGAGAGCCAAGCACAAACACAACACAACAGACACAACAAATCGTTGCCACTATTTCCAATACAAATGGAAAATTCCCACTCTTGAAGAAGGAGGAATATGATAGCTGGGCCATGAAGATGGAGTGCTGGATCACCAATATTGATCTAGACCTTTGGAAAATTGTTCAGAATGGCAACAGTAAGAAGACCACTAGTAGAGACAAGAATGGTAATATCACTATTCTAGATCTAAAACTCATGAAGAAATCACTGTTGTTTAGAAGGAAATCAAAGCAAAAACTATTTTGCTTCAGTCTCTTCCTGATGATCATATGGGTGACTTTTATCACTTGGATGATGCTAGAGAAATATGGAATGGGATCAAGGCAAGATTTAGAGGAAATGAGGGATCTAAGAAGATGCATAGATCAATGCTGAGAGATGAGTTTACAGAATTCAAGATTTCTGAGACAGAAGGTCTTCATCAAGGGTATGATAGGTTTCAAAAGATTTTCAGCCAATTGAATCAACTTCGCTCCAAACCTGACAATAAAGATATCAATGCCAGATTTCTTAGAGCACTACCACATTCATGGAACTAGGTAGTAATCTCTCTAAAAGCTAAAGGAGGTCTTGAATATCTGTCTTTTGATGACTTGTTCTATAAACCCAAAACATTTGAGTCTCATGTAAGAGGGTACTCAAGTGATTTCTATTCCACTCCTACTAACTCTACTTTTGTGAGTTCCATGGGCTCTAGTCCAATGTCTTATGCCAGTAGCCCAAGCTACACTTTGTCCTCCCAACATACTACTACTCCTAAATCTAAATTCAAGACTAGTAGCATGGTAGAAATTGTTCTTCACTCCTTTGTTGCTGATGTTGATCCACAACAGCAGCTAGCTTTTGATGATTTCAAATAGGTTGATAAACTTGACCTATATGAAATGGACCTTAAGTTGCAGATGGCTATTGTAAAACCTGCATGCTTTTACCATGAATAGTACCCTTTAGATCGTACGTACAAGATTAAAACTTTCCTTTTATAGCATGTTTACGTTCACGTATAAGAATTTTAAGTATTACGTACGTGTTAGAACACGATAAGTATTTATTACGTATGAACACACGATAATTATTCAAATAATAATTATAATCACGAACATGCGATCATGAAATCATGAACGTAATTAATCACGAGATAATATTATTTACGTATATATATTTATTACGAACACGAATAAATATATTAAGTCACGATCAATAATTAATTAGAACACATAAAACACGAACACGATAAAACACGAACACACTATAATATTTGGACTCGGAAAAAGGTATGGGTTACCCCAAGTGGGGCCCCCTACCCGCGGCTACACCAAGGAAATGGGCAAAGCTCATTTTAATTTTTACTAAAACAAGGGAATTAGGAAAAACATGTTTTATTTTTACAAAACAAGAAAAAATAACAAAGCCCTAAATCTTTTTCTTCTTCCTTCCTTGGCCGCCGGGTTTGATCACCAACAAGGGTGTTTCGGGTTGATTTTTGATCTTGGAATTTAGCAAGGATTCGTGTGTGTTCATCCTCATTTGTTTCACGTAATCGGTATAACCTTTTTAACCTTTTCTTTTATGTTTTGATTTAATGAATCACATAAAATCATGATGTTTTTAAAAACTAATTAAAAACAATGATGTAAACATGTTAAGGATCATGGGTAAATCAAAACAAGGGTTTTGGGGGTGTGGTGTTTGTAGCCGACGCCTAACTAAGCCCCAAAGGGGGTCTCGGCTTGGCTTATTAACCACCACCGAGACCATATGGTTTCGGTATGGTGGTGGTGGTCCCACGGCAGCAGCAAACAAGGGGAACCCCGACCTTGGTTTGGGGTATGGTGTTGATTACGGGTCTGGTTCATGGTTTCTAGTCACGGGTCCGGTTCATAGATTATTTTAAGGTTTATGATTTTACTAGTTATGTGTTAAAAGTTAAATTAATAAAACATGACATGATTAATTTAATTAACATGACTTAGGTTATAAATTAAATTATTAGATCATGAATTTTAACCTAAGTATTTATATTTAATTAGACTTTATAATTAATTAATTATTAAAATCCATGACTATAATTAATTAATTAACATGACTTAGGTTATATTATTAATAATTAATAATGCATGTTCTAACCTAAGTATTTTACCATTATTTAATTAAAAACATGATATATTTAAGTAAATACTTTTAACGTATAATTTATTTAATTTACATGTAATAATTAATAAACTATACTTTATAACTACATGACTTAGAATAATAATCAGAAAACACTTAAGCCTATATAATTAGCTTATTTAACCAGCTTATATCTATTTATGGAAAATTTCTATTTTTAGAAACATCTTTAATTAAGGCAGCTAATGTAATTATGGAAACTTTCTATTTTTAGAAACTTGTCTATTTTAAGCAGTAATTCTATTTTTGGAAACTTTCTATTTTTGGAAACTTTCTATTTTTGGAAACATTCTATTTTTGGAAACTTTCTATTTTTGGAAACTCTCGATTTTTGGAAACTTTCTATTCTTGGAAACTTTCTATTTTTTGTAACTTTCTATTTTTGGAAACTTTCTATTTTAGGAAACCTGTTATTTTTAGAAAGTTACTTATTATTACACAACAAGCATAATAATGCATGAAATACAACTAATACTTAATCAGAATAGACAGAATATAAGATAAACACAGTATAAAGCTTAAAACAGTAAAACATGACATGAACGTATAAAATAAGCTAAGACATGACATAAAACCAGTTACGTATTCAGTAATCAGATACTTATACATGTATGTATTTATGTAGCATTAGTGATACCGAAGTAGGACTCTCTTCCGTTCGTCTTCTTCGTTCACTGGACATAAGGTACGGATTCCCATCCTTTCAGTATGGACATTCTTTCTTTATTAGGATTCCCCGTATGCAGCCAACTGTTTTCCCATAGTATAAGTTTATATGTTTGATTGCTTATGTTTAATTAGAATACCTAAAGCCATATACATGCATGACCAGTTTCACCTAGTTATGGAGGTACCATAACTATAACACTAGAGGCACTAGTGTTATGACTTCCCCACGGCGGAGTGATTACTCGTGGCGTCCCTTCAGCTTTTGGCCATATTATTATATTTATCATGTGGGGCGTATGGGTGTATCTTAGTTACATGTTTTCAACAGATTACTCAGTGTGAATGTGGTGTTTGCCTTGCATCCTTCACAAGGAGCTGATCCCTCCTACCCAAAAACTAGTATATTAAATTAGAGGCAGCCCCTCTAATTTACATGATGAGGTCACCCCTCCAAGTATTCATGCACGGTGGATTTTTATGACCTATATTGGCTAACGGTAAAATATGTTAAACAGTTTTTACAAGATAAACATAAGGCTTTTCAAACTATAAAACCAGTTTTACTAAGACTTAATCGGCTTATTCGGGACTTAGTTTCTTCCGCTGTTATATGCTTATATTCTTATATTATTCATGCTTTATTGTACATCCGTGCACTGAGTGTATTGCTCAGCCGTTTTCCTTTTCATGTTCCCAAAACGGCAGGTACTCAGGGACGCTCGTAGACTTTAAGCGTACGTGTATATGGACTGGAAGCTATCTAGCCTTTCTTTACTTTATGCATTATCTATACTTTGATACTCTTTCCATGGACATTGTTTAGTCCTTTCATTTACAGTACTTATGTTTGTGTGTGATGAGCTTTACTTTTGGACTACCGATGTTTGATTCCGGCATTTCCTTTTTATGGTCATGTAATGTTTTAGACATTTATCCTTGTATGCTTTGATGACACGCCATAATTACGCTTGACATTCCATTATCAAAATGGGGTGTTACAATTATGGTATCAGAGCCAGGCTTTGACCTGTAGGCTCTCAAAACATGACCTGTGGTTAGTGGGTAGTCACTATGGTCTTCCTAGAACTGACAGTCGGTTTTCATGCATTCATCATTTTCATGCATACATATATATGTCATTGTCGCAGGCTTATGACTAAGTAACGGTTGGTACAGGACTGGCCCTATTTAGTCGCATGTGTTTTATCGAAACTTTTAAATTTGGGACCGACCCATAGGCGTCCCCTCGCCATGTCTTTTATTTTGGGTGAACTGACCATAGGCGTTCACTCTCGAGCATACAAAAGTTTTCATAAAACTGCATCATGCATTCATATACAAATTTCTGGCATAAATTTTTTCTCTTGATTTATTGGTATAAATTTTTTCATGTATATATATTTTATGTTTTGATCTGTTTAATCATATGTTTTATGTTATACTATCAGATGGTTCTCACACGCGAGCAGGAACAACTCAATGCAGCAATCCAAACTGCAATGCAAGCTTTGCTTCCTCAACTGAGAAATGACATCAGGGCTAAGGTTCAGGCTGCCAACAATCAGCAACAAAACCAAGCACCTCCTCCTCCTCCTCCGGTGACATTGGCAATATGGCTGGAGAGATTCAACAAGCTCCGTCCTCGAGCTTTCGAGAGAACAGATAGCCCCAGTGAAGCTGAAAGCTGGTTGGCTCACATCGAGAAGATCTTCTATGCTATGGGTTGTGACCCCGTGTTCAAGGCGAGGTTGGCATGTTACCGGTTCGAAGGCGATGTGTTAAATTGATGGTTAACATTGAAGCAGTCTGAGGGAGGTGATAATTGGGTGGCTGGTTTGACATGGGCTCAGTTCAAAGATAGGGTGATGGAGCAGTTCTTTCCCAAGGCTGAGAAAGACAAGCTTAAGAGGGAGTACCATGGGATCCAACAGAGAGCTGGGGAGAATAGCAACGAGTTCATGCAGCGCTTTCTTCGCTTAGCTGGTTTCCTTGGTGCAGCGGCAGGTACTCCTGAAGAGCAGGCACACCACTTTAGGTGGGCTCTTCGCACATCGGTCGCAAACAACTTGGTGTGTGCTACGTTCAACACAGTAGCACAAGTGGCCGATGTGGCACGTAAGCTGGAGATGCTGCATGATAGAGATGAGTTCGGGGAAGCTGAGAAACCCGACAAGAGGTAAACATTCGTATTCAAGCGGTGACCAATCCGTATTCTTTCTTTATATGTCAAATATTTCATCTCTTTAAATTGTATCTTCCAGGCAGAAAACTGGGGACCGGTCTCAGCCGACTACTCAGCAGCAGCCTAATCAGCCCAAGGGAAACGGTCAGACTAACGACCGTTCTGCTACGGATAGGCGTGGCGGTAATGATAATTACCGTAACAACGCTGGACACTGCAACGGCAACAGGTCCTAATACTTACGCATTTTCTTATGATTTCATGTTATAACTCATAATTCTTACACTTTAGCAAATCTTCTACCAGGAACCATGGAAACGGTAGGGACCAGAACCAGAGAGGTTTACAGCCTAGCCGTCCAGCTATCACTGGTATTCAATCTTACGATTATTCGCATTGTCCTTGTACCCTATTATCATGTCTCATGTAAAATGTTTTATCAGGTCCTCAGCCAGCCAGAGCAACTGCTGGAGGATATACTCATCCCCTTTGCTCTACTTGCCACCGTAGGCACCCAGGGCCATGTCGTCGTGACATTGACGCATGCTTCAAGTGTGGTCTTCCTGGCCATCACATGAAGGACTACCGTAAGGGCGAGATGGAGGGCACATCGGGACATGCTGATACCAAGCCGCCTCCTACCACTGGACGTGTCTACACGACATCTCAGATCAGGCCAACAAGTCTACAGGTACCATCACTGGAATCTTGTATATGTATGGTCAAGCTGCGTGTGTTCTTTTTGATACGGGTGCTACTCACTCGGTCATTTCTACTACTTATGCCAAGAACATTAGGATACTCCCCATGCCACTAGATAATAGACTTACTATTTCCACGCCCTTGAGGGACTCTGTATTAATCACCCATGTATAAAAGAGTCTTCCCCTAGAGTTTGATGATAAGGTTCGTCCTGTTGACGCACTTCCGCTGGACATGAATGACTTTGACATGATTTTAGGCATTGATTGGCTATCCAAGCATCATGCTACCATAGACTGCCATTCATATCGAGTCATCTTTGGTGATGTTAATGCACCAGAGTACATTCACAATAGGTTCGCACCCGGAAGGTCTGTACAAATAATATCTACCCTGCAAGCACGTGCACTATTGTCACATGGCTCCGAGGGTTATCTAGCTACGATTCACGACATGGATGTTGAATCTTCATCAATTCAGGATCAACCAATAGTGTCGGAATTCCAAGATGTATTTCTAGAAGAACTTCCGGGCATACCACCTGCACGAGAAGTGGAATTCAATATCGAGCTCATCCTAGGAGTTGAACCGATTTCCAAGGCTCCTTATCGCATGGATCCCGTAGAGTTAAAGGAGCTGAAGGATCAACTGCAAGAACTTCTAGAACGAGGTTTTATACGACCGAGCGCATCTCCATGGGGCGCACCGGTCTTATTTGTTAAGAAGAAGGACGGCAGTATGCGTCTTTGCATAGACTATCGCGAGTTCAACAAGATTACTATCAGGAATAGGTATCCACTGCCGCGTATAGACGATCTGTTTGACCAACTTCAAGGGGACAAACACTTCTCTCCAAGATTTATCTTAGGTCAGGCTATCATCAACTACGGGTTAAGGAGCAAGACATCGCCAAGACTGCTTTTCGTACCCCGTATGGCCACTACGAATTTGTAGTCATGCCATTCGGCCTGACAAATGCTCCAGCAGTGTTCATGGATTTGATGAACAGAATCTTCCAAGAATTTATGGACAAGTTCGTCATTGTCTTCATTGATGACATCATGATTTTCTCAAAGTCCAAGGAGGAACACGAAGACCATCTTCGTACAGTACTACAGATTCTTTGCCAGAAGTAGCTGTATGCTAAATTCTCCGAGTGTGAGTTCTGGTTAGACAAGGTGGCATTCTTAGGTCACATTGTATCTGCAGAAGGAATCACTATGGATCCAGCGAAGGTTGAGGCAATTACTAAGTGGCCATGGCCGACATCAGCAACTGAAGTCCGCAGTTTCTTAGGCTTAGCTGGCTATTATCGTAGGTTCATGGAGAACTTTTCCCTCTTAGCACTACCATTGACCAAACTGATGCGGAAAGGGGAGAAATTCGTCTGGACTGAAGAACGAGAGAAGAGCTTTGAAGACCTGAAGCAGAAGCTAGTATCTGCACCTATTCTTACTCTCCCATCTGGTACGGGTGGATTTCAAATCTACAGTGATGCATCGGAGAAGGGACTTGGCTGTGTTCTCATGCAACATGGGAAAGTGATCGCGTACGCTTCACGGCAGCTTAAGCCTTATGAAGAAAATTACCCTACGCATGACTTGGAACTTGCTGCAGTCGTGTTTGCATTGAAGATATGTAGGCACTACTTATATGGAGAATCATGTGACATTTTCACGGACCACAAGAGCTTGAAGTATATCTTCACTCAACGTAAATTGAACATGAGGCAGAGGAGATGGTTAGAGCTCTTGAAGGATTATGACATTAATCTACAGTATCATCCCGGAAAGGCGAATGTAGTAGCAGATGCACTTAGCAGGAAGTCCGAAATGATCAACGACATTAAAATTGAGGAGGAAATCATAAGAGACTTGGAGCGACTAGACATCAAGATCATGGTACGTGGACAGCACGGTTACTGGGCTAATCTTAGAGTAGAACCCGAGTTACTCTCTAAGATCAAGGAAGCTCATAAAGATGATGTAGAAATCTGGGTGATAGTTCAGAATTTGGAGAAGCAGACGGAATTCAGAGTAGATGCAGATGGTATCGTATGGCAGGGCACGAGACTTTGTGTTCCTGATGATCAAGAACTCTGGGAAGCCTTGTTAGCTGAAGCTCATAGCTCCCCATTCTCTATACATCCTGGTTCGACTAAGATGTACCATGACATCAAGCAGTACTTTTGGTGGAGTGGTATGAAACAGGATGTTGCCATTTACGTCTCCAAATGTCTTACCTGCCAGCAGGTTAAGATCGAGCATCAGCGATCTGGCGGTCTCCTTCAACCGTTAGATATTCCAGAGTGGAAGTGGGACAAAATCACCATGGATTTTGTTACTGGCCTTCCGCCAACCAAGAGGAAGCACGATGCAATTTGGGTTATCATAGATCGACTTACCAAATCAGTTCATTTCTTACCGATCCGCAAGGAAGATTCGGTTAGTAAACTTGCCGATACGTATAGAAGAGAGATCATGAGACTCCATGGTGCTCCATCCAGCATCGTCTCAGACAGAGATCCTCGATTCACTTCACGATTTTGGAAGAGTCTACAGAAAGCTTGGGGTACACAACTTAAGCTTAGCACGGCTTTTTATCCTCAAACAGACGGGCAGTCAGAGCGAACGATTCAGACATTGGAAGACATGTTGAGGTCACGTGCGTTGGAATGGATGGGTGATTGGGACGATTATATCTGTTTGGTGGAGTTTGTATACAACAACAGTTGGCACGCAAGCATCAAGTGTGCTCCTTTCGAGATGTTGTATGGCAGAAAGTGTCGCGCCCCAATCTGCTGGGATCAGGTTGGAGAGCGAACACTTAAAGGACCAGAGATCATAGAGATGACTAATGAGAGGGTCACAGTAGCTAAGCAGAAACTTCAGGAAGCACGGTCACGTCAGAAGAGTTACGCCGATAAGCATCGTAGGGACATACATTTTAACGTAGGAGATCACGTCTTTCTTAAGGTTTCGCCGGCACGTGGTGTTAGACGCTTCAGGATTAAAGGGAAGCTCAGTCCTTGTTTCATCGGACCTTTTGATATCATTGAACGAGTCGGTGAAGTATCTTACCGGTTAGCGTTACCTCCACAGCTTTTGCATGTACACAATGTGTTTCATGTGTCCTTACTCAGAGGGTACCAGTATCATCCCCTTCACATGGTTTAGTATCCACTGGAACAGATACGTGAAGATCTCACTTTCATAGAAGAACCCGAACGAGTTCTTGACAGACAAGAACGAGTCATGAGAAGGAAGACGATTCCATTCGTCAAAATCCTTTGGATGGATCATACCGAGCGGGAAGCCACTTGGGAAACAGAAGAGTCTATCCGGGCTTCTTACCCTCATTTCATATTTTGAATTCGGGTATGTTCTTCTTTTCCAGTTTACTTTATCTATAATTCGGGGACGAATTATTCTTTTTAGGGGGAAGAGTTGTAAAACCCACATGCTTTTACCATGAATAGTACCCTTTAGATCGTACGTACAAGATTAAAACTTTCCTTTTATAGCATGTTTACGTTCACGTATAAGAATTTTAAGTATTACGTACGTGTTAGAACACGATAAGTATTTATTACGTATGAACACACGATAATTATTCAAATAATAATTATAATCACGAACATGCGATCATGAAATCATGAACGTAATTAATCACGAGATAATATTATTTACGTATATATATTTATTACGAACACGAATAAATATATTAAGTCACGATCATTAATTAATTAGAACACATAAAACACGAACACGATAAAACACGAACACATTATAATATTTAGACTCAGAAAAAGGTACGGGTTACCCCAAGTGGGGCCCCCTACCCACGGCTACACCAAGGAAATGGGCCAAGCCCATTTTAATTTTTACTAAAACAAGGGAATTAGGAAAAACATGTTTTATTTTTACAAAACAAGAAAAAATAACAAAACCCTAAATCTTTTTCTTCTTCCTTCCTTGGCCGCCGGGTTTGATCACCAACAAGGGTGTTTCGGGTTGATTTTAGATCTTGGAATTTAGCAAGGATTCGTGTGTGTTCATTCTCATTTGTTTCACGTAATCGGTACAACCTTTTTAACCTTTTCTTTTATGTTTTGATTTAATGAATCACATAAAATCATGATGTTTTTAAAAACTAATTAAAAAAATGATGTAAACATGTTAAGGATCATGGGTAAATCAAAACAAGGGTTTTGGGGGTGTGGTGTTTGTAGCCGATGCCTAACCGAGCCCCAAAGGGGGTCTCGGCTTGGCTTATTAACCACCACCGAGACCATATGGTCTCGGTATGGTGGTGGTGGTCCCACGGTAGCAGCAAACAAGGGGAACCCCGACCTTGGTTCAGGGTATGGTGTTGATTACGGGTCCGGTTCATGGTTTCTAGTCACGGGTCCGGTTCATAGATTATTTTAAGGTTTATGATTTTACTAGTTATGTGTTAAAATTTAAATTAATAAAACATGACATGATTAATTTAATTAACATGACTTAGGTTAAAAATTAAATTATTAGATCATGAATTTTAACCTAAGTATTTATATTTAATTAGACTTTATAATTAATTAATTATTAAGATCCATGACTAAACTAATTAATTAACATGACTTAGGTTATATTATTAATAATTAATAATGCATGTTTTAACCTAAGTATTTTACCTTTATTTAATTAAAAACATGATATATTTAATTAAATACTTTTAACCTATAGTTTATTTAATTTACATGTAATACTTTATAACTACATGACTTAGAATAATAATCAGAAAACACTTAAGCTTATATAGTTAGCTTATTTAACCAGCTTATATCTATTTATGGAAACTTTCTATTTTTAGAAACATATTTAATTAAGGCAACTAAACTATTTATGGAAACTTTCTATTTTTAGAAACTTGTCTATTTTAAGCAGTAATTCTATTTTTAAAAACTTTCTATTTTTGGAAACTTTCTATTTTTGGAAACTTTCTATTTTTGGAAACTTTCTGTTTTTGGAAACTTTCTATTTTTGGAAACTTTCTATTTTTGGTAACTTTCTATTTTTGGAAACTTTCTATTTTAGGAACCTGCTATTTTTAGAAAGTTACTTATTATTACACAACAAGCATAATAATGCATGAAATACAAGTAATACTTAATCAGAATAGACAGAATATAAGATAAACACAGTATAAAGCTTAAAACAGTAAAACATGACATGAACGTATAAAATAAGCTAAGACATGACATAAAACCAGTTACGTATTCAGTAATCAGATACTTATACACGTATGTATTTATGTAGCATTAGTGATACCGACGTAGGACTCTCTTCCGTTCGTCTTCTTCGTTCACTAGACATAAGGTACGGATTCCCGTCCTTTCAGTATGGATATTCTTTCCTTATTAGGATTCCCCGTATGCAGCCAACTGTTTTCCCATAGTATAAGTTTATATGTTTGATTGCTTATGTTTAATTAGAATACCTAAAGCCATATATATGCATGACCAGTTTCACCTAGTTATGGAGGTACCATAACCATAACACTAGAGGCACTAGTATTATGACTTCCCCACGGCGGAGTGATTGCTCGTGGCGTCCCTTCAGTTTTTGGCCATATTATTATATTTATCATGTGGGGCGTATGGGTGCATCTTAGTTACATGTTTTTCCGTAGATTACTCAGTGTGAATGTGGTGTGTGCCTTGCGTCCTTCACAAAGAGCTGATCCCTCCTACCCAAAAACCAGTATATTAAATTAGAGGTAACCCCTCTAATTTTCATGATGAGGTCACCCCTCCAAGTATTCATGCATGGTGGATTTTCATGACCTATATTGGCTAAGGTAAAATATGTTAAACAGTTTTTACAAGATAAACATAAGGCTTTTCAAACTATAAAACCAGATTTACTAAGACTTAACCGGGTTATTCGGGACTTAGTTTCTTCCGCTGTTATATGGTTATATTATTCATGCTTTATTGTACATCCGTGCACTGAGTGTATTGCTCAGCCGTTTTCCTTTTCATGTTCCCAAAACGGCAGGTACTCAGGGACGCTCGTAGACTTTAAGCGTACGTGCATATGGACTGGAAGCTTTCTAGCCTTTCTTTACTTTATGAATTATCTTTACTTTGATACTCTTTCCATGGACATTGTTTAGTCCTTTCATTTACAGTACTTATGTTTATGTGTGATGAGCTTTACTTTTGGACTATCGATGTTTGATTCCGGAATTTCCTTTTTATGGTCATGTAATGTTTAGACATTTATCCTTGTATGCTTTGATGACACGCCATAATTACGCGTGACATTCCAATATCAAAATGGGGTGTTACAGCTATGCTCACTCTTCGAGTTCATAAGTTTGAAAAGAAGGCTGGTAGGAAATTCAGCTACAACCCAAGAGAACCAGCAAGGTTTGATAGGAGCAAGGTCAAATGTTACAACTGTCGGCATCAAGGACATTTTGCTAGGGAGTGCCCTAACAAAATGACCAGGAGAAGAACAGGTACTCTGCTTTCAAGGTTCAGGAGCTCAAGGATGAAAAGAAAGCTTTGGTATCAGTTGATACCATGATCAACTGGAATGAGCATGAGACTGCAGTATTGGAATCAGTTGAATCTTCTACTGATGTGTTTGCTATGATTGCTGGTCACATATCTGATGCCGAGGAAGCAGAAGAATTTGCTCTCATGGGAATCTCTCCTCAGTTACAAAATTGTCCTCTTGGTTGTGATACTAAATACTCAAACCTATTAACTTAATGCAGTGAACTAAATGCTCAAAATGATAAATATTTTCTAGAAGTTCAAGCTTATAAAAGTTCTTTAAAAACTTTAGAACAACAAAAGAAGTGGCTTCAAAATACTCAACTTGAATATGAGGATAATATGCTTAAATATACTGAAAAACTTAACAATGAGATTATTAAGGCAAAACAAGCAATGAAAGAACAATTGGATGCTACACTCTTAAGATTTGATAAATGGCAAAAAGCACCCAAGAATCTTTCAAAACTTATAGATAGTAGCATGTCTGGTAGAACTAAGAGAGGGCTAGGTTTTGACAAATATATTGGTCCAGATGATGTTTTTGACCTATATTTTTCAAGTGTCTTTGATCCTGACAAAGAGTAAGAGGGAAAACCTAGTTACAATAGGTTTAAACCAGCTGCAACAATGCATGTTGTTCCTCCACCTCTTACATGAACATTTATGCCCATATCAAGGCAGACTGACTTAGATGGATCACAGATGCATGAGTCTCCCAAAAGTTCTACTAATACTAATGACTTTGTCTCTTGTATTTTCAGTGACAAGGCCAGTGACTATGCATCATGTGGTTCAAGTGAAGAGTCAAGACCTTCGAGTCCCAAGACAGATGACCCTGCTACTAATGCTAGGATGAGTGATGAGAGAGTTGCTACTACTTCTACTTCCATTGTTTCAAATTCTAGTTTGTTGGAGTCTAGGAATGATTTCTCTCCTAGAATGATGTGTAATAAGAATAGCAGTGTAGAACAATGTCATTTGAATAAAAGGTCTTTTAAAACATGCTTTGTGTGTGGTAGTAAATTTCATTTGATTAAAGATTGTGATATTTATGATCAAAAGCCTCCTGGTTATCAATCTTATGCTAATCCTGGTTCACCAGGAAATGCTTCTTTTGGTATGGGTTTTGCTTCTAGAAGATTAAATCCATGTGCCCAATCTTTTCCTTCTACTAGAAGGGCCTCTCCTTCGGCTTCTACTACTTGGAGAAGCAATGGTTATACCACTGATAAACCAATTAGTAATTATTTTCAGAATGTTAATTAGAATTATGCTACTACTTCAGACCAAATGCATTTTGGATTGGGATATTTGGGTACTGCTGTTAAGCCCTCAGCAGGTTGTTCTTGGTCACATAACACCAACCACCTAATGCATAGGTAACACAAGAACAACAGTGGATCTCATCAATCTTCTTGGCTATCTATTAATTATCCACAAGGAAGAATCAAGCCTGAAAAGGTTTGGGTCCCCTTAAGACACTAACTGTTACATATTGACTTTGTGTTGTTGCAGATTACTCCATACCAATATCCTTCTCTTGGAATTGTAGATAGTGGATGCTCTAGGAGCATGACAGGAAATAAAGAACTCTTGACTAATTTTGTACCATTTCAAGGCGGGGAGGTGTACTTTAGAGGTGGTGAAGGAAGGATCTCTGGCAAAGGAACCATTCAGACACCTAACCTTAATTTTGAGCAAGTTTACTATGTAGAAGCACTTCAACACTTCAACTTGATTTCTGTCTCTCAGATATGTGACAAGAAGCAGTTTGTCCTCTTTACGGATCCCGAAGCATTGGTGTTGTTCAAAGACTTTAAGTTGCCGGATGACTCCCAAGTTCTACTCAAAATCCTAAGAAGACATAACCTCTACAGTATCAAGCTGAATGAAGTTAATCCTACTGGTCAACTAGCTTGTTTGGTTGCCAAAGCAACAGAAGATGAAGCCACCAAATGGCAAAGGAGGATGGGGCATGTAAACTTCAAGACTATTCACAAGCTGGCGAATATGAATTTGGTCTCGGGTTTACCTCCCAAAACATTCAGGAATGACATAAATTACATTGCTTGAAGCAAAGGCAAACAACATAAAGCATCCTTCAAAGCCATTATTGCTCTCAGCTTAATCACTTCATATGGATTTGTTTGGTCCTACCTCCATTAGGAGCATTGATCACAAACATTATTGTCTTGTAGTAAATGATGGGTATAGCAGGTTCTCATGGGTGTTCTTTCTGGCTGCTAAAAGTGAGACATACTCCATTCTCAAAGACTTCAGTACTCTTATTGAGAATCAGTTGTCTAAGAAGGTGAAAGGTATTCGCTGTGACAATGGTACTGAGTTCAAGAATGTATACCTCATAGCGCTTTGCAATTCCAAAGGTATTCAAAGAGATTATAGTGCTGCAAGGACTCCTCAACAGAATGGTGTTGTAGAAAGGAAAAATAGGACCCTGATTGAAGCTGCAAGAACCATGCTTGCTGATTCCAAGCTTCTGACTATGTTTTGGACAGAAGCTGTCAACATTGCGTGTTATGTACTAAATAGGGTCTCCATTACAAATCCTCACAATAAGACTCCCTATGAGCTACTAATAGCTAAAGTCCCTAGCATTACACATTTGAAGACATTTGGTTGTCCTGTTACCATTCTTAACACTAGTGACTATTTGGGGAAATTTGATGGCAAGGCGGATGAAGGCTTCATTGTGGGATACTCAGCTCACTCTAGGGCCTACAAGGTCTACAATCTACATGCCAAGCGTGTCATTGAAACTATCAACCTAAGGTACTTTGAGAAAAAGACTAACATCCAAGGCAAAGGACCTGAATGGTATTTTGATCTTGATTATCTTAGTGACTCATTGGGATATTTTCGTTTCAAAACTCACCAACATGCAGGTCCACAAGTGTTTGTGTCTTCTAGTGCAGGTGCTACATCTAGCCTTTCGGACAAAGATGAGGATGATGACATCTTTGTTGTCCCATCATATTCCACTTCCGTCCTTCCTGATACTTCTCCTATTCCTGCTGGTGCTACTTCACCGGGTATCACTGACTCACAACGAGGTCTTGATGCACTGCTTAAGCAACAACAAGATGCTACTACTGCAGCTAACCAAGGAAGCTTTTAGTTTCCTTTGAATATTCCTGCTGTACCAGCATCTCCTAGTGAACCAAGTGTCACTCCTGATGCCACTTCCTCTCCTATTGGAAGTCCACTTAGTGATCCAACTTCTACACCTAGGTTCTCTGGTCCTACTGACCTCGGAAACTATGCTAAGAAGTCTACTGCTAAGCTGGATGATATCCATAAGCAACCAATTACAGGAATCTTTGACTCTGCTTCATACGACGATGGCATTGTTGGGGATCTGAATAACTTGGCAACAGAAGTTGACGTGGCTCCTACTCCTATTCAGCAGATCCATAAAGTGCATCCTACAACTCAAATCATAGGAGATCCTGGTTCTACTGTCAAGACTTGCAACATGCATAAGAAAACATCAACTGTTCATCATGCTCTTGTGAGCTACATTGAAGACGAAAAACGCAATAATCATACAGATTTTCTTCACTATTTGTTTGCTTGTTTTCTGCCACAGGTGGAACCTAGGTCTATCTCACATGCTCTTGAGGATCAAAGTTGGGTAGAAGCTATGCAGGAGGAGATGCAGCAATTCTTGTTTAAGAATGTTTAGATTCTAGTTGACTTATCGGAAGGCAAGACAACAGTTGGTACCAAATGGATTCTGAAAAATAAGAAAGATGCTCGGGGTATTGTCGTGAGGAATAAAGCAAGACTAGTAGCACAAGGCCACACTCAGCGGGAAGGCATTGATCATGATGAAGTATTTGCTCCTATTGCACGCATTGAGGCAATCCGTCTATTTTTGGCCTTTGCTTCTTATATTGGCTTCACTGTTTTTCAGATGGATGTCAAGAGTGCCTTTCTATATGGCAAGATTGACGAGGAAGTGTACGTCACTCAACATAAGGGCTTTGTGGATCCACTTCATCCTGAGAAGGTCTACAAGGTTGTCAAAGCTCTTTATGGTCTTCATCAGGCTCCTAGGGCCTGGTATGAGCGATTATCTACCTTCTTGTTGAAGCATGGTTACAGACGAGGCACTATTGACAAAACATTGTTCCTTAAAAGGAGCGCCAAAGACATCATCCTGGTTCAGGTGTATGTGGATGATATCATCTTCGGTTCTACAAGGAAGGAATGCTGTGATGAGTTTGAACATTTGATGAAGGGTGAATTTCAGATGAGTGACATGGGCGAACTGACATTTTTTCTTGGTCTCCAAGTTTAACAACATCAGGATGGCATCTTCATTAGTCAAGATAAATATGTTCGTGACATTACTCAGAAATTTGATGTGGAACCTCTTCGCCCAACAACCACACCCTATGAGGTGACTAAAGTCAAACTCAAGAATGAGTCTGATCCTCCTGTTAATGTGCATTTATACAGGTCAATGATTGGCTCACTTATGTATTTGACTGCTTCTCGCCCCCGACATTATGTTTGTTGTTAGTGCTTGTTCCAGACATCAGGTGACACTTAATGTGTCAAATTTGAATGTTGTCAAGAAAATATTCAAGTATATCAAGGCACAACCTAAATTAGGCTTATGGTATCCAAGGGACTCACCATTTGTTCTTAAAGCCTACAGTGACAGTGATTATGCAGGTGCAAATAATGATAGGAAGTCCACTACTGGTGGTTGTCAATTTTTGGGCCGAAGACTTATCTCATGGTAATGTAAGAAACAGACTATAGTAGCTACTTCCTAAACAGAAGCTGAATATGTAGTTGCTGCTAGTTGTTGTGGACAAGTCTTGTGGATACAAAATCAAATGTTAGACTATGGGTTTAACTTTATGAACACCAAAATATTCATTAACAATCAAAGCACTATCTGCATAGTGAATAATCCTGTATTTCATCAACGCACAAAGCATATAGAGATTCGGCACCATTTTATACGTGATGCTAATGAAAAGAAGCTGATACAGGTTCTCAAGGTACATACGGATGATAATGTTGCTGACTTGCTGTCTAAAGCGTTTGATGGTCCCCGGTTTAACCACTTGGTGGTTCACATTGGTATGGTCAATCCTTGAGGTCTAGGATTGAGGGGAGGCAAAGCCTAAGGGGAGGCTTGTTGTACATATACACTAGTACATTCTTTCATCTGGTAGCTACTAACAACATTTTTGATGGGTATTTGCGGTGTGGGCACCTTCTAGTGGAAAATATTGGTTCCTCCTAGTGCCATTCTTCTACTTCTAGTGGGTTAAAATTCCTATTCTTCACTTATGTTTGGCTTCTAGTATTGCTTTGGGTCACTGTTCATTCTGTTGACTTTTGTTGACCAATCGTTGCTCCTAGTGTTGACCTCTATGCGTTTTGACTTTCAGTCAACGCAAGTTACTTCTGGTGCATATATTTTGTTTATCTTTGGTAACTGAATTTTGCTAATAATGATTTAGAGGGCAAGTGGTTACTCAGTATTAATGACTTCATTTAGAAAGGTCAACCCCCATAATTAGGGGTCACTAAACAGTTTTTGTGACCATTATTTATGGTCAAAAGGCTTATTTGACTCAATCATCTAAACATAAACACACAAACATCCGCTCCTACCATTACCATCCTCAATCAATCAACTTCCAATACTCCAATCATCATCAATGGCATCACTTCACTACAAATCCGATCACAACAAGGTTGCTTATCTTGGAGATGGTCCAAGAAGAGAGGAGTTTCTTGATATCCTGGAATACATTGAAGCTTTGAATCTCATGTATGCCCTCACTATTTGCCCTACTGTATATGACTCTGTCATTCGCCAGTTCTGGGGTACTGCCAACACCCACGAGGTGTTGGGTCTCCTATTGGAGATCCATGCTACCATTGATGGTCGCTTCTTTGTGGTGACTGAAGCATCTATCTGTTTTGCCTTTCATCTCCAAGATTAAGGTGGCATTATTTCCCTTCCCAATCAGGATGTGTTGGATGAAATGGAGGCCATTGGTTATAATCATGAGGGGAAGTTTAACTTTCAGAAAAATAGGTTTACCCCTCAATGGAGGCTGCTTATTCACTTCTTGATACAGTGCTTAAGTCCCAAAGTTGGGAGTTGGGATGCATTTCTCATCTCTCTTGCTACTGGTTTGGTATGTATTGCTCAGGGTCAACCATTTAACTTTTCTCATTATCTATTTGATGGTATGCTTAGTAATCTCAGTGCTACTGGTTCTAGGAAGAAGTTTCTCATGTATCCCCGGTTGTTGCAACAGATACTTGTGTGTATCCCTAGGAATAGGATAGAACATCACCCTTCTAGGATTACCCCTAAAGTTTATATGAATATGACCATTGGACATGTTGGACATCACATGGCCCTCACTACTGCTATGCTGGGCCTGGCCCAAAGGGATCCCAATGTGGTTCCTCCGGCTGATCAAGCCAAGGAGGAACCTCAATTGGTGGATGATCCTATGGAAGAGGAGATACCTGGTGCTGGTGTGCCACATGTGGAGGTAGAGGAGCCGGCTAGCGAGGTTATGGTAGACATGCCAGCTACCTCAAAGGCCCCCTCTTCTTCTCGCCCACATGTGTCCCCATTTGCTGATACTCCCCCTCCTAGTCCAGTACATCCTACAGCTGCGTAGAACGGCCCCTCCTCGGGGTCCTAAAAAAAGAGGGAACATAATCACTTTCTTTCAGTGACATATCTAATTAGACTGAATAGGATTTTGAGAGCTGTCACGATCATTCACATCTATTTCAGTAGACAGGAAGGACGCGGAAGCTACCGTTTCTAGAATGCAAGCAAGCTAGCGACTCTCCTACTAGCGAAGGAAAGGGGCATTCGGGAAGCGACTAGTCGCTTTTGGCAAAGCTCTCGCTCTTGTGCCCATTTGAATGACCAATCTTTTGCTTTTGGTCCCAATGATGCATCCTCCAAACCAAGTTCTCTTGGTGGGGAAGCTGAGGAACCTGTTACTTTGACTTCTTTGCTTGTTCTTGTGCACAGGTATTATGAGAAGATTGTTTCTTTGGAGACTGCACTCATTGAGCATCGGAAGCTCACAAGCCATTTTGTGCTCCCTTTGGCGAACTGGGTCAAATCATTGGAGCAGCAACTCAAACGTCATAAAAAGAAGGTGGTGTCATCTGATTCTGATGAAGATGGGGACAAGGATGGGTTAAGTGTGTTGTATAGGGCTGCTTTTGCTGTCAAGCCAAGTGATGATCTACCTGCCCCTCTTAGTCCTTCACGCATTCCACCTGTTGCTGCTGGCCCCATGCCAAAGGATGCTACTGCTGGCCCCATGCCAAAGGATGATACTACTGGCCCTGTCCCCACAACTGCTGCTCCTGGCCCTTCATCCCCCACTCCTTGTCCCTCTCATGATCGAAAGGGTAAAGCCCCTATGACTGATGCACCCTTCCCTCCCAAAAAGAGAACACGCCGCCAAATGGAGGAAGAGAGATTGGGAGAGGAGGCTGCTCAGAGGTTGCAAGAGGAGTTTGACCAATAAGCTGCGGCTGCCTCAACGGCTGCGGCTGAGGATGAAGCCTTGACACAACAAAGACGTGAGCAGATAAGGCATAATGCCATGTTTTGGGATAATGCCGATTAGATAAATGCGATTACAGTCCTCACTTCTGACTACTCTTAATTTACCGATGTGTTCGGTGCGGATGTGAATCATGGAAATTGTGTTCGTCGGGCGATGTCTTTAATTCAAAGACAAAGGGAGGATAATATTTCTCTTTTAAGTTCGTTTTTCTCGGTATCTAATCGAATTGATATAACTATTCAAGCTCGACTTTATTGTTTTTGGTGATTAAAATTGAATGGTATTCTATGTCTACTTGGCAAGAAACATGTAAGAAAGGTAAAAATATACTCTATACTACGTATACGTACTATCTAAAACACATTGCAATTACAACATTTGAATACAAAAAAGTGTAAAATAACAAAATTCACATTTATCCTACAAATTCAATATACCAAATACAAAAATATAAAACTAAAAGAAATTTTTATAATACTAAAAATTCATTTCATATTTATTAAGATGAAAACTTACAAGATTTAAGTTTGTAATACAACTAAAAATCCAATTCGTTTGTACTCCTTAAAAGCCCAAAATAATGGCAGGCCAAACATGTGACAATCCGTCAACTTATGGTTGATATTTTATTCTCAAATATTATTTAAAAATATTATTTTAATGTTATATTATGAACTCGCTTATTTTTGGGAAGAAATTTGGATTTATGTCTTGAAGTAGCATCGACTACGTCTAAACCGGAGGATTCTACGTTACGTGCTCACGTTTACATACACCGTCTTTGGTGACAGTCCGACATTTCAGAAAATAAATTTATCCGTGAATATTATTTTGGAGTTCTTAACTTGTGTTGATTCATAAACTCACAAATTTACGAGAAGAGATTAGGACTTACGATTTTAATTTAACGTCCTTTACGACTAAACCGGAAACCTTATGATTACGTATTTACGTTTTCGAACTCAGTTTTTGATGAGACAATTTTTATTAGATACGTTTTGTGCCGTTGATTCATAATTTATAAAAACGTTTTCGTAAAATGACCCGAGGGCACGCAAATCGAGGAAAATAGAATCGAGGAGTACCTGTATTTAAATGGGGATGAGACAAGATAAATCTTGCCCCACCCCCACTCTTGGACGGCAAGAGTAAGCAACACAACACCCTTAGGTGTCAAACATACACAAGCTAAGTTACACTTGTAACTTAGCTTCACATTGAAGCTTATACTTGTCCCACTAACTAGCAAAACCATCTAACTCTCCCATTACCTCCATTCATACATGCAAACTACTTACACACTTATCTCCCACCCTCCATTGATGCCGTCCCACTCCATCACCATCTACCCCATTTGATCAAATTTTAACCACAAACATTTGCTATAATTAACATATGTTAATCTCCATTCAAAGAGATGAAGATTGGTGCAAGTTTTAACATCCAAGGAGAAGTTTTTATGGAATCTTGGGGCTGATTTTCCACAAGGAGTTCTTGAATAATGGTGGTCTTGAAGATAGTCTTGGTTTATCACAAGTTTCTCCATCAAAATCCATGTCTTGGTCATAACCTACATCATCATGGTGGTATAAAGATTGTTCTCCTCATCCTCTTGTTATTTTGATTATGTAATCATGTATTTTCTTCCCTATTTTATATGTATATGATGATTATATGATGGTAAAAGTATTGTGTGGGAATTTTGTGTTGATAAATATGATTAAAAAAAAGATGAAAAACTATAAGAAACAAGGCTAAAATCTTGCTTAAATTGTTGGCTGTATAAAAACAGTAACCAAACACCAGTTAAACTAATAAAACGGCAAGGTGGAATCAATATACAGTAAGTATAAGATGTCATACACATGTGAGAGTTGGTCATGCAATGGAATCATTATAATGAGTGAGATATGATCAAAACAAGTTTAGAGTACCAATCTGAATAGTCAGTTTTGGTCGGACTGTTAAGGATATTTAGAGTTGGATTGAGCAGTAGCTAAAACTAAGTTAATTGTAGCACATATCATGTAGTGTATGGTGTCCAAAAATGAGCTTCTATCTCCATATAGAACTCTAGATATGTCTATTTTGGTGAAAGTGAAAGTAAAAATCAGATTTTGAAAAATTAAAGTATAATAGTATTATATAAGCACTCAAATAAAAATAGTATAAAATGTAAATTAAAACCCACTAACTTATATAATACATTTATATAAATATGTATAAGGATAAATAAATGGACATTTTATAAAAATGGTAGTTTGATAAGTTTTATAAGTTATAAAACTATAAACATGATTTTTACGACTTTTTCGGCTATTACCGTAAAATTAATGTTTTTGTTAAATAAAACTTAGACGGTTGGACCCGTCTAATGTAAACTTTTATAACCTCATATACTGATATATAAACATATATAACAAGTAAAAATCGATAAAATCCGACCTATATAACATACGGACATTAACGGGCTAAGTTAACGTTATTGGACTAATAATACAACAAAATGGGCTAAAACACTTATAAACTTATTTATTGGGCTTAACCTATTTGGGCCCAAAATGTAAAGTGTAAATACTGATAATACAAGTATAAAATGGAGTAATACAAGTTAAAGAACTTATAATAAGTTTATTGGACCTAAAACACGTAAATATGTAAAACTAGAAAATTAGTAAGAAGTTACCAATACGTAAACACAAAAATGAGTGAATGAGAATATATAAACCCACTTGATCATCATATATATATAATCATCATATGTATACATAATTATTATTTTGATAAAGTCATTGGACAAAAGTCTAAGACGAGTATTATTTGTCTAGGTTTCCGTTATTGAAGCACGTACCGTACATCCAAATCACCGATAATCGCCTTCTCACATCAACGTGAGTTCATAGCCTCGCACTCTTTTAAATGTTTTTATGAAATATTTTATAAACCCGCGAGGGAGATAACATGTTAGTTTTTATAAAATAGGACACTAGTTGTCCCGATTGTTTGTTTATTGATTTGGACCCGGATGATCGTATGACCCTAAAAATGATTAAATGACCCGATAGATGAAATAAAATGGATTATTAAAGTTAGGTTATGTCACTAAAAGTCCCATTAGCATGAATTGTGAACTACCGGGATTTGGTAGACGCTTATGCATATAATAGTACTATTTGGGGACGATCACCCCAGTTCGCGCCTTGACGGTTGATCCCCGTCGTGCCACATTGATTGGTAAGCGAATTTATGTATGAGAAGATTTACATAGGGTGACCTTTGTGACGACACGCTAATTTAGATGGGAAAATGAGTTTCGGGCTAGCTACCCGTTGTTTAGTTTAGTAAGGTAACAATGTCATGTGGCTTATAATAATCCAATTAACGAAATACTGCTATGTGCACCGAATTACGATATATTGCCTGACTAGCAATATGGGGTCTTACTATTGATATTATGTTTGTGTTTTGGTTTTTCATAACCATATTTATATAACGGTTTTTATTTAATCTATACAACGTTATAAAACGTGTTGTATGATGTTTTTACGACTTTGGTTTGTATAATGATTTTGAAGGCGAAAGCCTATATTAGGATTTTGACGAGGATTTGTATAAAATGACTTTGGCTATTTTATGGCCTATTACAAAGATTTGTACAAAATGATTTTCGGTAATAATTATATTACCGATTATATATTGATGGATTTTATTAAACTCTATGAATTCACTCGGCGTTATCGCTGACCTTTTCTTTTAACTTGTTTTATCTCAGGTACTTGAAGGTAATTGATAGGTGTGAAAACACCCATCCTTGTACCACTTATTTCTTGCTAAAACGAGACCAAAACGCGTATTTAATATCATTTGTTTGGAAATATGCGTGGTTTTTGTGTTTATTTTGTTTTCAGAGCCAACCGGATAAATATTGAAGAAAACATGAGATTGCACGGGTTTTATCAAAGAAAAAGACTCAAGACGAAGTCTATTGTCCAAGAGATGCAAAAGATTTGAAGTCGATGGGCCTATTTGAAGATTTATCGAAGAAAAGGACCAAAGATGGAAGATTTACATATGTCGAAGGAACTCGAGTCTAAATAAATGAAGAAATATTAAGACGAGTTTAATTAATCCCGAGATGACATCGAGAAAGACAAATGAATTAAATCAAGTCGAGAAGAAAAAGAAAGAAGGAAGCACCACACATGCACTTCCCAACTCCCTATAAATACCCTCCTAATCACATTAGGAGGGGAGTTAGCTAGTTTTTCATTTTTCATTTTTCTAGTTTTAGAGAGAGAAAGTTCTCAACTTTCTCTAACTAAGATTTTTCTTTTCTCCATTTTTATCTTTATAGTTTTAAGCTTTTTGTATTTTGGATTTCATTAATCTAATTCAAGTAAGCTTTTGAGTTCTTTAATCTCCTTCTACATTTCTTAGTTTACCTTAATCTTTGATCCGATTGTTTCATTTCATACGGTTTGGGTGATTGGATGAGTTCGTGATTAAAGGTCAATCTTTCTTGTTTCTATATAAGCGCATAAACGTATAAGCTATAAGCCCTTGATGCTTATTGGCTTATTCGATTGTTTTGGCTTATTTACTTTTACGTTTTCCTAAACTATTTATCATTTTATATTTGGTTTATTAAGTTTCACGGTTAGATTCAAAAGTCTTTGAAAATGTGCTTATTTATCTTTGTTTAGAAGTTGGAGAATGCTTATTGGTTACTGCTTATTGGCTTAAGCTTATTTTCCTTGTTGGACGCCTTTTCCATCGCAGGAGGGTTTTACTTGCTACGATCACATTGACTGCGATCTGGGTTCTTTCCCTGGTACGATCCACGCCCACGATCACGCATTGCGATCTGGGGTGCGATCGGGTCTCTTGTCCCTGCTTCGATCGCATTGAGTGCGATCGGTTTGTTACGATCTGGAACCACGATCAAAGACCACGATCACTAGTTGCAATCGTGGTTGCGATCTGGTAGTAAGATCGCCCCCTCCTATCGTACTGGAGAGTACGATCCATCTCTTTTGTTATCATCGCATTGAGTGCGATCGGTGAATACGATCCATCGTATTATTTTGGGTACGATCGCATTGCGATCTGGATTACTGTTTGAGTACGATCACATTACGATCGGACTCAGGTCTTTGTTTTGTTTTTGCTTAATTTTCAAATCTAGTTTTTCCCGCTCTTTTACTTAGTTTATTTTAAACATGTTTTTAAGTTTTTGAATTGTTAAGTTTTAATTTCCAAAGATTACACGCTCTTATTTGTAGTTTAATTTTACGACTTCTATTTTACTCAACGACAATTTTAATTACTTGCATTTAGTTTAAAAAATTAGATAACCAAACAAACCAACCCCTTTTTAGTAACCAAGAACAACTATTCCACTTTGAACCGTGATCAATTCGAGAAGATACCGAGAACTAATCTGAACCCAATGAAAACGCTTGTACCAAATGGCGCCGCTGCCGGCTCTTCTCGTTAAGATTAACAGTTTTTTGTGAGAACTTGGATTTTGGGATCCGTTCACCGTGAACGTTACTCTTTCATAAAATTTTCAAAAACCCTAAAAAATATAAAATTTTCAAAAATCCTAAAAATTAAAAAACATAAAAACCAAAAATATTTCTTGTTTGCTTTGTTAGTTCTTTTGCAGGTGCATGCGTACACGATCAACGTCTTATCAAGAGCCCGAGCCTCTCGAAGACTTAGACATAGCCGGTGTACTCAACAACAACAATAACCCACCTCAAAACAATAACAACAATAACAATCCCCCTCTCAACAACAATAATAACAACAACAATGAGCCTCTACCGGATAATCGCCCTATGATTGAACTTTTGCAAGCACATGTAGATGGCAACAATGATCCAATTGTCATACCCGCGATTGCAGCTAACAACTTTGAGCTCAAATCCGGCTTTATTCAGATGGTCTCTGCTCAACCATTCTTGGGGCGTACCATTGATGATCCTCATGACCACATCAAGAGATTCTTGCAACTCATGAATACGGTCAAATTCAATGGTGTTCCACAAGAGGTAATCCGTTTACAACTTTTTCCTTTCTCCTTAGAGGGACAATCCCGGCATTGGCTTGCAAAGGAACCGCCACAAAGTATTCTGACATGGACGGATTTGCATACCAAATTTATCAACTACTTTTTCCCACCCTCTCGTACTACCGCTTTGCGGAATGAAATCATTAATTTTGAACAAAAGTACGAGGAGTCTTTTAGTGAATCTTGAGACCGTTTCAAAGACCTTTTAAGAAAGTGCCCACAACATGGTTTTACCAAAGTGCACCAAATTAATACTTTTTACAATGGTTTAAGCATGAATGACCAAGATTCACTAAATAGTGCCTCAGGGGGTAATATTTTGGTTAAGACTTCTAATGCCGCTTGGGATATCATTGAGAATAAGTCTCGTGTGCAAACCAAGAGTATGCGGACCAATGCCGCTAGTGCTAGTACTAGTGACAGCGACAAGCGACTTGACAAAATTACTACGCTTCTTGAATCGCTTGTTACCCACACCGCTAACAACACCAACAGCATCAACGCTAAAAACGCTCAAGACGCTCAAGTCAATGCTGTTAGCCAACCATGTGAAATATGCGGGGGTCCCCACTCTTACACCACTTGTACCGCCACCCAAGACTATCCTTCTGAGAATGTTAATGCAGCATACGGTACCTATCCTCCGGCCGCTTTTCAAGCTCGTCCTCAAGGTGACCGCAACTTGCTTAGCTACCGCTCAAACAACTTTCTTTCCCCGCCCGGTTTTCCTCCTAACAACCCAAACCAACAACAAAACCTTAATCGCCCTCCTCAACAACAACCTCGTGCACCATACCAACCACCTCAGAAACAACCATATCCACCTCAAAGAAACAACCACGTTTACCAACAACCTGCTTATCAACCACCCGCCTACAATGCTCCTCCCAACCAACCCACCGCATTATACCAAGATATTGGAACCTACATGAGGACTAATGATGTGATCGTGGACAATCTCCAACGGGAAGTGCTCAACTTAAAAGCAGACATGGTGAAACAAGGGAACGATCTGCGAGCTGATATGAGAAACACTTTGGCAAGTCAAACGAATGACTTAAGGAACATGATGGCTAGTTTCTTCCAAGGTAATCAACCCTCTTCTTCGGGTACTCTTCTGAGTAACACCGTTGCGAATCCAAGAGGGGAGATGAAAGCAATCACCACTCGCAGTGGCAAAGGTACCAAGGAACCCGAGCTTCCTATACCTCCACCGGTGATTGTGACTAAGGAGAACGAGTCACCTGCTCCTATTCCTCATCCTTCTACTTCCCCAATGTCTCCACCTCTTACTTCTACCCCTCCTCCACCCAAGGATGTGAGTGATCCTTCGATCCCAAAGCCTTCCTCTTCTTCCGATATACCTTATCCCTCAAGGTTGAGGAAAGAGAAGCTCAAAAGCAAGGATGATATTCAGGTTTCAAACTTTCTCAAAATGTTTAAACAATTGAATTTCAACATCTCCTTCACTAAGGCTCTCGCTCACATGCCTAAATATGCAAAAATGTTCAAAGATCTTCTGAGCGACAAGGAGAAGCTTCTTGATATTGCTAATACCCAACTTAACGAGAATTGCTCTGCAGTGCTCTTAAGGAAATTGCCAACCAAGCTTGGTGATCCAGGTCGCTTCTTAATCCCTTGCAACTTCCCGGGAGTAGAGAATTGCATGGCCCTAGCCGATCTAGGTGCCAGTATTAACTTAATGCCTTTAAACGTTTGGAAGCAATTATCTCTCCCTGAGCTAGTCCCCATCAAAATGACTTTAGAATTAGCTAACCGTACGGTTGCTTATCCAGTGGGGATAGCCGAAGACGTCTTTGTAGGAGTCGACAAATTCACTTTTCCTACCGATTTCGTTGTCGTTGACTACGACATGTACCCTCGTGTGCCATTGATCGTTGGTCGTCCATTCTTGAGGACCGGTCGCACTCTCATCGATGTTGAAGCGGGTGAGCTTATCATGAGAGTTGGTGACGATAAAGTCGTCTTTAACATGGAAAAGCTTTCTAAACAGCCTTATTCATACGAGAGTGTTAATTGTATTGACGTTCTTGATGAGGCTTGTGAAGAACACTTCAAAGATGCTTGTAAAAGTATTCCTACCTCTCTTCCCAATGTTGAGACCGTTTCCTCTATTGATTCATCACTATCTCTATTTGGAGAAAGTGATTTCCTTTGGAAAGATTTGGAAGCCACCATGGGAGATGTGAACTTAGAACATGACGATTCTCCCACCGATTGGGATGAAGATATTCGCCTCATTGAGAACCTTCTTAAAGAAGACAATATTTCTCCACCATCTCCCAAGGCTATTGCTATCGATGAACCGACTTTGAATACGCCTCCCATCGAAAATCCTCCGGATTTAGAACTTAAGGAGTTGCCGTCCCATCTCGAGTACGTTTTCCTTGAAGAAAAGAAGAAGTCGCCCGTCATCATCGCGAAGGACTTAAAAGAAGAAGAGAAATCTCGCCTCATCGTCGTGCTTAAAGATCATAAGAAGGCAATTGCTTGGAAAATTTCCGATATCCGCGGAAATGATCCAAACTTTTGTACTCACAAGATTCTCATGGAAGATGACTTTAAACCCGCAATCCAGAGCCAAAGAAGGGTTAATCCTCGCATTCACGACGTCATCAAACAAGAGGTTATCAAACTTCTTGATGCCGGATTAATTTACCCTATCTCGGATTCGCCTTGGGTAAGTCCTGTCCATTGTGTGCCCAAGAAGGGTGGAATAACCGTTGTTCCCTGTTGGAAATACGTTTTACGTATTAAGAAGGATCGGTCACTTCAACGATACTCCATGTAATAGCTCGTAGTTTAGTTAACACTCTTTATTTATCAAACAAGTCCAAGCCAAGCCTACAACTTGTGTAGGCCGGCCCAAAACGTGTAAGCCCAAGCCCATTACAAGGCTTGGGTATATAAACCCTCTCCTTTGATGGAGAGGGTGTGGTTAATCATATTTTTCACATAGTTCTCTTATGTTTCTCCCTCTAAAAGTGTGTTTAATCCACCATCTTTCTATCTCTTTCTCTCTCTAAAAACATAAGCATAGATTTACAAATCTACAAATGGTATCAAGAGCTTGGGATGAAATATAGGTTTGTTTTTGTGTTGAGTATTGTGTTCTAAACATTTCGTAGATTGTGGTTTGTTTTTAGCCGAATCTTCAAAATTTTTTTGGTGTTGGATCGGAGTTTAAAGTAGTATAACATAGGGATTCGTGTTAACTGTTCTTGGTATCTTGGTTTTCGTTAAAACATCATCTTTCTTGGATCAAAAGTGCAAAAAAGTTGGGTGTTCTTCATTCCGAAATTTCAGCAGAAGCATCCATCGGAAAGTACAATTGTACTTGGGCTTCCATCGCAATAACCGTCCATCGGAAAGGGATTGGTTTCTACATTGCGATCGTGGGATTTTTATCACTTATTCCGATCTGAATCATTCCGATAGCTATTGCGATCTGAGATTCCGACGGGTATAAGGTAGTATTTTAAGTCGTTACTCTGCTCGAATTTTGTAAGCCACTTTGCGATCTGAACATTCCGATAGGGCTTTGCGATCTGACATTCCGATACCAACAACATTTCGACAGGGCTATATTCCGATCTGGTATTACGATCTGACATTCCGATCTGGTGTTACGATCTGACATTCCGATCTGGTTTTACGATCTGACATTCCGATCAAGTATTACGATCTGACATTCCGATCTGGCATTCCGATAATCACAATTTTTTCCATAAAAAATTGTGTGTAATTTTGACTTGGAATTTTTGGTTTATCGAGAATATATTTTAGGGGATTTTAACATTGTTTCTCGATTATAACTCACAACAACACAAAAACACTTAACCTTATTTCATTGTTCGATCAACTTTGTAAATCTTAACTTATTGAAATGGAGTATACATCTCTTACGGATAAGTCCATCCTCTCGGGTACGGATAATCGTCCACCAATGTTGGTGAAGACTATGTATGAGGAATGGGCTTCTCGTATGGAACTTTATATGTTGAACAAGGAGAATGGACATCTAATTTGGGCATCTGTGCTCAATGGACCATTAGATTATGGTACTGTGACGGAAGGTACGACCACTCGTCCTCGCACAACGGGTGAGTTGACTGGAGATATGAAGATTCAAGATAAATGTGATAAGTATGCTACAAACATCATTCTCCAAGCCCTTCCTCCAGATGTCTACAAACTCGTCAGCAAACATAAAGTTGCCAAAGAGTTATGGGATAGAATTCGTGTTCTAATGCAAGGCACCTCGTTAACTAAACAAGAACGAGAGTGTAAGCTTTATGATACTTTTGATAAGTTTGCCTATGCGCCAGGGGAGACTCTCAATGATTACTATCTGAGATTTACCCTATTGTTGAATGAGCTTAATATCTATGGCATGGCAATCCCTACCTTTCAATTGAACACCAAGTATTTGAACACTCTTCCTCCAGAATGGAAAAAATACGTGACGGATGTTAAATTGGCTAAGGACTTGCATAACACCAATGTGGATCAACTTCAAGCTTTTCTTCAACAACACGAATGCCATGTGATCGAGGCTCGGTTGTCTACACCTCAAGTTCATGATCCACTTGCAATGTATGCTTCTCAACAAAACATGGCTTATACTTATCAACAACCATCATACTTGCAGCAGCCACCACCACACATCTATCAGCAACCACAGCAACCATCTTATCAACCACCAATGATGCCACAGCAAGAATATCAACAAAGTGTTCATCAACAATCTTTTCCACAGCAACCACAATATCAGACATCACCATCACAAGCCAACACTTCTCCAATGGGCTATACTCCTCAACAAGGATATTTTCCAATAGAAGCACAATCAGCACAGGCTTTTTACTCTAATGAACTTCCACCAATCCAAGCACCGGTCTTTACTCCAAATGATACGCCAGCTGATGTTCTAAACCATCTCACCGCTTACTTGTCAAAACTTGTTGCAACTAGAGGATTTCCACCAACAAACAATCAGCTCCGCACCTCATCAAATCCTTGACAACAAGCCACTGTTCAAGATGGTCAAGTGACGGTGCAACCTATTCAGGGAAGGCAAAATTCATATGGACCTCCTACAAGGACTGGGAACACTCAAGCTGTGAATGCTCAAGCGAGTGGAAATGGGAGTCCTATTGGTACTAAGAAGGTTGTGACTTGCTACAATTGCCGAGGACAAGGACATATGGCTAGGGAATGCACTCAGCCGAAAAGGAGAAGGGATGATGCATGGTTTCGTGAGAAGATATATTTGGTTGATGCTCAATCTAAGGGGAAGATTTTGGATTCAGAGGAGTTAGCATTTCTTGCAGACCCAGGGGCAGCAGATACTGAAGGCATTGCAGTCGTTTCCACTTCTAATGCAGCTTATCAAGCGGACGATCTTGATGCATACGATTCGGATTGTGATGACATTCACTCTGCCCAAGCTGCTCTCGTTGCTAATCTCTCTCACTACGGTTCTGATGTCATCAGTGAGGTACCAACCACGTCTAATAATATTGATGATAACCAACATCAAGTTGGGCATGAAAATGACAACCTCGAACAGCATTCGGGGACTAGTAACTCAAATGATGTGGTACCCAACCCAACACATTTGAGTGAACCTCAACCAAATGCTACGACGGGTATGGAATCTTATGCTCAACATGATTTGGTCATGGTGCCTAAACATATTATTGATCAAATGCATATGGCCCTCAGACAATCCGTAGAAACGAATTCCACCCTAACTGCTGAGCTTGAGTTGCATAAAGAAAAGGTCAAAACTTTTGAAATGGTCCCTCAAGAAGAGAAAATAACATGTTCTGAATTTGACCAATTTCGTTTTGAAAAGATTGAACACTTGAAAGAAATAGAATCATTAAAAGCTAATCTTTCGAATGAATTAAAAGAAAAGGAGTCGGTTATCAATGATTTTCAGAAACTTAAAATGGATTTCAAAACTCTCGAGTCTAAAAAGGTTGAATCGGAAATTAATGCTACCAAACTTCTTAAATTCAAAGAACAACAGCTTTTAAAACAATACGCTTCCACATAAAAGGTTCATCTTTTAACTAAATCATTTAAAGAATTCGAACTTAAACGTCTTCAAGATTTACCACCTAATCCCGGTTATGCAAAACAAGCTCAGGAATATATTCCCGGTCTTTATGACATGACCATAATTGGAAAATCGAAAGAAGCACCTTTTGTTCGTAGTACTGCGGAGACACAATCACTTGGGGATGAAACTCATTCTAAAATGCTTTCAAAATTCCATACAATTGATTATGATCAACATAACAAAGATCAATTTTCGAAAAAGACACGCATTCGCTTACAAAAGGAATTAGCAGAATTAACAGTTCTTGTGCCCCAAAGTTTGTCAAATGAAAACCTTCCTAGTACGTCTCCTACACTCGTCAAAAAGGATTAACGAAGTTAATTCCACCGGTAAGTAAGGCGTCCGTTAACTTAAATGCGGTTCACCAACACTTAGCCGATTTTGACAAGGTCATTTTGGAACGTACGACGGCCACAGCCATAACGGAAGGTGAATGGAACTTTGAGCACACTAGAGCTGCGTTTCGAGATGAAATTGTTCCGTTTGTAAACAATGTTAAAGCTTGCCTTCGTACTATTGATCAAGATTTGTTTTTGGAAATAGAAGAAGTTAGACGTGTTTTCAATGAAATGGAATATGCTTATGAAAACAGTTTACTTGAAATAGAACGGGTTTCACGCCATAATGATCTGCTTCTGAATCAAGTGATGTCTCATGATATAGTTTCTGTCTGTGTGAATACAAGTGTTGATAATGATTCTATTGTGCATAATGTTGAATCTGTGGATACTGTGGTAGATAGTACTGGTCACGAATCTGACGCTGAATTTTTAAAGCTTCAAGATTCATATTCTTCGCTTTCAAAACGTTTTGATGAGATTCAAACACATTGTATTTCGATTGAATGCAAGCAACAATTTATTCAAGAAATATTTGAAACGTCATTCGAAGGTGTTAATATCGATGATGCAAATTTTGAAAAGAATTTTCGATTGAATTTACAATCAAAACAGCGTCAGCCAAGTGACAAAGTTGCTAACTCTTTGCCGATAGACATAGAGAAATCTAAGGAGCTTAACTGTGTGAACGTACTTGAGGCCGCTGAGAATTTTAAACTTGATCTAGATAATCGAGTTTCCAAGATGTTGTCCAAAGTTGATAACTTAAAACAGAAAAATACACGACTTTTCGATTCAGTACAGCCAGCATGTGTTGATACCACTGCACAGAATCAATCATTGATTGAACAATTGAATCGAAAGACGGTGGAAATATCTGATTTGAGGGAACAAATTTGTGATAAGAATCTGGTCTTGGCTGAGTTAAAGGAAACACTTCGTACTCTAAAAGGTAAGAATGTTGTGGATAACGCAGCCACTATCTCAGCATCGTCCTCTAGTGCAATCAAAAGAACCCTTATTGCCGTCACACCACTTAACAATGGCCCTAGGACTAAACCATCTCAAACTATGGTCACTAAAGAAAAGGCGGAATCAAAACAAGCTTCTAATATTCCCGTGTTGCCTTCTACAGGAGTAAGCACCACTACTAAGGCTCAAAGATCTAAGCTTAAAAGAAACAAGAAGAATGATAGGATCTTGCCCCCATCTAGTAGTCAAGTGAAGAAGAAAGTAGAAGCCCATCCTAGGAATGTTATTTCTGTTTTGAATAAAAAGAATCATGTAGCTAAACCTAAAGGCTCTGCGGTTGTGCAGCGTTCTAAGCCTACTGTGAATTCTAATTTAAAATGTTGGAATTGCAATGAATGTATGTTTTCTAGTCGTCATGATTCTTGCCTTATTGACCATGTGAATGAGATGCATGCCCGGAAAAATGGATTAGAATGGAAACCGACTGGGAAAGTGTTAACCCAAGTTGGCTGGATGTGGCGCCCCACTGGTAGAACTTTCACTATAGTAGGAAATATGTGCCCTTTGACTAGGATCACTCCCACTACAGCGAAGAAAGCGTGCCCTTTAACTAGGAGTACCAAGGCTACCAAGACACAAGCGTGTCCTTTAACTAGGAACACCGACACTACTGTAGGAACCAAGTGCCCTTTAAATAGGTCTACTCCCACTGTAGTGCCCGCGAATAATCCAAAACCTAAGAAAGTTGGAACAGTAAAACCTGTTAGTGCTAAAACTCACATTAGAAAACGCAGGAAATCTAAGGATCTCAAAAATGTTAGTAATTCTGATAATTCTATATCTGTATCTGCTAACACTCCGGAACCAATAGTTTCCAATGCATTGTCTACTGTTGTTATTGAAAACAGGTGGTCCAAATTGTTCTCTGGTATTTGGACTCTGGTTGCTCCAAGCATATGACCGGAGATCGCTCTCAGCTCAGAAATTTCGTCAGCAAGTTTCTTGGTACGGTTCGATTTGGAAATGATCATATTGCAAAGATAATGGGTTATGGTGAATATCATATTGGGAATGTTATAATTTCAAGAGTGTATTACGTGGAAGGTCTCGGTCACAACTTATTTTCTGTGGGACAATTTTGTGATGCAAACCTAGAAGTTGCTTTTCGAGAGCATACCTGCTTCATTCGTAATTTGGAAGGGGTTGATTTATTGAAAGGTACTCGAGGGAATAATTTGTATACTTTGTCTCTACAAGACATGATGGCCGCTTCTCTCGTATGCCTTCTCTCCAAAGCATCGAAGACTAAGTCATGGTTATGGCATCGACGGTTATCTCATCTTAACTTTGACGCTATTAATCACTTGGCGAAAAACGAACTTGTTCGTGGTCTTCCTAAACTATCATTTCACAAGGATCATTTGTGTTCCGCGTGTACAATGGGGAAAAGCACTAAGAAGTCTTACAAACCCAAGACTGAAGACACCAACCAAGAGAAACTTTATCTTTTGCATATGGATCTTTGTGGGCCAATGCGTGTTGAAAGTCTTAGTGGCAAAAAGTACATCCTCGTTATTGTGGATGATTACTCTCGGTTTACATGGGTGAAATTTCTTAAAGCAAAAAATGAGGCACCTAAATTCATCATCAGATTTCTCAAGATGATTCAAGTGCGACTCAACACTACTGTCCGACGCATTCGTACAGATAATGGAACCGAATTTGTTAATCAAATTTTGCGTGATTATTATGAAGAAGTTGGCATTTCTCATGAAACATCCGTTGCTCGCACTCCACAGCAAAACGGTGTCGTTGAAAGGCGAAATCGCACACTTATGGAAGCTGCTCGAACGATGTTAATTTACGCAAAGGCTCCATTGTTTTTATGGGCAGAAGCAGTATCTACAGCAGTATACACCCAAAACCGGTCACTAATTCGTAAACGCCATGGTAAAACACCTTATGAGCTTCTCCATGGAAAAGTACCAGATTTATCATATCTTCATGTATTTGGTTCTCTTTGCTATCCAAATAATGATGGTGACAATTTGGGAAAACTTCAACCAAAGGCTGATATTGGTATTTTCATTGGTTACGCCCCCGCAAAGAAGGCTTACCGAATCTACAACCGTAACTCTCGCAAGATCCTCGAAACTATGAATGTTGATTTTGATGAGCTGACAGCAATGGCTTCTGAGCAAAGCAGCTCTGAACCCGCACTTCATGAAATGGGACCCAGTAATATTAGTTCTGGTCTTGTCCCAAACAACCCTACTTCATCATCATTTACACCACCTACTAGGAAGGAATGGGATACGTTGTTTCAACCGTTCTTTGATGAATTCTTTACTCCTCTAACTATTGTTGCTCCAGAACCTGAAGTAATAGCTCCGGTAACCGAAGTTGTCGCTCCAGCAACCGTTGCACAATCAGATACATCTGCACCAACAATTGGTCAAGATATACCTTCAACAAGTAATTCTCAACCAACACATGTTTCAACTACCCATGTCATGCCTATTGATGATGAAGAGGATGATGATGATCACGATTTGGAATTCGCTCAAATGCGTGAACTTCCATTCTTTGGTGTATCTATTCCCGACCCTAATCAAGCCGGGTCGTCCACCTCAGAGGAAGCTCCTTCTACAGTTTACTCCAATCCATGGATTCGTGAACATGACAGCAAGTGGACAAAGGATCATCCTATAGATTCTATTATTGGTGACCCTAATCGTCCAGTATCCACACGAAGTCAGTTACAAGAAAGTGCAATGTTTTGTCACTTTGATGCTTTTCTCACTGAAGTTGAACCTAAGACATGGCAACAAGCTTTTACTCAATCCTGTTGGATAGAAGCTATGCAAGAAGAACTTAACGAATTCATACGTCTTGATGTTTGGGAACTTGTCCCATGCCCGGATCAAGTGCAGTTACTCACTTTGAAATGGGTTTACAAGGTGAAACTCGATGAGTTAGGCGGAATATTGAAGAACAAAGCTCGTCTAGTAGCTCGTGGATACAAGCAATTATTGGGCATCGACTTTATGGAATCCTTTGCACCTGTTGCCCGTTTGGAAGCTATTAGACTATTCCTCGCTTATGCAGCCCATATGAATATGATCGTCTATCAGATGGATGTGAAGACGGCATTTCTTAATGGTGAAATCAAGGAAGAAGTCTATGTTCAACAACCGGATGGTTTTGTGAATCCTAATTATCCCAATCATGTGTACAAGCTTAAGAAGGCTCTCTATGGGTTGAAGCAAGCTCCACGCGCATGGTATGATCTATTGTCACAATTCCTCATTACTCAAGGCTTCGCAAAAGGCAAGGTGGATCCCACGCTGTTCATTCAGAAACGAGGTAAAGATATGATTATGGTACAAATATATGTTGATGATATTATATTTGCAGCCTCGACCCAAACCTTATCGGATGAGTTTGGGACACTCATGTCTTCCAAGTTTAAGATGTCAATGATGGGCAAGGTATCATTCTTCTTAGGTCTTCAGATATCTCAGAGTCCCAGAGGCATCTTTATTAATCAATCCAAATATGCCCTTGAATCGCTTAAGAAATATAAGATGGAATCTTGCGACCCCGTGGACACTCCAATGGTGGAGAAAACTAAGCTTGATGCAGATCCACATGGAGTTGCCGTTGATCCGACACTTTATCGTGGAATGATCGGTACTCTTCTGTATATCACAGCCAGTCGACCTGATCTTCAGTTTGCTATATGTATGTGTGCCAGGTATCAAACTAGGCCTACTGAGTTACACTTAGCTACTGTTAAAAGGATCTTTCGATATCTTAAAGGAACCATTAATCGGGGACTTTGGTATTCGAAGGACTCTTCTATTGCACTAATGGCATATGCAGATGCGGATCACGCGGGTTGTCAAGATACCAGGCGTAGCACGAGTGGAACTTTGCAACTATTAGGAGATCGACTAATCAGTTGGGCATCGAAAAGGCAGAAAAGCGCTGCAATTTCAAGTACGGAAGCAGAATACATAGCTATGTCCGGTTGTTGTGCTCAAATTCTTTGGATGAGATCGCAATTAACCGACTATGGTCTAGGTTTCAACAAGATTCCGATGTACTGTGACAACAAGAGTGCAATTGCCTTATGCTGCAACAACGTTCAATTCTCCCGGTCGAAGCATATTGACATTCGCTACCATTTCATCAAGGAGCAAGTGGAAAATGGAGTAATAGAGCTTTACTTTGTCCGATCTGAGTATCAATTGGCGGATATTTTCACGAAGGCTTTAGATCGCGCTCGAATTGAATTTTTGGCCGACAAGCTAGGAATGAGAACCTTCTCGCCTGAGACTCTTAAGGAGCTAGCAGATGAAGCGAAAGAATAGTGGTGGTAAAACTATTCTCCGTATCCTTGGTGATCATTTGTATATATTGTTTATATTTTTATCCACAAAAGCAAAATACAAAAATATAAAACCATATAAAAACCATAAAAATTGAAAAATTCATTAAAATCCAAAAATATTTTTACTTTATTTTTCAAAGGCATGTCTTTTGGTACGATAATATTTACGGCTTTAGAAATGTTGATTAATATCGACACGGCGCCATAAATAGAGTTCGTACAAAAGTTGTAAATATTTCATAAAACATGCCTAAATGGCTTGTAGTTATTTCAGACTGCAACCCGGTTTTCACATTAAAGTCAAGTATTTCTTATGAAAGCTTTGGCTCACAACGGGAATTAATTTTCTCGGGCAAGGTTTACTTTAAAACCTTGTAAGGGATCAAGTTTACTTTATAACTTGGTCTAACACAAATCAATGTACGCCTCAGTGCATTTATTTGTTAAAACAAGAGAAGTCTTGTTTTTATGAAGCTATCATCTCTACAACCATGCTATCTACAATTGGTACCTACATACTCGACGATGCGACTACTCAACCAACGACTACAGCTCTTTCGATAGAACACGGGTCAACAATTGAGGGGGAGCAAGTGTCAAGCATTCAGAATCTTCGATGCCGAACGTGCCAAGTTCACAAGTTGGTGTCAAGACAACAATACCAATCGTACATGTGGTGTCAAGAGATGACTTCAGACGTGACGAGGCGACCAACATATGCTGACAAGAACCATTTGATCTTATCATATGATGTTCTCATCTATCAGGTCCAACCTTGTCAATTCTTTTCTAATATGGTGAATATGTGATCATGTTACAAATCGGTATCATATCTCATACGTTTGATATCATGAAGATAAAATGGACTTGCATTTTTCTTCCCAAAACCTTTGTTAAAACTTCATTAAATCAATTGATATTAAAAACATCGATTGGGTTAATATTTTTAATATGGGGGAGAAAATGTGATTTAATATGGGATATTATCACAAATGGTTTAACTTAATGTGCTGGCTCATCCCGACATATGCGAAATGTTTTCGAATATCGTGGCATATGTTAAGGGGGAGCAAAACAGATTTGCATATCAAAATGGATTTTCATGGTGACATATACTTACCCAAACCTCATTTAATTCACGACGATGAAGATTGTGGTGACATAAGGATGGTAGGATAGGTTAAGTCCAATGATTCTTCTAGAACCGGAGGAATCTTCCCAAGGACATTCCATAGCTAGAAATAGTAGTCCTTAGGAAAGATGGAGAAAGATTGTGAACGTAGCTGAATGCCGACCAAGTACTTAAGTTAGCACTGGAACAATCACAACAAGGTGCTAGTTATGACGTATTGGTAAGCATTGAAGGGGTTGAAGAATGAAAAAGAATTGTAATGATAAAGGGTGTAAAGAAAGAAGCCCTCCTTACAACTTTAGGCAGAAACCGGGTCAATACATATGCTATTGAGATCATTTTAATGATTCTTGATATTGAAGACAGACATCATGGACCCAGTGATGCAATGCACAACCCATCCCAGCTAACTCAGATATCTCTTAAAAGATATTTGTTTTAATCACACGGAGACAACACGTTATCTATTGATTTATTCACTCCGAATAAATTGGTATTGAAAAGGTGGCACTCCTCTCCAGCCTCCGATCACTAAAATCTAAAATGCACGATCGAGTCTAGAGCCATTTGGGATCATCAAATATCTCATTAGGACACACTTTCATATTTCCTTGCTTCTTCACACACTGTGAAAAGTAAGAAAGATTTTAAGAGTCCTACGCAAAATCTTCATGATCTTGCCTGAACATCCGAGTAATACGAAAGTATTTACAATGAAGATGGAAATCCTTCTTGAGCGAACATCAAAAAGCTCATGGTAGGTGACTTGTGCGATTCTTTATGAATCAAACTTGTGATAACTGGAAAGCAACAGCTGTTTAATTCTTAATTGAATTTAAACACGTTCCAGGCCTCTACGCAATATCTTTGTGATCTTGCCAGAACACTCAGAGTGATACCTTAGTGTTCACAGTGATGAGTGGAAATCCTTCTAGTGTTAACCTCAAACAGCACTTGGTAGGTAACTTGCAAGATTCTATATGAATCAAGCTCGTGACAACTGGAAAGCAACGATGGTGCGGTTCTTAATTGAATTTCACTTGTTCCAGGAACATGAATTGACGGCTTCAAATCATGCGGATAATTTTATCCAAATGATTCACTCTTTACGTTCGCAGTCAGCTTTGGACGGTCGAGTAAAGAGAACGGGTTTACCCGCGAAATCCTGTCAGGAAGTTACTTAATTGAAACTATCCGTCACGGGTACGATATCTAATATCGTCCAACGGTCTTCACCGACCGGAGGTAAAATGCTACCGAATTAGAATGAAATGTTCAAAGCCATTTCGTTCGTGTCTACTTATGTTGCGGCATTTGAAGACGGTGGCGTTGCGGAATCCAAGAAGAAGTCGTCCCCGGATGCTTATACTTTATGCACTTAATATCTCATCTAATTCAAGAAAGCCTAAAAGTTAAGTCTTCCGCTGTATCGAACTCTGAATCTTTCAAGAATTACGAAGGTATAAGTATGTGGGACATGGTGTCACGAAGAGGCGAATATCACAAGTGATGAATGCACAAGATCAAGGCAAGAGATTAATGCTCAAGATTGATATCAAAGATCACATCAGCATGTTCACCAGAAAAAGAAAAGAAAAAGAAAGACGAAGACTACGAGCTCAAGACAAGCATAGTATGCTAGGTTTATTTTATCATTGTAACTTGGGTAACGCCCTTGTTTGGAGTGACCTCCCTTAGGGGGAGATTGTTGGAAATACGTTTTACGTATTAAGAAGGATCGGTCACTCCAACGATACTCCATGTAATAGCTCGTAGTTTAGTTAACACTCTTTATTTATCAAACAAGTCCAAGCCAAGCCTACAACTTGTGTAGGCCGGCCCAAAACGTGTAAGCCCAAGCCCATTACAAGGCTTGGGTATATAAACCCTCTCCTTTGATGGAGAGGGTGTGGTTAATCATATTTTTCACATAGTTCTCTTATGTTTCTCCCTCTAAAAGTGTGTTTAATCCACCATCTTTCTATCTCTTTCTCTCTCTAAAAACATAAGCATAGATTTACAAATCTACATTCCCAATGAACACAACGAGTTGATTCCCACTCGTCTCGTTACTGGGTGGAGAGTTTGTATCGACTACCGCAAACTCAATGATGCCACGAGAAAATATCACTTTCCTCTTCCTTTCATGGATCAAATGCTCGAGCGTCTAGCGGGTAATGACTATTACTGCTTCTTAGACGGTTTCTCTGGGTATTTTCAAAATCCCATCGATCCCAAAGACCAAGAAACGACAACATTCACTTGTCCCTATGGAACATTTGCCTACAAACGCATGCCTTTTGGTTTATGCAATGCTCCTGGGACGTTCCAAAGGTGTATGATGGCGATATTCCATGACATGGTTGAAGAAACTATGGAAGTTTTCATGGATGATTTCTCGGTTTATGGCGATTCTTTCTCTGCTTGCCTTGCCAATTTAGAATGTATGCTTAAGCGGTGTGAAGACACACGCCTTGTTCTTAATTGGGAAAAATGCCATTTCATGGTAAAAGAGGGCATCGTGCTAGGACACAAAATTTCCAAAGCTGGTCTTGAAGTGGACCGTGCTAAAGTCGATGTTATTGCTAAATTGCCTCCACCTTCAACCGTGAAGGGTTTGAGAAGTTTCGTGGGTCATGCGGGCTTCTACCGTCGTTTCATCAAAGATTTTTCTAAAATCGCTCGCCCAATGACCCACCTCTTGGAAAAAGATAATCCTTTTATCTTTTCCAATGAGTGTATTGACGCCTTCAACTTGCTTAAGGATAAGCTAACTAAGGCACCGGTCTTGGTTACCCCTGATTGGGAGCTGCCTTTCGAGTTGATGTGTGATGCTAGCGACTATGCTATTGGAGCGGTTTTGGGCCAAAGAGTGAATAAACACTTCCAACCGATCCATTACGCTAGCAAGACGATGACAGGGGCTCAATTGCATTACACGACAACCGAAAAAGAGCTTTTAGCTGTTGTCTATGCTTTTGAAAAGTTTTGCCCCTATCTTGTCCTTTCTACCATAATCGTTTACACCGATCATTCCGCGTTGAAGTACTTGTTAACTAAACAAGATTCCAAACCAAGACTTCTTCGCTGGGTTTTGCTACTTCAAGAATTTAAAGTCGAAATTCGTGATAAGAGGGAGCTGAAAACCTAGCCGCGGATCATCTCAGCATACTTGAGGATCCTTTCCAAGGGGATCATCCGAACAAAGAGATCAATGAGTCTTTTCCCCTGGAAACCTTAATGTCTATCAACTCTAGTAATGATGAAGCCCCGTGGTTTACGGACATTGCAAACTACTTGGCGGGTGGAATTCTCATTGACGGGTTAACATCCCAGCAAAAGAAAAAGTTCTTCAAAGACATTAAGACTTACTTTTGGGACGGCCCGTATTTATTCAAACAATGTGCTGATTTGATTATTCGCCGATGTGTTGATGGACCGGCCGCTTTAGACATTCTCGAAGCTTGCCACAAAGGACCCACCGGTGGTCACTTTGGTCCCAACTACACCGCCAAAAAAGTGTTTGACTCGGGATTTTTTGGCCCACCATTTATCGTGATGCTCACGAGATGGTTAAACATTGTGATGCTTGCCTAAAACAAGGCAAGATCACACATAAAGACGAGATGCCTCAGAATTTCATACAAGAATGTGAAATCTTTGATGTATGGGGTATCGACTTTATGGGGCCATTCCCTTCCTCTAAAGGAAACAAATACATCCTTGTAGCCGTTGACTACGTCTCAAAATGGGTTGAAGCCAAAGCTTTACCTACTAATGACGCAAGGGTGGTTTGTAACTTTTTGAAATCGATGTTCGCTAGATTTGGTGTGCCTCGTGCCATTATTAGTGATCGCGGGACTCATTTTTGCAATGACCAATTCGCAACAGTCATGGCTAAGTATGGTGTAAATCATCGTCTTTCCACCGCCTACCACCCACAAACTAATGGCCAGACTGAAATCTCTAACCGAGGATTAAAGCGAATTCTTGAAAGAACCGTGGGAGAGCATCGTGCCTCATGGGCCAATAAACTTGATGATGCTCTGTGGGCTTTTCGTACCGCATACAAGACTCCGATTGGTTGTACACCATATCGTCTCGTGTACGGGAAAGCGTGCCACCTCCCCATTGAGTTGGAGCACAAGGCTTACTGGGCCTTGAAGTGGGCTAATTTCGATATCAACAAAGCCGGTGACCTACGTAAGATCCAACTCAATGAGCTGAATGAACTCCGGAATGAGGCTTATGAAAATTCTTTGATCTATAAGGAAAAGACTAAGCTCATTCACGACTCTAAGATTAAAAACCGAGAGTTCCAAGTTGGAGACAAAGTTTTACTCTTTAACTCTCGGTTGAAAATCTTTTCGGGCAAGCTGAAATCTCGTTGGTCCGGCCCATTCACCATTGCCCAAATTTTTCCATATGGTACTCTCGAGCTCGCTCAACCTAATGGACCTAATTTTAAGGTGAATGGCCAACGAGTGAAGTTGTACTTGGTGAGGAAATCTCTCAAGAGTTCCATCCCTCACCACGTTTCCCATGAACTTATTTTGGGTCGAGTCAGGCTCGTGACTCGGTTATCAAAAACAAGCGCTCCTCGGGAGGCAGCCCGAGTATCTATCCTTTTCCGTTTTAACCTCCTAAGTGTAGGGGGCCTCTATAGGTTGTTTGTGTTTGTGTGGTGATGTGATTACAGGGATGAATTCACTTTTGGAATCTTTTAAGAACCGTGCTCCCGTGTTATCCGAAATCCGGTTCTATCTCTCAACTATCGTGATTCAATTTTCTTCATACTCACATTTGAAATTAATCACGTTAGTCGTCTCTTCCTTAACTTGATTTAACCAACGTGCATAATGTCATAAGTGTAGGGGAGAATTTTCCCACATACTTAAACATTGAGGACAATGTTTATCTTAAGTGTAGGGGGACTTCTATCGAAGTTTTAAGTGGACTTTTCCATGAAAATGCCTTCATTTAACCGGAAAATCATCTATTTCAACATTTTTCAATTTTTTTTATTAACTTTGGCCATTTAGTCGTAATTTTTAAATTTTTATCGTTGCTTTCATATGTATATATCCCGCAATAAAGTCAAAAATATTAATAAAGTGGTGTAGCTAGTTTTGAAATCTTTGACATATTAGGCCCGTTGCGATTATTTTGACTCAACCCGAATAGAATTATCCAAGTTTATTCTAGCCAGTATCCTTAACCATGTAGACCTTAATTGGTTTATTAGGCTAAGCATCCACGAGTCTCATTACTTGAGATTTTAAATTGTGGAGAACGAGAAATGATAGAGTCAATTGTACGTCGGTATTCTTGCACAAGCTCACTTGGTGTAATTATTTTCCTATTCTCCCATCACTTGCTAATAATTTATCTGCAATAAGTAAGGTCGTACGATTTGAAAAGTTACTTAGCTTCTAGCCCAAGATCCTTTAAAAGTTTCTCGGTAATGATAAGAGTTCATAGCCAAGGCATAACTTATGAAGCAGGGCGCGAAGATTGGCGAGTCCGAAAAGGCCCTAACAAGGCATGAGGATTCAATCTTATTGCTAAAGATCTAAGGTGATGTGAAAATCATTATTCCCAAAATCAATATGAAGGATCAAGACTCACGACGAAAAGCAATCAACTCCCGTAAAGATCATGGAGAAGTCTATCCGAAAAGACCCTAACAAGGTATGAGGATAAATAGATCCAAGTCCGAAAAGGAGGAGGATCGTTGTATCTAAAAATCCCAATTAGCGATTGAAGAAATAATCATGAAGTCGTGGTCAACAAAGTTGGAGTACCCCTCAAAAGTCTCCAAGTGAAGAAACTCTATTAACTATGAGAAGACCATTATCTCAAGCACGTCTCTCAAGATATGAAGTATGAAGTACATGCCAAATATCAGCCCGAGAAAGGTCTCAAATCATGAACTGAGTTATGCCAAGATATGAACTTTTTGATATCCCGAGAAGCAGTTTTAAGAGATTTTGTCCTTTAGCTAACTATTGATCAAATCGTCCTACTTTGCTTTCAGCTTAAATAAACTATCGCAATAAGTCCAAAAATGCATCTTCATGATCATTCTAAGACAAAAATAAAATATAAGAGATACACCTAGGAATAAGGGAGTTTAAGCATATAATTAAGCCATGTGTGTAAGTGTTTGATTTGCTAACTTATAATAACAATGATCTCGTTTTTAAGCTTAGTTTAGGGAACGTGAAACTTGAGGGTGATAAATCTTCGCAGCACCAAAGCTCTAATGTAAGTCCTTGATCTCTTTGCAAGTTATTTCCATATATCTATTTTCGAGTGAAAATGGTTTTCTATCCTTTTGTTTACTTTAAAGTTTTAATTTCTCTTACTACTTTAATTTTTGTTTAGTATGTTAATAAGGCCAAGGTTGATTGATTATGAGAAAAGTGTAAATTTGCTTTATCACTAAGCATTGCATGAGGACATGGCAATGGTTAAGTGTAGGGGATTTGATAGGTGTGAAAACACCCATCCTTGTACCACTTATTTCTTGCTAAAACGAGACCAAAACGCGTATTTAATATCATTTGTTTGGAATTATGCGTGGTTTTTGTGTTTATTGTGTTTTCAGAGCCAACCGGATAAATATTAAAGAAAACATGGGATTGCACGGGTTTTATCAAAGAAAAAGACTCAAGACGAAGTCTATTGTCCAAGAGATGCAAAAGATTTGAAGTCGATGGGCCTATTTGAAGATTTATCGAAGAAAAGGACCAAAGATGGAAGATTTACATATGTCGAAGGAACTCGAGTCTAAATAAATGAAGAAATATTAAGACGAGTTTAATTAATCCCGAGACGACATCGAGAAAGACAAATTAATTAAATCGAGTCGAGAAGAAAAAGAAAGAAGGAAGCACCACACATGCACTTCCCAACTCCCTATAAATACCCTCCTAATCACAGTAGGAGGGGAGTTAGCTAGTTTTTCATTTTTCATTTTTCTAGTTTTAGAGAGAGAAAGTTCTCAACTTTCTCTAACTAAGATTTTTCTTTTCTCCATTTTTATCTTTCTAGTTTTAAGCTTTTTTTATTTTGGATTTCATTAATTTAATTCAAGTAAGCTTTTGAGTTCTTTAATCTCCTTCTACATTTCTTAGTTTACCTTAATCTTTGATCCGATTGTTTCATTTCATACGGTTTGGGTGATTGGATGAGTTCGTGATTAAAGGTCAATCTTTCTTGTTTCTATATAAACGCATACACGTATAAGCTATAAGCCCTTGATGCTTATTGGCTTATTCGATTGTTTTGGCTTATTTACTTTTACGTTTTCCTAAACTATTTATCATTTTATATTTGGTTTATTAAGTTTCACGGTTAGATTCAAAAGTCTTTGAAAATGTGCTTATTTATCTTTGTTTAGAAGTTGGAGAATGCTTATTGGTTACTGCTTATTGGCTTAAGCTTATTTTCCTTGTTGGATGCCTTTTCCATCGTAGGAGGGTTTTACTTGCTACGATCGCATTGACTGCAATCTGGGTCCTTTCCCTGGTACGATCCACGCCCACGATCAAGCATTGCGATCTGGGGTGCGATCGGGTCTCTTGTCCCTGCTTCGATCGCATTGAGTGCGATCGGTTTGTTACGATCTGGAACCACGATCAAAGACCACGATCACTAATTGCGATCGTGGTTGCGATCTGGTAGTAAGATCGCCCCCTCCCATTGTACTGGAGAGTACGATCCATCTCTTTTGTAATCATCGCATTGAGTGCGATCGGTGAATACGATCCGTCGTATTATTTTGGGTACGATCGCGTTGCGATCTGGATTACTGTTTGAGTACGATCGCATTACGATCGGACTCAGGTCTTTGTTTTGTTTTTGCTTAATTTTCAAATCTAGTTTTTCCCGCTCTTTTACTTAGTTTATTTTAAACATGTTTTTAAGTTTTTGAATTGTTAAGTTTTAATTTCCAAAGATTGCACGCTCTTATTTGTAGTTTAATTTTACGACTTCTATTTTACTCAACGACAATTTTAATTACTTGCATTTAGTTTAAAAAATTAGATAACCAAACAAACCAACCCCTTTTTAGTAACCAAGAACAACTATTCCACTTTGAACCGTGATCAATTCGAGAAGATACCGAGAACTAATCTGAACCCAATGAAAACGCTTGTACCAGTAATTCTCGGGAAGACAACAAGAATTCATGGCCCGCACCTAAACAATAATTTCCATTCAAATTCTTTGTAAAACTTGTATGAAATACAATGACTTGGGACCTATGTAACTTTGATATTTATGAATGGAAATGCTTTATATTTAAACGACGCGATTTTTATGCGTTGTCTATGATGTGAGTAATGTGCTATCCCGTAACACCAACGAGTCTTCCGCTGTATTGAGTTGTATAAATTTGGGGTTGTTACAGTTTGGTACCAGAGCTCTCGTTATAGAGAACGAAAGATTTTTAAAACCAAGGTTTTGAATAAAACAATTCAAAATCTTTTAACTATAAACATTTTTCTAAAAATGTCTAAAAAACTTTTGACTATAACGGTGCCGAAGAATTCCCTAGTTACCGACAAGGCCAGACTGAGAAGTGTTATTTTAATATATATATAACTTGGATTATATATATGATGTAATTTGATTACATGATTGTTTGATGATTAGTTTGATATTTATACGAGGTATTTATACGACGTAGATTGTCACAAGGAACCCTAAATCCCCTAGTAAATTAATCGAAGCTATTCTCATAGGAATTCTAGCTATCCTAGATCCAAACCAAGTTGTGGATATTTATGATCCCAACAAAATGGTTGATATTCGTAGAAATGTTGATATTAGTTGATTGTGATATTGAAAAAGAATTGGCGAGATTAAATCTGATATCGATGCCATGACGATCTTTCCTTATAAAGTGGAGTTTCACAAAACGTTACCACCTAGAAAGGTGTCATCTGATTCGGTGTCACCCAATTCTTAAATTTGGAAATCGAAAGGGTGAATGTTGCACTTGAGGCTGTCATTGGAACCATTACCCAAAAGCCTCATGCCACTAGTACCTTCCGAGAAGTCTAATTGAATGTGTGATTCATTTCATACTAGTGACTCATTTGATAAGTATTGTTGTAAGAGCTATAGGATTGGAAATTAAGTATTGATCATATCGAGCTTTTATTGCCCTTTAAAGGTCTAAGAATAAGATTAAAAGTATTGGAAAATGAGGTAGGATATCGAATTGAGTATGAAATTGGTTAAAACTTGAATAATTAACTTGTATGGAATATAAGATTGATAAGAGGAAGTCGTTAAGTCTTGTGATTGAATTATAAGGTTTTAATTGATTGTTGATTCGTGTTAAGTGTTGTTCCTAGGCCATTGTCCACTAACGAGGATGCCTAGTGTCCAAGAAATAAATTGAAGAAATCTTCTTCTGAATTGAGACCGATGGATCTTTCGGGACATATGGAACACCTAATGACTCTTGTAGGTTAGTATTCATTGTGGTATCTTTTAAAATTTCATAACTTAACTGAGACATCAGTTGGTAGGATGAGTTCTGAGAATTGTATGACATAGTGACACGTAATGTGTTACGGTACAATTTGACTTGTTTGTGATTAATGAAAAGACTACCTTTGATTGCTAAATTCTACATGTATCGATGATATCTATCTTTTCTTGCTTCTTCCTAATGCTCGCATTAGTGATGCAACCATTGAACAAGTACTCATCTCGAATTGAGTCACGTTGCGGATTATTCTTTTTGAGTGCCATCGAGTTCATGAACCTCATGATTAATTGGCTAATCTCATTTCCTATCATATCGTAGTTAATTCTTGGTGAACAAGCTTTCATCACTCTTCTGCAGATCACTCATTGTTTTATAACGTTAAAACAGTATCCCTTGAAAAAAAAAATTGAATTTTCATCACTATAAGGATTATTCAAAGTGAGATTTATAAGTGATCGTTATCAAAATGAAGCTGTTTATAAAACACCTTGGAAAACTTAATTGTTTTCATAACAAAGAAAATCTTTGTAAATTTATTTTTAATTCTTATTTAAGAAATAAGCATGAAAATGTTTTTATTATAAACATGATGATAAAATTTTGACGAACTGAGTATTGCATCGTTAATCTTGAAATTGTATATAGTTGCGCGCCTACATACAATTTGGAATGGACCATGCAAGGCTGATTAGTAGTCACTATAAAACTAATGAATAAGCACTAAATTTTCTTTGAAGATTGTGAAAGATTAAAATTTATGAGATCTGCAAGAAGTGAAAAATAGGGACATATTATTAGGGACACCTACATATGTGCCCGTACTATTTATTCTTCTGAGTTGAATTTATTCATCTGTGGAAATTGTCTTATTTGACAATTGACAATTCTTTCTTGTCCAATTCTCCCGTGGTGAGATTCTTAGGAAAAGTATCTGATTACCGAATGTTGATACCCGACTGGATGTATCGACGTTCCTATCATTTCTTTTTATTTGATTTCATTTGAATGACCTGGGTAACGATCCGAGGAGCTTTCGAATGCGTACTCCAATTATGAAAACATGGGATATATTCATATTCGTTAAATGTTTTCGTCTATATTTGATTTGAAATTCTATCGCGTAGATTATGCGTTGACCTTACTCTTTTAAGGTTAGTTACGTCTCCAGATATCCTTGAATTGTGAAGGATTATGAGTTATTATTAGTCTTTTGAGAAGTTCACATCTTATCAACGGTAATGAAACTGGAAAGTTGATAATGCCAGTAGAATGAAATGATTGATTATGACATAACGACATTGTCTTAATTGATGGGAACTCGAATAGAATTCCCCTAAATAATAAGATGTTGATTATCAAAAGTGATCTAAATAATTCTTGATGGATGACCATATCCTGCATTTAGACTTGAAATTATATTGTGAATGGTTGTGAATTAGTCATAGATATTATAATCTATAAAGAACCTAATATGAATTTATTAAAAGATGTTTCTGTTATCTGAAAATTTAGGAAGTATTTGTTGATGAATTACCTAGACTTTCGCCATTTAAGGCAAGTTGAAATTGGTATTGATTATATTCCAGGTGCTGCACCTGTGGCTTGTGCACTGTACGTCAGCACCATCTGGATTAAAAGTATTACCGTACAACTGAGAGAGTTGTCGGAGAAAGATTTTATTCTACCAAGCTCGTCATCATGAAGAGCTATGATGTTATCATTCCTTATATTTATAGATTACTGTGAACTGAGTAAATTGACAATAGAAAACGATATCCATGACTCGAAATGGAAGATTTGTTCGATCATTTACAAAGTTCTAGCGTATGTTCTAAAGATTTGATCCATGGCATGGTTATCATCAACTTCGCATCTGCGAAAAAGATTACCCATTCCAATCACTACATCCAGAACTTGTAATAAACATTATGAGTTTCGCGTGATGTCGTTTGGATTGACTAATGCACATGTAGCATCCATAAATTTGGTGAATCATGTGTGTAGGCTGTAATTTGATAAATTCATGCTCGTGATCATTAAGAACCATTTATTTGTTTATAAGAATAAGAATGAGTTAATAATTATTTATAGATTGCCTTGAATTGGCCGAACAATGAAAACCTGTACCTTGAACATTTAACATGTGATTAAAAACTTAATCCTTTACATTATTTGACCATGTGATTAATAAGATAATGGAATCTATATTGACTCTTCAAAGATTAGAGCCATTAAGGCTTAGGGTTATAGTGAAAAGAAAATGGAAATATGTTTTGACAAATGTTTTAACAAAGGATTTTTAAGGGATTATTCCCTTATACACAAATCATTTAACTAAACTCCTGTTTAGGGGTAAATGTTCGTGTATACCTCAAGACAACCTAAGAGGGATTGAGGAAACCGTTAAACCATGACTTAAAATTTGAAATGACAATTTTTGCTTTTCAACTAACAAAATTTTTACCAAAGAATAAACGAAGGTTTTTCGAACATTTACGGATTTTATTAATTATTTTAATTATTTTCGATAAATCAACAAAAGTCTTGTTAATTAAATTCAAATTTATTTTGAACATTTTTATAATTGGTCGAACTAAGAAAAATTAAAATTTTTTACGTTATGTTTCATAAAAATTAAATATTTAATTAGTTGTAATAATTATCGACGCTTTAAACGTCGGATTAAGCAAAACTGATAAAAATGATAGCTGAAACGAAACTGAAACTTAGAAAATATGAAGGAAGGTGAACGTAATTACTGACACATTATGTAGAAAATATGAAGAATCAATTACGATGTAATTCTTAATAATGAATGTGCAAAATAAATTGCCGAACAATATAAAAATAAAAGATGCTTGTAAAAAGGATAATATAGATAATAAAAGTGATTCGCGGCTAATGTGAACCATTAGAATTGAGAAGCCGATGGCGTTAGATGTATAAAAGGGCACTTGTGGTTGCCTAAATATGGAGATTTGGAGATGTAGTCATCTCGTAAGTATAAGTATTCTCTTCATAATATTTTTGACTAAATGTATCCCTATCTGAAGAAGTTGAACTAATGGCAAATTATGAAGGCAGAGATCGCCTCATACATTAGTAAACGTCTAGCTATTGCAAAGGTCATCATCTGAATTTGATTCGATTTGGGTCATCCTCGACAGACTGACCAAATCTGCTAATATCATTCTCGTTAATGATAGATTCTTGATGAAGAAATTGACTATTTTGTATTTAAAGGAGTTGTGTAAACATGGTGTGCCTATATCGATCATCTCTATCAAGATCCTCGCTTCGCATCGAATTTCTAGAGATTTGCTCAGAAGTCATTGAGAACGAATCTTGATGAGAGTACTGCGTACCACCCCAATCGAAGGGACGAGGTAAAGTAACGATACAAAATACTATAAGTGTTGTTTTATGTTTGAACGATTGACCTTTGGTAATAAACCGTATAATCGCTTTCCTTTGGAGAGATTATCATTGATAATTATCGTATTAGGATCGAGATCGAATCTTGTTAGGATCTAAATATTAGAGCATCTGTAAGCAGGAGTTGGGATGAAGACACCCGGCATACACCCATTGTGAGTTGGACATGTCTTTTAGGTTTAAGGTTTCCTATGATGGCGAACCTAACCTTACAAAATACTCGACCTGCGAGACCTGAAATGATTGTTGAAATTTGGATCTGATTATTGACTGCCGGTAGTGGGCAGGAGGTTATGTGAATATGAAATGTAGATCTTGAAGTGCCAGATGGGTAGCGAAGTTATGCCAAAAATTTTAACCATGGAAAAATGAATTGATGATCTGACAGATCATGGGATATAAGTCCCCGTTGTATGGGACCATAGAGATGATGTAAAAGTTGGTATAAAAGGCATATAAGTTGGATCTACCCTAGGACTTCAAGAGCTGCGTGAAATATGTTTCGTATATCGAACTTGATGAAATGTCTATCAAGTGAGAATCTGACTATTCCTTAACGAAGTTTAGATCGGAGAAAAGTTGCATTCATCAAAAACCCGTGAACATCATGGATAGAGAAAGTAAGTCAACAATAAGCCTGATCTTATTCCCGTAGTTACGTTTGATGAAACTCGCGTATTGTAATGAATTACACTTGTGAGAAAAGACAGAATGTGGAGGAAATACCCACATGGCTTTAACTCTATAAGAAGCGAGTAGTAAGGTAAGATGATCTTTGAGGACAAAGATCCTGTTTAGGGGTAAATGTTGTGACAATCCGTCAACTTATGGTTGATATTTTATTCTCAAATATTATTTAAAAATATTATTTTAATGTTATATTATGAACTCACTTATTTTTGGGAGGAAATTTGGATTTACGTCTTGAAGTAGCATCGACTACGTCTAAACCGGAGGATTCTATGTTACGTGCTCACGTTTACATACACCGTCTTTGGTGACAGTCCGACATTTCAGAAAATAAATTTATCCGTGAATATTATTTTGGAGTTTTTAATTTGTGTTGGTTCATAAACTCACAAATTTACGAGAAGAGATTAGGACTTACGATTTTAATTTAACGTCCTTTACGACTAAACCGGAAACCTTAGGATTACGTATTTACGTTTTCGAACTCCGTTTTTGATGAGACAATTTTTATTAGATTCATTTTGTGCCGTTGATTCATAATTTATAAAAACGTTTTCGTAAAACGACCTGAGGGCACGCAAATCGAGGAAACTAGAATCGAGGAGTACCCGTATTTAAATGGGGATGAGACAAGATAAATCTTGCCCCACCCCCACTCTTGGACGGCAAGAGTAAGCAACACAACACCCTTAGGTGTCAAACATACACAAGCTAAGTTACACTTGTAACTTAGCTTCACATTGAAGCTTATACTTGTCCCACTAACTAGCAAAACCATCTAACTCTCCCATTACCTCCATTCATACATGCAAACTGTAGAAACTAGAAGGGGGGGGGGTTGAATAGTTTCTTATATTTACTTGTTAAAATGTGGTTTCCAAAAATCCTTTTTCAAAAACTTAGGCTTGAGGAAATATGTGAAATCTTCTTATGCACAATATAAACAATGATAGTGTAACTAAACTAATACTAACAAAAATATATCCACAAAGAATAAAGAATGATAGTGTAGCTAATCTAATACTAACACATGTATATGCATAAAGAATAAAGAATGTAAAGAGTTGAGGGTAAAGAAAGATCAAACCGAACACCAAGGATTTATAGTGGTTCGGCAACGAAGCTCACTCCTCGTTCCTACTCCACTCCTCGAGTACTCCTTACTCGAGATTTCACTACACAACAAGCTCCTTATGGTGGAGAAAACCGTACACGTCGCTTAACCAATTTCCGACTCTAAGCTAAAAGTCGAGCCCTAATCGTAGCTAGGACCAATCTACACAACTATACTTAGTACATACACAACTTCCAAATAGACACAACTACTTGGATCTTCACAACTATGACACAACTACAAGTGTATAAAATTAGATCTTCAATGGATATTTGGTGGTGGACTCAACACTTCACTAGGATAGTGTTCTTCTCTTTGCACTTGGAGAGGAAGGGATGGAAGAACAAGATTCACTTCTTAAACAAGTAATAATCAAACAAATGATCAAAGATTTGAGTGATTAAAGAAGGGGTTTGAATCTGGAATAAATGTGCAAAAGAGGTGAGGTGAAAAGCTGAGAATGGTCCACTATTTAAAGGACAAAGGAGCCAACGGCTATATCTGCCCGCGGTACCTTATCTTAGCCCGTGGTATCTTATCGATAAGGTACCTCCTAGGCGCTAAGGTACCGCCAGACTAGACTCCGCTCCTTTTTGTCCTTTAGTGGTGGAGGTCTTATCTGGATATAAAAATATCCTGAAAGGATATTCTTAACCAAATAAGAATATGCCATTTTCAAATTTCAAATAATTAATTTAATAAAACATTTTCTTAAAAAGAAAGTTTAATAAAAACTTGTCACACTTAATAAAAAGTGAGTTTTAAGAAAAGATTAAATCACTTGATCACTTGATTAAGGTTAGTACTTGTTTATCCATACCTTAAGTGAAAATGGGTAAAATGAAAAATACTTGAACTCAAGAATTCGTTTTTCGTTGTTTTCGTAAATGCTTGTTTTTACATATTGTCGTAATCAAAACTAAGTGAGACCGAAAAATGCAAGTAACGTTTTTAGTCATTATTGCATTAACAATCTCCCCCTTTTTGATTCCGACAATACATAAACTCAATCACACAAAAACAAGATTTTCGAAGACGAGTTTATTCATTTCTCCCCCTTTGTCGAAGCAAAAAGGTTGCGTAAGCCGGTGTTGAAGAAACGGACTTTTCAAAGACTCCCCCTTGGTGCTTACTCCCCCTAGCTTGGGGCACCGAGGAATCGAGATATGGTGACAAGCTACATAGAAGGGTTAGTTGAACAAAAGAAATAACCAACAATATATAGCAATAGGTCACACAAAAAAATAAAAGAGAAGAAAACACAAAGACAAAGATCCAAGATAGGTTACTAAAAGAACATCATACAAAGAAGTATGGAAAAAGAAACAAGCCAAAAGCATAAATCTAATCCTAGTTATTCTAGAATTCTAAGATTTGCTTGAATTTGGTGTCTTGTGGATAAGCAACCAATGCTTATATGAAAGACAAGGTAATAGCGGAGGGTGGTGGTGGTGGCTTGTTGGAGATCTCATAATCAAAGTGAAGGGGAGGTTTGATTAAGAGACTCTTGATGTAGCTCAACTCCTCATAGATGTGTGCCATAGTAAGATGTTGATATTGAAAACAATGACAATATGTTACATGGTGCATGACATTATCATGAGAAGGAGGAAGAACACTAAAGGGTGGTGGTGGAAGAAAAGATGTTCCACAATCAACATTCTTGGTAGGAGACATGTGACTAAGAGTGTTCTTGGGTGGATTTGGATTGAAAGCAATTGGACAAAATGGAGGAGATTCAAGGCTTTCATTGGGAGAATAAGACACTTTGAATGTGAAGTAATGCAAAATGCTTATGGTTTAAATAGGGAAGGCTTAGGGTATTTTTGGGGTGGTCAAAGAGTTTGAAACAAAGATTCTCAAAAATGTTGGAGCAAATATGGAGTTTCAGACAAAAATCCGAAAAAGGAAGGCCACTATAGGCGGTTCCTTATCTAGGGTGGCGGTACCTTATCAATAAGGTACCACGGTTCACATATGGAACCGCCTGCAGAAGCAGGGTTTGGTGTTAGGTGGAAGATTTTTCAGCAAATCTTATTTTTCTAGTCTAACTTAACATAGGGATATGCTTAAGAGCAAAGATAGACAAAGAAAACATATGCAAACTTACCAAATAGAGATTTGACCAAAATACATGGATTAAAAAATCGATGTAGGAGGTGTGTAAGACAAGGCCTTAAGTCATGACACAATGATCCTCCATGATTCTATCTTGTTCTTGCTATGTTTGAGAGAATCATACATATGAATTATGTAAGCTCTAGATTAATAGCGAGAATCTATGAAAAATCGTTTTTAGATTGAATTAACAATGTCAAACGAATTTCTCAACCATTTTCGAAAGAGACTTTGAGAATTTTGAAAAGGAGAGGAGAAGATTTTTCAAAAGGAGTTTAAAAGACTCAAGGACTCAAAGTGGTAAAAGAAAACACATAAGAAGAAAAGAATTTAAGGAAGATGTTCCACTAATCCTAGACCTAGACGCAAGTAATTAAAAGGTTCCCTCTTAAGTGGCTTAGTGAAGATATCGGCTAAGTTGTCCTCGGAGGGCACCTTTTCAATAGTAATGTTCCCCTTTTGAACATTATCCCTAAGGAAATGGTGTCTAATTTCTATGTGTTTGGTTCGCGAATGTTGCACGGGATTCTTGCTTAGGTCTATAGCGCCTTTATTATCGCATATGATGGGAACATCATCAAGAGAAATCCCGTAATCAACAAGCACTTGCTTCATCCATAGAGCTTGTTGGCATGCTTTTCCGGCACTCACATACTCGGCTTCCGTGGTGGATATCGCAAGAGTGGTTTGTTTCTTGGAGAACTAAGAAGTTAAACAACAACCCATGAAGGTACAAACTCCACTAGTGCTTTTCCGGTCCACATAGTCTCCCGTATGATCCGAGTCTGCGTAGACAATGGTTTCTACGCCGGTCCCTTTAGGATACCATAATCCTAAATGTATAGTGCCTTTAATGTATCAGAAGATACGCTTAACCGCTTCAAGGTGAGAGGTTTTGGGAGCCTCTTGGAAGCGAGCACAAAGGCAAACACTAAACATGATATCCGGTCGACTTGCCGTTAGGTACAACAAACTACCAATCATACCTCTATATTTGGTGTTGTCTACCGACTCACAATCATCATCTACGGTGAGTTTAGTATCCGAGGCCATAGGGGTCTTCATTGGTCTAGATTCTTCTAATCCAAATTTCTTTAGCATTTCTTTAGCGTACTTAGATTGACTAAAGAAAATACCATCGTCCATTTGTTTAATTTGGAGTCCTAAAAAGAAGTTAAGTTCTCCCATCATACTCATTTCAAAATCATCATGCATGATTTTGGCAAAGTCATCACACAATTCTTGACAAGTTGAGCCAAATATAATGTCATCAACATATATTTGTACGATTATGAGGTGATGGCCTTTCTTCTTTGTAAAGAGTGTATTGTCTACCATTCCCATGGTATACTCATGTTTAACAAGAAACGCTTTATCTAACACCCCACCAAATGCTATGCGCAGCGGAACTACAACATTTGGGTGCTAGGCAGTTATCATCGCACACAAGATATATCGAACGACTCCAAAGAGACGTCAATTTAAAACTTAAATTAAAATTGTTTAAAAGTTACATGTCTACGGTTTTTCCAACCCCAATTGATACAACAGAGTTTTGCGTTTTCGGTCCCCATGAATCTCAACCCAAAAGTTACAGTTTTCACAACAACATGACATCAAAGTTAAAAAATGTTTAAGTAATAACGGGAGGAAAAACAAGCAGACTCCAAGCCATACACACAACATCCATCCAATGCACGCTCCATGCTACACTTCAGCGGTTACCTGAAACACATGCTAAATTTGGTCAACGAAAACGTTGAGTGGAATTCATAGGTTTTACAATTCATTTTGAACATATGTGAAATAAAAACCATTCACGATCATTCATAAACTTGTCGATCAAACAATTTATATTCAAGATACTGACAATTGTGTTTAAGCTCATGACACTAAACCGTTAACTCAATCACCCGCGTAATAATTACCGGCGTGATTCAGATGAAACCAAGGCCCCTACTAAGGCATCAGTTGCAATTATACCTTATCTCTTATCACAAATTATCCGTCCGCAGGGGGTATCAACGTACTAGCCCTCGTCTCGGATAGGGTAGTCAACCCCATAGTACTATCACTTTGTATAAGCGGCTATTTCTAATCCACGCTAGGACTAAACAATAGTTAATAGTTCATGAATTTAGGGACTTTTGCAACTAGGTACTCAACACAATTTCAAAGGCAACATCCGGGTCCAACAATCATTCATGACATATGTTCATTTTGAAAACTAGCATGCATTTCCCTCGCGGGTAAAACAGTTTGAAATAATAATAAGCGAGGCTATAAATTCACACCTTATATAACAAGTAGTCGATAGTTCGAGAGACGGTCACTGACGACGATACGGATGCCCGGGTAATCCAACACCTATCAAACCAAATAACGCGTAATGAGTAATCTCATTTTAAACCTTTTGGTACTGTATAAAATACATAAATACTAGTCACTTGTGACAATTACAACACACGCCAAAACAAAAACAACAAGTGTTACTCGTTTTATACCATTTGTCCTTATTATTAACGTTATCCATTTTTACTCATTTTCGCCGATACTTACCGAAAGTACGGACTGTTTTACTATACTTAACCATTTTTATAAAATTTGAGAAAATTCTCAAAAATACTATAAGACCTGTAGAAAACACATATTTGATCCCAACAAAAATTTTTACTTCTACGACCCGTTACTCAACACTTTTCCAAAAACTACGTTTTTCGGACTGAAATTGTACTTTGACCAAGTCGGACTCATTTGACCCGTTTAAAATACTCCATTGACCCATTTGACACCTAAGTCCTATAATAGACTCAAATGTGCAGGTTTGACACCAAAATTCAGCCCTTGACCATTTACCAAACTAGACTTATAGTCCCGGGGATTTGACCTAAAACCAAACATAATTTCGGATTATGACGGTTTTCATCTCCCGATACACGAATTTCAAAACGTCGTAACTTTTGACTCGTTAGGAGTCGTAAGCTCTACCTTATACCAAATCGAAGCTAAGAAGACTCTCTACAAATCTATCCTATCCACAAGACCTGTTTTCAAAATAACTTTTACGAAAATGCCTTAAACTTTCTGCCTAAAATCAACCTTACCAAAATCACACTAACGCTCGTTTCCAAACCCATTTATCATCACTAGACATCATCCTAAGCATCCCTAATCACAACCAAACAATGTTTTCAGTCCCTAACCCCTATTGATCATCAACCTCATAGAATCAAAATCCTAAAAACAAGCTTGCAAGTAAATGTACCCATCTAAAACATCTAAAAACATAATGTTAAACACAAAATCAAGCTCAAAACATGAACCACCATGATCCCCAAACACCCCCCATTGAGCCGTGAGGTTTGGGTGATCAAAACCCACCAACCAAATTAATTTTGGTTGATTTGTTTGGTGTTCTAGCATCCTTTTAGCATGAATTAAACATGCAAATGCTCAATTAACATCAAAAACGAATTTAAAAAATCTTAAAATTTTTGGAAGAATTTTTTTTAATGCATGTGTGAAATGAGCATGGATTAACACTCACTAGATGATTTTAGAAGGTGGTCTTTGATTAGAATGGATCAAAACTAAAAAAAAATGGTGTGGTGGTGGTTTTTGGTGTTTGGTCGTCGGCCTAAGAACACAAGGGAGGGGGTTTGATCTTTTTTTTTTGTAAAAATGTTTTGTGTGTGTTGTTAGTCCCCCTTTTTGTGAAATGGGAGGGACCTTTGTGCAATATGAGTATTCTTTTGGCCTTAAGCAAAAACGACACCAAAACTTTGCGGGTTTGACTCACTAGTCATTTTAGAAAATTTTACGGGAGTCGGGAATCATCCCAAACACTCCAAAATACTTTTGGGATACTTTAAATGTACCCGGAAAGCAATAAAACTCACCCGACTCGACTTAACACGAACCGTAAGTAAAATTCTCGGAAAATTACATTATCGATAAAACGTCAATAATTATAGAAATTTGGGCATCCATCGGGATCGTATTCGTCATCGTCCTTCTTAAATCGTCAATCGTTAAAATTATAACCTCGAACATCGGTTTCAACCAAAATACTAAAATATATAGCAATTAAAATTTATTAAAAATTTCAAAAATAAGCGTAATTTAGGGTAATGTTAGTGACCTCGGTTCTAGGGTATCACATCCACCCCTCCTTAAAGAGAGCGACGTCCCGGCGCTCGCCTCTTCTTATACTCACATTTCGTGCCGCTGGAACAGATGAGGATACCTTTCCTTGAAAAAGTCCTCACGTTCCCAAGTGTATTCCGGTCCACGCCTAGAATTCCATCGAACCTTCACAATAGGAATTCTACTACGCTTCAGCCTCTTGACCTCTCGGTCCATAATTTCCACGGGTTCTTCCACAAAATGCATTTTGTCGCCCAGTTGAATCTCATCCAAAGGAATCACCAATTCCTTATCCGCCAAACTCTTCTTCAAGTTTGATACATGAAACGTGTCGTGAATAGCACTAAGCTCGCTCAGCAACTCTAACTTGTACGCTATTGGTCCAATTCGTTTAACGATCTTAAATGGTCCAATGTACCTCGGACTCAACTTTCCTTTCTTCCCAAAACGAATTACACCCTTCCACGGCGAAACCTTAAGCATAACCATATCTCCGACTTCAAATTCCAATGGTTTTCTTCTGTTGTCTGCATAACTCTTCTGTCGGCTTCTCGCAGCAAGTAGTCGGTTCTTGATTTGCACAATCTTCTCGGTCGTCTCTAAAACCATTTCGGGTCCAGTCAATTGACTTTCTCCTACTTCACTCCAACACACAGGCGATCTACACTTCCTTCCATATAATGCTTCGAACGGTGCTGCCTTGATACTCGCATGGTAACTATTATTATACGGGAACTCCACTAGAGGCAAGTGGCGTTCCCAACTTCCTCCAAAATCAATCACGCACGCTCGGAGCATGTCCTCCATCGTCTGAATAGTTCGTTCACTCTGGCCGTCAGTCTCCGGGTGATAAGCCGTACTTAAATTCAATTCAGTGCCCATCGCACGTTGAAGCGATTTCCAAAATTCCGAAGTAAATCTACTATCACGATCGAATGATCGATAACGGTACTCCATGTCTGCAAACGATCTCCTTCACGTACACACTGGCCATCTTTTCCATACTATCCGTCTTCTTCATAGGTAAGAAATGAGCAGATTTCGTCAATCTATCCACTATTACCCAAATCATATCACATCCACTAGGAGTTCTGGGTAAACCCGTCACGAAATCCATAGCGATTTTCTCCCATTTCCATTCTGGGATCTCTGGTTGTACTAACAACCCAGACGGTTTCTTATGTTCGGCTTTAACCTTCGCACAAGTCGAACACTTACTAACGTAACGAGCAATATCCGCCTTCATATTCGGCCACCAATAAACTTTCTTCAGGTCATGATACATTTTATCCGATCCAGGATGTATCGAATACTTCGACTTATGAGACTCGTTCATAACCAATTCTCGTACTCCAGGCTTTCCTTCCTCGGATGAACACAACGGTAACCAAATCCGATTCTCGAAATATCTCAGTCCGTCTGACCTAATCACAAAAAGATGTTTCAACATTCTTCCCAAGTTCTCAACATCAACATTCTCTTTCATTAATCCCCTCTCTTGAGCCTTCAATATAGTTTCGGTTAAATCAACACTCTCAGTCATCACCAAAGCTCTGACTCTCAAAGGTTTCTCTCGATCCTTCCTACTAAGTGCATCCGCTACAACATTCGCCTTGCCAGGATGGTAGCGAATTTCACAGTCATAATCACTCAGTAATTCTACCCATCGTCTTTGTCGCATGTTCAACTCCTTTTGATCTAAAATGTGTTGCAAACTCTTGTGGTCAGTGAACACAACACACTTCGTCCCATACAGATAATGTCTCCACAACTTCAACGCAAAGACTACAGCTCCTAGTTCTAAATCGTGCGTCGTATAGTTCTCCTCATTCTTCCTCAGTTGTCTCGACGCGTAAGCTATCACCTTTTCACGCTGCATCAACACCGCTCCATAACCTTTACGAGATGCGTCACAATACACTACAAAGTCTTCGGTTCCTTCAGGTAATGACAAAATCGATGCTGAACATAACTTGTCCTTGAGCGTTTTGAAAGCGAATTCTTCCTCATCTCCCCATTCATACACCCTATTCTTTTCGGTAAGCTTTGTCAATGGCTTCGCAATCAACGAAAATCCTTCAATGAATCTCCGATAATACCCAGCTAAACCAAGGAATTGTCGAACCTTAGTCGGCGTTGTCGGTGCCGACCATTCCCTGATCGCTTCGACCTTGGCAGGATCCATGCGAACTCCTTTGCTATCAATCACGTGACCAAGGAATTGCACAGACTCTAACCAAAACTCACACTTCGAGAACTTCGCATACAGCTTCTCTCTCTTCAGCAGATCCAATATCTTTCTCAGGTGCTTCTCGTTCTCCACCTTACTCTTAGAGTAAATAAGAATATCATCAATAAAAACAATGAGAAACTTATCTAGATACGGCTTGCATACGCGATTCATAAGGTCCATGAATACAGCAGGCGCGTTTGTCAACCCAAACGGCATCACTCGAAATTCAAAGTGTCCATACCGCGTACGAAAGGCAGTTACAGGAATATCCTCCTCTCTTACACGTAGTTGATGATACCCTGATCTTAAGTCGGTCTTTGAGTATACACAGGAACCTTGCAATTGATCAAACAAATCGTCAATCCTCGGCAATGGATACCGATTCTTAACCGTCAGCTTGTTGAGTTCTCTATAGTCAATACACATCCGAAATGAACCATCTTTCTTCTTCACAAACAACACTGGCGCTCCCCATGGTTATGAGCTCGGCCTAATAAATCCTTTGTCCATCAACTCCTTTAGTTGATCCGATAACTCCTTTAACTCGGATGGTGCTAATCGATAGGGTGCACGCGCAACCGGCGCAGCTCCTGGCACCAAATCGATTCGAAACTCGACCTCACGGGTGGGTGGTAAACCCGGCAACTCGTCTGGAAAAACTTCCGGATATTCACAGATTACAGGTACCTCTTCAATCCTCGCCTCTAAATCACAATCACTCGAAACTTGTGCCAAAAACACATCGCATCTACTTTCTACATACTTCATCATTTTCAAACAAGAAATCACTTTCAAACGAGAAGTGCATTCGTCTCCCTTCACGGTCCAGACTTTATTCCTTAACGGGATCTGAACTAATCTCTCGCCACAGACGATCACAGCACTGTGCGCCATCAGCCAATCCATTCCCACAATCACGTCAAACGATCCTAGCTCTATAGGCATCAAGTCGATTTTAAAAGCGTAATTTCCTAACTTCAAGGTACACCCTTTCAGTATAGAATTCGTACTAACGATTTTCCCATCAGCTAATTCCACGCTATAACTAGTCGCTAACAACACTGGTTTTCTATCGATATGACGACTAAATTTAACATCTACGAAACTCTTGTCGGAACCAGAATCAAACAAAATACTAGCATAACAAGCGTCTAGCAAAAACATACCGGTAACCACGTTAAGACCCTGTGGTTTATCAGCCGTCCCTACTTGATACACGACAGCAGCATTGTTACCTCCTTGCTTGTTTCCTGCCTTCGGGCAATTTCCTTGCTTATGGCCTCTCTCTCCACATCCAAAACAACTCATCACTCTGGTAGCATTCGCCCCAGTGGCTACCCCTTTTGTTCGGCAATCAGACATCCTGTGACCCACTTTTCCACATTTGCCGCACGCAGGCGGGAAATGCCCTACATGATACAAGTTGCATCGACCACAGTGGGGATTCACCTTCGCTCCTCTGGGGTTTGTCATAGCTCTCATCCCTTCATTCCTTCGCTGGTTAAACTGCTGATTGCGGTTCTGACCATTGTCGTTTCGGTTTCCACCTCGGCTTTGACCCTGGGATTGGTTGCTCTGCGCCGCCTCCCACTTCCTCTTATTTCCTTCAGCAATGAAGTTCTTCTTGTCTTGGAGTTTAACATCCATCAACGCGTGAGCCATCTGGACCGCTTCATCAAACGACCCAGGTTTAGACGAAGTCGTCTCACCCTTGATATTACTGGAGAGACCTTTGATGTACTGTTTCATCTTCTTGGTATCATCGGCAAAGGTGTCTGGACACAAAAGGCTTAGTTCATTAAACCTTCTGGTGTAAGCAGTGATATCATTGTTTTTCAAAGTCAGGTGCCTCAACTCATCTTCCAATTGACCTAACTCCTCTTCAGGACAGAACTTCTTGGTCAAAAGAGCTTTAGTAGCAGTCCATGTTCTTGCATTCGCTACTGCCAATCCAACAGTGGCTACTTGGGTGTTCCACCAACTCAATGCATCGTCAAGAAATGTAGCAGCCGCAAACTTGACCTTGTTCGCTTCTGAACAACCACTAATCTAGAAAGTACTTTCAACCTTTTCTAACCATCTCCTGAGTTCTAGAGCTCCACCAGTTCCACGAAATTGCGTGGGACCACATTTTATGAAACTAGAGTAAGTACATTCTCTTGGGGCTTGCTGTCTCCCCGCATTTCTGCCCTGGTCTGGATTCCTTCCTGCTCGGTCTGCTTCTAGCGCATTCGCAATGGCTTCCTGAATCATCGTGTTCACACGGGTTGCGGTTAGTTTTGGAGGCATGGTGCGTTATCAAATACACCTCTCTGCAAAGACAGGGAAAATAGAAAAACAATGTAAGTATACACATCAAGATTAAGATGGATTTCTCTTTCAAGACATGATATAAATACAACGACACATCACTACAGAGTTACTAATATTCATCAATTCACATCACAAAAGATCAAATTAAAGACATATCACAGATCATGAAAGGTAAACATGGATTGTATTGATAATCAACCAAAATTGTGACAAGTATTGCCACTACAACCATTCATCATAAAACTTAAGTCCTCAAGTTTTTTGTCATAATGCCATCATACAAAAGTCTAAAACAGTTCTATTACAACGAACAAAGATAAAATACAAGACAAGCAACTAGGCATGTGGTGATCCACACGGCCTCTTGGATGGCGGTTCATCATCATCTTCCTCGGGTTCCTCATCGCTATCATCCTCGTCCACTTCATCCATTTTTCTCTTTCCTTTGTCGTTCGGCCCACATTCAGTCTCCTTTTTCGTCCCTGGCGTAGACCCACACTCAACCGCTACATGATTTCCCACAGTGATACAAGCACCTCTGGCAGGTGGCTGGATCATGAAGTCATTAGCTTCCATTTCCAAATCGTCCACAAATCTCCAATTTGGGGGCAATGATGCTCTCACTCGATGCTCCCAACTCTGCATCCTAGACAATCTCACTTGATCTTCCCTAACACGATCAAGACTGGCGCTCAAGTTCGCGATCATCGATCTTAGACTGTTGATATCACTCTTGTTTGCATTTCCATCATACTCGATTCTTGAAGTCCTTTCCAACAATCCTTGGTGTGCTCTCTCATTCTTATCAAACCTCTTAATTACCCTGGTCTCTACCACAAACCGCTCATACATCAACCTATCCATCCTCCTAAAACGACCCTCGGGATCCCAGTAGTGTCTTGGTCTCGGAAAGTAGACCCTAGCGATATTCTCATGAATAGATTGTGATTTTGATAAATTGCTGGACTCTGCACCACTCTCATTACTTACTCGAACAAATCCTGGCACTGTCCTCAAGTAGTCCTTACAATTGTCCATCGGGCGACTAAAGGGTTGCTGCTCATATCGATCGGTCGGAGGCACTTCATAACCCTTTGGCGAATTTGGAGATTGAAACAAATCAGGTTCGGTCTGACCGACAGCATTCTCGGGAATTCCATCATCCATCAGTTCCTCGGGCTCTTCCTCAGAATCCTCACTCTCATCACTACTGATACTGAAGTTGTCCACCTCACTTTCATCATTGTCATTTTCTGGCCCTATTGCTTCTTCTGGAGCGATCCATCCATTGTCATTATCCGGCGGGTTCAGAGGAAACGGTCCCCCTTCGTGACCCACGACGTAATCGTTCCATTACCATTAGGCGGTACCTCGGCCATTCCTGCAATAACAGAGAATTTTGGAGGGTACGTAAGATAACTATACAATATTTATAAATACATGCATGCAAATGCAATGCAAAGGTGGTACATATGCCCAAAATGCAATAATATGATGCTCATGCATGATTAATACAAAAATTACGGTGTCGGGTATTCCACGTATAATTTCAACGTTTACATATAGTAATTTCCATACTTACGTAATAAATACCCATATATATACCTCAACTCAAAAGCATACGTCAAATGCCATGAATACAAAAATAAACCTTACCGGAGCCATGCAGGATAGTTGTGTGTGCTTGGACAATTTCTTACGACACCAAAAGTTATAGTTTAGGAATTTTCAAAACGACCTAGTTCTCTATAACTCATGGCTCTGATTACCAATCTCTAACACCCCACCAAATGCTATGCGCAGCGGAACTACAACATTTGGGTGCTAGGCAGTTATCATCGCACACAAGATATATCGAACGACTCCAAAGAGACGTCAATTTAAAACTTAAATTAAAATTGTTTAAAAGTTACATGTCTACGGTTTTTCCAACCCCAATTGATACAACAGAGTTTTGCGTTTTCGGTCCCCATGAATCTCAACCCAAAAGTTACAGTTTTCACAACAACATGACATCAAAGTTAAAAAATGTTTAAGTAATAACGGGAGGAAAAACAAGCAGACTCCAAGCCATACACACAACATCCATCCAATGCACGCTCCATGCTACACTTCAGCGGTTACCTGAAACACATGCTAAATTTGGTCAACGAAAACGTTGAGTGGAATTCATAGGTTTTCAATTCATTTTGAACATATGTGAAATAAAAACCATTCACGATCATTCATAGATTTGTCGATCAAACAATCTATATTCAAGATACTGACAATTGTGTTTAAGCTCATGACACTAAACCGTTAACTCAATCACCCGCGTAATAATTACCGGCGTGATTCAGATGAAACCAAGGCCCTTACTAAGGCATCAGTTGCAATTATACCTTATCTCTTATCACAAATTATTCGTCCGCAGGGGGTATCAACGTACTAGCCCTCGTCTCGGATAGGGTAGTCAACCCCATAGTACTATCACTTTGCATAAGCGGCTATTTCTAATCCACGCTAGGACTAAACAATAGTTAATAGTTCATGAATTTAGGGACTTTTGCAACTAGGTACTCAACACAATTTCAAAGGCAACATTCGGGTCCAACAATCATTCATGACATATGTTCATTTTGAAAACTAGCATGCATTTCCCTCGCGGGTAAAACAGTTTGAAATAATAATAAGCGAGGCTATAAATTCACACCTTATATAACAAGTAGTCGATAGTTCGAGAGACGGTCACTGACGACGATACGGATGCCCGGGTAATCCAACACCTATCAAACCAAATAACGCGTAATGAGTAATCTCATTTTAAACCTTATGGTACTGTATAAAATACATAAATACTAGTCACTTGTGACAATTACAACTCACGCCAAAACAAAAACAACAAGTGTTACCCGTTTTATACCATTTGTCCTTATTATTAACGTTATCCATTTTTACTCATTTTCGCCGATACTTACCGAAAGTACGGACTGTTTTACTATATTTAACCATTTTTATAAAATTTGAGAAAATTCTCAAAAATACTATAAGACCTGTAGAAAACACATATTTGATCCCAACAAATTTTTTTACTTCTACGACCCGTTACTCAACACTTTTCCAAAAACTACGTTTTTCGGACTGAAATTGTACTTTGACCAAGTCGGACTCATTTGACCCGTTTAAAATACTCCATTGACCCATTTGACACCTAAGTCCTATAATAGACTCAAATGTGCAGGTTTGACACCAAAATTCAGCCCTTGAGCATTTACCAAACTAGACTTATAGTCCCCGGGATTTGACCTAAAACCAAGCATAATTTCGGATTATGACGGTTTTCATCTCCCGGTACACGAATTTCAAAACGTCGTAACTTTTGACTCGTTAGGAGTCGTAAGCTCTACCTTATACCAAATCGAAGCTAAGAAGACGCTCTACAAATATATCCTATCCACAAGACCTGTTTTCAAAATAATTTTTACGAAAATGCCTTAAACTTTCTGCCTAAAATCAACCATACCAAAATCACACTAACGCTCGTTTCCAAACCCATTTATCATCACTAGACATCATCCTAAGCATCCCTAATCACAACCAAACAATGTTTTCAGTCCCTAACCCCTATTGATCATCAACCTCATAGAATGAAAATCCTAAAAACAAGCATGCAAGTAAATGTACCCATGTAAAACATCTAAAAACATAATGTTAAACACAAAATCAAGCTCAAAACATGAACCACCATGATCCCCAAACACCCCCCATTGAGCCGTGGGGTTTGGGTGATCAAAACCCACCAACCAAATTAGTTTTGGTTGACTTGTTTGGTGTTCTAGAATCCTTTTAGCATGAATTAAACATGCAAATGCTCAATTAACATCAAAAACGAATTTGAAAAATCTTGAAATTTTTGGAAGAATTTTTGTTAATGCATGTGTGAAATGAGCATGGATTAACACTCACTAGATGATTTTAGAAGGTGGTCTTTGATTAGAATGGATCAAAACTCAAAAAAAAATGGTGTGGTGGTGGTTTTTGGTGTTTGGCCGTCGGCCTAAGAACACAAGGGAGGGGGTTTGATCTTTTTTTTTTGTAAAAATGTTTTGTGTGTGTTGTTAGTCCCCCTTTTTGTGAAATGGGAGGGACCTTTGTGCAATATGAGTATTCTTTTGGCCTTAAGCAAAAATGACACCAAAACTTTGCGGGTTTGACTCACTAGTCATTTTAGAAAATTTTACGGGAGTCGGGAATCATCCCAAACACTCCAAAATACTTTTGGGATACTTTAAATGTACCCGGAAAGCAATAAAACTCACCCGACTCGACTTAACACGAACCGTAAGTAAAATTCTCGGAAAATTACATTATCGGTAAAACGTCAATAATTATAGAAATTTGGGCATCCATCGGGATCGTATTCGTCATCGTCCTTCTTAAATCGTCAATCGTTAAAATTATAACCTCGAACATCGGTTTCAACCAAAATACTAAAATATATAGCAATTAAAATTTATTAAACATTTCAAAAATAAGCGTAATTTAGGGTAATGTTAGTGACCTCGGTTCTAGGGTATCACACTTTAAGTCTATCATACCAAGCTTTGGGTGCTTGTTTGAGTCTATAAAGTGCTTTCTTAAGATTGTAAACATGGTCCGGTTTCTCAAAATCAATGAAGCCTGGAGGTTGAGCCACATATACCTCCTCATTGATCAAACCGTTAAGAAATGCACTCTTTACATCCATTTGTTGAAGCTTAAAATCTAAGGCACAAGCGTAGGCTAAAAGGATTCTAATTGATTCTAATCTAGCTACCGGTGCATATGTCTCGTCATAATCAATCCCTTCTTGTTGATTATAGCCTTGAGATACAAGTCTAGCCTTGTTACGAGACACAACACCATTCTCATATAGCTTATTCCTAAATACCCATTTGGTTCCTATAATGGTAGAACTTCTAGGTGGAGGAACAAGTTCCCAAACATCATTGGCAACAAATTGATTCAATTCTTCTTGCATCGCAATGACCCAACTCTCATCCGTCAAAGCTTCTTTAACATTCTTTGGTTCAATCAAGGAGACAAAACAAAAGAAGTTGCTTTGGTTTTGGACTTGAGATCTTAGGGTCCTTTGATTTAATTCACCAATCACATTATTGAGAGTATGATCCCTAGACTCCTTAATGTTTACTTCCTTTTCAACACTAAGGTCTTCAACTCCTATTTTTCTAACCTCTTTGGCTTTAACTACTTCTAATTCATCCAAGTCATCATCAACCAATGGTGGTGTCTTGGGTGAAGGAGGGGTTTCATCAAAGGTTACGTTGAGTGATTCTTCAATAACCACTGTGGTTCTATTTAGGACTATGTAGGCTTTACTAGTTTGGGAATAACCTAAAAGAATACTTTCGTAAGACTTTGGGTCAAACTTGGTAAGGTAGTCTTTGGTGTTGAGGATAAAGAATTTGCTTCCAAACACCCTAAAGTGTTCTAATGAGGGTTTCTTACCTTTAAGAATCTCATAGGGGGTCTTTCCTAGGAAAGGTCAAATAAGAATTCGGTTGAGAATATAAGTTGATGTGTCCACGGCATTGCACCAAAACTTTTGAGGCAAAGATTGCTCATTTAACATCGTCCTACTCATCTCTTGGAGAGTCCTATTCTTCCTTTCAACTACCCCATTTGATTGTGGAGTGCGAGGAGCCGAGAAGTTATGGGTAATACCATGAGCTTCACAAAAGGCACCAAATTGCACTTCATTATCAAATTCCCTACCATGATCCGTCCTAATAGAAACAATTGAACATCCTAGTTGATTTTGAATTCTTTGACTAAAGATTTCGAAGTGATCGAAAGCTTCATTCTTAGATGCCAAAAATCTAGTCCAAGTGAATCTAGAATAGTCATCAACTATAACTAGGGTATAAAGGTTACCTCCATAACTCCGTATGGCGGAAGGTCCAAAGAGATCCATATGTAGGAGCTCTAAGCACCGAGAGGTCGAAACCAAATTCTTGGCTTTGTGACTTGAGTGAACTTGCTTTCCAACTTTGCAAGCATCACAAAAGTTACTATCAAACTTAATCTTGGGGAGGTGTCTTACCAACTCCTTAGAGACTAAAGATTGAATTAAACGCATATTAGCGTGACCTAATCTCCTATGCCAAAGAGTAGAACTATCATCTATAGTCGCAAGACATATGTTGTCTTTTGACTTCTTATTAACCTTCATGACATAAAGCCCATGCTTTCTAACACCTTTTCCAATGACTTTTCCATCTTTTACGATTTCACTGTCATGTTCCGAAAAGATGACCTTACACTTATTATCACAAATTTGACCTATACTTAAAAGGTTAAAACCTAAGTTATCTACGTGCTCAACATTTTCAATGGTCATGGAGTCAAGAGAAACCGTACCTTTGCCAATGATATTACCACATAGACTACTAGCGAATGTGACGTTACCTCCATCATATGCTTTGTAATGCGAGAACAAACTTCGATTACCCGTCATGTGTTTAGAACATCCACTATCCTTAATCCACTCATCGGGCTCCAAATCAATTCCCAAGCATATCTAGGTAACAACACACAAGATCAAACATTTGGTCCCCAATATATCATGGGTCCAAAATTGTTAGTTCCAAACATCCCTTGCATTTGGTTGGGATGCATGAATGAGGAAAGGATTCCCCATGGAGAACAAAATGGAGGAGGGTAGTAATTCATGTAACCATTTTGTTGTTCATTATTTCTCCTAGGTGTGTTTGATCTAGGTTTAGAGTTATTATTATTCCTTCTAGGTGTTGGAGTTTTACTTCTAGGTCGTGAGTTGTTTTGATTATCTCTTCTAGGGGTTGTCGTTCTACTTCTAGGCTTAGACTCATTCCGTACTCTAGGTGGAGTAGATGATAGTCTAGATAAACTTATATTTCCCATAAGAGGTTTACTTAATGGCTTATAGAACTTACCAATAGCATTGTCGTCAAGTATGGGTAATTGTACCTTATTAACAGTAAGATGCTTTAGTTTTTCATCTAACTTAGACTTTTCAAAAAGTTCAGGATTTTCACAAAATTCATCTTCTGGCCGCGGTACCTTATCTATGGCGGCGGTTCCATAGTGATGAGGAACCGCGCCATATAATTTGGAACCGCGTCCAGTGGGCGTTTTTTGTGAAAACCTGACTTGTTTTGGTTCACTAGTTGAGGCTTCATTTGAGTTAAAACCTAGACCAAGTCTTTCCTTAGAATGAACTTGTTTGTTTAACATATCATCAAGAGCACTAGTACCTTTCATGAACTTTTCCAATTTAATGGAGGTGCTCTTGAGATCTTCATTCTCTAATCTAAGTTTCTCACAACTTAAGCAACCTAAATCAACCTCTTTGTTTTTCTCAAGTTTAGCCAATTTCTCCCTAAGTTCATTGATCTCATTTTCAAGCTTATTTTTGGTTGATTTTAAGGTTTTATTCTTTTCTATGAATTTAAGACTAAGTTTGTGTAAGCTATCATATTTGCCTTCAAATTCAATATCATCTAAAGTGGAACTATCATTGCTATAATATTCGGTTTCGGAATGTACCTCTTTAGAAGTGTGAGCCATAAGACATTTCTCCTGTTTGGGGTTGTCATCATCATCTTCACCGCTATCGCTCCAAGCGCCACTAACGAATGCCGTGTGGTTCTTATCACGAACGGGCTTTGGAAAATCACCAATGAAGTGATTTGGATCACCACATCTAAAGCAATTCCTATCACCTTTTTCGTTCTTGGCAAACCGATTCTTTGACAATGGTTTCTTATCATAGTTGGGTTGCCTAACGTGTTGGCCTCGTCTCTTGAAGAACTTCTTGAAATCTCTCACCGCCAATGCATACTCCTCGTCATCGCTTTCCGAGGAACTATCATGGTCACTTTGTGCCTTCTTGGCTTTAAGTGCAAGAGATTTCCTTTCACTCTTGGTTTTCACTAATTCCGAGTCCTTCAAAATTATCATCTCATGAACCTTCAAGTTTCCTATGAGTTCATCGAGTGATAACGTTGAGAGATCTTTCGATTCTTCAATCGCCGTGACTTTTGCTCTCTACTTTGGATGTAAGGCCCTTAGAAACTTCCTAACATTGTTCTTGCTAGAAAAACCTTCATCAAGTGATTTTAGACTAGTAATAATGGTGTTAAACCTAGCAAATGCACTATCAATAGTTTCATCTTCTAAGATGACAAATTGTTCATATTGTTGGAAAAGAAGATCGATTTTGCTTTCTTTGACTTGGCTATTACCTTGGTGGGTTACTAAAAGAGTGTTCCAAATATCTTTAGCGGTTTCACACATAAAATTCTTTCATACTCTTTCTTAGGCAAAGCATTATAAATCACCATTTTAGCCTCATTATTTTTTGAAAGTTTCTTTTTAGTATCGTTGTTAACTTTGTCAAAAGTGACCAATTCTTTTGTTTTAGAAACTTCATTAAATTGAAAGGGTAGAAAATCACCTTTGGTAATAACATGCCAAAGATCTAAATCTTTTGATTTCACATAAGTTTTAAATCTATTTTTCCAATAAATAAAACTATCGGTTTCAAAAAGTGTTGGTCTTTGCATAGATTGCCCTTCTAGGTACTTGTTGGAATCCATAGATCGATTAAAGTTTTAAAATACAATATACTTGAAAAGTTCTTGAGCAACCCGCTCAGATACCAATTGTAGAAACTAGAAGGGGGGGTTGAATAGTTTCTTATATTTACTTGTTAAAATGTGGTTTCCAAAAATCCTTTTTCAAAAACTTAGGCTTGAGGAAATATGTGAAATCTTCTTATGCACAATATGAACAATGATAGTGTAACTAAACTAATACTAACAAAAATATATCCACAAAGAATAAAGAATGATAGTGTAGCTAATCTAATACTAACACATGTATATGCATAAAGAATAAAGAATGTAAAGAGTTGAGGGTAAAGAAAGATCAAACCGAACACCAAGGATTTATAGTGGTTCGGCAACGAAGCTCACTCCTCGTTCCTACTCCACTCCTCGAGTACTCCTTACTCGAGAGTTCACTACACAACAAGCTCCTTATGGTGGAGAAAACCGTACACGTCACTTAACCAATTTCCAACTCTAAGCTAAAAGTCGAGCCCTAATCATAGCTAGGACCAATCTACACAACTATACTTAGTACATACACAACTTCCAAATAGACACAACTACTTGGATCTTCACAACTATGACACAACTACAAGTGTATAAAATTAGATATTCAATGGATCTTTGGTGGTGGACTCAACACTTCACTAGGATAGTGTTCTTCTCTTTGCACTTGGAGAGGAAGGGATGGAAGAACAAGATTCACTTTTTAAACAAGTAATAATCAAACAAATGATCAAAGATTTGAGTGATTAAAGAAGGGGTTTTAATCTGGAAATAAATGTGCAAAAGAGGTGAGGTGAAAAGCTGAGAATGGTCCATTATTTAAAGGACAAAGGAGCCAACGGCTATATCTGCTCGCGGTACCTTATCTTAGCCCGCGGTACCTTATCGATAAGGTACCGCCTAGGCGCTAAGGTACCGCCGGACTAGACTCCGCTCCTTTTTGTCCTTTAGTGGTGGAGGTCTTATCTGGATATAAAAAATATCCTGAAAGGATATTCTTAACCAAATAAGAATATGCCATTTTCAAATTTCAAATAATTAATTTAATAAAACATTTTCTTAAAAAGAAAGTTTAATAAAAACTTGTCACACTTAATAAAAAGTGAGTTTTAAGAAAAGATTAAATCACTTGATCACTTGATTAAGGTTAGTACTTGTTTATCCATACCTTAAGTGAAAATGGGTAAAATGAAAAATTCTTGAACTCAAGAATTCGTTTTTCGTTGTTTTCGTAAATGCTTGTTTTTACATATTGTCGTAATCAAAACTAAGCGAGACCGAAAAATGCAAGTAACGTTTTTAGTCATTATTGCATTAGCACAAACTACTTACACACTTCTCTCCCACCCTCCATTGATGCCGTCCCACTCCATCACCATCCACCCCATTTGATCAAATTTTAACCACAAACATTTGTTATAATTAACATATGTTAATCTCCATTCAAAGAGATGAAGATTGGTGCAAGTTTTAACATCCAAGGAGAAGTTTTTATGGAGTCTTGGGGCTGATTTTCCACAAGGAGTTCTTGAAGAATGGTTGTCTTGAAGATGGTCTTGGTTTATCACAAGTTTCTCCATCAAAATCTATGTCTTGGTCATAACCTACATCATCATGGTGGTATAAAGATTGTTCTCCTCATCCTCTTGTTATTTTGATTATGTAATCATGTATTTTCTTTCCTATTGTATATGTATATGATGATTATATGATGGTAAAAGTATTGTGTTGGGATTTGGTGTTGATAAATATGATTAAAAATATGAAAAACTATAAGAAACAAGGCTAAAATTTTGCTTAAATTGTTGGCTGTATAAAAAAAGTAACTAACCACAAGTTAAACTGATAAAATGGCAAGGTGGAATCAATATACAGTAAGTATAAGATGTCATACACATGTGAGAGTTGGCCATGCAATGGAATCATTATAATGAGTGAGATATGATCAAAACAAGTTTAGAGTACCAATCTGAATAGTCAGTTTTGGACGGACTATTAAGGATATTTAGAGTTGGATTGACCAGTAGCTAAAACTTAGTTAATTGTAGCACATATCATGTAGTTTATGGTGTCCAAAAATGAGCTTCTATCTCCATATAGAACTCTAGATATGGCTATTTTGGTGAAAGTGAAAGTAAAAATCAGATTTTGAAGAATTAAAGTATAATAGTATTATATAAGCACTCAAATAAAAATAGTTTAAAATGTGAATTAAAACCCACTAACTTATATAATACATTTATATAAATATGTATAAGGATAAATAAATGGACATTTTATAAAAATGGAAGTTTGATAAGTTTTATAAGTTATAAAACTATAAACATGATTTTTACGACTTTTTCGGCTATTACCATAAAATTAACGTTTTTGTTAAATAAAACTTAGACGGTTGGACCCGTCTAATGTAAACTTTTATAAACTCATATACTGATATATAAACATATATAACAAGTAAAAACCGATAAAACCCGAACTATATAACATACGGACATTAACGGGCTAAGTTAACGTTATTGGACTAATAATACAACAAAATGGGCTAAAACACTTATAAACTTATTTATTGGGCTTAACCTATTTGGGCCCAACATGTAAAGTGTAAATACTGATAATACAAGTATAAAATGGAGTAATACAAGTTAAAGAACTTATAATAAGTTTATTGGACCTAAAACACGTAAATAGGTAAAACTAGAAAACTAGTAAGAAGTTACCAATACGTAAACACAAAAATGAGTGAATGAGAATATATAAACCCACTTGATCATCATATATATATAATCATCATATGTATACATAATTATTATTTTGATAAAGTCATTGGACAAAAGTCTAAGACGAGTATTATTTGTCTAGGTTTCCGTGATTGAGGCACGTACCGTACATCCAAATCGCCGATAATCGCCTTCCCACATCAACGTGAGTTCATAGCCTCGCACTCTTTTAAATGTTTTTATGAAATATTTTATAAACCCGCGAGGGAGATAACATGTTAGTTTTTATAAAATAGGACACTAGTTGTCCCGATTGTTTGTTTATTAATTTGGACCCGGATGATTGTATGACCCTATGAATGGTTAAATGACCCGATAGATGAAATAAAGTGGATTATTAAAGTTAGGTTATGTCACTAAAAGTCCCATTAGCATGAATTGTGAACTACCGGGATTTGGTAGACGCTTATGCATATAATAGTACTATTTGGGGACGATCACCCCAGTTCGCGCCTTGACGGTTGATCCCCGTCGTGCCACATTGATTGGTAAGCAAATTTATGTATGAGAAGATTTACATAGCGTGACCTTTGTGACGACACGCTAATTTATATGGGCAAATGAGTTTCGGGCTAGCTACCCGTTGTTTGGTTTAGTAAGGTAACAATGTCATGCGGCTTATAATAATCCAATTAACGAAATACTGCTATGTGCACCGAATTATGATATATTGCCTGACTAGCAATATGGGGTCTTACTATTGATATTATGTTCGTGTTTTGGTTTTTCATAACCATATTCGTATAACGTTTTTATTTAATCTATACAACGTTATAAAACGTGTTGTATGATGTTTTTACGACTTTGGTTCGTATAATGATTTTGAAGGCGAAAGCCTATATTATGATTTTGACGAGGATTTGTATAAAATGACTTTGGCTATTTTATGGCCTATTACAAAGATTTGTACAAAATGATTTTCGGTAATAATTATATTACCGATTATATATTGATGGATTTTATTAAACTCTATGAATTCACTCGGCGTTATCGCTGACATTTTCTTTTAACATGTTTTATCTCAGGTACTTGAAGGTAATTCACGGGAAGACAACAAGAATTCATGGCCCGCACCTAAACAATAATTTACATTCAAATTCTTTGTAAAACTTGTATGAAATACAATGACTTGGGACCTATGTAACTTTGATATTTATGAATGGAAATGCTTTATATTTAAACGACGCGATTTTTATGTGTTGTCTATGATGTGAGTAATGTGCTATCCCGTAACACCAACGAGTCTTCCGCTGTATTGAGTTGTATAAATTTGGGGGTGTTACACAACAAGTATACTTAACTGACTAACGGGCCTAAAATTCAAGATATCTCTAACTAGAAGAACTAATAGTGCAGTTATATCCTAACGAATTCTAATACTAGCTAACAATGGACTACAAATGTAATGAAAGCATAGAAAATGAAGGGTTGAACCTGTATACTCACCAAACTTATACATCAATCAAACTTTAACAGATTTGAGTGACAGTGTATGTCCCAACTATACTTAAACTTTTCTATCAAGAATTTCTAAATGAAAACCTTTGAATATCAACTCTATGAATGCACCAAGTGAAACCTATTCTTACCATCACAGATCTCAACTAACCTAACTGAAATATCTATCATGTGTTCGAAAATCAAACTCGCTAAAACTAACATACTCTCTACTAATTGACTAGAAATTCTACTACAAGTTTTTGAACAATCCTGAAAATCAAAACGAAATCATAACAGGTTTGAATCAAAATTACTTACTAATATGACTATCGACCTTAATCTCAATCTTACACTACAGCTATTATTCAATTATTTATACTTCTACTGTGACAATCACTAGTTGAACACTTAAAACCTAAAAGCTTATATCTACTATGGCTTTCTGTGACGATTACAAGCTAAAAGGTTGACTGATAATAACTAGTCCCAGCCTATTATACTTTTACCAAACACAGGTTACGAAAGATGAGCAGAAATATCAAAAGCCTACTGTTAAAAATGTATATAGAAATACGCAATACAACTAACAACCAATCCAAATCCACACAGGCTCTGAGAATTAATCAGAACAACTAAGAAGCAAAACAAGAGCAGTTCAAGTACAAAGGAGAAACAGATTACTCTAGCAAATCGCAAGCAAAATTACGACTAAATCTCAATAGTAACTAAACTATAAAATGCAGAAAAATAGAACGTGCTTGACCTGCACTTCCAGGCCTAGTCCGTTGTGGGCGAAGCGGAGCGTTGAGCTCGCTTAAAACCAAACACCACCACACTTCTTATCTACTGATATTGACAGATTGAGTCTTCTAAACTACCAATCACGAAATCTGCATAAACTTCAAAATATACCTGCAAAATTAAATCGAAAACGAGCAAAGAAAAACAAAACAAGACTTCTCGATTCTGAAACCTGCATATACTTGGAAAACAATTGGATTGAACTATAAAAAACACCTATAAAAACTCGCTATAGCTGGTATCCAAAAACTGTCACAACTTGCTCCAAACATAAACAAAACGAAAGCTCGAAACTGAAAACTAGATGAACATATTGCTTCCTAACAGATCTGATTAAGCTACTCTTTAGCTAAAACTAATCCACCTCGCAGAACTAATCTACACAAATCTCCTAACTGAATCGAACTTTTGCTGGCCTGAATTGAAACTCGAGTAAAGTAGTCACGAAAGAATGTTTAACGATAGTAATGGTACTTATCATAAGCTAATAAACAACTATTGGCTCTTGAGCTCAAACCAAAACAAGAACACCAACAAATCCAAATATCTGCGAAACAAAAACAAAGCCAAAACACGTCCTATCCTGCTGAAATCCTTATTACGTATTGAAAACTGAAACGATTAAATCCAAATTCACAAACTAAACGTGTGAACTGTAACAATACTAATTCTGGCTAACTCCAATTTACTTATCAGAATATAGACATAAGGACTGAAATCGAAACAAATCTTGAAACAACTATAAATGAACCGAAAACAGAGCCTAAATCAAACTCAAAGAAATCAGAGAGAAAGATTAGTAAAAGAAAACTTGAAGCTTTCATTAATGGTGAACAAGAAAGGATTCGGTTACAAGAGCTTAACTATTTAACAGATTCTAACAAACTTTTATCTAACTGATTAACTGAAAATCATAAAACTAACTATCTAACCTAACTAACTATGTGTTTCTACTCCTCAGCTAACCATCCAAAATGAAGGTCTTGATCTTCTATTTATAGCCGTCTGAAGAGTGGAGGTGACGTGGTTAAGCCAATGAGCAGATGCCACGTATTTAATACGAGGTTCTTGATGAATGGCCCAAATTGGGGTTTTCTTCATTACTCCATCTTGATCCAATTAATTGCCATCTTCTTGTAGAGGATGAAGAGCTGATCATTTTTGTAGTTATAAGCTTGGCCTAAAAACCTATGAATCACTCTTGATTACGAATTGCAAGTTTCGATGGTGAGAGGTGATAAACCGTCTGTTACTTGTCCACTTTCTCTCTCTTCGAATGTGGAAGAAGAGCACGTTTGTGTTTGTGTGTTGTTTGACCGTGACTTGGTCAATTGACCAAGTATAAAAGTTAATTAACTTTCTTCCCAAATTTTCCTTTTTGGTCCTTTATTTATATCTTCTTATTCAAAAGTGTTTAGCACCTTTAAATCAAGTTTCTTTATCATCCTTTTCTTATTGAAAGTTACACTTTCAGTCCTCGATCTTTAAATTAATGACAAGTAAGGTCCTCGAAAGCTCTTTCATCATTTTCTTCGTCTTTTATCATAAAAATCCCTTGAAAACGTGCATTTGTTCCAAAATGCATCTTGTTTACCTGAAAACACAAAAACACAAATACCCACGTAATTCTGATATTTTTCAGTTAAATATAATGTATTTGGCTTTGTTTTAAGTGGTTTTTGGATCATTATTGATGAGTGTTTTCGCACTTATCAGAGGACTTGTTTGCTCAGCTTCGTGCAAATCGCCATAATCGCCCTCTTTCTTGGGCTGAACAAAAGAAGCTTATGCAGCAATATGTCAAGAACCATTCCGGGGCTCATTTTATAGTTGGCTGGATGATGAAGCGGGTTAAGTCGTTATCTGATGATGATCTTAAGGCTCTTTACAACAAGATGATTGAGATGGCTCGAGGGGATGTACTGAGGCCTGCAAATGCCACATTTCATCCGCCTGCTCATGTTGCTCCATCTCCTAATCCTAGAGTTACCCCAACCCCTTTATCTGATGTTCATGATGTTGGTACTTCTGCTGATGCTCCTGTTCCTTCTCCTGCCAGTGATCCTACTCCCCCCCCCCCCCCCCCCCCCCCCCGCCGCCATGATGGCCGATGTGCATGTTCAACCTGGTACTCATCCCACCTCTTCTGGTGCTGCTCTTGCTGCTGGTGTTTAGGTCAAAGCGGAACCTTCTCCTTCCTCACCCACACTTCGTCGGTCTGTTCGCAAGATCAAGGCTCACCGTGGCAAGGTTGTTTCGTTGGAGAAGAGGGATTCTGCTCTTTTGATAAATCCTACTTCAGACAGTGATGAAGACCTTACACTTGGTCGTGGCAATGTTGCTCATTGGGGTGTCCTCACATCTGCTGCTGGTACTAGTGCTTCTACTCATGTGGTTGTCACGACAGATGACTACCATAAATACTTCTCGGGCCTGCAAGAACTATTGGCTTGGGTTGAGCGTCGTGATCTTATGCTGTTATATGGGTTGGTGGATCGTGATGTTCCTGGGGTTCCTAGTGAGGTCCCTAACTGGCCTGGTCTAGTTTTGTGGGGGGATTTGATGTTGATGTTTGATCGCCCTTCTGAGGCCTCTAGTGATGGGATCTGTACCGAACAACCCCGTTGGGTCATTACTCGGTGGAAGTTGTATGTCGGTTGTGGTGTTCATGTGGTTGAGTTGGATTCTGGTGCTCGTGTGTTCATGCTTGTGGATGTGGATTATCCTCTTACCATTGCTTCTATGAAGGCCATGTTGGAATGTCATCTGGAGGTTTCTAATACTCCTACAGGCAATGAGGCTACCATGGCTACAACCTTGGTTGAGACGATTCAGACTCGACTTCTTGCAGCTAAGGTGGCTGCTTCTGTTTAGTCACTTTGGTATTCTTGTTATATACTTTTGCTTTTGTCCTCCATTATTTTCACCAATCTGTACAGTGATTGGTGCCTAACATTCTTTTGTTTGTCCCAAATGCTTAGTTAGTTTTTAGTTAAAAAACATACTTTTTATATAATATCTGCTTATACTTTAACCATGTCATGGAAATTTGTACATCCTATATGATATCTGCTTATATTTTTCAATTTTAAGAGAGGTTCACTCCTGAGTTGTTTTGTCATGTCCTACTGGTGTTGGATTCTTCCACACAACAAATGGTGTTCAACTCACCATGTCTCGTCGGCAAGAAAGAGTTGGTTCACCATGAGGGTACGGCTCTGGTGTGATTCTCAAATCCGTTGATGGTCGCCAATTAACCCAAAATTAGATGGTCTTCACTCGCCTTGGTCCTAGACTGAATAGTGGCTAGTCCAATGGGGTACGGCTCTTGGTAAAGACATACTCAAATCCGTTGATAGCTGTAATAACTTCCTTAAAGTTATAGGGTTTCAGCTCACCGATGCTTTATTGCTAAGAGTTGGCTAGTCCAAAAGGGTACGGCTTCTGGTAAAGACTTTCATAAAATCCGTTGATGGCTGTGGTGGTTTGCCAAAAATCATCAGGGTACTCCCACTCACCATTGATTTACGTTCTAAGAGTTGGGATGGGTCCTAGTCTCCAAGGGTGATGCTTATTTCACCACAATGACTGGCTAGTCCAAGAGTGAGCAGATACTTGGTAAAGGCTCATCAAATATGCTCCTGTTGCAGTCAAGATTCACCGAGTGCAGATATGTTCCAAGATTTCAAGAAGCTTCATAGCGTTATTAGCTGCAGTGGTCTTTGAGCTCTTCCTTCGGGTGTTGTTTTTGTTGCTTTTAGTTTTGCTGTCTTAATCCTCGTGTTGTTATTGCAAGATCTACCAAGAAACTTGAACTCAACAAGTCAAATTCAAGTTTAGGGGAGGATTGTTAGGACATATGTAATAGGATATTTGTAATAGGTAAACTAGGAGGTATGTAGTTCCTCCTGGTCCTAGTAGTAGTAGGAGCAACACGTGCTCTTGGTCTAGTTGAAAGTCAAACAGACTTATTCTTAGTAGTTAGTTGGGATATGCATGAGATATCTTAGGAAAGGATATGCATATCAGGAGTTACACGTTTACTAGTTAATGTTATTTTAGGGTTTCCTTGTAGTATAAAAGGAACCCATTAGCAGAAGGGTTAGACACACCTTTCACCAATCTTATTTCATTCCAATATAGTAGAATCTTAGAAAGGATCAAGTATTTTAGTTATTCTGTTTATTCTTGTTCATAGTATTTGTATTCCGCACTTATACTTTGTTTTGTACTAAGAGTCTCTCAGTGAATTGGCTTGTGATTACAGAAGTCATTCACCATCCTTAACAGGCTGCAAGATCCCCAATCAGTGGACCCAACACGCACTCTTCTTTGTATTGCATTTTTGTTTTTCCCATTGAAAATTGAATAGTTGATGGTATTCTTTTAAGTGAATGTGATGGTTTTGTAGTATGATTAGCATTTTAAGTGTTGATGTTATATATATTGTCATACTTATGTTTTTAAATATTGAAGAAATCATGATTGGAAGAAACAGTTACAAGAATGAATGTCCACATTTATGTATAGATTGTTTGTGAGTTGGCAATTGTTCCTTGTTTGTAGGGGTTTTTTGTAAAGTATTGATGAAAATATCATCGTCTTATTTTTTTAGTTGACTCCACTGGGACGATATTGCCGGCAAAGTATGCTTCTTATTTTAAACATGTGTGTATTAATGTTAGGATTGAAAGTATAGACAAATTGCACTAATTATTGCTAAACTTAAAAAACATATAAAAATTAGTCAAAGATTATTATTTTTTTCAAACCAAAACATCTTCATAAATATTTGGTTCTTTTTAAAACATAAATTTATGTTTGGTAAAGATTGAATGTTATGAAAATTGTTGATTAAAAATGATGTTTCAGCTTTTAGTTATAAAGTTTAATAATGGTATGGTTAATTGCCTTTGTTTCAGAAAGTTTAACACAAAAAATGAAACTGGTATAGTGGTAACGAGTTTATGTTTCTAGCAATTTATGTTTCTAGCATAGTGACCCTAGTTCTAATCCTACATGTGTTGTTTTTTTTAATATAACACACGAATTGTTGTTGTTTGACGTGAAATGGTGGTGCTTAGGTGGATTGCCTATTAGGATTGAAAGTGCCATATAGGATTGTGAGAGTGAAAGAAGACAAATGATGGAGCTAGACTTCTATACTTGTCACGATCTTTAACATATTCAAGTGGCAGTTTAACTGCATTAGTAACCATGTCTAATTGGTTATGTAACCATTATCACATGATATTATGGAGCTTATTGAAAGGAAATTAATGGGTCGTTAAAACCTATTAATACCATTAACTAGGGTTGAGTACTTCACCTATAATTAGGTGATCAGAACACTTGCATGGGACACACAGAAACATAAACACTTATATGCGAAAGGGTTAGATATTCGTGCATAAATCACCAACAAGCATTGTCTTTCGTGAAAAAGGTCGACCCTGATCTCATTTATTTGATTTTATACCCATATATTAAGGTGGAATAGTTTACTTTGGAAAGTGATAACATGATTCCAAATGATATATGATAACCATTGTTTTGGTATGTAGCTAGAAATGATTGTCTTTACCTTGGTTGGGACGAATAAACAAATAAACATAAAAGTAAACAATTATTTCGGTTCGACGTTCTATTTCGATTAGCAGACATATATTCCACTTGAAAACTGAATTTATAGTTCGGTTTGATTCGATTTTGGAAAAAAATATTCCTTTATTAGTTTGGTTCGGCTGGAGTTTAGTTTTTGCCGCTATGCGCGGGTACTCGCCTAGTATATAATAAACATTCCAGCCCACCAAAATGTATATAGTCAGGAGAAAAGCCCATGTCCATCAGTATAACCCTACTTAATATATACGGGAAACAATAAACCCTATTTCACCACCCAAACATTAGATACGCAGTCATAAGACAATCTTTCTATTCTAACATCACAGATTCATAGCTGTTATTTCCTAGATGTTACCGATGAACAGATCTGAGATTAGGTATTCATTCTATCACTTGTTTTGTTCCTTTCTAATCTTCAAAGTTATGTTTGTGATGTAGATCTGATGAAAATAAGCTAGTAGTAATATTTTGCACAAAGATAGTACTGTACTTATTATGTTAGTGTTTTAGTAAGTAAAAAGATATATAGATGATGATTATTAAGGATAAGGTGTTTATAGTTTAGTGAACATTCCATTAATTATTGTTGTATTCAACATCAGATTTAGAGGTGGCAAATCTTGTCCATTTGATACATATGGGCAATTTTTGCCCATTTTCAAAAAAGGATGGGGCACTTTTTGCCCATTCTTTATAATGAATGGGCTAAACGGGCGCATATGTAAGAAACTAAATGGGCTTAACGGGCGCACTTGTAAAATACAAATTAATATACTCGACGAGTATTTTTTATTAAATTTTTTATCCCGGCTTTCAAACAAGTATTTTACTTTTTATTTGTAGATTTTTATATGTTTTTTTCCTTTTTTAGCTTGCGCCCGTTGAACCCGCCCGTTTTGCCCGCCCGTTTCGCCCGTGCCCGTTTAGCCCGCGCCCGTTTAGCCCGCCGCCCATTTAGCCCGTTGCCCGTTTAGCCCGCCGCCCGTGCCCGCCCGCCCGCCCATTTTGCCACCTCTAATCAGATTGTATGAAACATACAACTAGTTCTTAAGGTTTAGATTAGTTATTTAGTTTGGACATTGATTGCCAACCTATGTGTTTTCTCACTGTGACAGGAGCATGCTTCTTCTATCGGAAGCTGTGAAGCGACTTGTACAAATATGTTTCGATATTTCCGAATGTTTGAGTTACCTTCGAAACATCATCAATCAGTAGTTACAACGTCATACATCATGATATAAAGAGTGCCAACATAGGATGATGCTAGCTGTTTGTTGGAGGAGGCTGCAATCGAGAGGGATTAAACCTTTCTAGTATATTTCTTTTTAGTTTTTGTTGCATTTCTTCAATTATTTTTTCTATAAATTTATGATGTACATTTGTGTTTGCTTCTTTTTCCCCAGGACCTAAGCGTAATCCTCAAACAGAAGCATCATCTATGTCTAGAAATATGAATTTTGTTTTTTTTACTTATTTCTTCTCTCAATGTATATTATTTTTTTAATAAATTTATGATTTATTTCTTTTTTTCTCCGGGACATAGCGTAATCCGCAAACTTCCGTATGTTCTTGATCAAAGCTGCGGGACAACAGCATTATCTATTTCTGTAACACCCCATTTTGATAATGGAATGTCACGCACAATTATGGCATGTCATCAAAGCATACAAGGATAAATGTATAAAACATCACATGACCATAGGGATAACCGGAATCAAACATCGGTTCCCAAACATAAGCCCAAAACATAATAAAGCAAAAGAAATGAATGAAAGACTAAACAAGCATAAGTATATGAAGGCAAAAAGGAAAAGAAGTCTCTAGCAGCTTCCATCCTATGCACGTCCTCCAAATGCTCGAGTCTTTCCTAGGGTACCTGCTGTTTTGGGACATGGAAAGGAAAGTAACAGCTGAGCAAAACGCTCAGTGCACGGATATAGACATAGTATAAGTGACTAAAACATAAATAGAGACTTAATAGTAGCGGAAATGTATAAGTCCTGGAAAACCTGGAACATGTTCATAAAACTGGTTTTATAGTTTGAAAAGCCTTATGTTTATCTTATGAAAACTATTTAGCATATTTTACCATTAGCCAATATAGGTCATGAAAATCCACCGTGCATGAATACTTGGAGGGGTGACCTCATCATGCAAATTAGAGGGGCTGCCTCTAATTTAATATACTGGTTTTTGGGTAGGAGGGATCAGCTCCTTGTGAAGGATGCAAGGCACACACCACATTCACCATGAAATCCTGACTGAAAACATGTAACTAGGATGCACCCATACGCCCCACATGATAAATATAATAAATGGCCAAAAGCTGAAAGGACGCCACGAGCAATCACTCCGCCGTGGTGGAGTCATAACATCAGTGCCTCTAATGTTATGGTTATGATACCTCCATAACTAGGTGAAACTGGTCATGCATGTATATGGCTATAGGTAATCTTAATTAAACATAAGCAATCAAACACATAACTTATACTACGGGAAAAAAGTTGGCTGCATACGGGGAATCCTAGTAAGGAAAGAATGTCCATACTGAAAGGACGGGAATCCGTACCTTATGTCCAGTGAACGAAGAAGATGAACTGAGAGGAATCCTACTTCCGAATCACTAGTGCTACATAAATACATACATGAATAAGTATCTGATTCCTAAATACGTAGCTAGTTTTATGTCATGTCTTAGCTTATTTTATGTGTTCTTAACATGTTTTACTGTTAGCCTTACACTGTGTTTATCTTATATTCTGTCTAATCTGATTAAGTATTCCTGGTATTTCATGTGTTATTATACTTACTGTGTAATAATAAGTAACTTTCCAAAAATAGCAGGTTTCCTAAAATAGAAAGTTTTCAAAAATATAAAGTTTCCAAAAATAGAAAGTTTCCAAAAATAGAAAGTTTCCAAAAATAGAAAGTTACCAAAAATAGAAAGTTTCCAAAAATAGAAAGTTTCCAAAAATAGAAAGTTTCCAAAAATAGAAAGTTTCTAAAAATAGAAAGTTTCCAAAAATAGATTTACTGCTTAAAATAGATAAGTTTCTAAAAAAATAGAAAGTTTCCATAAATAGATTATCTGCCTTAATTAAATAAGTTTCCATAAATAGATTAGCTGCCTGAAATAAATAAGTTTCTAAAAATAGAAGGTTTCCATAAATAGATTAGCTGCCTTATTTAATTAAGTTTCTAAAAATAGAAAGTTTCCATAATTATAAATAAGCTGGTTAAATAAGATAAGTATATAAGCCTAAGTATTTCATGATTATTTCCTAAGTCATATGATATAAGGTATAGTTTAATAATTTTTTCATGTAATTAAATTAAACTATAGGTTAAAATATTTAATTAAAGTATAACATGTTTTTAATTAAATAAAGTTAAATACTTAGGTTAAAACATGTATTATTATATTAATAATATAACCTAAGTCATGTTAATTAATTAATTATATTCATGGTTTTTAAATAATTAATTAATTATAAGTCAAAAATACAAAATACTTAGGTTAATTAATTTTATGATTATAATAATTAAAATAACCTAAGTCATGTTATTAAATTAATCATATCATTTTATTAATTTAATTTTTAACATAAGATCATCAACATAAGAAAAAAAACTAAACATACACCATGAACCGGATCCAAACTAAAAACAATGAACCGGACATGAAATCGACACTGTACCCCGAACCAACTCGCGGTACCCCGTGTCTTACTGCTTCCGTGGGACCCACACACACCAACCAAGACTGTATGGTCTTGGTGGTGGTCGGTTTGGCCAAACAGAAACCCCTTCGGGTTCGGTGCAGCCTGCGGCCAAAGACAAACACCCCTTAAAACATACTTTTGATTTTATTAAACCCCAAATCATGTTAGATCCATGTTTAATTATTAGGTTTTTGTAAAAACATAACATGTTCTTGATTTATAAAAAGATTAAATCAAAAGAAAAGGTTTAAAAAGGATTTACCGAATTCGTGGATCAAAAGGATGAAGAACAAACACGATCACCAAGTAATTTTCCAAGATCTAAGATCACAAACCACCTCATTGTGGTGGTTGTAGGGTGGCGGCACAAAGAAGAACAAGGAAGAGGGTTTTTAAGTTTTTTAAAAATCTTCTATAAAACTAAATGAGTAGTGTAAAAAGATATTAACCCCCTTTAGTAAATTTGACAAATGGGCTTGGCCCATTTGCCCTTGTAGCCGCGGGTAGTGGCCCCACTTGGGGTACCCGTACCTTTTTCCGTGTCTCGTTGTTAAGTTATACGTTTGTGATTAATTGTGTTCGTGTTTTAAGTGTTCTCGTTACGTAAATACCGTGATCTAATATATTTAATTACGCTCGTAATAAATATATATACGTAATTAATAATAGTTCGTGTTTTAATTACGTTCATGATTTCATGATCGCATGTTCGTGATTAATTATCGTTAAAAAATAATTATTACGTGATCGTGCGTAGTAAATAGTTATCGTGTTCTAACACGTACGTAATACGTAAAATCCTAACACGTAATCGTAATCATGCTATATTAGGAAAGTTTTAATCTAGTACGTACAATCTTAAGGGTAGTATTCATGGTAAAAGCATGCGGGTTTTACAACTCTTCCCCCCTAAAAAGGATAATTCGTCCCCGAATTATAGATAACGTAACTGAAAGAGAAACATACCCGAATCAAACTGAAAGGGTATGTAAGATTAATGAACGTGCGGGTTTCCTGGCAGAAGGAACACGGAACGTGACATGTCTTGAAAGGACATGGAACATGACGCGACTGAAAGGACATATCTAATTGATGAGAGAAAACGGATAAAAGTCCGTATGAACTTGTCCGTTTCCAAGTGGCCTCCCTCTTGGAACGGTTCCTTCAGAAGGTCTTGACACAAATGATAAATCTTGGTCCTCCTGACCTTGACTTGGAATACGAAGAAATTCTTGGTTATCAACGGAAGGTAGATCCCCTAAATTCGATCGAGGAAAATAAGAGTTAACGTGCTAGGGTAACTGAAACGTTACGATGCAAGACATTCTGACTTAACTGATAATTAGAAACGCTGCGCGAGACATAAAGAAACGTAGTACGTGAAAAATTTTGAACGTGATACGTGAAAATTTTTTAACGTGCTACGTGGAGATATGGCGAGTGTATGAGTAAACATATCGTGATCCATGATACGTGTAACATATCTTGATCATGATATGAGGAACGTGGAATGAACATGACATGTGAAACATTTCGTGATCATAGAATACAATGGCGGTAACGTCAAACGCTACAAGGTGAGACGTGGAATATGACGCGAAACGTCTATCTGATGATGGATAGTTATACTAAACTTGGGTCTGGTCTCTCAAGTTCTTGCAAAACTTCCCAGAACGAAATGAACGTAAAGTCGTAAGCCCAGATACGATCATGAACATGAATAGTGTCATGAACGCGAGCGCGAAAGCAAGTCATGGAATCAGAATGAAGACGTGAAGTAATTTAGGAGTACGATTGCGAATCTTTGTCTGACCCGATAGCTGAGGGATTACCAAGTGGTCGGATGAGCCTTGGCTGGAACATGTCCGATCAATCTGTTGGTTCTGCAATCCTTGTGGATGTAAGGATTCTGCAGACTTGATCAAACTGTTTGCAATAACCCAGATAGCATCATGCTTCTTCTGAGTTTGCGTTAATCTGGTAACCAAAATCCGTGGAGATCTTGTCCCATTTCAATTCACAATTTCAGATGATGAAAACATCCCAGTTTGTTGGTGTCCTATCTTAACCTGTTGGTATGTCAGGTACCTAGATATGAACGTAACTGTATCTTTCTTCGTCGGACTTGATACATAGGAGTTTGCGAAACTCTGAGTCTCTGAATCTAGACTTCTCATAGCGTAGGATTTTCTAGAACACCTAATGTAGTGTAGGGTTCTCTCCTTTACGCATAAGCTGAGTCATGGTAAGATTAACCATAGAAACCCATGTGATTCAGTGTGTCACTGTAATCAAACAGAATTGATATTGGAAAAAAAAATTACAGGGTAGAATTTCTCTTGTCATAGAATTTGCAACATAGTGCAGATATGGTTTTCCTGTTCTTCTCTAGGCTTAGAGGAAATTAGGTTATCCTCAATGAAAACACTGATGAATTTGCTATGAGTTCATGGAAACTCATTCTTGTAATGCCGTTGGAGCGATGATGAGACTAATTCAAAATCATAAATCTAGCATGACCGAGTCGTGTACGAATAGCAGTCATGGACATGTCCTGCTTTTTCACTCGTCACTGTTGGCAGCATGATCATGAGTTCGATCTTGGGGAAGTGATTAACACTATACGGTTGATTGGACATGTCGTCAATACGTGGAGGAGAATAACGGTCATGAATGTTGATTTGTTTAAGTCAACGGTAGTCGACACATAATCTCATGGTACCATCCTTCTCCTAGTAGATTCTTCTGGAATGTATAGGAAGACTTTGGAATAATTAACTTGCTATGCGTAAAAGAATTAAGTGGTCGTGTCTTACTGACAGCTAGAAAATTTTAGCGACCATGGCTAACAACGCACATGCTTGTAAGCATAGATAATTTGTACAGATTTTCCCGATGGAAAATCAAGCTGAAAGTATTCAGGAGCCTGAACATTACTGTACATAATTATGAATCGTAGCATGGTGTGCTGTTCATAGTACATAATTAGGATAAAATTCATCTCGTGTCTGTCCGAGGAAATGCGTTAGCAGCTTGGATCTCATCATTAAGCTGAAGGAAAACCTTCGTATTCGTGGGAATACGAAAGGCGTCCTTCATGGTCATGAATATATGGACTATAGTGAAAGAAATGGAAGTGACGTCGGCAACGTGACAGTTCTCACTGATGCGCCGATAATGGTATTGAAATTCTTTTGTCCTGATTAATACATGGCACAACAAAATGGATATACCCTTGGAGGGTACCCTGAATTTCTTAGAAATGTTCCATAATTAGACGTGAGTCATGTGTCTTGACTCGTTTCTTGGAACTATAAGCATGACATATGTCTTGACTAGTGTCTTGACATGTGTCTTCAGAAAGTATACGTGAGACATGTGTCTTGACTGATGTCTTGACATGTGCCTTCAGAAATTATACGTGAGACATATGTCTTGACTGATGTCTTGACATGTGTCTCGAGACGTAATTCAATAGAACTATAATATTAGGTTATTATGCCAGACTTGGCGGATCGGTTGGACTACTGATCCTTTGTATGTCTGATCACGTCTGCGGCCGGAGCCTCGGTTGCGATTTCTAGGATAGTTGCTGTCATAGTAGTGGTTACTACGTCCTGTCTGTCAGTTCCATGATGGTCATTCTCATGACCGTGATTCTTGTAACTATTCAGCTGAGTGGCCGGCTGGTACCGGTTTGCACTCATATGGCTGAAATGACAACTGAATGACGTATGACATGTAACTAAGAATTAGGGACAATGATTGATGGAAATCGTCTGATGGTGAAGCATCTTCTCGTCCGATTGCTTTGCTCTGACGCCTTTGTCTTCGTCTTGTAGGATCTCTAGGTTGTGAACAGCATCCGCATCTCGTAGCGTCTCCGAACGTCAGCAACATCAACCTTTAGTAACATCTCCCAGTTATGAGCGACATCAGCAATCTTATAGAATATCAGCAATTGAAAATATGCCTGAGGTGATTCAGAATCGACTAGCGAATACTCGTGAAGTATTGCAAGTGAAATACACATGGATTAAGGTACGTGTAATACACATGAAATACAGTACGTGGAGTACACGTGGAATGCACATGAAATGATCGGTATGGGGTCGATCATTTATCATGATTTAATGAAAGTATATCGGTTAAACGGTTAGGAAAATCATCATGATAACCTGGCAATGCCAGTATATACCTCATTCTGGTTGCATAGAGAAACGCTAAAGTGTGGTTACACAAAATTCAACGATGATTTGCCTGACAGCATGATCAATGAAAACCAACCATGACTATCATGAAAGCAGAATTCAATGAAATCCAACAATGTCTTACGTGAAAGTATAAATAACAAAAGAGGCGTAAGACGTAATCAACATGAAGACGGAATTATCATGAAGGAATATAAAACGATCTATCATAAAGGAGTGTATAACATAATCAACATGAAACCGAAGTTAACCATGACAGTATGAAAACATACTTGACATAAAAACATATTAACTTATGAGAGGACATGAAAAAAAATTTATGCCAATAAATCATGAGAAAAATTTTATGCATGAAAAACAGTGCATGAATGCGTAATGTAGTTTATAAAACCTTTATATGTGCGAGGGGACGCCTATGGGTCGGTCCCAAAACAAAAGACATGGCGAGGGGACGCCTATGGGTCGGTCCCAAAGTTAAAAGTTTCGATAATAGCACATGCGACTAAATAGGGCCAGTCTTGTACCAACCATTACTTAGTCATAATCCCTGCAACAATGATACATGAAACATAAATAAATGAAACTCATCTGTCAAAACTTATCAGAAAAAATTTTATGTGACTAATTATGAACTACTAGGGTTCAGTCCACATAGCCACAGTTCACGAGGAACATTATGCATGAACAATGACACATAACTAAATATGAATGACGGTTGTCCATCCATATTAGTAAAACAATATCGATGAAAACATCAAGGTTAAAACCTCAAGGTGCTGAAAATGTCATGGTTAAAACAACAATGCGCTGAAAACATCAATACATGGAATAACAAACGTTGGCTTAGGAAGCTCCTGGTGACTACCCACTAGTCACACGTCAAGTTTTAGAGCCTACAGGTTGAAGCCTTGGCTCTGATACCATAATTTTAACACCCCATTTTGATAATGGAATGTCACGCACAATTATGGCGTGTCATCAAAGCATACAAGGATAAATGTATAAAACATCACATGACCATAGGGATAACCGGAATCAAACATCGGTTCCCAAACATAAGCCCAAAACATAATAAAGCAAAAGAAATGAATGAAAGACTAAACAATCACAAGTATATGAAGGCAAAAAGGAAAAGAAGTCTCTAGCAGCTTCCATCCTATGCACGTTCTCCAAATGCTCGAGTCTTTCCTAGGGTACCTGCCGTTTTGGGACATGGAAAGGAAAGTAACGGCTGAGCAAAACGCTCAGTGCACGGATATAGACATAGTATAAGTGACTAAAACATAAATAGAGACTTAATAGCAGCGGAAATGTATAAGTCCTGGAAAACCTGGGACATGTTCATAAAACTGGTTTTATAGTTTGAAAAGCCTTATGCTTATCTTATGAAAACTGTTTAGCATATTTTACCATTAGCCAATATAGGTCATGAAAATCCACCGTGCATGAATACTTGGAGGGGTGACCTCATTATGCAAATTAGAGGGGCTGCCTCTAATTTAATATACTGGTTTTTGGGTAGGAGGGATCAGCTCCTTGTGAAGGATGCAAGGCACACACCACATTCACCATGAAATCCTGACTGAAAACATGTAACTAGGATGCACCCATACGCCCCACATAATAAATATAATAAATGGCCAAAAGCTGAAGGGACGCCACTAGCAATCACTCCGCCGTGGTGAAGTCATAACATCAGTGCCTCTAATGTTATGGTTATGGTACCTCCATAACTAGGTGAAACTGGTCATGCATGTATATGGCTATAGGTAATCTTAATTAAACATAACCAATCAAACACATAACTTATACTACGGGAAAACAGTTTGCTGCATACGGGGAATCCTAGTAAGGAAAGAATGTCCATACTGAAAGGACGGGAATCCGTACCTTATGTCCAGTGAACGAAGAAGATGAACTGAGAGGAATCCTACTTCCGAATCACTAGTGCTACATAAATACATACATGAATAAGTATCTGCTTCCTAAATACGTAGCTAGTTTTATGTCATGTCTTAGCTTATTTTATGTGTTCCTAAAATGTTTTACTGTTTTTAAGCCCTACTTCCTAAATACGTGGGACCTACACACACCAACCAAGACCGTATGGTCTTGGTGGTGGTCGGTTTGGCCAAACCGAAACCCCTTCGGGTTCGGTGCAGCCTGCGGCCAAAGACAAACACCCCTTAAAACATACTTTTGATCTTATTAAACCCCAAATCATGTTAGATCCATGTTTAATTATTAGGTTTTTGTAAAAACATAACATGTTCTTGATTTATAAAAATATTAAATCAAAAGAAAAGGTTTAAAAAGGATTTACCGAATTCGTGGATCAAAAGGATGAAGAACAAACACGATCACCAAGTAATTTTCCAAGATCTAAGATCACAAACCACCTCCTTGTGGTGGTTGTAGGGTGGCGGCACAAAGAAGAACAAGGAAGAGGGTTTTTAGGTTTTTCTAAAAATCTTCTATAAAACTAAATGAGTAGTGTAAAAAGATATTAACCCCCTTTAGTAAATTTGACAAATGGGTTTGGCCCATTTGCCCTTGTAGCCGCGGGTAGGGGCCCCACTTAGGGTACCCGTACCTTTTTCCGTGTCTCGTTGTTAAGTTATACGTTTCTGATTAATTGTGTTCGCGTTCTAAGTGTTCTCGTTACGTAAATACCGTGATCTAATATATTTAATTACGCTCGTAATAAATATATATACGTAATTAATAATAGTTCGTGTTTTAATTACGTTCATGATTTCATGATCGCATGTTCGTGATTAATTATCGTTAAATAATTATTACGTGATCGTGCGTAGTAAATACTTATCGTGTTCTAACACGTACGTAATACGTATAATCCTAACACGTAATCGTAATCATGCTATATTAGGAAAGTTTTAATCTAGTACGTACGATCTTAAGTGTACTATTCATGGTAAAAGCATGCGGGTTTTACAATTTCTAGAGTAAGGTTTTTGTTCATATAATAAGGTTTTTGCTCATGTAATAATGCAACATTCGTAAATTTTATCCCATGTATGTTTGACCTATAGAAAAAAATTTAGAGATATTTGAGTTTCGTGTGGGGGGCATTTAAAAAAAGGCTCAAATTTAAAGAAAAATACACTAAAATCTTGTATTTTTGTCGAGTTATAGTGGGCGTCGTCATCCCGAGGCTATAAAGTATGTCCGCCCCTGACCTCAAGCATTGCTTGAACTACAAACACTCAGGACGTGCCCCAAGTGAATTAAAAAAACAAGGACAGACAAAAAATATCAATGCACATCCTAAGAATCCGAACCACCAGAACATCCAAAAAGATATGGCCCCCAAAGAATGAACTAAAAAGCAGCAATACTTCACGAGCCATAAATCCGAAATCCGTTAGGCATATGCCATTTAGCAAGCATCTCCTTCACCTTTGTAGTATTCTTAAAACGGAAGGAAAGAAGTTTTAGGGGGTGTTTGGATGTGCGGTTAGGAGGAGATTATCTCCAAATCTCAGTTCCAAAATGGAGATAAGTTAAAAAAAAGTGTTTGGGTAATAAATGGAGATAAGTGATTATTTGCATTTAGAAGCTCCAAAATAGAGTTTTGAAAAAGTTAGTGAGGAGCTACTTATTTCATTTTCAAAATGGAATTTTGAAAAAGTAAGCTTTCAAAATGGAGTTTATTATAAAATAATCAAATTTGCCAAACACTCAATAAAATGATTATTTGATTAATGCGATTTCAAACTGGAATATCAAATCCAAACACTATTTTTTAAAATGGAGTTTTCAAAATGATGATTTTTCAAAATGGAGTTTTCAAAATGGAGTTTTCAAAATGAATAATTTGTTTTCAATAAGCACATCCAAACACCCACTTAGTCTAACTGTGACCATAATCACGTCACGGACATCTTCTGGAGACCGCTTAGACTTCTTGAAAAGCCTAGCGTTCCGCTCAAGCCAAAGAAAATAAGTTGTAGCAGCCACAACAGGATGCCCAATAATACTTCTCACCGTTCGTTGATTAGCGATAGGAATGAAATGAATAATAATTAGGTGCATCAAAGGCGGAAGCATATCCATATCAGCAACACCACGAACATAGTTTCAAACCTGCGTCGAAAAAGAACACTCAAAGAAAAGGTGAGAGTGAGAATCCGAGACAAATTCACACAATGGGCATCTAATCAAAGTTAAGTCCGTCGTCCCAACATCCACTTGTCTCAGTTTATCATGCGTTCTTAAACTTCCCTTCAAAGTAAGCCAAAGATGAAATACGTGACGTGGTATGCAATGAGAAAACCACACAAAATTAGCCTATCGAATCTCAAACCCACGAGGACGCAATGCCTCCTAAGCCTTAGACACCGAAAACTCAGAAAGAACACCTTCCAAACTACGCCACCAGACAAAATCACGTTTGTGTAAGACTTAAATAGGAGCAGGGATAGTACCAATGTTCGAAGCTCGCAACAACCAGGATTTAGGCCAATTCAATTCACCATTCGATACCAAATCAGCAACCGTACACGATATTCTGTATCCCTCATTGGACACAGCTCTCGGAGTAATGACATTAGATAAAGGACTAATAGTCCAGTTGTCGAATAATAAAGATGTAGTCCTCCCATCACCAACAATGGATACAAATAAGGTCTAACCTGATCCCGGAGCTGGAGTAACTTGCGCCAACCCCAACTAGAGTCAGCCCTAGACGGAACCTGCCGGAGCTGGAAGTTGGTTGAAGCCCTATTGGGAATATGGTGCTAATGCTACTTAATTAGCACTCTCAAGAATATTGTGCAATTGATTATTTTCTATTCAGTTGATAATTTACCATAATTTAGATGTTATATAACGTTTTTAACTAAGAAAATCTTGGAAATAGCAAAACCTTATAAGCTGTATATGTAGATTTCAGAATGGTGTTTTATTAAACTGGCTCATACTATAGTTGACAGTTTTGAACTATTTACCCATGAGTGGGTTGATTTGGATTACATTATATCTCTAACAAGGCAAATAAGTACAACTAACAAATTAAACACGTTAAGTGGGTTAATAATGTTATGGACTAATCCAACAAGGCATGATTTTATCTATACAAAGTTGGCCCTTTTTTGGACTATATCCAACCACATATATCTCTGGTCTTCCACTTCTAATTCACATCTAATATACTCGTTTTTTTATAGGAAATACGAGTTCAATTTATATTTTAGGTATTTACATCCAAGAGACTCGTTTTTTTCTTTTCTTTTTTATTTGTAAGTTTATTGTTGGTTACTATCTTGGATTTTGATACATCAAGTGTTACAGATTATTAACATTATTAACATTAACTTGATTTTGATTCACCATATTGTTAAATATGACATTTGTGTTAAAGATTCTTAACAGTGCATTAATATTAAGTCTCTTTGTCCAATGAAGAATCTCTAAAATCGTCATGAAGGAAATGACAGATTCACTATGTTTCCTGCAAGGAATTGCGTCAAGGTTAGTCATTTTCTCAACAAGTTTGGGCATTTTCTTTTTCGTTCATTGAGGGCAGTAACATAAAGTGCATGCCCTATCAGAAAAAATTAAAGATTGTATGTTTAGAAGGTGGTTGTGAGAATAATGTTTTTGTTGATCCCAAACTTAGATCGATTTAGCTTATGTATTATCGAGATTAGTTCAAGTATAATACGTTAGAGAAATTTTTTGTATTCAACAAACCAAGTATTATGCGGAATTAATACTTAGTACAAATAATAAATAACAAGGCACGTATACCAAACTTTCAACTTCGATTAATAAGAATAATGATGAACAATTGTGATTAAAAGCGTATCTAAACATAAACCCTAGGTCTCCTTTTATAGACATAAGGAGCCTTGTACATTAAGCTATCGTATCAACCATTCTAGGAAGATATCTAAAGATAAATATACTAAAATACAATATTCATACATATCTTCTTCCTAACTTAACAAAACGTGTTGACTTGAACAACTAATAAGTCTTGACAGCGGCTTGATTCTTCTTGTCTGCGCCTATTCTATCAGCGGCTTGATAACACTATGTCAGCGGCTTGATGCAAGGTGTCAGCGGCTAGAACACTTAGCTTATTTTATTCCCAACACTCCTCCCCTAAACTTGATAATTATCCTAATCATCAAGTTTCTGAATAAAAACAAAATGTGAGAGTATTCTTACAATCAAACCTACTCTTCTTTGATATGTGATGAAACAAATTTGAAAAAGTCAAGGCCAACAACACTTGTGTAGTCAACCTTGAGCTTGGTACACACCATCTTCTTCAATAAGTCTTGTGACAGTGGATAAACCCTGTCTACTAACAAATACTCAACAAATTTTGAAGTGCAAAGATAGTATACACCAACAACTGAATATAACCGCCATTCCAAGCCACTCAAATCATCAAGATCCAACCAAATTGGATCTGCTTCATCATGGGCAAACATTCTCTTGAATGTTGTCCATATTTTATTACCACCAAATGAAGAAGGAGCACCAGCATCATATTTCTCCTTCATCAATCCCTATAGAGTGTCTATATCTTCTTTGTCCATACTTGCAAACAAAGATACCAAAGAAGTAAAGACATGTACCTTATGACCAAACTTGGTGATCTTCCAAAAACCTGCAACATCTTCTTTATAGCTCACAATTAGGTTTCTGAAATCAAGAGGTACCACAGCAGTAATGTCAGAAGCTTCCAAGGGTGAAAGCTCTATGTTCTTCTTCAACCCTGCTTCATTATATCTTGCATTATAGGGATAAAAATCAAGAAATAAAAATTTTGCTCCCTTCTTCATTGGTCTAGGAGTGAGAGATGCCTTCTTAATCTTCAACTCCTCTTCAATTTCTTCCTGTCTCTCAGCAGAAATCATTCTAAACGTGTTTTCCTCACAAACACATTCCTAAATAGGAAAGGCAAAGAACTCCAACTGTTAAAAGGAGAGCTTCCTTAACTTTATGTAAGTCCACCCTGTTTGATGGCACCTAAGAAGCATATGATACAACTCCCTTCTTGCTGTCTTGTTCTCTTGAAGCACCCTATTTGACTTATGCTCCAAGATTATCTTGCAATCTCTTTTAACTCTCAACAAAACTTCTAACCCCCAATTTTTCTCAGTCAAACTCATATCTGGGTTATCTATGCAAGCTTCTTCCCATTTGAAATACATGTTTGGAACAACATGCATATAAAAATCTACTTGTTTCTTCAACTGCTGAAGCTTTTCCAAACCTGCCTCACCCTCACCATACTTTAACTTCTTAGGTTCTTCCTTCATATCAACATTAGAACCATGATCACCACCCTCTTCTTCGTCACTCTCACTATCCCTTCTCAAACTATCAGATTCTAAGCTAATCTGAGCTTCCACAACCCCTTTCCTAAGCCCCCTTCTTTCCTGTTCTTGAACTTGTTGAGCCAACATGACATCAAACTTAATCTGTGCATGGTCTTTGGGAACCTCTACTTCTACCATTATTGCTTTCTCTTTACCCTTAGGATCTATAACTGGCAAAGTAGACAGGGATACATGTGAATAAACGTCCTTAAACACCAAAGATGGTTGGGAAACATCTATGGGTTTGTCAGCGGCTGTCAATGAAGTGTTTGCGTGTAGAATAGTCTTGTCAGCGGCTGACCCTGTTTCTTGTTGTTTCATTAACTCCACAAATGACAGCTGCTTAGGTGTCATCAGTAACACCTTGGATGAATCAAATCTCCCTTGTCCTTGTTCCTAGCATCAACTATCTCTTTCTCACCTAAGGACCCCTCTTTTGAACTTTTATCACTTACAATGAAGGGCTCTGTTTGTCGTTCATCCTCCCCTTTGGAAGAATCATCGACAACAAACTTGCGTCTAGACTCCAATATTACAATCATCTCCCTCAAAGTTATATAAGGTAAGTATTGATGAAAATATCATCGTCTTATTTTTTTAGTGGACTCCACTGGGACTATATTGCCGGCAGACTACGTTTCTTATTTTAAACATGTGTGTATTAATGTTAGGATTGAAAGTATAGACAAATCGCGCTAATTATTATTAAACTTTAAAAACATATAGAAATTACTCAAAGATTATTATTTTTATTCAAACCAAAACATCTTCATAAATATTTGATTCTTTTTAAAACATAAATTTATGTTTGGTAAAGATTGAATGTTATGAAAATTATTGATTGAAAATGATGTTTCAGATTTTAGTTATAAAGTTTAATAATGGTATGGTTAATGGCCTTTGTTTCAGAAAGTTTAACACAAGAAATGAACTTGGTATAGTGGTAATGAGTTTATGTTTCTAGCATAGTGACCCTAGTTCTAATCCTACTTGTGTTGTTTTTTTTAATATAACACGCGAATTGTTGTTGTTTGACGTGGAATGGTGGTGCTTAGGTGGATTGCCTAGTAGGATTGAAATTGCTTAGGTGGATTGCTTAGTAGGATTGAAAGTGCCATATAGGATTGTGAGAGTGAAAGAAGACAAATGATGGAGCTAGACTTGTATACTTGTAACGATCTTTAACCTATTCAATTGGTAGTTTAACTGCATTAATAACATGTTTAATTGGTTATGTAACCATTATCACATGATATTATGGAGCTTATTGAAAGGAGATAAATGAGTCGTTAAGACCTATTAATACCATTAACTAGGGTTGAGTACTTCACCTATAAATAGGTGATCAGAACACTTGTATGGGACACACAGAAACATAAACACTTATATGCGAAAAGGTTAGAGATTTGTGGCTAAATCACCAACAAGCATTTGGTCTCATCCCAAATAAATATTGGTGATACCCATATATTAGGGTGAAATAGTTTACTTGGGAAAGTGATAACATAATTACAAGTGAAATCCGATAACCATTGTTTTGGTATGTAGATAAAATTGATTGTCTTTACTATGGTTGGGACGAATAATCAAAAAATCAAAACTAATTATTATTTCGGTTCGACCACTCAAAAACTGAATTTGTAGTTCGGTTTGATTGGACTTTGAGAAAATTGATTCTTTTATTAGTTTGGTTCGGCTGGAGTGTTTAGTTTTCGACTTGTTGGGTTTCCTGAACATTCGAGTGGCTATGACTTTAGTACAGTAGTATATAATAAACCATAAGCCCACCAAAATGTATATAGTCGGGAAAAAAAGCCCATGTCCATCAGTATAACCCTAATATATATGGGAAACAATAAACCCTATTTCACCACCCAAACGTTAGATACGCAGTCATAACACAATCTTTCTATTCTAACATCACGGATTCACAGCCGTCATTTCCTAGATGTCATCTGAGATTAGGTATTCATTTTATCACTTGTTTTGTTCTTTCTAATCTTCAAAGTTATGTTTGTGATGTAGATCTGATGAAAATAAGCTAGTAGTAATATTTTGCACAAAGATAGTACTGTACTTATTATGTTAGTGTTTTAGTAAGTAAAAAGATATATAGATGATTATTATTAGATTTAAGTTCATTTGGATACAAAACTTTATTTGGATATGAATGGACTAATCTCCACCACTCATTTCCATCTTAATCTAATGGATAAGATTAAACATAAAACCAATTTTCTTTTTTTTTTCAAACATTAATATCTTTTAAACCGTCAATCGTTATACGAAAAAAAATATACCATTACGACGGACATTTAATTATCTTTCTACAGATATGCTATATGATATACTTTCGATAAAAATTTTTTTTGTTTTTTTCGGTAATCTATCATATATGATACTAAATATCATATATGATAGTAACATTGGTATCATATATGATATAACTTATCATATATGATATAAACCAATATCATATATGATTCTGTAATAATTTGTAACATAACACTAATATCATATATGATAAAACAGTATTATCATATATGATATTTTACGCAAATTTAAAAAAAACAAATTTTTTTCTTCAAAAGTATATCATGTTGCATATCTGTAGAAAGATAATTAAATGCTCGTCGCGATGGTATATTTTTTTCCGTTTAACACTTAACGGTTTAAAAGATATTTAAATTTAAAAAATAAGTGGAATAATTAAATACTTTTAATCTCAACCATTAGATATTATGAGGATGGATGGTGGGGATGAGTCCCTTGGTATCCATGATAAATATGGTATCCAAAATAACTTTACTCTTATTATTAAGGATAAGGTGTTTATAGTTTAGTGAACAGTGATTTTTTTCCATTAATTATTGTTGTATTCAACATCAGATTGTACGAAACATACAACTAGTTCTTAAGGTTTACATTCAACATCAGATTGTACGAAACATACAACTAGTACTTATTATGTTGCCAACCTAAGTGTCGTTTATAGTATACTAATGTGTGTGTTTTCTCTTGAAGTTGTGACAGGAGCATGCTTCTTCTCTCGGAAGCTGTGAAGCGACTTGTACAAATATGTTTCGATATTTCCGAATGTTTGAGTTACCTTCGAAACATCATCAATCAATAGTTACAACGTCATACATCATGATATAAAGAGTTCCAACATAGGATGATGCTAGCTGTTTTGCGCTGAGGATGCACCTCTCACGAAATGCTATCATCAAATTATGTTGGCTAATACCATGAGTTGTTATCCCTGTAAGTTAATTTGATCTTGTTTTCCGTTTTTTTCTCTTATACGTGAATGTTCAATAGATCAATTTTACCCTAATTTCTTGACTATTTGAACTGTGCAATTCGTTGTTGATTATCTGATTGATATTTTATATGGTTCAGTCGCAAACTCGCAATTGGTGTGTCTTATGTCTACAACGGATAAATAAGGGACCATAGAATACACAACCAGATTGAGGCTTAAGGCAATTGGTTAGGCCAAGTTAATGGGCCGGTGAGGGGTTATTTAGCTATCTTGTTGATGAATTGTACCTGGTGCTGGGCATGCCACAAGACACCAGGACCATACACCGACTTATTAGTTAAAAGTTCTAGTCATCTAGGTGAGGCATGCAGTGATGTTTTTACTATGGCAGGTTGTTGAAGTGGACAATTTTCAAACGCTAGGATAGAAAGTGTTACAGTTTTATCTCCGAACTCCTATTATTGTTTTTCGGAAATTGACCGCTTAATACACACATAGCCCAGTCCACGTGCCCTGTCTAGAACATGTTTGGTCAGCTCATTAGTCGTTTCTTACGTTTCTTTTGCCTATACATAACCACAAGTTAAACATATAAAAAAGTTTATATGATAGCAGCCCATTTTCACTCATTTGTCAACACGATTTCTATGTTGAGATTGTGGACAAGCATTCTCATGGCTCATATGTATTGAGGTTAAAGACCTGATGGTCGTCCCCTCAAGGGAAAGAACTGAACTATTACTAGTTATTATCATGTGATATGGATTCTGCATTAACTGCTTTTTCATATGAGCAATTTAATGGTTTTCTGTATATTTGTTTCACAAACTGATGAATTTACTTGTGTTGATAATCTTTTCTTGCTATTCTTCCAGTTAATTTATAAAATTTGATTATTGATACGCAACCACTGACATACATGCTCTTTATCTAGATATTATAGAAGATGGGCTGCATCTAGTATATACTTTGTATTTGCTGATGTGGTCAAGTTTGGGAACATTCGGATAGGTAGCCTTTCTGGAATTTACAAGAACTACGAGTTCAATTCATATTTTAGGTATTTACATCCAAAACACTCAATTTTTTTCTTTTCTTTTATTTGCAAGTTTATTGTTGGTTACTATCTTTTGGTCATTGGTGATAGCAGTGTACAGCTTGACATGAAACAATGTCGCGAGTGGGTTAGGAGTAAGCTGCAATCTAGAGGGAGTAAACCTTTTAAGTGTGTACGCACAGTCCCATGCCACAGTTCTACTCAGACTGTTTCTTAAGGTTCAGCAAGTTTAGGCATTTTCTTTTGCGTTCATTGCGGGCAGTATCATAAAGTGCATGGCGTATCAGAAAGATTCAAAGATTGTATGTTGTAAGGAGGTTGTAATAATGTCATAGATGAATGCAATTGTTTGGTATATGGATTCTATTTTCAGTTTTTGTTTGTTTGGACTAATTTATGTTATGTTTTCAAGTTTAGAATTTTATTTTTCCCTTTTCTTAAAGGGTTAATTCCATATATATACCCAATTTAAACATATTAATGTCATATTTACCTACTTAAATTTCATAATGACATACTACTATATGTCATATTTATCCAGACCACTATTAAATCAACTAAAAAGTAAATTAACATCCTCAAACCACTATAAAATCAACTAAAAAGTAAATTAACATCCTCAAACCACTATAAAATCAGCTAAAATGTAAATTAACATCCTCAAACCACTATAAAATCAACTAAAAAGTAAATTAACATCTTCAAGTTCCTATTATACCCTCAATACATATCAAAAATCTGTCAATCTAGTGGACTTCAAATAAAGGTTGAGTAATGGAGTAAATGGTTAGAAGTAATCTATATTTCTAATTAAGTCTCGTAGCTAATATGTAAATAGGTTCTTATAATATATCAGATACGCATAATTCTTAATACTCAATATAATTCTGTCGCAAAAACTTTGAAATTATATATAATGTGATGGACTACAACTACAATCTTAGCTACCATTGTAATATACATAAGATGAACATCCAATATAGATAAATATGTACATGCGCGTTGGGTTAGTGACACCAATTAATAGTCTAGAACAGAAGGTTGTGTTAATCTAGAAAATAAATGAAATTCCAATTTCAGTAGGAGTTACATCATGGTGGTTAAATGGTGACGACATTGACGTGCTCAGTGTTCTTGGGCGACACCGACAAAGCCTAGGTTCCTGGTCACTTTACATACTTTTTCTTCGGTGGTGAGATTGAACCTTCCCGTTACGAACTGTGAAGGATTTTGTAATATATTGGTATAAAAGGAACTTTAGGATGTTAATTTATATTTTAATTGATCTTATAGTGATTTGGGTAAATATGGCCATATAATATTTATTCCGAAGTAGACACTTCTTCTGTTATAGATGGCATATTTACATATTAGCTGTTGCTAGGGCCGATCACGGTCGGAAAATTGGACTAGATCAACTAGTTAAAGTTTTGCCAACTAAAATTCTTGCCCAGTCCACGAGAAATCCTTTGTCTTTGCAGATTGGAGGGTGTCCAGTAACGATTTTCAACAGAAGAACGCCAAAGTATAGATGTTACCATGGATATCCAAATGGCTTGCTTGTAACGAACTCGGTTGAACACACATTGCGCCTTTATTGCTGATAGTACTAGAGTTGTTATGTGATATCGTAAGAATGGTTTTCCAGCTTTCAAAATCAACTAGCTGCAAGATGTAGTGCAGTAGAGTTTAGATCATACAATTTCTCTTCCTGATCTAGCCTTGCCATATCTCCCACCTGATCAATAAAAAAACTTCGAGCAAAACGATTAGAATTTTGGAGCACCCAATGCTAAAAGTCATTGATTAAAAAATCCAGGGTTTTATCCTCATCGTATTCCATCTGATTTTGTATTTCATAAACTAAGTTACTTAATTTTATGACAATTTTATTCTCATCGCATAAACTCTCCAATTTTTCGCAAAAAGATAAAATAATCAGAACTTGTCTATGTCACACGATGGCAGCCAGAGGAGGCAATTTGAGACCTTAAATTTGCTTCTCAGTTGATGTTAGCAATTACTAATGAAAAATGGTAACTGCTTCTAGTCATGGGTCTCCTCTAATATTATATATCGGTCTAGATGGGTCTCTAAAAATGACTAGAAGGTAAAAAAATAATCGTTTTGAGGTTTATACATTTTCATCCGTTTTTTACGTCTTGGATAGTGTCTTTTCGTCCGTTTTCTTTTGATTTTTGACGTTTTCGTACATTTTCGACCGTTTTTTACATAATATCGAAAGCGGTAAAAAACAGACGAAATCAGTCAAAAACGGATGAAAGTTTCAAAAACGGGGGGATGGAAGAAAACTGTCGAAAAAAGTCGTTATCGGTCGAAAACTGTCGAAAACGAGCGAGAACAGTCGAAAATGGATGAAAACATACGATTGTCCAAAAAGGTTAAAAAGGAAAAAAAGTTGTAGAGAACGATGGAAAACGGATGAAGACATGTCTAAACGGTCGAAATCGCTTGTCACCGGTCGAAATATTGTCGAACACGAAAAAAAAGTCTGAAAACTATAGAAAACGTCAAAAACTATCTAAAATAGTCACTATCGAAAACAACTTAAACAATTGAAAACGTTCAAAAACGATCGAAAAAGGTCAAAAGTTGTCTAAAATTGATAAAAACGGACGTAAACGGTAGAAAACATACGAAAATCGGTTGAAAACGGACAAAACAGTTGAAAACTGTAGGAAAACGGTCGTAATTGGTCTAAAACGGGCGAAAACAGTTGAAAACGGATGAAAATGTCTAAAAATGTGGAAAACTGCAGAAAACGGCCGTAATTGGTCGAAAACGGTCACGGGCAAAAAACAGTCGAAAAGTTTGATAACGGCTTTAAAGATGGAAAAATGTCGAAAACTTTAAAAAACGGGTGTAATCAGCGAAAACGGTCATTACTGTAAACGAGCAAAATATACAAAACAGATGAAAAAGTAGAAAGTGGTCGAAAATTGTCGAACGGGTCGTAAACGGTCAAAAACTATAAAAAAAGGTTCGAATTTTCTTGGTCGTTTAAGGCCATTATCTTCCACTTTCGCCCGGAATTTGTCTTTATTTGACCGTTTTGGCTATTGTTTATGTACGTTTTCGATCTTTTTTGTTCCATTTTACAAATTTTGACCGTTTTTGGTCGTTCTCCTTCGCTTTCGGATGTTTCTTTATCGTGGGCCTATTCATGTTATTATCATGGTGGTCCAGTCGATGTATGATGTAATTATCGGATCAATGACTGCAGGGGCTCGAAGAGGAACGACAACATCAACACTACAACTGGTGAACCCCATGTGTACCGGCGTAGGTGAGAAGATTGCATTGAGTAGGCGAGTTAATAAATATTGGAGATTAACGGTGGTCAAACAATTGAATCCTACCTTCTTCAATAGAGGACCAATGAATTAAAACTAAAACTATGCTTGTTTTTTCCTTTTTGAAACTGATTTTTGTGGCAGATATATATTGTTTGAATTATATTGGTTGAGATTTTATTTATTCGGTTTCTCGTCCTACTTACATTAATTAATACATACGTGAATACAGTCACTGACGGACTCATACGAGAGCCGAGTGTGACACGAGCCACACTCGATTTGAGGTTACGAAGTGTAAACTTTTTCGAATAGTATTACTAATTTTCTAGTATGTACAACATCCAAAAAAAATTTATGCTACTTTCGTTTAGGCTAAAACATGTTTACGATAAAAAAAAATGATATGCAATGTTTTAAAAAAATTTATGCAACACCCGATAAAATATTCTTGCTTGACTATTGGGAAATTTCTATTAGAGAAAGCGTTTGAATCTACATCATGTTAGATTTGCAAGTACTTTTTTGTGCTTCTAAGATTATGATGGATTTCATTCACCAGTATGGAAACTACTTTGACACTTAAGAGTAAACTACATTTTTGGTCCTCATGATTTATTGGGTATAACAATTTTGGTCCATTACCCGAAAATCTTACGGATCGTGTCTAACCTCAGACGACCCGTTTCACTTTTGGTCCATTTTCATATTGATCGTGAGTTTGACCAGTTAAAACATATAAAAAGACTAAAATACCCTAACCTCAACACTTAAAATGACCAAAATAACCTTCTCATTTGTTATTATTATATTATTACTAATTTATTAACCTTATTATTATTTTTAAATTTTATTACACAAATCAATTTTTCCTTGTTAAGAGAACAAAAAACAGGCCCCTCATTTTCAATCCAAAAAATCTAAATGATTTTTCTTTAAACTCAATCAAAAAACAAAAAATTATTTTTTCAATCTAAAAGCAAATTTTACACATACTTTGAATAAAAAACATATCCATAAACAAAAAATCATCTTACAATCAATGAACACCCCCAAGTCCACCATCACGAAACTTTCGTCATCGTATCTACCACAAATCCAAAAATCAATTGAAGGTTTGTGTTGTTTGAGTGTGAGTTACTTATTCTTGAGGTTGTTATTGTGATTTGAGTTTAAATTTTACGAGTACGGTTTTTAACTTTTTTTTTGGTTCTTGTTGAAATTAAAGGAATTTTTTTAAGTATTAATGGTTGGTGTTGCCAGGCTGTTAGTTTTATGTGGGTGTTAGGTGGCGGTTTGGTGGTGGCCGACGACGATGTTGGTGAATGATAGGGTGGTGGGATATTAGTGGTGGCTGGTGTGGGTGGTAGTGGCAGCCGAATATTAATAGTAGAGATAGTGGGTGTGGTGGTGGACCGGTGGTGATTGTTGGTGATGAATTGAGATAAGTTTAGAGAGAAGAGCAAAATGGGGAAAGTGTTTGATTTAGTTTGGATTTTGTATTTGTGATTTTATATAAGATTCTGGATCTTAGTTTTTTTATATATACATATTGGTTTCATAAGGTTGAAGATGAAAAGAGATTTTATCTTAATACCTTATAAAAGATTTAAGCCATTTTCTATTATTAGAAGTCTTAATTTTTTAAGCCTCTAACATTTCTTGTTATAGAAAGATTGTTGTTACTTTTTTATTTATTGCACAAATAAATTTTATTAAATTCAAAGTTACTAATAGGCTTAATTTTAAAACATCTGTTACACATAAAATTAAAACACATTTTAATGAGCTCATTTTAATAGGACCATTTTGTATGTTATTTTTCAAAGAAATTAATAGTCAAAACTTTTCATCACACACATAATGAAAAAATTAAATATTTTAGATTATGTAAGCTCGAAATGGACTAACGTTAACACAAATTATTTAAAAAGCTTGTAACCGTCTATTTAAAATATTATAGTAAAATATATTAAATTATGCGTTGTAACAGGCATAGAGGTTTATAAAGCCTAACCTATACTATTTATACTACTTTATATTATAAAGTATTTAGCACATTCTAAATAAGGAAGTCTTAATAAATTAAGCAAAAAACATCACTATAAAAAGAAATTAAAAAGTTAAAGTAATATTATTTATTTCGTAATTAAGCGTCTTTATGTTTAGTCCATTTCGCCGTCTTCATTAATTTTTGTAATGAGAGTTAAATATTAACGGTTACGTTTTAACCAAAATCATAATTCTATTTTTAATATAACTTTTGTAACGTTTACTTTATTTGAGTATAAAAACATCATTTGGTTAATGCAAAAAAACACAACAATTTCTATTCCTCTATCATACTTCTAAAAAATTTTATAACTTTTTTTTTGTTTCTTTTGAGCATCTCAGAAAATTTGTATACCTCATCAAATTCAAAAAGAATGTTTCGCTTCAACTATTACTACGGTGAACTTATTGTTAGTGTACATGCAATTGCTTAACATGAAAATAAAGATCGAGTATGTGATTTTTATGTTATTTTTTGAATACTATGCAATGTGGCGTGATAATCTTTTCAATAATATGCATCATATATGCAATATTGTAGATACGTTATCCTCATAATAAACGTACAAATAGAGAAGATTGAATCGTAAGAAAATTTGGTGCACGGGTACCCACCGCTGCAATGCGCGGGTACCCGGCTAGTTAAATAAAAGATGAGAAATGATAAATATGCCCCATGTTTTTAACAGTCAAACTGACAGTCAATATGAAAATTGATCAAAAGTGAAATTGGTCATCTGAGGTTGGACAAGATCCGTAAGATTTTTGGATAATGGACCAAAAGTGTTATACCCGGTAAACCACGAGGAACAAAAGTGTAGTTTACTCGACACTTAATAATGGAACATGAAATCCAAAGATAAGAAAATCACGCAATATACCAAAACTAAGGCTGCGTTTAGTTGGATGGAAAACACCCTGTTTTCTACAAAATGTTTTCTAGAAAACAAGGAAAACATAAAACGCGTTCAAATCATCGTTTTCTAGAAAATGCAAAATCCCTATTTTACCCTTTTGCACACAAAACAAAAAACTCGTTTTTTTGTTTTCTAAGTTTTCCTTTAGACATAGAAAATTCATTTCCCCTTTGCTTCCTTTATAGTTTTAGAAAATGAAAAACACAAATTTCTTCAACTAAACACGTTTTCTAATTTTTTAATTGTTTTGTGGAAAAAGAAATCCCTTTTTCTTTTTCTACAAAATAGAAAATAGAAAATGATGGAAAATGTTTTCCAACTTAACGCACCCTAAATATCTCTACTGAATTGATTTCTTTCTTAGAACTTAATTTGATTGAAAATGTAGCTTCACTTGACCAAAAACTGCCAGAGAACATAGTTTTCGTTATATCTTGGTTCAGCTAAGTACCAGCATTCAAACTTCTAAGAAAAACACCGAGAAACATATGAAATGCTAAGGGTGCGTTTAGTTGGATGGAAAACACCTTGTTTTCCACAAAATGTTTTCTAGAAAACAAGGAAAATAGAAAACGCGTTCAAATCATCATTTTCCAGAAAATATATCTACAAAACACAAAATTCCTATTTTCCCCTTTTATACACAAAACAAGAAAACAACTTTTTTTTGTTTTCCATGTTTTTCTTTTAACACAAAATATCTAATTTTCTCTTTATTTTTACGTTTGCGTTGGAAATTTTGCTTTTTCATCAGTATTTTACGTTTTCGCAAATATTTTACATTTTCGTCAGTATTTTTACGTTTTCGTCAGTAAATTTACGTTTTCGTCAGAAATTTTACATTTTCGTTAGTAAAATTACGTTTTCGTAAGTAATTTTCGTTTTTGTCAGTAAATTTACGTTTTCATAATTATTTTAATGTTACGTCAGAAAATTTACGTTTTCATCAGTAAACTTACTTTTTCATCAGTAAATTTACGTTTTCGTCGGTAATTTACGTTTTCGTCAGTAAATTTACATTTTCGTCAGTATTTTTACGTTTTCGTCAGTAAATTTACGTTTTCGTCAGAAATTTTACATTTTCGTTAGTAAAATTACGTTTTCGTAAGTAATTTACGTTTTTGTCAGTAAATTTACGTTTTCATAATTATTTTAATGTTTACTTCAGAAAATTTACGTTTTCATCAGTAAACTTACGTTTTCGTCAGTAAATTTACGTTTTCGTCAGTAAATTTACGTTTTTGTCATTATTTTAACGTTTTCGTCAGTAAATTTTACGTTTTCGTCAGAAATTTTACGTTTTTGTCAGTAAATTTAGGTTTTCGTCAGTAAATTTACGGTTTTGTCATTATTTTAACGTTTACGTCAGTAAATTTACGTTTTCGTCAGTAAATTTACGTTTTTGTCGGTATTTTTACGTTTTCGTCAATAAATTTACGTTTTAGTCAGTAAATTTACGTTTTTGTCATTATTTTAACGTTTACGTCAGTAAATTTACGTTTTCGTCAGCAAATTTACCTTTTTGTCGGTACATTTACTTTTTCGTCAATAAAATTTTTACGTTTGCAAACGAAAATGTAAAATTGCAAACGGAAACGTAAATTCACTGACGAAAACGTAAATTTACTGATGCAAACGTAAATTTAGTGACAAAAACGTAAATTTACTAACGAAAACGTAAATTTACTGACGAAAACGTAAAAGTACTGGCGAAAACATAAATTTACTGACGAAAGCGTAAATTTACTGACAAAAACGTAAAATTTCTGACGAAAACGTAAAATTTACTGACGAAAACGTAAATTTACTTACGAAAACGTAAATTCACTGACGAAAATGTAAATTTACTGACGAAAATTAAATTTACTGAGGTAAACGTTAAAATATTGAAAACGTAAATTTACTGACGAAAACGTAAATTTACTGACAAAAACGTAAATTTACTGACGAAAACGTAAAAATACTGACGAAAACCGAAATTTTCTGACCCAAACGTGAATTTACTGACGAAAATGTAAATTTACTGACGATAACATAAAATTACTGACGAAAACGTAATATTACTGATTAAAACGTAAAATTACTGACGAAAACGTAAATTTAATGACGAAAACGTGAATTTACCGAAGAAAACGTAAATTCGCTGACGAAAACCTAAAACAAAAACACTTGAACATGTTTTCTAGTTTTGATAAATAGAAAACACAAACACATATTTCTCTAACTAAACGCGTTTTGTAAATTTTCAAGTGTTTTGTGGAGATGGAAATCCCTTCTCTTTTTCTACAAAACAAAAAATAGAAAATGATAGAAAATGTTTTCCAACTAAACGCGGCCTAAGGTATTCTTAAATTAAAAAAAAAACATTGATTGGCATACCTAATTGGACCAATGAATTAAAACTAAAACTATGCTTGTTTTTCCCTTTTCGAAACTGATTTTGGTTGAAGATATATATTGTTTGAATTATATTGGTTGAGATTTTTAATTATTCGGTTTCTCGTCCTACTTACATTAAGTAATACATACGTGAATACAGTCAGTGACGGGCCCACACGAGAGTCGGGTGTGACACGAGCCACACTCATTTGAGGTTACGAAGTGTAAATTTTTTGAATAGTATTACTAATTTTCTAGTATGTACAACACCCAAAAAAATTTTGTGCTACTTTCATTTAGGCTAAAACATGTTTATGATAAAGAAATGATATGCAATGTTTTCAAAAAATTTTGTACAACACCCGATTAAATATCTTTGATTCGCTCACGTGATATCAGCGTTTGAATCTACATCATGTTAGATTTGCAAATACTTTTTTGTGCTTTAAGATTATGATCGATTTCATTGATGAGTATGGAAACTACTTTGACACTTAATAATGGAACATGAAATCCAAACATAAGACAATCACGCAATATACCAAAACTAAATATCTCTACTGAATTCATTTCTTTCTTAGAACCTAATTTGATTGAAAATGTAGCTTCACTTGACCAATAACTGCCCGAGAACATAGTTTTCTTTATATCTTGGTTCAGCTAAGTACCAACATTCAAACTTCTAAAAAAACACCAAGAAACATATGAAATGCCAAGGTATTCTTAAATGAAAAAAAGAACATTGATTGGCATGCCTAATTTGTATCCCATAAATCAGGTCTTTCAGAAATCACACTTTGACCAACTATCATAATCAATCTGAACCGTCCATAAAACCCACAAAAACAAATCCTAACGGTTAAAGAACATTCTAGAACTAAAAAAACCCACACAAACCCTAATACATGCCTAACCTTAGGTGTCAATATTCTATTGATGACAACCCATGAACCCACCTTTTTAAAAACAAATAAATAACATACACATTTAAACATATAATTAATCACACGTTTAGATCTCTCAATCATTTTCTTAAAGAAATTGATAAATCACACAAGTTAACCAATTAGATGAGAAATGGCTAATTTTTTTTTATTTCAACACACTTAAGGTTTATAAATATCATAACAATTATACAAAACCCTAAATAAGATCAAAGCACACATAGCGGAAGCATTTTAACAAGATCATAATAATAACACAATTATAATTAATCGAATTAGGGTTACATACCTTTATCCTAGCGAAGATCCACAAGATCACCAACGAATCACCAATTAGGGTTTATGACGAACACTACCAAGATATAGTCTAAAGTAAGACTATATTACATTCTTGTACACACGTAATACAACGAGCTAACCGTGATTCTAGCACGTGCAAACCGAGCTTTTACGCTCATGGAAAAAATCTACCAAACAACCCTAGAGAGAGGCTAGGACTAGATTATTGCTAAACCAAAACCAAAGGATAAAGGGAACCCTAAAAAAAGTGTTTTTCCTTTAGTGTTGATCGCAAAAATTAAACCAAACAAATCACACAAACCAAACAAAACCCTAAGGTGCGTTTGGTTATGCGATCGCAGGAGGCAGAAGAGAGTTGGATTTGGTGTAAGAATTATGGAGGCCTCTATGTGTTTATATAGTGTCTCCAAACTTGTAGCCCCCAAGACAAAACTAAGTAAGGCAAAAACTATTTTCTTCCTTTTTTTCTTGTTCTCCACCGCCGGCCCAACCCAAGAGGTGTTCCGTATCTTTCTTTAACTCCCGTTAAATATTCCACGTTAACCGTTTAGTCCTTAACTCTTAAATTTAACGACGGTTAAATGTTAAAGATCGATTTAATTTAATAAACATAATAAATACATTTATTAAATAAGTTAACCCTTTATGTATTATGTGCAATCCCGTAATCCCGAGTTCGATCCTAACACACGACTATTTAAATTTATGTCCATAAACTTTCAGCTCCCACTCGGACAAATTTTGAATATCGTGATTACATTGACTAGCGTCTAGTTACACTAGCAATGTCTCTAGTACAACTCGAGTAAGGTTTCTTGGATAAAACCTTTTAATGATTCATCATTATTATTAGTTTGGTTCGGCTGGAGTTTAGTTTTCGACTTAGTTGGGTTTCCTGAACATTCGAGTGGCTATGACTTTAGTACAGTAGTATATAATAAACCATAAGCCCACCAAAATGTATATAGTCGGGAAAAAAGCCCATTCCACAATCTTTTTTTTTTCTTTTTTTTTGTTAACCGTGATTTAGTCATAACATAATCTTTCTATTCTAACATCACGGATTCATAGCCGTTATTTCCTAGACGTTACTGATGAACAAATCTGAGATTAGGTATGTTGGGATTTAGAACTAGTTAAACCATTAACTACGAGTGCGCAGCGGAATGGATCTAGTATAATATTCATGATTAACACATAATAAAAACAATAATAAAACCAACCTTTAATTAATTGAATAAATCAATTAATTGATCTTGATCTTGAATCTACAACGGTAAAGTAACCGTCCTCTAGCGATTGCTCACACGACACATCAAACGAACACACCACGATGCTAGTGGTAACTTCACTTCGATAATCTTGCAACTAGAAACCCTAATATCCAAAACCCTAATTGGGATAGCGTAAGGATACGGTTTATAGATAGCAACAAGATTGTTGAAAAATCACCAATAAACCCTAATTAGGGTTTATATAAATCGGACCACAAGGGAATACTAAAACCTAGATTATGAGATCTAGGGTTTAGTTATAAAGCTTAAATCTTTATAAGAAAACCACCAAGAAGGATTGATCTTATAAAGGTTAAACCTTTAGGTGTGATTTTAGGTTAAGGAAAAAGTTCGTAAGGGTTTGGTGTGGGGTTTTGAGTCGATCGGCCAACACAAACAAAGAGGGAGAGGTGAAAAAATTATGAGGGGTATGGGATTGTATTTATACACATCCTTGAACCTCCTCAAAATTAATTAGGCCCAACCCAACACCTAAATTAAGTAACTTAATTACTTGATTAACAAACAAAAGATCTTCTAGACCCCTTAGGGATATTCGGCCGCCTATAAGGCACCAGATGTTTCTAGAAGTCGATTTCCTTCCTTAAATTTAAATAACGCACTCGCCTTTAATTAATTAAATCCCGTAATTAATTAAACCACCGTTAATTAAATAAAACGTAAAGTTTTTATTATACGTTTAATTATAAATAATAAAACGTAAATAAACGTGTGTTCTCCGTATTGAGTGTGTGCCCCCGATAGGCTCACGCATTTACCGATGGCTAAACGATCGCATATCTCAACAGCTCCCACTTGTGAGAGTTTAGACATACAACGTCCATAATGAAGCATCTAGCAACACTTCATTATAACCGGAAAATGTTGAGTTAAATAGTTTCAAGAATAAGATCTTAAAGACTAGTAATGGTGTACGATTATTTGAGCTTCCTGATAATCATCCCTTCGTTACAATGTACCGATTAAACCATGGATATGGATCCTAACTCATTCCATATAGTTTAACTTTAATTCCTCGTTTACAAATTAATTTAGATAGTCCAAATTGTAACAAGCATCATCTTGATTAAATTTTGGGTACGGCCATACAATTACCTAATTAATTCTGGAGGGGATCCAGGGTACTTCACTGCACTATATCAGAGTGGAGGAACGAATTCTATATTGACTGCAAGTGTCTGTGGATGCTGCTTCACAACACTTCCAATTAGAGTCGTTATAGCTAGATCTTCCGAACTAGCGTTGGACATAAAATCAAGAAGCGATATCCACACATGCACAACTTGTTTGCATCTCAAGTCTAAGGATGACCTAATCCTCACCATTTATGTATTTGAATTTACTCATGACAACGGATCCAAAAGTAAACATTCGAAAGTTCGGGGTGTCCAATATTCATATCAATGAATAACATATGAGTTTGGTTGGAAGCCATCCACCATATATACCAGTATATTACCAACACTCATATTTGTCTTAATGTATACAATATTCCCATATTGTTTAACCGACAATGGACATGTTTAGAATAATTAAATATTCAAGGATTTAAACATACAAACATAGGGCAACAACAATTATATGAAGATAACAAACATCAAATATCTTTATTCATCAGAAAATAATTAAATTGTCTTACAATCCCAAATTATCCAAATACTTACGTTTAACACAGATTACATGAGACTATTAGCTGGAAGCAAACCAATTCCATGAGTTAACATGGAATGCTTTTTGAGGTCTAACGCCTTTGTGAAGGGGTCAGCTAAATTGTCGTCTGTGTGAACTTTCTCCAGACTAACATCACCAAGTTCAATCACTTCTCTGAGGTAGTGAACTTTGGAACGATAATTTTTCGCACCTTTAGTGATTCCTGGTTCATTAGCTATAGTAATGGCTCCGGTATTGTCACAATACATCGTCATAGGTTCATTATTTGTGGGAACAACACCAAGCCCAGAAATAAACTTCCTAATCCAAACTGCCTCTTTAGCAGCCTCCGAAGCGGCTATATACTCAGCCTCTGTAGATGAGTTTGCATGGATGGTCTGCCTTGCACTTTTCCAGCTTACAGCACCTCCATTCAGCATGAAAACATATCCCGTCTGAGACTTCGTGTCATCAGCATCCGTAAGATATCCAGCATCAGTGTAGCAAGCAACCCTGAGCTCTCTTTTCATACCTCCTCCGTAAACAAGAAACATGTCTTTGGTATGCCTAAGATACCTCAGAATGTTCTTAACAGCAGTCCAGTGAGAATCACCAGGATTCTGCTGAAATCGGCTAGTCATGTTCTGAGAGAACGCAACATCAGGTCTCGTACATCTAACTGCATACATGATTGATCCTATTGCCAAAGCATAAGGAACTCTTTGCATGCGTCTCACCTCATCAGGTGTCGATGCTCCTTGAGTCTTAGATAATTTTGATTTAGTTTGCATGGGAACAAGGCCACGTTTGGAATTGTCCATGTTATACTTCTTCAAAATCTTATCTATGTAAGCACTTTGACATAAACCAATTAACCGTCTAGGTCTATCACGTATGATCTTGATTCCAAGAATATACGCAACATCTCCCAAATACTTCATGGAAAAACACCTTCCAAGGTAAGCTTTTACACTTTGCAACATTGGAATGTCTTTTCCCATCAACAATATGTCATCAACATATAGGACAAGAAACACTACGCTACTCCTACTAGCTTTGATATATACACATGGCTCATCAGGATTTTGATTGAAACCAAATTTCTTGATTTCATCATCAAACCTCTTGTTCTATTGCCTTGATGCTTGCTTAAGTCCATAAATGGATCTTTGAAGCTTGCATACACGGTTAGGATACTTTGGATCAATAAAACCCTCAGGTTGCTTCATATAGACTTCTTCGTAAAGCAGTCCATTGAGGAAGGCGGTTTTAACATCCATTTGCTAGATCTCTTAGTCATAGAACGCATCTATGGCTAAAAGAATCCTTATAGCTTTGATATCCGCAACAGGAGAGAAGGTCTCTTCATAATCAACCCCGAAGGTTTGAGTGAAGCCCCTCGCTACATATCGAGCTTTAAAGGTGTGTACATTACCATCCATGTCGGTCTTCTTCTTGTACAACCACTTGCCACTAACAGTTCTAGCGTTAGGGGGAAGGTCTACTAAGATCCAGACATCATTGTCTTTCATGGATTGCATCTCCACATTCATAGCATCCAGCCATTTGTCAGATTCAGGATCTGCCAATGCAGCTTTGTAGTTAGTGGGTTCATTATGATCCCCTAACTCATGTTCCTCAGCGTCAATGTATAAACACATACGGTTAGGAGCACGCCTAGTCCTCGTAGACTTTCGAATGGGAGCTATATCACTTATAGGTTCATCAATTTCTTGATCATCCTCTTCATGATTGCTAGTGTTTTCAGAAGGATGTATATTTTCATCTTGAATTACTTCAAGATCCTCTATACTCCCACTTGCTTCTTGATTCATAAGATTGCTCTCTAGGAATTCAGCATTACGAGCAACAAATACTTTGTTCTCAGGTGGGTAGTAGAAAGAGTAACCCATCGTTTCCTTTGGGTAACCTACAAATATACACTTAACAGATCGGGGCTCTAGTTTGTCAGGTTTGATAAGCGTGTCACGCTTAACAAGACCCTCACATCCCCAGACCTTTAAGTAAGACAACTTAGGGGCTTGCCCATACCATACTTCGTATGGAGTCTTTTCAACCTTCTTAGTTGGAACCATATTGAGTATGCGAGCAGCAGACTCAAGAGCATAATCCCAAAAGGATTTAGGAAGAGTTGTTTGGGCCATCATGGAACGAACCATATCAAGTAGGGTTCTATTTCTCCTCTCAGAAACACCATTGTGTTGTGGTGTATATGGAGGAGTTCTTTGGGAAACTATTCCATGTTCCTTAAGATGCTTCAGAAATTCATAACTCATAAATTCACCTCCACGATCCGAACGTAGTGCCTTTATGGTTTTACCGAGTTGATTTTCTACTTCCTTTTGAAACACCTTAAATGTTTCAAACACTTCATGTTTATGTTTTAGCAAGTAAACATAACCATAACGACTAAAGTCGTCAGTGAAAGTGACGAAGTAACTTGCACCTTGTCTTGACACGGTTCTAAATGGACCACATACATCGGTGTGGATTAGTCCAAGTAGATCTTTAGCCCTCTCCACTTGATGTGAATAAGGTTTACGTGCCATCTTTCCAGATAAGCATGAAACACACTTGTCAAAGGAGTCATCATCGTTTGACTTAAGCAATCCATCAGATTGTAATTGCTTAATGCGCTTTTTGCTTATATGGCCAAGGCGACAATGCCATAGCAATGTAGAGTCCAAATTAGATTTGGCCCTTTTGTTGCTTATAGCATACATAGAACTATTGTTTGCATTAGAATCACACATATCAATTTCATAAATACCATTACTAGGAACAACATTAAAATAAAACATATTATTTTTCGAAACCGAAATACTTGCATTATTCTCAAAACGATTAACAAATCCATCGTCATACAAACATGAAACTGAAACAATCCCTCTAGAAATAGAAGGTGCGTAATGACAATTATTCAACATAACAACTAGTCCACTAGGGATAAATAATTGAAAAACACCAATGGCTTCAACAGCTGCACGATGACCATTGCCCACGTACAGATTCAAAGCTCCTGGCTTCAGCTTCTTACTTATCCTTAGACCCTGAGTAGTATTACAGATGTGAGTACCACAACCAGTGTCATAAACCCAAGATTTATTAGGAAAAGTAAAGAGTTCTATAGTGAAGATACCTGAAGTGCTAGCTCCTTGAGAGGACTTCTTTTTCTTCCACAACTCAGCGAGATACTCTGGACAGTTTCTCTTACAATGACCAATGTCACCGCATTGGTGACAAATGGCATCCTTAGCAGGATTCTCTCTTCTTGGTGGAGGGGGAATCTTGGCTCTGGGAGTAAAGTTAGCTACTTTCTTCCCTTTACCACGATTCTTTCCCTTCGCAGCATTAGACGGTTTAGCCTTGTTAGGCTTCTGAACCCTTCCTGCCCTAATAGCATTAATGGTATTAGGAGTAGCAGGTGCAACCTTCTTTGGCAACGTTTTCTCATGTAGCTTAAGCATGGCATGTAATTCAGGTATTGTCTTCCCCAGGCCATGCATGTTATAGTCTTGCACAAACCTATCATAGTCCTTATTCAGTGAGGCTAAAAATAGGCTGACCGAAAGTTTCAAGGACATGGGGTGACCCAAACGTTCCAAATTCTCTATGACCCCTTCATCTTTAAGACATAGGAGCTCACAGATTGTCCATCCTCATGTTTACACGCGTGAAAGGCACGTGCAACATCAAGGAGTTCTTGATCAGCTTGTTCAGTGAACATGGTCTTCAATTCTTCCATCATAGACCATGCGCCATGACCCTCCAAAAGTTTCTAGAGTTCAGGGGACATAGTCATGAGCATAAGGCCAGCGATTTCTCTGGACATTCTGACCCAAGTTGGATGTAAATCCGGGTCTTGCTCTGGTCCTTCATGACCATGAGGCAGAATTGCAGGTTGATCAGGAATTGGTTGCTCAAGGTATTTAACCAAGTCATCAGTTTCGAGCGCTATCCGAAGAGCACGATACCAATCAACAAATTTATTCTCAGTCAATTTCATCTTTTCAAGGAATGACTTAACAACCGTGCTGTTTAAGCAAGAGTTTTGATTATTCATCTACAAAATAAAAGTTCAACGATTAGTATTTTCGATAATTACATTGTCAAATAATTAACTACCCAATTAATCATGTTGAGACTAAGATCCTTGCTTTCACTCCCACTTAATATTAGAGGTCCGACCGTCTAGTATTCAAGTGGGGCAAGAGGTAAGCGACGGGCGTTAATTGCATTACAAGTGCAACTCTTAGATTGTATGAGACGATTCATGAAGTTTATTTGTCGTAGAGTGTTTGGATGGGATGTTCTCTCATCTCTTTCGAGAACCTTTGAACATCTCAAACAAACTTGTTCTACACATAATAAAGTCATGAGTATGTTTCATCTCATCTTTATGCCTCGGGTTCCGAATCTGACCGGGAACTCGACTTTAAGTCGTACCAATTTGAAGCATGCAATTATTGGCAAAGGTCTGACCAGTGACAAAGATCGCCTCCGGTATGTAATTCGCCCTAGGTCTGACCAGATGACGAAAAACAACTACAAGCGCTTCTAAATTGGATGGCATAGACTTAAAAATTTCAAATAGGTATCACATAAGTTTTAGAAAAAACAAATGTCAAAGTGTGTAAAAGAATGCATGCAATTCATTCTCTTAGCACAAGTTAAGAAAACAATTTATTAACTTTTTGGTTTAGGCGTGTTTTACCGCGGGAGAAGATTAAAGAGAGATCAAACCCTATATCCTACTCTTCATGCACCCGAAGGTGCAAGTGCTTGGGATAATTATTCCATTAGTGTCGAAACACCTATGGAACACGGGAGAAGATTAAAGATTTCTCAAACCCTAGATAGCTCGACTAGAGTACGAAGTGCAATAGCAAGTCCATCATTAGTAAAAGCACAAAACGGTGTTCTAATTTTAAGTATTGTAAAACTAATTGATTTTGCAAATCACGTCGTTGAGAAGATAGTTTATAAGCTATCATTACGGTATGTAAGCCCAACTCGAGTGACAATATGATTTCGCAAAACAATTAGAATACAATAAAACCAAGTTTCATAGTTCTTATGTCAATATTAATATTTGTTCAAAAAATCAAGATTTTAACAAATAACACATAGCTGATTCGCAAGGAAAATATGGTGTATTAATATGACATAGTTTTAAAGCTAGTTTCGATATAAGTTCAATCCGTTTGTATGATTCCTAGAATCTTGAATTATTATGTTTTGCAATTCATAATGGAAAACAAATAAGCACATAAAAACAGACAGAAGGGGGTAGAAGCAGAAGACAGACTCTATATGAAAGCGGTAAATCATATAAGATCCAAGTCTCGAATGAGTCTTCCCCAAATTGAGGACCAAAGACCCTCATCAAGTTTTCGAGCAAGGTACTTGATGACGTGCAAAGTATCACAAAAGTGAGATGCAAAGGTCTTTGACGGATAATAAAAAACAAAGTAATTATTAACCGGTTCAATTTTAACCTACCCAATTTTAATAGATCTAGATCAAGATTAAAACTTTATGACAAGTATGCATGTAATTGTCATAAAAACATAAATAAAAGAGATTTTAAAGCGAAGCAAGCGTATTTTATTCTATGTGTAACCCATGAATGCCATACGATTTGACTCGTGATGCCACTGTTGGGATTTAGAACTAGTTAAACCATTAACTACGAGTGCACAGCGGAATGGATCTAGTATAATATTCATGATTAACACATAATAAAAACAATAATAAAACCAACCTTTAATTAATTGAATAAATCAATTAATTGATCTTGATCTTGAATCTACAACGGTAAAGTAACTGTCCTAGCGATTGCTCACACGACACGTCAAACGAACACACCACGGGATGCTAGTGGTAACTTCACTTCGATAATCTTGCAACTAGAAACCCTAATATCCAAAACCCTAATTGGGATAGCGTAAGGATACGGTTTATAGATAGCAACAAGATTGTTGAAAAATCACCAATAAACCCTAATTAGGGTTTATATAAATCGGACCACAAGGGAATACTAAAACCTAGATTATGAGATCTAGGGTTTAGTTATAAAGCTTAAATCTTTATAAGAAAATCACCAAGAAGGATTGATCTTATAAAGGTTAAACCTTTAGGTGTGATTTTAGGTTAAGGAAAAAGTTCGTAAGGGTTTGGTGTGGGGTTTTGAGTCGATCGGCCAACACAAACAAAGAGGGAGAGGTGAAAAAATTATGAGGGGTATGGGATTGTATTTATACACATCCTTGAACCTCCTCAAAATTAATTAGGCCCAACCCAACACCTAAATTAAGTAACTTAATTACTTGATTAACAAACAAAAGATCTTCTAGACCCCTTAGAGATATTCGGCCGCCTATAGGGCACCGGATGTTTCTAGAAGTCGATTTCCTTCCTTAAATTTAAATAACGCACTCGCCTTTAATTAATTAAATCCCGTAATTAATTAAACCACCGTTAATTAAATAAAACGTAAAGTTTTTATTATACGTTTAATTATAAATAATAAAACGTAAATAAACGTGTGTTCTCCGTATTGAGTGTGTGCCCCGATAGGCTCACGCATTTACCAATGGCTAAACGATCGCATATCTATTTGAAAAGGCATTGAGTTTGACAATTTTGTCTTGACCAACATGTGGATAGTATTATTTTTGGACTAATATTTATATCTATTTTAGGTATGGGAAAGGCTGCTTAGAAGCTGTGGTATTAGAAAGTGTGTTTCCAAGTTGGTAAGTAACCATGTTGGTTCTAACAGTGTGGAAGTGTGAGATAGGTGTGTTTAGTTACATGAACCAAAATGTAACTGGAATCTGCACTGTAGAAACAGTAAAGGGCAAAGTTTTTCTATTTAAGGACATGAGTGGGTTTGTTTATTTCACACACCATCAACCTAATTTTCAAAACTAATGGAATATCGTCACAGATGCATCGCATTAGATGCCGAGACTGGTTCTAAGGATTTGGCCAGCATGTTTATCTGCTATCTGGGCAAGGACGTGTCGGCAGACAAAGCATCAAAGCTCAAGGTGGAGGCTGCTGCTAGGAAAGTTTTTGCTGATGTTGTTGAGAGGCAGCATTTCATTCAAGAGCTGAAGACCTTTCAACGTGACCGTATGCTTGGCAGCATGATAGTTTTGCTTGATAAAAACCAGCAGGAAGACAATGAATTCCTTGCAAATCTGAACACCTAGGCAACCACTATGCAGACCATGATTGATCGCAAGGAGGCTTTTGTTGAGAACTTACGGTTGGTGGACCATGGTGAACGAAGGTTGGCGAAGCTGTTTTTCTGCTGGTGTTTTAGGTGTCAAATAAAAGGTCTATGTTGTTGTGTCTACGGTTTGTCCACCGGTGTGTCTGTAAGGTTATGTGGTTTTTTCGTACTTGTTTTATCTGTTTGCTTAATGTTGTCTTTGTATGATCAGTTTCACTCCACCCTTGTCAATGTAATATATTTGGTTTTCTAGTGCTGTTTTTTATGGACTTATGGTTTCAGTGTAGATGAACATAGGTTAATAAAGTTGTCATATGACCCTATTTATGAGCAGATTACGAATGTCGTTTCGGAAAGGAACCCAAAAAAAATATGCAACTCGTCTATGAATGTCAGATTAGAGATTAGAAGTATCGATGATGTACCTGTTTCAGTTTCTGTTTTTGTATCCATGTTTGAGACTTTGCTTGAAGGACCTTCCATTTGTGAGACTGTCTTTGAAGAACCTTTAAAAAAAGATGAGTTAAGTGGTTGATGAATGTGAGATTATAGATTAGAAGTAAACAAAATTTTTGATGTGATCGTGATAGTATATGTGATAATTAGATACGTTATAGGGTAAATTAGAAAATTACCTTTAGGAAAAAGTAATAGACTAAAATTACCAAAGACGGATTCAATTAACCACGTTGGTGAACCAAGTTCGTTGTACACGAAGATCGAGTGAATTTTAGACGTTTTGTTTCGATTTGGACAATTGATTTGAATTTGTTTTCAGTTTTTAAACTAAAATTACTCCTACGGTTTTTAATTAAAATCCTAAAGTGCATGAACCGATTCCCTAAAAAAATAAAATCTAAAAGACAATTACTAAAAATTATTTAAACTATTTAAAAATTTAAACTATTTAAAATTAATTAAAGCTTAACTATTCAATTAAATTTACCTTTACTCTATTTAAAAAAATCTTTTTAAACAAATTTAACAACTATTTAAAAGTTTACCTTTTCTTTTAATAAACAAAATATATTTAACACAATTTTTATTTAAAATTAAATTAACTAAAATTTATAATATTTAAAAAACTAATTTATTAAAAACTAACTTTAAATTATAAATTTAAATCTCTAAAATAATAAATTTTTATTTTTATTTTTATTATTTTTTTTATTTTATTTAATCTAGCAACTTATGCCAAATTTGAGTAAACTTTCTCATTATTAAAAGTGATTGAAAACTAACTGAACTTTAAAAACTTAGACGTGTATAAAAAAAACGTTTACTCTTTTATGACAGTTTAAAAATGAAAACAAAGAGTATACTAAAGTCCCAACATACTTTATAACCAAAAGAGTAACTGGATCAGTTGGATGGTCGTATGTCCTATAACATGCAGGTCTCGAGTTCGAGACCTGCTGGAGACAATTTTTTGGAACTATTACGTTTTGAAACAGTAAAATAATATGGATCTTGAAAACACAGCTGGTAAGGAAAAATATAATACTAATAGTAGAATGCAGTAATTCTAAGAGCATTGCTATATCCTCCTACAACATATGCCTACATATCCTCCTACACACACAATAATATTAAATATTTTTTTCCCACTAATTCCCTCTCTGCATCTAAACCGTCTGTTCTGACACTTGTAAGGATCTTGTGAGTAGGAAGATTTGTAGGTTGTTTTTGTAGGAGGATATAGCATTTTTGTAATTCTAAACACAAAATACTCAACAGTAAATGGAATAAGGTGAAGAGCAGTCAAATTAAACAGCAATGAGCATTCCTGTTAAGAAAAACAAACAAATCAGTAAAGAATATCTAGTTAAAATTACCATCATTCAAAACTAAAAATTACAGTAAAACACAAAGATGCCGCAAATCAATCGGTAAACTAAAAAAACAACGAGGATAAACAGTAAGATTACGAAGATCAAAGATCAAACAAGGTCGAACTATATCAGCAACCAATAAGTTCAGTCACAATTTAACACAAAGATCTACATAAACTACTAAAGCAGGCAGTTTCATAAATCGGTCACAAAGGAGATGGGAATAATTCAGGCATATGTCGCATATCAGTAAAAGCAGTTTCATTACATCTTAGCAGAATCTTATCTATAATCATATCAGATTCGTCTATATTCAAATTAAAGTTTATAACTAGCAGATTCATTCTAAGAGTTTATAACTATATTCAAATTAAAGCTAACACAAACAATAATATAACAGTTATAATCTAATGAGAATTCACCTACGTGGACTAGTTACCACAGTCGCATACAACCTTAACAAATCAGGAAACTAAGCGTTACGGCAGATCTAAACAATGATAATATAGCATAAGCAAGCATTGTCTCAGATTGCATATTCTAAATCACATCATTCGACGAATAAAATAAACAATATCAGCAGCTATATTACTGTAGCAAATCATTAGAACAATAGTAATCATTCATGAGAAAATCAGAAGCAATAGTATTTAAAAATCGACTACTCAGTTAGATTGAAATTGTTCAACAGATTGAACGAAACGTTAATTTATGCTAACTTTTGACTATCATAAACCTCACAAAACAAACGTAAGATGTTCCACAGATTCGTGATTACTCTAACGGCATTTTAAACTAAAAATCCTAGCAAATCAAAATCATGAAGGGCAAATCCACAATTACTACAGTAAACACATGAATCTCGCAGCAAAGATCAGAAACTTAACAGTTTAAAAACACAAATTCAATGAATGACATCTAAGCAATATAAAATTTCCAAAACAACAACTATAAAGTAAACTACAATAATAAAGTTAAACAAGGAGTTTATTCGGAATACCTCAACCCTCAGCCAAACAGAGGGTTACAAAACTGCTCAATAGAGCTTTTCTTTCTGCCCATAGCTGACGAGCCCCGAGCGTTCACCTCAATTTATCACAAACCTATTCTATCCTATTGTCGAGCCTCGGCACTAAACCAAACGCCATATTCAACATATTATCTCGATTATCATCAGATAAAACCTGTTTTTAAACTCATTAAGTGGGAATAAGCTTGTTTCCCAATTTTCCAGCTTATATTACTCATAAAAGCTATTAAGCAACTTATATGAATAATAACAATTTTATAACACTATTATGTTTAAAAACTATATAACATCAAACACTTTATGAAGAAATTAAGACAGAGATATGAAAGCACGTTAAAATTGAAACTCAACTTTTATTAAATCTGAATAACTTTTACAATATTTGAAAGTAAAATACAATTTCTAAACCTAATTTAGCATTATAACATTAACTAGAAAAAGGGATGATTTTACTGAATATGGAGGAGGGTTTTATAGGATACCGAGAGGGGTGGGTGATTGCTGAGGACGATTATAGGCCCTTCGATCTTCTCTTCCTTCTTCTCTCTACTGTTTGTTAAGATCCAAGGGTGGAGATTGGTTTACCTTCACTTGGATTGCCAACGTGGCCAATATTGTGCTTCTTTGGAGCTGAGGTGGCATGGTCTTATTGGCTCTAATGATTGGTGGCAGGTGGCTTGACCAATCACAAGAGAGGAGTGACGCACCATTGAGCCACGTAGGCATCTTGTTCTTGGTATCCAATGATACACACGCGCTCATCTTGCCTTGATTTGTATGAATAACAGGCGCGTGGCCTCCAATTGAAGTTGAGATGAAAACCCCTAAAAATTAGGGTTGATAACTGGTGGCTGCGTTCATCTTTTTCTCTTCTGCTTTCTTTTCTCTCTTTCGTTTTCTTTCTTTATTTTATTTCTTGTTTTGACCGTGACTTTATGACTTAAGAGACGTATTAAACCTTTTCATCCGTCTTATTTTTTGTGCTCATGGGCTTTGGACCCAACTAAAACAAACTTCCACCGATTTACTTATTTTTGGGCTTGGGTCCATTTCATTTCTTCCATCCGTTTATAGTTTAAATGGGCTTATTGGACTTTTTATTTGAAAATTAAACCAAGTAAATACTTGATTTCTTTAAATGGGCTTTTAGGCCCATTTACCAAAATTAGGACCCACAAAACCCAAATCACTTATTAAAATATTAAATCCTCAAAATCGAACTCGATTTTGGCTTCCTCGATCTTTTCTTCAAACTCGTGTCGGTTTTTGTCGATTTTCGCGATCTTTGTACCTACACACACGAAACAAGAAAACATGCACATACAAGGATAAATTCATGTGTTTTATGCAATTTAAGCTCGTTTTAAGATACAAATGATATGAGTAAAATCACTCATATCAAACTCCCCCTTGCTAAGCAATTGCCGTGTCCTCACGCAATGATAAAATAAAACATTAACTACATCATTATTCAACTTTTGACAACTTTATTTTGCAAAGACATAATGTATTGATTTCATTATTTGAAAAATAACTTTTAGGATCATAAAACTCAAATAGATTCATCGTCCCTGACTTTTCACTTTTCCATGCCAAGTGCAAAAACAAGATCATTGTCAATCATAAGCCCCAAAATTAAACCAACTCATACAAGTAATTTGTGTTAAACTCAATCTCCTATTATTCCTAATTGTATCTCTAGATTTTATTTGTCATTCACCCAAAGGCTCATTTGACTTTATTTTGATATTTATTAGTCCAAAAATGAAGGCAAGAACGGTGTAAACTCAATACTCAAAACCTAACATCGACTTCAAAAACCGGATGTCACTAAAGAAAGTCCACATCAAGGATAACTTAACACGATTTGAGGGATAAATCCCAGACCCGAAATTTGGCTAATATGGCTACTTAAAACCAATAATAAAAACCTCTAAACTCAATTATGACCTTATTAATGGAGTTAGCAACAACTACATCATAACACCTTGCGGCTCTTTAAGATGCAATTGTGCTCCTTATTTGAAATCCACACCCTAAGGCTCCTTGGACAAAAATAAGGGAATTGACTTCACCATCCCACCTTACGGATCATGATGATGAAGCAATTTTTATTCAACACGCCCCTTGACATACACCCTAAGGCTCTAATGACAAGGTTAGTGCTACATGACTCCCACCCGAAGGCTTCTAGAGAACATGTTTTTATTTATTCTTCTTTATTAATACGATATTTATAGTAAGCCAAATTTCCGCAATCCCATGACCAAATGTCCATGACGCTGACACCCTTAATGTGTTCTCACTTTAATTACAAGGGAAGAAAAAGAAGGAGTTACGAGTTAAGATATCAAGCCTAAACCGCTAAAAACTTCATTTATTAAGCAATTATTATTCAAGTGTGGAAAGTAAATACGAGGAGATTAAATCAAACACAAAAATACTTGCACAAAGAAGAATTTAACCTTAGAAACTTATGATTGAACTCTATCATCTCTTGTTCTCCATATTGTAAAATTTCAAAAATATGAAATCAATGGATACTTAGCCTATTAATCAAAGTTTTGGGTTTTCAAGTCATCTATAGGATCTTGCATCTTCTTATACTTTTTCAAGTTTTAGAATTTGCGTTTTAAAGTTCCCTTGATAAACGACTTTCTAGGATCAATTATAGGAACTTGCGAAAAGTTCTTGTTCTTAACTCGTATGAATTAAGACTTTCGCGTTTTAAAGCTCCCTATACAAAAGCCTAGCAAAACTTAATTCAAATACGTTAAGGAAAAGCTAAGGTTAAAAACCGAGTCGAGTCAAAAAATATTTTTATTTTCACCAACGGAAAGCTTACATTCGTGTCAAAAGCACTTATTTTCTTTATTAAAACTTAAAAATAACACTAAAAATTTAAAATTTTATGTAAAATGAGAAAAACAATACGTTTGGACACGACAAAAGCAATTGCAAGCGATTATATCGATTGACTCCCCCATGCTAAAACCATACATTGTCCTCAATGTTTCTTAGCTCAAGAGTAACAACCCCTTGCTAAAATACGAAGAGTCTAATGCAAAATCCTAACATGGTAAGAGCACACAAATCTATAAGCCGTTTATTAATTATGCCTCAAGATAAAACGTTAGTCGATAAAAATCAAGGGATAGAAAGTGTGCCCCTTTTTGGCATTCAAAGAATGGAAGATCAAGTGGACCGGCAAAAACCGAACACGAGAGTCTTCAACTATTAGGGTCATACCTAAGATTCACAACACAACAAAACACAAGCACGATCTTGAAAGATCAAGCCTTATTAGTTGTTAGAAAATAGAAAGAAGATAGAATGTATGGAACTCCCCCACAAGGCACCTCGTTTTTGTTAACCGAGTCATGAGCTCGACTCGATCCCCACATTCATTTGTCCTTAGGGAAAGTGGTGAAAACCGGCATAATGGAATAAGATCCAACATAAAGCACGATGCCGGGGGTCAAAGATTACATCCTCGTTGTTGGATGACAAACTAAAGGATGAAACTCCAACACAAATCTCTAAAAAGAGATAGAAGTCACAAATCATGATATAGATAAAGCATGCTCCTCGAGATAAACTCGCACCAAGATGATTAAAAAGTCTTTCAATTATTGCATCGGTGAAAGGCCGAGATTTCCCTAAATCAACGATTCCAGGGTCGAATACCTCGTCCTCGGTGGAGAAAGGAAAGGATAACACGGTGTCGTCCCCCATGCTAATCCAAGATCATAAAAAGCAAATGGTAATGGTGGGATAAAAGCTTCATCCATAATGGTATCAACATTCTTAGCTTTAACGACCATTTCACCCTTAGAAATGTGATCAATCGGGTCATGGTACTCAATATGAGACACATGAAAAACCCGCACATTAAGGTCAAAGTGGGTGGGAGGAGGACTAGGGACGAGATCATCATCAAGTAAATTCTCTAAAAAGAGAGCATCCTCCTCCGGGTCGATATCATCAACACCCGGTGGTATCGAATAATTAGAAGCAAGAAAAGTGTCAATCTCCTCCATAAGCGGATCACTATCCTCAACGGGAATAGGAGATGGAGAGAAAGACTTGTCATTAGGCTTAGAATTCAAAGCCTCGATCTTAGATATGAGAAGATAGACGTTTGATAATTTCTCACGAAGAATCACGTCTTCCACATCTAAATGAGTAAGTTCATCGGAGAACTTCTCAAGGATCGGAATAGTCAAATCAACCTCATTTCCCGGTGGAAATGGGTCTAAAGGAGCAAGTTCAAAAGTGAACCTCTCAAAAATCGGATCACTATCATCCTCATTTCCCGGTGGAAATTGGTGAAGAAGAGTAGGTTCATCGGTAAACCCCTCAAAATCCGAGTCGTGAATATCATCTTTATAAGAAAGTTCATCGGAGAACTCCTCATTAGAAAATTCACTAGAAGTAGAATCATTCTCAAAATCTTCAGTTCCATCACAATTTTCATCATTAGAATTGGAGAAAACATCAAAGTGAATGGAAGAAGTAGAGTCATCACAATGTGGCAAATCACACATTTCATTGGAAATACCGTCGAACTCTCTTGGGTTTTGGACAAGAATAGTGCTAATATGTTCGTCCCCCTTGCTTAGAGAATTTTCGGGTTCCACGGTGGAAGAATCATGAATAGGAGTGGTGATGTCATGAGAGATTTCCACATCATCTAGGATGGGTGAATCCTCGGGCTTCATAGCCGACAAGACATGAAAAGGAAGCACAATAGCACTAGACGAAGGATGTAGAGCAATAAGATCTCTCAAAGAAATAGCACTTTCCTCGTCATCATCCGAAAGAAGAGAACGCTCGAGTTCACGATTAGCAAGAGATTTTGCTTCCGCTTGAATTTTTTCTTTCTCTCGAATTTCAATGCTTAAACCATTATAATCTTGCGAAAGTTGTCTAATCTTAAGTTCACAATCTCTTTTAAATCCCTCATCAATTATTTCTCCATGAAATCGTAGACTTCCCAATTCATTAGTTATATCATTAATCTCTTGATTAATTTGTTTCTTTTCAAGCAACATATCTTCAATGCTTTTTTCAACAATTTCGACATTTCTTTGATTCATTATTTGTTGGAACATTGATTCAAGTCGTTCAATATCGAAAGAATATTGTGGAGATTGGTCAAAACCGGAAGGAATCGAATTATAGCAAGGACTAGGCTCATAAAAATTTTGATCCCTCGGTTGACAATTAAAGCTCTCGTGAGGACCTCCACAATACTCACAACAAAGATGTTGTTGTGATAAACTCGGTAAATCTTGTGGATAACAATTATCATTAAAGTTTTGATTGTAGCTCGGTTCTTGCTCGTAATTAAGCGAGAATCGATGCGAACAATCATCTCGTATGTAGGGTGTGGAGGTGGATTGAAATCGAGAGGATTATTCGAAAAATTCGGATTTCCACATGAAGTAATTTCATTACAAGAAGGACAAAATCCAACTCGTATATCGTGACGTAAATCATTTCCACAACGCTCACACGTGCACCACCGACATGGTAAAAAACCATATAACGGTTCTCCACACCCAACACAATCGACGATGGAATTCATGGAAGAATTAAAATTTAGAGGGTGAGGAGAAAAAGAATTAAACATGATAGAGGATTAAGAAGATTATTTTTGGTATTTTTCATAAATAAAAAAAAACGATACATACTATATAATAAGAAAATAATAAAACTTTCCGAGGACGGAAAGGGTCTTCAAATCAACGATCAACAAATCTCCACAAAACGAATCGTACACAAGATCCCCGGCAGCGACGCCAAATTTTTTGATGTGATCGTGATAGTATATGTGATAATTGGATACGTTATAGGGTAAATTAGAAAATTACCTTTAGGAAAAAGTAATAGACTAAAATTACCAAAGACGGATTCAATTAAACACGTTGGTGAACCAAGTTCGTTGTACACGAAGATCGAGTGAATTTGAGACGTTTTGTTTCGATTTTGACAATCGATTTGAATTTGTTTTCGGTTTTTAAACTAAAATTACTCCTACGGTTTTTAATTAAAATCCTAAAGTGCATGAACCGATTCCATAAAAAAATAAAATCTAAAAGACAATTACTAAAAATTATTTAAACTATTTAAAAATTTAAACTATTTAAAATTAATTAAAGCTTAACTATTCAATTAAATTTACCTTTACTCTATTTAAAAAAATCATTTTAAACAAATTTAACAACTATTTAAAAGTTTACCTTTTCTTTTAATAAACAAAATATATTTAACACAATTTTTATTTAAAATTAAATTAACTAAAATGTATATTATTTAAAAAACTAATTTATTAAAAACTAATTTTAAATTCTAAATTTAAATCTCTAAAATAATAAAATATTTTTATTTTTGTTTTTTTATTTTTTTATTTTTATTTTATTTAATCTAGCAACTTATGCCAAATTTGAGTAAACTTTCTCATTATTAAAAGTGATTGAAAACTAACTGAACTTTAAAAACTTAGACGTGTATAAAAAAACGTTTACTCTTTTATGACAGTTTAAAAATGAAAACAAAAAGTATATTAAAGTCCCAACGTACTTTATAACCAAAAGAGTAACTGGATCAGTTGGATGGTCGTATGTCCTATAACATGCAGGTATCGAGTTCGAGACCTGCTGGAGACAATTTTTTGGAACTATTACGTTTTGAACCAGTAAAATAATATGGATCTTGAAAACACAGCTGGTAAGGAAAAATATAATACTAATAGTAGAATGCAGTAATTCTAAACACAAAATACTCAACAGTAAATGGAATAAGGTGAAGAGCAGTCAAATTAAACAGCAATGAGCATTCCAGTTAAGAAAAACAAACAAATCAGTAAAGAATATCTAGTTAAAATTACCATCATTCAAAACTAAAAATTACAGTAAAACACAAAGATGCCGCAAATCAATCGGTAAACTAAAAAAACAACGAGGATAAGCAGTAAGATTACGAAGATCAAAAATCAAACAAGGTCGAACTATATCAGCAACCAATAAGTTCAGTCACAATTTAACACAAAGATCTACATAAACTACTAAAGCAGGCAGTTTCATAAATCGGTCACAAAGGAGATGGGAATAATTCAGGCATATGTCGCATATCAGTAAAAGTAGTTTCATTACATCTTAGCAGAATCTTATCTATAATCATATCAGATTCGTCTATATTCAAATTAAAGTTTATAACTAGCAGATTCATTCTAAGAGTTTATAACTATATTCAAATTAAAGCTAACGCAAAAAATAATATAACAGTTATAATCTAATGAGAATTCACCTACATGGACTAGTTACCACAGTCGCATACAACCTTAACAAATCAGGAAACTAAGCGTTACGGCAGATCTAAACAATGATAATATAGCATAAGCAAGCATTGTCTCAGATTGCATATTCTAAATCACTTCATTCGACGAATAAAATAAACAAGATCAGCAGCTATATTACTGTAGCAAATCATTAGAACATTAGTAATCATTCATGAGAAAATCAGAAGCAATAGTATTTAAAAATCGACTACTCAGTTAGATTGAAATTGTTCAACAGATTGAACGAAACGTTAATTTATGCTAACTTTTGACTATCATAAACCTCACAAAACAAACATAAGATGTTCCACAGATTCGTGCTTACTCTAATGACATTTTAAACTAAAAATCCTAGCAAATCAAAATCATGAAGGGTAAATCCACAATTACTACAGTAAACACATGAATCTCGCAGCAAAGATCAGAAACTTAACAGTTTAAAAACACAAATTCAATGAATGACATCTAAGCAATATAAAATTTCCAAAACAACAACTATAAAGTAAACTACAATAATAAAGTTGAACAAGGAGTTTATTCGGAATACCTCAACCCTCAGCCAAACAGAGGGTTACAAAACTGCTCAATAGAGCTTTTCTTTCTGCCCGTAGCTGACGAGCCACGAGCGTTCACCTCAATTTATCACAAACCTATTCTATCCTATTGTCGACCCTCGACACTAAACCAAACGCCGTATTCAACATATTATCTCGATTATCATCAGATGAAACCTGTTTTTAAACTCATTAAGTGGGAATAAGCTTGTTTCCCAATTTTCCAGCTTATATTACTCATAAAAGCTATTAAGCAACTTATATGAATAATAACAATTTTATAACACTATTATGTTTAAAACTATATAACATCAAACACTTTATGAAGAAATTAAGACAGAGATATAAAAGCACGTTAAAATTGAAACTCAACTTTTATTAAATCTGAATAACTTTTACAACATTTGAAAGTAAAATACAATTTCTAAACCTAATTTAGCATTATAACATTAACTAGAAAAAGGGATGATTTTACTGAATATGGAGGAGGGTTTTATAGGACACCGAGAGGGGTGGGTGATTGCTGAGGACGATTATAGGCCCTTCGATCTTCTCTTCCTTCTTCGCTCTCCTGTTTGTTAAGATCCAAGGGTGGAGATTGGTTTACCTTCACTTGGATTGCCAACGTGGCCAATATTGTGCTTCTTTGGAGCTGAGGTGGCATGGTCTTATTGGCTCTAATGATTGGTGGCAGGTGGCTTGACCAATCACAAGAGAGGAGTGACGCACCATTGAGCCACGTAGGCATCTTGTTCTTGGTATCCAATGATACACACGCGCTCATCTTGCCTTGATTTGTATGAATAACAGGCGCGTGGCCTCCAATTGAAGTTGAGATGAAAACCCCTAAAAATTAGGGTTGATAACTGGTGGCTGCGTTCATCTTTTTCTCTTCTGCTTTCTTTTCTCTCTTTCGTTTTCTTTCTTTATTTTATTTCTTGTTTTGACCGTGACTTTATGACTTAAGAGACGTATTAAACCTTTTCATCCGTCTTATTTTTTGTGCTCATGGGCTTTGGACCCAACTAAAACAAACTTCGACCGATTTACTTATTTTTGGGCTTGGGTCCATTTCATTTCTTCCATCCGTTTATAGTTTAAATGGGCTTATTGGACTTTTTATTTGAAAATTAAACCAAGTAAATACTTGATTTCTTTAAATGGGCTTTTAGGCCCATTTACCAAAATTAGGACCCATAAAGCCCAAATCACTTATTAAAATATTAAATCCTCAAAATCGAACTCGATTTTGGCTTCCTCGATCTTTTTCTTCAAACTCGTGTCGGTTTTTGTCGATTTTCGTGATCTTTGTACCTACACACACGAAACAAGAAAACATGCACATACAAGGATAAATTCATGTGTTTTATGCAATTTAAGCTTGTTTTAAGATACAAATGATATGAGTAAAATCACTCATATCAGACGGTCTACCTGTTTCTGTTTTTGTATCCATTTGTGATACTTTGGTTGATGGAATTCCCATTTGTGAGAGTTTGTTTGATGGACCTTCTTGTTTAATGTCCCTAATTGCTGGCGGTGTTGGGTTGGGGGTTGCAACTGCTAGTGGGGTTGGGTCTGGAGTTGTTGGTGGGGAAGTCTTAGCAGGCTCGAAGAGCTTTTGCATGCTTAGTACTGAATCGACTGAAAATTCACCAGATCCCTTGCGTGACCCAGTAGTGTAGCGAATCAGAAATGTGTGGGTCTTGCCTTTAATAGCGCATATCTCAGCATGTGGTTGCCTTTCGTTTGCTGTCCTGTATTTGCGCGCCATCTCTGAACAGGGGTACGTTGTAATATGGTCTCCAACTGGGCTAAAGAAAGTGAAGGTTGCCGTTGCTGTCGCATCACGAACCCTTGCCTTGAAATTGTACCTGCAACATGCTGTTGGGGCGCTGTTAAGTTCTGAATGAGTAATTGAAACATAATTTGAGCGACATGAACATATGCTAACTTGAAATCGGGTGCCTCCAGCTCCCCATCGTCTTCGCATTCGTAAACCCCGTCATAATCATTTGGCTTCTTGCCGCATATAGCACACGAAATGTAGTGCCACGTCCTGTTTTACGCGATTCTTTCTATGGTAGCTTCACAACTGAATTGCACTCCCTAGAAAAAACGTGTTAGGAAATAATGGAAGGCGTCATGGGTAAGTAATGTTTAGGCCTACCTTGTATGTTACTGGGTTATGTTCGAGCAATGCTGCCAATGTCTGGACGTTTTTCTTTTTATCTAGGGTGGCCTCATTGAACCGATGCTTTGTAATCTGTAGAGGTGGCTGTTTTTTGAACAGGTCTTCAAACCTGCATGTTATGGTTGTTAAAAAAGCGTCATATACTGACATGTAAAATAAGAGCATAAAACGGCAAACAGTATAAGGTATGGAATGACATACGATGCCTGTGCAGCATCTGTTTCTATTGTTGATGGATTCACGTAGTAGTGGGTGGGCGGCATTGCAGATAGCTGGTAGCCTGCGGTAAAAGACGGTTACTCATTTTGCTATAGTCAGGCCGTTATTAAGATCGGTTGTGGAGGGCAACTTACCTCTGTATTTTCCAACTCTCTAGGATGAGACAGCAATCATGATTGGTTGTGGTAGTTGGAGTATGGCGTCCTTCTCAAACTGCCTAGCCATGGAGTCCCACAACGTTAACTGAATAACACGGCCTCTGTAGAAAGGAGACTGTTAGACGTTGTAGTTAGTAAAGATGTTGTACATGTTTCTTTAGATACGAGACTTACTCCAGGTTTTGGATGTCAATCCTTCTGGTAACAGGCTTTCCGGTAGCTAGTTCTTCGGCAGTTGGTAGATCGCCTATTCTTGTGATACATCCGTAATAATCTGTTGAAAGGAAAGATCGTTTATTTTTTGTTGTTAGCAATACTAATGAATCAATCTAAGGGCTTGATAAGAATCAGACGTTGTTACCTATGAGGCGTGGATAAACCATTTTGTTGTTGCTGTCACGGTAGGGCATCCATGATTCCAACTCCGTATGTGGGACAAAGTCAAAGTAATGTGCTGGCCATCCTGCCTCTTTGCCTTTTAGGTGTTCAAACTTTGTGTTTTTCCTAAACTTTAGGCTGACCGGGTTTTCAAGTGTCTGTTGGTATGTGCTTGTTTTTTCACAGAAGAAGCGCGTGATTCTGTACACCTTGCCAGCAGACATGATCGCGTCAAAGTAGGACAGATTGTTGATATCCATGTTTGCCTGAATCGCCTTTCCCTATTAACGTAGTGAAGACGCATTAAAAGATTGGATAACAAAACCATCGTGTAATGAACATTGGGTTTGTAATAATTATTAACCTGTTGGTCTATAAGCATGGAGGAAAAATCTATTTCCTTCATTTCTGGCAGAGATTTGGAAATCCATTTTTGGTAGATCTTTGCTTCGAGAACATAATTTCGTCCGCCTATAAGTATTTCATCAATTGGTGTTGCTGTTGTTACCAGAGCACTTGTTTCCGTGACTGTCAAAGGCAGTGATGTCATACTTCACTTTTATTTGTAAAATATAGAAGATTGAACAGACAGTCAGCTGTGTTGCATAAATGATGGTTGTCTGAAAGAATGGTAGTGTATCTACATTATGCACATGCATTATCAACATGGCTATAAGCATGTAAAAGGCATCACGTAATGCGAAACGATGGTATACGCTAATAAACTGTATGTTGTTAGTTAGTGTTGCAATTATTAATGGCGTCAATAGCAATTTACCTTAGGGTGTATCATGTTAGCAACCAAAATTATATAACCTATTTTTTATTTAGCTATGCATAATGTATTTTTATAGAGGATGCGCTAATTGGATGGTGTCGCTTGTGAGGCAACGCGGTGGTTTTCTATAGCATTTAAAAACTCAGTGTAGACTATGTTTCTCGTTGTGTTGGGCGGGTGGCCGTCTTCTTATTGAATGAAGATTTTCAGTCCATCCGGTGAGGTAGCTCTTGATAACGCGACATATAGTTGTCCATGGCCTGAAAACGGCCTTTGGGAGATAAACACCTATCTTAGAAAGAGACTGACATTGGCTTTTGTTGATAGTAATCGCATAACATAGTTTAACTGGAAACTGTCTACGCTTGAATGTGAATGACAAATTGGGATCGTCATGAATCAAAGTAATTCTATGCACGTAAACCTTTTCCCCAATTCGTGTCCCGGTAATAATTTGTGCTTCTATAAGCTTTGTATTCAGTGCCTTGACAATCATCCTTGTGTCATTACATAACCCACCAGCCAGGTTTGTATTTCGGAGGAGCATGATAGGGGATCCGATCTTTAGTTTGAGTTCATGGGCTGGAAAGCCAGGGAATGACAGCGTGTTGAGGTACTCCAGCGGATAAAGCATGTTTGTCTCAGATGTTTATCCACCTTTTGGGAAAGCTTCGTCATTGCTCAAGTAAGTTGTTGAGTTTGATGGGATGGTCGCCAACACTTTCTCGTTTATGATGTCTGCGGTTTCATTTTTCGGACAAACAATGGCTTTTTCTTGTAGAGTTTCTGGTGTAGGTGATCGGAGAGTGTGTTCGTCATAGATAAAATCTATTAGCTGCCCAAGTACTTCGTTAGTGGGTGGAAAGTAGTGCTCTGGTGGTATAGTTATCAAGCGCGAGTCGGTAGAATCATTGCCATCTGGTATGCCAACGTCTCCATTACCGACATCTAACAACCAGTTTGCAAAAACCGTTGTGCGTGCCTTTTCAGCTTCAGTCATGCCTTCACCCATCCAAAATCTAGCGTGACAGTGCTCACATTGTTGGTCACAGTCGCCTAGGTCAACATACATTGGCAGATCAGCAGATGCACGATGAGGGCCAGTTGTGGGCAACGGACGCCGCGAATCATTTCTTGGGCGACCACAGCGGCGGGTACTAATTCCGCAGACAGGAGTGGAAGGTTCTGCTACAGGCTGTTCTGCAAACACGTATAAACAACCGGATTAAACATAAATAAAGAGAAGTTTAAGCCGTGGATGACACCACTGACCAACACGGTGATGAACAAAGTTTGTTTACCAGGTGTTGCAGATGGGCCAGTCGTAGAACGGGATAGAATGACTGATTCCTGGGCAAAACAATAAGAAGTGTAGGGTACTTCACTAGTTCCAGGGAGGGAGTTTGTGCCTGCTTAGTTATGCGTAGAACCCAAATAAAGCCTATGTTTGCTAGATGGCTGTCACGTACCATCGCACCCTACATCAGCAACAAGTTTGTTTGAGGGTGCGTGAGCATCCCCGAACCCTAGGTCACCAAGAGGTTGGTTTCATGTGGTTAGGCTTGTAAAGTAGCCGGGAGGCTGCTTGGTTGGCTTTGCAGGCGTAAAAGAAGTTGGTAACGCGTGCCGCCCCGTGGGAGGAAGGGCACAACTTATAGTTGGACGCGCACTTGAGGATGAGTGTCCTACCATATTCAGCATGTCCTCATGGGCTGCACAGAATGAAGACAACAACGATATAAAAACCCTCGATACAAAGCTGCTGGAGATAAGAAACTTATAAGACGTTGGGGAAACAACCAAACCTGTACACGCGCGTTTCATAAACGGATGATACCCATCGTTGGACCCTACATCTGGAACACGTTTCCTAGACAGTGGGTGACCATCCCCTGAACGTAGGTTACCAACAGGTTGTTTTCCTGTGCTCACGCTTGCAAAGTAACCGCGAGGGGGTGTGCTTGGCATTGCAGAAGTAAAAGAAGCTGGTAGTCTACGCAGAAGTGCAGGATGCCCATGAGAAGCAGCTAGCAGGGAAGGAGGGGAGGAAACAACATAAGAAAGGGTTAGAACATGTGCGTGTGGAGACAGGTGCAAGTACATAAGTCGCTTGCATTAGATTCTACCTGTGACAGTATTCGACAAAAGGAGCCCAACACAGGGATGCTGTAAACATTCGATACAGATGAAGCTACTTGAAGGGGCCTCGCAAACACTGCACCGGTAACGGTCTGACTTCCCGGGTACATGTGGATCAACCATTCGAACAGCAAGTACAAAGCGCGGGAGAAAACTAGAAGTTCTCGCGGGCGACAGATGACGTGGGGAAAAATGAGTGCTACGCAAAAGCGCAAAATCAATAAACGTGTATGAACTACATATTTGCGTTGTTTGGTGAAAATGCGCATACACATAATTGAGTATACATTTCAGAAACACCAAAAAATAACATAACGGCTTAATACCATGTAAGAAAACTACATGAAGCCAAGAAGTAATGTAACATTGTGACATGCACACTTAATAGTATAACAGAGATAAGAAGTGGATACACACGAATAAAAAATATTTGTTTTAACCAAGCTAACTAATGAAATCCAAAGCACAAAATTACTGGCTACAACAAAGAACACACATTTCAGTTCAACATGTAGACATCAAAATACCTTTTTTTTCTTTTTTATCAAGGAATGATTACCCCCTTTTAAAATTACACCTACCTCGACTCACTCGAATTGATTTCCAATTAAACGTAAGATTGATTTTTCTTAGTGAATAAAACTTTTTGGTATTTTAAAAACTAAAAACTATTAAAAACTAATTAATCTAATTAAAAAGAAAATAACTTTTAAAAATTATAAACTAATTAAAAACTTAATTTTATAAAAACTTTTAATGAAATCTATTTAAAACTATTAAGTGAAAACTAATTTAAAAAAAACTAATTAGAAAACAATTTAAATTTCTAAAAGTAATTAAAATATTTTTATTTTTTATATTTTTTAAAGCTTTATAAAAGACAACTTATAAAAGAAACTTTTAAATAAAATTAATGAAAAACTTTGAAATAAAACTAATTAAACTAAAATTTGTATTTAAACTAATATATTAAACTGGCAGCTATTAATAAGGGAAACTATATTAATTATTAAAACTAGAATTAAACATAAAAGGAGTACTAGCTAAGATGGTAAGACGTTGGGCTGTTATCCAAGAGGTCGAGGGTTCGAGTCCCTGTGGACGTTTTTTGATATATATATATTTTTATAGAATTTGTGAAACAAAACAGATCAATTGGATCTGTTTCTTTTGAACTAATTAAACCCAAATAAGCAAAAACAAAGAACCAAATAAGCAGACAAAATTGAAAAGCAAATAAGCAGATCCAAAGCAATTAAAACTGAAAATAGATTAGCTAAAAGGTCTTAAACTAAAAATAAGCTAATGAAACTTAAACTAACAAGAACAAATAATCAGATAAGTAAATCAGTTAAGCAATTAAACTAAGCAAATCAAACCTAAAATAGCAACTAACCAAATAAGCCAAAATAAACAAACATAGCGAACACTACTTAACCTCGAATTCAGCAAATCAAAATCAAATGAGACCAAACTAAACTAGCAGACTCAAAAATATCAGCAATACCAAAATAAATGAGATTAAATAAACTTAATAAAAATACTAGCAACAATCAACCAAACAGAAACATAACCAAACATAAGCAGATTAATCTAAAACTTGTAAAATAAAAAAAGAACTAGAACCTGATGATGATATCCTTTGAGCAGAAGGAAGGTGCTGAACCCCATTGTTAAACCGAAACAACACCGAATCATCAACCGTTCACCAATCTCGTACCACGAACCAAGCTAACCAAAAATATTCGAACCAGATTTTTAACAAACTTCCCAGCAGGGGAAATTTATGAACCACCTTTTTTTTACTTTTATATTAATTAATATAAACTTAACAACAATTTTAATTTTAATAGACAGATTAAAAAATCACTTGCAAATTTAAAGCAGAAAAAGAAATCGAGGCACAAGATTAAAACTGAAAATAACTTTTCATTAATAATAAGAGGAAATTACAATTACTGGAAAAAAAAGAAAATTACATTTAATCCTAAAAACTAATTTTGCATAAATTAAAATTAAAATAAAAAAAGGCACACTGATTACACATATGATGGGGATTTTTATAGGAAAACCCTAGAAACCTTCTTGTGAAACTTGGTGATTACGGAAATAAATCCCAGCCGTCCAACCTTCTCTTTTCTTCTCTTTCTTTAATCAACGGCGAAATATACATCTCTTATCACACGGATTGCCACGCTGTAATGGTTTGTGTTTCTTGTGTTTGTTGAAAGATGATGTGGATTGATTTTATTGGGGGATTTGTTGGGATGAGGTGGTTTCACCAATCAAAGGAAGGGAAAGGTGCCACGCCTGAGAGGACCACCATCATGCTTCGCCGAGAAAATAGGGGATTTAATTCCTACTCGTGTGAATCACATGCTTGAAAAAGCCCCAAAAATTACTTGATAAATTTTGTGATTCGGGTTGCAATGAATAGTGAATAGGTCTGGTTTAGGTTTTGTGAGATGTGAGAGAGAAGGGGAGAGGATACATTGTTTGTATCGAAACAAAGTGGGTGAGGTGAGTAAATACGTGTTAATAAACGTATTGGGGTTGGGAGTTGACCAAGTGAATAAACTTTTCACTGATAACGTTTATATCATCTCAAAGAAATCTGACCTAATGGGCCCTTATGGTCCAACTTGTTTTTTTTCACCTTTCGTTTCATAATATTGATTTGGGCTTTGACCCAAACTTGTGAAAACTCCCATCCGTATTATGAGATATATAAATGGGCCTTGTTTTGGGCTTGATATCCACAAGTAAACAATTTAAATCCACCAATGGGCTTTTGGGCCCAATAAGCAATTGTGGGACCCACTTGGCCCAATTATCTTCATAAAAATTAAATCCACTAAAATCGAGCTTGAATTCGGCTTTGATGATCATTTCTTTGAAACCCGTGTCGATTTTGCCGGTTTTCGTGATCTTTGGCTCACTTTTGGTTCCTTGACTTTGACTTTGTCTTTTTCTTGGACTTTTCTTCAACAAATGACCTTGAAATCCCGTGTTTTCTTTCCTTTTGATCTTTTGTACCCATTTCACACAAAAACACAAAACCACACGTAATTCTGACTTTTACGATACTAAACACATGATTAGGTCTTGATTTTCCTTGATTTTAGTGGTAAAAGGATTAGTGTTTACACACTTATTAAATCCCCTACACTTGACCATTGCAATGACCCCATGCAATGCATAGTTTTAAAGCATAAAGTTACATTTTTCTCATAATTAACCCATCTTGGCCTTTATTAAGATATAATATTACTACTATGATGAAAAGATAAAATCTTTAAAGGCAACAAAAGTTATAACAATTTATTAATCATGGAAACTATTTGATGGAAGAAACTCGTAAAGAAATCTAATACTTAAATTAGGGCTTTGGTGTCATGAATATTAATCACCCTCAAGTTTCACGTTCCCCATACCAAGCTTAAAAACGAGATAATTGTTTACCATATGTCCTCAAGTTAAAACCACTTTGTTAGAAATACGTTTTTAACGTATATTAGAAGTATCGGTCACTCCACGATATTATTGAATGTTGTATAGCTCATAGTTAATGTTTGTTTACTTTGTTAAGTAAAACCGGCCCATGGGCTTGTCATGGGTCGGCCCAAGTCCATTAGTGGCTTGGATATAAATACCCTTTTCCACCATGGAAAGGGGGTTGGTTGGTTGTTTCACTTTTGATTTAATAAAAACACACATTTCTCTCTCACTTTCTCTCACTAACTTTCTCTCTCTAGAACCATCAACCCACCTTATTGATTCATAAGATTATCACAATTCTTCAATTGGTATCAAGAGCCATGGGGTGATTTAAGGTAAGGATTTGTGTTGTTTTTTTGTTTTTATATGTATTAGTGAATTTTAGGAAAATCAACCTTGAATCTTGTAATTTTTGGTGTTTTTGTTGTTGGGGTTAGTAGATAAGTGTTGGGTTTAGCTTATTTTGGTAGAAATCACAAAACTTTTGGTGGTTTTTGGTCAAAAATCGGGTTTAGATTCGTGTGTTCTAAGAAAAAACACAAAAAGTAGGCTATTTGGTCTCGAATTCATTTTTCCCAGAACATTCCGAATCAACAGTCTATTCCGGATCAACAAAACATTCCGAATCAACAGTTTATTCCGGATCAACAAGGCATTCCGAATCAACAGTTTATTCCGGATCAACAAGGCATTCCGAATCAACAGGTTATTCCGGATCAACCGTTATTCCGGATCAACCAAGTATTCCGGATCAACCAAGTATTCCGGATCAACCAAGTATTTCGGATCAACCAAGTATTCCGGATCAACCAAGTATTCCGGATCAACCGTTATTCCGGATCAACCAAGTATTACGGATCAACCGTTATTCCGGATCAACCAAGTATTCCGAATCAACCGTTATTCCGAATCAAGATAATTATTCCGAACCAAGATCTTTCTCACATTAAGGTATTTATTCCGAATCAACTTAATTATTCTAGATGAAGGGGTATTTTACGAGTTTTTTTGACAATTTTTAGTGGATTTAATCTTGGCTTCTTACGCACGCTTTACTTCAACAACACAACACAACTCACAACCTTACTTCACTGCTCGATCAACCGATAATCTTTGATTCTTTAAAGTGATCAAAATGAATCCGAGTTCATTAATGCCTCAAATGACATCACTTACGGATATTTCCGTCATTACAGGAACGGATAATCGCCCTCCAATGCTCATTAAAGAAGTCTTTGAAGCATGGCAAGGCCGTATGATGTCATACATTAAGGGAAAACCGACATATGGGAGGATTATGGTCAAGTCAATTCTAAATGGTCCATTTATTATGGTACCATCGTTGTTAACAATGTGACTCCACCACGAGAGTTTGAAGAACTTACACCAGCTCAACAACTTATTGCCGATGCAGACGAAAAGGCTCTTCAAACCATTCTCCAAGCTCTTCCACATGACATCTATCGAATGGTAAGTCAATATACGGTTGCAAAGGAGTTATGGGAACATCTACAAGTTTTTCTACAAGGTACGTCTCTTACTAAACAGGAACGGGAGTGTCAGTTGTATGATCTGTTTGATAGGTTCACGTACAGTCCAGGGGAAACGCTTCACGACTACTACTTCAGATTCACTACTCTCATGAATGTTTTGAATGTATACAATCTCGTGATTGATCCATTCCAGGTTAACACCAAGTTTTTGAATACTTTACCTCAAGCTGAATGGGGTGAGTATATTACCGATGTTAAGTTAACCAGGGATTTGCATAAGTGCAATTTGGATCAACTCTATACTTTTCTCCAGCAGCATGAGAAACACGCGATCATGCACCGTCCGCCTCGAGGTATGTACCCTGAATCTTTAGCTTTGATGGCAAATCAACCAAGCTTGTCTTATAACAACACTCCTTATATCATGGGACACCAAGCTTATCATCCATCACCGTACATGACTCCAAGCTTCCCCTAATATTCGATTCTACCGCAACCACCCACCTCACATCAGCAACAATATCGGTTTAATGCACCTTTGTCTCAGAGAGAACCACAAGCATCACAATATGCTCCACAACCTCACCCATATTCACCACCAAGCATTGCACCCTATGCTCAGTCATCATACTCTCCATATCAAGAAAATGCAGCATATCCACCAAGTTATTCTGACCACATCAGTACTCCTTCTAGTGCTTATGCCGCTCAACAAGACCAAGCAATGTATTGTGATAATGATGAGGTTCCCATTCCTGAATTCAAACAAGGAACTGACCCAGCTGAAGTGTTAGCCACTATGTTTGCTTATCTCACAAGGACATTGAGCAAACGAGGATTTAGAGGACCAGCTCCTACTAACAATCAGCTGAGGAATTCATCCAATTCTCGACAACAAGCTACCATTGAGAGTGGCAGGGTAATGGTTCAACCTATTCAACCTTATCAGGGGAGACCCACTACATCAACCACCAATGCACGCATGGTCAATCCTGCTCCAATGGTCAACACTCCTCCACGGGCTAATTCCACAGGTAAGTTGAGAATGATTACATGCTACAATTGTAAGGAAGAAGGTCACATGTCTAGGGATTACACAAAACCCAAGAGGAGAAAGGATGGTCAATGGTTTGCAGAGAATATTTATTTGGTCAACGCTCAAGCACAAGGACAGGAACTTGATGAAGAGGAGCTGGCATTCCTTGCTGATCCAGGGGTTGCTGAACAAGAAGTTCTCACAACACAGAATGCAGCATACCAAGCAGATGATCTGGATGCTTACGATTCAGACTGTGATGATCTTCAATCTGCTCAAGCAGCTCTTATGGCGACTCTTTCTCGCGTTGGGTCAGATCAAGTATCTGAGGTACTTACTAATACCACTAATACTAGTATTCAACCACATCAAGTTGGGCAAGAGGGTGCTGATCCGAATGAGTCTTCGGTGGTGAGTCTTTCAAATGAGGAGACAATCAATGATAGTAATATCAATGTAAGTCCCCAGACTTTGAGTGAATCACAACCGGGAGCCATTTCGCATACGCATATTCCTGCTCAACAAGATTTGGTCATGGTTCCTGCAAAGTTACTTAGCCAAATGAATACTGCACTTTTAGAAACCCTAGCTACGAATAAGAATCTGTCGGCTGAGCTTGCTTTGTGCAACGAAAAAGTTCAAACCTTGGAATTAGTTCCTTCGTCCAATGTTCTTACAAATCCAGAATATGATCATTTTCGAAACAAACAAATGGGTCATTTGCAAGAAATTGAAACCTTAAGAGCAAATCTTTCTAACGAACTTAAAGAAAAAGAGTTAGTGGTCACTAATTTTCACAAACTTCAAATGGATTTTGAATTACTCGAATCTAAAAAGAATGAAATGGAAATTAATGCGGCTAATAGGATTAAAAGTTTAGATTATTTGCTTTTAAGACAATACGCTGCCTCTCAACTAGTGCACTTATTTGACTCATCGTTTAAAGATCTTAACTTATCGCGTCAAAAAGATCTTCCCCCTAACCCACGGTATGCAAGACAAGCTTTTATCCATAATCCAAGACTTTATGATGCAACCAAATTAGGATTGGTCTTAGATCCGATTGTTATTTTCGAGGATCGTGAGAATAAGGCTCTAGTTGATGAGAGTCGGTCATACAACTTTGCAAAATATCCTCAGTGTGATTATTTTAAAATGAATAAGGAGTTTGCAAAAAAGGACTTTAGAATTCGCTTCCATATTGATAAAGATTTCATCACAGCACCAACCTACATGTTAAATGAAGAAAACCCTAGTACACTTCCTACACTTGTCAAAATGGAAGGACCTAAGGAAATTCCAAAGGATCTTCCACCTATTAGCACTGTATGGATAAACTTGCAAGAGATTAATCAATACTTTGCTAGTTTTGACAAGGTCATCCGGGAATGTACGACTTCAAATGGTCTAAACTAGGGATGAGCATTTGGACCCGAATCCCGGAACCGAACCGGAACCGTACCGGAACCGTACCGATTTCCGGTACCCGAATCCCGTTCGGTACGGTACCGGTACCACGAAATAAGGTGAAAAAAAATTCGGTACCACTAATTCGGTACGGGACCGATACCAAATCGGGAAATTCCCGAAAGAAAACGGGAAAATCCCGATTTCCCGGTACCGGTACCGATACCGGTATCGGTACCGATATCCGAATCTCGTTCGGTACGGTACCGGTACCATTAATTTATGCTCGGGAAAAACTCGGTACCATCAATTCGGTACCGGTTCGGTACGGTACCGGTACCGTGCTCATCCCTAGTCTAAACGCCGGAGAATGGGCTTTCGAACACATGAACGAGGTGTTTAAGAATGAGATCAACCCTTTTGTCGAAAATCTAAAAGGAAGTTTTGCATCTCTTTCAGAAAATCTCGATTTTGAAATTAAAGAAGTTCAAAAAGTGTTTTATGAAATGGACACCGCTTACGAACTACAATTAATTGAAAATGAAAAGATTTTATCCGAATATGATCGATTCTTGTCCCAAGTAATATCGTGTGATGTGCTTACTACTGTGAATGTTAATTATTCGAATGAGCTTACATACGCTATGAATAAATGTGATGCTGTGAATATATGTGATGATATGCATGATCTCTCTGTAAATATTGCTGAGACTGTAACTGATGTAGATTATCATTCTTGTCACGAGTCTTAAGATGAATTTATAAAGCTTCAAGATTCTTACAATTTACTTGCAAAACGTTTTAATCAACTTGAACAACATTGTATATCTTTAGAATTAAAACAACAAACTCAAAATGAGGATCTTTTGGTAACAAATGATTGTAAAAACAGTGTTGAGACGAGTGACAAGATTATTGAGATAGTTAAGGCATTAGAGGAAGAGATTATGAGATTAAAGAGAGATGTATCATTGAACGAAACACTAAAATTGGAACTAGAGGCTGCATAGTCTAAAAACCAGGACTTAGAAATTAGACTTTCGTCTATTCTAGGGGAGATGGATCGTGCAAGACAGGGACTATCTACTCTTTATGGTTCAATAGAAGACCGCTTAGCTTTTAATGCAGCACAGCAACAATCTTATGTTGAACAATTGAACCAAAAGTGTGAGGAAATCTCTGACTTAAATATCCAGCTCATTGACAAAAACATGGTCTTGGCCGAGTTAAAGGAGACACTTCTTCTCACCCGACAAGAAGTTGTTAATAACTTAGCTACAAACTCTACACCGTCGTCTAGTGCTCCATCAACCAATTCAGTAGTGCTCTATAAGAACCCGCTCCATAAGCAAAATCCGGTTACTTACGATGATTATATGAGGAATGCAATTAAGCACGTGGATCTTGTTAGGGATATTTTAGATGATTTGTACGCATTAGATCCCTCAAGCAGTTACTTTTATACAGCTCATGCATATATTAAGCGTGTTCAATATTGCTTAGCATATTTGCAATACATAGGAAAACCGGGTTCTGCACTACTCACTAATCGACCCATTGCTGTAACTCCATTCAATAAAACCCCAGGAGCAAAACCGTCATTGGCACCATCAACTAAGGCACCTTTAAAATCTGTTGCTAATGTTCCCACTTTGCCTTCTACAGGAGTAAAAGAGTCTACTAAGGCTAAAGGATTGCCACTCAAGAAAGATAAGATCAAGCCCTCCACTAGTACCATCAAGAAGAAAGTAGAAGCTCACCCTAGGAATGTTATTTCGGATTTAAATAAAAAGAATCATGTAGCTAAGACTAAAAGCTCTGCGCCTGTGTAGAAGCCTAAGCCATTTGGGAATTCTAATTTGAAATGTTGGAATTGTAATGAATGCATGTTTTCTCAACGTCATGATTTGTGTCTTATTGATCGTGTGAATGAAATGAATGCCATTAGGAATGATCTTAAATGGAAGCCAACTGGGAAATTCGTCCCCAAGTTGGATGGCAATGGCGTCCCACTGGTAGGACCTTTACATTAGATGGAAAAATGTGCCCTTTAACTAGGAATGCATCCATTGAGGTTAGGTCTCAGCGTCCTTTAATTAGGCACACTAGCACTAAAGTATGGAAACTGCGCCCTTTAATTAGGTCTGCCCCCACTATAGTGCCTATCAGTTAAGAAATACCTCAGGATTTAAGCCAACTTGAATCTACACCACCAACTAGGAAGAAGGCTAGGAAATCTAAGAAACCTAATGTTAGCAAATCTAAGATCATTAAATCTGTACCTGCTAATAACAAGGAACATCCAGATTCCGAAACCTATACATTGTCCTCGTCTGGTGATATTTTCAGGTGGTCCAAATCATCCTCTGGTATTTGGACTCCGGTTACTCAAAGCATATGACCGGAGATCGCTCGATGCTCCGAAATTTCGTCAGCAAGTTTCTTGGAACGGTTAAATTCGGTAATGATCATATTGCAAAGATAATGGGGTATGGTGAATATCAGACTGGAAATGTCATGATTTCAAGGGTATACTATGTAGAAGGTCTTGGTCATAATTTATTTTCGGTAGGACAGTTCTGTGATTCCAACCTAGAGGTTGCTTTTCGATAACACACTTGTTTCATCCGCAATTTGGAAGGAAAAGAGTTATTGAAGGGGTCTCGTGGTGCAAATCTTTACACTTTGTCCCCACAAGACATGATGGCCGCCTCTCCAGTATGTCTTCTCTCCAAAGCATCTAAGACCAAGTCATGGTTATGGCATCGCAGATTATCTCATCTCAATTTTGATGCTATTAATCATTTGGCTAAAAACGAATTAGTTCGTGGTCTTCCAAAGCTCAAATTTCACAAGGATCATTTATGTTCCGCGTGTTCAAGGGGGAAAAGTACCAAGAAATCATACAAGCCCAAAGCTGAAGACACCAATCAAGAAAAACTTCATGTTTTGCATATGGATCATTATGGGCCAATGCGAACCGAAAGTGTGAGTGGTAAGAAATTCATCCTTGTTATGGTGGATGATTTTTCTAGGTTTACATGGGTTAAATTTATACGTACAAAGGATGAAAGACCGAAGGCTATCATCACTTTTCTGAAATTCATTCAGGTACGTTTAAATACTACTGTCCGTCGTATTCGTACTGATAATGGAACAGAGTTCGTCAACCAGACTCTTCGTGATTATTATGAAGAAGTTGGTATCTCACACGAAACATCCGCTGCACGCACTCCCCAACAAAACGGTGTCGTTGAAAGACGGAATCATACGCTTATGGAAGCTGCTAGGACTATGCTGATTTATGCGAACGCTCCATTATTCTTATGGGCAGAAGCTGTATCTACTGCATGTTACACCCAAAACCGCTCTATCATTCGGAAACGCATGGAAAAACACCTTACGAGCTTCTACATGATCGTAAACCCGATGTTTCATTCTTTCATGTGTTTGGTGCTCTTTGTTATCCAAACATTAATAGTGAGAATTTGGGCAAACTTTAACCGAAAGCCGATATAGGTATTTTCATTGGTTACTCACCCTCAAAGAAAGCATACCGAATTTACAACCGTCGTCTTGGTAAGATAGTAGAAACTATGGACGCAGATTTTGATGAGCTGACAGCGATGGCTTCTGAGCAACGCAGCTCTGAACCCGCGCTTTACGAAATGGGAACCAGTGCTCTTAGTTCCGGATTAGTTCCCAATAATCCTACTTCTACATCATTTATACCACCTACAAGGCCCGAGTGGGATAAACTATTTCAACCTTTGTTTGATGAATTCTTTGATCCCCCAACTGATGAAGTTCCAGCACCTGTAGTGATAGCTCCAATCCCTGAAGTTGTTGCTCAAGCTAATGAAGCTTCATCAAATGCATCTTCAATTAACATTGAACCGGATGCACCTCCACCAAGTAATTCTCAAACTACACCTGAATCTTCACCCTTACTCGTGCCTAATGATGATGAAGAGGATTCTATTGATCACAATTTGGAATATGCTCACCAACAAGAGCTTCCATTCTTTGGTATACCGATACCTGAAAATCCTTCAGCCGCGTCTACCTCAGAAGAAGCTCCTACAATCGTTCACTCCAAACCACCACGGATTGAAAATCACAGCACCAAATGGACAAAAGATCACCCAATTAGGAATATTATTGGAAGTCTCGATCGACCAGTCTCGACACGCCATCAATTACAAGAGAGTGCACTCTATTGCTATTTTGATGCATTTCTCTCCGAAGTTGAACCTAAAAACTGGCAACATCCTATGACTCAATCATCTTGGATTGAAGCCATGCAAGAGGAACTAAATGAATTCCAAAGACTTGAAGTATGGGAAATAGTTCCTCTCCCTGACAAGGTCAACATCCTTACTTTGTTGTGTGTTTATAAGGTTAAACTCGATGAGATGGGTGGAGTCTTGAAGAATAAGGCTAGATTGGTTGCTAGAGGATACAAACAAGCCTTGGGTATCGACTTTGAAGAATCTTTTGCTCCTGTTGCAAGATTGGAGGCTATTAGACTATTCCTTGCGTATGCTGCTCATATGAACATGATCGTCTATCAAATGGATGTGAATACGGCATTTTTGAATGGTGAACTAAGGTAAGAAGTCTATGTTAGTCCGCCGAATGGGTTCGTTAGCACGGAGTTTCCTAATCATGTGTACAAGCTTAAGAAGGCTCTCTATGGGTTGAAACAAGCTCCACGCGCGTGGTATGATCTCCTTTCAACATATCTCATTTCGGAAGGCTTCTCCAAAGGCAAAGTGGACCCTACTCTATTCACTCTCAAGGAAGACAACGACATGATACTGGTACAAATTTATGTTGATGATATAATATTTGCTGCCTCTAACATAGAATTGTCAAACCGCTTTGAGAAAATAATGTCCACACGCTTTCAGATTTCAATGATGGGAAAATTTTCATTTTTCTTAGGATTACAAATTTCTCAGAATCCCAGAGGCATCTTTATTAATCAATCCAAATATGCTCTAGAATTATTAAAGAAATATAACTTTGAAAATTGTGACCCCGTGGATACTCCAATGGTGGAGAAATCCAAGTTAGATGAAGATAGGAATGGAATTATTGTCGATCCGAAACTCTACCGTGGGATGATCGGCACCCTTCTCTATCTGACTGCTAGCAGGCCTGATTTGCAATTTGCCGTATGCATGTGTGCCCCGTATCAGGCTCGCTCTACCGAAAAGCACCTACATGTTGTTAAAAGGATCTTTCGGTATCTCAAAGGAACACTTCATCGTGGTCTATGGTATCCAAAAGATTCCTCTATTGCTTTAATATCATATGCAGATGCCGATCATGCTGGGTGTTAAGACACTAGGCGTAGCACTTCTGGTTCTGTGCAACTCCTTGGAGACAGATTGATTAGTTGGTCCTCAAAAAGGCGGAAAAGCGCTGCAATTTCTAGCATGGAGGTTGAATACATTGCCATGTCCGGTTGTTGTGCTAAAGTCCTTTGGATGAGATCACAACTAACTGACTACGGTCTTGGATTCAACAAAATCCCGATGTATTGTGACAACAAGAGCGCCATTGCCCTTTGCTACAACTACGTTCAACACTCCCGGGCAAAGCACATCGACATTCGCTACCATTTCATTAAAGAGCAAGTGGAAAACAGAGTGATCGAGCTGTATTTTGTCACCACTGAGTATCAACTGGCAGATATGTTCACAAAAGCCTTAGATCGAGGACGAATCGAGTTTTTGATCGACAAGCTTGGCATGAAATCCTTCTCTCCAGCGACTCTCAAAGAGTTGGCAGAAGAATCAGCATAATAGTGGTGGTAAACTATTCATGCGTATCCTTTGTTCGTGATCATGTATATTATCGTATATATATAAACCACAAAAAGAAAAATACAAAAATATAAAACCTACAAAAACCATAAAAAATATAAAACCAAGAAAACCAAAAAATATTTTCGTTTTTTTTAATCGGGCATGTCTTTTAGTACGGTAATATTTATGGCTTTAGAAATGTCAATCAATATTGACACGGCGCCATAAATAGAGTCCGTATAAAAGTTGCACATTTTTAAAACATGCCCATTATGTCTTGTAGTTATTTCAGACTGCAACCCGCTTTTCGCATTAAAGTCACGTATTTCCTTGGAAAACGTTGGCTCACAACGGGAATTAATATTCTCGGGTATGATTTACAAGCCAAATCATACAAAGGGATCAAGTTTACTTTATAACTTGGTCTAACACAAGTTAGTGTACGTCTCAGTGCATTAACTTGTCAAAATAAGAGAAATCTTATTGCCACCACGAATCAATCTTTTCAAGACATTAACTGAAAATGTTTTCATCAATATTTGACTCTTTAAACAATGACTACAGCTCTTTCAATAGAAAACGGGCCATCGTTTAAGGGGGAGAAAATATTTAATCGTCTTCGTCATCAAAAAGGTCTTCAAAAGTTTTCGAGGAAAATTAATTGGCTAAATGGTTAATGACTGGAATTGCTTTGGTATTCGTCTTGTATTCGTTCGAGATTTGTCGTGAATATTTAAGTGGTGTGAGGGCTAGAGCGTTTAATACTATGATTAGGTCTAACGAGTGTTATTAATTAACGATTGTTAATCTAATCTTGTTATTAACTAGAAAAGAAAAGGAAAAGAAAAGAAAAACGAAAAGTTAAGGGACTAAAAGTGTTAAAAAGGGTAAAATTAGTGAAAAGTTTTGACCAAGTCAACCCCCCCGTCTTCTCTTTTCTTCTTTCTCTTTTCTTCTTTCTGTTTTCTTCTTTCTGCCATTAACACACGAAAACACGCACACAAATCTCACAATCCTTCGTTTTCTTTGCTTAATTAATCCGTCTCATTCATCTAACAAGGTACAAACTTCATCTAATTCATCTAATTCATTGTTAATCCCTTAATTAATTCGATTTAATTAAATTGCTCTAATTAGGGTTTCTGCCTAATTTAGGGTTTAATTGATTAGGGTTTTAGTTGGGTTTTCCTCAGAATAGCATTAGAAAAATGTATGTTGCCTTTAGAATGCCTTAAACACACAAATGAGCTTAGATTAATCCATTTTAGAACGAATTTAGGATATTCCAAATGAGCAAGCGTTTTGTAGAAACATTCCGGATGAACCAAAGTCTTAGATTATTCCGGGTGAACCACTTTTGAAGTATTCCGAATGAACGTTTATTCCGGATGAAACAATTATTCTGGATGAAACAATTATTCCGGATGAAACAATTATTCCATATGAAACAATTATTCCGGATGAAACAATTATTCCGGAGGAAGCAACTATTCCGGATGAAGCAACTATTCCGGATGAAGCAATTATTCCGGATGAAGCAATTATTCCGGATGAAGCAATTATTCCGGATGAAGCAATTATTCCGGATGAAGCAATTATTCCGGATGAAGTGTTTATTCCGGATGAAGTGTTTATTCCGGATGAAGGGTTTATTCCGGATGAAGTGTTTATTCCGGATGAAGTGTTTACTCCGGATGAAGTGTTTATTCCGCATGAAGTGTTTATTCCGGATAAAGTGTTTATTCCGGATGAAGTGTTTATTCCGGATGAAGTGTTTATTCTGGATGAAGTGTTTATTCCGGATGAGATGTCTATTCCGAATGAAGGTGTTTTTGCTTAATAACTTCTTAAATGTTTGAGTGTTTTCAATGCTTAAGGGATTATGTCATATGGTTAGGTATTAATTCATAATGCTATTCATATCTGTATGTATCAACTTTTATGTTTTATCTTAAGCAGAAACAATGACTAACCCTACCGTGCAACAAATACAAGATACTAGAGCAGCAGCCATTGAAGAAGCCAAAACCCTCAAGTTCATTCCAAACAACTACCGGTTGAAGGAGGTCTCTAACTCCACTCACAATGGATTCAAGGTAGCTTCAACCATTCTTGACAATTCTCACTTCAAGAATGCGCTAAGGGGTAGTGCTTCGATGCCCTTCGACTACATGTACGAATTCTGGGCAACCAAAGAGAAGACGTCAAACAAGATCACATTCTTCCTGGACAACAAGCAACAGACTCTCACCGTGTCAGACTTCCGCAAGATCTTTGGTTTTTGGGAGTCACCCAAAGGTACAACATTCTCAGCGAACCCGACCAAGAACGAGCTCATAGCGATGTTCTCTGCTATTGGATGTGCGGACTTACGAATAGTGTCCGATTTTACCACAACCAAAGTGGGTCAACCTTGGAGAGCGATTTTTGGTATTCTCAGCCGATGCCTCACACCCAAAACGACTGGGTATGATGTTGTGCGTTCGCCAATCATCAATATGTTCTATGGTATGTTCAAAGGTATTAATATTGATTATGCATCATTGTTGTGGGAAGAGTTTATTTTTCAACTCTTCACAAACACGAAGACTAAGGCTAAAGGTTACCAGTACCCTAGGTTCATAAAGCTAATCATACATTATTTTATGGAAAACGATGCATCTATTGATAAGCGTGCAGGTAGCCGTCACCACACAAAGGATGCTGATGATCTGGTGGACCTAAGGCAAGAAGGTCACTCCAATGTTGTTATCCCAGGTCCTATTGCCGGTCATCTCCTGACAGATAAGATTATCGCTTCTGCTGATTACAAGAACATGCTAATAGAAATCAAGAATCAACAAGCAAGCGTTCAAGCAGGAGAAGACTCGTCGACCACGGTTAAGAGTAAAGGTAAACGCAAGCAAACAGCTTTACCTGAACCCAAAACCAAGAAGACAAAGACTGTGGCTAAGAAGGGTAAGAGCACGACTGACAAGCTTGTTCTTCATGATGAAGAAAATGTTGATGACGATCCTACTCCCGAGCTAACTCGTAAGACTGAGAAAAGGTTAATGAAGAAGGCTATTGAAAAGAGTAGGAGAGACACAGGCGGTAGTGGTTCGGGTGCACAGATGGATGTTGAAGAAGAATACGAGGAGCCACATGACATTAGTGATTTTGGATCACCCGAACGTTACTCAGCATCGAAGGAGACATCCATTGCTGATACAGCAAGTGTTGAGAAGGAGTCCGGTGCTACAACAATCATTGTGACTACACAGCCTCTTGTAACTCAACCTCCACCAATCCAGCCTTTACCAACACGACCGGTGCCAACACCACTACCATTCCCTCCACCTCCACCTACTTCCGTCATGAGTACTGTAATCACAACCGTGCCTTTTCAACCATCCCAGAGTAGACCTGTACCATCTTCAGTGGCTGCATTCGTAATGGCATAAATGCTGGATAAACACATGGACAGTCAAAGAAAAGAGATGGCTCAACTTCGAGAAGAGCTATTTCGACGAGTACAAAGTGAGGAGGCATCCAAGAAAGCCCAAGAAGAGATGCTAGCTAAGTTCACTGCAGAGATGGAGTTAACACGTAAATCTCATGCAGAGCAACTTGCTCAGGTCAAACAGGCTGAAGCTGATATGAATGAAGCACGATTTACAAGACTTCGAGCCATAAAGGATAAATATAAGGAGCAGAAAGAAACACTTGAAGCTTCTATCTTAGAGAGAGTGAATGAATCTGTTGAGTCTCTTATGCCAAAGCTACGTGAAGAGATGAGGAAACTTGCGGCTGATAACTTGATGATTAAGTCGTCCAACCCTTCCGAGTCAGCCTACAAAATTGCATATGACTTAACAGATTTTGAACTAAAGAAGATCCTCAAAGCTCGCATGAAGGAAGTTGGATCTTTTGACAAGTCTAAAATTCAGCGGACACTCTACAAAGCACTCAATGAAGCTATCTTGGAGGATGATCGGTTGTTTAAGACATTTGGAAGTGTGGTACCTTACCACATCTTGGATGAGGAGGAAAAGGAAGATAGTGAGCAAGAGGAGAATGATGGTGAAGAAGAGGATGATGGTGAAGATGATGATGATGATGATGGTGATGATGATGATGATGATGATGATGATGGTGATGATGATGATGATGGTGATGGTGGTGATCAAAATGAGGAGAGTGATAAGGGTAGCAACGGGGATGATGATGAGGATGATGGTGACAACGAAAACAGGGATAGCGGTAAAAATGACCAGCCTGATCAGTCCGATGACGATGAAACGAGGGACAAGGTTGCCAACAAAAAGAAACCATCCAAGTCTGGTACCAAGTCTCAGAAAGATGCTGCCCGAAAGGAAAAGTCCACATCTACGGAGTCAGGACAAACCAAGTGGTGCCATGATGTGAATGCTGCTACTGCATCATCGATTCCCGGTACATCTGTTTCTGTTTCTATACCTGTTACCACTAATCCTGTTAGTTCTTTTGTTGCTCATGTGATTGCAGAACCAGTAATTAAACCTGAATCTGTACAACACTCGCCTGTTCATGATACCGCTAAAATGCCTGAATCAGAACCAGCAAGTGTTCATGTTTCTACTCCTCTGCAAAAAGAACCAGAATCTACTGTTCCCGAGTCAAGCACACGGGACTGGGCGGATACATTGGAGATTGATGAAACTGCACCGCCACAAGCTTGGATCACGGCAGCAGCAAAATATGATCCAATCACAGACGCTGATAGAGATGTTCTATATCTTCGTATCCGTAGTCCGATAGACTTGTGTGCATTTTGGGCTCATGAGTTCAAATCTTCGGTCACTCCGTCTTTGGTGAAGAGAGCGCTAAAGGACAAGAGACTTCACGACAAAACCAGGTTAAGCCGCATGGAGTACGAGTACTATGCTGACGAGGTCCTGGAAGCTCTCAATACTGTTCAAAGGTCAGGTCTTCATGAGTCAGAAAGAGCTCCACCTCCACTTGATCCCTCTCAAGATAATCAAATTGCTCTTGACTTCTATGTCACCTATGATCTTGAGTATCTCCTCAAGGGATCATCCAAGTACGCGACCTCCCTGACCTTGTTGAAAGCTGCTAATTGGGGGACAATACCTTATATCGAGGAAAAGGTCAACCGCCTCTGGGTTCCAAAGGTAAACCGTAATTATGACATGTATGCTGCTATAGGAGCATCACATTGGGACGAGCGAGTCCGAAGGGCGTACAGAGGTTGCTGCTTAGCCAACTCAGGAAGTATCGTCAGATCTAATCTTCGCATCACAAGTATCTTAGGAGTGAAGTTTGAACCCAAGAATGGATATCATCATGTGACGGAAATTCTACTCAAAAGAGAAGATGATCGAGAATACAAGATACAACAAGGAGATTTTTCAATCATTCGCCTTGAGGATATAGAAGATATGTTGCTTTTCATGACCCGTGATCAGCTTACCCATCTTACTTGTGAAGAAATCATTGCCTTGAATACAGCACTTCGTATGTTCACACGAAGCGTTGTTATCAAGAAACGAGTTGAAGATCTTCAATTGGGAGTTGAAAGCTACTAAAGGAAGCTTAACATGACCCGTCCAATGAATCAAGTTCTAGATCAACATGTCGAAAGATGTCCCTATACCGGCACGACCGTTCCGATGTACGGGATTTTCTACATGAACAGTCATGGGATCATGAAGTTTATGAGGGTAGGTGAGCTTCATAAATACAGTGATGGGACTCTCATATATGTTAGAGGAAAACTGGATCATCTCAACTCTAGCAGAACATTACCCGAGATGATTGAGGATTGGCATGCGGGTTATCAGAAGATGGCGACATATGTGATAAAGAAGATTGATGAAAAGCTCCGGGAACGTAGATTGATGAGGAGCTTAGAAAGATTCGTTGGTGGCAGACCATATGGAGTGCACTACAAGTTACCGCAACGATCCATTTAATGGGTCGTCTCATATCAGGTCCACTCTATATTGGTTTTAATTGTGAATATGAAAGTTTTGTGAATATTGTGCTTTTATGGCTTGATGTAGTGTTAAGGTATGATAATCTTTCAGAATTTCTCACGAGATTCTAAATCTTTCAAAATATGTCATACTAAAGCACTACAATTAACCCTTATCAATTTAAGGGGGAACATTAATATGTTCTATGGCCAAACATTGATTTCATTTTTACCCAAAGACCGGTTAATCCATTCAATATCCTAAATATTAATGGTTAACATTTTGGATAAGGGGAGAAAATGGGATTAAGGAGACTTAAACGATACTTGGCTAAAAGATGAAAAAGACTTGATGATAATCCAACTTAATATGTGTAAAGCACGTGTTAAGGGGGAGCGTTTTTTTGATGAACAAAACACTTAAGGTACAAAACTCTTGATTTCAATATCACAAGTACCTTAAGTGATTTTCAAGGATTTTTCATGGTGAATATACTTTCCCAAAACACGCTTAATTCACGACGGATGTGGTGACAAAAGGGTGGTAGGAATAGGTATTAGTCCAATGATTCATCAGAGCCGATGGAATCTTCCCAAGGACAATTCCCTAGATAGAATTAGAAGTCCTAGGAAAGATGGAGAAAGATTGTGAACGTAGCTGAATGCCGACCAAGTACTTAAGCTAGCACTGGAACAATCACAACAAGGTGCTAGTTATGACGTATTGGTAAGCATTGAAGGGGTTGAAGAATGAAAAAGAATTGTAAAGATAAAGGGTGTAAAGAAAGATGCCCTCCTTACAACTTTAGGCAGAAACCGGGTCAATACATATGCTATTGAGATCATTTGTTAATGATTCTCGATATTGAAGAAAGACATCATGGACCCAGTGATGCAATGCACAACCCTTCCCAGCTAACTCAAATATCTCTCAAAAGGTATTTGTTTTAATCACACGGAGATCAACACGTTATCTATTGGTTTATTCACTCCGAATAGACTGATATTGAATAGGTGGCACTCCTCTCTAGCCATCTCTCACTAAATAAAAACGCACTATCGAGTCTAGAGCCACGAGATCATCAAAAGTCTCATTAGGACACTTTCCATTTATTCCTTGCTTTCTCACACACTGTGAAAAGTAAGAGATCTTAATGAGTCCTACGCAGTATTCTTGTAATATTGCCAGAACATCCGAGTGATACGCAAGTATTACAATGAAGATGGAAGTCCTGCTTGAGCCAACATCAAACAAGCTCATGGTAGGTGACACGTGCGGTTCTTTAAGAACCAATCTTGTGAAAATCTGGAAAGAAACAATAGTTTAATTCTTAATTGAACTTAAACTCGTTCCAGGCCTCTACGCATTATCGTATGATCTTGCCAGAACACTCAGAGTGACACTCTTTAGTGTTCACAGTGACGAGTGGAAATCCTTCTAGTGTTAACATCAAACAGCACTTGGTAGGCGACGTGCAAGAATCTTTAGGAATCAAGCTCGTGATAACTGGAAAGCAACGATGGTGAAAATCTTAATTGAAATTCACTTGTTCCAGGTTTCATGAATTGACGGCTTCAATCACAAGGATAATTTATCAAAGTGATTTACTCTTTATGTTCGCAGTCAAGCTTAGTGATCGTCGAATAAAGAGAACGGGTTTACCCGCGAAATCCTGTCAGGTAGTTACTTAATTGAAACTATCCGTCACAGGTACGATATCTAATATCTTCCAACGGTCTTCACCGACCGGAGGTAAAACGCTACCGATTTAGAATGAAATGTTCTAAGCCATTTCATTCGTGTCTTATTATGTTGCTGCGAAGACGGTGGCGTTGCGGTGTACCAGCTAAAGTCGTTCCCACATGCTTATGTTTTTCTGCATCAAAGTTCAGCAAAATTCAAGAAAGTACAAAATGAAGTCTTCCGCTGTACCAAACTCTGAAGCTTTCAAGAATTCAACAAAAAACATAAGTGTGTGGAACATGGAGTCACGAGGAGGCAAGATTCACAAGAAGGCAAAGATCGCACGTGATTGGTCAAAAGAACAATGCTCTCAAGCCAAAGCCTAAAAGATCAAATCAACATATTCACAACAAAAAGAAAAGAAGAAAAGACTACGAGCTGAAGAACGAAGACTTAGTATAGTATGCTAGGTTTAGAACTGTGTAACGTGGAGTGACCTCCCTTAAGGGGAGATTGTTAGAAATACGTTTTTAACGTATATTAGAAGTATCGGTCACTCCACGATATTATTGAATGTTGTATAGCTCGTAGTTAATGTTTGTTTACTTTGTTAAGTAAAACCGGCCCATGGGCTTGTCATGGGTCGGCCCAAGTCCATTAGTGGCTTGGATATAAATACCCCTTTCCACCATGGAAAGGGGGTTGGTTGGTTGTTTCACTTTTGATTTAATAAAAACACACATTTCTCTCTCACTTTCTCTCACTAACTTTCTCTCTCTAGAACCATCAACCCACCTTATTGATTCATAAGATTATCACAATTGTTCACACTTATATAAGACAATTGTGTAAAACTCTTTCTCCAATTCCTAAGTTGTATCTCTAGCTTTTAAGGTTTGTCATTCACCCGTAGGCTCATTTGACTTATATGATAATTATTAGTCCAAAAATGAAGGCAAAATGGTGCAAACCCGACACTCAAAACCTAACCTCGTCCTCAAAAACGTTGTCACTAAAGTAAGCCCACATCAAGGATAATTTGACACGATTTGGGGAATAAATTCATGGACCCAAAATTTGGCCAATAGTACTACTTATTAATTATTCCTCCAAAGTCATGTTGACTTTATGTGGAGTTTAGCAAGTTCACATCATATACCCTTAGGCTCTTTAAGATGTAAAAATGCTCCTTATCTATTGTCCACACCCTAAGGCTCCTTGAACGATAAACAAGGGAATTGATTTTTGATCAATTTTTATTCAACACTTACCATGACAAGGTTCGTGCTACATGCCCCACACCCTAAGGATCCTTGAGGTCATGTTTTAATCTTACTCTTTTTTATTTATGATATATATAGTAGGCCAAATTCCATGGTCCCATGGTCTGAATACCTCCTACTTAGTGGTTATGAGCCACCTTAGTCGGAAGTCCACAACGCTGGCACCCTCAATGTGTTCATGCGTTAATTACAAGGAGAATAAAGATTTGGCTAAGAGTTAAGATATCGAATCTACACCGCAAAAATCCTCATTTATTAAGCAATAAAATATACAAGCGTGAAGAAAGAGCCACAAAAACTCATATAAGCAAAAATTAACCCTTAAACTTATTATCAACTCTATCATCTCTCGTTCTCCACAATTTAAAATCTCAAAGAATGAGACTCGTGGATGCTTAGCCTAATAAACCAATTAAGGCCCATATGGATAAGGACACTAGCTAGAGTAAACTCGGATAAGTAAACTCGGGTTGAGTCAAAATATTCACGACGAGCCTAATATATCAAAGATATCTAAACTTGTTAAAACCATTTTATTCATTTATTTATTTTTGACTTTATTCTTGAAATGGAAAATATAAATACGATGCAATGACAAAAGGAAAGAAAATAAATGGAAATACCACTAGGCCAAAATAGATAACAAAAATTTGAAAAATGTTGAAATTTTTTTAAATTTTCCGGTTAAATGAGGTCAAATTCTTGGAAAAGCCCACTAAAATTCGATAGAAGTCCCCCTACACTTAATATAAACATTGTCCTCAATGTTTAAGCATGTGGGAGAATAAACTCCCTTACACTTAGGACATTGAGTACGTTGTTTAAATCGAGCTAAGGAAAAGACAATTAAAGTGATTACATTTATTCATCTTATTTATATACATGTATGAATCACAATAGCAAAAACTTAACGAAGGAACCGGGTAGATGGGAAACACGGGATCACGGGTCGCATCAAAAACACCAAAATTGGATCATTAAAGCACATGCCCCTGCACATCACAACACACAAACAACCTACTTGGGCTCCCCCTACACTTATTTGGTGGAAATGGGTGAAGGTGAAAAAGGGTGGAAAGGATGGAAAAGGTAAAAATCTAACCTAGTTATACGATGCTTGATTTATTTATCACGAGTCTCTAGCTCGACTCGATTTCCCGAATGTCATCATTCAAATGGGAAAATCATGGAAAAACCGAGATTTCCAAGGGAGAAAAATCTCTCCATGATAAAGGGCGAAACAAAGTCAAATAAGGAATACCCCATGAAAATCCACCCGAGTCAAACACATAATTTCCATCATGAAAGGAAATAAACCCCGAGATGGTAGAATCACACAAGGCAAAGAAAAGTGGGGTATCCTTGGTCAAAAATTTCTTACGAGGAAAGGTGTTATGGTGATAAGGCAATGAAAGCACTAAAGTCTCTATTCCGGGATCAAACACCGGTTCCTTAACGGGAAAATAGCAAGAGGTGTTGACATTAAAGCTCAAAATGTCATTTTGATCCAAAGTGGGGGAGTCATCCTCTTCCAAACTCGATGTGAAAACATAAGTATCATCGGAGTCATATGAAAACTCATCCTCGTGAGGAAAATAGGAATTTAGAAAGATATCTAAATCCTCCTAAAATGGAATATCCTCTAAAATAGGAGCAACCTCTAAAGGTAGAGGATCTTTTTCAAAAGTCGTAACCCCCAATTTTGGAATATAAGAGTCAAAGGGAGACTCAAGAATGGGAGGATTACTTATAGAGATAATAGGATCATTAGGCTCACTAGGTGTCTCGTCAAAACCCAAAGAAATGAGATCACTTAAAGAAGTGTTGTCACTAAATTTAGCTTCTTCATTTTCTTCAAAAAGTGGATTATCATTTGAAATTTCAAAAAGTGGGTTTGAATGTACCACAAAATCATTAAGGTTAAACTTTTTAGTTTCAAAAGGATTGATAAAACTTTCTTCATTATCAAAATTAAGGACATCAATCATATTGACCTATTCTTTTCCGTTTGATTTATTTACCATTTTCCCCATTTTAAACACTTGTTGATCATTCCCTACCCTAAGAATTAATTCCCCTTCGGCTACATCAACTAACGCTTTTTCGGTTCTTAAAACTGGTCTACCAAGTATTAACGGAATACGAGGATCCATCTCATAGTCGACTACAACAAAGTCCACGGGAAAAGTGAATGTACCAACTCGAAAAAAACGTCTTCGGCAATACCAACGGGGTATGCGAGAGTTCTATTAGCTAACTCGAGAGTCATGCGAGTCGATACAAGGTCGGGTAATGATAATCATTTCCATACCGAGAATGGCATAAGATTGATGCTAGCGCCAAGATCCGCTAAAGCCACACAATCATCAATTTGGGGAAACGAGCAAGGTAACACGAATCGTCCGGGATCTCCTAGCTCTTTGGGAAGCTCTTTGAGAAGAATCGCGGAACAATTCTCATTTAAACGAGTATTCACGAGCTCAACCATTTTTTCTTTCTTATTAAGCAAATCTTTGAACATTTTCACAAATTTAGGCATTTGAGCAAGTGCTTCAATAAGGCTAATGTTAACATTCACGTTGGAAATCATTTTCAAAAAGTTGGAAACATGAACGTCATCTTTGGTGAGCACTTTAGCCTTTTTAACCTAGAGGGATAAGGTATATTGGGTTTAGATGGTGAAGGTTGAGAAGGAGAAGGACTCGCTTCTTGAACAACCTTAGGGTTAGGCTCTTTGGGCAATGGAGTACTAGTACTAGGAGTGGTAGTGGGAGGAATCACTGGAGGGGGAGTAGGATTACTCATTATGACCTCCGGGCCTTGTCTCTCCTTTATGGGCGAAGAGATGGAAGGTCCCACTAAAGTGGCTCCACTTCGAGTAGTGATAACACTCACATTAGCACGAGGGTTAATCTCGGTATTAGAAGGTAAGGCTCCTTGGGGTCTAAGGGCTTGCAACATTTGCACGAACTTCATATTGGTGGACTCTTGCATTTGTTTCATAATTTTCTCATGTTCGGTCAATTTTTGTAGAACCAAGTCCATTTGAGGATTGTGCATGTTCATTTGATTAAACCCTTGATTGTTAACACCTTGATTAAGAAAACCTTGGTTTTGATATTGAGGTTGAAAACCGTTGTTATTATGAAAACCTTGGTTATTAAAGCCTTGATTTAGAGTATTAAACCCTTGGTTTTTCCCTTGAAAATTCCCTTGATTTTGACCATTAAAATTCCCTTGATTTGCATTCCCTTGAAAATTACCCATTTGAGGACCTTGGTTCCTATTTTGGTTTTGGGTATTTTGGGCGGGTGGGGGTGGTCTTTGTGGAGCTACAAAACCCGGGGGGAGCCAAATAGTTAGTACTCTTATAAGACAAATGGTTAACATCAACATTTGGTTTAAATTGAACCCTCTCATTGGCATTGGTGTTATAAGCATAAACTTGTTGTTGTTGATTGTAAACCTTGTCACAATTAAAATACGAATGTGGTCCACCACAAGTCTCACAAGTTTCACAAGTTTCTTTCAAGGCATTCACATGTGTAGTGGGAGGGTTATCTCTTAAAACAAGGTGTTTCACAATTGAAGTAAGCTCCTTAATTTGATTAGTCACCTCATTATCACTAGCACTAGCTATTGTAGTCCGTACACTTTTGGTTTGAACTTTTGCCTTGTTTTCAATTATTGTCTAAGCCTCGTTCATGGATTTCACAAGAATATTACCCCCGTGGTACTATTAAGTGAGTCTTGGTCGTTAAGAGTTAAACCATTGTAAAACGTATTAATTTGATGCACTTTAGTGAAACCATGTTGTGGACATTTTCTCAAAAGCTCCTTAAAACGATCCCAAGACTCACTAAACGTTTCCCCATATTTTTGTTCAAAGGTAATGATTTCATTCCTTAAAGAAGTGGCCCGTGATGGTGGGAAAAACTAGTTAATGAACTTGGTCTCTAAATCAATCCATGTTTGGGGTGGTTCCTTATCAAGCCAAATCCGGGCTTGTCCCTCGAGGGAAAAAGGAAAGAGTTGTAAACGAATAGCCTCTTGTGGCACCCCATTGTATTTGACGGTGTTTGCCAATTGTATGAAACGTTTGATATGAGCGTGTGGGTCATCATTAGTACGGCCTAAAAATGGTGTAGCGGAAACCATTTGAATAAAACCCGTTTTAAGTTCAAAATTATTCGCTCCAATATCCGGCACCACAATCGCGTCATCGTTTCCTTCAACGTGAGATTGGAGAATCCCAATCATTGGTCGATTATCCGTTGCCATCGTGTTGTTCAAAGCTCAATTCTCAGGATCGGCTTTAATGATGGTCTTTTTGTTTTTCTTCTTTTTCTTTTTGGAAGAATTAGAAGAATTTGGTACACCAATCGGTATGATGATGTTTGGGTAAGGTGTACGATTTTTAGTTGTGATTTTTAGTCAATTAAGTTCGTTTTCCTAGACTCACTCGAATTGATTTCCATTTAAACGTAAGATTGATTGCTCTTGGTGAATAAAACTTTTTGGTATTTTAAAAACTAAAAACTATTAAAAACTAATTAATCTAATTAAAAAGAAAATAAATTTTAAAAATTATAAACTAATTAAAAACTTAATTTTATAAAAACTTTTAATGAAATCTATTTAAAACTATTAAGTGAAAACTAATTTAAAAAAAACTAATTAGAAAACAATTTAAATTTATAAAAGTAATTAAAATATTTTTATTTTTTATATTTTTTAAAACTTTATAAAAGACAACTTATAAAAAAAACTTTTAAATAAAATTAATGAAAAACTTTGAAATAAAACTAATTAAACTAAAATTTGTATTTAAACAAATATATTAAATTGGCAGCTATTAATAAGGGAAACTATATTAATTATTAAAACTAGAATTAAACATAAAAGGAGTACTAGCTAAGATGGTAAGGCGTTGGGCTGTTATCCAAGAGGTCGAGGGTTCGAGTCCCTGTGGATGTTTTTAGCTATATTTTTTTATGGAAGTTGTGAAACAAAACAGATCAATTGGATCTGTTTCTTTTGAACAGATAATACAGCAAATAATAAAACCCAAATAAGCAAAAACAAAGGACCAAATAAGCAGACAAAATTGAAAAGCAAATAAGCAGATCCAAAGCAATTAAAACTGAAAATTGATTAGCTAAAAGGTCTTAAACTAAAAATAAGCTAATAAAACTTAAACTAACAAGAACAAATAAGCAGATAAGTAAATCAGTTAAGCAATTAAACTAAGCAAATCAAACCTAAAATAGAAACTAACCAAATAAGCCAAAATAAACAAACATAGCTGATGAGATGGCATTTATACATGATCTCATCGTTTTTTTCGGGCTTTTAATGCATTAAAATGTCATAAAATACCATATATATGCTTGTGTTTGTTTACTTGTGTATTTCAGGTATGGATATCATGAAAAAGACAAAAGATCACAGAATACAAGGAAAAACGGACACGAGAAACGAAGCCGTACAAAGAACCGGGCCCTAATCATGGAATTCTCAACAAAATACCTTGAAGACTTGAAGACAAACAAGATTGATCCTCATTCATTGAAGAAATGACACTTAAAACACTTGTATATTCATAATTACAAGTTTGGTCCCTTAAGTTTGTCAAAATTAAACAAAAGGTCCTTTAACTTTGAAGAAATGGAAAGAATAGTCCCTCAACAAATCAAAATTGCCAACAATGGTCCCTCATAAAGTCAAAGATACAATGAAGACCTTTGAAGATCAAGAATGTTCAAAATCAGTCCTTGAATTATCCAAAAATGGCAAAAATAACCCTTGAAATCCCTTTTCCAAAGTTTGGTGCCAAAATTGTCAAGTGGTGAAAGTTGTTACAAGCTTAATTGGGCGCTGACAGACTTTTATCTCCAAGTGACAAAAGAAAGGAAGGAGGAGGGCTAAACTTGTGCAAATAAAACATTCAAACACATTTTGCGCCAAACACTTATTCACTCCTACAAAAACGGATCAAAAACTTTACTATTCACCCCAAGAACCCAGTTACCATCTCACTTAAAACAAAGGGTAAAAACAAATTACCCAGGCACACGTTTGATTCACACATGCAGAATCACATCCCACACACAAAACCCTAATTTCCACTCACCAATAGGCCCCACCATTCAAACCCGTCCACCAATCAAAACACAACTTGGGCTCCAAGCTTAGCCACGTGTCAAGATCAACAGCTGACACTCATTGCTTCATAACAAAGCTGAAATGAACGTCCAAGATGAATTTAAACAGCTCACACCAAGGATTCGTCTAGAAGGACTTAGGGCATTTAGGGAATTTCACATCTAGGGTTTGTGAATAGTGCTAGCCTTGACATTTGCCTATATAAAGACTCCTCAACTTGTGAGAGAGCTTTGTTCCAGATTTTAGCTTTTAATCTTTGTAATTCCTTTTTATGAAATAAAGTTTAAACTTCTTAAAATTTTGAGTTTTAATCTGTTATTTATAAAAGTTTGGTGTTTGAGAAGCTAAAATCTGAGTTCTATTTATATGTTTGAAGGTTTTTGAGGCAAGGTTTTAGTTGATAAAGCTTGGGTTTCAAAAATCAGAAAGTTGGCATTATATTTGATCTCACTTTGTGTTTGTTCATCTTAGCAGCATTAGAAGCTGGTACTTGTTTTGCTAGTACCTCAGCTCAAACAATCCAGGGCCTGGATGTAGGTCTTGGAGGTTTGCACCTTCTTCCCTTTTCATTTTCTCTTTAAGTTTCTGAATATTTGTGATTTTTGTGGATTGGTGCTTGAATCTGTGTTATTGTGATTGTTAATTGTTGATTTGGCTTTGTTTGATGTTAATGAGGTGTTACTGATCTGATTTGTGGTTTGAATCTTCATGATCCTTTGAAAATTTGTGAAAATAAGTTTTAAAAGGGTGTTTGGGATTACTGCATAAGTTGGATTTGAGGTTTGTTAAGTGCTTGTGTGTTGTTTACAAGTATTGGTATCTGTTATTTGGGAGCATATGTTCATCTGTTTGCAGGTTTTGAGGCTTTGAACACATTGATTCATAGATTGGCTATAAAATCTTCATAACTTGGTAAAATTGGCTAGGATTTTGAGGACACCTAGATCTAAGCATAGGTTAAGGGTAACAAGTGCTAAATCATAGCTAATCACACCAGGGTAGAGGGATTTGAGGCTTGAAATTGGATCAAGTGTCAAGTATATCAGCAAACTGTTTCTGCATATTGTTCTTTGTTCATCAGTAACTTTTTGTGTTTTGATCTTGTTATTTCCTTTGATTCAGTATTTGATTCTTGTTGCTTTGTGTTTGTTCTTAGTTTATATTGCTTGTGTATGCATCTTGTTGAATTTGGTGGCTTATTGTGGTTTTTATAGCTTATCAAAAGTCTGCTGAAGTGGTCATTTGCATCAGCAAAGTGACCACCTCAAATTGTGCTTGCATTTTGATTTCTAGCATTAGGATTGTTGTATTGTTACTTGGACCTTATTTGTATGCTGCTTGTGATTGGTATTTGGCTATTTGGATTGCTTTGATCATAGCTTATAAGCTCACTGGCTTATTGGCTTATTTGTGCCAAAACACATCAAGTTTACCCAATTGGTAAGCCTTGATTCACAAGGTTTGCACTCAAACCTTGACCAGCAGGGTGAAAAACAAGTCCTTACACTTCATTAAGTCTGTCAACGCCTACCTTGTTCCTGTCAGCGTTTGATTTCAACTTGTCAGCGTTTGACTTTTGGTCAAACTTGGCTTCAAGCCTATTTGAGTCTGTTTTGCTTATTGGTACATGCAACAACTTAGCTTTTGTAATAGAAATCATTTTTCTCAGCTCAATATCAAATCTGGAAGGGTACAAGTCTTTTGGTTAAGCTTTTGCTAGGAAACTAGCTTATTTGGCTTTTTCAGCCAGCTTATTTGCTCCTACAGCTTAATCTACTTGGCTTTTTGTGATTTTCTTGATTGATTATTCTTAGTTAAGCTATTTGTGAGCTTTTGCAACAAACTAGAGCTTCTGAGGTGCCTTATTTCTCAAACCCGACTATTTTGTCGTTTTGTGGATTTTTGTTTTTCTATTTTCTGGCTTATTGAGTGCGCTTTTTGGAAATTTCTTTTGACAGATCTCTTAAGCATCCTAAAAGAGGGTTTTGTGTCAAATTAGAGCTTATGGCATTAGCTTATGGCTTAATGGGCTGAAAAGCCCAATAAGAATAAGCTTTGTGTTCAATAAGCTGTGATAAGCACATTTTCAGCTTTTGGGCCTTTAGAGTTTTGTTCTTAGAATTGAATTTTAAGTCAGATAGGGCTTTTCCAAGTCAATTGGGCCAAGTTTGACTTTTTGGGCCCAAAAGCCCATTTAAGTTGACTGTTTTTGGATTTGGCCCATTTGAGGGCCCATTAGGGGTATTTTGGTAATTTCACTTTGATTTTCTGATTATTTAGGTTAAAATAAACTAGTTTGCAAGTTTTTAGAATTTTTTAGAATTTTTTGATTTTAATATTATTTTATTATTATTTTATTATTATTTTTGAAATTTCACATTTTCCAACTTTTTACATTTTTCTTAGGTTAATTACATTAAAATAGGAATTTAGCAACTTTTAGAATAATTTTATCACTTTTAGATTAATTTTTATAATTATTTTAAGTTTTAATAGTTTTTTAAATCATTTTAAATAGTTTTTATTAGTTTTAAAATTTCTAAAAATAGTTTTTAATCATTTTAGGTCATTTTAGAGGTTTATCAATTGAAAAATTTTTATTTGGGATTTTTGATAATTTATTTGATTTTTAGGGCTTTAATTAGCATTTAAAAATTGAATATTTAATTATTTAAAAGGTTTGAAAAAGTTTTGATAATTGGTAAACTCTTAGTTTATTATTTTTGATTTTTGGTGAATTTTTGGTAATTTTTAGAAATTATTTTTATTTTTGTGGTTTTTAAGCTTCTACGTTTTAACTTTCTAATAGTGATTTTGTGTTTATTTTTATTTTTACGTCTTCGTCATTTTCTCTTCTAATCCCCTTCTAAACCAAATATTAATCTCAAATCTTGTACATCTTAGTCACACACATATACCTCCTTGGGAAACGAACTTTCATTAAGGGTCATTAGTGTTGATTTTCCTAAATCATCACTCGATACTTTCCCTATTTACGCTCTTTTCCTAAAGAGTAGTAAAACTCTACAATCAATAGCAAACGCTACTTAACCTCGAATTCAGCTAATAAAATTCAAATGAGACCAAACTAAACTAGCAGACTCAAAAATATCAACAATACCAAAATAAATCAGATTAAATAAACTTAATAAAAATACTCGCAGCAATCAACCAAACAGAAACATAACCAAACATAAGCAGATTAATCTAAAACTTGTAAAATAAAAAATAGAACTAGAACCTGATGATGATATCCTTTGAGCAGAAGGAAGGTGCTGAACCCCCTTGTTAAACCTAAACAACACCGAATCATCAACCGTTCACCAATCTCGTACCACGAACCAAGCTAACCAAAAATATTCAAACTAGAGTTTTAACAAACTTCCCAGTAGGGGAAATTTATGAACCACCTTTTTTTACTTTTATATTAATTAATATAAACTTAAAAACAATTTTAATTTTAATAAACAGATTAAAAAAATCACTTGCAAATTTAAAGCAGAAAAAGAAATTGAGGCACAAGATTAAAACTGAAAATAACTTTTCATTAATAATAAGAGGAAATTACAATTACTGGAAAAAAAGAAAATTACATTTAATCATAAAAACTAATTTTGCATAAATTAAAATTAAAATATGAAAAAGGCACACTGATTACACATATGATGGGGGTTTTTATAGGAAAACCCTAGAAACCTTCTTGTGAAACTTGGTGATTACGGAAATAAATCCCAGCTGTCCAACCTTCTCTTTTCTTCTCTTTCTTCAATCAACGGCAGAAGATACATCTCTTATCACATGGATTGCCACGCTGTAATGGTTTGTGTATCTTGTGTTTGTTGAAAGATGATGTGGATTGATTTTATTGGGGGATTTGTTGGGATGAGGTGGTTTCACCAATCAAAGGAAGGGAAAGGTGCCACGTCTGAGAGGACCACCATCTTGCTTCGCTGAGAAAATAGGGGATTTAATTCCTACTCGTGTGAATCACATGCTTGAAAAAGCCCCAAAAACTACTTGATAAATTTTGTGATCCGGGTTGCAATGAATAGTGAATAGGTCTGGTTTAGGTTTTGTGAGATGTGAGACAGAAGGGGAGAGGATACATTGTTTGTATCGAAACAAAGTGGGTGAGGTGAGTAAATACGTGTTAATAAACGTATTGGGGTTGAGAGTTGACCAAGTGAATAATCTTTTCACTGATAACGTTTATATCATCTCAAAGAAATCTGACCTAATGGGCCCTTATGGTCCAACTTGTTTTTTTTCACCTTTCGTTTCATAATATTGATTTGGGCTTTGACCCAAACTTGTGAAAACTCCCATCCGTATTATGAGATATATAAATTAGCCTTGTTTTGGGCTTGCTATCCACAAGTAAATAATTTAAATCCACCAATGGGCTTTTGGGCCCAATAAGCAATTGTGGGACCCACTTGGACCGATTATCTTCATAAAAATTAAATCCACTAAAATCGAGCTTGAATTCAGCTTTGATGATCATTTCTTTTAAACCCATGTCGATTTTGCCGGTTTTCGTGATCTTTGGTTCACTTTTGGTTCCTTGACTTTGACTTTGTCTTTTTCTTGGACTTTTCTTCAACAAATTACCGTGAAATCCCGTGTTTTCTTTCCTTTTGATCTTTTGTATCTATTTCACAACCACGCGTAATTCCGACTTTTACGATACTAAACACATGATTAGGTCTTGATTTTCCTTGATTTTAGTGGCAAAAGGATAATTGTTTACACACTTATTAACCCCTTTTAAACTGAGGTTAATTGATTACCCCTTTTTAAACCACCATAATAACGGTTTGTGATCAAAACAATGACCACCCCTTTTTAAATCAGTATAAGCATATTCAAACACCCTAATTAGAAAGCATGAGCATTGTCAGCAGCAGGTACCAATTGTAATTAATAACATGCTAATTATTATAAAGCAACATAAACGACCCAAAAAATGACCAAAATAGCCTAACTATAAAAGCAAAATCAACAGGAGGCAGCCTAATTATTATTATAAACCAACAAAAATAACCAAAACCAACAGAAATTAACAATAACTTATCAAAACAGGCAGCCTAATTATAATTATAAACCAACAAAAATGACCAAAACCAACATAAATTAAATTTTTTAATCAAAAAGGCTAATTATAAAGCATCATCAGGTAAACCAACAAAAATGACCAAATAATTACCAAATTAGCCTAATTATAAAGCCGACAGCCTAATTATTATAAACCAAGAAAAATTAACAAAAGTTTACAAAAATAGCCTAATTATTAAGCATGAGCAGCATGATCCTAATTATAAACCACCAACAATTATAAACCACCAACAATGATGAAAAAATAATAATACCAAAATAGCCTAATTATTATAAAGCAAATAGCAATTATAATAACAAATGACTAATTATCCAGTAAAATCAAACCGGGAATCTAACGATGAACAAAAAATAACCAGCAGTGGTGTGGATTTATGGAAGCAACTATGAACTATGAATAATTGGGGATAATATATGTGTGTATGTATATAGCAAGAAAGAGATGCAAATCAACGGCTATAAATGTGGTTTTGGGACAAAACCATACCTCGTAGGAAAGAAGCCATACCGGTGAACAACGATTAAACTCATCAAAGGGTTGAGATGTTGATTTTCTTGTGAAACCCATACCGGTGAACAGTTTTTTTTGGAAAATCGAACGGCACATATCACCCCAAATATTCCTCCTCTCACAGACGTTTTGTACCGTTTTATTGTTTTTTAATATCTCCCCTCACAGACGTTTATATAGTTTTCTAATAATGTATTTTTTAATTCCCCTTATTGTATTAAGGGGGTAATTGTTTGGTATAAGGTATATATATTTTTTAATTTTTTTAGAACGGCAAATATTAGTGAGTGGGTCGAGTCGTGCAAAGACATATAAGTGGGTAGAATGTCGTCTTCAAACCCTCGCCTAGTTATGTTTTCAAGTTTAGAATTTTATTTTTTCGTTGTGCTAAAAGTGAACGGGTGCCAAAAAAACTGAGCATTTAGTGGTGGTTGCCGGTTGGTAGCTTGTGAAGGTGAGGGCTGTGTTTGGCGCGGAGCAGTGGAGGAGCTTTTTGGAGCGGTGAGCGTTGAAAAAGAGCATTTTGATTTTTGGTGTTGTTTGGCAAATGACCAGTGAGTTGTGGCTATTATTTAGGACTACTATTTTTCGAATGCTCCTTTGTAGAAGCATTCTAATATCATTAGAGCTGTGGGAATCTTCAATTACTAAAATGCCTTTCTTTCATCTTAAATTAGCATGTTATTTGAATAATATTTTTTTATATCGGTACGTTCTTAGCCGCTACAAAAACATCACACGGTAGTTAACTTATGAATTTATTTTTATTTTTTTAATCCAAATGACATGCATACATACACTAAATTCGAATTGATATTGCCATTGATTTTTTATGGTATCATAATAATACTAAATTCGGAATGATATTGCCACCTTCATATGGGTGCACGTTGTCGGTAGTATATTATTAGCGTATAATAGTTTTATTAAACATGTAAAAGTAACTTTATTATTTATTTCGATAGTTTCTTTTATAAATATGCATATGTCCTTTTATGTCATTTTATATAATTGTAATCACAACTACTGTATGTTACCAAACGTTTTAATTAAAAAAACTGCTTCTGCTCACTGCTCCTGCTCACTGCTTACTGCTCCTTTTAACAAACACATCCGACGAATTTTTGGTCAACAGTAAAAAAAAAATTGTGACCACCATTTGTTCTCTAACAAATAGTTAGGTGACCAGAATATATGGTTTCCCATGAGTTGAAGCTCTGTTTACCCCCATCTTGGGGTGATAACGATTTGGGTGGACTGTTAGGCAAATAAGGCTCGGCTCGTGAGTCTGTTTTTCTCCTCGAGATTGAATATATTTTGTTAGTGTGGTTTGAATTCGAGATTTGGTATTATATAGTTGTTTTAGCTTGAAGAAGTTGATGCTCGTTTATCTATGTGTCTTAAATTCGAGCTAAATTTGCTTGTTTATTGTTCGAGCTCGATTAGTTCGTTTATTGTTGTCTTTTAATTGAGAGCCATTGACAATATAAAAACAACCAAGATAACAAAGTCAAAGAGGTTTTGTGAATGAAAAGTTGATTACAGGTTCGACGCTGAAAGCTCAATAAACACATACGAACACGATGCTGGGCATATAGCAATAATATGTGACATAAAAATAAGTTGAATTCGATATCCTAAAATAAGAATTAAACAAGATAATTTGGTGTTATTTTATTAATTGTACTAGCTTCACAACTAGCTCAACGAGTATGAATAATATTCATTCGACAAAAATTATTGTTATAAAATTGCAAAAACACATTAAATAGAATAATTCAAAACAATAATTATAAACTTCATAACATATAAAATGATGAATAGAATATGAAGTTTCATAATATATATTTAAAATTTTAATATATGCATTGCATTTTTAATGACATTTAATTATAAAAAAAAATTGAAACTCGAAATAGTGTGATAACTCTATTTCATAATCTTCAAAAAATGCTCTGGCTATTATTCGTATGTATATTCTTTTCAATTTTCATAAAAAATACTAAAATGAAATAATCATAATGATAAAAACTATATAGTAAGTCCGCAAAATTAGCTTTATATACATTTAATGTTGTAACAAATTTGTGCACTTTTATTAATATCTAAAAGTAATGGTATTAGAAAAAATAATTTTTTTGACCATTTGACCCCTTAATATACAAAATACGAACCCCTATATATAAAAATGAACCCCGGAAAATCATTTAAAACCAAGAGGGGAAAACAAAGTGTGTGTGTGTGTGTGTGTGTATCGACTTAACTTCCATCACAAGATCAATCTGGAACACCCATGAGGAACAGTAATATATCATCGGAATTTGACCAATCTATTCACAATGGTATGATCTTTCATTCATGATTTATGATTAAATTTACATTTTGATATATAGATTAACATTGTGAGTCTACTGTTATCCTCATTTGATTTTTTCCCCTGATAATCAATAAATGAAGATTAGTAGTTGATTATGATTGTGATCAGTTATCACACATACTTTTCATACATGCTATTAGTTTTTGTTTAAAGTTTCATAAGTACATGTTTGATTTAATTAAAAACCCGCATACGGATGGGTATGGTTTTTAGGGCTTTTTATTGAAAAAGATTCAAGGTTCTTTTAAAATAGACATATGATTGAAAATAATATTAGTAAAAACATTGTTATCAATCATGTTAACAAAATAATTATATGCATAGATTCATTTTGATTCTGAAAAATGCATGTTTGTTCTTGTTGTGTACATGTAAATCCTCAATTATAGGCAACCTACTTATGAAATGTTTTTAAAACTAATTTTGGTCATGAAGTTTATTTCCAATGAACTATGATAAATGAAAAAGAAACAGACTTTAAGAACAACATTTGTTAAGATAAAAAACTATGTATATTTAGACTCTGTTTTTGTTATGAATTTGCCATGACTTCAATAATTACTTGTATGGAAGTGTATTGATGTTTGAAATAATACGCAATATGAAAATGCCTATAAAATTTGTTTTCCTGGTGAACCGGGATACATTTCCAAAATCACCGGTATTAGAAACTTATAAAGTAAAAATATCACTATTTTTTGTTGGGTTAATATAAAAAGATGTTACTAAACGATACAAATTTTTTTTCCTAAGTAACTGAAAGTTCATTTTGTGTTTCTAAGTTACCCAACTATACGGGTTGGGCAATTTGGGTATTAGACGTTGTTAAAGGTTAACTCCATGTTACTATGTAGATGGGTTACCGGCTTGCTACCGGAAAGAACTGCCACATGGGCTTGTCAACTTGGCATTGCATCTACCTCATTATACACATATGATTTCCACTACTTATTTTTTAAAAACCCCAAATTTTATCTCTTTCATCTATTAGGGTTTCACACTTTCTCCTCCATTCTAATTAGGGTTTCACAAACCATGAACAACATGAACATCATATGTGGGTGTGGTGATTAAGCCATCTTGGCCACAAAATAATCCCACAAGAAGGTTTCTTGGTTGTCCTAATTACACAGATCCAACAAGAAACTACAACTTATTTAGCTGGATTGATGGACCATTACCAAATCTTTGGTATCAAGAACTGATGTTCCAAAATCATGTGAACTTGATCAATGCACAACAAGAGATTCTACAACTCCAAGATCATCAATTTCGTACTGCGTTCTACAACAGGATCTTGAATGTTGTTCTTATTTCCATGGTTGCTGTTAGGTTTTTTAGGTTTTGTTAACTATGTTTAATTGTGCTCATGGGTCAAACCAGATGTCTGTTGTTTCAGTTCTTGTATTGATAACTTTATGGACTTTATGTACTGTTAGTATCCTCTTGTAATCCTTCTATCATGTTTAATGAATCTGTTTTAATCCTAAACTAGTATGGTTTCTGTTAGAAATATAGTTCAATTGTAGGTTAAGTTCACACCTGGTAATGGGCTTGAAGGTATGAAGTATACACCCGTTTGTCCTTGAACACCTTGACTCAGATAGTGATTAAGTTATGTTCAGTGGTACTTAGGATTACAGTGAAGTTGCTTGGTTTTACACTAGCGGTACTTGCAAGTACTGCTAGTGTTATGCAAGTATCGCTAGTTATATGTAAGTACTGGCGATAAACATGTAATAGTCTTAGACTGTATTTATGACCACGTTTGATTGGTCATGTAACCATTACTTCTGGTATTATGGAGCATATTAAGAGGGTTTAATGGGCTGTTAGATTCTCTTAATACCATTGCCTAAGGAATGAGTGATCTCTAGTATAAATAGAGATCATCACTGCTACATGAAGAACACAGAAAAATAAGAAACACTTTACAGCAAAGGGTTGTAGATTTGTGCCTAATTTTACAATATAGATTTGGTCTTATCCCATGTAGATATTCGTGATACCCATGCATTAATGTTGAATAGTTTACTTTGTAAAGTGATAACATGATTCCAAGTGATATCCGGTAACCATTGTGTTGGTACATAGCTAGGTTATGATTATCTACACCCTGTTAGGACGAATAAACACCAACAATAAAATTAATCTATTTTGTGATAATCAATGGCGGATGCAATGAAGCATATGGAGACTAACTTCTCCAAACTAGATAAGTTTGAAGGGGTGGATTTCAGGAGATGGCAAAAGAAAATGCACTTCATTCTTTCTACAATGAGTGTGGTGTATGTGCTTACTACTCCCATTACAGATGGTGGTGATGATGCTACCTTGAAGGACTTGAGGAAAATGAGCAAATGGGAGAATGATGACTATGTGTGTCACGACATAATTCTCAATGGTATGTCTAATTCCTTATTTGATATTTACCTAAGTGTTGAATCTGGTAAAGAACTATGGGATTCCTTGGAAGCCAAAAATATGGCTGAGGTTGCATCAAGTAAGAAGCTCATTGTGAGTGATTTCACAAATTACAAAATGATTGATTCAAGACCAGTCATGGAACAATACAACGAACTTCTTGGAATACTTGGTAGATTTACACAACATAAAATGAACATGGATGATACCATTCAGGTCTCTTGTGTCATTGACAAACTACGTCCTTCTTGGAAAGATTTCAAGCACACATTGAAACATAATAAGGAGGAGTTAACTCTTGTTGAGTTAGGCAGTCATTTTTACGTTGAGGAATCCCTTAGGGTGCATGAAAGTGATAAGCCAAAAAGCAACAATATTGCTGGTTCATCTGTTGTCAATATGGTGGAGCATAACAGCTCCACCAGGTACAATGACAACAAGGCCAAATCTAACCCTAACAAGAATTCCTTAGTGACTTGTTGGAAGTGTGAGAAACCTGGACACTTGAAAAAGGATTGCAATGGTGTTGGTACTAGCAGCAAAGCTAGTAGATCATGCACAAATAGTTCAGTGATTGGTTCAAACAACACACTGAAAGGTCAGAATATGTTTATCTAATCTCTCTAGATTTATTATGTTACATATGTATCCGAAGCTTATTCTGTACAGGATGATGATGTGGCATGGTGGGTTGACTCTGGAGCAACACTACATGTGTGTAAAGGTAGATGTTGGTTCAAGACTTATAAGTTAATGAATGATGGATCTGTTCTTCATATGGGAAATGAGTCAACAACCCTAGTGCATGGACGTGATTGTGTAGATCTAAGATTTAGTTCTAGAAAGATTATTATCTTATTTAATGTTTCACATGTTCATAATATTAGGAAGAATTTGGTTTCAAGTAGTATTTTGTATAATTATGGTTATAAACAAGTGCTAATCTAATATTTTTTTATCTAAACATGGTGTATTTATTGATTTTGGCTATTTGTGTAATCAAATGTTCAGGATTAATATTGTTTCTGAAACAACTAAAGGTACTTGCAAAAGTAGTACCGCTGGTGTTAATGCTAACGGTACTTGCATAGCAAGTGCTATTGAAAATATTGGTTCTGCATTTATGTATATCAATAAATTGAATGATCATCACTTTGGCATGCTAGGCTTCGCCATGTCCACTATAAAAGGATGCATGATATGTCTAAGGATGGTTAATCCCAGGTTTTGACATGGACACTAAAAAGTATCCGACTTACATATTGAATAAAATCACTAAGAAACCATTTCAAGATGCAAAACATGAAACTACAGTTTTGGAGAAAATCCATAGTGACCTATGTAATTTTCATGCTACTCCCTTATTAGGGAATAGGAAGTACTTGGTAACACTTTTTGATGATGCTTCAAGGTTTTGTTATGTCTATATATTGCATACTAAGGATGAAGCATGAGATAAATTTAAAGTATCTAAAACTGAAGTTGAATAACAACAAGGAGTCCAAATAAAAAGATTTAGGACTGATAGAGAGCTGAGTATATGAATGCTCAATATTTTCAGTCTGTTGGAATAATTCATGAAACAACTGGCCCCTATATTCCATAAAAAAATGGTATATCATAAAGGAAAAATAGAGTACTAAAAGAGATGATTAATTCCATGTTGTCCTATTCAGGGTTGAGTCAAGGGTTTTGGGGTGAAGCTATGTTAACAACCTGCTATCTATTAAATAGGGTTCCCAATAAACAAAACATAATTATCCCTTATGAACTCTGGACTGAAAGGAAACCAAATTTGAACTACCTCAAGGTTTGGGGTTGCAGGGCTATTGCAAGACTCCCTAATCTAAAGGTAAAAACCTTGGGTAAAAGAGGCATTGAATGCATATTTGTTGGATATGTTGAGTATTCCATGGCTTATAGGTTCTATGTTATTGAACCTAATGATTTAGTTTCTATAAACTCAATCATTGAATCAAGGGATGCAAACTTTGATCAAAACCAGGTTCTCATCTATCCCTAGACCAAGCCTTAGGACTCCTACCGGAGGTGAGGACATTGGTGCTTAAGTAGAACCTGAAAAGGTCACTGATGAGGTTGTAGTTCAGCAACCTGAGCATGAGCTTAGAAGAAGCACTAGGCATAGGACTCTAAAGACCTTTGGGCCTGAATTTCAATTATACTTAATTGAAGGAACAAGGTATGAGGTCTCTAACTAATACCACTATTGGTTTAATGTTGAGGGTGATCCTAAAACATTTGATGAAGCAATGAAGTCCCAAGATGTTGCTTCTTGGAAAGACGCAATCAATGATGAGATGGATTCCGTCATGGGAAACAACACTTGGGTGTTGGTTGATCTACCTCCAAGTTGCAATGCCCTAGGTCACGAATGGAGTTTCAAAAGAAAAATGAAGGTAAATGGAACCGATGAAAAGTTCAAAGCCAGGCTATCTATTCAAGGCTTTAAGCAAAAGTTAGGGATAGACTATTTTGATACTTATGCTCTAGTAGCACGTATAAGTACCATAAGAATTTTGATTGCCTTGGCATCAATTCACAATCTGATTATTCATCAGACGGATGTGAAGACAACATTCTTGAATGGTGATTTAGAAGAGGAGGTTTATATGAACCAACCTCATGGTTTCATCATATATGGTCATGAAACTAAGGTGTGTAAACTGATTAAGTCCTTATATGAACTGAAGCAGGCACCTAAGTAATGGCATCAAATGTTTGGTGAAGTGGTTTTGTCAAATGGTTATTTGCTTAACCAAGAAGACAAATGTGTATATAGCAAATTTGATGAATCTGGTAAAAGGAGTCATCATTTGTCTATATGTTGATGACATGTTAATCTTTGGTACTGATCAAGCTAAGGTTGAACAGACAAAATATTTTTTTGTCATCAAGGTCTCCATGAAAGACATAGGAGAGGTTGATGTTATCCTTGGCATAAGAATCAAACACGAAAGTGATGGTATTCTGATTTCTCAGTCTCATTATATTGAGAAGGTCCTGAAGAAATTAAATCACTTTGATTGTACTCTAGTGAGTACACCTATGGATACAAGTGAGAAACTGATGCCTAACAATGGTCAGACTGTCTCCGAGCTTAAGTGTTCTAGGGTGATTGGTTGTTTGATGTATGCCATAACTAGTACTAGGCCTGGCATTGAATTTTTTATGTGTAAACTGAGTAGATACATTAGTAATCCTAGTACTCAGCATTGGAAAGCTATTCAGATGATACTCAAGTATTTGAAAGGAACAATCGACTATTGTTTGTCATATACTGGATATCCTTCAGTGTTGGAAGCTTACACTGATGCAAGTTGGATAAGCAATACTGAGGATAATTTATCCACCAGTGGTTGGGTATTCCTACTTGGTGGTGGTTCAATTTCTTGGGCATCTAAGAAGCAAACTTGCATTACTGATTCAACAATAGAGTCTGAGTTTGTGGCTTTAGCAGCTACTCGTAAAGAAGCTGAATGGTTGAGAAACTTGCTTATTGAGATTCCATTGTGGGTCGAACCTATGGTACCCATTTCTATCCGTTGTGATAGTGCAGCTACAATGACTAAGGCATATAGTCAGATGTACAATGGTAAGTCTAGACACCTAGGTGTTAGACATAGCATGATTCGTGGGTTGATCATGAATGAGGTGATTTCTATAGAGTTTGTGAGGTCTTAACAAAATTTAGCTGATCACTTGACAAAGGGATTCACTAGAGACTTGGTTATAAAGTCTGCTAAAGGGACGAGTTTGAAGTCCAAACTAGTCAATGAATGCTAGGACACCCACCTCCCTCCTAAGGAAACTTAGGAGTTGAGTTCAATGTGGAAATCTGAACATTTAGGGGCTGAAGCACATGCATATCATCTCAAGAATGTGGTTGTATCTGCTAAAAAGAGGATGAAGTTATAAACTTCTCACTCGTTAATGTCTTTGAAAAGGTGTTTGGGAAGGAGCATGAAATAAAGAGGAACCACCTATGTAAATGTTGAGATTTTGTCGTCTCAAGTAGCATGGACTTGGCTCTTATAATATTTATGAATTTGGATATGGAGACATGGATAGTAGTGTCAAGAGCTGTTTTGTGTTTGAAAACTTGTGTGTATTTTTTCTTCAAGTATTTAAAGTAGTTGAAGGGTTCAATTCTTAAAATAACCTGATTTTCGAATGGTTGAAGTGATGTACTAAGATGGAATTTCAATCCTTAGGATATTTTCATTTATGCATTGGATTTGTTAAATGTTAATTTTCATGCAAAGGAATTGTACTATACTAGGGAGGATTGTTGGAAATATATATGGGTTAAGTTCACACCTGGTAATTGGCTTGGAGGAATAGAGTATACACCCATTAGTCCCTGAACACCCTGACTCAGATAGTGGTTATGTTATGTTCAGTAGTGCTTAGGATTACACTAAAGGTACTTGGTTTTACACTAGCGGTACTTGTAAGTACTGCTAGTGTTATGCAAGTACCGCTAGTTATATGTAGGTACTGGCGATAAACATGTAACAGTCTTTGACTGTATTTATGACCACATTTAATTGGTCATGTAACCACTACTCCTGGTATTATAGAACATATTAAGAGGGTTTAATGGGCCGTTAAAGTCTCTTAATACCATTGACTAAGGAATGAGTGATCTCTAGTATAAATAGAGATCATCATTGTTGCACGAAGAACACAGAAAAACAAGAAACAATTTACAGCAAAAGGGTTATAGATTTGTGCCTAATTCTATAACATACATTTGGTCTTATCCCAAGTAGATATTTGTGATACCCAGGCATCAGGGTTGAATATTTTACTTTGGAAAGTGATAACACGATTCCAAGTGATACCCGGTAACCATTGTTTTGGTATGTAGCTAGGTTTTGATTATCTTGACCCTGTTGGGAGGAATAAACACCAATAGTTTCCCTTCTGTTGTTATTAGCTTATATCACAAATGCATTTGTAAATTGGAAAATACTTAATAAACAAGACAACATTAGATTATAACATGAAAGAGATCACTTGATCTCATAAGCATAATGAATTCCACAATGTATCCAGAAATCCACAATGTACAAAAGTGCCTAACGTTGCATATCAGTTTGGCATACAATACATAAATGGTTAACATACAGTTTTACCAAATATGTGAATTGGTAGATTTACAAATTTGCCTAACATATGGCATGCCAAATTTCTAGTCATAACCTATATAATCTACTTCAATTGCATCTTCACTCACAACAGATGCACTCACAACACCTTTACTCACGACAGTTGCACTTACAGCACCTTCATTCACAACACTTTCATCATTCACAACACTTGCAGACCCTCTCCTACGATTAACAGACCCCCTTCCACCTCTTCTAGACCCTCTTCCACCTCTACCATACTCTCTTCCAGCTCTACTAGACCATCTTCCACTTTACCGGAGCCCCTTCCACCACCACTAGTCCCTGTGCCACCACTATTATGCACATAAACTGCTGGCTTGATGGACAACTTCTTATATTATGACGTGATGCTTGATAGTAATAACAATGATGTGATTGTCCCTTTTTACTAATCCTAGTCCTATTCCCATCATCTTTTGTGGCATCTCTTTTCCTTTTGTGTGGAGGTCTTCCAGGCATCCTCCTTTTGACAGGAGGTAGAGGCTTTTGATACTAAGTGGATGGCCATTGATCCATTCTATTCATCCCCCCTAATGTAATGATTATATGTAGAGAGAAACACATCTTTGTTATACCACCTAGACACATAATTTTTTGGCTCTCTATAAAGAAAATGTATGGCTGCTATAGCATGTTGACAAGGAATACAATATAGTTTCCATGCTCTACAATTGCAAGTCCTTAATCCTTCATCTACTTGAACCCTTCATATCCATTCCTTACCTCAAATCTAGCTTCACCACTAGCTATAACTTTCCAATCTCTACAACAAAATTAACAAATAAAAATCTATGTAAATCAAGCTAAAATTGTGATTTGAAATAACAAATAAGAATTACCTATGGTTATCCTTCAACTTTTCCAGCTTCTTTTTGATGTTTGGACAAAGACCATCTTGCCACTTAGCATGCTTCTCTCTCATCTTTTGTAATCTTTCCATACAAAACATTCTGATGTCCTCTAACATATTTATGATAGGTTTTCTTCTAGCATCAACTATAAGAGCATTGAAGCATTCAGAAATGCCATTCTCTATAGCATCACAAGCCTTATTAGTTGAGAAAAAAGCCCTACTCCATGATTCAGGATGCCTGTCCATAAGATGTTTGTGTGCTTCCTTGTTGATGCTTTGTATCTCTTTAATCACATTTTCAAACCATGTGGGATATGTTACCTTAGCTACTTTCCAGAATAAATTTATGTATTGAACACCAATGTATTTCTTCCTGAAGTTAGCATAGATGTTCCTAGCACATTGTCTATGCTCAGCCAAAGGCATATATTCCTTTACAGCTTCAATACCTTACAATAATATAAGTTAGAATGCTCACCAAATGCATAGTAAGAGTGTTAAAGTTTAGATTTTTACCTTGTGTTGATAAAACAATGATTGTTATTCCTTCACCAGAACCAATACCCAAGTCATTCATTAGTAACTACATGAACCACACCCAATTGTCTTTGTACTCTACATTAACAACAGCCCATGCCAAAGGGTAGATCTGGTTTTTCCCAACCCTTGTAACCGCTGATAAAAGTTCTCCATTGCATATTGTTTTCAAAAAACAACCCTCAATGCCTATAACCCTTCTACACCCTTCTAACCAACCATCCTTTAAACCCTTTAAACACGCATAAAACTTACTAAAATAATTTTTTCCATCTGGCATTGTATCAACACTCATTTTACAAGTAGAACCAGGTCAGAGTTAAGTATCTTATATGCATATGACCACAGCTGTCCATAATGATCTTCTAAACAAGACTCATATTGATGTAAGGCTTTCTTCTTTCCCCTTCTAGCTTGACTAATAGTAACCTTACATTTATACTTTTTCATTATTAAGTCAATTATTTCCTTAACCTTGATACTTGGATTCATCATTATTTTTTTGCATAGTTTCTAGATCCAATTACTAGCGATTAATGTGTTATATTCAAAAGTCCTTGAACATTTATGCTTATCATTCAACTTCTTTATTTGAAAGCTCTTTTCATTCTGCATCAAGGAAGCCTACAACCTAAATGGATAACTCTTATCCTTATCATCTCTAGAACATTTACACATAATTCTATTAGGATTATTAACTTCAAAGTACAACTTTTATCCATTAGCCAATGCATAAATGCGAATGCCCTCTTTAGTTCTTCAGGGGACTCACACTTTCTCCTAAAACAGGTCTCATTAACTTCCATTTGATAGTAGGGTCATAGATAGGCCATTGATCACCTTCTCTATCAACTTCCTTATCTGCTACATCTTTTCAACATACTTATCCCTAGGTAAACCATTGAATATCCTACTAAGAAAGTTAGCATCAAACATTTTCTTCTTAGGTGCAGGGTCTGGTATCCTAGTTCTAGTATCATACACTTCATCTTCGCCATCGGATAAGTGATCTACACTAGTTGCTTCACTCTTTTTGCTCTCTCTTTCATACTCAAAGATGTTATATTTCATCACTATTCTGATTTTCTACATCAGTACCTTCACCTTGGGCTCTTGTAACACCCCCATTTTACCTTTACGCAACAGAACATTGATCTAGGGTATTACTTTATAGAACACAAGTCATAATAATAGAAAACAACTCAAAAGAGTGATGAAATCAACTTTCTTTATATTTCATTAAAAATCAAAGTTTTACAATATGAGGTTCCCAAAAACTAGAATAATTTCAGTCTTGTGCCTCTTCATGCCATCCTTGTGCTGCTCCATGCTATCAGTCACCATTTATCTAAGATATATGCTTAAAGTCAACACAAAGGTTGAGTGAATTCATAGGTTTGTTATAACAGTTTTGAATACAACTATGTTCTCCGGGCTATGTTGTTATACACCCGCATAAAATAGTCACCATACTGTACTATGCTCATGAACCGTTACTTGACATACATAAACCAGCAAATTGCCCTTATGCAGGCAGTTTGCCAAACTCCTGAGTTATGCAAAATAAAGTGTATCCATTTAGCCTAGGTTAGAACCTTTAGCTGTTAGCAAGTGCGACATGCCCAGATAGGAGATGTCAGTCTCCAAATAGTACTATTCATGATATTAGCGCTCATTTTCAAGTAATGATTAGCGGTTCATGATTAAAAAGGGACTTAATGGCAGTAGTAAACATAGTGTCAATAATCATACCATACAGTTTTAAAAGCACTTGCATTCCAGTTTTAGCATATATCCCCCTCACGGGTTTTGAAATCATTTAGAAAGCATTTAAAAGTGAGGCTATGAACTCACCTTATGTCCATAGAATCCGAGCTATAACCAGATATATTTCATTCACAGATAGACAGCTTGATCATACTCTAACACCCCTAATTTACCTTGCATAGTGGAATATCACAATTGGGTGCTAGTCAAAGAATCATTACACACAAGCCATATTGAACGACTCAAAAGAGACGTTTAAACATTAAGTAAATTTAAACCTTGTTAAATTACAACAACAGCAACAATGTCTAATTGTTTCTAACCTCAAAAGTTATAACAGAGTAGCGTTAGGTCCCCATAAATCTCAACCTATAAAAACCAACCAAATTGTTTTACAAGACACCATGAAATATAAATTGTCTTTAATAAAAAGGGAGGAAAACAAGTTAGACCACCCACAAGCCACAAAAACATCCATAGCATGCTCCGCCACAATCATCCTCGATTACCTGAAACACATGCTTAAAATCGTCGAAAAATAATGTTGAGCGAGATCAATAGGTTTACAAAATCACAATTGAACATAAGTATAAAAATCATTCACGATTATTCAATAGTATGTTGATCACTACAAACTATTATTGGGTATTACTCATTATAGCATAAGCTATTTAATTATGTTTATGCTCATGACACTGACCCCATAAACTAATCACCCGCGCCAAATGCCGGCGTGATTTAAATAAAGTCATTGCCCTTCTTAGGTATTCGTTGCCAATTATACCTTTTTCTCAACACAAGTTATCCATACGCAGAGGGTACTCAACATACTAGCTCTCGTCTAGGATAGGGTCGTCAACCCAATAGTACTATCAATTATTCAAGCGGCTATTTCCAATCCACACAAGGATCAAACAATAGTTAACGGTTCATGAATTTAAGGTCTTTAGCAACTAGCTACTTAACATGATTCAAGACATCATTCGGGTCCAATAATCATTCACGACTTATGTTCCTTTTCATTTAAATAACATGTATCCCCCTCGCGGGTAAAAATCATTTAAAATACAGTAGAAAGCGAGGCTATAGACTCACCTTAATTAGCAGTGGTAGTATTAGCAAAGACGTAGACGAAAACAATCACCGACGATGAGGATGCCCCAGTAAATCAAATACAACACCTAACAAACAAACGCGAAATGAATCAACACCTTCAAGTACCTTCAAGTACTGTATGTATATAAGTAAGAACACTCAAAGTTCATATAAACTCACGCCAAAAAGCCAAACAAGTGATATTTACTAGACAAGTTCACTTTTATACGTTATTAAAACTATTACACCAATTAAAATTCTGTCGGTACATACCTAATGTACGGTCTGTATTCCCATACTTAGACATCACGAATATTTACGAAACTCGCTGTAGACTTCACTTACATCATGTAAAAAGCTCAAAAAAAAAATTTCATAAAAAGATTTTACTTTTAAGTCACGCTGCCCAACACATTTCCAACCTTGAAAATCCGGGCAGATTTGCACCTTTATGTCGTAATACCATTTTGACTCACTTAATCAATTCCATTTGTAAATCCAATTCGTAAGTTTGAAAATAGACTCTTAAGTCCAGGTTTTGTGCTAAAGAACAGCCCTCAACCATTTTTAAAACTCTACTTATAGTCCCCGAGATTTTGTAATAACCCGAACTTAACGTCATCATTTTACCCTAACTATGTAACATGTTTTGAATTTCTTAGTAATGGTAAGTATTGTTATGTTTGAAGGTTTATGTCAAAACCGGTAATATGTGGCTTTATTTGAATGTTGTGACGATTGGAAAGAACCGATATTGATCGCGATGCCGATGGATATCCAAATGTTATATATTAGTATCGATTATTTTGATATTTGAGATTTTTAAAATTTTTGTTTCATTACGTATTAATTCGAGTCGGAACCTTATTATTACTTTTATGTGCGTTAAATCTTTGAAAAAGTATCTTTATTGAACGAGATTTTAATTTTTATGAATCCGGGACGAAACCCGACTCTCGTAAATTTATAAAAACCGACTAGGTACCATTTCCCGCTCTTTGCCAACTAGTTTGCAAACAAGGCCAAAAGATATCCTTATTTACACTTTCTACCCTCCTCACCATATAAAAATAGAAATTACGCACACACTTCTCATTATTTCATTCCAAAAATTTCACACATCTCTCTCTCCCTCTCTTGTTTATGCCGCCACCACCACCATCAAATTTTTTTTTCTTGCAAATCTAATCAATGACCCATCCTTAAAACATCATTGAAAGTAAATCCCACCAAGAAAATCTAACAACAACAATATTTTTCTTAAGATTTGATTTTGATAATTTTTGCTAAAAACATTGATTTGATCTAACTGATCTTGTGGGTTTGTGTTTGATTGTGTTTAGGAACATAATATTGAAATATTGGAGCTTGGAATCTTTTTACTCTTGGTTTTCTTTAGCCCCAAACCCCACGGCTCACATGGGGGTTTTGGTGTTCTTGGGTTTTTGATCTATTTAGCTTATGGTATGGTTCTATTATGTTGTTAATATTTTTTAATTAATTATTTTGAGTGCTTGCTTTTATTTTTAATTTTGAGGTTATGATGAATGATGAACATGCAAGTGATATAGGATGTTATGATTAGTTTAGGATGTTTGAATGATGATATTAGAGGTATAGGAGTTGATGAAATTGATTAAAAACAAGTGTAGATGTGATTTTGAAAGAGGCATTTTAGAACAGATTGTTTAGGGCTAATTTACGTGGTCTTAAGTCTAAGTCCAGGTTATCATTATTGGATATAGTTGTAGAGCTTCTTTCTACCTTCATTTTGGTATAAGATAGAGCCTCCAAACGAGTCCAAAGTTACATAGGTTTGAATATTCGTGTACCGGGAGGCGAGTATCGACGCAATCCGAAATTGTTGTCGATATTGGGTCAAATCTCGGGGACTATAAGTTGAGTTTTAAAAATGATTAAGGGATGTTCTCAGGCCCTAACTTATCATTTTGATTCTATTTTCATAATCAAGAGTCTGATTTGTAAATGGTATTGGTTAAGAAGGTTAAAATGGTTATATAAGTCAAGTGTGCAAAACTGTTCGGATTTTAAAGTCTAAAGATGTGTCGAGCAGGTGGTTCTAAAATGTGAACAATTGGATGAAATTTAAACTGAGTCTTATACAGATTATAATAGAGTTTGTCACCAAGTTTCGTCGAAAACAGAGTATTTTAGGTATGGGAAATCAGCGTGTACTTTGGTAAGTACCGTCTGAGTATTAATGGAGAGATACTTAACCTCACGTCATATTTTGAGGCGAGAGACTAAACTATTAAATTCTAAAATTTCTAAAAGATATAAGTCTTAGGATTGAGTGTATATTCTGAGATTGAAGACCCGTGTTGGGTACTTCAACCGTGTTGATTTGGCATCATGAGATGGATCAATATCGAAGGTACTAGTTTTGGGAAGCTTGTATATGTTGAGGGGTTTAGAAGGGATTCACTTGAATTGGTTGGCCATGTCTATGTACATACTATTTTGAATCGTTGATTTTATTATACTAAGTATGTTTGAGATACTTGAGTATGTTGTTAAGTGCGCACCTTATTTGATTAGGTTGCGGCTTTTGACGTGTGTATTTGGGGCATCTTCTCTTCGGCGATCACTACTACTACTAGTCTCTCGTGTAATTCTAGGTGAGTCTATAGCCTCGCTTTTATACTATCTTATAAATGATTTTAACCCGCGAGGGGGAATACATGCTATTTGAAATAAATTGAACACAAGTCATGATTGATTGTTTGGAATTGAATGATTGTTCGGATTGGAATGTTTCCTTGATTGTATTGAGTACTAGTTACTAAAAACCCTAATTTCATGAACCGTTAACTATTGTCTAATCCTTGTGGGGGATGGAAATAACCGCTTGAAAAATTAGTAGTACTACGGGGTTGACGACCCTATCCGAGACGAGAGTAGTACGTTGAGTACCCTCTACGAACGGATAACTTGTGTTAAGGAAAAAGTATATTTTCAACGAATAAATAAGAGAGGCAATGGTTTTACTTAAATCACGCCGTCAAATTGGCGCGGGTGATTAGTTTATGGGGTTGGTGTCATGAGCTTAAATACATCACTTAACTTTTGATATAATATGAAATGTTGGTATTATAGGTTGTACGCATTACAATGCTATTGAATGATCATGATTGGTTTTTATACTTGTGTTCAAATGATGATTTGCAAAATCTATAGATTCGCTCAACCTTTGTGTTGACCCTTTTAAGCATGTATTTCAGGTAATCAAGATGGATAGCAGCGGGGCATGCGAGGAGGGAGTTGGTGCTTACTTGTCTAAACTTTGATTGTTTTTTATCCTATTCAAATGAATAATTTTTTTAAAGTCTTTTGATGAGGTTATTGTGTTGGTAAGGGTTTTTGGGACTAAACGCTACTCTGATGGTATCTTTTGGGATGGAAAATATTTTAGACAATGTTGTATTTATAAATTTAACGTCTCTTTTGAGATCATTTTCTATGATTGTGTGTGATGTGCTATGAGTAACACCCAATGTGGACATCCCGCTGTGTGGTAATTTGGGGGTGTTTCAGGTTTGACCTAATATCAAACACAAATTCGGATTGCGTCGATACTCGGCTCCCGGTACACAAATTTTCTGTAACACTCTCATTTTTCGTATCGGTACAGCGGAAGGGTCTTTCAGAGTGTTACGGGATAGCACAATAACTCCAATCATAGACAACACATAAAAATGGTTGTACAAGGTTTAACAAACATTCATTCGATAAAAAGGTTTAAAAGTGTACAACAGGTCCCAAATTATACAGGTCATTAAGTTTACAAAACACAGATCGAATGAACATTTTTAATATTATGTGTGGGCCATCAGAGTCGATCTCCATCCGGATTACCTTCAAGCACCTGAGATAGAAAACATGCAAAAATCATATCAGCGAATGCCGAGTGAATTCATAGAGTTTAATGAAAACCGTTATATAAAAACAATCATTTACAATCATTTAAAATCAGAACACAAGTGTAATATCGGAAGTAAGTCCACATATTGCTAGTCAGGCAATATATAAATCAAGCATACATCTGAAACCGTCCATGAGACCGTAGTCTCTATATTACCATGATAGGTAATATATTCATCGTAATAGCGTCGTTATCGTTTATTTAGATTATACATGTCGTATAGATTATAGGATTATTATTAGCCGCATGACATTGTTACCTTACTGTGAAAACAGCGGGCCGCGAACCCGACAAACAATTTGCCCATCTAAGTTAGCGTGTCGTCACAAAAATCACGCTATGGAATCTTCTCATACATAAATTCGCTTACCAATCAATGTGGTACGACGGGGATCAACCGTCAAGGCGCGAACTGGGGTGATCGTCCCCAAATAGTACTATCAAATGCATAAGCGTCTACCAAAACCCGGTAGTTCACAATTCATGCTAATGGGACTTTAAGTGACATAACCTAACTACTAATAATCCTTTTAGTCTCGAATATAGGGTCATAGCATCATTCGGGTCCATCTCATTAAGCATACAATCGGGACTACTTGTGTTCTATTTATAAAAATCTAGCATGTTATCTCCCTCGCGGGTTTACAAATCATTTTATAAAACATTTAAAAGAGTGCGAGGCTATGAACTCACGTTGTTAATGAAAGGCGGATTATCGGCTACGGGCGTGCTTCAGTCACGGAAACCTATATAAATAATAATCGGTCTTAGACTCGGTCCAATGACTTTTATCAAAATAACAATATACATATATATGATTATTGTACATATGATGATGATCAAGTGGGTTTATAAATCCTCATTTACTCATTTTAGTGTTTACGTTTTAGTATCGTCTTACTAGTTCACTAGTTTTACCGATTTTACCTATTTTAAGTCTATTAAGTCTTTTATAAGTTCTTTTACTTGTTTTTACCCATTATATACTTATATGATCAGTATATATACTTTTCATGTTGGGCCCTATTGGGTTAAGCCCAAATAATTCTTTTACAAGTTTTTATCTTATAAGTCCAATTATTAGTCTAATAGGTTTAGTTAGCTCGTAAATGTCCGTAATTCTTATAGTTCGGGTTTTATCGGTTTTTACTTGTCTTAGTTACTTATACATCAGTATATAACTTTTATAAACTTTACATTAGACGGGTTTGGTCGTCTAAGTTTTATTTGATGAAAAACGTTAATTTCACGGCGATAGCCGAAAAAGTCGTAAAAATCAAGTTTATAGTTTTTATTACTTATAAATATTATTTTACCACCATTTATATAATTTACCCATTTAATTAACCTTTTATACATTTATATAGTTAAGTTTTATAAGTTAGTGGGTTTATACTTTACATTTTATAAATTATAAAGTGAGTGCTTATATAATAATAATAAACATTATTTCCAAAATCTGATTTTTAACTTCATGTTTACCATTTTTATCATATCTAGAGTTCTACAATGACTTAGAAGCTTATTTTTGGATGAAAACTTCTTCATAATATGTGCTAAATATAACTTAGTTATAGCTACTGCCCAATTTGAGTCTAAGTTGTCTTAACAGTCCCTACAAAACAGCTTATTCAGATTGTACCACCTAACTTGTTTTGATCATATCTCACTCATTATTTTGATTCCATTGCATGGCCAACTCTCATATGTGTATAACATCATCTACTTTACTGTAAATAGATCAAACCATGCATTTTTATCAGTTCTTCATTTAGTTATCTACTGTTTTTATACAGCCAACTAATTAGACATGATTTTATCTTCATTTCTTATGGTTATCATCATTTTTAAGCATGTTTATCAACACTTGATCCCCACACAACATTTTTATCATCATATATACATCATATACATATACAAAATGAAAGAAAATACATTTGTTCTTTACAAAATAATAAGAGAAAAATGTAGAGGATGATCTTCTTTACCAATCCAAGTGGATTTCTTGTTTTAGGAAGGCAAGAACTTGATGAACACAACAAGTATCTCCAAGACCATCAAATAGCAAGATCATATGTTGGAAAATCAGCCCTAGGACACAAGCAAATCACCTCCAAAGTTGGTTATATGGCCACCAAATGATCAAGGTTTCAAGGAAACACCTTAATAGGACTAGTAAACATGTGGTTTGTAGTTAGAAAAGATCAATGAGGGTGTTTGTGGCTTGATATGGGACGGCACAAAGATGAAGGTTGAGAGAGTTTTGAGAGTGAATTGCATGTAAGAAATGGTTAAGTGAAAACCATTTGTTGGTTTTGTGTAGTGGTGGAAGGTTTAGCTTAAAGTGTAAGCATAAGCTTACACTTGTATAAGCTTAGCTAGAATGTGTGCCACCTAAGTGTGGTGGTGTCCTCCTTGCCGTCCCATGTAAGCTAGTGGGATGGGGCAAAGTGTTTTGTCCCATCTCACTAGTTTACGGGTATTTCTCGATTCTAGTTTTCTCGATTTGCGTGCCCTCGGGTCGTTTTATGAAAACGTTTTTATAAATTATGAATCACCGTCACAAAACGAATCCAATAAAAATTGTCTCATCAAAAACGGAGTTCAAAAACGTAAATACGTAATCCTAAGGTTTCCGGTTTAGTCGTAAAAGACGCCAAATTTTGCACGTAAGCCCAAATTTAAATCCGTAAATTGTGAGTTCGTCAACCAACATAAAAATAAGTTTCAAAATATTATACGAGAAAATATTTAACTACCTGAAAATGTTAGATTTGTGACAGCTTTTCCTCCTAAAAGGGATCAACGTCCTCGTGATCCATTTCATTTGGATGTTCGTTTCTTATTGAAATCGAAGAGGTGCGGATATTTCTTCCACATTTCATCCTCTCGTTCCCAAGTATACTCCGGTCCATGCTTTGAATTCCATCGGATCTTAACAATAGGTATCCGACTTTGTTTCAGTTGTTTTACCTCACGGTCCATAACTTCTACGGGCTCTTCGACAAAATGCAACTTCCCATCTATTCGAACCTTACCTAACGGAATTTTCTCATCACTCACTGCTAGACATTTCTTCAGATTAGATACATGGAATGTGTTGTAAACACCATGAAGTTCTGGGGGTAACTCTAGTTTGTAAGCCACCGGACCTACTCTAGATAAAATCTTAAAGGGTCCAATATAACGGGGCTTCAATTTTCCTCGTTTTCCAAATCTTATAACGCCTTTCCATGGCGATACTTTCAACATTACTCGGTCACCCACTTCAAACTCCATTGGCTTCCGCCGCACATCCGCGTAACTTTTCTGTCTACTACGGGCAGTCAACAGCCTCTTCTTAATCTGAACTATCATCTCCGTAGTCTCCCGGATCAATTCCGGTCCCGTGAGCTGGGTATCCCCAACTTCACTCCAACATACAGGAGATCTACACTTCCTATCATACAAAGCTTCAAACGGTGCAGCCTTAATACTAGAATGGTAACTATTGTTATACGAAAACTCTGCTAACGACAAATGTTTATCCCAATTCTTACCAAAGTCTAACACACAAGCTCTCAACATATCTTCCAGTGTTTGTATCGTCCTTTCACTCTGCCCATCAGTCTGGGGGTGATAAGCAGTGCTCATATCGAGATTCGTTCCCAAAGATCTTTGGAGAGATTTCCAAAAATTCGATGCGAATCTAGGATCTCGATCTGAAATGATCGATACAGGCACTCCATGCTTGCATACGACATTATCCAGGTATATTCGAGTCAGCTTCTCCAGTGAGAACTGCTCCTTAACCGGAATGAAGTGTGCTGATTTGGTCAGTCTATCGACAATAACCCAAATCGAATTGTTTCCAGATGATGTTCTAGGAAGCTTGGTGATAAAGTCCATCGTAATTCGCTCCCACTTCCATTCAGGAATCTTTGGTTGTTGAAGTAGTCCTGATGGCTTTTGATGTTCAGCTTTGACTCTAGCACAAGTCAAGCATTGAAGAACATACATAGCTATGTCAGCTTTCATATTCGGCCACCAGTACAACTTCTTCAAATCATGGTACATCTTATCAGATCCCGGATGAATGGAATACTTAGATTTATGGGATTCTAACATAACCAAATCTCTTAAGCCTCAAAACTTAGGTATCCACATACGACCTCTTAAACATTTCACTCCATCAGCTCTAACCTCTAAAGGATCTTCTTCTACTCGGAACCCTTCATTAACAAAATTCTCCTTCTTACAAGCTTCTATTTGCGCATTTCTAATTTGCTTAGGCAAATTATTGTGCACGGTCAAGACTAGAGAACGCACCCTGATAGGCTCTCTATCTTTCCTACTCAACGCATCAGCAACAACATTGGCTTTTCCTGGGTGATACTTTATATCACAATCATAATCACTTAAAAACTCTATCCATCTTCGTTGCCTCATGTTCAATTCCTTCTGGTCGAGAATATACTGTAGGCTTTTGTGATTGGTGAATACCGTACACTTGGTGCCATACAGATAATGTCTCTACAACCTAAGAGCAAAGACCACCGCTCCTAGCTCAAGATCATGAGTAGTATAATTCTCCTCATTCTTCCTTAATTGCCTAGAAGCATAAGCTATCACCTTCTCCCTCTGCATCAAAACAGCTCCATAACCTCTAAGAGATGCATCACAATACACTACAAAATCTTCACTCCCTTCGGGTAATGATAAGATTGGTGCACTACATAATTTTTGCTTCAATATCTGAAATGCTCCATCTTCATCACTTCCCCAAATGAAAGGTTTATTCTTCTGAGTAAGCTTAGTCAAGGGTTTAGCTATCAAAGAAAATTCTTTAATGAATCGCCTATAATAGCCAGCCAATCCTAAGAACTGTCGCACTTCCGTTGGCGTTGTCGGTGCAGACCAATTCTTAATAGCTTCAACCTTTGCAGGATCAACATGAATTCCATCTTTGTTAATCACATGACCAAGAAATTGCACAGAATCCAACCAGAAATCACACTTCGAAAACTTAGCATACAACCTTTCATCCTTCAACAACTTCAAAACAATCCTCAAATGTTCTCTATGCTCATCTTCATTCTTGGAATAGATTAGAATATCGTCAATAAACACAATCACAAATTTATCCAAGTAGGGCTTGCACACTCGATTCATTAAATCCATGAAAACCGCAGGTGCGTTAGTTAACCCAAATGGCATTACTTGAAATTCATACTGTCCATAACGAGTTCTAAATGCAGTTATAGGAATATCTTCTTCACGGACGCGAAGTTGGTGATATCCTGACCGCAAATCTATCTTAGAATACACACTAGATCCTTGCAGTTGATCAAACAAATCATGGTAAAGGATATCGAATTTTAATTGTCAACTTATTCAGTTCCCTATAATCAATGCACATACGAAAAGATCCATCCTTCTTCTTAACGAACAAGACTGGAGCTCCCCAAGGCGACGAGCTCGGTCGAATAAAACCTTTATCAGACAACTCCTTAAGTTGCTCAGATAACTCCTTTAATTCAGAAGGGGCTAATCGGTAAGGCGCACGTGCCACCGGTGCAGCACCAGGAATTAAATCGATTCGAAACTCTACTTGCCTTATCGGTGGAAGTCCTGGTAAATCTTTAGGAAATACCTCAGGAAATTCACAAATAATAGGTACACCTTCCAATCGTTTCTCCCTAGACTCATTCCCGGTCACTTGAGCTAAGAATAACTCACAACCGTTCCTGATGTACTTTTGTACTTTAATACATGAAACGATTTTCAAACGGGATTCACCTCGACTACCATCAATTACTAACGTCCTATTCCTAAGAGGAATCTTAACCTTCTTCTCTCCACATAAAATAGTAGCATTATTCAACGACAACCAATCCATACCAATAATAACATCGAAACTACCTAATTCTATCAACATCAAATCAATCGGAAAGGAATGGTTCAAGAGATTTAGAGAGCATCCTTCTAATAGCTTATTAGTTTTTACTAATTTACCATCAGCCAATTCCACCTCGTAACTGGTACTTATCTCAACAGGTTCAATATCAATAAGGGCACTAAATTTAGTGGATACAAAGCTCCTATCGGCACCCGAATCGAATAAAGCAACAGCATAATGATTGTTGAGTAAAAGCGTACCGGTAACGACATTCGGATCCTCTTTCTTCACCTCAATTGTTCCAAGTTGGTAGATACCACCCTGGGGGTTTCTTCCAGGTACAATCGCTTTCAACTTGGGGCATTCCGATTTCCTATGACCTTCTTCATTACAGTTGAAGCAAATCGTTCCCTTCTTACACCTTTCAACCTTGTGTCCAAGCTTTCCGCAATTTCGGCACTTCCAGCAGTCGCCAGGATGCCTCTTGTTGCCACACTTAGGACATCTATCATCGTTGCGCGGTGCATTGTTGGTAATAGCATTTGCATTCCCCTTTCTCTGGTTCTGACGGCGATTGAAATTCTTCCTATAATCACCTCTATCTACACGCTCACCGTATCCCTTTCTTTTCTCACCTACACGGGCTTCATCTTCCTTATCCTGAATTTTCTGTCCAATGAGTTGGTAAGCCATTCGAACATCATCATCAATGGTCAGTGGTTTCGATGATGTCACGTCCCCCCGGATATTCCTGGTCAACCCTTTCACCTATTGCTCAATTCGGATCTCTTCGGGTTCAACCAATCGAGGACATAGCAAGGCCAACTCATGGAATCGATTCGTGTAACTATCAATGTCCACACCTTTCATTCTCAGATGAATCAACTCTTGTTCTAACCTAATGATCACACTACGAGGACAAAACTCCAAAGTCATCCACTTCTTGATTTCAGCCCAAGGAGTAGCATTAGCAGCATCAAGACCCATGAAAGCAATTCTCCCGTTCCACCAAGTCAACGCACGACCTTTAAGAGTAGCCATAGCAAAAGTCACCTTATCTTCCTCCTTACACTTACTAATCCTAAACACCGATTCAATCTTCTCAATCCACTGGCTTAGTCCTACAGCACCTTCAGTTCCATTAAAAGGTAGAGGTTCACACTTCATGAACGTCACATAAGTACAGCCACCAATTTCAGGTGCATTCGTTCCAAGTCCTCCTATATTTCCTCCAGCATTAGCATTCACATTATTAGCATTCACATTCACATTAGTACCGCCAATTCCACTACCGCCAGCTCCACTACCGCCAGCTTCATTTCTAGCATTTGCCATAAATTCAGTCATAGATGCGGTAACTTGCTCCGTAATAATCCTACGTACATCATCCTCAGTCACAGCCTTCTTGGGCGGCATAGTTCTATAATTCTAAAATTTCAAAGTATTAAGCATTCATCCAACAAAGGATTCATATAATATGGATCGAATTCATAATCAAGATACAAATAAGGCACAATATGGAATTCAAAACAAGATACATATTTCATTCGATCTGAAACAAAAGTATTGTCTTAGTACATCCATATCAAAGTTCTAACACTATAAACACTCAAAATTCGTGCCAAGTCTATTACTAACAAGTCGGTTCAGTCAAAGCTACAAACACAAAAGATATAAAGGTCACTACTAAACGTAGACTGGTCTACTGAGAACCGCCAGATGGTCCATCATCCATCGTCTTCTGGATCTTCGCCGGACGATCACTAGACACATCTTTAGCTGGGCGCTTACGGATTACTCCTCTTTCAACCATGTCAGCATAAAATCTACTGTTCCAACCCACGGATATATTCAACTCCTTTTCAGCTTTCTCACGCATCGCACGAGCCACACTCAACTGAATCTCCATAGTATTCACATTTCTCTTCATATCCACATACTCACGGCTTTCCAGTACCGATAACCTCCTAAAAGCCTTATTCAAACCACGTTCTACATCACTCAAATCCAAACTAAGCAATTCTCGCTCTTTCTCGCCAACCTTAGCCTTCGACTCCAAATAAGCAACCTGAGTCTGAACAACACCTAATCCAACCTCTGTCACACAACTCTTAACACAGAAAGCATTTAGATCACGTCTCAAGGCCCATGGTGCAAGACCATCAATATGAGTAGCCTCTCGAGTACTAGACGACTCTCCTATCTCACGTCTACGAGTAGCAATACCATCAGTACCGTCAGGTGCATCGTCATCCTCATCCTCCTCTGATTCAGAATCAGATTCAGACGATTCAGACATTTCATCCCTAGGTAACTCATCCTCAGAATCAGACAAACAAACTGGTGGGGGCAAAGGCTCGCCCTCTGGAACATCATACGGATATATAAGCTCAGCTTCCTCATCGTCATCAACCTCAACATCTATACCTACGTCCTCCTCGACATCCTCGTCGTCAATCTCATCATCTAACTCATCTAACCCAATCTCATCCTCATTCTCAATATCAGCATTCTCAATATCCACATTCTCAATATCATTCTCTACTAAGTCAACCTGAGGGGCAATCTGATCTCCTATTCCTAACTCGAGCTCGGGATCCTCAAATGGTTCCTCCTCATCATCAATATCAAAATCTACTAAGTCTAAATAAGGATCATCTTCTATATTAGGTTCGGGAATAGCATGGTTTTCTACAGGAATATTAGGGTCAGCCATGACAATCTGCATTTATATATATTTATCTCGTATTAGGATAACATACTAGTTAAACAATTACATAATGAAATCACGATATATACATATATATAAATTAAATTATATATATCAAAATATATATCTTCTCAATAGGGCTTGTTGGTAACGTCGGAGATCTCTGGCACCGTTATAGTCAAAAGATTTTTCAAATATTTTCTCAAATGTTCATTGTCAAAAGATTTTGAAAAGTTTTGTTCAAAACCTTGGTTTTTAAAATCTTTTGTTCTCTATAACGAGAGCTCTGGTACCAAACTGTAACACTCTCATTTTTCGTATCGGTACAGCGGAAGGGTCTTTCAGAGTGTTACGGGATAGCACAATAACTCCAATCATAGACAACACATAAAAATGGTTGTACAAGGTTTAACAAACATTCATTCGATAAAAAGGTTTAAAAGTGTACAACAGGTCCCAAATTATACAGGTCATTAAGTTTACAAAACACAGATCGAATGAACATTTTTAATATTAAGTGTGGGCCATCAGAGTCGATCTCCATCCGGATTACCTTCAAGCACCTGAGATAGAAAACATGCAAAAATCATATCAGCGAATGCCGAGTGAATTCATAGAGTTTAATGAAAACCGTTATATAAAAACAATCATTTACAATCATTTAAAATCATAACACAAGTGTAATATCGGAAGTAAGTCCACATATTGCTAGTCAGGCAATATATAAATCAAGCATACATCTGAAACCGTCCATGAGACCGTAGTCTCTATATTACCATGATAGGTAATATATTCATCGTAATAGCGTCGTTATCGTTTATTTAGATTATACATGTCGTATAGATTATAGGATTATTATTAGCCGCATGACATTGTTACCTTACTGTGAAAACAGCGGGCCGCGAACCCGACAAACAATTTGCCCATCTAAGTTAGCGTGTCGTCACAAAAATCACGCTATGGAATCTTCTCATACATAAATTCGCTTACCAATCAATGTGGTACGACGGGAATCAACCGTCAAGGCGCGAACTGGGGTGATCGTCCCCAAATAGTACTATCAAATGCATAAGCGTCTACCAAAACCCGGTAGTTCACAATTCATGCTAATGGGACTTTAAGTGACATAACCTAACTACTAATAATCCTTTTAGTCTCGAATATAGGGTCATAGCATCATTCGGGTCCATCTCATTAAGCATACAATCGGGACTACTTGTGTTCTATTTATATAAATCTAGCATGTTATCTCCCTCGCGGGTTTACAAATCATTTTATAAAACATTTAAAAGAGTGCGAGGCTATGAACTCACGTTGTTAATGAAAGGCGGATTATCGGCTACGGGCGTGCTTCGGTCACGGAAACCTATATAAATAATAATCGGTCTTAGACTCGGTCCAATGACTTTTATCAAAATACAATATACATATATATGATTATTGTACATATGATGATGATCAAGTGGGTTTATAAATCCTCATTTACTCATTTTAGTGTTTACGTTTTAGTATCGTCTTACTAGTTCACTAGTTTTACCGATTTTACCTATTTTAAGTCCATTAAGTCTTTTATAAGTTCTTTTACTTGTTTTTACCCATTATATACTTATATGATCAGTATATATACTTTTCATGTTGGGCCCTATTGGGTTAAGCCCAAATAATTCTTTTACAAGTTTTTATCTTATAAGTCCAATTATTAGTCTAATAGGTTTAGTTAGCTCGTAAATGTCCGTAATTCTTATAGTTCGGGTTTTATCGGTTTTTACTTGTCTTAGTTACTTATACATCAGTATATAACTTTTATAAACTTTACATTAGACGGGTTTGGTCGTCTAAGTTTTATTTGATGAAAAACGTTAATTTCACGGCGATAGCCGAAAAAGTCGTAAAAATCAAGTTTATAGTTTTTATTACTTATAAATATTATTTTACCACCATTTATATAATTTACCCATTTAATTAACCTTTTATACATTTATATAGTTAAGTTTTATAAGTTAGTGGGTTTATACTTTACATTTTATAAATTATAAAGTGAGTGCTTATATAATAATAATAAACATTATTTCCAAAATCTGATTTTTAACTTCATGTTTACCATTTTTATCATATCTAGAGTTCTACAATGACTTAGAAGCTCATTTTTGGATGACAACTTCTTCATAATATGTGCTAAATATAACTTAGTTATAGCTACTGCCCAATTTGAGTCTAAGTTGTCTTAACAGTCCCTACAAAACTGCTTATTCAGATTGTACCACCTAACTTGTTTTGATCATATCTCACTCATTATTTTGATTCCATTGCATGGCCAACTCTCATATGTGTATAACATCATCTACTTTACTGTAAATAGATCAAAACATGCATTTTTATCAGTTCTTCATTTAGTTATCTACTGTTTTTATACAGCCAACTAATTAGACATGATTTTAGCTTCATTTCTTATGGTTATCATCATTTTTAAGCATGTTTATCAACACTTGATCCCCACACAACATTTTTATCACCATATATACATCATATACATATACAAAATGAAAGAAAATACATTTGTTCTTTACAAAATAATAAGAGAAAAATGTAGAGGATGATCTTCTTTACCAATCCAAGTGGATTTCTTGTTTTAGGAAGGCAAGAACTTGATGAACACAACAAGTATCTCCAAGACCATCAAATAGCAAGATCATATGTTGGAAAATCAGCCCTAGGACACAAGCAAATCACCTCCAAAGTTGGTTATATGGCCACCAAATGATCAAGGTTTCAAGGAAACACCTTAATAGGACTAGTAAACATGTGGTTTGTAGTTAGAAAAGATCAATGAGGGTGTTTGTGGCTTGATGTGGGACGGCACAAAGATGAAGGTTGAGAGAGTTTTGAGAGTGAATTGCATGTAAGAAATGGTTAAGTAAAAACCATTTGTTGGTTTTGTGTAGTGGTGGAAGGTTTAGCTTAAAGTGTAAGCATAAGCTTACACTTGTATAAGCTTAGCTAGAATGTGTGCCACCTAAGTGTGGTGGTGTCCTCCTTGCCGTCCCATGTAAGCTAGTGGGATGGGGCAAAGTGTTTTGTCCCATCTCACTAGTTTACGGGTATTTCTCGATTCTAGTTTTCTCGATTTGCGTGCCCTCGGGTCGTTTTACGAAAAACGTTTTTATAAATTATGAATCACCGTCACAAAACGAATCCAATAAAAATTGTCTCATCAAAAACGGAGTTCAAAAACGTAAATACGTAATCCTAAGGTTTCCGGTTTAGTCGTAAAAGACGCCAAATTTTGCACGTAAGCCCAAATTTAAATCCGTAAATTGTGAGTTCGTCAACCAACATAAAAATAAGTTTCAAAATATTATACGAGAAAATATTTAACTACCTGAAAATGTTAGATTTGTCACATTTTCAAACTTACATAACTTTTGACTCCTTTGGAGTTAAAAGCTCTATCTTTTACCAAAACGAAGGTAGAAAGAAGCTCTAAAAATACATTCTATAATAAAAACCTGGAATTAAACTTAAAACCACGAAAAATAGCCTTAAATAATCTGTTCTAAAATGACACTTTAAAAACCATACCTACATTTGTTTTCAATCAATTCCATCTACTCCTATACCCCTAATATCATCACTAAATCATTCTAACACATTCATATCATCCTATATCACTTGTATGAATCATCTTCATCAAAAACCCATTTCATAAACAAACCCTTATACATGTTTAAATAACTTCTAAAGCTTGAAAACATCATTATAAACATAACCTCAAACACAAAATAAATCAACACCAAAAATAAAACAAACACCCCCTTGGCCGTGGGTTTCGGGGATCAAAACACCAAAGAAAAATGTTTTCCATCTTGTTTTATTAGTCAATTATCATCACAAACACTTAATTAAAACACGCACATAGTTTGTTTAGATCAAAACCCTCTTTTTAAAAATCACAAATTTTTGGAAAAATTAAATGGATGTATGTATGTTTTTAATGGTTAAAACACTTACAATGAGATTCTAAGTTGTGGTATATGATTAGTTTCTTCAAAAACTAAAAAAATGGTGGTGGAGTGGTGGTGGTGTGGTGGCCGACGGCTAAAGAGAGAGGAGAGGAGAGGGATGAAATTTTTGAAAGTGAAAAATGTATGTTTATGTTAGTTTACCTCCTTTTGTAAGCTAGGAGGGGTTAAAGTTGTCAACTTAACTATCTTTTGGCCATTTAACAAAACAACTATTTAAAGAGCGGAAATATAACCCACTAGTCGGTTTTGAATTTTTGCGGGAGTCGGGGTTCGTCCCGGCTACCTCAAAATACTTTTAAATGGTTCAAACGCACACAAAATGGAATAAAAACGGTTCCGACTCGACTTAACACGCAACAAAAATAAAAACTTCGAAAAATCCAATATCGATCAATCGATAATAAAAGATAAATTTTGGGCATCCGTCGGTATCGTAGTCGTCATCGGTTCTTCTCAAATTGCCAAACGTTAAAATTAAGACCTCCAACATTGGTTTCAACTTAAACCGTCAAACATATGACCAACAAAATTTCTTAAAAATTTCAAAAATATACGTAAATTAGGGAATAATAGTGAACTCGGTTTCTGGGTATCACATCCCCCCTCCTTAAGAGAACGATGTCCCGGCGTTCGCCTCTTCTTATACTCACATTTCGTATCACTAGAACAAATGAGGATACTTTTCCTTAAAGAAGTCCTCGAGTTCCCACGTAATATCCGGTCCACGCCTAGAATTCCATCGTACCTTCACAATCTACTATGCTTCAATCTTTTGACTTCTCGGTCCATAATCTCCATCGGTTCCTCCACAAAATGAAATTTGTCGTCGAACTGAATCTCATCCAACGGAATTAGCAAATCCTTATCCGCCAAACACTTCTTCAGATTTGACACGTGAAATGTGTTATGAATAGCACTAAGCTCCTTCAGCAAATCCAACTTATAAGCAACTGGTCCAATTCGTTTAATGATCTTAAATGGTCCAATATACCTCGGACTCAACTTTCGTCTCTTTCCAAAACGAATTACTCCTTTCCATGGCGATACCTTAAGCATAACCATGTCCCCAACTTCAAATTCTAACAATTTCCTCCTATTATCGGTGTAACTCTTCTGTCGGATTCTCGCTGCAAGTAAACGGTTCTTGATTTGCACAATCTTCTCGGTAGTCTCTAAAATCATTTTAGGTCCAGTCAATTAACTTTCTCCTACTTCACTCCAACACACTGGAGATCTACATTTCCGTCCATACAAAGCTTTAAACGGCGCTGCCTTAATACTTGCATGATAACTGTTGTTATACGAAAACTCCACTAAAGGCAAATGACGTTCCCAGCTTCCTCCAAAATCAATCACACACGCTCGGAGCATGTCTTCCAACGTCTGAATAGTCCTTTCGCTCTGACCATCGGTCTCGGGATGATAGGCCGTACTCAAAATCAACTCAGTGCCTAACGCACGCTGAAGAGATCTCTAAAACTCATAAGTAAATCTACTGTTGTGATTCGAAATAATCGATAAAGTTAATCCATGTCGATAAACGATCTCCTTCAATTACACACTAGTAAGTCTCTCCATACCATCCGTCTTCTTCATAGGTAAAAAGTAAGCAGATTTCGTCAATCTATCCACGATCACCCAAATCATATCATAACCACTAGGATTTCTTGGTAAACCCGTCACGAAATCCATAGTGATCTTCTCCCACTTCCATTCCGCAATCTCTGGTTTCACCAATAATCCAGATGGTCTCTTGTGTGCAGCCTTAACTTTCGCACAAGTCAAGCACTTACTAACGTATCGAGCAATGTTCGCCTTTATATTCCGCCACCTGTACACTTTCTTCATGTCATGATACATCTTATCCGATCCAGGATGTATCGAATACTTCGTCTTATGAGATTTGTTCATAACGAAATCTCGCACTCCAAGCACTCCTTCCTCAGATTGACATAACGGTAACCAAATTCGATTCTCGAAATACCTCAGTCCATCCGACTTCACTACAAAAAGCAGTTTCATCATTCTTCTCAAATTCTCTGCCTTGACATTCTCTCTCATCAACCCATTCTCTTGAGCCTTCAATATCATTCCAGTTAGATCAACACTCTCCGTCATCACCAAAGCTCTAACTCTAAGAGGTTTTTCTCTTTCCTTCCTACTAAGTGCATCAGCTACTACATTCGCCTTTCCATGATGGTAGCGAATCTCACAGTCATAATCACTCAGTAACTCAACCCATCTTCTTTGTCTCATATTCAACTCCTTCTGGGCCAAAATATGTTGCAAACTCTTGTGGTCCGTGAGCACAACACACTTAGTTCCGTACAAGTAGTGTCTCCACAACTGCAACGCAAAAACTACAGCACCCAGTTCCAAATCATGCGTAGTGTAGTTCTCCTCATGCTTCCTTAATTGCCTTGACGCGTAAGCAATCACCTTCTCGCGTTGCATCAATACCGCTCCATAACCCTTGTGAGACGCATCACAATAAACAATAAAGTCTTCAATTCCTTCCGGCAATGCTAAAATCAGAGCAGAACACAACTTGTCCTTAAGCGTTTTAAAAGCATCTTCTTCATCAATTCGCCACTCAAATGCCCGATTCTTCTCAGTAAGCTTAGCGAATGGCTTCACGATCAACAAAAATCCTTCGATGAATCTCCGATAGTAACCAGCTAAACCAAGAAATTGCCGAATTTCAGTCGGCGTTGTCGGTACCGACCAGTCCTTAATTGCTTCATCTTGGCAGGATCTACACGAACGCCTTCGTTGTCAATCACATGCCCAAGAAACTGCACCGATTCCAACCAAAATTCACACTTAGAGAATTTTACGTACAGCTTCTCATTCTTCAACAATTCCAAAATTGTTCTCAAATGCTTCTCATGTTCTTCCTTGTTCTTGGAGTAAATAAGGATATCATCAATAAACATAATGACAAACTTATCTGCACACACGGTTCATCAAGTCCACAAACATAGCAGGCGCATTCGTCAAACCAAACGACACCACTTGAAACTCAAAATGCCCATACCGGGTACGGAAATCAGTTATATGAATATCTTCCTCTCTAACTCACAATTGGTGATAAGCCAATCTCAAGTCGATCTTCGAGTACACACATGAACCTTGCAACCGATCAAATAGGTCATCGATCCTCGGCAATGGATACCTAATACATAGCTTTTACCTTGTAAGAAAATGTTATCGTCCGAATCCTTTCGAACAGACTATTGGTTCAAAGTGCGACTCAATTGTTCTTGGTGGAAATATAAATGGTTTTGATTGATTATCTATTTTAAACTAATAGCAAAAAAATGTAAATGTCGTGAAGTAAAGTAGAAGTTTAAAAGATTAAACTAAATTGACTAGTTAAAATTAAATGCTTGAAAACTTAAAGGCAATATTAGAAAAATACTAGAACACTAAATAAAACTAACACTTAGAAACTTTGTAAAAACAAGAAACTATAACCATCGGAATATGCAATCTACTCCCGTCGGAATGTTTGGTCGGAATATGACTGCAACTCTCGTCAGAATGTATTAAACAGAAAGCTAATCGGAATATTGGAGTGCCAATCGGAATGTCCAAAAAGGATCTAATCAGAATGTTTGGAGAATGACCCAATCGGAATGTGTCACAAAACATGCCAAATCGGAATTATGTAAAACCCTATTCCGATTAGGTGATCGGAATAGGGGGGGTGCAAACGGAAAATAGAAACCCTTTTCCGATTTGACAATCGGAAAGAGGGGTGTGGGTGCTTGGTCGGAAAGCTGCGATCGGAAAGGGGTTTAGGCCCTTTCCGATTTAAATGGGATTCGAAATAAGCTAGTAATAAGCTACTATGATAAGCTCACACCAAGACTACCCCGATTCAAAAGTGAAATATACTAAATAAGCACAATCAACAACTTATCCAAACATAAAATAAGAAAACCTTTAAATCAAATCATAAAAAGATGAACTTTTTAAGAAAACTTTTAAAAGTAAATAAGCTAAAAGAAGCGAATAAGCCAATAAGCACAAGGAACTTAAAGCTCAATCGAATGAAAGCTTATGTAGGAACAAAAAGATTAACCTTTTAAGCACGAAATCATTAAGAACAACACGGATCATATGAAATTCGCACCAAAATTAATCTAAATATCAAAGAAAGGTAGAAGGAGATGAAAGATTAAAAGCTTAAACTTAAACTTGATTAATGAAATCAACAATACACAAATGTTTAATCTTGAAAGATTAAAAGAAAGAAAGAAAGATGAAAACTTGGTGAGAGAAAGTGTAGAACTTTCTCTCTCTAAAAACTAGAAAGAAAAGTGAAAAATGAAAAACTAAAACTAAAAACTAACTCCCCTCCTAATGTGTATTAGGAGGGTATTTATAGGGAAAATGGAATGAGTGCATGTGTTGCATCTTCTTTCTTTCTTTACGTCTTCTCGACTTGATTTAATTCTTTGTCTTTTCTCGACGTCGTCTCGGGATTTGAACTTGTCTTGATATTTTTCTTCTTTAATTTAGACGTGAGTTCTTCGACTTCATTAAACTTTCGTCTTTAGACTTTTTCTTAGATAAATCTTCAGAATAGGCCTTGGACTTCCGTTCTTTTTGCACTCTTGATCTTTTGACTTCGTCTTTTCCCGTTTTCTTCGATAAAAGCCCGTGAAAGCCCGTATTTTCTTCCTTTTTAATCTTTTGGTCCTAAAACACAATAAAAACACAAACCACGCATAATTCCGACTTTTATGACATAAAATACACGTTTTGGTCTTGTTATTATTGGAATAAGTGGTAAAAGGATAAGTGTTTTCACACTTATTAAATCCCCTACACTTGACCATTGCAATGCCCTCATGCAATGCATTAATTTTAAAGCACAGTTTACATTTTCCATCATAAATAACCCACCTTGACCTTTATTAAATGCTAATCATAAAAAGATAAAAACAAGTAAAGAAATTAAACACTTACATTGGGTTTTGGCAGCCATGAACGTTTATCATCCTCAAGTTTCACGTTCCCCATACCAAGCTTAAAAACGAGATCATTGTTATTATAAGTTAGTAAACTAACACGAACTCATGTGGCCCAATTATTCACTTAGACTCCCTTATTTCTAGGCGTATCTCTTATATTTTATTTTTGTCCTAAATGATCACGAGGATGCATTGTTTGACTTATTTCGATAGTTATTTAGGCCGAAAATAAAGTGAACGATTTAATCAATAGTTAGCTAAAGGACAAAATCTTTTAAAACTGCTTCTCGGGACCTCATAAAGTTCATATCTTGGCATAACTCGCTTCACGATTTGAGACCTTTCTCGGACCGATATTTGGCAGCGACTTCATACTTCGAATCTTTGAGAGACGTTCTTGAAATTATGGTCTTCTAATCATAATAGGAATTTCTTCACTTGAAGTTTTGAGAGATTCTTCATCTTTGGACCACGGCTTCTTCATTTTTCTCCAATCTTTATTTTGGACTTTGATATACAACGATCCGCCTCCTTTTAGGACTTGGATCTATTTATCCTCATACCTTGTTAGGGCCTTTTTGGATAGACTTCTCCATGATCTTTAGGGGAGTATATGCTTTTCGTCGTGTGTCTCGATCCTTCATATTGATTTTCGATAAATGATTCTTCACATCACTTTTGGATCTTTAGCAACAAAATGTAGCCCTCATGCCTTGTTAGGGCCTTTTCGGACTCGCCAATCTTCGCATCCCGCTTCAATAAGTTATGCCTTGGCTATGAACTCTAATCCGTACCGAGCAACTTTTAAACGATCTTAGGCTAGAAGCTAAGTAACCTTTTAAATCGTACAACCTTATTTATTGCAGATAAATTTATTAACAAGCAATGGGAGAATAGGCTCATAATTAACTCACATAAATTCACGAAAGAATACCAAACTTATAATTGACTCTATCATCTCTCGTCCTCCATAGTTTTAAATCTCAAGGAATGAGACTCGTAGATGCTTAGCCTATTAAATCTAAGTTTTGGGTTTTCGAGTCATCTATAGGATCTTGCAAATTCTTAGACTTTTTCAAGCTTAGAAATCGCATTTTACAGTTCCCTTGATAACCGACTCTCTAGGATCAATTATAGGAACTTGCGAAAAGTTCTTGTTCTTAACCCGTGAGAGTTAAGACTTTCGCGTTTTATAGCTCCCTATATAAAAGCCTAGCAAAACTTGACTTAAACACGTTAAGGATACTAGCTAGAGTAAACTTAGATAAGTAAACTCGGGTTGAGTCAAAATATTCACGACTTAGAAAAATTTAAAACCACTTTATTAAACTTTATTTAAGCAAAGAAAGAAAATAATCATAACAAAGGAAAATACAACTATACAACTAGGCCAAAATAGATTAAAAATTTTGAAAAATGTCGAAAAATCAAATTTTCCGGTTAAAATGAGGACAAATTCATGGAAAAGACCACTTACTTCGATAGAAGTCCCCCTACACTTGAGATAAACATTGTCCTCAATGTTTAAGCATGTGGGAGTAAACTCCCCTACACTTAGGACATTGTGCACTTTGTTTAAATTTTGCTAAGGAAAGGACAACTAAAGTGAATTCAATGTGAACATATAAAATATGAAATATTGAATCACGACAGTTTAGGATAGAACCGGGAAGATGGGAACACGGTATCACGGTTCGTCAAAAGTCATCAAGATGCTCTTTGAAGCTTGAATCCCTGCACAACACAAGAAACAAGACAACAAACACATACGGGGCTCCCCCTACACTTATTATGAAAGCAGTAAAGGATAGATCACGGGTTGCCTCCCGAGAAGCGCTTGTTTTTGTTCACCGAGTCACGAGCCTGATTCGACCCAAATTTAGTTCATGGGAAACGTGGTGAGGGATGGAATCATCTCATGCGAGATGTCCTCACCAAAGTACAGCTTCAAACGTTGGCCATTCACCTTGAAATTGGGCCCATTTGGCTGAGAAAGCTCAATGGTCCCATATGGAAAGACTTTGGTGACGGTGAATGGACCAGACCAGCGGCTCTTCAACTTGCCAGAGAAGATCTTCAACCGAGAGTTAAAAAGTAAGACTTGATCACCAACGTGGAACTCTCGCTTCTTGATTCTTGCGTCGTGAATGATCTTGGTCTTCTCCTTGTAGATCAGCGAGTTCTCATAAGCTTCATTCCTTAGTTCATTAAGCTCGTTGAGTTGAATCTTGCGGAGATCACCGGCTTTGTTGATGTCGAAGTTAGCCCACTTCAAGGCCCAGTACGCCTTGTGTTCCAGCTCGATAGGGAGGTGGCATGTTTTCCCGTACACAAGACGATAAGGTGTACAACCGATCGGGGGGTCTTGTAAGCAGTACGGAAAGCCCACACAGCATCATCTAACTTATCGGCCCACGCGGCACGATGCTCTCCCACAGTACGCTCCAAAATTCTCTTTAGTCCGCGGTTGGAAATCTCGGCTTGACCGTTGGTTTGGGGATGATAAGCGGTGGAAAGACGGTGATTGACACCGTACTTAGCCATGACTCTTGCAAATTGATCATTGCAAAATTGAGTCTCGCGGTCACTGATAATAGCACGAGGAACGCCGAATCGAGAAAAGAGCTGCTTCAAAAAGTTCACAACCACCCTCGCATCGTTCGTTGGGAGAGCCTTAGCTTCAACCCATTTAGAAACGTAGTCAACGGCTACGAGGATGTACTTGTTCCCTTTAGATGATGGAAATGGCCCCATAAAGTCGATGCCCCATACATCAAAGATTTCACATTCTTGTATGAAATTTTGAGGCATCTTGTCTTTATGTGTGATCTTGCCTTGTCTTTGGCAAGCATCACAATGTTTAACCATATCGTGAGTGTCACGATAAATGGTGGGCCAATAGAATCCAGAGTCGAATACTTTCTTCGCGGGTGTAGTTAGGACCAAAGTGACCACCGGTGGGTCCTTTATGGCAAGCATCAAGGATTTGAACTGCTGTCGGCCCGTCAACACATCGACGAATAATCAGATCCGCACATTGTTTGAAAAGGTAAGGGTCGTCCCAGAAATAATGTTCAATATCTTTAAAGAACTTTTTCTTTTGTTGGGACGTGAGCCCTTCCTTGAGAATCCCACCCGCTAAGTAGTTTGCAATGTCCGCAAACCACGGGGTGTCATCGAGATTGGAATTGATAGACATTAAGGCCTCAAGGGGAAAAGAGTCATTGATCTCTTTGTTTGGATGATCCCCTTGATAAGGATCCTCAAGTCTACTGAGATGATCCGCGGCTAGGTTTTCAGCACCCTTCTTTCACGAATTTCAATGTTGAATTCTTGAAGGAGCAAAACCCAACGAAGAAGTCTTGGCTTAGAATCTTGTTTAGTCATCAAGTACTTCAACGCGGAATGATCGGTATACACGATGGTGGTAGAAAGGACAAGATAGGGGCGGAATTTTTCAAAAGCATAGACCACAGCTAAAAGCTCTTTTTCGGTTGTCGTATAATGCAGTTGAGCCCCCGTCATTGTCTTGCTAGCATAAAGGATTGGTTGGTAGTGTTTGTTCACTCTTTGGCCCAAAACCGCTCCAATAGCAAAGTCGCTAGCATCACACATCAACTCAAAAGGTAGCTCCCAATTAGGGGTAACCAAGACCGGTGCCTTAGTTAGCTTATCCTTGAGAAGATTGAAGGATTCAAGACACTCTTTGGAAAAGATGAAAGGAGTATCTTTTTCCAAGATGTGGGTCATCGGGCGAGCGATTTTAGAAAAATCTTGGATGAATCGACGATAGAAGCCCGCATGACCGAGGAAACTTCTCACACCCTTCACGATTGAGGGTGGAGGCAATTTTGCAATAACATCGACTTTAGCATGGTCCACTTCAAGACCAGCTTTGGAGATTTTGTGTCCTAGCACGATTCCCTCTTTTACCATGAAATGGCATTTTTCCCAATTTTGAACAAGGCGGGTGTCTTCACACCGCTTAAGCATACGTTCTAAATTGGCAAGGCAAGCAGAGAAAGAATCGCCATAAACTGAGAAATCATCCATGAAGACTTCCATATTTTCTTCAACCATGTCATGGAAGATAGCCATCATACACCTTTGGAATGTCCCGGGAGCATTGCATAAGCCGAAAGGCATTCTTTTGTAGGCAAACGTTCCATAAGGACAAGTGAATGTGGTTTTCTCTTGGTCTTTGGGATCGATGGGAATTTGAAAATACCCAGAGAAACTGTCCAAAAAGCAGTAATAATCATTACCCGCTAGACGTTCAAGCATTTGGTCCATGAAAGGAAGAGGAAAATGATCCTTTCTCGTAGCATCATTGAGTTTGCGGTAGTCTATACAAACTCTCCACCCTGTAACGAGACGAGTAGGAATCAACTCGTTGTTTTCATTGGGAACAACGGTGATTCCTCCTTTCTTAGGCACACAACGGACGGGACTAACCCATGGTGAATCCGAGATAGGATAGATCATTCCCGCATCAAGAAGTTTGATAACCTCTTTTTTGATTACGTCATGGATCTTAGGATTCACCCTTCTTTGACTTTGAATAGTGGGTTTAAAGTCGTCCTTCATGAGAATTTTGTGTGTGCAGAAGTGAGGATCAATTCCACGAATATCGAAGATCTTCCAAGCAATCGCTTTCTTGTGATTCTTCAGCACGACGATAAGTCGGGATTTTTCTTCTTCTTTCAAGTCTTTTGCGATGATGACCGGTAACGTCTTGTTGTCTTCAAGGAAAACGTACTCGAGATGAGACGGAAGATCCTTAAGCTCTAAATCTGGAGGATTTTCGATGGATGGCGTAGTCAACTTCGGTTCATCGGTAGAGATATCCTTAGGAGATGGTGGAGAAGTTTGGTCCTCATTGAGAAGTTTCTCAATATTACGAATGTCTTCATCCCAATCGGTGGGAGAACCATCATACTTAAGATCGAGAGGACCCAAGCTAGCTTCAAAATCATCCAAGTCACTTTCTCCAAAAGGAGTCAATGACGGAGCAATAGAGGCAACGGTCTCAACATTGGGTAGAGAAGAAGAACTACTTTTACAAGCGTCTTTGAAATGTTCTTCACAAGCCTCATCAAGAACATCAATTAAATTAACACTCTCGTTTTCCGAAGGCTGCTTAGAAAGTTTACCCATGTTGAAGACGATTTTATCGTCACCAACTCTCATGATTAATTCGCCAGCGGCTACATCAATGAGAGTGCGACCGGTCCTCAGGAATGGACGTCCAACGATTAATGGGACACGGGGGTCCATCTCGTAGTCAACAACAACAAAATCCGCCGGGAAGGTGAATTTGTCGACGCCAACAAAAACGTCTTCGGCTATCCCCACTGGATAAGCAACCGTACGGTTAGCTAATTCCAAAGTCATTCGTGTGGGGACTAGCTCGGGGAGAGATAATTGCTTCCAAACACTTAATGGCATTAAGTTAATACTAGCACCTAGATCGGCTAGGGCCATGCAATTCTCTACTCCCGGGAAGTTGCAAGGAATCAAGAAACGACCCGGATCACCAAGTTTGGTGGGCAATTTCCTTAAGAGCACTGCGGAGCAGTTCTCATTAAGCTGAGTCTGAGCAATGTCAAGAAGCTTCTCTTTATCACTGAGAAGATCTTTAAACATTTTAGCGTATTTAGGCATGTGAGCGAGAGCCTCAGCAAAGGAGATATTGAAATTCAGTTGTTTGAACATTTTAAGGAAGTTCGAAACCTGAATATCATCGTTGTTCTTCAATTTCTCTTTCCTCAACCTCGAAGGATAAGGTATATTGGGTTGAGATGAAGGATTTGGGATAGAATTCTCACTCACATCCTTGGGTGGTGGAGGGGTAGAAGTAGAAGGTGGTGGAATTGGATAAGGAGACGTTGGAGGAATAGAAGATGGAGGGTTCTGAGAAGGAGACTCGTTTTCCTTTGTCACAATCACCGGTGTAGGTGTAGGAAGCTCGGGTTCCTTTAAACCTTTTCCACTGCGAGTGGTGATTGCTTTCATCTCCCCTCTTGGATTAGCAACGGTATTACTCGGAAGAGAACCCGATCCAGAGGCTTGATTACTAGGGAATAAACTAGCCATCATATTCCTCAAGTCATTTGTTTGACTTGCCAAAGTGTTTCGCATATCAGCTTGAAGATCATTCCCTTGCTTCACCATATCTGCTTTCATGTTGGCCATTTCCCGCTGAAGATTTTGCACGATCACATCGTTCATCCTCATGTAGGTTTCAGCATCTTGGTGTAAGGCTGTTGGTTGGTTGAGAGGAGGAGCATGGTAGGCGGGTGGTTGATAAGTAGGTTGTTGGTAAACTTGGTTGTTTCTTTGAGGTAGATATGGGTTTCTTTGGTTTGGATATTGATTTGGAGCTAGAGCACGTGGTTGGTTTTGATTGTTGCGATTGAGGTTGTTTGGGTTTTGTGGGGGAAAACCAGGTGGTGAAAGAAAGTTGTTTGAGCGATAGCTAAGCAGGTTGCGTTCACCTTGAGGACGTGCTTGATAGCCTCCCGTAGCATAGGTACCGTTGGCGGCATACACATTTTCCAGATTGTCGTGAGTCGAAGGACAATCGGTGTATGAGTGAGATCCCCCACATATATCACATGAATGGCTCAAAACATTAGCTTGGGCATTGAATTGTTTGGCATTGTTGGCATTTTGTAAAACAAGTGATTCCACAAGCGAAGTAAGCTTATCTATTCTTTTGTCGGCATCACTAGTACTAGCACTTGCTACATTAGTTCTAACACTCTTGGTTTGTACTCTAGATTTGTTCTCAATAATATCCCAAGCAGCATTAGAAGACTTAACCAAAATATTACCCCCCCGAAGCACTGTTTAGTGAATCTTGGTCATTCATGCTTAAACCATTGTAAAAAGTATTGATTTGATGTACTTTTGTTAAACCATCTTGTGGACACTTTCTTAAAAGTTCCTTAAAACGGTCCCAAGATACACTAAAAGACTCACCGTACTTTTGTTCAAAGGTAATAATTTCATTCCGCAAAGCGGTAGTACGTGAGGGTGGGAAAAAGTAGTTGTTAAACTTAGTCTCTAAATCCGTCCACGTAAGAATACTTTGTGGCGGTTCCTTATCAAGCCAGTTACAGGCTTGTCCCTCTAAGGAGAAAGGAAAAAGTTGCAAGCGAATCACTTCTTGTGATACCCCATTGTACTTAACCGTATTGGTAAGCTGAAGAAACCTTTTAATGTGGTCATGAGGATCATCAAGTGAGCGGCCCAAGAAGTGTTGAGCAGAGACCATTTGGATAAAGCCAGATTTGAGTTCAAAGTTGTTGGCTCCAATCTCAGGGATGACAATTGCATCGGTGTTGCCTTCTACATGCGATTGCAAAAGCTCGATCATTGGTTGATTGTCCATGGTGACAATTGGTTGAGTAATGACTTCGGCTTGAGCTACTCTCTTCTTACGAGCACGAGTACGCATGCACACCTACAAAAGGATTAGAAAAATAGAAAAGAAATATTTTTGGTTTTTATGGTTTTTCAATTTTTTTGTATTTTTGAAGATTTTATATTTTTTAGGATTTTTGAAATTTTTAAAGCAAGGAAAATAACGTTCAAAGATGAACGGATCCCAAAATCCAATGCGTCTCTCACTAAAAACCTTTAATCTTCACGAAAAGAGCCGGCAGCGGCGCCATTTAATACATAGCTTTTACCTTGTAAGAAAATGTTATCGTCCGAATCCTTTCGAATTGACTATTGGTTCAAAGTGCGACTCAATTGTTCTTGGTGGAAATATAAATGGTTTTGATTGATTATCTATTTTAAACTAATAGCAAATAAACTTAAATGTCGTGAAGTAAAGTAGAAGTTTAAAAGATTAAACTAAATTGACTAGTTAAAATTAAATGCTTGAAAACTTAAAGGCAATATTAGAAAAATGTTGATCCCAAACTTAGATCGATTTAGCTTTATGTATACGACATTAGATCAAGTAATACACTTAGAGAAACCTTTGTATATGCTTATGAATTTAAGTGTTATGCGGAATTTAACACTTAAACAAGAACACACAAGATATAAACAAACTTTCACTTTGATTATCAATATCAAACTTAATTACAATGAAAGTAGTTTACGAATGGAAAAAACACATATGAAACATTAACCTAAAGGTCTTCTTTTATAGACATAAGAAGCCTTGTACAATAATCTACGTATCAGCTATTCTAGGTAAAGATAAATATAGAAAATACATTGTTGTTCCTATCTTTACTAGAACTATTCTAGAATACAATAAACGCGTAGAGTATATCTTCCTATCAGTGCTTGTCTTCAATGTGTCAACGCTTGACTTTATCTTGTCAACGCTTGAGCTGTCAGCGCTTGTTTTGTTCTTGTCAACGCTTGTTTTACTCTTGTCAGCGCTCAAGTGATCTGGCCTTAATTTATTCCTAACAATCCTCCCCTAAACTTGATATCCACTCTTATGATCAAGTTTCTGAATAAGCATTAAGGACTAGGAGGAATCTTACAAACCTTCTCATATTGATAATGAATAAATCTGATCAAATCTTTTGCCACGTCACTTGAATAATCTATTTCCAGCTGAGTGTTCTTCATCTTCTCCAAAATAGCTTTGGATATGAAATACTGACCATCCACAAGTAGATACTCAGCAAACTTTGTAGAACTCAAATGGTAAACACCAGCAGCTGAATATAACCTCCATTGAAGACCACTGAGGTCATCTTCAAGATCCTTCCAAATAGCAGGATCCTCATCTTTTGGTCCACACATTCTTTTGAATGTGGACCAAAGTTTTATTCCATTAGCTGTAGTTGGTGCCTCAGCCTCATACTTGGTTTCCAGCAACCTCCAAAGGTCCACCAAGTCTTCTCTATCACAACTTGCAAACAAAGATATGAGAGTGGTAAAAGTGTGTACCTCTTTGCCAAATCTGCCAATCTTCCAAAACCCACATTCATCTTCTTTATAGCTCACAATTGGGTTCCTGGAATCTAAAGGCAACACTTGCACCATATCTGAAGCTTCTAAAGGTGAGAGCTTGAGGCTCTTTCTGATGAAAGCTTCACTTGGATATAGTGGATCCATATCTTTGGGAAACTCAAATGAAATTCCCTTCTTCACTGGCCTGGGAACAATCATAGCTTTCTTGAGTTCCATTTCTTCTGCAAGTTCTTCCTTTCTTTCATCTGAAAGAAGTCTGAGAGTGTTTGCTTCCTGCACTCTCACCCAAATGGGATAAGCCTTGCATTCCAATTCATCAAATGTCAATGCCTTCAACTTCTGATAAGTCCATCCTACTCCATGACATCTGAGCAACATGAAATATAGCTCCCTTCTATCCCTTTTCAATTCTGAGAGAATGTTGCTTGCCTTGTGTTTCAAAATTACCTGGCAATCCTTCTGAACTCTAAGAAGAATCTCCAAACCCCATATTTGATCTGAAATAGTCAAGTCTGGATTCTCCATACATCTTTCTTCCCAAGCATTGTACATTTGAACCACCTCTGGCATGTCAAAGTCAACCTGCAATTTCAACTCTCTCAACTTCTCCTTGGCCAACTCCTCCCCATACTCAAGCCTTTCTGGTTCTATAATCATCACACTTGAGTCTGAGCTAGCTCCATCACTTCCTTCTTCTGAAGTCACAACAAATGGTAACTCTTGCTTTTTATCCTGTTCCATGATTTGTGCAGCCAATCTTCTATCAATTTCAACTTGAGCTGCATCCTTTGGAACAATCTCCTCTACCATTATACCCTTACCCTTATCTAGTGGATCAATTGTTGGTAAGGTAGATGGTGATACCTGAGTAGAAACCTCCTTGATGATAGATGATGACTAGGATACATCACCTTCATGTGCAGGTCTGTCAACGCCCAATTTTGTTCTATCAGCGCCCAAAATATTTCTGGCAGCGTCCAAATTCTCCTTGTCAACGCCCAAATATCCTCCCTCAGCGCCTTTTGTAACCTCTCTCAACATAGCTGTAAATGATAAATTTAAGTTGGTAGGAGATACTAAGGACGTATCAAAACCTGTTTGTTTCTTCAAAGTTGTAAGGGCCTCAGCAACATCCATTGATTGACCATCATGGCTGCCCTTATCACTCAGATTTATTGGATCTTCCTCCCCTTTGGAAGATTCCTCCATACCCCTCCTGACACTAGCACTTTCCAAAACAACAATCCTCTCCCTCAATTGCTTGAGTTCAAGGCCTTGTGAGCTGACAACTTGTACTAAGTCTGCATTTTGCTTTTGCAAGCTCATGCAGACTGCCGTCAATTCCATAAGAGTCATTGGTTCCAGTCTACCCTCTTCCAAAATGGGGATTTGACCTCCTAAGTTAGATTCATTGGGCATGGATTAGGACTTAATGATGGTGGGACTGCCTTGGCCAGCATCTAAGCCAGAACCAATAGTCTCAGCCTCATCCAGGTCACCAGCCACACTTGTGGTGGTGGTTCTCTCTGCTACATGGCTAGGACCACCAGAGGAGAACACTCCAGCAGTCCTTTGGCGTTTCATCAACCTATATTCAGGGGGCGTGGAAGATGGTGTGGAAGAATGGGTGGATGTGGGTTGGTTAAGGGGTGTTTGGGTTTGTGAAGGTTGTGTGTCAGCGTTGGAAATAGGCACATCAACGCCAACATTTAATGTATCAGCGTTGAAGGATTCTGAGTCAATTTGCATGTGTTCAGGTGAAGGTAAAGGTTCAGGGATTGGTTCAAGTTGTGGTTGGGGGTCAATATGTGGTTGGGGGTCTGGTTGGGGTTGTGCTGCTGCAATAACAGCAAGCATAGCTTGGGTTAAAGGTAGGTCACGATGGGGTGGTGAGTTCATCTTCATAAAAATAGCTTTCTTTTGCTCAGGGATCTTATAAAAATCATTGTGATCCCTTGAGCAGTAACCTTGGACATCAAAAACCATTTGTAGAAAACGAGGATAAGCTAAATTCATTTTTGTCCCCTTATTTTTACACATGCCCTCAAAAATCATTTTAGAATAATTAAATTTTTGCCCTGTAGCAATGCACACAATAGCACTTGCAATAGATCTATTGATCTCATTGTGTGCAGTGCATTTGGGACTCAAACATTGAAGGAGGACATGTATGAGGTACTTCCAGGCTGGGGGAAATTCCTGCTTATGATACTTGTTTAAGGTACCTTCATCAAGAAAAGGATATCCCAAAGCCCTAAGCCCTTGTTCTATTTCATTTATGGGAAGGGTGGCTATACCATCAGCATCATCAAGATGCAAGGCTTAGCGTACCAAAGCCTCAGTAACCACCCAAGGTCTCCCATGAACAATAGAAGTCAATGTAGTCACTCTATTAACTGTTGAGGAACTGACAGTGTTCCAAAACTGTTTAATATGTGTGACTGGAATGAGTGGTGCATGAGAAAGAGCATACCTTAAAGGAGATGCGTTCAAATACGCCACCATTTGTGTGTATTGGGGAAATAGAGCATCATCAGCTTCAAGATACGCGATCATGTTGTGTTGAGATCTGAACCCCAATTCCAATTCTGATGGTTTAAACTTTGGTTCCATTGAGGAAAGCTGTTAAATTTAAGTGAAGAAGATGAAGTTGATAAGAGAAAATTGTGTTAGACAAGAATTATAGATACCCTGTTTAAAATAGGAGTCAAATTTATAGGAGAAGAAAATGCATGTGATAGGCCCAAAAATAGGCAAGTATTTTCAAAAATCAATCATGAAAATATTGAAAAAGTTATAAGTTATCTCATGCATTAAATGAAAGTAACAACTCCCAAAATTACGGCCTAAAAATATGTCAAAAAGTAACAACTGGGTAGGTCCCATTGAGTGTCAACGGTCAAAAATAACCTATCAACGCTCAACGGCTATAATCTTGTCAACGTTTGCCTAAAGCCATGTCAGCGTCTAATTTGGTCACAACAACGCTTGGAAAATTCTTGTCAGCGTCCAAAAATAAAAATGTTTTAAAAAATGAAAAATGACCTTAACAAGTAATTTATCCTAGAGAAGATAACCAAAAGCTGATAATTATTATAGGGCGGCAAGCACTGTCCAGTTATGCACACTTGCATAAGCAAGATAGACATAACAGTCCTCTAGTGTCCCTTGCTAACCAAAACTCTTAACAACCAAGTTACCTTACAAAACTCCTTGTTACTCCCAGGTAAATCCCATAACAAAATTATTCCCAAGTCTCCCAACAGACCACAACCAATTCTAGGCCAAAAATGTCTTGGCAGCATGCATAGTATATCAACTTTGCATGCTACAGTGCCTCATGATTTAGTAAAAACTAACTCATACTCACCTGTGGACACAATCTAGAATTGTGATAAGAGTATCATATGGATACCCAAACATCCTAAAGGTTCCTAAAACCTCCCCTTAAACTATGATACATAAGTTTGCTAAAATCATGCATGAACATAAAAATTTATGTCAAGATAGGAATTTAAAATTCCAACCATCATCCATAAATAAAAACTTGTCCAAATGCTCTTCCATTGATCCATAAGCAACTTTGTATCCAATGGTATACTGCTAACACCATCTGCACATTTAGATTGAAAACCACAAAACTAACATTGTTGCTGACAACGCCCCGATAACACATGACAGCGTTGAGGGAAGCTTTGTCAGCGTTAGACAATTATATTGCTGACAATGTTGCAAAAACACTTATCAGTGTTCAAGCAACCTTTGTTAGTGTTAGAAAAATATAGTGGAAAATCTAAATCATAAATAAGACCAATAACAATGCATCATCCTGTACATACTTTTACAAAAAGACACCAAAACACATATTATGTGAGATTGATCATTCCAATACTTGATACCAAGTATTGAAACCTCCCAGCATCAAAAGGTTTAGTTAATAAATCTGACACATTATCCTCAGTGTCAACCCTATCTGGTTGTATTAAACCCTTTTCAAAACAATCTCTTATAAAATGGTGTCTAATTTCTATGTGTTTAGTTTTAGAATGATGTACAGGATTCTTAATGATGCATAAAGTGCTGTTATTGTCAACAAATATCTTGGTATGCATGAAATTATACCCATAGTCCAACAGCTGTGTCTGAATCCACAAAACTTGTCCACAACAAGCAGCTGCAGCAACATACTCTGCTTCAGTTGTAGAATTAGCCACCACTGTTTGTTTCTTGCATTGCCAAGATATCAACCTGCTCCCAAGAAACTGACATCCACCAGTTATGGATTTCCTATCAAATGTATCACCTCCATAATCACTATCTGAATATGCAATCAGCTCCAATGGTGAATCCTTTGGGTACCACAAACCAAGACTAGGATAGCATCTTAGGTACCTAAAGATCCTCTTCACAGCATAAAGGTGACATTCTTTGGGAGTCACTTGATGGCGTGCACAAGCACACACAGCAAACATGATGTCAGGTCTGGAGGCAGTAAGATACATCAAGGATCCAATCATGGATCTATAGTGCCTGACATCAACATCTTTCCCATCTCCAATCTTTCCCCAAGGGTGTTCTCTATCCATAGGAGTAGTAGCCCTCTTTTCATGTGGAGAAAAGCCAAACTTCTTCAAGATCTCAGCAACATATTTATCCTGGGAGATGAAGATACCATCTTCTTTCTGCTGAACTTGTAAACAAAGAAAGAAGTTCATCTCCCCCATAGCACTCATCTTGAATTTGTCTGTCATAAGCTTGGAGAAATCCTCACTCATCTTTGGATTAGTAGACCCAAAAATGATATCATCAACATAGACCTGGACAAGCAACACATCCTTGCCTTTCTTCTTTGTAAATAGTGTCTGATCTATGGTGCCCCTCTTGAATCCATTGTCCACCAAATAGGTAGACAAAGTACCATACCATGCTCTAGGGGCTTGATGAAGCCCATACATAGCCTTTTTGACTCTATACACTTTAACTGGATGCTCTGGATCCTCAAAACCAGGAGGTTGCATTACATATACTTCCTCAACAATGGTGCCATAGAGGAAGGCACTCTTGACATCCATTTGATATATTGTGAAGCCCATGCAGGATGCATAGGCTAGAAAAATCGTAATAGCTTCAATCCGTGCAACTGGTGCAAAGACCTCCTTATAGTCTATCCCCTCCTCTTGTGTATATCCCTGAGCCACTAACCTTGCCTTGTTTCTGACCACAATGCCTCTTTCATCTCTTTTGTTCCTTAGAACCCATCTTGTCCCTATAGGTCTGACATATCTGGGACAATCAACCAGCTCCCAAACATCCTGAATTGCAAATTGATGAAGCTCATCCTGCATTGCTTCCACCCAACTTGGTTCTTTGAGAGCATCAAATATTTTCTTGGGTTCCTCTTGTGACAGAAAACAGGCAAACAAACATGCTTGCACAAGAGGGGTATCAACCTTCTTGTGTATATTGGCAATAAACCCACCAAGACCTTGATGAGATCTTCTAGTCTGAACTAGAGTATTAACAGGACCAATGATTTGAGAAGGAGGATGATTCTTCATGACTGAAGTAAGTACTCCTCCCTCAAAAAGTCTGGTATCTTCAACTTCATTCTCCATGTTGCCAATACCTTCTTCATCAGACTCTCTTTCATCAACATGAGGATGAACCTCTTCATATAAATTGGAAGGTTCACCTTGTTCAAAAATGGAACAGAAAAGATGGGCAGAATTGTTGTCAACGCATGAATCTTGTTTGTCAGCGCTTGGGCTAATAACGCTTGAACTGTTGTTGTCAACGTCTGATCCATCAACGTATGAATTGGTCTTGTCAGCGCTAGATTTGCCTTTGTCAGCGCCTGAAGGACCATGCATGTTTGTATCTGGTGGTACTTGGAAACCACCATTATCTTTCCCAACAGCAGCAGCAGCAGCAAAAGCATCTGTCCAAATGGGAATTGTAACATATTCTTGAATAGGAGATGTCTTTTCTGCTTGTGATCCAACCTTTTCATGAACCTGAGTACCTGAAACATCAACAACTTGTTCCTCCATAACATTTGAAGTTACCTTCACAATGTCTGGATAAGTGACAGGCATATAATTTAAAGTTCTAGATAAAGGTTCCAAGTCAAACAACCAATTAGGACCACTTTCAGGATCACTAGGTTTATTCTCTAAAAACCTAACATGTACTCTTTCAAGTATACGTTTTTCCTCTTTAAGATAAACCCTATAACCCTTGCTCTGCACTGAATACCCCATGAAGTAACCCTCATCACCTTTTGCACTAAATTTCCCTAGGTCATCACTAGTATCCAAAACTACTACATGACAACCAAAAGGTCTGAGAAAACCAATATAAGGTTTTCTTCCCCAAAGTAACTCATAAGGTGTTTTGTTCTGAATTTTGTTAACCAATGCTCTATTTTGTACATAACAAGCTGTATTAACAGCCTCAGCCCAAAAGGCTATAGGAAAATGAGCATCAGCCAACATTGTTCTGGCTGCTTCAATTAGGGTTCTATTTTTCCTCTCAGCAACCCCATTTTGTTGTGGGGTTCTAGCAATACTAAATTGCCTAGTAATTCCTTTCCTGGAACAAAAATCATCTAGCTTCTTATTCCTAAATTCTCCACCATTATCACTCCTAAGCATTTTAACCTCATTGCCAGACCTTTCTCAATCTGAGTGATAAAATCAATTAGAATATCAGTTGTGTCACTCTTCATAGATAGAAAGAATGTCCAAGTAAACCTAGAAAAGTAATCTGTAATAACAAAGCAATATGACTTACCATTCAAACTTTCTATATTGGTTGGACCAAAGAGGTCCATGTGTAGCATATGAAGAGGTCTAGAACTAGTGTGCACCTGTTTGGACTTGAATGAGACCTTGTGCTGCTTGCCTTTAAGACATGCAACACAAGAGTGGTCATTGTGGAAGGCCTTCTCAGGCAAACCATCAACCAAACCAAGTCTCACAAGCCTATTTATATTTTTAAAATTTATGTGCCCTAGTCTCCTATGCCACAAATTACTCTCATCTACTGAGGCCTTAGCATAAAAACAAGACATATTATTATTCATTTTAATCCCATTCAAATTCACATTATATATGTCCTTATGCCTAGGTGTTCTATACTCAATATATTTCTCATCAGGGATCTTAAAATCCTTGCTTAACACCAAACACTCAGTATCAGTAAACAGAACTTTATTTTTGTTATCACAAACTTGTGATACACTAAAAAGGTTGTAATCAAGTTCTTTTACCAGAAAGACATTCTCAAAACGCAAATTCTTGGTGAGAAGGGTTCCTTTGCCTGTGATAGTGCCATATCCGCCTCCAAAGTATACCTTATCACCATCCTTAATGGGAGTGAAGTTGGTCAAGTAGTGTTCCTTCCCTGTCATGTGCCTTGAGCATCCACTATCCCAATATCCATAATCATTGACCTGTCTTTGAATGCCCTGCACATAAAGAAAACAAATTAGTTTTCTTTGGGTATCTAAGTCTTAAAAGACTTGGATTCATCTGGTTGTTCAATAAGAACAAACTTAGTTCTCACAACAACCCCATTCTCATCCTTCTTAGGATGAAATACCCAGTTAACCCCAATAGGTTTTGTAATGACCTTTGAAATGTAATTAAATCTGTTGTAGGTCATTGAAATCCCATTATCATTAGGGTTTTGATCTTTCTTGGGTCTCCATGTTAAGCTTGAAGAAGCTTTAGACCCTTTACCCTATGGTTGCAAATATTTAAGTCTAGTCACATTTCTGTCAGCGTTGGAATTAGTCTTGTCAACGCTGAAATTACCCTTATCAGCGTTGAATCTAGGGTTTGCTACAGAAACCCATTGCCTATTAGACCAGGTGTTTGTCTTTTGAAATGGTCTTTGTCCATGAGTGTTAGACCCTCTAGTAAAGAATGGGGCAGGTCTAATTACTTGTGGACTTTGCTGCACACAAGGTTTGGGTCTGACAACGTTTGACTTCCTAACAACGTTGACTTTGTTCCTGTCAGCGCTGAAATTGTTCCTGTCAGCGCTGGCTTTGGGAGCGTTGACACACTTGTATGCCAAGTGTGAAAAGCTACCACAAGTGTAACAAGATTTTGTAGACACAACCTTAGGTCTAGACGAGAAGAAGCCTGTTCCATTATTGCTAACTTGGCTCTTGGGTGACCTAGTATTCCTATACATCTCTGCATATTTAATGCTAGGTTTTCTAACAGTGTTTGAGCCTAGGTCAACAACTTTACCAGTGACTGGGTTTGTAACCTTAATGGGAGTTGACTAATTGGGACTTTCACATAGTAAGCCACCCATAACAAATAAAGTAGGGTTAGCTTTCTTCCATTCATTCAGGTCAGTCAACTTTTGTTGATACTCTTCAATTGGAGTGACAACTCTTGGTGGAGGAATGAATTCCTCCTCTTGGAGCTCTGGCAAACCAGTCCAAGATAAGTCCCTTTGTTGGACACCATAGAAGTCACCAGCTTGTGGTGGAACCAAAGAGTAATCATTCATCCCAATTCCAGTCATGTCCTTAGGATCCCTTTGTTTACCCACACATTCTCCTAGGGTTTGGGTGGCTCTATCAAATCTTTGAATTTTAAGGCCAACATTATCTTTATTCTTAATGGTTTTGATTGATTATCTATTTTAAACTAATAGCAAATAAATGTAAATGTCGTGAAGTAAAGTAGAAGTTTAAAAGATTAAACTAAATTGACTAGTTAAAATTAAATGCTTGAAAACTTAAAGGCAATATTAGAAAAATACTAGAACACTAAATAAAACTAACACTTAGAAACTTTGTAAAAACAAGAAACTATAACCATCGGAATATGCAATCTACTCCCATCAGAATGTTTGGTCGGAATATGACTGCAACTCTCGTCAGAATGTATTAAACAGAAAGCTAATCGGAATATTGGAGTGCCAATCGGAATGTCCAAAAAGGGTCTAATCAGAATGTTTGGAGAATGACCCAATCGGAATGTGTCACAAAACATGCCAAATTGGAATAATGTAAAACCCTATTCCGATTAGGTGATCGGAATAGGGGGTGCAAACGGAAAATAGAAACCCTTTTCCGATTTGACAATCGGAAAGAGGGGTGTGGGTGCTTGGTCGGAAAGCTGCGATCGGAAAGGGGTTTAGGCCCTTTCCGATTTAAATGGGATTCGAAATAAGCTAGTAATAAGCTACTATGATAAGCTCACACCAAGACTACCCTGATTCAAAAGTGAAATATACTAAATAAGCACAATCAACAACTTATCCAAACATAAAATAAGCAAACCTTTAAATCAAATCATAAAAAGATGAACTTTTTAAGAAAACTTTTAAAAGTAAATAAGCTAAAAGAAGCGAATAAGCCAATAAGCACAAGGAACTTAAAGCTCAATCGAATGAAAGCTTATGTAGGAACAAAAAGATTAACTTTTTAAGCACGAAATCATTAAGAACAACACGGATCATATGAAATTCACACCAAAATTAATGTAAATATCAAAGAAAGGTAGAAGGAGATGAAAGATTAAAAGCTTAAACTTAAACTTGATTAATGAAATCAACAATACACAAATGTTTAATCTTGAAAGATCAAAAGAAAGAAAGAAAGATGAAAACTTAGTGACAGAAAGTGGAGAACTTTCTCTCTCTAAAAACTAGAAAGAAAAGTGAAAAATGAAAAACTAAAACTAAAAACTAACTCCCCTCCTAATGTGTATTAGGAGGGTATTTATAGGGAAAATGGAAGGAGTGCATGTGTTGCATCTTCTTTCTTTCTTTACGTCATCTCGACTTGATTTAATTCTTTGTCTTTTCTCGACGTCGTCTCGGGATTTGAACTTTTCTTGATAATTTTCTTCTTTAATTTAGACGTGAGTTCTTCGACTTCATTAAACTTCCGTCTTTAGACTTTTTCTTAGATAAATCTTCAGAATAGGCCTTGGACTTCCGTTCTTTTTGCACTCTTGATCTTTTGACTTCGTCTTTTCCCGTTTTCTTCTATAAAAGCCCGTGAAAGCCCGTGTTTTCTTCCTTTTTAATCTTTTGGTCCTAAAACACAATAAAAACACAAACCACGCATAATTCCGACTTTTACGACATAAAATACACGTTTTGGTCTTGTTATTATTGGAATAAGTGGTAAAAGGATAAGTGTTTTCACACTTATTAATACCGATTCTTGACCGTCAATTTGTTTAGATCCCTATAGTCGATACACATTTTAAACGATCCGTCCTTCTTCTTCACAAACAACACATGCGCTCCCCACGGTGATGAAATTGGTCTAATAAACCCCTTATCCATCAATTCCTTCAATTGATCAGACAACTCCTTCAATTCAGATGGTGCCAATCGATAAGGCGCACGAGCAACTGGTGCAGCTCCAGGCACCAAATCGATCCGAAATTCGACTTCACGAGATGGCGGCAATCCCGGAAACTCTTCGAGAAAAACTTTAGGATACTCACGAATCACTGGCACATCCTCTAACTTCGTCTCTACATCACCGTCACTAGAAATTTGAGCCAAAAACACATCACACTCTTCCTCCATGTACCTCATCACGTTCAAGCAAGATATTACTCTCAAGCGAGAAGTACATTCATCACTCTTCACCGTCAACACCTTGTTTCTAAACGGAATTTGAACTAACCTTTCTCCACAAACAATCACCGAACCATGTGAAACTAACCAATCCATTCCAATGATCACATCAAAAGATCCTAGCTCTATAGGCTTCAAATCTATATCAAACATGTAATTCCCTAGCTTCAAGGAACACCCTTTTAGTATAGAATTAGTGCTAACAATATTTCCATCGGCTAATTCCACATTATTGTTAGTTGTTAAGTTTACTGGTTCTCTATTGATAAGGCGAGTGAATTTTACATCTACAAAGCTTCTATCCGATCCTGAATCAAACAATACGCTAGCATAACGAGCATCAAGTAAGAACGTACCGGTTACCACGTTCGGACCTTGAGGCTTGTCTGTAGTCCCCACCACATAAGCTAGAGCAGCAACGTTTCCTCCTTGTCGATTCCAGCCTTTGGACAATTTCCCTGTTTATGTCCCTTCTCACCACAACCAAAGCATACCATTACTCTCGTGGCATTTGCACCCGTCGCCACGCCTCTTGCTCTACACTCCACAGCCTTATGCCCTGCCTTTCCACACTTGCTACACGCAGGAGGGCAATTTCCCACGTGATACAAACTACAACGGCCACATATAGGATTAACCTTGTTTCCTCTAGGCACTGTGGCAGCTCTCATTCCATCATTCCTCCTCTGAGTAAACTACTAATTTTGGTTAGCCCCTTGGGTGTTATTACGATAACCCCCACGGTTCTGACCTTGCGATTGACTTGCTTGAGCAGTCTCCCATTTCCTCTTGTTACCTTCAGCCACACTGTCTTTCTTATCTTGCACCTTCACATCCATTAGAGCATGAGCTATTTGGACAACTTCATCAAAAGATCTCGGCTTTGACGAAGTAGTCTCACCCTTTATGTTGCTTGACAATCCTTTGATGTATTGCTTCATTTTTTTGCGGTCATCCGGAAAGCATCAGGGCACAGCAATCTTAACTCATTAAACCTCCTTGTATAAGCAGGGATGTCATTTTTTCTCAACACTAGATGTCTCAGTTCATCTTCTAACTGACCCAATTCCTCTTCAAGACAGAACTTCTTAGTCAAAAGCTCCTTTGTAGCAACCCAAGTCCTCCCATTACCCACTACAAGCCCAACAACAGCCACTTGGTTGTTCCACCAACTTAAATCATCATCAAGAAAAGTAGCAGTTGCGAATTTCACTTTATTAGCCTCAGCGCACCCACTGATTTTAAACGTGCTTTAAATCTTCTCCACCCAACGACGAAGTTCTAAAGCTCCTCCAGTCCCACGAAACTGCGTAGGTCCGCACTTAATAAAACTGGCATAAGAACACTCCCTTGGGACTTGTTGTCCTCCAACATTTCCACCTTGGCCTTGACCTCTAGCTGCACGATCCGCTTTAAGAGCATTAGCGATCGCCTCTTGAATCATAGTGTTCACACGACCAGTTGTCAAGTTTGGAGACATGATTAACAATTAGTCACACAATGGTTTAGTGATGACAGAACAATGCCTCCCTAGCTCCTTCCCCTACACCTCTCTACAATGACAGGGAAAGAAAACAAAGTAAGTATACACATCAAGATCAAGAAGGATTCCTTTTTCAAGACATAATATAAATACAACAAGCACAATCAACAAATGCTACAAATATTCATCAACCAAATCACAAAAGAGCTAGTAAAGACACATCATAGATCATGAGAGGTAAATATAGATTGCATTGATATCAACAAAATTGTGACAAGATTTGCCACTACAATCATTCACCGAATAAAACTTAAAGTCATCAAGTTCCATCATAATACCATAATACAAAAGTCTGAAATAGTTCAATTACAAGGAGGAAATAGAAATAAAATACAAGTAACTAATCACGTGGTGATCCACATGATCTCTTTGATGGTCGGTCGTCCTTTTCATCATCGTCCTCTACTTCAGGATCTTCATCACCATCCTCCATCTTTTCCTTGCCTTTCGAAGAAGTTCCCTCATCCACCTTCCTTTTTCCTTTCGAAGTAGAGCCTTCACCTGATGGAACCATACGCTGAGCCAAATACAACTTATCCTCAAAAGTATAGTACTCGCCAACTTCTGGTGGTTCGATCATAAAATGCGTGTTCGCATACTTTGGGTCACATCGAAACTTCCATGCATTCATCAAGAAAGGTCGTACACGAGCCTCCCAACATCGAAGACAATCATACATGATACGATCTCCCTTGATTCCTTCAAACTCAGCACCTAAATTTTCCACAATTATTTTCAACTTTTCCATCTCTACCCTTTCACGATCCCTAGTATTTTTAGCTCTCAACACACCAGCATAAAACCTCTGAAAAGCTTTATCATTTTTCTGAAACCTCTTAATCACCCTTGTCTCAACCACATACCTCTCGTACATCAGTCGATCAAAATTCTTCAAGCGATGCTCCAGGTTACTGTAAATCCTTGGTCCAGGGCAATTAACCCTTGCAATGTTCTCGTGGACAGAACGCGCATTAACCGGAGTACTAGAATCTGCTTGATCATCATCACTACTATCACGAGCAACTTCTGGCAAACCTCTCAAATAAGCATCACATGTGGGTGTAGTAGAACTAGAACGAACATGTCGCTGCTCAGTCTGTCCAACCGCATCCGCAGGAACCTCATCTTCCACGGGATCCTCTTCTGGGTCCTCATCGCTGTCAACCTCATTCCTTTCAATCTCATTCCTTTCAACCTCATTCCTTTCCTCTTCTGGTTCAATCCATCCATTTTCACCTTGCGGTTTTGGGGCATTAGGTCCACCCTCAGCTCCTACAACATACTCATCTTCATTTCCGTTCGGTGGTACTTCGGTCATTATCCCAAAATTATATATACATGCATGCACATGCAATGCAAATGTAGTACGTATGCAAATATGCAACAAAATGATAGCCATGCAAATGCAATGCAAAAATTACGATGTTAAGTACTCCGCGTACATTCACAATACCTCCATATAATACCATAGTATTTACTTAATAGATACTCAGGAAATCATTTCAGTTTCAAAGGGTTACATCTAATAATAAAACAATGCTAAAAGAAATCTTACCAGAGCCATGTGGGATAGTTGTGTGCTTTGGGAGCGAAAATATTTACGATACCAAAAGTTATAGTTTAGGACTTTTTCAAAAAAAACGACCTAGTTCTCTATAACTTGTGGATCTGATTACCACTCTGTAACACCCCATATTTACCTTGCGCACCGGAATATCACAATTGGGTGCTAGTCAAAGAATCATTACACACAAGCCATATTGAACGACTCAAAAGAGACGTTGAAACATTAAGTAAATTTAAACCTTGTTAAATTACAACAACAACAATGTCTAATTGTTTCCAACCCCAAAAGTTATAACAGAGTAGCGTTAGGTCCCCATAAATCTCAACCTATAAAAACCAACCAAATTGTTTTACAAGACATCATGAAATATAAATTGTCTTTAATAAAAACGAAGGAAAACAAGTTAGACCGCCCACAAGCCACAACAACATCCATAGCATACTCCGCCACAATCATCCTCGATTACCTGAAACACATGCTTAAAATCGTCAACAAATAATGTTGAGCGAGATCTATAGGTTTACAAAATCACAATTGAACATAAGTATAAAAATCATTCACGATTATTCAATAGTATGTTGATCATTACAAACTATTATTAGGTATTACTCAGTATAGCATAAGCTATTTAATTATGTCTAAGCTCATGACACCGACCCCATAAACTAATCACCCGCGCCAAATGCCGGCATGACTTAAATAATGTCATTGCCCCTCTTAGGTATTCGTTGCCAATTATAGCTTTTTCTCAACACAAGTTATCCATACGCAGAGGGTACTCAATGTACTAGCTCTCGTCTAGGATAGGGCCGTCAACCCAATAGTTGTATCAATTGTTCAAGCGTCTATTTCTAATCTACACAAGGATCAAACAGTAGTTAACGGTTCATGAATATATGGTCTTTAGCAACTAGCTACTTAACATAATTCAAGACATCATTCGGGTCCAATAATCATTCACGACTTATGTTCCTTTTCATTTAAATAGCATGTATCCCCCTCGCGGGTAAAAATCATTTAAAATACAGTAGAAAGCGAGGCCATAGACTCACCTTAATTAGTAGTGGTAGTATTAGCAAAGACGTAGCTGAAAACAATCACCGACGATGAGGATGCCCCGGGAAATCAAATACAACACCTAACAAACAAACGCGAAATGAATCAACACCTTCAAGTACCTTCAAGTACTGTATGTATATAATTAAGAACACTCAAAGTTCATATAAACTCACGCCAAAAACCCAAACAAGTGATATTTACTAGACACATTCACTTTTATACGTTATTAAAACTATTAAACCAATTACAATTCTGCCGGTACATACCTAATGTACGGACTGTATTCCCATACTTAGACATCACGAATTTTTACAAAACTCGCTGTAGACTTCACTTACATCATGTAAAAATCTCACAAAAATTTTCATAAAAATATTTTACTTTTAAGTCACGCTGCCCAACACATTTCCAACCTTGAAAATCCGGGCAGATTTGCACCTTTATGTCGTAAAACCATTTTAATCAATTCCATTTGTACATCCAATTCCTAAGTTTGAAAATAGACTCAAAAAACCAGGTTTTGAGCTAAAGAACAGCCCTCAAACATTTTTGAAACTCTACTTATAGTCCCCGATATTTGACCTAATATGGAACACAAATTCGGATTGCGTCGATACTCGCCTCCCGGTACACAAATTTTCAAACTTACATAACTTTTGACTCATTTGGAGTTAAAAGCTATATCTTATACCAAAACAAATGTAGAAAGAATCTCTACAACTACATTCTATAATAAAAACCTGAACTTAAACTTAAAACCACAAAAAATAGCCTTAAACAATATGTTCTAAAATGACACTTTAAAAATCATACCTACACTTGTTTTCAATCAATTCTATCTACTCCTATACCTCTAATATCATCACTAGATCATTATAAAACATTCATATCATCCTATATCACTTGTATGAATCATCTTCATCAAAAATCCATTTCATTAACAAACTCTTACACATGTTTAAATAATTTCTAAAGGTTGAAAACATAATTATAAACATAACCTCATACACAAAATAAATCAAACACCAAAAATAAAACAAACACCCCCTTGGCCGTGGGTTTTGGGGATCAAAATACCAAAGAAAAATGTTTTCCATCTTGTTTTATTAGTCAATTATCATCACAAACACTTAATTAAAACATGCACATAGTTTAATTAGATCAAAACCCTCTTTTCAAAAATCATAAATTTTTGGAAAAACTAAATGGATGCATGTTTGTTTTTAACGGTTAAAAACACTTACAATGAGATTCTAAGGTGTGGTCTATGGTTCGTTTCTTCAAAAACCAAAAAAAATGGTGGTGGAGTGGTGGTGGTGTGGTGGCCGACGGCTAAAGAGAGAGGAGAGGGATGAAATTTTTGAAAGTGAAAAATGTATGTGTGTGTTAGTTTACCTCCTTTTGTAAGTTATAAGGGGTTAAAGTTGCCAACTTAACTATCTTTTGGCCTTTTAACAAAACAACTATTTAATGAGCGGGAATATAACCCACTAGTCGGTTTTGAATTTTTGCGGGAGTCGGGGTTCGTCCCGGCTACCTCAAAATACTTTTAAATGCTTCAAACGCACACAAAATGGAATAAAAACGGTTCTGACTCGACTTAACACGCAATAAAAATAAAAACTTCGAAAAATCCAAATATCGATCCATCGATAATAAAAGATAAAATTGGGCATCCGTCGGTATCGTATTCGTCATCGGTTCTTCTCAAATCGTCAAACTAAAAATTAAGACCTCCAACATTGGTTTCAACTTAAAATCGTCAAACATATGACCAACAAAATTTCTTAAAAATTTCAAAAATATACGTAAGTTAGGGAATAATAGTGACCTCGGTTTCTGAGTATCACACATAAAACCACAACTTGGTCTCATAAACAACTTGATCTCACACAAACCTGGATTAATACATTGTGTATAGTATCAAGTCTTTGATGATTTTTAGTTCAATATTGTTAAGTGTTGGTTTAAAATTCTTTCATTAAGATTTAGTTGTAATTCTAGCACCATTGTTCAGGACATCATACTTAGAAGCCATTCTATAAACGTTTGAGGAGCGAGGACACTTTAAATCGTAAACCCAACCACTCAGTCAGAACGTAATATCGAGATGGAACATCTTTGTATAAAGCTCCCTACTAACATGATACTTTCATTACTTCCTGTTATTCATGATTAATCTTCTTTAGTTTCAAAATTGGCAAAATTAGTCCTTTTGGTTATACTTTGGTATAATTGCACTTTTAACCCCTTAAGTGTATAGTTTTTGTATTTGCATTTTAAACCTTCAATAATTAACCTTAGGACCTCAAACTTTCCAAAATTTATCCTTATGGATTATACTTTTATAAAATGACACTTTTGTCCCAAAATGTTAAACAGTTTCAAAAATGACAGTTTTAGTCCCTATACTTGTAAAAATCACATAACAACCTCAAAAATGGACCAAATGATCTTGGATTTTAAAACAAAGTTTCTAAACATGTTTATAATCGTAATAAAAACATTTATTCAGAATTATAGCTTTTTAAATGATTTTTTGCTTATTATTTCATGTAAATTACAAAACTAGGGTTTTAAGACATCTTTCACTTATAACTTTCATTTAAAATGATGAAATGAATTAGTTTCTTTTAGATTATATTTCTAACATTATTTTGGCATTAGAAAAACTCTAATAAAGTATTATAACAAGATAAAATCATATCTAACAAAGTGATTACCTAGGATGTTCCAAAATGGCTCTTAATGGCTTCTTATGAGCACATATTGCTATCATAACTTCAAGAGCTTCAACGGCTAGCTTCTAGACCTGGTTTCTGGTCTTGGGACATTTCCTAGGACGTATATAGAGGTGGAAATAGAATGGGTAATGGAGATACAAAGGAAATAGGGTGCAAGTTTCAAATGAAGTTCATATGTCGTATTTCTACTAGTTTCAAGCCTTAGCCTCCAAGGGATGCCTTGAAACGTGTAAGAACCAGGGTTTAGTGACTAAGGAAGCCTAGGAAAGATCTATGCAAGTATAGGAATGAGTCATGAGGTCCAGGATAAAAATTATCTATGTATGTGGTACATAGAAGTCACGACATATATTAGATAAGAACAATGATGTGTAGCCTTCAAGTAGGTGCAAAAACTACTAAGAAATATCTCAAAATACCTATTAGTACTGATCTTAAGTTTAAATTTGGGAGGGAAATGGTTTTGAATCATTTTTGGAGGGAAAAAGTAAAATCAGGTACAAAACAAGGGCTTGTAACTTTATACATTGTGATTTTGGTGATTAAGGCTTTAGGAATGTGATTAGTGATGGATTAGGCTTTAATTAGGGTATATACATTGTAATTAAGAAGTTTGGGTCTTTGGTTTGAAGTTTAATAAAGGTTTGATGTGAAAATAGGAAGAAAACTTAGGCGGGTTAGGGTTTTCTAATGATCTAGGGTTTAATCTTAGTAAATGAGATTATCCTTCAACTAACTACTGATTTAAACTCAATTTATACATCCTACATTGTCACAAGGTGTTCATGAAGTCCCTACATTGGTTTTATTAAGTTATTCTAAGTAAATATGTCCAAAGGGTGAAAATACTCATTTTGACTTAATTTACAAGCTATGCATTGAAATATTGTACCTTGTGAATTATGGTACTTTTACATTGTCTTAATATAATCTTATAATCTTAATGAAGTCATATAAATATGTATATACTTGTCCAAAAAGAACTAGGTAGTGATTCCATGTAGATTTCTTAATATTAGGGTTTTTAGGTCATTAATCCTAATGATTTTCTAACTTGGGTAATTAGGTTTATATCCTTATGTATGCTTATTCTAGGGCTTATATGATATGTTTATGTCTTCTAGGGATTCTATATTTTTAGTTTAAGAGTTTGTATAGGTTGATCATATTCTAGGGATAATTATGGGAGCTTAAGATCCTATGCTTTGATAACTTGTACTTTATGCTTTACCAACTTGTAACTTGAATTGAAATAAATGTATAATCCTAATATGATGCATAGTTGAGTTTTATAATTTATGGAAAAATATTAGACTCTAATTCAATGTATAATGGATTTTATATGCTAATATTGGTTACTTGGTCTTAACTTGTAATTAGCCTTGGATTAGTGCATATTAGCATTTTTGATCAATTAACTTTCCATAATTTGATAGATTGTAATTAGTATATTGTTTTTGATAATATTACATGGATTTTATGTAGTTACATTGCTTGAAATATTGTTTGTCAAGGGTTTCTAGGTGGTGATCCTGACTATTATGTACAATTACTTGTACTTAGATTTGTATGGTTTGTCCTTTCCATTCTTAAGTATTATTATGTATTTAAAGTATAGTTTGCATCTTGTTTATATTCCATAATGACTTATTCATATTTGTTTTCCATTCATAGTTTATCATTCTTGAGTTTATAACTCATTTATAAGGATTCTAGGGTTTCTAAGGGAATTTAGGGCATCATGGTTATATTTGAGATGTTCTTATTAATGTTGAACTCATTAGATCACTTTTAGATTGTAGACTTGATATATACATTGTATTGAAAACATATAGGAATATGTTGTAATGGCAGTTCAGGTTATAAGAAGCAGTTCATTTTACCAAGTAAGGTACAAAAAGCAAAAATTTCTAGCCAAATTTTCATATTGACATAGTTATAGCTTATAGCATAGATGTGAATTTTGAGGATTGTCACAGTCTCCCCCCCCCCCCCCTTAAAGAAATCTCGTCCCGAGATTATAAGGGTAACATATCATATCAAGGGCAAACATAACTCTTGGGTGTTCAAATTCTTTCTTAGAATTTTATTCACATATCAAGAAAACCGTTGTAGTGTTGGTATTTAGTTTGAAATCGATCTCTTTTATCATCATTTTCATCTAAATGGTTATGTATGAAATATCATTCATGTCTTAGTGGTCAAAATCATATTATTATCTTACAAGAATTTAGTTTAATATCAAATGGGACATAGAAAATATGCCAGTTAATCACATAAATCTTCCTTAGATTCCAAAATACGAAAAGGATTGTGATTATTACTGAGTTATTTGGGAAACTCAAGTCAATATGTCACTGCTCAATTCAAAATCTTGAATTGATTATCGCATTTTCAAAATCAATTTGGGTAATTGATAGAGAAAAAATCATTCTCACAGAGATACTGTTTAATATGGTGCAGTTTCTCATTTACAGTGAGAATTTTTTTATCAAAATAATCTCTTGGATTATCTTAAATTACCATTTGAATCCAGCGGATACCTAATTATTACAAGTCAACGCTCTACGAAGTTCTATTCTAATACAATTTTTCCGATGGTTTTATGAACTAATTTGGGTTTCGTAAGTTGAAAATCTCCAACTTTAGCCCAGCATATACATAAATTTCACTTCTTTTGATTGAGTGCTTCAAGTAGTATTGCTTTGATTCTAGCATGAAAACTATTGTTACACGGGAATTTTTTTCCAATGGTAAGTGTCCTTTCCAAAACTTATAACATATACATGGAGTATATAGTTTAGTATTTGGGTAGTTCTTCCACTTAACACATTAGTACACACAAGTTTTGAGTATACTTTTAGGATCAAGATGTGAAACACTCGTTATATTCTTAGATGATAGATAATGATTCTCTATGTCGACAGATTATTTCTTGTATAATCTCGTCAGAGTTTCCATATTATCAATTTCCTAGATAGTAATAGATCTTGTAACCTTAGTAAAACAATTGACAATGATCCGGGTGGCATCATGTCTAATTGAAGTAACAAAATCCTCATTATTCTTTCCTATTTCCATGGAGGAAATTCAGATTGAATTAGTAAGTTGGATGACTTAGCATAATATTAAGATTTTAGAGTTTCTTCGAATTGAATGGATTACTTTAACTTTCAATTATTTACAAGTTCCAAATCTAAGACGAGTATTGACGTAATGATGCGTGTCCGGTGTGGTAGATTTGGAGAAAAAGTTTTTAATTTATAAACACGAATTACCGGATTGACTAAAAACGCACGGGCAAGTATAACCCTTTCGTTTGTGTATAGCATTTATGTGGTAATATCGAGTTCGTTCAAGGCGATTTGGAAAACCTATGATCTTTCATAAATAAAATTATAATCGTTGATTGTAGCAATTGTAGACAAACAAATAACAAGTAAAATGATGAGATTAATAATAAGATTAAAAGCAACACTTGGTAAAGACTAGCTTAGGCATCTGTAGTGGTATGATTGTGATGACACGTTTATATGATTATGATAGATAGATGGATAATCCAATATATTGTTTTCAAAAGCTTTAATCTTCGTCAAACTTTGGTTAAAGAAAACAAGCATTAGACTCAATCACTCAATTCAAGAATTAATCTAATTTCAACACATTTGATTCACGGTCGTTTCAAAAATTTGCTAACACTGATAATTATGTTTCTTGATAATCAAAACTTCTTAAAAAATGATCAATACAAAAGATAGTCAATCATAGACAAACCGGCTATTACTTGTTGATAGAAAATAACCCTTTCGACCTATGAAATCTTTACCAACAAATTAAGTTTTGATAACAATTGTCACATGAAACATAAGAACTAATGGTTCAATGGAAAGCTTGACATTGAAATAAACATAAATCACAATCACAACCACTACTTCATACCACAAACATCATCCTACCAAGTGTAGAATGAGATTTAGCTACTCATAACACACAATGAAATAAACTCTGAAATAATAGTCTTATAAGTCATAATTAAGAGTCTTACAAAGTGGAAATATGTTGCTAATGATTAGGGTAATGATCCCTAAGAGTTTCGTGATGTTAACTTTGCTTTTCGGACTCCAAAAGTGACTTTTCTTGCACCACCTTGCTCAAATCCGGGAATGGAGGTTTGGACAAGGTTGAGAGAGTTATTTTGTGGTTATGAAAGAGTAACGAGATTATGTGAAGAGATATATGATTACATGATCCCAAGGGTTTTATTTATAGGAAAAGTTAAGGCCTAGACTTCAATGATTGGCTTGGAGCCAAAGACAAATGCTTGGAGCCAAAGGAAGTCTAGAATCTTCTTGTATGTTCTCCCTTGAGCTTGCATGAATATAGACACAAATTCTGCCAGCACAAATGTGGGTGGCAACTTGAATTCTGCTGGTGGCAAGTTGGCTGAGTTTTGCTGGTGGCAACTTCATGCTGAGTGACTTGTATGCTCCTTGTAAATACTTGTTCTTGCACCCGAAATTAATCTTTAAAGGCTTGTAACTTGTACACAGGTCTTGAACTTGACTAGGATTCTTCGTATTGGTACTAATCTCCATGTTTGCGTTGTTTTACACTCTATTCCTGCAATTGGCTACACAAAGACTTGCAAACACAATTGGGCACAAATATGCACAAAAGTATTATAGATATGACCAATATACATGTACAAAAGTACGGATAACGCTCCCAAAAACATGTTGGATTTGAGCGTTATCAAATCCCCTCACACTTAAGTTTTGCTTGCCCTCAAGCAAGAAGAAAAGAAAATTAAATCCAAAGGTACATGTATTTTATAAAAATTCAATGCAAGTCTACCAAGTACAAGTACAAGATAAAACTCATCGACTTAAGTTTTTAAGGTTGAAAAATTGAGATATAAAGTCAATACCCATAAAAATCTAGAAAGTCTTTTATTTCTAACTACACTAATAACATATGAATTTAAGCAACATGTATCCTGAATTAGCACATTGGCTAATCGATACCTTTTATTTCTTCTTCTTCCTTCAACTTCATAACATTATAGCTCATTGGCTATTTATTTGTCTTTTTGACTTTTTTTTCTTTTTTTTTGGCTAAAACTCTTAGCCATGGATCAACATACTTACAAAGTTCATGTTGTATTGACAAACATGGAACTTGCAACTTTCTTCTAATTTTCGGATTTTTCTTTTTTTTCTTCTACTATTATATTAGACTTTGACTTGGGTAAGTTTGACACAAAAATATATCTCAAATTTTCAGATATTATCGATTGGATAATTTCTTAATTATTTATATACATTTGCTTGAAACTTTTTATTTACGAGGGCAAAACAGAACAAAATTTTAAAATAGCCCAAAAATATGGCAATTAAGCATCTTTTTTCTTGATTTCCCTACAACCCCCTCACACTTAAGTTTAGCATTGTCCTCAATGTGATGAAACTGAACAAAAGTTAGGGAATAAGAGAAAAACCAGAATCACGGGCATATCATGTATCATAGAAGAGTCTTGTCTTCGCCTTCAACTTGCGGTACCTACAAAATAAGATAAAACACACAAAAATACGAAAACACTCTAGTTTTTGTTTTTATAGGTTTTTATAAAAGCGACACATGCTACACCCCCTCACACTTAAGCAAAACGTTGGTTAAAAATTGTGGGTGTAACCATGAATTTATTTTAAAAAGGAAAATCACACTTAAAATTTTTAAAACACACGGGTTGCCTCCCAAGAAGCGCTTATTTTATTATTGAGTCATCAGCATGACTCGTAATTCTTTTTAGTTTTCTTTATTTTTTATCGAGCAGAAAATGTTCACTCCATTCATCATGGTATAGTTTAACACGGTGTCCATTAACAATGAAGCTTCCTCCATTCTTGTCATACAATTCAACATAACCGGACGGGTATCCATGTTTTACTATAAAAGGACCATACCACTTTTGTTTAAGCTATGGAGCTTTGAATTTATATCGCATATTAAACAAGAGAAATTTGTCTCCTTTCTTGAATTCTTTTCGGATTCGAAGTTTCTTGTCATGATAAGCTTTGGTACGTGCTTTGTATAATTTGGAATTCTCATAAGCTTGGAGTCTTAATTCATCGAGTTCATGCAATTGCAAGAATCGGTTTTCTCCAGCGATTTTGAGATCGGGATTACAGCTTCTCAATGCCCAATAAGCACGGTGCTCAATTTCAAAGGGCAAGTGACACATTTTACCGTACAATAAACGATAAGGTGTTGTGCCAGTTGGTGTCTTATAAGCTGTTCGGAATACTCATAGAGCGTCGTCAAGTTTCCTTGACCAAATGGAAGGATTGTCCTTAACCGTTTTTTCGAGTATTCGTTTTAAGGCTCTGTTTGTATTCTCAACTTGTCCACTCGTTTATGGATGATATGCGGTGGCAAAGCGATCGGTGACTCCATAACGCTTTAAGATTTTCTCCATTTTTTTGTGATTGTAGTGTTTTACTACTCTTTAAGGAAAAGGAGTGTAAAAGCGGAAAGTATTGAACAAATGATTTAGGAAAATCAAGTGTTAATGACCCTAAGGTGAAGTTCGTTTCCCAAGGAGGTATATGTGTGTGACTAAGATGTAAATGATTTGAGATTAATATTGGTTTAGAAAGGGATGAGAAAAGAGAATGACGAGGACGTGAAATTAATACTGCGACGACAAAACGTAAAATCGTAAAATCTACAAAAATAAAAATTAATTCTAAAAATTACCAAAAATTCACCAAAAATCAAAATAAATAAACTAAGAGTACCAATGATCAAAACTTTTTCAAACCTTTTAAATAATTAAATATTCAATTTTTAAATGCTAATTAAAGCCCTAAAAATCAAATAAATTATCAAAAAGCCCAAATAAAGATTTTTCAATTGGTAAACCTCTAAAATGACCTAAAAAGATTAAAAACTATTTTTAGACATTTTTAAACTAAGAAAAACTATTTAAAATGATTTAAAAACTATTAAAACTTAAAATAATTATAAAAATTAATCTAAAGATGATAAAATTATTCTAAAAGTTGCAAAAATCCTATTTTAATGTATTTAAGCTAAGAAAAATGTAAAAAGTTGAAAAATGTGAAATTTGAAAAATAATATTAAAATAATATTAAAATAATATTAAAAATCTAAAAATTATAAAAAATTCTAAAAACTTGCAAACTAATTTATTTTAACCTAAATAAACAGAAAATGAAAGTGAAATGACCAGAATACCCCTATTGGGCCCTCAAATGGGCCAAAACCAAATTCAGTCAACACAAATGGGCTTTTTAGCCCAAAAAGTCAAACTTGGGCCAATTGACTTGGAAAAGCCCTATCTGACTTAAAATTTGATTCTAAACACAAAACTCTAAAGGCCCAAAAGCTAAAAGTGAGCTTATCACAGCTTATTATGCAAACGGCTTATCCTTATTGGGCTTTTTAGCCCATTAAGCAATATGCTAATGCCATAAGCTCTAATTTGACACACAACCTTCTTTTGGGATGCTTAAGAGATCTGTAAAAATAAAATTTTGAAAAAGCACACTAAATAAGCCAGAAATAAGCAAAGTAATATTTCACTAAAAGATAAAATAGTCGTTTTTGAGAAATAAGGCACCTCAGGACTTGATTCAACTTGCAAAATGTCACAAATGAACTCAATAAGCCAAAACAATCAACAAAATTCCAATAAGCAAAACCAATAAGCCAGAATAAGCCAATAAGCACTTATGAAAAAGTCAATTAAGTTGGTTTTCTAGTCAAACCCTAAAGTCAACCCACCAAATGCTCCAGTATGAACAAATGGGTCAAATAATGAGCACGTATTACAAAATCCAAGTTGTTGCTGGTTAAAATAAGCTATTATAGCTTATTAATAAGCTGAACCCCAAAATACACTAGCAGGGGGAACCTTTAGTGGGAAAGGAGTTCCCACTGCTTGTTATGCAGTGATGTTTTGGCTTGATTTCAAGCCTTGCTTGTTGCTGTTTGATGGAACAAAAGGCACCTCAATAAGATTTGGCTTATGGAGAGTCAATATAAACATAATAAACAACAAGTTGCACACAAGAATCAAGCAAAAATCACCAAGAACAGTCACTGATATGAACAAGACAATATGCAGACAGTTTGCTGATCTAATTGACCATAGATCCAAATTCAAGCACTCAAATCTCTTCTCCTGGTGTAATTAACCTAGATTTAACACTTGTTAACCCTAGTCTATGATTAGATCTAGGTGCCCTCAAAATCCTAGCCAATTTTACCAAGTAACAAAGATTTTATAGCACTTTTTATGAATTAAGGTGTTTCAAACCATAAAACCTGCAAACAAATGAACAAGAGCACCAATAAAACAGATACCAATAGATAGCAACAATAAACGACCACTTAACAATCCATAAATCCAAATCATGCAGTTGACCCAAACACCCCTTAAAAACCTGTTTTCATAATTTTTCAAAGGATTATCCAGTTCTAACCCACAAATCCAGTCAATAACAACACATAAACATCAAACAAGAACAGATTAACAATATTCAACCACAAAAACACAGATTCACCAATAATCATGCAATAATCACAAAATTCATAAAAATAAGAGAGAAAATGAAAAGGGAAGAAGGTGCAAACCTCCAAGACCTACATCCAGGCCTTGGATTGTTTGAGCTGAGGTACTAGCAGAACAAGTACCAACTTCTAATGCTGCTAAGATGAACAAACAATAAGGTGAGATCAAAATAACCAATACTTTCTGATTTTTGAAGCACAAGCCTTATCACTTAAAACCTTGCCTCAAAAACCTTCAAACAAGAATATGGAACTCAGATTTTAGCTTATCAAATACCAAACTTTTATAAATAACAAATGAGAATTAAAAATTTTCAGAATTTCAAACTTTATTTCATAAAAAGGAATTACAAAGATTTAAAAGCTAAAATCTGGAACAAAAGCTCTCTCACAGGTTGAGGAGTCTTTTTATAGGCAAATGCCAAGCTAGCACTATTCACAAACCCTAGAAGTGAAATTCCTATTTTATCCTTGATTCTTCTAGACGAATTCTTGGTGTGAGCTGTCCAAAATGATCCTGAGTGTTCATTTTAGCTTTGAGATGAAGCAAGGACTCTCAGCTGTTGATTTGGCCACGTCAGATAACTTGGAGGGCAAGTAGTCATGTGATTGGTTGAATGGGAATTGGGGGTGGGGTCCATAGTGAGTGGGATTAAGGGTTTTTGGTGTGGGATGTGTTTCTGCACATGTGAATCAAGCGTGGGAGTGGGTAATTGCTTTTTACAATTGTTTAAGTGATGTAAAATCTGGGTGGTGAAAAGGTGAACAGTGGTGAATTTGATCCGAAATTGGGGGAGAAAAGGTGTTTGGCGCGTGTTATGGGATTTGAAGTTTGGGAATTGGCACTTTGGGTCCTTGTGTTTTGGGAAAGTTGGTATTTAATGTTTTCAGCAAACAAAAACGAATTCCCTTTGTTATAAACTTTCATAACTTTACATTTTTGGCACAAGACTTTTCCAAAAGGTTTAAAAGGGTTGTTTTTGCCATTTTTGGATAATTCAAGGACTGATCTTGGACATTGTTGATCTTCAAAGGTCTTCAATGTAACTTTGACTTCATAAGGGACCATAATTGGCAATTTAGAATTGTTGAGGGACTAAACTTGCCATTTCTTCAAAGTTAAGGGACCATTTGTGTAATTTTGACAAACTTAAGGGACTAAACTTGTAATTATGAATATACAAGAGTTTTAAGTGTCATTTATTCATTCATTGAGGATCAATCTTGCATGTCTTCAAGTCTTCAAGGGTATTTGTAGGATAAATCATGAACTAGGGCTCGGTTCTTTGTACGGCTTCGTTTCTCGTGTCCGTTTTTCCTTGTTTCTTGTGATCTTTTGTCTTTTTCATGATATCCATACCTAAAATACACAAGTAAACAAACACAAGCATGTATATGGTATTTTATGACATTTTTATGCATTTAAAGCCCGAAAAGAACGTTGAGATCATGTATAATGCCATCTCATCACTCCCCCATACTAAGCAATTGTCGTACCCTCACGCAATGCTAGAATAAAGTATCTAAGCATCACCAAAGTTCAATTTTATTAACCTATTTTGAAGAGTAAAAGACTTGCAACATACTACGAAGATGTGTAAAGACATAATGTATGATTTTCATCACGAATGTGACTTTTAGGGTCAAAGAATAGAAACAAGTAAATGTCCCTTAGAGTAAACTTCGTCATCCTTGATTGTCATACATTCCATGGTAAGTGCAAAAACGAGATCATTGTTGGTACAAGTCACAATGCTAACACTACTCATACGTCCAAATTATGTAATACTTTTTCTCCTCGCAATCCTAGTTATTATAAAAGGAAATGGGTTACTAGCATTTTTTAACTATTTGTCATGGATCACAAGTGATTCATATTAACTTATTTGAGTAGTTATTAGTCTGAAAGCAAAGTAGCACGATTTAATCGATAGTTAGCCGAAGGACAAAATCTTTTAAAACGGCTTCTCGTGTATCTCCTTAAGTTCATATCTTGGCATAACTCGTTTCACGATTTGAGACCTTTCTCGGACCGATATTTGGCATGTACTTCATACTTCAAATCTTGGGAAGACGTTCTTGAAATTATGGTCTTCTCTTCATATATTTGGAATTTCTTCACTTGACGTTTTGGAGAGATTCTTCATATTTGGACCACGACTTCATCATTTTTCTTCAATCTTTACTTTGGATTTTGATATACAACGATCCGTCTCCTTTTCGAACTTGGATATATTTATCCTCATACCTTGTAAGGGTCTTTTTGGATAGACTTTCTCCATGATCTTTAGGGGAGTAATTGCTTTTCGTCGTGTGTCTCGATCCTTCATATTGATTTAGGAATAATGATACTTCACATCATCTTGGATCTTTAGCAAAAATAGAGCTCCTCATGCCTTGTTAGGGCCTTTTTGGATGATCGCCAATCTTCGCGTCCTGCTTCAATAAGTTATGCCTTGGCTATGAACTCTATTCAACCCCGAGTAACTTTTAAACGATCTTACGCTAGAGGCTAAGTAACCTTTCAAATCGTACGACCTTACTTATAGCAATTATTTTTATTCCTAATGCATTGATCTTATGGGAAGAAAAAGCCATAATTAAAAACATATGAGTTTTTGAAAGAACATTTTCATGTTCTACGTTTAGCATGATCATTTGTCTAACTCTATCATCTCTCGTTCTTCACTATATAAAGACCTCTAATTAAATAGACTCATGAATACTTAGCCATGCAAGTCAAAATTAAGCCAAATTTGGATTAGCTTTCATTGAGACTATATCAAATCAAAGTTTTGGGTTTTCAAGCCACCTATAGGATCTTGCACTTTCTTGGACTTTTTCAAGCTTACAGAATGCATTTTATAGTTCCCTTGATAAGTGACTTTCTAGGATCAATTATAGGAACTTGCGAAAAGTTCTTGTTCTTAACCCGAATGAGCTAAGACTTTCACGTTTTAAAGCTCCCTATATAAAAGTCTAGCAAAACTTGAATTGAGCGGGTTAAGGAATGTAAATGGCTCCAAATTCCCATCAAGTCAAAAATTAGCTCTTATTCTACCCATCGGAAAATATACATTCGTGTCTTAAAAACACTTATGAAAACTAAGAAAAATTTTAAAATTTGGCTATTTTTTAGCCTTTTTAGCAACAAAACAAAAAATTGAAAGTTGGAAAGCGTGAGGGCGTAGCAAAGCAAGTATCTATTCACCCCCCATACTAAAAGTAAACATTGTCCTCAATGTTTCGAGTCTAAAGGTCGAGCACCCCCATACTAGAGACGAAGAATCGAATGCTTAGGATCTAGCATGGAAAGGGTGATCAACAATATATCTAAAGTCGTTTATTAATTATGCTAAAAGACAATTGTTAGTACAATAAAGGATATGTCATGGATTCGTGAAAAACTTTCTTCAAGCAAACGATGGAGGCTCACGTAAACGAACACGAGAGTCTTCAATCGTAGATGATGATGATCTAGATAACACAATCACAAACAACCACGAGACAACGAGTTGGAAGGGTACAAGTCCCCTTATTAGTGAATAGTAAGCATAAAAGAATAAGCATGAGATCTCCCCCACGAGGCACCTCATTTTTTATTACCGAGTCATGAGCTCGACTCGATCCCCTCAATGCTAATTATCATTGGGGAAGGTGACTTGGTTGAGGTAAACCATTGAAGGAATTTCCCCACCAAAGTAGTGCTTAAGCCTATGTCCATTCATCTTGAAGTTAGGACCATCATCTTGAGCTAGCTCGATGGTCCCATAAGGAAACACTTGTGTAATGGTGAACGGACCCGACCAACGAGATTTCAATTTCCCGGAAAATATCTTAAGTCTAGAGTTAAAAAGTAACACTTGATCACCAACTTTAAAAACCCGGTTTTTAATTTTTGAATCATGAAACTTTTTAGTCTTTTCTTTGAAAATCAATGAATTTTCATAAGCATTATCTCTTAATTCATCCAATTCATTCAATTGTATTTTCTGGTGATCTCCCGCGGTCTTCAAGTCAAAGTTTGCATGCTTAAGGGCCTGATGTTGTAAAATTACCCCTTTAGGAAAAGGAAGGTAAAATAGCGGTAAGCGTTAAGCGTACGTTTAGGAAAACGTAAACACTTACGACCCTTAATGGGGATCGTTCTCTCGAGGAGGCTAGTGTGTTGTGTAATGAATGATTGATTTTGTTTTTGATTATTAATGAGAAGAAAGGAGAAGAGAAAATGACGAAGACAAAAAAATAGAAAAAATAAGGCAAAAACACTACTAGAAAGTTACGACGTAGAAACGTAAAAAGTACAAAATTTAAAATTTTAACCTAAAAATTCCTAAAAATTACTAAAAATCCACAATAATATTCTAAGAGTTTACAAAAAATCCAAACTTGCCAAAACCTTTTAATAAATTTAATAATGACTTTTTAATGCTAATTAAAGCCCTAAAAATCACTTTTAAATATTAAAAAGCCCTAAACAAGATTTAATAGTTTGTAAACCTCAAAAATGACCTAATTAAACTAAAAAATATTTTTAAAAATTTTAAAACCAAATTAAACTATTTTTAAACTCCTAAAAACTATTAAAATCTATTAAATCTTAAATTAATTCTAAAAATTAATTGAAAAACCTAAAAATTAATTGGAAAGTGACAAAGGTCCTATTTTAATGTCTAGAATCTAGGAAAAATGAAAAAAAAGTAAAAATAAAACTTTGAATTTTTATGAATAAAATAATAATAAAATATTCTAAAAAATGAAAAGTTCAAAAATAAATTCTAAAAAATTCTCAAAAATCCTAAATATTCTAACTAAGAAGAAAATGCAAATTAAAGTTCCTAAAACCTTTTAGTTAATTTTATATTAATTTTTAAAGTTGTCTAAAAACCCTAAAATTAAATAAAATTAAAAATTAATGTTTTTGAAAACGTTTTGATATGTAAACCTCAAAATACTTAATTAAAACTTAAAAACTATTTTTTTGGATTTTTTAATTACTGTTTACTATTTTTTTAATTACTTTCTAAATTTAAAACTAAAAATAATCCTAATAATTAATTAAATAATGGGAAAAATAAATTTCCAAAACAGAAAAGTCCAAAATGCTAATCAAAACCTAGGAAAAATACTAGCCACCAAAAAGCTGAACAAATAAGCTTAAATAAGCTAAAAATGGTCACGGCTTTTAATATAAGCTCACAATCAGAAAGTGTTTAAATAAGATTTGAAATGAGATGTAAACATAAGAACTCATCTAGATCACTGGTAGAACCCCTTACTCCTGAGCTGCAGGTCGGGGGTTCGAGTCCAGTGCGGGTGTAGTTTTTGATTTTTTTTTCTTTTTTTTTTCTTTTAAACACTTAAACAGTAAACTTAGTAGCTCACAAAAAACACAAACACAATCTATTTTAATCAAAATTAAGCCTGGTTATAATCAAAAACGTGTGCAGTTCTTACTTTGGTGACTGATGAACAAGTGAATGTTCTTCACTTGTGTATAAACTACCAAGAGGACTTGGTTTGTGATCTTCTTGTGGATGTTTTTGGATAGACAAGGCACCCTTGTGCTCTTTGGAACACAAGGAGTCAAGACAAGTAGAAAAACATTCAATACACTAAGCACAAACAAGCCAAAAACTCACAAAATCAGGCACACAAGGTTGCTGATACAATTTATAGGGTCTGGTGGTTTGATTGAGCCAACACTTGCACACTTCTCAATCTCAAAGCCCAAAATTATGCACACACAAGCTCCAAATAGCACACTAGCAATTTGCAACCCTAGAATAGTCTATATCTTAACAGATTTGAAGATCAAGCACCAAAGTTTCATGAAAATAAGCAGAATAAGCCTAAGCAGATTTTAGCTTCATTTTTCACTTTTTTAACATACACTTTGCTTCAAAACTTCACCAATCTTAAACACAACTCTCATGCAACTCTAAACAACCCTACTTAACAACTCTAACACGTTTTAATTTCACAAATCTTTCAAATAGAACCTGTTAAACCTATATCCAAACACCCCTTTAAGTTTCTGTTTTCAATTTTTTCAAACCAAAACCTTTTAAAACTCACTCAAACTGATCCTATGAACATCTAACATGCATACAAATCTCACTTGAGCAATTACCAACCAATCAAAACAACACTTAACATGCAATTTAACAAATCACATACAAATTCACTTTCTGGAAATTTCAAAAAGGAAAGAAGATTTTTACCTAAGAACCCTACATCCAGGGTTCTTTGTGGATGTTAATCCACCTCCTTATACACTGGGGTGTATGCTGATCCTTTAACAAATCAACTCACTTAAACCTGTTAAGAAGAAAAACAAAAAAACAAGCAATATATGTATATATTCTGTTTCCTCTTTTCTTTCTTAAAAATTTCTTAAAATCTTCCAAACCTTTAAACCTTTAAAAACATTTTTTTAAAACACTTTCACTCTCAGAAAATCAAAACATCTCAGTCCACTTTCACTTTCCAAGACTCTCACTTTCTGAAAATAAAAAGCTTTTAAAACCTTTTGAAAACTTTTGAAAATCAAACACAATCTTTTTAAATTGGAACTCAGTATTAGCAATCCAAACACACAAACTTTTTATAATTAATAAAAGGAATTACAATTTATACCAAAAATACCAAACTTTATAAATATATAAAAAAGGAATTACAATGGAATTGCTAAAAACTGGAACAAAGGGCATATACAAACCATATGCTCCTTTTATACTACTCTATAGACGATTCTAGAACTAGGAAATAAAAAATACAAAGCTTAAACCCTAATACTGGAAATCTCAAAATTGCCCTTTTTGTCTTTGACGAATTCTTGGTCAAAAGGTCACCCATGTGATTGCCAGGCTGTGAACTTGATCCTTGAACGTTGGATGAGCCTTGGGGACAAAGGAGTTGGATCTAACCGTTGATTTGGTCGGGACATAGGGTTTGGGGGAAAGTGACATGAGCAGGGGAGTGCTTGGGTAAGGACCACAGGCCACGTGGCGAAGTTTTAAGAGGTGGGTTTGGGTGAGGGGAAAGTTAATTAGTGAACTGGAGCATTTGGGGTAAAACCCCTTTTGTTTGGGGTTGATTAGAGCTGGAGGGATTTTAGGGTTTATGAGGATTAGGGCTGTTTTAATCCAAAAGGGGGAAAAAGAAATTTTAAAAATGTGTTTAGGTGGGAAATGGTGGTTAGTGGGATTGTTTGACTTGGGTTTGACCACGTTTTAATAATAAAACCGGGTATGGATGTGGGTAGGGTCGGGTTTTATGGGTTGGTGGGTGGGTTTTATGACGTGCACATCCTGAATGGGTGGGAAGGTTTGGTGGTTTGGCAAGACAGGTCCCCAAGTTTGCACCATTCTTTCACTTTGTTTTTAAATCCCATCAGTGCTTGTTTTTCACATGACAACTTTGGCCAAGTTGTCAAATATGGCACATAAACTTCCAAAGCTTTATCCAAGGGTTTCTTTTGTATATTCTTCAAATTTCAAGGACTGATCTTGTACAATCTTCAAACATAAAGGTCCATACTTGTTCAATTGACATTTGGAGGGTCAATTGTGACAAGTTCTTCAAAGATGAGGGACCATTCTTGCCAATTCTTCAAACTTCAAGGGTATTTTTGCAAAATCCAAACTTGGGCCCGGTTCATTGTGCGACTTCGTTTCCCGTGTTCGTTTTCGAATGATTCTTGTGATCTTTTGCCATTTCCTCAATATCCGTACCTAAAAATACACAAGTAACAAACACGAGCATATATTTGGTATATTTTATGATATTTAATGCATTTAAAGGCCGTTTTGGACGATGAGACCATGTATAAAAAGCAGTCTCATCACTCCCCCAAACTAAACCGTTGCCGCGCCCTCACGCAATGCTAGAATAAAGTATCGTAACAACTCCAAAATTTTATTTATTCACTTTTATTGAAATGGAAAACTAGCTACACACTATAATTACTACTACTTGCATTTTAGACATAATGTATGATTCTCATCGCAAAATGGGACGTTTAGGTTCATAGAATAAGAACACGTGAGTGCCTCATAGAGATAAATTCGTCGTCCTCGATTTTCACCTTAATTCCATGCCAAGCGTGCAACGAGATCATTGTCATTATAAGTTAGTAATGCTAACACTACTCATATGCCCTAATCACTTACTTATTCTCCCATTATTCCTAAGTTGTATCTCTTATATTTTATTATGTCTTAATGATCACGAGGATACATTGTTGACTTATGCGATGATAGAGATTTAGGTCTAAAAATAGAGTCCTAACGGTGTAACTAAGACCATTAAATCAATAACCCCTCCTAATAGACGACGATGTTAAAAAATTAAGTTGACAAGAAGAATCGATAAACACGGTTTTATAACGGTTTTGAACATGAGACTTATTACCAAGACTTTTATACGCCCCCTAACGGAAGGACCTTATTATCTTTGGTTTACCTCCATCTTTTATTCAACTTCGCCATGAAGCTTTTATTATGACTTTGGTCTTGCCTTGCCTTTTATTATCCGCCATCATCGGTGGTTTTATTAGCCAAAGACGTATATCCTCACGCTAAAGCGAATTTTGGATCTTTAAAGCTTCGAAGATTAAGGCTTGATTCACTTTCAATTTTGCATAGATTTTAGGCCTTGTGGGGCCTCAAATTGTTTGCTTGATTTAGGTGAGCACTTGAAATCTTATTATTAGGTGAAGCTTTTGATTATTAGGGTGCCAATACTTCAAAACCGTGACGCTGGCGATACCTTAATGTCTTCCTAATTTAATTACACGGAAGCTACTAGAAAAGACTAGAAACCCAACAATCAAAACTAAACCGCTAAATCAATATTTATTAAGCAAAAAATATTTACAAGCGAAGGGAGAATAAGCAAACAACGAGAACACATGAGTTTTTGAAAGAATACGAGTACTCTACGTTTAGCATAGTAACTTATAATTAACTCTATCATTTCTCGTCCTTATTTAAGAGACTTAGCCTAATGTGTAGTTAAGGAATCAAAGCTAAGTGCTCAACACGCACGGTCGAGTCAAAAATTACTCTTATTCTCGCCATCGGAAAACCTACATTCGTGTCTTCAAACACTTATGAAAATGAGAAAATTTTTTAAAATTTGGCCATTTTTAGCCTTATTTTGCAACAAAATGATAAACAAAACGATAAACTTTGGAAAGCGTGAAGGTTTGGCAAGGCAAGTATCTATTCACCCCCCCCCATACTAAAGTTAAACATTGTCCTCAATGTTTCGAGTCTAGGGGTGCAAACACCCCCATACTAGAGACGTAGTCGAATGCCTAATCTAGCATGGAAAGGGTGTAACCAATAAGTAATAGCCGTTTATGAAGTGTGCTAAAAACCTAAGGTTAGAACATAAAAGGATATATCATATGGATATTGGGAAAGGCCTCCAAAGCAAACGATCGAGTGCTCCCATGAAACAAAACACGAGAGGCTCCAATCGTGAAGATGATGATCTAAAAGACACAATGCACAAACAACCACGGAACAAAGGTTGGAAGGGCACAAATCCCCTCACATTAAACTAATTAGAAAGCAATAATATGTACATGGATAAGCATGGGTCTCCCCCACGAGGCACCTTGTTTTTGATAACCGAGTCAAAAGCTCGACTCGAATCCCCACAAATGTGATCATTTAGGGATAATCATGGTCAATTTTTGGTGGGGCTTACATGATAAACAAGGCCCAAAAACACATGGAGTACTTTAAAAATCCGATAAACGTATACCGGGGTCAAAGATAGCGTCCTCGTTTTCGGATGAAAGACGAAACAACGAAACTTTAACACAAATCCCAATGGGATAGAAGAAAATAGGAGAGAAGAAATAGAAGGGTGGGACAATGGGTAAGTCAAAACATTGAGCTACTCGAGGTAGACTCGCACCAATCAAATGAAAAGATTTTCCATTTATTGCATCGGTGGAAGACCGAGATTTCCCTATATAAGCAATTCCAGGATCAAATATCTCGTCCTCGGTGGAGAAAAGGGAGGGAACATAAGGGGCTTCCCCCACACTAAGTCCACACAAAGCCTCGTCAAAAGGAGTAGACGAGCTTGTAGTACTCAAGACACGCGGTGATGACGGAGTTAGAATTGTAGATAAATCTTTTAAATTAGATTCAAAATCTTTTCCTTTTTCATCTTTTTTACTCTCCTTGTGAAAACCCGATTTAATTATGTCAAAAATATTTGGTGTATCTAAAACAATGTTAGTCACACTAAAAATTCTCACATTTTGAAATCTTTTTGGTTTAGGTGGTGGCAAGTTTTCAAATCTTTTGTCAACAAAGAAAACCTCCCCATCGGGATCAACGTATTCATTATCCGAAGAATCACTCGAGATTGGAATCATAGGCTTAACACTCTTAACCTCCACCGGCGGAGGGGACGGAACTTCATTTTTCTCAACAACTCCTAAAACTCTATTTGAAATCTTTTGACAAATGTTTTTGATGGGATTGACATTGTACAAAGATGTGATAGAATAAACATGAGAAAGAGTGGAGTTTTGGGTTGCATTAATGACGAGTTCTTCTTCATTGAAACGAAGAGTGATTTTTCTTGCATGCACATCGATAAGTGCTCTCGAGGTATCCAAAAAAGATCGACCTAAAATTAACGGAACTTTAGGATCGATGGGAATATCAACAACAATGAAGTCCACGGGATAATAGAATTTCCCAACTTTCACAAAGACGTCCTCGGCAACTCCACAAGCTAGAATCGTAGAATGATCGGCCATCTCGATTGACATTCTTGAAGGAGTGAGATTTGGAAGATTGAGCGATTTAAAAATCTCAAGAGGCATCAAATTAATACTAGCACCAAGATCGGCTAAGGCGTAGCATTCTTCCATGTCTTGGATAGCACATGGGATTAAAAACTTTCCAGGATCACCGACTTTTTGAGGTATGCGGCTTAGAAAAACCGAAGAACAACTAGACGATTTTTGCAATTTCTCTTTGTTATTCAACATACTTTTGAAGTTCGCGGCAAATCGAGGCATCATGACTAAGGCGTCGGCAAAACTTATATTGAAATGCAAGTCACGAAACATTTTCATAAAGAGTTCAAATTGATAATTATTTCGTTCTTGTGCCTTTTCCTTGTCTCGTCTTGATGGGTAGGGTAAAGGTGGTGTGGGTTGGGGCAAATTAGGCATAGGCATCGGCCTTGGAATCTCGGGTTCCATGATTGGTATTGGTTCAACCGTAGGTGTGGTTTGAGCGGTACTTCATGGGCTTGCAATGTGCTCCTTTTCAACCACAACCTCGGGTTCTTTCTCTTTTTCCTTCTCCATAGAAGTACTTGGGCGAGAAATGGGTTCTTTGAAAGTTTTACCACTACGAGTGGCAACAACCTTTAATTCTCCTTTCGGGTTCACGATGGTATCACTAGGAAGACCACCCGAAGAAGAGGGCTTACACATGATAGCTTCAAACATTTTAGCCATACGGTCTTCAAACTTAGATTGCCTAGCATCCGCTTTTAACAATTCTTGCTTAATCTCATGTTGTCCTTGCTCCATTTTTTGTTGATTTTGTTGGAGTCGTGTGACATTTCCTTCCATTTTATTAGCATGAGTTTTAAGTTCATTAGCAAGTTCGTTCTTAAGCTCGTTTTTCAATTCGGATCTTAAGCTAACCATTTCACGTTGCATATTGTCAAACTTAGCATCATTAGCCTTAGCATAACTCAAAAACTCTCCTTGAAGATTTTTGGTGTGATCGTTTTGAAAACCTTGGGCATTGTTTTGAAAATCACGGTTTTGGTTTTGGTTTGAAATTTGCCCATTTCCACTTTGGTAATTACCTTTGTTATAATTCCTTTGATTTCCTTGGTAATTTCCACCTTGGTTGTTGTTGCGATAATTATTAGCATTTTGATTGGGTGGAGCTTGATTTGAACGAGAACCTTGACCGATTTGGTTGTAAGTTCCCGTGGCTACACAAGCATTCGAAGTGTTACTATCCGCGGTAATGCACTCGGAAAGATCATGAGCTCCCCCACACGACAAACAACTTTTAGAAACCGCTTTAACCGAAGCGGTGTTGGAAGCTTCTTGAGCCTTCCAATGGGACATAAGGTTAGCAAATCTATCGAAAAATCGGTTTTCTTCATTTGCTTCATCATGTAATGCATTGATACTTTGAGACGATGATGAGCCCCTTTTGGCAACACTCGGTGTGTGACGAGGGCTATAAACCTTAGACCTATTCTCGATTATGACCAAAGCTTCTTCAACCGTTTTACACAAAAAATTACCACCCGCGGCGACATTTAAATAATCTCTTTCATGATCGTTAAGTCCATTGTAAAACGTGTCGATTTGGTGAAAATCGGAAAAACCGTGATGAGGACATTCATGTAACATCTCCTTAAACCTATTCCAAGCCGTAGAAAAACTTTCATTTGATTCTTGTGAAAATTTTGAAATCTCATTTTTCAAATGCGTAGTCTTAGAGGGCGGAAAAAATTGGTTCACGAACTTTGAAACGAGATCCTTCCACGTCAATATAGAATTGGGTGGCTCTTTCTCTAACCAAATTTTAGCGGGCCCCGCTAAGGAATACGGAAAAAGCATCATCTTAATCGAGTCGTTAGACACATCCTTAAATTTGCACGTGGCGGTAAGACGATTAAATTGGCGGATATGGTTGTGGGGATTGTCCTTCTCATCACCTCGGAATTTGTTGTTTTGGATCATCGACAACAAACCCGTTTTCACCTCAAAATTCTCCGCAAGGATTGCGGGAATCACAATAGCTTCTCCATAACCCTCGGTGGGTGCTTGAAGTAACTCCATCATAGTTCGATTCGCCATGGTTGGTTCTTCTTGTACAATGGGTTCGTCAATAGGAGACTCCTCACTAGAATGAGTTGGAGTGGGAGTTTTGTTCTTTCGTCTACGTGCACGTTTTGCTTGATTACGAGTGAGCATAAACGTCACGTACAACGTGGAGACGAGCAAAGAAGATTCTTTTTGGTATTTTTAATTTTTTCAATTTTTTTGTGGTTTTTGATTGTATTAACCTTTTTGGAAATTGGTGAATGTATTAAGTAGACAATGAGTCCACAAATCTCCTCACTAATCAAATCTCTTGATTAAAAAGGCCTCAAGGAATGAAAACGATCACGTGGAGTGAACGCCTTCGATGACTTTAGAACGATGGTGGAACACCAAATCGTTCAAGAGGGTTTAATCAAATGAAACCAAGAAAATATATATGATATGTAATAATACTTTGGGCGGCAAAACCCTCGATTCACTCTCAAAATCAAATACGCACAAGCAAGCGGAGGAAACGAGGCGGCGCGAAGCACTTAAGAGCCTTTTTCCTTTAGGTCGTGAAATACAACCGCCTTATACCCACCTTATAGTTTGTATTATCAAAATTAAGCTTCACGAAAGTATTTATCTATTTTTGCCTTTTTTCTTTGGTTTGAGATTCGAATACAATGATCGAGTGATGAAATCCCGAATCAAGGTTGTGATTGCTCACGTATTTGGAGTACTTGTGTATTTATTGTTCTACGTATACTATATAGTAATAATATTCACACAAAAACCGAAAAACGATAATACGTATTAATAGAGTGCTATTAATACAAATATTTTATGGCTAATATAAAAAACAACAATGGTTCAATCAAAACACAACACGCCTCCCCAGCAGCGGCGCCAAAAATGATGTTGTAAAATTACCCCTTTAGGAAAAGGAAGGTAAAATAGCGGTAAGCGTTAAGCGTACGTTTAGGAAAACGTAAACACTTATGACCCTTAATGGGGATCGTTCTCTCGAGGAGGCTAGTTTGTTGTGTAATGAATGATTGATTTTGTTTTTGATTATTAATGAGAAGAAAGGAGAAGAGAAAATGACGAAGACAAAAAAAATAGAAAAAATAAGGCAAAAACACTACTAGAAAGTTACGACGTAGAAACGTAAAAAGTACAAAATTTAAAATTTTAACCTAAAAATTCCTAAAAATTACTAAAAATCCACAATAATATTCTAAGAGTTTACAAAAAATCCAAACTTGCCAAAACCTTTTAATTAATTTAATAATGACTTTTTAATGCTAATTAAAGCCCTAAAAATCACTTTTAAATATTAAAAAGCCCTAAACAAGATTTAATAGTTTGTAAACCTCAAAAATGACCTAATTAAACTAAAAACTATTTTTAAAAGTTTTAAAACCAAATTAAACTATTTTTAAACTCCTAAAAACTATTAAAATCTATTAAATCTTAAATTAATTCTAAAAAATAATTGAAAAACCTAAAAATTAATTGGAAAGTGACAAGGGTCCTATTTTAATGTCTAGAATCTAGGAAAAATGAAAAAAAAAAGTAAAAATAAAACTTTGAATTTTTATGAATAAAATAATAATAAAATATTCCAAAAAATGAAAAGTTCAAAAATAAATTCTAAAAAATTCTCAAAAATCCTAAATATTATAACTAAGAAGAAAATGCAAATTAAAGTTCCTAAAACCTTTTAGTTAATTTTATATTAATTTTTAAAGTTGTCTAAAAACCCTAAAATTAAATAAAATTAAAAATTAATGTTTTTGAAAACTTTTTGATATGTAAACCTCAAAATACTTAATTAAAACTTAAAAACTATTTTTTTGGATTTTTTAATTATTGTTTACTATTTTTTAATTACTTTCTAAATTTAAAACTAAAAATAATCCTAATAATTAATTAAATAATGGGAAAAATAAATTTCCAAAACAGAAAAGTCCAAAATGCTAATCAAAACCTAGGAAAAATACTAGCCACCAAAAAGCTGAACAAATAAGCTTAAATAAGCTAAAAATGGTCACGGCTTTTAATATAAGCTCACAATCAGAAAGTGTTTAAATAAGATTTGAAATGAGATGTAAACATAAGAAATCATCTAGATCACTGGTAGAACCCCTTACTCCTGAGCTACAGGTCGGGGGTTCGAGTCCAGTGCGGGTGTAGTTTTTGATTTTTTTTTCTTTTTTTTTTCTTTTAAACACTTAAACAGTAAACTTAGTAGCTCACAAAAAACACAAACACAACCTATTTTAATCAAAATTAAGCCTGGTTATAATCAAAAACGTGTGCAGTTCTTACTTTGGTGACTGATGAACAAGTGAATGTTCTTCACTTGTGTATAAACTACCAAGAGGACTTGGTTTGTGATCTTCTTGTGGATGTTTTTGGATAGACAAGGCACCCTTGTGCTCTTTGGAACACAAGGATTCAGGACAAGTAGAAAAACATTCAATACACTAAGCACAAACAAGCCAAAAACTCACAAAATCAGGCACACAAGGTTGCTGATACAATTTATAGGGTCTGGTGGTTTGATTGAGCCAACACTTGCACACTTCTCAATCTCAAAGCCCAAAATTATGCACACACAAGCTCCAAATAGCACACTAGCAATTTGCAACCCTAGAATAGTCTATATCTTAACAGATTTGAAGATCAAGCACCAAAGTTTCATGAAAATAAGCAGAATAAGCCTAAGCAGATTTTAGCTTCATTTTTCACTTTTTTAACATACACTTTGCTTCAAAACTTCACCAATCTTAAACACAACTCTCATGCAACTCTAAACAACCCTACTTAACAACTCTTTCTCGTTTTAATTTCACAAATCTTTCAAATAGAACCTGTTAAACCTATATCCAAACACCCCTTTAAGTTTCTGTTTTCAATTTTTTCAAACCAAAACCTTTTAAAACTCACTCAAACTGATCCTATGAACATCTAACATGCATACAAATCTCACTTGAGCAATTACCAACCAATCAAAACAACACTTAACATGCAATTTAACAAATCACATACAAATTCACTTTCTGGAAATTTCAAAAAGGAAAGAAGATTTTTACCTAAGAACCCTACATCCAGGGTTCTTTGTGGATGTTAATCCACCTCCTTATACACTGGGGTGTATGCTGATCCTTTAACAAATCAACTCACTTAAACCTGTTAAGAAGAAAAACAAAAAAACAAGCAATATATGTATATATTCTGTTTCCTCTTTTCTTTCTTAAAAATTTCTTAAAATCTTCCAAACCTTTAAACCTTTAAAAACATTTTTTTAAAAACACTTTCACTCTCAGAAAATCAAAACATCTCAGTCCACTTTCACTTTCCAAGACTCTCACTTTCTGAAAATAAAAAGCTTTTAAAACCTTTTGAAAACTTTTGAAAATCAAACACAATCTTTTTAAATTGGAACTCAGTATTAGCAATCCAAACACACAAACTTTTTATAATTAATAAAAGGAATTACAATTTATACCAAAAATACCAAACTTTATAAATATATAAAAAGGAATTACAATGGAATTGCTAAAAACTGGAACAAAGGACATATACAAACCATATGCTCCTTTTATACTACTCTATAGACGATTCTAGAACTAGGAAATAAAAAATACAAAGCTTAAACCCTAATACTGGAAATCTCAAAATTGCCCTTTTTGTCTTTGACGAATTCTTGGTCACCCATGTGATTGCCAGGCTGTGAACTTGATCCTTGAACGTTGGATGAGCCTTGGGGACAAAGGAGTTGGATCTAACCGTTGATTTGGTCGGGACATAGGGTTTGGGGGAAAGTGACATGAGCAGGAGAGTGCTTGGGTGAGGACCACAGGCCACGTGGCGAAGTTTTAAGAGGTGGGTTTGGGTGAGGGGAAAGTTAATTAGTGAACTGGAGCATTTGGGGTAAAACCCCTTTTGTTTGGGGTTGATTAGAGCTGGAGGGATTTTAGGGTTTATGAGGATTAGGGCTGTTTTAATCCAAAAGGGGGAAAAAGAAATTTTAAAAATGTGTTTAGGTGGGAAATGGTGGTTAGTGGGATTGTTTGACTTGGGTTTGACCACGTTTTAATAATAAAACCGGGTATGGATGTGGGTAGGGTCGGGTTTTATGGGTTGGTGGGTGGGTTTTATGACGTGCACATCCTGAATGGGTGGGAAGGTTTGGTGGTTTGGCAGGACAGGTCCCCAAGTTTGCACCATTCTTTCACTTTGTTTTTAAATCCCATCAGTGCTTGTTTTTCACATGACAACTTTGGCCAAGTTGTCAAATATGGCACATAAAGTTCCAAAGCTTTATCCAAGGGTTTCTTTTGTATATTCTTCAAATTTCAAGGACTGATCTTGTACAATCTTCAAACATAAAGGTCCATACTTGTTCAATTGACATTTGGAGGGTCAATTGTGACAAGTTCTTCAAAGATGAGGGATCATTCTTGCCAATTCTTCAAACTTCAAGGGTATTTTTGCAAAATCCAAACTTGGGCCCGGTTCATTGTGCGACTTCGTTTCCCGTGTTCGTTTTTGAATGATTCTTGTGATCTTTTGCCATTTCCTCAATATCCGTACCTAAAAATACACAAGTAACAAACACGAGCATATATTTGGTATATTTTATGATATTTAATGCATTTAAAGGCCGTTTTGGACGATGAGACCATGTATAAAAGCAGTCTCATCACAATATGCCTTGTGCTCCAATTCAATAGGCAAATGACAATTTTTCCCATAGACTAACTTATAAGGAGTGCAACTGATAGGTGTCTTATAAGCGGTCCTAAAGGCCCATAAAGCGTCATCGAGTTTGTCGGACCATGAAGCACGGTTTTCTCCAATTGACCTTTCTAAAATCCTCTTCAAAGCTCGGTTCGAAACCTCGACTTGCCCACTCGTTTGCGGGTGATAAGCCGTAGAAAGATGATGAGTAACTCCATATTTCTTTAAGACCTTCTCGAATTGGTCATTACAAAAATGGGTTCCACGATCACTTATAATAGCACGAGGGGTTCCGAACCGAGAGAATAGTTGCTTCAAAAACTTCACTACCACACGAGCATCATTAGTAGGTAAAGCCTTAGCTTCCACCCACTTAGAAAGGTAGTCCACCGCGACGAGGATATATTTGTTACCATGAGACGATGGGAACGGCCCCATAAAGTCTATTCCCCATATGTCGAAAATCTCACAAACTTGAATTATGTTTTGCGGCATTTCATCACGTTGAGACGATTTTCCTTGACGTTGGCACGAATCACACGACTTCACAAGTGCGTGTGCATCACGATAGATAGAAGGCCAAAAGAAGCCGGCATCGAACACTTTCTTAGCCGTGAGATTAGCACCATGGTGACCACCCGTGGGTCCCTCGTGAGAAGCTCTAAGGATATTAGAAGCTTCGGCACCAAAAACACAACGTCGAACGAGTTGATCCGCACAAACCCGAAAGAGATAAGGGTCGTCCCAAAAATAGAACTTGAGGTCACGAAAGAATTTTCGCTTTTGTTGTGTCGTCATACCCTTGATTATGAAATTGCCCGCATGGTAATTTGCAATGTCGGCAAACCATGGGGTGGTGTCTTTAGAATTCACTACACCGAGAGTCTCGAGAGGAAATTTTTCGGTGATTTCCTTGTTCTCGAAAACATCTTTGTGAGGATCTTCTAGACGAGAGAGATGATCGGCCGCTAGATTCTCGGCTCCTTTTTTGTCAAGCACGGTGACATCAAATTCTTGGAGGAGGAGCATCCAACGAAGCAATCTCGGCTTAGCATCTTGCTTAGCTAAGAGATACTTGATAGCCGAATGGTCGGTATACACAATGCTTTTAGTTAAGACGAAATAAGGTCGGAATTTCTCAAAAGCATAGACCACGGCAAGGAATTCCTTTTCCGTTGTGGTGTACTTTAATTGAGCCTCGGTCATCGTCTTACTAGCATAATGGATAGGACGGAAATGCTTGTCATAGCGTTGCCCTAAGACGGCCTCTATAGCATAATCACTTGCATCACACATGATTTCAAAGGGTAATTCCCAATTAGGAGCAACAAGAATGGGAGCTTCGGTAAGTTTCCTTTTGAGAGTTTCGAAAGCTCTAACACAATCCTCGTTAAAATTATAAGGAGCATCCTTCTCGAGAAGGTGTGTCATAGGTCGAGAGATTTTCGAAAAGTCCTTGATGAAACGACGATAAAAGCCCGCGTGGCCTAGGAAACTCCTAACTCTCTTAACGGTTTTGGGATGAGGTAATTGGCGATGATGTCTACCTTAGCTTTATCGACCTTAATCCCCGCTTTCGACACCTTATGTCCTAAGACGATTCCTTGTTTACACATAAAATGACATTTTTCCCAATTAAGCACAAGATTGGTTTCTTCACAACGTTTTAACATTTGCTCGAGATTAGATAAACACAACGTGAACGAATTGCCAAACACCGAGAATTCATCCATAAACACTTCCATCGACTTCTCGATCATATCGTGAAAAATCGCCATCATACATCGTTGAAACGTACCCGGTGCATTACAAAGTCTGAAAGGCATCCTACGATAAGCGAACGTTCCATAAGGACACGTAAAAGTAGTCTTCTCTTGATCACGAGGGTCGATAGGGATTTGAAAGTAACCAGAAAAACCATCTAAAAAGCAATAGAATTCATTTCCCGCTAGTCGCTCTAACATTTGATCCATGAAGGGCAAAGGAAAGTGGTCTTTACGAGTGGCGTCATTTAACTTTTGGTAGTCAATACACACCCTCTAACCGGTTACAACACGAGTGGGAATTAACTCGTTGTTTTCATTAGGCACAACGGTCATTCCTCCCTTTTTAGGGACACAATGGATTGGGCTCACCCATGGGCTATCGGAGATAGGATAAATCATTCCCGCGTCAAGGAGTTTTAAGACTTCCTTTTTAATGATATCGTGAATTTTGGGATTCACCCTTCTTTGACTTTGAATTGCGGGTTTGTAGTCCTCCTCCATTAAAATTTTGTGAGTACAAAATTTTGGGTCAATACCCTTAATGTCGGAAATTTTCCACGCAATTGCCCCTTTATGAGCTTTAAGAACTTTCAAGAGCTCGGTTTTTTCATCATTAGCAAGATCTCTTGCAATAATAACCGGCAACTTGTCATCACCTTCCAAGAATGCATATTCAAGGTGAGAAGGAAGATCTTTCAATTCAAGGATAGGTGGTTCCTCGATTGAAGATTTTGGTTCAGCACTCATGACTTCCATCGGCGGAAGAAATGGTGGAATAGATGTATCATCACTAATCAACAACTCATCTTCATTGTCGATTTCATTTGATGTGAAATCGCCTCCTTGGAATGGAGTGAGATTTGGTGTACAATTAGCAAGAATCGGATCCAAAATAGTGGGATTGCCACTTGACGAGCTATCGGAAAAACCTAACACTTCTTGTGAAAACTCATCGCAAACCGCATCAGCGATGTCAATGTGATTGATGGTAGCGATTGCATAAACATGAGAAGGTTTCGAGTTTTGAGTGCGTTTATAACAAGTTCATCTTCGTTGAATCTCAAAGTGATAGTTCTTGCATGAACGTCGATAAGCGATCTCGAGGTGTCTAAAAATGAACGACCTAAAATTAGAGGAACTTGAGGATCCGCGGGGATGTCAACTACTATAAAATCAACGGGATAGTAGAACTTCCCCACTTTCACGAAAACATCTTCGGCTACTCCACATGCTAAAATCGTAGAATGATCGGCCATCTCGATAGACATGTTCGAAGGAATAAGAGCCGGAAGCGAAAGCGATTTCTAAATGGAAAATGGCATCAAATTAATGCTCGCACTAAGATCGGCCAAGGCGAGGCATTCTTTCATATCTTGTATGTCACAAGGAATGAGAAACTTTCCGGGGTCACCAACTTTTTCCGGTATGCGGTTAAGATAAACCGAAGAACAATTAGCAAGCTTTGAAATCTTTTCGTTATCGCTCATCATACTTTTAAAAGTGGAAGCGAAACGAGGCATATACAACAACGCATCGGCTAAACTCACATCAAAATGCACTTGTTGAAACATTTTTATAAAAAGCTCGATTTGTTGTTTGTTACGTTCTTGCAATTTCTCTTTGTTTCGTCTCGAAGGGTAAGTTAAGGGTGGTGTGGATTGGACATTAGGCAACGGCCTTGGAATCTCGGGTTCCATAATTGGTATTGGTTCAACCGTAGGTGTGGTTTGAGCGGTACTTCGTGGGATTGTAATGTGCTCCTTTTCGACCATCACCTCGGGCTCTTTCTCGATTTCCTTCTCCGTAGAAGTACTTGGACGAGAGATTGGTTCCTTGAAAGTTTTACCACTTCGTGTAGTAATAACCTTCATTTATCCCTTCGGGTTTGCAATGGTATCACTAGGAAGACCACTCGAGGAAGAGGGTTTACACATGATTGCTTCAAACATCTTAGCCATTCGATCCTCAAAATTTGATTGCCTAGCATCCGCTTTTAACAACTCTTGCTTAATCTCATGTTGTCCTAATTCCATCTTTTGTTGATTTTGTTGAAGACGTTGGACATTTCCTTCCATTTTATTTGCATGAGTTTTAAGTTCATTAGCAAGTTTGTTTTTAAGCTCGTTTTTCAACTCGGATCTTAAGCTAATCATCTCACGTTGCATGTTATCAAATTTAGCATCATTTGCTTTAGCATAATCCAAAAACTCTCCTTGAAGATTTTTAGTGTGAGCATTTTGAAAACCTTGTGTAGTGTTTTGAAAATCACGGTTTTGGTTTTGATTAGTGACTTGTCCATTCCCACTTTGATAATTCCCTTTGTTGTAGTTACGTGAATTGCCTTGGTAATTACCACCTTGGTTGTTGTTTCGATAGTTATTAGCATTTTGATTTGGTGGAGCTTGATTTGGGCGGGAACCTTGACCGTTTTGGTTGTAAGTTCCCGTTGCTACATAAGCACTCGAAGTGTTACCATCCGCGGTAATGCACTCGGAAAGATCATGAGCTCCACCACAAGACAAACAACTCTTAGCAACCGCTTTAACCGAAGCGGAATTCGAAGCTTCTTGAGCTTTCCAATGAGACATAAGATTAGCAAATCTATCAAAAAACCGATTTTCCTCATTAGCTTCATCATGTAAGGCATTAATGCTACGAGACTATGACGATGATGACGAACCCAAATTGGCAACACTCGGTGTGTTACGAGGGCTATAAACCTTAGATCTATTCTCGATAATCTTTAAAGCTTCATCGGTCGTTTTGCACAAAAATTACCACCCGCTGCGGCATTCAAGTAATCTCGTTCATGATCATTAAGCCCATTATAAAAAGTATCAATTTGATGCAATTCCGAAAAATCATGGTGTGGACATTCATGTAACATTTCTTTAAAGCGTTCCCATGCCATTGAAAAACTTTCATTATTTCTTTGCACAAATCGTGAAATCTCATTTTTCAAATGTGTTGTCCTAGATGGTGGAAAAAACTTGTTCACAAACTTAGAAACGAGATCACCCCATGTCAAAATCGAATTTGGCGGTTCTTTCTCAAGCCAAATTTTTGCGGGTCCATCTAACGAGTATGGAAACAACATCATCTTAATGGCGTCATGTGGAACATCCTTAAACTTGCTAGTAGCGGTGAGACGATTAAAATTCCTAATGTGATAGTGCGGGTTGTCTTTCTCATGACCTCTAAACTTATTAGCTTGCAACATCGACATTAAACCCGTCTTAATCTCGAAATTCTCCGCAAGGATGGCGGGAATCACAATGGCCTCTCCAAAACCCTCGGTGGGTTCTTGTAGCAACTCCATCATAGTACGATTAGCCATGACGACTTCTTGTTCTACAATAGGTTCAACAATTGGAGTTTGTTCTTCAATCAACGTCTCTTGATTGGCTTGCTTTTGAAGACGTTTACGAGCTCGTTTTGCTTGATTACGAGTGATCATAAACTTCACGAAGAATGGGAGGTGAGCAAAGAAGATTCTTTTTGGGTGTTTTGTGAATTTTCAATTTTTTTGTGTTTTTGATTGTTTTTAATTTTTTTGGATTTTGGTGTATCTTCGTAGACAACAATCTACAAAATCTCTCCTCGAATCAAACTCTTGATTAAAGAAGCCTCAAAGGAATGAAAACGATCACGTGGAGTGAACGCCTTCGAATGACTTTAGAACTTTGGTGAAAACCAAATTGTTCAAGAGGGTTTAATCACAAAGAAACCAAGCAAATATATTATACGTAATAATACTTTGGGCGGCAAAACCCTCGATTAGCCTTCAATCTCAAAATACTCACAAGCAAGCGGGGAAATGAGGCGGCGCAAAGCACTTAAGAGCTTTTTTCCTTAGGGTATATTTTATAATACCCGCCTTATACCCACCTTATAGTTTGTATTTTTCAAAATCGAGCTTCACGAAAGTATTTATCTATTTTTGCCTTTTTCTTTTTGTTTGAGATTCGAACACAATAATTAGGAGATTAAATCACAATTAAGGTTGTGTTTTCACACTTTTGGAGATATTTTGTATTTATTGTGATACTTAATACAATATAGTAATAATAATTTCACAAGAAAAACCAAGAAAACTGATAATACGTATTAGTAGATTTCTACTAATACAAATACTATTTATGGTTAATATCAAAAGAAACAAGACAAATTAATCACGACACACCTCCCCGGCAGCGGCGCCAAAATGATTGTAGTGTTTTACTACTCTTTAAGGAAAAGGAGCGTAAAAGCGGTAAGTATTGAACAAATGATTTAGGAAAATCAAGTGTTAATGACCCTAAGGTGAAGTTCGTTTCCCAAGGAGGTATATGTGTGTGATTAAGATGTAAATGATTTGAGAATAATATTGGTTTAGAAAGGGATGCAAAAAGAGAATGACGAGGACGTGAAATTAATACTACGACGACAAAACGTAAAATCGTAAAATCTACAAAAATAAAAATTAATTCTAAAAATTACCAAAAATTCACCAAAAATCAAAATAAATAAACTAAGAGTTTACCAATGATCAAAACTTTTTCAAACCTTTTAAATAATTAAATATTCAATTTTTAAATGCTAATTAAAGCCCTAAAAATCAAATAAATTATCAAAACGCCCAAATAAAGATTTTTCAATTGGTAAACCTCTAAAATGACCTAAAAAGATTAAAAACTATTTTTAGAAAATTTTAAACTAAGAAAAACTATTTAAAATGATTTAAAAACTATTAAAACTTTAAATAATTATAAAAATTAATCTAAAGATGATAAAATTATTCTAAAAGTTGCAAAAATCCTATTTTAATGTATTTAAGCTAAGAAAAATGTAAAAAGTTGAAAAATGTGAAATTTGAAAAATAATAATAAAATAATATTAAAATAATATTAAAAATCTAAAAATTATAAAAAATTCTAAAAACTTGCAAACTAATTTATTTTAACCTAAATAAACATAAAATGAAAGTGAAATGACCAGAATACCCCTATTGGGCCCTCAAATGGGCAAAAACCAAATTCAGTCAACATAAATGGGCTTTTTAGCCCAAAAAGTCAAACTTGGCCTAATTGACTTGGAAAAGCCCTATCTAACTTAAAATTTGTTTCTAAACACAAAACTCTAAAGGCCCAAAAGCTGAAAGTGAGCTTATCACAGCTTATTATGCAAACAGCTTATCCTTATTGGGCTATTTAGCCTATTAAGCAATAAGCTAATGCCATAAGCTCTAATTTGACACACAATCTTCTTTTGGGATGCTTAAGAGATCTGTAAAAAGAAAATTATGAAAAAGCACACTCAATAAGCCAGAAATAAGCAAAGTAATATTTCACTAAAAGACAAAATAGTCGTTTTTGAGAAATAAGGCACCTCAGGACTTGATTCAACTTGCAAAATGTCACAAATGAACTCAATAAGCCAAAACAATCAACAAAATTCCAATAAGCAAAACCAATAAGCCAGAATAAGCCAATAAGCACTTATGAAAAAGTCAATTAAGTTGGTTTTCTAGTCAAACCCTAAAGTTAACCCACCAAATGCTCCAGTATGAACAAATGGGTCAAATAATGAGCACCTATTACAAAATCCAAGTTGTTGCTGGTTAAAATAAGCTATTATAGCTTATTAATAAGCTGAACCCCAAAATACACTAGCAGGGGGAACCTTCAGTGGGAAAGGAGTTCCCACTGCTTGTTATGCAGTGATGTTTTGGCTTGATTTCAAGCCTTGCTTGTTGCTGTTTGATGGAACAAAAGGCACCTCAATAAGCTTTGGCTTATGGAGAGTCAATATAAACACAATAAACAACAAATTGCACACAAGAATCAAGCAAAAATCACCAAGAACAGTCACTGATATGAACAAGACAATATGCAGACAGTTTGCTGATCTAATTGACCATAGATCCAAATTCAAGCACTCAAATCTCTTCTCCTAGTGTAATTAACCTAGATTTAACACTTGTTAACCCTAGTCTATGATTAGATCTAGTTGTCCTCAAAATCTTAGCCAATTTTACCAAGTAACAAAGATTTTATAGCACTTTTTATGAATCAAGGTGTTTCAAACCATAAAACCTGCAAACAGATGAACAAGAGCACCAATAAAACAGATACCAATAGATAGCAACTGTGACAATCCGTCAATTTATGGTTGATATTTTATTCTCGAATATTATTTAAAAACATTATTTTAATATGAACTCACATATTTTTGGGAAGAAATTTGGATTTACGTCTTGGAGTAGCATCGACTACGTCTAAACCGGAGGATTCAACGTTACGTGCTTACATTTACATACACCGTCCTTGGTGACAGTCCGACATTTGAGAAAATAAATTTGTCTATGAATATTATTTTGGAGTTTTAAATTTGTGTTGGTTCATAAACTCACAAATTTACGAGAAGAGATTAGGACTTACGATTTTATTTTAACGTCCTTTACGACTAAACCGGAAACCTTAGGATTACGTATTTACGTTTTCGAACTCCGTTTTTGATGAGACAATTTTTATTGGATTCGTTTTGTGACGTCGATTCATAATTTATAAAAACGTTTTTCGTAAAACGACCCGAGGGCACGCAAATCAAGGAAACTAGAATCGAGGAGTACCCGTAAATAAATGGGATGAGACAAGTGGGACACTTGTCCCACCCCACTCCAAAACCGGCCTAAGTAACCACACATCCCATGATGTGTCCACATTTTAGCTTAAAGCTTACACTTGTAAGCTAAAGCTTACAAGTTAAGCAACTTTTCACTTACAACACAAAACCACCAAACCAAAACCACACACTCATTTGCAACTCATGCAAACAACTAAAAATCTCTCTCACCCTCTCAAAAATGCCGTCCCATTCTTCACCATAAGCCACCATCACTTGATAAAAATTAACCATGAAATCTCTTGTTATTTACATACATGTTGAAGCCCTTTTGAAACCTTATTGATTGGTGGTGATTATAACATCCAAGGAGGAGTATTCGTGATGTCTTGGGGCTGATTTTTCACATGGAGTCTATGAAGAATGATGGTCTTGAAGATGGTGTTGGCTAAGCACAAGTTTCTCCATCAAAATCCATGTTTTGATCAACCTACATCATCATGGTGGTATAAAGATTGTCCTCCTCATCTTCTTGTTATTTTGATTATGTAAACATGTATTTTATTTCCTATTGTATATATTTATGATGATTATATGATGATAAAAATGTTATGTGGGGATTTGTTGTTGATAATCATGGATAAAAAGGTGAAAAACTATAAGTAAAAATGGGTAAATCTTGTTTAAATGATAGGCTGTATAAAAACAGTAAAGAACCACATGTTAGACTGATAAAATGATGAAGTATAATGGATTTACAGTAAGCTATGGGTCTTGTACACATGTGAGAGTTGGCCATGCAATGGAATCAAAATAATGAGTGAGATATGATCAAAACAAGTTTAGGGTATAAATCTTAAGTTACTGTTTTGGACGATTTTTAGAAAATATTTAGAAGATGATTCAACAGTAGCTATAGAAGAGTTAAATGTAGCACATATGATGTAGTTTATGTGATAACAATTTGAGCTTCTATCTCCATATATAACTCAAGATATGGCAATTTTGGTGAAAGTGAAGATAAAAATCAGATTTTGGAAAATAAAGTATAATACTATTATATAAGCACTCAAAATTATATTGTATAAAATGTAAAGTTAAAAACCCACTAACTCTTGTATTTTATTTATATAAATATGTACAATGATAAATAAGTGGACATTTTATAAAAATGGTAACTTGTTATGTTTTATAAGATATAAAAACTATAAACATGATTTTTACGACTTTTTCGGCTAATGCCGTAAAATTAACGTTTTTGTTAAATAAAACTTAGATGGTTGGACCCGTCTAATGAAAACTTTATAAAACTTATATACTGATATATAGACATGTATAACAAGTAAAAACCGATAAAAACCCGAACTATAGGACATACGGATATTAACGAGTTAAATAAACATATTGGACTAATAAATGGACTAAATAGGATAAAAACTTGTAAAAAGAATCTATTGGGCTTAACCCAATTAGGCCTAACTTGTAAAGCATAGATACTGATAATATAAGTATAACAAGGATTAATACAAGTTAAAAACTTATAATAGGCTTATTGGACCTAAAACAAGTAAATAAATAAAACTAGTAAACTAGTATAAAAGTTATCGACATATAATACTAAAATGAGTAAACGAGAATATGTAAACCCACTTGATCATCATATGTATATAATCATCATATGTATACATAATTGTTATTTTTATAAAGTCATTGGACAAAAGTCTAAAACGAGTATTATTTGTCTAGGTTTTCGTGATTGAAGCACGTACCGTACGACCGAATTGCCGATAACCCGCCTTCCCATATCAACGTGAGTTCATAGCCTCGCACTCTTTTAAATGTTTTTATAAATGTTTTATAAACCCGCGAGGGAGATAACATGTTAGTTTTTATAAAATAGGACACCATTTGTCCCGATTGTTTGTTTATTGATTTTGGACCCGAATGATTGAATGACCCGATTGTATGACCCGATAAATGAATAAAGGACCCGATAGATGAAATTAAATGGATTATTAAAGTTAGGTTATGTCACTAAAAGTCCCATTAGCATGAATTGTGAACTACCGGGAGTTGGTAGACGCTTATGCATTTAATAGTACTATTTGGGGACGATCACCCCAGTTCGCGCCTTGACGGTTGATCCCCGTCGTGCCACATTGATTGGTAAGCGAATTTATATATGAGAAGATTTACATAGCGTGACCTTTGTGACGACACGCTACTTTAGATGGGCAAAATTGGTATCGGGTTAGCTACCCGTTTTGGTTTAGTAAGGTAACAATGTCATGCGGCTTGTAATAATCCAAAACTAACGAAATACTATTAGACGCATCGAATTACGAAGTATTGCCTGACTAGCAATACAGGGTCATACTATTGATATTATGTTTGTATTTTGGTTTTCATAACCATATTCATATAACGGTTTTTATTTGATTTTATACGACGTCATAAGACGTATCATATGATGTTTTTACGACATTGGTTCGTATATTGATTTTTAAGGCAAATGCCTATATTATGATTTTCGATGAGGATTTGTATAAAATGACTTTGGCTATTTTATGGCCTATTAAAATGATTTGTACAAAATGATTTTCAGTAATAATTTTATACTGATATTATATTGATGGATTTTATTAAACTCTATGAATTCACTCGGCGTTATCGCTGACCTTTTCTTTTAACATGTTTTATCTCAGGTACTTGAAGGTAATTCTCGGGAAGACGACAAGAATTCATGGCCCGCACTTAAACAATATTTTCCATTCAAATATTTTGTAAAACTGTATATGAAATGTAATGACTTGGGACCGATGTAACTTTGATATTATTGAATGGAAATGCTTTATAAATAAACGACGCGATTTTTTTATGTGTTGTCTATGATGTGAGTAATGTGCTATCCCGTAACACCAACTAGTCTTCCGCTGTACTGAGTTGTATAAATTTGGGGGTGTTACAGTTTGGTAACAGAGCTCTCGTTATAGAGAACGAAAGATTTTTAAAACTAAGGTTTTGAATAAAACTTTTCAAAATCTTTTAACTAAAAACATTTTTCTAAAAATGTCTAAAAATCTTTTGACTATAACGGTGCCGAAGAATTCCCGAGTTACCGACAAAGCCAAGACTGAGAAGTGTTATTTTAATATATATATAACTTGGATTATATATATATGATGTAATTTTATTACATGATTGTTTGATGATTAATTTGATTTTTATACGAGGTATTTATACGACGTAGATTGTCACAATGTGCCCTAAATCCCCTAGTAAATTAATCGAAGCTATTCTCGTAGGAATTCTAGCTATCCTAGATCTAAACCAAGTTGTGGATATTTATGATCCCAACAAATGGTTAATATTCGTAGAAATGTAGATAGTAGTTGATTATGATATTGAAGAAGAATTGGCAAGATTAAATTTGATATCGATGTTATGACGATCTTTTCTTATAGAGTGGAGTTTGACAAAACGTTACCACCTAGAAAGATGTCATCTGATTCGTTGTCACCCAATTCTTAAATTGAAATCGAAAGGGTAAATGTTGCACTTGAGGCTGTCATTGGAACCATTACCCAAAAGCCTCATGCCACTAATACCTTTCCGAGAAGTCTAGTTGAATGATCAAGTCATTTCATATTAATGACTCATTTGATAATTGTTGTTGTAAGAGCTAATAGGATTGGAAATTAAGTGTTGATTCATATTGAGATTGTTAAGAGGAAGTCGCTAAGTTCTTTCATTGAACTATAAGGTTTTAAATGATTGTTAGTTTGTGTTAAAGGTTGTTCCTAGGCCATTGTCCATTAATGAGGATGCCCAGTGTCCAAGAAATAAATCGAAGAAATCTTCTTCTGAATTGGGACCGATGGATCTTCCGGGACATGTGGAACACCTAATGACTCTTGTAGATTAGTATTCATTGTGGTATCTTTTAAAAATCCCTAACTTAACTGAGATATCAGTTGGTAGGATGAGTTCTGAGAATTGTATGACATAGTGACGCGTAATGTGTTACGGTACAATTTTGACTTGTTTGTGATTAATGAAAAGACTAGCTTTGATTGCTAAATTCTACATGTATCGATGTTATTTATCTCTTATTGCTTCATGCTACTGCCCGCATTAGTGATGCAACCATTGAACAAGTACTCATCTCGACTTGAGTTACATTGTGAATTATTCTTTCTATGTGCCATCGAGATCATGAACCTCATGATTATTTGGCTAAAGCTCATTTCCTATCTTATTGTAGTTAATTCTTGGTGAACAATCTTTCATCACTCTTCTGCAGATTACTCATTGTTTTTATAAAGTTAAAACAGTATCCTTTGAGAAAATTTAATTTTCATCACTATAAGGATCATTCAAAGTGAGATTTATAAGTGATTGTTATCGAAATGAAGTTGTTTATGAGACGCTTTGGAAACTTAATTATTTTCATAACAAAGAAAACCTTTGTAAATATATTTTTGATTCTTATTTAAGAATTAAGCATGAAAATGTTTTTATTATAAATATGATGATAAAATTTTGACGAACTGAGTATTGCATCGTTAATCTTGAAATTGTATATAGTTGCGCGCCTACATACAATTTGGAATGGACTATGCAAGACTGATTAGTAGTCACCATAAAACTAATGAATAAACACTACATTTTCTTTGAAGATTGTGAAAGATTAAATTTTATGAGATCTGCAAGAAGTGAAAAATAGGGACATATTGATAGGGACACCTACATATGTGCCCGTACTATTTATTCTTCTGAGTCGAATTTACTCATCTGTGGAAATTGTCTTATTTAACAATTGACAATTCTTTCTTGTCCAATTCTCCATTAGTGAGATTCTTAGGAAAAATATCTGATTACCGAGCGTTGATACCCGACTGGATGTACCGACGTTCTTATCATTTCTTTTGATTTGATTTCATTTGAATGACCTGGGTAACGATCCGAGGAGCTTTCGAATGCGTACTCGAATTATGAAAACATGGGATATATTCATATTCGTTAAATGTTTTCGTCTGTATCTGATTTGAAATTCTCTCGCATAGATTATGCGTTAACCTTACTCTTTTAAGAATTAGCCATGTCTCCTAATATCCTTGAATTTGTGAAGGATTGTGAGTTATTATTAGTCTTTTGAGAAGTTCACATCTTATCTACGGCAATGAAACTGAAAAGTTGGTAGTGCCAGTAGAACGGATTGATTGATTATGACATGACGACATTGTCTTAATTGATGGGAACTCGAGTAGAATTACCCTAAATGATAAGATGTTGATTATCAAAAGTGATCTAAATAATTCGTGATGGATGACCATATCCTGCATTTAGACTTAAAAAGTATACCATGAATGGTTGTGAACTAGTTATAGATATTGTAATCTAGAAGAACCTAATATGAATGTATTAAAAGATAATTTTGTTATCTGAAACTTTAGGAGGTATTTATTGGTGAATTACCTAAACTTTCGCCATTAAGGGAAGTTGAAATTGGTACTGATTATATTTCCGGTGCTGCACTTGTGGCTTGTGCACTGTACGTCAGCACCATCTGAATTTAAGGAATTACCATACAACTGAGAGAGTTGTCGGAGAAAGATTTTATTATACCAAGCCTGTCATCATGAAGAGCTATGGTGTTGTCATTCCTTATATTTATAGATTACTGTGAATTGAGTAAATTGACAATCGAAAACGAAATCCATAATTCGAAATGGAAGATTTGTTCGATCATTTACAAGGTTCTAGCAATTGGATCCATGGCATGGTTATTATCAAGTTCGCATCTGCGAAGGAGATTATCTATTCCAATCACTACATCCGGTACTTGTAATGAACATTATGAGTTTCACATGATGTCGTTTGGATTAACCGATGCACATGTAGTATTCATAAATATGATGAATCACGTGTGTAGGCTGTAATTTGATAAATTCATGCTCATAATCATTAAGAACTATATGTTTGTTTATAAGAATAGAAAGGAGTTAATAATTATTTATAGATTGCCCTGAATTGGCCGAACAGTGAAAACATGTACCTTGAATATTTAACACGGGATTAAAGACTTAATACTTTACATGATTTGACTATGTAATTAAAAGGATAATGGAATATAAATTGACTCTTCAAAAATTAAGAGCCCTCTTAAGACTTTGGATTTTACCAAAAAGAAATGGAAATATGTTTTGACAAATGTTTTAACAAAGGATTTTAAGGGATTATTCCCTTATACACAAACCATTTAGCTAAACTTCTGTTTAGGGGTAAATGTTTGTGTATACCTCCAGATAACTTAAAAAGGATCGAGGAAAACCATTTAAACCATAACTTGAAATTTGAAACGACAATTTTTGCTTTTCAAATAAGAAAATTTTGACTAAAGTATAAACCAAAGATTTTTCGAACAATTACGAATCTTATTAAATATTTTGGATAAATCAACGAAAATCTTGTTAATTAAATTCAAATTTATTTTGAACATTTTATATAATTGGTCGAACTAAGAAATTTAAAACGTTTACGTTTCATAAAAATTAAATAATTATTGTTAATTTACATGTAATAATTATCGACGCTTTAGACGTCGGATAAAAAAAAAAAAAAAACTGATAAAAATGATAGCTTAGACGAAACTGAAACATAAAAGATATGAAGAAAGAATTTTGAATAAAAACAGTTATGATATTTATTTCATCAGGAGAAAGTGAACGTAATTACTGATGTATAATTAGAAAAAAAAAAATATATATATATATATATATATATACTTGAGTAAATTGTGAACATGATAATTATATCATCATGAGAGGTGAATATAGATACTGACATATTATATAAAAAGGATAAAGATTCAATTAAGATATATTTCTTAATAATGAAGGTGTAAAATAAAGTGCCGAACAATATAAAATAGCCGATGTTTGTAAAAAGGATAATATAAATAGTGAAGGGTTTCACGGCTAATGTGAACCATTAGAATTGAGAAGCCGCTGGCGTTAGATGTATAAAAGGCCACTGGTGGTTGCCTAAATATGGAGGATTGTGAGATATAGTTATGTTGGAATTTGTAAGTATAAGTATTCTATTTATGTCAGTTATGACAAAGTATCTTTGTCTGAAGAAGTTGAACTAATGGCAAATTATGAAGGCAGACATCGCCTCATACATTAGTAAACGTCTAGCTATTGCAAAGGTCATCATCTGAATTTGATTCGATTTGGGTCATCGTCGACAGACTGACCAAATATGCTAATATCATTCCCGTTAATGATAAATGCAAAAGAGTTATGTAAACATAGTGTGCCTGTATCGAACATCTATATCAAGATCCTCGCTTCGCATCGAATTTCTACAGATTTGCTCAGAAATCATTGAGAACGAACCTTGATGAGAGTACTATGTACCACCCCAAATCGAAGGGACGAGGTAAAGTAACGATATAAAGTAAAATAAGTGCTGCGTTATGTTTGAATGAATGACCTTTGGTAATAAATCGTATAATCGTTTTCCTTTGGAAAGATTATCATTGATAACTATCGTATTAGGATTGAGATCGTATCTTGTTAGGGTCTATATTAGAGCATCTATAAGCAGGAGTTGAGATAAAGACATCCGACATACACCCATTGTGAGTTGGACATGTCTCTTAGGTTTAAGGTTTCCTATGATGGCGAACCTATCCTTGCAAAATACCCGACCCGCGAGATCTGAAATGATTGTTGAAATTAGGATCTGATTATTGACTGCCGGTAGTGGGCAAGAGGTTATGTGAATGTGAAATATAGATCTTGAAGTTCCAAATGGGTAGCGAAGTTATGCCACAATTTTTAAACTTGGAAAAATGAATTCATGATCTGACAAATCATGGGATATAAGTCCCCGTTGTTTGGGACCATTGAGATGTAAAAGTTGGGAATGAAAGGCATATAAGCTGGATCTACCCTAGGACTTCAAAGACTGCGTGAATTATGTTTCGTAAATCGAACTTGATGGAATATCTATCAAGTGAAATTCTGATTATTCTTAGTAAAGCTTAAATCGGCGAAAAGTTGCATTCATCAGAAACCCGTGAACATCATGGATAGAGAAAGTAAGTCAACATTTAGCCTGATCTTATTCCCGTAGTTATGTTTGGTGAAACTCGCGTATTATAATGGATTACACTTGTGAGAAAAGACCGAATGTGGAGGAAATACCCACATGGCTTTAACTCTATAAGAAGCGAGTAGTAAGGTAAGATGATCTTTGAGGACAAAGATCCTGTTTAGGGGTAAATGCTGTGACAATCCGTCAATTTATGGTTGATATTTTATTCTCGAATATTATTTAAAAACATTATTTTAATATGAACTCACATATTTTTGGGAAGAAATTTGGATTTACGTCTTGGAGTAGCATCGACTACGTCTAAACCGGAGGATTCAACGTTACGTGCTTACATTTACATACACCGTCCTTGGTGACAGTCCGACATTTGAGAAAATAAATTTGTCTATGAATATTATTTTGGAGTTTTAAATTTGTGTTGGTTCATAAACTCACAAATTTACGAGAAGAGATTAGGACTTACGATTTTATTTTAACGTCCTTTACGACTAAACCGGAAACCTTAGGATTACGTATTTACGTTTTCGAACTCCGTTTTTGATGAGACAATTTTTATTGGATTCGTTTTGTGACGTCGATTCATAATTTATAAAAACGTTTTTCGTAAAACGACCCGAGGGCACGCAAATCAAGGAAACTAGAATCGAGGAGTACCCGTAAATAAATGGGATGAGACAAGTGGGACACTTGTCCCACCCCACTCCAAAGCCGGCCTAAGTAACCACACATCCCATGATGTGTCCACATTTTAGCTTAAAGCTTACACTTGTAAGCTAAAGCTTACAAGTTAAGCAACTTTCCACTTACAACACAAAACCACCAAACCAAAACCACACACTCATTTGCAACTCATGTAAACAACTAAAAATCTCTCTCACCCTCTCAAAAATTCCGTCCCATTCTTCACCATAAGCCACCATCACTTGATCAAAATTAACCATGAAATCTCTTGTTATTTACATACGTGTTGAAGCCCTTTTGAAACCTTATTGATTGGTGGTGATTATAACATCCAAGGAGGAGTATTCGTGATGTCTTGGGGCTGATTTTTCACATGGAGTCTATGAAGAATGATGGTCTTGAAGATGGTGTTGGCTAAGCACAAGTTTCTCCATCAAAATCCATGTTTTGATCAACCTACATCATCATGGTGGTATAAAGATTGTCCTCCTCATCTTCTTGTTATTTTGATTATGTAAACATGTATTTTATTTCCTATTGTATATATTTATGATGATTATATGATGATAAAAATGTTATGTGGGGATTTGTTGTTGATAATCATGGATAAAAAGGTGAAAAACTATAAGTAAAAATGGGTAAATCTTGTTTAAATGATAGGCTGTATAAAAACAGTAAAGAACCACATGTTAGACTGATAAAATGATGAAGTATAATGGATTTACAGTAAGCTATGGGTCTTGTACACATGTGAGAGTTGGCCATGCAATGGAATCAAAATAATGAGTGAGATATGATCAAAACAAGTTTAGGGTATAAATCTGAAGTTACTGTTTTGGACGATTTTTAGAAAATATTTAGAAGATGATACAACAGTATCTATAGAAGAGTTAAATGTAGCACATATCATGTAGTTTATGTGATAAAAATTTGAGCTTCTATCTCCATATAGAACTCAAGATATGGCAATTTTGGTGAAAGTGAATATAAAAATCAGATTTTGGAAAATAAAGTATAATACTATTATATAAGCACTCAAAATTATATTGTATAAAATGTAAAGTTAAAAACCCACTAACTCTTGGATTTTATTTATATAAATATGTACAATGATAAATAAGTGGACATTTTATAAAAATGGTAACTTGTTATGTTTTATAAGATATAAAAACTATAAACATGATTTTTACGACTTTTTCGGCTAATGCTGTAAAATTAACGTTTTTGTTAAATAAAACTTAGATGGTTGGACCCGTCTAATGAAAACTTTATAAAACTTATATACTGATATATAGACATGTATAACAAGTAAAAACCGATAAAAACCCGAACTATAGGACATACGGACATTAACGAGTTAAATAAACATATTGGACTAATAAATGGACTAAATAGGATAAAAACTTGTAAAAAGAATATATTGGGCTTAACCCAATTAGGCCCAACTTGTAAAGCATAGATACTGATAATATAAGTATAACAAGGATTAATACAAGTTAAGAACTTATAATAGGCTTATTGGACCTAAAGCAAGTAAATAAATAAAACTAGTAAACTAGTATAAAAGTTATCGACATATAATACTAAAATGAGTAAACGAGAATATGTAAACCCACTTGATCATCATTTGTATATAATCATCATATGTATACATAATTGTTATTTTTATAAAGTCATTGGACAAAAGTCTAAAACGAGTATTATTTGTCTAGGTTTCCGTGATTGAAGCACGTACCGTACGACCGAATTGCCGATAACCCGCCTTCCCATATCAACGTGAGTTCATAGCCTCGCACTCTTTTAAATGTTTTTATAAATGTTTATAAACCCGCGAGGGAGATAACATGTTAGTTTTTATAAAATAGGACACCATTTGTCCCGATTGTTTGTTTATTAATTTTGGACCCGAATGATTGAATGACCCGATTGTATGACCCGATAAATGAATAAAGGACCCGATAGATGAAATTAAATGGATTATTAAAGTTAGGTTATGTCACTAAAAGTCCCATTAGCATGAATTATGAACTACCGGGAGTTGGTAGACGCTTATGCATTTAATAGTACTATTTGGGGACGATCACCCCAGTTCGCGCCTTGACGGTTGATCCCCGTCGTGCCACATTGATTGGTAAGCGAATTTATGTATGAGAAGATTTCCATAGCGTGACCTTTGTGACGACACGCTACTTTAGATGGGCAAAATTGGTATCGGGTTAGCTACCCGTTTTGGTTTAGTAAGGTAACAATGTCATGCGGCTTGTAATAATCCAAAACTAACGAAATACTATTAGACGCATCGAATTACGAAGTATTGCCTGACTAGCAATACAGGGTCATACTATTGATATTATGTTTGTATTTTGGTTTTCATAACCATATTCATATAACGGTTTTTATTTGATTTTATACGACGTCATAAGACGTATCATATGATGTTTTTACGACATTGGTTCGTATATTGATTTTTAAGGCAAATGCCTATATTATGATTTTCGATGAGGATTTGTATAAAATGACTTTGGCTATTTTATGGCCTATTAAAATGATTTGTACAAAATGATTTTCAGTAATAATTTTATACTGATATTATATTGATGGATTTTATTAAACTCTATGAATTCACTCGGCGTTATAGCTGACCTTTTCTTTTAACATGTTTTATCTCAGGTACTTGAAGGTAATTCTCGGGAAGACGACAAGAATTCATGGCCCGCACTTAAACAATATTTTCCATTCAAATATTTTGTAAAACTGTATATGAAATGTAATGACTTGGGACCGATGTAACTTTGATATTATTGAATGGAAATGCTTTATAAATAAACGACGCGATTTTTTTATGCGTTGTCTATTATGTGAGTAATGTGCTATCCCGTAACACCAACTAGTCTTCCGCTGTACTGAGTTGTATAAATTTGGGGGTGTTACAGCAACAATAAACAACCACTTAACAATCCACAAATCCAAATCATGCAGTTGACCCAAACACCCCTTAAAAACCTGTTTTCACAATTTTTCAAAGGATTATCCAGTTCTAACCCACAAATCTAGTCAATAACAACTCATAAACATCAAACAAAAACAGATTAACAATATTCAACCACAAAAACACAAATTCACCAATAATCATGCAATAATCACAAAATTCAGAAAAATAAGAGAGAAAATGAAAAGGGAATAAGGTGAAAACCTCCAAGACCTACATCCAGGCCTTGGATTGTTTGAGCTGAGGTACTAGCAGAACAAGTACCAGCTTCCAATGCTGCTAAGATGAACAAACAATAAGGTGAGATCAAAATAACCAATACTTTCTGATTTTTGAAGCACAAGCCTTATCACTTAAAACCTTGCCTCAAAAACCTTCAAACAAGAATATGTAACTCAGGTTTTAGCTTATCAAATACCAAACTTTTATAAATAACAAATGAGAATTAAAAATTTTCAGAAATTCAAACTTTATTTCATAAAAAGGAATTACAAAGATTTAAAAGCTAAAATCTGGAACAAAAGCTCTCTCACAGGTTGAGGAGTCTTTTTATAGGCAAATGCCAAGCTAGCACTATTCACAAACCCTAGAAGTGAAATTCCTATTTTATCCTTGAGTCTTCTAGACGAATTCTTGGTGTGAGCTATCCAAAATGATCCTGAGTGTTCATTTTAGCTTTGAGATGAAGCAAGGACTCTCAGCTGTTGATTTGGTCACGTCAGATAACTTGGAGTTCAAGTAGTCATGTGATTGGTTGAACGGGAATTGGGGGTGGGGTCCATAGTGAGTGGGATTAAGGGTTTTTGGTGTGGGATGTGTTTCTGCACATGTGAATCAAGCGTGGGAGTGGGTAATTGCTTTTTACCCTTTGTTTAAGTGATGTAAAATCTGGGTGGTGAAAAGGTAAACAGTGGTGAATTTGATCCGAAATTGGGGGAGAAAAGGTGTTTGGCGCGTGTTATGGGATTTGAAGTTTGGGAATTGGCACTTTGGGTCCTTGTGTTTTGGGAAAGTGGGTATTTAATGTTTTCAGCAAACAAAAACGAATTCCCTTTGTTATAAACTTTCATAACTTTACATTTTTGGCACAAGACTTTTCCAAAAGGTTTAAAAGGGTTGTTTTTGCCATTTTTGGATAATTCAAGGACTGATCTTGGACATTGTTGATCTTCAAAGGTCTTCAATGTAACTTTGACTTCATAAGGGACCATAATTGGCAATTTAGAATTGTTGAGGGACTAAACTTGCCATTTCTTCAAAGTTGAGGGACCTTTTGTGTAATTTTGATAAACTTAAGGGACCAAACTTGTAATTATGAATATACAAGGGTTTTAAGTGTCATTTCTTCATTCATTGAGGATTAATCTTGCATGTCTTCAAGTCTTCAAGGGTATTTGTAGGATAAATCATGAACTAGGGCCCGGTTCTTTGTACGGCTTCGTTTCTCGTGTCCGTTTTTCCTTGTTTCTTGTGATCTTTTGTCTTTTTGACGATATCCATACCTAAAATACACAAGAAAACAAACACAAGCATGTATATGGTATTTTATGACATTTTTATGCATTTAAAGCCCGACAAGAACGATGAGATCATGTATAAATGCCATCTCATCATTTTGTTACAAAAATGGGAACCTCGATCGCTAAACAAAGCTTTCGGCATTCCATAACGATAGAAAAGCTTTTTTAGAAAATTGATTATGGCTCGTGAATCGTTCGTGGGTAAATCTTCGGCTTCAGCCCATTTGGACACGTAATCAATAGCGACTAAGATATATTCGAACTCATGAAATTCGGGAAAGGGTCCCATGAAATCAATTCCCCATACGTCAAATATTTCGTTAACTTGGATGTTATTTTGAGGCATTTCGTCTCTTCGTGAGAGGCTACCAGTACGTTGGCAAGCATCAAAATTTTCGACTAGAGTATAGGCCTCTTTAAAAATTGTTGGCCAATAAAAACCAACATCAAACACTTTTTTCGCGGTGGTGGAAGGACCATAATGTCCCCCAGTAGGGCCATGATGACATTCATCAAGGATCTTTCTTGTTTTCGCACCATAAACACATCTCCTAATCATGCCATCGGAGCATACCTTGAAAAGGTAGGGATCTTCCCAGAAATAGTGTTTTAGGTCGGAAAAGAATTTATATCGTTGGTGATAGGTTAAACCTTTTCTTAGAATTCTTCCAACGAGGTAATTTGCAAAATCTGCAAACCACGAAGATTCGTCCGTAGAGATTTACATAAGATTTTCATCGGGAAAATAGTCATCGATATCTTCATCCCTTAACTCTTCCATGTTTGGATTTTCAAGTCGCGATAAATGATCGGCTGCGACATTTTCAGCTCCTTTCTTATTTTGAATTTCGATGTCAAATTCTTGGAGTAGTAAAATCCATATAAAAAGACGCGGCTTAGCATCTTGTTTATAGAATAGGTATTTCAACGCGGAATGATCGGTGAATACAATCGTTTTCGACAACACGAGATAGGATCGAAATTTGTCAAAAGCAAAAAATACAGCAATTAGTTCTTTCTCGGTGATTATGTAGTTGAGCTGTGAGCTATTTAGAGCTTTGCTCGCAAAATGTATAGGATGGAAATGTTTTCCTTCGTGTTGTCCTAATACGGCTGTGTTGATCCCAAACTTAGATCGATTAGCTTTGTGTATACGAGATTAGATCAAGTACTACACGTAGAGAAACCTTTGCTTATGAATAAAGTAACAAAGTGTTATGCGGAATTAACACTTGATCTAAAACACAATGATGTTAAACAAACTTTCACTTGTATTAGAATAATCGTGTTGATTACAATGAAAGGTTTAACTTGCGAATACTATGAAAACTGATATATGACTTTAACCTAAAAGACCTTCTTTTATAGAACAAGAAGTCTTGTACAATAAGCTATGAATCAACTATTCTAGGTAAAGATAATAATAGAAAATACAATGTCGTGCTTATCTTCACCATACATAAATAAAGAAACAAATAAACAAAAGATATTCTATCAGTGTCAATCTTCAAGGCTGTCAGCGTTGACTTCTATCAGCGTCCAAAATCAATCTATCAGCGTTGACTTTCTTCTTATCAGCGTTTGGTGATCTGACCCATATTTTATTCCCAACAATCCTCCCCTAAACTTGATATCCATACCAATGATCAAGTTTCTGAATAAAAACTAAAGGCTTAGGAGGAATCTTTCAATAACTTCTTATGTTGGTGATAAACATATCTGATCAAGTCCTTGGCCACATCACTCGTATAATCAATCTCCAAGGGTGTCTCTAGCATCTTCTCCAATACTTCTTTGGACAAGAAATAGTCAGCATCCACAAGCAAATATTCTGAAAACTTTGTAGAGCTCATATGAAATACACCACAAGTAGAATATAGCCTCCAATGAAGATTACTGAGATCATCTTCAAGATCCTTCCAAATGGCAGGATCTGCTTCTTTTGGACCACACAAAGTCATAAATGTGTTCCAAAGTCTTATTCCATTAGCTGAAGTAGGTGCTTCAGCTGTATACTTGGCCTCTATTAACCTCCATAGATGCACCAAGTCTTCCCTGTCTATGCTTGCAAATATAGAAATAACTGAAGTGAAAGTATGTACCTCCTTTCCAAATCGTCCAACCTTCCAAAATCCACACTCATCTTCATCAAAACTGATAATTGGATTTCTGTCATCTAGAGGTATCACATTTACCAAATCTGAAGCTTCCAAGGGAGAAAGCTTGAGATGTTTCCTTATAACACCTTCAGTTGGAAAATACACATCCATGTCTTTAGGAAATTGAAAAGGATCTCCTTTCTTCACTGGTCTTTGAGCAATCCTTATTTCCTTTTGAATTTGCATCTCCTCTGCAAGCTCTTGTTTTCTTTCTTCTGAAAGAAACTGGTAGACATTCTGTTCTTGCACCTTCCTCCAAATAGGATGTGCCCTATACTCTAACTCCTCAAAAGACAAGGCCAGCAACTTCTTTGATGTCCAATTAGGCTGATGACATCTAAGCAACTTATAGTACAACTGCCTTCTATCTCTTTTGAGCCAGGTCTTGACCTCTTGTGCATTAAATCTCATAATCACCTTTATGTCTTCTTGTACCCTAAGAAGAACTTCCAACCCCCAAATTTGATCTGATAAACTCATACCTGGGTTGTCCATCACCTGGTCTTCCCAAGCATGGTACATTCTGGTGATTTCTGGTAGGTCCCAATCAACCTGATTCTTCAACTCACTCAACCTTTCCTTTGCTAGCTCATCTCCATATTCAAGCCTTTCTGGATCTTCAATAATTTGAATGCTTGAATCTGAGCTATCACCTTCTTTATCATCACCACTTTCCTCCTCACTCTCAGAAACAACAAATGGTGATCTTCTACTCCTCCTCAAATCTCTTTCCACAAGTTGTGCAGCCAACTGTTCATCAAATGCTATTTGTGCTGCATCTTTCTTTGGAACATCTTCTTCAATCAAAATACCTTTACCTTTGTCTTTTGGATCAATAATTGGTAAAGTAGAAGAAGAAACCTGTGTGGACACATCTCTGATAATTGTTGATGGCTGGAATACATCAACACTACCTGCAACTTTGTCAGCGTCCAAGTTGCTCCTATCAGTGCCACGATTACCTTTATCAGCGTTGGATGTGTCAGCGTCCAAACCTGTATCAGCGCCCAATGTTTCTTTGAAAGATCCTTCCAAGTTCTTTGGTGTCATCTTGGATATATCAACAACTGGATGCTTCTTCAAGTTGGTGAGAGCTTCAGCAATCTGCAAAGATTCACTAAATTGTGAACTCTTTTCTGAACTCTTTTCACTAGCTGTGTGAATCAACTCATCCTTCTCATCCTCTTTTTCCTCCCCTTTGGAAGATTCCTCCATTAGACTCCTGCTACTTGGATTCTCCAAAACAGTTACTCTCTCCCTCAAAGCTTGGAGTTCTCTTCCCTGGCTGTTGACAGTTTGTACAAGACTGACATTTTGCTTTTGCAAGCTAATGACAGCCGCCGTCAATTCAATTATGGTCATAGATTCCAATCTGCCCTCAGCTAGAATGGGGATTTGACCTCCCAAAATAGAATCATGGGGCATGGATGAGGTCTTAATGATGTTAGGACTGTCTTGACCAGCTGCTAAGCCTGTGTCAATAGCCCCAGCCTCACCCATTTCACCAGCCACACTTGTGGAGGTGGTTCTCTCTGCTACAAGGCTAGGATCACTAGAGGAGAACACTCCAGTAACCCTTTGGCGTTTAGTCAACCTAGATGGTAATGGGGTAGAAGATGAAGTAGATTGTGTGGGTGTGGGTTGATTAAGGGGTGTTTGGGATTGTTCAGGAAGTGTATCAGTGTTGGGATTGGCTGTGTCAGCGCCCACAATTTGAGTGTCAGCGCTGGGTTGGTCAATGGCCATGTGTTCTGGTGAAGGTGATGGTTCATGAATAGGCTCAAGTTGGGGTTCAGGGCCTGGTTGTGGGTCTGGTTGTGGTTGAGCAGCCTGAATTACGTCAAGCATGGGTTGGGTAAGAGGTATGGGATCGTTTGTGGAGCTCATTTTAGCAAAAATAGTTTTCTGTTGTTTAGGGATCTCATAAAAAGTGTCATGATCCCTAGAACAATATCCTTGTAAATCAAAGACCATTTGCAAAAATCTAGGGTAAGCCAAAGTCATTTTACTTCCCTTGTTTTTACACATCCCTTCAAAAATCATTTTTGAAAAATTATACTTAAGCCCACGTGTTATACAAACCAAAGCACTTGCAATTGACCTGTTTATTTCATTAAAAGAAGTACATTTTGGACTTAAGCATTGTAAAAGGACATGTATCAAATATTTCCAGTCAGAGGGAAATTCCTGCTTATGATATTTATTTAAAGTGACATCAGCAGGAATAGGATAACCCAATTCCCTAAGACCCTGTTCTATTGTTGCTATGGCAAGAGTAGTCACACCATCAGCGTCATCAAAACGCAAAGCTTGGCGAACCAAAGCTTCAGTGACCACCCATGTTCTTCCATGAACAGTAGAGGTTAATGTGGTCACTCCATTAGTTGTTGTGGAACTAACATTGTTCCAAAACTGTCTAATGTGTGCGACAGGGACTAATGGTGTATGAGAAAGTGCATACCTCAATGAAGATGCATTTAAAAATGCCACCATCTGTGAATACTGAGGAAATAAAGCATCATCAGCAGTCAAGTAAGCGATCATATTGTGTTGGCTCTTGAACTCCAATGTTAAATTCTTTGAGTTGAATTTGGGTGCCATGATTTAAAGCTGTGTAGGTTATATGATATGGGAAAAATCTAGGAGGAAAAGAGTTAGACAAGAAAATATGAATACCCAGAATAAAAAGATTAGCCAAATTTATAGGAGAGATGCATGATTTTGATTGGTCAAAAATGAGGCGGTTATATTCAAGGAGCAATCATGAAAATCTTGAATCAAATATAACTTATCTCATGCATTAATTAAAAGTAACTTCTCCCCAAAATTACGGCCAAAGATTAGTCAAAAAATAACAACTGGGTAGGGCCCACTAGGTGTCAACGGTCAAAAATAGCCCATCAGCGCCCAACGGCTATATTTCCTTGTCAGCGTTTGCCTAAAGCCTTGTCAGCGTCACGATTGAACGTAACAGCGTTTGGAGAAAAACTTGTCAGCGTCTAAAAAGTAAAAATAAAAATATTTAAAAAGAAAAAGACCTTAACAAAGTAATTTATCCTAAGGGAAATATCTTACAAGTTGATAATAATTACTGGGCGGCAAGCACTGTCCATTTATACACACTTGCATAAGCAAGATAGACACAAATGTCCTCTAGAGTCCCTTGCTAACCAAAATACTTACCAACAAAGTTATTTCATAAAATTCTTTGTAACTCCCAGGTAAACCCATATCCAAAGTATTCCCAAGTCTCCCATCAGACCATAACCAATTCTAAGTCAAAAATGTCTTGGCAGCATGCAAAGTTGATATACTATGCATGCTACAGTGCCTCATGGTTTAGTAAAACTAACCCATACTCACCTGTGGACACAATCTAGAATTGTGATGAGAGTATTCTAAGAATACCCAAGAGTCCTAAAGGTTCCTTAAACCTCCCCTCAAACTATGATACATGAGTTCTCAACAATATATATGAACATTAAAAATTTATGTCAAGATAGGAATATAAATATTCCAACCATCATCCATAAACAAAACATGTCCAAATAGCTCTTCAAAGATCCATAAGCAACTCTGTATCCAATGGCATAAAGCTACCATTATCTGCACATTTAGATGAAAACCACAAAACTAACATTTGTTGCTGACAGCGTCCCGTCAACACTTAACAGCGTTGAAGGAACTCTTGTCAGCGTTAGACCATAATATCTCTAACAACGGCAAAATAACACTTGACAGTGTTACATATACCTTTGTCAGTGTTAGAAAAATAATGTGGAAAATCTAAATCATCACAAAGACCAATAACAATGCATTATCCTGTACATACTTTTACAAAAATATTCCAAAACACATATTAAGTGAGATTAACCATTCCAATATTTGTTACCAAATATTGAAATCTTCCAGCATCAAAAGGTTTAGTTAATAAATCAGCTACATTATCTTCAGTATCTACCCTATCTGGTTGTATTAAACCTTTCTCAAAGCAATCTCTTATAAAATGATGTCTAATTTCTATGTGTTTGGTTTTAGAATGATGTACAGGATTTTTAATAATGCATAAAGTACTGTTATTGTCTACAAAAATCTTGGTATGCATAAAATTATACCCATAATCCAACAGCTGGTTCTGAATCCATAAGACTTGTCCACAACAAGCAGCTGCAGCAACATATTCTGCTTCAGTTGTAGAGTTGGCCACCACTGTTTGTTTCTTGCATTGCCAAGATATTAATCTGCTCCCAAGAAATTGGCATCCACCAGTTGTGGATTTCCTATCAAACTTGTCACCACCATAATCACTGTCTGAATATGCAATAAGGTCCAAGGGAGAATCTTTTGGGTACCATAATCCAAGATCTGGATAGCATCTTAGGTACCTAAAAATCCTCTTCACAGCAAAAAGGTGACATTCTTTGGGAGTCACTTGATGGCGTGCACATGCACACACAGCAAACATGATGTCAGGTCTTGAGGCTGTAAGATACATCAATGAACCAATCATTGATCTATAGTGCCTAACATCCACATCCTTTCCAGCTCCAAGTTTTCCCCAAGGGTATTGCTTATCCATAGGAGTGGAAGCCTCCTTCTCATGTGGAGAAAAACCATATTTCTTCAAGATTTCAGCTACATACTTGTCCTGGGAGATGAAGATACCATCTTCTTTCTGCTGAACTTGTAAACCTAGAAAGAAATTCATCTCACCCATTGCACTCATCTTGAATTTATCTGTCATGAGCTTGGAAAATTCCTCACTCATTTTTGGATCAGTAGATCCAAAAATGATGTCATCAACATAGACCTGCACAAGTAACACATGTTTTCCTTTCTTCTTTGTAAACAGTGTCTGGTCTATGGTGCCCCTCTTGAAACCATTTTCCACCAAGTAGGTGGACAATGTACCATACCATGCTCTTGGGGCTTGATGAAGGCCATACATTGCCTTCTTTACTCTATAAACCTTGTCTGGATTCTCAGGATCTTCAAAACCAGGAGGCTGCATTACATAAACCTCCTCAACAATTGTGCCATAGAGGAAAGCACTCTTCACATCCATTTGATAAACAGTAAAATTCATGCAAGAAGCATAAGCTAAGAAAATTCTGATAGCTTCAATTCTTGCAACTGGAGCAAAGACTTCTTCATAATCAATTCCTTCCTCTTGTGTATAACCCTGAGCTACCAAACGTGCCTTGTTTCTGACCACAATGCCTCTTTCATCTTTCTTGTTCCTTAGAACCCATCTTGTCCCAATTGGTCTCACATATCTAGGACAATCAACCAGCTCCCAAACATCCTGTATAGCAAATTGGTGAAGCTCATCCTGCATTGCTTCCACCCAACTTGGTTCCTTGAGAGCATCAAAAATTTTCTTGGGTTCTTCCTGTGACAGAAAACAGGCAAACAAACATGCTTGTACAAGAGGGGTATCAACCTTCTTGTGTATATTGGCAATAAATCCACCAAGACCTTGATGGGATCTTCTTGTCTGAACCGGAGCCATAACATCACCAATGATTTGAGACGTGGGGTGATCTTTAGCTGTGGAAGTGAGAACTCCTCCTTCAAAAAGTCTGGTGTCCTCAATTTCACGCTCCATGTTGCCAATATCTTCTTCAGATTCTTCTTGATCAACAGAGATCTCTTCATGAACATTGGAAGGTCCACCTTGTTCAAAATGAGAAGAGAAAAGCTGTGTAAAAGTGTCTCCAAAGTCTGAACCATGCTTGTCAGCGTTAGGGCTAACAGCGTTTGAACTGTTGTTGTCAGCGTTGGAGCCATCAGCGTCTGAATTGGTCGTGTCAGCGCTGGATTTCCCTTTGTCAGCGCTTGAAGAATCATGCATGTTTGTAGTTGGTGGTATCTGAACACCACCATTATCTTTCCTTGCAGCAGTAGCAGCAGCATAATACTCATCTGTCCATATAGGAAGTGTAACAAATTCTTGTGTGGGAGATGATATAACTGCTGGTGGTCCATCCTCCTTAGCAACCTGTATACCTGAAACATTACCAATTCTCTTTTCCAAAACACTTGAAGTTACCTTCACAATGTCTGGATCAGTAACAGGCATATAATTTAAAGCTCTAGACAAAGGTTCTAAGTCAAACAACCAATTTGGACCACTCTCAGGATCACTAGGTTTACTCTCTAAAAACCTAACATGTACCTTTTCAAGTATACGTTTTTCCTTTTTAATGTAAACCCTATATCCTTTACTCTGCACTGAATAACCCATGAAGTAGCCTTCATCACCTTTTGAATCAAATTTACCTAGGGCCTCACTAGTTTCTAACACAACTACATGACAACCAAAAGGCTTCAGAAAACCAATATTTGGCTTCCTTCCCCAAAGTAATTCATAAGGTGTCTTATTATGTATCTTGTTGACCAATGCCCTATTTTGAACATAACAAGCTGTGTTAACAGCTTCAGCCCAAAAAGCTATAGGAAAGTGGGCATCAGCCAACATGGTTCTGGCTGCTTCAATAAGGGTCCTATTCTTCCTTTCAGCAACTCCATTTTGCTGAGGAGTTCTAGCTATGCTGAACTGCCTAGTAATCCCTTTCTTGGCACAAAAATCATCTAATAACTGATTTCTAAACTCACCCCCATTGTCACTTCTGATAATTTTGACCTCATTACCATTCTTCTTTTCAATCTGGGTAATGAAATTAATCAGACTAAGGGCAGTTTCACTTTTCTTAGCTAAAAAGAAAGTCCATGTGAACCTGGAGTAATCATCAGTAATGACAAAACAATATGATTTACCCTTCAAACTCTCTATATTAGTAGGACCAAAGAGGTCCATATGCAATATGTGAAGGGGTTTAGAACTAGAGTGCACCTGTTTAGACCTGAATGAGACCTTGTGCTGCTTGCCCTTAAGGCATGCAACACAAGAGTGGTCATTGTGGAAAGCCTTTTCAGGCAAACCATCAACTAAACCAAGCCTCACAAGTCTATTAATATTCTTAAAGTTTATGTGCCCTAGTCTCCTGTGCCAAAGATTACTTTCATCTACTGAGGCCTTAGCATATAGACATGACATTTTATTATTTACCTTAATTCCATTAAGATTCACATTATATATGTCTTTATGCCTTGGTGTTCTAAAATCTATGTATTTATCCTCTGGAAGCTTATAATCTTTGCTTAACACCAAGCACTCAGTATCTGTGAAAAGAACCTTATTTTTGTTATCACACACTTGTGATACACTAAACAAGTTATAATCTAGGTCTTTCACCAAGAAGACATTATCAAACCTAAGATTGTTGGTGACAAGAGTTCCTTTTCCAGTGATGGTGCCGTAGCCCCCTCCAAAGTATACCTTATCACCATCTAGAATAGGAGAGAAATTGGTCAGATAGTCTTCCTTTCCAGTCATGTGCCTTGAGCATCCACTATCCCAGTATCCATAGTCATTGATCTTCTTCTGAATGCCCTGCACATAAAGAAAACACATTAGTTTTCTTTGGGAACCCAAGCCTTAGAAGACTTGGATTCATTTGGTTGTTCAACAAGAACAGACTTGGTTCTCATAACAACCCCATTTTCATCCCTGTTTGAATGAAATTCCCAGTTAACCCCAATTGGTGTTGACAATGCCTTAGAAATATAATGAAACCTGTTGCATGTCATAGAAATACCAGTATTATTAGGGTTCTGGTCTTGTTTTGGTCTCCATGTTAAGCTAGTAGAAGCTTTAGACCTATTTCCCTGTGGCTGCAAATACCTAGGTTTAGCAGTGTTTCTATCAGCGCTGAAAGTTCCCTTGTCAGCGCCCCGATTGCTCTTATCAGTGTTGAACCTAGGGTTTGCTACAGGAACCCATTGCCTATTTGACCAAGTATTTGACTTTTGAAAAGGTCTTAGGCCTTGTGTGTTAGACCCTCTAGAAAAGAATGGGGCTGGTCTAACAACTTGTGAACTTTTGTTCACAAAGGTATTGGGTCTGACAGTGTTTGACCTATGTTGACTTTTGTCAGCGCTGAAATGGTTCCTGTCAGCGTTGACATTGGAAGCATTGACACATTTGTAGGCCAAATGTGAGAAGCTACCACATATGTAACAAGCTTTTCTAGACATAGTCTTAGGTCTAGAAGCAAAGAAGCCTGTTCCATGGTTACTAACTTGGCTTTTTGGTGACCTAGAATTTCTATACATCTCTGCATATTTAACACTAGGTTTTCTAACAGATTGTGAGCCAAGGTCAACAGGTTTGCCAGTAGTAGGGTGTGTGATCTTAATAGGTTTAGGATCATAGGACTCCACAATTGGTATCATGTTTGGTGTGGGCTCATTTGGACTTTCACACAACAACCCTCCCTTAACAAACAAGGTGTGGTTAGCTTTCTTCCACTCTTCTAGGTCAGTCAGCTTTTGCTGATATTCCTCAACTGGGGAAGTCACTCTAGGTGGAGGAATAAACTCCTCCTCTTGGAATTCTGGCAAGCCAGTCCAAGATAAGTCCTTTGATTGGACACCATAGAAATCCCCAGCTGGTGGTGGAACAACCTTATAGTTATTTATCCCAATCCCACTCATATCCTTAGAGTCTCTTTGTTTACTAACACACTCTCCTAGGGATTGTGTGGCCTTATCAAATCTCTGGATTTTAAGACTCACATTATCTTTGTTTTTGTTAGCCTCCTCTAACTGAGCTATCAAATCAAGATTAACCCTATTTACTATATCTTGAACATCCTTACTCTGATGTAACTCATGTTTTAAGATATTTATTTGATCCTTTAAATCAAACTCCATTTTCTTATACTCAGTTACAGTCTTTTCTGTTTGGGTAAGAGCAATTTGATAGTTAGATAATTTGCACCTTAGAGTACTTGCTTCATCTAATAACTTAACTATCTCTTGTTTTGATTTTTCAGTATTTAAACGACAACCCTTAGAACAGAAAGCATCATCATATACCTCATTATCTGATGAAGAGGAGGAGTGTGCCATGAGAGCATATTCAGCATGCTCTTCTTTAACTTCAGCAACCAAAGCTCTGTCCTCTTCCTCATTCTTAGCCATCCAGCTCCAATCCCATTCCCCAACGCCATCAATTTGTTGAACAGCAACCATGGCCTTGGGATCTGGGTTCTTAATCATTTGGCTAGAAGGCTTCCCAGCATCAGATCTCCTTGGAGATCTACATTCCCTCATAAAGTGCCCCATCCTATGACAGTTGTAGCACTCCACCTTGGACTTGTCAAATCCAGCAACATCCTTAGCATTAAAGGTCATCTTCTTCTTGAACCTTTTGTTGAACCTGTTTGCTCTTAAACTTACAAGAGCCATAGTCCACTTTATATCCATCTCTTCCAATTGTTCATCACTTATCTGCTCAAGATCTTCATAAGTGATCCTTGAATCACTAGGCAAAGAAGCAATGAAGGCACACACAGTATCAAGATCAAAACCAGCAGGTTTAATTCTATCAGCGCCATGATTGTGTGTGTCAGCGCTTGAGTACAAGGCGTTGACAGGATATGATCCAGCGCTGACAGATTGACATCCAGCACTGACACCTTGAGATCCAGAGGCTGAATGTCCATAAAAGTTCATGGAATCAAATTGGCCTTCACTTTGTGAAAAGAAGGCCATGTTGCTGCTGGAAGATTTGTTATCATTCTCCAATTGCCATTCATTCTCCAACAGCCTTAACTTGTTGAAGATGTCATCAAACCTGGAAGTCTTGTGGGTGTTATTGACAAGAATAGATCTTGTCTCAATCTTCCATACATCACCAAGGCTTTTGAGAAAAGTAGCATTCAATTCAGGGTCATCAATCTGTTTTCCCATGAAGGAAAGTTGACTTGTGATGTCAAGAAGTCTACTTCTCACACTGCTGAGATTCTCATTAGGTTGAGCTTTAAAGACAGCATACTCATGCAAGAGTTGCTTCTTCTTTTCTTCTTTTGTGTCAGCATTGCCACCATGTGCTACTTCAAGAGCTTCCCAAAGCTCTTTTGCAGAATCAAAACGTTTGTACTTATGCTGATTCTCATGACCTAGGGCATGTTTCAAGATGTTCAAAATTTTCATGTCCACCCTCTTCTTGGCTATGTCTTCAACAGCTACTGCTCTCCCATCATCAGGCTTTTCCACTTTATCAGCTTCTGGACAATTAGGAATGGCTGACCTTGCCTCAATAGCAGCAGTAATCTTTGCTGCTTTATCGAATGTGTTCCCATATTCGATAATTTCCCAAAGAGTGTAGTCATGAATAGCTATGTATTGCTCAAAATTGGACTTCCAAAGTTCAAAGTTCCTGGCATCAAACATGGGAATTTTGATACTAGGATTTGAGAAGTTGTTTTGCAGCAAAGCAGGAGGTTGATTTGTGCCAGACATGGTGTTTTTAGGGTTTTGAGATTTTAGGGTTTTTAGGGTTTGGTGTTTTAGGGTTCTGCGTTACTTAAAGATCAAAAGTTTCTCAACAAGCTCTGATACCACTTGTTGATCCCAAACTTAGATCGATTAGCTTTGTGTATACGAGATTAGATCAAGTACTACACGTAGAGAAACCTTTGCTTATGAATAAAGTAACAAAGTGTTATGCGGAATTAACACTTGATCTAAAACACAATGATGTTAAACAAACTTTCACTTGTATTAGAATAATCGTGTTGATTACAATGAAAGGTTTAACTTGCGAATACTATGAAAACTGATATATGACTTTAACCTAAAAGACCTTCTTTTATAGAACAAGAAGTCTTGTACAATAAGCTATGAATCAACTATTCTAGGTAAAGATAATAATAGAAAATACAATGTCGTGCTTATCTTCACCATACATAAATAAAGAAACAAATAAACAAAAGATATTCTATCAGTGTCAATCTTCAAGGCTGTCAGCGTTGACTTCTATCAGCGTCCAAAATCAATCTATCAGCGTTGACTTTCTTCTTATCAGCGTTTGGTGATCTGACCCATATTTTATTCCCAACAGGCTGCTACAACGAAATCGCTTGCATCACACATAAGTTCAAACAGTCGCGACCAATCCGGTGAAACCATGATCGGTGCATTCATTAACTTGTCTTTAAGCTTTACAAATGCCTTTATGCATTCTTCGTTGAAATCAAAGACTATGTCTTTTTCAAGGAGTTTGGTCATCGGTCTAGTGATTTTGGAAAAGTCTTTTATGAGTCGGCAGTAGAATCCCGCATGACCTAAAAAATTTCTAACGGTTTTAACGTTAATGGGTGGTGGTAATTTAGATATCACTTCGATCTTGGCCTTGTCTACTTTCAATCCGGCTCCGGAGACTTTGTGTCCAAGCACAATTCCTTCAGTCACCATAAAGTGACATTTCTCCCAATTGAGCACGAGATGAGCTTGTTTGCATCAGATAAGCATGTGCTCTAGACTAAAAAGGCAAGACTCGAATGAGTTTCCGAAGACTGAGAAACCATCCATGAAAACTTCCATGGATACTTCGATCATGTCTTGAAAAATCGCGATCATACATCTTTGAAAAGTTGCAAGTGCATTGCAAAGACCAAAAGGCATACGCCTATAAGCAAACGTTCCAAAAGGACACGTAAAAGTGGTATTGTCTTGATCGGATGGTTCGATAGGTATTTGGAAATATCCGGAAAAGCCATCGAGAAAACAAAATAATTTGTTCCCCGCTAGTCTTTCCAACATTTGGTCCATGAATGGTAGAGGAAAATGATCTTTTCGTGTGGCATCATTTAATTTGCGGTGTTCAATACACACACACCAACCGCTAACGGTTCTTGTAGGAACAAGTTCGTTATGTTCGTTGGTCACAACAGTCATTCCTCCTTTCTTGGAACGTAGTGAATAGGACTAACCCAAGGAGTATCTTCTATAGCAAAGATGATTCCTGCTTCAAGGAGTTTGATTACTTCGGTTTTTACAGTCTCCTTCATCTTTGGGTTAAGTCGACGTTGCCTCTCAATAACGGGTTTGGCCTCGTCTTCAAGATTGATCTTGTGTTTGCAAAATTGCGAATCAATTCCCGGTAGATCGGATGTTTTCCATGCAAACGCTTCTTTGTGGTTTTTGAGCATAGAAACAAGGCGTTTCTTCTCATCTTCTTTGAGTGAGGCTGAGATAATCACCGGAAGGAGTCAATCCTTCTCTAGATAAGCGTACTCAAGATGTTCGAGAGGTTTCAATTCGAGATCCATCAGTGGATCATGAATAGATTTGGGAACTATAAAGTTCGACTTCTAAGGCAAAACTTTTAAGGGTTTGTTTTCCTCTTCTTAGAGAGTTACTTCAGAATCAAGGGCCATGAATTCTTCGAATTCACGATCACGATCGGTATCGCTAATCTTTTCTGAAGTTGTTTGGAATGGTGCGTTGTCAGCAAGCAATGCATCCAACTCTTCTTCTGTTACTTCATCGATAACATCCACGCGGAAGCGTGTTTCATAGCTTTATCGACTAAGAATGTGACTCGATCGTCACCAACTCCAAGGTTGAGTTATTTATTCTTCACACGAACGATAGCATCGGCGGTGTGCAAGAATGGTCGTTCTAAAATGAGAGGGACTTGATGGTCTTCCTCCATTTCAAGGATTACGAGTCGGCGGGAAATATGAATTTGCCAACTTGAACAAGCATGTTCTCGGATATCCCAATGGTATATTGGTAAGTGTGGTTAGCCAAGCGTATAATACTTGTAGGTTTCAAAGTATTGTTTGAAAGATTTTTGTATAATGAGTATGGCATAAGATTGATACTCGTGCCTAGATCGGCCAAGGCGTGACATTCAACATTGTTGGCTAGAGTACATGGTATGAGAAAGCTTCCCGGATCTCTGAGCTTTGGTGGAAATTTGCTTTGCAAGGCTGCAGAACATTCTTCATTCAAAAACGCAACATAGATTTTCTCCATCTTACTATGGTTGCTCACAAGATCTTTGAGGAATTTCCCATAGTTGGGCATGCCGTTTAAGATATCAACAAGGGGACATTGATCTTAACTTCTTTGATCATCTTAAGGAATTTAGCATTACGTGCCTCCATCTTTTCCTTTCGTAGGCATTGAGGATATGGAATTTTGGGTGTAAACGCCTTTGGTGTTGGTGTTAGAATGGGTGTGGTTGTTTTGGTTTTGGTTTGGAAGGAGGAACGGTTTCTTCCTTCTCGAGCTCATCGGCTTCATCTTCACTTTCATCGGCGAAAGTGGGAGCATTGGTGTTTGGGTTTTGTGGTGGATCATAACTCAGCCCACTTCTTGTGAATACGGCATTCACATGTTCATTACGGGCGGGTGGTGGGCGGTATGGTTTATCCATAGATGGTTTTGGGTTTGTTTGAGTGTTGCTTGGCAACGAACCACTTTGTCGATTGGCTAATTGGCCGGTGATTCGACCGATCTTGGTTTCTAGATCACTAATAGTGCCGGTGTGGTGTCTTTGTCCTCTTTCAACGTTGGCTTTGAGATCGAAGAATTGGTTCTTAATGAACATGTTTGTTGATTTTTTAGATTCTATGAAAGCTAACAACATTTTTTCTAAGTTCGATTCTTCGGGTTTCTTCTTGTTTGATGGAACAGAATTATCGTTCTCACAAGGTTGTGAGTTACGATTTTCGTCTTTGGGGTACTCACGCCATGTGCCGGAGTTTCTATCGTAGTAGTTACCTCGATAACCACCTCCTCGGTATCCTCTTTGGTATCCTTGGGCTTAGTTTGCTTCTTGTGGTGGTTCTCTTATTGGTGTGTCATCACACTCCGTAGATGGGTGTGGTCCTCCACAAAGAGTACATTCGCCTCACATCTCTTTCATTTCGTCTTTGATAGTTTTGAATTGCGAGTCGAATTTAGATGTGAGAGCGTCCATATTTTACACGAGTTTAGAATTTTTGTTACTTTCAACGAAAGCAATGGTTTTCTTGAAAGGTTTGGAACTATTATCTTTGGACCAATCAAGTTTTAAGAGAACTCGGTCCTCGAGCAATTGATATGCTTCGTTGGGAGTCTTATAGAGAAAGAGTCCACCGGCGTCAAGGATTGCTTGCGTCGGTTCATTGAGACCATGATAAAAGATTTGGATGATGGTTCCTTTTAATAAACCATGTCCATGACAACTACGAAGTAGGTCTTTCATTCGGTTCCACACATCAATTAGTGTTTCTTGTGGAAGTTGGGCGAAACCTCGGATTTCTCCCATGAGTCTTTCGTACATGGCGGGTGGAAAGAAACTGCTAACAAAAACAATTCTTATTTGTTCCCATGTTTCAATGGTACCAGTCGTCAACTCATTATACCAAACTCTTGCATCTCCGGATAGAGATGATGGGAAGAGTTTAAGTTTTATAGCGTCTACATTGACGTCGGCTCCATATCGGAACATGCCACATATTTCTATGAATTTGGATATGTGCTTATGCGGATCGGCCCTTGTACGGCCGTCAAATTGGCGGTCTTTGATCATTGAAAGGTGACGACCTTTCATGGTGAAGTTTTCTCCAAGCTCAACTTGAACAATAGCAGCCTCGGGGTTAGGTGCTACTACTCGGTTGGCTGCCCACATGGATTGATCGTCAACCATTGGGAATGGTAGATCGTTAAATGGGTTATAGACGACAAGGGCATCCAAGAGATTATCAAATGGTGGGTTTTTGGTATTTGAATGTCGGTTTTCAAAAGAAACAAAGGGTTGCTTCTTGCGATTTTTCTTTCGAGATTGATGAATATAACGTTCGGGATCGGTGTATGGACTAAGCAATTCTTGACCGGAAGAACGTGTGTTTCTTCAAGTTTTGAAAAAGACTACAAGTAATAAAAATAAAAACAAACAAAATATAACTAATAGAAAATAAGTAAAATAGTAATTAAACTAAACAAAATAAAAACATAAATTTTTTTATTTTTTTTAAGTTTCAGGAGTTGTCGGCGGCAATATTGGAATGCCGGGCGGATTTTTCGAAGCAGTGAAGCAGTTGCCGGCGGCAACTTGCTTTTGCTGGGCGGCAAAAGTGCTTCTGATGAGCAGTTGTCGGCGGCAACTTGGCTGCTGATGATTTTTTTTATTTTTTTTTTTAGTTTTTGATTTTTGGCTCTTTGGCAACAAGAACGCTACAATGGGTTTGATTATAGGATAATTTTGGAACTAAGAACACAATCAAATCCCCGGCAGCGGCGCCAAAAACTTGATGCATGTCCGGTGTGGTGGATTTGGAGAACAAGTTTTAAATTTATAAACACGAATTACCGGATTGACTAAAAACGCACGGGTAAGTATAACCCTTTTGTTTGTGTATATCTTTTATGTGGTAATACCGAGATCATTCACGGGGATTTGGAAAAACTATGATCATTCAAAAATAAAACTATAATCGTTGATTATAGCAACTGTAGACAAACAAATAACTAGTTTAGGCATCCGTAGTGGTATGATTGTGATGACACGTTTAACAAATATGATTATGATAATTAGATGGATAATCCAATCTATTGTTTTCAAAAGCTTTAATCTTCGTCAAGACTTTGGTTAAAGAAAAGACGTATTAGACTCAATCACTCAATTCAAGACTTAATTCAATTTCAACACATTTGATTCACGGTCGTTTCACGAATTTGCTAACACTTATAATTATGTTTCTTGATTATCAAAACTTCTTAAGAAATGACCAATACAAAATATAGCCAATCATAGACAAACCGGCTATGACTTGTTGATAGAAAATTACCCTTTCGACCTATGAAATCTTTACCAACAAATTAAGTTTTGATAACAATTGTCACATGAAACATAAGTACTAATGGTTCAAAGGAAAGCCTGACATTGAAATAAACATAAATCGTAATCACAACCACTACTTCATACCACATATATCATCCTACCAAGTGTAGAATGAGATTTAGCTACTCATAACAAACAATGAAATAAACTCTGAAATAATAGTCTTATAAGTCATAATTAAGAGTATTACAAAGTGGAAATATGTTTCTAATGATCAGGGTAATGATCCCTAAGAGTTTCGTGATGTTAACTTTGCTTTTCGGACTCCAAAAGTGACTTTTCTTGCACCACCTTGCTCAAATCCGGGAATGGAGGTCTGGACAAGGTTGAGAGAGTTATTTTGTGGTTATGAAAGAGTAATGAGATTATTTGAAGAGATATATGATTACATGACCCCAAGGGTCTTATTTATAGGAAAAGTTAAGGCCTAAACTTCAATAATTGGCTTGGAGTCAAAGACAAATACTTGTAACCAAAGGAAGTCTAGAATCTTCTTGTATGTTCTCCCTTGAGCTTGCATGAATGTAGACACAAATTCTACCAACACAAATGTGGGTGGCAACTTGAATCCTGCTGGTGGCAAGTCGGTTGAGTTTTGCTGGTGGCAACTTCATGCTGAGTGACTTGTATGCTCCTTGGATATACTTCTTCTTGCACCCGAAATTGATCTTCAAAGGCTTGTAACTTATACACGGGTCTTGAACTTGACTAGGATTCTTCGTACTGGTACTAATCTCCATGTTGCGTTGTTTTAAACTCTACTCCTGCAAATGGCTACACAAAGACTTGCAAACACAATTGGGCACAAATATGCACAAAATTATTATAGACATGACCAAAACACATGTACAAAAGTACGGATAACTCTCCCAAAAACATGTTGGATTGGGCGTTATCACGTATCTTCCAATAGATCTATTCACCTTATTAGCACACACGTATGTGTTTAATGTCTCATGAAATTTGGGTAGCAAGTAACAGTTTGGGAAGTCTATGTAATAACATATTTCAGTACAAGCATACAATATAAGAACACAAGTATTCCAGTTTTATCATGTCTATACTTGTCTTATATCAAATCTCTTTAAGTCCATTTATAAATTCTTACTAACATAAAGATGCGCCCAACTTTATGCAAGGAAGAAATCATAAATTCGGTGATTTAGATTTATTCATTTGACTGAAGATGTAACACCCCCAAATTACCACGCAGCGGAATACCACTTTGGGGCGCTACTCATAGCACATCACATACAATCATAGAAAACGACTTCAAAAGAGACGTCAAAATATTATACAATCTTGTCTAAAAAAGTTTCTCATCCGAATATATATAAAATCAAAGTAGCGTTGGTCCTAAAAACCATTACCAATCACAATACATTAAATGCTTAAAAGCAGTTTATTCATTTCAAAGGATGGAAAAGTAAACAAAGATTTAGACAAGTAAGCACCAACTTTCTCCTCGCATGCTCCGCTGCTATCCATCTTGATTACCTGAAATACATGTGTAAAATCATCAACACAAAGGTTGAGCAAGTCTATAGGGTTTACAAATCATTTTGAACACAAGCAAAGATTATAAGTTTGTGACATACTTGAAGGCAACAAACATCGAATTTGCATCAACAATAATAATTGTATATAGCATAAATTGCATTAAGATCATAGAACCGAGCCCTTAGACACTCCGTTAGGTCTAATAAGACAATAGATTTATTAATTGTCGTTACCTCCAGATTATTGGTACATTTCCGTATACTTGACTTCTCAATACAATATGTTCAAACAGTGCGGAGGTCAGGCCTAAGATTCTGTGACAAGTCCACACAAACTGAATCGGGGCAGCTTCCCCCATAGATCTATGATGTGTCGTGGATAGTATGTGATAATTAAGATACGTTATAGGGTAAATTAGAAAATTACCTTTAGGAAAAAATAAAAGACTAAAATTACCAAAGACGGATTCAATTAAACACGTTGGTGAACCAAGTTCGTTATACACGAAGATCGAGTGAATTTGGGACGTTTTATTTCGATTTGGACAATTGATTCGAATTGGTTTTCGGTTTTTAAAACTAAAATTAATTCTACCAACTTAAAACCTAAGTGCTTGAATCATTCCCCATTTTATTTTAATCTAAAAGCAATACAATTATTTAAAATTAACACTACTTGAAAATTTAAACTATTTAAAAACTTTATTCAATAAAAACTTATTTAATTAAAATACTTTTACACTATTTTAAAAATCTATTTAAAACTATTTTACTTCTAAAAATTAGTTAGATCTAATTTATTTAAAAATAAACTTTATTAAAATCTAATTATTTTAAAAACTACTTAAATTTCTAAAATTAAATAAATATTATTTTTTTCTTTTGACTTTATGAAAGTAATCAATTAATAAAAATTAACTTTAATGAAAACTTAAATTTAACAAACTTGTATAACTGACAGCCGACCAATTAAACTATATTAATATAACAAACTGTATTTAAACCAAAACTGCAAGTTAGTCAAGCTGGTTAACACACATGACCCATGACCAGGAGGTCATGGGTTCGAGTCCAACTATGGACATAATTTTTGTGATTAATATTTTTAGACAATGAGAATTAACTGTCACAGGAGGTAATTTTTTTGTAGTAAAAACTTAGAACTGATAGGTATCAGTTTTGAGCAATCAGATCAGTTGAATCTGATTTCATTTGCTTACACAACAATATGAACAAATAATACACTAACAACAAGCAAACCTAAAATGTAAAATGAACTTGTTTATCAGCAGTAATAAACATTCAGCAAATTAAGGGCAACTAAAATCAGATTACAATCTACAAAAGTGACACAGAATAGTGTAATTTAGTTAAACAATTCAAATCAACTAATCCATGACCAATCCAGTTTTACTCCAAATTCAGCAGACTATAACTCTTGTATCATCCAAACAAATGCAGCTCTAATCTCTAAACCGCCATACTAGCAGATTGCACTAAAAAGATTCAGAAACAAATTATAAATTGAAAACATTTATACATTTATCAAATCCAATCATCACCTCAAAAACCAGTCTGCAAATCTCAGCCGATTCAAGTTCAAAATACAATAACAGATTATCAAATTCAATCTCATGAGCAGTTATAACAGAACAAAAAAACAGATCCAAACAAACAGTTATAAACAGCAATCTAACTCAAATCTATAACCGCAAACTATTTAAAAACAAACAGATCTAGTCACCCAAATTGCAATCTCTAAATGAAAATTGTTCCAGCAGATCCAAAACATAACGCTCACATACCATCAGACTAAACATGAAATCCTAAACAGGTTTAATATTCAATTTAGATCATTTAAAACTAGAAATAAAATCCAAATCATAAACATTACAAACCAAACAGAACCAACAAAACTTATATCAAAAACCCTACAAACCTAATCCGAATATCAAATAACTCATAAGATCAAGTAAACGGATTAATTAAAAATATAAAATAACATAAAATTAGAACTAGAAACTCACCTAATGTAGAAAACCGTTGAGAAGAGGTGCAGCGCTGAGCTGAACTAGTTAACCGAATTAATACCACCATTTACCACCATATTTCGCATCATCAACACCCTTCGAATCAGATCATCAAACAATCGAACCAGTTTGATATAAACTTCCAGTGGGGAAGTTTATTCCCCGATATTTATCTTAGATTATTCAATTAAGCTATTAAAAAGCTTAAACAAATAATTCTTATATTATAATTTCAGAAAAACAGTAAGATTAATTTAAAAGAAACTTTAACAGTAAAATAATTGGAATAACAAGATGATGCTCGAATGATTTTTTATTAATCCAGGAAAATATTACAATACTGAAGAAATTAAAATACAATTAATCCTAAAGCTAATCTAACATTATAACACTAAGATAAAAAAATGGGATACCAAAATACAGAATATGGGGGGTTTTATAGGCTAACCCCCAAACCCTCTTGAAGAGAGTTTGTTGAGCAGGAATCCATCTTGACCCTCGATTGAGCATCTCCTTATTCTCTCTCTTGTTCAATTCCCTATCTACGGTTGAGATTATGCACACTAGCACACGGATCGCCAACGTGGCATCCGAGTGTGCTAGTTGTGCTAGTTTGGTGATGATGTGGCTCTCTTTTATTGGTGGATTAGTGATTGGTAAGGTGTATTAACCAATTAGATAGTAGAAAAGTAGCCACGTCATCCTTTATGTTCCATCTTCTATATCCGAAATAATTGGGGATTTATTTACCAAACGTGTGAATCACACGAATCTAATAAAACCCCCAAAAGTTATTGGGTAATTTTGTGATTAGGGTTTGGTGAATAGTAAAAGTTTTACAAGTTTGGGAGAGAGAAGGAGATGAAACTTTGTTTTCATCGAAAGAGTATGTAAATGTGAGATTTGGGTAAATGTGTGAGTGGTGTTAATACGTTTGACCCAAAAAAAACGTTTATAAAAAAACCTTGCAAAACTTCATCCATCATATTCCAACATCGGATTTTGGAAATTGGACCCAAGTAATTGTATAAACTTCAAACCGTCCAAGTCTTATTGTTGATGTTGGACTTGGGCCTATTGGATCCACACTCCATCCGTATAGTATAAAGTTATCGGACCTTGAATTTGGACTTTGGCCCAAATAAACATCATTACTTCCCTTAATGGGATTCTAGGCCCATTACTCATATGTGGGTCCCACAAGGCCCAAAAACTTCATAAAAAGTTAAATCCACTAAAATCGAGCTTGAAATTGGCTTTGTTGATCTTTTCTTCATTCTCGTGTCATTTTCGCCGGTTTTCGTGATCATCGGTACCTACACACGTCAAACAACAAACAAGCATATACAAGGCAATATTTGAACATTTTATGCTTTTATTCATTGTTTATAGATATAAATGATATGAGTAAAATCACTCATATCAAACTCCCCCTTGCTAAGCAATTGCCGTGTCCTCACGCAATGACAAAGTAAAACACTAACTACACTTTTATTCATCTTTTGAAACTTTATTTTGCAAAGACATAATGTATTGCTTTCATTATTTGAAAAATAACTTTTAGGATCATAAAACTCAAATAGATTCATCGTCCTCGACTTTTCACTTTTCCAAGCCAAGTGAAAAAACAAGATCATTGTTAATCATAAGCCCCAAAATTAAACCAACTCATACAAGTAATTTGTGTTAAACTCAATCTCCTATTATTCCTAATTGTATCTCTAGATTTTATTTGTCATTCACCTAAAGGCTCATTTGACTTTATTTGATATTTATTAGTCCAAAAATGAAGGCAAAAACGGTGTAAACTCAATACTTAAAACCTAACCTCGACTTCAAAAACCGTTGTCACTAAAGAAAGCCCACATCAAGGATAACTTAACACGATTTGAGAGATAAATCCCCGGACCCGAAATTTGGCTAATAGGACTACTTAAAAGCAACAATAAAACCTCCAAATTCAATTATGACCTTGTTAATGGAGTTAGCAAAAATTACATCATATCACCTTGTGGCTCTTTAAGATGCAATTGTGCTCCTTATTTAAAATCCACACCCGAAGGCTCCTTGGACAAAAATAAGGGAATTGACATTCACCATCCCACCTTATGGCTCATGATGATGAAGCAATTTTTATTAAACACGTCCCCTTGCCATACACCCTAAGGCTCTAATGACAAGGTTAGTGCTACATGACTTCCACCCGAAGGCTCCTAGAGAACATGTTTTTGTTTATTCTTCTTTATTAATATGATATGTATAGTAAGCCAAATTTCCGCAATCCCATGATCAAAAGTCAATGACGCTGACAACCTTAATATGTTCTCACTTTAATTACAAGGGAAGAAAAAGAAGGAGTTACGAGTTAAGATATCAAGCCTAAACCGCTAAAAACTTCATTTATTAAGAAATTATTATTCAAGCGTGGAAAATAAATAGGAGGATGCTGTCCCATATTATTATGATGATTAAAGATAGAAAATAGATGAAAAGAGATGGATTCCTAGAGAGAGAAAGTAGAGAGAGAGAGATGATTAACTTGGTGAATATTAGATTAGAGGAGAGAATAAAAATGAACAACCAACCCTCCTAACATGCTAGGAGGGTAGTATATATAGTCCACCCACATGCGGGCTTTAATGGGCTATATATTAGTTTAAATCCAAGCCCGTAAACCACGACTAATTAACTACCTATTATAGCGTTCTAATTAATGTTACAATAATAACCTATGACCGAGCATTCTTGTTTGACTCAATATTTTGAGGCTAACAATCTCCCCCAATGTGAGTTCATTCCTCTTTGATATTTGGATTCCAATGGAGATTTATGAATTTCGTCATAAATGAGTCTTGAACGTGTAACAGTAGTCTTGTTTCATCATGTTGTGATCTTTGAGCCTTTGTCATTGTCTTTTGACTTAGTCTTTTATCTTGAGATCTTCAAATCATTCTTGACTTGTCTTTGCCATCTTGCGATCTTGTGTCTTTATCCACATGCTCACACTATTAATTGTTGAATAAGTCTTTGGGCATGAACATGTGGTTTTTGAATTTTTGACTTTGCTGAGTACACCGTGAGGCCACCTTCTCGAGACAAAACATAGACACGGACTGAATGGCTTTGACATTCATCCTAAATCGGTAGCGTTTTACCTCCGGTCGGTGAAGACCGTTATACGATATTAAATACCGTACCTGTGATTCGGTAGATTCAATTAAGAATCTCCTTGACAGGGTTTCGCGGCTGTACTAGCCGTTCTCTTTACTCGACCGTCTCAAAGCAATACTACGAACATAAAGAGTGAATCAATCGGATAAATATCCGCTTGATTAAAGTCGTCAATTCAATTTCCTGGAACAAGTTTGATTCATTAAGAATCTTACCATTGTTGCTTTCCAGTTGACACAAGTTTGATTCATAAGAATCTCACAAGTTACCTACCGTAGCGCTGTTTGATGTTGACGCTAGAAGGATTTCCATTCATCACTTTGAATATTAATGAATATCACTCTGAATGTTCTGGCAAGACCATAAAGATATTGCGTAGAAACCCGAAACGAGTTTGAATCAATACAGAATCAAACCACTGTTGCTTTTCAGTTTTACATATGTTCAGTTCTTAAAGAGTCTTGCATATGACCTACCGCAGTGTTGTTTGATGTTAACACTGGAAGGATTTCCACTCATCATTGTGAATACTAAATAGTATCACTCTGAGTGTTCTAGCAATATCGCAAGGATATAGCGTAGGACTCTCTTTATCTTCATCCGTGTGTCCTAACGAGATTTGATTGATCTCTTGGCTCTAGACTCGATTTGTGCACTTTTAGTGGTCGGAGGCTAGAGCATATGCCACCTATTCAATATCAACTATCTCGGAGTGAGAAAGTCAATAGAAGTCGTGTTGATCTCCGTGACAATAAAACAAACTTCTTTTGAGAGAAGCCTGAGTAGCTAGGAAAGGGTTGTGCTTCACATCACTGGGTCCATGATGAGTTGTCTTCGTGATGTGTTGACCCGGTTTCTGCCTAAGTTGTATGAAGGGCTTCTTTCTTTACACCCTTTATCCTTACATTTCTTTTTCATTCTTCAACCCCTTCAATGCTTACCAAGACATCATTACTAGCACCTTGTTGTGATTGTTCTAGTGCTAGCATCGGCATTCTGCTACGTTCACATTCTACTCCATCTTTCCTAAGGACTTCTAATAATCTATTGGATTGTCCCTGGGAAGATCCCTCCGGTTCAGGTTGGATCATAGGACTTAAACCTAACCACCCTTTTGACACCAATAACGTCGTGAATTAAAGATGTTGTGGGTATTTGATCGTAACCATGAGTGCTTGAGTCTTTAGATCACATTTTAATCACATTTTCTCCCCTATCTCTAATATATAAAATCTTTTGAAATTAGAGATACCAAATTTGATTAAAATATATTTTGAAAAATAGTCTTAAAATCCTTCGGGAGAAAGATGTGTCAAACTTAGCATGAATTTTGTAACGCTCCCCCTCAAAAATTGATCCAATGGAATTGTCATTACGAGGATTTGATCCACATTAAACTTTTGAGGATAGGAGTTGTTGAACAAACAATTTTTGAAAGATTTTGAATATCATTGAGAAATTCTTGAAAAAAAAATTGTGTTCAACGCTTTTTGAAAAATCAATTCTTTTTGACGAAAAGGTTTTTCTAAAGCATAAACTTGAGTTCATAGACTTTGAATGTCTTGACGAATCCACTCAAGTGTAAGAAGATTTAACTTCTTTTGCTAAGGGTAAGAGCACGAAATCGTACACTCCCCCGTGAATATAGTTCCGGGTTGTAATCTGAAAGTGATTACAAGCCATTGTGTTGAGCTCAAAACGTTGAATGTTTTGTGACAAGCTCAACCCGTGATAGATTGCTCTACCCGTTTGTTAGGATATGTTTATCTTTAAAGATAAACTTTCCTTTATTTGAAGTTCGAGTTACAGTCTGACATTTAACTGTAAGTCGTTTACAGGAGCTTAAAAACTTGGAATGTTTTTAATGAGAGCTCATGTCCGAGAAAATTTATTTTCCCGTTGTGAAGGATAAGTTATCATCCGTGATCAACTTTCCTTTCATTGAAGCATGAGTCACAATCTGAAATTAATTGTAAATCATTGAAATGACATGTTTTGAAAAATATTTACAACTTTCATTCGAGCTTTATGTACACACTCGTGTCGTTATAGAGCGACATTTCTAGGTACGTCCATATTATCGATACTAAAAGACATGTCGAGAAGAATATTTTTGGTATTTTGAAAGTTTTTTCATTTTTTATTTTGTTTTTCTATGGATATTTACATTTTATTTTATTTTTGTGTTTTCTCTAGTTTTTCGAAAATAATCCAAAACAGATGTTTGTACAACAAAAGAAGGTGATATAGAATGTACAGAATTGGAACCCTTTGAAGAAGGAGAAGTGGGTTCAGAATCCGCTGAGGTACCTGCAATCACAAAAGAAGAGTTTGCACAAATATAAAAATTAGGAGTAACAAATTCCTTTTCAGCGTGTAGAACTGTAGCATTAGTGCTGGTGCAGGTGTCATCACTCTTCTCTATTGAAATCCACTTAAGACCAACTTCCGTGAAGATCCGACCCGTTGGTTTCCACTAAAGACTAGATTTAGGAGTAGCTTTATCTTGCACAACGGAAGACTTCTTTGGAGAGTACCTTTTTTAATCCATGTTTCAGATTTGTGGTAGTGCTTTTCTTTGCGACGGGTTTATATCTCCTTGTTGTCTTATGGGATTCTGTATTCGATCTCCGTTCAAAGGAACAAGAGTTGACCTCATAAAGGTATTGCAGAATGCAATGGTCATGATTTCCATTGTGAATGCCCTTTTTGCAAGTGGGACATACATGGAATTTGGGATTCACGAAAGTACTTGTATTCCTTTGTTTTCCAAATCGTTCAGGCGTAGTGTTTGAAACACGACTATTCATGGATGGTTTCCAATTCCTAAATTGTTGAAGAGGGAGTGTGTGGAACTCTAGCGGTATTTGGGGAACTCGGTTTTTCATACACTGGTTTGTCTTTCTGAATCTTCCCTTTTTGTTTCACATCCTCTAGGTTGTGGGTATGAACGAGGTCATTTGAACCTACAGATTCCTTTGTGGACGTGAATGTCACACGTTTTGGAGGAGTCCTAGAACTGCTAGGTGCATTCACATGGTTGGGTTTAGCAACAGTGTGCTTTCTGAATGGAGGAACATAGGGTGATATGGATGGTTTTGGAACACTTGGTTGCACATCAGTCTTAGGGGGTAACCTAGATTTCATATGAGAAGAATTGGAGAACGGAGTCGGTTTTCCTAAGATAGACGGCTTTGGATCCTTGTAGGCATTGGGTTGTCGAACAACATGTTTCACAACTTTAGGTTCCACAACTTTCCCACCCATCTTAGCAACGAGTTTTCGCAACTTTGCTATCGCTCTTTCCCTGTCTTATAAGTGAGCTTTCAACCCTTTAATTTCCAAATTTTGTTCATTCATTTCTCGAAACGTTTTGGAAAGTTTTTCTTACAAGTTATTATCATGTGGAAAACTACCAACGTCTTTTTGCAAAGCAAGTTCAAGAGAATGACAATGTTTTTGAAGGAAATCAGTTTTTTGTTGAAGTAACTCAAAAGCCTTTTTATCAACATTTTCTTTATGTTTCGAAAGCTCAAGTTCAAGACGCTCACATTCTTTGATTTTATCAAGATATTTGCAGGCAACATTAGAATATTCATCAATATCAGTACAAGATGTAAAATAAGCACACATAACATCTTTAGAAACGCATTCTTGCAAGAGTAAATCATATTCATCTAAAAAATCATACTTCTCCATTTGAAGATCAACAATGTGTTTCTCAAGAGATTCAACATATTCTAAATCATCATACATTTCAGTCCGAGTGAACTCCTCAAGTTGAAGAATAGTTTCTTTAATCAACGTCGTATTTGGAATTAAGAGTTCTTTCACAAGCAAGGTAATATCTTGAGGAATCGGGCGTTGCCACTCAGCATTTTCACGTTTTGCCCAATCTCTTTCAACAATAGATTTAACATTATCAATGTGATGTTTAAGAATACCTAATGTTTTCCTACTCTTGCTTTTAGATTCATCTAGAGAGAGGTAGTTTATGTATTTGTAAACACTAGATTTCTTAGGGGCAAATGCTTTCTTCCATTGAATTCGCTTTTGTTTGCATTATAGAAACACTTCCTTATGAGTTTTCTGAGTTTGTTTGTTGAAAAGACCATAAAGACTATTCTCATAAGCATAATTATACGGTTTTACAAACTTCTTATTGATAAGTGGTCGACTATCATCATCCCAAAGGGCAGTCTCTTCACTATCGGCACTTACAGGCATGCAATCAAGATCGGTCCTTTCAGTCTCATCAAGATAAAGACACGGGTTCGCAGCTTGAGCTTTGGCAAGGTACTCAGGACTTGCAAAGCTAGCTTGACCCTTAAACATCGACGGAGGTGCTAACATTCTTACGGATTGAATAGAATCATGCGTTTTATAAACAACTTTCTTCAAAAATTTGACTTGTTCTTCGAGTTTCGTTACTTTTTCAGTTTCTTTATCATATCTACTTTTGAAGTCTTGTTTTAACGCATCTACCTCTTGTTTCTTAACCTCAAGAATTATAGCAGAATCAGTAGTGGTCATAGAGAGCTTTTGTTCAAGTTCATTAACTTTGGTATTGGCAAGGTACGTTTTTTGACGTTCATCCATTAAGAAAACATTATATTGACGCTTCTCTTTGGCTAATAACTCAAGAGTTGTATTATATTTGTTTTCAAAATCGTCCTTTTGACTTTTTAACGCACTACCCTTGTACCCCTCAAGCTCTTTGGTCTTTTGAAGAAGCTCAGCCCTATTACTTTCAAGGGTCTCATTAGATTTAATTAGAGCGGCTTTGCATTCTTCAAAGTTTTGAGTGAGCGCTGCGTTTGCCTTCTTTAATTACTTTTGACTCTTTCTAGTTTCATTTACATCTTTTTGTAAACTAGCAATTAAATTAGCAAGCGCGACACGCTCCTCATCATCATACTCATTTGCGTGTTGATCATCCTCAAACTCATTATTGCACATGTCTGATGAATTGGGTGTGGTATTGCTATCAACCTTTTCTGTCATACATGTGTCAATAAGGTTTGTTGTTTGATCACCATGCTCATGCGTATTGGCATTGGCAAACACATTAAATTCAGCATTGTGTACCTCTTCCAATGGCTCAGAATCATAAACAGGACCATTATCATAGGAAGGTGTATTGCTGATGACATTCTCAGAGTCGATGTGTTGTTTGCCAGAACCGCTGTTGTCTTTCCCAGAGTTGTTATCATCATTCCCTGAACTATGCGTTGGAGTCTCATATCTGTAGCTTGTATTCTCAATATCTGATGCGATACCACAACTGGTATGAAGTCTGTCATCAATCGTTTGTTGCATCTGTATTGTGTGATTCACATAGGTTACAATGAAGTCGATGTTGCGGGTTATCCGATCTTTGTATAATATAGCATCCATTCCATGATATCACTTGAAGCACTCGTTGGTAAACGAAGACTTGATGAAGTCAGAAGTAAACATCGTTTCAAGTGATGTCTTGAGATCAGTGAAAGTGATCTTGCATTCACTAGCAACGATTCTTTCGTTGACAAGTTGTGTTTGAAGTTTATCCATGGCATGAGTGAATGTTTTGCTGAATGTGCCAGTGGATTCACGTAAGTCGAACAAAACATTTGAAAGGTGTTGAAAAGAATCTTGAAGTACTCTAAAACCGTCCATGGCATTTTTTCTCAAGAAACATATCTGTTGTTGTAGTCGTTCCATTTCAAGGTCTTTCACGTCTGAACTTTCAGTAACCGCATTACTCGTTGGCATGATGATCGTCTCTCTCTGTTGATGAAGTGACTTTGGATCTTAAGTAGATACGGTGTGATTGGTTTGTGGTTGCAATCCTGAAAATTCCGATTTTTCTTAGTCCGACAATAAATTCCTCAGTCCGACAAAACGGTAAACTGAAAATTTTGTCTTACCAAATTTTGAAATCAAGTCCGAAATAGCCAAAAAATAATAGGGAAAAATTTTGAAAAGTGAAAAATTTTGACAAAAATAAAAACTAAAAATGGCCTAAAAATTTGAATTTTTGGTCGAAAAATTTTTCGCATCGCCAAAATTTGAAATCGAAGCATAAATGGCCTAAAAATGGTCTAGGAAAAAATAAATTTTAAATTTTGACAAAAATAATTTTTTTTTTTTTTGGAAACGATGTTCCGAACCTATTTTAGATAGTGGCTAAGTCTAAAAATGCTTCAGTCAAAAATACCATCAGACATTTTCAGAATAACTGACATTTTTGGAATAATGGATGTTTTCAGAGATTTGAGGATCTTCGGAACAATCACTTTTTCGGAATAATCTTCGGAATAATCACTTCTTCGGAATAATCTTCGGAATAATCACTTTTTCAGAGAAAAAAATCTTCGGAAAAATGATGTTTTCAGAAAAATGTCTTTCTTCGGAATAATGATGTTTTCAGAAAAACAAGCTTCTTCGGAATAATCACTATTTCGGAATAATCACTTTTTCAGAATTATCACTTTTTCGGAACAGATGCTTTTTCGGAATATTGAAGTTTTCAGAAAAACGAGCTTCTTCGAAATAATCACTTTTTTAGAGAAAACACTTCTTCGGAATAGTAAACCCTTATCCGAAAATCCTTTTTACGGAATAATTAACCCTTTTCTGAAAATCTTTATTCTGAATGATGTTGAGGCAGTAACGAACCGTAACACAACAATGAATCCAAACACCTCAAAATCTTGCGATTTTTACAACAAAAACCAAACCAAATCCCTACCAAATCGATATAAATGATTTATATCAAGATTTGTAGCCCGAAATACTAAAAAGAATTTAATTCGGGATGATTTATATGGAAAAATCAACCGAATCAAACTAAAACCAAACAACCAAACACAATCTACCCCGTGGCGATTGATACCAAATGCTGTCCCATATTATTATGATGATTAAAGATAGAAAATAGATGAAAAGAGATGGATTCCTAGAGAGAGAAAGTAGTGAGAGAAAGTAGAGAGAGAGATGATTAACTTGGTGAATATTAGATTAGAGGAGAGAATAAAAATGAACAACCAACCCTCCTAACATGCTAGGAGGGTAGTATATATAGTCCACCCACATGCGGGCTTTAATGGGCTATATATTGGGCCGGGCTTGTCTTTTGGACTTTAATTAGTTTAAATCCAAGCCCGTATACCACGACTAATTAACTACCTATTACAACGTTCTAATTAATGTTACAATAATAACCTATGACCGAGTATTCTTGTTTGACTCAATATTTTGAGGCTAGCAGAGGAGATTAAATGAAACACAAAAATACTTACACAAAGAAGATTTAACCTTAGAAACTTATGATTAAACTCTATCATCTCTTGTTCTCCATATTGTAAAATTTCAAAAATGTGAAATCAATGGATATTTAGCCTATTAAATCAAAGTTTTGGGTTTTCAAGTCATCTATAGGATCTTGCCTCTTCTTATACTTTTTCAAGTTTTAGAATTTGCGTTTTAAAGTTCCCTTGATAAACGACTTTCTAGGATCAATTATAGGAACTTGCGAAAAGTTCATGTTCCTAACTCGTATGAATTAAGACTTTCGCCTTTTAAAGCACGCTATATAAAAGCCTAGCAAAACTTAATTTAAACACGTTAAGGAAAAGCTAAGGTAAAAACCGAGTCGAGTCAAAAACTATTTTTGTTTTCACCAACGAAAAGCCTACATTTGTGTCAAAAGCATTTATTTTCTTTATTAAAACTTAAGACTAACACTAAAAAATTAAAATTTTATGAAAAATGAGAAAAACGATTACGTTTAGACACGACAAAAGCAATTGCAAGCGATTATATCAATTGACTCCCCCATGCTAAAACCAAACATTGTCCTCAATGTTTCTTAGCTCACGAGTAACACCCCCTTGCTAAAACACGAAGAGTCTAATGCAAGATCCTAACATGGAAAGAGCACGCAAATCTATAAGCCGTTTATTAATTATGCCTTAAGATAAAACGTTAGTCGATAAAATCAAAGGATATAGAGTGTGCCCCTTTTTGGCAATCAAAGAATGTAAGATCAAGTGGACCGGCAAAAACCAAACACGAGAGTCTTCAATGATTAGGGTCATACCTAAGATTCACAACACAACAAAACACGAGCACGAACTTGAAAGATCAAGCCTTATTAGTTGTTAGAAAATAGAAAGAAGATAGAATGTATGGGACTCCCCCACAAGGCACCTCATTTTTGTTAACTGAGTCATGAGCTCGACTCGATCCCCGCATTCATTGGTCCTTAGAGAAAATGGTGAAAACCGGCATAATGGAATAGATCCAACATAAAGCACGATGCCGGGGTCAAAGATCTCATCCTCATTGTCGGATGACAAACGAAAGGATAAAACTCCAACATAACTCTCTAAAAAGAGATAGTAGTCACAAATAATGGGATGGATATAGCATGCTCCCCGAGATAAACTCGCACCAAGATGACCGAAAAGTCTTTCAATTATAACATCAGTGAAAGGCCGAGATTTCCCTAAATCAACGGTTCCGGGGTCGAATACCTCGTCCTCGTGAGAGAAAGGAATAGACAACACGGTGTCGTCCCCCCATGCTAATCCAAAACCATATGAAGCACATGGTAATGGTGGGTTAAAAGTCTCAACACTAGTAACATCAACTTGCATGACTTTGTTGACCTTATCACTCTTATGAATGTGAACAAAGGGGTCATGGTACTCAAAATGAGTCGCATGAAAAACCCGCACATTAAGATCAAAGCGAGTGGGAAGGATAATTAGATTAAAGGTAATTTCTCCCTCCGGGTCAACATTATCATCATCATAAATCGGGTGATCAAACCAAAGATCTTCATCACCATCATTAGACTCTTCCTCAAATTCCGAAGGAATGTCTATATAAAGAAACTCATCAACCTCCTTCAAGAGATGTTCATCATCACAAAGGTTTTGAGACGAAGGAAGTATGATGCTCTCAAAATCCTCTTGAAACAATGGATTATTGTTCATTAAAGCTTCAAAGAGAGGATTTGAGTAAGTCACAAAAGTGTCATCAATCTTGTCATCACAAGAAATATCCGACAAAGTATCAAGTGTGTCACACTCGGATACAAGATCATCATTCTCATTAGAAGGAAATTCATCGGAGAATTCCTCGAGAATGGTAGGTAAAACATGAGAATAACGCTCGATTTCGAAATCGGTAACGTCTTCACTTCCCCGTGGAAGTGGATCAACAAGTTCATCGGCAAACTTATCGAATGAATAGTCACTAACCTCACTCGGTGTGAAGTTAGGAATCAAAAGCTCTTCAAATGAAGATTGTGCCTGAGGATCATCAATTTGATCCTTCGAAGAGAGTGAAAATGATTCCACTTTCAAACATTGTTCAATTAAAGCAATATCTCTCTCGGGATCAAAATTCTCACTATTAAACTTACTAGGATCAAATGGTGTGCTAAGGTAATCATCAATTTCCTTTTCAATCTTAGAACTATCATCCTCGTGTGGAGTGAGTGGAGATGAGGTAAGATTACAACATGATTCAACAAAACAAGCATCTTTCTTTGAATTTAACTTCTCTTCTTCACAAAATGAGGTTTCCAAAATTGGCAAATCACCTTTATAAAAGAGAGATTCCTTGTTTGTGTCACTTTCAATAGGTTTATCAAGTTTCACACTTTCCACTTTCTTAGAACCCAATCTTTGAATTTTTTTCGGTTTGAAAATCATATGTTTATCCCCATACCACAATTTAATCTCCTCTTTCCCCATATCAACTATAACATCAGCCGTGCACAAAAATGGTGGTCGTAAAATTATAGGCACACGAGGATTTGGCCCATAATCAATGATTGCAAAATCGGCTTGGTAAATGAACTCCCCCACTTTAATAATGACATTTTCCGCTATACCAACCGGACAGGTGGTGGTACCATTAGCGAGCTCAATGATCATTCGAGTGGGCCTAAGTCATACATAGTCAAGAGTTTTCCAAATGGCTAAGGGCATTACGTTAATACTAGCTCCTAGATCGGCTAGAGCTTTGTATTCCCCAAGCTCATCAAAAACACAAGGTATCAAGAATTGACCCGAATCATTATATTTCTTGGGAAAGAAATCAAAGAAATCCGAGGTACTAATCACATTTAAAGTAGCCTTGGTGACATTAAGAAAAGTTTCTTTAGGTGGAACATAAAGCTCAAGCACTCTTTCTAAATTATCATAAGTGGTGGTAGCCTTAAGCTCTCTCCTCGGGTTTGGAATGGTATTATTAGGTAAGCAACCCGAAGAAGAGGATGGTTTGGACATAAATCCCTCTAACATCGAAAGCAATTTATTTTGACTTTGTTCTATACTTTGTTGCAAATGGTTTTGGTTTTGCTCTAATCTTTGTTCAATTCTTTGTTGGTTAAGCTCAATCTTGTTATTTTGCCCCTTAAGCGTATTTTGAAACTCATTTTTCAAAGTTTCCATTTGTCCTCGAATATTGTTTTGAAAAGCTTTCAAATTTGCATCATTCGTTTTAATGTAGCTTGACAAATCATTTTGGTTATTGTGAAAACCTTGATTGTTTTTATTAGCATTAAACCCATTTCCTTGATTGTAATTCCCTTGGTTACCACAGTTAAAATTATTCCCATTATTTCCATTGTTGTACCTATTTTGAACCGGTGGAGCAACATGATTTTGACGAGGAACTTGACCGTTGGAGCCATAAGTTCCCGTCGCGGCAAAAGCACTAGCTTGATCAAACCCCGTGGTTGAACAAGCATAATTAGGATGTGCTCCACCACATGATACACAAAAATTCTCAACCATATTAATCGATCCATGAGGATTCTTCCTAAGCTCATTCAACAAAGTTGCGAATCCACTATCAATCTTAGAGTCCAATCTAGCAATCTCAGGATTAGATGAGTTCACATTGGAAACAACCGGTGTGTTTCGTGAATATTGTGCTTTAGACTTATTCTCAATTATACCCCACGCGTCTCTCGGAGTTTTTCTTAAAAGATTACCACCCGCGGCGGCATTTAAAGAATCTTGTTCAATCATATTAAGCCCATTAGAAAAAGTATTGATTTGGTGTAATTCCAAGAAACCGTGGTGTGGTCATTGTCTTAACAAATCTTTAAACCTTTCCCAAGCAACCCCAAACGATTCATGCACTTTTTGTTCAAATCTAGTGATCTCGTTCTTAAAGTGTGTTGTTTTAGATGGTGGAATGAAATAATTCATGAACTTAGACACTAAATCATCCCATGTCAAGATCGAACCCGGTGTTTCTTTCTCATACCAAATCTTAGCATTACCCTTGAGCGAGTACGGAAAAAGCATGAGCTTAATCGCGTCAATCGGCACATCTCTAAACTTGAGAGTCGAGGTAATTCGAAGAAAATTCCGAATGTGAGAGTGCGGGTTATCGGTCTCATTGCCACGAAATTGGTCGGCACGAATGAGCAATAAAAGACCCGTCTTAATCTCAAAATGATCCGCCAAAATAGCCGGCACAACGATTGCTTCCCCATACCCTTCGGTGGGTGCACGGAGCAATTCCTCCATTGTTCGGTTATCGGCCATCTCTACAACAATAGGTGGAAGCTCGGGTTCTACTATTCGTTGTTGACGATTTCTATTTCTACGATGAATATTTTCAAGCCTATTAAAATCAATCGAAAGTCGAGAAGATCGTAATTACATAAACCAAAGTGACGAGAATTTTAGAGGGTTGAAGCAAAGAAATTAGACAAGAGGGAGATTATTTTTGGTATTTTTATTTGGTATTGCTCAATCAAAAATGATTGATAAAAAACAAGGAATAAGGATAACTACTATGGAAGTAAATTACCCTCGGTCGACTTTGAAACGATAGGTGAAAACCTAAACGTCTCGAGGTTCAATAAGTAAACTACAAAAAATAAGATTTAGTACTACTTGAGTTGGCAAACCAATAATCGGTCGTCCCTCTCAATATACGCACAAGCAAGCGGGGAAACGAGGTGGCACAAAGCACTTAAAAACCTTTTTCCTTAGACGGCCTTTTATAGCACGTCGCCTTATACCCACCTTATAGTTTGTATAAATCGAGTTCAAACTTTTTATTAGTATTTATCTATTTTGCCTTTTTTTGGGATTCGAATACAATAGCTAGGTGATGAAATCTCAACTAAGGTCTTATTTGGAAGTAGGTAATTTTATTGTTCTGCGTAATACAATATAGTAATCACAAAAAACACGAAAAACGATACATACTATAATAATAGAAAAATAACAAAACTTTCTGAGGACGGAAAGGGTCTTCAAATCAACGATCAACAAATCTCCACAAAGACGAATCGTACACAAGATCTCCGGCAGCGGCGCCAAAATTTTTGATGTGTCGTGGATAGTATGTGATAATTAAGATACATTATAGGGTAAATTGGAAAATTACCTTTAGGAAAAAGTAAAAGACTAAAATTACCAAAGACGGATTCAATTAAACACGTTGGTAAACCAAGTTTGTTATACACGAAGATCGAGTGAATTTGAGACGTTTTGTTTCGATTTGGACAATTGATTCGAATTGGTTTTCTGTTTTTAAAACTAAAATTAATTCTACCAATTTAAAACCTAAGTGCATGAATCGTTCCCCATTTTATTTTAATCTAAAAGCAATACAATTATTTAAAATTAACACTACTTGAAAATTTAAACTAGTTAAAAATTCTATTCAATAAAAACTTATTTAATTAAAATACTTTTACACTATTTTAAAACTCTATTAAAAACTATTTTACTTCTAAAAATTAATTAAATCTAATTTATTTAAAAACTAACTTTATTAAAATCTAATTATTTTAAAAACTACTTAAATTTCTAAAATTAAATAAATATTTTTTTTTCTTTTTACTTTCTGAAAGTAATCAATTAATAAAAATTAACTTTAATGAAAACTTAAATTTAACAAACTTGTATAACTGACAGCCGACCGATTAAACTATATTAATATAACAAATTGTATTTAAACCAAAACTGCAAGTTAGTTAAGCTGGTTAACACGCATGACCCATGACCTGGAGGTCATGGGTTCGAGTCTCACTATGGACATAATTTTTGTGATCAATATTTTTAGACAATGAGAATTAACTGTCACATGAGGTGATTTTTTTGTAGTAAAAACTTAGAACTGATAGGAATCAGTTTTGAGCAATCTGATCAGTTGAATCTAATTTCATTTGCTTACACAACAATATCAACAAATAATACATTAACAGCAAGCAAACCAAAAATGTAAAATGAACTTGTTTATCAGCAATAATAAACATTCAGAAAATTAAGGGCAACTAAAATCAGATTACAATCTACAAAAGTGACACAGAATAGTGTAATTCAGTTAAACAATTCAAATCAACTAATCCATGACCAATCCAGTTTTACTCCAAATTCAGCAGACTATAACTCTTGTATCATCCAAACAAATGCAGCTCTAATCTCTAAACCAGCATACTAGCAGATTGCACTAAAAAGATTCAGAAACAAATTATAAATTGAAAACATTTATACATTTATCAAATCCAATCATCACCTCAAAAATCAGTCTGCAAATCTCAGCAGATTCAAGTTCAAAATACAATAACAGATTATCAAATTCAATCTCATGAGCAGTTATAACAGAACAAAAAAAACAGATCCAAACCAACAGTTATAAACAGCAATCTAACTCAAATCTATAACCGCAAACTATTTAAAAACAAACAGATCTAGTCACTCAAATTGCAATCTTTAAATGAAAATTATTCTAGCAGATCCAAAACATAACGCTCACATACCATCAGCCTAAACATGAAATCCTAAACAGGTTTAATATTCAATTTAGATAATTTAAAACTAGAAATAAAATCCAAATCATAAACATTACAAACCAAACAGAACCAACAAAACTTATATCAAAAACCCTACAAACCTAATCCGAATATCAAATAACTCATAAGATCAAGTAAACAGATTAATTAAAAATATAAAATAACATAAAATTAGAACTAGAAACTCACCTAATGTAGAAAACCGTTGAGAAGAGGTGCAGCGCTGAGCTGACCTAGTTAACCAAATTAATACCACCATTTACCACCATATTTCGCATCATCAACACCCTTCAAATCAGATCATCAAACAATTGAACCAGTTTGATATAAACTTCCAGTGGGGAAGTTTATTCCCCAATATTTATCTTAGATTATTCAATTAAACTATTAAAAAGCTTAAACAAATAATTCTTAAATTATAATTTCAGAAAAATAGTAAGATTAATTTAAAAGAAACTTTAACGGTAAAATAATTAGAATAACAAGATGATGCTCGAATGATTTTTTATTAATCCAAGAAAATATTACAATACTGAAGAAATTAAAATACAATTAATCCTAAAGCTAATCTAACATTATAGCACTAAGATAAAAAATGGGATACCAAAATACAGAATATGGGGGGTTTTTATAGGCTAACCCCCAAACCCTCTTGAAGAAAGTTTGTTGAGTAGGAATCCATCTTGACCCTCGATTGAGCATCTTCTTATTCTCTCTCTTGTTCAATTCCCTATCTACGGTTGAGATTATGCACACTAGCACACGGATCGCCAACGTGGCATCCGAGTGTGCTAGTTGTGCTAGTTTGGTGATGATGTGGCTCTCTTTTATTGGTGGATTAGTGACTGGTGAGGTGTATTAACCAATTAGATAGTAGAAAAGTAGCCACGTCACCCTTTAAGCTCCATCTTCTATATCCGAAATAATTGGGGATTTATTTACCAAACGTGTGAATCACACGAATCCAATAAAACCCCCAAAGTTATTGGGTAATTTTGTGATTAGGGTTTGGTGAATAGTAAAAGTTTTACAGGTTTGGGAGAGAGAAGGAGATGAAACTTTTTTTCATCGAAGGAGTAAATAAATGTGAGATTTGGGTAAATGTGTGAGTAGTGTTAATACGTTTGACCAAAAAAACGTTTATAAAAAAACCATGCCAAACTTCATCCGTCATATTCCAACATGGGCTTTTGGAAATTGGACCCAACTAATTGTATAAACTTCAAACCGTCCAAGTCTTATTGTTGATGTTGGACTTGGGCCTATTGGATCCACACTCCATCCGTATAGTATAAAGTTATTGGACCTTTAATTTGGACTTTGGCCCAAATAAACATCATTACTTCCCATAATGGGCTTCTAGGCCCATTACTCATATGTGGGTCCCACAAGGCACAAAAACTTCATAAAAAGTTAAATCCACTAAAATCGAGCTCGAAATTGGCTTTGTTGATCTTTTCCTCATTCTCGTGTCGTTTTCACCAGTTTTCGTGATCATCGGTACCTACACACATCAAACAACAAACAAGCATATACAAGGCAATATTTGAACATTTTATGATTTTATTCATTGTTTATAGATATAAATGATATGAGTAAAATCACTCATATCAAACTATTAATTGTACTAGCGGTTAACCCGTCATAGGTTAATTAACGGTCTCTAATTGAGGCTTTAACAAAGGCAATCACCTAATGCAATTCAAAGGCAACCACGGGTCCATTCATAGAGGGACAAGCATACCATAAAAGACTTGTGTTCTAAGTTTATAAAAACATGTATTCCCCCTCGCGGGTTTAAAATCCATTTACAAAATAGTGTAAAAGCGAGGCTCCCAAATATATACACATCAAAAGCCTCCACCTAACAAATAAAGTGCACGCTTAGCAACATACTTAAGTATTTCAAATCATACTTAGTATAATAAAATCAATGACTCAAAATAGTATGTACATAGACATGACCAATCAATGCAAGTGAATCCCTTCTAAACCCCACAACATGTACTAGCTTTCCAAGACTAGCACCTTCGATATTGATCCATCTCAAGATGCCAAATCAATACGGTTCAAGTACCCTAAATGGGTCTCCAATCTCAGAATATACACCCACACATAAGACTTATATCTTTTTAGAAACTTGAGAAGCTAATAGTTTAGCCTCTCGCCTCAAACTATGACGCGAGGTTAAGTACCTCCCAAAAAGTACTCAGCCGGTACTTACCAAAAGTACATGCTGTTTTCCCCTACCTAAACAACTCCGTTTTTGACGAAACTTGATGAAAACCTCACTTATACTCGGTAAAAGAATAAATTTAAATTTCATTCAATGATTCACATTTTAGGCCCACATGCTCGACACATCTTTAGTCCTTAAAAACCGGACAGTTTTGCACACTTGCATCGTAAAACCATTTTGACCTTGTTAAACATTTCTATTTACAAAATCGCCACTTGACTTTGAAAATAGACTCCAAATGCTAAGTTTAGAACCCAACAACAACATTTGATCAATTTTAAAACTCAACTTATAGTCCCCGAGATTCTATCCAAATATCGACAACAATTTCGTATTGTGTCAATACTCGTCTCCCGGTATACGAATAATCAAACTAGCATAACTTTTGACTCGTTTGGAGTTAAAAGCTCTATCTTATATCGAAACGAGTGTCTCGACAACTAATACAACAATCTCCTATAATACCAACACTTATCCAACCTCTATTGTACAAAAATAGGCCTTAAACCCACTTATGTAAATCACTTTTTTAAAATCATACCAACAACCATTTTGACATATTTTAAACATCATCAACACCTCAAATATGCTATACCCATCATCCCTAACATCTAATAACATCCCTAAATCACTTGAATGATTCATACTTTCAAAATCCACATCAAAAATCATACATGCAACACTTTTAAAATTAAATATAATAATAATAACACCTTTATACAACACAACAATGGATCAAACACCATTGTTCTTCAATAAAAATCTTTGAAAAATAAAAGTACTTGCATGTGTGAAATTTTTATATCAAAATGATCACAAGATGATTATAAGGATGGGGCTAACCTTGGATTGTTTAGATTCAAGCTCAAAATCAAAATATGAGGGTGTTTTGGGGTGATGGTGGTCACGGCTAGACCAAGAAAGAAAACTAGAGAGAGTTTTGAATTTGTGTGTGTGTTTTTATGAGTGGAATGAGAAAAATCTTCCTTTTATATAGTGGGTGAGGGTTTGTTTTGCAATTGGTGCATTCTTGTGGACTAAAGAATAAATATTAGTTAAAAAACGGGAAATGACTACCAGTAAATTTTATAAATATTTACGAGAGTCGGGTTTTGTCCTGGGTTCATAAAAATATAAATCTCGTTGTTAAATTGATCGTTTTAATAATTAAACGCACACAAAACGAAATAATAAAGTTCGACTCGACTTAATACGTAATGAAATAAAAATTTCAAAAATATCAAATATCGAAATAATCGATACTAAAATATAATATATGGGCATCCATTGGCATCACGATCACTATTAGTACTCTTCAATCGTCACAACAATTAAATATAGTCACACATTATCGGTTTCAACTAAAACCGTCAAATATAATAATACTCATCATTACTTAGAAATTAAAAATCTTTTATATAATTAGGATAAAATAATGACGTTAAGTTCGGGTTATTAGGTTACCGCATCTTTAAAGGAGCGACGTCCCGGCGCTCACCTCGTCTCATATTCGTATTGCGTTCCACTAGGAAAGGTGAGGGAACTTTCTTCTAAAGAAGTTCTCCCGATTCCACTTGAATCTTGATCCACGATCTCCACTGGTTCTTCTTACAAAACACAACTTGTCATCAACTTTTATTTCACCAAAAGTGGATGAATAAATCCTTATCCACCAATCACTCCTTCAAGCTCGACACATGAAAGTTTTATGAATTACACGAAGCTCATTTGACGAAAAGAACGAATGACAGGACTTTCGAGTAAGTCCAGTTAAAAGGAAGATTTCAAATTAAAGGATATCTATTGGCCGGATAGCCATGGACACACATCAGAAAGAACTAACAAGAAAAATATTTTCATCATCGGAGGGTGCTCACACGCGGATCCTTACTCAAAAGATAATACAAAGACACCATCTCACTTCCGCCCACGCGCATTAAAGTCTCAATAAACATCGTCGTTGGAAGTAAAAAGATATTACATTGTACGTGTTCTCCATGATCGGACGTCATTGGACAATGCCGTCTCAAGTTATCACAACTTACGATCATTAGAGTAGATCACACACCATATAAGTACATAAAGGAAAAGGTCGAACATAAAAATCAAATATAGATCTCCATCGTTGATCATCGAGAAAACCTTGAACGAACCCTTGATAATAGAACTTGGTTTCCAGAGTCTTTCCACTTGCGGTGTCGGCTACAGCATACTCCTCGAGTGATAACGAATTTATTAATTCCAATCATTAAGAAAGTCGGTCCATTGTCGAAGATTCACAACATATCGGCGTACCATTAACTCTTGCTTCAGTGTTCAACATACAAAAGCGTCCCACTAACTTCTGCTTCAGTTTTCATCATACAAAGGCATCCTTCTACTTCATCGCTCAAGGTGAAGCATCATGTTCCTTGTTTAATTCGTCATGCTGGCCCCCAAGAGTTTCATCTTCAAGAAAAGTCTTCGGTGACCCTTCAATAGTAGCAATTAAAATCCCAAAATCTTCACATCCATGATAAGTTGCCTTTGATAACTTGATTCTCAGTTTATCCACAAGTACACGCATAATCCCTGGTGACGCTTAAACAAGTCGCCTATTCTCGGAATGGTTATCGGTTCTTAACAATCTGCCTATAAAACTCGCGATCATCGAGACACCTTAGAAATGGTCCATATAAAAAAATCATAATTCGAGAGAAGTCCAACGGGCTACTCGTACATAGATGATAATCGACGATAATCATAATGACGGCGACACCGAACGATTCGTACCAACGAAACACAATTCGAAGGAAGACGTACGCACACCAAACATCCACAAATCGAGCCAGACATACTTGGGCCCACTCATTTATAACTCCTTGTCTACATCAAAAGGCGTCCCCTTTCATGTATACAAGAGTTTATAAATTTACGGTTCAGGAACTTATAACTTTCTTGTTCAAATGAAAAGGCGTCCCAATCCATTTCAACAAAACAATTATAAGTCAACCTACTCAAGTATTACTACCTCTCAACACGATATCGTATCAAAATACCATAGTAAATACAAGGTTTCAATAAACTTATATCATGATTTCCGTATTCAAATGTCCCATTCCATTTGAATAAGGAAAACACGACAATCGAAGGTCCAGTGGTTTAAAATTTTCTTATTCAAATGTCCTAATCCATTTAAATAAGACAACCTTAAATGACTCTTAGTTGGGCGAGTTAAAATCTCTATATCTAAATGTCCCATTCTATTTAGATACACAGTATTAAGTCACTCAACCGAATGACTACTACGAGCATATCTTTGTTGTACCCAAACTATATATATTTGATTAGGATATATATATCTTAAGTCCAACATTGGCATCCTCCTTTTCGCCAATAAAACGTGGTCATATAAAATTTAATCACACGTAGCATTACGTAGGAGATATCGCCTCGGATAAATGATTCTTCAAAATCATAAGTAGTAACGAAAACACGAACATCGCATTTTTCAATTTCGTTTCGAAAGGAGATGTCCAAAAATGGCACATCACGATACGATGATAACAATCGAACTTAAACAAGTCGATATGCGACAGGTTACGAAACCATATATACATACTCAAAGTATCAAACGAGTTTCATACTCGTATTCAGATAACATAAACATCAATATCGGTGATTGGCGGTGAAACCAATTCCGATATAAAATCGTATTATAAAATGTACGACAATTGTTCAAAGAGCATTGCTTCACGTGAAATACCTTTAAATATCACAGTATATTCATACATATACCTATTACCATTTTTACATACACATAGTATCACATAATCACAATCAATAAAAAGTAATACAAGAATAGTCTTACCGGAGCCATGCGGAGTAGTTGCGTGCATATAACCTTTAAAAACATAACAAAAGTTATGGTTTAGGTTTTTCAAAATCGACCTAGTTCTCTATAACTTGTGGCTATGATACCAATCTGTAACACCCCTAAATTACCACGTAGCGGAATACCACTTTGGGGCGCTACTCATAGCGCATCACACACAATCATAGAAAACGACTTCAAAAGAGATGTTAAAATATTATACAATCTTGTCTAAAAAAGTTTCCCATCCCAATATATATAAAACCAGAGTAGCTTTGGTCCCAAAAACCGTTACCAATCACAATACATTAAATGCTTAAAAGCAATTTATTCATTTCAAAGGATGGAAAAGTAAACAAAGATTTAGACAAGTAAGCACCAACTTCCTCCTCGCATGCTCCGCTGCTATCCATCTTGATTACCTAAAATATATGTGTAAAATCATCAACACAAAGGTTGAGCAAGTCTATAGGTTTTACATATCATTTTGAACACAAGCAAAGATTATAAGTTTGTGGCATACTTGAAGGCAACAAACATCGAATTTGCATCAACAATAATAATTGTATATAGCATAAATGGCATTAAGCTCATGGAACCGGTCCCTTAGACACTCCGTTAGGTCTAATAAGACAAGAGATTTATTAATTGTAATTACCTCTAGATTATTGTTACATTGCCGTATACCTGACTTCTTAATACAATATGTTCAAATAGAGCGGAGGTCGGGCCTAAGCTTCTGTAACATGTCCACACAAACTGAACCGGGGCGTCTTCCCTCAAAGATCTATTAATTGTACTAGCGGTTAACCTATCATAGGTTAATTAACGGTCCATAATTGAGGCTTTAACAAAGGCAATCACCTAATGCAATTCAAAGGCAACCACGGGTCCATTCATAGAGGGACAAGCATACCATAAAATACTTGTGTTCTAAGTTTATAAAAACATGTATTCCCCCTCACGGGTTTTAAAGCCATTTACAAAATAGTGTAAAAGCAAGGCTCCCAAATATATACATCAAAAGCCGCCACCTAACAAATAAATTGCACGCTTAGCAACCTACTTAAGTATGTACATAGACATGACCAATCAATGCAAGTGAATCCCTTCAAATCCCCACAACATATACTAGCTTTCCAAGACTAGCACCTTCGATATTGATCCATCTCAAGATGCCAAATCAATACGGTTCAAGTACCCTAAATGGGTCTCCAATCTCAGAATATACACCTACACATAAGACTTATATCCTTTTATAAATTTGAGAAGCTAATAGTTTAGCCTCTCGCCTCAAACTATGGCGCGAGGTTAAGTACCTCCCAAAAAGTACTCAGCCGGTACTTACCAAAAGTACATGCTGTTTTCCCCTACCTAAACAACTCTGTTTTCGACGAAACTTGATGAAAACCTCACTTATAATCTGTAAAAGAATCAATTTAAATTTCATTCAATGATTCACATTTTAGGCCCACTTGCTCGACACATCTTTAGTCCTTAAAACCGGACAGTTTTGCACACTTGCATCGTAAAACCATTTTGACCTTGTTAAACATTTCCATTTACAAAATCGCCACTTGACTTTGAAAAAAGACTCCAAATGCTAAGTTTAGAACCCAACAACAACCTTTGATCAGTTTTAAAACTCAACTTATAGTCCCCGAGATTCGATCCAAATACCGACAACAATTTCGTATTGTGTCAATACTCGTCTCCCGGTACACGAATAATCAAACTAGCATAACTTTTGACTCGTTTGGAGTTAAAATCTCTATCTTATATCGAAACGAGTGTATCGACGACTAATACAACAATATCCTATAATAGCAACACTTATCCAACCTCTACTGTACAAAAATCATCCTTAAACCCACTGATGTAAATCACTTTTTTTAAAATCATACCAACAACCATTTTGACACATTTTAAACATCATCTACACCTCAAATATGCTATACCCATCATCCCTAACATCTAATAACATCCCTAAATCACTTGCATGATTCATACTTTCAAAACCCACATCAAAAATCATACATGCAACACTTTTAAAATCAAATATAATAATAATAACACCTTTATAAAACACAACAATGGATCAAAAACCATTGTTCTTCAATAAAAATCTTTGAAAAATAAAAGTACTTGCATGTGTGAAATTTTTATATCAATATGATCACAATATGATTATAGGATGGGTCTAACCTTGGATTGTTTAGATTCAAGCTCAAAATCAAAATATGAGAGTGTTTTGGGGTGATGGGGGTCACGGCTAGACCAACAAAGAAAGAGAGAGAGAGAGTTTTGAATTTGTGTGTATGTTTTTATGAGTGGAATGAGAAAAATCTTCCTTTTATATAGTGGGTGAGGGTTTATTTTTCAATTTGTGCATTCTTGTGGACTAAAGAATAAATATTAGTTAAAAAGCGGGAAATGACTAACAGTCAATTTTATAAATATTTACGAGAGTCAGGTTTTGTCCCGGGTTAATAAAAATATAAATCTAGTTTGTTAAATCGATCGTTATAATAATTAAACGCACACAAAACAAAATAATAAAGTTCGACTCGACTTAATACTTAATGAAATAAAAATTTCAAAAATATCAAATATCAAAATAATCGATACTAAAATATAATATTTAGGCATCCATTGGCATCGCGATCACTATTAGTACTCTTCAATCGTCACAACAATTAAATATAGTCACACATTATCGGTTTCAACTAAAACCGTCAAATATAATAATACTCATCATTACTTAGAAATTAAAAATCCGTTATATAATTAGAATAAAATAATGACGTTAAGTTCAGGTTATTACAGAAGAAGTGTCCTAATTCAATCAAATAAACAGAATGTAAATCATTGACTTAGCACGAATATAAACAAATATTCTACCCTTAAGTTTCCTTTTTATGTTGGCATGTGTAAGACGTCTTGTATAAGATATCTAGGAATACGATTTTCTAGAGACGAACGACGTTGAGAAATAGAAGATGGTATTTTATTCCTTATATAATACAGAATAATCTTACAAAGCATATGATTTATAAGGCCACTTGCCCTTACAAATCCTAGTCCAATGATCTATTATGTTGAAAATCTGACACCGGATGGTGCAAATTTCTGTGTGATGCAGGGTACACAGAAGAAAATTTCCATCATATTCACCGTAGGTTAGATTCTAGTTTACTTGAATTTTACAGATGTTCTTTCATTGCTGAATTTACGCTTGATATTTTTCCAATTTTTGCACAGGATTGTGCTTAATTACCTTGTCCATTAATTCTTTGGGTAGAGGTAAATGACTTTTTCCAATATATTGGGATTTTGGATGTGGTAATCTTTCTTCAAGATAATTTCCTTAATAAACTTTTCTAACAAAATCTTCTGATGGAGTCTTCTTAATAGAATTTCAGATGAAATTCCATGACATAATTCCATGATAAAATCTTCTGATGAAGGCTTTTCTCATTCTACGGAATAGGATTTAACTCTACTAACTCTTGAAATTTCCTCGTGTAGGTCTCGAGGTTAATTCCTTTTGTCATTAGATAGCGGAGTTCTTCTTTCATCTTCTCGATAAGAAATATTTGAAATTCAATCAAGCGATCTTATGTATTTCTTTGATCTCAATGGGTTGAGCATAAAGAATTTACCAAGATAACTGATGAAGTGCTATCTTCTTATAGCAAGCTTTATAATTTCAAATACGATAAGAAACTGAATTGGCTCTTTTAATCCAACGGGTGATACTAATAGCATCTTTTCTTCCTTGGATATCAAAAACTAAGTAGTCATCGAGTCTTCTTCCGGGTAATACTTCTTATTGGCAATTTGTAATTACAGGATTGCAGCCACGTTATCGTCAATTCTTCGTTAAATACTTTTTGGGGTTTAGAATGAGGGGAAAGAATAGAAACAATTCAGGAACCAAGGTACACTCATATCGGAAAACATTCGTCACATATGTATATGGATACATATATATGCTTATCGAACACAAGGTATATCTTTTGGGTTAATTTGGTAGGGTGTAGGAGAAACTTAATATGTTAATTATCATTCATATCTGAGGATAATAAATCCAACTATGAAATAGAATTTCAAAGTTTACAAAGAATTTATAAAGATATGACTCATGCATAATCGGAAAATAATCTTTCCATGATATGGAATGGAGGAATATAACAGAAAATGTAAAAACTAGTCTTATAGAACAAGATTCTCTTTTACATATTCAATAGAAGAATCTTTTGATGAACAAAAGTCGAGAATAGAATATTTCTAGAAAACTTGGGAAGTTTCTTTCTTCAAACTTGCGGGTTATGTTCAACTTGATAATTATCATTATCATGGAAGATAACAGAAATTCTAAAGAATATATACTTTATCAAGTATATGCTTTCTTCTTGAATTAACGCAATTTTATTCATAATCATTTATGAGAAAATCAAGAAACAGGGGTTTCTTACTCCTGAAAAATAAATATGAAGTGACAAGATGAGAAACATAACTTTATTCATTAACAACTTGTCTGTTTAAACTTACAAGACAAGCTTCTCTGTTAACATAAATTTGAAAGTATTTACAACTTAATAGTCTAATGTTTTCATCTCCCCCTTAAGTTCTTTGATGGCATCAAAAAGACTTCGTATGTGGGCTTGATGTCTAATTTGAATGTCCTCAATGACTAACTCAAGATCAGAAATCTTCAGTCGAGCTTGAACAATCTCTTCATCGTGTATCATTTGTCTTCTCCACAACTTAGCCTTGATTTCTTCAAAATCTTCTTCTAATTTCTCAAAATCTCGTTGTATAATTCTTCGGCCTTTCCTAAGCCCTTCAACTTTATCTTCAAGATCTTTGATACACTCGGGAGGAACTTCTTTCATATAGGGTAGGACATCTATAAGTTGTTGTTCATGGGTATTTTTAGGTAAGGTTTCAGATATAGGCGATGGTATATTAATAGGGTAACGTGATGGAAAATCTTGTTGTCGAGGTGTAAAATCTACTTCTTCATTATATGCTCGTATAACTACATATAGGGTTTGTCATCAAAGGGTAAAACGGGTTTTGGGATTTTCTGGTCCAAAGTATCATAAGGATTATTCATCTAGAGAGTGGAAATATACATTGGGAAGTAATCAGGAACATTTTGCAGAACGATCTTCTTAAGAATCTGATAAGATGATAATAGGAGGGAGATAAGGATACCTATTTCTAGAGACGTCGATAAATCCTAACTTATTATGTGTCTACTTACACATAAATATACTTACACATAAACATGTTATCTAAACATGAAATATCTTATTATATCAAATAAACTAACATATAATCCTGGGCAATATCAGTACAGTCATTCTTGTAGCAGCACTGGCTTTGGCACACGAGGACTTTCTTGAAATTATTTTAAAAGTAGTTATAGTCAAGATTTTACTTGTTCTCTATAACCATGGCTCTAAGTACCAATATGTAACACCCCCATTTTACCTTTACGTAGCGGAACATTGATCTGGGGTATTACTTCATAGAACAAGAGTCATAATAATAGAAAACAACTCAAAAGAGTGATGAAATCAACTTTCTTTATATTTCATTGAAAAATTAGAGTTTTACAATATGAGGTTCCCAAAATCTAGAATAATTTCAGTATTGTGCCTTTTCATGTCATCCTTGTGCTGCTCCATGCTATCAGTCACCATTTATCTGAGATATATGCTTACAGTCAACACAAAGGTTGAGTGAATTCATAGGTTTGTTATAACAGTTTTGAATACAAGTATGTTCTCCGGGATACGTTGTTATACACCCACATAAAATAGTCAACATACTTCACTATGCTCATGAACTGTTACTTGACATACGGAAACCAACAAATTGCCCTTATGCAGGCAGTTTTCCAAACTCTTGAGTTATGCAAAATAAAGTGTATCCGCTTAGCCTAGGTAGGAACCTTTAGCTGCTAGCAAGTGCGACTTGCCCAGATAGGAGATGTCAGTCTCCAAATAGTACTATTCACTATATTAGCGCTCATTTTTAAGAAATGATTAGCGGTTCACGATTAAAAAGAGACTTAATGGCAGTAGTAAACATAGTGTCAATAATCATACCATACAGTTTTAAAATCACTTGCATTCCAGTTTTAGCATATATCCCCCTCACGAGTTTTGAAATCATTTAGAAAGCATTTAAAAGTGAGGCTATGAACTCACCTTATGTCCATAGAATCCGAGCTATAACCAGATATATTTTATTCATAGATAGACAGCTTGATCATACAAACCACAACTTGGTCTTATAAACAGCTTGATCTCACACAAACCTGGATTAATACATTGTGTATAGTATCAAGTCTTTGATGATTTTTAGTTCAATATTGTTAAGTGTTGGTTTAATATTCTTCCATTAAGATTTGGTTATAATTATATCACCATTGTTCAGGACATCATACTTAAAAACCATTCTATAAACGTTTGAGGAGCGAGGGCACTTTAAATTGTAAACCCAACCACTCAGTCAGAACGTAATATCGAGATGGAACATCTTTGTATAAAGCTCCCTATTAACATGATACTTTCATTACTTACTCATATTCATGATTAATCTTCTCTAGTTTCAAAAGTGGCAAAATTAGTCATTTTGGTTATACTTTGGTATAATTGCACTTTTAACCCCTTAAGTGTATAGTTTTTGTATTTGCATTTTAAACCTTCAATATTTAACCTTAGGACCTAAAACTTTCCAACATTTATTATTATGTCTTATACTTACATAAAATGACACTTTTGGCCCAAAATGTTAAATAGTTTCAAAAATGACAGTTTAGTCCCTATACTTGTAAAAATCACATAACAACCTCAAGAATGGACCAAATGATCTAGGATTTTAAAACAAAGTTTCTAAACATGTTTATAATCATAATAAGAATACTTATTCAGAATTATAGCTTTTGAAATGGGTTTTTGTTTATTATTTCATGTAAATTACAAAACTAGGGTTTTAAGACATCTTTAACTTATAACTTTCATTTAAAATGATGAAATGACTTAGTTTCTTTTAGATTATCTTTCTAACATTATTTTGGAATTATAAAAACTCTACAAAATTATTATAACAAGATCAAAGCATATCTAACAAAGTGATTACCTAGGATGCTCCAAAATGGCTCCTAATGGCTTCTTATGAGCACATATTGCTATCAAAGCTTCAAGAGCTTCAATGGATAGCTTCTAGACCTGGCTTCTGGTATTGGTACATGTCCTAGGACGTATATAGAGGTGGAAACAGAATGGGTAATGGAGATACAAGGAAACGGGGTGCAAGTTTCAAATGAAGTTCATGTGTCCTATTTATACTAGTTTCAAGCCTTAGCCTCCAAGGAATGCCTTGAAACGTGTAATAACCAGATTTTAGTGACAAAGGAAGCCTAGGAAAGATCTATGCAATTCTAGGAATGAGTCATGAGGTCTAGGATAAAAAATATCTCTGTATGTGACACATAAAAGGTCACGACATATACTAGATAAGAACAATGATGTGTATCCTTCAATTAGGTGCATCACCTACTTATAAATATCTTAAAATATCTATTAGTACTGATCCTAAGTTTAAATTTTGGAGGGAAATGGTTTTGAATCATTTTTGGAGGGAAAAAGTAAAACCGGGTACAAAAGTAGGGCTTATAACTTTATACTTTGTGATTTTGGTGATTAAGGCTTTAGAAATATTATTAGTGATGGATTAGGGTTTAAATAGGGTATATAAATTTTAATTAAGAATTTTTGGTCTTTGGTTTGAAGTTTAATAAAGGTTTGATGTGAAAATGGGAAGAAAACATAGGCGGGTTAGGGTTTTCTAATGATCTAGGGTTTAATCTTAGTAAATGTGATTATCCTTAAACTAACTACTGATATAAACTCAATTTATACATCTTAAATTGTCCTTATTCATGAAGTCCCTACATTGGTTTTATTAAGTTATTCTAAGTAAACATGTCCAAAGGGTGAAAATACTCCTTTTGACCTAATTTACAAGCTATGCATTGAAATCTTGTACCTTTTGCATTAGGGTACTTGTACATTGTCTTAAAATAATCTTATGACCTTAATGAAGTCTTATAAATATTAATAGACTTGTCCAAAAAGAACTAGGTAGTGATTCCATGTATATTTCTTAATATTAGGGTTTTTAGGTCATTAATCCTAATGATTTTCTAACTTGGGTAATTAGGGTTTATATCCTTATGTATTCTTATTCTAGGGCTTATATGATATGTTTATGTCTTCTAGGGATTCAATATTTTTAGTTTAAGGGTTTGTATAGGTTGATCATATTCTAGGGATAATTATGGGAGCTTAAGATCCTATGCTTTAATAACTTGTACTTTATGCTTTACCAACTTGTAACTTGACTTTAAATAGATGTATAATCTTAATATGATGCATAGTTGAGTTTTATAATTTATTGCAAAAGATTAGACTCTAATTCAATGTATAATGGAATTTATATGCTAATCTTGGTTACTAGGTCTTAACTTGTAATTAGCCATAGATTAGTGAATATTAGCATTTTGTGATCAATTAAGTTTCCTTTATTTGATAGATTGTAATTGGTATATTATTTTTGATAATAGTACATGGATTTTATGTAGTTACATTGCTTGAAATATTGTTTATCAAGGGTTTCTAGGTGGTGATCCTGACTATTATGTACAATTACTTGTACTTAGCTTTGTATGGTTTGTCCTTGCCATTCTTAAGTAATATTATGTCTTTAAAGTATAGTTTGCAGCTTATTTATATTCCATAATGACTTATTCATATTTTTTTTCCATTCATATTTTACCATTCTTGAGTTTACAACTCATTTATAAGGATTCTAGGGTTTCTAAAGGAATTTAGGGCATCATGGTTATATTTGAGATGTTCTTATTAATGTTGAACTTATTATATTACTTTTAGATTGTAGACTTGATATATACATTGTATTGACAACATATAGGAATATGTTGTAATGGCAGTTCAGGTTGTGAGAAGCAGTTCATCTTACCAAGTAAGGTACAAAATGCAATAATTTCTAGCCAAATTTTCATATTGAGACAGTTATAGCTTATAACATAGATGTGAGTTTTGAGGATTGTCACAACTCTACTACAAGTAGCATCAAAGAACTCAAACATAGTGTGGGAAACAGAGATATCTAGGACATGGTCATTTTCAACACCTAATTCTAAAGCCTTAGCTAAGTCATCATCATTTTTCAATGGCCTCAAACATAACTCTAATTCAAAATGAGGAACAACATAAAAAACTGCTTAATATCAGTTGAGCATTCTTTATGTAACAATTTGACTAACCTAATAAAATTCATGACATACATATCCACATTAGGAAGCTGAAGAACCATGTCATAGTCGTAACCAAAAGGATCCCTTACAAACACTCCTCCTCGATGAAACTTTATGAGATACGTCGAAGTTGATTTAGAAGATGCCATCTGAGTGCAAGATAAAACCATTGAAACTATTATTTTCAATAACCCAAAATTAAATTTATAAACCCTAATTTTTAAAACTCTAATTAGAAGAAAATAACAACAGAAACATTAAAATTGAGTGCAAGATAAAACCATATAAACTGTTAATTTATAAAAAAACTAAATTAAATTTATAAACCCTAACTTTTAAAACTTTGATTAACAAAAAATAATAACAAAAACATTATAATTGGGACCAAATTATACCTTTATATGCAGATGGTAGCACGATGTACAAAGAAATTAGATTATTTTTTAGACAAGATCCATGTTGGGATCGATGTGTGTGTTTTAGGGTTTGAGATGTAAAATAATGTAAATGAAATGAATTGGGATCGATGTGCCTAGTTTATATTTTTTAACGTTAATAAATATTGTTTGCTGAGTGGGAATACACGTAAGCGTGCCACCGGTAGTAATGGGTTAAATGGAACTGAGTAACCCAATTAATTGGTCATACAAACATTGGTAACTTAGAAACACAAAATGAACATTCAGTTACTTAGGACATGTTTTTTGTAAAGTTTAGTTACATCTTTGTATATTAAACCTTTTTTTATATGCTGTTATAATAAAAGAGCCCTACATAATTCTTATACTTTTATATAATTTGCAGGTTTTACCATTGTTGTTTAGGGAAGGTTATTATAACGGGAACAAGTACATGTACTTGACAAGTAATGATCTATACATATAAAAATGCGATTTAAAGGTGCCAAACAGTGGACACATTCAAGTTGAAGCTTAAAGGTGGTCTAAGTTTTGTCGTGAGAACATGGAAACTGCAATATTGATGCATTTCATTGAAGAGGAAGATGACGCGTTTTACGTTACTAGATATGGTATTGATGGAATCGAATACGGTGGGTATAATGTAATTACTAACATACCAAAAATTGTTGACACGTTCTTGGCCATATGAAGACTATCCACATGTAACTTTACATATATAGTAAAAATTATAAATGGATAATATGTTTTCAATAACATACTTATATTTAATGAAAATACGTCTTTTAGTAACAGATTATTACTTTATCGTTTGATGATTATGCGCAGTTTGTTCCAAGAACCTTTGTGACTGGGTTAAATCAAAATCAACCGTTAGTAATATCGGAAACAATGAGACCTATACTGTCAGATATCAATTGTGATGAAAGCCCCGGGTAATCAAGTATCAGCTGAATCGAACAGATTGGACATCAACAACTAATAGATTGGAGTTTAACGACGGTATGTATGTAGTGTTAACAAAAAAATAATAATAGCAGACTCGGTCTAATGGCATTTGAAATGGACGGGAATCCAATAACACTTCCAGTAGTGTCTTGTATAACCATGAAGAGACATCAAAAGGAGCTTTCTTATTTATAAATAACCTAATGAAAAAGCTTATTTTTTATAAATTAAATTATATAATATACAAAGTTGATTGGTTATTATACAAAATTGCAACTAATGAGAGGATGCAACAAAAATGCTTATGGCCGCATCATTTTGGGCATTTTCCAGAATGATCTCGAGCATTTTACAGGCCATTCTCATCAACCGTGGATAAGCAAAGACTGGTAACTGTATTCGGATTAATAATTTAACAACATTTTTAATAATCTATGCATAAAAAATGATATATTTTACTTATAGGTCTATCTGATCTGAAAATTGTTAGGCAATCAAAGCTTCACTGATGAAGGATCATCCGATGCATATTTATCGTAGGGCTCTTATCAGACACCGTGATTAACAATGGATGCGTATGACAACATACCATCACAAGGAGAAGTCGTCAAGGACTAATCATGTAAATCTTGAACGTAAATGGAGGGAGTTTGGAAAGGCATGTAGGCCTCACTATGATAAAATGCTAACGTTTAAGTATGTGAGTAATATTCAGGTATATGACAGTGATGGTGAAGAAGAATATTTTCAGGTATTTGATGTTTGTTAGACAATTCTTAAACTTATAATGATATTGCGTATTTTGGGTATGATGTTAATGGCTGCTAAACTTCTAACTTTGGTAGATTGTTCAGGATTGTTGATTTCTGGTAAGTACATTTTGATTTGACACCATTTGCGTATAATGGTTTATGAACAGGTATAATATGGTGTTTCATCGAATAGGCCTGCCAGATATTATGTTTATATCAGCTACTTTTCAGAACATTGTTATTAATGGTGTATGAAGTTGGGATAATGTTTAGCCAGTTTACTTATGTTAAGTGTATATGTTGATCCCAAACTTAGATCGATTTAGCTTTATGTATACGAGATTAGATCAAGTAATACACTTAGAGAAACCTTTGTATATGCTTATGAATTTAAGTGTTATGCGGAATTTAACACTTAAACAAGAACACACAATGATATAAACAAACTTTCACTTTGATTATCAATATCAAATTTGCTTACAATGAAAGTAGTTTACGAATGAAAACTTATATCAAACATTAACCTAAAGGTCTTCTTTTATAGACATAAGAAGCCTTGTACAATAATCTATGTATCAGCTATTCTAGGTAAAGATAAATATAGAAAATACAATGTTGTTCCTATCTTTACTAGAAGTAATCTAGAATACAATAAACGCGTAGAGTATATCTTCCCATCAGTGCTTGTCTTCAGTGTGTCAACGCTTGACTTTATCTTGTCAACGCTTGAGCTGTCAGCGCTTGTTTTATTCTTGTCAACGCTTGGTTTACTCTTGTCAGCGCTCAAGTGATCTGGCCTTAATTTATTCCCAACAATCCTCCCCTAAACTTGATATCCACTCTTATGATCAAGTTTCTGAATAAGCATTAAGGACTAGGAGGAATCTTACAAACCTTCTCATATTGATAATGAATAAATCTGATCAAATCTTTTGCCACGTCACTTGAATAATCTATTTCCAGCTGAGTGTTCTTCATCTTCTCCAAAATAGCTTTGGATATGAAATACTGACCATCCACAAGTAGATACTCAGAAAACTTTGTAGAACTCAAATGGTAAACACCAGTAGCTGAATATAACCTCCATTGAAGACCACTGAGGTCATCTTCAAGATCCTTCCAAATAGCAGGATCCTCATCTTTTGGTCCGCACATTCTTTTGAATGTGGACCAAAGTTTTATTCCATTAGCTGAATTTGGTGCCTCAGCCTCATACTTGGTCTCCAGCAACCTCCAAAGGTCCACCAAGTCTTCTCTATCACAACTTGCAAACAAAGATATGAGAGTGGTAAAAGTGTGTACCTCTTTGCCAAATCTGCCAATCTTCCAAAACCCACATTCATCTTCTTCATAGCTCACAATTGGGTTCCTGGAATCTAATGGTAACACTTGCACCATATCTGAAGCTTCTAAAGGTGAGAGCTTGAGGCTCTTTCTGATGACAGCTTCACTTGGATATAGTGGATCCATATCTTTGGGAAACTCAAATGAAATTCCCTTCTTTACTGGCCTGGGAACAATCATAGCTTTCTTGAGTTCCATTTCTTCTGCAAGTTCTTCCTTTCTTTCATCTGAAAGAAGTCTAAGAGTGTTTGCTTCCTTCACTCTCACCCAAATGGGATAAGCCTTGCATTCCAATTCATCAAATGTCAATGCCTTCAACTTCTGATAAGTCCATCCTACTCCATGACATCTGAGCAACATGAAATATAGCTCCTTTCTATCCCTTTTTAACTCTGAGAGAATGTTGCTTGCCTTGTGTTTCAAAATTACCTGGCAATCCTTCTGAACTCTAAGAAGAATCTCCAAACCCCATATTTGATCTGAAATGGTCAAGTCTGGATTCTCCATACATCTTTCTTCTCAAGCATTGTACATTTGAACCACCTCTGGCATGTCAAAGTTAACCTGCAATTTCAATTCTCTCAACTTCTCCTTGGCCAACTCATCCCCATACTCAAGCCTTTCTGGTTCTATAATCATCACACTTGAGTATGAGCTAGCTCCATCACTTCCTTCTTCTGAAGTCACAACAAATGGTGACCCCTCCTTTTTATCTTGTTCTATGATTTGCGCAGCTAATCTTCTATCAAACTCAACTTGAGTTGCATCCTTTGGAACAATCTCCTCTACCATTATACCCTTACCCTTATCTAGTGGATCAATTGTCGGTAAGGTAGATGGTGATACCTGAGTAGAAACCTCCTTGATGATAGATGATGACTGGGATACATCACCTTCATGTGCAGGTCTGTCAACGCCCAATTTTGTTCTATCAGCGCCCAAAATATTTCTATCAGCGTCCAAATTCTCCTTGTCAACGCCCAAATATCCTCCCTCAGCGCCTTTTGTAACCTCTCTCAACATAGCTGTAAATGATAAATTTAAGTTGGTAGGAGAGACTAAGGACGTATCAAAACCTGTTTGTTTCTTCAAAGTTGTAAGGACCTCAGCAACATCCATTGATTGACCATCATGGCTTCCCTTATCACTCAGATTTATTGGATCTTCCTCCCCTTTGGAAGATTCCTCCATACCCCTCCTTGCACTAGCACTCTTCAAAACAACAATCCTCTCCCTCAATTGTTTGAGTTCAAGGCCTTGTGAGCTGACAACTTGTACTAAGTCTACATTTTGCTTTTGCAAGCTAATGCAGACTGTCGTCAATTCCATAAGAGTCATTGGTTCCAGGCTGCCCTCTTCTAAAATGGGGATTTGACCTCCCAAGTCAGATTCATTGGGCAAGGATGAGGACTTAATGATGGTGGGACTGCCTTGGCCAGCTTCTAAGCCAGAACCAATAGTCCCAGCCTCATCCAGGTCACCAGCCACACTTGTGGTGGTGGTTCTCTCTGCTACATGGCTAGGACCACCAGAGGATAACACTCCAGTAGTCCTTTGGCGTTTCATCAACCTATATTCAGGGGGTGTAGAAGATGGTGTGGAAGAATGGGTGGATGTGGGTTGGTTAAGGGGTGTTTGGGTTTGTGAAGGTTGTGTGTCAGCGTTAGAAATAGGCACATCAACGCCAACATATAATGTATCAGCGTTGAAGGATTCTGAGTCAATTTGCATGTGTTCAGGTGAAGGAAAAGGTTCAGGGATTGGTTTAAGTTGTGGTTGGGGGTCAAGTTGTGGTTGAGGGTCTGGTTGGGGTTGTGCTGCTACAATAACAGCAAGCATAGCTTGGGTTAAGGGTAGGTCACGATGGGGTGGTGAGTTCATCTTCATAAAAATAGCTTTCTTTTGCTTAGGGATCTTATAAAAATCATTGTGATCCCTTGAGCAGTAACCTTGGACATCAAAAACCATTTGTAGAAAACGGGGATAAGCTAAAGTCCTTTTTGTCCCCTTGTTTTTACACATGCCCTCAAAAATCATTTTAGAATAATTAAATTTTTGCCCTGTTGCAATGCACACAATAGCACTTGCAATGGATCTATTGATCTCATTATGTGCAGTGCATTTGGGACTCAAACATTGAAGGAGGACATGTATGAGGTACTTCCAGGCTGGGGGAAATTTCTGCTTATGATACTTGTTTAAGGTACCTTCATCAGGAAAAGGATATCCCAAAGCCCTAAGCCCTTGTTCTATTTCATTTATGGGAAGGGTGGCTATACCATCAGCATCATCAAGATGCAAGGCTTGGCGTACCAAAGCCTCAGTAACCACCCAAGGTCTCCCATGAACAATAGAAGTCAATGTAGTCACTTTATTAACTGTTGAGGAACTAACAGTGTTCCAAAACTGTTTAATATGTGTGACTGGAATGAGTGGTGTATGAGAAAGAGCATACCTTAAAGGGGATGCGTTCAAATACGCCACCATTTGTGTGTATTGAGGAAACAGAGTATCATCAGCTTCAAGATATGCAATCATGTTGTATTGAGACCTGAACCCCAATTCCAATTCTGATGGTTTAAACTTTGGTACCATTGATGAAAGCTGTTAATTTTAAGTAAAGAAGATGAAGTTGATAAGAGAAAATTATGTTAGACAAGAATTATAGATACCCTGTTTAAAAATAGGAGCCAAATTTATAGGAGAAGAAAATGCATGTGATAGGCCCAAAAATAGGCAAGTATTTTCAAAAATCAATCATGAAAATATTGAAAAAGTTATAAGTTATCTCATGCATTAAATGAAAGTATCAACTCCCAAAATTACGGCCTAAAAATATGTCAAAAAGTAACAACTGGGTAGGTCCCATTGAGTGTCAACGGTCAAAAATAACCTATCAACTATAATCTTGTCAACGTTTGCCTATAGCCATGTTAGCGTCTAATTTGGTCACAACAACGCTTGGAAAATTCTTGTCAGCGTCCAAAAATAAAAATGTTTTAAAAATGAAAAATGACCTTAACAAGTAATTTATCCTAGAGAATATAACCCAAAGCTGATAATTATTATAGGGCGGCAAGCATTGTCCAGTTATGCACACTTGCTTAAGCAAGATAGACATAACAGTCCTCTAGTGTCCCTTGCTAACCAAAACTCTTAACAACCAAGTTACCTTACAAAATTCCTTGTTACTCCCAGGTAAATCCCATAACAAAATTATTCCCAAGTCTCCCAACAGACCACAACCAATTCTAGGCCAAAAATGTCTTGGCAGCATGCATAGTATATCAACTTTGCATGCTACAGTGCCTCATGATTTAGTAAAAACTAACTCATACTCACCTGTGGACACAATCTAGAATTGTGATAAGAGTATCATATAGATACCCAAACATCCTAAAGGTTCCTAAAACCTCCCCTTAAACTATGATACATAAGTTTGCTAAAATCATGCATGAAAACTTGTCCAAATGCTCTTCCATTGAACCATAAGCAACTCTGTATCCAATGGTATACTGCTAACACCATCTGCACATTTAGATTGAAAACCACAAAACTAACATTGTTGCTGACAACGCCCCGATAACACATGACAGCGTTGAGGGAAGCTTTGTTAGCGTTAGACAATTATATGGCTGACAACGTTACAAAAACACTTATCAGCGTTCAAGCAACCTTTGTCAGTGTTAGAAAAATATAGTGGAAAATCTAAATCAGAAATAAGACCAATAACAATGCATCATCCTGTACATACTTTTACAAAAAGACTCCAAAACATATATTATGTGAGATTGACCATTCCAATACTTGTTACCAAGTATTGAAACCTCCCAACATCAAAAGGTTTAGTTAGCAAATCTGACACATTTTCCTCAGTGTCAACCCTATCTGGTTGTATTAAACCTTTTTCAAAGCAATCTCTTATAAAATGGTGTCTAATTTCTATGTGTTTAGTTTTAGAATGATGCACAGGATTCTTAATGATGCATAAAGTGCTGTTATTGTCAACAAATATCTTGGTATGCATGAAATTATACCCATAGTCCAACAGCTGGTTCTGAATCTACAAAACTTGGCCACAACAAGCAGCTGCAGCCACATACTCTGCTTCAGTTGTAGAATTAGCCACCACTGTTTGTTTCTTGCACTGCCAAGATATTAACCTGCTCCCAAGAAACTGACATCCACCAGTTGTGGATTTCCTATCAAATTTATCACCTCCATAATCACTATCTGAATATGCAATCAGCTCCAATGGTGAATCCTTTGGGTACCACAAACCAAGACCAGGATAGCATCTTAGGTACCTAAAGATCCTCTTCACAGCATAAAGGTGACATTCTTTGGGAGTCACTTGATGGCGTGCACAAGCACACACAGCAAACATGATGTCAGGTCTGGAGGCAGTAAGATACATCAAGGATCCAATCATGGATCTATAGTGCCTGACATCAACATCTTTCCCATCTCCAATCTTTCCCCAAGGGTGTTCTCTATCCATAGGAGTAGTAGCCCTCTTTTCATGTGGAGAAAAACCAAACTTCTTCAAGATCTCAGCAACATATTTATCCTGGGAGATGAAGATACCATCTTCTTTCTGCTGAACTTGTAAACCAAGAAAGAATTTCATCTCTCCCATAGCACTCATCTTGAATTTGTCTGTCATAAGCTTGGAGAAATCCTCACTCATCTTTGGATCAGTAGACCCAAAAATGATATCATCAACATAGACCTGGACAAGCAACACATCCTTGCCTTTCTTCTTTGTAAATAGTGTCTGATCTATGGTGCCCCTCTTGAATCCATTGTCCACCAAATAGGTAGACAAAGTACCATACCATGCTCTAGGGGCTTGATGAAGGCCATACATAGCCTTTTTGACTCTATACACTTTATCTGGATGCTCTGGATCCTCAAAACCAGGAGGTTGCATTACATATACTTCCTCAACAATGATGCCATAGAGGAAGGCATTCTTGACATCCATTTGATAGAATGTGAAGCCCATGCAGGATGCATAGGCTAGAAAAATCCTAATAGCTTCAATCCGTGCAACTGGTGCAAAGACCTCTTCATAGTCTATCCCCTCCTCTTGTGTATATCCCTGAGCCACTAACCTTGCCTTGTTTCTGACCATAATGCCTCTTTCATCTCTTTTGTTCCTTAGAACCCATCTTGTCCCTATAGGTCTGACATATCTAGGACAATCAACCAGCTCCCAAACATCCTGAATTGCAAATTGATGAAGCTCATCCTGCATGGCTTCCACCCAACTTGGTTCTTTGAGAGCATCAAATATTTTCTTGGGTTCCTCTTGTGACAGAAAACAGGCAAACAAACATGCTTGCACAAGAGGGGTATCAACCTTCTTGTGTATATTGGCAATAAACCCACCAAGACCTTGATGAGATCTTCTAGTCTGAACTGGAGTATTAACATCACCAATGATTTGAGAAGTGGGGTGATTCTTCATAGTGGAAGTGAGAACTCCTCCTTCAAAAAGTCTGGTGTCCTCAACCTCATTCTCCATGTTGCCAATATCTTCTTCATCAGACTCTCTTATATCAACGTAGGGATGATCTTCTTCATAAGAATTGGAAGGTTCACCTTGTTCAAAAGTGGAAGAGAAAAGATGTGCAAAAGTGTTGTCAAAGTCTGAACCTTGGTTGTCAGCGCTTGGGCTAACAACGCTTGAACTGTTGTTGTCAACGTCTGAGCCATCAACGTCTGAATTGGTCTTGTCAGCGCTAGATTTCCCTTTGTCAGCGCCTGAAGGACCATGCATGTTTGTATCTGGTGGTGCTTGGAAACCACCATTATCTTGTCCAGCAGCAGCAAAAGCATCTGTCCAAATGGGAATGGTAACATATTCTAGGATAGGAGATGTCTTTTCTGCTTGTGATCCAACCTTTTCATGAACCTGACCACCTGAAACATCAACAACTTGTTCCTCCATAACATTTGAAGTTACCTTCACAATGTCTGGATTAGTGACAGGCATATAATTTAAAGTTCTAGATAAAGGTTCCAGGTCAAACAACCAATTAGGACCACTTTCAGGATCACTGGGTTTATTTTCTAAAAACCTAACATGTACTCTTTCAAGTATACGTTTTTCTTCTTTAAGATAAACCTTATAACCCTTGCTCTGCACTGAATACCCCATGAAGTAACCCTCATCAACTTTTGCATTACATTTCCCTAAGGCATCACTAGTATCCAAGACTACTACATGACAACCAAAAGGTCTGAGAAAACCAATATTAGGTTTTCTACCCCAAAGTAACTCATAAGGTATTTTGTTCTGAATTTTGTTAACCAATGCTCTATTTTAAACATAACAAGCTGTGTTAACAGCTTCAGCCCAAAAGGCTATAGGAAAATGAGCATCAGCCAACATTGTTCTGGCTGCTTCAATTAGGGTTCTATTTTTCCTCTCAGCAACCCCATTTTGTTGTGGGGTTCTAGCAATACTAAATTGCCTAATAATTCCTTTCCTGGCATAAAAATCATCTAGCTTCTTATTCCTAAATTATCCACCATTATCACTCCTAAGAATTTTAACCTCATTGCCAGACCTCTTCTTAATCTGAGTGATAAAATCAATTAGAATATCAGCTGTGTCACTCTTCATAGCTAGAAAGAATGTCCAAGTAAACCTAGAAAAGTCATCTGTGATGACAAAGCAATATGACTTACCATTCAAACTTTCTATATTGGTTGGACCAAAAAGGTCCATGTGCAGCATATGAAGAGGTCTAGAACTAGTGTGCACCTATTTGGACTTGAATGAGACCTTGTGCTGCTTGCCTTTAAGACATGCAACACAAGAGTGGTCATTGTGGAAGGCTTTCTCAGGCAAACCATCAACTAAACCAAGCCTCACAAGTCTATTTATATTTTTAAAATTTATGTGCCCTAGTCTCCTGTGCCACAAATTACTCTCATCTACTGAGGCCTTAGCATAAAAACAAGACATATTATTATTCATTTTAATCCCATTCAAATTCACATTATATATGTCCTTATGCCTAGGTGTTCTATACTCAATATATTTCTCATCAGGAATCTTAAAATCCTTGCTTAACACCAAACACTCAGTATCAGTAAACAGAACTTTATTTTGGTTATCACAAACTTGTGATACACTAAAAAGATTGTAATCAAGTTCTTTTACCAGGAAGACCTTCTCAAAACGCAAATTCTTGGTGAGAAGGGTTCCTTTGCCTGTGATAGTACCATATCCGCCTCCAAAGTAAACCTTATCACCATCTTTAATGGGAGTGAAGTTCGTCAAATAGTCTTCCTTCCCTGTCATGTGCCTTGAGCATCCACTATCCCAATATCCATAATCATTGACATGTCTTTGAATGCCCTGCACATAAAGAAAACAAATTAGTTTTCTTTGGGAACCCAAGTCTCAAAAGACTTGGATTCATCTGGTTGTTCAATAAGAACAGACTTAGTTCTCACAACAACCCCATTCTCATCCTTCTTAGGATGAAATACCCAGTTAACCCCAATCGGTTTTGTAATGACCTTTTTGAAATGTAATTAAATATGTTGCAGGTCATTGAAATCCCATTATCATTAGGGTTTTGATCTTTCTTGGGTCTCCATGTTAAGGTTGAAGAAGCTTTAGACCTCTTACCCTGTGGTTGTAAATATTTAGGTCTGGTCACGTTTCTGTCAGCGTTGGAATTAGTCTTGTCAACGCTGAGATTACCCTTGTCAGCGTTGAACCTAGGGTTTGCTACAGAAACCCATTGCCTATTTGACCAGGTGTTTGTATTTTAAAATGGTCTTTGTCCATGAGTGTTAGACCCTCTAGTAAAGAATGGGGCAGGTCTAATCACTTGTGGACTTTGCTGCACACAAGGTTTGGGTCTGACAACGTTTGACTTTCTAACAACGTTGACTTTGTTTCTGTCAGCGCTAAAATTGTTCTTGTCAGCGCTGGCTTTGGGAGCGTTGACACACTTGTATGCCAAGTGTGAAAAGCTACCACAAGTGTAACAAGCTTTTCTAGATACAGCTTTAGGTCTAGAAGAAAAGAAGCCTGTTCCTTGATTGCTAACTTGGCTCTTGGGAGACCTAGTATTCCTATACATCTCTGCATATTTAATGGTAGGTCTTCTAACAGTGTTTGAGCCTAGGTCAACAGCTTTACCAGTGATTGGGTTAGTAATTTTAATGGGTGTTGACTCATTTGGACTTTCACATAGCAAGCCACCCTTGACAAATAAAGTAGGGTTAGCTTTCTTCCATTCATTCAGGTCAGTCAACTTTTGTTGATACTCTTCAACTGGAGTGACAACTCTTGGTGGAGGATTGAATTCCTCCTCTTGGAGCTCTGGCAAACCAGTCCAAGATAAGTCCCTTTGTTGGACACCATAGAAGTCACCAGCTGGTGGTGGAACTAAAGAGTAATCATTCATCCCAATCCCAGTCATGTCCTTAGGATCCCTTTGTTTACCCACACATTCTCCTAGGGTTTGGGTGGCTCTATCAAATCTTTGAATTTTAAGGCCAACATTATCTTTATTCTTAATGGCCTCATCTAACTTAGCCTGTAACTCACCATTAACCCTTTCCATGATGTTTCTAATATCCATGCTAGCCTCTAACTCATGTTTAAGATGTTTATTTTATCTTTTAAGTCAAATTCCATTTTCTTGTATTCAGAAACGGTTTTCTCAATTTCAGTGAGAGCTAGTTGGTAATTAGACAATTTACATCTTTCAGTACTCATATCATCTAATAATCTTAACACCTCTTTGTTAAGTCTTTCAGTATTTAACCTACAACCTTTGCTACAAAAAGCGTCATCATATACCTCATTGTCAGATGAAGAGGAGGAGTGTGCCATGAGAGCATATTCAACATGCTCTTCTTCTTCAATATCAGCAACCAAAGCTTTATCCTCTTCAACATTCTTAGCCAGATAGCTCCAATCCCATCCCATACCATCAATTCTTTGAACTGCAACCATGGCTTTGGAATCCTGAGCTTTAACAACTTGACTTAAGGGTTTACCAGCATCAGATCTTCTAGGAGATCTGCACTCCCTCATGAAGTGCCCCATACGATGACAGTTGTAGCATTCAACTTTGGATTTATCAAATCCAGCTGTGTCTTTAGCATTGAAGGTCATCTTCTTTTTGAACCTTCTGTTCCACCTATTTGCTCTTATACTAGCAAGAGCCATGTTCCACTTGATGTCCATCTCTTCCAAGTGCTCATCACTTATCTGCTCAAGGTCCTCATATGTAATCACTGAACCATTTGGCAGAGAAGCAATATAAGCACATACGGTATCCAAATCTAAACCAGCAGGTTTAACTCTTGGGGAGTCACTCTTGAATGTGTCAGCGTCTGAATAGGAGACGTTGACAGGACTTGTTCCAGCGCTGACATATGATGATCCAGTAACTGGATGCATGTAAGAGTCCTTCTGATTGAATTGACCTTCACTATGAGAGAAGAAGGCCATGTTACTATTGGTAGATTTTCTTCCATGCTCTAAAAGAGTTTCATCTTCCAACAGCCTTAGTTTGTTGTAGATGTCATCAAACGAGGAGCTCTTGTAAGTATTGTTGGCAAGAATAGATCTTGCCTCAATCTTCCATGCCTCACCAAGACCTTTAAGAAAGGTAGCATTAATATCAACATCACCAACTTGTGTCCCCATGAAGGATAACTTGCTTGTAATGTCAAGCAATCTGCTTCTCACACTACTCAGTTTCTCATTGGATTGAGCTTTGAAGACAGCATAATCATGCATGAGTTGCTTTTTCTTCTCTTCCTTAGTGTCTGCATTGCCACCATATGCAACTTCAAGAGCTTCCCAAAGATCCTTAGCAGATTCATAGCCTTTATATTTATGCTGGTTTTCTTGTCCCAAAGAGACTTTCAGAATATTTAGGGCTTTCATGTCAACCCTTTTCTTTGCAATATCATCAGCAGCCACAGCTCTACCATCTCCAGGTTTTTCTTTCTTATCCTCTTCAGGACATCCAGCAACAGCTGTTCTTGCAGCAATGGCATTAAGAATCTTTTGAGCCTTATTGAATGTGTTTCCATATTCAATAATCTCCCAGAGTGTGTAGTCATAGATCCCCAGATATTGTTCAAAGTTGAACTTCCATAAGTCAAAGTTGGTTGCATCAAGCATGGGAATCTTGATGTTTGGTAAAGCTGAGGAAGAGGAGGTTATTGCTTCAGACATGATGTTGTTAGGGTTTCTGAGAAAATTAGGGTTTTGGTGATTTTTAGGGTTCTGGTGTTCTTTAAGATCAAAAGTTCCTCAACAAGCTCTGATACCACTTGTTGATCCCAAACTTAGATCGATTTAGCTTTATGTATACGAGATTAGATCAAGTAATACACTTAGAGAAACCTTTGTATATGCTTATGAATTTAAGTGTTATGCGGAATTTAACACTTAAACAAGAACACACAATGATATAAACAAACTTTCACTTTGATTATCAATATCTAATTTGCTTACAATGAAAGTAGTTTACGAATGAAAACTTATATCAAACATTAACCTAAAGGTCTTCTTTTATAGACATAAGAAGCCTTGTACAATAATCTACGTATCAGCTATTCTAGGTAAAGATAAATATAGAAAATACAATGTTGTTCCTATCTTTACTAGAAGTAATCTAGAATACAATAAACGCGTAGAGTATATCTTCCCATCAGTGCTTGTCTTCAACGTGTCAACGCTTGACTTTATCTTGTCAACGCTTGAGCTGTCAGCGCTTGTTTTATTCTTGTCAGCGCTTGGTTTACTCTTGTCAGCGCTCAAGTGATCTGGCCTTAATTTATTCCCAACAGTATATCTTATGATGAATCTTATTCATTTCGAATTATGTTTGTTCACATCATTGAAAGTGGAAACGAAAACTTTGCTAACTAAATTACATTCAGTATCAAAATGATAAAGTTCTTCAAGGAAAATCATAAAAACAAAACACTAACTGTTGTTATCCTACTACATTTCTAAATAACAATGTGATTTGATAAATTTTTGCAACTCAAATGACATTTAATCTTCCTTGAATAAATTAAAATCAACAATATCATTATCACTTAACTCATGACCCATTGCACAAATTTGGGTGATCAAATTAGTTGTCTTTGAAAGCCTATCTTGTACACCATCAAGAACATTTTGATATTCTTTAGGATCTCCAACATTAACTTTTAGCCAATCAAACATGATGGATTCATCAAGATCATCTGCAACAAAATAAAATGTGCATCATACAGACATTTTATAGCTGTTAGAAAGAGACAAATTAAATACGTTCGCAAGATTACCTGGACTTGTATTTGAATATTTACTATGTTCAAAAATTAATGCAAGAAAGTTAATTGCATCGTCAAATTTTTTCCTTTGTTGAGATAGACTTTTTATCACAACCGACATTATATGTCTTAGTCTCAACATATGGTTCAACAGAAGCAAGGTTCGGAACACCAATACGTGTCTTGCCTTTGAGGGAATGTTTGACAGAATTTTCATCCATTATAGGATTTGGTGCAGCCATTGAAGATGATATAAACTTCTCTTAATGCTTACCAAACCAATATTTATAAAAGGCTAATACTTATGTGATTATGGAAAAAATAAATGATAATAAATACACAAATTTTCACCATTATGTATATATTTAACAATCTACATTTTTGGAAAACTAAACGGTTTTAAAAAATAATTGACAAATTCTTCCAAAGATCTCGGCTGAAAAAGGTATGTTTCAAAATATTAAGGGTTAATTAAATCTTTTGTAACATAAAAGTATTGTAGAAAAAGTATGTTTTAAAAAACTGAGTATGAATATTTCAGTAAAAGTTGTATTGTATACAAAAGGTTTAAAAATCTTTTTAAAACTTTGTTTTTGTTCCATAATCATACTTACAGACAACATATAACATATGAAAATTATATATAAGTAGTCTAAAAAAATTACATAAAAATACAAAAGTAAATGAACCGATAGTAAAATTAAAGTCCAGATATCATATAAGTGAGATTATAATGATTTAATATAAATGCATACAAAAGGAAATGAAATATAATAAATGAAGAATTTACCTTTGAATAAGTAATCAATAAACTGATATCTACCCTTGTTCTTTACGAATTGACCCGTTAAGGTTGCAAAAATCCTAAAATTGAAAACATCATATTGTTTTTTGTTAGACAAAAGATAAAAACACTTCAAAAGAATTTCTGTTGATGACAAGCGTTGAGTTTTATGATTTACATTGGGTTGGATTGAGATTTTTGGAATGAATCGTGATAGTTAAAAGTGAAATTTTTGGTTAGGGTTTATGAAGGATTTCTAAACAGTTCACCGATAATTTCGTAATTTTTGACTAACAATGCCCCAAAATAACTTTTCTCAAAATGATGTTAGAATAGTTACTAAAAGTAGCATAGATACAATGTAAAATTACTAATTTAGACACTTAAATTTTAGAAGTTTTTTCAAATGGGTATTCATTGTCTTTTTAAACTTTCCTTTAATAAAGTATATAGATTCAAAAATAGTGTGTCCAATATCAAACTAGGTAAAAGACCCGTGAAATTCACGGGTATCTTAAAAACGTTATAAAAGATAGTAAATTACACTGCGTGTTAGGAAGCTATAAGTTAAACAGAACCACAATTTAATAAAGAAAAAAAAGGTATACTTATTGCAGTAATCACGTTATGTGAAACACAAAAGTCATCACAAAGAAAATAAAAAAAATTACCAATCTTTTATTCTACGAATTCCACATACGATGTATATGTAGATGTGGTCATAATTATGTAGCAGTTCTTTGTCGACCACCTTGATGGTGATGGTGTTAATAGTGACATGTTCGTCTTTATCATGAATAAACATCTTCAGTCTTTTTTTGCTTTTAAGAGGAGATACAACTTTATATATAGTTGGTCACGTGTACAAACAAGTCGTGATAAATACAAACCAACTTGCTCGAGAGATTTTCTTGATCTTTTGTTGATTGTCATCGCGAAAGAGGCTTGATCCTTTTGGAATGAAGGGTAAGACCAGCCCGAGTGTCCATTGTGTCATGTTTTGACTTATGCAGAATGAGATGGGCACGTGAAACTACTTCCTTACTATCTTTAGTGGCAAGCGTTTATGTAAGTCATGTTTGACATAATTCCTTCCTTATTTGTTACACATGGGTTTTTTTCTAGATTTTTGTTTATAATGTTTTTACATGTTCTATAAGTATTTGAGTTGTGATATTGTACAAGACCTTTTTGGTAAGAATACGTACATGTCAGATTGGTTTACACATATTAAGCATTAGAGTGTTGATATATGGACCTAATAAGAAGGCCTAAAACATATCTAAGCTTACGTGTCGTGTTTTGAATGGTGAAATGCATGGGACTCATTATTTTATATTTTCTATTTTCTCAGCTTAGCCTTTTATTGCGCCACTTGTATTAGTCCTGTGATTAGGCTTCTTTTTAGGCATACGAATTAGGTCTCTCTATCAAATTTCTAAACGTGATTTGTAATTAATGTGTCGGCGTGCCTCACACATCTCACCACGTCTAAATAACTTAGTTGTTTTATACCTTTTCCATAATGGGCTCGCAAATTGTATGCAGATTAAGGTCTAAACATATATAAATGACTCATACTAAGAAAGTATAGATAATGTCATAAATATCAAAAGGAACTGACTGAATCAAAATGGATCATGGTTACGAAACACCTTAAACAAAAGTTACTTAGTGTGTGTCACAATCCTTCTCTATCTTTGGGACAAACTGTTCTTAGTTGGAGATTCCTCATCTATAGGTAGACCATCAGCCGAACTCTTTTGCACAAGGCTAGTTGGATCGAAATGTAAAGTTTGTAGAGGGGTTCCGTTATCTTCGGTGCCAAAAGCAAGATCCTACAATGAAAATAAGCTAACGTTATTTAAAGCACACATTATATAAATGGGCATAAATATATTTAGATGGTTACAAAGCTAATGTAAATCGATTAAGAAATAAGAGTCTAGACATTAAAAAAAAATTATTGCCATCGTCTACTGTAGTTTTTGCAACACAAAGAATTAAATAAGAATAGTAATATATGTGGAACATTGTATCAAAGTTGTCTAATTATTCGTTCTCAACAACTTGCTCAATAACGTCTAATAAAACCAGTTAGAATTTAAAATGTTGCTTATACACAATCTCTAATAAAAACACATACTTGTAATCAGATAAAGCATTTAACTCATGGAATTTTCCAAATACTTTTGTTTCATAATCCAATATTTTCAAAAGCGATTTGAAAACGAAGCATAGATTAAAACCAAATTACGTAGAGTACGACATTAATGAATACTTACTTGTCTAGTTACATCTGAAAAACAAAATACGTCGTAATACATAGTGAATACCTCCTTGTCCATGATTATCATTTCAAGATTTATCACCCTCTCGCTAAATGAATCGCCATTGGGTTACTGTGGCAACATGTATTAATTGAGAAATGATAGCATAGATTATCAAAAGAATTTGATTATCGAAGGAATGGTGATTGGTATAACGATTTGATCGGAAACGTGATTTGTAATTAGATGGCGAAAACATAAATATATCTCGACGTGCCTCCCAAATCTCACCACGTCTAGCAAAAATTATATGTTTTATACTTTTTTCCATAATAAGCTTACAAATTTTATGTAGAGTAAGGTCTAACATATAGAACTGGCTGGTTTGGTTACCAGGCCACTTCGTCCAAGTTGGTCATGAATATTGGTATTTACTTAAAAATCAGGAATCAATTCCTTAATAACACCTCTAAATCGGCTATTTAAAACCACATGCTCTCGTTTACATTAAAATATTGGCAAATTAAAATTATCAAATACACTGTCATAAACCCTCTCTCCATTGTGAGAGTAATAGTTATTAGCTAATTATTAATTACTCTTATTATCTAACCTAAGATGTTGATAGGATACCAGGAGTATAATCTATCATATCAAATAAACTTATTTTAGATAATCTATCATGGTATATAAAAATCATAAGCCTTTTGGTCATAATTGCAGTAAAAGCTTCGCACCTTACTATAAGATGATCCACACAGTTCAGGAACCATGCACCATCGTGAATTCTTGGTCCAACATAATCCTGTGAGCAAATAAAATGGAACCGGTTGAAAGCGATTAATTCGAAAAAGTAAACCATGATTAGAATAGTGAGGATCTTGATAGCACCCTTGGGTTAAAACGATCAATTCAAAAAGCACTTAAACTAATTGTAGTAACTTTAAATTTGCATTCTTGTAAAAGTGCTAATGTGTTATACAAATACCAGTTCAAAATTCCTAAAAAATTAAGAAAAATGACATCTTCTCATGAACGCATTTATTGCACATAAAATGGCTTGTATGAATAATGATCAATAAACCTTAAAAAGACGAAGAACTTTGTTTTGAGTTCTGGAGTGCCTTCTTGGATGACGGGAGATTCATGCTATTTTTCACCACTCGTGATTTTATCAGCTGATAATTAAGAAAAATAGATTAGAAAAAACAAATATAAAAGGAAAAAATAAGATCATGTAACAATACATTTCATTTGGATGAAGAAAATTGATCTTTAATTGACGGAAAAAAAGATCGATCGAGTCTCATTCGCTCTTTGTTACACGTTTTGATTCTAGCACTGCCACTCATTATGTAAAAAATTGCATTCATATTGTTAATGGTAGGTTAATATGTTACTTTTTGTATAGAAAATATTATACATGCATAGGATGACTTACTTTTTTGTAAACTCCAGTCCAAAAGAGTAATCGATTATTGTAGAACCAATATAGAAATATCGAAATCAAAATACCATTCTCGGTAACCTGTTAAATAAAAACTAAACGAACTGAAGTTGTCAATCAAGAATAACAATCGATGACAATTAAACAAAAAAACAAATGCTGTCAAATCATATTCATAGAATCTTTTTGTTAGTGACAACCATTATTTGACTGATTAGGGATTGTCCATATATAAATCAAAATTAAATGTTACTTGTCACAACTAATCAAGAAAAATTATAACAACTGAACCAAAAATAAAAAATTAAATCTGATCGAAACAAAATACCTACAAAATCAAATGGTGTAATATCAAGTTTACACCCTGCAGAATCAAAAGAAAAGTTACTATGCTAATATGAAGGAATAAAAAATTAAAATGAATGATACATAATTAGATGAAAGATTACCAACATCGATTTTGGTCCAAAATGGATTTGAATCTATTGTGCTTTGGTTGTTCATATTGTGCTTTGGTTTTCAAAAGATTTTGATTTTTCATTTGTGTTTTGGTTCTTCGGATACATCTGATTTTGCATATATAGGAAGATAATAGGAGACTTATTAAAAATCAAAGCTTACGTAAGAAGATTTATTGGGTGGTGAAGTGGATGTGTGTACTTGACAAAAATATCTATTGCCTAAGTTTTAAGACACATCAGCGAATTAAATAGGGCTGCATTAAAAGGTTTTAAAATCTATATGATTTTTTCAGTTGACTGGTTAAAACATTCACTTGGCAGTCTAATATTAAAAGTTATATTTAGAAAAAATTATTTAGATTGTTGCTTTAAGAGTTGTACAATAGTTGTTTTAAAGAGCTGTACAAAACTTTGTTATATTAAATACTAGCTTAAAGACCCGTCTAATGCCGGGAATAGTTTAAAAAATGATTTTCATAATAAAAAATTAACAGATGTTTATATTAAAAAGAATGAAACGGGTTCTCGTAAGATATAAATACAATAATATAAAAAACATGCGGTATTCGATAAACGTTTAGCTTTTTATCAATCACAATAATAAATAAAGTTTCATACATTTTTGCCTTTAAACTTGACATATGTAAGAGCGAATAAAGTTAATAACCAATGCTCATGTCGTGAACACCTAACGATTGAGGGTGGCCACGAAGGTTCACCTGTGATGACTCCGGGTTATCCAAAAGCATAGTCGCCCTGAGATTAGTCGGCTCGCAATGTCGAGTTGAATACCTAGGTATACAAAAAAAACCTGAACGTAAAAGTAATTACCTAAAGAAGCTTTAAATGATCAACCATGTCGACCGTTTCACAAAACCATCCGATTCTTTACACAAAATGACACATATCACTATGTTACTTACACAAAACTACCCATGTCGATCTTTTACACAAAATCATCTATATTGACCCGTTACACGGACTTCACTTGCATCTTCTAATCGTGAGCCGAAATTCAATCTCGCGTTAGCGGTTACTTTAAGAACCTTGAAATGATCCCCTTAACATCACATGCATTCATAAGTAAATTTTATAAGTGCAATAATTTGTGAACCCGTTAACATTTTCTACCACCGTTGTGTTATTTTAAGACAACGAATACATAAATAATGAAATAACTGATGTTAGTTTACCAGAAGAGAATCTTTATAAACTTTTCTCAACTATTTACAGAGTAACCTGATCATCTAATGTGACTCTTGCAAATGGGTCAAAGACACCTCATGTAAAACCACTCCTGATACGAGCAAGGAATCGAGAATTTGCTAATATCAAGTATATATCCCAAACTTAAAAAGCAATAGACGTAAAAAGAAGTATACGTAAACCAAATATTATAAATAGTTTCCATTCATGTATAGTCAATCCTATCACACCTTTAATGAAATATATACTACTCAAGGTTCGGTCCTTTTGTGTTTCTCTAAAGCAACAAATGTTAGATTGGTAAGACAAACATGTTCAACCTATAAACTTTAAGTTTAAGATAACAAATGGACTAAAGAAATATAATTTCTAGTCAAATCAGAGTAAACAGTTCATATACGATCTTAAAATATTTCTTAGGGTGCATTTAAAAGCTAATATACACTTTTAAAATTAATTAAAAGTGAATATCTCAAACTGACATACTCACATTGTAAAAAAGTGTTTAAAAAGAATTATCATTTTAAGAAACCTGAACAAAGGAATAATGGCCAATAGCCCAATACAAATACTTATTTAATCACTAACAGACCATGGAATAAACAAAAAATGAAAATGACTTTGAAACACTTACTGGCCTAAATAAGTTCAGCTCAAATTAGACTAAGGGAAGATGCCCAGTTAGAAACCAAGCAAGATCATATAATGTTGACTATCTATCTTACCATCCATGTGAAAAGCGGCAAAATAAAAAAAACAAAGGCTTTAAATGAGTTTAGGCAATGATAATTAGCTAACGAGCTCATCGGATGGTTTGGAACAAAGGCTTTAAAATAGTAAGGCAATGATCTTTAGCTAATGAGCTCATCAGGCAGTTTAGGAACAAAAGAGTATTAAACATAATCGATCCATTTATATGATTCACTCAACATGATCGATTTGCAAAAGAATGATATAAGATGATATTAAAAAAAATAAAAAAATTATAGCTACTATTTTCAAAAGAATGATATAAGATGAAATTAATGTATGTTGTAGTATGAATTAGTCACAATATTAAGATAAAAGAATTACAAAGCAAATGCAAAGTTGAGACCTATACTTCCTAAAGCTAATACAAAGTAGCCACTTGTGACACTTCCATAATGTATGAAGGCCTACACAGCAGTTAATTAAAATTTTGCTTTCACTTTTTGGATGGATAATTCAGTGGCTTGTATCAAGAGGCAAATACCAGAGAAATGGTGAATCTTCGTCACGATCTTTATTCCATAAAACCTTGATACAAAAAGAAATACGTGTTATATTGTCAATCATATGTTAAAAAATATGTCGATATGTTGTACTCGCCTCTTTTTTAAAGCTGCAATACATCACCAATCTCAAGTTCCAGCTGTTAACATGACTTACAAAGAAACAACAATTTAGTAAAACAACCTGCAATCTATTTTGGGTCTGTGATCATTAACAGCAACACTAACTCATTTCCCAGACCAAACACTACCATAAGCATGAAACAGACTTCCAATGACCTGTGTTTGTAATTCATCTGACCCATGTTTATCACTCTAACTCTACAAAAAACAATATATTAACTTCAAATCAGATAGGTAATTTTGAGTTCTCGGCTAAAACAACCTTTAGTTAAATAGGCTAAGCAACCCTTCTTAATGGCGTATATACTATTATCATCGCTTATAATTAGGTGAACCATCCCAAATAAACCTATAAACCTGATAAATAAGCTAACTCAAATCCCCCATGTAAACAATTAATCGCTTGGTCATAGCTGTAATTCGGTAACACTACACCACAATACTAATCCTTTATACAATGCCATGACCCTATCGGTGCTATATTAGCAAACAACTCACACTACGTTTCTACTAATTTGGTACCTTATATAACTAATCTCGGACCAATGATGGGTCAACTAAAGCTCAGTTGCGTTGTTGATGTATAAACTCCAAAAATAAAATAAAATAATGTAGTTTCCTTATATACCAAAGTTTAGTTTCACTTATTGCACTCACAAATTTTGTAAATCTTATTTAGTTATTTTGAACGCAACATGTTGATAAGAGTCAACATGTTGGCTCACCATGTGTGGGTCATACTTAAGGTGCACAACATTTATATCTATAGCGAGGTCTAAAAATATAGGGACTGCACATTCGTTGACAGCCACAAAAGGCTCCCACATCCGATGTTATTTCAGACATAAGATGAATGGAGATGAGATGAGTCTTACCCGCTCATTATGAGACCATCAACACGTATAATCCATGCTTTTATCAATTATAGTTTCAGGGTAACATATATCACTACAAGAAAGTTGAGAACAGATGACGGGCGTTTCCCTGGCGACACAATGTCGCCAGGGATAACGCCTTTTCCCTGGCGACAACGCTGACGTGGCGGTAAAGTAGGTTTACTTTTTAGTCAAAGTTTGACTAGAGTTTCCCTGGCGACATGTCGCCAGGGATACTCGGTCCAAAACCAGATACCAAGTGAAAGAGCGCGAAATTTTCCCTCCAAGGTTTCCCTGGCGACACGTCGCCAGGGAAAACCTAGTCAAACTTTGACCAACTTATCCCTGGCGACAAGTCGCCAGGGAAAACCCGTCCATCGTATTTAACAAAAATTATGTTTGCTAATTACATGTCAACATTATCCCTGGCGACAAGTCGCCAGGGAAACCCTCGCCATTTGTGATTAGTTTCAAAATTAAACACAAATGTTTAATTACATGCCAAGAATGTGTGGCGGGCTTTTACCCGCCAAAACCCAAATGTTTCCCTGGCGACTTGTCGCCAGGGAAACTCCCTGACATATATGTATTTTGTTTTTGCTTGTTAGTTATTATTTTAACTATCGATCCGATGTTATTTAATTTTTGCGACGTTTATATAATAAAAATGAGACATTTATAAAACAAACATTTATTTATTCATAATATTATACATAGCCCTTGTGGAATCAAATGGAAAACTTAAAAACAGACATTACTAATCAACTTAAAGTTCGTGAAGTAGTGCAGCCGATTACTACTCAACGCTAAGATTTTCCATTTCATTTAAAAGCTCATGAAGTATTGCAGCCGATTGACATGCGTGGTCTTCAGGATGCCTTTCCATTTCTAGTCTTGCCTCTAACATCTTTATCTTTAGATCTTTGATCTTGCAATTTGAGCACTCAGTGGGTGCAGATTGAGAAGGACCTGTAGAAGAACTTGGATGTGAACCTTGAGGTGTTGAAAATCCAGGGGAAGATCTTATACGGAGTTCGAGATCAAAATCATCCTTCCATTTAAAATATTTACATCCATAATCATTTGTTTTTGGCTGTTACAAAGTAAACAAATAACATGACATGTCATTTAATAATCACACGTATTACATAACTAAAACATTTGATTGTTTACCTTCGAAAAAGGACATGCATAGTAGAGTTTACCAAAGCTATGAGGTTGATGTGACTGTCTCAACACAATATATCCCTTTCTACATGTACACTTATAAGCTTCACGGGGATCCATCTGCTACCAAATCAGGTGGTGGTGGTGGTGAGTTTGGTAGGAGATGATAAGTGTGTGTGTGTGTGATCTGCTGATGATAAGTGTGTGTGAATCATTTTATGGTCAAAAAGTGAGGGAAATAGTTAACATTTTCCCGCCAATGTTTTCCCGCCAACGTTTTCCCGCCAATAGTTAAACGTTGGATGTTCAATGGATGACCCGGTTTGTTATGGTTGTACGTTTGATGTTCAATGGATGATCCGGTTTGTTATGGTTATATTAGATGTTCAATGGACGACTCGACATGTGTTGGTTACACGTTAGATGTTAAATAAATGAGTCGGCATGTATTGGTTAGACGTTAGATGTTCAATGGATGAGTCGGTATGCATTTGTTAAACATTAGATGTTCAATGGATGAGTCGGTATGTTTTGGTTACACGTTAGATGAGCTGGCAACATAGCTATATTGAGCTGGCAAATGACTATACTCGTTGTGTAAGCTATTTTGGTGAGGTTACATCAAATGAAAAGCTTCTTTCTTTTGTTCAAACTTACGCGACTTGTTTGCCGGAACTCTTTTTGTCATCGATTCAAAACGGAAGCTGGTTAAAGATTTATTTGAATGGTTGTTTTGGGTACAAACCACTATTGCCTCTAGCTTGATCTCTAATTAAGTCGGATTTGATAATTCTATGTATAGTTGTATACTATTATTACAACACATATATACAAACACAAATACAGGTTTCCTTTCTTTGCATTTACACGTTAGATGTTCAATGGATGAGTCGGCATGTCTTGGTTACACGTTGGATGTTCAATGGACGACTCGACATGTGTTGGTTACACGTTAGATGTTCAATGGATGACTCGACATGTCTTGGTTACATGTTAGATGTTCAATGGATGAGTCGGCATGTCTTGGTTAGACGTTAGATGTTCAACGGATGAGTCGGTATGCATTTGTTAAACATTAGATGTTCAATGGATGAGTCGGCATGTCTTGGTTACACGTTGGATGTTCAATGGACGACTCGACATGTGTTGGTTACACGTTAGATGTTCAATGGATGACTCGACATGTCTTGGTTACATGTTAGATGTTCAATGGATGAGTCGGCATGTCTTGGTTAGACGTTAGATGTTCAATGGATGAGTCGGTATGCATTTGTTAAACATTAGATGTTCAATGGATGAGTCGGCATGTCTTGGTTACACGTTAGATGTTCAATGGATGAGTCGGCATGTCTTGGTTACACGTTGGATGTTCAATGGACGACTCGACATGTGTTGGTTACACGTTAGATGTTCAATGGATGACTCGACATGTCTTGGTTACATGTTAGATGTTCAATGGATGAGTCGGCATGTCTTGGTTAGACGTTAGATGTTCAATGGATGAGTCGGTATGCATTTGTTAAACATTAGATGTTCAATGGATGAGTCGGCATGTCTTGGTTACACGTTAGATGTTCAATGGATGAGTCGGCATGTCTTGGTTACACGTTGGATGTTCAATGGACGACTCGACATGTGTTGGTTACACGTTAGATGTTCAATGGATGACTCGACATGTCTTGGTTACATGTTAGATGTTCAATGGATGAGTCGGTATGCATTTGTTAAACGTTAGATGTTAAATGGTTACCGAATTAGAATAAATCGAGAAACTAAACGGAATAAATCGGAATGAATTTAGAAATTAAACTGACCGGGATGATATAGTTATTTTATAAATAATAATAATTATTTTATAATATGTAATAATAATAATTATTATTTCATAAATAATAATAATAATTATTATTATTTTATTACTAATTATAATAATACATAAGTAACAAAAACTTTATTTTCACAAAAATTATCCCTTGCGACATTTGTAACTATCCCTGGCGACAAGTCACCAGGGATACTATCCCTGGCGACATGTCGCCAGGGAAACGTGTGCTCAACTTGACTTTCTAAAAAGTCAGCCAAGTTTCCCTGGCGACATGTCGCCAGGGAAAATGTGGCTCACTTGACTTTCAAAAAAGTCAGCCATGTTTCCCTGGCGACATGTCGCCAGGGAAACTTTGGGAGACCCGACGAAAGTTATAGGTACGTGCATATGCGTTGAAAAGTCAAAGGAATCCCTGGCGACATGTCGCCAGGGAAACCTCGTCACACCCCTCCAAAATTTTTCACTAACGCGCGCTTTTGGCTAAACGACAAAAGGCAAAAGTTTCCCTGGCGACATGTCGCCAGGGATTGTCGCCGGGGAAAAGAAAAAGCGATTTATTCATCAGAAACCTTATCTTTTCTCACATACACTTAACAAAAAAAAAACTTCATCTCCCTTACTCTCTTCGCTGCTATATCCGGCCACTCACCACCACCACTCTCCTCCACATCCCGCTGCTATATCACCACCACCACCACTCACCACCACCACTCACCATCATTCTCCTCCACACCTGCACACGTGCACGCACCACCACTCACCACCATCTCCAGTCGCCAACACCACCACCACGCCATCTACATTCACCGGCACCACCACCACCGCAATATATATTAAGGTATTTTATATAATTTATATTGTAATTGTTTTGGTTTTTTTTTATATAATTTTTTTTATAATTTATATTGTAATTGATTTGGTTTTGTTTTTACAATTGATAGTATATTTGGTTTTGTTTTTACATATCCGGTCACCGCAGCCGAGTCCCGACCGTAGCCGAGCCCGACCACAGCCGAGACCCGACCGCAGCCGAGCCCCGACCACACCCGCGCCCCGACCACAGCCGAGACCCGACCACTATTTAAAGGTATGTTTTTTTAACTTTTAATTGTAATTGAGAATACATATTGTTTTTTTTTAGTTTTTTTTAGATTCCCTGGCGACATGTCGTCCGGGATGTTTAAAATTGTTAATTTTTTTAAACGTAAATCCAAACACTCCTTATGTTACCTATTTGATGAGAATAAGCTGTTTGATAACAGCTTATCCTAATAAGCTTATCAGGATAAGCTGTTTGATAACAGCTTATCCTGATAAGCTTATTAGAATACGCTGTTTAAAAACAGCTTATCCTTATAAGCTTATCAGAATAAGCTGCTTATCCTTATAAGCTTATCAGAATAAGCTGTTTTCAAAAAGTTTACTTTGATAAGCTTATCGGGATAAGCTGTTATCAAACAACTTATTCTAATAAGCTTATCAAAATAAGTTGTTTGAAAACAGCTTATTCTGATAAGCTTATCGGGATAAGCTGTTATCAAACAACTTATTCTAATAAGCTTATCAAAATAAGCTGTTTGAAAACAGCTTATTCTGATAAGCTTATCGGGATAAGCTGTTTTCAAACAGCTTATTCTGATAAGCTGTTTTTATTATATGATATAAATGTTTTATTGGACTAAGCCTTAGGAATGTTTTAGGATTTTAGCGATTAATTTCGGAAAATTCCCGTCTGAAATTAATCAACCTATAGAAAACCCGTCCGAAGTTAATTTATTAGGAATTAACTTCGGAAAGTCCCCTGTTTGGGACTGCTTTTTGAATGTTTTGTCTCATTTAGGATATGCATGCGTATAACCGATTTAGTATTTGAGATGATTTCGACAGTGTTTCTCCTTTACTCCTACGAATATGTCTTTAAACACATATTTGGGGAGTTGAGGGGAAATGCTGCCGAAATTTTCTCAAATAGTAAATCGGTTATACGCATTCATATATGAGACGAAACATTCAAAGGGTGGGTTAGGATTGCCTTCCATAGTTGCGCTAGGTGAACATACTATTTTCTATACTTGATAATTATATCTTTTAATAAATATTATTATATAATTATATACTTTATAAATAATAATTATATATTTTATAATTATTTTTTATAATTTGATATAATACATATTATTATTTATGAAATATATAATAATTAAGTTGCATATAATAACTAAATGTATCGTTAAAACACAGTTATGGTACTCATTGATAAGAGTTGGACACGGTTAGAGCGTCATCAGCCAGAATATATATTGGGTCTTGCCAATTTTGTCAAGCATTCTAGGAAGTTTGTGAATCGTTTGAATGAGATACCATGTCCATGCAAGCGTTGTCGAACAAGACTCCTGGTAGATATTGACCTTCTTTCGAACCACGTTATGAAGTCCGGGTTTGACAACAGTTATACAACATGGGTACACCATGGTGAACCGGCTCCTCCTACACCTACACCTCCTCCACCACCACCGCCACCACTGCCAATAATAGATAACACAAGACAACCTTTTATAACTGACATGACATCGTTACTTGATGACCTTACCTATATGCCTCCGGACTATATTCCTCCTCCACCTCCTCCCAACTCAAGTAACAGACGGACTCAAGCTAACGAGTTTGAAGAGTTATATCGCAGTGCCAATGAGCCGTTGTACCCTGGTTGTGTAGAAGCGACTCGATTAGACTTCATGGCAAAGTTTACACATTATAAGGCCAAAGGTAAAATCACCGATACCATATTCAATGATATTCTAGAGTGGTTCCAAACTATCTTTCCCCCAAGCAGAGGATTCAAGCTCCCACCGTCATACTATGCAATAAAGAAGACATTTAAAACGATCGGGTTAGGGTACGATTCGATACATGCTTGTGAACACGATTGTTGCTTATTTCGGGAAGGATACGCCGATTTGGATTTCTGTCCGGTGTGTAATACAAGTAGATGGAAAGACACTAACACGCCGGGGAAGAAAGTTCCTAAGAAGGTGCTGCGTTACTTTCCGATCATTCCTAGACTACAACGTTTGTACAAGTCTAGTAAAAGTGCAAAGGATATGATTTGGCATGCTACTGGAAAGTGTACGGAGCCCGGTAAGATGCAACACCCGTGTGATGGTGCGGCTTGGAAGAAATTTGATGCCAAGTATGGTGATTTTGCAGCAGAACCAAGAAATGTTCGATTAGGGTTGGCTGCTGATGGTTTCAATCCATTCGGCAACCTTAGTCAGACTTACAGCATGTGGCCGGTGATATTGACAACATACAACCTGCCTCCGTGGTTGTGTATGAAAGAGAGTTCTTTAATGCTGACGCTGTTAATTCCTGGCCCTAAATCCCCGGGCAAGGACATTGATGTTTACTTGAGACCTTTAATTGATGATCTAAAACTTTTATGGGATGGTGTGAGTACTATAGACCAAGCTACAGGCGAGGCATTCACCATGAGAGCGATGCTTTTATGGACCATCAATGATTTTCCGGCTCGAAGTAGTTTGTCTGGGTATAGTGGGCAAGGTTACAAGGCTTGCCCTACATGTAATGACGACACTCCATCTCTTCATGTGGCAAGCAAAATAGCTTATGTTGGCCACAGAAGATTCTTACCGCCCCGCCATAAATCCAGGACTTCACGTTTATTCAATGGTAAACCCGAACACCAGCCCCGTCCTAGAACATTTACCATGGACAAGATTGACGAGCAACACGCTTCACTGCCAAATCGACTGCCCGGTAAACATAAGAATTTTGGGGGTGTGAAGATAACACGCAATTTTCGTGTTGAGCCTAACTGGTCTAAACGGTCTATTTTTTACGAGCTTGAGTATTGGCCTTTTCTTTCACTAAGACACAATTTAGACATCATGCATATCGAAAAAAATGTGTTGGAGGCCATCCTGAACACTTTGTTGATGAATGACAAATCTAAAGACACTGTCAAGGCAAGACAATACTTGGAAAAGTTGGGCATTCGAAAAAGCTTGTGGCTCACCCAAAGTAAAAACGGGAAGTGCAAGAAGCCTCAGGCTTCGTATTCCTTAACACCAGAGAACAGGAAAAAGTTTTGTCAGTACATCAAGAGTGTTAAACTACCAGATGGGTTCGGATCCAACTTCAAGCACAAAGTGACCGATAACGATACCAATATAACGGGCATGAAGTCTCATGACTGTCATATAATGATGCAACGTTTACTTCCTTTCGCACTTCAGGAATACTTGCCTGCTGAGATTGCAAGACCACTGATCGACCTATGTAACTTGTTTAAGCAACTCTGCTCTGCAACTTTAATGGTGGATGACATGTTGACTGCTGTAAAAAAGGTGGTTGACATTTTGTGCGATCTTGAGCTCATATATCCTCCTGATTTCTTTGACATTATGGTTCACTTGGTTATCCATTTACCTGATGAGGCCATTGAAGGCGGGCCTATCCGCCCCCGGTGGATGTATCCATTTGAAAGATACATGAAAGAGCTAAAAGGTTTTGTACGAAATAAAGCTAAGCCAGAAGGTTCGATTGCGGAGGGTTATGTTGCACAAGAAGCATTGACTTTCTGTTCTAAGTATTTTCGGAATGATGTTACCACTAAATTTAATCGTCTCGACCGTAATGTGGACCCCCCTCCCACAACGTGTCAGTTTCAGGTGTTCCGATCGGTATGTAACCCGCTTGGGAAAAAGTCGTATATTCCGTTCCCTTATCAAGAGTTCAAGAAAGTGGAATGGTATGTACTAAACAACAGTCCTGAAATCGACAAGTATATTTCTGAGTTCAAGAGGTACGCGTTTTTTATTTTATTTTGAAACTTCTTTTTCTTAACAATAGCGACTTATTCTAATACCATGAACGTTTTTCAGATTATATCCTGACAAAGACGAGAAAAAAGAATTCTCCGCGTGGTTTGGGAAAATGGTAAACTTAGACTTATCTTGTGTACTTACCTGTAAAAAAATAATATTATTATAAATAGTTTTCTGTACCTAATCCTTTATTCCTCATAGATCCGTCAACGTCACGTAGACAATGACAAAGACCCAGAGGTTATCCAGACCAGCGAGTTATTCGCTTTGGCTTGTGGACCATCACCGCATCCAATCTCAATAAACTCTTGCATAGTCGACGGTGTGAGGTATGTCGTGCACAGTCGCGATGAACGTCGTACAACTCAAAACAGCGGCATTTGTGCGCCTGGCCCTGAGAACACAATGGCTTATGGTCAGCTTCAACAGATCCTCGTGTTTCGTTATTTGTCGTTCAGTGTTGTGTTGTTCAAAGTTAAGTGGTTCGACACTCGCCCCATGTTACGTAAAAAACGTCTTATCTATAGAAACAACATGACTCAACTCACCGACACAAGAGCTGAGTATTGGAAAGATGAACAATACATTCTCGCAACACAAGTCAAACAAGTCTTCTACATTGAAGATCAGAACAAACCCAACTGGAAGGTCGTTGAACATGTTAATCATAAAAAGTTTTCCAACGGGGGTGTCATAGTGTCAGATGCCGTTCCTGATATTATACATTTCGACAACTCATCTGATCTACCACTTTCCACTGATTTGAATGACTTGGGTGATGTGACCTTGAATATAGATGGCCACGAAACGGAGGTTGATGCACCGCCAAATATCATTGATGTTGATGATGAAGACGATGGTATTACTGATGATGAAGACGTCCCTCATGATTTAAGTGATGAAGAACGTGTGAATGATGATGATGGTGAAGACAGAGTTTATTCTAGTGAAGAAGAAGATTGACCTTTAGTTGTAACTTGCAAAAGACACTTATTTGTTTGAATTAATGAATCTAATTGTTGTGGATTTTTTAAATGTGTATATTTATTTGGATGTGTTGTATTTGAATTTGTGCATGCTTATATTATTTTGTTCATGAATTTGTCTATGTTATGCTAATTGTACTTGTACAGATGTCAGCAGATGTTGCAGGATCACACGGTGGTGACGGTGGTGGTGAGGATGAACCTCCTACGCCAAACATCCGCAGCGGTTGTTTCGCCGCATTTAGAAATAAAGGTAAGAATATTTGGATTATTGTAACACAATCAAAAATTTGGTGCATATATATGTTGCTTGCCTTGAATTTTTATTACTTTGTCACTCACTTGATTTTTGCAGGCAAAGGCAAAAGAAAAGAAAATTTGGGCGGCAGAGCGGCCGGTAGAAAGACTCGAGGCATTAGCCGATGTATCGATTTGTTGGAGGAAGTTGGTCAGCATGGCCCTGTCCCGATAGATTTTGAAGAAAAATCTCACCGGCCTCGCGGCACGCATGCTCAGCATTTATCTAATTACATCGGGGATTGTATCAGGAGGCTCGTGCCACTGTACTACCCAAGTTGGGCTGATGTCCCTGATGAGATCGAAACATTGGTTTGGGCGAACATAGAGGTCAGTTATCATTTTTATGTTCATAACATTATTGTGTTTATTTATTTAATGATGTATATATTTAAATAAATTTGTTTATTTATTTATATCATATAAATAAATAACAAATTTAAATAAATATACAAATTGTATCTTATTTATTTATATCATATAAATTTTTTTTAAATATATATAAAAAAATTAGAATAAATATAAAAAAATTTAAATAAATATATATTTGATGAGAATAATGTAATAAGCTTTTCGGATAAGCTGTTTTCAAACAGCTTATCCTGATATGCTTATCAGAACAGGCTGTTTGAATACAACTTATCTTGATAAGCTTATCAGAACAAGCTGTGTGAAAACAGCTTGTTCTGATATGCTTATCAGGATAAGCTGTTTTCAAACAGCTTGTCCTGATAAGCTTATCAGGATAAGCTGATTTCAAACAGCTTGTCCTGATAAGCTTATCAGAACAAGTTGTTTTCAAAAAGCTTATGCTTATTAGGATAAGTTGTTTTTATTATAAAAAATTAAATAAATGACTAAGCCATTAAATAAATAAACAAAATAATGTATAAATTATATCTCTAACTCTAACTCTGTTTTTGTTTTATTTGTTGTATATGAATGCAGAATCAGTTTAATTTGACGCCACACAAGAGTGATCCTGGTAGATGGAAGGAAATACGTGGCGGCATCAATCAAATGCTTACAAAGAGTTATAATTCTCGAAAAAATACGCTCAAGACAAAGCATTGGGTCCGAGACATCGATACCGGCAGGGTAGATATCGGCAGAGTCCGCAGCGAGCGTCCAGAGGAAATTACTTCAGAGGACTGGGAGAAACAGATCGCACTTTGGAGTAATCCGGATTACGAGAAAAGATGCCAGACGAACTCCCAGAACCGGTCTAAGCAGAAGACGCCGAGTCGGCAGGGATCCCGATCGTTGGCACGCCTTCGAGACCAAGTGGTGAGAAATTCTATAATTAAGTTACATACATATATGTCTTTGATTATATGTTTTGGTGTGTTGTGATTTTTTGTTTTGAATTTGCTTCATTCTATATATGCGTGTCTATGTATGTACAGACGCAAGCTGCAATTGAAGCTGATGTGCCACCCCCGACTGTCATTGATCACTTCTTCATTGCGCACACCGACCAGGATGGGAATTTTCCTTGCGATGCGGACCGCGTTATGTATGTAAGTATTTTTTTTTAAATTAATTAATTAATTAATTTTTTTTTGGATATGCCTTGGTTTTTTACTATTCCTTGCCGATAAATAATGTACCAACCGACTAATATATAATATACTAACTGTCGTTTGTTTTTGTCACTTCATTAGGAGGAGATGCTTGCGATGAAGGCTGCAGGAAAACATACGGACGACGAGATCAACCGTATCGTCCGAGGTGGAAAGCAGCGAGGCCACATGCCCGGTGTCGGCCAGATAGTGCCGAGAAGGAGTACTCACTATATTCCTCCTCCTCCTCCCGTCGACCCACGGTTGGAACAAGCGTCTCAAGTGTTTAACTTTTTGAGAAGTGACGATAGGTTTGCCGATGCGTTCGGAGCATTTCTATCGGGTGGTGCTAGCGGGAGTGGCACGGGAGGCAGCGGTAGTGGCGCCGGTGGGAGTGGTAATGGTTAGTATGCTTGTCTTGTTTTTCCTACCTTAGCATGCAAGTTTAATAATTGTAAACCCCGAATTGCAAGTTTAATAAGTGTAACTAGGAACTTTGTACTCAAGTTGTGACATGTATTTGTATTGATCGAGAGTTACATGTTATTGTGTTTTGGTACTAGATTCGTGGTAGATTTTTGGTATTTTTATCTTCAGGTTTTGTATTTGTATTCCCAGGTTTTGGTAGATTTTTTCCGGAAAAATTCCGGAAAAAATCTGGAAACAGCCTGCTGTGCAGGCAGCTAAAAAAAAAAATGTCAAAGTTTCCCTGGCGACATGTCGCCAGGGAAACTTTGGATAATTTGACTTTCTAAAAAGTCAGCCATGTTTCCCTGGCGACATGTCGCCAGGGAAACTCGAAAAAAACATTGACTTGTCAACGCCAGGCGTTGACTCGTCAACGTTACGTCTAGTTTCCCTGGCGACATGTCGCCAGGGAAACTCAAGAAAAACATTGACTTGTCAACGCCAGGCGTTGACAAGTCAACGCCTGGCGTTGACAAGTCAATGTTCTTCTAGAGTTTCCCTGGCGACATGTCGCCAGGGAAAAGTGAGGTTTAAAAAACCTATTTAACTTAAGTTCCTTAATCAGCCATATTTTCCCTGGCGACACATGTCGCCAGGGATACTATCCCGCACCAACTCCGACGTGGCACCAATTTTTGAACCAAAGAGTTTGCGGGGCCCACTTGTCGCCAGGGAAATCAGAATTTGTCGCCAGGGAAACTATCCCGCACCAGCCTTTCTTGGCGTACTTTCCCTGGCGACATGTCGCCAGGGATTCGTCTTCCCTGGCGACATGTCGCCAGGGAAACGTCGCGAATTTAGCCAGGGAAGGGTTCGAATTTTGTAGTGTATGGAGTGTGTAAGCCCAAATAAATTATAGTTTCACATGGTCAGAACTCAATAGTGTTACATGAGACTAATACTCAAGATAGTGCTAAAAATAAAAATTAGTTTGAAGAATATACCATATGAAAGAGAAATTCAGTTTAAGATCTCGGAAGGTCTTGATACTCGTGGAACAAAGCGTAGTAACGTGATAAAAAAAGTAAAAATCAAATCAAACAAAAGACATCACATAACTGAAAAGCGAATTAGATCTTTGAATACCTTCAAAGAATGCTTTTGCGATGGTGGCAGGCCATGCGTGCAAAACATCTATACTTCATATAAACCATTTTAGACACTCTTTCTTCAATAAATGCACAAAGTTTAAGTAGTACAACTAAAACAACATGATGCACATCCTTTTAATGCACCAATTCAAACATGATTTAAGTAATACAATTTCAAAAGGCAAATGTACAACTATTTTAGCATACAATAATTAAAAAAATCATTAATATCACTTTTCTAAAACTAATTTTAATTAATACTTATTATAAATCATATGTTACAAATACACATTAATTAACATATTAAATACTTTAATTAATTATAATTTTAAAATATCCATAAATTGAATAATACATTTTATTATACATGCAACTATTAAAACACAAACAAATAACTTTATATAACTTACAAGTTGGTGTTACATATGATTTTAAAATCAGAACAGGTCAACGAGTTTAATCAAAAACTGAAGAAAACTAGCTAAAACCTATGCAAATAAACAAACCAGACCTAACCGGAATCATTTTTTTACCTTTCTCCGATTAATCACAGGGTACCCGCCGCCGCATCGCGCGTGTACCTGCTAGTTGAGAATAACATCAGAATATTATTATCAGATCTAGATACAAACTGATATCCATAAAATACACAAACTAACATATAAGGTTCATTTGTAGAACCCAATGCCACTAACAACTTAGTATTCCTTAGCTTTGACACATTTTGCGCATCTAAGAGTGTTTGACTTTCGAAGTCAACATCCTAAATCTTACTGTATCAAACACGATGCTGTAACATCATATTACATCACTTTATGGTGTCATTACCCTTCAACTGCTTCTAAGAGGTGTTTAATTATTGTATTTCATCTAATACCATATAATGTATAATAAACCTTCCGACAAAATTGGGATTTTGACAAAAGACATGTGACCAAAATTCTTAGTCAATAAGGAATACTTGAGGTTGAGTCCATGGCCATTCTGAATCACAAATATCATAATGGTATTGAAACTTTTTCAGTACACCTCACTTGAGAGTTGTTTCATCTTGATAGTATTGTTACAGGATGTTTGTAAAAGTATGTAATGATCACGGGATAAATAGGTGGTACACATTTAAAAACACTTAGGTCATACAAAAAATACACTACTTTGATTCAGATAGCAGACTTGTAGTATGAAAGTTAAAGAATAACATATAGGGGCAACTAAACCGGGGACGAATGACGATAAAAACATGCTGATTAACAATAAGATTTCTCATAAAGCCGCAACCGTCTTAACCTTAAGTTGTCTATTAACTTTAGATGATAAATCCAAAGACATCTTCATCTTTTTCAGTATCATCAACCGGAAAGATACCATCAAGAACAAACCATTGTTGCATGTATATAGTAATATAAGCAAAAATGTTCTATGTGAGAGAGAAAATTGGGGCTAGTAACTTTCCAGTGAGAGAGAGCCATGAGAGATTTCAATCCAAAGATAGTGAGATTAAGAGAGAAAGGCACATAGGAAATAGAGGGGAATACAACGGTAAGCGTCTAGGAACTAACTACACCGGTGGTAAACGCAATTCGGCTGTGTCGTTCATGTTTTTCAACTTTCCAAATGAGTGGGGGATGGGGAACTTATGGATGTTATTTAAGAAATATGGCACCGTTTTCGATATGTATATGGTGCAGAAACGTTTACGAAACGGACAAAGATACGGTTTTGTTCGTTTCAAACTGGTGGAGGATGTGGGTATATTGATCAGAAGGCTTCGTGAAATAAAAATAGGAGAGATGAATTTAAAGGTATTCTTAGCATTCGACAGAAAGAATCCAGGAAATGAGAGAAAGATGGAGAACAATGGTGGCGTTAACAGATGGAATGGGAGAGCAGAGAGTAGATGGAACACAACTGGGGGTCATGAGTGGACAAGGGATGGTCGCAAGTTTGTGGATGTGGTTACAGGGGACAGAAGCATAAAGAACAAATATGAGAGAGTCAAAGAAGAAAAGAAGGAAGAACACAAGAATCAAGATGATAACATAAATCCAAAAAACGAGTACGAGGATAGGAGAAGGTTAGAGGTGAATGATGAGGAGGTGAATGTGGAATTGTTTAACAGATGTTTGATTGCGGAGGTAACTAGTCTTTGTTACCTTACGAAGATCCCTGATTGGTGTGACGAACAGGGACTAGGCAAAGTGGAAGTTAAGTTGCTGGGAGGATTAGAGATCATGCTAGTATTTGATACACCGGAAACTGCCACTAATATTTTGTGTTGTATCGACCATGGTTTAAGACGATGGGTACATAAATTAAGAAGATGGAGCAAGTCCTATATTATTCCGGGGAGACTAACATGGATTAGTATAGTTGGGGTACCGGTGACTTGCTGGGCGGAACATGTATTCAAAAAGATTGCGGGTATACATGGAAGAATCATTGGAACCAGTAACTGTCGCATGGAAGGAAATCAAAATATGTTGGTGGCAAAAGTTCACGTCCATACGTGGAATAAAGGATTAATAAGTGAGAAACTAATGATTAAGGTTCTTGGAAAAGAATTCGAGGTTAACGTGGTGGAAGAAGTAGGAGATATAATGGAGGTTGAATGGGAAGAAGAAGACGAAGACTCGAAGGGCGATGACTCGGAATCGGAGAAGGATAACAATGACGTTGTGATGTCGGAAAATGGAAGCAACAGCAAATCCAGCGGGGAAGAGACAGATGATGATGAAGATGGGGGGGAACCACAACTTGGTCTCCGGTCAGGCAATAATGGTGGCCGGAATCTAGAGGAATATGAAAAGTCAAGATACTCAAATAATTCTAAAGGGAGCGGGACAAACGATGACATGTTGGGAAGAAAAAAGACGGCGCATGATGCAAAATCTTATCATGGGGAAGAGGTGTTGACAGAAAAGGAACCAATAAATGTTGAGGAAGTAGCTTGTACATTAATAAATGAGTCTCAACGTAATAATAAGGAGAAATCAAACACTAGTGGAAAGTTTGAGCTGGAAAGTAACTGTTGTGAAAATGAGAATGAGATACCTTTTGTAAGTATTGGGCTTGACCAAGTCATGACAGGGCCCAAGCAGGAGCTACTAATGGACCAGCTGAATCTGAGCTTAATAACAATGGTTTATGTAAAAATAGATATGATAAAAAATACAAAAGGAGTAATAAATTAAAACAATGGAGGAAGGAAGCATATACATCTGAAGATAAAATTAATCACGAAGATGTAGAGAATACTAGAAAAGAAAAAAGGGTTGAACGCTCAGCTTCATCATCCAGTAACTACAATAGATTAAATAAGAAGAGAAAAGCAAATGGAGATGAGGAAGAAGAGCCTGAGGTAGGAAACAATACAAAAGGAGATCTAACACAGAGGTTAGAAGATGAGTACGAAATTAATAATATAGATCTCTTTTTCAAAACTGGCACGGATGGCGGGGCAGGAAATGATAAGAAAAAGGCTGGTAAAAGGAGTGGTACAAAAGGTACGGTGGTGGCTAGCCAAGGGGGTGGATGGATTAGGGGAAAAATCAATAAGGATAATGGAGACACACAAAGAATATAATGAGGTAGAGGATAAAGGAAGCAGGATGTTTATCTTCAAAGGATCGGGACGTGCAAATTCTAGCAATAAGAGTTGTTCAATTGATATGGAACAAGTAAAGGAGATTGGTGAATTGATTGGTGTATCCTGGACTAAGGCTGAGAACGAGAGAGGAACAGGTACTAAGACGGAGATAGAGAAGAATCGAGGGGAGGATGAAAAGGGTCCGAAGTTACAGTAAGGGGTTATACTCATTATCGTTTAACAATGTCTATTTATGAAAATCATATCCATTAACATTAGGGGTATTGGTGAGGTGGGGAAAAAGAGTTGGATTCGCTCTTTAATTAAGGAGGAGCGTCCGGACATTATTGGTATTCAAGAAACAAAATGTGGTACGGTTGATGATGTGTGGGTGGAAGATATTTGGGGAGACACGGGCTTTGGGTTCACTCAACTAGAAGCTATTGGGAACTCAGGAGGGATTATATTAATTTGGGATACTAGATCGTTCACGTATAGAGCTGGTATGTGCGATCAGAGATTTGTGGCAGTTAAAGGTGTTTGGAAGGGAAGAGGGGACGATATCTATCTTGCTTGTGTATACGGACCGCACGTAAGTAGACAAAAATCATCCTTATGGGCAAGGCTGTTACGATTGATGAAGGAGGAGAAAGGGGCATGGTGCATATTTGGGGACTTAAATGTTGTTAGGGGTATCCAAGAAAGGATGAATTCACAAGTGAATAACAAGGAAACGAGTGAGTTTAACGACTTTATTAATGAGGCAAAACTTATTGAGGTTCCGATGGGGGGAGGAAATTTACTAGAGTTAGTGATGATGGTATGAAATTTAGTAAGCTTGATAGATTCTTATTAAATGAGGAGTTAGGAAACATATGGAGGAATGTTTCGGTTGTGGCTTTGGACAGAAAGCTCTCTGATCACTGTCCCATTGTTCTAAAGGACATCGATCTAGATTTTGGTCCAAGACCGTTTCGGGCATTTGACATATGGTTAGAAGAAAGGGACACAGAACAGGTGGTACACGAGGCGTGGGCATTAGATGTAAGGTGTAATAGACCGGATTGCCGTTTTCGGGATAAATTAAAAAATGTGAAAGTGGCACTTAAGAAATGGAGTAAAGAAAGGTTCGGGAGGATGAATGAAAAAATGGAGATAGCTAAAAAAGAGGCCATGAGATGGGAAATGGAGGCAGAAAGCAGAGCTTTGAATGACAATGAACGAGTGACATGGATGGAGGCAAGAAAGACTTGGATGGACAAGGAAAATGAATATAGAAGTATGCTACGTCAAAAATCTAGAATAAGGTGGGACGCGGAAGGAGATGAAAATTCAAAATTCTTTCACGCATACATTAAACGAAAGAACAATAAGAGTAACATCAGGGGGCTGATGGTTAACGGTCTATGGTGCGAGGAACCTTCGGCTATAAAGGCGGAGATGGTTAGACATTATAAGAATATATTCAGTGAGGGTTCGTCACTTAGACCAATTTTCTGCTGTGATCGGGTTGAAAGGATTTCAATAGATGATGGTATGGCTTTGGAGAAGGAGTTTTCTGAGGAGGAAATTGTGGAAGCTATCAAGGGGTACGGGGCGGATAAAGCTCCGGGTCCAGATGGATTCAACTTCAAATATATTAGTAAGTTTCTGCATATTTTCAAGCCTGAGTTGATTGGTGCGATTAAATGGTTCGGGGAGACCATGGAAATTACGAGAGGGTGCAACGCTTCTTTTGTGACTATTATCCCAAAAGTTACTGACCCTATTGGGCTTGGTGATTTTCGTCCCATAAGCCTTATTGGGTGTTATTACAAGATAATAGCGAAAGTCTTAGCGGAGAGAGTTAAAAAAGTGGTGGGAAAAGTGGTAGGGGATGTACAAAATGCTTTTATTAAAGGACGATTTATTTTGGACGGGTTTTAATTGCAAATGAAACAGTGGAATATTTGAAAAAGAATCGAAAGAGAGGATTAATATTCAAGGTCGATTTCGAGAAAGCCTATGATAGTCTAAATTGGAGATTTATTATTGACATAATGAAAAAAATGGGGTTTGGTGACAAATGGTGTAAATGGGTGGGAAGTTGCCTTAGATCAGCCACGGTGTCAGTTTTAGTCAATGGTTCCCCAACGGAAAAGTTCTGCTTAGAAAGAGGAGTTAGACAAGGAGACCCTCTTTCGCCGTTCTTGTTCATTTTGGCGGCAGAAGGTTTAAATGCTATTATAAACGAAGCGGTGGATAAAGGCGTTTTTAAGGGTGTGAAAATTGGGAAAGATAACGTGGTGGTTTCTCATCTTCAATATGCGGACGATACTATTTTCTTTGGGGATTGGAATAAAGAGAATGCAAAAGTTTTAATGTGTATTCTCAAGTGTTTTGAGGAAGTTTCTGGGCTTCGGGTGAATTATAATAAAAGTAAGTTATATGGGATCGGCGTTAGTGAAGAGGATTTGAGGGACATGGCGATATGGATGAAATGTGGTCTGGGTGACTTGCCATTCACATACTTGGGATTGCTGATTGGCCTTGATATGAGGAGAGTCGGTTCTTGGAATAACGTGATCGAGAAATTAAAAAAGCGACTTGGTGAGTGGAAAGCTAAATCGATGTCATTCGGAGGGCGTTTAACGTTGGTTAAGTCGGTTTTAGGAAGCTTACCGTTGTATTACTTTTCGATGTTTCGTGTGCCTACAAGTGTTATTAAACAACTTGAGAGAGTGAGAAAAAGCTTCTTTTGGGGTGGGATCAAGGAGGGTAAGAAATTGTCTTGGGTTAAGTGGGATATGTTACTAGCCTCACACGGGGAGGGAGGGTTAAATAGGGTCATTGAGGGGTAAAAACTTAGCTCTCCTAGGAAAATGGTGGTGGCGGTTCAAAAGGGAGGGGGGGTCGTTATGGGTTAGAGTTATAAAGAGTATCCATGGGGTTAGTGGGGGGCTTGGGAGGGTTACGGGGGAGGAAGGGGATTGTAGGGGAAGGGGTGGTGTTTGGAATGACATTATTAAGGCGGGCGAGGAGTTAGATGGGTTAGGGATTGAGTTTGGGTCCTCTTTTGTGGGGGTGGTAGGAAATGGGCGAGACGTTCGTTTTTGGGGGGATAATTGGTTAGGGGGAACTAGATTATGTGATAGATTTCCTAGATTGTTCCATTTAGATAGACAAAAAGAGGGTACGGTGGCGGAAAAAGGGAAATGGGTAAATGGTGGTTGGTGTTGGGAATGGGATTGGGTTAGAAATATTAGAGGTAGGGTATCTAAAGAGTTTGAAGATTTACAAAATAGTTTACAAAATATGGGTGTTAGGCGTGAGTGTAGGGATCGATGGAGATGGGAGCTTCATGAAAGTGGAGACTTCACGGTGAAAGAGTTGACAAAGATAGTGGAAGAGAAGATTCTAAACATCGAGATTGGAGGTAACGCGACAATATGGAACAAATGGGTTCCTATAAAAGTGAACATCTTCGTATGGCGGGCTTTAAAGGGAAGACTTCTGGTTCGAGAGGAGCTAGACAAAAGAGGTATTGATTTAGATTCGCTTCTTTGTCCATCTTGCGGAGACGTGGTTGAATCATGTTCTCATTGTTTGGTTATGTGTAATTTTTCTATGAGCGTGTGGCAAAAGATATTTAGTTGGTGGAAGATTGGGAATGTTAATGCTTTTTCGATTGAGGAGATTTTTTCTTTCAATGGGAATGCAAATGTTCCTAATCGGTCAGCTAGATTATGGCAATCGGTTATTTGGACAGCCGGGTATTTCATTTGGAAAGAGAGAAATGTGCGTGTTTTCAAGGGTAAAGTTTCAAGTATTAATAAGGTTGTTCAAGATATTCAACTTAAAAGCTTCGAGTGGATAGTGAGAAGATCGAGAAAGAAAAGTGCGATGAATTGGCAAGATTGGATTTTTGATCCTCTAAAATGCTAAAGTGTGCTGTGAAGAAGTTGGCTACTCATGGATTGATTTTGCTCTGCAAGTTAGTTGGTCCAGTAGCTTTTTTTGCCCTGTATTATGTATGTGTGTCTGGTTGGTATTGCATGTGTCGTTCTAGTTGTAGTTTTCTTGGTGGCTCTCACATTGGGTCACTGGTAGGTTAGTTTGCTTCAAGTTTTGTTGTTTTTTTTTATGGATCTCTTCCTCTCTTTAATTGGCTTGATTATGTGAGGAGGGACGCCTTTTCTTGTATTTTTTCCTTTTTAGTGTTTAATACAGTTGCCTTTCAAAAAAAAAAAGAACAAGCCATTGTTAAATTTTGACCCAATATGTCACATTGGTCGTTCTTTCATGTAGATGTTATACTTTTCGTCGTTCTTTGATGTAGATGGTATACTTTTCGTTCATAGTTCATTATTGAGAGAGAATAATAAAATTAATCAAGTTTACCGTATATTAAGGTAGCTGCATCAACAAACAAAAAATAGATACCATCATTAAACAATAAGGATTGCATGTAGATCAAAGCAACGCCTAAACATTGTCACACAGTATGAAACTTTTATATACATAAAACATCACAAAATAAAAAACATAGAATTGAGGTTTCACCAACCCGTGTAAAACGATTCAGTTTCTGTTTGGCTAGGCTCACTTTAGTTTGGTTCTTGTTTTTATGAAAAATCGATTATCTGGTCGGTTTGTTTGGCCCTACTCAAACCGGATATCTAAACCAAATATCCAAAAATAGTGGATGTTTAAGGTAATCCTATTAGCTGTATATCTTATCCATACTTATCATTCACTAGTTGTAAATATTATCTTAGGATACTTAGCTGTTTGATTGATATTGTAACTATGGATAAATCCATGAGCTGGCATAAAGTATGGGATAGTCTTGTATATATAGATGGCTTGCTGATTGAATAAAGCATGGGGAATTAACCAATTCAATATGGTATCAAACCTAAATATGATCCTACACCCTTAAACCCTACATGCACATCACCTTCCTGCTGCTTTTATTTACCTTATTTTTCTTTGCTGCTGCCTGCCAAATTCCAATTGCTGCATAACTCCTGTCATAGCATCATGACCGGATCCACTATCCCTACAAAACAACCCATCGACAAAGCATATTCTATTGCTAGTATCAAGGCGTGTATCCCCACTCCCCTTGATCTAGACACACTCAACTACAACTCATGGAGTGCTCTCTTCAAGCGATTTTGCAAAACGTATGATGTACAACATCATCTTGATGATCCGCCAACAACTACAACAACAAGTTCTGCTCCTGTTGATCCCTATCACGAGGTTAATGACTCTCTTGTAGTCATTTGGATGTATTCTACCATATCTCCGAAACTAGTCGATATGGTTATCGATGATAGTGAAACCGCACATGGAGTATGGAAGCGGCTCAAAAATATCTTCCATGACAATAAAGATGCACGTATTATACAACTCGATAATGAGATTCGCAACATGAGTATTGGTAACATGTCGGTCACAGACTATTTTCAAGCAATAAAGAGTAAGGCTGATCGTCTCGCTAATCTCGGTTCCAAGGTGAGTGACTCAAGTCTCGTTACTTATGCTATTAATGGCCTTCGTACCCGTTTTCCCGAACTTGCTCGCATCATACGCCATCGGGAAAAGATTCCTACATTTGATGATGTACGATCTATGGTACTTCTCGAGGAGAATGATTCTCTTCAACAAACTAGTGCTACGTCCGCGTTTCAAAACTCGTCCTCTACCCCGACGGTTCTTGTGGCTACAAATACGAGCTCCGGTACTATGAGCACTTCGGGTTTTGAGCAATGCCGTAATTTTCAAAAAGGTTCGTGTACCTATGGCAACCGATGCAAATTTGTGCATGGATTACATGACATGAGACCAAAACCAACCAATGCTACATTCAAAAGAAATACCACCAATAGTTTACAACCTTCTGTTCATACCTCACGACCCAATGGTAAGCCTACACGAAATACACATCAGGCCCATATAATACCCCAACAGTTAGCACACCTCAAGCCCATTCTCCATCCAATGAGTCCACTATTAGATATATTTATGTTCAAAGTGGACCAGCTCCATATAATACCCCAACAGTTAGCACACCTCAAGCCCATATAGCTACACATATGTCACCAGCTTCGGCCCAACAGGCCCAGACCATGCAGCTGGCTGGAATTCCAGCCCAACAGGCCCAACCCATATCGAATATATTTTCTACAGCTCCACAATCTGTTCCAACTTATTACCCGCAACCGCAGTTTAGTTTTTCTGCTATTGGTGGTTATCCTTATGCTTCATCTTCGATGTATCCATCACAAGCTACCATGTTACCTCAAGCTTTTCAGACTATGACGTTACAGGACCCAACATGGCATATGGATACGGGGGCATCCTCACATTTGGCTGACAACACAGGTATGCTCACCTCTTTTAGCAATCCAAGCATTTATAAATCTGTGTTTGTTGGCAATGGTCAATCGATACCCGTGTCTAACACGGGTCATAGCCTTTTGTATACATCTCACAAACCTCTTCACCTTCATCATATCCTTGTCACACCTAATATAATCAAAAACCTAATATCTGTTTGTAAATTTACTCGTGATAATAATGTTTCTGTTGAATTTGATGCATATGGTTTTTCTGTGAAGGATTACCAGACCCGAAGACTTCTACTCCGTTGTGACAGCACCGGAGACCTATACCCAGTTACTCAACAACCACCATCACCCGCTGCTTTTGCTTTGCTTTCATTGAGTCCTACTACGTGGCACATGCGCCTTGGTCATCCTAGTGAAGATGTGCTTCGTCGTTTAGAGTCTAGTCGCTTTATTTCATGTAATAAATCAAAGTCGCCGGCTTTGTGTCATGCTTGTCAATTGGGTAAACATACTAAGCTCCCATTTTACAGCTCTGAGTCGAACATTACGTCTATCTTTGAAATTATTCACTCGGATTTGTGGACATCTCCTCTCCCGAGTGAAAGTGGATTTAAATATTATGCTATTTTTTTGGATCACTTCTCTCATTATGTTTGGGTATATCCTTTGTTGCAGAAGTCTGATTTGTTTGACACCTTTGTGACTTTTCGCGCTTATGTGAAGCAACAATTTCACACTGATATAAAGTCTTTGCAATGTGACCACGGTGGTGAGTACGATAATACCCGCTTTCATAACCTCTTCCGCCAACATGGCATACAGTTTCGGTTTTCATGTCCCAAGACATCCCAACAAAATGGGAAATCCGAACGTATGTTACGTACACTCAATAACATAACCCGTACCCTAATTTTTCAAGCACATATACCTCCTTCCTATTGGGTCGAAGCCCTTAACATGGCAACTCACCTTTTAAATATACTTCCCTCAACTGCCATCAACAATGAAATACCATTTACCAGACTTTATAATAAACAACCCACCTATGATCATTTGCGTGTATTTGGGTGCCTTTGCTATCCTCATATATACTTTGATCATAAACTTCAACCACGATCAACCGCATGTGTTTTCCTTGGATACCCCGCGTTGCATTGTGGTTATCGGTGTCTCGACTTGTCAACCAACAAAATAATTATTTCTCGACATGTTAATTTTAGCGAGGAGGTATTTCCATTCGGGTCCATGACGCCCACCACACCCCCTAATTATGACTTCTTGGTAACTAAAATAATCCCTACACCACATGTTACACAATCACGCAACCCACAACCTCCCTCTACTAGTACAACCCATCACATATTACCCTCACTCCCACAAACATCCGACCCACCGAACATGCCTAATAACACAACACCAAGTCCAACACATTCTCCCAGCACACCCACTCCTTCAGATACAATTCTTAATCAGACACCTGACCCTCAAACGCAAGTCTCACCAGCACTCCAAACCCAACCGGAATCGCAAACCCAACCGATACCGCAAAACCCATCTACACCTGCAACTAATACGCATACCATGGTCACACGTGCAAAGGATGGAATATCTAAGCCTCTCGTACGCATGAATTGTCATGTCACTACCACTTCCCCTCTTCCACGCTCACATAAACATGCCCTTAGTGATCCAAATTGGAAAAAGGCTATGATAGATGAATATAATGCTTTGATTTCTAACGGAACGTGGGCTCTTGTGCCTCGTCCAGCTAATGTGAATGTTGTTTGTTCCATGTGGCTTTTCAAACATAAATTTCATGCAGATGGATCATTAAGCAGGTACAAAGCTCGACTAGGTGCCAATGGTCGTAGTCAGCAACAAGGGATTGATTGTGATGAGACATTTAGTCCAGTGGTTAAGCCTGCTACCATTCGTACTGTCCTGAGTCTTGCAGTTTCACGGGACTGGCCTATTCATCAGCTTGATGTGAAGAATGCTTTTCTTCATGGTCACCTGTCTGAGACAGTATATATGCATCAACCACCTGGGTTTGTTGATTCTCGCCACCCTGATTATGTTTTTCATTTACAACGCTCGCTATATGGTCTTAAACAGGCCCCTCGTGCATGGTTCCAGCGCTTTTCAAGCTTTGCTACTCGGATCGGTTTCCAGCATAGCAAAACCGATACGTCATTATTTGTTTTTAATCGTGGGACTGACATTGCTTATCTATTGTTATATGTGGATGACATCATTCTCACTGCTTCATCTGCAGCTCTTTTACAACGTATTATCGTTCTGCTACACAGTGAGTTTGCTATGACAGATCTTGGCTCTCTCAATCATTTTCTTGGTATTTCTGCTCAACGATCAGCCTCAGGCATGTTTTTGTCACAATCAAAATTTGCAGAGGAAATTCTTGAGCGGGCTCATATGCAAAATTGCAACCCGTGTCGGACACCCGTTGATACAGAGTCCAAGCTCGGTTCGGATGGTGACCCCGTTAGTGATCCTACTTTATATCGCAGCCTTGCTGGTGCTCTTCAGTACCTTACATTTACGCGTCCAGACTTATCTTATGCTGTTCAACAGATCTGTCTTTATATGCATGACCCTCGTGATCCGCACTTTACTGCTTTGAAGCGTATTCTTCGGTATGTTCGTGGTACCCTTGATTATGGTCTACAGCTTCATGTATCGTCTACTACTCAACTTAGTGCATATACTGATGCTGATTGGGCCGGTTGCCCTGTTAACCGTCGATCCACATCCGGGTATTGTGTGTTTCTTGGTGACAATTTGTTATCGTGGTCTGCTAAACGCCAGGTTACACTGTCTCGCTCTAGTGCTGAAGCTGAATACAGGGGTGTTGCTAATGTTGTTGCTGAGACTGCTTGGATCCGTAATTTGCTACGCGAGCTTCATACTCCTTTATTTACTGCCACATTAGTATATTGTGACAACGTGAGTGCTGTTTATATGTCTGCTAATCCAGTTCAACATCAACGTACGAAGCACATTGAGATAGACATTCATTTTGTTCGTGACTTTGTTGCTTCTGGTCATGTTCGTGTTCTTCATGTCCCCTCACGATTCCAGTATGCGGATATTTTCACTAAGGGTCTTCCTACTGCTTTATTTCTTGAGTTTCGCTCCAATCTGAACGTTCGAAAACCTCCCGCTCACATTGCGGGGGAGTATTAGCTGTATATCTTATCCATACTTATCATTCACTAGCTGTAAATATTATCTTAGGATACTTAGCTGTTTGATTGATATTGTAACTATGGATAAATCCATGAGCTGGCATAAAGTATGGGATAGTCTTGTATATATAGATGGCTTGCTGATTGAATAAAGCATGGGGAATTAACCAATTCAATAAATCCAAGTTGCGATTTTAGTCAATTATTACCTGGTTCATTCTCAATGGTGATTCTAGTATCATCTCCTCGAGGATTAGACAACTCAGGAAGGTAAAAAAAAAGTTGAGTTGCACCTACAAAATAATTTTCCAGTAAATCAATCACACCTTACTTGATTAAAATACATGGAAACAAACGTTACTGTTATTATCCTTATTAAGATGCCTTGACTTATTAAGATGCCAAACATTAATGGCGGACGAAAATATCTCCTCTTCTTTTCATGCGATTTTTTCTTCTTCTTTTTAACCTGGATACCTTCTAATAACTGTGTTTGTCTGCTAATCGTTTGATTATTGAGATTAAACATTGTTCTTATTAGGTTGATGTTTCATTAAGATTAGATCTAATCGTTTTTTAAGGGTTATTTTCGTTTTTTCTAGCGATCTGTTCATCATTGTTTCCTTTATTTTCATTGCTACTGTCGGTTCTTTTGTGCCTAATTATCCATCACGATCTAGTTGACGAGGACTAGGTGTTAGTATTTGTTTCGTTGGTTTTTTCTAGGGTTTCGTTTGGAGCTATTCGTTTTTAGGGTGTTAGGGTTTCGATTATGGAGCCTACCAATGATCCTCCTGATGAGGGTTATGCTGCTGGATACGGGTTTACTGGCCGCTGTAAACAACGTATGTCGACTAGGGTTTTGAAAACCCTAATTCTGCAACTGTTAATGAACCGTCTAGACCACAGTTGGATTCTAGGGTTCCTAATGCTACCATTAATGATCCTATGGCGCATGTGTCCGGGGATAATGTGGGGGTCTCTAGTGCTGCTTCATACTCGAGTGGTTCCAATGTTGCTGGTTTGGCTGGACGCAGCACTAGTGTTGAAGGTTTGGAATCGAATTCTAGGGTTTCGACTGGTGCAATGAGTCCTGTTACTACTATGGATAATACTAGGGATTATAAAGAGATTTTCGGTGCGGGTCCTGTGCCTATGACTACGAGTGTAAGTAAGGGTCCTTCTTTGGATGAGTTACTAGGTGCGAGTGTTTACACGGGTGGAGTTGCTTCGACTATGGGTTTAACGGGAGGCACTAATCCTATTGTTGGGGCTGTTGGTCCTACGCCGCAGCAACCTCCTAGGGTTAATGCTACATTTAATGTGTCTAGTATTGATTCGTCTATTGTGCATTCCGTTGAGGTTAATGCTACTCCGTCTTCCTATGCTAATGCAGCTGGTGCTTCGTCTGTGTCGAAGGGTGGTGTTAATTTTGGACATTTGGTTGGAGAACAGGTTTTTGATGGTGTTAATATTTCTATCCCTCGTAAGGTGGTTGAAAAGGTGAGTAGTCGCTTTGAGCACACGCTGTTTGGCTATTTCCTTGGTAAGCGAATGGCATTCCCTGTCGTTGAATATTATGTACGTAATAATTGGACAAAACATGGTCTTAAAAAGATCATGATGACTGATAAGGGATTCTTTTTCTTTAAATTTGATACTAATGCTGGTTTAGAGGCTGTTTTGGAGGGAGGGCCATGGATGGTGCGAAATTCTCCTATTATTCTTAAAAAGTGGTCGTTGGAGACTAGTTTGTTGAAGGAGGAGTTAGCCAGAATCCCTGTATGGGTTAAGTTTCATGATGTTCCTATACAGGTGTTTGAGGAAGATGGGATTAGTTTGATTGCCTCCTTTGTAGGTAAACCTATTATGCTTGATTCGTTTACTGCTGCTATGTGTAAGGACTCTTGGGGTAGGAGTAGTTTTGCTCGATGTTTGGTTGAGATTGATGCAGAGAATGAACTCAAGGAGTCTCTTACTATTAGAATTCCTTCGTTAGTTGGAGATGGTTTTATGAAAGAGACTATTAGAGTGGAATATGAATGGAAACCTCCTCGGTGTGCAACATGTAAAACGTTTGGGCATTCTTATGAACAATGTCCTAAGAGGGTTATTGCTCCTACAAATGTGGCAGCTCCTACGGATGGTTTTAAAATAGTTTATAATCGTAAGCATAATAAAGGGACTGGGAATATGAATGCACAACAGAATCGTCCAGGAATGAATATCCCAAAGGGTGTTAAGTTTCGTCCCAAGGCCCCAGCAGCTGCTACATCGTCTGTAAAAGGTAAAGGTGTTCGAGGTGACTCTAGTATTAAGGAGACTACCGCGGTCTCTAGTTCTGCTATGCCTCCTCCTTTTGCTACTACCTCGAGCATTAATTTTGGAGATAAGTCATTTCCTACTTCGACTCCAGTTTCCACTTATAATTTATATGAGTCATTATCTAGTCTTAAAGAGGGAGGGGAGGAGTTAGATGATGATGAGGTTGTTGAGATGATGTATGATGAAACTGCGAATCTGTTTAATAATTCCACTTCAGGGGCAAGCACTCCTGTTCTAAATGTTTCTAATGTTTAGTATGGCTTCATGGAATATAAGGGGTTTGAATCGCGCCCCTAAACAAAAGGAGGTTCGTCAGGTGGTTAATGAGAATAATCTTAGTGTATGTGCTGTTCTGGAGTCTCATGTGGATGTTTCTGTTGTTTATGATACTTGTCGAAAGGTGTGTAGTAGGTGGAAATGGACGTCTAATGGTGGTCTTTGTTCCAAAGGCACTAGGATCATTCTTGGTTGGAATGATGATGTTGTTGATGTTATGGTGATGGCGCAAACTCCCCAAGTCGTTCATTGTCAAGTTAACACTAGAGCTGATTCTAAAACAATATTTTGTTCCTTTGTGTATGCGGCTAATTACTATGTTGATAGGCGTGTTCTATGGTCTAATTTAGTGGCACATGCCACGTTTATGCGTGATAAACCGTGGGTGTTGCTTGGGGATTTTAATACTGCACTCAATATGGAGGATCATTCGTGTGGTGGCTATGAGCCGAATATTGCTATGCGTGAGTTTAAAGAATGTTTTCAACAGATGGAAGTAATGGATGTTAATGCTACGGGGTTACATTTCACATGGAATCAGAAGCCTGTGGGTGGTGATGGTATTCTAAAAAAGATAGATCGTGTTATGTGCAATATCGCATATATTGACGCATTCCCTAACTCCCTTGCTGTCTTCCAACCTTATAGGATTTCGGATCATTCTCCTTGTGTGCTTCGAATTCCTGCGGTTAGTTGACCTAAACCTAAACCTTTTAAGTTTTCAAACTTTTTGGTTTCTAAAGAAGGGTTTCGGGGCATTGTTGCGAATGGCTGGAATTTGTCTATTCAGGGATGTGCTATGTTTAGAGTTGTTAAGCGTCTTAAGGGTCTTAAATCTCCGTTTCATAAGCTTCTCTATGAGCATGGCAATCTGCATGAACGGGTTAAGCGTATTCGGTTGGATCTTGATGTGGCGCAGCAAGCTATTGATCGTGACCCTAATGATCCTGAACTGCGGGAGATTCATGCGCATTATCTCCTTGCGTTTAAGGAGGCTACACTTGATGAAGAACGATTCTTGAGACAAAAATCTAAGATTGACTGGCTTCATGAGGGTGATTCTAACACGGCCTATTTTCATCGTGTTGTTAAAAGTAAGTGTGCTAGGAATCGCATTGACATGGTCATGGATGGTTCTAATGCTATTCATGAAGGTAATGCTGTTCCAAATGCTTTTGTCACACACTATGAACAATTTCTGGGGTTGGAAGGTATGACTGTACCGCTTGATAGTCATAACTTGTTTACTAGTATTTTGGATTCTCTAAAAGCTAATGCTATGATACGGGTTGTTTTGGATGATGAAATTAAAGGGGCTATGTTCTCTATGGGTGATGATAAAGCCCCAGGTCCAGATGGTTTCACGGCTGCATTTTTTAAGAAGGCTTGGGATATTGTTGCTGGCGAAGTTATTTGTGTTATTCGGGAGTTTTTCGCTAATGGTAAATTACTTAAGGAAATTAACCATACTCTTATTGCTTTGATTCCGAAAGTGTCTACTCCTGCAAAGATTACTGACTATCGTCCTATATCTTGTTGTAATGTGCTTTTTAAGTGCATTAGTAAGATTATTGCTAATCGTATCAAGGATGATCTTGGTGATTTAGTTAGTATTAATCAATCTGCTTTTGTTCCGGGTCGACGAATATCGGATAATATACTTCTAACTCAGGAGCTTATGCGTAACTATCATAGACGAAGTGGGCCGCCCAGGTGTTCTTTTAAGGTTGATATTCAGAAAGCATATGATACCGTTGATTGGGGTTTCCTTCGTGATGTTCTGATTGGATTCGGGTTTCCTCATACTATGGTTGAATGGATTATGGTGTGTGTTACGTCTACATCGTATTCTATTTGTATTAACGGGAATATTCATGGCTGGTTTCGTGGTAAAAGAGGGCTGCGTCAAGGGGATCCGTTGTCACCTTACTTATTCACTCTTGTCATGGAGGTGTTAACGCTTATTTTGAGGAAACGTGTGCGTGATGCTGAGGAATTTTATTATCACTATCGGTGTGAGAAGAATTATATTGTTAACCTTTTTTTTGCAGATGACTTATTCTTGTTTACGCATGGTCATCTTCAGTCGGTACGTGTTATTATGGATGCTTTGGATGAGTTTAAGAATGTTTCTGGCCTTGTTCCTAGTATCCCTAAGAGTATTGTGTTCTTCTGCAATGTTTCTCCTACGGTGAAGACTAGTATTCTTAATCTGCTGCCGTTTGCTGAAGGGCAGCTCCCCGTTCGATATTTGGGTGTACCACTTATATCTTCTCGACTTCTTTATAGGGACTGTAAAGTCCTTGTGGAAAAGTTGGAGAGCAGGGTTAATGATTGGCGGAATAAGTATCTTTCTTTGGCAGGTAGGTTGCAACTTATTCGCTCAGTTCTTTCTTCTATGCATATTTACTGGGCTTCTATCTTTATTCTTCCTGCCCGGATCATATCAGAATTGGATCAACTTATCCGTGGTTTTTATGGTCCCAAGGACCTTTGAAACGGGGTAAAGCCAAGGTTGCTTGGGAGCTGGTTTGTTTGCCACAACGTGAGGGTGGCCTGGGGATTCGTAACCTGGTAGACTTTAATACTGCTCTTATGACTTCGCATATTTGGTGTATTATTACTCGGAAGGAGTCTCTATGGGTTCAATGGATTCATTCGTATAAACTTAATGGGAGGAGCTTCTGGGATGTTTCGGCTATTGGTGACATGAGTTGGGGTTGGCTAAAATTACTTATGATTCGGCCGCGTGTACGGCCGTTTATTTGGCATAAGATTTCTAGCGGTTCTTCTACGTCTATGTGGTTTGATCGATGGGCGGAGATTTGTCCTCTCCGGAATGTTATTATTGTTCGCAATATTATTCGGTCGGGTTTTACTCTTGTTGATTCGGTTCGTGACCTTATTTCTAATGGTGCTTGGCAATGGCCTCCGGATTGGCCTGAACGTTATCCTTTGTTAGATTCTTTGCCTGTTCCGGCTCTCCAGGATGATCTTGAGGATGTTATTATGTGGCGTGATACTACGGGCGCCCTACACCAATTTTCTGTGGCTAGGGTTTGGGACTCTATTCGTACTCATTCAGAGGCTGTTGAGTGGTACCATGTTGTGTGGTTTGCGCATTGTATCCCCAGACATGCAGTTCATATGTGGCTTATGGTACAGGGTAAACTAAAGACTCAAGACAGATTGAGGCATTGGGATGTACGCCATAACGTGGATATTGCTACTTTGCGGTGTCCATTGTGTGGGGCGGTTGCGGATTCCCATTCACACCTATTTTTTGAGTGTTCTTTCTCTTCGCATGTTTGGTGTAATGTTCGGGAGTTGGCTTATATGGGATCTGTACCTCCGAGATTTACGGACATTTTTGCCTATTTATCCCTATTTCGAAGGCTCGATCTGTGATTAGCATTATTGGCCGAATGGTCTTGGCTGCGACTTCTTATTTCTTATGGGCTGAACGGAATTCTCGTTTGTTTAGAGGGCAACGCATGAATGTTGATCAAGTTGTGGTGTTGATTTGTGATACTATTCGACTAAAGCTTGTCACCTTCAAATTTAAGAAGGTTAGTGCCCGTTCCAAGTCCTTGTTGGATCGGTGGAGATTACCTAGTATATGCGTTTCTCATGGTGGTGTTAGTGTATGAGGGCCGTACTCTTTTTTCCTTCTTGGGATTTTTCCCATTGGGTTTTTCTCGAGAAGGTTTTAAGGAGGCGGCCTCATGTGAATCCTTTGCTGCCGCTGGCGTGCTGTTGGAGTGGTGGGGTGTTTTCTTTGTTTCATGACTTCATTCTGCTGGTGTTCATCTGTTCGATGATTAGTTTATGATGTAGTCTATGTCATTTGATATATGTAGTGTGTTTATGGCATGTCATAAGCACTAGTTTCCAAGCCTTTGCTTGAGGTTAATGTGGTACTTCGGCCACATTCCTGTGTACTTAATATTATTTTTTGGTTAATATATTTACCAGGGTAACCCATTACCAAAAAAAAGACTGAAATTAACCCCACTTGAACCCATTACTTAGTACTAAAAATTGGGGTAGCATTTATTAGTTCAGACTAACTAACTCTATTCACTAAGTATTCATCATATAAGAAGGACATCAACACTAACTGTTAATGGTACTTATGTAAGTTAAATAGTGAAATGAGTTTATTAGCTACAATTTACAAAGACATAAAAGGAGGATGGTAACATTTTCTCTGTTTCTTGACTTCATTATCTGTTACTGTCCACTATCAAAGCATTGCCAGAAATAAGTTACTTTTGTCTTATGACTGCAAAGTGGATTAAGTGCAACTTATTTGACATGAAAGTTTTAATACAATCACCGAGAGAAACTTATTTTAACCCCCATCGCGCTGTCCAGAAAAAAGGTTAAGTGTTGCCCGACATATGTTTGTCCAAAATCAATTTTACCTAAGAAAAGCAATCAAGTAGGCAGCAAATATTGATCATTCCTTCCACATGACTACAAACTCTCCTCCGATAAATTTGATTTTCTTCTAATCTTGGCTTTAACCTGTATTGCATACTTATCATTTGTGTGTCTATCTTTAAAGACAATACCTAACAACAATCAAAGAAAAGAAATCACAAATTTTCATGCATCATCTTGCTTTACTGGAAATTATGCATGATTTATAAATGCCCATATTATAAGTTCAGAAAACATAATAATTAACGTCCAATGGTCCAAGTGCTCCCTAGCCTAATTTTTGAAACATAGGATATCTTTTTTAGAGTTGGCCCATGAAAGCTACTACTAAATAGCTTGATTGGATCTAAACATATGCTTTGATCGACCTATTCATTTAAAGGATTTTAGGACACTAATCACAATTGAGTAACTATAACTAAAAGTTATTGTTCTGGAATTAGAGTTAAGGACAAATTCTCTTCCACATAACTACATAAAAAACCCTTATAACAGTTAAACAGAATTAGCAACTTATAGTAACTTTATACGCTCAATTGTCTTTTTTTTCTATCTATTACACAATCTGCTCCACCTGCTTTTAACTGTTATTGTAATAATATTGTATCATGTAATTTATCATTATTGTTTTAAAAAAATTTGTGTGACACACATTTTTTAACTTGAACCATTATTAGTTTCTACCAATTTGTTTTAAAAGCCACTGAAAGAGATCAATTACAACTGTTAAAGCTGTAAAAACGTAGATACAAATTAGCTCAGTTGACCATGGTGGGAGCATATAGTAAATGGACGTAAGCTCAAATGTAATACTATGGAACTGATGATAACATTATGAAGGGGATAATTATTTTCAATACTAACTTTATGCAGCCTACTCATGTATCTAAGCTTAATATCCACTAAAACTCACAGCAGAATCCATTACAACTATGAACTATCGATTCTAATCACCTCAATATCAATACAAACTTGAACAAAACACTAATTGATACAAATAATTTATAAAATCAGTTTTCCCCAAAAATATTATTGGGTTTTGATAGGCTTATTAAAAAATTGGTAATTACTCGCATCAAATCAAATCAAATATAGGCAATACTAATTTTAGAAAAATATACTGATAAGATTAATGGAAAAGAAATTGTACCTGATAAATCATTATTAACATGAGATGAAACATTATATCTGCATTGTCACCATCACTATCCCATCCCCGATCATTAAATCTGCATCGTCGCCATCATTATCCATCCACGATCTTTAAATCTGCATAATTAAAATTAATTTAAACAAACAAAAAAAAGTATGCCATTATTAAAAAGAGTTGAATATGATGGTCACACTGAGATTGAATTGAAACTGATTGAAGGGAACTTGTAGGTTTCATTTGTTGTGTGTGCTTTGAATACGTCAATGAAAGATCCACGTTCTTGTTTCTGCAAAAAAAAGAATAGATGAACAACTAAACCAAACTGATCTAAACAAAAAAAAGACCCGTCTTAAGGAAGCACTCAGTATTTAACTTACCTCATCTAATATATTTTGTGCTTAATCTTCATTAAATTATATTTTTTAATTGAATGAAGATCAGTAAGAGAAATTATTTTGTGTTTAGTCTTCATTTAATTACTTTTTCATCCAATGAAAATCAAGAAGAAATATTGTTTTGTGCTTAATCTTTATTCAATTACATTTTTCATTGAATGAAGATCAAGAAGATGCATTATTGTCTGGTTAATATTCATTCAATTACATTTTTTTCATTGAATGAAGATCAAGAAGAGGGATTATTTTCTGGTTAATCTTCATTCAATTACATTTTTTCATTGAATGAAGATCCATAAGAGGGATTATTTGTGCAGCACAATGATCAGCAATCCATATTGCTGTGCAAGCAATTAGATCAATGCTGTCGCATGAATGAAACTAAATCCATTCAATTCTATGGCAGCATTACAAAGAATGGAGACTAAGAAGGGACTTTTTGGATCTAACAGCTTGCACAAACATGGATGCCGAAAATTGTTGGAGAAAGTTTGAGCAATGCATGGATATATACAGGTTGATGATTTAGGGTTACATTATTATTAGATGCTTTAATTTAGGATAGGAGCGTCCTTGATATTCAAACAAAACGCGTTACATATTAATTACCATAAAAACATTCCAAAATTAACAAATGCGTTTTGAATTTTTGAATTTTAAAAAAATTTGAATTTATAAAAAACAGACGATGATGTATATTGGAGTTATATATTGAAACTGGTTTATTGCTTGTGCATTAAAAATCTTGTACATTGGTGCCTAATTAGGAAACTAATTTACTTTTTTGTGCTTTAAAATACTTGTAAATTATTTTGGTTTATTATATAAAACAGATAATAGATTTCATAGATTAAAATCTAATATCATTATTGAAATTCCTTTACATCACATAGTAAACGCATTATCTATATACCTTATAAAGGGTGTATCTAATTTGTTGAATGTTGAAAACTTGAAAAGTTGAAAATTGAAAAATCAACAGATATGATAACTAAAAACTCAGCTGTTATATTGAACTAATCATCTTTTAAATGGGGCAATGTTATAATACTAGGCTGTTATATGGGGCCATGTTATAATACTCGGCTGTAACCATATTGAAAGAAACTATAATACTAGGCTGTTAAATGGGCCAATGTTATAATACTCAACTTAAATCCATATTAAAGGAAACTATACCAAACATTAAAGCAAATAAAAAACACTCGGCTGTATTCTTCATGAAACGTATACCACACATTCAAGCAAATAAAAAACACACTGGCGGTCTATAAAAAAAAGACAATGGCGAGAGATGAAAATGACACACTGGCGGTCTATAAAAAAAAGAGTGGCGGGAGATGAAAATGACGGAGAAGATGAACGCTTGAAATATACATGGTTATGCTCAATATAACACTTCATTGCCCACCTTCCTAAATTGTTAACACAACCACATCACCGATGGTATTTAAGGTTTGTGGTTAATTTAAGATTGGTTTGGATTTGTTTAGAAATTCTTAATGGAACACCTTATTGAGGAATAATGACTATTTAAGGTTGATTATTCAAGCATCTACATACATGAATGTGTAAGAGAAACTTGAATATTTTTGTGTTTATTTAATTTTAGAGTTACATTTGTGATCTTTAGGTTTAAAAATTTCACACTTACATATTGTATATGTTTCATGTTCTATTTCAGGGTTTAATGGGTGATGAAAAAATTACTACATGCGTTAATCAAGAAAACTAAAAAAGCTATTCACTCTGCTGCTACCCGGTTAGTTACCATTTAAGTTATTACCCATACTTATTATTAAGATTGTTGATTATTTTGGGATGCTAAGGCGTGCTTGTTGTGACATCTTTCCATTAACGGTGGTGTTGTGCATATAGTTTACCGGGATTATGAGTGGTCCATCAATTGCTAATGAGTTGTGTGTGTTTGCTAAGGCTTCTTCATGTTATGTGACAGTAACTTTTATTCTCTTTATTTTGTTTACTTATTAGAAATGAGTATAAGCTTGTAATATTCTTTTGTCTTTAATTAGTATCTAAAGAGCCATGTCGATTGAATCTTTAACCTCTTGAAAGTAATGTTGCCATGAGCTAGAAAATGTCATTGGAAACTGCGACTTCCGTACAAGTTTTGTAACTTGGCTACTATAGAATTAGCTATTTTCATTATCTTTCTGCTATGTCTATGTTGTAATTAGTACTACATCATGTTGAAAATGGTTTACTATATTGTTTATGGTAATACACAAGATAATAGTCGAATACTAAAACCACTACGTATAGAGAACTTCTCATGGTATAGTCTTTTTTCCAAGATATTATGCTCTTCGATTATAGTCTTATTATAAACGATATCACAATGGATGCATTGTCACTTTTGGTTGCATTATTTGTTTCTTTAGTTATGTATATTTAATAACTATGCACAACATTTGCCTATTAGATACAATGCTTCAATCTCTTATAATTATAATCGGAATCGACTAATACTGGTTAAAATAACGATGTTATAAAGACAGAAAACACTTACCACAATATCGAGCATCGTTAATTATGTGTCGCTAGGAACTCCGCAGCTATGCGCGGGTATTCGTCTATAGAAGTTGGCACAAACAGATTTGTAAAATGATATGACTAAAGCAATAATTTTAGCAAATTGTATCACTGTCACTCACCCGTGAGCTACGAAAACGCCAAAAACCATACCGTCCATACCGTGTCTCGCGTTTTCATGTCTCGCGCCTAGGGATGGCGCGAGATTTCGCGCGAAAACGTGACACGAAAACGCGAGTTTTCGCGTATTTAAATATTTTTTTTAAACGAATAGTTTCTCGACACGTGGAAGTATGAGGCCCAGCTTGTTGTTAATGGCTCAAGCCAACCAAAGAGGCTTAATTTTGGTGTTGTGGAGGTTTTGCTGTTGTGGGAATATTTACGACGGATCAACAATACCATGAAATTTTTTTGGTGTTATACGAAGGCTCAAGCCCGTACCTAGTGCTCTTAAGAATCATTCCAAATGGTTCCTCGTACGTATCCATCTTTCTTCAAGACTATAATCGAACCAACTCGTCCTTACTTGGTACGTGCTTAATGTGCTTAGTTTTACGTGTTTGCCGTTAGTTGTTTATGTGAATATATCCATGATACGTTTATTTTTTCTTCTTTTTTTTTGCAACCGCTACCAAATGACTTCTATGTGAGATACTTGAGGTTGAGGAACCAAATGACTAAAGACCCAATAGTCCGACCTACAATTGGAGGGTTCGAATGACGATTAAAGATTGAAAAAGTTGGTAACACACATTCTTTTACTAATGATGGATGGTTAAATCTCATCAAAGATGTTGATTTGCCCGGTGATATGCTTGTTTTTTGGCTCGTTAATGATTCGGCCTTCAAAGTGGCGTTTTATACTATAGATGGGTGTGAAAAAGTTTTACCACCAAGAAACAAAGAGGTTCTGATGTCGATCATGATGACCCTTACTTTGTGGTGGTTATCCCTAAGACACACGATTTTTTGGTAAGGTTTATGATAAGTATCTATGAGATTAAGTTATTTTGCATCCTTGTTTTTTATTAGAACCTAAGGGATAAATCTTCACCTTCCATTTATTTTTTATCTAATGGTGGAGATTAACCTAAGATTTAAAAAAACACGGAGGGGTCATTTTTGCCAAAATGTCCAAAAGTTGAAAAAATGGGCAGAGGTACCAAAGTTGTAAATATGATGGAGTGATGATTTATCACTAGTGATATTTCACTAGCGAAAATCAATGAAATATCAATGTTGATAAAACAATGAAATTTCATTGGGATATTATGCAGTAATTATGTTGATGAAATATCACTAGTGATGTTTCATTGGTTTATCCCTATTTATATTTCATTGTGTTTATCAGTAACGAAATATCACTTGTGATAACCAATTTTCGTTATATTTATAATTTAGTCCTTCCGCCGCTTTTTTATAACTTTTAGACATTTTGGTCCCTCTGTGTTTTTTTTTTAATCTTAGGTAATAGATAGATAGGACTAATCCCTTGAATTCCACCAAAAAATAGAGTTTCAAAGTAACTTTTCTCAAGTATCTAATTCATCTAAATTTTACTCAAGAGTACCTAACTACACAATTTTCTTTTTTGATCCTAAATATGCGAAATGTTATTAGAAAGATATCTCATTCTTACGAAAAACAGTATATGGTGTGGTTAATCATTATTATTTCAAATTTTCATTAGCAATAGTAAACACCCTTTTGAGATAATCTAACAATGATGTGTTTTGGTATTAACTGCGGCTTCCAAAAAAGTTTGTGGGCTTGTCCAGAAAAGATCGTGAAGGAACAATAATCCTGAAGAATCAAGACCGAAAAGAGTGTAACATGGGTGTTCGGCTGGATACATCATATAAACTAAAATGTATACTTTGTCGCCAGGATGGCCTGAGTTCAAAAGACGCAATAAGTTAAACGAAGGCGATGAATGTGTATTTGAGTTCATCGAGAGTAAACTATGTCCAGGGCCGGACCTACATAGGAGCACGGGCCACACCCGGTTTCAGGCTACGAAGAGTAAATTTTGTGAAAATTATGGCTTTTCTAGTATGTGCAACACCCCAAGATTTTTGTGCTACTCTGATTAGGCTAAAATTTATTTATAATGTAAGTTTTACGTTTATGATGGATGAAAATTATATCCGACGCTTTAAATTTATTTTTTGTGCAACACCCGATAAAATATTTCGGGTCCGCTTCTGACTATGTCTAGCCAAAGTCACCAAGAAAAATACGGATACCAAGGATGATAAGAGGACTCGGGGGCCGCGAACAAGTCAGTGTGGTCGTGTGGACATAAAAAGTGAAGATGAGTGTGTTGAGGTGGTGAAGTGAGGATGTGGAAGGCCACGTAAGCAATGATAAAGGACCACGCGTGGACAACTACCTCATGAGATATCACCTGTTGAACATTAGTATTGTGATTATTAGTAATTTATATGCTTGATTTATTGTTAGTGTATGATTGTTGAATTTGCATGTTTATTGCTCTAATTGTTTGAAGTTAGTTGTTTTAGCTAGGTCAGTCTATGTGTAAAACCTTTGAGAGTAAAACCTTCATAACTGATCATAGTTTAACCAACATAAGGTAATCATTATCATAACCCCCATTTTATTAAGGAATGCATCATTACTTTGTTGTAACACCCCACTTGGATAAATGGACCGTTACGTGTATTTATGGCGTGTCATCAAAGCATAAGGTAAATGTCCTAAAACATTAACTGACCATAAAGGAAATACCGGAATCAAACATCGGCAATCCAAACATAAGCCCAAAACATGAAAAATAAAATACTGAATGAAAGGACTAAACAATGTCCAAATAAGCAGAATAATGTAAGAATTCATAAAGTAAGAAGTCTGGATAGCTTCCATCCAAATGCCCATGCTCTTAGAATCCTAAAAGCGTCCTGGTGTACCTGCCGTTAGAACATGAAAGGAACTACGGCTGAGCATAACGCTCAGTGAACGGAATAAAGCATGATAAGGAATTGCTGAAATGCAGTAGATGATAAATACTGAAGCTGTAAGACTAATAAGAAGAGTTGCAGCAGAAATCTGTGTATAATCTGTAAAGCCTGATTTATAATTAATAAAGCTGAACTGTTATCTGTTAAATCTGAAAACATGCATTTACTGTAATTTAATTGCCAGAGCTTATATAGGTCATGTGCTGTAACAACGTTGCATGAATAACTGGAGGGGTGACCTCGTCATGCTGTAGAGGGGTGACCTCTAATAACTGTGCTGGGTGGAGGGATCAGCTCCAATGTGAAGGATGTAGAGCACACACCACATTCACCTGCTAAACTGTAAACTGTAGCCTAGGATGCATCCATACGCCCCACTAATAATACTGATAAAATGGCCAAGCTGAGCTGAGTGGGACGATGCAGGATATCACTCTCCTGCATGTGAGTCACGACACCGGTGCCTCTAGTGCCGTGGTTACGGTACCTCCGTAACTAGTACATAAACTAATCATGCTTGTATATAATGCTCAGGCAATTTATTTAATTCTTAACATGATTACTGATAAGTTTAAACATATACTGGGGAAAACATTTGGCTGAAGACGGGGAATCCTAATCATGCATAGAAAGGAAGTCCTTACTGAAAGGACGGAAAATCCGTACCTCGTGTCCAGTAATGAGATAAGACTGAAAGCTGAAAGATCTATTCCGACTTCATGGTTACTACATAAATAACGGATGCGTAATAAGTCGACTGATATTTATTTATTTTTCACTGTTTTAAACTGTTTCCCGTTATTTATATTATTCTTGGAATACTGTATGTATATAAACTGATAAGTCTGAGTATTCTAATATTTCCTTTTAACATATTTTCGTTCTACTATTAATTACAGCATAACACGTATTCTGACGTTATACTAACTCTATATTTGGTAACCTGCTAGAAATAGAAAGTTTCCTAATTAAGAAATTTTCGTAAAAATATTTTAATTCATTTAATAAAATTATACCCTTTTAAATTTTATAAAACTATTTTAATATAAATAATTTAATTTACTACATAAATCATTTAAAACCTTTAATTATAAAAGTGAATTAAATAAGGTATAATTAAGTCGTCGTTTTATCCTTTAAATCCATCCCGAGCCTACCGAGATACTCCCCTCTCGGCCGCACTAAAGCAAGCCATCAAACTTACTAAATCCAAAACTGGATTAGCGGGAGAAATTTTTGTCGCTAACTAGTTCTAACTGTCGCTAAAAGCTGTGGTCAAAACTGTCCCCAAATCTGCTAAGGAAACTGCGACAGAAAATGTCGTCGCTAAACTGTCGCTAATTTCTGAATTAAATCTTATTAGTTTCTGATTAAGAAGTACCCACTGCTCTCTATATTGTTCCCACTGTCTATTAAATGTTCCCATTGTTTTCTTTATTTTTAATTTTTTTTTTACAAACCCAAACACACCCTTATTATTAAAACCAAATCTGGTGGTTTGTTTTTGACTGGTTTTGGTCGACACCTATGCCGCCCCTGAGTTTGTACGCTACACGCACCCTAGCTGGCTATCTAAAGACTACCACCGAGAGACCCAACCTCTTTTATTTTTTTTATTTTTTTTTCGGCTGTAAACAATCATCACCAACGCGACTGCCCCTGTTCGGGGCTGCTGTTCACAGCATAACCAATAGCATCACCAATGTTGCGGTTGTCCCCCTGTTTGGGGCTGCTGCTCTCGGCCGACCAAGGAAGGAGACACGGCTGGGCAGCAAGGAACAACCGAAGCCTTATGGCTCGTTTTTAAAACAACATAGAATGACTAATAAAAGAAGGATGAAAGATTTGAGTACTTACGATGATATAGGAACGAGATGGTATCACGGACGACCAAAAACACAAGAACCCCATCCTGTACAAGTGGCGGCAGGGAGAATAACAACCTTCGTTTTCCCTTTTTTTTTTTTTTGTCGGCAGCTCCAACCCATGAAACCCTAATCCCTGTTTTTTTTTTCTCTCGTCTGAAAGTAATAAAGGGGTGAGCCCCGTTTTTTTTCTCTCTTTCTCTAAAACCGGCCTAAAGCCCATTTAACCTTTCCTTGTTTCCTTTTTATGTTCTCTCTATGGCCGGCCTAAGTCCATATTAAACTTTCCATTCTTTTTTTTTTACATTTAAATTTATTTACGTACATTCTCATTTAATTCTCGCGTGTTTTAGTTTCCTGAAACGTAATTATCTGAATGCTAAAATAATATGTTCGTAATAATTATCTTCCTGAATAATTATATATAGTTTAAAAATATAACTCGAAACTGCGTATTTAATATTCAAAATTCTTAAATACGGGTTTTACAATTCTTCCCCTCTAAAAAAAATAATTCGTCCTCGAATTAAGGATACGACTATACTGGGTTTTACAATTCTTCCCCTCTAAAAGGAAAAATTCGTCCTCGAATTAAAGTTAATTAGTTGGTGAAGTTGTAAAAACTGAGAGAACACGTAGACTGAAAAGACAATTAAGCTGAAGGATAAATTGTCTTCTAATTAAGACATAATGCTGCTGATAGGTATAAACCTGACATGACTGAAATGATCATGTAACGTGACATGGCTGAAGAGAACATGGAACGTGACATGACTGAAAGAACTTAACTGGATTTATTGAAGGAAAGGGGATGAGAGGTCCGGATGGACTCCTCTGTTTCGAGTGGCCTCCCACTCGCAACGATTCCTTCAAAGTCTAAACGTAATAATAAAAAAAATCTTGGTCCTGATGACCCTTTCCTGATGATGCTGATTACTTTCGGGTTCCATACTTAAGATGGATTTTCTGAACCTGATTGAATAAGCTATAGCATGTAGTATACACGAAACGGTACGTACAATTATCCTGAAAAGGTAACATTTATATCTCTGAGCAAGCTGTTGAGAATATATAGGGACGAACTACGTGAACAATTGTGAACATGCTAAGTGAGCAATTGTGAACGTGGTTCATAATTATATGAGGAGCGCTGGCATGGAATTAGAATATGATAAGTGAATCATACTGTGAACGTGATACTAGAACCTATTACGAACGTATGCTGACTGAGGAACGATTGTCAAAACGATACGGCCTGAGATGTGAAACGTCTGCCTAGTTATGGAATAGTTGTGCCAGACTTGAGTCTAATTTCTCAAGCTTTCTGTAACCGTATACGGTAATAAACTGAGAAACGTGTATCGTGAAATGGCACACGAACTTGAACGTGAACAATGTTATGAACACAAACGTGAGCTTAAATTATGAGTTAGCATAAAAGATGAATTGAAACAGCATCATACCGCGAATGAGACGTAAACGTGAAAGTGAAAATAAACATGAATTTAAAGTGGCGTACACATACACTTGCTCGTGAACATGAATTCCGTCTGATATGATGGTTAAAGGAATGCCTTGGATTCGTACGATTTACTGCTGAATTTCAAAATTTTCCGCAGATCTGCTGCTACGTGATCCTTTCGGATGAAAGAGACGCGCAGGCTGATTACATGGTTGACGATAACTTAGATAGTATCATACTTTCTCTGAGCCTGTGGTAGCTGATAACAATTCCATGGAATTTTGTCTCATTTTTGTTCAGAAATTTCTAAGGGTTGTAGTAACTCACTAACACGACGGCGTTCTATCTTGAACCTGCAGTAGGTCAGGCATCTAGATATGAACATAGCTGCATTAAGGTGTGATGCGGATTCTATTAAAGTTTTGTCTGGGATTATGGAACATTCTGGTGGAAATCTGGTTGAATAGTCGTAAAACATTTTTTTAGTGAGAACTATCGTTAATTTCTGCGGTAGTAGTCAATTGAGTTCTAGAAGATTTTACTTCATTCACCGGCGTCGGTCGTGACCATCTGGTGTTGGCCTTCACCTTCGCAGGATTATCTGAAATTCCTTTCTGCTGAAATAGTGTGGTTAAGAAATGCCACCTTGTTCTACTGGGATTCATATCTAGAAAGCTGCGTATATAATTTCTCCTCCTATCGGAGAATCTATTCCACTGTGAGAAGATGATTATCTTGTACCTCTCTAGAGTTGAGAAGATCAGAATGTTATCGAAGAACATACTGACGATTTTGTCTGCGAAGTCATAAAAAAAATTTATTCATAAATTTGATACTATAGCTGGAGCATTAGGGAGCTCGGAAGTATAATTCAAAAATTTTATAGTGTCTATAATATGTTTCTCTCACCACTGATGGTGACATGATCGTGAATTGTTCTGGAAAATATATAAGAAGTCATAGCAGATCAGATAAACCTGCTATTCGTGGAATGAACATCGATTAAAAATGGTGATCTTGTCAAAATATCGGTGGTCGATACATGATCTCATGCTACCGGTCTTCTTCCTGATAGACAGAAACGACACACTTCCTGGTGGTGCGCCAGGGCGAATAAAGTGTCATTCCGGTAATTCTTGCAGCAACTACTGCAACCCTTTTAACTTAGATGCAACTCTGGACTAAGGAGTTTTGGAAACAGGCACTATTCTTGAGATGAGCTCGATGTTAAATTATGTCTCGTAGTTAGGGAGGAATTTCTGGAATGATATCTGGAAATTTTTGTATAATCTGTTGATCATGGATTCGAGGAATTTTAGAAGTGAACTATATAACTAGTAGCTAAAAGTCTTCGTAGCTATGGACTGATAAGTCACGCGCTTGTAAGGAAGAAATAATTTATACTGATTTTTCTGACAGAAAGTATAATGAATATATTTGGGATTTAGTAAGACGGATCCTGTCGTTAACTGAAAGGAATCGCCTTAATAAACATGGGTGGTACTGTGGAGTCTTTTCTGGCTGAGAGACAGGTAACTACCTGATTCAAAATAAAGCTGGCATAGGAATATATGAAATAAACATGGCGATTTTTTTACTGAATGTGTTCGTTTGTAACCTCACCGAAAGAATACTGCGTGTCTAGCCTGAATAATACTCCAGTGGTGGTAGCTGAATTTTTAATGGTCTGATTTATGCATGGCATGATAAAATGGGTAAACTCCTTTGGAAGATATACTGAATTTCTGAGGGCATGGTTTAGTAAACATACGGAGTTATGAGTTATGACTCGTACTTTGAGAAGATATTCGTATGACGTGTATAATGACTGGTTTCCTAGTGTCTTCTGAAACGATACTTGAGAACTGTGTCTTGACTGTTGTCTTGACACGTATTTTTAGTAGATGAATCTGAACAAGGTTTAAAATTTTGGTAACTACTAGGATTGGGGGACCGGTTAGACTATTGACCTCTGTATTTCTGGTCACGTCCGTTCCGGGGTTCCGATGGTTACTGACTGATAAATTATAAGCACGGTGGTTGTCACTACTGCTTTTTCTGTTAATTTATGACGGTCATTTTCATGACCGTGATTCTTGTAACTATTTTGCTGAGTAGTCGGCTGGTTTACGGCTCCCACTCTTCTGAATGAACGGTTAGCTGAGTAACGTGTGACAGCTAACTGAGGAAGTAAGGCATGGACTAGAATGGTAGTGTCCGATGGTTGAAATTTACTCTTGTCAGAAATTTCAAATTTATAGTTTTCGTCCTTGCTCTGCAGTGTCTTTATAGTATAACAACATCACCATCAGCATCTTGAGAAATCTCCAAAGTATCAGCAGCATCAGCAATTGTGAGGTCTTCAAAGTGTTAGCGGCATCAGCATCTAGCAAAATCTTCAACTCACGAGCAGCATCAGCACCTGGTAGAATATCGACAAGTGGAAACATCTGAGATGATTGAGGATGGATTAGCAATATCCATGGAGTAGGGTACCTGGACTACACTTGGACTACTGTACATGAAGTACAAAATGAATATTGCACATGGAGCAAATCTGAGACACTGTACGTAGAGTACACGTGAAATACTGTACATGGAGCTGGTGGAAATTTTATGGGATGATCGATACTGGTGTCGTTTGTTTGACATTATCAAAGGAATAAATTGATTTAAACGGTAGTAAACTGAACTGAAACGATTAACATGATAGGCTGATAATTTCTGCGTAGACTTAATGCTGGTTGTATAGAGGCTAAAAAGTATGACTAAACGGAGTTTCATCAACATTTAGTATAAAGACATGATTGTTAAAGACAAGAACATGATTTATCATGAAATAGTATTTTACTGTAATCCTTCTGTATCTTAGCATGAAACATTATCATTCTGTTGAAAACATAATACTTGTAAGGAAACATGAAACTAAATCATCATGTAGATGACATCAACATGAGGGTTTGAAAATTTGACTGTTACAAGGAACATAAAAAGTCAAATCAACTGAGGTGTAATATCAACTGATGTGGACGGCTATGGTTCAATCCACAGAATTCAAAGAAGAAAACATGAGACTAAGTATGGGCGATTCTGCTTCGATCCATGCTTGTCAAAATTTTCTAAGAACTGTCATGTATAGAAATTTATAATCTGGGACTAAATATGGTTGGCTGTAGTCCAGTCCATACTTGTCCAAATTTATGAAATGTCCTGATATGACAAAGGTGAACAACTATGAATCGGTTCACAAAACAACCTTCGACTGAATAGCATGAAGTTTGACTTGAACAATGGTGAACGTTTATGGCTGGTTCACCAAGTAATACTTGACTGATAACATGAATCTGACATGAGTAAGGGTAAACGCCTATGGTTCGGTTTACCAATACAAAATCTGAACGGCAAGGGTGAACGCCTATGGGTCGGTTCACCAAAACAAAATTCGCAAAAAAGCACATGCGACTAAATATGGCTAGTTATGTACCAACTTTTTACTTAGTCAAAACTTTAAGAAAACTGACTGATAAATGAAGAAAACCGACTGAATAATCCATGAGAAACATGAAAGATAACGACGCCAAAATCTGAGAAGTTCCTGGTGACTACCCACTAGTCACAGGTCAAGTTTTAGAGCCTACAGGTCGAACCTATAGCTCTGATACCATAATTGTAACACCCCACTTGGATAAATGGACCGTTACGTGTATTTATGGCGTGTCATCAAAGCATAAGGTAAATGTCCTAAAACATTAACTGACCATAAAGGAACTACCGGAATCAAACATCGGCAATCCAAACATAAGCCCAAAACATGAAAAATAAAATACTGAATGAAAGGACTAAACAATGTCCAAATAAGCAGAATAATGTAAGAATTCATAAAGTAAGAAGTCTGGATAGCTTCCATCCAAATGCCCATGCTCTTAGAATCCTAAAAGCGTCATGGTGTACCTGCCGTTAGAACATGAAAGGAACTACGACTGAGCATAACGCTCAGTGAACGGAATAAAGCATGATAAGGAATTGCTGAAATGCAGTAGATGATAAATACTGAAGCTGTAAGACTAATAAGAAGAGTTGCAGCGGAAATATGTGTATAATCTGTAAAGCCTGATTTATAATTAATAAAGCTGAACTGTTATCTGTTAAATCTGAAAACATGCATTTACTGTAATTTAATTGCCAGAGCTTATATAGGTCATGTGCTGTAACAACGTTGTATGAATAACTGGAGGGGTGACCTCGTCATGCTGTAGAGGGGTGACCTCTAATAACTGTGCTGGGTGGAGGGATCAGCTCCAATGTGAAGGATGTAGAGCACACACCACATTCACCTGCTAAACTGTAAACTGTAGCCTAGGATGCATCCATACGCCCCACTAATAATACTGATAAAATGGCCAAGCTGAGCTGAGTGGGACGATGCAGGATATCACTCTCCTGCATGTGAGTCACGACACCGGTGCCTCTAGTGCCGTGGTTACGGTACCTCCGTAACTAGTACATAAACTAATCATGCTTGTATATAATGCTCAGGCAATTTATTTAATTCTTAACATGATTACCGATAAGTTTAAACATATACTGGGGAAAACATTTGGCTGAAGACGGGGAATCCTAATCATGCATAGAAAGGAAGTCCTTACTGAAAGGACGGAAAATCCGTACCTCGTGTCCAGTAATGAGATAAGACTGAAAGCTGAAAGATCTATTCCGACTTCATGGTTACTACATAAATAACGGATGCGTAATAAGTCGACTAATATTTATTTATTTTTCACTGTTTTAAACTGTTTCCCGTTATTTATATTATTCTTGGAATACTGTATGTATATAAACTGATAAGTCTGAGTATTCTAATATTTCCTTTTAACATATTTTCGTTCTACTATTAATTACAGCATAACACGTATTCTGACGTTATACTAACTCTATATTTGGTAACCTGCTAGAAATAGAAAGTTTCCTAATTAAGAAATTTTCCTAAAAATATTTTAATTCATTTAATAAAATTATACCCTTTTAAATTTTATAAAACTATTTTAATATAAATAATTTAATTTACTACATAAATCATTTAAAACCTTTAATTATAAAAGTGAATTAAATAAGGTATAATTAAGTCGTCGTTTTATCCTTTAAATCCATCCCGAGCCTACCGAGATACTCCCCTCTCGGCCGCACTAAAGCAAGCCATCAAACTTACTAAATCCAAAACTGGATTAGCGGGAGAAATTTTTGTCGCTAACTAGTTCTAACTGTCGCTAAAAGCTGTGGTCAAAACTGTCCCCAAATCTGCTAAGGAAACTGCGACAGAAAATGTCGTCGCTAAACTGTCGCTAATTTCTGAATTAAATCTTATTAGTTTCTGATTAAGAAGTACCCATTGCTCTCTATATTGTTCCCACTGTCTATTAAATGTTCCCATTGTTTTCTTTATTTTTAATTTTTTTTTACAAACCCAAACACACCCTTATTATTAAAACCAAATCTGGTGGTTTGTTTTTGACTGGTTTTGGTCGACATCAGCCTATGCCGCCCCTGAATTTGTACGCTACACGCACCCTAGCTGGCTATCTAAATACTACCACCGAGAGACCCAACCTCTTTTATTTTTTTTATTTTTTTTTCGGCTGTAAACAATCATCACCAACGCGACTGCCCCTGTTCGGGGCTGCTGTTCACAGCATAACCAATAGCATCACCAATGTTGCGGTTGTCCCCCTGTTTGGGGCTGCTGCTCTCGGCCGACCAAGGAAGGAGACACGGCTGGGCAGCAAGGAACAACCGAAGCCTTATGGCTCGTTTTTAAAACAACATAGAATGACTAATAAAAGAAGGATGAAAGATTTGAGTACTTACGATGATATAGGAACGAGATGGTATCACGGACGACCAAAAACACAAGAACCCCATCCTGTACAAGTGGCGGCAGGGAGAATAACAACCTTCGTTTTCCCTTTTTTTTTTTTTTGTCGGCAGCTCCAACCCATGAAACCCTAATCCCTGTTTTTTTTTCTCTCGTCTGAAAGTAATAAAGGGGTGAGCCCCGTTTTTTTTTTCTCTCTTTCTCTAAAACCGGCCTAAAGCCCATTTAACCTTTCCTTGTTTCCTTTTTCTGTTCTCTCTATGGCCGGCCTAAGTCCATATTAAACTTTCCATTCTTTTTTTTTACATTTAAATTTATTTACGTACATTCTCATTTAATTCTCGCGTGTTTTAGTTTCTTGAAACGTAATTATCTGAATGCTAAAATAATATGTTCGTAATAATTATCTTCCTGAATAATTATATATAGTTTAAAAATATAACTCGAAACTGCGTATTTAATATTCAAAATTCTTAAATACGGGTTTTACATTGTTTTGGGTAATGATACATTTCATTATAGCTAAACAAGCATAGTTAATGTTTATTCCCGTAGATTAGTCGGCCAGTCGGAAATCACAGTTAAAAAAAATTTAAAAAATAAAAAAATAAAAAAATAATGACTGCTTTTCTCATTCCCCACCCTTTAATACATTAAACCAAGCACACCCAAGAATAAAGGTGTTCCCCATAACTTTGATAAGTCTAAAAATTTGCCCCAGTCTGTTAAATGGAACAAGTAAAAGAATTCAAACATGAACAAGTCTCACATTGGTATTCAGAGGTCATGATAAGCGCACGGTCCAATGCATTCAGCGGTCAAAGGTCTGACTGGGAACCACGTTTCTATTTCTGGAAAGACTTCATCATGAAGATTGCCCGACATCTCACTACCCCAACACCTTCATCATCCGTCCTTTTGTGGTTAGTGGTGCGATTCTTAATTTTCATGTATGTTATGTTTTTTAAGGTTAAGAATGTTTGGTATAATAAAGGTGGGTTGATCCCTTTATGCATTGACCGTGTTTTGGTTAGTTTCTTTTATGCTCCCTTTGTCGGGTTTTCGTTGGGTTTAGAAACTAGTTATCTTAAAGAGTGTTTCTTTTTGCTTATGGCTTATTTGGTTTGGGTTTCTGATCCAGCTTGCTTTTTTTGGCTTATTTTGACGAACTACATCAGATGAAAATGCTCATGAAGAATTACGAAGTAGTTTTACTTATATTCACAGTTCTATTAACTAGCCTATCTACATTTTTTGTTACTATAAAATTTATAAAATACATCAACTTTTCATCATCGTTGATATCATAAACTTGATCACTAGAAGGAAGATGATACGATAAACGTATAACCCCACTAGTATCTAGAGAAAACTTGTTGCCAACGAATTGCCTAAAGATACAATAACTGGCTTTTTTATAAAAGAACATTAGGGGTGACGACTACCATTAAGAATACATAATTTAAATGTTCCTTCAGAGAAACTCGTATCCATTGCTAGTTTAGATATCAAAACTCAAATATATGAAAATGAGATTTATACTAGAAAGTGAAAATTGAGGATGAGAAGTTGACATGTCGCGAGTCTTAAATTATCCAACAACCAAGGTCAGCAAACAATAATTACATTGGTGTAATAACTTTGAAGAAGGGAAATTGACATGTCGTGTGTCTTAACTCTGCCAACAGAAAATAACAAGATAGAATGACAATTGTATTAAATTGGTGGAAGAGAAGTTGACATTGTCTTAAATTTGCCAACAACCAGAGTCAGCAATTAATAATTACAATGGTGAATGGACTATGTGGAAGAGAAAGTGACATGTCATGTCTTTTAAATTTGCCAACAACCAAAGTCAGCAAAAATAATGCCAATTGTACTATGTATTACATTTGGGAAGAAAAGTTGATGTATAGTGTGTCTTAAATTGACCAACAACCGAATTCAGCAAGTAATAATGACATTGATGTGTTAACTTTGTGAATGATATGCCATGTGTTTTAAATTTTTCAGTTGTGTAAAAACTTTTTTGATGAAAAATTGACATGACACGTGGTTTAAATTTGTCAACAACAATCAATAATAACATTGGTGTGTTAATCTTTATGAAAGAAAAGTTAGGTGTGTTTTAAATTAACAAGCAATAAATCATGTTATGAGCACTTTATGGTTTACTACTCAACATATAGAGAACATTTCTTAATAAATATAAGGTGCATAAAGTAAGGCGCACTCTATCTATTAAGCGCATTACTTTTGGGAATTGTCTTATATGAGGCACACATTAGGAAGCATATGCACTTTTACTTAAAAATGCTCCTTACATTTGTTGTTAAAATCCTGTATTTCTCGAGTTAGACACACACAAATGAAGGCGCACCGGGCGCACTAGTTTGTCAGGCGCACATGAGCACTTGATCTTTAAATTTCTCCTTTACATTAATGATGAAAATATGTGTTATTATGTGAGACGTACATGAAAGAGAGGGAGCACATTATAAAAACACGCCTAGAATAAGAAAATCAAAACGCACATTGTACTTATGCGCCTAGTTTCTAACCGTTCAATTGTACACATATTTTGTATCTTAACAGTTAGTTTTAAAAAAAGTTCATTTTAGAAAGAAAAAAATTGTGCTCCATCTTTTTTCGTAAGCGTCTAACATTAAAGGGTCATATAATAATTTTTTTATATTAAAGCATCCACAATGTATTGGTTTTAAGAAAGACTTTTTTTTGCAAAAGTCATTGTTATGGTTTTATCTATTGTGACAAAGAGACTTTATAGATGACTTTTTGTATTTGTAAAAGACATGTAACTCACTAGTGTTTGACGACAAAAATAACAAGTTGGCATTCGTATCATCTATCTCTACTACTTATAAAGGAGATTACCCAAAACCTTGAATGTTGAAAAACAGGTTAATTTAGGAATTGTTGAAAAACACGTTAATTTAGGCATTGTTGAAAATGTAGCTAGCTGTCATATGGTTTTAAGAAAACCTATTAAATATAATTCGTAGAAATAGAAAACACACACAAAACATCTTATTTCTTTCACTGAACCCTAAAATTCACAGCCGCCGCAAATCTTATCACCTCTTTGATCTGCCAAATCTGTCACCACCTATCGGTGGTTTATTCTGGTTGGGGTATGGTTTTGGCTTTGTGTAGTAGATAACTTTTGGTGGTTGTTCTAGCCGACAACAAACCTACGACGCCGTCGTCTAGCCGGAAAGACGCTGCCGCCGCCTCTGTAACTACATGAGGTTTGTTATATAGATCGATAAGTTGTATTTAAGATCTGAGTTTTCATAAACTTTCATACGTTTTTTTTCAGCCACTATATGCTGTCGGGTTTGTTTCACCGGAGAGGTGGGTATTTGAAGGTCCAGTTACATCGAGGTAAGACTACGGTGTCACTTTTGTTCCATAGCTTGATTGTTTTTCGGTTCTTTTGGGGGTTAATATTTAAGATTACGGTGTCACTTTCTTCCACCAACCCCACAATAAATTGCATCTGTTCCATAGCTTATTGTTTTATTGCATCTGTTCCATAGCTTATTGTTTTTTTAGCTGTTATCATTCTTTGTTAACATTCTACTGCCGCCACCAGAAACCATACCTCCATCTGCCGGTGTTTTCGGTTCGTTCGGGGGTTATTGGTTTAGTTAGTCGGTTTTGATGCTTGGTGGTTTTTATTATTGGTTTGGTTAGTGTGTTTATTTACAAAATACATGGCAATACTAATTATTGTTACAACTGTATCTTCTTTCTATTGTTGTACACAGCGAGGAACCTACTTTTGTGGCAGAGGCATGACCCAAGCAAGCTTTTGATCTTCCATATTATTCAAGGTACTTGTTATAGACTATTTCAAGTATGTTTGTAAAAATAGTGCCAATTTTAATTGTTTAAAGTTTATCTGTAAATCCTCTTGTAAGGAGACTGTGAACCAAAAAGCGGATCGTCAAAAATGATAGAAGTGATTGTGGAGCTATAGTTTCGATGAGATTCAAATCAACCTTCATTGCTTCGAGGTTACTAATTGTGTTTGATTGAATTATGCATGATTACGTCGTTTTATTTTCTTTCATTTATCTTTCTTATTTATGAATATTTAGAGGTTAGTATTTGTGTTTGATTGTATTATGAAGCATTTTGTATTATGAAGCATTAGATCCAAAGATTTACAAGTTGAGGCATTCTGGTCACTTGGATCTGAAACATGATTCTCAAAGGGCTTCTTGGATTCAAAGTATCAATGGGACATATATCATCTAAAATGCAAATGGGTGGTTTAATTGGCCAAATGATCCACCACGTCAGGTAGCTAGAAATATTTACCATTATTTGTTAATCATATTGCTTGAGTGTAAATATAGTTACAGAGACGCCGTACTACCGTGCTCATGGAAGAATCAATCGTGAGTCTAGCTTTTATACTTTCTTATGTTTTCGGTCGTGTTAACGAGTCATAACTGGAAGGTCTTTAGATTAAGGCTTGATAATTTGTTTGTTATATACTCGGATGGATGATAAAAATACCTTTTTTGCAGCTTACATGTCATCTACCTGTCGCATTGAACTTACATCGTGTGAGAAAGAAGGGCCTGATAAAAAATAGTTCAGTTATACACATTTATTAAGTATGTTACTACTTCTTGGTAGACCTTTTTGGACAAGTTTAATTTACTAACAGCGAACTTGTTGCGAAAATTGCAGCCTGAGAGTAAGTTGGCGCAAGAACCAAGTAGAAGCTGAGACTTGAGTTGGTTTTAAATAATGAACTTGATTACGCAAGGTGGAAGACCAAATGAATCTGATGCAGCCAAGTTCATCTCAGCAATTGGAGCAAGGGCCTTGTGTTTTCTTTTTGGTTGTTTACATACATACTCACAAAACACGCAAGAGACAACATTAACTTATGGTGATGACCTGACACAACGTTAACCTATGGTGATGACCTGACGCAGCCGAGTTCATCTCAATGTGGATATATGCAGTGGGCCAATATGATTGCGTGCATCTCCTGAAGAGTGTTATCTTAGTGGGCAAGTTATTTATTAACCTCATAAAATGTGTCCCGTCATTGTGGTATGTTTCCAAAACTCATGTGATAAAGCATTTTAAGAGACCCCCATTTGCGTTTTCAGTATTATGTTAGAATAAACTCAGGTGATGTATATGTATTCATTATCCCACTGTTAATTTGAAAAATCTTATTATAATGAGGATTGTGCAATTAAAAATTGGTAACAAGTAAAGTGTATTACGTTAGAAAGTTACTCTTTGATTACTTTTACGAAATAAAATGATGGTGCTTAGTGCAATTAGCATCTTTCAATGTTTAACTCATCTATATATGTCTTCTGTGCATTAATAGGAATCCTGAAAAAGGGCATGTTACTCTCTTTACCACCTCTAATTCAATACTAATGGAAAAGTAGTTCTCAACTATAATGGTAACTTAAAAAGGACTCAAATAATTGTATCAGATATGATCCATGTAAAACCTATGTGGCTGTGTTGATCTAATTTAAAGTTGTACATATATTAGTAATATTTATTTCTTAACAGTTTAAGTGCTTCATTTTGTTTTGTATGATATGAATTTACAAATCCCATTAGTTATGCTTAACAGTTTCATTTGGTCTCAAACAGCCATTTATACAACATAATTTGGTATATGACACAACGCAAACTAAGTCGCCGAATGCATATTCGTCATATGCCGTAACTTTTTGGAACAATAAAGAAGATCCGCCGCAGTGAAGCGCGAGTCTTTCATACTTGTACTATAATTTAAGATAGTTTTGCATATTAGTATCAATTATAGACAAATGTAATTGATGCATTTTCCTTGATAACCAAATGTATTGGAGAATTTTGTTTAGGCCTTTTCTTTTCTTTCCTTTTAAAGTGTGTTGTTATATTTCATAATTAATAATAATTAATAATTGATGTAATGTTTTACTTTTACTTTCACTAAATATTTGTATATATTGCTTGATACATGCTAAAAATTTATCCTATGTTACGAGTGTTTGCAAATTCATTTTAACAATTTAACTAGGCTCACGAAACACTGACCACAAAATAAAATATAGTTAATTATCTCTCGCTAGACATGTCCGCCGCTATGCGCGGGTACTCGTCTAGTAATATATTACATTAAATTTACACTACCAACCTTACTTTCTCATTTCCCCATCAAGCCTATCTTCTCCACTAGATATTTCTCATTTTTTCGATCGAAGAGAATATCAAAACTGCCAAAAAAAATTTGATTCTAATTGTTGTGAAATACATAGGGTTGTTTGGTTCACAAATTTAGAAAACGGAAGTATTTTCAACATTGAGGTTTTTTAATTAGTGGGTTTAAAAGTTGAAATCATGTTTGGTTGAAACAGAACATGTAACCAAATTTGCATTCTGGGTAATGTAAATGACAAGATTATCCTTTTTTGTTAGGCAATTATCATCAAAAATATTAATTGATAAATTAATGATATTACAAACGCAAGTCAGATCTACAAATTCGTATAGATACAAACAAAACTAATCAAAATTAAAAGCCACCAAAATTTTGCTACATAGCGCAAGACCAAATCCAATTCTTGATAGCTCTTTAAGGTGCAACAACAACTATCCCTTTATTTAATAAAAAAATGGAGTAAATGAGGTAGAAAAAGGGATAGATCATGAAAGAAACAACATACGTCAATATTAAGAAGAAAGACCACATGATGAAGAAGAAAGGAAATAGGGATGAAGAAGAAAGAGAAATATAGATGAAGAAGAAAGAGAAGTAAGTTTATTTTATTATATGTTAGTAAAGATAATGAGGGTAAACATGTCTATTTTGATTAAAGTAAGGCCCGTTTTTTAAATTCACTACCAAAGAGACAACATGAAAAAACGTTGCTTTTAGTGGGACCAGGTATAAAAACTCATCTATTTTTTTACCAAACACGTTTTATAATGAATTTTTTATTTGAATACACCAAAAACCATCAAAAATCAGTTAACCAAACAGGCCAGTGTGGTTTTGATTGTGTTTAAATGGCGGTGAACAGGTAAGTGTGGAAGACAAACAAGTTAAAGTACTTTTGTCAGCTTTATGTTCTTACTAAACGACAAATATCATTTGAGTATTTCACCCAAAATAAAATCATATCTTAGTTCTTGAATCATATACTATTTTATTTTTGTATTTGTTAGCTGTATTTAAAGTGATAGTCATATAATATATCGTTCCAAAGTTTGTGGAAAATGCTATTTAACGGTGTCGAGAGTTTCAAGGTATTACTGTTTATGTAACGGGATTTAGCCCCAACCACCCAAATGAGGAAAGCCTTCCTAACTTGTTAGTCATAGTATAAAAGGTATTTTCCCCTCATTTGTGTGTGTGTGTTTTTCCCATTAGATTATTTTAGAGAGAGAAAGTGTGTTTGTTTCTCTCACTAGGAAATCACCAACTTTGTATTTTTCTTTCACTCTTCTTCTTTAATCTAATCTTTCTTTTTTGTTTAATCTTCATCTCATTATTTCATCTTTATTATTTTCGTTATCATCACCTACATTCACGTCGCATAAATCGCCATGGTTTTCGTGTTTGGTTAGTCGTACGCTATAATCTTACAATGTTTGTGGCTAACATGATTCAAATAGTGTGTTACTATAATCTTTTAAATTTCACTATTTTCACTTTTTTTGGTTTCCTAAGAAGTCATAATTAGAGGATTTTAACCACATTTCTCGTCAACAACACACGTTCTTAATTCTGCTTTCTATGAATTGTGATCCTACTTTTTCAAACGACTTCTACTATGACGTCTCAACAAGACACTTATGTTGCGGGTACTGAGAATTGTCCTCCCATGCTTACAAAGGAGATTATACTACATGGGCTAGTCGTCTTGTTCGTTATGCAAAATCTAAACCTTTAGGAAAGACTATTGTTAACTCGATTCAAAAAGGTCCGTATGTTAAAAGAACAATTCTTGTGCCTAGGGATCCCACGAGTGCTAACCCAGTGGCCGACTCTAGTCATGAGAAAATGTATGAAGAATTAACTGAAGCTGAATCTAAACAACTCGACGCTGATGATCAAGCAATTCAGGTCATTATTATGGGACTTCCTGAAGATGTTTATGTTGTTGTCGATAGTTGTGAAACCGCACACGAGATGTGGCTCAGAATTCAGAAATGATGAAGGGGAGTGAAATTGGTTTACAAGAAAAAGAGACTAAGTTGCTTCGTGAATGGGAGAAATTCACGTCTACTGAAGGGGAACAAATTGAACCTTACTATCATCGTTTTCAACCTTCATGAATCATCTTAGAAGAAACAATCATGAACCTGCACAAATTGCTGCAAACATCAAATTTCTTGATAATCTTCCATCTAAATGGTCACGATATGTCACACTCGTCAATCAAACAAAGGATCTTCATGTCGTGGACTACACTCAAGTATATGATTATTTGAAGATGAATCAAGATGAAGCTAACGAAGTGAGGGCGGAACGACGTGCCAAAACACAAGACCCATTAGCTTTTATGGCAAACTATCTGTCATCTATGTCATATCCCATGGTACCTTATCATCAACCCTCCTCGAGCAACTTCATGCCACAACAAAAACTCACCACTTATGCTTATCAAGTTCCTGCTCTTGTGAACTACTTGCAACAACCCATAGATTGTTTTGATGACATCATTGATCCCACTCATGTGATAAATACTAGTCTAGCACTTCTTGTAAAGGTATTCAAATTCACCATTAACCCAACCAACAACAACCAGAGAATCTCCTCGAACACAAAAAATAGGCAGATTGCTCAGGATCGTCAATTGGTAGTTGGAGGGAACACATGGAATCAGTTTCAGCAATATGGTGGTCAGAATGTGGGAATTCAATGTGGTCAAAATGTAGTGCAAACTTTTGGGAATGCAGGTAATCAATTTAGACAAAATCATGGTCAGAATCAGGGAGTTTAGAATATGGGTAATCAGAATGGATTAATTGTTGTGCCAGTGGTTGGTAATCAGATGGGTAATATAGTGGTTGCAAGGGCTGAAAATACTGGTACATGTAATGGAAACAACAATCGTCAGGTTTAGAGCTACAATTGCAGGGGATTTGGTCATTATGCTCGAGACTGCACAGCCAAAAAGAAGAGGGATGTTGTTTACCTTCAGACTCAGCTTCTCATAGCACAAAAGGAAGAGGCAGGAATTCCACTTCAAGCTGAGGAATTTGATCTTATGGCTTCTGTAGCAAAATATGACGAGGAAGAATAGGTGAATGCTAACTACATCTTGATGGCAAATTTGCAGAAAGCATCAACCTTTGGAATTCATGATGACAGAGCCCTCGTCTATGATTCAGACGGTCCCTCTGAGGCTGTTGAAATTTATCTCTGGTGCGTTGATTTGAGATGTTGAAAGCACATGACATGGAATTGAAGCCTCCTCAAGAACTTTGTTTGGCGATTCATGGGAACTGTTCGATTTGGAAATGATCATGTTGTTGCAATTCTAGGCTATGCTGATCTTCACTGGAGAAATATCATAATCACCAGAGTCTCGTTTGTCGATGGCTTGGGACACAATTTGTTCTCATTTGGGCAGTTTTGCGACTCAGGTTTAGAGGTGGCCTTCAAAAGTCATACTTGTTTTGTGAGGGATCTTGAAGGCATTGATTTGTTAAAAGGAACCCATTCTACCAACCTTTACACCATTGACCTCTTTTAAATGTCGGTTGCTCCTCCGATTTGTCTCATGGCCCGTGCCACATCAACAAAGTCATGGTTATGGCATCAAAGGTTATCTCATCTCAATTTCGATGCCATCACCCAACTAGTAAAAGATGATCTCGTTACCGGTCTTCCAAAGTTCAAATATACAAAAGACCATCTTTGTCCATCATGTGAGCAAGGTAAAAGCAAGAAGAATCCTCACAAACCAAAACCTGTTCCAAATTCCACGAATAGGTTACATCTCATACATATGGATTTGTATGGCCCAATGAGAATCAAAAGCATTAATGGAAAGCGGTATATCCTTGTGATTGTGGATGATTATTCTCGTTACACATGGGTTCATTTTCTTGCTTCAAAAGATAAAGCCCCTGGTGTAATTATCAACTTCTTGAAGAAAACATCAGTGCTACTGCAATCGCCTGTCATCATTGTGAGAACGGATAACGGCACCGAATTCACCAATCAGCAACCGAAAGCTTACTTTGACGAAGTTGGGATTTCTCATCAAACCTCGGCTGTAAGAACTCTAGAGCAGAATGGAGTTGTGGAACGGAGGAATCGTATGCTAGTTGAAGCTGCTCGAACTATGCTTCTTTCCTCCAGTGCACCGTTATTCCTTTGGGCCGATGCTATTGCAACTGCATGTTATACTCAAAATCGCTCCATTATTCACACTCGATTCAACAAAACACCTTACGAGATCATTAACAGAAGAAAACCATATATATCGTTTCTACATGTATTCGGAGCTTTGTGTTATCCAAAGAATGATCGAGAAGATATTGGTAAACTCGAACCTAAAGGTGATATAGGATTTTTCATTGGTCATTTTTCTACTGCTTGTGCTTACAGAGTTTATAATAGAAGGACACGCAAGGTAATGGAGACAATGAATGTTACCTTTGATGAACTCTCGAGAATGGCGTCTAAACACCGTAGTTCACATCCCGAGCTTCAAGGTCTGACTTCTCGACACGTAAGTTCAGGACTCGCGCTCCCATATGTACCGTCAGCAATATCATCGCTACAACCCTTAGAACGTGATGTGGAAATTTTATTTGGGCCAATTTATAATGAATATATGGAGGGTCCTTCATCATTTGGTGTTACTCAAAATGCCCCGGCTGCACCCGCTACTGTGGTTCCTATCGGAAATATAGTTTTATTGTAGGTCAGTTCATACTGGTTAATGGGTAAGGAGGTACGGAGTGTACACCCATAAGTCCCTGAACACCCTGACTCATATTGTGGTTAAAGTTTGTTCAGCATCGTTGATGATCTTCAGAGAGTATAGCTCTGGACTGAAGGTATTCATCACAGAGTAACTCCACTGAAGACCAATCGTCAGTGTTTACTCATCAGCATGTCCTCATCAGTACTGAAGGCTTCAGCGGGAACACCCTTCAGGGGTAGCTGATGCTTCAGTGGGACTGAAGAATAGACAAATGCTGGAGCTGAACTTGTACACTTGTAACGGTCTTTAACCCATTCAAGTGGAGTTAATGAACATGTTTAATTGGTCTTGTAACCACTTTTCTGGTATTATGGAGCACATTAAGAGGAGATTAATTGGCCGTTAATTCCTCTTAATTCCATTGACTAGGGTTTGAGTGCTACACCTATAAATAGGTGATCATGACTTGCATGAAGTAGAGATAGAAACAAGAAACACATAGCAATAAAAGGGTTAGAGATTTGTGCCTAAATCACTAACTACATTTGGTCTTATCCCAAGTAGGTATTCGTGATACCCAGGCATTAGGGTCGAATAATTTACTTTAGAAAGTGATTACACGATTCCAAGTGATATCTGATAACCATTGTTTTGGTACGTAGCTAGGATTGATTATCTATACCATGGTTGGGAAGAAATAAAATCCAACAATCAAAGTAAATTATTATGTGATAATCAATGACGGCTGCTATGAAGCATATGGTGGCTAACTTCTCCAAGCTGGACAAGTTTGAAGGGGTGGATTTCAGAAGATGGCAAAAGAAGATGCACTTTCTTCTTTCTACCATGAGCGTGGTGTATGTGCTGACTACTTCCATTCCTGATGGTGGTAATGATGCTACTTTGGAGGAACTAAGGAAAAGGAGCAAATGGGAGAACGACGACTATGTGTGTCGTGGTATTATTCTCAATGGTATGTCTGATTCCTTATTTGATATTTAACAAAATTCTGAATCTGTGTTGGGAATAGAGATTTGACGATAACAAAACCAAAAGTACTTTTAAGTACCGCTAGTACAATCCAAGTACCGCTAGTGCAATCCAAGTACCGCTAGTGTAATCCATCTTCACAATATTCTTCATACTTATCTTCATTCTCTAGAATCTTCTGAAGATCTCTACATCTTCAATAACACTAAAGAGGGGCAGGGCATTCATATTATTCATCCAACATAGCTAGAACTCCCATGAGAGTCGACTAGCATAGTATACACATGTGTAATAGTATAGGTTTGATTTATTTGATATAAAGAAAACCTTGTTAAAATAGTAATATTGGTGTTCTTATTATTATTCCGCTGCGTATACAATATTACTATGTCCCTAGATCAAAGGTCTAAACAACCTAGAGTTCTAACGATCCTAGTAAGTCTGATCCAAATCAGATTTAACAATTGGTATCAGAGCGGGTGGCTCTCGATGCTAGGATCTAACAAGGTTCGTGGGACGAAGAACGAAGAACGAACCAAAAATCCGTCTAGGGTTTCCAAATTCGTATGTTTCTGTACAGTCATATTCAAACGGTGATAACTCAATCGTTAACCGTTGGATCGTCATGAAATTCGAACTGGAGGTTCTTTATACGTGTGACAACAATCTCATCGGAGGGATTGTCGATCTGAGCTGTTAAGAAAAAGGTACAGTAGGTCGAAGTAGGCTGCAGAAAAGCTTCTTCAATATTCTGTATTTATTATTAAAGTTAAATTAGGGTTTCTACAAACCCTAGAATAATTTAAACAGACTGTATATGCTTCCAAAAGGTTGCTGATCTAGGGTTTCCCAACAAACCCTAGGTAATTCGTCGTGTTGCTGCTAGTACATGTTGCTACGTTTGATCCGTGTAAGAAAGCAACAAGTTCTTGGTTGTAATGATTCTGCTAGCTTTGGTGAATTGATTCATCATGAATCAATGATGAACCCTGGTAGCTTGGTTCGTATTAAAATCACAGCAGGATCGTGTTCGTGATGAAGTCATAAGGCTACTATTGTCGACGTACAGTCGGTATTCGGCCCAACAGGCCCGCGGCCCACACACACCCTAACTTACCCTTCAAGAAACCCTAGCACTATATAAACAAGGCTAGGGGTCTCATTCTACATCAGGTTCTCTCTCATAATTACACCTCTTATACCACATATTCATCCGATACTAACTTGACCGTCGGAGGTGGACCCCGGGGCTCCGGCCTCGGGTCCACGTCTAACCGGTTCTTCTTTGTTTGCAGCATTACTCCGGACCCGGGAAGACGATTAACGGCCCAAGAGAGTCGTCAGACCGGCCCAGCCAAAATATGCTCCAACAAGTTGGCGCCATCCGTGGGACCATGTACATACAAAGTTTCGTGGTTTCATAATGCCAAAAAGCAAATATCTACGTCAAAATATTGGTAACCCTAAAACTCGGTATTTTTAATTTTCGTTAATCGTATTACACCATGCACATATATTTTCTCACTATAAGTTAGATCTTATTATTTTTTTGATGCACATCTAATATTCGGTTGCATCACTATCAACTAGATCTTTACGATTAGGGACTATTATTCATTAATATCCATACCCAATGTAATTTCTTCTCAAACACTTGTATGCGTATATCTCGTTAATGATATGGGCGACTTTTAAACCATTATGTTTTTCAATGAATAATGAGTGTTCTGCTATACATATTGTTATTCAATACTAAGCATTCGGGTATGTTATCCATCAAATTGGTATTACTTTAAGTTGTAAGCGACAACTGTTAATAATCGATATTTGCATCCTGGCATTGACCGAAGACTTGCAAGATATGGTGTTGACGAAGACTTGCAAGATCTAGGAATGTGTGATTTCCTATCACTTGAAGGAGTTACATTATCGTGCCCAGTGTCTCGTTTCGAAGGTAAATGAGGATTTTTGTAAGAGATTGATTCTACTTATACTTTTGATTGTTATTGTATAAAGTTCGACGTCACAAGGATAGTACAAAACATAAGATACAAGCTTGGGAGATTCCACTTCTTCAACAAATGGGTGATATTCATTTTTCTTCATCAATGATCATCAGTTGGAGCTTACAGATTCGTGATTCAAGAGATGATGGATCTAAGTTTCAGGGGAAGATTATTTACTCATCTACATGCACCACTCAAGGGGAAGTAATCACCCACTAAAGTGATCCCTTTAGTAATCACCCAAGAAAGTGATTATTCATTGATTTTCTTCAAGAAGATCCCCATTTGACGAGGTTCCAAAAAGGGGAAAAAGATATCTATGGTGTATGTTTAAAGGAGATATATGGATGTTTTGTCATCATCAAATAGGGGAAGATTGTTGGGAATTGAGATTTGACGATAACAAAACCAAAAGTACTTGTAAGTACCGCTAGTACAATCCAAGTACCGCTAGTGCAATCCAAGTACCGCTAGTGTAATCCATGTACCGCTAGGGTAAATCCAAGTACCCCTAGCCTACGCAAGTACCTTTAGTGTTATTGAAGATGTAGAGATCTTCAGAAGATTCTAGAGAATGAAGATAAGTATGAAGAATATTGTGAAGATATTATTTATACTTAGAAGATATACTTGCATTATTATGTTTATCTCCTTGTAAACCCTAGCACCTCTAGTATATAAAGAGGGGCAGGGCATTCATATTATTCATCCAACATAGCTAGAACTCCCATGAGAGTCGACTAGCATAGTACACACATGTGTAATAGTATAGGTTTGATTTATTTGATATAAAGAAAACCTTGTTAGAATAGTAATATTGGTGTTCTTATTAATATTCCGCTGCGTATACAATATTACTATGTCCCTAGATCAAAGGTCTAAACAACCTAGAGTTCTAACGATCATAGTAAGTCTGATCCAAATCAGATTTAACAATCTGGTAAAGAACTATGGGATTCCTTGGAAGCCAAATATATGGCTAAGGATGCATCAAGTAAGAAGTTTCTTGTGAGTGATTTCACAAATTACAAAATGACTGATTCAAGACCAGTCATGGAACAATAAATGAACTTCTTGGAATACTTGGTAGATTTACACAACATAAAATGAATATGGATGAGACCATCCAGGTCTCTTGTGTCATTGATAAATTACCTCCCTCTTAGAAAGATTTCAAGCATACCTTGAAACATAAGAAGGAGGAATTAACTCTTGTTGAGTTGGGCAGTCATTTACGCATTGAGGAATCCCTCAGAGTGCATGAAAGTGACAAGCCAAAGAGCAACAATGTTGCTGGTTCATCAGTTGTCAATATGGTGGAGCATAAAAACTCCATCAGGTACAATGACAAAAAGGGCAAACGTAAGCATCATGATAACACCAAAGCAAATCCTAAGAAGAAGTCATCAGTGGCTTGTTGGAAGTGTGGGAAACCTGGACACTTCAAAAGGGATTGCAAAGGTGTTGATACTGGCAGCAAAGCTAGTGGATCAGGCACAAAAGGTTCAGTGATTGGTTCTAACAACACAACACTGAAAGGTCAGAATATGTTTAATGAATCTCTTTAGATTTCTTATGTTACATATGTATCTGAAGCTTATTTTGTGCAGGATGATGATGTTGCATGGTGGGTTGATTCTGGAGCAACTGTTCATGTGTGTAAAGATAGATTTTGGTTCAAGACTTATGAGTCACTGAATGATAGATCTATTCTTCACATGGGAAATGAGTCAACAGCCCTAGTGCATGGACGTGGTTGTGTAGATCTTAAGTTTAGTTCTGGAAAGATTCTTAGCTTGTTTAATGTTTTGCATGTTCCTAATATTAGGAAGAACTTGGTTTCTAGTAGCGTTTTGAATAATTGTGGTTATAAACAAGTGATTCAATCTAATAAATTTGTTTTATCCAAACATGGTATGTTTATTGGTTTTGGTTATTTGAGCAATCAAGTGTTCAGGCTTAATATTGTGTATGAAACAACCACCACCATTAACTCAGTGAGTGCTGGTAGTGCAAATATTTGTTCAGCCTCAGTGTCCTCCAGTAAACTAAAGGATTCTTCACTATGGCATGCTAGACTGGGCCATGTTCACTTTAAGAGGATGCAAAAAATGTCTAAGGATGGGTTAATCCTAGTATTTGACATGGACACTTAAAAGTGTCAGACTTGCATGCTGAACAAAATAACTAAGAAACCAATTCAAGATGTAAAATGTGTAACTACAGTTTTGGAACTAATCCATAGTGACCTATGTGATTTGCATGCTACTCCCTCATTAGGGAATAAGAAATACTTGGTAACATTTATTGATGATGCTTCTAGGTTTTGCTATGTTTACTTATTACATACTAAGGATGAAGCATTAGATAAATTTAAAGTATTTAAAACTGAAGTTGAATTACAACAAGGAGTCCAAATCAAAAGATTAAGGACTGATAGGGGAGGTGAGTACATGGATGCTCAGTATTTTCAGTCTGTTGGTATTATCCATGAAACAACTGCTCCCTATACCCCTCAGCAAAATGGTATATCTGAAAGGAAAAATAGAGTTCTGAAAGAAATGGTTAACTCCATGTTATCCTATTCAGGATTGAGTCAAGGGTTTTGGGGTGAAGCTATGTTAACAGCTTGCTATTTACTAAATAGGGTTCCCAACAAAAGGAACAAGATTACCCCTTATGAACTCTTGACTAAAAGGAAACCAAACTTGAACTATCTCAAAGTTTGGGGTTGTAGGGCAGTTGTAAGACTCCCTGATCCAAAGGTGAAAACCTTGGGTGAAAGAGGCATTGAATGCATCTTTGTTGGATATGCTGAGCATTCCAAGGTTTATAGGTTCTACGTTATTGGATCTAATGATTCAGTTTTAGTAAACTCAATCATTGAATCAAGGGATGCTAACTTTGATGAAACAAGGTTCTCATCAGTCCCTAGACCAAGCCTTAGGACTCCTGCTGGAGCTAAGGACATTGGTGCTTCAGTGGAACCTGAAAGGGTCACTGATGAGGTTGTGGTTCAGCAACCTGAGTCTGAGCTTAGAAGAAGCACAAGGCATAGGACTCCAAGGAATTTTGGGCCTGAGTTTCAACTATACTTGGTTGAAGGAACAAGGGATGAGGTCTCTGATCAATATTCCTATTGCTTTAATGTTGAGGATGATCCCAAAACATTTAATGAAGCAATAAAGTCCCAGGATGTTGCTTTCTAGAAAGAAGCAATAAATGATGAGATGGATTCCATCATCGGCCACAACACTTGGGTGTTGGTTGATCTACCTCCAGGTTGTAATCCACTTGGTAACAAATGGATTTTCAAAAGGAAAATGAAGGTATATGGAACTGTTGAAAAGTTCAAGGCAATGTTAGTCATTCAGGGCTTTAAACAAAAGTCAGGGATAGACTATTTTGATACTTATGCTCCAGTAGCACGTATCAGTACCATAAGAATGCTGATTGCTCTACCAAGTATTTACAATTTGATCATTCATCAGATGGATGTGAAGACAGCATTCTTAAATGGTGATTTGGATGAGAAGGTTTATATGAACCAACCTCAAGGTTTCATCATGCGTGGTCATGAAGGCAAGGTGTGTAAACTGATTAAGTCCTCATATGGACTCAAGCAGGCACCTAAGCAATGGCACCAGAAATTTGATGAAGTGGTTTTGTCTAATGGTTATTCACTTAACCAAGCTAAAAAATGTGTATATAGCAAATTTGATGAATCTGGTAAAGGAGTCATCATTTGCCTATATGTTGATGACATGCTAATCTTTGGTACTGACCTAGCTAAGGTTGATCAGACAAAGGAATTTTTGTCATCAAAGTTCTCCATGAAAGACATGGGGGAGGCTGATGTTATCCTTGGCATAAGGATCAAACATGAAAGTGATGGTATTGTAATTTCTCAGTCTCATTATATTGAGAAGGTACTAAAAAAATTCAATCACTTTGATTGTACTCCAGTGAGTACACCAATGGATACAAGTGAGAAACTGATGCCTAACAATGGTCAGGCTATCTCTCAGCTTGAGTATTCAAGGGTGATTGGTTGCTTGATGTATGCCATGACTAGTACTAGGCCGGATATTGCTTTTGATGTGGGTAAACTGAGTAGGTATACTAGTAATCCTAGTACTCAGCATTGGCAAGAAATTCAGAGAGTACTGAAGTATTTGAAAGGAACAATGTATTATTGTTTGTCATACACGGGATATCCATCAGTGTTGGAAGGTTACAATGATGCAAGTTGGATCAGCAATACTGAGGATAATTCATCCACCAGTGGCTGGGTATTCCTACTTGGTGGTGGTGCAATTTTTGGGCATCCAAGAAACAAACTTGCATTACTAGATCTACTATGGAATCTGAGTTTGTGGCTCTAGCAGCTGCTGGTAAAAAAGCTGAATGGTTGAAAAACTTGCTTCTTGAGATTCCATTGTGGGTCAAACCTATGGCACCCATATCTATCCGTTGTGATAGTGCAGCTACATTGGCTAAGGCATATAGCCAAATGTACAATGGTAAGTCTAGACACTTAGGTGTTAGACATAGCATGATTCGTGAGCTAATCATGAATGGGGTGATTTCAATAGAGTTTGTGAGGTCTAAACAAAATTTAGCTAATCACTTGACGAAGGGATTGGCTAGAGACTTGGTTATAAATTCTGTTGAAGGGATGGGTTTAAAAGTCCACTCTAGTCACTGAATGCTAGGACACCCAACTCCCTCCTGAGGAAACTTTGGAGCTGAGTTCAGTGTGGAAAGCTGAACATTCAGGGGACTGAAGCACATATATATCATCCCAAGGATGTGCTTGTACCTGCTGAAGGAGGATGAAGTTATAACACTTCTCAATGGTTAATGTCTTTGAAAAAGTTCTTAAGTAGGAGAACGAAATAAAGAGGAACCACCTATGTAAATGTTGAGGTTTCGCCGCCTCAGGGAGCATGGACTTAGCTCTTACAACATTTATGAATTTGGATATGGACACATGGCTAGTAGTGTCAGGAGTTGTTATGTATTTAAAAACTTGTGTGTATTTTATCTTCATGTATTCAAAGTAGTTGAAGGGTTCAATTCTTAGAACACCCTGATTCTCGAATGTTTGAAGTATTGTACTAAGATGGAAATTCAATCCTTAGAATATTTTCATTTATGCACCAGTTTTGTTAATGTTAATTTTCATGCAAAAGGAATTGTACTATATTGGGGAGGATTGTTGGAAATATAGTTCAATTGTGGGCCAGTTCATACTGGTTAATGGGTAAGGAGGTACGGAGTGTACACCCCTAAGTCCCTGAACACCCTGACTCATATTGTGGTTAAAGTTTGTTCAGCGTCGCTGATGATCTTTAGAGAGTATAACTCTGGACTGAAGGTATTCATCAGGGAGTAACTCCACTGAAGAACAGTCTTCAGTGTTTACTCATCAGCATGTCCTCATCAGTACTGAAGGCTTCAGCGGGAACACCCTTCAGGGGTAGCTGATGCTTCAGTGGGACTGAAGAATAGACAAATGCTGGAGCTGAACTTGTACACTTGTAACGGTCTTTGACCCATTCAAGTGGAGTTAATGACCACGGGTTTAATTGGTCTTGTAACCACTTTCCTAGTATTATGTAGCACATTAATAGGAGATTAATTGGCCGTTAATTCCTCTTAATTCCATTGACTAGGGTTTGAGTGCTACACCTATAAATAGGTGATCATGACTTGCATGAAGTAGAGACAGAAACAAGAAACACATAACAACAAAAGGGTTAGAGATTTGTGCCTAAATCACTAACTACATTTGGTCTTATCCCAAGTAGGTATTCGTGATACCCAGGCATTAGGGTCGAATAAGTTACTTTGGAAAGTGATTACACGATTCCAAGTGATATCCGGTAACTATTGTTTTGGTACGTAGTTAGGATTGATTATCTATACCCTGGTTGGGACAAAATAAAATCCAACCTGCAACTCCAAATGCATCTATACTAACGACATCTTCTTCTGCACCATCTACATCAACCTCAACCATATTGACTCGAAATATTCCAAACACTTCTCAAGATGCTGACGCGACTCAACAACATTCTCAACAACCTCCTAATCATGTTCATCTTCAGAATGAAATTGTTGCTGAAAATGCACACAATGAGATGCTCAACGAACATGAGTTTATCAACCCATTTGGGGCTTCCACAAGTAACACTCAGCCTTCAACACCATATGTGGATCCGTCGAGCTCGCATCAATTTTCTCATACACTTACACATGAACACAAATGGACTAAGGATCATCCTTTAGTTCAAGTGATTGGCAATCTCTCACGACCAGCCTAGACCAGAAATCAGTTGCGTACCGATGGAGATATGTGTATCTATGCACTATCCGTTAGCACAATGGAATCAACAAATATTAAAGAAGCAATGTCCGATCCACCATGGATTGAGTCTATGCAAGAAGAGCTCAATCAATTCATCCGGCTTGACATAGGGAGTTAGTACCACGATCGGATAATGTGGACCCACTTACTCTTAAATGGTTATTCAAAAACAAGTTGGATGAAGAGCAAACGGTCATTCGAAACAAGACTCGTTTGGTTGTGAGAGGTTATAAACAAAAGGAGGGAATTGACTTCACAGAATCCTTCGCCCTGGTTGCTAGAATGGAAGCTATTAGGATTTTCCTGGCATACGTTGCACACAAATCGTTCACCGTGTACCAAATGGACGTGAAGATGACTTTCTTGCATGTGCCTCTAAATGAAGATGTGTACGTATATCAACCTGAAGGTTTTGTCAACACCGAGCATCCAAGCCATGTCTACAAGTTTAAAAAGGCATTTTATGGTTTGAAACAAGCACCGAGGGCATGGTACGATGAATTATCAGCATTTCTCCTCCAAAATCACTTAAGCAAATGAACCATTGATCCAACGTCGTTCATCAAGCACTACGGCACCGACATCTTGGTGGCTTAAGTCTATGTAGATGATATAATATTTGGTTCGACTAACCCAAAATATTCCATATTGTTTTCCGACCTTATGAAAAGCCGCTTCAAAATGTCGATGATAGGGGAAATGATGTTTTTCCTTGGTCTCCTTAACCAATACCCCCTTAGTATTTTCATACACCAGTCCAAATATGTGCTCGAAATTCTAAAGAAATTTGAAATGGAAAAATGTGATCCTATTGGTACACCAATGGACACTAGACACAAGCTTGATTTAGATAAGAAAGGGACTTTTGTAAATGCTACAATATACCAAAGTATCATCAGGTCCCTTATGTACTTAACCTCAAGCAGACCGGACATTTTGCATGCTACTTGTTTATGTGCTAGGTACCAGGCTAAGCCAACCTAAAAGCACCTCAAAGAGGTTAAAGGGATCTTTCATTATCTCTGGGGAACCGTTAACTTCGGTCTCTAGTATACGAAGTATTCTGGGTTTAATCTAACTGGATTTTCAGATGTCGACCATGCAGGATGTCACGACACATACAAGAGCACCTCCGGTGGGCACAATTCTTAGGCGAGAAGCTAGTGAGCTGGTCATCAAGAAAACAAGATTGTACGTCATTGTCCATCGTGGAAGCATAATATGTGTCTCTATCCGTGTCTAGTGCTCAAGTCCTTTGGATGAGAACACAACTCACGGATTATGGCTATCACTTTAACAAAGTTCTTATTTATTGTGATTCACAATCATCCATAGCCATATCCTGCAACCCGGTCCAACACGCCAAGACCAAGCACATAGCTGTCTGATTCCATATTCATCAAGGAGCACGTGGAAAGAGGAACGATCGAACTGTATTTTGTCAAGACGGAGTACCAAATGGCCGACATCTTCACCCAAGCTCTTCATCAAGAAAGATTTGAGTTCTTGGTTCGTCGACTTGGCATGCTTAGTTTCTCTCCCGGTGAGTTTGAACGTCTTGCACAATTGCTGTAACCTTGTATATAGCTATCAGAAAACCAAAATACAAAAATAAAACCTATAAAACCAAAATAAAAAATGAGAAAATCCTTCAAAAATACCAAAAAATATTCTTCTCCGACATGTCTATCAGAATCGATAATATGGACGTACTTAGTGCGTACATAAAGTTCGAGTGAGAGTTTCGTATATTTTCAAAACATGTCGTTTTCTATCTTTCTCATAATGGCTTATAGTCACATGTCAAACTATAACCCGGTCCCCAAAGAAAGGAAAGTCTATGACTTATCCTCAACAACCGCAAATTAATTTTTCTCTGTCATGGGCTTATATCAAAACATTCAAAGTTTTAAGCTCATGAACTCAAGGAAAAAGGTCATTTATGTACATTTTCCTCAACAACGGGAAATTAAGTTTTCTCAGTTTTTGAGCACAATTTTTCAAATTCTTTCAAAGTTGTGTGATCATATACTCCCCTATTTTAAATAAAATCTCTTTTTGAGGGAGAGTATAAATATATTATAAACATTAGTTCTAAATTTTCATGCAACATTATTCTCTCCATGTTTCATCACTAGTTTCACAAAAATTTCAATCAAATGCAATTTTTGAGAGAGATAATAGTGCTTAAAATGTGATCAAAATGTTTCATTTTTGGATAAGATCTTTGATATAAGTGATTTCTCGTCCAAATATGTGCAAATATCTTTCATTTTATGATGCACATATGTAGGGGAGCGTTTTGGTGATATAGAAAACTTTCAAGGTGTAAACATTGATTTCATTAACACCTTGACTGTTTTTTTCCAATTGGTTTTTCTGGTTACGATATCTATAACCTTCAACGCAATTATTCACGATGATATTGGTGTCAAAAGGTGGTTTGGTATTCATCATATGATCCAACCAGAATCGGAGGGATCTTCCCAGGGACAATCCATTAGAACTTACAAGTCATTAGGAAAGATGGAGCAGTTGAGTGTACGGGAATAATGTCGACTAATGACTTAAGCTAGCATTGGAACAATCACAACAAGGTGCTAGTTATGACGTATTGGTAAGTATTGAAGGGGTTGAAGAATGAAAAAGAAATGTAAGGATAAAGGGTGTAAAGAAAGAAGCCTTTCATACAACTTAGGAAAAAACCGGGTCTATACATCTATTATTAGAATCACTTTGATGATTTCTGATAGTGAAGACAAAGCATCATGGACCTAGTGATGCAATGCACAACCATTTCCAGCCTACTCAAGGTTCTCTCAAAAGAAGTTTGTTTTATTGTCACGGAGTTCAACTAATTTCTATCGAGTTTCTCACTCCGAGATAGTAGATATTGAAAAGGTCGCAGTCTGCTCCAGCCTCCAATCACCAAATAAATGTGCACTTATAGAGTCTAGGGCCAACGAGCTACATCAAATATCTCATTAGGACACTAATATCATATATCAATTGTCGTTCATCATTAGAACACATGCCATAATTTACAGAGTCCTATGCTCTATCGTTGTGATATTGCTAGAAAATTCATAATGATACTCTCTAGTATTCACAGTGATGAATGGAAATCCTTCTAGTGTCAACAACAAACAACACTGCGGTAGGTCATATGTAAGATTCACTTTGAATTGAACATATGCTAACTAGAAAGCAACAATGGTTTGATTCTTAATTGATTCAAACTTGTTCCAGGTCTCGACGCAATATCTTTATGATCTTGCCAAAACATTTAGAGTAATACTTTTTAGTATTTAAAGTGACGAATGGAAATCCTTCCAGTGTTATCATCAAACAACACTGAGGTAGGTAACTTGTGAGATTCTATATGAATCAAACCTGTGTTAACTCGAAAGCAACAATGGTTTGATTCTTAATTGATTCAAACTTGTTCCAGGAAATGGATTGACGACTTAATCAGTAGAATGGAACTGCATGATTCAATCTTTACTATGAATTCTCTTTCGAGATGCTCAAGTATTGAGAACGGCTACCACAGCCGAAAACCCTTCCAAGGAAGTTATTTGAACTTACCTAATCACATGTACAATACTTGTACTGTATAACCGGAAACCGGAGGAATGCAAACGGTGGAGTTATTTCAAGAGTCGTGATTCAAGACCACATACTCAAGAAAATGAAGAAAGCTCAAGAACATCTAAAGACAAAGACTTCCGCTACTCTGATAATCAAGGGAGATTGTTAACAAGCTTTCCACACAAAGCAAAGTTTGAGTATGTGGGGAAAGACCGAAAGACACAAGAACACAAGTTGGCAAAGTTTCAAGATCAAGTCAAGACAAAGATCAAATATCCAAGATCACAAGTCATGAAAAGGAACTATAAAGGAACTCTCAAGACGACGAGCTTCAAAGTCTGCTACAACAAAGAAATGAAGTCACATATTACATGACCACCCCTTAGGGTGAGATTGTTAGCCGTATTTAAAGTGATGGTCACATAATATATCGTTACAAAGCTCGTGGAAAATGCTATTTAATGGTTCCGATAGTTTCAAGTTATTATTTTTTATGTAACGAGATTTTAGTCCCGAACACACAAATGAGGAAAGTCTTCCTAACTTGTTAGTCATAGTATAAAAGGTATTTTCCCCTCATTTGTGTATGTGTGTGTGTTTTTCCCATTAGATTGTTTAGAGAGAGAAAGTGTGTTTGTTTCTCTCACTAGGAAATCACCAACTTTGTATTTTTCTTTCACTCTTCTTCATTAATCTAATCTTTCTTTTTTGTTTAATCTTCATCTCTTTATTTCATCTTTATTATTTTCGTTATCATCATAAAATCGTCACCTATATTCAAGTCGCATAAATCTCCATGATTTTCGTGTTTGGTTAGTCGTGTGCTATAATCTTACAGTATTTGTGGCTAACAAGATTCGAACAATGTGTTACTATAATCTTTTAAATTTCACTATTTTCACTTATTTTTTTATTATTCCGAAAATCAAATGTCTTGTTTTCCTTTTAAAGCTTTTATTTACAAAATAAAAAATAGTTACTTGAAATCTTCATAATAGTAGTTTTTAGTGTTATTTTAAATCACTTTTTACTTATAAAGATTCAAATTTTATTGTTTCTAAGTATAAAATTAATATCTTTAGTTTTAAAAATAAAATCTTTTAGCTTTATAATCAATAAAGTTAGAGCATTTCCTTTCAGGTCTACCTTAAATCATGTAAAGATTTAAGCATTTTTGGGGTTTTGAAGAAGATTAAGGGTTTATTAAGGAGCTTTAAATGATACTAATGGATAATACTGAGATTACGAGTTGATTTAAGCATTTAGAAGGGTTTTTAATATTGCGTTCTTAATACGTCATCATACTTAATCCTTCCAAACCCTTCCAAATGTTTAAATCAACTTGTAATCTGCGTATTATCCCATTAGTTTCATTTAAAGCTTTTTAATAAACACTTAATCTTATTAAAACCCCAAAAAAAAGCTTGAATCTTTATATGATTTGAGGTAGATCCGAAAGAAAATGTTGCAACTTAATTGATTATAAAGCTAAATGATTTGATTTTTAAAACTAAAGACACTAATTTTATACTTAGGGGTGTTCATTATTTGGATTTGATCTACGAAAATCGAAAATCGAACCGAACCGAACCTGAATTACAACTGAACCGAAAATAGAATTCGGGTTATGGGTCATAACTGAATCGAACCGAACTACTAATTTGGTTTTTGGGTTGAGTATGGGTTTTGAATCGGACCCGAAAACCGAACCGAAAACCGAAATTATACAAATATATATGTTTTTATATATATTTTTATATATTTAATAATTATTAAAATTAAATCTTAATATAAAAATACAATTTTTATACTTAAAATATTTTTTTTTGCTAAATATTTAAATAATTATGTATTTTTTAAAAAAAGTTCAGATAATTCGGGTCAACCCGAGAACCGAACCGAATTCAAATTCGGTTTTAGGTTCGGTTCGGTTGAAATCTAGTACGGTTCGGTTCGGTTTTCGGATTGACCCAGAAAAAAATAAACCAAATAACCCGAATCGAATAAACCGAACAACCCGAGAACCGAACCAAAAGACACCCCTACTCTAGAAGTAATAAAGATTCAATCTTTATAATTAAAAGTGATTTAAAATAACCCTAAAAGCTACTATTAGAAAGATTTTAAGTAACTATTTTTCTATTTTGTGAACAAAACCTTTAAAAGAAAACAAGACAATTAGTTTTTTTATTTTCGGAATAATAAAAAAAGTGAAATTTCAAATCTTGTTAGCCACAAATACAGAAATAAAATAGTAGAGATTTAAGAACCGATTTTTGTTAAATATTAAATGGTATTTGTCGTTTAGTTAGAAGATAAAACTGACAAAAGTACTTTAACCTTGTTTGTCTTCCACTTACCTATTCACCACCATTTACAACACCATCAAAACCACTAAGTATTTCACAACTAGAATCAAAATTTTGGCAGTTTTGATGTTCTCTTCGATCCGAAAAAATGAGGAAAATCTGATGGAGAAGATAGGCTTGATGAGGAAATGGGCGAGTGAGGTTGCTAGTGTGTAAATTTAATATAATATATTATAAGATAATTTAAGAGCAACAACATTGCATAAAATCTATCAAAAATTTATGCATTTAATGCATGAGTTTTTCTATCAGTATTTAGTTTCACAATTAATATAGCTAATATGATTGATAAACGAAAGGGCTTTCAAGTCACTAACCTTCCAAAACCAATGTCAAATATAACTTTTTTTTAAAAAAAAAACCTGGGTTAATCTGAACCCGATGACTCGACAAAGTCGATTCAAAAACCTGGTTTTAAAACTTTGCAAAGGACAACTAAACTATTTAAAAAAACAAATCAATACAAATTCTAAAAATCAATACAATTGCTACCAACTTATAATAACACTAACATATTTTAGTACTACGGAGTATATGATAATGGCAGCAAAACAACAATTCTCAAACTTTAATCTAATGAAACCAAACTAAGTAAGCATCCGAGAGGTAGAATAAGCAGTAAATAAGACAAGATTAAGCTATAAAATTACAAAGAGGTACTCACAATTATTCCAAGCTTGTGCGACAAAGATCTAAGTATCAAACCAATTTCTAGTTTATCATAAGGGGTGTTTGTTTAGGCTTATTACACATAAGCCTGAATGAGCTTATATTTCATAAACTTTTTGAGACTTGTGGGATTATATAAGTTAATTATGATATGAAGCCTCAAAATAAGTCATAGCTTACGGGGGTGTTTGGTTAAGCTTATGAGTAGACTTAGGCTTATATTATATAAGCCATTTATGACTTATATATAATAAGCTTATATGCCCATATTTAGTGTTTGGTTTAGCTTATTAAAACTAAATGGGTAATTGACAAAAAAGTTCATGAGTATTAAATGGTGTAGTTATTAAATTTTAGGTATAAAAGTCTTTTTATACACTATTGTTATATAAGCCAACCTTTTGTTATAAAAACCACATTGTTATGGCTTCCCAAAACACCCACATATAAGCTTATAAACCCCCTTATATAAGCTTAACCAAACACTTGGTTTCGGCTTATAAACTTATAAGCCCAATATATAAGCTAAAACAAACACCCCTTATGAAATATAAGCCAAAATCAAATGAAATTTCGGTTTATATTTCAGAACCCCAATTTTATAGTTTATTTTAAGACTTTTGGACTTATATAAGTTTATCATCTCATAATAAACTCATATACTCACACAAGTCTCAAAATAAACCAGAAAATTAAGGCTTATGAAATACTCCGGCCTATTTCATAAGCCTAAACAAACACCCCCTAACCAGACTTTTTCTCTTTCACCACAGTAACAACAAGTACAAAGTAACTTTTTTCTTTTTTTTTCTTTGCGATAGTAAAGACAAAGAAACCACTTTGTTTTTTGTATCAAAGCAACATCAAAGTAAAATAAGAACAACAAAAATATTTTGTTATTATTTCGAATCAACAAGCGATTAAATAACATATGACTTGTATAAATTTTAAAATTAGATTACAAATAAAAGAAATTCGGATATAAAGACTGAAATTAAATTAACAAGAAAAATTAAAAACTAAAAAATTACATGTCTTCATGGTCTTCGTCTTTGTCCCTTTTATAGAGTCTTCAAGTCTTTGTATTGTACCCCTTGTGTTTGTTTTGTGAGAGGAAATTTGAAATCATCAAGTTGTGCTTCTTTAAGGTTGATCACAGCCATCCATTGTGTTTTCTTGTACCTAACACCAATCATCACCCTTGAATCCTTTTATACATAACGGATTGCCAGCTTGGAAAAATCACATGGTTTAATAAGAATTTGTTTTCTAGTGATTTGGCTTATAGTAATAAAAGAGGGTAAAGTATCTTTTTCTTTCTTGCTTGCATCAGACTGAGAGGACTAAAGAGGGAAAGAGATGGAGGCTGATTTATTTGGTGAAACCCTAATTGAAATATCATATCTGTGATGTGGCGTTTTGTCTTGGGCTAGGAGAGGTTGATTCGGGATTCATGAATTAACAAGGGCCCAACATCCGAAAATCAATAATAATAATAATGGGCTGAGGTGTTTGTAATTCGGGCCTGGAGGGATAAAGGGTTGAATTGGTTGTTTGTCTAAGGCCCGATAGGAATTGAGCTTATATGTTTGTAACGAGATGTTTAGTGCTCGCGCGTTCCAGCGGGGCTGTTCTTTATTTACTTTTTGTTATTTTCGTTTACCAGGAACTTGTATGTATACAATAATGGTTTTGAATATATAAAAACATTGTATAGTATTTGGTTACAGAATGTACTACCAAAAGCTTTGTGCAATCTTTCACCAACATATATAAACATGAAAGAAAAAGATGCAGTATATCTAAATTTCCAACAAATATATACACGTGCATGTTATTTTGTATCCCCTTAAGAATCTGAAATTGCAAGTATATGTCCACCTTGTTTCTGAATCAATTTCCGCTTCATTGCTGCAATGGTTCCTGTATGATTATATTGCAGAAAAAAGCCGCATAAGGTTTTAAAAAACAGGTCGTGTTGAATCTGCTTATAGGAATAGAGCGTGCAAGGATTTCCTTTGAGTATGTGTTGCTATACTTAAAGAAAGTGTTTCTTTTGCATACAAAGTAGGTGATGATCAACAGTTTAATTACATGCCTCTAAAGAGACTTTAAATTATGATTTTTTAATTTTTTGGTTCATGAAAATTTTAAAATGAAAAATCCATCACACCTTCATTGCAAAATAACCTAAAAGAGCAAGGCTTTCAAGATCGCGATCCTACGTAAGATCGTTTTTGTCTTTGCAAGATCGAGATCGTAAGATCGGATCGAGATCGTAAGATCCTACCAATTTATCTTGTTCTGTAAGCAATTAATCAATTGATAAACGAGTAAATATTTTTTTTATTTCTACCATCAAAGATAAATTTGAACAATATTAGCTTTAAAATGTCAAAATTCAAATTTACAATACCAAACTAAAAGTATAAAACAAAAAAGTCGTCTCAGCGATCACATTAATGATTACATAATATGCGTATATACGTCTCAAAATAAAGTACATCATTAGTATCACTATAATTAGGCTATCTAAATTGATACTTAGGTTAATAGTTAAAACTATGAAAAGGTAAAAGAAAAAACAATAATCACGTGTAAGAAAAAACAATAATCACGTGTATATATAGGAAAATAAATAAATTAATTTTTTTTTTTAAATCTAACCGTTGTGAAACGGTAGAAACTGAAGTGGGGCCGAACTTTTTTCCTTTTCAGCTCGTTGAACTTTGGCGAATAGGGAGCGGTGAAGAGGGTAACGGTGTCACGGCGAGCACCGGCGAAGGCCCCTGGCCGTGATACTGTTTGCTCTTATCGATGACTGATGAGTCTTAAAACACAAATTACGATGACCATGTCTGTCCCTACACACCCCATTCCTAACATCTAGCCTAAGTGGAAAGAAAATATTGTCCATATTTATTAAAAAACACGACTCTACCTCTCAAACGATGTGGGCTTTAGCTTTAGAGTCGGTGTTCGTCCCTACACACCTATTTTCTCCATATAAGCATGGGCTAAGTACAAAATGAGACAACAAGTACATGGTGTTGTCTCAAGTAGGACAACTTTTTTTTTCTTCCAAAATAAGACATGTATTTTTGATAATCTGATCAACTAGGTTTATTGTGTGCCACGTGTCCATCTAATCAACCCACTTTCTTTTATTTTATTAATATCTTCTCCCAAGGTTTGACCTATACATGTCCCCACCCACTGATAAACCGACGGCTGATCAACCACTTTTGATCAACCACAATACTTTTTTATTAATATTTTTTCCCGAGGTTTGACCTACACTTGTCCCCACCTACTGATCAACCGACGGCTGATCAACCACTTTTGATCAACCAAAAGTACTTTTTTCTAGGGAAGGAACATTAATTTTTTTTCTTAAATCTTGTGTTTATTCTTTTGATCGTACTTGTTTCTGTCCTTTTTTTTAAATGTTTATATGTGAACTATACATGTTTATATTAGACTTAGATTATATGTTTTTGAATTCATTTTTCTATCATGATTCCTTTGGTAATTTTTTTTTTATAATCTCATCCACTCGTTTCTTAACTAATTGATTCATGATTAATTGATTATTGATTAACTGATTATTGTTTTAATAGATTCATGATTAAGGTTTAATGACTAATTTACAATTTTATTTTTCTTTATACTTGATTGAATAGAATGATTTTTCTTTATACTGATTAAGGTTTTTAATAGAATGAAGTTGTTAAAATTTTTTTTTAATTTAATTGATTGGTAAATAATTTTTTTAATTTAATTGATTGGTAAATATTAAATAATTTTTTAATTTAATTGATTGGTTAATAGAATGATTGGTAAATATTATTCTATAAATATTTTTTTTGAATTAGTGTAAGATTTGCCTTGGATAGTCAACGAAGTTTTTAGAGCTATCATCACTCTAAGGTAAGATTGTTGGCGGTTTAGTAGTGAGTACTAATTCCCAGCTGATCTCCATTTTTAGGGCTGCTTGTAGTGAGTACTTTTGTTATTTACTTTCAATGTGGTGTTAAAATCCCTGCTGGTCTCCATTTTTTAAGTCTAGAAATTGGCTTAACTTAATTCGTTTGTAAAGATCTCATCTTTAGAAGTTAAGTGTGACTGCATCATTTGTTTGAGAAATATTATAGCTCATTTGTATAACACTTCGTTGGGTCGATCTAAGTATGGTTTATCGGCAAGATATATCTCTTTGAGATATCATTGATACTGTCATTTCAGCTAAGTAGGATTACAATTATTGATTAGGTTGTTTCTCTTGTTTTATAGCTAAGTGTGTCATGAACTAACTTTCTTGTGAAGTGAGTTGCAAAATAAGAACTCTTTACATAAAAAAAGGTAAATGAATAGAGTTTGTTGTTCCATCGATTTTATATGACAAACTTTTGACCGTTTTTCTAATTCTTATGTGATTTAGGAGTATCACGCTACGGTGCACGCTAGGAGCAAGCTCCATTATTTCCCTATGATTAAGGATAAGCTAGGAATTGATCGTAGTGAATTATCTCGTTCCACATGCTTTGGTCGTTGGTTGGATTTAACTTATGTTGACAACGAGGAAGGTATCATACATTATATGATACAGAAGAAAAAGTTCTCTGATAGTCATTACTATGATTTGCCACTCATTTATAATGTCAACGGACATACCCTACATTTTGGTCGTCGTGAATTTTGTCTCATTACCGGCTTTAAATTTGGGACATTTAGCTTCCGTAAGTTTAGGGAGGGTGACATCAGTTTCCGTGATCGAGTATTCCCTGAAAAGATAGGGGAGTATGTTAAGATCATAGACCTTTTAGGACTGATTGAGGATGAAGAGCTTTTTTCCAAGTTGTCTGATGAAGACTCTATACGAGTTTGTCTACTTTTATCTTTGGAAGTGATATTTGTGGGTCATGAGCTAAAATCAGCTGTTGACGATGTTTTCCTTAGAATGGTTGAGAATCTGGATGATTGGAACGCTTTTAATTGGGGTGAATACATCTGGCGTGAGTTATATGCTTCCACCAGAAATTTGCACTCAAATAATCAAGATTCGCACATGAAAGCCTTGCAAAAAACCCAAACTTTATTCTGTCATATACTTTATCTGGATTTATTTTGTGTTTCAAGGTTAGTATTTTTACATAAACAATTATATTGATATTTAAAGAATTATTGTTTCTTTTATGTTGATATATAATTTTTATACTTTTTAGATCTAGATTCTAGAGTCTTCAAATGTGTGTGATCGCTGGTTTAAGAAAACTTCTCAAGAGATCCCGAGAGGCCATTTCTGGTCAAAGCACTCAAGTTTTCAACACTGGGAGTATTTTGGCGAACTTTTTCCACAGGTATAAGCATTTTCTTTTGGGTATTGTTTCATAGCAAGTGCTTGTGTTAAAATTCATAACAGTTAGTATAAAGGGGTGTTTGGTTTTAGGCAGGATTAGCTTTTGGGTGACACAAATTTGTTAGACTTGGTTAACAGCTTAGTGGTCTTTGTGCCTGTTAGAATATAGGATAGGGTAGGCGTAGATTATCTGGTATTAGATTTTAGGTTACTTTTTGTAGTTATAGTTACATACTCAAACTCACCGTATCATCTTACTAAACCAGCAAATGTGTAAGATATATTACGTCCACATAGTAGGTATTTCTAACTTATATGGTCTATAACCCACCGTTTAACCAACAACCATATTCTAGTATCATGTTTACTGTATATATCACACGTTTAATAAGGGCCCGTTTTGTAACACTCTTAATTTTCGTATCGGTACAGCGGAAGGGTCTTTTAGAGTGTTACGGGATAGCACAATAACTCCAATCATAGACAACACATAAAAATGGTTGTTCAAGGTTCAACATACATTCATTCGATAAAAAGTTTTAAAGTGTACAACAGGTCCCAAATTATACAGGTCATTAAGTTTACAAAACATAGATCGAATGAACATTTTTAATATTATGTGGGCCATCAGAGTCGATCTCCATCTGGATTACCTTCAAGCACCTGAGATAAAAACATGCAAAAATCATATCAGCGAATGCCGAGTGAATTCATAGAGTTTAATAAAAACCGTTATATAAAACAATCGTTAAAATCAGAACACAAGTATAATATCGGAAGTAAGTCCACGTATTGCTAGTCAGGCAATATATAATCAAGCATACATCTTAAACCGTCCATGAGACCGTAGTCTCTATATTACCATGATAGGTAATATATTCATCGTTAATAGCGTCGTATCATATCGGATATTTAGATTATATAGGTTGTAGGATTATTATTAGCCGCATGACATTGTTACCTTACTATGAAAACAGCGGGCCGCGAACACGACAAACAATTTGCCCATCTAAGTTAGCGTGTCGTCACAAAAATCACGCTATGGAATCTTCTCATACATAAATTCGCTTACCAATCAATGTGGTACGACGGGGATCAACCGTCAAGGCGCGAACTGGGGTGATCGTCCCCAAATAGTACTATCAAATGCATAAGCGTCTACCAAATCCCGGTAGTTCACAATTCATGCTAATGGGACTTTAAGTGACATAACCTAACTACTAATAATCCTTTTAGTCTCGTTTATAGGGTCATAGCATCATTCGGGTCCATATCATTAAGCATACCATCGGGACTACTTGTGTTCTATTTTTATCAAAATCTAGCATGTTATCTCCCTCGCGGGCTTACAAATCATTTTATAAAACATTTAAAAGAGTGCGAGGCTATGAACTCACGTTGATAATGAAAGGCGGATTATCGGCTACGGGCGTGCTTCGGTCACGGAAACCTATATAAATAATAATCGGTCTTAGACTCTTGTCCAATGACTTTCATCAAAATAAAAATATACATATGATGATTTTGTACATATGATGATGATCAAGTGGGTTTATATATCCTTGTTTACTCATTTTAGTGTTTACGTTTTGGTAACGTTTTACTAGCTTGCTAGTTTTCCCTATTTACCTAGGTTAAGTCCATTAAGCTTTAGTATAAGTTCTTTAACTTGTTTTAATCCATTTTATACCTATATTATCAGTATATATACTTTCCATGTTGGGCCCAAATGGGTTAAGCCCAATAAGTTCTTTTTATAAGTGTTTATCTTATTTAGTCCAATTATTAGTCCAATATGCTTAGTTAGCTCGTTAATGTCCGTATGTCCTATAGTTCGGGTTTTATCGGTTTTTACTTGTATTAGTTACTTATATATCAGTATATGACTTTTAAAAAAATTTACATTAGACGGGTTTGATCGTCTAAGTTTTATTTGGCGAAAAACGTTAATTTTACGGTAATAGCCGAAAAAGTCGTAAAAATCAAGTTTATAGTTTTTATTACTTATAAGTATTATTCCACTACCATTTATATAATTTATCTATTTAATTAACCTTTTACATATTTATATAAATAAGTTTCATAAGTTAGTGGGTTTTTATTTTACATTTTATACAATAAAATTTGAGTGCTTATATAATAATAATAAACATTAATTCTCAAAATCTGATTTTTATTTTCATGTTCACCATTTTTACCATATCTAGAGTTATATAACAAATTAGAAGCTCATTTTTGGGTGGCATGATCTTCATATTATGTGCTACATTTAACTTAGTTATAGATACTACTCATTTTAAGTTTATCTTGCCTTAACAGTCCCTACAAAATAGCTTATTCAGATTAGCACTCTCATCTTGTTTTGATCATATCTCACTCATTATATTGATTCCATTGCATGGCCAACTCTCACATGTGTATAACATCTTGTACTTACTGTAAATGGATCATACCATGTAAGTTTATCAGTTCAAGTTTTAGTTATATACTGTTTTTATACAGCCAACTAAATAAGCATGATTTTAGCCTCATTTCTTATAGTTATTAACCTTTTTAAGCATATTTATCAACACTTGATCCCCACACAACATTTTTATCATCATATACACATCATATACATATACAATAATAAAGAAAATACATTTTTTCTTTACAAAAATAACAAGAGTAAAATGGAGAGGATGATCTTCTTTACCAACCAAGTGTATTTCATGTTTTTGGAAGACAAGAACTTGATGAACACCACAAGTAACTCCAAGATCATCAAACACCAAGAACAATAGTTGAGAAATCAGCCGTAGGACACAAGCAAATCACCTCCAATGTTGTTAATTTGGCCACCAAATGATCAAGGCTTCAAGATAACTCCATGATAGAGCTAGTAAACATGTATTTCATGGCTAGAAAAGATCAAAAGGGGTGTTTGTAGCTTCAATATGGACGGCAAGGGTGGGAGTTTTTGAGAGGATTTGAGGTTGTTTGTATGTAAGTAAATGGTATGTGTGAAAAGTGGTTAATGGTTTTGAGTTAGTGGGAAAGATGTAAGCTTAAGGTGTAAGCTTAGTTACACTTGTAACAAACTAGCTAACATGATGCCACATCCTTAGATGTGGTGTCATGTGCCGTCCCATTTAAGCTAGTGGGGTGGGACAATGTATTTTGTCCCATCTCACTAGTTTATGGGTATTCCTCGATTCTAGTTTTCTCGATTTGCGTGCCCTCGGGTCGTTTTATGAAAACGTTTTTATAATTATGAATCAATGTCACAAAACGAATCCAATAAAAATTGTCTCATCAAAAACGGAGTTCAAAAACGTAAATACATAATCCTAAGGTTTCCGGTTTAGTCGTAAAGGACGCCAAATTATGCACGTAAGCCCAAATTTAAATCCGTAAATTGTGAGTTCGTCAACCAACACAAAAATAAGTTTCAAAATATTATACGGGAAAATATTTCACTACCTGAAAATGTTAGATTGTCACAACTTTTCCTCCTAAAAGGGATCAACGTCCTCGTGATCCATTTCATTTGGATGTCCGTTTCTTATTGAAATCGAAGAGGTGCGGATATTTCTTCCACATTTCATCCTCTCGTTCCCAAGTATACTTCGGTCCATGCTTTGAATTCCATCGGATCTTGACAATAGGTATCCGACTTTGTTTCAGTTGCTTTACCTCACGATCCATAACCTCTACGGGCTCTTCGATAAAATGCAACTTCCCATCTATTCGAACCTTACCTAACGGAATTTTCTCATCACTCACTGCTAGACATTTCTTCAGATTAGATACATGGAATGTGTTGTGAACACCATGAAGTTCTGGGGGTAACTCTAGTTTGTAAGCCACCGGACCTACTCTAGATAAAATCTTAAAGGGTCCAATATAACGGGGATTCAATTTCCCTCGCTTTCCAAATCTGATAACGCCTTTCCATGGCGATACTTTCAACATTACTCGGTCACCCACTTTAAACTCCATTGGCTTCCGTCGCACATCCGCGTAACTTTTCTGTCTACTACGGGCAGTCAACAACCTATTCTTAATCTGAACTATCATCTCCGTAGTCTCCCGGATCAATTCCGGTCCCGTGAGCTGGGTATCCCCAACTTCACTCCAACATACAGGAGATCTACACTTCCTACCATACAAAGCTTCAAACGGTGCAGCCTTAATACTAGAATGGTAACTATTGTTATACGAAAACTCTGCTAACGGCAAATATTTATCCCAATTCTTACCAAAATCTAACACACAAGCTCTCAACATATCTTCAAGTGTTTGTATCGTCCTTTCACTCTGCCCATCAGTCTGGGGGTGATAAGCAGTGCTCATGTCGAGATTCATTCCCAAAGATCTTTGGAGAGATTTCCAAAAATTCGATGCGAATCTAGGATCTCGATCTGAAATGATCGATACAGGCACTCCATGCTTGCATACAACATTATCAAGGTATATACGAGTCAGCTTCTCCAGTGAGAACTGCTCTTTAACCGGAATGAAGTGTGCTGATTTGGTCAGTCTGTCGACAATAACCCAAATCGAGTTGTTTCCAGATGATGTTCTAGGAAGCTTGGTGATAAAGTCCATCGTAATTCGCTCCCACTTCCATTCAGGAATCTTTGGTTGTTGAAGTAGTCCTGATGGCTTTTGATGTTCAGCTTTAACTCTAGCACAAGTCAAGCATTGAAGAACATACATAGCTATGTCAGCTTTCATATTCGGCCACCAGTACAACTTCTTCAAATCATGGTACATCTTATCAGATCCCGGATGAATGGAATACTTAGATTTATGGGATTCTAACATAATCAAGTCTCTTAAGCCTCCAAACTTAGGTATCCACATACGACCTCTTAAGCATTTCACTCCATCAGCTCTAACCTCTAAAGGATCTCCTTCTCCTCGGAACCCTTCATTAACAAAATTTTCCTTCTTACAAGCTTCTATTTGCGCATTCCTAATTTGCTCGGGCAAATTATTGTGCACAGTCAAGACTAGAGAACGTACCCTGATAGGCTCTCTATCTTTCCTACTTAACGCATCGGCAACAACATTGGCTTTTCCTGGGTGATATTTTATATCACAATCATAATCACTTAACAACTCTATCCATCTTCGTTACCTCATGTTCAATTCCTTTTGGTCGAGAATATACTGTAGGCTTTTGTGATCGGTGAATACCGTACACTTGGTGCCATACAGATAATGTCTCCACAACCTAAGAGCAAAGACTACAACTCCTAACTCAAGATCATGAGTAGTATAATTCTCCTCATTCTTCCTTAATTGCCTAGAAGCATAAGCTATCACTTTCTCTCTCTGCATCAAAACAGCTCCATAGCCTCTAAGAGATGCATCACAATACACTACAAAATCTTCACTCCCGTCGGGTAATGATAAGATTGGCGCACTACATAATTTTTGCTTTAATGTCTGAAATGCTCCATCTTCATCACTTCCCCAAACGAAAGGTTTATTCTTCTGGGTAAGCTTAGTCAAGGGTTTATAATACTTCGCTTTTGGCTAGGTATAAAATCTTGTTGTCCGAATCCTTTCGAATTGACTATTGGTTAAAAGTGCGACTCAATCGTCTTTTGGTGAATCAAGAGAATGGTTTGGTTTGTTTGTCTAATTTTAAACTATTAGCAAGTAATTAAAGTGTCGTTGAGTAAAATGGAAGAATAAAGATTAGTACTAAAATGACGAGTAAAAATAAAGGCTTGTAAACTTAAAGGCAACAATGCAAAAGTGCTAGCACACTAAATAAAACTAACACTAGGAAAACTTTCTAAAAATAAGAACTTAGTTGAAAAGTACTAAAAGAAAGTAAGACCGGAATACACCAAAACAACTCAATCGGAATAAGCCAAAACAAGCCCAGATCGGAATGTATTCCGATCTGGTAGTCGGAATATGGGGGGAATGTAATCGGAATGTCCACAAAGGGGGTCAATCAGAATATTAGCTACCACACTGATCGGAATGTTGGAATTGGGAGCAATCGGAATACTAAGGAGGCTACAATCGGAATATAATGCAAGAATACCAATCGGAATAACGCAACTGAAAGTACAATCGGAATATGTAACAATGGCCAGATTGGAATATTTAGAAACCCTTATCCGATCACTCGATCGGAATAAGGGGGGGTGTTAATCGGAATACTTGTGGGTGTGGTCGGAAAGTCAAAACCCTTTTCCGATTTGATCAATCGGAAAAAGGGGAAGGCTATCTGCTCGGAATAGGCAGCAATCGGAAAAGGGAATTGTACCCCTTTCCTAAATTTGTGGAATTCGGTTAAAGCCAATGAATAAGCTATATTGATAAGCTTTTCACCAAACTAAAACGAATCAAGAACAAATCGGATCAAATAAGCACTAATCTCAACTTATCTAACCTCGAAATAATTAAACTTATGGATCAAACAATAAAAACATGAACTTTTTAAGGAAAACTTTTATAAACAAATAAGCTAATCATAAAAATAAGCCAATAAGCACGAAAGTCTTAAAGCTTAATCAAATGAAAACTTATGAAATAATCAAAAGTTTAACTTTTTAAGCACGAAATCAATTAGAACAACACGGATCATATGATAATCGCACCAAAATCAATCTAAAATCAAAGAAAAGTAGAATGAGATTAAGGATTAAAAGCTTAAAATAAAACTTGATTAATGAAAATAAGCAATACAAAGTGTTTAATCTTGAAAGATTAAAATGAAAAGATGAAACTAGTGAGAGAAAGTTTAAGACTTTCTCTCTCTAAAACTAGAAAGAAAATGAAAAAGTGAAAATTAACTAAAACTATCTAACCACCCTCCTAATGACTATTAGGAGGGTATTTATAGGGAAGGTGGAAGGAGTGCATGTGTTGCATCTTTTTTCTTGCTTTCTTCACGTTTTCTCGACTCGACTTTAATTCTTTGTCTTTGTCGTCTCGGGATTTGAACTTGTCTTTTAATTTTCTTCTTCTATTAGACTTAAGTTCTTCGACTTCGTTAAACTTCCGCCTTTAGACTTTTTCTTCGATAAATCTTCAGAATAGGCCTTGGACTTCCGTTCTTTTTGCACTCTTGATCTTTTGACTTCGTCTTTTCCCGTTTTCTTCGATAAAAGCCCGTGAAAACCCGTGTTTTCTTCCTTTTTCATAATTTGGTCCTAAAACACAATAAAAACACAAACCACGCATAATTCCGACTTTTACGACATAAATCACACGTTTTGGTCTTGTCATTATTGGAAATAAGTGGTAAAAGGATAAGTGTTTTCACACTTTTTAAATCCCCTACACTTGACCATTACAATGCCCTCATGCAATGCATTAATTTTAAAGCACAGTTTACATTTTCCATCATAAATAATCCACCTTGGCCTTTATTAAATACTCAATATGGAAAGATAGAATCAAGTAAAGAAATTAAAAACTTACATTGGGTTTTGGCTGCCATGAACGTTTATCATCCTCAAGTTTCACGTTCCTCATATCAAGCTTAAAAACGAGATCATTGTTATTATAAGTTTATAAACTAACACGAACTCATGTGGGCCAATTACTCACTTAGACTCCCTTATTCCTAGGTGTATCTCTTATATTTTATTTTTGTCTTGAATGATCACAAGGATGCATTGTTTGACTTATTTCGATAGTTATTTAGGCCGAAAATAAAGTGAATGATTTAATCAATAGTTAGCTAAAGGACCAAATCTTTTAAAACTGCTTCTCGGGACCTCATAAAGTTCATATCTTGGCATAACTCGCTTCACGATTTGAGACCTTTCTCGGACCGATATTTGGCAGCGACTTCATACTTCGAATCTTGAGAGACGTTCATGAAATAATGGCCTTCTCTTCATAATAGGAATTTCTTCACTTGAAGTTTTGAGAGATTCTTCATCTTTAGACCACGACTTCTTCATTTTTCTCCAATCTTTATTTTGGACTTCGATATACAATGATCCGCCTCCTTTTAGGACTTGGATCTATTTATCCTCATACCTTGTTAGGGTCTTTTCGGATAGACTTCTCCATGACTTTTGGGGAGTTCTTGCTTTTCGTCGTGTGTCTCGATCCTTCATATTGACTTTTGATAAATGATTCTTCACATCACGTTTGGATCTTTAGCAACAAAATGTAGCCCTCATGCCTTGTTAGGGCCTTTTCGGACTCGCCAATCTTCGCGTCCCGCTTCAATAAGTTATGCCTTGGCTATGAACTCTAATCCGTACCGAGCAACTTTTAAACGATCTGGGGCTAGAAGCTAAGTAACCTTTTAAATCGTACGACTTTATTTATTGCAGATAAATTTATTAACAAGCGGAGGGAGAATAGGCTTATAATTGACTCACATAAATTCACGAAAGAATACCAAACTTATAATTGACTCTATCATCTCTCGTTCTCCACAATTTAAAATCTCAAGGAATGAGACTCGTGGATGCTTAGCCAATTAAATCAAAGTTTTGGGTTTTCGAGTCGCCTATAGGATCTTGCAAATTCTTAGACTTTTTCAAGTTTAGAAATCGTATTTTAAAGTTCCCTTGATAAACGACTCTCTAGGATCAATTATAGGAACTTGCGAAAAGTTCTTGTTCTTAACCCGTGAGAGTTAAGACTTTCGCGTTTTATAGCTCCCTATATAAAAGCCTAGCAAAACTTGACTTAAACACGTTAAGGATACTAGCTAGAGTAAACTCGGGTTGAGTCAAAATGTTCACGACTAAGATAAATCTAAAACCACTTTATTGAAAATTTATTCTAGCAATGGAAAGAAACTAAACATGATAAAGGAAAATACAACTATACAACTAGGCCAAAATAGATTAAAAATTTTGAAAAATGTCGAAAAATCAAATTTTTCGGTTAAAATGAGGGCAAATTCATGGAAAAGACCACTTACTTCGATAGAATTCCCCCTACACTTGAGATAAACATTGTCCTCAATGTTTGAGCATGTGGGAGTAAACTCCCCTACACTTAGGACATTGTGCACTTTGTTTAAATCTTGCTAAGGAAAGGACAACTAAAGTGAATTCAATGTGAACATATAAAATATGAAATATTGAATCACAAGAGTTTAGGATAGAACCGGGAAGATGGGAACACGGTATCACGGTTCGTCAAAAGTCATCAAGGTGGATCTTTGAAGCTTTAATCCCTGCACAGCACAAGAAACAAGACAACAAACACATACTGGGCTCCCCCTACACTTATTATGAAAGCAGTAAAGGATAGATCACGGGTTGCCTCTCGAGAAGCGCTTGTTTTTGTTCACCGAGTCACGAGCCTGACTCGACCCAAATTTAGTTCATGGGAAACGTGGTGAGGGATGGAATCATCTCATGAGAGATGTCCTCACCAAAGTACAGCTTCAGACGCTGGCCATTCACCTTGAAATTGGGCCCATTTGGTTGAGAAAGCTCAATGGTCCCATATGGAAAGACTTTGGTGACGGTGAATGGACCAGACCAGCGGCTCTTCAACTTGCCAGAGAAGATCTTCAACCGAGAGTTAAAAAGTAAGACTTGATCACCAACGTGGAACTCTCGGTTCTTGATTTTTGCGTCATGAATGATCTTCGTCTTCTCCTTGTAGATCAGCGAGTTCTCATAAGCTTCATTCCGCAGTTCATTTAGCTCGTTGAGTTGAATCTTGCGATGATCACCGGCTTTGTTGATGTCGAAGTTAGCCCACTTCAAGGCCCAGTGCGCCTTATGTTCCAGCTCGATTGGGAGGTGGCAGGCTTTCCCGTACACAAGACGATAAGGTGTACAACCGATCGGGGTCTTGTAAGCAGTACGGAAAGCCCACAGAGCATCATCTAACTTATCGGCCCACGTGGCGCGATGCTCTCCCATACTACGCTCCAAAATTCGCTTCAATCCACGGTTGGATATCTCAGCTTGCCCATTGGTTTGGGGATGATAGGCGGTGGAAAGACGGTGAGTGACACCATACTTAGCCATGACTCTTGCAAATTGATCATTGCAAAAATGAGTCCCGCGGTCACTGATGATAGCACGAGGAACGCCAAATCGAGCGAAAAGCTGCTTCAAAAAGTTCACAACTACCCTCGCATCATTCGTAGGGAGAGCCTTGGCTTCAACCCATTTAGAAACGTAGTCGACGGCGACGAGGATGTACTTGTTCCCTTTGGAGGATGGAAATGGCCCCATAAAGTCGATGCCCCATACATCAAAGATTTCACATTCCTGTATGAAATTTTGAGGCATCTCATCCTTATGTGTGATCTTGCCTTGACGTTGGCAAGCATCACAATGCTTAACCATTTCGTGAGCGTCACGATAAATGGTAGGCCAATAGAATCCAGAATCAAACACTTTTTTAGCGGTGTAGTTGGGACCAAAGTGACCACCGGTGGGTCCTTTGTGGCAGGCTTGGAGAATGTCAAAAGCTGTCGGTCCGTCAACACATCGACGAATGATCAGATCAGCACATTGTTTGAATAGATAAGGGTCATCCCATAAGTAAGTCTTAACATCATTCAAGAACTTCTTCTTTTGTTGGGATGTTAACCCTTGGATGAGAATACCACCCGCTAAGTAGTTTGCAATGTCTGCAAACCACGGGGTGCCATCAAGATTGAGATTTATAGACATTAAGGTCTCAAGGGTGAAAGAGTCATTGATCTCTTTGTTCGGATGTTCCCCTTGATATGGATCCTCAAGTCTGCTCAGATGATCCGCGGCCAGGTTTTCAGCACACTTCTTGTCATGAATTTCAATGTTGAATTCTTGAAGGAGTAAAACCCAGCGGAGAAGTCTTGGCTTAGAATCATGCTTTGTCATCAAGTAATTCAACGCGGAATGGTCCGTGTATACGATGGTGGGGGATAAAACAAGATAGGGGCGAAATTTCTCAAAAGCATAGACAACAGCTAAAAGCTCTTTTTCGGTTGTCGTATAATGCAATTGAGCCCCCGTCATTGTTTTGCTAGCATAGTGGATTGGTTGGAAGTGTTTATTCACTCTTTGGCCCAAAACCGCACCAATAGCAAAGTCGCTAGCATCGCACATCAATTCAAAAGGCAGCTCCCAATTAGGAGTAACCAAGACCGGTGCCTTAGTTAGTTTATCCTTAAGAAGATTGAAGGCTTCGATACACTCTTTAGAAAAGATAAAAGGAGTATCTTTTTCCAAGAGGTGGGTCATCGGGCGAGCGATTTTAGAGAAATCCTGAATGAATCGACGATAGAAACCCGCATGACCCAGAAAACTTCTCACACCCTTCACGGTTGAAGGTGGAGGTAATTTGGCTAAGACATCTACTTTAGCACGGTCGACTTCAAGACCGGCTTTAGAGATTTTGTGTCCTAGCACAATGCCTTCTTTTACCATAAAATGGCATTTTTCCCAATTCAGAACAAGGCGAGTGTCTTCGCACCGCTTAAGCATACGTTCCAAATTGGCAAGGCAAGAAGAGAAGGAATCCCCGAAGACCGAGAAATCATCCATGAAGACTTCCATGGTTTGCTCAACCATGTCATGAAAGATAGCCAACATGCACCTTTGGAAAGTCCCGGGGGCATTGCATAAGCCAAAAGGCATTCGTTTATAAGCAAATGTGCCATAGGGACAAGTGAATGTTGTCTTCTCTTGATCTTGGGGATCGATGGGTATTTGGAAATAACCCAAGAAACCATCAAGAAAGCAGTAATATTCATTACCCGCTAAACGTTCAAGCATTTGGTCCATAAAAGGTAGAGGGAAATGATCCTTTCTCGTGGCATCATTGAGTTTGCGGTAGTCTATACAAACTCTCCACCCAGTAACGAGACGGGTAGGAATTAACTCGTTGTTTGCATTGGGCACAACGGTGATTCCGCCTTTCTTAGGCACACAATGGACTGGACTAACCCATGGTGAATCCAAAATAGGGTAAATCATACCCGCATCAAGAAGTTTGATAACCTCTTTTTTGATGACTTCATGGATTTTAGGATTCACCCTTCGTTGGCTTTGAATTGTGGGCTTAAAGTCGTCCTCCATGAGAATTTTATGTGTGCAGAAGTGAGGATCAATTCCACGGATGTCGGAGATTTTCCAAGCGATAGCTCGTTTATGCTTCTTCAACACGGCGACAAGTCGGGCTTTTTCGTCTTCTTTCAGATCCTTTGCGATGATGACCGGTAACTTCTCATTGTCGTCCAGGAAAACGTACTCAAGATGAGGAGGTAGGTCCTTAAGCTCGAGAGTAGGAGGATCCTTAATAGATGGTGTAACTAACGATGGAGCATCATTAGTCACCTCTTTAGGCGTAAGGAGGGGACATCGGGTCCTCATTGAGAAGTCTCTCAATAGTACGAATGTCTTCATCCCAATTGGTGGATAAATTATCATACTTAATATCAAGAGGACCCAAGCTAGCTTCGATATCATCCAAGTCACTTTCTCCAAAAATAGTCAATGCCGGAGCAATTGAGGCAACGGTCTCAACATTGGGTAGAGAAGAAAGAGTACTTTTGCAAGCATCATGAAAATGTTCTTCACAAGCCTCATCGAGAACATCAATAGCATTAACACTCTCATATGAATAAGGTTGCTTAGAAATCTTACCCATGTTGAAGACAATTTTATCGTCACCAACTCTCATGATTATTTCGCCCGCAGCTACATCAATGAGAGTGCGACCGGTCCTCAGGAAGGGACGTCCAACGATTAATGGAACACGGGGATCCATCTCGTAGTCAACGACGACAAAATCCGCCGGGAAGGTGAATTTGTCGACGCCAACAAAGACATCTTCGGCTATCCCCACTGGATACGCAACCGTACGGTTGGCTAATTCCAAAGTCATTTTGGTGGGGACTAGCTCGGGGAGAGATAATTGCTTCCAAACACTTAAAGGCATTAAGTTTATACTGGCACCTAGATCGGCTAAGGCCATGCAATTCTCTACTCCCGGGAAGTTGCAAGGAATCAAGAAGCGTCCCGGATCACCAAGTTTGGTGGGCAATTTCCTTAAGAGCACTGCGGAGCAGTTCTCATTAAGTTGGGTCTGAGCGATGTCAAGAAGCTTTTCCTTATCACTTAGAAGATCTTTAAACATCTTAGCGTATTTGGGCATGTGAGCGAGAGCCTCGGCAAAGGAGATGTTAAAATTCAATTGTTTAAACATTTTTAGAAAGTTTGAAACCTGAATATAATCCTTGCTCTTTTGCTTCTCTTTCCTCAACCTTGAAGGATAAGGTATATTGGATGAAGAAGAAGGCTTTAAGGGAGTAGGATCACTCACAACCACGGGTGGTGGGGAAATGGGGATAGAAGGTGAAGGAGGTGAGGAAAGTTGCTCTTTTTCCTTGTTCACAATCACAGGTGTAGGTGTAGGAAGCTCGGGTTCCATATAACCTTTTCCACTACGAGTGGTGATTGCTTTCATCTCCCCGCTTGGATTCGCAACGGTATTACTCGGAAGAGTACCCGAAGAAGAGGGTTGATTACTTTGGATGAGCGAACCAATCATATCACGAAGGTGAACCGCTTGATTATTAAAAGAGTCTCTCATGTTTGCATTAATTTCATTGCTGTGTTTTGCCATGTCATTCCTTAGCTCGGCTCGAATATCGTTCCCTTGTTTTGCCATTTCTCCCTTCAAGTTGCGGACTTGACTCTGAAGATTCGTCACCATCTCCCGATTAGTCTTCATGAATGTCTCGACGTCTGGACTCACTGCCATCGGTTGATTGAGAGGTGGAGCTTGTTAAGCTTGAGAATTTCCTTGAGGTGGGTATGGGTTTCGTTGGGATTGATATTGATTGTTTGCACGAGGTTGGGATTGGTTATAGCTTTGTTGTTGGTTTTGGTTTGCAGGAGGGAAACCGGGAGGAGCAAGATAGTTGTTCGAACGATAACTTAGCAAGCCACGGTCTCCTTGAGGGCGAGCTTGATAGCCTCCCGTGGGATAAGTGCCGTAAGCCACGGTCTCCTTGAAGGACAATCATTGTAAGAATGAGGACCACCACATGTGTCACAAGAAATAGCAACGGCTTTAGCTTGTTGAAATTGGTTTGTGGCTATGGACATGAAATCTTTGTGCATACTCGCGATTTGTCGGGTAAGTTCAGATATCTCGGGATTGGAAGTAGTAGAAGAAACATTGACTCTCTGATTAGATCTTGAGGATGCGGATGAATCCCAATTCTTGTGGTGAGTGGTCATGTTTTCAATCAACTCTCGACACTCCTCCGGTCTCCTTTTCATAAAAGTACCACCGGCGGCGATTGTGTCACGATCACGAAAAGTGAGACCATTGTAGAAGGTGTCAATGAGAGTGACGGGGAGCATATTGTGATTCGGACAGCGGTCGATCAAATCATTGTATCGTTCCCAAGCATCGAAAAGCGATTCATCATTTTCTTGCATGAATCCACTGATTTGGTTACGAAGGCTTGTGACCATGGATGGGGGAAAGTAGCGCGACAAAAAACGTTTAGTCATGTCATTCCACGTATGAATAGAATTCTTAGGAAGACGGTCAAACCATTTTTCGGCATGGTGAGAAAGCGAGTGGGGAAAAAGTTGGAGGAGAAGGTCATCCATAGAAACAACGGAGCACTTCATGCTTTGAGTAATGGTAATGAATTTGTCGAGGTGTTTGTTGGCATCATCATCCGGAATTCCACGAAATGGGTTCGTTTGCACTTGCTGGATCATGTGATGCTTCAACGAAAACTCCTGAGCCGTGATGTGCATTGGCGCAATCGGGCCTCCGCGTCCGTTCATGGTGGGTTGACACAATTCCTCCATCGTCCGTAAATCAGGTAGGTGGACATTGTTGTTGTTGTTGTTATTATTGAGATTGGGTAGAGGTGGGTGATTATTGTTGTTATTAACACCAGCCATATCTAAATCTTCACGAGTCTCGGGCTCAGAATAGTTCGAAGATCTAGTACGCATACACCTGCAGAAGAAAAATATACACAGAGAGAATATCTATATAATCTTTTTGGTGCAAAACCTTTTTGAAAAGAATTGCTTTTATATGATTTTTCAATGTTTTTGTATTTTTGAAGAGTTTTATATTTTTTAGGATTTTTGAAAATTTTTAAAGCAAGGAAAATAACGTTCAAAGAACGGATCCCAAAATTCAATGCGTCTATCACTAGAAACCGTTAATCCTAACGAAAAGAGCCGGCAGCGGCGCCATTTAATACTTCGCTTTTGGCTAGGTATAAAATCTTGTTGTCCGAATCCTTTCGAATTGACTATTGGTTAAAAGTGCGACTCAATCGTCTTTTGGTGAATCAAGAGAATGGTTTGGTTTGTTTGTCTAATTTTAAACTATTAGCAAGTAATTAAAGTGTCGTTGAGTAAAATGGAAGAATAAAGATTAGTACTAAAATGACGAGTAAAAATAAAGGCTTGTAAACTTAAAGGCAACAATGGAAAAGTGATAGCACACTAAATAAAACTAACACTAGGAAAACTTTCTAAAAATAAGAACTTAGTTGAAAAGTACTAAAAGAAAGTAAGATCGGAATACACCAAAACAACTCAATCGGAATAAGCCAAAACAAGCCCAGATCGGAATGTATTCCGATCTGGTAGTCGGAATATGGGGGGAATGTAATCGGAATGTCCACAAAGGGGGTCAATCGGAATATTAGCTACCACACTGATCGGAATGTTGGAATTGGGAGCAATCGGAATACTAAGGAGGCTACAATCGGAATATAATACAAGAATACCAATCGGAATAACGCAACTGAAAGTACAATCGGAATATGTAACAATGGCCAGATCGGAATATTTAGAAACCCATATCCGATCAATCGATCGGAATAAGGGGGGTGTTAATCGGAATACTTGTGGGTGTGGTCGGAAAGTCAAAACCCTTTTCCGATTTGATCAATCGGGAAAAGGGGAAGGCTATCTGCTCGGAATAGGCAGCAATCGGAAAAGGGAATTGTACCCCTTTCCTAAATTTTTGGAATTCGGTTAAAGCCAATGAATAAGCTATATTGATAAGCTTTTCACCAAACTAAAACGAATCAAGAACAAATCGGATCAAATAAGCACTAATCTCAACTTATCTAACCTCGAAATAATCAAACTTATGGATCAAACAATAAAAACATGAACTTTTTAAGGAAAACTTTTATAAACAAATAAGCTAATCATAAAAATAAGCCAATAAGCACGAAAGTCTTAAAGCTTAATCAAATGAAAACTTATAAAATAATCAAAAGATTAACTTTTTAAGCACAAAATCAATTAGAACAACACGGATCATATGATAATCGCACCAAAATCAATCTAAAATCAAAGAAAAGTAGAATGAGATTAAGGATTAAAAGCTTAAAATAAAACTTGATTAATGAAAATAAGCAATACAAAGTGTTTAATCTTGAAAGATTAAAATGAAAAGATGAAACTAGTGAGAGAAAGTTTAAGACTTTCTCTCTCTAAAACTAGAAAGAAAATGAAATAGTGAAAATTAACTAAAACTATCTAACCACCCTCCTAATGACTATTAGGAGGGTATTTATAGGGAAGGTGGAAGGAGTGCATGTGTTGCATCTTCTTTCTTGCTTTCTTCACGTTTTCTCGACTCGACTTTAATTCTTTGTCTTTGTCGTCTCGGGATTTGAACTTGTCTTTTAATTTTCTTCTTCTATTAGACTTAAGTTCTTCGACTTCGTTAAACTTCCGCCTTTAGACTTTTTCTTCGATAAATCTTCAGAATAGGCCTTGGACTTCCGTTCTTTTTGCACTCTTGATCTTTTGACTTCGTCTTTTCCCGTTTTCTTCGATAAAAGCCCGTGAAAACCCGTGTTTTCTTCCTTTTTCATAATTTGGTCCTAAAACACAATAAAAACACAAACCACGCATAATTCCGACTTTTACGACATAAATCACACGTTTTGGTCTTGTTATTATTGGAAATAAGTGGTAAAAGGATAAGTGTTTTCACACTTATTAGTTTAGCTATCAAAGAAAATTCTTTAATGAATCGCCTATAATAGCCAGGCAATCCTAAGAACTGTCGCACTTCCGTTAGTGTTGTCGGTACAGACCAATTCTTAATAGCTTCAACCTTTGCAGGATCAACATGAATTCCATCTTTGTTAATCACATGACCAAGAAATTGCACAGAATCTAACCAGAAATCACATTTTGAAAACTTAGCATACAACCTTTCATCCTTCAACAAATTCAAAACAATCCTTAAATGTTCTCTATATTCATCTTCATTCTTAGAATAGATTAGAATATCGTCAATAAACACAATCACAAATCTATCCAAGTAGGGCTTGCACACTCGATTCATTAAATCCATGAAAACCGCAGGTGCGTTAGTTAACCCAAATGGCATTACTTGAAATTCATAGTGTCCATAACGAGTTCTAAATGCAGTTATAGGAATATCTTCTTCACGGACGCGAAGTTGGTGATATCCTGACCGCAAATCTATCTTAGAATACACACTAGATCCTTGTAGTTGATCAAACAAATCATCAATCCTAGGTAAAGGATATCGATTTTTAATTGTCAACTTATTCAGTTCCCTATAATCAATGCACATACGGAAAGATCCATCCTTCTTCTTAACGAACAAGACTGGAGCTCCCCAAGGCGACGAGCTCGGTCGAATAAAACCTTTATCAGACAATTCCTTAAGTTGCTCAGATAACTCCTTTAATTCAGAAGGGGCTAATCGGTAAGGCGCACGTGCCACCGGTGCAACACCAGGAATTAAATCGATTCGAAACTCTACTTGCCTTATCGGTGGAAGTCCGGGTAAATCTTTAAGAAATACCTCAGGAAATTCACAAATAATAGGTACATCTTCCAATCGTTTCTCCCTAGACTCATTCCCGGTCACTTGAGCTAAGAATAACTCACAACCGTTCCTGATGTACTTTTGGACTTTAATACATGAAACGATTTTCAAACGGGATTCACCTCGACTACCATCAATTACTAACGTCCTATTCCTAAGAGGAATCTTAACCTTCTTCTCTCCACATAAAATAGTAGCATTATTCAACGACAGCCAATCCATACCAATAATAATATCAAAACTACCTAATTCTATCAACATCAAATCAATCGGAAAGGAATAGTTTAAGAGATTTAGAGAGCATCCTTCTAATAGCTTATTAGTTTTCACTAATTTACCATCAGCCAATTCCACCTCGTAACTGGTACTTATCTCAACAGGTCCAATGTCAATAAGGGCACTAAATTTAGTGGATACAAAGCTCCTATCAGCACCCGAATCGAATAAAGCAACAGCATAATGATTGTTGAGTAAAAACGTACCGGTAACGACATTCGGATCCTCTTTCTTCACCTCAATTGTTCCAAGTTGATAGATACCACCCTGGGGGTTTCTTCCAGGTAAAATCGCTTTCAACTTGGGGCATTCCGATTTCCTATGACCTTCTTCATTACAATTGAAGCAAATGGTTCCCTTTTTACACCTTTCAACCTTGTGTCCAAGCTTTCCGCAATTTTGGCACTTCCAGCAGTCGCCAGCATGCCTCTTGTTGCCACACTTAGGACATCTATCATCGTTGCGCGGTGTGTTGTAGGTAAGAGCATTTGCATTCCCCTTTCTTTGGTTCTGACGGCGATTGAAATTCTTCCTATTATCACCTCTATCTACACGATCACCGTCTCCCTTTCTTTTCTCACCAACACGGGCTTCATCTTCCCTATCCTGAATTATCTGTCCAATGAGTTGGTAAGCCATCCGAACAACATCATCAATGGTCAGTGGTTTCGATGATGTCACGTCCCCCCGGATATTCCTGGTCAACCCTTTAATATATTGCTCAATTCGGATCTCTTCGGGTTCAACCAATCGAGGACATAGCAAGGCCAACTCATGGAATCGGTTCGTGTAACTATCAATGTCCACACCTTTCATTCTCAAATGAATCAACTCTTGTTCTAACCTAATGATCACACTACGAGGACAAAACTCCAAAGTCATCCACTTCTTAATTTCAGCCCAAGGAGTAGCATTAGCAGCATCAAGACCCATGAAAGCAATTCTCCCGTTCCACCAAGTCAACGCACGACCTTTAAGAGTAGCCATAGCAAAAGTCACCTTATCTTCCTCCTTACACTTACTAATCCGAAACACCGACTCAGTCTTCTCAATCCACTGGCTTAATCCTACAGCACCTTCAGTTCCATTAAAAGGTAGAGGTTCACACTTCATGAACTTCATATAAGTACAGCCACCAACTTCAGGTGCATTCGTTCCAAGTCCTCCTACATTTCCTCCAGCATTAACATTCACATTATTAGCATTCACATTCACATTAGTACCGCCAATTCCACTACCGCCAGCTCCACTACCGCCAGCTCCACTACCGCCAGCTCCACTACCGCCAGCTCCACTACCGCCAGCTCCACTACCGCCAGCTTCATTTCTAGCATTTGCCATAAATTCAGTCATAGATGCGGTAACTTGCTCCGTAATAATCCTACGTACATCATCCTCAGTCACAGCCTTCTTGGGCGGCATAGTTCTATAATTTCACAATTTCAAAGTATTAAGCATTCACCCAACAAAGGATTCATATAATATGGATTGAATTCATAATCAAGATACAAATAAGGCACAATATGGAATTCAAGACAAGATACATATTTCATTCGATTTGAAACAAAAGTATTGTCTTAGTTACATCCCATATCAAAGTTCTAGCACTATATACACTCAAAATTCGTGCCAAGTCTACTACTAACAAGTCGGTTCAGTCAAAGCTACAAAAGCACAAAAGGTACAAAGGTCACTACTAAATACAGACTGGTCTACTAAGAACCGCCAGATGGTCCATCATCCATCGTCTTCTGAATCTTCGTCGGACGATCACTAGACACATCTTCAGCTGGGCGCTTACGGATTACTCCTCTTTCAACCATGTCGGCATAAAATCTACTATTCCAACCCACGGATATATTCAACTCCTTCTCAGCTTTCTCACGCATCGCACGAGCTACACTCAACTGAATCTCCATAGAATTCACCTTTTTCTTCATTTCAGCAAACTCACCACTTTCTAACACCGATAACCTCCTAAAAGCCTCATTCAAACCACGCTCTACATCAGTCAAATCCAAACTAAGCAATTCCCGCTCTTTCTCGCCAACCTTAGTCTTCGACTCCAAATAAGCAACTTGAGTCTGAACAACACCTAATCCAATCTCTGTCATACAACTCTTAACACGGGAAGCATCTAGATCACGTCTCAAGGCCCATGGTGCAAGACCATCAATATGAGTAGCCTCTCGAGCACTAGACGACTCTCCTATCTCACATCTACGAGTAACAATACCATCAGTACCGCCAGGTGCATTATCATCCTCATCCTCCTCTGATTCAGAATCAGATTCAGACGATTCAGACATTTCATCCCTAGGTAACTCAACCTCAGAATCAGACAAATAAACTGGTGGGGGTAAAGGCTCGCCCTTTGGAACATCATAAGGGTAAATAAGCTCGCCTTCCTCATCGTCATCAACCTCAACATCTATACCTACATCCTCCTCGACATCCTCGTCGTCAATCTCATCATCTAAATTATCTAACCCAATCTCATCATCATTCTCTATATCAACATTCTCAATCTCATTCTCTACCAAGTCAACCTGAGGGGCAATCTGATCTCCTAGTCCTAACTCGGGCTCGGGATCCTCAAATGGTTCCTCCTCATCATCCATATCATAATCTACTAAGTCTAAATAAGGATCATCATCTCCATTAAGTTCGGGAATAGCATGGTTTTCTACAGGAATATTAGGGTCAGCCATGACAATCTGCATTTATATATATATCTCGTATTAGGATAACATACTAGTTAAACAATTACATAATGAAATCACGATATATACATATATATAAATTAAGTTATATATATCAAAATATATATCTTCTCAATAGGGCTTGTTGGTAACGTCGGAGATCTCTGGCACCGTTATAGTCAAAAGATTTTTCAAATATTTTCTCAAATGTTCATTGTCAAAAGATTTGGAAAAGTTTTGTTCAAAACCTTGGTTTTTAAAATCTTTTGTTCTCTATAACGAGAGCTCTGGTACCAAACTGTAACACTCTCAATTTTCGTATCGGTACAGCGGAAGGGTCTTTTAGAGTGTTACGGGATAGCGCAATAACTCCAATCATAGACAACACATAAAAATGGTTGTTCAAGGTTCAACATACATTCATTCGATAAAACGTTTTAAAGTGTACAACAGGTCCCAAATTATACAGGTCATTAAGTTTACAAAACATAGATCAAATGAACATTTTTAATATTATGTGGGCCATCAGAGTCGATCTCCATCCGGATTACCTTCAAGCACCTGAGATAAAAACATGCAAAAATCATATCAGCGAATGCCGAGTGAATTCATAGAGTTTAATAAAAACCGTTATATAAAACAATCGTTAAAATCAGAACACAAGTATAATATCGGAAGTAAGTCCACGTATTGCTAGTCAGGCAATATATAATCAAGCATACATCTTAAAACGTCCATGAGACCGTAGTCTCTATATTACCATGATAGGTAATATATTCATCGTTAATAGCGTCGTATCATATCGGATATTTAGATTATATAGGTTGTAGGATTATTATTAGCCGCATGACATTGTTACCTTACTATGAAAACAGCGGGCCGCGAACCCGACAAACAATTTGCCCATCTAAGTTAGCGTGTCGTCACAAAAATCACGCTATGGAATCTTCTCATACATAAATTTGCTTACCAATCAATGTGGTACGACGGGGATCAACCGTCAAGGCGCGAACTGGGGTGATCGTCCCCAAATAGTACTATCAAATGCATAAGCGTATACCAAATCCCGGTAGTTCACAATTCATGCTAATGGGACTTTAAGTGACATAACCTAACTACTAATAATCCTTTTAGTCTCGTTTATAGGGTCATAGCATCATTCAGGTCCATATCATTAAGCATACCATCGGGACTACTTGTGTTCTATTTTTATCAAAATCTAGCATGTTATCTCCCTCGCGGGTTTACAAATCATTTTATAAAACATTTAAAAGAGTGCGAGGCTATGAACTCACGTTGATAATGAAAGGCGGATTATCGGCTACGGGCGTGCTTCGGTCACGGAAACCTATATAAATAATAATCGGTCTTAGACTCTTGTCTAATGAATTTCATCAAAATAACAATATACATATGATGATTTTGTACATATGATGATGATCAAGTGGGTTTATATATCCTTGTTTACTCATTTTAGTGTTTACGTTTTGGTAACGTTTTACTAGCTTGCTAGTTTTACCTATTTACCTATTTTAAGTCCATGAAGCTTTAGTATAAGTTCTTTAACTTGTTTTAATCCATTTTATACCTATATTATCAGTATATATACTTTCCATGTTGGGCCCAAATGGGTTAAGCCCAATAAGTTCTTTTTATAAGTTTTTATCTTATTTAGTCCAATTATTAGTCCAATATGCTTAGTTAGCTCGTTAATGTCCGTATGTCCTATAGTTCGGGTTTTATCGGTTTTTACTTGTATTAGTTACTTATATATCAGTATATGACTTTTAAAAACTTTACATTAGACGGGTTTGATCGTCTAAGTTTTATTTGGCGAAAAACGTTAATTTTACGGTAATAGCCGAAAAAGTCGTAAAAATCAAGTTTATAGTTTTTATTACTTATAAGTATTATTCCACTACCATTTATATAATTTATCCATTTAATTAACCTTTTACATATTTATATAAATAAGTTTCATAAGTTAGTGGGTTTTTATTTTACATTTTATACAATAAAATTTGAGTGCTTATATAATAATAATAAACATTAATTCTCAAAATCTGATTTTTATTTTCATGTTCACCATTTTTACCATATCTAGAGTTCTATAATGAATTAGAAGCTCAGATTTGGGTGGCATGATCTTCATATTATGTGCTACATTTAACTTAGTTATAGCTACTGCTCATTTTAAGTTTATCTTGCCTTAACAGTCCCTACAAAACAGCTTATTCAGATTAGCACTCTCATCTTGTTTTGATCATATCTCACTCATTATATTAATTCCATTGCATGGCCAACTCTCACATGTGTATAACATCTTGTACTTACTGTAAATGGATCATACCATGCAAGTTTATCAGTTCAAGTTTTAGTTATATACTGTTTTTATACAGCCAACTAAATAAGCATGATTTTAGCCTCATTTCTTATAGTTATTAACCTTTTTAAGCATATTTATTAACACTTAATCCCCACACAACATTTTTATCATCATATAAACATCATATAAATATACAATAATAAAGAAAATACATTTTTTCTTTACAAAAATTAAAAGAGAAAAATGGAGAGGATGATCTTCTTTACCAACCAAGTGTATTTCTTGTTTTTGGAAGACAAGAACTTGATGAACACCACAAGTAACTCCAAGATCATCAAACACCAAGAACAATAGTTGAGAAATCAGCCCTAGGACACAAGCAAATCACCTCCAATGTTGTTAATATGGCCACCAAATGATCAAGGCTTCAAGATAACTCCATGATAGAGCTAGTAAACATGTATTCCATGGCTAGAAAAGATCAAAAGGGGTGTTTGTAGCTTCAATATGGACAGCAAGGGTGGGAGTTTTTGAGAGGATTTGAGGTTGTTTGCATGTAAGTAAATGGTATGTGTGAAAAGTGGTTAATGGTTTTGAGTTAGTGGGAAAGATGTAAGCTTAAGGTGTAAGCTTAGTTACACTTGTAACAAACTAGCTAACATGATGCCACATCCTTAGATGTGGTGTCGTGTGCCGTCTCATTTAAGCTAGTGGGGTGGGAAAATGTGTTTTGTCACATCTCACTAGTTTACGGGTATTCCTCGATTCTAGTTTTCTCGATTTGCGTGTCCTCCTGTCGTTTTACGAAAAACTTTTTTATAAATTATGAATCAATGTCACAAAACGAATCCAATAAAAATTGTCTCATCAAAAACGAAGTTAAAAAACGTAAATACGTAATCCTAAGGTTTCCGGTTTAGTCGTAAAGGACGCCAAATTATGCACGTAAGCCCAAATTTAAATCCGTAAATTGTGAGTTCGTCAACCAACACAAAAATAAGTTTCAAAATATTATACGAGAAAATATTTCACTACCTGAAAATGTTAGATTGTCACACGTTTAATAATGGTGTTTTTGTTAGGCCCAAAAACCCAACAGTGACCTATACCCTACAAGAGCAGAGGCCCAGTCAGAGTGGTATACAGGCAGCAATCATTTTTTCAAGTGGTATACACCTAGAGCACCGCCTGTTGAATTTGGAGGTCTTTTTGGTAAGTATCTGAAAAAATTGAAAGCATCACGCTTGGCTAGTGAAGAGTATCAAGCCATCCAGAGTTTTAGTAAAGATGGGCCACTAGTTAACCGAGTTATTGCGTTGGAGAGTTTATGTGAGAGTCTGATGATTCTACCCAAAGAGATAAAAAGTTTGAAGGCCCGGATTTACAAGCTTGAGACTATCCTTAATTTAATCATGAAACGTAAACAGAACCCCGTTGTTCAGAAGGCCAAGGTAATTCCCGTATTATTTTATCAACGCCCTTCTACATTAACTGGTGTTTGGGATAGTAAGAAAGCAAAACTTAGTAGTAGAGACCTAAAACCAGTTTTCATTTTTAATTTACTTTTTTACAGGAGACAGCTGAAAGCGTTGATAAGGAATGTGATCTGGCTGCTAAGTATTTGAGTGACGAAGACAGTGTCTTTAATGATTTGGTTGATCATTTGGATGATTTTGTTGGCACGGTTAGTGAACGATCTACCTTGTGAATTTCCAAAATTGTAATTTTTATTGACCACTTATATTTGTAAGTGAAATTTTTACACACAGAAAGGTGATGTTGAACGGTCACAATCAACGGATGAATGTTTGAAAGCTGAGAAGCTAGTTGCTGAACATAACAGGCTTGCTGAGGTTAAGAGAGTGAGGAACAAAAGTTTGTTGGAAGAACAAAAATGCATTAAAAGTATCTATTTAGATACACGCAATCACATTAAACTTGCCTTACAGAAATGTGGAACAAACAAGAGGCGGCATGTTAATGTCCGCGGGCCACTGTTTGTAGATGATTCAGTCCACAAAGTCCCATGCTTTGATACACTGAAAAATCAAAAGAATATGCTTGATAGAGAAATGCTTGACAGATGTCAAGCACTTGAACCTTGGATAGAGGTATGAGCTTAGGACTACTTTATTTGTATTTGTTTTTGTTACCATTTACTTATAATAATTGGTTTTATTTATGTTGTTCAGAATCTCAAGCGACCATACAAATCTATTGACAAAGTTTATTGTGATTACTATGTCGAGAAGTTTTTGATTACCAATGGCTGGCAAAATTGCAAGTTCCCTTGGTCCAATGACATTGTGGTCAACCGTAGTTTCTGGGACAATTTTATTGGGGAGGATGAAAATCGTGTAGGTTGGTTTCTTGACGAGGTAAGCAAGATTCTCAAAAACTGTACACAGTTTATTGCCATATAGCACATTGATTTATGGTCGTGGTACATCTGGCGGTTTAGGAAATCTTCTCATGTCTGGTCAATTGTTAGTTGTTACTTTCTTACGCTTCTATTAGGTGACTCGATTCTGTTTTATGCAACCAACGAAATATACCCTATGGCATGGACTGATGTTGAGCAGGTAATTTTTGGATGCACAGTTTTGTAAATTTTTTTTGTTATTGAAATAGGTTAATTATAAATGTATAAAACTTTGTAGGTCTTCATTCCGATAAATGAACCAAAGTCACACTGGTCTCTTGCACGGTTTGAAATCAGAACCGGTAATGTGACATTCTATGATAGTCTAGTGCCAGAAAGTCTAGAGACATATGGAGAAGAAATCCATCCATGGTATGTTAACATGAGCAAGTGTCTAGAGACTAAGCTGCCTGTGGTTCTACAAGATGCCGGTGTGTTTGCTAGCAAAGGAATTGATCCAACTAAGTATAGTATTAAGTTTAGACATGCTGTCAACGTCCCCCAACAGGGAGGTGTATTTGGCGATTGTGGTGTATTTGTCTGCTTATTTCTATACAGGTAATAAGTTTTAAATTAATTAACTATTTAACTAAATATTTTTGATGTCTTGTTCTCATGTCTTATTATGTATATAGGTTGACACACGGGATCCCATTGGATGTTGAAGACCCAATACAAACCGCGTTGGCATACCGAGAGAAAATGATCCGATTCTACTTCCAGCACAAGATCATTGTTTAGTTTGTATGTCATTGTCATATCTTTTGTTAACACTTTATGAATTGTAGGCATATCTTTTGTAAACAATTGTAACCTGATGTTATGGGTCTCACACTTCTTGTAATATGCCTACAATTCTTGGTTGAACAATGTATTAATTTTCAATTGCATTTCTATGACATTTCTATGACATTTCTATGAAATTATGATTGTGATGTGTTTATACACCTTTTTTATTTGTATGACCCGCAATTGATAAGCATTGTTGGAGGCTGGCCACTAATAAGGATTGTTTGATCAAGAGATGAATTCAGCACAAGCAAGTTCATAGCTGAGGGCCTGGATTCAAAGTACATTATTTATCCTTTTTAGTTGTAAGATTGAATAAGCTTTTGAATTATTGTATGCTAGTATCACCAAGTAGACAGAGTCATAGGAAGGAAAATACTTAATAGCATAACCAAGTAGGCGAGTGTTTGGAAGGAAAATAGTTTTACAAAACAAATAGTTAAATATTCTTCTTACGTGTTTGAATTCTAAGGGTCGTTCAAGTTTACAGCATCCCAATGGAATGGCTGTGAATATCCATGCGTTGGTTGTGTGTTCATCCCATATTCTTGCGTTGCCCGACTTCTTGCCTATACAATGTGTCATAGAATTCAACAATTGATCTATAGATGTGTATGTTTAGAAAATTAGGCAAACTCTTACTTACTTTTTTGGGTGGAGTTGGTATTGCTTGTCTGCAAGCATTCTGAATGTGGCCACGACTTCCACACCTGCCACAGCTTACTTGTACAGGGTCTTCATTTTGGGATAAATGACGATTAGTCCCCTTTGGTCGTCCAGATGGCCTTATGATTATTGGTGGCTTTACTCGTTGTAAGTAATTAAGACGCTGCCAACCCGAAATCTCTCCCACAGGATATACCAATCCTTGGTACGTTGCTTTAAGCGTCGTTGTCCTGAACCACCCTTGTGCCAATTGACTGAAATCGGTCATTCCAAGACACCTACAAACCGCTAGTGCATGAGCACAAGGCAGACCTGAAATTTGCCATACGCGACATGTACATTTAAAATTACACAACTCCACTATATGGGTTTTGCGTCCATCATCTACTTGATAAATTATGTACATCTCAATTCCTGCCACATGCCAGTTTAAACTCTTGTTCATCCGTATTCTAATTTTCCTGGTTGCCCAAGGACTTAATTCATCTGCTTTTACATCTACAAAATTATTGAAAGTTATTTAAGTTTATTATTTAACATCCATGGAATATATCTGGATGACCATAACTAACCTGCATAATTTTCCCGTCGCTCGCAATACCTTTCCTGTACAAGACCTCTAAACCAATCCAGTAGGCTAGTTACCGGTATTTTGCGCACATCTTTTGTTAATGAATTGATTGACTCAACGCTATTAGACGTCATGTAATTGTAACGATTACTTGGGCAGTGAGCTCGAGACCACTTCTCAACACCCGCCTCTATCAGCTTCTTGTGTGCATTTGGTGCTTTTGCTCTAAGTTCCCCTATTGCTTCATCAAAAACTTCTACGGTGTAGGCTTTGCACATCTTCCAATATATTACCTTTAGCTTTTCAGCCTTGATTTTACAATTCATCATCATGTGTCTGCAACAATAGCCATGGAATGCATTTGGGAAAACAGCTTGTACATCTGATAATATTGCTACGTGCCTATCAGATATGATAGCCAATTTAGGGTTTTCCCCTATGCAATCTTTCAACTTGGACAAAAACCATGACCATGAAGCGAGTGTCTCACCCTGAGTTATTCCGGTTGCTATCGTAACGATTTGATTGTTTCCATTCATTCTAACTGCCACCAAATTTGTACCTAGGTAAGTGCCTTTTAGATGCGCCGCATCTATTATTATCAATGGTCGCATATGGTACCTAAAGCTTTCGACCTAACGGGCAATAAAACATTTAATTAGGTAAAGCGTACTATAGATTTAAATATATGTTATTAATTATTATACAAATACTTACCGCAACACCAAAAGCTACAAAAACCATCTTAAAATGACCTTCATCATCCGTGTCAATATATGTAATAGTCCCATCATTTGTCAATTCCAAATTATGACAATAAAAAGGCAATTGCGCAAATGATTGATAGGTGTGTAAACACCCATCCTTTTACCACTTATTTCTTACTAAAACGAGACCAAAACACGTATTTAATATCATTTGTTTGGAATTATGCGTGGTTTTTGTGTTTATTGTGTTTTCAGAGCCAACCGGATGAATATTGAAGAAAACATGGGATTGCCCGGGTTTTATCGAAGAAAAAGACTCAAGACGAAGTTTATTGTCCAAGAGATGCAAAAGATTTGAAGTCATTTGGCCTATTTGAAGATTTATCGAAGAAAAGGACCAAAGATGGAAGATTTACATAAGTCGAAGAAACTCAAGTCTATTAAACGAAGAAATTAAAAGACGAGTTGAATTTAATCGACGACAAATCCCGAATCAGAATCGAAAACGTCAACTTTTCTGAAAAGACGAGAAGACAAGAAGAACGGGAGAAAGCCCACTCACCAACCAAAGGGAACACCTATATAAAGGATTCCCCTCACACTTTTTATTCAGTTTTTTTTCTTTTCCTTCTTTTTCTCCCTTTCTATTCGTAGTCATCACCAACACCACTAGGGTGTTTGGTGATTTTGATTTTTATTGTTCCAAGAATCTTGTAGTTTAATCTTTGTCTTGTGATTGTTAAAACCTTAATCATTCAATATATCAATCTTTCCATTTCATCTTGTTCATCTTCATCTATTTGGTTAAAAGTTTAAGTTCTTATTTAGTTGATTTGATCTTCAAAAGTTGTTGGGTTTTATGTTTTTATTGATGGGATTTGATGTCTATGGTTAGTAGATGATTAGGGATTAGTTTTACTTAAGTTTTAGTGAAAAACTTGGTTGATTTTGGCTTTAAATAGAGTTCCCCTGTTCTTCGGTATCTTACTGTTCTTGAGTTTCCCATGTTCCGAATGAGCATAAAACTTCCGAATGAATGATCTCAGTTAAAAGTTCCGAATCAGTTTTCAAAGTTTCGGATGAATGTTATTCTCAAAAGTTCCGAGTGAAAGTGTTTTCAAAAGTTCCGAATCAATTTCCTTACAAAAATTCCAAATAAGTTTTCAAAAGTTCCGAATGAATTTTCTTTTCAAAAGTTCCGCATTAATTTCTGAATAAAGTTCCGAATGAAAGTGTTTTAAAAGTTCCGAGTTAATTTTGTTGAAAAGTTCCGGATAAACTTCCGAGTCAAAAGTTCCGAGTGAACTTCCGGATAAACTTCCGGACCAAAAGTTCCGGACGAAGTTCCGGATCAACAACTTCCGAACGAAGTTCCGGGTAAACTTCCGAACCAATCTTCCGGGTGAACTTCCGAATCAATCTTCCGAGTAAAGTTCCGAAGCAAGTTCCGGGTGAAGTTCCGAATTAAGTTCCGGATCAATCTTCCGAGTAAAAGTTCCGAATCAAGGAGTTATCATCTGTTCATCCGGAAAAGTTCCGAATCAGTAAGAACTTTCAAATCAATTTCCTTTTTAGCATTTTTTAAGTGATACTTACTGTTTCTTCATTTTATATTTTATATTTATGTTTTAATTTTAATTCTAGTTTTATTATTTGTTATTAAATTAATTGCTTTTAATTTCAGTTTTCATCTTAATGCATTTAAACCTTTTAGTAGATTAGAAATCCAAAACCCCTTTTTTAGTAACCAAGAACAATCATTCCACTTAGAACCGAGATCAATTCGAGAGGATTCCGAGAATCGAACTTTCAAAGAGTAAAAATATCTACATTAAAATAGCGCCGCTGCCGGCTCTTCTCGTTAAGATCAATAGTTTTTTGTGAGAACTTGGATTTTGGGATCCGTTCCCCGTGAACATTACTTTTTCATAAAAATTTTCAAAAACACAAAAAAAAATAAAAAAATAAAAAAAATATAAAATGTTCAAAAATCCTAAAAATTAAAAAAACATAAAAACCAAAAATATTTTTGCTTCGTTTTTGCCTTGTTAGTTCTTTTGCAGGTGCATGCGTACACGATCAACGTCTTATCAAGAGCCCGAGCCTCTCGAAGACTTAGACATGGCCGATGTACAAAACAACAACAATAACCCACCTCAAAACAATAATAATAACAATAACAATCCACCTTTCAACAACAATAATAACAACAACAACAACAACGATGAACCTCTACCGGATAATCGCCCGATGATTGAACTTCTGCAAGCACATGTAGATGGCAACAATGATCCAATTGTCATACCAGTGATTGCAGCCAACAATTTTGAGCTCAAATCCGGCTTTATCCAGATGGTCTCTGCTCAACCATTCTTGGGGCGTACCATTGATGATCCACATGACCACATCAAGAGATTCCTACAACTCATGAATACGGTCAAATTCAATGGTGTTCCACAAGAGGTAATCCGTCTACAACTTTTTCCCTTTTCTTTAGAGGGACAAGCCCGGCATTGGCTTGCTAAGGAACCGCCACAGAGTATTCTTTCGTGGACGGATTTGGAGACCAAGTTCATTAACTACTTTTTCCCACCCTCTCGTACTACCGCTTTGCGGAATGAAATCATAAATTTTGAACAAAAGTACGATGAGTCGTTTAGTGAATCTTGGGACCGTTTCAAAGACCTTTTGAGAAAATGCCCACAACATGGTTTTACCAAAGTGCATCAAATTAACACTTTTTATAATGGTTTAAACATGAATGACCAAGATTCACTGAACAGTGCCTCGGGGGGTAATCTTTTGGCTAAGACTTCCAATGCTGCTTGGGATATCATTGAGAATAAGTCTCGTGTGCAAACAAAGAGTGTTCGGACCAATGTCGCTAGTGCTAGTACTAGTGACAGCGATAAGCGACTTGACAAAATCACTACACTTCTTGAATCGCTTGCTACCCAAACCGCCAGCAACACCAACAGCATCAACGCTAGAAACGCCAAAGACGCTCAAGTCAATGCTGTCAGCCAACCATGTGAGATATGCGGGGGTCCTCACTCTTACACCACTTGTACTGCCACCCAAGAATACCCTTCTGAAAATGTGAATGCAGCTTATGGCACCTATCCTCAACCCGCTTATCAAGCTCGACCTCAAGGTGACCGTAACTTGCTTAGCTACCGCTCTAACAACTATCTTCCCCACCCGGCTTTCCTCCTACCAACCCAAACCAACAACAAAACCTCAATCGCCCTCCTCAACAACAACAACCTCGTACACCATACATACCACCTCACAAATAACCACAACCACCTCAAAGAAACAACCAAGTTTACCAGCAACCTGCTTATCAACCACCCGCATATACTGTTCCTCCCAACCAACCCACCTCTTTACACCAAGAAGTGGAAACCTACATGAGGTCTAATGATGTGATCGTGGGAAATCTTCAGCGGGAAGTGCTCAATTTGAAAGCAGACCTGGTCAAACAAGGGAATGATCTGAGAGCTGATATGCGAAACACTTTGGATAGTCAAACAAATGACTTAAAGAACATGATGGCTAGTTTCTTCCAAGGTAATCAACCCTCTTCTTCGGGTACTCTTCCGAGTAACACTGTTGCGAATCCAAGAGGGGAGATGAAAGCAATCACCACTCGCAGTGGCAAAGGTACAAAGGAACCCGAGCTTCCTATACCTCCACCGGTGGTTGTGACTAAGGAGAACGAGTCACCTGCTCCTATTCCTCATCCTTCTACTTCCCCAATTTCTCCGCCTCCTTCACCTTCTACCCCCATTTCCCCACCACCTGTGGTTGTGAATGATCCTATTCCCCTAAAGCCTTCTTCTTCATCCAATATACCTTATCCTTCAAGGTTGAGGAAAGAGAAGCAAAAGAGCAAGGATGATATACAAGTTTCAAACTTTCTCAAAATGTTTAAACAATTGAATTTTAACATCTCCTTTGCCGAGGCTCTCGCTCACATGCCCAAATACACTAAGATGTTTAAAGATCTTCTAAGTGATAAGGAAAAGCTTCTTGACATTGCTCAGACCCAACTTAATGAGAACTGCTCTGCAGTGCTCTTAAGGAAATTGCCAACTAAGCTTGGTGATCCGGGTCGTTTCTTAATCCCCTGCAACTTCCCAGGAGTAGAGAATTGCATGGCCCTAGCTGATCTAGGTGCCAGTATCAACTTAATGCCCTTAAGCGTTTGGAAGCAATTATCTCTCCCTGAGCTAGTCCCCACCAAAATGACTTTGGAATTAGCTAACCGTACGGTTGCTTATCCAGTGGGGATAGCCGAAGACGTCTTTGTAGGAGTCGACAAATTCACTTTTCCTGCCGATTTCGTCGTTGTTGACTACGACATGGACCCTCGTGTGCCATTGATCGTTGGTCGTCCATTCCTGAGGACCGGTCGCACTCTAATCGATGTTGAAGCCGGTGAGCTTATCATGAGAGTGGGTGACGATAAAATCGTCTTCAACATGGGAAAGCTTTCTAAACAGCCTTATTCATACGAGAGTGTTAATTGTATTGACGTTCTTGATGAGGCTTGTGAAGAACACTTCAAAGATGCTTGTAAAAGTATTCCTACCTCTCTTCCTAATGTTGAGACCGTTTCCTCTATTGACTCATCACTATCTCTATTTGGAGAAAGTGATTTCCTTTGGAAAGATTTGGAAGCCACCATGGGAGATGTGAATTTAGACCATGACGATTCTACCACCAATTGGGTTGAAGATCTCCGCCTCATTGAAAACCTTCTCAAAGAAGACAATCTTTCTCCACTATCTCCAACGGTTACTGCTATTGACCCTCCTTCTCCTAAAGAGGTGACTAATGATGACCCATCGTTAATTTCACCATCTATTGAGGATCCTCCCACTCTTGAGCTTAAGGACCTACCTCCTCATCTTGAGTACGTTTTCCTTGAAGACAACGAGAAGTTACCGGTCATCATCGCGAAGGACCTGAAAGAAGAAGAAAAAGCCCGCCTTGTCGCCGTGTTGAAGAAGCATAAAAGAGCTATCGCTTGGAAAATCTCCGACATTCGCGGAATTGATCCTCACTTCTGCACACACAAAATTCTCATGGAGGACGACTTTAAGCCCACAATTCAAAACCAACGAAGGGTGAATCCAAAAATCCATGAAGTCATCAAAACAGAGGTTATCGAACTTCTTGATGCGGGTATGATTTACCCTATTTCGGATTCACCATGGGTTAAAGGCGGCATCACCGTTGTGCCCAATGCAAACAACGAGTTGATTCCTACCCGTCTCGTTACTGGGTGGAGAGTTTGTATAGACTACCGCAAACTCAATGATGCCACGAGAAAGGATCATTTCCCTCTACCTTTTATGGACCAAATGCTTGAACGTTTAGCGGGTAATGAATATTACTGCTTTCTTGATGGTTTCTCGGGTTATTTCCAAATACCCATCGATCCCCAAGATCAAGAGAAGACAACATTCACTTGTCCCTATGGCACATTTGCTTACAAAAGAATGCCTTTTGGCTTATGCAATGCCCCCGGGACTTTCCAAAGGTGCATGTTAGCTATCTTCCATGACATGGTTGAACAAACCATGGAAGTCTTCATGGATGATTTCTCGGTCTTCGGGGATTCCTTCTCTTCTTGCCTTACCAATTTGGAACGTATGCTTAAGCGGTGCGAAGACACTCGCCTTGTTCTGAATTGGGAAAAATGCTATTTTATGGTAAAAGAAGGCATTGTGCTAGGACACAAAATCTCTAACGCCGGTCTTGAAGTCGACCGTGCTAAAGTAGATGTCATAGCCAAATTACCTCCACCTTCAACCCTGAAGGGTGTGAGAAGCTTTCTGGGTCATGCGGGCTTCTATCGTCGATTCATTCAGGATTTCTCTAAAATCGCTCGCCCGATGACCCACCTCTTGGAAAAAGATACTCCTTTTATCTTTTCCAAAGAGTGCCTTGAAGCCTTCAACTTGCTTAAGGATAAGCTTACTAAGGCACCCGTCTTGGTTACCCCTAATTGGGAGCTGCCTTTCGAGTTAATGTGCGATGCTAGCGACTTTGCTATTGGTGCGGTTTTGGGCCAAAGAGTGAATAAACACTTCCAACCAATCCACTACGCTAGCAAGACAATGACGGGGGCTCAATTGCATTACACGATAACTGAAAAAGAGCTTTTAGCTGTTGTCTATGCTTTTGAAAAGTTCCGCCCCTATCTTGTCCTTTCCACCACAATCGTATACACGGACCATTCCGCGTTGAAGTACTTGATGACAAAGCATGATTCTAAGCCAAGACTTCTTCGCTGGGTTTTACTCCTTCAAGAATTCAACATTGAAATTCGTGACAAGAAGGGAGCCGAAAACCTGGCCGCGGATCATCTGAGCAGACTTGAGGATCCATATCAAGGGGATCATCCGAACAAAGAGATCAATGATTCTTTCCCCCTTGAGACCTTAATGTTTATAAATCTCAATCTTGATGGCACCCGTGGTTTTCCGATATTGCAAACTACTTAGCGGGTGGTGTTCTCATCCAAGGGTTAACATCCCAACAAAAAAAGAAGTTCTTGAACGATGTTAAGACTTACTTTTGGGATGACCCTTTTCTATTCAAACAATGCGCTGACTTGATTATTCGTCGATGTGTTGACGGACCGGCCGCTTTGGACATTCTCCAGGCTTGCCACAAAGGACCCACCGGTGGTCACTTTGGTCCCAACTACACTGCCAAAAAAGTGTTTGATTCGGGATTCTATTGGCCCACCATTTACCGTGATGCTCACGAGATGGTTAAACATTGTGATGCTTGCCAAAAACAAGGCAAGATCACACATAAAGATGAGATGCCTCAAAATTTCATACAAGAATGTGAAATCTTTGATGTCTGGGGCATCGACTTTATGGGGCCATTCCCTTCTTCTAAAGGCAACAAATACATCCTTGTCGCTGTTGACTACGTTTCCAAATGGGTTGAAGCCAAGGCTTTACCCACTAACGACGCGAGGGTGGTTTGTAATTTCTTGAAACAACTGTTTGCTCGATTCGGTGTTCCTCGTGCTATTATCAGTGACCGCGGGACTCATTTTTGCAACGATCAATTTGTAAGAGTCATGGCGAAGTATGGTGTCAATCACCGTCTTTCCACCGCTTATCATCCTCAAACCAACGGTCAAGCCGAAATATCCAACCGTGGATTGAAGAGAATTTTGGAGCGTACTGTGGGAGAGCATCACGCCGCGTGGGTCGATAAGTTAGATGATGCTCTGTGGGCTTTCTGTACTGCTTACAAGACCCCGATCGGCTGTACGCCTTATCGTCTTGTGTACGAGAAAGCTTGCCACCTCCCTATCGAGCTGGAACATAAGGCATACTGGGCCTTGAAATGGGCTAACTTCGACATCAACAAAGCCGGTGATTTTCGCAAGATTCAACTCAACGAGCTACAAGAATTGAGGAATCAAGCTTACGAGAACTCATTGATCTACAAGGAGAAGACCAAGATTATCCACGATGCTAAAATCAAGAACCGAGAGTTCCACGTTGGTGATCAAGTCTTACTCTTTAACTCTCGGTTGAAGATCTTCTCAGGCAAGTTGAAGAGCCGCTGGTCTGGTCCATTCACCATCGCCAATGTCTTTCCCTATGGCACCATTGAGCTTTCTCAGCCAAATGGGCCCAACTTCAAGGTGAATGGCCAGCGTTTGAAATTGTACTTTGGTGAGGAAATCTCTCAAGAGATGATTCCATCCCTCACCACGTTCCCCATGAACTAACTTTGGGTCGAGTCAGGCTCGTGACTCGGTTATAAAAAACAAGCGCTCCTCGGGAGGCAGCCCGAGTATCTATCCCTCTTCGTTTTAACCTCCTAAGTGTAGGGGGACCTCTATAGGTGTTTGTATTTGTGTGGTGATGTGATTACAGGGATGAATGCACTTTTGGAATCTTTGAAGAACCGTGCTCCCGTGTTATCTGAAATCCGGTTCTATCTCTCAACTATCGTGATTCAATTTTCTTCATACTCACATTTGAAATTGATCACTTTAGTCGTCTCTTCCTTAACTTGAGTTAACCAACGTGCACAATGTCATAAGTGTAGGGGAGATTTTTCCCCCACGCTTAAACATTGAGGACAATGTTTATCTTAAGTGTAGGGGGGACTTCTATCGAAGTTTTAAGTGGACTTTTCCATGAAAATGCCTTCAATTAACCGGAAAATCATCTTTTTCAACATTTTTCAAATTTTTAATTAACTTTGGCCATTTAGTCGTAATTTTTAAATTTTTCTCGTTGCTTTCATATGTATATATCCCGCATTAAAGTCAAAAATATTAATAAAGTGGTGTAGCTAGTTTAGAAATCTTTGACATATTAGGCCCGTTGCGATTATTTTGACTCAACCCGAATAGACTTATCCAAGTTTATTCTAGCTAGTATCCTTAACCATGTAGACCTTAATTGGTTTATTAGGCTAAGCATCCACGAGTCTCATTACTTGAGATTTTAAATTGTGGTAGACGGGAAATGATAGAGTCAATTATAAGTCGGTATTCTTGCACAAGCTCACTTGGTGTAATTATTTGCCTATTCTCCCATCACTTGCTAATAATTTATCTGCAATAAGTAAGGTCGTACGATTTGAAAAGTTACTTAGCTTCTAGCCCAAGATCGTTTAAAAGTTGCTCGGTAATGATAAGAGTTCATAGCCAAGGCATAACTTATGAAGCGGGGCGCGAAGATTGGTGAGTCCGAAAAGGCCCTAACAAGGCATGAGGATTCCATTTTATTGCTAAAGATCCAAAGTGATGTGAAAAGCATTATTCCCAAAGTCAATATGAAGGATCAAGACTCACGACGAAAAGCAATCAACTCCCATAAAGATCATGGAGAAGTCTATCCGAAAAGACCCTAACAAGGTATGAGGATAAATAGATCCAAGTCCGAAAAGGAGGCGGATCGTTGTATCTCAAAATCCCAATTAGAGATCGAAGAAATAATCATGAAGTCGTGGTCAACAAAGTTGGAGTACCCCTCAAAAGTCTCCAAGTGAAGAAACTCTATAACGAAGAGAAGACCATTATCTCAAGCACGTCTCTCAAGATATGAAGTATGAAGTACATGCCAAATATCGGCCCGAGAAAGGTCTCAAATCATGAACCGAGTTATGCCAAGATATGAACTTTTTGATATCCCGAGAAGCAATTTTAAGAGATTTTGTCCTTTAGCTAACTATTGATCAAATCGTCCTACTTTGCTTTCAGCCTAAATAAACTATCGAAATAAGTCCAAAAATGCATCTTCATGATCATTCTAAGACAACAATAAAATAAAAGAGATACACCTAGGAATAAGGGAGTTTAAGCATATAATTAAGCCATGTGTGTGAATGTTTGATTTACTAACTTATAATGACAATGATCTCGTTTTTAAGCTTAGTTTGGGGAACGTGAAACTTGAGGGTGATAAATCTTCGCAGCACCAAAGCCCTAATGTAAGTCCTTGATCTCTTTGCAAGTTATTTCCATATAGCTATTTTCAAGTGAAAATGGTTTTCTATCCTTTTGTTTACTTTAAAAGTCTTAATCTCTCTTAGTACTTTAATTTTTGCTTAGTAGTACTTTAATAAGGCCAAGGTTGATTGATTATGAGAAAAGTGTAAATGTGCTTTATCACTAAGCATTACATGAGGGCATGGCAATGGTTAAGTGTAGGGGATTTGATAGGTGTGTAAACACCCATCCTTTTACCACTTATTTCTTACTAAAACGAGACCAAAACACGTATTTAATATAATTTGTTTGGAATTATGCGTGTTTTTGTGTTTATTGTGTTTTCAGAGCCAACCGGATGAATATTGAAGAAAACATGGGATTGCACGGGTTTATCGAAGAAAAAGACTCAAGACGAAGTTTATTGTCCAAGAGATGCAAAAGATTTGAAGTCATTTGGCCTATTTGAAGATTTATCGAAGAAAAGGACCAAAGATGGAAGATTTACATAAGTCGAAGAAACTCAAGTCTATTAAACGAAGAAATTAAAAGACGAGTTGAATTTAATCGACGACAAATCCCGAATCAGAATCGAAAACGTCAACTTTTCTGAAAAGACGAGAAGACAAGAAGAACGGGAGAAAGCCCACTCACCAACCAAAGGGAACACCTATATAAAGGATTCCCCTCACACTTTTTATTCAGTTTTTTTTCTTCTCCTTCTTTTTCTCCCTTTCTGTTCGTAGTCATCACCAACACCACTAGGGTGTTTGGTGATTTTGATTTTTATTGTTCCAAGAATCTTGTAGTTTAATCTTTGTCTTGTGATTGTTAAAACCTTAATCATTCAATATATCACTTTCCATTTCATCTTGTTTATCTTCATCTATTTGGTTAAAAGTTTAAGTTCTAATTTAGTTGATTTGATCTTCAAAGGTTGTTGGGTTTTATGTTTTTATTGATGGGATTTGATGTCTATGGTTAGTAGATGATTAGGGATTAGTTTTACTTAAGTTTTAGTGAAAAACTTGGTTGATTTTGGCTTTAAATAGAGTTCCCCTGTTCTTCGGTATCTTACTGTTCTTGAGTTTCCCAGGTTCCGAATGAGCATAAAACTTCCGAATGAATGATCTCAGTTAAAAGTTCCGAATCAGTTTTCAAAGTTCCGGATGAATGTTATTCTCAAAAGTTCCGAGTGAAAGTGTTTTCAAAAGTTCCGAATCAATTTCCTTTCAAAAGTTCCGAATAAGTTTTCAAAAGTTCCGAATGAATTTTCTTTTCAAAAGTTCCGCATTAATTTCTGAATAAAGTTCCGAATGAAAGTGTTTTAAAAGTTCCGAGTTAATTTTGTTGAAAAGTTCCGGATAAACTTCCGAGTCAAAAGTTCCGAGTGAACTTCCGGATAAACTTCCGGACCAAAAGTTCTGGACGAAGTTCCGGATCAACAACTTCCGAACGAAGTTCCGGGTAAACTTCCGAACCAATCTTCCGGGTGAACTTCCGAATCAATCTTCCGAATCAATCTTCCGAGTAAAGTTCCGAAGCAAGTTCCGGGTGAAGTTTCGAATTAAGTTCCGGATCAATCTTCCGAGTAAAGTTCCGAGTAAAAGTTCCGAATCAAGGAGTTATCATCTGTTCATCCGGAAAAGTTCCGAATCAGTAAGAACTTCCGAATCAATTTCCTTTTTAGCATTTTTTAAGTAATACTTACTGTTTCTTCATTTTATGTTTTAATTTTAATTCTAGTTTTATTATTTGTTATTAAATTAATTGCTTTTAATTTCAGTTTTCATCTTAATGCATTTAAACCTTTTAGTAGATTAGAAATCCTAAACCCCTTTTTTAGTAACCAAGAACAATCATTCCACTTAGAACCGAGATCAATTCGAGAGGATTCCGAGAAACGAACTTTCAAAGAGTAAAAATATCTACATTAATGATTTTATTGGGCAACCGGATGTCTCAACCAACGCAACATTCTTTGTTCTCCAGGCTGGTTTGTATGTAATGTTTAGGTTGTGCTGCAGGTTTATGTCATGTTGTATTTCTTTTCCCTTGTAAATGCGATGGTGGTCTTTGAACTTAGGTGCAATTAAATGACCCAACAACTCGGATTTAGCATTACGGTGATACATACCTATTTGTATTTTTTCACAAGTGTGGTGGTCGTTTACCTTTTTTATTACCCATTCATCACTATAATCACTCTTAGCTGATGTTATTTTCCAATTACATTCTTTATCCACACATACTACCTCGTACCTATATTTATCTGTTTTCATAGGCTTAAACTCATAACCTTCTAGAATCGCTTTATAACCTAGTTCATACTTACATAATTTTTTACTATCAAATTTATCACCTGGTTTCACAACCCTTGCAGCATATACGTTATTATTTTTTGGTGTTTTAAAAACGGGTTTTTCGGGTGGTGTTTGGAAAATGTTTTTAACGTGTTCGTTTCCCAATTATCTTCATACTCTTTTTTTGCATTTTTTTTGTATGTATCTTCTAGTGGTGGCAAAAGACCGTTAGGATGCAAAGAAAAGTTAAGATCAAAACCTAATTTCTTAGAACAAGTCGGTTTAGAACTAAATAATTTTGAATCTTGATGCTTAGATGAAGTAGATTTAGAATCTAACCATTGATCTATTTTTTTTATATTAAGAGTATTTGTTGTACCTTGTGACTTGCATGATGCTCGGACCAAAAAATTCAAATCGGCATCGTTCTCAACGTACACACACTTTGAACCTACTTCGTAAGTAAACAACACTACGGACAATTCGTTAAACTTGAATCTATTCTTCACAACCGCAACTAGCTCATCGTGTGTTATGTTTTTATTAAGAGATACACCGTATGCTTTGTCTATGTAAACCAAATACACCAAAAACTCATTTTTTGAATCACCCATTTTCTTTTCTAATCAAATTGTGGATAATTCATAAACCATATATATATTTGCAAGTCAATATGGTTAGGTTGAAAATTGAATACATAAACACCTAACATGAATAAATACTTAAAGTTATCAACTTATATAAATCGACTGATCAACTTTTTATTCTTTTGATGAAACTTAAATGCAATTTAAGGTTTGTTAGATTGTTAGATTGAGAAATAAATACATAAACTCATTTTTTGTATAAATTCTTCAGTTGAAAAACACATTTTTAATTAAAACCGAAAAACCGAAAAACGCGTTGAAAAATGAAAATGACCTAATTTGGGTATTTAAGTCACGGCTTCTATTTTGAAACGTCCAGCCCAATTGATATTAAATATCAAATATTGCAAAGTCATAAACGAAAAAGACCCTAGGGCAGTTGGTTTGTGTGTGGTGTGTTGAGGTGTTGATAAAAGGGGTTGATCAAGAAGTCGAATGTTCGAACCCTTGTGGTTCCCTTTTTTTTTTTCTTGAAACACTTAAAAAAGGTTAGCAAAAAACTCCCCTCGCCCGACTTCGAAACCTTGACCTCTCGTTGGAGGAGTGGGGTATCTTACCGGTGTGCTAGGATCTCGGTCTTGTGATTCAGTAGTACTAGTTGTTTCTTATACACTTACGATTATTTTCTTCACAATTATTAAACCCGTCCAAGTGCCCTACATTAAACCCGTTAAACCAACCCATTAACTGTTTATACGGTTTAATTAAGAAGTTACCGCAATACAATTATTTTCTTCACCAAACACACACTAAAACTTCCAGACTCAAAACCTAACAGATCTTTGATACAGTAATCAATCATTAAGGATGAAAAAGGGTAAAGGTAAGTCGATTATTATTTGATCTTTAATATTTATTGATGCATGTTATCTATTAACAAGGATGAACAATTGTTTGTTGATGCATGTTATGATCATTGTGGGTAAAGACTAAACAAAACACGGATTTATTAATATTGTTGATGATCATTAATATTGTTATGATCATTAATATTGAAGCCTATTTTTTAGTGGGATTGAGTAATGATGAAAAATGTTAGGGATATATTTCACAAAATACGTATTTTGTTTATCATCTACCAAAGAAGATCATAATGGAACTCTTACGATTGTAGATAATTATGATGATATATATGTTAGGGACATATTTTACAAATATGTAATTTTTCATGAAGCCGATTGTTAAATGGGATTTAATGTGTTCACGGGTTCAAGATGAAGAGATGAGTGTTTAGGGATTAAAAACTTCATGTTTTGTGATATAGGTTTAAGTCTCTTTGTCCTTAACGTGTGGGTTCGCGTTTTGTGGTGACGGGTTTGACACAAAAGTATAGAGTTCTTTTTAGATTAGGAGTTGAATGAAACATCAAATGATTTAGGGCATTGTAAAAAAATTATTTTTATCCTGGGATAGCAACTAATAACAGTAAAACTTTGAAAGTGCACACCCTTTAAAATACATGAAAAATTTCAGTGCATACCCTAACTTACTAGTGTTCAGACTAAAAGAAAAAGGAAGAAGAAGTGCTCTGAGAGTCTGAGTATGCATTACTGTATTAGGCAAGTAGCGGCTGTTCAAGATAAAGATAAGTCAAATAGTCAACAAATTTTAGGTTTTTCTATTAGCCCAATTGTGATGTAAAGATAATTTTTCAGGCCCAATACCAAAAAAACAACCTATTAGTATAGTAGTTGTCTTTTTTTATGAATGATGATTTCTCTTTATATGACATTTAACTTTTTTCACGTCTTTGTGTTTAACTTTGTAAAATCCAAGTTATACCATTTAAAGGATTTTTTTTCGTTTATATCTACTTTTGGGATATACCGTAACATATAGGATATCTTTTTTGAAATGTTTGTTGAAATGTTGCTTGACTCTTAATTTTTTTTTGTGATCTAGAAACTTTTGTGTAAATTTTACTTAGAGATGCACATTCATCTTGTTATTGTATGTATACACATGAACGTATCCAAAAAAATACGGTTAGAGGACGTGTTTATAATGGTCTCGGGGAAAAAAATCCGACACGACCCGTATAAACAACCTGAACCAAAAATCCTATATCCGATTTTTTTTTAACTAAATAAATGTGCATACCCTATGTTGAATTCCTAGATCCGCCACTGCCTAAATACCTAATAGTTATAAATAATATTTTTGCAGAGATAATTATAATTGATTCGGACAGTGGCCCGAATGAGATGCATGACAGTAATTTGTTGCATACGAGTTCAAGCGACGAGTCTGATACTAGTTCTAGTGATGATCAGAAACCTCCGGTTGAGTATAAAACAGTATCAAACAAAGGGCCATATAGGTGGTGGCTAAACTACTTTGATGAACATGAAACAAAATACCCAAACGAACCTGAATTTTGGTTTAAAGTCCCGGTAGACACCAAACCAAGGTACAGTAATGAGATGGAGGAAGATGACATTCCAGTACCTTCAAAACCAAAAAAAAAAAAATGGAAAAGTCCATTTCTTTCAAGTTCCGAGGAAGACGAGGAAGACAATGAAGACATTCCAGGGCCTTCAAAGTGTAAAGATAAGGAAGACATTCTAGGGTCTTCAAAGTTTCAAGACAAGAAAGACATTCTAGATGCTTCAAGCTCAACATCTAAACCAATGTGACGATATATCTTTCCATCTATGGCTGCTTTTATGGTATTATCATTCCAACTGTTTTGCTCCATATATATTTTGGACAATGTAATAGTTAGTCCAATTAGTTGGTGATGATAATCATGATATATTATGTAATTTTATGTTCCAAGAACTTTTATGACGAATTAGTTGGTGATGATATGTGTAATATTATGTAGAATTTGGATGTTAGTATTATTACTTTCAATATTATGTAAAATGTGTATATTTGATCAGTGGCATTTGATGAAGTAGCAAAAATAGCTTTTTATGGCAAATTCAGGGAAAAAATGAATAAGCCAGAAACAAGCGCTCAATAAGCTGTTTTGGGGTTATTAAGTCACGGCTTATATATTGAAACGCCTAGCCCTCTTATTTGTAAATCTCAAGAACGTTTGTTTTGAGCGTGCTTATGCACGTTTATATCTAACTCGTATCAACGTAAAAGTTTTTAAAGAATCAAAAGGTGAAGTGACAATATACGGTGAAACTACTTATTAGGGAAAGATAAGAAACATGATAAGACAAGACACTAGAAACACTGTATTTTAATACTACATTCTTACCATTCATACGTTTTTTAGCGCGCTTAAGCATGTTTATATGTAACTCGTCTCAACCTAAAGGAATAAGCCAAAAACAAGCACTCAATAAGCTGTTCTGGGCTTATTAAGTCACGGCTTGTATATTGAAACGTGATGACCAATTGATATTAAATATCAAATATTGTAAAGGATTAAACGAAAAAGACCCTAGGGCAGTTGGTTTGTGAGGGGCGTGTTGAGGTGTTAATAAAAGGGGTTGATCATGAGGTCGAGGGTTCGAATCCTTTTGGTTCCCCAACGAGATTCATCAAATATCTCATTAGGACATTAATATCATAAATCAATTGTCGTTCATCATTAGAACACATGCCATAATTTACAGAGTCCTATGCTCTATCGTTGTGATATTGCCAGAAAATTCATAATGATACTCTCTAGTATTCACAGTGATGAATGGAAATCCTTCTAGTGTCAACAACAAACAACACTGCGGTAGGTCATATGTAAGATTCACTTTGAATTGAACATATGCTAACTAGAAAGCAACAGTGGTTTGATTCTTAATTGATTCAAACTTGTTCCAGGTCTCGACGCAATATCTTTATGATCTTGCCAGAACATTTAGAGTAATACTTTTTAGTATCTAAAGTGACGAATGGAAATCCTTCTAGTGTTATCATCAAACAACACTGAGGTAGGTAACTTGTGAGATTCTATATGAATCAAACTTGTGTTAACTCGAAAGCAACAATGGTTTGATTCTTAATTGATTCAAACTTGTTCCAGGAAATGGATTGACGACTTAATCAGTAGAATGGAACTGCATGATTCACTCTTTACTATGAATTATCTTTCGAGATGCTCAAGTATTTAGAACGGCTACCACAGCCGAAAACCCTTCCAAGGAAGTTATTTGAACTTACCTAATCACAGGTACAATACTTGTACTATATAACCGAAAACCGGAGGAATGCAAACGGTGGAGTTATTTCAAGAGTCGTGATTCAAGACCACATACTCAAGAAAATGAAGAAAGCTCAAGAACATCTAAATACAAAGACTTTCGCTACTCTGATAATCAAGGGATATTGTTAACAAGCTTTCCACAAAAAGCAAAGTTTGAGTATGTGGGGAAAGACCAGTGTTGTAAAAAGCGGGCTAGGCGGCCGCCTAGGCGACGTCTAGGCGCTAGGCGGTCATACTCCGCCTCGATTTATGGCTAGGCGGTCAAGCTAGGCGTAAAATTCAATAGGCGGTCAAACATCCGCCTAGGCGGTGCTAGGCGGCGCCTAGGCTGAGCTAGGCGGCTTGGGCGGTCAAAAAGTCAAAGAAAGTCAACAAAAAGTCAATATTTGTTTACAAAAAATTAAGAATTTTCTTTCTAATATATAATTTCCATGTTTATTTTAACATAACATCTTAAAAACAAAGATAAACCTATGATTGTTAACATAAAGTGATGGATTTTTCGTGAGAATTAAAACCAACTGAACTGTATGTCACGTTTGAAGTTTTAAGTCCTTAAATTGTTATGTTTATTTGTCTATTTTGCAACTTCAAGCTATGTGAACTTTGAATTATTAGAAATTAGAAGTATTTTGTGATATTATACGTATTATTTATAACGTTTTATGCATAAAATTCCAATCCGCCTAGGCGCCGCCTAGACGAATTCCGCCTCGAAGGTGACCAACCGCCTCACTAACGCCTAGCGATTTCTGCAACCTTGGGAAAGACACAAGAACACAAGTTGGCAAAGTTTCAAGATCAAGTCAAGACAAAGATCAAAGATCCAAGATCACAAGTCATGAAAAGGAACTATAAAGGAACTCTCAAGACAACGAGTAATAAGTGTGAAAACACTTATCCTTTTACCACTTATTTCCAATAATTACAAGACCAAAACGTGTGATTTATGTCGTAAAAGTCGGAATTATGCGTGGTTTGTGTTTTTATTGTGTTTTAGGACCTAAATGTGAAAAAGGAAGAAAACACGGGCTTTCATGGGCTTTTACTGAAGAAAACGGGAAAAAGACAAAGTCAAAAGATCAAGAGTGCAAAAAGAACGGAAGTCCAAGGCCTATTCTGAAGATTTATCGAAGAAAAAGTCAAGAGACGGAAGTTTAACGAAGTCGAAGAACTTAAGTCTAGTAGAAGAAGAAAATTAAAAAGACAAGTTCAAATCCCGAGACGACAAAGATGAAGAATTAAAGTCGAATCGAGAAAACGTGAAGAAAGCAAGAGAGAAGATGCAACACATGCACTCCTTCCCTATAAATACCCTCCTAATAGTCATTAGGAGGGTGGTTAGATTTTTTAGTTAATTTTCACTTTTTAGTTTTTAGAGAGAGAAAGTCTTAAACTTTCTCTCACTAGTTCATCTTTTTCTTTTAATCTTTTAAGTTTAAACACTTTTGTATTGCTTATTTCATTAATCTAAGTTCTATTTTAAGCTTTTATTTCTTAATCTCATTCTACTTTTCTTTGATTTAAGATTGATTTTGGTGTGATTATCATGTGATCCGTGTTGTTCTAATTGATTTCATGCTAAAAAGTTAATCTTTTGATCATTTTATAAGTTTTCATTTGATTAAGCTTTAAGACTTTTGTGCTTATTGGCTTAGTTTTATGATTATCTTATTTTTCTTATTAAAAAGTTTCATTAAAAAGTTTATGTTTTTATAGTTTGATCTAAAAAGTTGGTTAATTTCGAGTTGAATAAGTTGATCATAGTGCTTATTTGATTCGGTGTAGTTGATTCGATTTAGTTTTGGGAATAAGCTTGATCTAATAGCTTATTTCCTAGCTTTTAGCTCGAATACCATTATTTTCGGAAGGGATTTATATCCCCTTTCCGATTGGCGCCCTATATTCCGATCAGTGTACCATCTAACCAATTTCCTTGATTTTAGGAAAGGTAGTTACTTCCTTATTCCGATCGGCCCCTTATTCCGACGGTATTGCCCTTCATATTCCGATCAACCCAATCGGATTAGGGCTTTGCCTTTCCGATTGGTGCCCATTTTTGCCTTTCCGATTGGTGCCCATCTTCTCCTTTCCGATTGGATTTTTATTCCGACGGGCACTTTACCTTTTCCGATTGGTCATTTGCAAACATTCCGACGGTATCGTTTGTTGTATATTCCGATTGGTACTTGGAGTTCATATTCAGATTGCCTTATTTCTCGCTATTCCGATTGGTTTCATTGCTACGTATTCCGATTGAACCATTTCATCAGCATTCCGATCAACTGGTCGGAAAACATTCCGATCAGGGTACTTTTGGCTCGTTTGGTTTTGTTTCGATATCACTTTCATATAGAACATTTAATTTTTCTGAAAATTTTCCAAGTGTTAGTTTAATTTAGTGAGTTAGCATTTTTCCATTGTCACCTTTAAAGTTTTATGCATTTATTTTTACTCGACATCCCATTTAATCTGTTAACTTCCATTTTACTTAACGACACTTTAATTACTTGAAATTAGGTTAAAACAAATCAACCAAACCTTTGATTCACCAAAAGACGATTGAGTCGCACTTTAGACCGGTTTTCAATTCGAAAAGATTCGGAACTATAACGAACTTTGATACTTTTGGTTGCAAAATCACTTGTATTAAATGGCGCCGCTGCCGGCTCTTTTCGTTACGATAAACGGTTTCTAGTGAGAGACGCATTGAATTTTGGGATCCGTTCTTTGAACGTTATTTTCATTGCTATAAAAATTTCCAAAAAAAAAAAATAAAATTCTTCAAAAATACAAAAACATTAAAAAACCTATAAAAACCAAAAAGATTATATAGATATTTCTTTGTGTATATTTTTCTTCTGCAGGTGCATGCGTACTAGATCTACAAACTATTCTGAGCCCGAGAATCGTGAAGATTTAGATATGGCTGGTGTTAACAACAACAACAATCACCCACCTCAAAATAATTTGAATAACAACCACAACAATAACAACAACAACAATGTCCTTCAACCTGATTTACGAACCATGGAGGAATTGTGCCAACCCACCATGAACGGACGCGGAGGCCCGATTGCGCCAATGCACGTCACGGCTCAGGAGTTTTCGTTGAAACATCACATGATACAACAAGTGCAAACGAACCCGTTTCGTGGAATTCCGGATGATGATGCCAACAAACACCTCGACAAATTCATTACCATTACCCAAAGCATGAAGTGCCCCGGTGTTTCTATGGATGACCTTCGCCTTCAACTTTTTCCACACTCGCTTTCTCACCATGCCGAAAAATGGTTTGACCGTCTTCCTAAGAATTCTATTCATACATGGAACGACATGACTCAACGCTTTTTATCGCGCTACTTTCCCCCATCCATGGTCACTAGCCTTCGTAACCAAATCAGTGGATTTATGCAAGAGAATGATGAATCGCTTTTCGATGCTTGGGAACGTTACAATGATTTGATCGACCGCTGTCCTAATCACAATATGCTCCCCGTCACTCTCATTGACACCTTCTACAATGGTCTCACCTTTCGTGATCGTGACACGATCAATGCCGCCGCCGGTGGTACTTTTATGAAAAGGAGACCGGAGGAGTGTCGAGAGTTGATCGAAAACATGACTACTCACCACAAGAATTGGGATTCATCCGCATCCTCAAGATCTAACTCGAGAGTCAATGTTTCTTCTACTACCTCCAATCCTGAAATGTCTGAAATTTCTCGACAACTCGCTGAAATGAACAAGAATTTCATGGCCATGGCCACAAACCACTTTCAACAAGCTAAAGCCGTTGCTATTTCTTGTGACACATGTGGTGGCCCTCACTCTTATAATGATTGTCCTTCAACTCAAGGCAATTATTCTGAAAACGTTAACGCGGCATACGGTACATATCCCACGGGAGGCTATCAAGCTCGTCCTCAAGGAGACCGTGGCTTGCTAAGTTATCGTTCCAACAATTATCTTGCTCCTCCTGGTTTTCCCCCTGCAAACCAAACCCAACAACAAAGCTTTAACCGGAACAATCAATCCCAACCTCGTGCAAACAATCAGTATCAATCCCAAAGAAACCCATACCCAACTCAAGGAAATTCTCAAGCTTACCAAGCTCCACCTCTCAATCAACCGATGGCCGTAAGTCAAGACGTCGAGACGTTTATGAAGACTAATCGTGAGATGGTGACGAATCTTCAGAGTCAATTTGTCAACTTGAAGAATGATATGGTGAAACAAGGGAGCGATATTCGAGCCGAGCTAAGGAATGACATGGCCAAACACAGCAATGATATTAATGCCAACATGCAAAACTCTTTTAACAATCAAGCTCTTCACCTTCGTGATATGATTGGTTCGCTCATCCAAGGTAATCAACCCTCTTCTTCGGGTACTCTTCCGAGTAATACCGTTGCGAATCCAAGGGGGGAGATGAAAGCAATCACCACTCGAAGTGGAAAAGGTTATATGGAACCCGAGCTTCCTACACCTCCACCGGTGATTGTGAACAAGGAAAAAGAGCAACTTTCCCCACCTCCTTCACCTTCTATCCCCATTTCCCCACCACCCGTGGTTGTGAGTGATCCTACTCCCTTAAAGCCTTCTTCTTCATCCAATATACCTTATCCATCAAGGTTGAGGAAAGAGAAGCAAAAGAGCAAGGATGATATTCAGGTTTCGAACTTCCTTAAAATGTTCAAACAATTGAATTTTAACATCTCCTTTGCCGAGGCTCTCGCTCACATGCCCAAATATGCTAAGATGTTTAAAGATCTTTTAAGTGATAAGGAAAAGCTTCTTGACATTGCTCAGACCCAACTTAATGAGAACTGCTCCGCAGTGCTTTTAAGGAAATTGCCCACCAAACTTGGTGATCCGGGTCGTTTCTTGATTCCTTGCAACTTCCCGGGAGTAGAGAATTGCATGGCCCTAGCCGATCTAGGTGCCAGTATAAACTTAATGCCTTTAAGTGTGTGGAAGCAATTATCTCTCCCCGAGCTAGTCCCCACCAAAATGACTTTGGAATTAGCCAACCGAACGGTTGCTTATCCAGTGGGGATAGCTGAAGATGTCTTTGTTGGCGTCGATAAATTCACCTTCCCGGCGGATTTTGTCGTCGTTGATTACGAAATGGATCCCCGTGTTCCATTAATCGTTGGACGTCCATTTCTGAGGACCGGTCGCACTCTTATTGATGTAGCCGCAGGCGAAATAATCATGAGAGTTGGTGACGATCAAATTGTTTTCAACATGGGTAAGATTTCTAAGCAACCTTATTCATATGAGAGTGTTAATGCTATTGATGTTCTCGATGAGGCTTGTGAAGAACATTTTCATAATGCTTGCAAAAGTACTCCTTCTCTACCCAATGTTGAGACCGTTGCCTCTATTGCTCCAGCATTGACTCCTTTTGGAGAAAGTGACTTGGATGACTTCGAAGCTAGTTTGGGTCCTCTCGATATTAAGTATGATAATTTGTCCACAAATTGGGATGAAGACATTAGTACTATTGAGAGACTTCTCAATGAGGACCCATTCTCTCCTCCTGCTCCTAAAGAGGTGACTAATGATGATCCATCGTTAGTTTCACCATCTATTGAGGATCCTCCTACTCTTGAGCTTAAGGACCTACCGCCTCATCTTGAGTACGTTTTTCTGGAAGACGACGAGAAACTACCGGTCATCATCGCAAAGGATCTGAAAGAAGACGAAAAAACCCGACTTGTCGCTGTGTTGAAGAAGCATAAACGCGCTATCGCTTGGAAAATCTCGGACATCCGTGGAATTGATCCTCATTTCTGCACACATAAAATTCTCATGGAGGACGACTTTAAGCCCACAATTCAAAGTCAACGAAGGGTGAATCCTAAAATACATGAAGTCATCAAAAAAGAGGTTATCAAACTTCTTGATGCGGGTATGATTTACCCTATTTCGGATTCACCATGGGTTAGTCCAGTCCATTGTGTGCCTAAGAAAGGCGGAATCACCGTTGTGCCCAATGCAAACAACGAGTTAATTCCTACCCGTCTCGTTACTGGGTGGAGAGTTTGTATAGACTACCGCAAACTCAATGATGCCACGAGAAAGGATCATTTCCCTCTACCTTTTATGGACCAAATGCTTGAACGTCTAGCTGGTAATGAATATTACTGCTTTCTGGATGGTTTCTCGGGTTATTTTCAAATACCCATCGATCCCCAAGATCAAGAGAAGACAACATTCACTTGTCCCTATGGCACCTTTGCTTACAAACGAATGCCTTTTGGCTTATGCAATGCCCCCGGGACTTTCCAAAGGTGCATGTTGGCTATCTTTCATGACATGGTTGAGCAAACCATGGAAGTCTTCATGGATGATTTCTCGGTCTTCGGGGATTCCTTCTCTGCTTGCCTTGCCAATTTGGAACGTATGCTTAAGCGGTGCGAAGACACTCGCCTTGTTCTAAATTGGGAAAAATGCCATTTTATGGTAAAAGAAGGCATTGTGCTAGGACACAAAATCTCTAAAGCCGGTCTTGAAGTTGACCGTGCTAAAGTAGATGTCATAGCCAAATTACCTCCACCTTCAACCGTGAAGGGTGTGAGAAGCTTTCTGGGTCATGCGGGCTTCTATCGTAGATTCATTCAGGATTTCTCTAAAATCGCTCGCCCGATGACCCACCTCTTGGAAAAAGATACTCCTTTTATCTTTTCTAAAGAGTGTCTCGAAGCCTTCAATCTTCTTAAGGATAAGCTAACTAAGGCACCGGTCTTGGTTACCCCTAATTGGGAGCTGCCTTTTGAATTGATGTGCGATGCTAGCGACTTTGCTATTGGTGCGGTTTTGGGCCAACGTGTGAATAAACACTTCCAACCAATCCACTACGCTAGCAAAACAATGACGGGGGCTCAATTGCATTATACGACAACCGAAAAAGAGCTTTTAGCTGTTGTCTATGCTTTTGAGAAATTTCGCCCCTATCTTGTTTTATCCACCACCATCGTATACACGGACCATTCCGCGTTGAAGTACTTGATGACTAAGAACGATTCTAAGCCAAGGCTTCTTCGCTGGGTTTTACTCCTTCAAGAATTCAACATTGAAATTCGTGACAAGAAGGGAGCCAAAAACCTGGCCGCGGATCATTTGAGTCGACTTGAGGATCCATATCAGGGGGATCATCCGAACAAAGAGATCAATGACTCTTTCCCCCTGGAGACTCTAATGTCTATAAATCTCAATCTTGATGGCACCCCGTGGTTTGCGGACATTGCAAACTACTTAGCGGGTGGTATTCTCATCCAAGGGTTAACATCCCAACAAAAGAAGAAGTTCTTGAATGATGTTAAGACTTACTTTTGGGATGACCCTTATCTATTCAAACAGTGTGCTGATCTGATTATTCGTCGATGTGTTGACGGACCGGCAGCTTTTGACATTCTTCAAGCTTGCCACAAAGGACCCACCGGTGGTCACTTTGGTCCCAACTACACCGCTAAGAAAGTGTTTGATTCTGGATTCTACTGGCCCACCATTTATCGTGACGCTCACGAAATGGTTAAGCATTGTGATGCTTGCCAACGTCAAGGCAAGATCACACATAAGGATGAGATGCCTCAAAATTTCATACAGGAATGTGAAATCTTTGATGTATGGGGCATCGACTTTATGGGGCCATTTCCATCATCCAAAGGGAACAAGTACATCCTCGTCGCTGTCGACTACGTCTCTAAATGGGTTGAAGCTAAGGCTCTTCCTACGAATGATGCGAGGGTGGTTGTGAACTTTTTGAAGCAGCTTTTCGCTCGATTTGGCGTTCCTCGTGCTATCATCAGTGACCGCGGGACTCATTTTTGCAACGATCAATTTGCAAGAGTCATGGCAAAGTATGGTGTCAATCACCGTCTTTCCACCGCCTATCATCCCCAAACCAATGGGCAAGCCGAAATTTCCAATCGTGGCTTGAAGAGAATTTTGGAGCGTACTGTGGGAGAGCATCGTGCCGCGTGGGCCGATAAGTTAGATGATGCTCTGTGGGCTTTCCGTACTGCTTACAAGACCCCGATCGGTTGTACACCTTATCGTCTTGTGTACGGGAAAGCCTGCCACCTACCCATCGAGCTGGAACACAAGGCGCACTGGGCCTTGAAGTGGGCTAACTTCGACATAATCAAAGCCGGTGATCATCGCAAGGTTCAACTCAACGAGCTAAATGAACTGAGGAATGAAGCTTATGAGAACTCGCTGATCTACAAAGAGAAGACGAAGATTATCCACGATGCTAAAATCAAGAACCGAGAGTTCCACGTTGGTGATCAAGTCTTACTCTTTAACTCTCGGTTGAAGATCTTCTCTGGCAAGTTGAAGAGCCGCTGGACTGGTCCATTCACCGTCGCCAAAGTCTTTCCGTATGGGACCATTGAGCTTTCTCAGCCGAATGGGCCCAATTTCAAGGTGAATGGCCAGCGTCTGAAGCTGTACTTTGGTGAGGACATCTCTCAGGAGATGATTCCATCCCTCACCACGTTCCCCATGAACTAAAATTGGGTCGAGTCAGGCTCATGACTCGGTGAACAAAAACAAGCGCTTCTCGGGAGGCAACCCGTGTTCTATCCCTTACTGTTTTCATAATAAGTGTAGGGGGAGCCCCGCATATGTTTGTTGTCTTGTTTCTTGTGATGTGCAGGGATTTAAGCTTCAGAGAGCATCTTGATGACTTTTGACGCACCGTGATACCGTGTTTCCATCTTCCCGGTTCTATCCTAAACTCTTGTGATTCAATATTTCATATTCTATATGTTCACATTGAATTCACTTTAGTTGTCCTTTCCTTAGCAAGATTTAAACAAAGTGCACAATGTCCTAAGTGTAGGGGAGTTTACTCCCACATGCTTAAACATTGAGGACAATGTTTATCTCAAGTGTAGGGGGGACTTCTATCGAAGTAAGTGGTCTTTTCCATGAATTTGCCCTCATTTTAACCGGAAAATTTGATTTTTCGACATTTTTCAAAATTTTTAATCTATTTTGGCCTAGTTGTATAGTTGCATTTTCCTTTATTATGTTTATTTTCTTTCCTTTGCTAGAATAAATTTTTAATAAAGTGGTTTTAGATTTTTCTTAGTCGTGAACATTTTGACTCAACCCGAGTTTACTTGCGTAAGTTTACTCTAGCTAGTATCCTTAACGTGTTTAAGTCAAGTTTTGCTAGGCTTTTATATAGGGAGCTATAAAACGCGAAAGTCTTAACTCTCACGGGTTAAGAACAAGAACTTTTCGCAAAGTTCCTATAATTGATCCTAGAGAGTCGTTTATCAAGGGAACTTTAAAATGCGATTTCTAAACTTGAAAAAGTCCAAGAATTTGCAAGATCCTATAGGCGACTCGAAAACCCAAAACTTTGATTTAATAGGCTAAGCATCCACGAGTCTCATTCCTTGAGATTTTAAACTGTGGAGAACGAGAGATGATAGAGTCAATTATAAGTTCGGTACTCTTTCGTGAATTTATGTGAGTTAATTATGAGCCTATTCTCCCTCCGCTTGTTAATAAATTTATCTGCTAATAAATAAGGTTGTACGATTTAAAAGGTTACTTAGCTTTTAGCCCCAGATCGTTTAAAAGTTGCTCGGTAATGACGAGAGTTCATAGCCAAGGCATAACTTATGAAGCGGGGCGCGAAGATTGGCGAGTCCAAAAAGGCCCTAACAAGGCATGAGGGCTACAGTTTGTTGCTAAAGATCCAAAAGTGATGTGAAGAATCATTTATCGAAAATCAATATGAAGGATCAAGACACACGACGAAAAGCAAGAACTCCCCAAAAGTCATGGAGAAGTCTATCCGAAAAGACCCTAACAAGGTATGAGGATAAATAGATCCAAGTCCTAAAAGGAGGCGGATCGTTGTATATCAAAGTCCAAAATAAAGATTGGAGAAAAATGAAGAAGTCGTGGTCCAAAGATGAAGAATCTCTCAAAAACTTCAAGTAAAGAAATTCCTATTATGAAGAGAAGACCATAATTTCAAGAACGTCTCTCGAAGATTCGAAGTATGAAGTCGCTGCCAAATATCGGCCCGAGAAAGGTCTCAAATCGCGAACCAAGTTATGCCAAGATATGAACTTTCTGATATCCCGAGAAGCAGTTTTAAAAGATTTGGTCCTTTAGCTAACTATTGATTAAATCGTTCACCTTATTTTCGGACTAAATAACTATCGAAATAAGTCAAACAATGCATCCTCGTGATCATTCAAGACAAAAATAAAATATAAGAGATACACCTAGGAATAAGGGAGTCTAAGTGAATAATTGGCCCACATGAGTTCGTGATAGTTTGCTAACTTATAATAACAATGATCTCGTTTTTAAGCTTGGTATGGGGAACGTGAAACTTGAGGATGATAAATGTTCATGGCCGCCAAAACCCAATGTAAGTTTTTAATTTCTTTACTTATTTCTATCTTTTATGTTTAGTGTTTAATAAAGGCCAAGGTGGGTTATTTATGATGGAAAATGTGAACCGTGCTTTAAAATTAATGCATTGCATGAGGGCATTGCAATGGTCAAGTGTAGGGGATTTAATAAGTGTGAAAACACTTATCCTTTTACCACTTATTTCCAATAATTACAAGACCAAAACGTGTGATTTATGTCGTAAAAGTCGGAATTATGCGTGGTTTGTGTTTTTATTGTGTTTTAGGACCTAAATGTGAAAAAGGAAGAAAACACGGGCTTTCACGGGCTTTTACTGAAGAAAACGGGAAAAAGACAAAGTCAAAAGATCAAGAGTGCAAAAAGAACGGAAGTCCAAGGCCTATTCTGAAGATTTATCGAAGAAAAAGTCAAGAGACGGAAGTTTAACGAAGTCGAAGAACTTAAGTCTAGTAGAAGAAGAAAATTAAAAAGACAAGTTCAAATCCCGAGACGACAAAGATGAAGAATTAAAGTCGAATCGAGAAAACGTGAAGAAAGCAAGAGAGAAGATGCAACACATGCACTCCTTCCCTATAAATACCCTCCTAATAGTCATTAGGAGGGTGGTTAGATTTTTTAGTTAATTTTCACTTTTTAGTTTTTAGAGAGAGAAAGTCTTAAACTTTCTCTCACTAGTTCATCTTTTTCTTTTAATCTTTTAAGTTTAAACACTTTTGTATTACTTATTTCATTAATCTAAGTTCTATTTTAAGCTTTTATTTCTTAATCTCATTCTACTTTTCTTTGATTTAAGATTGATTTTGGTGTGATTATCATGTGATCCGTGTTGTTCTAATTGATTTCATGCTAAAAAGTTAATCTTTTGATCATTTTATAAGTTTTCATTTGATTAAGCTTTAAGACTTTTGTGCTTATTGGCTTAGTTTTATGATTATCTTATTTTTCTTATTAAAAAGTTTCATTAAAAAGTTTATGTTTTTATAGTTTGATCTAAAAAGTTGGTTAATTTCGAGTTGAATAAGTTGATCATAGTGCTTATTTGATTCGGTGTAGTTGATTCGATTTAGTTTTGGGAATAAGCTTGATCTAATAGCTTATTTCCTAGCTTTTAGCTCGAATACCATTATTTTCGGAAGGGATTTATATCCCCTTTCCGATTGGCGCCCTATATTCCGATCAGTGTACCATCTAACCAATTTCCTTGATTTTAGGAAAGGTAGTTACTTCCTTATTCCGATCGGCCCCTTATTCCGACGGTATTGCCCTTCATATTCCGATCAACCCAATCGGATTAGGGCTTTGCCTTTCCGATTGGTGCCCATTTTTGCCTTTCCGATTGGTGCCCATCTTCTCCTTTCCGATTGGATTTTTATTCCGACGGGCACTTTACCTTTTCCGATTGGTCATTTGCAAACATTCCGACGGTATCGTTTGTTGTATATTCCGATTGGTACTTGGAGTTCATATTCAGATTGCCTTATTTCTCGCTATTCCGATTGGTTTCATTGCTACGTATTCCGATTGAACCATTTCATCAGCATTCCGATCAACTGGTCGGAAAACATTCCGATCAGGGTACTTTTGGCTCGTTTGGTTTTGTTTCGATATCACTTTCATATAGAACATTTAATTTTTCTGAAAATTTTCCAAGTGTTAGTTTAATTTAGTGAGTTAGCATTTTTCCATTGTCACCTTTAAAGTTTTATGCATTTATTTTTACTCGACATCCCATTTAATCTGTTAACTTCCATTTTACTTAACGACACTTTAATTACTTGCAATTAGGTTAAAACAAATCAACCAAACCTTTGATTCACCAAAAGACGATTGAGTCGCACTTTAGACCGGTTTTCAATTCGAAAAGATTCGGAACTATAACGAACTTTGATACTTTTGGTTGCAAAATCACTTGTATTAACGAGCTTCAAAGTCTGCAACAACAAAGAAATGAAGTCACATATTACATGACCACCCCTTAGGGGGAGATTGTTAGCTGTATTTAAATTGATGGTCACATAATATATCGTTACAAAGCTCGTGGAAAATGCTATTTAATGGTTCCGATAGTTTCAAGTTATTATTTTTTATGTAACGAGAATTAGTCCCGAACACACAAATGAGGAAAGCATTCCTAACTTGTTAGTCATAGTATAAAAGGTATTTTCCCCTCATTTGTGTATGTGTGTGTGCTTTTCCCATTAGATTGTTTTAGAGAGAGAAAGTGTGTTTGTTTCTCTCTCTAGGAAATCACCAACTTTGTATTTTTCTTTCACTCTTCTTCATTAATCTAATCTTTCTTTTTTGTTTAATCTTCATCTCTTTATTTCATCTTTATTATTTTCATTATCATCATAAAATCGTCACCTATATTCAAGTCGCATAAATCTCCATGATTTTCGTGTTTGGTTAGTCGTGTGCTATAATCTTACAGTATTTGTGGCTAACAAGATTCGAACAATGTGTTACTATAATCTTTTAAATTTCACTATTTTCACTTATTTTTTTTATTATTCTGAAAATCAAATGTCTTGTTTTCCTTTTAAAGCTTTTATTTACAAAATAAAAAATAGTTACTTAAAATCTTCATAATAGTAGTTTTTAGTGTTATTTTAAATCACTTTTACTTATAAAGATTCAAATTTTATTGTTTCTAAGTATAAAATTAATATCTTTAGTTTTAAAAATAAAATCTTTTAGCTTTATAATCAATAAAGTTAGAGCATTTCCTTTCAGATCTACCTTAAATCATGTAAAGATTCAACCATTTTTGGGGTTTTAAAGAAGATTAAGGGTTTATTAAGGAGCTTTAAATGATACTAATGGATAATACAAAGATTACGAGTTGATTTAAGCATTTAGAAGGGTTTTTAGTATTGCGTTCTTAATACGTCATCATACTTAATCCTTCCAAACCCTTCTAAATGTTTAAATCAACTTGTAATCTGCATATTATCCCATTTGTTTCATTTAAAGCTTCTTAATAAACACTTAATCTTATTAAAACCCCCAAAAGAAAGCTTGAATCTTTATATGATTTGAGGTAGATCCGAAAGAAAATGTTGCAACTTAAATGATTATAAAGCTAAATGATTTAATTTTTAAAACTAAAGACACTAATTTTATACTTACGGGTGTTCATTATTTGGATTTGATCTACGAAAATCGAAAATCGAACCGAACCGAACCCGAATTACAACTGAACTGAAAATAGAATTCGGGTTATGGGTCCTAACTGAATCGAACCGAATTACTAATTTGGTTTTCGGGTTGAGTATGGGTTTTGAAATCGGACCCGAAAACCGAACCGAAAACCGAAATTGTACAAATATATATGTTTTTATATATATTTTTATATATTTAATAATTATTAAAATTATATCTTAATATAAAAATACAATTTTTATACTTGAAATAATTTTTTGTGCTAAATATTTAAATAATTATGTATTTTTTAAAAAAGTTCAGATAATTCGGGCCAACCCGAGAACCGAACCGAATTCAAATTCGGTTTTCGGTTCGGTTCGGTTAAAATCTAATACGGTTCGGTTCGGTTTGACCGGGAAAAAAATAAACCAAATAACCCAAACCGAATAAATCAAACAACCCGAGAACCGAACCAAAAGACACCCCTACTCTAGAAGTAATAAAGTTTCAATCTTTATAATTAAAAGTGATTTAAAATAACCCTAAAAGCTACTATTAGAAAGATTTTAAGTAACTATTTTTCTATTTTGTGAACAAAACCTTTAAAAGAAAACAAGACAATTAGTTTTTTTATTTTCGGAATAATAAAAAAAGTGAAATTTCAAATCTTGTTAGCCACAAATACAGAAATAAAATAGTAGAGATTTAAGAACCGATTTTTGTTAAATATTAAATGGTATTTGTCGTTTAGTTAGAAGATAAAACTGACAAAAGTACTTTAACCTTGTTTGTCTTCCACTTACCTATTCACCACCATTTACAACACCATCAAAACCACTTACCTATTCACCACCATTTACAACACCATCAAAACCACTAAGAGCACACGGTGTAGTTGAGCCGTCGTGCTCGTGTCGTGGGCAAAAAGTGATGCCACATCACTTTCTACTCTTACGACACCAAAACTCCCCACAATGGCTCAACCCCCCTCCCTGGTTAACACGAGAATTCTCGTGTCGTCGTCACCCAACTTTTTTTTTTTTTCAACAATTAATTTTAAACTAAAAACACATTTCATTCATAATAAAAATACAAATACAATTTTTTTTTAAAATAATACACGACGGTAACTTTTTTTAAATTTTCAAAAAAAAAAAAAAAAAAATTTAAAAAACCCAACGGCGCGAGCCACGGTGTGGTTGACGTCGCCGTGGCCTTGCGCCGTCACCATGGCGTCGGCTGGTAGGTACCAGCCCAAAACCGACGACGCGAGCCACGGTGTGGTTGACGCCGCCGTGGCCTCGCGCCGTCGTGGCCAGCCAAGCCATGATTTACGATACCGTGCCCTCTAAGTATTTCACAACAACTAGAATCAAAATTTTGGCAGTTTTGATGTTCTCTTCGATCCGAAAAAATGAGGAAAATCTGATGGAGAAGATAGGCTTGATGAGGAAATGGGCGAGTGAGGTTGCTAGTGTGTAAATTTAATATAATATATTATAAGATAATTTAAGAGCAACAACATTACATAAAATCTTTCAAAAATTTATGCATTTAATGCATGAGTTTTTCTATCAGTATTTAGTTTCACAATTAATATAGCTAATATGATTGACAAACGAAAGGGCTTTCAAGTCACTAACCTTCTAAAACCAATGCCAAATATAACTTTTTTTTTTAAAAAAAAACCCGGATTAATTTGAACCCGATGACTCGACAAGATCAATTAAAAAACCTGGTTTTAAAACTTTGCAAAGGACAACTAAACTATTTAAAAAAACAAATCAATACAAATTCTAAAAATCAATACAATTGCTACCAACTTATAATAACACTAACATATTTTAGTACTACGGAGTATATGATAATGGCAGCAAAACAACAATTTTCAAACTTTAATCTAATGAAACCAAACTAAGTAAGCATCCGAGAGGTAGAATAAGCAGTAAATAAGACAAGATTAAGCTATAAAATTACAAAGAGGTACTCACAATTATTCCAAGCTTGTGCGACAAAGATCTAAGTATCAAACCAATTTCTAGTTTATCATAAGGGGTGTTTGTTTAGGCTTATTAGACATAAGCCTGAATGAGCTTATATTTCATAAACTTTTTGAGACTTGTGGGATTATATAAGTTTATTATGATATGAAGTCTCAAAATAAGTCATAGCTTACGGGAGTGTTTGGTTAAGCTTATGAGTAGACTTAGGCTTATATTATATAAGTCATTTATGACTTATATATAATAAGCTTATATGCCCATATTTAGTGTTTGGTTTAGCTTATTAAAACTAAAAGGGTAAATGACAAAAAAGTTCATGAGTATTAAATGGTGTAGTTATTAAATTTTGGGTATAAAAGTCTTTTTATACACTATTGTTATATAAGCCAACCTTTTGTTATAAAAACCACATTGTTATGGCTTCCCAAAACACCCACATATAAGCTTATAAACCCACTTATATAAGCTTAACCAAACACTTGGTTTCGGCTTATAAACTTATAAGCCCAATATATAAGCTAAAACAAACACCCCTTACGAAATATAAGCCAAAATCAAATGAAATTTCGGTTTATATTTCAGAACCCCAATTTTATAGTTTATTTTAAGACTTTTGGACTTATATAAGTTTATCATCTCATAATAAACTCATATAATCACACAAGTCTCAAAATAAACCAGAAAATTAAGGCTTATGAAATACTCCGGCCTATTTCATAAGCCTAAACAAACACCCCCTAACCAGACTTTTTCTCTTTCACCACAGTAACAACAAGTACAAAGTAACTTTTTTCTTTTTTTTTCTTTGCGATAGTAAAGACAAAGAAACCACTTTGTTTTTTGTATCAAAGCAACATCAAAGTAAAATAAGAACAACAAAAATATTTTGTTATTATTTCGAATCAACAAGCGATTAAATAACATATGACTTGTATAAATTTTAAAATTAGATTACAAATAAAAGAAATTCGGATATAAAGACTGAAATTAAATTAACAAGAAAAATTAAAAACTAAAAAATTACATGTCTTCATGGTCTTCGTCTTTGTCCCTTTTATAGAGTCTTCAAGTCTTTGTATTGTACCCCTTGTGTTTGTTTTGTGAGAGGAAATTTGAAATCATCAAGTTGTGCTTCTTTAAGGTTGATCACAGCCATCCATTGTGTTTTCTTGTACCTAACACCAATCATCACCCTTGAATCCTTTTATACATAACGGATTGCCAGCTTGGAAAAATCACATGGTTTAATAAGAATTTGTTTTCTAGTGATTTGGCTTATAGTAATAAAAGAGGGTAAAGTATCTTTTTCTTTCTTGCTTGCATCAGACTGAGAGGACTAAAGAGGGAAAGAGATGGAGGCTGATTTATTTGGTGAAACCCTAATTGAAATATCATATCTGTGATGTGGCGTTTTGTCTTGGGCTAGGAGAGGTTGATTCGGGATTCATGAATTAACAAGGGCCCAACATCCGAAAATCAATAATAATAATAATGGGCTGAGGTGTTTGTAATTCGGGCCTGGAGGGATAAAGGGTTGAATTGGTTGTTTGTCTAAGGCCCGATAGGAATTGAGCTTATATGTTTGTAACGAGATGTTTAGTGCTCGCGCGTTCCAGCGGGGCTGTTCTTTATTTACTTTTTGTTATTTTCGTTTACCAGGAACTTGTATGTATACAATAATGGTTTTGAATATATAAAAACATTGTATAGTATTTGGTTACAGAATGTACTACCAAAAGCTTTGTGCAATCTTTCACCAACATATATAAACATGAAAGAAAAAGATGCAGTATATCTAAATTTCCAACAAATATATACACGTGCATGTTATTTTGTATCCCCTTAAGAATCTGAAATTGCAAGTATATGTCCACCTTGTTTCTGAATCAATTTCCGCTTCATTGCTGCAATGGTTCCTGTATGATTATATTGCAGAAAAAAGCCGCATAAGGTTTTAAAAAACAGGTCGTGTTGAATCTGCTTATAGGAATAGAGCGTGCAAGGATTTCCTTTGAGTATGTGTTGCTATACTTAAAGAAAGTGTTTCTTTTGCATACAAAGTAGGTGATGATCAACAGTTTAATTACATGCCTCTAAAGAGACTTTAAATTATGATTTTTTAATTTTTTGGTTCATGAAAATTTTAAAATGAAAAATCCATCACACCTTCATTGCAAAATAACCTAAAAGAGCAAGGCTTTCAAGATCGCGATCCTACGTCAGATCGTTTTTGTCTTTGCAAGATCGAGATCGTAAGATCGGATCGAGATCGTAAGATCCTACCAATTTATCTTGTTCTGTAAGCAATTAATCAATTGATAAACGAGTAAATATTTTTTTTTATTTCTGCCATCAAAGATAAATTTGAACAATATTAGCTTTAAAATGTCAAAATTCAAATTTACAATACCAAACTAAAAGTATAAAACAAAAAAGTCGTCTCAGCGATCACATTAATGATTACATAATATGCGTATATACGTCTCAAAATAAAGTACATCATTAGTATCACTATAATTAGGCTATCTAAATTGATACTTAGGTTAATAGTTAAAACTATGAAAAGGTAAAAGAAAAAACAATAATTACGTGTAAGAAACTTTTCAGGCAATAAGAATATGAGAAGAACTTTAATTTGTTTAATGTAATTTGGATTTGGAGAAAGATAATTATGTTTACTGGTTAGAAAATATGGAAATGAAACGTCAATACTTGTTAGTGAGATCAACGGACACGTACATATCTTTTTTGGGCCTAAAAAAGTAATAGGTTAGTAAGTATGTAAGTGAGTAAGTTACTAACTTGGTAATTTGGTAAACTCGTATCGACACGCTATCTTACGATCTTACATGCGATCCTACACCGATCTTATGATCCTACCTCAGATGTGATCCTACACCGATCTTACACGATTTTATCATGTAGGAACGTAAGATCGTACGATCTTACGTGTAAACTCGCGAGTTTCACAGCCTTGTTAAAGAGTACTATTGTTGTAGTAATGAGGCCCCTACGTAACATTTCGATCTATTACATCTTAGAGCAAAAGGTGTCACGAAGAGGTAATACCTCTTCACTTGGGCCACCTCAGCGCTATATCATCTCAACTAACCAAAACAAAAAACCAACTAAACACGCCCTCACTCACAACTAATCTCTCTCCTCTTCACTTGGGTCCCACCACTCAACATTTTATTTCTTTTTTCATTTTTCACACAAAATAAAATTTTATTTCATAAAATTAAAAATTACAAATACTTCAAATAAAAATACAAATACATAAAAAAATACGGAAAAAAAACATCCTAATCATCGACTGCATATTTCGCCGTGATTTTTGCCTGTTTTCTTTCGATAATCGACTTGTTCGGTTCAGGCAAATTGTCGGTTCTGATCGAGAGAAACTCCATCTCTTTGAACTCCAATTCAGCATCGGCTTTAGCTTTCTCGGCATCGGCTTTAGCTTTCTCGTCTTCGGCTCTAGCTTTCCTCGAGTGGTACATGTCTCTACCGGCATGTATTTTGAGGAGTAAAGCCTCGTTTATTTCTCCCTTCGAAGTGTTCGAACCACTACCCGTGCTGCTGCCTTTCTGATCGGGTCTTCTTGATGGGTCTCTGTTTGCCGGCTGGTCGAGCTCGAGGATCTGGACCGAATACGGAGGTATGATCATTTTCGTCAAGACCCTCGGATGCGTCCCATTTTGAGTAGTTTTTAAGCACCCTTCACACATGGTCAAGCGTAAATTTTCTCCCCCTGTTACAAGCCGCAAATTCAAGTTTTGCAGCATGAATCACGTCATCTTCGTTTTGATCGCTTTTCTTGTTAAGACCTTTGAAGATAGCGTGAAACTTTTGAACATCGGGGTGCATCCTTGACCATTTCCCGGTCAACATATTCTTGGTACGACGATTTGCGTTACGACCATTGAAATCGTCATAAATCGTGTTCCAAAAATACTCTTTAGTTTGATCAGTACCGCGATCTTTGTCTTCTGAAACGCCGACCCAACACTCGGCCAGTATGACCTCCTCAGCAGGTGTTGGGGTGTCGACTCCACCACAACATTGGCTTCATCATCGATGTCGTCTTCGTCTGTGGACAAATCAACCGCGATAGATTTTTTTGACCCCCGTTTTCCTTTACGAACTACTACTTTTTTTTTGTGGTGGAGGTTGCGGTGCTGGTATTTTGAACTGTGTTTCAGGGACTTGTTGACTTTGAGATGGATTAGGATTAAACTGCGATTGATTAAACTGAGATGGATTAATTTGAGATTGTTGCAAAGCTAGTAGTTGATTATAGTAGATTTGTTGGGGTGACAAGTTTGGAAAGTATTGAGGCGAAAATGGTGGGAGGGCTGCGAATTGACCGGAGCCTTGGCCGGACTGCGTCGCCGGAGAAAAGGACGGCGATTGATTCGGATCCGTGCTTTGGCTAAGAAGTTGCGAGTAGGAGAGGTAATCATTTGGGAAGTTTGACATTTTTTTGTGATTGTAGGTCTAAATTTGTGAATGTACTGTGAGTGTATATTGTGAATATAGGGTATGTATATATAGGAAAATAATAAATTAATATTTTTTTTTAAAAATCTAACCGTTGTGAAACGGTAGAAACTGGAGTGGGGCCCAACTTTTTTCCTTTTCAGCTCGTTGAATTTTGGCGAATAGGGAGCAGCGAAGAGGGTAACGGTGTCACGGCGAGCACCGACGAGGGTGCCACCTCGGACCGGTGAAGGCCCCTCGCCGTGATACCGTTTGCTCTTATCAATGACTGGTGAGTCTTAAAACACAAATTACGATGACCATGTCTGTCCCTACACACCCCATTCCTAACATCTAGCCTAAGTGGAAAGAAAATATTGTCCATATTTATTAAAAAACACGACTCTACCTCTCAAACGATGTGGGCTTTAGCTTTAGAGTTGGTGTTCGTCCCTACACACCTATTTTCTCCATATAAGCATGGGCTAAGTACAAAATGAGACAACAAGTACATGGTGTTGTCCCAAGTAGGACAACTTTTTTTTCTTCCAAAATAAGACATGTACTTTTGATAATCTGATCAACTAGGTTTATTGTGTGCCACTTGTCCATCTGATCAACCCACTTTCTTTTATTTTATTAATATCTTCTCCCAAGGTTTGACCTATACATGTCACCACCCACTGATAAACCGACGGCTGATCAACCACTTTTGATCAACCACAATGATTTTTTATTAATATTTTTTCCCGAGGTTTGACCTACACTTGTCCCCACCTACTGATCAACCGACGGCTGATCAACCACTTTTGATCAACCAAAAGTACTTTTTTCTAGGGAAGGAACATTAATTTTTTTCTTAAATCTTGTGTTTATTCTTTTGATCGTACTTGTTTATGTCCTTTTTTTATAAAATGTTTATATGTGAACTATACTTGTTTATATTAGACTTAGATTATATGTTTTTGAATTCATTTTTCTATCATGATTCCTTTGGTAATTTTTTTTTTCATAATCTCATCCACTCGTTTCTTAACTAATTCATTCATGATTAATTGATTATTGATTAATTGATTATTGTTTTAATAGATTCATGATTAAGGTTTAATGACTAATTTACAATTTTATTTTTCTTTATACTTGATTGAATAGAATGATTTTTCTTTATACTGATTTTTCTTTATACTGATTAAGGTTTTTAATAGAATGAAGTTGTTAATTTTTTTTTAATTTAATTGATTGGTAAATAATTTTTTTTAATTTAATTGATTGGTAAATATTAAATAATTTTTTAATTTAATTGATAGGTTAATAGAATGATTGGTAAATATTATTCTGTAAATAATTTTTTCTGAATTAGTGTAAGATTTGCCTTGGATAGTCAACGAAGTTTTTAGGGATATCATCACTCTAAGGTAAGATTGTTGGCGGCTTATTAGTGAGTACTAATTCCCAGGTCTCCATTTTTAGGGCTGCTTGTAGTGAGTACTTTTGTTATTTACTTTCAATGTGGTGTTAAAATCCCTGCTGGTCTCCATTTTTTAAGTCTAGAAATTGGCTTAACTTAATTCGTTTGTAAAGATCTCATCTTTACAAGTTAAGTGTGACTGCATCATTTGTTTGAGGAATATTATAGCTCATTTGTATAACACTTCGTTAGTTCGATCTAAGTATGGTTTATTGGTAAGATATATCTCTTTGAGACATCATTGATACTGTCATTTAAGCTAAGTAGGATTACAATTATTGATTAGGTTGTTTCTCTTGTTTTATAGCTAAGTGTGTCATGAAATAACTTTCTTGTGAAGTGAGTTGCAAAATAAGAACTCTTTACATAAAAAGGGTAAATGAATAGAGTTTGTTGTTCCATCGATTTTATATGACAAACTTTCGACCGTTTTTCTAATTCTTATGTGATTAGGAGTATCACGCTACGGTGCACGCTAGGAGCAAGCTCCATTATTTCCCTCTGATTAAGGATAGGCTAGGAATTGATCGTAGTGAATAATTTTGTTCTACATGCTTTGGTCGTTGGTTGGATTTAACTTATGTTGACAACGAGGAAGGTATCATACATTATATGATACAGAAGCAAAAGTTCTCTGATAGTCATCACTATGATTTGCCACTCATTTATAATGTCAACGGACATACCCTACATTTTGGTTGTCGTGAATTTTGTCTCATTACCGGCTTTAAATTTGGAACATTTAGCTTCCGTAAGTTTAGGGAGGGTGACATCAGTTTTCATGATCGAGTATTCCCTGAAAAGATAGGGGAGTATGTTAAGATCATAGACCTTTTAGGACTGATTGAGGATGAAGAGCTTTTTTCCAAGTTGTCTGATGAAGACTCTATACGAGTTTGTCTACTTTTATCTTTGGAAGTGATATTTATGGGTCATGAGCTAAAATCAGCCGTTGACGATGTTTTCCTTAGAATGGTTGAGAATCTGGATGAGTGGAACGCTTTTAATTGGGGTGAATACATCTGGCGTGAGTTATATGCATCCATCAGAAATTTGCACTCAAATAATCAAGATTCGTACATGAAAGCCTTGCAAAAAAAACCCAAACTTTATTCCTTCATATACTTTATCTGGATTTCTTTTGTGTTTCAAGGTTAGTATTTTTACATAAACAGTTATATTGATATTTAAAGAATTATTGTTTCTTTTATGTTGATATATAATTTTTATACTTTTTAGATCTGGATTCTAGAGTCTTCAAGTGTGTGTGATCGCTGGTTTAAGAAAACTTCTCAAGAGATCCCGAGAGGCCGTTTCTGGTCAAAGCACTCAAGTTTTCAACACTGGGAGTATTTTGGCGAACTTTTTCCACAGGTATAAGCATTTTCTTTTGGGTATTGTTTCATAGCAAGTGCTTGTGTTAAAATTCATAACAGTTAGTATAAAGGGGTGTTTGGTTTTAGGCAGGATTAGCTTTTGGGTGACACAAATTTGTTAGACTTGGTTAAGAGCTTAGTGGTCTTTGTGCCTGTCAGAATATAGGATAGGGTAGGCGTAGATTATCTGGTATTAGATTTTAGGTTACTTTTTGTAGTTATAGTTAGATACTCAAACTCACCGTATCATCTTACTAAACCAGCAAATGTGTAAGATATATTACGTCCACACAGTAGGTATTTCTAACTTATAAGGTCCATAACCCACCGTTTAACCAACAACCATATTCTAGTATCATGTTTACTGTATATATCACACGTTTAATAAGGGCCCGTTTAATAATGGTGTTTTTGTTAGGCCCAAAAACCCAACAATGACCTATACCCTACAAGAGCAGAGGCCCAGTCAGAGTGGTATACATGAAGCAATAATTTTTTCAAGTGGTATACACCTAGAGCGCCACCTGTTAAATTTGGGGGTCTTTTTGGTTAGTATCTGAAAAAATTGAAAGCATCTCGTTTGGCTAGTGAAGAGTATCAAGCCAGCCAGAGTTTTAGTAAAGACGGGCCACTAGTTAACCGAGTTATTGTGTTGGAGAGTTTATGTGAGAGTCTGATGATTCTACCGAAAGAGATAAAAAGTTTGAAGGCCCGGATTTACAAGCTTGAGACTATCCTTAATTTAATCATGAAACGTAAACAGAACCCCGTTGTTCAGAAGGCCAAGGTAATTCCCTTATTATTTTATCAACGCCCTTCTACATTAACTGGTGTTTGGGATAGTAAGAAAGCAAAACTTAGTAGTAGAGACCTAAAACCAGTTTTCATTTTTAATTTACTTTTTTTACAGGAGACAGCTGAAAGCGTTGATAAGGAATGTGATCTGGCTGCTAAGTATTTGAGTGACGAAGACAGTGTCTTTAATGATTTGGTTGATCATTTGGATGATTTTGTTGGCACGGTTAGTGAACGATCTACCTTGTGAATTTCTAAAATTGTAATTTTTATTGACCACTTATATTTGTAAGTGAAATTTTTACACACAGAAAGGTGATGTTGAACGGTCACAATCAACGGATGAATGTTTGAAAGCTGAGAAGCTAGTTGCTGAACATAACAGGCTTGCTGAGGTTAAGAGAGTGAGGAACAAAAGTTTGTTGGAAGAACAAAAATGCATGAAAAGTATCTATTCAGATACACGCAATCACATTAAACTTGCCTTACAGAAATGTGGAACAAACAAAAGGCGGTATGTTAATGTCCGCAGGCCACTGTTTGTAGATGATTCAGTCCACAAAGTCCCAAGCTTTGATACACTGAAAAATCAAAAGAATATGCTTGATACAGAAATGCTTGACAGATGTCAAGCACTTGAACCTTGGATAGAGGTATGAGTTTAGGACTACTTTATTTGTATTTGTTTTTGTTACCATTTACTTATAATAACTGGTTTTATTTATGCTGTTCAGAATCTCAAGCGACCATACAAATATATTGACAAAGTTTATTGTGATTACTATGTCGAGAAGTTTTTGATTACCAATGGCTGGCAGAATTTGAAGTTCTCTTGGTCCAATGACATTGTGGTCAACCGTAGTTTCTGGGACAGTTTTATTGGGGAGGATGAAAATCGTGTAGGTTGGTTTCTTGACAAGGTAAGCTACATTCTCAAAAACTGTACACAGTTTATTGCCATTAGTATTATGTAGGTATGTTTTTTTGACAAAGTGTTTTTGATTGCCATACAGCACATTGATTTATGGTCGTGGTACATCTGTCGGTTTAGGAAATCTTCTCATGACTGGTCAATTGTTAGTTGTTACTTTCTTACGCTTCTATTAGGTGACTCGATTCCTTTGTTTTATGCAACCAACGAAATATACCCTATGGCATGGACTGATGTTAAGCAGGTAATTTTTCGATGCACAGTTTTGTAAATTTTTTTTGTTATTGAAATAGGTTAATTATAAATGTATAAAACTTTGTAGGTCTTCATTCCGATAAATGAACCAAAGTCACACTGGTCTCTTGCACAGTTTGAAATCAAAACCGGTAATGTGACATTCTATGATAGTCTAGTGCCAGAAAGTCAAGAGACATATGGAGAAGAAATCCGTCCATGGTATGTTAACATGAGGAAGTGTCTAGAGACTAAGCTGCCTGTGGTTCTACAAGATGCCGGTGTGTTTGCTAGCAAAGGAATTTTTCCAACTGAGTATAATATTAAGTTTAGACATGCTGTCAACGTCCCTTAGCAGGGAGGTGTATTTGGCGATTGTGGTGTATTTGTCTGCTTATTTCTATACATGTAATATGTTTTAAATTAATTAACTATTTAACTAAATATTTTTGATATGTCTTGTTCTCATGTCTTATTATGTATATAGGTTGACACACGGGATCCCATTAGATGTTGAAGACCCAATACAAACCGCGTTGGCATACCGAGAGAAAATGATCCGATTCTACTTCCAGCACAAGATCATTGTTTAGTTTGTATGTCATTGTCATATCTTTTGTTAACATTTTATGAATTGTAGGCATATCCTTTGTAAATAATTGTAACCTGATGTTATGGGTCTCACACTTCTTGAAATATGCCTACAATTCTTGGTTGAACAATGTATTAATTTTCAATTGCATTGCTATGACATTTCTATGAAATTATGATTGTGATGTGTTTATAAACCTTTTTTATTTGTATGACCCGCAATTGATAAGCATTTGTTGGAGGCTGGCTACTAATAAGGATTGTTTGATCAAGAGATGAATTCAGCACAAGCAAGTTCATAGCTAAGGGCCTGGATTCAGAGTACATTCTTTATCCTTTTCAGTTTCATTTTATAATTAGTAAGCTTTTGAATTAATTATAATTTTAAGTTAGTTGTAAGATTGAATAAGCTTTTGAATTATTGTATGCTAGTATCACCAAGTAGACAGAGTCATAGGAAGGAAAATACTTAATAGCATAACCAAGTAGGCGAGTGTTTGGAAGGAAAATAGTTTTACAAAACAAATAGTTAAATATTCTTCTTACGTGTTTGAATTCTAAGGGTCGTTCAAGTTTACAGCATCCCAATGGAATGGCTGTGAATATCCATGCGTTGGTTGTGTATTCTTCCCATCTTCTTGCGTTGCCCGTCTTCTTGCCTATACAATGTGTCATAGAATTCAACAATTGATCTATAGATGCGTATGTTTAGAAAATTAGGCAAACTCTTACTTACTTTTTTGGGTAGAGTTGGTATTGCTTGTCTGCAAGCATTCCGAATGTGGCCACGACTTCCACACCTGCCACAACTTACTTGTACAGGGTCTTCATTTTGGGATAAATGACGATTAGTCCCCTTTGGTCGTCCAGATGGCCTTATGATTATTGGTGGCTTTACTCGTTGTTAGTTATTAGGACGCTGCCAACCCGAAATCTCTCTCACAGGATATACCAATCCTTGGTACGTTGCTTTAAGCGTCGTTGTCCTGAACCACCCTTGTGCCAATTGACTGAAATCGGTCATTCCAAGACACCTACAAACCGCTACTACATGAGCACAAGGCAGACCTGAAATTTTCCATACGCGACATGTACATTTATAATTACACAACTCCACTATATGGGTTTTGCGTCCATCATCTACTTGATAAATTCTGTACATCTCAATTCCTGCCACATGCCTGTTTAAACTCTTGTTCATCCGCATTCTAATTTTCCTGGTTGCCCAAGGACTTAATTCATCTGCTTTCGCATCTACAAAATTATTGAAAGTTATTTAAGTTTATTATTTAACATCCATGGAATATATCTGGATGACCATAACTAACCTGCATAATTTTCCCGTCGCTCGCAATACCTTTCCTGTACAAGACCTCTAAACCAATCCAGTAGGCTAGTTACCGGTAGTTTGCGCACATCTGCTGTTAATGAATTGATTGACTCAACGCTATTAGACGTCATGTAATTGTAACGATTACTTGGGCAGTGAGCTCAAGACCACTTCTCAACACCCGCCTCTATCAGCTTCTTGTGTGCATTTGGTGCTTTTGCTCTAAGTTCCCCTATTTCTTCATCAAAAACTTCTACGGTGTAGGCTTTGCACATCTTCCAATATATTACCTTTAGCTTTTCAGCCTTGATTTTACAATTCATCATCATGTGTCTGCAACAATAGCCATGGAATGCATTTGGGAAAACAGCTTGTACAGCTGATAATATTGCTACGTGCCTATCAGATATGATAGCCAATTCAGGGTTTTCCCCTATGCAATCTTTCAAATTGGACAAAAACCATGACCATGAAGCGAGTGTCTCACCCTGAGTTATTCCGGTTGCTATCGTAACGATTTGATTGTTTCCATCCATTCCAACTGCCACCAAATTTGTACCTAGGTAAGTGCCTTTTAGATGCGACGCATCTATTATTATCAATGGTCGCATATGGTACCTAAAGCTCTCGACCTAACGGGCAATAAAACGTTTAATTAGGTAAAGCGTACTACATATTTAAATATATGTTATTAATTATTATACAAATACTTACCGCAAAACCAAAAGCTACAAAAACCATCTTAAAATGACCTTCATCATCCGTGTCAATATATGTAATAGTCCCATCATTTGTCAATTCCAAATTATGACAATAAAAAGGCAATTGTGTAAATGATTTTATTGGGCAACCGGATGTCTCAACCAACGCAACATTCTTTGTTCTCCAGGCTTGTTTGTATGTAATGTTTAGGTTGTACTGCAGGTTTATGTCATGTTGTATTTCTTTTCCCTTGTAAATGCGATGGTGGTCTTTGAACTTAGGTGCAATTAAATCACCTAACAACTCGGATTTAGCATTACGGTGATACATACCTATTTGTCTTTTTTCACAAGTGTGGTGGTCGTTTACCTTTTTTATTACCCATTCATCACTATAATCACTCTTAGCTGATGTTATTTTCCAATTAAATTCTTTATCCACACATACTACCTCGTACCTATATTTATTTATTTTCATAGGCTTAAACTCATAACCTTATAGAATCGCTTTATAACATAGTTCATACTTACATAATTTTTTACTATCAAATTTATCACCTGGTTTCACAACCCTTGCAGCATATACGTTATTATTTTTTGGTGTTTTAAAAACGGGGTTTTCGGGTGGTGTTTGGAAAATGTTTTTTAACGTGTTCGTTTCCCAATTATCTTCATACTCTTGTTTTGCACTTTTTTTTGTATGTATCTTCTAGTGGTGGCAAAAGACCGTTAGGATGCAAAGAAAAGTTAAGATCAAAATCTAATTTCTTAGAACAAGTCGGTTTAGAACTGAATAATTTTGAATCTTGATGCTTAGATGAAGTAGGTTTAGAATCTAACCACTGATCTATTTTTTTATATTAAGCGTATTTGTTGTACCTTGTGACTTGCATGATGATCGGACGAAAAAATTCAAATCGGCATCGTTCTAAACGTACACACACTTTGGACCTACTTCGTAAGTAAACAACACTACGAACAATTCGTTAAACTTGAATCTATTCTTCACAACCGCAACTAGCTCATCGTATGTTATGTTTTTATTAAGAGATACACCGTATGCTTTGTCTATGTAAACCAAATACACCAAAAACTCATTTTTTGAATCACCCATTTTCTTTTCTAATCAAATTATGGATAGTTCATAAACCATATATATATATTTGCAAGTCAATATGGTTAGGTTGAAAATTGAATACATAAACACCTAACATGAATAAATACTTAAAGTGATCAACTTATATAAATCGACTGATCAACTTTTTATTCTTTTGATGAAACTTAAATGCAATTTAAGGTTTGTTAGATTGTTAGATTGAGAAATAAATACATAAACTCATTTTTCGAATAAATTCTTCAATTGAAAAACACATTTTTAATTAAAACCGAAAAAGCGAAAAACCGAAAAACCGAAAAACGTGATGAAAAATGAAAATGACCTAATTTGGGTATTTAACTCACGGCTTCTATTTTGAAACGCCCAGCCCAATTGATATTAAATATCAAATATTGGAAAGTCGTAAACGAAAAAGACCCTAGGGCAGTTGGTTTGTGTGTGGTGTGTTGAGGTGTTGATAAAAGGGGTTGATCAAGAAGTAGAGTGTTCGAACCCTTGTGGTTCCTTTTTTTTCTTTCTTGAAACACTTAAAAAAGGTTAGCAAAAAACTCCCCTAGCCCGACTTCGAAACCTTGACCTCTCGTTGGAGGAGTGGGGTATCTTACCGGTGTGCTAGGATCTTGGTCTTGTGATTCAGGAGCACCAGTTGTTTCTTATACACTTACGATTATTTTCTTCACAATTATTAAACCCGTCCAAGTGCCCTACATTAAACCCGTTAAACCAACCCATTAACTGTTTATACGGTTTAATTAAGAAGTTACCGCAATACAATTATTTTCTTCACCAAACACACACTAAAACTTCCAGACTCAAAACCTAACAGATCTTTGATACAGTAATCAATCATTAAGGATGAACAAGGGTAAAGGTAAGTCGATTATTATTTGATCTTTAATATTTATTGATGCATGTTATCTATTAATAAGGATGAACAATTGTTTGTTGATGCATGTTATGATCATTGTGGGTAAAGACTAAACAAAACACGGATCTATTAATATTGTTGATGATCATTAATATTGTTATGATCATTAATATTGAAGCCTATTTTTTAGTGGGATTGAATAATGATGAAAAATGTTAGGGATATATTTCACAAAATACGTATTTTGTTTATCATCTACCAAAGAAGATCATAATGGAACTCTTACGATTGTAGATAATTATGATGATATATATGTTAGGGATATATTTTACAAATATGTAATTTTTCATGAAGCCGATTGTTAAATGGGATTTAATGTGTTCACGGGTTCAAGATGAAGAGATGAGTGTTTAGGGATTAAAAACTTCATGTTTTGTGATATAGGTTTAAGGCTGTTTGTCCTTAACGTGTGGGTTCGCGTTTTGTGGTGACGGGTTTGAAACAAAAGTATAGAGTTCTTTTTAGATTAGGAGTTGAATGAAACATCAAATGATTTAGGGCATTGTAAAAAAAATTATTTTTATCCTGGGATAGCAACAAATAACAGTAAAACTTTGAAAGTGCACACCCTTTAAAATACATGAAAAATTTCAGTGCATACCCTAACTTACCAGCGTTCAGACTAAAAGAAAAAGGAAGAAGAAGTGCACTGAGAGTCTGATTATGCATTACTGTATTAGGCAAGTAGCGGCTGTTCAAGATGAAGATAAGTCAAATAGTCAACAGATCTTAGGTTTTTTTATTAGCCCAATTGTGATGTAAAGATAATTTTTCAGGCCTAATACCAAAAAATACATCCTATTAGTATAGTAGTTGTCTTTTTTATGAATGATGATTTCTCTTTATATGACATTTAACTTTTTTCACGTCTTTTTGTTTAACTTTGTAAAATCCAAGTTATACCATTTAAAGGATTTCTTTTCGTTTATATCTACTTTTGGGATATACCGTAACATATAGGATATCTTTTTTGAAATGTTTGTTGAAATGTTGCTTGACTCTTAATTTTTTTTGTGATCTAGAAACTTTAGTGTAAATTTTACTTAGATATTCACATTCATCTTGTTATTGTATGTATACACATGAACGTATCCAAAAAAATACGGTTATAGGACGTGTTTATAATGGTCTCGGGGAAAAAAAATCCGACCCGACCCGTATAAACAACCTGAACCAAAAATCCTAGATCCGATTTTTTTTTTACTAAATAAATGTGCATACCCTATGTTGAATTCCTAGATCCGCCACTGCCTAAATACCTAATAGTTATAAATAATATTTTTGCAGAGATAATTATAATTGATTCGGACAGTGGTCCGAATGAGATGCATGACAGTAATTCGTTGCATACGAGTTCAAGTGACGAGTCTGATACTAGTTCTAGTGATGATCAGAAACCTCCGGTTGAGTATAAAATACTATCAAACAAAGGGCCATATAGGTGGTGGCTAAACTACTTTGATGAACATGAAACAAAATACCCAAACGAACCTGAATTTTGGTTTAAAGTCCCGGTAGACACCAAACCAAGGTACAGTAATGAGATGGAGGAAGATGACATTCCAGTGCCTTCAAAACCAAAAACAAAAAAATGGAAAAGTCCATTTCTTTCAAGTTCCAAGGAAGATGAGGAAGACAATGAAGACATTCCAGGGCCTTCAAAGTGTAAAGACAAGGAAGACATTCCAGGGTCTTCAAAGTTTCAAGACAAGAAAGATATTCCAGATGCTTCAAGCTCAACATCTAAACCAATGTGACGATATATCTTTCCATCTATGGCTGCTTTTGTGGTATTATCATTCCAACTGTTTTGCTCCATATATATTTTGGACAATGTAATAGTTAGTCCAATTAGTTGGTGATGATAATCATGATATATTATGTAATTTTATGTTCCAAGAACTTTTATGACGAATTAGTTGGTGATGATATGTGTAATATTATGTAGAATTTGGATGTTAGTATTATTACTTTCAATATTATGTAAAATGTGTATATTTGATCAGTGGCATTTGATGAAGTAGCAAAAATAGCTTTTATCTGTCAAATTCAGGGAAAAAATGAATAAGCTAGAAACAAGCACTCAATAAGCTGTTTTGGGGTTATTAAGTCACGGCTTATATATTGAAATGCCCAGCCCTCTTATTTGTAAATCTCAAGAACGTTTGCTTTGAGCGTGCTTATGCACGTTTATATCTAACTCGTATCAACGTAAAAGTTTTTAAAGAATCAAAAGGTGAAATGACAATATACGGTGAAACTACTTATTAGGGAAAAATAAGAAACATGATAAGACAAGACACTAGAAACACTGTATTTTAATACTACATTCTTACCATTCATACGTTTTTTTAGCGCGCTTAAGCATGTTTATATGTAACTCGTCTCAACGTAAAGGAATAAGCCAAAAACAAGCACTGAATAAGCTGTTCTGGGCTTATTAAGTCACGGCTTGTATATTGAAACGTGATGACCAATTGATATTAAATATCAAATATTGCAAAGGAATAAACAAAAAAGACCCTAGGGCAGTTGGTTTGTGAGTGGCGTGTTGAGGTGTTAATAAAAGGGGTTGATCATGAGGTCGAGGGTTCGAATCCTTTTGGTTCCCCTTTGCCCGTGATTCCCCTTTTTTTGTTTGCTTCTGGTAGAAACACTTAAAAAAACTCCCCTAGCCTGACTTCGAACACACTTTTTTAAATTAAAAATGATAATGACCTAAAAAAATAAATAAAGTTAACCAAAAAATCTTAAATAATATAAATAAGATATAAAAACCAAAAAATCTTACCGAAAAATCTTAAATGAGTTAAAAATAAAACGGGATAAAAATAATCGTAAAAAATATAATAATAAATTGAAAAATCTGATTTTAAACCAAAAAGTCCTAAAAGTATGTCTAATTAAGGGAAAAAAGGAATAAGCCAAATACAACCACTCAATAAGCTGTTTTGGGCTTAATAAGTCACGGCTTATATATTGAAAGGCCAGCCTAATTGATAATAAATATCAAATATTGCAAAGTAATAAACGAAAAAGACCCTAGGGCAGTTGGTTTATGTGTGGCGTGTTGAGGTGTTGATAAAAGGGGTTGATTATGAGGTCGAGGGTTCGAATCCTTATGGTTCCTCTTGGCCCGTGATTCCCCTTTTTTTTTTTTATATTTTCAGAGTTTAGAAAATCATTAAAAGATACAAAAAATATGTTTTCATTTTAAGAACTTTCATTTATGGGTTTAGAAAAATAGGTTTTAACTTTATAAAAAACAAATTTTTGCTTTCTATTTTACAATTATACTTTTAAAAATAATTATTTGATCAACTGACGGTCCTCATCTGATCAACTTTTATTTATTTATTGTGACTTGTCTTATCATGATACAAAGTCAACTTATGAAATGGTACTATGTTTCAGCGTTGAATAGCTTATCTAGCTTATATATGTTTATGTTGACACACACTTAACAACATACCAATTGTTGCTTATTATACTTTCTAAAAATTTACATACTCTTTTCAGACATGTCAAATTACATACCAACAGAAATCCAAAGAGAAATATTACTTAGGCTGCCTGTGTTTGATGTATGTAGATGTCGTCAGGTATCTAAGTCAATGAAAGCTATCATTGACGCATTCGATTTCATTCGTGATTACGGATCTCCTAAGGTTTCTACTTGCAGCTTCATTTTACAATATAAGGTAGAAGATGTGGGTATCATGTATAAGGTGGATGATGACTTAGCATTCACCCTATACATGAATCCAGGATTCACATCTGTTCAGTTGAATGCTCTTACCACTTCTGAAGGTATATGGTGTTTTGAACTTTGATTATACTCACAGCTTTTTGGTATGATTTGGCGTTTGAGTCTAAACCTATGACTCTCACCAACTTTATGTCGACGTGTTTTATTGTCTCTTTGAGGTGATACTATGGTTAAGCATGAGAACATAAGTGGCTAGGATTTGGAGAGCTTAGGAATGCATATAGAAGGAGATCCCTGTTTCCTTCTTAGTTTCTTTTTATTTTTTCATTTAATAAGTGATACTGTGGCACACATATGTTTGTTTTTGGTTATGTTATTTGCTTGTCTTGGGTAAGAGGTAGGACTGTTACCTACTTACCTAGACTCCTGCATTTGTTGAGATATTGTCATGACTTTTGTGTCACCATTTTATGACAGTTCTTATTTCATATAGTTATCTCTATAGACACGCCATGTTGTGATGATATCCATACGTCGCACCCCATATTCCGCCATGGTGGGGTGTGACAATTAATCTCTTGCCTTGATCTTGTGCATCCATCACTTGTGATATTCGCCTCTTCGTGACTTCACGTCCCACATACTTATACCTTTGTAATTCTTAAAAGCTTCAGAGTTCGATACAGCGGAAGACTTAACTTTTAGGCTTTCTTGAATTTGATGAAGTATTAAGTGTATAAAGTATAAGCATGTGGGGACGACTTCTTCTCGGATTCCGCAACACCACCGTCTTCAAATGCCGCAACATAAGTAGACACGAACGAAATGGCTTTGAACATTTCATTTTGATTCGGAAGCATTTTACCTCTGGTCGGTGAAGACCGTTGGACGATATAAAATATCGTACTTGTGGTAGGTAGATTTAATAAAAAATCTCTTTGACAAGATTTCGCGGGTAAACCCATTCTCTTTACTCGACCGTCCAAAGCTGAATGTGAATGCAAAGAGTGAATCATTTGGATAAAATTATCCCCATGATTGAAGCCGTCAATTCCGATTCCCGGAACAAGTTTGATTCATTAAATAATCACACCATTGTTGCTTTCCAGTTGTCACGAGCTTGATTCGTATAGAATCTTGCAAGTTACCTACCAAGTGCTGTTTAAGGTTAACACTAGAAGGATTTCCACTCATCACTGTGAACACTAAGGTATCAATCTGAGTGTTCTGGCAAGATCACTTAGATATTGCGTAGAGGCCTAGAACGTGTTTAAATTCAGTTAAGAACTAAACAACTGTTGCTTTCCAGTTATCACAAGTTTGATTCATAAAGAATCTCACAAGTTAACTACCATGAGCTTTTTGATATTCTCTCAAGAAGGATTTCCATCTTTATTGTAAATACTTACGTATTACTCGGATATTCATGCAAGATCATGAAGATTTTACGTAGGACTCTTTAGTATCTTTCTTACTTTTCACAATGTGTGAAGAAGCAAGGAAATATGGAAGTGTATCCTAATGAGATATTTGATGATCTTAAATGGCTCTAGACTCGATCGTGCACTTTGGATTTTAGTGATCGGAGGCTGGAGAGGAGTGCCACCTCTTCAGTACCAATTTACTCGGAGTGAATAAATTGAAAGATAATGCGTTGTCTCCGTGTGAATAAAACAAATACCTTTTAAGAGATATCTGAGTTAGCTGGGATAGGTTGTGCAATGCATCAATGGGTCCATGATGTCTATCTTCAATATCGAGAATCATTAAAATGATCTCAATAGCATGTGTGTTTACCCGGTTTATGCCTAAAGTTGTAAGGAGGGCTTCTTTCTTTACACCCTTTATCTTTACAATTCTTTTTCATTCTTCAACCCCTTCAATGCTTACCAATACGTCATAACTAGCACCTTGTTGTGATTGTTCCAGTGCTAACTTAAGTACTTGGTCGGCATTCAGCTACATTCACAATCTTTCTCCATCTTTCCTAAGGACTACTATTTTTATCTATGGAATGTCCTTGGGAAGATTCATCCGGTTTTGGAAGAATCATTGGACTTTAACCTATCCTACCATCCTTATGTCACCACAATCTTCATCGTCGTGAAATAAATGGGTTGTTGGTAAGTATAAATCACCATGAAATCCATTTTGATATAGCAAATCCATTTTGCTCCCCTTAACATATGCCACGATATGCGAAAACATTTTGCACATGTCGGGATGAGCCATCACGTTAAGTCAAACCATTTGTGATAATTTCCCATATTAAATCACATTTTATCCCCCATATTAAAAATATTAACCCAACCGATATTTTTGATATCAATTGATTTAATGAAGTTTAAAAGGTTTTTGGGAAGAAAAATGCAAGTCCGTTTAATTTTCATGATACCAATTTGTGAGAAATGATACTGATTTGTAACATGATCACATATTCACCATAGTAGAATAAATTGACAAGGGTGGACCTGATTGATGAGAACATCATATGATAAGATCAAATGGTTCTTGTCGGCAAATGTTGGTCGCCTCATCACGTCTGAAGTCATCTCTTGACACCATTTGTACGATTGGTATTGTTGTCTTGACACCAATTAGTGAGCTTGGCACTTTCGGCATCGAAGATTCTGAATGCTTGACAATTACTCCCCCTCAATTGTTGACCCGTGTTCTATTGAAAGAGCTGTAGTCGCCGTTTGAGTAGTCGCATCATTGAGTATGTAGATACCAATTGTAGATTGCTATGGTTGTAGAGATGATAAATTCATAAAACAAGATTTCTCTTGTTGTAACAAATAAATGCACTGATGCGTACATATATCCGTGTTATATTGTGTTATAACGTAAACACAATCCCTTACATGGTTATAAAGTAAACCATGCCCGAGAAAATTAATTCCCGTTGTGAGCCAAAGCTTTCATAAGAAATACTTATAATTTAAAATGAAAAGCGGGTTGCAGTCTGAAATAACTACAAGCCATATGGGCATGTTTTATGAAATATTTACAACTTTTGTACGAACTCTATTTATGGCGTCATGTCAATATTAATAGACATTTCTAAGGCCGTAAATATTATCGTACCAAAAGACATGCCTTTGAAAAATAAAGTAAAAATATTTTTGGATTTTTCTGAAATTTTCAATTTTTATGGTCTTTATATGGTTTTATATTTTTGTATTTTGCTTTTGTGGATAAAAATATAAACAATATATACAGATGATCACCAAGGATACGGAGAATAGTTTACCACCACTATTCTTTCGCTTCATCTGCCAGTCCCTTTAGAGTCTCAGGCGAGAAGGTTCTCATTCCTAGCTTGTCGGCCAAAAAATCAATTCGAGCGCGATCTAAAGCCTTCGTGAAAATATCCGCCAATTGATACTCAGATCGGACAAAGTAAAGCTCGGTTACTCCATTTTCCACTTGCTCCTTGATGAAGTGGTAGCGAATGTCAATGTGCTTTGACCGGGGGAATTGAACGTTGTTGCAGCATAAGGCAATTGCACTTTTGTTGTCGCAGTACATCGGAATTTTGTTGAAACCTAGACCATAGTCGGTTAATTGCGATCTCATCCACAGAATTTGAGCACAGCAACCAGACATAGCTATGTATTCTGCTTCCGTGCTTGAAATTGCAGCGCTTTTCTGCCTTTTTGATGCCCAAATGATTAGTCGATCTCCTAGTAGTTGCAAAATTCCACTCGTGCTATGCCTTGTATCTTGACAACCCACGTGATCCGCATCTGCATGCTTTTAGTGAAGTCGAAGACTCCTTCAAATACCAAAGTCCCCGATTAATGGTTCCTTTAAGATATCAAAAGATCCGTTCCACAGTAGCCAAGTGTAACTTAGTAGGCCGGGTTTGATACCGAGCACACATACATATAGCAAACTGAAGATCAGGTCGACTGGCTGTGATGTACAGAAGGGTACCGATCATTCCATGATAAAGTGTCGGATCAACGACAATTCCATGTGGATCTGCATCTAGCTTAGTTCGTTCCACCATTGGAGTATCCACGGGGTCGCAAGATTCCATCTTATATTTCTTAAGAGATTCAAGGGCATACTTGGATTGATTGATAAAGATGCCTCTGGGACTCTGAGATATCTGAAGACCTAAGAAGAATGATACCTTTCCCATCATTGACATCTTAAACTTGGAAGACATGAGTGTCCCAAACTCATCGGATAAGGTTTGGGTCGAGGCGGCAAATATAATATCATCAACATATATTTGTACCATAATCATATCTTTACCTCGTTTTTGTATGAACAGCGTGGGATCCACCTTGCCTTTAGCGAAGCCTTGTGTAATGAGGAATTGTGACAATAGATCATACCATGCGCGTGGAGCTTGCTTCAAACCATAGAGAGCCTTCTTAAGCTTGTACACGTGGTTAGGATATTTAGAATTCACAAAACCATCCAACTGTTGAACATAGACCTCTTCCTTGATTTCACCATTAAGAAATGCCGTCTTCACATCCATTTGATAGACGATCATATTCATGTGGACTGCATAAGCAAGGAATAGTCTAATAGCTTCCAAACGGGCAACAGGTGCAAAGGATTCCATAAAGTCGATGCCTAATAATTGCTTGTATCCACGAGCTACTAGTCGAGCTTTGTTCTTCAATATTCCACCTAACTCGTCGAGTTTCACCTTATAAACCCATTTCAAAGTGAGTAACTGCACTTTATCTAGGCATGGGACAAGTTCCCATACATCAAGACGTATAAATTCATTAAGTTCTTCTTGCATAGCTTTTATCAAACTGGATTGAGTAAAAGCTTCTTGCCATGTCTTAGGTTCAACTTCAGTGAGAAAAGCATCAAAATGACAAAACATTGCACTTTCTTGTAACTGACTTCGTGTGGATACCGGACGATTAGGGTCACCAATAATAGAATCTATAGGATGATTCTTTGTCCACTTGCTGTCATGTTCACGAATCCGTGGATTGGAGTAGACCGTAGTAGGAGCTTCCTCTGAGGTGGACGACCCGACTTGATTAGGGTCGGGAATTGGTACACCAAAGAATGAAAGTTCACGCATTTGAGCGAATTCCAAATCGTGATCATCATCATCCTCTTCATCATCAATAGGCATGAAATGGGTAGTTGATACATGTGTCGGTTGAGAATTACTCGATGAAGGTATATCTTGACCAATTGTAAGTGAAGACGTATCTGATTGTGCAATGGTTGCTGGAGCTACAACTTCGGTAACCGGAGCTATTACTTCCGGTTTTGGAGCAACAATACTTGGAGGAGTAAAGAATTCATCAAAGAACGGTTGAAACAACGTATCCCATTCATTCCTAGAAGGTGGTGTAAATGATGATGAAGTAGGGTTGTTTGGGACAAGACCAAAACTAATGTTACTGGGTCCCATTTCATGAAGTGCGGGTTCAGAGCTGCTTTGCTCAGAAGCCATTGCTGTCAGATCATCAAAATCAACATTTATAGTTTCGAGGATCTTGCGAAAGTTACGGTTGTAGATTCGGTATGCTTTCTTTGTGGGTGCGTAACCAATGAAAATACCAATATCAGCCTTTGGTTGAATTTTCCCAAATTGTCACCATCATTATTTGGATAGCAAAGAGAACCAAATACATGAAGATATGATAAATCTGGTACTTTTCCATGGAGAAGCTCATAAGGTGTTTTACCATGGCGTTTACGAATTAGTGACCGGTTTTGGGTGTACACTTCTGTAGTTATTGCTGCTGCCCATAAAGACAATGGAGCCTTTGCGTAAATTAACATCGTTCGAGCTGCTTCCATAAGAGTGCGATTTCGCCTTTCAACGACACTGTTTTATTGTGGAGTGGGAGCAACGGATGTTTCATGAGATATGCCAACTTCTTCATAATACTTACGCAAAGTTTGATTCACAAATTCGGTTCCATTATCTGTACGAATGCATCGAACAATAGTGTTGAGATGCACTTGAATCATCTTAAGAAAATCGATGATGACTTTAGGTGCCTCGTCTTTTATTGCAAGAAATTTCACCCATGTAAACCAAGTGTAATCATCCACTGTGACGAGGGTGTACCTTTTACCACTAAGACTTTCAACACACATTGACCCACAAAGATCCATATGCAACAAATAAAGTTTCTCTTGGTTGGTGTCTTCAATCTTGGGTTTGTATGATTTCTTAGTGCTTTTCCCCATTGTACACGCGGAACAAAAATGATCCTTGTGAAATGTAAGTTTAGGAAGACCACGAACAAGTTCGTTTTTCGCCAAATGATCAATAGCGTCAAAGTTAAGATGAGATAACCGTCGATGCCATAACCATGACTTAGTCTTTGATGCTTTGGAGAGAAGACACACGGGAGAAGCGACCATCATGTCTTTTAGAGACAAAGTATACAAATTATTCCCTCGAGTACCTTTCAATAAATCAACCCCTTCCAAATTACGAATGAAGCAGGTATGCTCTCGAAAAGCAACTTCTAGGTTTGCATCACAAAATTGTCCCACATAAAATAAATTGTGACCGAGACCCTCCACATAATACACTCTTGAAATAATAACACTCCCAATATGATATTCACCATAACCCATTATCTTTGCAATATGATCATTTCCAAATCGAACCGTACCAAGAAACTTGCTAACGGAATTTCTGAGCTGAGAGCGATCTCCGGTCATATGTTTAGAGCAACCAGAGTCCAAATACCAGAGAAAAATTTGGACCACCTGTTTTCAACAACAACAGTAGACAATGCATTGGAAACTATTGGTTCCGGAGTATTAGCAGATACAGATATAATTTTATCAGAATTGCTAACATTTGTGTGACCCTTAGATTTCCTACGTTTTCTAATGTGAGTTTTAGCACTAACAGGTTTTATTGTTCCAACTTTTTGAGGTTCTGGAGTAATAGCGGGCACTATAGTGGGAGTAGACGTATTTAAAGGGCACTTTGTTCCTACAGTAGTGTCGGTGTTCCTAGTTAAAGGACACGCTTGTGTTTTGGTAGCCTTGGTACTCCTAGTTAAAGGGCACGCTTTCTTCGTTGTAGTGGGAGTGATCCTAGTTAAAGGGCACTCATTTCCTACTATAGTGAGTATTTTTCTGTTTTAAGTTATCAACTTTGGACAAAATCTTGGAAACTCGATTATCTAGATCAAGTTTAAAGTTCTCAGCGGCCTCAAGTACGTTTACACAATGAATCTCCTTAGATTTCTCTATGTCTATCGGCAATGATTTAGCAACCTTGTCACTTGGCTGACGCTGTTTTGATCGTAAATTCAATTGAAAATTCTTTTGAAAATTTGCATCATCGATATTAACACCTTCGAATGACGTTTCAAAGATTTCTTGAATAAATTGTTGCTTGCATTCAAGCGAAATAAAATGTGTTTGAGTCTCATCAAAACGTTTTGAAAGCGAAGAATATGGATCTTGAAGCTTTAAAAATTCAGCGTCAGATTCGTGACAAGTACTATCTACCACATTATCCACAGATTCAACATTGTGGACAATAGAATCATTATCAACACTTTTATTCACACAGACGGAAACTATATCATCAGACATCACTTGCTTTATAAGCTAATCATTTTGGTGTGAAACTCGTTCTATTTCAAGTAAACTGTTTTCATAAGCATCGTCCATTTCATTGAAAACAAGTCTAACTTCTTCTATAGACAAAAGCAAATCTTGATCAATATTACTTAGACAAGCTTTAACATTCTTTACAAACAGAACAATTTCGTCTCGAAACGCAGTTCTAGTGTGCTCAAAATTCCATTCACCTTCCGTTATGGCCGAAGCCGTTGTACGTTCCACAATGACCTTGTAGAAATCAGCTAAGTGTTGGTGCACCGTATTTAAGCTAATATACACCTTACTTACCGGTGGAATTAACTTAGTTAAATCCGTTTTGACAAGTGTAGGAGACGTACTAGGAAGGTTTTCCGTAGACAAACTTTGGGGCACAAAGGCTGATAATTGAGCTAATTCCTTTTGTAAACGAATACGGGTCTTTTTAGAAATTGATCTTTATTATACTTATCATAATCAAGCTTATGGAATTTTGAAAGCATTTTAGATTGAGTTTCTTCCGCAAGTGAATGTGTCTACTCAGTACTACGAACATAAGGTGCTTCTTTCGATTTGCCAATTAGGGCCTGAGCTTGTTTTGCATAACCGGGATTAGGTGATAAATCTTGAAGACGCTTAAGTTTGAGTTCTTTAAATGATTTAGTTAAAAGATGAACCTTTTCTGTGGAAGCATATTGTTTTAAAAGTTGTTGTTCTTTGAATTTAAGAAGTTTGGTAGCATTAATTTCCGATTCAAACTTTTTAGACTCGAGAGTTTCGAAATCCATTTTAAGTTTCTGAAAATCATTGACAACCGACTCTTTTGCTTTTAATTCATTGGAAATATTAGCTTTTAATGATTCTATTTCTTTTAAGTGTTCAATCTTTTCAAAACGAAATTGGTCAAATTCAGAACACGTTATTTTCTCTGCTTGAGGGACAATTTCAAAAGTTTTGACCTTTTCCTTATACAGCGCAAGCTCAGCGGTTAGGTTGGCATCCATATCTATGGTTTGTGGAACAACCACATTCATGTTATCAATAGTATGTTTAGGCACCATTACCAAATCACGTTGATCATAAGATTCCATACCTGTCGTAGCATTTGGTTGAGGTTCACTCAAATGTGTTGGATTGGATACCGCATCATTTGAGTTACTAGTTCCCGAATGTCGTTCGAGGTTGTCATTGTCATGCTCAACATGATGTCGATTATCATGAATATTATTAGATGTGGTTGGTACCTCATGTGACAATCCGTCAATTTATGATCGATATTTTATTCTCAAGTATTATTTAAAAATATTATTTTAATGTCATAATATGAACTCACTCTTTATGGGAAGAAATTTGGGTTTACGCCTTGAAGTAGCATCGACTACGTCTAAACCAGAGGATTCTACGTTACGTGCTTACGTTTACATACACCGTTTTTGGTGACAGTCCGACACTTCAGGAAATAAATTTATTCTTGAATATTATTTCGGGATTTTAATTTGTGTTAGTTCATAAACTCACAAATTTACGAGAAGAGATTAGGACTTACGTGCATAATTTAACATCCTTTACGACTAAATCGGAAACTCTAGGATTACGTATTTACGTTTTTGAACTCCGTTTTTAATGAGACAATTTTTATTAGATTCGTTTTGTGCCGTTGATTCATAATTTATAAAAACGTTTTTCGTAAAACGACCCGAGGGCACGTAAATCGAGTAAACTAGAATCGAGGAGTACCCGTAAATAAATGGGGATGAGACAAAACCACTTTTGCCCCACCCCCAATATGGGACGGCCTAAGCTAGCCACATACACCATGAGGTGTCAAAGCTTAAGAAGTAAGCTAAGACACATGTCTTAGCCACTTCATAAACAAGCTACAACAACAAAACCACTCACACAAACTAACAACCTCATTTTCAACTCATGCAAACCACCAAACTCTCCTATTTTTCTCCCCATTGCTGTCCCACTCTCACAACAAACACCCCTATTTGATCAAATTTAACCATAAAATCTTATGTTATTCACACATATGATGGAAACCTTTTGAAGCTCTATTGATTGGTGGTGATTTTAGCATCCAAGGAGGAGATTTGTTGGTGTCCTAGGGCTGATTTACCACAAGGAGTTCTTGGTGATAGGTGATCTTGAAGTTAGTTTTGATGTACCCCAAGTATTGTCATCAAAAGTCAAGTTATAATCTTGGTTGGTAAACAAGATCATCCTTCCTATTTTCATTGTTATTTTTGTAAATGTAAATTGTATTTTCTTTCCTAATATATATGTATATGATGATATATGATGATAAAAATATTATGTGGGGATCATGTGTTGATAAACTTGGTTAAAAAGATGGAAAACTACATGTAAAAGTGGTCAAATCTTGCTTAAATATGTAGGCTGTATAAAACAGTAAAGAAACCTATGTTAAATTATTAAAATGGCTTATATGAATTAATATACAGTAAGTTATAAGACTTGTACATATGTGAGAGTTGGCCACATAATGGAATCCTTAAAATGAGTGAGATATGATCAAAACAATATTGAAGTACAAATCTGAGTAGTCTGTTTTGGACGGACTGTTAGGGACATTTAGAGATAGATTGAGCAGTAGCTAAAACTTAGTTAATTGTAACACATAATATGTTACCCAAAAATAAGCTTCTATCTCCTTGTAGAACTCAATATATGATAAAAATGGTGAAAGTAAAATTCATAATCAGATTTGTAAAATAAAAATATATAGTATAAAATTAGCACTCAAGTAAATATAATATAAAATGTATATTTGAAACCCACTAACTTATATATTACATATAAATAAGTATTTACTTTAATAAATAAAAGGGACATTTTATAAAAATGGCAATTTGATAAGTTTATAAGTTATAAAACTATATACATAAGTTTTACGTCTTTTCGGCTAAAACCGTAAAATTAACGTTTTCGTCAATTAAAACTTAGACGGTCGGACCCGTCTAATGTAAAATTTTTATAACTTATCTACTGATGTATAAGTACATTTGACAAGTAAAAACCGATAAAACCCGAGCTTTATAACTTATGGACATTAATGGGCCAAAGTAGCCTTATTGGACTATTGACCCAACTAGTGTGGATAAATACTAATGAACTTACTCATTGGGCTTAACCCACTTGGGCCCAACATATGAGTAATGGCCTGATATTAATAGTATAAATGGACTAATATAAAGAGTTGAACTCTTAATGGGCTTATTGGGCCTCAATATGGAATTGGATTGAAACTAGTGTAACTAGTCAAAAATTTGACTAACACATAACTCTATGATTTTGAATGAAGATATATAATCCCACTTGATCATCATCATACTTATAATATCATCATATATATACATAGCCATTGTTTTTATAAATTCATTGGACAAAGGTCTAAGACGAGTATTATTTGTCTAGGTTTCCGTGATTGATGCACGTACCGTACATCCAAATCGCCGATAACCCGCCTTTCCCAATCAACGTGAGTTCATAGCCTCACACTCTTTTAGATATTTTTATGAAATGTTTTATAAACCCGCGTGGGAGATAACATGTTAGTTTTAATAAAATAGGACACCAGTTGTCCCGATTGTTTGTTTACTGATATGGACCTGAATGATTGTATGACCCGATGAATGATTATATGACCCGATGAACGAAATAAAATGGATTATTATTAGTTAGGTTATGTCACTAAAAGTCCCATTAGCATGAATTGTGAACTGCCGGGATTTGGTAGACGCTTATGCATATAATAGTACTATTTGGGGAAGATCACCCCAGTTCGCGCCTTGACGGTTGATCCCCGTCGTGCCATATTGATTGGTAAGTGAATTTATGTATGAGAAGATTTATATAAGCGTGATTGTTGTGACGACACACTGTTTTAGATGGGCAAATGAGTTTTGGGTTAGCTACCCGTTGTTTGTTATAGTAAGCTAGCAATGTCACGCGGCTTATGATAATCCAATAACGAAAATACTGCTATACGCATTGAATGACAATATATTGCCTGACTAGCAATACAGGGTCTTATTATTGATATTATGTTCGTGTTTTGGTTTTACATAACCATATTCATATAACGGTTTTTATTTAACTCTATACAACTTTATAAAACGTATTGTATGATGTTTTTACGACATTGGTTCGTATAATGGTTTTGAAGGCAAAAGCCTATAGTATGATTTACAACAAAGATTTGTATAAAATGTTTTTGGCTTATTTTATGTCCCACAACAAAGAATTGTACAAAATGATTTTTGGGTAATAATTTTATACCAATGATATATTAATGGATTTCATTAAACTCTATGAATTCACTCGGCGTTTTCGCTGACCTTTTCTTTTAACATGTTTTATCTCAGGTACTTGAAGGTAATTCTTGGGAAGACGACAAGAATTTATAGCCCGCACTTAAATAATAGTTTCCATTCAAATGTTTTGTAAAAATTGTATGAAATACTATGACTTGGGACCTATGTAAATTTGATATTCATGAATGGAAAATGCTTTATTATTAAACGACGCGATTTTTATGCGTTGTCTATGATTTGAGTAATGTGCTATCCCGTAACACCAACGACTCTTCCGCTGAACTAAAGTATGAATATTTGGGGGTGTTACGGTTTGGTACCAGAGCTCTCGTTATAGAGAACGAAAGATTTTTTAAAACCAAGGTTTTGAATAAAACATTTCAAAATCTTTTACCTATAAACATTTTTCTCAAAATGTCTAAAAATATTTTGACTATAACGGTACCGAAGAATTCCCGAGTTACCGACATGGCCAGACTGAGAAGTGTTATTTTAGTATATATATAACTTGGATTATATATATATATATATATATATATATATATATATATATATATATATATATATATATATATATATATATATATATATATGATGTAATTTGATTACATGATTGTTTGATGATTATTTTATTATTTATACGAGGTATTTATACGACGTAGATTGTCACAAGAAACCCTAACTCCCCTAGCAAATCAATCGAAGCTATTTCTATAGGAATTCTAGCTATTCTAGATCTAAACCAAGTTGTGGATATTTATGATCCGAACATAATGGTTGATAATCGTAGAAATGTTGATATTAGTTGAATAAATATTAAAGATGAATTGGCGAGATTAAATCTGATACCGATGTCATGACGATCTTTCCTTATAGAGTGGAGTTTGACAAAACGTTACCACTTGGAAAGGTGTCATCTGATTCGTTGTCACCCAATTCTTAAATTGAAATCGAAAGGGTGGATGTTGCACTTGAGGCTGTCATTGGAACCATTACCCAAAAGTCTCATGCCACTAGTACCTTTCCGAGAAGTCTAATTGAATGTGTGAGTCATTTCATACTAGTGACTCATTTGATAGCTATTGATGAAGAAGCTATAGGATTGGAAATTAAGTGTTGTTCATATCGAACTTTTATTTCCCTTTCAAGGTCTAAGAATAAGGTTGAAAGTATTGGAGAATGATGTAGGATATCGCATTGAGTATGATTTGGTTGAAACTTGAATGAAATAAAATTTAACTCGTATGGAATATGAAATTGTTAAGAGGAAGTCGTTAAGTTTTGTGATTGAATTATAAGGTTTTAATTGATTGTTGATTCGTGTTATGGGTTGTTCCTAGGCCATTGTCTAATGACGAGGATGTCCAGTGTCCATGAAATAAATCGAATAAATCTTCTTCTAAATTGGGACCAATGGATCTTCAGGGACAGGTGGAACACCTAATGACTCTTGTAGATTAGTATTCATTGTGGTATCTTTTAAAAATCCCTAACTTAACTGAGACATCAGTTGGTAGGATGAGTTCTTGGAATTGTATTACATAGTGACACGTAATGTGTTGCGGTACAATTTTGACTTGTTTGTGATTAATGAAAAGACTATCTTTGATTGCTAGATCCTACATGTATCGTTTTTATTTATAGTTTATTGCTTCATCCTAATGTTCGCATTAGTGATGCAACCATTGAACAAGCACTCATCTCGATTTGAGTTACGTTGTGGATTATTCTCTTTGTATTCCTGAGTGCCATCGAGGTCACGAACCTCATGACTGATTGGATAAGCTCATTTCTTATCATATTATAGTTAGTTCTTGGTGAACAACTTACCATCACTCTTTTGCAGATCCCTCATTGTTTTTATAAAATTTAAAACTGTATCCCTTGATAAAGATTGAATTTTCATCACCATAAGGATTATTTAAAGTGAGATTTATAAATAATCGTTATCAAAATGAAGTTGTTTATGAAACACCTTGGAAAACTTAATTGTTTCCATAACAAAGAACATCTCTGTAAATTCATTTTGATTCTTATTCAAGACTTAAGCATGAAAATATTTTTATTTTAAACATGATGACAAAGTTTTGATGAACTGAGTATTGCATCGTTAATCCTAAAATTGTATATAGTTGCGCGCCTACATACAATTTGGAAGGGACCATGCAAGGCTGATTAGTAGTCACCATGAAATTGTTAATAAACGCTACATTTTCTTTAAAGTTGTGAAAGATTAAATTTTATGGTATCTGCAAGAAGTGCAAAATAAGGACATATTGTTAAAGACACCTACATATGTCCCCGTACCATTTATTCTTCTGAGTCGAATTTACTCATCTGTGGATATTGTCTTAATTGACAATTGATATCCCCTTCTTGTCCAATTCTCCCGTGGTGAGATTCTTTGAAAAAGTATCTAATTATCGAGTATTGATACCCGACTGGGTGTATCGCCGTTCCTATCATTTCTTTTGCTCAGATTTCATTTAAATGACCTGGGTAACGATCTGAGGATCTTTCGAATGCGTACTCAAGTTATGAAAACATAGGATATATTCATATTCGTTAGTGTTTTCGTGTTTATCTGATTTGGAATTCTCCCGCGTAAATTATGCGTTGACCTTACTCTTGTATTGTTAACAATGTCTCCATATATCCTTGAATTTGTGAAGGATTATAAATTATTATTAGTCTTTTGAAAAGTTCTCATCTTATCAACGGTAATGAAACTGGAAAGTTGGTAGTGCCAGTAGAATGGATTGATTGATTATGACATGACGACATTGTCTTAATTGATGGGAACTCGAGTGGAATTCCCCTAAGAAGATAAGATGTTGATTATCAAAGGCGATCTAAATAATTCCCGATGGGTGACCATATCCTGCAATTAGGCTTAAAAATATACCATGAATGGTTGTGAACTAGTCATAGATCTTGTAATCTAGAAAGAACTTAAAATAAATTTATTAAAAGATGTTTTTGTTATCTGAAACTTTAAGAGGTATTTGCTGGTGAATTACCTAGACTTTCGCCATTAAGGCAAGTTGAAATTGGTATTGATTATATTCTCGGTGCTGCACCTGTGGCGTGTGCACTGTACGTCAGCACCATCTGAGTTAAAAGAATTACCGTACAACTGAGAGAGTTGTCGGAGAAAGCTTTTATTCTACCAAGCTCGTCATCATGAAGAGCTATGGTGTTATTATTCCTTATATTTGTTGAATTACCGTGAACTAGGTAAATTGATGATCAAAATATATATCCACTACCCAAGATGATAGATTTGTTCGATCATTTACAAGGTTCTAGCGTATGTTCTAAAGATTTGATCCACGACATGGTTATCATCAACTTCGCGTCCGCAAAAAAAATGATTATTTTCACTACATACAGAACTCGTAATGAACATTATGAGTTTCACGTGATGTGGTTTGGATTGACTAATACACATGTAGCATTCATAAATTTTGTGAATCACGTGTGTAGGCTGTAATTTGATAAATTCATGCTCGTGATCATTAAGGACCATTTGTTTGTTTATAAGAATAAGAAGGAGTTAATAATCATTTATAGACTGCCCTGAATTGGCCGAGCAATGAAAACCTGTACCTTGAATATTTAACATGTGATTTAAGGCTTAATCCTTTACATTATTTGACCATGTGATTAATAGGTAATGAAATCTATATTGACTCTTCAAAGATTAGAGCCATTAAGGCTTTGGGTTATACCAAAAAGAAAATGCAAAAAAATGTTTTGACAAATATTTATCAAAGGATTTTTAAGGAATCATTCCCTTATACCCAAATCATTTAACTAAACTCCTTTAGGGGTAAATGTTAGTGCATACCTCAAGACAACCTAAGAGGGATTGAGGAAACCATTTAAACCATGACTTGGACTTCGAAACGAAAATTTCTGCTTTTCAACTAAGAAAATTTTGACCAAAGTATAAACAAAGAATTTTTCGAACATTGACGGATTTTATTAATTTTTCCGATAAATTAACAAAAATCGTGTTAACTAAATTTAAATTTATATTTAAAATTTTTTCTATAATTGGACGAACTGAGAAATTTTAAAAAAACTTTATGTTGACGTTTCCTAAAAATTAAATATTTATTATTTAATTACTTGTAATAATTATCGACGCTTTAGACGTCGGATTGAGCAAAACTGATAAAAATGATAGTTGAGACGAAACTAATACTTAGAAAATATGAAGAAAAAAAAATAAAAAATTTCTGAGTGAATTGTGGTCATGATGATTACTTCATCAGGAAAGGTGAATGTAGATACTGACACATTATGTAGAAAGGATAAAGAATCAATTAGGATGTGTTCCTTAGTAATGATTGTGCAAAATAAATTGCCGAGCAATTTAAAAATAGCCGATGCTTGTAAAAGGATAATATAGATAATAAAAGGGGTTCACGGCTAATGTGGACCATTAGAATTGAGAAGCCGATGGCGTTAAATGTATAAAAAGGCTGCTTGTGGTTGCCTAAATATGGAGGTTTGTGAGATTTAGTTATGTTGGAATCTCATAAGATTAAGTATTTTATTCATGACATTTCTGATTTAATGTATCTTTATATGAAGAAGTTGTACTGATGGCAAATTATGAAGGCAGACATCGCCTCATTCATTAGTAAACATCTAAATATTGCAAAGGTCGTCATCTGAATTTGATTCGATTTGGGTCATCGTCGTCAGACTGACCAAATCTGCTAATATCATTCCTGTTAATGATAGATTCTCGATGAAGAAATTGACTCTTTGTATTCAAAGAAGTTGTGTAAACATAGTGTGCCGTATCAATCATCTCTATCAAGATCCTCAAGTCGCATCGAATTTCTAGAGATTTGCTCAGAAGTCATTGGGAACGAACCTTGATGAGAGTACTGTTTACCACCCCAATCGAAGGGACGAGGTAAAGTAACGATACAAAACACTAGAAGTGTTGTTTTATGCTTGAATGATTGACCTTTGATAATTAACAGTATAATCGTTTTTCCTTTGGAGAGATTATCATTGATAATTATCGTATTAGGATCAAGATCGAATCTTGTAAGGATCTATATAAAGAACATCTGTAGGCAGGAGTTGGGATGAAGACATCCGACATAAACCCATTGTGAGTTGGACATGTCTTTTAGGTTTAAGGTTGCCTATTATGACAAACCTAACCTTACAAAATACTCGACCCGCGAGACCTGAAATGATTGTTGAAATTAGGATCTGATTATTGACTGCCGGTAGTGGGCAGGAGGATTATGTGAATATGAAATGTAGATCTTGAAGTGTAGGATGGGTAGCGAAGTTATGCCAAAAAATTTCACCTTGGGAAAATGAATTGATGATCTGAAAGATCATGGGAAATAAGTCCCCGTTGTACGGGACCATTGAGATAATGTAAAAAGTTGGTTTGAAAGGCATATAAGATGGATCTACCCTAGGACTTCAAGGGCTATGTGAATTATGTTTCGTATATCGAACTTGATAAAATGTCTATCAAGTGAAAATCTGATTACTTCTTGATAAAGTTTAGATCGGCGAAAAGTTGCATTCATAAAAAACCTGTGAACATCATGGATAGAGAAAGTAAGTCAACATTAAGCCTGATCGTCTTCCCGTAGTGATGTTTGATGAAACTCGCGTATTGTAATGAATTACACTTGTGAGAAAAGACCGAATGTGGAGGAAATACCCGCATGGCTCTAACTCTATAAGAAGCGAGTAGTAAGATAAATTGATCTTTGAGGCCAAAGATCTTGTTTAGGGGTAAATGCTGTGACAATCCGTCAATTTATGGTCGATATTTTATTCTCAAGTATTATTTAAAAACATTATTTTAATGTCATAATATGAACTCACTCATTTTTGGGAAGAAATTTGGGTTTACGTCTTGAAGTAGCATCGACTACGTCTAAACCGGAGGATTCTACGTTACGTGCTTACGTTTACATACACCATTTTTGGTGACAGTCCGACACTTCAGGAAATAAATTTATTCTTGAATATTATTTTGGGATTTTAATTTGTGTTAGTTCATAAACTCACAAATTTACGAGAAGAGATTAGGGCTTACATGCATAATTTAACATCCTTTACAACTAAACCGGAAACCCTAGGATTACGTATTTACATTTTTGAACTCCGTTTTTGAACTCCGTTTTTGATGAGACAATTTTTATTAGATTCGTTTTGTGTCGTTGATTAATAATTTATAAAAATGTTTTTCGTAAAACGACCCGAGGGCACGCAAATCGAGGAAACTAGAATCGAGAAGTACCCGTAATTAAATGGGGATGAGACAAAACCACTTTTGCCCCACCCCCAATATGGGACGGCTTAAGATAGCCACATACACCATGAGGTGTCAAAGCTTAAGAAGTAAGCTAAGACACATGTCTTAGCCATGTTGGGTCAAAAAGTTGATGTGGCAGAAACTCAAAAACGAAGAAAATATGAAGGCATTTGTCTAAGCATTGACAAGTGTAATCCAGGCGTTGTCAAGAGCAAATCAGGCGTTGACAGAAGTCAACAAAAGTCAAACGTTGTTGGAGGCTTCTATTTAGGATAAGTATGCAGAATATTATTCTTTATTAGTTATTTAAATAGAAGATTTACATGTTTATTCATAATTATCTCTTGTAAACCCTATTCCTTACACTATAAAAGGAACCAACGGTATTAGGTTTTATTCATAGCTTCATTCATAATGTAAACCTAAAAGCGTGTGTCGACTAGGTGTGGGATTCAATGTATACACACCTAGTGATTGTTTGTTGTTAATATAATAAACAATCCATTAGAGTAATTCATGTGTTTTGTGCCCAAACACCTTGTTACATAGTTATTTTCTTTTCTGCTTTGATTGTTAATCATATGAACAATGGCTATGCCTAGTAGCTAAAAGATTCGAGGAAACTTAGGTTTCCACAGTTGGTATCAGAGCCTCGTGGCTCGTGATGCTAGGACCAACAAGGTGTTAGTGTTTTGAGAAGAAAAGAAAAATCAGTATAGGTTTTTCTGGACGTTTTTGTGTGCGCAGCAGTATTCAGAAGGTCATAACTTTTTTTTGAACCGTTGGATCGTCACGAAATTTCTTGTGTGTGTTCTATACACATATATCTAGGCATCCACCGGAGGGATTGTCAAGTTTTATCCTCAAGAAAAAGTTATTAAGCGTCAAAGTTAGCAGCAGGAAAAGTATTCAATTTTCTGCTTTCACATAAAATCATGAACTAGGGTTTCTATAAACCCGAGATCGACTTAAAGCAGAAAAGTTTGATGCTTGTGGCTGTTATGACACACTATGGTTCATAAAATTCAGATCCTAGTATGGTGTGATTCGTTTAGGGTTTACTTGATAAACCCTAGATCCATGTTATTAAACTATAGCAGCTGCATATGTTGTGAGATCCACAGTAAAGTGACATATTAAGTGAAGATCTTGAATGTGGCTGTGGTGATGATATTTATTATTAGGTTTTTGTGAGCAAACCCTCGATCACATGAGCAGCTATGAGGAAAAGTGGAAGTCATTGGTTGTATGCAGCAGCAGGGGTTAAGGTTCGATGTTCGTAATCAGAAGAAAAGCATAAGTATGGACCATGAGTTGTAAGAATCACGTGTGTTGCTGCAGTTCTAAAATACTTGAAGAACGTCATGTGAGTATATTATTCAATCTCTTACACTTTGGAATATGATGTTTTTATGCTCAACGTCTAGGAAACCTATGGGAAGCAGTTGGTTAAACAAGATTTTGGCTTGATCCGTATATTATGGGATTGTAATTTACCCTATAATCAAGGATTGGAGATAAGCGTGTGATGATTTGATTTCCATTAAAAGGTCTTGACATGATTTTAGGGAATGAATTTCATTTCCATAACTGCTTCCTTTATCTATAACGTGATATATGCTGATTTTAAGGAGATATTCTTTCTCACGTTGAGGTTTGGACGTGGCTTGCTATTTCCAAAATTAATTTATATAACAGACGTGGGAAGAGTACTACTATCCTGATTGTTTGGTTTCAAAAGTGAGATGAAAAATCACATATGAAGCTTAAGGAAAAGCGAGACGCTGACAAGTATTGTTTTGACGCTAACAAAGAATAAGTTGACGCTGACAGGAAGTGTTGACACGTGTTGTCCGAGAAAGTTTTGTCCAAGCGTTGATAGGTAATGTCCGATATGAGACAATACACATGGAAAGGATATTGGACAAAGAAAGATGTTGGACAACAAAGGAATAGCTGCTGTTTGAAAAAATTGATACGATTTTTGCACACAAAAAGAGGTATTTACACACGAAGGTACATGGAATCTTCGTTTTTATACAGAATATCAAGTTGATATTTATGGCTCGGATATTTTTAAAGGGGATTAATGATTTTTAAGTAAGTTAGCAACAATTCGTGAAGAATATGATGGATATTTTAGATTATGTAATCGGGATAGCCTTGCAAAAGAGTTATCCACTGAACTCTTTTACACATGGTATGAAGATGTTAGTTCATTAAAATTCGTCATGAAGAGGTGTTGGCTTAAGGGGAAGAATTTTTATGGTAAGTTTGATGTTTGAAGAAGATTTTCGTGAGTTTGTGTTCTATCATATCTTAAAGTCGTGCACTTCCAGTCATGGACTTTTAAGGTAACTTGTTTGTGCTTTTAATGGTTGGTGACGAAGACTTGTCATAACACTTGAAGGAGTTACATTATCGTGCTCAGTGTCTCACAAAGGATGAGAATATTGACAAGGGATCGAGGTCTACTTATACTTTGTGCCATGAGTATAAGTTCTTTATCACGTGGATAGTACAAGACATGGAACATAGGTTTGGGTTACTCTACTTCTACATCAAGAATATTATAGTTATTTTTCTTCAAGATCATTACATAGAGCCTACATTTGGAGAAACTTCAAGATTGCGTACATTGTTTACTTCCCTGTTGATGTGACAAAAAGGGGAAGATCTACATGCTACAATTGAGGGGAAGCAACTTGAAGATGATGTACAACTTACAAGAGATACACAAAGAGTTTTGCCGACATCAACTAGGGAAAGATTGTTGGGTCAAAAAGTTGATGTGGCAGAAACTAAAAAACGAAGAAAATATGACGGCATTTGTCTAAGCATTGACAAGTGTAATCCAGGCGTTGTCAAGAGCAAATCAGGCGTTGACAAAAGTCAACAAAAGTCAAACGCTGTTGGAAGCTTCTATTTAGGATAAGTATGCAGAATATTATTCTGTATTAGTTATTTAAATAGAAGGTTTACATGTTTATTCGTAATTATCTCTTGTAAACCCTATTCCTTACACTATAAAAGGAACCAAGGGTATTAGGTTTTATTCATAACTTCATTCACAATGTAAACCTAAAAGCGTGTGTCGACTAGGTGTGGGATTCAATGTATACACACCTAGTGATTGTTTGTTATTAATATAATAAACAATCCATTAGAGTAATTCATGTGTTTTGTGCCCAAACACCTTGTTACATAGTTATTGTTCTTTTCCGCTTTGATTGTTAATCATATGAACAATGGCTATGCCTAGTAGCTAAAAGATTCGAGGAAACTTAGGTTTCCACAAGCCACTTCATAAACAAGCTACAACAACAAAACCACTCACACAAACTAACAACCTCATTTGCAACTCATTCAAGCCACTAAACTCTTCCATTTTTCTCCCCATTGCCGTCCCACTCTCACAACAAACACCCCATTTGATCAAATTTAACCACAAAATCTTATGTTATTCACACATATGATGGAAACCTTTTGAAGCTCTATTGATTAGTGGTGATTTTAACATCCAAGGAGGAGATTTTTTGGTGTCCTAGGGCTGATTTTCCACAAGGATTTCTTGGTGATAGGTGATCTTGAAGTTAGTTTTGGTGTACCACAAGTATTGTCATCAAAAGTCAAGTTATAATATTGGTTGGTAAACAAGATCATCCTTCCAATTTTCATTGTTATTTTTGTAAATGTAAATTGTATTTTATTTCCTAATGTATATGTATATGATGATATTTGATGATAAAAATATTATGTGGGGATCATGTGTTGATAAACTTGGTTAAAAAGATGGAAAACTACATGTAAAAGTGGTCAAATCTTGCTTAAATATGTAGGCTGTATAAAACAGTAAAGAAACCTATGTTAAATTATTAAAATGGCTTAGATGAATTAATATACAGTAAGTTATAAGACTTGTACATATGTGAGAGTTGGCCACACAATGGAATCCTTAAAATGAGTGAGATATGATCAAAACAATATTGAGGTACAAATCTGAGTAGTCTGTTTTGGACGGACTGTTAGGGACATGTAGAGATAGATTGAACAGTAGCTAAAACTGAGTTAATTGTATAAAATAATAATTAGTTTTTGTCACCCAAAAATGAGCTTCTATCTCCTTGTAGAACTCAAGATATGATAAAAATGGTGAAAGTAAAATTTATAATCAGATTTGTAAAATAAAAATATATAGTATAATATTAGCACTCAAGTAAATATAATATAAAATGTATATTTAAAACCCAATAACTTATATATTACATACAAATAAGTATGTACTTTAATAAATAAAAGGGACATTTTATAAAAATAGAAATTTGATAAGTTTATAAGTTATAAAACTATATACATAAGTTTTACGTCTTTTCGGCTAAAACCGTAAAATTAACGTTTTCGTCAATTAAAACTTAGACGGTCGGACCCGTATAATGTAAACTTTTTATAACTTATCTACTGATTTATAAGTACATTTGACAAGTAAAAACCGATAAAACCCGAGCTTTATAACTTATGGACATTAACGGGCCAAAGTAGCCTTATTGGACTATTGACCCAACTAGTGTGGATAAACACTAATGAACTTACTCATTGGGCTTAACCCACTTGGGCCCAACATATGAGTAAAGGCCTGATACTAATAGTATAAATGGACTAATATAAAGAGTTGAACTCTTAATGGGCTTATTGGGCCTCAATATAGAATTGGATTGAAACTAGTGTAACTAGTCAAAAATTTGACTAACACATAACACTATGATATTGAATGAAGATATAAAATCCCACTTGATCATCATCATACTTATAATATCATCATATATATACATAGCAATTGTTTTTATAAAGTCATTGGACAAAGGTCTAAGACGAGTATTATTTGTCTAGGTTTCCGTGATTGAAGCACGTACCATACATCCAAATCGCCGATAACCCGCCTTTCCCAATCAACTGAGTTCATAGCCTCGCACTCTTTTAAATGTTTTTATGAAATGTTTTATAAACCCGCGAGGGAGATAACATGTTATTTTTAATAAAATAGGACACCAGTTGTCCCGATTGTTTGTTTATTGATATGGACCCGAATGATTGTATGATCCGATGAATGATTATATGACCTGATAAACGAAATGAAATGTATTATTATTAGTTAGGTTATGTCACTAAACGTCCCAATAGCATGAATTGTGAACTACCGGGATTTGGTAGACGCTTATGCATATAATAGTACTATTTGGGGAAGATCACCCCAGTTCGCGCCTTGACGATTGATCCCCGTCGTGCCACATTGATTGGTAAGCGAATTTATGTATGAGAAGATTATATAAGCGTGATTATTGTGACGACATGCTGTTTTAGATGGGCAAATGAGTTTCGGGTTAGCTACCCGTTGTTTGTTATAGTAAGGTAGCAATGTCATGCGACTTATGATAATCCAATAACGAAAATACTGCTATACGCATTGAATTACAATATATTGCCTAACTAGCAATACGGGGTCTTATTATTGATATTATGTTCGTGTTTGGTTTTTACATAACCATATTCATATAACGATTTTTATTTAACTCTATACAACGTTATAAAACGTATTGTATGATGTTTTTACGACATTGGTTCGTATAATTGTTTTGAAGGCAAAAGCCTATAGTATGATTCACAACAAAGATTTGTATAAAATGTTTTTGGCTTATTTTATGGCCTACAACAAAGAATTGTACAAAATGATTTTTCGGTAATAATTTTATACCGATGATATATTAATGGATTTCATTAAACTTTATGAATTCACTCGGCGTTTTCGCTGACCTTTTCTTTTAACATGTTGTATCTCAGGTATTTGAAGGTAATTCTTGGGAAGACGACAAGAATTTATGGCCCGCACTTAAATAATAATTTCCATTCAAATGTTTTGTAAAAATTGTATGAAATACTATGACTTGGGACCTATGTAAATTTGATATTCATGAATAGAAAATGCTTTATTATTAAACGACGCGATTTTTATGCGTTGTCTATGATTTGAGTAATGTGATATCCCGTAACACCAACGACTCTTCTGCTGAACTAAAGTATGAATATTCGGGGGTGTGACACCTCACTGACGACATCAGAACCGTATTGAGAGAGATTAGCAACGAGAGCAGCTTGGGCAGAGTGAATGTCATCACAATCCGAATCATATGCGTCAAGATCATCTGCTTGATAAGCTGCATTAGAAGTGGAAACGACTGCAATGCCTCCATTGTCTGCTGCCACTAGGTCTGCAAGAAATGCTAACTCTTTAGAATCCAAAATCTTTCCCTTAGACTGAGCATCGACCAAATACATCTTCTCACAAAACCACGTTGCACCCCTTCTCCTTTTTGGCTGAGTGCATTCCCTAGCCATATGACCTTGTCCTCTACAATTGTAGCAAGTCACAACCTTTTGTGGACCAACAGTGCTTCCATTTCCATTAGCTTGAGAATTCACAGCTTGAGCATTCACGGTCCTTGTAGGAGTTCCATATGAATTTTGCCTTCCCTGAATAGGTTGCACCGTCACTTGACCCTCTTGAACTGTGGCTTGTTGTCGAGGATTTGAAGAGGTGCGGAGCTGATTGTTCGTTGGTGGAAAACCTCTAGTAGCAACAAGTTTTGACAAGTAGGCAGTGAGATGGTTTAAGACATCAGTAGGCGTATCATTTAGAGTAAAGGCCGGTGGTTGAATTGGTGGAAGTTCATTGGAGTAGAAGGTTTGTGCTTGTGGTGCTTCAATTGGAAAATATCCTTGCTGAGGAGTATAGCCCATAGGAGAAGTGTTAGCTTGTGAGGGTGATGCTTGATGTGCTGGTAGCTGTGGATAAGGCTGTTGAAGAACACTTTGTTGATATGCGTGTTATGGCATCATCAGTGGTTGATAAGATGGTTGTTGTGGTTGCTGATATGTGTGTTGTGGTGGCTGCTGCAAGTATGATTGTTGTTGATAAGTGTAAGCCATGTTTTGTTATGGGTTCATTTGTTGAGAAGCATACATGGCAAGTGGATTACGAACTTGTGGTGTAGACAACCGAGCCTCGATCACATGGCATTCGTGTTGTTGAAGAAAAGCTTGAAGTTTATCCACATTGGTGTTATGCAAGTCCTTAGCCAATTTAACAGCCGTCACGTACTTACGCCATTCTGAAGGAATGGTGTTCAAATACTTGGTGTTTAATTGAAACGTAGGAATTGCCATGCCATAGATATTGAGCTCATTCAACAAAAGAGTAAATCTCAAATAGTAATCATTGAGACTCTCCCCGGGAACATAGGCAAACTCATCAAACGTATCATATAGCTTACACTCTCGTTCTTGTTTAGTTAATGAGGTGCCTTGCATTAGAACACGAATTCTATCCCATAACTCTTTGGCAACTTTATGTTTGCTGACAAGTTTGTAGACATCTGGAGGAAGGGCTTGGAGAATGATGTTTTTAGCATACTTATCACATTTGTCTTGAATCTTCATATCTCAGGTCAATTCACTCGTTGTGCGAGGACGAGTAACTGTACCTTCCGTCACAGTACCATAATCTAATGGTCCATTGAGCACCGATGCCCAAATGAGATGTCCATTCTCTTTGTTCAACATGTAAAGTTCCATTCGGGAAGTCCAATCCTCGTACATAGTCTTCTCCAACTTTGGAGGACGATTATCCGTACCCGAGAGGATGGACTTATCCGTAAGAGATGTTTACTCCATTTCGATAAGTTAAGATTTACAAACGTTGATCGAACAATGAGAGAAAGTAAATGTGTTTGTTGTCGTGTGTTGAAGTCGAGAAACTATGTTAAAATCCCCTAAAATTGTCTTCTTGAGAAACCAAAAATCTCCATTTCGCAATGTGTGAAGATTCCTCAATTATGTGCAAAATATATAATTCCGCAATACATAATGGAATTAATTCCGCAATCCCCTTAGTACAAGATTCCGCAATCTTAAAACTGATAATTCCGCAAAGTGAAATGCAAAGATTACACAATCCTGTTTTGTTTCAATTCCGCAATTAGTCAAACTTACACAATTCCGTAAAACTAGAAACGATCAATTCCGCAATACAAATTGCGATATTAGTGCAAGATTTCGCAAAACTGGAGGATTCAATTTCGCAAAGTCCAAAACAAATTGCGGATTTAGGGCAAGATTCCGCAAAACTGGAGACAATAAGATTCCGCAATACCTATAAGGTACAATTCCGCAATACAAATCAATTTCCCAATTCAAAAATTGCGAAATTATCCAATAAATTACAGAATTATGCGAAAAACAAGGATCTCTGATAGTACTTTAAGATACTCGAGTTTGATGCGAAAAATGAATCCAAACACTCAAAAATTTTGCGTTTTTGAGCGATCCAAGTAACCCAAATCACTAACACGAATATGTAGATGATTTTGGTGAAGATCAAACCACAAAAACAAAAAAAAAATTTTGGACGTGGGATTCAAAGATCAAGAACACACAAACTCTATATGAACAAACACATAAACAATACAATCATCCCATGGCTCTTGATACCATTTGTAAGATATTGTAAATCTTGCTTATGTTTAGAGAGAGAAAGAGATAGAAAGATGGTGAGAACACACACACACACTTTTAGAGAGAGAAAGTGTAGAAAACACACTTTTACTATGTGTAATAATAAGTAAACCACACCCTCTCCATCTAAGGAGAGGGTTTATATACCCAAGCCTTGTGATGGGCTTAGGCTTACATATTGGGCCATCCATACAAACCATGGACTAGGCCTTTCTATGTTTACTTGATATAAAATAACTAAACTACGAGCTACTACTTAATATATTGTCGGAGTGACCGAATCTTCCTAAATACGTAAAAACGTATTTCCAACACAATATACTGCATTTCTTTAAAATTCGTGTTTGTTTAAACCTTAGTTTAAGTTGTTTCATCTTTTACCAAAGTTCTTGTTCAAAGTGTTTGTTCATGAAAAGTTTGGGACCCAAGGGTATATAACCTGATCATAAGCCCCTGGATTGACATCCCAAAGACTTGTGAAGGTTATATAGCTTTGTTCATTTCACCTGTTTGGTTACCACTTAAATTCGGCAAAAGTTGTTCTTCCAAAAGATTTTCTAGAAATCTGTCTTTCTTGGTTTACTTTTAACTGTAGCATAAGCTTGTATAAGCTTGACAAGCTTATACAAGTTTATAGTTTCTTGGATATTGTTCTTTTCTTGTTTGGTTTCAACAGGTACCACTAGAAGCCATAAGCTTCTTGGACTGTTGTAGTCTAAGAAGCTTGGTCTGTTATAGACCTCTCCTTCCATTCAAACAACAAAACTCATCATTCCCTCATAGCTCAAGCCTCCTGCTTGATGGAGATGGCTTTTCAGCCATAGTGGGGCCTGGATGTGGGTCCCACAAGGTAACCCCTAGGCTTGAACCCTCCTAAAAAGCAAATGTTTGTGATTTGTGGTGAATTTTTGTGTTTTATGTTTGATTGATTATTTTTTATTCTAATTGGTGTTCTTTTATTAACTTATACATGTTAGATTAAGGTTTGTAGGTTTTTAGTTTGATTTGTCAAAAATCTGTTGGTTAATCTTTGTTCATCAGTATTATAGGGGTGTTTGGGATTAGATTTTTAAGCTAAGTATGTGACAAAACTTAGGTTAAAATTTGTCTAAACACACTCAAATGGGTAATAATAGGTCATATCAATAGATTGTTTTCAAGTTTGGTAGCTTAAAAAGAGTTTGCATGTTTTAAAGTTTGGTATAAAACAGGCATGGACAACATTAGGCTTAAACTAGGGTGATTTTTGTGATTTGAGTTTCAAGATCTTGGAATATGAGAGAACCATAGTCATCTAGGATTGCTGATAGTTTATTTGTGCATTGGTGGTGTTTTGATCAAGTTTTGGTGGTTAGAAATTCGTCCTAGTGACCAATTGCATCAAACCCTAAGCACTAGACCCCATTCTTTACATCAGCAACTTGTATTTGCCCAATGTGCGTGATTTGGTGTATTGGACTTTGTTGTTTTATTGCTCATACTGACTCCCTACAATCCACTGAGTGTAGGGGTGCTATTTGTTTCCAAAGAATCTCACAACAAGCAAGTTATAAGCCTTAAACGTTTTTCTGTTAAGCATCAGTAGGAACCAAGTTCCCACTGTTAGAGTAAAGTTTCCCACTACTATGCATGTGGACAAAAGCTAAGTCAGCTGTCAACATCAGTCTTGGTGTTTTTTTGTCTCTAGTGGGCAAATTTTGTCCTTTTTCATTTATTTTAATTTTCCTATGTTTCTTTACTTATTTTAATATTTTTAGAAAAGTTAAATTTTATTTTACTGTTCATTTAATTAGTTTTAGATTAAATTCAATTTTAATTAATTTTATCATATTCTGTTTTTTGTCCTTTGTTTTTCTGATTTTCCATTTTTCTTAGTTTAAGTTAATTATTGTAAGATTTTTAAAATAGAAATTTCACTTTTCACTTTATTTATTTAATTTTTATAATTTATTTAAGTTAAATTAGGTTTGTAATTAAAACTATTTTGTCTTTTACTGGTAAAAATTACTTTTTTCAAACTTTTTCATTTTTCTACTGTTTATTAATATAATTTAGGATTTTTCAAAAAGTTAAATTAATTTTAGCATTATTTTATTATTTTTTATCATTATTTTAGTTTAAAAAGTGTTTTTAGCATTTAAAAAATAGAAAAATAGTTTCTAAAATTTAGGAAAAATACTTTTTAGTGTTTAATTAATCTAAGTAAGATATTTGTTTGATAAAAAAATATTTTGGGCTTTTTGTTAATTATATTTAATTTTAGGGCTTTAATTAGCATTTAAAATTGAATATTTATTTAATAAAAGGTTTTAAATTTTATTTTTTGAATTTTTATTCTTATTTATATTATTTAAAACTTACTTTTAATTTTGAATTAATTTTTAGGTTTAATTTTTAATTTCGTCGCGTTTTACGTATTTACGTCATCGTTTTACGTTTTACGCCGTAGTGTAATCGTAGTGTTACTCGTCATTTAATTTTATTTCTCTAAACCCAAAACGAAACTAATCCAAACTTGATTTTATATAATTGGCAACACAACTACACCTCCGCCGAGAACGAACTCGCACTTACTCGATTCGTCGGTTTTCCTAAATCGTCGAGTTTAATACTGGCCGATTATACGCGTTTTTCCTAAAACGTGTACGATTTTACCTACATCATTCATTAACTTTGGTAGTGGCATGGTATGTTTTTTGACGTTCATCCATTAATAAAACATTAAATTGACGCTTCTCTTTGGTTAATAACTCAAGAGTTTCGTTGTATTTCTTTTCAAGATCGTCCTTTTGAGTTTTTAACGCACTACCCTTGTACCCCTCAAGTTCTTTGGTCTTTTGAAGAAGCTCAGCTCTATAACTATCAAGGGTCCCATTAGATTTAATTAGAGCAGTTTTGCATTCTTCAAAATTTTGTGTGAGCGTTGCGTTTGCCTGCTTTAATTGCTTCTGACTTTTTCTAGTTTCATTCACATCTTTTTGTAAACTAGCAATTAAATTAGAAAGCGCGACACGCTCCTCATCATCATACCCATTTGCATGTGGATCATCGTCAGACACATTATTGCACGTGTCTAATGGATCAAGTATGGAATTGCTGTAAAACCTGTAAATTCAGGTTTTGACTAAGTCATCATTGTATACGTCACTTTATGATATATGAATAAATAGTGCCACCTTTGCATGAGATCTCTTGAGCAATCATATGCATCATGCACAACATACATTATTTTAATCACCCAAAACATGAGGATATTTAAATCTCATAGCATGCATTATGATTCTCATCACTTAAGCACCAGAACAGTCACACTTGGGTGACTACATTTTATAAACTTGAAGGACTTTAACCAGTCACTCCTTTCTGAACATTTAAGTCACTTGAACATACACTCATAAGCATTCATCCCATTTGTTCATACATCCAAACTCATGATCACAATTAATACACAATTATTAAGTATAAATTCTAAAGCTTTAAATACATTAGTGAATATATATTTTTCCTTACACTATAATTGACTTTACGCTACGACACCAACTATTTTATACTTAAACATTGCCTTTGACCATTTTTACCTTTTTGAACTAAATTAACATACTTTTGATGTAATAAAATCTTTTCTCATATAAAAATGACCATACTTTCACCAAGGGTCCCAAACTTAACCACGACTAACCTAGACTTATACATATTCACCCAATATAACACTTATACTCCTAGTGACATTACCTAGACACAAAATTAAACATAAAAACCCCATAGACTAAATACTAGCCGAAAATATATACCTACACACAACATTTAAATACCAAAAACCATTACCATTCCAACCTTGACTTTTAGACTTGTACAATTACTTCATTTAAGTCTTATACTATACAAAACACATTCTTATTTTCCTTGGCTAGCAAAACAGCCGGTATTAACCTAAACAATGTGTCCATGTACAACTTTGAGCAATTAAGGCATGTACTAACATTACTATGCACATACCACAAGTCTAAGACACCTAGCACACTCCTTACACCCTTAGACGTGTGATAGGGCTCCTCCACACAACCCTTGCACTTGTACAAATACACCATTTATGTGAAACACTATGCAAGTCTTACATGTCCCCTTTGGGAGCATAACATGCGACGACAAAAGGGTAGGAAGGGTTAAGTGTACATATTTTGTCATTAAGACATGTACTAACATAGTACACTACCAAAAGTCTCCATATCTAGCTTTTCCTCTCACTTGGACGTGTATAACCCCAAGCCACAACACAAGTGCATACACCAAGATATTTAGCAAGCCTCATTCACTCCTCTCTTACCCCATTCGATTATCACACTCAAACAAAACACCTAGATATCCCAAGCATTTACTTTTACTAGTTCTTAGTCCTCTTAAGCATTTAGAGCTCCTCATCCAAGATACTTGGCATTTAAGACGAATCCAAGACCCCTTCAAGAAGAACCCGTCGGCTAGAATCATCAAACCATTGTCACCATCCCATTTTCCATGAAAACAAGTAAGTGCAAACCTCCTTTATGCCTTTCTTACTTATTTCATGTTTCATGAATATACATGTTATGTAAATGGAGTTTAAAATGCATGCACACGTAAAAGTCTTATGAACAAACCCTAAAACGACATACAAGCCCACGGCTTATATGAAGTTTATGGGTGTTCTTGCCTTAAAACCTTGAAAACGAGTACATATAAACTTAGGTAACCTAATTAAGCCCTAGTATAATCACTTGCCATAAGAATTTATGAGAAAGTAATATAAGCCGAAACATTGAAGCTAATATAAGCCCATAATTCATATAAGCTTAGTAGTATTTTAGTTGGATGTTTAAGCCCATAAAATAAAATAAGCCGAGACACATGAGTTGGTATAAGCCATGTTAAAGGACTCTTAAAAACTTAATATTAGTTGAGAACCATAACTTATATAAGCCACGTCATATAAGCCCTAGAAACATATATAAACCGAAACTTGAAATACTATATAAGCTAAGCATGTAGACCATAAAAAGCTATATGAGCCGAACCTTAGGAATAATTAAGCTAGCTTATATAAGCCCTTGAAATGTTAAAATAATTCAAGATTTGTATAAGCCCTCATATAAGCTAAATAAGTCGGTTACAAATAAGCCCATAATATTAACATAAGCCCAATAAGGAAAATAAAGATATTAGCCCACTTGGTATTTCACTAGTAAAATTACATAAGTCCAATAGGCCCATAGAAAATAAGCCGAGACCCATAATGGGCTAGCCAAACCCATTTACTAAACCTTGGATACTTTTTGGGCCACATTTGACAAATGGTGAAAGTTGGGTCCAATTTCATAAAGTTATAAAACTTATATAATCATTTCGTTACTTTATAAAGTACATGGGTCAAATGTGTCAATTTACAAACTATAGGGTGTGTTTGTTATCAAACCGTGAACCAAAGGAAACCACAAGGGCCATTGTTTCTAATACTGAAACTTAAAATGAGCCCTAGCTACCTTATTAAATATTCTGAGACCCCAAGGGCCATTTCTGCCATTTGGGCAATGTTTTACAAGCCCTAATCCCTTTTAATTAATATCTGAAACTTAAAGGGCTATTCCTGCCACTTTTGAAACTTAACTCGAACCCTAGAAAACTCTATATAACATTTCTGAAACTTAAAGGACTAATTGTGTCATTTTGCAAACTTGAAGCAAACCCTAACCCTTATTATATTATTTCTGTGACATATAGGGGGTGTTTTGTCATTTCCCTTAAGTTTTACAAGCCCTAGGGGCGTTTTTATAAATAAAACTAACTAACAAGGACTAACAACGTAATATACTTGACGAACGAAACCTTAAAGGTTATTTTTGTAATTTGTCACACTTACAAGGGTTTACTAGTAAATTCAATTAAATTAAAAGTATTAATAAAATATTTTATTAAATTTAGTTATTGGAATAATTAAATAAATCACTATGTTTATTTACGAGACTTTATAAACTGACGAAACCCATTAATTATATGTTATTGACTTAAGAAAATAATATATATTGCCTTATAGTTTATTTAATTAAAATTCATTTATTTTAATTTATAATGTAGAATATTGATAACCTATGAATCTATGAAGTGGGTTGATGTTTTCTAGTGAGAGAAACTAGAGAGAGAAAGTGAGAGAAAATGTGTATGATTTTATTAATATGAAAGTGCAAATGGAACAACAACCAACCCCTTTCCATGGTGGAAAGGGGTATTTATACTCCAAGCCTAACATTGGGCTTGGGCCGGTCCATGACAAGCCCATGGACCGGTTCTTACTTAACTTAATAAGTAATATTTAACTAATTGCTAACTACGAGCTATTACAACATAAATCATATTGTGGAGTGACCGATACTTCTAATATACGTTAAAACGTATTTCTAACAATCTCCCCCTAAGGGAGGTCACTCCACGTTACAAAGTCCTAAACCTAGCATACTATACTAAGTCTTCGTTCTTTAGCTCGTAGTCTTTTCTTCTTTTCTTTCTTTTGTTGTGAATATGTTGGTTTGATCTTTTTGGCTTTGACTTGAGAGCATTGTTCTTTGGCCTTTCACGTGCGATCTTTGCCTTTCTTGTGAACTTTGCCTCCTCGTGACTTCATGTTCCACACACTTACGTCTTTTTGTTGAATTCTCGAAAGCTTCAAAGTTTGGTACAGCGGAAGACTTCATCTTGTACTTTCTTGAATCTTTGTTGCAAAAGACATAAGCATGTGGGAACGACTTTTACAGGTACACCACAACACCACCGTCTTCACTGGTACACAGCAACGCCACCGTCTTCAACAGGTACACAGCAACGCCACCGTCTTTAACAGGTACACAGCAACGACACGAATAAAATGGCTTTGAACATTTTATTCTAATTCGGTAGCATTTTACCTCCGGTCGGTGAAGACCGTTGGACGATATTAGATATCGTACCCGTGACGGATAGTTTCAATTAAGTAACTTCCTGACAGGATTTCACGGGTAAACCCGTTCTCTTTATTCGACCGTCCAAAGCTGACTGTGAACATAAAGAGTGAATCACTTGGATAAATTATCCTTGTGATTTGAAGCCGTCAATTCATGAAACCTGGAACAAGTGAATTTCAATTAAGATTTTCACCATCGTTGCTTTCCAGTTGTCACGAGCTCAATTCATAAAGAATCTTGCACGTCACCTACCAAGTGCTGTTTGATGTTAACACTAGAAGGATTTCCACTCGTCACTGTGGTCAATAAAGAGTCACTCTGAGTGTTCTGGCAAGATCATATGATAATGCGAAGAGGCCTGGAACGAGTTTAAGTTCAATTAAGAATTAAACCACTGTTACCTTCCAGTTTTTCACAAGATTGGTTCTAAAAGAACCGCACGTGTAACCTACCATGAGCTTGTTTGATGTTGGCTCAAGCAGGATTTCCATCTTCATTGTAATACTTGCGTATTACTTGGATGTTCTGGCAATATTACAGGAATACTGCGTAGGACTCATGAAAATATCTTACTTTTCACAGTGTGTGAGAAAGCAAGGAATAAATGGAAAGTGTCCTAATGAGACTTTTGATGATCTCTTGGCTCTAGACTCGATTGTGCGTTTTGATTTAGTGAGCGATGGCTGGAGAGGAGTGCCACCTTTTCAATACCAGTCTATTCGGAGTGAATAAACCAATAGATAACGTGTTGATCTCCGTGTGATTAAAACAAATACCTTTTGAGAGATATTTGAGTTAGCTGGGAAGGGTTGTGCATTGCATCACTGGGTCCATGATGTCTTTCTTCAATACCGAGAATCATTAGCAAAAATGACCTCAATAGCATATGTATTGATCCGGTTTCTGCCTAATGTTGTAAGGAGGGCTTCTTTCTTTACACCCTTTATCTTTACAATTCTTTTTCATTCTTCAACCCCTTCAATGCTTACCAATACGTCATCACTAGCACCTTGTTATGATTGTTCCAGTGCTAGCTTAAGTACTTGGTCGGCATTCAGCTACGTTCACAATCTTTCTCCATCTTTCCTAGGACTTCTAATTCTATCTAGGGAATTGTCCTTGGGAAGATTCCATCGGCTCTGATGAATCATTGGACTAAACCTATTCCTACCACCCTTTTGTCACCACATTCGTCGTGAGTTAAGTGTGTTTTGGGAAGAAATTGCCACCATGAAAAATCATTGAAAATCACTTAAGGTACTTGTGATATTGAAATCAAAAGTTTTGTACCTTAGGTGTTTTGTTCATAAAAAACGCTCCCCCTTAACACGTGCTTTACACATATTAAGTTGGATAATCGTTAAGTCTTTTTCATCTTTTAGCCAAGTATCATTTAAATCTCCTTAATCCCATTTTCTCCCCTTATCCAAAATGTTAACCATTAATATTTGGGATATTGAATGGATTAACCGGTCTTTGGGTAAAAATGAAATCGATGTTTGGCCATAGAACAAGTTATTGCTCCCCCTTAATTTAATAAGGGATAGTTGTAGTGCTTTAGTATGATATATTTTGAAAGATTTAGACTCTCGTGAGAAATTCTTGAAAAATTATCATACCTTAACACTACATCAAGCCATTACAGCACAATATTCACAAATATACATATTCACAAATAATACCAATATAGAGTGACCTGAAATGTACGACCCATTAGATGGATCGTTGTAGTGTCCTGTAGTGCACTCCATATGGTCTACCACCAACGAATCTTTCCAAACTCCTCATCAATCTACGTTCACGGAGCTTTTGATCTATCTTCTTGATCACGTACTTCGCCATCTGCCGGTAACCCGGATGCCAATCCTCCGTCATTTCTGGCAAAGTCCCACCCGAGTTCAGATGCTCCAACTTTCCTCTGACTTGTAGAAGAGTCCCATCACTGTACTTATGGAGCTCACCCACCCTCATAAACTTCATTAAACCTCGACTGTTCAAGTAGAAGATGCCGTAATTCGGGACAGAAATACCGGTATAGGGACATCTTTCTACATGTTGAGGTAGCACTTTATTCACTGGACGGGTTAGGTTAAGCTTCCTTTGATAGCTTTCGACTCCCAACTGAAGATCTTCAACTCGTGTCTTGATGACAATGCTTCGTGTGAACATACGAAGTGCTGTATTCAAAGCAATGAGGTCTTCACGAGGAATATGTGCGAGTTGATCTCTGGTCATCAGAAGCAGCATAACTTCGATATCCTCAAGGCGAATGATGGAAAAATATCCCTGCTGGATTTTGTATTCCCTGTCATCCTCCCTTTTCAAACGAATCTCCGTCACATGATAATAGCCATTCTTGGCTTCAGTTTTCATCCCTAAGATGCTGGAGATGCGGATGTCGGATTTAACGTTGCTTCCAGAATTGACTAGGCAGCAACCCCTGTACGCCCTTCGGACTCGTTCGTCCCAATGAGATGCACCTATGACAGCATACATATCATAATTACGATTTATCTTTGGGACCCAGAGTCGATTTACCTTTTCCTCGATAAAGGGTATTGTCCCCCAGTTGGCAGCTTTCAGCAAGGTCAGGGAGGTTGCGTACTTTGATGACCCCTTCAGTAGATACACAAGATCATTGGTGACGAAGAAGTCAAGAGCAATCTGATTATCTTGAGTAGGATCCATTGGAGGTGGAGCTCTTTCTGATTCATGAAGACCTGGCCGTTGAACGGTATTCAGAGCCTTCAGGATCTCATCGGCATAATATTCGAACTCCATTTGGGTCAACCGGGTTTTGGCGCGAAGTCTTTTATCCTTCAGTACTTTCTTCACCAAAGATGGAGTAACCGAAGTCTTATACTCATGAGCAAGAAATGCACATAAGTCAATCGGACTGCGGATACGAAGATACAAGACATCTTTGTCAGCGTCGGTGATCAGATCATACTGCGCCGCTGCCGGGATCCAAGCCTGTGGTGGTGCAGTCTCGTCGATCTCCAACGTGTCCACCCAGTCCCTTGTGCTTGGAATAGTAGATTGTGGGTTTTGTTGCAGAGGAGTGGAGACGTGAACATCTGCTTGTTCTGTTTCAGGCATGTCGGCAGTGTCATGAACGGGTGAGTGTTGTGCAGCTTCAGGTTCGGTTACCGATTCTGCAATCACAGGGGCAACAACAATAGAACTAACGGGGTTAGTTGTAACAGGTATGGATGCAGCAATAAATGTACCAGGAATAGATGACCCTGTAGTGGCATTCACATCATGGCGCCACTTCGATCGTCTGGATTCCGTAGATGTAGATTTTTCCTTTGGTGCTGCATCTTTCTTTGACTTGGTGCCAGACTTAACCACTTTCTTTGAGCTGGTAGCCTTATCCCCTTTCTCAGGCTGTTTACCCCCATCAGCATCCTCATTATCATCCCCGTTGCTCCCTCGAACACTCTCCTCATTACCATCACCACCATCATCGCCATCATCATCATCGTCATCATCATCCTCATCATCATTATCATCATCCTTATCATTATCATCATCCTCATCATTCTGATCCTCATCATCCTCATCATCATCATCATTCTTATCTTCTTCTTCTTCTTCTTCTTCTTCCTCTTCTCCACCAGTACCCTCTTCTTCTTCACTCTCTTCCCTTTCTTCCTCAGGGAGAATGTGGTAGGGTACCACACTTCCAAATGTATTGAACAACTTATCATCCTCTATGATCGCGTCATTCAGGGATTTGAAGAGAGCCCGTTGAATCCTCGATTTATCAAACGATCCAAGTTCCCTCATTCGAGCTTTGAGGATCTTCTTAAGTTCAAAATCCGTCAAGTCATAAGCAATCTTGTAGGCGGCTTCTGAAGGATTGGATGATTTGATCATTAAGTTGTCAGCAGCAAGTGTCTTCAAATCATCACGCAGTTTAGGCATTAGGGATTCAACGGAGTCTTTCACTCTCTGCTCAATAGAAGCTTCAAGAGCTGCTTTTTGCTCTTTAAGGTCATCCTTAATAGCTTTAAGTCTCGTAATTCGTGCTTGATGCCTATCAGCTTCAGCCTTTTTAACCCTAGCAAGTTCTTCTGCATGAGCTTTACGTGTAAATTCCATGTCTGCAGCGAACTTGGCAATCAACTCTTCTTGAGCTTTCCTTGATGCTTCTTCACTTTGAGCTCTTCTATTTAGCTCTTGGCGAAGTTCATCCATTTCTCTCTTGTGAGTATCCACATGTTTATCCAACATTTTGGCCATCACTAATGCGGCCATTGCAGATGTTGCAGAGCTGCTTTGGGTTGATGGAATAGGCTCGGTTGTAACTGCGGTACTAAGGATGGGCTTTATTGGTGGTGGAGGAAATGGTGTTGAAACCGGTCTGGTTGGTAAGGGTTGAGTTGGTTGAAGTTGAGTTACCAAAGGTTGAGTAGACTCTTTGTCAATACCAGCTGAAACAGGGGGGGTGGATGTCTCCTTCGAAGTAGAATACTTTTCAGGTGACCCAAACTCATCAACATCATCTGGTTCCACGTACTCATCCTCAACATCTACCCTTGCACCTGAACCACTTCCGCCAGTATCTTTCCTACTCCTTTGAATAGCTATCTTCATCATTTGTTTCTCAGTTTTATCAAGAGTAGGATCAACAACGTTTTCTTCGTCACGTAGACGCATCTCATCAGCCTTACCCTTTCCCTTTTTACCCTCTGTCTTCTTCTTCTTGGTTTTGGGTTCAGGTAAATCTGTTTGCTTCCTTTTACCTTTGCTCTTAACCGTGGTAGATGAGTCTTCACCTGCTAGAATACTTGCTCGTTGATTCTCAATTTCTGTTAGCAAGTTCTTGTAATCAGCAGATGCAATAATCTCATCGGTCAGAAGATGACTGGGAATGGGACCAGGAATAACCGTATTCGAATGAGTCTCCTGCCTTAAGTCTACCAAATCATCATCATCCATCGTGTGGTGACGACTACCTGCACGCTTGTTAATGGATGCATCGTTTTCCATAAAGTAATGTATGATCAACTTAATAAACCTAGGGTACTTGTAACTTTTAACCTTACCCTTTGTGTTTGTGAAGAGTTGAAAAGTAAACTCCTCCCACAGCAGTGATGCATAATCAATACCCATACCTTTAAACATACCATAAAACATCTTGATGATTGGTGGACGAACAGCATCAAACCCAGTTGTTTTGGGTGTTAAACATCGGCTTAGAATCCCAAAAATAGCTTTCCATGGTTGACCAACTTTGGCAGTAGTAAACTCAGACGGGGTTCGTATGTCAAGACATCCAATGGCGGTGAACATCTCCATGATCTGGTCCTTAGTTGGGTTGGCTGAGTATGATGGTAGACCTTTGAGTATCGGTCGAAAACCAAAGATCTTCCTGAAGTCTGACACAGTAAGCGTCTGCTGCTTGTTGTCCAAGGAAAAAGTGATTTTGTTCGACGTCCTCTCTTTGGTAGCCCAGAACTCGTAAAGATATTCATAGGGCACTGAAGCACTTCTCCTTAGCGCATGCTTGAAATGAGATTTATCAAGCATGGCTGTACCTACCTTAAATCCATTATGGGTAGAGTGAGATACCTCCTTCAAACGGAAGTTGTTTGGAATAAACTTTAGAGTCTTGGCTTCAGCAATGGCGGTGGCTCTGGTGTCTTGTATTTGTTGTACGGTAGGGTTAGTCATCGTCTCTGCTTAAGATAAAACACAAAGGTTGATACATACAAGTATGAATATCATTATGACTTTAACCCTAAGCATTGTACACTTGACATAATCCCTTAAGCTTTGAAACCATTCAAACATCTTCTATACGGAATAATCACTCAATTCGGAATAATAGGTCTATGCTGAATATAAATCCTATGCGGAACATAAGTCTATTCGGAACATATAGCCTATGCGGAAAAACATCCCTATTCTGAATAAAAAGGCTATTCGGAACATTTATCCTATGCGGAATGAAATCCCTATTCTGAATAAAATGTCTATTCGGAACATTGGGCCTGTGCGGAATAAAATCCTATTCGGAACATTTGGCCTATGCGGAATAAATTCCCTATTCGGAACATTGGGCCAATGCTGAATAAATTCCCTATTCGAAAAAACTAGGCCTATGCGGAATATTCAGTCTATTCGGAAAAATTTTCTCTATGCGGAAAGATTTGGCCTATACGGAAAGATCTTTCTATTCGGAAAAACTTTTCTATGCGGAATAAAATAATCCTATTCGGAAAAACCTTTCTATTCGGAAAAATAGCTTCTATGCGGAAAGATTTCACCATGCGGAAAGTTCTTTCTATTCTGAATAAAACCCTTATTCGGAAAGTCTTTCTTACTCGGAAAGTTTCCAACACTTATATATTTTCTAATTAAGCATGAAATCGTTTAATTCAAGTGTTCAAAAGGCCAAATTAGTGCAATTAGAGTCATTCCGAATACAACCCAGGCAAAAACCCCCAATTTAATTAACCCTAATTGAAGCAGAAACTGATTTCGACTGTTTTCAATTTAAAAAGTTAATTAACTTGTTGTGCATGAAAGATTAATCCGATTGAATACCTTTTGAAGATCTTGAACAAGAAAATGATGGATTGAATTCGTGTTTGTTTGATTTCCGTAAGTGTTTGTGTGTTTGTTTGTCAATGGCGGCAAAGATAGAGTAAACAGTGAAAGAAGAAAGGGAACGGGAGTGGGTGAATTTGACTAGGTCAAATTTTTTACAAGTTTGATCTATTGTCAACTTTACCCCCTCAATTTTTCTACTTTCAACAAACAAAGTTCTTTTGTTTTTCCAAGTTTTAAATCTTGTCATTTTGACCTATCTTATGTTAAATTTCTGAGCCTTAGTGATTAACCTATCTTAACACACAAGTCTATTCATGACAAACTTATAAGCAACAACAAGACAAATGCCAAAGCAATCCAACCATTAACCATTAAGCTTTTTGAAGATCTTTTTGATGTGAAAGATGATGTAACATTTTCTCCCCCTTAAACGATGACCCGTTTTCTATTTAAAGAGCTGTAGTCATTGTTTAACGAGGCACATGATGATGAGAAACATTTCCCAATTGATATCTTGAAAAAGTTTGATTCGTGGTGTCAATAAGATTTCTCTTATTTAAACAAATTAATGCACTGAGACGTACACTAATTCGTGTTAGACCAAGTTGTAAAGTAAACTTGATCCCTTTGCATGATTTGGCTTGTAAATCACGCCCGAGAAAATTAATTCCCGTTCTGAGCCAACGTTTTCCAAGGAAATACATGACTTTAATATGAAAACCGGGTTGCAGTCAGAAATAACTACAAGCCATAATGGGCATGTTTTAAAACATTACAACTTTTATACGGACTCTATTTATGGCACCGTGTCAATATTAATCGACATTTCTAAGGCCGTAAATATTACCGTACTAAAAGACATGCCCGTTTTAAACGAAAAATATTTTTGGTTTTTCTTGATTTTATAATTTTTATGGTTTTTCTAGGTTTTATATTTTTTATGGTTTTTCTTGGTTTTATAATTTTTATGGTTTTTCTAGGTTTTATATTTTTTTTATGGTTTTTCTTGGTTTTATATTTTTGTATTTTCTTTTGTGGTTTATATATTTACTATAATATACATGATCACGAACAAAGGATACTCTGAATAGTTTACCACGACTATTCAGCTGATTCTTCTGCCAACTCTTTGAGAGTCGTTGGAGTGAATGATTTCATGCCAAGCTTGTCGATCAAAAACTCGATTCGTCCTCGATCTAAGGCTTTGGTGAACATATCCGCCAGCTGGTACTCAGTAGTGACAAAATACAGCTCGATCACTCCGTTCTCCACCTGCTCCTTAATGAAATGGTAGCGAATGTCTATGTGCTTGGCCCGGGAGTGTTGAACATAGTTGCAGCAAAGGGCAATGGCGCTCTTGTTGTCACAATACATCGGGATTTTGTTAAATCCAAGACCGTAGTCAGTTAATTGTGATCTCATCCAAAGGACTTGAGCACAACAACCGGACATGGCGATGTATTCAGCCTCCGTGCTAGAAATTGCAGCGCTTTTCTGCCTTTTTGAAGACCAACTGATCAATCTATCTCCTAGGAGTTGCACAGATCCATAAGTGCTACGCCTCGTGTCTTGACATCCAGCATGATCGGCATCTGCGTATGATATTAAAGCAATCGAGGAATCTTTCGGATACCATAGACCATGATGAAGTGTTCCTTTTAGATACCGAAAGATCCTTTTAACTACATGTAGGTGCTTTCCGGTAGGCCGAGCCTGATACCGGGCACACATGCATACAGCAAATTGCAAATCAGGCCTGCTAGCAGTCAAATATAGAAGGGTGCCGATCATCCCACGGTAAAGTTTTGGATCGACAATAGTCCCATTCCTATCTTCATCTAACTTGGATTTCTCCACCATTGGAGTGTCCACGGGGTCACAATTTTCAAAGTTATATTTCTTAAGAGATTCTAGAGCATATTTGGATTGATTAATAAAGATGCCTCTGGGATTCTGAGAAATCTGTAATCCTAAGAAAAATGAAATTTTTCCCATCATCGACATCTGAAAGCGTGTGGACATTATCTTCTCAAATCGGTTTGACAATTCTATGTTAGTGGCAGCAAAAATTATATCATCAACATAAATTTGTACCAGAATCATGTCGTTGCCTTCTTTGAGAGTGAATAGAGTGGGGTCCACTTTGCCTTTGGAGAAGCCTTCCGAAATGAGATATGTTGACAGGAGATCATACCACGCGCGTGGAGCTTGTTTCAACCCATAGAGAGCCTTCTTAAGCTTGTACACATGATTAGGAAACTCCGTACTGACGAACCCATCCGGCTGACTAACATAAACTTCTTCCCGTAGTTCACCGTTCAAAAATGCCGTCTTCACATCCATTTGATAGACGATCATGTTCATATGAGCAGCAAACGCAAGGAATAGTCTAATCGCCTCCAATCTAGCCACAGGAGCAAAAGATTCCTCAAAGTCTATACCCAAGGCTTGTTTATATCCTCTAGCGACCAATCTAGCCTTATTCTTCAATACCGCACCCATCTCATCAAGTTTAACCTTATAAACCCATAACAAGGTAAGGATGTTAACCTTGTCAGGGAGAGGAACCAATTCCCATACTTCAAGTCGTTGGAATTCGTTTAGTTCCTCCTGCATAGCTTCAATCCAAGATGATTGGGTCATAGCCTGCTGCCAATTTTTGGGTTCAACTTCAGAGTGAAATGCATCAAAGTAACAATAGAGTGCATTCTCTTGTAATTGATGGCGTGTGGAGACTGGTCGATCTAGATCTCCAATAACATTCCTAATTGGGTGATCTTTTGTCCATTTAGTGCTATGGTTTTCAATCCTAGGTGGTCTGGAGTGAACAATAGAAGGAGCTTCTTCCGAGGTAGACGCGGCTGAAGGGTTTTCAGGGATCGCTACACCAAAGAAAGGAAGCTCTTGCAAGTGAGCATATTCCAAGTCGTGATCAGTAGAATCCTCTTCCACATCATTAGGCACAAGTAGGGGTGATGATTCAGGTGTAGTTTGAGAATCACTTGGTGAAGGTGCATCCGGTTCAATGTGAATTGTAGATGCATTAAATAAAGGTTCATTATCTTGAGAAACCACTTCAGGTATTGGAGCAATTACTACAGGTGCTGGAACTTCATCAGTCGGGGGATCAAAGAATTCATCAAACAACGGTTGAAACAGTTTATCCCACTCGGGCCTTGTTGGTGGTAAAAATGATGTAGAAGTAGGATTATTGGGAATTAATCCGGAACTAATAGCACCGGTTCCCATCTCATGAAGCGCGGGTTCAGAGCTGTGTTGCTCAGAAGCCATCGCTGTCAGCTCATCGAAATCTGCGTCCATAGTTTCTACAATCTTGCCAAGACGACGGTTATAGATTCGGTATGCTCTTTTGGACGGTGAGTACCCAATGAAAATACCTATATCGGCTTTCGGTTGAAGCTTACCCAAGTTCTCACTATTGATGTTTGGATAACAAAGAGCACCAACCACATGGAAAAATGAAACATCGGGTTTACGGTCATGTAAAAGCTCATAAGGTGTTTTTCCATGGCGTTTCCGAAGGATAGAACGGTTTTGGGTGAAACATGCAGTAGAAATAGCCTCTGCCCACAAGAACAATGGAGCGTTCGCATAAATAAGCATGGTCCTAGCAGCTTCCATAAGTGTACGATTCCGTCTTTCAACGACACCGTTTTGTTGTGGAGTGCGTGCAGCGGATGTTTCATGTGATATACCAACTCCTTCATAATAATCACGAAGAGTCTGGTTGACGAACTCTGTACCATTGTCTGTACGAATACGGCGGACAGTGGTATTCAAACATACCTGAATGAATTTCAGAAAAGTGATGATAGCCTTCGGTGCTTCATCCTTTGTACGTAGAAATCTAACCCATGTAAACCTGGAGAAATCATCCACAATTACCAGAATGAATTTCTTACCGCTCACACTTTCAGTTCTCATCGGTCCACAAAGATCCATATGCAAAAGATGAAGTTTTTCTTGATTAGTGTCTTCAGCTTTGGGTTTGTAAGATTTCTTGGTGCTTTTCCCCCTTGAACACGCGGAACATAAATGGTCCTTGTGAAATTTAAGCTTTGGAAGACCACGAACTAACTCGTTTTTAGCCAGATGATTAATAGCATCAAAATTAAGATGAGATAATCTGCGATGCCATAACCATGACTTGGTCTTAGATGCTTTAGAGAGAAGACATACTGGAGAGGCGGCCATCATATCTTGTAGAGACAACGTATAAAGATTTTCACCACGAGATCCCTTCAACAAATCTTTTCCTTCCAAGTTGCGGATGAAACAAGTGTGTTGTCGAAAAGCAACCTCAAGGTTGGAATCACAAAACTGTCCTACTGAGAATAAGTTATGACCAAGACCTTCTACATAGTATACCCTAGAAATCGTCACGTTTCCAATCTGATATTCACCATACCCCATAATCTTTGCTATATGATCATTCCCGAATTTAACCGTACCAAGAAACTTGCTGACGAAATTTCAGAGCATCGAGCGATTTCCGGTCATATGTTTTGAACAACCGGAGTCCAAATACCACAGGATGATTTGGACCACCTGAAAATATCACCACACAAAGACAATGTAGAGGTATCGGAATCTGAGTGTTCCTTGTTATTAGCAGGTACAGATTAAATAATCTTAGATTTGCTAACTCTAGGTTTCTTAGATTTCCTAGCCTTCTTCTTCTTAATTGGTGGTGTAGATTCTAGTTGGCTTAAATCCTGAGGTATTTCTTCACTGATAGGCACTATAGTGGGGGCTGACCTAACCTCAATGGATGCATTCCTAGTTAAAGGGCACATTTTTCCATCTAATGTAAAGGTCCTACCAGTGGGACGCCATTGCCAGCCAACTTGGGCACGAGTTCTACCCGTTGGCTTCCATTCAAGACCATTCTTAATTGCATTCATTTCATTCACATGCTCAATAAGACACAAATCATGACGTTGGGAAAACATACATTCATTACAATTCCAACAATTTAAATTAGAATTCACGAATGGTTTTGGCTTCTACACAGGCGCAGAGCTTTTAGTCTTAACATGATTCTTCTTATTTAAAACTGAACTAGCATTCCTATTGTGAACTTCTACTTTCTTCTTTGTGGCACTACTAGTGGAGGGCTTGATCTTATCTTTCTTGAGTGGCGATCCTTTAGCCTTAGTAGTCTCTTTTAATCCTGTAGAAGGCAAAGTGGGAATATTAGCAGCAGATTTTAAAGGTGCCTTACTTGATTGTGCTAATGACGGTTTTGCTCCTGGAGTCTTATTAAATGGAGTGACAGCAATGGGCCTATTATTAAGTAGTGCAGAACCTGGTGTACCTATGTATTGCAAATAAGCCAAACAATATTGAACTCTCTTGATATATTCATGAGCCGAATAATAGTCGCTACTTGAGGGATCTAAGGCATAAAGATCGTCTAAAATATCCCTAAGAAGATCGACATGCTTAATGGCATTCCTCATATAATCATCATAGGTAATTGGGTTTCTCTTATGAAGCGGGTTCTTATAAAGCACTACTGACTTGGTTGTTGGAGCACTAGTGGACGGTGCAGAGTCGGTAGCTAAGTTATCAACAACTTCTTGTCGGGTGAGAAGAAGTGTCTCCTTTAACTCAGCCAAAACCATATTTTTGTCAATGAGCAGGATGTTCAAATCAGAGATTTCCTCGCACTTTTGGTTCAGTTGTTCAACAAAAGATTGTTGCTGTGCCGCATTAAAAGCGAAGCGTTCTTCTAGTGAACCATAAAGAGCGGATAGTCCCTGTCTTGTCCGATCCATCTCCCCTAGAACAGACGAAAGTCTAATTTCTAAGACCTGGTTTTTGGACTCTGCAGTCTCTAGTTCCATTTTGAGTGTTTCATTTAATGACACATCTCTCTTCAATCTCATTATCTCTTCCTCTAATGTCTTAACAATTGCAATCATCTTGTCACTTGTCTCAACACCGTTTTCACAAACATTTGATATCAAAAGATTCTCATTTTGAGTTTGTTGTTTCAATTCTAAAGATATACAATGTTGTTCTAGTTGATTAAAGCGTTTTGAAAGTAAATTGTAAGAATCTTGTAGCTTTAAAAACTCAGCGTTAGATTCGTGACAAGACTGATTATCTACCTCATTTACAGTATCAGCAACATTTACAGAGATATCACAAACATCATCACAAATATCAGTACAAATATTCACAGCATCACAATTAATCATAGTGGATGTAAGCTCATTCGAATAATTAACATTTACAGTAGTAAGCACATCACACGAGATTACTGCAGACAAGAATCGGTCATATTCGGTTAAAATCTTTTCTTTTTCAACTAGTTGTAGTTCGTAAGCGGTGTCCATTTCATAAAACACTTTTTGAACTTCACCAATTTCAAAAACAAGATTTTCTTTAAGAGATGCAAAAATTCCTTTTAGACTTTCGACAAACGGATTGATCTCATTTTTAAACACCTCGTTCATATGTTCGAAAGCCCATTCTCCAGCGTTTAGGCCATTTGAAGTCGTACGTTCCAAAATGACCTTGTCAAAATTAGTAAAGTATTGATTAATCTCTTGCAAGTTTAACCATACAGTGCTAACAGGTGGAAGATCCTTTGGAATTTCCTTAGGACCCTCCATATTGACAAGTGTAGGAAAAGTACTAGGGTTTTCTTCATCTAATATGTAGGTTGGTGCTGTTATGAGATCTTTGTCCATATGGAATCGAATTCTAAAATCCGTTTTTGCAAGCTCCTTATTCAATTTAAAATAATCACACTCGGGATATTTTGCAGAATTATATGACCGATCCTCATCAACTAGATCCTTACTTGTTTGATCATTGGGAAAAACAATCGGGTCTAAAGCCAATCCTAATTGAGTTGCATTATAAAGTCTAGGACTATGTCTTAAAGCTTGTTTTGCATACCGTGGATTAGGGGGAAGGCCTTTTTGACGTGATAAGTTAAATTCTCTAAATGAAGCATCAAATAAGTGAACTAGTTGAGAAGCAGCGTATTGTCTTAAAAGCAAATAATCTAGGCTTCTAATCTTATTAGTAGCATTAATCTCCATTTCATTCTTCTTAGACTCGAGTGATTCAAAATCTGTTTGAAGTTTTTGAAAATTAGTGACCACTAACTCCTTTTCTTTAAGTTCATTAGACAAATTTGCTCTTAAGTTTTCGATTTCTTGCAAGTGACCCATTTGTTTGTTTCTAAAATGATCGTATTCGAGATTAGTTAGAACACTAGACGAAGGCACTAATTCCAAGGTTTGAACTTTCTCGTTGCTTAAGGTAAGCTCATCAGACAAATTCTTATTCTTAGCTAAGGTTTCTAAGAGTGCAACATTCATTTGGCTAAGTAATGTAGCAGGAACCATGACCAAATCTTGTTGAGCAGGAGTAGGCGTTTGCGAAATGGGTACCGGTTGTGATTCACTCAAAGTCTGGGGACTCACATTGATATTGCTATCATTGTTTGTCTCCTCATTTGAAAGACTCACCACCAAAGATTCATTCGAGTCAGCATTCTCTTGCACAACTTGATGTGGTTGAATACTAGCATCAGTGGTATTATCGGTGGTATTAATAAGTACCTCAGATCTCTTTTCTGGCCCTAAGCTGGAGATAGTTGCCATGAGAGCAGCCTTTGCAGATTGAAAGTCATCACAGTCGGAGTCATACGTATCAAGATCATCGGCTTGGTAAGCTGCATTCTGCGTAGTGACAACGTCTTGTTCAGCAATCCCTGGATCAGCAAGAAATGCAAGCTCCTCTTCATCAAGTTCCCTTCCTTGTGCCTGAGCATTTACCAGATAGATCTTTTCTGCAAACCATTGTCCATCCCTTCTCCTCTTGGGTTTCTTACAATCCCTGGACATGTGACCCTCTTCCTTGCAGTTGTAACACGTAATCATTCTCAACTTGCCCATGGAATTAGCCCGTGGAGCAGGATTGGCCATTGGTGCCTGATTGACCGTGCGAGCATTGGTGGTTGATGTGGTAGGTCTCCCCTGATATGGTTGAATAGGCTGAACCATGACCCTGCCATTCTCAATAGTAGCTTGTTGACGAGAATTGGATGAATTCCTCAACTGATTGTTGGTAGGAGCTGATCCTCTGTATCCTCGTTTGCTTAAAGTTCGTGTGAGATAAGCAGACATAGTAGTTAGCACTTCAACTGGGTCAGCTCGTTGTTGGAATACAGGAACGGGGACTTCCTCATCATCACAATACAGTGCTTGATCTGGATGAGTTGCATAATCAGTAGAAGGAATACTCATTTGATCAGGGTAGCTTGTTGGATATGCTGCATTCTCTTGATAAGAAGAATATGAAGGCTGAGCATAAGGTGCAACATTTGCTGGATGAAGTTGTGAAGCATATTGTGGTGAAGGTGCATTGAACCGATATTGTTGCTGATGTGAGGTGGGTGGTTGCGGTAGAATCGAGTATTGTGGGAAGGTTGGTGTCATGTAAGGTGATGGATGATAGGCTTGATGTCCCAAGATATAAGGTGTGTTGTTGTGTGACAAGATTGGTTGATTCGCCATCAAAGCTAAGGAATCTGGGTACATACCGCGAGGAAAACGGTGCATAATCACATGCTTCTCATGCTGCTGAAGGAAAGCATAGATTTGATCTAAGTTGCACTTATGCAAATCCCGGGTTAACTTCACATCGGTAATATACTCACCCCATTCAGCTTGAGGTAAAGTATTCAAGAACTTGGTGTTAACCTGGAATGGAGCAATCACGAGATTGTATACATTCAGATCATTCATTAGACTAGTGAATCTGAAGTAATAATCGTGTAGTGTTTCCCCTGGGCTGTACGTGAATCTATCAAACAGATCATACAGCTGACACTCCCTTTCCTGTTTGGTGAGAGACGTACCTTGTAACAACACCTTTAGACGTTCCCACAAATCTTTGGCAACAGTATATTGACTAACCATACGATAAATATCATGCGGAAGAGCTTGGAGAAGTGTCTGTAGAGCCTTTTCATCAGCATCAGCAATGAGTTGTTGTGCCGGTGTGAGTTCTTCATATTCTCTTGGTCGAGACACGTTATTTGCCACAATGGTACCATAGTCAAGTGGACCATTCAAAATCGATTTGACCATAAGTCTTCCGTATGTTGGTTTTCCCTTCAAATATTGCATCATACGGCCCTGCCATGCCTCAAACACCTCTTTAATAAGCATCGGTGGACGACTATCAGTCCCCGTTATGATCGAGATATCCGTAAGAGATGTCATCTGAGGCATTAATGAACTTGGATTCATTGTGAACACTTAAAAGACTCAAAGATTATCGGTTGATCGAGCAGTGAAGAAAGGTTGAGAATTTGTGTTGTGTTGGTTGTAATCAAGATTAAATCCACTAAAGATCGTCGAAAAAACTCAAATACCCCTTGAACTTGCTTATATGGAATAACCAACTCAGAATAAACCCTATTCGGAATAATACCTATTCGGAATAATCCTATGCTGAAAACCCTTATTCTGAATAACCCTTATGCGGAATAACCCTTATGCGGAATATTTCTTCAATGCGGAATATTTTGGCAACTGGCTATTCGGAAAACTTGCTATTCGGAATAATAGGCAATTCGGAATAATAGGCAATTCGGAAAGCTGTTCGGAATATTTCTCCTATTCGGAAAAAATTTTTGGCTATTCGGAAAAAATTTGGCTATTCGGAAAGTTTTTGGCTATTCGGAAAAATTGGCTATTCTGAATATTTCTCCTATTCGGAATCCCTATTCGGAATAAACCTTCTATACTGAAAATCTTCCTATTCGGAATCCCTATTCGGAATGTTCTGGAAATATGTTTCCGAGACTTAAAAAAACAGCTTTAAACCCGATTTTTGATCCAAAACCACAAAAAGTTTTATGATTTTTACCAAAATAAGCTAAACCCAATCCTTATCAATCAATCCCAATAACAAAAACACCAAAAACAACAAGATTCAAGATTGATTTTTTCTAAAGATCACTAATAGATTCAAAAACTAAAAAAGCAACACAATCCTTACCTTCAATCACCCCATAGCTCTTGATACCAAATGTAGAATATTGATAACCTATGAATCTATGAAGTGGGTTGATGTTTTCTAGTGAGAGAAACTAGAGAGAGAAAGTGAGAGAAAATGTGTATGATTTTATTAATATGAAAGTGCAAATGGAACAACAACCAACCCCTTTCTATGGTGGAAAGGGGTATTTATACTCCAAGCCTAACATTGGGCTTGGGCCGGTCCATGACAAGCCCATGGACCGGTTCTTACTTAACTTAATAAGTAATATTTAACTAATTGCTTACTACGAGCTATTACAACATAAATCATATTGTGGAGTGACCGATACTTCTAATATACGTTAAAACGTATTTCTAACAATTCCCGTTTAGTAAGTCAACATATATATTTTTAGACACTAAAAATATACGTTTATCACAACCCTTTATAAGAATAAACATTTAGACAATTGTTATAATATATTAATTTGTGATCATGCACTATTTTAAATCATACTCCATCATGCATTGTTAATTTATGCATTGTCTAAGGCACTTAAAATTACTAAGGTAATTACTCCGGTTCGTGATCATATTGTGTCAGTTTGTTCAGTGACATCATCTTCACCACATCATTACCATTAAGGTGAGTTCATTGCCCCATCTTTACTGTTTTATAACTGGGGGAGAAAACATACAAAAACTATATTTATATAATATGCAAAACATGCACTGACAACAACAACAACAGCTTATTGCCTATTGTTTGCCCCATACCCGTGGACTGTAATAGTTGATAGTGTAGCGCGAAATGTGTGAATAGATCTATTTGGGTGTTGACAACACCCGACCTGCGTAACTTGCTATCACGAAACGCTTAGGCCAAGAAACAGGTTTACATCATTGTCGGACTGAGGGAACAACATCGGGACAGATCCAAATGGGCGTACCGAACAACTTATTTTGTCTAGCTTCTATTACAGGGCAATAGGAACTACAATAGTATGTAGCTTAGTGCTCTACTATCCTTGTGATGTTTTGGCATATTATTAACTTATTATTAAACTAAACCTATGAATTCACCAACTTCGTGTTGACCCCCACATTTTACTTTATATGTTTTCTCAGGAAAATAAAGCAGGTTCATGCATTGGATTCCAGCATTATAGGAGCATCATGTCTACCATTGGGCTGGGATATTTACTTCAGTTTTTAATAATAAATGTGGTTTACAAACAAGATACTAAGTGTGTACAACTGATTCATGTAATTTGTATTAAATGACTTTTATGATCATTGCTCTATATACTATGTGCTATCGATCCACCCAAGTAACACCCCAATTACTCTTCCGCTGCATTTGACCAACTTGGGAGTGTCACAGAAATGGTATCAGAGCGCATAGTTATAGAGAACCAGATCGATAATAAAAATTTTAAATATAATGAAAATTTTAAATTGGACTATAACTGAATTTTAAAAATCAATAAAATAAAAAGAAAACTGATTTTTGGGGAACCCTTATAAGTTATGCATATAGTACATAGAGCATACACATTATGTGAACTAGTTTCACATTGATTTATAACCTTTGAGTTAATAAATCACCTAAGTATCTACTCATACTTTTAACAATCATGGTTAAAAGGCATAGACCGCATCGCATCGCATTTAAAAAAAACTTTTTGAATTGTGTAAGCTAAAAACTTACACAACTTTGAAATGCTATTTTCAGATATCATGACACCACCCACTATCGTGACTACCTTTGAGGAGCTCATGGCTCCTACCACTACTCCAGTATCGCCGACGTCAGTATTTGTTGGACTCGTATCCAACACGGAGTCCAAAGATGACCAGCCAGACGGGGTCATCATACTCACAGATTCACCTACTCCATCACCACCTACTGTATCCCCTACGTCACCATTGCTAGTAGTACCTGCATCTCCTCCTAGGGAGATAGATCAGGTTGTACCAGCCTTACCACCATTGCCACCACCTTCTGCACACCACCCTTACCCCACCAGCACTCTGCCACCTCGCAAGAGGAGGCGTGATTTCATTCCTGACTCGACATTCGAGGTAGGAGAGGGATCTGGAGCTAGGCAGTCCAGCCTTGGCGCCCTGCGGGCACAGGTTGACGCACTTGAGGCCCGCCAGGCGCAGGACACCGCTCTCATTCATGCCCTTTTACGGGCGGACCAACAGGATCGCGTCTTGCTTCAGGAGAGGTATAGATCTCTCTATTGGGCTGTGGCCAGTGAGTCACACACCACGTAGAGTTCTCTGGGTATGACCCAGGGAACTGTGCATTGGTTACTGGATGAGGTTGCTTACCTCCGTTGCCAGTTAGCTACACTCAAGGGTCACTCATACGGGACCCAGGCTGCTATCCTCACCCAGGAGGAGACATTTCGGACATTCATAGACCTAGCAGACCTCCGCCATCAGGGACTCACTACCGAGACAGACCATCTACGGAGAGCCGATGCAGCACGTCAGCACCAGTTACTAGAGACTATGAGATTCTCTAGTGAGACTAGGAGGGCGATGATCCGTATGCAGGATGATCGTGCACCTACGCCACCAGCCGGACCACCTGCACCCACAGACAGCCATACTAGTGTAGGCTAGATTTCATTGTACATCATGTCAAGCATTGAGTTGCATCTCAGCTCGCATGATTTAGATCTTTTGTACTTGTATTTCCATTTCAGTTGTATCCGTATCGTAGCACCTAACCTTAGTAGGTAGGTTATCTTTGTAGTATTACAAACATTTGTACCACTATCTCAGACAGGATGGTTGTATCTCTGTCTTAGATTGGTTGTATTGTAGTATATTGATGTTCACCAGTACTGATATATCATCCTTTACTTGTTTGTTTGAATTTATATTATTATGAAATCTTGACAGGTTATCTAATTTGTTGTGAATTCTATGCATATCCATTTTATGCAGCTTAATATTATAATTCTACTAACCAACTGATAAATCTCATCTTTGTGTATGATAGAACGATGGCACAAAGAGTCACTCGACAGAACACTAACGCTGCTCCTTCATCGACCGTTTTAGAAGCACAACTCCGAGTGCTTATCGCTCAAGGCATTGCTGATGCCCTAGCCGCCAGGGAAACACACCCCAGCGTGAACCAGGGCGACAGTCAAAACTCGATTGCTAGAGATCGAGTTGCTAGAGGATGTACCTATCCCGACTTCCTGAAATGCAAGCCCAGTTACTTCAAGGGCAAGGAAGGGGTAATAGGACTCATGCAGTGGTTCGAAAGGACCGAGACAGTATTCCACATTAGTGATTGCACCGGGGAGAACAAGGTGAAATTTGCCACCTGTACTCTCTTGGAACATGCTCTCACCTGGTGGAACTCCCTAGTTGCTACTCTTGGACATGACGAAGCCTATGGGATGACCTGGAATACACTTAAGGAAAGACTTACCACGAAATACTGTCCTCGAGGTGAAATCAAGAAGTTAGAGATTGACTTGTGGAACCTCAAATGCTTGAACCACGACATCATGACTTACAACCAGAGGTTTCAGGAGCTAACTTTGATGTGTACTCGGATGTTCCCTGACGTGAAGGACAAGATAGAGAAGTATGTAAGTAGACTTCCAGATTCTGTGCACGATAGTGTACTTGCATCCCGACCCACTACAGTCGAGGGTGCCATATAGTTTGCCACAGAGCTGATGAACAAATGGGGACGTGATCATGTGATTAGGCAGACTGAGAACAAAGAGAAAGGTTGAAGAGAACTACCGTGGTTACAATCAGGCCCAACCACCAAAGAAGCAAAACTTGGGCCAGATCCGTAGTGTTGTTTCCTCAGCACCACCACCATATGCAGGCAACAAGCCAAAGTGCACAAAGTGCTATTTCCATCATTTCTTTACTGTTGAATGCCGAATGCCCGGACAGGGCAACTCTTATGTTCCAGCCATCAGGAACAACTCCAGCACCAACTACAAGCCCCGCAATGGCAACAGTCAGAACTTTCGTGGAAATGGAAAACAGGGAAACCGGCAGCACACTGGCGGCGGTAACATAACCCGCAGGGAAATTCGTTGCTATGGTTGTGGAGAGATCGGACACATCAGCCTTGATTGCCCAAAGCGAGCAGTTAGGAACGAGATCAGAGGAGAAGCATCATCTAGAGTCTATGTGATAGGAGAAGCCAAGACCCACCCAGACTCCAATGTGGTTACTGGTACGTTTCTTCTAAACAATCGCTATGCAAATATATTGTTTGATACGGGAGCAGATAGGAGTTTTATATCCACAAAATTTAGTAGCTTACTAGACATCACACCTACACCGTTAGACGACTGTTACAGAGTCGAGTTAGCAGACGGTAAGATCATTGAAACTAACACTATTTTAAGAGGCTGTACCTTAAACCTTTTAAATCATCCATTTGATATCCAGTTAATACATGTAATTCAGGGTAGTTTCGACGTTATTATTGGTATGGACTGGTTAGCTAAGTACCACGCGACCATTGTGTGCGACCAAAAGCTAGTCCGTATACCATGGGGGAAATAAAACCTAATCGTTCGAGGAGAAGGAAACTCAGATAGAACTGACACTAGACTGAGTGTTATCTCCTGCACTAAAGTCCAGAAGTACATACTAAAAGGATGCCCTATCTTTTTAGCACATATTTCAAAAACCGACAAGGAAGAGGAACCAGAGAAGAAACAAATCAAGGACGTGCCAGTTGTCAGTGATTACCCTGAAGTTTTTCCAGACGACTTACTTGGTTTGCCTCCGACTCGTCAAGTGGAATTCCAAATCGACTTGATACCAGGAGTTGCACCTGTAGCTAAAGAACCATACCGATTAGCACCCACCGAGATGAAAGAACTCGTAGAACAACTTCAAGAACTGTCAGACAAAGGTTTTATCAGACCCAGTTCCTCACCTTGGGGAGCTCCAATACTCTTTGTCAAAAAGAAAGACGAATCTTTCCGAATGTGTATCGATTACAGAGAACTGAATAAGCTAACTGTGAAAAATCGTTACCCACTACCACGAATCGACGACTTATTTGACTAGTTACAAGGATCAAGTGTATACTCCAAGATCGACCTACGATCGGGGTATCACCAGTTGAGGGTCAGAGAAGAGGACATACCGAAAACAGCTTTCAGAACTCGTTACGGTCATTATGAATTTCAAGTCATGCCATTTGGCCTGACTAACGCTCCAGCCATATTCATGGACCTTATGAACCGAGTGTGTAGACCTTATCTAGATAAGTTCGTGATTGTGTTTATCGACGACATACTCATCTATTCCAAGAACGAGCAAGAGCACGGAGAACATCTTGCTCAAGTACTAAAAGTACTTAAGGAAGAGAAGCTGTACGCAAAATTCTCGAAGTGAGACTTTTGGATTCCTAAAGTTCACTTCCTCGGCCATGTGATCGATGACAAGGGAATTCAAGTAGATCCGGCAAAGGTCGAATCCGTGAAGGATTGGGCATCACCCACTTCACCAAAGGAGATTCGCCAATTTTTAGGCCTTGCCGGTTACTACCGGAGATTCATAGAGGGATTTTTTAAGATAGTTAAATCTATGACAAAGCTTACCCAGAAAAGCATAAAATTCGATTGGGGAGAAAAAGAAGAGGCCGCATTCCAAACCATTAAGCAAAAATTGTGTAGTGCACCCATTTTAGATTTACTAGAAGGCAACGAAGACTTCGTCATCTACTGTGACGCCTCACACAAAGGCTTCGGAGCTGTCTTGATGCAAAGACAGAAGGTGATTGCCTATGCTTCAAGGCAATTGAAGAAACACGAGCAAAATTACTCTACCCATGATCTAGAGCTTGGATCTGTAGTTTTTGCTTTAAAAATTTGGAGACACTACCTGTATGGAACTAAGTGCACAATGCATACCGACCACAAGAGTTTGCAACATATCCTAGACCAGAAGGAGCTAAACATGAGGCAACGTCGTTGGATAGAATTGCTCAGTGACTACGACTGTGACATCAAATACCACCCAGGTAAAGCCAACGTAGTTGCGGATGCTCTAAGTCGAAAGGGAAATGATCCTCCCATGAGAGTTCGAGCCCTAGTCATGACCATTAGTTTGGACCTACCCAAGCAAATACTAGAGGCTCAACTCCAAGCACAAAAACCTGAAAACATCGGAAGAGAAGACATAGGAGGAATGCTTAGGACTGACCTAAGCAAGGAGAAACTGGAAGCTAGAGTAGATGGAACGTTATGTTTACACGGAAGAAGTTGGTTATCGTGCTACGGAGACTTGAGAAACGTGATCATGCACGATTCTCATAAGTCCAAATACTCAATACATCCCGGATCTGAAAAGATGTATCAGGACGTGAAGAAGTTATATTGGTGGCCAAACATGAAAGCAGACATTGCCACATACGTGAAGAAATGTCTGACTTGTGCTAGAGTAAAGACAGAACATTAGAGGCCATCTGGTTTGTTAGTCCAACCCGAAATACCTAAATGGAAATGGGACAACATCACCATGGACTTCATTACCAAGCTCCCTACCTCCTCTCACGGTTACGATACAATATGGGTAATCGTCGACTGACTCACGAAATCTGCTCATTTCCTGCCCATCAGAGAGAATGACTCACTGAACAAGTTAGCTAAGTTGTACCTAAAGGAAATAGTGACCAGACACGGCATACCAGTCTCAATCATTTGTGATCAAGATGGTAGGTTCACGTCAAACTTTTGGAGAGCCTTCCAACAAAGTATAGGAACAAACATGGACATGAGCACCGCATACCACCCGCAGACTGACGGTCAGAGCGAACGAACAATCCAAACCCTAGAAGACATGCTAAGAGCATGTGTGATCGACTTTGGAAAAGGATGGGTCGAGCATATACCATTAGTTGAATTCTCCTACAACAACAGCTACCATGCCAGTATTAAAGCAACACCATTTGAGGCCCCGTATGGCCGCAAGTGTAGATCACCAGTGTGCTGGGCAGAGGTGGGGGAATTTCAACTGACTTGACCCGAACTAATTCAAGAGACAACAGAGAAGATCACCCTCATCAGGCAGCGGATTCAGTCTGCCCAAGATAGACAAAAGAGCTATGCAGACAGGAAACGGAAGCCTATGAAGTTTGAGGTAGATGACCGTGTTATGCTGAAAGTATCACCTTGGAAGGGCGTCGTCCGATTTGGGAAACGTGGGAAACTAAACCCACGTTATGTGGGACCCTTCAAGGTGATTGCCAGAATAGGTAAAGTCGCCTATCGTCTAGATTTTCCCCAACAGCTGAGCCGGGTACACTCTACTTTCCATGTCTCAAACTTGAAGAAGTGCTACGCGGATGAGCCGCTAGCCATGCCATTGGAGGGAGTCCATTTCGATGACAAACTCCAATTCATAGAAGAACCGGTGGAAGTCATGGAGAGAGTAGTCAAGAAACTAAAGCGAAGCCAAATCCCGTTAGTTAAGATACGATGGAACTCTAGGAAAGGTCCTGAGTTCACGTGGGAACGTGAGGACTCATTTAGGGCTAAGTACCCACACCTGTTCACCTAAGCAGTGACGTCATCTTAAGCTTTGAGGACAAAGCTAAAATAACGGGTTAATGTTGTAAAACCTGTAAATTCAGGTTTTGACTAAGTCATCATTGTATACGTCACTTTATGATATCTGAATAAATAGTGCCACCTTTGCATGAGATCTCTTGAGCAATCATATGCATCATGCACAACATACATTATTTTAATCACCCAAAACATGAGGATATTTAAATCTCATAGCATGCATTATGATTCTCATCACTTAAGCACCAGAATAGTCACACTTGGGTGACTACATTTTATAAACTTGAAGGACTTTAACCAATCACTCCTTTCTGAACATTTAAGTCACTTGAACATACACTCATAAGCATTCATCCAATTTGTTCATACATCTAAACTCATGATCACAATTAATACACAATTATAAGTATAAATTCTAAAGCTTTAAATACATTAGTGAATATATATTTTTCCTTACACTATAACTAACTTTACGCTACGACACCAACTATTTTATACTTAAACATTGCCTTTGACCATTTTTACTTTTTAAAACTAAATTAACATACTTTTGATGTAATAAAATCTTTTCTCATATAAAAATGACCATACTTTCACCAAGGGTCCCAAACTTAACCAAGACAAACCTAGACTTATACATATTCAACCAATATAACACCTATACTCCTAGTGACATTACCTAGACACAAAATTAAACATAAAAACCCCATAGACTAAATACTAGCCGAAAATATATACCTACACACAACATTTAAATACCAAAAACCATTACCATTCCAACCTTGACTTTTAGACTTGTACAATTACTTCATTTAAGTCTTATACTATACAAAACACATTCTTCTTTTCCTTGGCTAGCAAAACCGCCGGTATTAACCTAAACAATGTGTCTATGTACAACTTTGAGCAATTAAGGCATGTACTAACATTACTATGCACATACCACAAGTCTAAGACACCTAACACACTCCTTACACCCTTAGACGTGTGATAGGGCTCCTCCACACAACCCTTTCACTTGTACAAACACACCAATTATGTGAAACACTATGCAAGTCTTACATGTCCCCTTTGGGAGCACAACATGCGACGGCAAAAGGGTAGGAAGGGTCAAGTGTACATATTTTGTCATTAAGACATGTACTAACATAGTACACTACCAAAAATCTCCATATCTAGATTTTCCTCTCACTTGGACGTGTATAACCCCAAGCCACAACACAAGTGCATACACCAAGATATTTAGCAAGCCTCATTCACTCCTCTCTTACCCCATTCGGTTATCACACTCAAAAAAACACCTAGATATCCTAAGCATTTACTTCTACTAGTTCTTAGTCCTCTCAAGCATTTAGATCTCCTCATCCAAGATACTTGGCATTTAAGACGAATCTAAGACCCCTTCAAGAAGAACCCGTCGGCTAGAATCATCAAACAATTGTCACCATCCCATTTTCCTTGAAAACAAGTAAGTGTAAACCTCCTTTAAGCTTTTCTTACTTATTTCATGTTTCATGCATATACATGTTATGGAAATGGAGTTTAAGATGCATGCACACGTAAAAGTCTTATGAATAAACCCTAAAACGACATACAAGCCCACGGCTATATGAAGTTTATGGGTGTTCTTGCCTTAAAACCTTGAAACGAGTACATATAAACTTAGGTAACCTAATTAAGCCCTAGTATAATCACTTTCCATAAGAATTTATGAGAAAGTAATATAAGCCGAAACATTGACGCTAATATAAGCCCATAATTCATATAAGCTTAGTTGTGTTTTAGTTGGATGTTTAAGCCCATAAAATAAAATAAGCCGAGACACATGAGTTGGTATAAGCCATGTTAAAGGACTCTTAAAAACTTAATATAAGCCGAGAACCATAACTTATATAAGCCACGTCATATAAGCCCTAGAAACATATATAAACCGAAACTTGAAATCCTATATAAGCTAAGCATGTAGACCATAAAAAGCTATACGAGCCGAACCTTAGGAATAATTAAGCTAGCTTATATAAGCCCTTGAAATGTTAAAATAAGCCAAGATTTGTATAAGCCCTCATATAAGCTAAAGAAGCCGGTTACAAATTAGCCCATAATATTAACATAAGCTCAATAAGGAAAATAAAGATATTAGCCCACTTGGTATTTCACTAGTAAAATTACATAAGCCCAATAGGCCCATAGCAAATAAGCTGAGACCCATAATGGGCTAGCCAAGCCCATTTACTAAACCTTGGAGACTTTTTGGGCCACATTTGACAAATGGTGAAGGTTGGGCCCAACTTCATAAAGTTATAAAACTTATATAATCATTTCGTGACTTTATAAAGTACAAGGGTCAAATGTGTCAATTTACAAACTATAGGGTGCGTTTGTTATCAAACCGTGAACCAAAGGAAACCACAAGGGCCATTGTTGCTAATATTGAAACTTAAAATGAGCCCTAGCTACCTTATTAAATATTCTGAGACCCCAAGGGCCATTTCTACCATTTGGGCAAAGTTTTACAAGCCCTAATCCCTTTTAATTAATATCCGAAACATAAAGGGCTATTCCTACCACTTTTGAAACTTAACTCAAACCCTAGAAAACTCTATATAACATTTCCAAAACTTAAAGGACTAATTGTGTCATTTTGCAAACTTGAAGCAAACCCTAACCCTTATTATATTATTTCCGTGACATATGGGGGGTGTTTTGTCATTTCCCTAAAGTTTTACAAGCCCTAGGGGCGTTTTTATAAATAAAACTAACTAACAAGAACTAACGGCGTAATATACTTAACGAACGAAACCTTAAAGGTTATTTTTGTAATTTGTCACATTTACAAGGGTTTACTAGTAAATTCAATTTAATTATAAGTATTAATAAAATATTTTATTAAATTTAGTTATTAGAATAATTAAATAAATCACTAAGTTTATTTACGAGACTTTTTAAACTGACGAAACCCGTTAATTATATGTTTGTGACTTAAGAAAATAATATATATTGCCTTACAGTTTATTTAATTAAAATTCATTTATTTTAATTTATTCCCGTTTACTAAGTCAACATATATATTTTTAGACACTAAAAATATACGTTTATCACAACCCTTTATAAGTATAAACATTTAGACAATTGTTATAACATATTAATTTGTGATCATGCACTATTTTAAATCATACATCCATCATGTATTGTTAATTTATGCATTGTCTAAGGCACTTAAAATTACTTAGGTAATTACTCCGGTTCGTGATCATATTGTGCTAGTTTGTTCAGTGACATCATCTTCACCACATCATTACCACTAAGGTGAGTTCATGGCCCCATCTTTACTGTTTTATAACTGGGGGAGAAAACATACAAAAACTATATTTATATAATATGCAAAACATGCACTGACAACAACAACAACATCTTATTGCCTATTGTTTGCCCCATACCCGTGGACTGTAATAGTTAATAGTGTAGCGCGAAATGTGTGAATAGATCTATTTGGGTGTTGACAACACCCGGCCTGCGTGACTTGCTATCACGAAACGCTTAGGCCAAGCAACAAGTTTACATCATTGTCGGACTGAGGGAACAACATCAGGACAGATCCAAATGGGCGTACCAAACAACTTATTTTGTCTAGCTTCTATTACAGGTCAATTGGAACTACTATAGTATGTAGCTTAGTGCTCTACTATCCTTGTGATGTTTTGGCATATTATTAACTTATTATTAAACTAAACCTGTGAATTCACCAACTTTGTGTTGACCCCCACATTTTACTTTATATGTTTTCTCAGGAATATAAAGCAGGTTCATGCATTGGATTCCAGTATTATAGGAGCATCATGTCTACCATTGGGCTGGGATAATTACTTCAGTTTTTAATAATAAATGTGGTTTACAAACAAGATACTAAGTGTGTATTGTTGGGAATAAAATATGGGTCAGTTCACTAGAGGCTGATAAGAAGAATGTCAACGCTGATAAGAAGACATTGGACGCTGACAGCCAAGCGTTGACATTGAAGAAGTCAACGCTGACAGCCTTGAAGATTGACACTGATGGAATATCTTCTGTTTATTTGTTTCTTTATTTATGTATGGTAAAGATAAGCACAACATTGTATTTTCTATTATTATCTTTACCTAGAATAGTTGATTCGTAGCTTATTGTACAAGACTTCTTGTTCTATAAAAGAAGGTCTTTTAGGTTAAAGTCATATATCAGTTTTCATAAGTATTCGCAAGTTAAACCTTTCATTGTAATCAACAAGATTATTCTAATACAAGTGAAAGTTTGTTTAACATCTTTGTGTTTTAGATCAAGTGTTAATTCCGCATAACACTTTGTTACTTTACTCATAAGCAAAGGTTTCTCTACGTGTAGTACTTGATCTAATCTCGTATACACAAAGCTTAATCGATCTAAGTTTGGTGATCAACAAGTGGTATCAGAGCTTGTTGAGAAACTTTTGATCTTTAAGTAACGCAAGAACCCTAAAACACCAAAAACCCTAAAAACCCTAAAAACATCATGTCTGGCACAGATCAAGCTGCTGCTTTGCTACAAAACAACTCCTCAAATCCTAGTATCAAAATTCCCATGTTTGATGCCAGGAACTTTGAGCTTTGGAAGTCTAACTTTGAGCAGTATATATCTATTTATGACTATACTCTTTGGGAGATTGTCGAATATGGGAACACATTCGACAAAGCAGCAAAGATTGCTGCTGCAATTGCCACAAGGACAGCTGTTCCTAATTGTCCTGAAGCTGATAAGCAGGAAAAGCCTGGAGATGGAAGAGCTGTAGCTGTTGAAGATATAGCCAAGAAGAGGGTGGACATGAAAATCTTGAACATCATGAAACACGCCCTAGGTCATGAGAATCAGCACAAGTACAAACGCTTTGAGTCTGCAAAAGAGCTTTGGGAAGCTCTTGAAGTAGCACATGGTGGCAATGCTGACACAAAAGAAGAAAAGAAGAAGCAACTTTTGCATGAGTATGCTGTCTTTAAAGCTCAACCCAATGAAAATCTCAGCAGTGTGAGAAGTAGACTTCTTGACATCACAAGTCAACTTTCCTTCATGGGAACACAGATTGATGACCCTGAATTGAATGCTAATTTTCTCAAAAGCCTTGGTGATGTATGGAAGATTGAGACAAGATCCATTCTTGTCAATAACACCCACAAGACCTCAAGGTTTGATGACATCTTCAACAAACTAAGACTGTTGGAGAATGAATGGCAATTGGATAGTGATAATAAATCTTCCAGCAGCAACATGGCCTTCTTCTCACAAAGTGAAGGCCAATTTGATTCCATGAACTTCTATGGACATTTAGCCCCTGGATCTCATTGTGTCAACGCTGGATCTCAGCCTGTCAGCGCTGGATCATATCCTGTCAACGCTTTGTACTCAAGCGCTGACACACACAATCATGGCGCTGATAGAATTAAACCTGCTGGTTTTGATCTAGATATTGTGTGTGCATTCATTGCTTCTTTGCCCAGTGATTCAAGGATTACATATGAAGATCTTGAGCAGATAAGTGATGAGCAATTGGAAGAGATGGACATCAAGTGGACTATGGCTCTTGTAAGTTTAAGAGCAAACAGGTTTAATAAAAGGTTCAAGAAGAAGATGACCTTTAATGCTAAGGATGTTGCTGGTTTTGACAAGTCCAAGGTTGAGTGCTACAACTGTCATAGGATGGGGCACTTTATGAGGGAATGTAGATCTCCAAGAAGATCTGATGCTGGGAAGCCTTCAAGCCAAATGATTAAGAGCCCAGATCCCAAGGCCATGGTTGCTGTTCAACAAATTGATGGTGTTGGAGAATGGGATTGGAGCTGGATGGCTAAGAATGAGGAAGAGGACAGAGCTTTGGTTGCTGAAGTTAAAGAAGAGCATGTTGAATATGCTCTCATGGCACACTCCTCCTCTTCATCAGATAATGAGGTATATGATGATGCTTTCTGTTCTAAGGGTTGTCGTTTAAATACTGAAAAATTAAAACAAGAGATAGTTAAATTATTAGATGAGGCAAGTACTGAAAGATGCAAAGTATCTAATTATCAAATTGCTCTTACCCAAACAGAAAAGACAGTAGCTGAGTATAAGAAAATGGAGTTTGATTTAAAGGATCAAATAAATATCTTAAAACATGAGTTACATCAGAGTAAAGATGTTCAAGATATAGTAAATAGGGTTAATCTTGATTTGATAGCTCAGTTAGAAGAGGCTAACAAAAATAAAGATAATGTGAGTCTTAAAATCCAGAGATTTGATAAGGCCACACAATCCCTAGGAGAGTGTGTTAGTAAACAAAGAGACTCTAAGGATATGAGTGGGATTGGGATGAATAATTATACTATTGTTCCACCACCAGCTGGGGATTTCTATGGTGTCCAATCAAAGGACTTATCTTGGACTGGCTTGCCAGAATGCCAAGAGGAGGAATTCATTCCTCCACCTAGAGTGATTTCCCCAGTTGAGGAATACAAGCAAAAACTGACTGACCTAGATGAGTGGAAGAAAGCTAACCACACCTTGTTTGTTAAGGGAGGGTTGTTGTGTGAAAGTCCAAATGAGCCCACACCAATCAAGAGCCTTGATCCTAAACCTATTAAGATCACACACCCTTCCACTGGCAAAGCTGTTGACCTTGGCCCACAAACTGTTAGAAAACCTAGTGTTAAGTATGCAGAGATGTATAGGAATACTAGGTCACCAAAAAGCCAAGTAAGTAATCATGGAACAGGCTTTTTTGCTTCTAGATCTAAGACTATGTCTAGAAAAGCTTGTTACACATGTGGTAGCTTCTCACATTTGGCATACAAATGTGTCAATGCTTCCAATGTCAACGCTGATAGGAACCATTTCAGCGCTGACAAAAGTCAACATAGGTCAAACACTGTCAGACCCAATACTTTTGTGAACAAAAGTTCACAAGTTGTTAGACCAGCCCCATTCTTTTCTAGAGGGTCACACAAGGCCTAAGACCTTTTCAAAAGTCAAACACTTGGTCCAATAGGCAATGGGTTCCTGTAGCAAACCCTAGGTACAACGCTGATAAAGGCAATCGGGGCGCTGACAAGAGCAATTTTAGCGCTGATAGAAACACTGCCAAACCTAGGTATTTGCAACCACAGGGAAATAGGTCTAAAGCTTCTACTAGCTTAACATGGAGACCAAAACAAGACCAAAACCCTAATTCTACTGGTATTTCTATGACATGCAACAGGTTTCATTATATTTCAAAGGCATTGTCAACACCAATTGGGGTTAACTGGGAATTTCATTCAAACAGGGATGAAAATGGGGTTGTTATGAGAACCAAGTATGTTCTTGTTGAACAACCAAATGAATCCAAGTCTTCCAAGGCTTGGGTTCCTAAAGAAAACTAATGTGTTTTCTTTATGTGCAGGGCATTCAAAAGAAGATCAATGATTATGGATACTGGGATAGTGGATGCTCAAGGTACATGACAGGAAAGGAAGACTATCTGACCAATTTCTCTCCTATTCAAGATGGTGATAAGGTATACTTTGGAGGGGGCTATGGAACAATCATAGGAAAAGGAACCCTTGTCACCAACAATCTACGATTTGAGAATGTCTTCCTGGTAAAAGAACTGGATTATAATTTATTTAGTGTATCACAAGTATGTGATAACAAAAATAAGGTTCTTTTCACAGATGCTGAGTGCTTGGTGTTAAGCAAAGATTATAAGCTCCCTGAGGAAAAATACATAGATTTTAAGAACACCAAGGCATAAAGACATATATAATGTGAATCTTAATGGAATTAAGGTAAATAATAAAATGTCATGTCTGTATGCTAAAGCCTCAGTAGATGAAAGTAATCTTTGGCACAGGAGATTAGGGCACATAAACTTTAAGAATATCAATAGACTTGTGAGGCTTGGTTTAGTTGATGGTTTTCCTGAAAAGGCTTTCCACAATGACCACTCTTGTGTTGCATGTCTTAAGGGAAAGCAGCACAAGGTCTCATTCAGGTCTAAACAGGTGCACTCTAGTTCTAAACCACTTCACTTATTGCATATGGACCTCTTTGGTCCAACTAATATAGAAAGTCTGAAGGGTAAATCATATTGTTTTGTTATCACTGATGATTATTCCAGCTTTACATAGACTTTCTTTCTAGCCAAGAAAAGTGAAACTGCCCAAAGTCTGATTAATTTCATTACCCAAATTGAAAAGAAGAATGGTAATGAGGTCAAAATTATTAGAAGTGACAATGGGGGTGAGTTTAGAAATCAGTTGTTAGATGATTTTTGTGCCAAGAAAGGGATTACTAGGCAGTTTAGCATAGCTAGAACCCCACAGCAAAATGGGGTTGCTGAAAGGAAGAATAGAACCCTTATTGAAGCAGCCAGAACCATGTTGGCTGATGCCCACTTTCCTATAGCCTTTTGGGCTGAAGCTGTTAACACAGCCTGTTATGTTCAAAATAGGGCATTGGTCAACAAAATACATAATAAGACACCTTATGAATTACTTTGGGGAAGGAAGCCAAATATTGGCTTTCTCAAGCCTTTTGGTTGTAATGTAGTTGTTTTAGAAACTAGTGAGGCCCTAGGTAAATTTGATTCAAAAGGTGATGAAGGCTACTTCATGGGTTATTCAGTGCAGAGCAAAGGATATAGGGTTTACATTAAAAAGGAAAAACTTATACTTGAAAAAGTACATGTTAGGTTTTTAGAAAGTAAACCTAGTGATCCTGAAAATGGTCCAAATTGGTTGTTTGACTTAGAACCTTTATCTAGAGCTTTAAATTATATGCTTGTTACTGATCCAGACATTGTGAAGGTAACTTCAAGTGTTTTGGAAAAGAGAATTGGTAATGTTTCATGTATACAGGTTGCTAAGGAGGATGGACCACCAGCAGTTAAATCATCTCCCACACAAGAATATGTTACACTTCCTATATGGACAGATGAGTATTATGCTGCTGCTGCTGCTGCTAGAAAAGATAATGGTGGTTTTCAAATACCACCAAATACAAACGTGCATACTTCTTCAGGCGCTGACAAAGGGAAATCAAGCGCTGACAAGAGCAATTCAGACGCTGATGGATCAGACGCTGACACAAGCAGTTCAAGCGTTGTTAGCCCTAACACTGACAAACAAGGATCAGACTTTGACAACACCTTTGCACATCTTTTCTCTTCACACTTTGAACAAGGTGGACCTTCCAATGTTCATGAAGAGATTCATGTTGATCAAACAGAGTCAGATGAAGAAGATATTGGCAACATGGAGCGTGAAATTGAGGACACCAGACTTTTTGAAGGAGGAGTTCTCACTTCCACAGCAAAGGATCACCCCACATCTCAGATCATTGGTGATGTTATGGCTCCAGTTCAGACAAGAAGATCCCATCAAGGTCTTGGTGGATTTATTGCCAATATACACAAGAAGGTTGATACCCCTCTTGTACAAGCATGTTTGTTTGCCTGTTTTCTGTCACAGGAAGAACCCAAGAAGATTTTTGATGCTCTCAAAGAACCTAGCTGGGTGGAAGCAATGCAGGATGAGCTTCACCAATTTGCTATACAAGATGTTTGGGAGCTGGTAGATTGTCCTAGATATGTGAGACCAATTGGGACAAGATGGGTTCTAAGGAACAAGAAAGATGAAAGAGGCATTGTGGTCAGAAACAAGGCACGTCTGGTAGCTCAGGGTTATACACAAGAGGAAGGAATTGATTATGAAGAAGTTTTTGCACCAGTTGCAAGAATTGAAGCTATAAGAATTTTTCTAGCTTATGCCTCTTGTATGAACTTCACTGTTTATCAAATGGATGTGAAGAGTGCTTTCCTCTATGGGACAATTGTTGAGGAAGTATATGTCATGCAACCTCCTGGTTTTGAAGATCCTGAGAATCCAGACAAGGTTTATAGAGTGAAGAAAGCAATGTATGGACTTCATCAAGCCCCAAGAGCATGGTATGGTACATTGTCCACCTACTTGGTGGAAAATGGTTTCAAAAGGGGCACCATAGATCAGACACTGTTTACAAAGAAGAAAGGAAAACATGTGTTGCTTGTGCAGGTCTATGTTGATGACATCATTTTTTGGTCTACTGATCCAAAAATGAGTGAGGACTTTTCCAAGCTCATGACAGATAAATTCAAGATGAGTGCAATGGGTGAGATGAACTTCTTTCTAGGTTTACAAGTTCAGCAGAAAGAAGATGGTATCTTCATCTCCCAAGACAAGTATGTAGCTGAAATCTTGAAGAAATATGGTTTTTCTCCACATGAGAAGGAGGCTTCCACTCCTATGGATAGGCACCACCCTTGGGGAAAGATTGGAGCTGGAAAGGATGTGGATGTTAGGCACTATAGATCAATGATTGGCTCATTGATGTATCTTACAGCCTCAAGACCTGACATCATGTTTGCTGTGTGTGCATGTGCACGCCATCAAGTGACTCCCAAAGAATGTCACCTTTTTGCTGTGAAGAGAATTTTTAGGTACCTAAGGTGTTATCCAGATCTTGGATTATGGTACCCAAAAGATTCTCCATTGGATCTTATTGCATATTCAGACAGTGATTATGGTGGTGACAAGTTTGATAGGAAATCCACAACTGGTGGATGTCAATTTCTTGGGAGCAGATTAATATCTTGGCAATGCAAGAAACAAACAGTGGTGGCAAACTCTACAACTGAAGCAGAATATGTTGCAGCAGCTGCTTGTTGTGGACAAGTCTTATGGATTCAGAACCAGCTGTTGGATTATGGGTATAATTTTATGCATACCAAGATTTTTGTAGACAATAACAGTACTTTATGCATTATTAAAAATCCTGTACATCATTCTAAAACCAAACACATAGAAATTAGACATCATTTTATAAGAGATTGCTTTGAGAAAGGTTTAATACAACCAGATAGGGTAGATACAGAAGATAATGTGGCTGATTTATTAACTAAACCTTTTGATGCTGGAAGATTTCAATATTTGGTAACAAATATTGGAATGGTTAATCTCACTTAATATGTGTTTTGGAATCTGTTTGTAAAAGTATGTACAGGATAATGCATTGTTATTGGTCTTTGTGATGATTTAGATTTTCCACTTTATTTTTCTAACACTGACAAAGGTAAATGTAACGCTGTCAAGTGTTATTTTGCCGTTGTTAGAGATAGTATTGTCTAACGCTGACAAGAGTTCCTTCAACGCTGTTAAGTGTTGTCGGGACGCTGTCAGCAACAAATGTTAGTTTTGTGGTTTTCATCTAAATGTGTAGGTAGGTGGTAGCTTTATGCCATTGGATACAGAGTTGCTTATGGATCTTTGAAGAGCTATTTGGACATGTTTTGTTTATGGATGATGGTTGGAATATTTATATTCCTATCTTGACATAAATTTTTAATGTTCATATATATTTTGAGAACTCATGTATCATAGTTTGAGGGGAGGTTTAAGGAACCTTTAGGATTTTTGGGTATCCATATGATACTCTTATCACAATTCTCGATTGTGTCCACAGGTGAGTATGGGTTAGTTTTACTAAACCATGAGGCACTGTAGCATGCATAGTATATCAACTTTGCATGCTGCCAAGACATTTTTGGCCTAGAATTGGTTGTGGTCTGATGGGAGACTTGGGAATACTTTGGTTATGGGTTTACCAGGGAGTTACAAAGAATTTTATGAAATAAATTTGTTGGTAACTAATTTGGTTAGCAAGGGACACTAGAGGTCATTTGTGTCTATCTTGCTTAAGCAAGTGTGCATAAATGGACAGTGCTTGCCGCCCAGTAATTATTATCAACTTGTAAGATATTTCCCTTAGGATAAATTACTTTGTTAAGGTCTTTTTCTTTTTAAATATTTTTATTTTTTTTTAGACGCTGACAAGTTTTTCTCCAAACGCTGTTACGTCCAATCGTGACGCTGACAAGGCTTTAGGCAAACGCTGACAAGAAAATATAGCCGTTGGGCGCTGATGGGCTATTTTTGACCGTTGACACCTAGTGGGCCCTACCCAGTTGTTATTTTTGACTAATCTTTGGCCGTAATTTTGGGGAGTTGTTACTTTTAATTAATGCATGAGATAAGTTATATTTGATTCAATATTTTCATCATTGCTCTTTGAATATAACCGCCTCATTTTTGACCAATCAAAATCATGCATCTCTCCTATAAATTTGGCTAATCTTTTTATTCTGGGTATTCATATTTTCTTGTCTAAACACTTTTTCTCCTAGATTTTTCCCATATCACATAACCTAAACAACTTTCAATCATGGCACCCAAATTCAACTCAAAGAATTTAACATTGGAGTTCAAGAGTCAACACAATATGGTAGCTTACTTGACTGCTGATGATGCTTTGTTTCCTCAGTATTCACAAATGGTGGCATTTTTAAATGCATCCTATCTAAGGTATGCACTTTCTCATACACCATTAGTCCCTGTCGCACACATTAGACAGTTTTGGAACAATGTAAGTTCCACAACAGCTAATGGAGTGACCACATTAACATCTACTGTTCATGGAAGAACATGGGTGGTCACTGAAGCCTTGGTTCGCCAAGATTTGCGTCTTGATGACGCTGATGGTGTGACTACCCTTGCCATTGCAACAATAGAACAGGGTCTTAGGGATTTGGGTTATCCTATTCCTGCTGATGTCACTTTAAATAAATATCATAAGCAGGAATTTCCCTCTGACTGGAAATATTTGATACATGTCCTTTTACAATGCTTAAGTCCAAAATGTACTTCTTTTAATGAAATAAACAGGTCAATAACAAGTGCTTTGGTTTGTATAACACGTGGGCTTAAGTATAATTTTTCAAAAATGATTTTTGAAGGGATGTGTAAAAACAAGGGAAGTAAAATGACTTTGGCTTACCCTAGATTTTTGCAAATGGTCTTTGATTTACAAGAATATTGTTCTAGGGATCATGACACTTTTTATGAGATTCCTAAACAACAGAAAACCATTTTTTCTAAAATGAGCTCCACACACGACTCCATCCCTCTTACCCAACCCATGCTTGAAGTAATTCAGGCTGCACTACCACCACCACAACCACAACCAGACCCTGAACCCCAACTTGAGCCTATTCATGAACCATCACCTTCACCAGAAAACATGGACATTGACCAACCCAGCGCTGACACTCACAATGTGGGCGCTGACACAGCCAATCCCAACACTGATACAATCCCTGAACAATCCCAAACACCCCTTAATCAACCCACACCCACACACTCTACTTCATCTTCCACCCCATTACAATCTAGGTTGACTAAACGCCAAAGGGTTACTGGAGTGTTCTCCTCTAGTGATCCTAGCCTTGTAGCAGAGAGAACCACCTCCACAAGTGTGGCTGGTGACATGGGTGAGGCTGGGGCTATTGACACAGGCTTAGATGCTGGTCAAGACAGTCCCAACATCATTAAGACCTCATCCATGCCCCATGATTCTATTTTGGGAGGTCAAATCCCCATTTTAGCTGAGGGCAGATTGGAACCAATGACAATAATTGAATTGACGGCTGCTGTCATTAGCTTGCAAAAGCAAAATGTCAGCCTTGTACAAATTGTCAACAAACAGGGACGTGAACTCCAAGTTTTGAGAGAGAGGGTCACTGTTTTGGAGAATCCAAGTAGCAGGAGTCTAATGGAGGAATCTTCCAAAGGGGAGGATGAAGAGGATGAGGAGGATGAGCTGATTCATACAGCAAGTGAGAAGAGTTCAGAGAAGAGTTCACAATTTAGTGAATCTTTGCAGGTTGCTGAAGCACTCACCAACTTGAAGAAGCACCCAGTTGTTGATACATCCAAGGTGACACCAAAGAACTTGGAAGGATCTTTCAAAGAAACATTGGGCGCTGATACAGGTTTGGACGCTGACACATCCAGCGCTGATAAAGGAAATCGTGGCGCTGATAGGAGCAACTTGAACGCTGACAAAGTTGCAGGTGGTGTTGATGTATTCCAGCCATCAACAATCATCAAAGATGTGTCCACACAGGTTTCTTCTTCTACTTTACCAATTATTGATCCAAAAGACAAAGGTAAAGGGATCCTGATTGAAGAAGATGTTCCAAAGAAAGATGCAGCACAAATTGCATTTGATGAACAGTTGGCTGCACAACTTATGGAAAGAGAATTGAAGAGGAGTAGAAGATCACCATTTGTTGTTTCTGAGAGTGAGGAAGAAAGTGGTGATGGAAAAGAAGGTGATAGCTCAGATTCAAGTATTCAAATTATTGAAGATCCAGAAAGGCTTGAATATGGGGATGAGCTAGCAAAGGAAAGGTTGAGTGAGTTGAAGAATCAGATTGATTGGGATCTACCAGAAATCACCAGAATGTACCATGCTTGGGAAGACAAGGTTATGGACAACCCAGGTATGAGTTTATCAGATCAAATTTGGGGGTTAGAAGTTCTTTTAAGGGTACAAGATGACATAAAGGTGATTATGAGGTTTAATGCACAAGAGGTCAAGACCTGGCTCAAAAGGGATAGAAGGCAGTTATACTATAAGTTGCTTAGATGCCATCAGCCCAGATGGACATACAAGAAGTTGCTGGCCTTATCTTTTGAGGAGCTAGAGTATAGGGCACATCCTATTTGGAGGAAGGTGCAAGAACAGAATGTCTACCAGTTTCTTTCAGAAGAAAGAAAACAAGAGCTTGCTGAGGAAATGCAGATTCAAAAGGAAATGAGGATTGCTCAAAGACCAGTGAAGAAAGGAGATCCTTTCCAATTTCCTAAAGATATGGATGTGTATTTTCCAACTGAAGGTGTAATAAGGAAGCATCTCAAGCTTTCTCCATTGGAAGCTTCAGATTTGGTAAATGTAGTACCTCTAGATGACAGAAATCCAATCATCAGTTTTGATGAAGATGAGTGTCGATTTTGGAAGATTGGACGATTTGGAAAGGAGGTACATACTTTCACTTCAGTTATTTCTATATTTGCAAGCATAGACAGGGAAGACTTGGTGCATCTATGGAGATTAATAGAGGCCAAGTATACAGCTGAAGCACCTACTTCAGCAAATGGAATAAGACTTTGGAACACATTTATGACTTTGTGTGGTCCAAAAGAAGCAGATCCTGACATTTGGAAGGATCTTGAAGATGATCTCAGTAATCTTCATTGGAGGCTATATTCTACTTGTGGTGTATTTCATATGAGCTCTACAAAGTTTTCAGAGTATTAACTTGTGGATGCTGACTATTTCTTGTCCAAAGAAGTGTTGGAAAAGATGCTAGAGACACCCTTGGAGATTGATTATACTAGTGACGTGGCCAAGGACTTGATCAGATATGTTTATCACCAACATAAGAAGTTTTTGCAAGATTCCTCCTAAGTCTTAAGTTTTTATTCAGAAACTTGATCATTGGAATAGATATCAAGTTTAGGGGAGGATTGTTGGGAATAAAATATGGGTCAGTTCACTAGACGCTGATAAGAAGAATGTCAACGCTGATAAGAAGACATTGGACGCTGACAGCCAAGCGTTGACATTGAAGAAGTCAACGCTGACAGCCTTGAAGATTGACACTGATGGAATATCTTCTGTTTATTTGTTTCTTTATTTATGTATGGTAAAGATAAGCACAACATTGTATTTTCTATTATTATCTTTACCTAGAATAGTTGATTCGTAGCTTATTGTACAAGACTTCTTGTTCTATAAAAGAAGGTCTTTTAGGTTAAAGTCATATATCAGTTTTCATAAGTATTCGCAAGTTAAACCTTTCATTGTAATCAACAAGATTATTCTAATACAAGTGAAAGTTTGTTTAACATCTTTGTGTTTTAGATCAAGTGTTAATTCCGCATAACACTTTGTTACTTTACTCATAAGCAAAGGTTTCTCTACGTGTAGTACTTGATCTAATCTCGTATACACAAAGCTTAATCGATCTAAGTTTGGGGATCAACATGTATAACTGATTCATGTAATTTGTATTAAATAACTTTTATGATCATTGCTCTATATACTATGTGCTATCGATCCACCCAAGTAACACCCCAATTACTATTCCGCTGCATTTGACCAACTTGGGGGTGTCATAATTGCTATCAACCTTTTCCATCATACATGTGGGAATAATGGTTTGAGTTTGATCACAATGCTCATGTGTATTAGCATTTCCAAACACATTTGTAAACTCCGTTAAAATAAGATCATAATTTAATTTTATTTTTCAGATATTTTTAAAGTATATGATAACGTTAATTATTATGACGTTTGACGGTTTAATTTGAAACCGATATTGAACATTTTATTTCTACGTTCTGACGAGTAACGAGGACTACTAGTGATCGCGACGCCAATGGATGCCCAAATATTATATTTTAATATCGATTATTTCGATATTTGATATTTTTGAAAATTTTATTTCATTACGTATTAAGTCGAGTCGAACTTTATTATTTCGTTTTGTGTGCGTTTAATTATTAAAACGATCGATTTAACCAACGAAATTTATATTTTTATGAACCCGGGACGAAACCCGACTCTGGTAAGTATTTATAAAATTGACTGATAGTCATTTCTCGCTTTTTAACTAATATTTTACAACTTGGTCCACAAGAATGCCCAATTGGTAAAAACTACCTCCACCCACCATATAAAAGGCCCAAAATAAACATATACACATAATTTTTCACCAAAATTTCTTCTTTCCTCTTTTCTTTCTTCTTTTGCCGTGGGATACAACCAAACAAACACCCTTTGATTTCAACTTTTAAGCTTGAATCTTTATAATCCAAGGTAAGACCCCATCCTAGAATTTGATTGTGATCATTTTGGTACCATTTTACAAACATGCAACAACTTTTATTTTTTTTCAAAATCTTTTCATGATGAACAAGTGGGTTTGATCCATTTTATGGGTGTGTGATTGTGTTATGAATATTATAATGGGTGTTTTGAGTACATGCATGTATTATTTTAACCAAATGAATTCTAGGATGATCAAGTGATGTTAGGGGCTGTTTTTAATATTAGGAATGATAGATTAGGTGTTATAATGAGGTGCATGTTGATAAAAGTGAGAGATTAAGTCATTTTGAAAAGGGTATTTTTAGGCAGATTATTTATTTAATAAATTCGTGGGTTTGAGTTTGGATATAGGCTGAGATCATTTGATTTTGTTTTAGTAATCTTCAAGACGCTCGTTTTGCCGCTTGAATGAGCTTCTAATTCATTACGGGTCAAAAGTTACGCTAGATTTAGTATTCGTGTACCGGGAGACGCAAATCGGCACAATCCAAAATTGTGGCTGATTTTGTGTCGACTCTCGGGGACTTTAGGCTTGATTTGATAAATGGTAATACTGGTTTTTAAGTTTTATAAACTTAATATGATGAGTCTAGTAGTGGGTTTAAAAGGTGGAATGTCAAAATAATACTTTTAAAGTGGTCTAAATGGTTTTATGAAACAAGTGTACAATTCTGTCCCAAATTTAGAGTAGAGTAAAGTATCGAGCTGATGGGTTTTAAAGTGAGAACTTTGGCTCAAATTTTGGCAGGGTCTTATACAGGTTATAAGTGACTTTGTGACCAAATTTCATCTAAATCGGACAAGTCTAGATAGGGTAGATCGGTATGTACATTTGGAGTGTACATGCTGATTGGTATTTGGACACTTAGTTCAATGCTCGTGTGGCGTGAGTTTGAGTATTCACTATTGGATATGGTGACTTAATCAAGTGTTTAGTCATTATATAAATGACTTAACTACTGGTCCAATTAAGCTATAAGAATTGTTTGACTTGCGTTGACTGGCGTCGTATGACGTGTCAATTTCAAGTGTACAAGTGTTTAAACGGGTATTGTTAAATAAATGGATTAGTATGGATTCATTTGGTTAGTGTCAATGGTTTTGAAATATAAATACTTTGAAAATGTTTAAAATCATATTATACTTAGTATATATATATCGATAATGAGTTCGAGTCTTATCGCGCGCCTTATTTTGATAGGTTAGATTTTCGTGTTTCCCGGGCATCCATATCGTCGGCGATCGTCTTACCACTACCGTTTCTACTCAAATTATGAGTACCGTGATTCACTTACCTCGTGGATAAGGTGAGTTCATATCCTCGCATTTAAATCCTTTAATGCTTTTCAAACCCGCGAGGGGGATACATGATTGTTTTAGAAAATCGAAAACAAGTAGCTTTTATGTGAACGTTGCTATGAGTGTTATGTAGTGGCCTTTCCTTCATGGACCGTTAATTACCGATAACCAGTAAACGCTAGTACAATAATAATAGATCTATTTTGGCCTAACGACCTATCCGGAGTATGTTTTCTTGCGAGAAGCATACGAGGATATATTGTATTTAGTATTGAGAGTGTCTCACTCCAGGTTGGGCACATGGTTAAGGTTCGGTTCGTGGCTCTAGCATCGTTTGATTGTTCTTTGAATAAAACGTTTATTAAGCTTGTGTTCAAAGTTACTATTTATAAACTCTATGGATTCACTCAACATTTTGTTGACTTTAAGCATGTTTATCTCAGGTTTATATTAGCTTGCTTGGATGGGATTGGATGCGGATATCGAAGGAAGTGGACTTGGTGAACTTTGTACTTTGGATAAAAATCCTTTCTTTTAAAAAGATAAAACAAAAACTTGTATATTGCAACTTATTTGAAAATAAGTTTTCTTAATTTATTGGGACCTTGTAACTCTGATCTTTCGATGAAATTATCGTTGGTAAACGTTTATATTAAAATACGTTTACTGTGACTCGTGAGCTTGTATTATGAAGTAGCACCCCAATGTTGTATTCCGCTGCGTTGTAAATGTGGGGGTGTTACAGCTTGGTATCAGAGCTCGAGTCATAGCGAACTAGGTCGTTTTTCAAAACCTGGACTATGACTGTTTTCTAAAAATTTTCACGAGTCGTTCATCGATGTCCGATATCCGCGTGTGCAATCCTTCCCGCTTCTTTATGTGCTTTGTGCTAGGCCTTTAATTGTATATTTTATACCATATGCGTGCGTGGTATAAATTGTAATTCTATACTTACGATACCGTTCTTTGAGAAACTATTAGATCGCTATTTGCACCTTACGATCACCCCTATGGACGTACTTTCGATTGTACTATTTATACTAAATAATGGTGTTTCCATTATCATCTGATATGGTAAATCTCGTACATATGTAATATATATACGTTACGGTATTATATATACATCTATATATATGTAACATGGTTAGATTTTGTTTGTGTTCTGGTTTGATTTTCTCTTTTGAGCCGCGACTAAGGAACGCATGAAGGAGGTGAAACTATTTACTCTCTGGCCTTTTTGGTGAATCATTAAAAGTAATCTCTATTACTAATGTAATCATTTGTTTTAAGACATAAGTTGTTGATAAATGTCTGTGATGAGATCCGTCGAAAACTTGCTTAGATTAGTTGAAAGAATGGTTGAGAAATTTTCACGATTTGAAACGCGTGTATACATGGGTTTAAACATGATATAAATTGATTTTTGGGTCAAATATAAACTTTGGCACGTTTCATAATATACGCTCATGAGTGGAAACCTTGTCACGTATTTGGAGGTTTGAGATTTTGGAAAAACTTATCGTTAATTTTAAAATAAGATAAAATCTATTTTTACGAATATTTTAGCGTAAGACTAAAGCTTCTCATTAATAAGTCATACGTTAATTTTTAAAGTTAAATGGGCTGATTTAAGTCTTGTTGGGTAATCATATAAACAAAAAGTCTAATTATTATTTAAGTCTTTGACACAAGTATAGAAATCTTTAAGTCTAATGATCTTATCGATTATGATAACCTAGTAACCAAACCTACTCAAAGTATAAATTTTCTTGAAATGATAACTTTCCAAAAACAACAACTTTATAAAGTAACAACATGACAAAAATAGAAAGTTTTCAATGATGTAACATATTTTAAATATGTAAAAATAATCTCTTTCACAATATGATAAATATTAATTAAAACGCGCAAGTGGATTTTTCATCGCACGCAGACTCGTATTATTTCTAATAAGGATATATAATTAATATATTTAACATTCTGGATGCGTATGTTTTGATCGTACTTTATCTTCTCTGATTTCGCGATTCTACCATTGGACTTGAGTAGTCCTGTCATTTGTTCACCTTTGATCTGTCCTTGGTATAGGACCATTTTATATAGATCGTTATTTTTCTAGTACATGTTAGTAAGGATATGTTGCACGTGTATTTTTGTTCCCTTCACGGACCCCGCAACCTTTCCTTCTCTTGTTATTGGAAACTAAATTTGGTGGAATGTGCGTGTCACGCGAAATAGTGGAGATAACCTTCTAGATACTGAATGTATAATTGGGGAGCGCATGTACTACACTTGGCTTCATTATGGAGAATATGACCGTTCTTCAGTTTTCGACAATTGTGATGATGCTCGATGTTCATTTCATGATTTCGTAGATGTCGTTGTTACCTAGAGACCCTTGACATATCTTAGGTGTATCTAGACTCATAGTGCAAGCAATTTCAGTAGAAAATATATTGCTCGTTCACCTCATTCAGTCTCACTGATTCTTGATTCCTACTATTTATACTTGCATTGATCCTTGATTCCAAACCACCTTAGCGTCATTTTATGATGTAAAATTTTTCGAGAATATATATTAATATATAAAGTATTTTATCGAACCAAATACCAAATTGTGTTGATATTTTTTACAAGAAGGCGAAGGAAAAATATGTTTCCCAAGAATGAATATACAAATAGTTGATGTATTTCTAGAAACAGGTTAAAAATAATTTCTGATTTCTATGTCACGTGATTTACTTATTTTCGAGAATAAGTCAAAAATGTTCATAATCTTGTATGATTGTGCAATAATCATAAAGTTTCTTTTTGTAGCGTCGAATATGTCGTTACTCGGTCCTCAGTTATGCATAGCCTAGCTAACTATGCATAATTCAGGAAGAGTCGTGACGTATTAGATGTGTCGTTGCTTGGTCCTTAATTATACATAGCCTAGCTAACTATGCATAATGAAGGAAGAGCCACGTCGTGTCAAATCACTCGTTGCTTTTAAAATCGTGGTTTTGAATAAATGTTTGGGTGAGAACACTTCCAAATGGTGGATCCTTATGCAAGTAATCATGTTCGATTCGACTCCGTAAGAACATGTCCCAAATTTCCTTGTATCCTTTGACATATTCTCTTTCGACTAGTGTTAGCTTAGAAAGTAACCTTGACCGAATATTTTCGTAAAACATTTTTATGGTGTCATGTGCAACGTTGAATCCCGTCTAAATCACCATATTGGTGACGAATTACCAAGGAACCTCGTACCGAAACTAAGAAGAAATTTTAACAAGATCAGCAGACTGCCAAACCAGAGGAAAGTCGAGTTTGAGTAACTTCGAGGCCATTGAAGAATACATCTTCCCCCGAAACATATGTGTTCGGTCAGCTTATGTCACGAACGAATCTTCATGGACTCGAGTTTTGAATTCGAGGTGTTTGATTTGTTCCTATTCTGCCTTGTGAACTCGTATATCAACGTAGAGTGCTGACTCGTATACCAACGTAGGGTCACACAAGGATGGTTTAAACAGGAGAGCCTTCGGCGCGAGAGCCAAGCACAATGGTCGGATCCTACTAGATCCAGTGGTGTCGTCCGTCATCATCATCTGTAGGGAATAAAATGGTATGCGATGGATAGTTGAAGTTTGCCGACCGCGCATCGGTAGATGAAAGACAATCCGGGTTGCCGTCTTCGTTTATTCAGTTGAGGAATCCTTGTGCTTGACTCGATCCCCTTTGATCGTCGATGATTAAACGACGGATAGCCATAGTTGAAATTATGTGCAAAACCTTGCTTGTTATGTGTTTATGTGATATGTGGCTTAGTCGAGTGGTCGTACGTTGTGCGAGCTCGAGGTGGCATTGTGAAATGCTTCCCGATCGGAAGGCTACGCGTGCCTCTATTACGTTGGGTATGTATCCATATGAGAACACCCCGTAATATTGTATTGGCTTTAGTCGAGTGGTTGTACGTTGTGCGAGCTCGAGGTGGTATTGTGAAATGCTGCCCGATCGGAAGGTAAAGCGTACCTATATTACCTTGGGTATGCATCCGTTTGTGAACACCCCGTAATATCATTTTGGGTATGTATCCGTATGTGAACACCCCGTAATAAATTTTGGGTATGGATCCGTGTGTGAGCACCCTCCTATGACAAAAGTCGTTTTGGATGTGCATCCATGGCTATCAGGCCCGTGGACATCCTTTAATATGCAAACTTTCTTTTGACTGGACATATCCAAAAATCCTGTCAAATATTCATAATTATCATGGCTTGATTATTTAGCAAGCATGAGTTAACTTGATTGAACTAATTGATTCGACATGGCTTGGTTAGTTTTCAAGCATGTCGTAATGTGATTATATGTGCTTAATAATAGCATTCAACGTTTTAATTTACGTCATAGTGAGTTCGATGGAGTAATGTATACTCCGAATGATTTCTGCTTCGAAGAAATCTCCTTTGACGGAAGGTTTCCCTAGCGATCATGTGATTAGGTGATTTCGTATGATTAGTAACGATTACCTTGTTTTAAGTAATTTTATAACGCATTCGATGAAGTTATGTACTCTCGAGAAGATTTTCTATGACGTGATATCTTATAACGAGCCCCGGGACGGTGCTCCCTTAAGGTGGTGAGGATATAAACTCCGTTAAAATAAGATCATAATTTAATTTTATTTTTCGGATATTTTTGAAGTATATGATAACGTTAATTATTATGACGTTTGACGGTTTAATTTGAAACCGATATTGAACGTTTTATTTCTACGTTCTGACGAGTAACGAGTACTACTAGTGATCGCGATGCCAATGGATGCCCAAATATTATATTTTAATATCGATTATTTCGATATTTGATATTTTTGAAATTTTTATTTCATTACGTATTAAGTCGAGTCGAACTTTATTATTTCGTTTTGTGTGCGTTTAATTATTAAAACGATCGTTTTAACCAACGAAATTTATATTTTTATGAACCCGGGACGAAACCCGACTCTGGTAAATATTTATAAAATTGACTGATAGTCATTTCTCGCTTTTTAACTAATATTTTACAACTTGGTCCACAAGAATGCCCAATTGGCAAAAACTACCTCCACCCACCATATAAAAGGCCCAAAATAAACACATACACATAATTTTTCACCAAAATTTCTTCTCTCCTCTTTTCTTTCTTCTTTTGCCGTGGGATACAACCAAACAAACACCCTTTGATTTCAACTTTTAAGCTTGAATCTTTATAATCCAAGGTAAGACCCCATCCTAGAATTTGATTATGATCATTTTGGTACCATTTTTACAAACATGCAACAACTTTTATTTTTTTTCAAAATCTTTTCATGATGAACAAGTGGGTTTGATCCATTTTATGGGTGTGTGATTGTGTTATTAATATTATAATGAGGGTTTTGAGTACATGCATGTATTATTTTAACCAAATGAATTCTAGGATGATCAAGTGATGTTAGGGGCTGTTTTTAATATTAGAAATGATAGATTAGGTGTTATAATGAGGTGCATGTTGATGCATGTTGGTAAAAGTGAGAGATTAAGTCATTTTGAAAAGGGTATTTTTAGGCAGATTATTTATTTAATAAATTCGTGGGTTTGAGTTTGGATATAGGCTGAGATCATTTGATTTTGTTGTAGTAATCTTCAAGACGCTCATTTTGCCGCTTGAATGAGCTTCTAATTCATTACGGGTCAAAAGTTACGCTAGATTTAGTATTCGTGTACCGGGAGACGCAAATCGGCACAATCCGAAATTGTGGCTGATTTTGGGTCGACTCTCGGGGACTTTAGGCTTGATTTGATAAATGGTACTACTGGTTTTTAAGTTTTATAAACTTAATATGATGAGTCTAGTAGTGGGTTTAAAAGGTGGAATGTCAAAATAATACTTTTAAAGTGGTCTAAATGGTTTTATGAAACAAGTGTACAATTCTGTCCCAAATTTAGAGTAGAGTAAAGTGTCGAGCTGATGGGTTTTAGAGTGAGAACTTTGGCTCAAATTTTGGCAGGGTCTTATACAGGTTATAAGTGACTTTGTTACCAAATTTCATCTAAATCGGACAAGTCTAGATAGGGTAGATCGGTATGTACATTTGGAGTGTACATGCTGATTGGTATTTGGACACTTAGTTCAATGCTCTTGTGGCGTGAGTTTGAGTATTCACTATTGGATATGGTGACTTAATCAGGTGTTTAGTCATTATATAAATGACTTAACTACTGGTCCAATTAAGGTATAAGAATTGTTTGACTTGCGTTGACTTGGCGTCGTATGACGTGTCAATTTCAAGTGTACAAGTGTTTAAACGGGTATTGTTGAATAAATGGATTAGTATGGATTCATTTGGTTAGTGTCAATGGTTTTAAAATATAAATACTTTGAAAATGTTTAAAGTCATATTATACTTAGTATATATATCGATATTGAGTTTGAGTCTTAACACGCGCCTTATTTTGATAGGTTGCGGTTTTCGTGTTTCCCGGGCATCCATATCGTCGACGATCGTCTTACCACTACCGTTTCTACTCAAATTATGAGTACCGTGATTCACTTACCTCGTGGCTAAGGTGAGTTCATAGCCTCACATTTAAATCCTTTAATGCTTTTCAAACCCGCGAGGGGGATACATGCCTGTTTTAGAAAATCGAACACAAGTAGCTTTTATGTGAACGTTGCTATGAGTGTTATGTAGTGGCCTTTCCTTCATGGACCGTTAATTACCGATAACCAGTAAACGCTAGTATAATAATAATAGATCTATTTTGGCCTAACGACCTATCTGGAGTATGTTTTCTTGCGAGAAGCATACGAGGATATATTGTATTTAGTATTGGGAGTGTCTCACTCCACGTTGGGCACATGGTTAAGGTTCGGTTCGTGGCTCTAGCATCGTTTGATTGTTCTATGAATAAAACGTTTATTAAGCTTGTGTTCAAAGTTACTATTTATAAACTCTATGGATTCACTCAACATTTTGTTGACTTTAAGCATGTTTATCTCAGGTTTATATTAGCTTGATTGGATGGGATTGGATGCGGATATCGAAGGAAGTGGACTTGGTGAACTTTGTACATTGGATAAAAATCCTTTCTTTTAAAAAGAAAAACAAAAACTTGTATATTGCAACTTATTTGAAAATAAGTTTTCTTAATTTATTGGGACCTTGTAACTCTGATCTTTCGATGAAATCATCGTTGGTAAACGTTTATATTAAAATACGTTTACTGTGACTCGTAAGCTTGTATTATGAAGTAGCACCCCAATGTTGTATTCCGCTGCATTGTAAATGTGGGGGTGTTACAACATTGTATTCATCATAGTGTACCTCTTCCAATGTCTCAGAATCGAAAACAGGACCATTATCATCGGAAAGTCTATTGCCGATGACTATCTCAGAATTGATGTGTTGGTTGCCAGAGCTGCTGCTTTCATTCCCGTGACCCGATACTGTCCCATTACTTATAGTTTTGACGTGACTAGTATCCTCTGGAAGAACCTTTACAACCTTGCACATTTTCATTTTCCGTTTTGTGACCATGTCTTTTCCATGAAGTAAGCTTTCATCTAGAAGCTTCTCAATTGATTCCATGTTTCCAAATATCAAATCTCTGAATGATTCTGCTTCCATTTTAGTGTAGTCTTTGAAGTGCTGTTTTGCATCTCGAACTTCAGAATCAAAATTAGAAGACTTGAATAACTTTGAAACAAAGAACGGTTGAAATGATGTTCTGAGTTCTTTGAGGGCTTTCTTGGAATTTGTCTCATGAATGTTGTTGTTGAGTAATTCATTCTCAAGATTCTTCAAGTGATCTCTTAACTCATAAGTGAACGCGCGATGGTCATTTCCAAAGAAGAACGCAAACGCATACATATACAAAGGATCGTACGAGAAGGTCTCTCTTGTAAGACGTTTTAGATTCGTTTTAAGATCACTGAAAGCTTGCATACAATGTTGTTTAAGGACTTGTTCTTGTAGTTGCATCTATCGTTCTTCTCTGTCTGAACACAAAGACGTCATTACATTGGTACACACAACTATTTTGTTGTGAGTCACACCATTCGTTGATGTAGAATCCATAATGGGTGTCTCAGTTGATGAAGTGACTTCGGATCTTAAGTAGACGTGGAGTGATTGTTGTTTTAGAGAAAAGTAGTTGAAATCCCTTAAAAAATGTTCTCAAAAAACAAAAAAATTCTCCAAGACCAAAAAAACACACGATTCGAAATTTTTTAAGTGTATTTTCGGAATCTTCAAAAGATCTTCGCAATGCTGTCAACCCAATCTTCGCAATGTCAAAGAATGAGTCTTCGCAATGTTCTCAAAGCTTCGCAATACACAACCTTCGCAATACTTGTCGCAATACCACAAGTAATATTTGTCGCAATACAAGCAAGATACTTCGTAATACCAAGCTTAAACAAGCCAAATCTTCGCAATGCACACAAATGATTCTTTACAATACCAAAGGAATATCTGTCGCAATACCAAAGGAATTCTGTCGCAATACGAAAGAAAGACCTGTCGCAATACCAAAGAAATATCTGTCGCGATACCAAAGGAATATCTGTCGCAATACCAAAGAAAAACCTGTCGCAATACCAAAGAAATACCTGTCGTAATACCAAAGAAATACCTGTCACAATACCAAAGAAATACATGTCGCAATAAGTATCTCAATACATAAACCCTAGAAAATTGCGATGGAAATGATAGCACAAGTTTTGCAATGTGCCGACTGTTTCGAGAAAAATGAGTAAGAATAAGATTTTTGCTTAGAAATCCGTGATTTCAACCAATCCAAAGCACCCAAATCCCCACCACAACTATTTAGGATATTTATATCAAGATTTAGAGCACGGAAAACACAAAAAAAAAAAATCAATTCGAGATGATTTATGGATTAAATCAATCGAATCAAATAAAATAACAACAACCAATCACAAATCTACCTTGTGGCGATTGATACCAATTGTTGTCCCTTAATATATAATGATAAATCTAAGAGAGAAAGGAAGAAAATTGATGAAAGTAGATGAATTCTAGAGAGAGAAAGTAGAGAGAGAAGTGTGTGAAACTTAGGGAGGATTAGATTAGAGCGAGAAAAGAAAAATGAACCAACTACCTCCTAACATGCTAGGAGGTGTGTATATATAGTCGACCCACATGCGAGCTTGTATGGGCTATATATTAATGGGTCGGCTTTCCTTTTAGGCTTTAGTTCCTTAAACATGAAATTTTAGCTTAAAGTTAAGCTCGTGATACACGACTAACCAACTATCTATTACAACGTTCTAATATACGATACATATTAAACCTATGACCGATCATTCTTGTTTGACTCAATATTTTGAGGCTAACATTCTATGATTATTCATACGAGAGCTTATACTTCCATGTCTCGTTTATCCTTTCGCCTCCAATTCTCGCCTTTTATTCTTATATTCGCGTTTCTTCTTCCATGCTATCTACAAAACACACGAACCGAATTTGCACAATATTAGCAATAAAAGTCCGTTTATTACCATAAATACTATATTAATAGTGAAGATAACGGTTATGAATACATGTTATTAGATTGTTTTTTGTACTTTTGTAAGAGTTAAATTTAAAAGAAATCAACAACCTTAAAGACTGGTATTGAAGTTAGTTAACTTTAGAGAGATCAAGAATCTTAAAGATGCGTTTTGTGGGTTTTCTATAAACTATGATCCGTTGGTCTAGTCGGGTGGTAGATGGTGGTAGTCATGGTTAGAGAGAGAGAGAGAAATAAGTGTGTGTTTCTAGAGAGAGAAAGGCAAATATATAAATGAAAAGAGAAAAACACAAACAACAACCCCTCCTTGGAAGCCCTAGAGGGGTATATATAGTCACTCACGCGTACATACTATACATCGTTTCCTAATCTAGTCCTTGTGTGAGCGACTATGATAACTAATGGGAATTCTTAAATGTCGTCACATAAAGTGGATTTCCAACAATCTCCCCCCATGGGACGAAGTGTAGAATTCCTAACAAGTACATAATGAGTAAGAACAAAATCTTTCATGAAGCGTCCAATGCTGATGAAGTCTTCTAAGGCCTTTGACTTCACGTCTTCACTCTAGAGAAACTCATCTTTGTAGTAACTTCTAGTAGAAATACTGTAACTGCACGAGCTAAGTAACACATATACTTCTAGTTAAGGAGAAGCTTCTGAATTAACTTCCCCCTAATTCATGCCACATAATCTTGATGTAGAAGCTTTTAATAGCTTCCCCCTAAACCGACAATCCTCATGAGCAATTTTAAAGCTTTTTAATAAAGCTTAGAATGATTAAGCGTACAACGGAATTTAACAAGCAAACCCCATCATATTAAATGATAATGTTGTTATGAGTGATTGAAAGTTTGGGGCACAGCAAGTAGATCAACAACGTCTTTTCTCACGCTTGAATAATTCTTCTGAATTTTTCTTCCCCCTGAAAGTTCAAGTTATGCATACTAGAAAGAATCAAGACATTTCTCCCCCCACGTAGTTGAAGAAAGGAAACCAATCCCATGTATGAAGCCTAAATACTGAAGTAGACACTTTATCACATTCATGAAGTTGACATCGTAACACAAGAGTCAATTAAGTCCTGGAAATGCACATATCTTCTTCCGGAGATGCACCAGAGTCAATTAAGTCCCCGAAGTGCATATCTCTCCATATAGGATAATGATGATGTGTAATTGCCACAACCAAACAATTAATCAATGAACAATAGTGTACATCTTTTAACCATTAGAGACGGTTTCTTTCATCTTTTCCCCCATGTAAGTTGAAAGATGCACTAAACGCCATGAGTTAGCACTGATTTTTCTCTGCGGTTATGACATTTGTCTCCCCGGAATGACTTAAAATAAAAAGAAGGTGTAAAGTTCATCACGTGTACTCGTTGTGCGTTCAATATGTCTTCTTCTTCCCCCTTGATGGTCTCGAAACCTTGGAACCAGCAATAAATCTTACGCACATGTAATGAAAATCTTGTGAGAATAATAAATAAGCTTAATTATATTTGACAAGAATCAGTTGTTGATCGAAATTTTCTACTCATAAACTCTCCATGGCTATCTTTACCAACCCCATTGTAGGCTATCTGAAGTGACCAATGATGGAATGAACCAGATATACCAAACTTGAAACTGAATAAGAATCCCTCTATCTTGTGACTTAAGCTTGCAAAACTATTGTTGAATGAGGAACGGTGTAGAAATATCCTTGAGAAATTTCTAAGTACTTAATACATTACTGAAGAAGTATATAAGCACAACTGTCACAAATCTAACATTTTCAGGTAGTGAAATATTTTCTCGTATAATATTTTGAAACTTACTTTTGTGTTGGTTGACGAACTCACAATTTACGGATTTAAATTTGGGCTTACGTGCATAATTTGGCGTCTTTTACGACTAAACCGGAAACCTTAGGATTACGTATTTACGTTTTTGAACTCCGTTTTTGATGAGACAATTTTTATTGGATTCGTTTTGTGACGGTGATTCATAATTTATAAAAACGTTTTTCGTAAAACGACCCGAGGGCACGCAAATTGAGAATACTAGAATCGAGAAATACCCGTAAACTAGTGAGATGGGACAAAACACTTTGGCCCACCCCACTAGCAATATGGGACGGCTAACTTGACACCACAACCCTTAGGTGGCATCAAGTTTAGCTAACTTACACCAAGTGTAAGCTAGCTTACACTTTAAGCTTAACCTTTACCACTAACTAGTCAAAACTAGCTACTTGTTTCATTTACACCATTTCTTACATGCAATCCACTCCAAAAACTCTCTCAACCCTCTCCTTGTGCCGTCCCAAATAAGCCAACAAACACCATCTTTGATCTTTTCTAGCCATAAACCACATGTTTACTAGTCCTATTAAGGTGTTCTCTTGAAGCCTTGATCATTTGGTGGCCATATTAACAACTTTGGAGGTGATTTTCTTGTGTCCTAGGGCTGATTTTCCAACCTATGTTCTTGATATTTGATGGTCTTGGAGATACTTGTTGTGTTCATCAAGTTCTTGTCTTCCTAAAACAAGAAATCCACTTGGATTGGTAAAGAAGATCATCCTCTCCATTTTTCTCTTGTTATTTTGTAAAGAACAAATGTATTTTATTTCATTTTGTATATGTATATGATGTATATATGATGATAAAAATGTTGTGTGGGGATCAAGTGTTGATAAATATGCTTAAAAATGATGATAACTATAAGAAATGAAGCTAAAATCTTGATTATTTAGTTGGCTGTATAAAAACAGTAGATAACTAAAAGATGAACTGATAAAATTTCATGGTTTGATCCATTTACAGTAAGTAGATGATGTTATACACATGTGAGAGTTGGCCATGCAATGAAATCAAAATAATGAGTGAGATATGATCAAAACAAGTTAGGTGGTGTAATCTGAATAAGCAGTTTTGTAGGGACTGTTAAGGCAACTTAAACTCAAAATGGGCAGTAGCTATAACTAAGTTATATGTAGCACATATTATGAAGAACATGTCATCCAAAAATGAGCTTCTAAGTCATTGTAGAACTCTAGATATGTTAAAAATGGTGAACATGAAGTTAAAAATCAGATTTTTGGAAATAATGTTTATTATTATTATATAAGCACTCACATTATAATGTATAAAATGTAAATATATAAACCCACTAACTTATAAAACTTATTTATATAAATGTATAAAAGGTTAATTAAATGGGTAAATTATATAAATGATGGTAAAATAATATTTATAAGTAATAAAAACTATAAACTTGATTTTTACGACTTTTTCGGCTATTGCCGTAAAATTAACGTTTTTCGCCAAATAAAACTTAGACGACCAAACCCGTCTAATGTAAAGTTTATAAAAGTCATATACTGATGTATAAGTAACTAATACAAGTAAAAACCGATAAAACCCGAACTATAAGAATTACGGACATTTACGAGCTAACTAAACATATTGGACTAATAATTGGACTTAATAAGATAAAAACTTGTAAATAGAACTTATTGGGCTTAACCCATTTGGGCCCAACATGAAAAATATATATACTGACCATATAGGTATAAAATGGATTAAAACAAGTTAAAGAACTTATAAAAGACTTAATGGACTTAAAATAGGTAAAATCGGTAAAACTAGTGAACTAGTAAGACGTTACCAAGACGTAAACGCTAAAATGAGTAAACAAGGATGTATAAACCCACTTGATCATCATCATATGTACAAAATCATCATATGTATATTGTTATTTTGATAAAAGTCATTGGACTGAGTCTAAGACCGATTATTATTTATATAGGTTTCCGTGACCGAAGCACGCCCGTAGCCGATAATCCGCCTTTCATTAACAACGTGAGTTCATAGCCTCGCACTCTTTTAAATTTTTTATAAAATGATTTGTAAACCCGCGAGGGAGATAACATGCTAGATTTTTATAAAAATAGAACACAAGTAGTCCCGATTGTATGCTTAATGATATGGACCCGAATGATGCTATGACCCTATATTCGAGACTAAAAGGATTATTAGTAGTTAGGTTATGTCACTTAAAGTCCCATTAGCATGAATTGTGAACTACCGGGATTTGGTAGACGCTTATGCATTTGATAGTACTATTTGGGGACGATCACCCCAGTTCGCGCCTTGACGGTTGATCCCCGTCGTACCACATTGATTGGTAAGCGAATTTATGTATGAGAAGATTCCATAGCGTGATTTTTGTGACGACACGCTAACTTAGATGGGCAAATTGTTTGTCGGGTTCGCGGCCCGCTGTTTTCATAGTAAGGTAACAATGTCATGCGGCTAATAATAATCCTACAACCTATACGACCTGTATAATCTAAATATCCGATATGATACGACGCTATTAACGATGAATATATTACCTATCATGGTAATATAGAGACTACGGTCTCATGGACGGTTTCAGATGTATGCTTGATTTATATATTGCCTGACTAGCAATATGTGGACTTACTTCCGATATTATACTTGTGTACTGATTTTAAATGAATGTAAATGATTGTTTTATATAACGGTTTTCATTAAACTCTATGAATTCACTCGGCATTCGCTGATATGATTTTTGCATGTTTTTATCTCAGGTGCTTGAAGGTAATCCGGATGGAGATCGACTCTGATGGCCCACACTTAATATTAAAAATGTTCATTTGATCTGTGTTTTGTAAACTAAATGACCTGTATAATTTGGGACCTGTTGTACGCTTTTAAACCTTTTTATCGAATGAATGTTTGTTAAACCTTGTACAACCATTTTTATGTGTTGTCTATGATTGGAGTTATTGTGCTATCCCGTAACACTCTGAAAGACCCTTCCGCTGCACCGATACGAAAAATGAGAGTGTTACAGTTTAGTACCAGAGCTCTCGTTGTAGAGAACAAAATATTTTAAAAACCAAGGTTTTGAACAAAACTTTTCAATATCTTTTGACAATGAACATTTGAGAAAATATTTGAAAAATCTTTTGACTATAACGGTGCCAGAGATCTCCGACGTTACCAACAAGCCCTATTGAGAAGATATATATTTTGATATATATAATTTAATTTATATATATGTATATATCGTGATTTCATTATGTAATTGTTTAACTAGTATGTTATCCTAATACGAGATATATATATAAATGCAGATTGTCATGGCTGACCCTAATATTCCTATAGAAAACCATGCTATTCCCGAACCTAATATAGAAGATGATCCTTATTTAGACTTAGTAGATTATGATATTGATGACGAGGAGGAACCATTTGAGGATCCCGATCCCGAGTTAGGACTAGGAGATCAGATTGCCCCTCAGGTTGACTTAGTAGAGAATGAGATTGAGAATGTGGATATTGAGAATGTGGATATTGAGAATGTGGGTATTGAGAATGTGGAGATTGAGAATGCTGATATTGAGAATGATGATGAGATGGGATTAGATAATTTAGATGATGAGATTGACGACGAGGATGTCGAGGAGGATGTAGGTATAGATGTTGAGGTTGATGACGATGAGGAAGCTGAGCTTATTTACCCGTATGATGTTCCAGAGGGCGAGCCTTTGCCCCCACCAGTTTGTTTGTCTGATTCTGAGGATGAGTTACCTAGGGATGAAATGTCTGAATCATCTGAATCTGATTCTGAATCAGAGGAGGATGAGGATGACGATGCACCTGACGGTACTGATCGTATTGCTACTCGTAGACGTGAGATAGGAGAGTCGTCTAGTGCTCGAGAGGCTACTCATATTGTCATGGCTGACCCTAATATTCCTATAGAAAACCATGCTATTCCCGAGCCCGAGTTAGGACTAGGAGATCAGATTGCCCCTCAGGTTGACTTAGTAGAGAATGAGATTGAGAATGTGGATATTGAGAATGTGGATATTGAGAATGTGGATATTGAGAATGTGGGTATTGAGAATGTGGAGATTGAGAATGCTGATATTGAGAATGATGATGAGATGGGATTAGATAATTTAGATGATGAGTTACCTAGGGATGAAATGTCTGAATCATCTGAATCTGATTCTGAATCAGAGGAGGATGAGGATGACGATGCACCTGACGGTACTGATCGTATTGCTACTCGTAGACGTGAGATAGGAGAGTCGTCTAGTGCTCGAGAGGCTACTCATATTGATGGTCTTGCACCATGGGCCTTGAGACGTGATCTAGATGCTTCCCGTGTTAAGAGTTGTGTGACAGAGGTTGGATTAGGTGTTGTTCAGACTCAGGTTGCTTATTTGGAGTCGAAGACAAAGGTTGGCGAGAAAGAGCGAGAATTGCTTAGTTTGGATTTGAGTGATGTAGAACATGGTTTGAATGAGGCTTTTAGGAGGTTATCGGTGTTGGAAAGTGGTGAGTATGCTGCTATGAAGAGAAAGGTGAATTCTATGGAGATTCAGTTGAGTGTAGCTCGTGCGATACGTGAGAAAGCCGAAAAGGAGTTGAATATATCCGTGGGTTGGAATAGTAGATTTTATGCTGATATGGTTGAAAGAGGAGTAATCCGTAAGCGCCCAGCTGAAGATGTGTCTAGTGATCATCCGACGAAGATTCAGAAGACGATGGATGATAGACCATCTAGCGGTTCTCAGTAGACCAGTCTGTGTTTAGTAGTGACCTTTATATCTTTTGTGCTTGTAGCTTCGACTGAACCGACTTGTTAGTAATAGACTTGGCACGAATTTTGAGTGTATATAGTGTTAGAACTTTGATATGGGATGTATTAAGACAATACTTTTGTTTCAGATCGAATGAAATATGTATCTTGTCTTGAATTCCATATTGTGCCTTATTTGTATCTTGATTATAAATTCGATCCATATTATATGAATCCTTTGTTGGATGAATGCTTAATACTTTGAAATTGTGGAATTATAGAACTATGCCGCCCAAGAAGGCTGTGACTGAGGATGATGTACGTAGGATTATTACGGAGCAAGTTACCGCATCTATGACTGAATTTATGGCAAATGCTAGAAATGAAGTTGGCGGTAGTGGAGCTGGCGGTAGTGGAGCTGGCGGTAGTAGAGCTGGCGGTAGTGGAGCTGGCGGTAGTGGAGCTGGCGGTAGTGGAGCTGGCGGTAGTGGAGCTGGCGGTAGTGGAATTGGCGGTACTAATGTGAATGTGAATGCTAATAATGTGAATGCTAATGCTGGAGGAAATGTAGGAGGACTTGGAACGAATGCACCTGAAGTTGGTGGCTGTACTTATGTGACGTTCATGAAGTGTGAACCTCTACCTTTTAATGGAACTGAAGGTGCTGTAGGACTAAGCCAGTGGATTGAAAAGATTGAATCGGTGTTTAGGATTAGTAAGTGTAAGGAGGAAGATAAGGTAACTTTTGCTATGGCTACTCTTAAAGGTCGTGCGTTGACTTGGTGGAACGGGAGAATTGCTTTCATGGGTCTTGATGCTGCTAATGCTACTCCTTGGGCTGAAATTAAGAAGTGGATGACTTTGGAGTTTTGTCCTCGTAGTGTGATTATTAGGTTAGAGCAAGAGTTGATTCATCTGAGAATGAAAGGTGTGGACATTGATAGTTACACGAATCGATTCCATGAGTTGGCCTTGCTATGTCCTCGATTGGTTCAACCCGAAGAGATCCGAATTGAGCAATATGTGAAAGGATTGACCAGGAATATCCGGGGGACGTGACATCATCTAAACCACTGACCATTGATGATGCTGTTCGAATGGCTTACCAACTCATTGGACAGATAATTCAGGATAAGGAAGATGAAGCCCGTGTTGGTGAGAAAAGAAAGGGAGACGATGAGCGTGTAGATAGAGGTGATAATAGGAAGAATTTCAATCGCCGTCAGAACAAGAGAAAGGGGAATGCAAATGCTCTTACCAACAATACACCGCGCAACGATGATAGATGTCCTAAGTGTGGCAACAAGAGGCATGCTGGCGACTGCTGGAAGTGCCGAAATTGCGGAAAGCTTGGACACAAGGTTGAAAGGTGTAAGAAGGGAACCATTTGCTTCAACTGTAATGAAGAAGGTCATAGGAAATCGGAATGCCCCAAGTTGAAAGCGATTGTACCTGGAAGAAACCCCCAGGGTGGTATCTACCAACTTGGAACAATTGAGGTGAAGAAAGAGGATCCGAATGTCGTTACCGGTACGTTTTTATTCAACGATCATTATGTTGTTGCTTTATTCGATTCGGGTGCCGATAGGAGCTTTGTATCCACTAATTTTAGTGCCCTTATTGATATTGAACCTGTTGAGATAAGTACCAGTTACGAGGTGGAATTGGCTGATGGTAAATTAGTGAAAACTAATAAGCTATTAGAAGGATGCTCTCTAAATCTCTTTAACCATTCCTTTCCGATTGATTTGATGTTGATAGAATTAGGTAGTTTTGATATTATTATTGGTATGGATTGGTTGTCGTTGAATAATGCTACTATTTTATGTGGAGAGAAGAAGGTTAAGATTCCTCTTAGGAATAGGACGTTAGTAATTGATGGTAGTCGAGGTGAATCCCGTTTGAAAATCGTTTCATGTATTAAAGTCCAAAAGTACATCAGGAACGGTTGTGAGTTATTCTTAGCTCAAGTGACCGGGAATGAGTCTAGGGAGAAACGATTGGAAGATGTACCTATTATTTGTTAATTTCCAGAGGTATTTCCTAAAGATTTACCCGGACTTCCACCGATAAGGCAAGTAGAGTTTCGAATCGATTTAATTCCTGGTGCTGCACCGGTGGCACGTGCGCCTTACCGATTAGCCCCTTCTGAATTAAAGGAGTTATCTGAGCAACTTAAGGAGTTGTCTGATAAAGGTTTTATTCGACCGAGCTCATCGCCTTGGGGAGCTCCATGTTTGTTCATTAAGAAGAAGGATGGATCTTTTCGTATGTGCATTGATTATAGGGAACTGAATAAGTTGACAATTAAAAATCGATATCCTTTACCTAGGATTGATGATTTGTTTGATCAACTGCAAGGATCTAGTGTGTATTCTAAGATAGATTTGTGGTCAGGATATCACCAACTTCGCGTCCGTGAAGAAGATATTCCTATAACTGCATTTAGAACTCGTTATGGACACTATGAATTTCAAGTAATGCCATTTGGGTTAACAAACGCACCTGCGGTTTTCATGGATTTAATGAATCGAGTGTGCAAACCCTACTTGGATAAATTTGTGATTGTGTTTATTGAAGATATTCTAATCTATTCTAAGAATGAAGATGAACATAGAGAACATTTGAGGATTGTTTTGAATTTGTTGAAGGATGAAAGGTTGTATGCTAAGTTTTCGAAATGTGATTTCTGGTTAGATTCTGTGCAATTTCTTGGTCATGTGATTAACATAGATGGAATTCATGTTGATCCTGCAAAGGTTGAAGCTATTAAGAATTGGTCTGCACCGACAACGCCAATGGAAGTGCGACAGTTCTTAGGATTGGCTGGCTATTATAGGCGATTCATTAAAGAATTTTCTTTGATAGCTAAACCCTTGACTAAGCTTACTCAGAAGAATAAACCTTTCGTTTGGGGAAGTGATGAAGATGGATCATTTCAGACATTGAAGCAAAAATTATGTAGTGCGCCAATCTTATCATTACCCGACGGGAGTGAAGATTTTGTAGTGTATTGTGATGCATCTCTTAGAGGTTATGGAGCTGTTTTGATGCAGCGAGAGAAAGTGATAGCTTATGCTTCTAAGCAATTAAGGAAGAATGAGGAGAATTATACTACTCATGATCTTGAGTTAGGAGCTGTAGTCTTTGCTCTTAGGTTGTGGAGACATTATCTGTATGGCACCAAGTGTACGGTATTCACCGATCACAAAAGCCTACAGTATATTCTCGACCAGAAGGAATTGAACATGAGGCAACGAAGATGGATAGAGTTGCTAAGTGACTATGATTGTGATATAAAATATCACCCAGGAAAAGCCAATGTTGTTGCCGATGCGTTGAGTAGGAAAGATAGAGAGCCTATCAGGGTGCGTTCTCTAGTCTTGACCGTGCACAATAATTTGCCCGAGCAAATTAGAAATGCGCAAATAGAAGCTTGTAAGAAGGAGAATTTTGTTAATGAAGGGTTCCGAGGAGAAGGAGATCCGTTAGAGGTTAGAGCTGATGGAGTGAAATGCTTAAGAGATCGTATGTGGATACCTAAGTTTGGAGGCTTAAGAGATTTGATTATGTTAGAATCCCATAAATCTAAGTATTCCATTCATCCGGGATCTGATAAGATGTACCATGATTTGAAGAAGTTGTACTGGTGGCCGAATATGAAAGCTGACATAGCTATGTATGTTCTTCAATGCTTGACTTGTGCTAGAGTCAAAGCGGAACATCAAAAGCCATCAGGACTACTTCAACAACCAAAGATTCCTGAATGGAAGTGGGAGCGAATTACAATGGACTTTATCACCAAGCTTCCTAGAACATCATCTGGAAACAATTCGATTTGGGTTATTGTCGATAGACTGACCAAATCAGCACACTTCATTCCGGTTAAGGAGCAGTTCTCACTGGAGAAGCTGACTCGAATATACCTTGATAATGTTGTATGCAAGCATGGAGTGCCTGTATCGATCATTTCAGATCGAGATCCTAGATTCGCATCAAATTTTTGGAAATCTCTCCAAAGATCTTTGGGAACGAATCTCGACATGAGCACTGCTTATCACCCCCAGACTGATGGGCAGAGTGAAAGGACGATACAAACACTGGAAGATATGTTGAGAGCTTGTGTGTTAGACTTTGGTAAGAATTGGGATAACCATTTGTCGTTAGCAGAGTTTTCGTATAACAATAGTTACCATTCTAGTATTAAGGCTGCACCGTTTGAAGCTTTGTATGGTAGGAAGTGTAGATCTCCTGTATGTTGGAGTGAAGTTGGGGATACCCAGCTCACGGGACCGGAATTGATCCGGGAGACTACGGAGATGATAGTTCAGATTAAGAAGAGGTTGTTGACTGCCCGTAGTAGACAGAAAAGTTACGCGGATGTGCGGCGGAAGCCAATGGAGTTTGAAGTGGGTGACCGAGTAATGTTGAAAGTATCGCCATGGAAAGGCGTTATAAGATTTGGAAAGCGAGGAAAATTGTATCCCCGTTATATTGGACCCTTTAATATTTTATCTAGAGTAGGTCCGGTGGCTTACAAACTAGAGTTACCCCTAGAACTTCATGGTGTTCACAACACATTCCATGTATCTAATCTGAAGAAATGTCTAGCAGTGAGTGATGAGAAAATTCCGTTAGGTAAGGTTCGAATAGATGGGAAGTTGCATTTTATCGAAGAGCCCGTAGAAGTTATGGACCGTGAGGTAAAGCAACTGAAACAAAGTCGGATACCTATTGTCAAGATCCGATGGAATTCAAAGCATGGACCGGAGTATACTTGGGAACGAGAGGATGAAATGTGCAAGAAATATCCGCACCTCTTCGATTTCAATAAGAAACGGACATCCAAATGAAATGGATCACGAGGACGTTGATCCCTTTTCAGAGGAAAAGCTGTGAAAAATCTAACTTTTTCAGGTAGAGAAATATTTTCTCGTATAATATTTTGAAACTTATTTTTGTGTTGGTTGACGAACTCACAATTTACGGATTTAAATTTGGGCTTAAGTGCATAATTTGGCGTCTTTTACGACTAAACCGGAAACCTTAGGATTACGTATTTACGTTTTTGAACTCCGTTTTTTATGAGACAATTTTTATTGGATTCGTTTTGTGACGGTGATTCATAATTTATAAAAACATTTTTCGTAAAACGACCCGAGGGCACGCAAATCGAGAAAACTAGAATCGAGAAATACCCGTAAACTAGTGAGATGGGACAAAACACTTTGTCCCACCCCACTAGCAATATGGGACGGCTAACTTGACACCACAACCCTTAGGTGGCATCAAGTTTAGCTAACTTACACCAAGTGTAAGCTAGCTTACACTTTAAGCTTAACCTTTACCACTAACTAGTCAAAACTAGCTACTTGTTTCATTTACACCATTTCTTACATGCAATCCACTCCAAAAACTCTCTCAACCCTCTCCTTGTGTCGTCCCAAATAAGCCAACAAACACCATCTTTGATCTTTTCTAGCCATAAACCACATGTTTACTAGTCCTATTAAGGTGTTCTCTTGAAGCCTTGATCATTTGGTGGCCATATTAACAACTTTGGAGGTGATTTACTTGTGTCCTAGGGCTGATTTTCCAACCTATGTTCTTGATATTTGATGGTCTTAGAGATACTTGTTGTGTTCATCAAGTTCTTGTCTTCCTAAAACAAGAAATCCACTTGGATTGGTAAAGAAGATCATCCTCTCCATTTTTATCTTGTTATTTTGTAAAGAACAAATGTATTTTCTTTCATTTTGTACATGTATATGATGTATATATGATGATAAAAATGTTGTGTGGGGATCAAGTGTTGATAAATATGCTTAAAAATGATGATAACTATAAGAAATGAAGCTAAAATCTTGATTATTTAGTTGGCTGTATAAAAACAGTAGATAACTAAACGATGAACTGATAAAATTTCATGGTTTGATCCATTTACAGTAAGTAGATGATGTTATACACATGTGAGAGTTGGCCATGCAATGGAATCAAAATAATGAGTGAGATATGATCAAAACAAGTTAGGTGGTGTAATCTGAATAAGCCGTTTTGTAGGGACTGTTAAGGCAACTTAAACTCAAAATGGGCAGTAGCTATAACTAAGTTATATGTAGCACATATTATGAAGAACATGTCATCCAAAAATGAGCTTCTAAGTCATTATAGAACTCTAGATATGTTAAAAATGGTGAACATGAAGTTAAAAATCAGATTTTTGGAAATAATGTTTGTTATTATTATATAAGCACTCACATTATAATGTATAAAATGTAAATATATAAACCCACTAACTTATAAAACTTATTTATATAAATGTATAAAAGGTTAATTAAATGGGTAAATTATATAAATGATGGTAAAATAATATTTATAAGTAATAAAAACTATAAACTTGATTTTTACGACTTTTTCGGCTATTGCCGTAAAATTAACGTTTTTCGCCAAATAAAACTTAGACGACCAAACCCGTCTAATGTAAAGTTTATAAAAGTCATATACTGATGTATAAGTAACTAATACAAGTAAAAACCGATAAAACCCGAACTATAAGAATTACGGACATTTACGAGCTAACTAAACATATTGGACTAATAATTGGACTTAATAAGATAAAAACTTGTAAATAGAACTTATTGGGCTTAACCCATTTGGGCCCAACATGAAAAATATATATACTGACCATATAGGTATAAAATGGATTAAAACAAGTTAAAGAACTTATAAAAGACTTAATGGACTTAAAATAGGTAAAATCGGTAAAACTAGTGAACTAGTAAGACGTTACCAAGACGTAAACGCTAAAATGAGTAAACAAGGATGTATAAACCCACTTGATCATCATCATATGTACAAAATCATCATATGTATATTGTTATTTTGATAAAAGTCATTGGACCGAGTCTAAGACCGATTATTATTTATATAGGTTTCCGTGACCGAAGCACGCCCGTAGCCGATAATCCGCCTTTCATTAACAACGTGAGTTCATAGCCTCGCACTCTTTTAAATTTTTTATAAAATGATTTGTAAACCCGCGAGGGAGATAACATGCTAGATTTTTATAAAAATAGAACACAAGTAGTCCCGATTGTATGCTTAATGATATGGACCCGAATGATGCTATGACCCTATATTCGAGACTAAAAGGATTATTAGTAGTTAGGTTATGTCACTTAAAGTCCCATTAGCATGAATTGTGAACTACCGGGATTTGGTAGACGCTTATGCATTTGATAGTACTATTTGGGGACGATCACCCCAGTTCGCGCCTTGACGGTTGATCCCCGTCGTACCACATTGATTGGTAAGCGAATTTATGTATGAGAAGATTCCATAGCGTGATTTTTGTGACGACACGCTAACTTAGATGGGCAAATTGTTTGTCGGGTTCGAGGCCCGCTGTTTTCACAGTAAGGTAACAATGTCATGCGGCTAATAATAATCCTACAACCTATACGACCTGTATAATCTAAATATCCGATATGATACGACGCTATTAACGATGAATATATTACCTATCATGGTAATATAGAGACTACGGTCTCATGGATGGTTTCAGATGTATGCTTGATTTATATATTGCCTGACTAGCAATATGTGGACTTACTTCCGATATTATACTTGTGTTCTGATTTTAAATGAATGTAAATGATTGTTTTATATAACGGTTTTCATTAAACTCTATGAATTCACTCGGCATTCGCTGATATGATTTTTGCATGTTTTTATCTCAGGTGCTTGAAGGTAATCCGGATGGAGATCGACTCTGATGGCCCACACTTAATATTAAAAATGTTCATTCGATTTGTGTTTTGTAAACTAAATGACCTGTATAATTTGGGACCTGTTGTACGCTTTTAAACCTTTTTATCGAATGAATGTTTGTTAAACCTTGTACAACCATTTTTATGTGTTGTCTATTGTGACACCCTAGAATCGAGGTCATTAACGTTACCCTAAATTACGCTAATTTTTGAAAATTTTAATAGATTTTAATTTCTATATTTATAAGTATTTTGGTTAAAGCCGATGTTCGAGGTTATAATTTTTTACGTTTGACGATTTAAGAAGGACGATGACGATTACGATCCCGAGGGATGCCCAATTTTATATAATTTTTGACGATTTATCGATAATGTAATTTTTCGAGAATTTTATTTACGGTTCGTGTTAAGTTGAGTCGGGTGAGTTTTATAGCCTTCCGAGTACATTTAAAGTATCCCAAAAATAATTTGGAGTGTTCGGGAAGATTTCCGACTCCCGTAGAATTTTCCAAATTGACAAATGAGTCGAACCCGCAAAGTTTTGAGGACGTTTTTAACTTAAGGCCAAAAGAAACCAAAAATTGCAAAATGGTCCCTCCCAATACACCAAAAAGCCCCAAAATGACACAAACACAAACACATAGTTACATTTCACCAAAAATAATCAACTCTCTCCCTCTCTTTGCTCTCTAGCCGACGGTTACCCCAAATCCACCAAGAACACCATCAAAAACTTTTTTTCACTTGATTTTCATAAAAATTAAGGTTAGACCACATCTAATCTTGTCATTCCCTACATTTCTATGTACTTAAATCCCACATGCATTCAAGTAAATTTTCCAAAAATTTTCATGATGATCCAAATTCGTTTTTGAGGCTAAATGTTGTAATGCATGTTAAATTCATGTGTTATGGAAGCATAAACACCAAGAAAACCCACCAAAATCAATTTGGTTGTGGTGATTGGGGCACCCAAACCCCACGGCACAAGGGGTGTTTGGGGAGCCATGGTGGTTGATGAATTTTGAGCTTAGTCTTGTGTTTGGTTATGTGTTTAAGGATGTTTTACATAGGTTTAATGGGTTGCATGTTCATTTTTAGATGATTAGGATTTTGAGTTTGGTTGATCAATAGGGGTAGGACTGAATTTTTGTGTTTGGATATGTTTAGGGAGGCTTAGGATGTTGCCTAGTGGTGGTTAGAAGGTTTGAAATCGAGTCTAAGCGTGATTTTGGAGTAGCCAAATTTAGGCAGAAACTTTGAGCTCATTTCATAAAAATTATTCTTTTTCCAGGCCTTGAAAACTAAATGTAGTTATAGAGGATCTTTTTGTCTTTAATTTGGTATAAGGTAGAGCCCGTGACTCAAAACGAGCTAAAAGTTATGAGGTTTTAAAGATCGAGTACCGGGAGACGAGGACTTTCATAATCCGAATTTATGTAAAGTTTTAGTCAAATCCCGAGGGTCACAAGTATGATTGGTAAATGGTCAAGGGTCAAAATTTGGTCCCAAACCTGTATAAATGAGTCTATAAGTTGACTTAGGAGTCAACGAAGTCAAAGGTACATTTCATATAGGTCAAAGAGGTTAAAATTGGTCGAAGTACAATTTTAGCCCGTAAAATGTAGTTTTGGAAAAGCGTCGAGTAACGAGTCGTAAAAGCAAAAACTTTTATTGGGCTTAAAAACATGTTATCTACAGGTCTTATAGGATTTTTGAGAATTTTGTCAAATTTTATAAGTATGGTTAAACATGGTAAAACAGCCCGTACTTTAGTCAAGTACCGGCGAGAATGAGTAAAAATGGACAACGTAAGTAATGAGAACGAATGGTATAAAATGAGTGATACTTGTTGTTTTGTTTTTGGCGTGAGTTATACTTGTCCTAAGTGACTAGTATATATGTATTTTATACAGTTTCGTAAGTATTTAAAATGAGATTACTCATTTCGCGTTATTTGTGATAGGTGTTGATTTAACCGGGCATCCGTTTAGTCGTCAGTGATCATCCCTCGAACTACCGACTACTTAAGATATAAGGTGTGAATTTATAGCCTCGCTTATATTTATTTCAAATTGTTTTACCCGCGAGGGAAATGCATGCTAGTTTTTAAAAGGAACGTATATCATGAATGATTGTTAGACCCGAAAGTTGCCTTAGAAATTGTGTTGAGTACCAAAGTTGCAAAAGTCCCTAAATTCATGAACTATTAACTATTGTCCTGCCCTCGAGTAGGGGGAAATAGCCGCTTATGCAATTTGTAGTACTACGGGGCTAACGACCCAATGCTAGCCGAGAAGCTGTACTTTTAGTAAGTTCTGCGGTAGATTATTTTGTATGAGAAATAAGGTATAATTGCAACTGATGCCTTTAGAAGGGGCACTGGTTTCATCTGAATCACGCCGGTATTTATTACGCGGGTGATTGAGTTAACGGATTAGTGTCATGAGCTTAAACACAATTGTCAGTATCCTGATTATAGATTGTTTGATCGACAAGTCTATAAATGATCACGAATGGTTTTTATTTTACATACGTTCAAATTGATTGTAAAACCTATGAATTCCACTCAACGTTTTCGTTGACCAAAATTTTGGCATGTGTTTCAGGTAACCGCTGAAGTGTAGAATGGAGCATGCATGGGATGGACGTTGTGTGTATGGCTTGGAGTCCGCTTGTTTTTCCTCCTTTTTCTACTTGAACAATTTTTAAGTTTAAGGTTATGTTGTTGTAAAACTGAAATTCTTGGGTTGAGATTCATGGGGACCGAAAACGCTAAACTCTGTTGTACCAAATTGGGGTTGGAAAAACCGTGGACATGTATCATCTAACAATTTTTAATTCAAGTTTTAAGTTGACGTCTTTTTAGCGTCGTTTGATATATCTTGTGTGCAATGAATACTGTGTAGCACCCATTGTTGTAGTTCCGCTGCGCATAGCAATTGTGGGGGTGTTACAGATTGGTAATCAGAGACATGAGTTATAGAGAACTAGGTCGTTTTTAAAAATCCTAAACTATAACTTTTGGTGTCGTAAGAAATGGTCCAAGCACACACAACTATCCTGCATGGCTCCGGTAAGATTTATTGTTGTATTTATGGCATTTGGCGTATACTTTTGAGTGAAGTATATATGTGGGTAATTATTACGTAAGTATGGAATTACTATATGTAGACGTTGAATTTTACGTGAAATATCCGACATCGTAATTTTTGTATTAATCATGCATGAGCATCATATTATTACATTTCGGGCATATGTACCACCTTTGCATTGCATTTGCATGCATGTATTTATAATTATTGTATAATTACTTATGTACCCTCCAAAATTCGCTGTTATTCTAGGAATGGCTGAGGTACCGCCTAATGATAATGGAAACGATTACGTCGTAGGTCACGAAGGGGGACCGTTTCCTCCGAACCCGCCGGACAACGATAATGGATGGATCGCTCCAGAAGAGGAAATAGGGCCGGAAAACGACAATGACGAAAGTGAGGTGGATAATTTCAGCATTAGTAGTGACGAGAGTGAGGATTCCGAAGAAGAGCCCGAGGAGCTAATGGATGATAGCATTCCCGAAAATGCTGTAGGCTAGACCGAACCTGATTTGTTTCAATCCCCGAATTCGCCGAAGGGTTATGAAGTACCACCGACCGGTCGTTATGAGCAGCAACCCTTTAATCGCCCGATGGACAATTGTAAGGATTATTTGAGAACAGTGCCAGGATTTGTTCGAGTAAGTAATGGGAGCAGTGGAGAGTCCAGCAAATCATCCAAGTCGCCATCGATTCATGAGAATATTGCAAGGGTCTACTTTCCGAGACCGAGACACTACTGGGATCCCGCAGGTCGTTTGGGGAGGATGGAAAGGTTGATGTATGAGCGGTTTGTAGTTGAGACTAGGGTAATTAAGAGGTTTGATAAGAATGAAAGGGAACACCAAAGACTGTTGGAAAGGACTGCAAGAGTTGAGTATGACGGGAATGTGAACAAAAGTGACATCAACAGTTTAAGATCAATGGTTGCAAATTTATGTGCTAGTCTTGACCGTGTTAGGGAGGATCAAGTGAGGTTGTCGAGGATGCAGAGTTGGGAGCATCGTGTTAGAGCATCATTGCCCCCGGATTGGAGATTCGTGGACGATTTGGAGATGGAGGCGAATGACTTCATGATTCAGCCGCCTACTAGAGGTGCTTGTATTACGGTGGGAAGTCAGGTAGCGATTGAGTGTGGATCCACATCAGGGACGAAAAAGGAAACGGAATGTGGGCCGGATGATAAAGGGAAGAGAAAAATGGATGATGTGGGTGAGGACGTTAGTGATGAGGAAACCGAGGAAGACGACGACGAGCCGCCATCCAAGAGGCCGTGTGGATCACCACATGCCTAGTTACTTGTTTTGTATTTTCTTTGATCATTGTAATAGAACTGTTTTAGACTTTTGTATGATGGTATTATGACGAGAAACTCAAGTACTTGAAGTTTTATGGTGAACGATTGTAGTGGCAATACTTGTCACGATTTTGGTTAATTATCAATACAATCTATGTTACCTTTCATGATCTGTGATATGTCTTAAATTTGATCTTTTGTGGCGTGAATTGATGAATATTAGTAACTCCGTAGTGATGTGTCGTTGTATGTATATTATGTCTGGGAAACTTGATATGTATACTTACATTGTTTTTCTATTTTCCTTGTCTTGCAGAAAGAGATATTCGATAACACCATGCCTCCAAAGTTGACCGCCGATCGTGTTAACACCATGATTCAGGAAGCTATAGCAAATGCGTTGGAAGCGGACCGAGCTGGGAGAAATCAGGACCAGGGAAGGAACGCGGGGAGACAGCAAGCCCCGAGAGTGTGTACCTATTCCAGTTTTATGAAATGCGGTCCCACGCAGTTCCGTGGAACGGGTGGAGCTTTAGAACTTAGACGATGGTTGGAAAAGGTTGAAAGTACGTTCGAAATCAGCGGTTGTGTAGAAGCGGATAAAGTGAAGTTTGCAGCTGCTACGTTTCTTGATGATGCGTTAAGTTGGTGGAATACCCAGGTAGCTACGGTTGGATTGGCTGTAGCAAATGCAAGGACGTGGAATGCGACAAAAGCTTTGTTGACTAAGAAGTTTTGCCCGGAAGAGGAATTAGGACAATTGGAGGATGAGTTGAGGCACTTGACCTTGAAGAACAATGATATAGCTGCTTACACCAGGAGATTCAATGAATTAAGCCTTTTGTGTCCAGATATTTTTGCCAATGATGCCAAGAAGATGAAACAGTACATTAAGGGTTTATCCAGCAATATCAAAGGTGAAACAACTTCGTCAAAACCTGGAACGTTTGATGAAGCGGTCCAGATGGCTCACGCTTTGATGGACGTCAAGCTTCAGGACAAGCAGAACTACATTGCTGAAGGCAACAAGAGGAAATGGGAAGCGGCACAAAGCAACCAATCCCAAGGCCAGAACCGAGGTGGAAATCGAAACAACCATGGGCCAAACCTAAATCAGCAGTTTAATCAGAGAAGGAACGAAGGGATGAGGGCAGTGACGAACCCTAGAGGTGTGAAAGTGAATCCCCATTGTGGTAAGTGCAATTTGTATCATGTTGGAAATTGCCCGCCTGCATGCGGCAAGTGTGGGAAAGCAGGTCATAGGACATCTGGTTGTCGAACGGGAGGAGTAGCCACTGGGGCTAATGCTATCAGGATGAGGGGATGTTATGGTTGTGGAGAAAGGGGTCATGTGCAAGCGAATTGCCCGAAGGCAGGAAACAAGCGGGGAGGTAATAATGCGGCTGCTGTGTATCAAGTGGGAACGGCTGATAAACCACATGGTCCTAATGTGGTTACCGGTACGTTTTTGCTAGACGCTTGTTATGCTAGTATTTTGTTTGATTCTGTCTCCGACAAGAGTTTTGTAGATGTTAAATTTAGTCGTCATATCGATAGAAAACCGGTGTTGTTAGCGACTAGTTATAACGTTGAGTTAGCCGATGGAAAAATTGTTAGTACGAATTCTATACTGAAAGGGTGTACCTTGAAGTTAGGAAATTACGCTTTTAAAATCGACTTGATGCCTATAGAGCTAGGATCGTTTGACGTGATTGTGGGAATGGATTGGCTAATGGCGCACAGTGCTATGATCGTCTGTGGCGAGAGATTGGTTCAGATTCCGTTGAGGAACAAAGTTTTGACGGTAAAGGGTGACGAATGCACTTCTCGTTTGAAGGTGATTTCGTGTTTGAAAATGATGAAGTACGTAGAAAGCGGATGCGATGTGTTTTTGGCACAAGTTTCGAGTGATGGTGATTTAGAGGCGAGGATTGAAGAGGTACCAGTTATTTGCGAGTATCCAGAAGTTTTTCCAGACGAGTTGCCGGGTTTACCGCCTGCCCGTGAGGTCGAGTTTCGAATTGATTTAGTGCCAGGAGCTGCGCCGGTTGCACGTGCACCTTATCGCTTAGCACCATCTGAGTTAAAGGAGTTGTCGGATCAACTGAAGGAATTGATGGACAAAGGATTTATTAGGCCGAGCTCATCACCTTGGGGAGCGCCAGTGTTGTTCGTAAAGAAGAAAGATGGTTCGTTTCGGATGTGTATTGACTATAGGGAACTCAATAAGCTGACGGTTAAGAATCGGTACCCATTGCCGAGGATTGACGATTTGTTCGATCAATTGCAAGGTTCCAGTGTATACTCAAAGATCGATTTAAGATCAGGGTATCATCAACTGCGTGTAAGAGAGGAGGATATTCCTGTAACTGCCTTTCGTACGCGGCATGGACACTTTGAATTTCGAGTGATGCCGTTTGGGTTGACGAACGCGCCTGCTGTATTCATGGACCTTATGAATCGCGTGTGCAAGCCGTATCTAGATAAGTTTGTTATTGTTTTCATCGACGATATACTTATTTACTCTAAGAGTAAGGAGGAGCACGAGAAGCACCTGAGGAAGATTTTGGAGCTGTTAAAGAAGGAGAAGCTGTATGCGAAATTCTCGAAGTGTGAGTTTTGGTTGGAATCAGTGCAGTTTCTAGGTCATGTGATTGATAGTGAGGGAGTTCGTGTGGATCCTGCCAAGATCGAAGCGATCAGGGAATGGTCAGCACCGACGACGCCGACTGAAGTTCGACAATTTCTTGGTTTAGCGGGGTATTATCGAAGGTTCATTGAAGGATTTTCGTTGATTGCAAAACCATTGACGAGGCTTACCGAAAAGAATAGGGTGTATGAATGGGGAATTGAGGAAGAACTTGCTTTCGAAACGCTTAAGGATAAGTTATGTTCCGCACCGATTTTATCATTGCCTGAAGGAACCGAAGACTTCGTAGTGTATTGTGATGCGTCTCGTAAGGGTTATGGAGCGGTATTAATGCAACGTGAAAAGGTGATAGCTTACGCGTCGAGGCAATTAAGGAAGAACGAGGAGAACTACACGACGCACGATTTGGAATTAGGAGCTGTAGTTTTTGCGTTGAAATTGTGGAGACACTATCTGTATGGGACAAAGTGTGTTGTATTCACTGACCACAAGAGTTTGCAGCACATTTTAGATCAAAAGGAGTTGAATATGCGACAGAGACGATGGGTTGAGCTACTGAGTGATTATGACTGCGAAATTCGCTACCACCCTGGCAAGGCGAATGTTGTAGCGGATGCACTAAGTAGGAAGGAACGGGAGAAACCTTTGAGGGTTAGAGCTTTAGTGATGACTGAGAGCGTTGACTTAACCGAAACCATACTGAAGGCTCAGGAGAGAGGACTAATGAAAGGGAATGTTGAAGCCGAGAATTTGGGACGAATGTTGAAACCTCTTTTCGTGATTAGGTCTGACGGACTGTGATATTTTGAGAATCGGATTTGGTTACCGCTGTGTTCATCTGAGGAAGGAAAGCCTGGAGTTCGAGAATTGGTTATGAATGAGTCGCATAAGTCAAAGTATTCGATACATCCTGGATCGGACAAAATGTACCACGACCTGAAGAAAGTTTATTGGTGGCCGAATATGAAGGCAGATATTGCTCGTTACGTTAGTAAGTGTTTGACTTGCGCGAAGGTTCAGGCAGAACATAAGAAACCATCTGGATTGTTGGTACAACCAGAAATCCCAGAATGGAAATGGGAGAAAATCGCTATGGATTTCGTGACGGGTTTACCTAGGACTCCTAGTGGATGTGATATGATATGGGTAATAGTGGATAGGTTGACGAAATCTACTCATTTCTTACCTATGAAGAAGACGGACAGCATGGAAAAACTCGCCAGCGTGTACGTGAAAGAGATCGTCTGTAGACATGGAGTGCCGTTATCGCTCATTTCGGATCGCGACAGTAGATTTACGTCGGAATTTTGGAAATCGCTTCAACGTGCGATGGGCACTGAACTGTCTTTAAGCACGGCTTATCACCCGGAAACTGACGGCCAAAGTGAACGAACTATTCAAACGATGGAGGACATGCTCCGAGCATGCGTGATTGATTTTGGAGGAAGTTGGGAACGCCACTTGCCTCTGGTGGAATTTTCGTACAATAATAGTTATCATGCGAGTATCAAGGCAGCACCGTTCGAAGCATTGTATGGAAGGAAGTGTAGATCGCCTGTGTGTTGGAGTGAAGTAGGGGAAAGTCAATTGACTGGACCCGAAATGGTTTTAGAAACGACAGAGAAGATTGTGCAAATCAAGAACCGACTACTTGCTGCGAGAAGCCGACAGAAGAGTTATGCCGATAACCGAAGGAAACCGTTGGAGTTTGAAGTTGGAGATATGGTTATGCTCAGGGTATCGCCGTGGAAGGGTGTAATTCGTTTTGGGAAGAAAGGAAAGTTGAGTCCGAGGTATATTGGACCGTTTAAGATCGTTGAACGAATTGGACCAGTAGCGTACAAGTTAGAATTGCCGACCGAACTTAGTGCTATTCACGACACGTTTCACGTATCGAACCTGAAGAAGAGTTTGGCGGATAAGGAATTGGTGATTCCTTTGGACGAGATTCGACTGGACGACAAAATACACTTTGTGGAAGAACCTGTGGAAATTATGGACCGAGAGATCAAGCGGTTGAAGCGTAGTAGGATTCCTATTGTGAAAGTCCGATGGAATTCTAAGCGTGGACCGGAATACACTTGGGAACGTGAGGACTTTTTCAAGGAAAGGTATCCTCATCTGTTCCAGTAGAACGAAATGTGAGTACAAGAAGAGGCGAGCGCCGGGACGTCGCTCTCTTTAAGGAGGGGTGGATGTGACACCCTAGAATCGAGGTCATTAACGTTACCCTAAATTACGCTAATTTTTGAAATTTTTAATAGATTTTAATTTCTATATTTATAAGTATTTTGGTTAAAGCCGATATTCGAGGTTATAATTTTTTACGTTTGACGATTTAAGAAGGACGATGACGATTACGATCCCGAGGGATGCCCAATTTTATATAATTTTTGACGATTTATCGATAATGTAATTTTTCGAGAATTTTATTTACGGTTCGTGTTAAGTTGAGTCGGGTGAGTTTTATAGCCTTCCGAGTACATTTAAAGTATCCCAAAAATAATTTGGAGTGTTCGGGAAGATTTCCGACTCCCGTAGAATTTTCAAAATTGACAAATGAGTCGAACCCGCAAAGTTTTGAGGACGTTTTTAACTTAAGGCCAAAAGAAACCAAAAATTGCAAAATGGTCCCTCCCAATACACCAAAAAGCCCCAAAATGACACAAACACAAACACATAGTTACATTTCACCAAAAATAATCAACTCTCTCCCTCTCTTTGCTCTCTAGCCGACGGTTACCCCAAACCCACCAAGAACACCATCAAAAACTTTTTTTCACTTGATTTTCATAAAAATTAAGGTTAGACCACATCTAATCTTGTCATTCCCTACATTTCTATGTACTTAAATCCCACATGCATTCAAGTAAATTTTCCAAAAATTTTCATGATGATCCAAATTCGTTTTTGAGGCTAAATGTTGTAATGCATGTTAAATTCATGTGTTATGGAAGCATAAACACCAAGAAAACCCACCAAAATCAATTTGGTTGTGGTGATTGGGGCACCCAAACCCCACGGCACAAGGGGTGTTTGGGGAGCCATGGTGGTTGATGAATTTTGAGCTTAGTCTTGTGTTTGGTTATGTGTTTAAGGATGTTTTACATAGGTTTAATGGGTTGCATGTTCATTTTTAGATGATTAAGATTTTGAGTTTGGTTGATCAATAGGGGTAGGACTGAATTTTTGTGTTTGGATATGTTTAGGGAGGCTTAGGATGTTGCCTAGTGGTGGTTAGAAGGTTTGAAATCGAGTCTAAGCGTGATTTTGGAGTAGCCAAATTTAGGCAGAAACTTTGAGCTCATTTCATAAAAATTATTTTTTTTCCAGGCCTTGAAAACTAAATGTAGTTATAGAGGGTCTTTTTGTATTTAATTTGGTATAAGGTAGAGCCCGTGACTCAAAACGAGCTAAAAGTTATGAGGTTTTAAAGATCGAGTACCGGGAGACGAGGACTTTCATAATCCGAATTTATGTAAAGTTTTAGTCAAATCCCGAGGGTCACAAGTATGAATTGGTAAATGGTCAAGGGTCAAAATTTGGTCCCAAACCTGTATAAATGAGTCTATAAGTTGACTTAGGAGTCAACGAAGTCAAAGGTACATTTCATATAGGTCAAAGAGGTTAAAATTGGTCGAAGTACAATTTCAGCCCGTAAAATGTAGTTTTGGAAAAGCGTCGAGTAACGAGTCGTAAAAGCAAAAACTTTTATTGGGCTTAAAAACATGTTATCTACAGGTCTTATAGGATTTTTGAGAATTTTGTCAAATTTTATAAGTATGGTTAAACATGGTAAAACAGCCCGTACTTTAGTCAAGTACCGGCGAGAATGAGTAAAAATGGACAACGTAAGTAATGAGAACGAATGGTATAAAATGAGTGATACTTGTTATTTTGTTTTTGGCGTGAGTTATACTTGTCCTAAGTGACTAGTATATATGTATTTTATACAGTACCGTAAGTATTTAAAATGAGATTACTCATTTCGCGTTATTTGTGATAGGTGTTGATTTAACCGGGCATCCGTTTAGTCGTCAATGATCATCCCTCGAACTACCGACTACTTAAGATATAAGGTGTGAATTTATAGCCTCGCTTATATTTATTTCAAATTGTTTTACCCGCGAGGGAAATGCATGCTAGTTTTTAAAAGGAACGTATATCATGAATGATTGTTAGATCCGAAAGTTGCCTTAGAAATTGTGTTGAGTACCAAAGTTGCAAAAGTCCCTAAATTCATGAACTATTAACTATTGTCCTGCCCTCGAGTAGGGGGAAATAGCCGCTTATGCAATTTGTAGTACTACGGGGCTAACGACCCAATGCTAGCCGAGAAGCTGTACTTTTAGTAAGTTCTGCGGTAGATTATTTTGTATGAGAAATAAGGTATAATTGCAACTGATGCCTTTAGAAGGGGCACTGGTTTCATCTGAATCACGCCGGTATTTATTACGCGGGTGATTGAGTTAACGGATTAGTGTCATGAGCTTAAACACAATTGTCAGTATCCTGATTATAGATTGTTTGATCGACAAGTCTATAAATGATCACGGATGGTTTTTATTTTACATACGTTCAAATTGATTGTAAAACCTATGAATTCCACTCAACGTTTTCGTTGACCAAAATTTTGGCATGTGTTTCAGGTAACCGCTGAAGTGTAGAATGGAGCATGCATGGGATGGACGTTGTGTGTATGGCTTGGAGTCCGCTTGTTTTTCCTCCTTTTTCTACTTGAACAATTTTTAAGTTTAAGGTTATGTTGTTGTAAAACTGAAATTCTTGGGTTGAGATTCATGGGGACCGAAAACGCTAAACTCTGTTGTACCAAATTGGGGTTGGAAAAACCGTGGACATGTGTCATCTAACAATTTTTAATTCAAGTTTTAAGTTGACGTCTTTTTAGCGTCGTTTGATATATCTTGTGTGCAATGAATACTGTGTAGCACCCATTGTTGTAGTTCCGCTGCGCATAGCAATTGTGGGGGTGTTACATCTATGATTGGAGTTATTGTGCTATCCCGTAACACTCTGAAAGACCCTTCCGCTGTACCGATACGAAAAATGAGAGTGTTACAACAACACCTCTTAAAATTATCCACATCGACTATGCGCGTAACACTGAGTACAATAATGTAGCTCATTAAAGTGATAGTTATCCAGGTCATCAACCAACCACCCCGAACCTCTTAATCATTCACAACCACACAAATAAACTAACCTAATATCCACCTTAAAACACGTAGTTACTCTATTTCTTTCTTACCACCATCACATGATCTTATCTAACCAAACTCAGTTTTCATCTCATCTCTATCTATCTAATCTCATCAGAATCGAGTCTGAATCCCAACAATTAGCAAATACAAACCCACGAAGACATAGGATCCACGAATCCCTTTTGATCCATTCATCTCCAACCCAGCCTACCTAAGTCGTTAATGGTTGCTACCCATCTGATGGTGTAGGTCGAGAAACAACAGAAACACGACATGAAAAACGACTTCAAGATCTTGTACGATAAGGTCTCGGGTAGGTTAATATGTAATTGTATGTCGATTTTAAAGATTTCAAGGTTTAATTTCTGTTTTCGTTGAGCAAAAAAAAAACGAAACAAGGAATAAGATTATAACTTGCATGTTATAAATCTAAACTTGTTTTCGAAAATTAAGATTGTGTAACCCGTTACATAGATCTGTGATGATATTCGTTCAAACACACAAGATCCTTAAAGATCTGTAATTTACTGAAAGAATTTGAGAGTTTGATTAATTATGTTTTTGTTTGGATTTGAGACGAAAGTGTTGAGATTAGATGGGCTAGGTGTCGATGGGATTTAGGATTAGATGTGGAAGAATAAGGTGATGAAGTATATGTCTTGGTACATTCTGTTTAAAACATTTCGCAATAAATTGTGCACTTCCATTTCGCAATGTTTTTTGTTTTTTCATTTCAGAATGTTTCTTGTGAGTCTCGCAATATGTATCAACGAAAAAATCCTGCAATCCTTTTTAGTGAAAAAAATTTCGCAATCTTTTTCTATGATATTCTCGCAATGTTTTTGTTTGTATTCTTGCAATAATGCAACAACAAAACATTTCGGAATAATGAACACCACATCTCGCAATATTTGAAAACCAAATCTCGGAATAATGAAATCTTATCCAAAGTAGTACCTTTTTTCCGGATTTTTAGGATCTGGAAATTTCTGGATCTGAGTTTTCTGAGCAGATCTTCATCTTCAAGAAAAATACAAGAATAACTCCTTTGACTATAGAAATAATTTTGTACAATTGTTTTTGAGACAAGGTACAACCATATGATAATTAAATCCAATCAGATCCGAAAAAAATTGAGACAAAAATGATAAACATGACCACATGACCAAACATATGTGACGGAGGACAAAAAAATGATACCAGAGACAAAAAGATGATGAGAACAATGATAAGACAAAAACAGTGACAAAGATTTTTATGACAGATTGTGACCAAAAATTTAGACCACCAAATCAGACAATAATACGAACGATCCAAGGATTGAACCGTCGGCTCTGATACCAATTGTGGGTTTGCTATAAACTATGACCTAGTGGTCTAGTTGGGTGGTAGATGCTGGTAGCCATGGTTAGAGAGAGAGATATGGAAGTGTGTGTTTCTAGAGAGAGGAAGGCAAATGTATAAATGAAAAGAGAAAAACACCAACAACAACCCCTCCTTGGAAGTCCTGGAGGGATATATATAGTCACTCATGCATACATACTATACATCGTTTCCTAGATCATTAGCTATTGAGATCATTTTAATGATGCTCGATATTAAAAATAAGACATCATGGACCCAATGATGCAATGCACAACCCATCCCAGCTAACTCAGATATCTCTTAAAAGGTATTTGTTTTAATCACATGGAGATCAACATGTTATCTATCAATTTATTCACTCCGAATAATTTGGTATTGAAATGGTGGGCAATCCTCTCCAGCCTCCGATCACTAAAATCCGAAGTGCACGATTGAGTCTAGAGCCATTTGAGATCATCAAATATCTCATTAGGACACACTTACATATTTCCTTGTATTTTCACACACTATGAAAAGTAAGAAAGATTTTAAGAGTCCTATACAAAATCTTAATGATCTTGCCTGAACATCTCAGTAATATGTAAGTATTCACAATGAAGATGGAAATCCTTCTTGAGCGAACATCAAAAAGCTCATGGTAGGTGACTTGTGCGATTCTTTATGAATCAAACTTGTGATAACTAGAAAGCAACAGTGGTTTGATTCTTAACTGAACTTAAACACGTTTAAGACCTCTACACAATATCTTAGTGATCTTGCCAGAACATTCAGAGTAATACTTTTTAGTATTTATAGTGATGAATGGAAATCCTTCTAGTGTTAACCTCAAACATCACTTGGTAGGTAACCTGTAGGATTCAGTTTGAATCAATCTCTTGACAACTGGAAAGCAACGATGGTGCGATTCTTTAATGAATCAAACTTGTTCCAGGAATCAGAATTGACGGATTTAATCATGCAGATAATTTTATCCAAATGATTCACTCTTTATGTTCGTAGTCAGCTTTGGACGGTCGAGTAAAGAGAACGGGTTTACCCGTGAATTATTGTCAAGGAGATTTTTAATTAAGTCTACCTGTCACAATTACGATATTTTATATCGTCCAACGGTCTTCACCGACCGGAGGTAAAATGCTACCGAATTAGAATGAAATGTTCAAAGCCATTTCGGTCGTGTCTACTTATGTTTCTACATTTGAAGACGGTGGCGTTGCGGAATCCGAGAAGAAATCGGCCCCGCATGCTTATACTTTATGCACTTAATACTTCAACAAATTCGAGAAAGCCTAAAAGTCAAGTCTTCTGCTGTATCGAACTCTAAAGCTTTTAAGAATTACAAAGGTATAAGTATGTGGGACATGAAGTCACGAAGAGGCGAATATCCCAAGTGGTGGATGCACAAGATCAAGGCAAGAGATTAATGCCCAAGATTGATATCAAAGATCACATCAACTTATTCACCAGAAAAGAAAAAGAAAAGAAAGACGAAGACTACCGGCTGAAGACAAGCATAGTATGCTAGTTTTATTTTATTATTTTAACTTGGGTAACGCCCTTGTTTGGAGTGACCTCCCTTAGGGGGAGATTGTCGGAAATACGTTTTACGTATTTAGAAAGGTTCGGTCACTCCGAAAATATATTAGTTAGCAGCTTGTAGTCTTGTATCTTAATATTAAACAAACAAGGCCAAGCCAAGCCTACAAAATATGTAGACGACGGCCCATTGTAAGCCCAAGCCCATCTCATGGGCTTGGGTATATAAACCCTCTCCTTAGTTGGAGAGGGTGTAGTTCACATAATATTTCACATAGTAAAGTGTGTTTTACACTACTTTCTCTCTCTAAAGGTGTATGTGTTCTCACCATCTATCTATCTCTACTCTCTCTAGATTAAGCAAGATTTACATATTCTTACAAACTGTACGAAGTTATGCATGTGCTGGAGCTATTCAATTGGAAAAATTTTGTCAACTATGGTAAATTATTATCGGATGTTACAGAATTTTTTGTGTCAGATTATCGTCAACTATCCTGCATTTTGTTAGAATTGATTGTAATGCGAAATCAGAAAATAGATTACGAGCTTTGGGACTAATTAAAGTTATTGTATATATATTATTGCCACTGTTAACATGTTCTCCAACCTTTTGTAAACAACCAACTATGGTATTTTGAAACCAGCAGATGTAATTTATATAAAACCCGCTGCGAAGCTGGGCTTAAATTCTTGTTCTAAGATAAATGTAAGGTCCCAAGTGAATGCAAGATTGGAGTAATTTTATTCTCGATGAAATAAATTGTCAAAAATAAATGCACATAAAAGAAAAACGTTGGCCGAATGGGCATTTTTTTTTGAAATCATGAAATGCAAAGAGGATAAAATTCGTGTTCCAAAGTGAGATGTTTTCGGAACTATGGGAAATTAGTAATTTACTAAATGTATTCCAATTGATAATGTTATGCATGATAAAATTGACGAAAATCAAAAAGGTTGAGCATCTGCTACTGCTTCACTCACAATATGGTAAAAGAGCTTAGCAATCAATATCGCACAAAAAAGTAAAATTAGTTAAATTATCTTATGCGTTCGGGCAAGTATAACAAGAATGATCGGTTAAACTACTCAAGTGTCATTTGTTTGTAATAAGACGATGGATATTGTCACAGATCAAAGCAACAAGGAAGGCAATATGAGAACAAACACATAGAGAACATACATTTGTGGGCACAAATGATCACATGGATATTAGGATGTTTAATTTGGAAAAAATATTATCAAGGGTAATCCTTTTTTTTACCTAAGGACCAATAATGATAATCTAGTGTTTTATAAATTCATTTGACATAAGTCTCAATCAGTTGGTCATATCATCGACCTATAGACTTGATGTTATTAATCCGTTAAGTTCCATTTACTTGAAAGATGAACAATAATTATTCATAAGTCTCCTTTCAACATTACTCTCAATTAAATCATTACTTGTTATGTTTAGAGTTAACTGCTTTTTTTTTGTCCTTGTGGTTGGATTTTGTTTTCACTTTTTGTCCAAAAACTTAAAATTTCGATTTTAGTCCAAATACAAACTATTTTTCCATTTTTGACCCTAAATCGAAACTATTTCTCCACTTTTGGTAAGCTAATTGGCCATTTTGGACCAAAAGTGGAGAAATAGTTTCGATTTTGGACCAAAATCAAAATTATTTGAGTTTTTAGACAATAAGTAAAAAACAGTACCAAACCACAAGGACCAAATATGCAGTTAAATCTTATGTTTATTAAGTATCTTGCGCAATCATGAAAAAGTACAAGACCAAATCATTTGTCGATTAATGAATTGAAATCAACCATATGAAGAATCCTTTCCTCAACCATGATTAACCAAAGTGACAAACAAGAACAATTTCCAATTCAACCGAATATGATGCTATCACCATAATCCAAACAAACACTAATGAAATCTAAACATACCATCATCAAAGGTTTTCATATGATCACTAGTACAAAAATGGGTTTCGGTCACACATACCGAATTTCGTGTAGTCACAAATAAATTTTTTGTGTGACTGAATTCGCCAGTCATAAATAAACTGTCACACTTGAAGTCAGTTTGCATGAATATTTAATATTTTGTTTGTCACGCATATGAATATTTACGTGACTAGGGCTAACAAATGCTTTTTGGATGAGTCGTTAGTCACTTAATAATTTGGGAGTGTTACCGAATCAGTCTCGTTCAAGTAGTAGTCATATTATACGTATACATGTGTGGCAAATATTTGTCATACACACATTGAATGTGACCAAAAATCATGTATGGTCACATAGACTTATTTTACAAGTGACAAATTGATAAACAAGGTTGTCACACACATTATTTTAATGTGACTAGTATATTCTGTTGAATGTTAACCACACATGAATTTTGTGTGTGTCGCAAATTGAAAGTAGGTGTTAAAACATTTTCCACTATATTTATTTAAATGTGACAAATATTTTACAATTACTTGAAGACTATGATTCAAATATAATACATGAACATATTAATTCTTAAACAATTATGTGACTATATGATTGCCAATAGTCACAATATTTGAGAAATGTGTATCTAAATTATACTTATGGTCACATCATAATGGGATTAACTATGAACAACACATTGAAAACGTCACACAATAAAATATTCAGGTGACAAATGTTTATAACCAAATGTAATCTCTATTTTCACTAATGTTAATATTAGTCACATATTTAGAACTAAATATGTTCATGTGGCAAACTGGTTAAGTGTGTTAGTGTTTGAATGGAAGGTCTAGGGTTCGCGACCTAGACCTTGTTTTTTGCTATTTTTTTTAAAACACAATAAACCCTAAAAACATAGAAAACACACACTTTCTACACGCCTAATGAGAATGCTCATTCTTGGAACTTCACAAAAACTAATTACATGCATGAATATGCATTAGATGTTTGTGTAGGCTGCTGACCCTTTGTATTCCATCCTTGGTTATATAAACAAGGATTAAATAATGAAATTAATCATAACAAAAACACAACAAACACTTAATTATCAGCATTTTAAGAATCAAAAAATGGCTTCTACATCAAAAAGAACATTTTCTGCTGCTTTTGAAGATACCAGTGCAGTTCCTAACAAGTATGTATCATTATTTATTTTATTAACTTTGTATCTTTGTTATCATTTAGTACTAATAATCTTTTATGTTGTTTTCAGGAAACCTTGTGTGGTGCCCAAAGTAAAAGCTAATGCAGATGGAGAGTTCCCTGCTGATTGTCTTTACGATGATAAATATGATGAGTACGATTGCTATGTTGAGGAAGATTACGAACAGAGACAATGGAAGCTGGAAGACGAAGAGAATGCCCGACTTGAACAACAATGCCGTAGGGAGAAAGATGCTTCCTTAAGAAGGAGGCAACAGGAGCAAGAACAACGCGAGAGGGAGGAAGCTGCTTCCTTTAGAAGGAGGTAAGAGGAACAGCGACAGAGGGAGGAAGCGTATAGGAGGCAACTGGAGGAAGAAGGTCAAATCATTGATGATTATGTTTATTCTTCTGAGCATGAAATTGAAGAAGATAAAGACGTGTTCAAAGAGGCTTTAGATTACGATGAACTTCATTTGGCTTTTGATCTTGAGAAATCTCCAAAGTTTGATTAGTTAGAGAAACAAAATGTTTGTTTTATTATAAACCTGTAATCCTTTAGTATTATTGAATTGAATTTATGTTTGATCAATTTTCACCTTGTGTTATTTTTATTTTACTTCAGTCATTTCAAACTTTTCATTTTTAGTTTGATTAATAATTAAGCACATTGTTTGAACAAATTAGTTGTTTATGTGAAATTAGACACGAATTGGAATAAATAATTGGGAGGACTAGTGAAAATATATTAAAAAGATAAAAAAATCTTAACTTGTGCTTGACTAGATAATGATTAAAAACAAAATAAGCTGAAACAAGCAGCTTTTCAAGGAACTACTCAATATTAGCTTAGTTCTGAGTGAAGAATGGCCTAGCAGTATTGTTACAAACATATGCTCAGAACTTCAGAAGAATAAGGCAAGAGCCTAACAACTTTATATCCAATTAGAAAATAATTGCAGATGTAATAGCAAAAACTTAAAAGCACCTTAGAGTTAAGCTAAGTCGAAAACATAAACTGCTAAAAGCTTAATTAGCTTTGGCGGGAGAATTAGGGGAAAAAAATTGGGTTATAAGATCCACCGAAGTGGAAAGCCTTAACCGGATGTGTAACAGGTAACTTTGACACAAAAATCTTGGTTGTATGTGTTATGCATCTAGGATTATACAACTCACAATATGAATAAATAAAATAAAAGATGAACCATGTTTAAATCCATGAAATACAAGTCTAATTTCATAATATTGATGATAATATTACAGGTTCATACAAAATGTGAATGACAACATATTTGCATTCCAAAAAATAGTGGATACACCCATCCATGCAGATTAGTGTTTAAAATTGTTTACATAAATTATACCTACATTTAACCGAAATAGTCTAAAGAAGATTCATCAGAAACATCCATAAAACAGAGATAATAAGTTCTTCCATAGCCTACCCCTTACAGGTTCCTCCATAGCCTACCCCCTCTTCCTTTTTCCTAGCTTTGTTTCAAATTATTTCAATTTTTTTGGACAAGGTAGGAAACATACTGCATTTCTGATAGGCGGGGGCCTTTCTGTTGTAGAAAATAGAGACCGAGAAGATGACTCTACTTTTGGTGTACATCCCCTGCTAACCCTTGGACTGAGTATCTGTTTGGATGATCCACTCGCCTTGCCTGTAGTCTGACTGGATGAGCCAATAGCTTTGCCTTTCTTCTTGGACGGTGAATTAGTATGTCCCCAAGTATCGTCCGAACTACAATCATCTGTAGAGGTGCTGGAATACTTGGAAGGTTCATCCTTGTCATCATCAAAATGGGTGCTAGAAGTCTTTAGTGTTTACATGTTCAAAGCTTTCATCTAATGACAACAGATCTTCCTCAGAGCTTTCAAAGCTTTCATCTGATGATAGCTTATCTTCTTTAGAGCTTTCAGAGGAATCAATGATGATAACATCTGTAAATTACAAGACAAATTTTAATAAATTCAGATACTAACAGCCACCCAGATACTCAAAACAATAAAACATTCATATACAAACTTATTATAGGTTAAAAGTTAATAAAATAACCTCCATGCAACAGTCTCTGTTTGAAATGATGGAATTCCCTTTCAGGTTTTTCCACCCTATTATGTAGGTTAGAAAAAGTAGCTGAGGTATCAGTTTCCGTTGAACCGTTTCCTTTTTCTTTGTTTTTCAAGTCAGCTCCTGTATCTACATACCATAATACCGCATAAGTTAACTACAAATACATAATCACATGTCTGCTATAAAGTTTAACAGCTACACATAAACGACATCTTAAGCCCGTTTACTCTTCGAGGTAGATATCTCCACGATTCCTCTATCTCGTGAACATGTTCATCTTCGTGCCCAATATATGAATCCAATAAGGACCTACTTCTTTTTCGTTTATCCTTTTTTTTATGTAAGTAGCTCAAAATTTGACATTCGCATTCGGTCTTTGATTGAATCAGTATCATCTATACCCATGAAAAAGCGAATATGAGTGCCAAAGTAAGAGGTCCTTTACTAAAAAGGCTAAACAAAAATATGTTAATGCATACTGAATTCACGTATTAGGCACGAAGATGATGATTTTCACGAGAAAGAGGAATCATGGCGATATTTACCTCGAAGAGGAAACGGGCTTGAGATGTCGTCTATGTGGAGCTGTAATACTTTATAGCATACATGTGATACCGAAGCTAGTGAATAACTATATTTCTCTAAAGGTTAAATCTTAGTTTACTTACCTCCCTTCAACTGTGTCTTTTTAAGAAGTTTGAATTCCCTTTCAAGCTTTTCCACTTTATTATCTAGAGTAAAAGGATCAAATGCTTTATCAACTTCTGTTGATCCCTTGCCTTTTTCTTTCTTCTTTAAGTTAGCTCTTGTATCTGCATCAACATATAACCAACATATAAACAACATAGTAAATGAACCAATGCAGCTGTGAAAATGTATAGACTTCCTGACCAACATTTTTGAATCTAAGATGTCATCGATAGAAGAACCTACATATTTTCGTTTACCCTTTTTTTATGTAAGCCCCTCTTACTATGGCCGTCGCATTATCTTTTTCATGGGCATCACTACCATCAACTAAGGTCTTTACTGAACGACCCGTTTCCTTTTGATTGGTCGAAGGATTTCCTTCCCATTTGTAAATTTTGGCGCTTATTTCGGAATCAAATTATCCGAGTCGTCACTCTGAACACGCTCACTCGCACTTTGAGTTTCAGTATCGAAATATAATCTACACATGGATCAATACAAATACTAAATGCATGATATAAACCACACAAGTCTGTATCTAGATACTCAACTGGAAAGAGTATTCGGATACTGAAACTGAAACTGAAAAGAGAGTATTCATAGTGGTGACTCGGATAACTTGCTACGCCATGAAGCCCCGAAATTGGGAACTGGGAATGAAAACATTCGACCAATCAACAGAAAAGAAAAGGATCGTTTATTAAAGACCGTAGTTGATGTTAACAAGGACCATGAAAAAGGTAAATGACACGGCCATAGTAAGAGGTACTTACATAAAAAACGGTAAACGAAAAGATGTAGGTTGTTCTATCGATGGCATCTTAGATTCAAAAAAGTTGGCCGGGAAGTCTATACGTTTTCACATCAAGAAAATCAAACCTAATCTCAACTCAAATGTTTACGCTCTGTTCTCGAGTCTTATTTTAAAGGAATGAAAGGGGGTGGAATGGGAAGGGCAAAGTAGGGGAGGATATTTTAGTAAAACCAACCATTACCTAACAACACAACAAGGAAGATGCAAATACATGATGTTATTCCTTTATGACCAGGACAAACGAAACTCATAATCTAACTCAGAAAGATGCAAATACATGATCTGACTCCTTTTTTACTATACCTAATAACTTGATCAGAATGTATTTTTGCATGATAAAAAATTAGCATGTAATGGACATCGATTAATGAACCACTAAAAAATGTAATGCAATTAAAATGGCCATGATAGATTTAAGTGATGACTAATAATTGTTGTAAAGGAGATGCCAGTTACGAATAACTTCTGTAAAAGGTAGAAACCCTAGTAAAAATACATAAAATGTGGATGAATAATAAGGATATAAATGTAACTTTATACAAGCCTAACCCATTTTTCTTCCCAATCCCCCCAAAATTGGGCGGAACAGATATACATAACAATGCCTACACCTTTCCTTCCTTCCTCCTTCCCGTTCCCTACCCTTCCTTCTTCAAAAAAACTTAAGAACAACATTTTTTTTTAATTTCCCTTTCCATACTCTTCCATCCCTTTAAAAAAACTTGAGAACTTAAGGTTTCTAGTATGACCAACCCCTTTTTTAAAAATTTATGGTGTGTTTTTTTAGCTTATATAATGGGCTTATATAAGCTATTTTTGCTTATATAAGCCTATGTTTAATAAACTTATAAGCCCATGGCTTATATAAACTTAAGTTAACATGAGGATAAAATGGTAAATATGTTATATAAGCCAAAACCTTCCTAAAAAGCCACATTTTTATGGCTTATCATAACACCCATATATAAGTTTATAAGCCCACTAATATAAGCTTAGCCAAACACTTGGTTTGAGCTTATAAGCTTATATAAGCTAATAAGCTTATAAGCCTATTATATAAGCTAAACCAAACACCCCCTTATCTCCTGTATCTACATCATCATATAACAAACAGAATACTTGAACCATTTATCATTTTCACTACTCCTAAAACTTTACATAGTAAACACTAACTAATGATCCATCTAACGCCTTTCTAACAAACATATAAACATAAAATTTCACAAAATTGACCTTTAATATGTGCCTTCGTAGCTTCATCAACCTTCATAGCTTCATCAACCTTCTTAGCTTCATCAACCTTCATAGCTTCATCAACCTTCGTAGCCTCATCTGCCTTGTCATCTATATAACAAATATTAAAACAGAATCAATTATTGGTATTTTCATAACATGCAACATCATCAAAACAAAGACAAATCATCAAAACTTCAATAATACTATTACGAAGTAAAAACCCTAACCTTGTTTTGATTTTCCTTTAGTCCGGTTTTTTAAATCTAACTGCATCAAGTCTTGAATAATAGTGTCAGCAAGAGGATCATCATATCTCCAGTTGGTTCCATACTTATCCATCACATAATCAATCATCTCAACAGTGATCTTAAAATCAATATCCATCTGGTCATTTAGGTTTGATTTATCAGGGTTTGAAGATTTGTTACTGTTTGTGTCTGGGTGGGTGGGTGGTTGATTCATTATTTGACCTCCGGATATTGAATATGTGTGTGTGTGTGTGAGTGGGTTATTAGTGGACGGGGTACCGGTGCAATATATCAAGTTGCATGCAAATTAAATGATTTATTTTTTAGACACGTTAGTATAAGTCGAGTTTAGTAGTATAATCTTATTAATTTTTCATGATTTTATTAATTGAACTTTACCTTACATGATTATTGGATAATTAAATTAAAGCATGTTATTAATTTAATTAAACCTTGGTTAAAAATTAATATAACATAATTAAGCTATGTTTCTTAATTAATTAAATGTAACATGAATAATTATATTAATAATTATTTGAACCTAAAGTTTATTTAAATAAAATGGCCATGTTTAATTATCATGATAATTATATTAATAATTATAACATAAATCTTGTTTATTAATTATATAATATAAGTCGGGTGATTAAACCGTTTTATGACTTATTTCAACAAGCTCGCGTATGAATGTAACATAAACGATGATTAATTTGTTATTTGTTAGATTTTAAAATATTAAAGTTTTTAAAAAATATGAAATGTCAAACCCATCTATCTCGAATGATGCTAACCCTAAATCATAAACCTTAACCAGTTAAACCATAAACACAAATTAAACCATAAACCAATAATAAAACCTAAATCATAAACCTTAAACCATTTAACCGTAAACCATAAACCAGTAAACCATAAACCTTAATTAAACCATAAATCATAATCATGCATACCATAAACCATAAACCATAAACCATAAACCCTAAACCATAAACCATAAACCCTAAACCCTGAACCTTAAACCAATGAACACTAAACACTAAATCATAAATCTTAAACCATTTAAACTTATACTATAAACATTAAATCATCAATTAATAATTAAACCACAAACCCTAGCTAATTAAACCATTAATCATAAACCTTAAACCCTAACCCTAAACCGCAAACCCTAAGCCCTAAACCTTAACCCCAAAAAACCCTAAACACTAAATCATAAACCATAAACCATTTAACCTTAAATTATAAACATTAAACCATTAATTAACCCTTAAACCACAAACCCTAAACCATAAACCATAAACCCTAAACCCTGAACCTTAAACACTAAACACTAAATCATAAATCTTAAACCATTTAACCTTGTACTATAAACATTAAATCTATTTAATTAATAAACCACAAACCCTAGCTAATTAAACCATTAATCCTAAACCTTAAACCCTAACCCTAAACCTCAAACCCTAAGCCCTAAACCTTAACCCCAAAAAACCCTAAACACTAAATCATAAACCTTAAACCATTTAACCTTAAATTATAAACATTAAACCACTAATTAACCCTTAACCACAAACCATAAACCTTAAACCCTAAACCCTAATCCCTGAACCTTAAACCAATGATCCCTAAACACTAGATCATAAATCTTAAACCATTTAACCTTATACTATAAACATTAAATCATTAATTAATAATTAAACCACAAACCCTAGCTAATTAAACCATTAATCCTAAACCTTAACCCTAACCCTAAACCGCAAACCCTAAGCCCGAAACCTTAACCCCAAAAAACCCTAAACACTAAATCAAAAAACCTTAAACCATTTAACCTTAAATTAGAAACATTAAACCATTAATTAACCCTTAAACCACAAACCCTAAACCATAAACCATAAACCCTAAACCCTGAACCTTAAACTGATGAATACTAAACACTAAATCATAAATCTTAAACCATTTAACCTTATACTATAAACATTAAATCATTAATTAATTAATAAACCACAAACCCTAGCTAAGTAAACCATTAATCCTAAACCTTAAACCCTAAATCCTAAACCGCAAACCCTAAGCCCTAAACCTTAACCCCAAAAAACCCTAAATACTAAATCATAAACCTTAAACCATTTAACATATATTAAACAATAAACATTAAACCATTAATTAAACCTTAAACCACAAACCATAAACCTTAAACCCGAAACCCTAAACCCTAAACCCTAACCTTATTAAACCGTCCATTAAAAATCGACCTTATTCATAATAAATTGCTTGAGATGATTATTCAAGGTGATTGATATAAAGCTCAACTAAATCCCACATACTATTAAAAAACCAAAAGATATTTATCTCGCGGTTGTCAAGCATTATTATAACCTATTATATTTAAGTTACTTAACTATGTTTAAAATTAAAGTAATATTTTAATTTTTTATATTTCATAAAAATAAAACGTATATGCTTTTTTATTTACTTATTAACTTTTAAAAATTAAATTTATTATTAACTTTTAAAAATATTTAAGTTATTTAATTATTAATATATTTATGTTATTTATTTATTTATTTATTATTAAGTTTTAAAAATTAAATGTTAATTATACTTTTATTATTAAGTAAATTTAATATTTACATTTTCATTAAACACAATATCCGGTAACCATCTTGTAACCACCACCATTTTCACCACCATTTTCACAATGACACAGGAAGAACGAACCCTAAATTAACCACCCAGTAACCGATCAAAAAAAATCAAACCTCATAAACAATAGTCGCCAATCTACAGAATCATTAACAACATGAAACATCAGGAAAGAGGTAATGCAAAAAACAGTATTGTTTGATTTAATATTAGGGTTCATATGAATAGTGTAAGTTTGTTACTGATATTAGAGTTTACACTTACTTTTAATGCATGTATGTGGACCTATATCATATTTAATTAACATGATTCAATTTATAGGATTAACCCTTCTTAATGTGTTTATATGGTCTATGTTTCAATCTAGGATATGGGTTTTGTTAATGTGTCTGGATATGGTCTCATGGTATGTTATAGTTTAAGGATATGGTCCCCTATACAAACATATGTATAACCAAATCCAAATGTTATTAGGGCATCCATAACCATGATACACATTATGCCAAACACTAACTTACATTAATATGTACATGTTTGCAGAAGTAATTCATATAGAATCCAACACTTCATCATCTAGTTCTGAAAGTGCTAAATTTCGCCCACCCTTAAGCAATACAAGTCCTATTCGTAGTTTGCCAAGAAGTTCTTCAAGTACTCCCTGTTTTCGTCCTCCACTGTTTCAAACTCCTATTGTAGGCATACATAATGTCACAAGTTCTTCATCTGTTCGTCCTTCTTTGTTTCAAACTCCTAATGCCACAAGTTCGTCCGCTCGAGTTCGTCCTCCCTCTGTTCGTCCTTCCTTGCTTCAAACTCAAATTTTAGGTGTACCTAATGCCACAACATCTTCCAAAAAAGTTCGTCCTCCCTCTATTCGTCCTCCATGTTTAGAAACTCCTATTTTATCCAAACCTACTGCAGAGGATGAATCAGATTCATCTAATGAGGATGAAGACACTAATGATGCCGAGGTAGATTCTAGTGATGAGGAGGAAGATACAAGTGATGAGGAGAAAGACACGAGTGATGAGGATTATGAGTTAGAACTCAAGAAGAATAGCAATTCTAAAGGTAAATTTGTTTAAACTAAAAGTTTATGGTTTAATGTACAACATTGTGAAGTTTTAATTTATTCAACTTAATGCTATGTGTAACACCCCCAAATTTATACAACTCAATACATCGGAAGACTAGTTGGTGTTACGGGATAGCACATTACTCACATCATAGACAACGCATAAAGATCGCGTCGTTTATTAATAAAGCATTTCCATTCATAAATATCAAAGTTACATAGGTCCCAAGTCATTGTATTTAATATACAGGTTTTACAAAGCATTTGAATGGAAATAAGTATTTAGGTGAGGGCCATGAATTCTTGTTGTCTTCCCGAGAATTACCTTCAAGTACCTGAGATAAAACATGTTAAAAGAAAAGGTCAGCGATAACGCCAAGTGAATTCATAGAGTTTAATAAACCGTCAATATAATATCGGTATAAAATTATTACCGAAAATCATTTTGTACAAATCATTTTAATAGGCCATAAAATAGCCAAAGTCATTTTTATACAAATCCTTATCGAAAATCATAGTATAGGCATTTGCCTTAAAAATCATTATACGAGCCTATGTCGTAAAAACATCATACAATACGTCTTACGACATTGTATAAAGTTAAATAAAAACCGTTATATGAATATGGTTATGAAAACCAAAACACAAACATAATATCAATAGTATGACCCTGTATTGTTAGTCAGGCAATACATCGTAATTCGGTGCGTCTAGTAGTATTTCGTTAGTTGGATTATTATAAGCCGCATGACATTGTTACCTTAATAAAACAAACAACGGGTAGCTAACCCGATACTCAATTTGCCCATCTAAAGTAGCGTGTCGTCACAAAGGTCACGCTATGGAAATCTTCTCATACATAAATTCGCTTACCAATCAATGTGGCACGACGGGGATCAACCGTCAAGGCGCGAACTGGGGTGATCGTCCCCAAATAGTACTATTATATGCACAAGCGTCTACCAAATCCCGGTAGTTCACAATTCATGCTAATGGGACTTTTAGTGACATAACCTAACTTTAATAATCCATTTGATTTCATCTATCGGGTCCTTTAATCATTTATCGGGTCATACAATCGGGTCATACAATCATTCGGGTCCAAGTCAATAAACAAACAATCGGGAAAAATGGTGTTCTATTTTATAAAAACTAACATGTTATCTCCCTCGCGGGTTTATAAAACATTTCATAAAAACATTTAAAAGAGTGCGAGGCTATGAACTCACGTTGATGTGGGAAGGCGGGTTATCGGCAATTCGGACGTACGGTACGTGCTTCAATCACGGAAACCTAGACAAATAATACTCGTCTTAGACTCATGTCCAATGACTTTATAAAAATAACAATTATGTATACATATGATGATTTTATATATATGATGATCAAGTGGGTTTACATATTCTCGTTTACTCATTTTAGTGTTATGTGTCGATAACTTTTATACTAGTTTACTAGTTTTACCTATTTACATATTTTAAGTCCAATAAACTTATTATAAGTTCTTTAACTTGTATTATACTTGTATTATCAGTATTTAAACTTTACAAGTTGGGCCTAAATGGGTTAAGCCCAATAAATAAGTTTATAAGTCTTTTAGTCCATTTTTTTGTTTTATTAGTCCAATAACGTTAATTTAGCCCGTTAATGTCCGTATGTTATATAGTTCGGTTTTTATCGTTTTTTACTTGTTATACATGTTTATATATCAGTATATAAGTTTTATAAAGTTCACATTAGACGGGTCCAACCGTCTAAGTTTTATTTAGCAAAAACGTTAATTTTACGGTAATAGCCGAAAAAGTCGTAAAAATCATGTTTATAGTTTTATAACTTATAAAACTTAACAAGTTACCATTTTTATAAAATTTCCACTTATTTACCATTGCACATATTTATATAAATGTATTATATGAGTTAGTGGGTTTTTATTCACATTTTATACTATATAATTTTGAGTGCTTATATAATAGTATTATACTTTAATTTCCAAAATTTGATTTTTATTTTCATGTTCACCAAAACTGCCATATCTAGAGTTCTATATGGAGATAGAAGCTCAAATTTTTATCACATAAACTACATGATATGTGAACTCAGATCTGTACTTTAAACTTGTTTTGATCATATCTCACTCATCCTAATGATTCCATTGCATGGCCAACTCTCACATGTGTACAAGACCCATAGCTTACTGTAAATTGATTCTACTTCATCATTTTAACAGTCTAACATGTGGTTAGATACTGTTTTTATACAGCCTACCATTTAAACAAGATTTACCCATTTTACATGTAGTTTGTCCATCTTTTAAGCATGTTTATCAACACCAAATCCCCACACAATATTTTTAATCATCATTCATCATCATATACATATACATAAGTGAAAGAAATAAAAGATTATATAATCAAAAATAACAAGAGGATGAGGAGGACAATCTTTATACCACCAAGTTGATGTAGGTTGTGATTTGGACATGGATTTTGATGGAGAAACTTGTGCATAGCCAAAACCATCTTTAAGACCACCATTATTCATGAACACTTTATAGAAAATCAGCCCCAAGACTCCATGGAAACTCCTCCTTGGATGTTATAACTTGCACCCATCTTCATCTTTTTGAATGGGGATTAACATATGTTAATTATAACACATGTTTGTGGTTAAAAATTGTATGAATGGGGTGTTTTGAAGGCTATAGTGGACGACATAGATGGAGGGTGAGAGAGATGAGAGAGTTTCTAGCTTGTTTTGCATGGTGAGAATGAACAAATGGTTTTGGTTTAGGTGGTTTTGTGTTGTGAGTGCTTAGCTTGTAAGCTAAGATGACATGTGTAGCTACATGGCTTAAAACTTGACACCAAATTGTTGAAGAGTTGTGTTGTAGCCGGTTTTGAGTGGGGGTGGGACAAGTGTCCCACTTGTCTCATCCCCATTTATTTACGGGTACTCCTTGATTCTAGTTTCCTCGATTTGCGTGCCCTCGGGTCGTTATACGAAAAACGTTTTTATAAATTATGAATCAACGGCACAAAACGAATCTAATAAAAATTGTTTCATCAAAAACGGAGTTCAAAAACGTAAATACGTAATCCTAAGGTTTCCGGTTTAGTCGTAAAGGACGTTAAAATAAAATCGTAAGTCCTAATCTCTTCTCATAAATTTGTGAGTTTATGAACTAACTCAAATTTAAAACTCCAAAATAATATTCACTGATAAATTTATTTTCTGAAATGTCGGACTGTCTCCAAAGTCGGTGTATGTAAACGTAAGCACGTAACGTTGAATCCTCCGATTTAGACGTAGTCGACGCTACTTCAAGACGTAAATCCAAATTACTTCCCAAAAATAAGTGAGTTCATATAATAATATTAAAATAATGTTTTTGAATAATATTTGAGAATAAAATATCAACCATAAATTGACGGATTGTCACAGCATTTACCCCTAAATAGGATCTTTGTCCTCAAAGATCATCTTACCTTACTACTCGCTTCTTATAGAGTTAAAGCCATGTGGGTATTTCCTCCACATTCGGTATTTTCTCACAAGTGTAATCCATTAAAATACGCGAGTTTCATCAAACATAACTACGGGAATAAGATCAGCCTTAATGTTGACTTACTTTCTCTATCCATGATGTTCACGGGTTTCTGATGAATGCAACTTTTCGCCGATCTAAACTTTACTAAGAAGAATTTAGATTTTCACTTGATAGATATTTATCAAGTTCAATTTACGAAACATAATTCACGCAGTCCTTGAAGTCCTAGGGTAGATCCAGCTTATATGCCTTTCAAACCAATCTTTTACATCATCTCAATGGTCCGATACAACGGGGACTTATATCCCATGATTTGTCAGATCATTAATTCATTTTTCCAAGGTTAAAATTTTTGGCATAACTTCGCTACCCATCTGGCACTTCAAGATCTACATTTCATATTCACATAACCTCCTGCCCACTATCGGCAGTCAATAATCAAATCCTAATTTCAACAATCATTTCAGATCTCGCGGGTCGGGTATTTTGTAAGGTTAGGTTCGCCATCATAGGAAACCTTAAACCTAAAAGACATGTCCAACTCATAATGAGTGTGTGTCGGGTGTCTTTATCTCAACTCCTGCTTACAGATGCTCTAATATTTAGATCCTAACAAGATTCAATCTCAATCCTAATACGATGATTATCAATGATAATTGTAACACCCCATTTTGATAAATGGGATGTCACGCGTAATTATGGCGTGTCATCAAAGCATGCAAGGTAATATGTAGTAAAACATACATGACCAAAGGGATAACCGGAATCAAACATCGGTTCCCAAACATAAGCCCAAAACATAACAAAGTAAATGAACTGAATGAAAGACTAAACAAGCATAAATATATGAAGGAAACAGGAGAAGAAGTCTATGGCAGCTTCCATCCTATGCATGTCCTCCAAATGCTCGAGTCTTGGGTACCTGCCGTTTTGGGACATGGAAAGGAAAGTAACGGCTGAGCAAAACGCTCAGTGCACGGATATACAATAAAGCATGAAATAGAGTAAACATGTAACATATAACAGCGGAAGACTAAGTTCTGAGAAAACTGGTTAAGTATTAAGAAAACTGGTTTTATAGTTTGAAAAACCTTATGTTTATCTTGTGAAAACTGTTTTAACATATATATACCATAGCCCATATAGGTCATGAAAAGGTCACGTGCATGAATACTTGGAGGGGTGACCTCATCATGCTGATTAGAGGGGATGCCTCTAATCAATATACTGGTTTGGGTAGGAGGGATCAACTCCTTGTGAAGGGTGCAAGGCACACACCACATTCACCATGATAAACTGAATAAAACATGTAACTAGGATGCACCCATACGCCCCACCTGATATAATAATATGGCCAAAACTGAAAAGGGACGCCACGAGCAATCACTCCGCCGTGGGGAAGTCATAACATCGGTGCCTCCAATGCTATGGTTATGGTACCTCCATAACTAGGTGAAACTGGTCATGCTTGTATATGGCTATAGATTATGCTAATTAAACATAAGCAGTTCAAAACAATAAAACAAATACTGGGGAAAACAGTTGGCTGCATACGGGGAAATCCTAATAAGGAAAGAATGTCCATACTGAAAGGACGGGAATCCGTACCTCAAGTCCAGTGAATGAACGGAAGAAAGACTCCTACTTCTGGATCACTAACGCTACATGAATACACACGTGTATAAGTATCGATTCACTGATTACGTACTGGGTTTTGTGTCTCATTTTAGCTGATTTGGTATGTTTTAGGTCATGGTTCACTGTTTAAAACCTTAAACTGTGTTTATCTAGTATTCTGATTAATCTGATTAAGTATTACTGGTGTTTCATGTATTATTATTCTTACTGTGTAATAATAAGTAACTTTCCAAAAATAGCAGGTTTCCAAAAATAGAAAGTTTCCAAAAATAGAAAGTTTCCAAAAATAGAAAGTTTCCAAAAATAGAAAGTTTCCAAAAATAGAAAGTTTCCAAAAATAGAAAGTTTCCAAAAATAGAAAGTTTCTCAAAATAGAATTTACTGCTTAAAATAGATTAGTTTCTAAAAATAGAAAGTTTCCAAAAATAGATCAGCTGCCTTACTTAAATAAGTTTCCATATATAGAAGGTTTCCATAATTAGATTAGCTGCCTGAAATAGATAGATTTCCATATATAGAAGGTTTCCATAATTAGATTAGTTGCCTTATTTAATTAAGTTTCTATAAATAGAAGTTTCCATATTTAAAATTAAGCTGATTACATAAGCCAACATATAAGTCTAAGTGTTTATAAGCTTATTTCTTAAGTCATATGATATAGTGTATAGTTTAATTATTATTTCATGTATTTTAATTAAACTATAGGTTAAGCATTTTAATTAAGGTATAACATGTATTAATTAAAATGGAATAAAATACTTAGGTTAAAATGTGTATTATTATGTATTAATAACATAACCTAAGTCATGTCTAAATTAATTAATTATAGGCATGTTTTAAATAATTAATTAATTATAACTTATAACATAAAATACTTAGGTTAAATTAATGTCATGTTAAACTAATAATTAAAATAACCTAAGTCATGATTTAATTAATATTTCATGTTATTAATTAATTATATCCTAAGTTCATAATTCATAAAAATTAACATGTAGCATAAATCATGATTTAACCAACGAACCATGAATCGGGCATGAACTCGACACCGTACCCCGAACCAAATCGGGGTTCCCCTTGGTTCCTTGCTGCCGTGGGACCCACACCACCAAACCGGGACCACATGGTCTCGGTGGTGGTTTCTAGGCCAAGCCGTGACCCCCTTAGGGCACGGTCTAGGCGTCGGCTAAACCAAACACCCGTAAAACACCCTTTTGATTTTACCCTTTAACCAAATACATGTTTATTTTATGTTTTTAATTAGGTTTTAAAAACATCATGTTCTTAATTAATTTTACCAAATCAAATCAAAAGAAATAATTAAAAAGAAAGGTTAAAAAGGTATACCGAATGTGTGGATCAATAGAGGATGAACAAACACTAACACTTGTACAATATCCATGATCAAAATCAACAAGAACACCTCCTATGGTGTTGTAGAAGTGGCGGCCAAAAATGGGGAGGAAGAAGGAGAGGAGAAACTCTTTAGGGTTTTATTTATTTTCTATAAAATGTGATAATGAATGACTTTTTCCCCTTAACCCCCTTGTTTAGTAAAATGATGGGCTAGGCCCATTTCTTGTCCCTAATTTCGTGGTTCATGGGGCCCACATGGGGTAACCCAAATGTTTTTCGTGTCTAAATAATAAGTGTGTCCTCGTGTTCGTTCGTGGTTAAATGTGTTCGTGTTTAAAGTGTTTCTGTTTATTTTATCATGTAGTTTATCGTAATCCTAACGCTTGTAATTATATTATATGTATTTACGTAATTATTCTAGTTCGTATTTTAAATGGTGATCATGATTTAATTACGTTCACGTGACATATTTATTAACTGTTTATCATGAGTTCGTACGTAATCGATACTTATCATGTCATACACGTATGCACTTGCTTGATTATTAGCACATGAATGTGATCAATACTAAATAAGGTAAGTTTTAATCTAGGACGTACGATCTTAAGGGCACTATTCATGGTAAAAGCATGCGGGTTTTACAATTCTTCCCCCCTAAAAAGAATAATTCGTCCCCGAATTATAGATAACGTAACTGGAAGCGAAACATACCCGAATCAAACTGGAAAGGTATGCAAAATAACGGAAATGAAGGTGACATGGTAGAAGGGAACGTGGAACGTGACATGTCTTGAAAAGACATGGAACGTGACGTGACTGAAAGGACATATCTAATCGATAAGAGAAAAATGGATAAGAAGTCCGGATGAACTTGTCCGTTTCCAAGTGGCCTCCCTCTTGGAACGGTTCTTTCAGAAGATTCTGACACTAATGATAAATCTTGGTCCTCCTGACCTTGACTTGGAATACGAAGAAATTCTTGATTATCAACGGAAGGTAGATCCCCTAAATTCGATCGAGGAAAATAAGAGTTAACGTGCAAGGGTAACTGAAACGTTACGGTGCAAGACCATCTGACTTAACTGATAATTAGAAACGATGCGCGAGACATAAAGAAACGTAGTACGTGAAAATTTTTGAACGTGATACGTGAAAAATTTCGAACGTGCTACGTGGAGATATGGCGAGTGTAGTATGAGTAAACATATCGTGATCCATGATACGTGTAACCTATTTTGATCATGATATGAGGAACATGGAATGAACATGACATGTGAGACATATCGTGATCATAGAATATAATGGCGGTAACGCCAAACACTACAAGGTGAGACGTGGAATATGACGTGAAACGTCTATCTGATGATGGAGAGTTATACTAAACTTGGGTCTGGTCTCACAAGTTCTTGCAAACTTCCCAGAATGAGAAAAGAAATGAACGTAAAATCGTAAGCCAAAATACAATCATGAACGTGAATAGTGTCATGAACGTGAGCGCGAAAGCAAGTCGTGGAATTAGAATGAAGACGTGAAGTAAGTTAGGAGTACCATTACGAATCTTTGTCTGACCCGATAGCTGAGGGATTGCCAAGTGATCGGATGAGCCTTGGCTGGAACATGTTTGTTCAATCTGTTGGTTCTGAAATCCGTACAGATGTAAGGATTCTACAGACTTGATCAAACTGTTGACAATAACCCAAATAGCATCATGCTTTTTCTGAGTTTGCTGAAATCTGGTAACTAAAATCCATGGAGATCTTGTCCCTTTTAGTTCACAATTTCAGATGATGAAACATCCCAGTTTGTTGGTGTCCTATCTTAGCCTGTTGGTATGTCAGGTACATAGATATGGACGTAGCTGTATCCTGCTTCGTAGAAACTTGATACATAGAAGGTTGCGAAACTCTGAGTCTTTGAATCAGACTTCTCCTAGCGTAGGATTTCCTAGAACACCTAATGTAGTGTAGGGTTCTCTCCTTTGCGCATAAGCTGAGTCATGGTAAGATTAACCATAGAAACCCATGTGATTCAGTGTGTCACTGTAATCAAACAGAATTGATATTGGAAAAATTTTCAGGGTAGAATTTCTCTTGTCATAGAATTTGCAACATAGTGCAGATATGGTCTTCCTGTTCTTCTCTAGGCTTAGAGGAAATCAGGTTATCCTCAATTAAAACGCTGATGAATTTGTTTAGGAGTTCATGGAAACTCAATTTATTAAGTCCATAATGCGATTGGAGCATTGATGAGACTAATTCAAAATCATAAATTTAGCATGACCGAGTCGTGTACGAATAGCAGTTATGGACATGTTCTGCTCTTTCACCCATCACTAATGGCAACTTGTTCATGAGTTCGATCTTGGAAAAGTGATTAACACTATACGGTTGATTGGACATTTTGTCTATATGTGGAGGAGAATAACGGTCATGAATGGTGATTTGTTTAAGTCGACGGTAGTCGACACATAATCTCATGGTACCATCCTTCTCCTTGAAGGTTCTTCTGGAGTGTAAGGAACAATTTGGATTAATCCGTTGGTTATGCGTAAAAGGACCTTAGATAGTCGTGTCTAACTGACAGCTAGAAAATTTTAGCGACCACGGGTAACAACTCACATGCTTGTAAGCATAGATCATTTGTACGGATTTTCCGGATGGAAAATCAAGCTGAATGTATTCAGGAGCCTGAACATTACTGTACATAATTATGAATCATAGCATGGTGTGGTGTTCATAGTACATAATTAGGATAAAATTCCTCCCGTGTCTGTCCGAGGAAATGCGTTAGCAGCTTGGATCTTATCATTAAGCTGAAGGAAAACCTTCATATGCGTGGGAATACAAAAGGCGTCCTTCATGGTCATGAATATATGAACTATGGTGAAAGAAATGAAAGTGACATCGGCAACGTGACAGTTCTCACTGATGCGCTGATAATGGTATTGAAATTCTTGTGGCCTGATTAATACATGGCACAACAACATAGATGTACCCTTGGAGGGTACCCTGAATTTCTTAGAAATGTTCCATAAATAGACGTGAGTCATGTGTCTTGACTCGTGTCTTGAGAAATGTAAGCGTGACATATGTCTTGATTGGTATCTTGACATGTGTCCTCAGAAAGTATACGTGAGACATGTGTCTTGACTGATGTCTTGACATGTGTCTCGAGATGTGAAACAATTAGAACTACAAATATTAGGTTAATATGCCAGAATTGGCGGATCGGTTGGACTACTAATCATTTGTATGTCTGTTCACGTCTGCGGCCAGAGCCTCGGTTGCAATTTCTAGGATATTTTCTGTCATGGTAGTGGTTACTATAGTCCTGTCTGTCAGTTTCGTGACGGCCATTCTCATGACCGTGATTCATGTAACTATTCAGCTGAGTGGCCGGCTGGTACCGGTTTGCACTCATATGGCTGACATAACAGCCGAATGACGTGTGACATGTAACTATGAATTAGGGACAATGATTGATGGGAATCATCTGATGGTGAAGCATCTTCTCGTCCAATTGCTTTGCTCCGACGCCTTTGTCTTCGTCTTTTAGGATCTCCAGGTTGTGAACAGCATCATCATCAGCATCTCGTAGCGTCTCCCAACATCAGCAGCATCAACCTTCAGTAACATCTCCAAGCTATGAGCGGCATCGACAACCTTGTAGAATATCAACAAGTGAACATACGCCTGAGATGATTTAGAATCGACTAGCGAATACTCGTGAAGTACTGCAAGTGGAATACACATGGATTAAGGTACATGTAATACACATGAAATACGGTACGTGGAGTACACATGGAATGCACATGAAATGATCGGTATGGGCTCGATCATTTGTCATGATTTAAGGAAAGTAAACCGGTTAAACGGTTAGGAAAACCATCATGATAACCTGGCAGTATTAGCATAGACATCATTCTGGTTGCATAGAGAAACGCTAAAGTGTGGTTACACAAGATTCAACGATGATTTGCCTGACAGCATGATCAATGAAAACCAACCATGACTATCATGAAAGCATGATTCAAGAAATCTAACAATGTCTTGCAGGACAACGTAAATAACAAAAGAGGCATGAAACATAATCAACATGAAGACGATCATGGGGAAACATGAAACCTTCTATTACGAAGAAGTGTATAACATAATCAGCATGAAACTGAAGTTTACCATGACAGTATGAAGGCATACTTGACATAAAAACATAATAACTTATGATGGGACATGAGAAATTTTTTTTTTATGCCAATTTAAATCATGAGAAAAATTTTATGCAAGAAAAACAGTGTATGAATGCGTAATGTAGTTTATAAAACCTTTATATGTGCGAGGGAACGCCTATGGGTCGGTTCCAAAACAAAAGACATGGCGAGGGGACGCCTATGGGTCGGTCCCAAAGTTAAAAGTTTCGATAAAAGCACATGCGACTAAATAGGGCCAGTCCTGTACCAAACATTACTTAGTCAAAATTCCTACAACAGATGGCATATGATATAAATGCATGAATGCATGGACCATAATAATTAAAAGTCATTGTCAAAACTTAACAGAAAAAAATTTTTTTATGTGAAAATTATGAACTACTGGGGTCAGTCCACATCGTCACAGTTCACGAGGAACATCATGCATAGACAATGACACATAACTAAGTATGGATGACGGTTGTTCATTCCATATTAGTAAGACGATACTGGTGAAAACATCATGGTGAAAACAACAAGGTGCTGAAAACGTCATGGCTAAAACAAAAAGGTGCTGAAAACATAATGGTTAAAACAACAACGCGCTGAAACATCAATACGTGGAATAACAAACGTTAGCTTAGGAAGCTCCTGGTGACTACCCACTAGTCACAGGTCGAGTTTTAGAGCCTACAGGTCGAAGCCTTGGCTCTGATACCATAATTGTAACACCCCATTTTGATAAATGGGATGTCACGCGTAATTATGGCGTGTCATCAAAGCATGCAAGGTAATATGTAGTAAAACATACATGACCAAAGGGATAACCGGAATCAAACATCGGTTCCCAAACATAAGCCCAAAACATAACAAAGTAAATGAACTGAATGAAAGACTAAACAAGCATAAATATATGAAGGAAACAGGAGAAGAAGTCTATGGCAGCTTCCATCCTATGCATGTCCTCCAAATGCTCGAGTCTTGGGTACCTGCCGTTTTGGGACATGGAAAGGAAAGTAACGGCTGAGCAAAACGCTCAGTGCACGGATATACAATAAAGCATGAAATAGAGTAAACATGTAACATATAACAGCGGAAGACTAAGTTCTGAGAAAACTGGTTAAGTATTAAGAAAACTGGTTTTATAGTTTGAAAAACCTTATGTTTATCTTGTGAAAACTGTTTTAACATATATATACCATAGCCCATATAGGTCATGAAAAGGTCACGTGCATGAATACTTGGAGGGGTGACCTCATCATGCTGATTAGAGGGGATGCCTCTAATCAATATACTGGTTTGGGTAGGAGGGATCAACTCCTTGTGAAGGGTGCAAGGCACACACCACATTCACCATGATAAACTGAATAAAACATGTAACTAGGATGCACCCATACGCCCCACCTGATATAATAATATGGCCAAAACTGAAAAGGGACGCCACGAGCAATCACTCCGCCGTGGGGAAGTCATAACATCGGTGCCTCCAATGCTATGGTTATGGTACCTCCATAACTAGGTGAAACTGGTCCTGCTTGTATATGGCTATAGATTATGCTAATTAAACATAAGCAGTTCAAAACAATAAAACAAATACTGGGGAAAACAGTTGGCTGCATACGGGGAAATCCTAATAAGGAAAGAATGTCCATACTGAAAGGACGGGAATCCGTACCTCAAGTCCAGTGAATGAACGGAAGAAAGACTCCTACTTCTGGATCACTAACGCTACATGAATACACACGTGTATAAGTATCGATTCACTGATTACGTACTGGGTTTTGTGTCTCATTTTAGCTGATTTGGTATGTTTTAGGTCATGGTTCACTGTTTAAAACCTTAAACTGTGTTTATCTAGTATTCTGATTAATCTGATTAAGTATTACTGGTGTTTCACGTATTATTATTCTTACTGTGTAATAATAAGTAACTTTCCAAAAATAGCAGGTTTCCAAAAATAGAAAGTTTCCAAAAATAGAAAGTTTCCAAAAATAGAAAGTTTCCAAAAATAGAAAGTTTCCAAAAATAGAAAGTTTCCAAAAATAGAAAGTTTCCAAAAATAGAAAGTTTCCTAAAATAGAATTTACTGCTTAAAATAGATTAGTTTCTAAAAATAGAAAGTTTCCAAAAATAGATCAGCTGCCTTAATTAAATAAGTTTCCATATATAGAAGGTTTCCATAATTAGATTAGCTGCCTGAAATAGATAGATTTCCATATATAGAAGGTTTCCATAATTAGATTAGTTGCCTTATTTAATTAAGTTTCTATAAATAGAAGTTTCCATATTTAGAATTAAGCTGATTACATAAGCCAACATATAAGTCTAAGTGTTTATAAGCTTATTTCTTAAGTCATATGATATAGTGTATAGTTTAATTATTATTTCATGTATTTTAATTAAACTATAGGTTAAGCATTTTAATTAAGGTATAACATGTATTAATTAAAATGGAATAAAATACTTAGGTTAAAATGTGTATTATTATGTATTAATAACATAACCTAAGTCATGTCTAAATTAATTAATTATAGGCATGTTTTAAATAATTAATTAATTATAACTTATAACATAAAATACTTAGGTTAAATTAATGTCATGTTAAACTAATAATTAAAATAACCTAAGTCATGATTTAATTAATATTTCATGTTATTAATTAATTATATCCTAAGTTCATAATTCATAAAAATTAACATGTAGCATAAATCATGATTTAACCAACGAACCATGAATCGGGCATGAACTCGACACCGTACCCCGAACCAAATCGGGGTTCCCCTTGGTTCCTTGCTGCCGTGGGACCCACACCACCAAACCGGGACCACATGGTCTCGGTGGTGGTTTCTAGGCCAAGCCGTGACCCCCTTAGGGCACGGTCTAGGCGTCGGCTAAACCAAACACCCGTAAAACACCCTTTTGATTTTACCCTTTAACCAAATACATGTTTATTTTATGTTTTTAATTAGGTTTTAAAAACATCATGTTCTTAATTAATTTTACCAAATCAAATCAAAAGAAATAATTAAAAAGAAAGGTTAAAAAGGTATACCGAATGTGTGGATCAATAGAGGATGAACAAACACTAACACTTGTACAATATCCATGATCAAAATCAACAAGAACACCTCCTATGGTGTTGTAGAAGTGGCGGCCAAAAATGGGGAGGAAGAAGGAGAGGAGAAACTTTTTAGGGTTTTATTTATTTTCTATAAAATGTGATAATGAATGACTTTTTCCCCTTAACCCCCTTGTTTAGTAAAATGATGGGCTAGGCCCATTTCTTGTCCCTAATTTCGTGGTTCATGGGGCCCACATGGGGTAACCCAAATGTTTTTCGTGTCTAAATAATAAGTGTGTCCTCGTGTTCGTTCGTGGTTAAACGTGTTCGTGTTTAAAGTGTTTCTGTTTATTTTATCATGTAGTTTATCGTAATCCTAACGCTTGTAATTATATTATATGTATTTACGTAATTATTCTAGTTCGTATTTTAAATGGTGATCATGATTTAATTACGTTCACGTGACATATTTATTAACTGTTTATCATGAGTTCGTACGTAATCGATACTTATCATGTCATACACGTATGCACTTGCTTGATTATTAGCACATGAATGTGATCAATACTAAATAAGGTAAGTTTTAATCTAGGACGTACGATCTTAAGGGCACTATTCATGGTAAAAGCATGCGTGTTTTACAATAATCCTTCCAAAGGAAAACGATTATATGGTTTATTACCAAAGGTCAATCATTCAAACATAAAACATCACTTGTAGTATTTTGTATCGTTACTTTACCTCGTCCCTTCGATTGGGGTGGTACATAGTACTCTCATCAAGATTCATTCACAATGATTTCTGAGCAAATCTCTAGAAATTCAATGCGAAGCGAGGATCTTGATAAAGATGTTCGATACAGGCACACTATGTTTACATAACTCTTTTGCATTTATCATTAACGGGAATGATATTAGCAGATTTGGTCAGTCTGTCGACGATGACCCAAATCGAATCAAATTCAGATGATGACCTTTGCAATAGCTAGACGTTTACTAATGTATGAGGCGATGTCTGCCTTCATAATTTCCATCAGTACAACTTCTTCAGACAAAGATACTTTTAGTCATAAATGACATAAATAGAATACTTATACTTACAAATTCCAACATAACTATATCTCACAATCTCCATATTTAGGCAACCACAAGTGGCCTTTAAAACATTTAACGCTATCGGCTTCTCAATGCTAATGGTTCACAGTAGCCGCGAATCACCTTTTTATTATCTATATTATCCTTCTTACATGCATTGTTTATTTTTTTTATATTGTTCGGCAAATTATTTTGCACCTTCATTATTAAGGAACATGTCCTAATTGGTTCTTTATCTTTTATACATAATGTGTCAGTAATTACGTTCACTTTCCTGGTGAAATAAATATCATAACCGTATTTATTTTAAATTCTTTCTTTATATTTTCTATGTTTTAGTTTCGTCTTTACTATTATCTTTATCTGTTTTACTCAATCTGACGTCTAAAGCGTCGATAATTATTACATGTAAATTAACAATCATTATTTAATTTTTATGAAACGTAAACGTAAAAATTTTAAATTTCTCAGTTTGTCCAAGTATATTAAAATGTTCAAAATAAATTTGAATTTAATTAACAAAATTTTCAGTTGATTTATCGAAAATAATTAATAAGATTCGTAAATGTTCGAAAAATCTTTGGTTATACTGTAGTAAAAATTTTCTTAGTTGAAAAGCAAAAAATGTCGTTTCAAATTTCAAGTTATGGTTTAAATATTTTCCTTAATCACTCTTAGGTTGTCTTAAGGTATGCAAAAACATTTACCCCTAAACAGAAGTTTAGTTAAATGTTTTGGTTATAAGGGAATAATCCCTCAAAAGTTCTTTGTTAAAACATTTGTCAAAACACACTTGCACTTTTTGGTAAAGCTAAAAGTCTTAAAAGGGCTCTTAATTTTTGAAGAGTCAATATAGATTCCATTATCTTTTAATCACATGGTCAATTAATATAAATGATTAAGTCTTAAATCTCATGTTAATTATTCAAGGTACAAGTTTTAATTGTTCGGCCAATTTAGGGCAATCTATAATTAATTACTAACTCCTTCTCATTCTTATAAACAAACAAATGGCCCTTAATGATCACGAGCATGAATTTATCAAATTACAGCCTACACACGTGATTCACCAAATTTTATGAATGCTACATATGTATTAGTCAATCCAAACGTCACCACGTGAAACTCATAATGTTCATTACAAGTACCGGATGTAGTGATTGGAATATATAATCTCTTTCGCAGATGCGAAGTTGATGATAACCATGCTGAGGATCAAAAACCTTGTAAATGATCGAACAAATCTTCCATTTCGAGTTATGGATATCGTTTTCGATTGTCAATTTACTTAGTTCACAGTAATCTATAAATATAGGGAATGATAACACCATAGCTCTTCATGATGACGAGCTCGGTAGAATAAAATCTTTCTCCGACAACTCTTTCAGTTGTATGGTAATTCCTTTAATTCAGATGGTGCTGTCGTACAGTGCACACGCCACAGGTGCAGCACCGAGAATATAATCAAATACCAATTTCGACTTGCCTTAATGGCGAAAGTCTAGGTAATTCATCAACAAATACTTCCTAAGGTTTCAGATAACAGAGACATCTTTTAATAAATTCATATTAGGTTCTTCTAGATTACAATATCTATAACTAGTTCACAACCATTCATGGTATAATTTCAAGTCTAAATGCAGGATATGGTCATTCATCAAGAATTATTTATATCACTTTTGATAATCAACATCTTATCATTTAGGGGAATTCAATTCGAGTTCCCATCAATTAAGACAATGTCGTCATGTCATAATCAATCAATTCATTCTACTGGCATTACCAACTTTCAAGTGTGATTGCCGTCGATAAGATGTGAACTTCTCAAAAGACTAATAATAACTCATAATCCTTCACAAATTCAAGGATATTTGGAGACACAACTACCATTAAAAGAGTAAGGTCAACGCATAATCTACGCGAGATAATTTCAAATCAGATACAGACGAAAACACTTAACGAATATGAATATATTCCATGTTTTCATAATTTGAGTACGCATTCGAAAGCTCCTCAGATCGTTACCCAGGTCATTCAAATGAAATCTAATCAAGAGAAATGATAAGAACGTTAATACATCCAGTCGGGTATCAACACTCGGTAATCAGATACTTTTCCTAAGAATCTCACTACGAGAGAATTGGACAAGAAAGAATTGTCAATTGTCAAATAAGACAATTTCCACAGATGAGTAAATTCGACTCAGAAGAATAGATAGTACGGGCACATATGTAGGTGTCCCTAACACTATGTCCCTATTTTTCACTTCTTCCAGATCTCATAAAATTTAATCTTTCACAATCTTCAAAGAAAATGTAATGTTTATTAACAATTGTATGGTGACTACTAATCAGCCTTGCATGGTCCATTCCAAATTGTATGTAGGCGCGCAACTATATACAATTTCAAGATTAACGATGCAATACTCAGTTCGTCAAAATTTTATCATCATGTTTATAATAAAAACATTTTCATGCTTATTCTTAAATAAGAATCAAAATAAATTTTACAAAGATTTTCCTTGTTATGAAAACAATTAAGTTTTTCCAAGGTGTTTTATAAACAACTTCATTTTGATATCAATCACTTATAAATCTCACTTTAAATAATCCTTATTGTGATGAAAATTAAATTTTCTCAAAGGATACCGCTTTAACTTTATAAAAACAATGAGTGATCTGAAAAAGAGTGATGAAAAGTTGTTCACCAAGAACTAACTACAATATAATAGGAAATGAGCTTAGCCAATTAATCATGAGGTTCATGACCTCGATGGCACTCACGAAGAATGATTCACAGCGTAACTCAAATCAAGATGAGTACTTGTTCAATGGTTGCATCACTAATGCGAACATTAGGATGAAGCAATAAAAGATAGATAACATCGATACATGTAGGATTTAGCAATCAAAGGTAGTCTTTTCATTAATCACAAACAAGTCAAATTGTACCGTAACACATTACGTGTCACTATATCATACAATTCTCAGAACTCATCCTACCAACTGATGTCTCAGTTGAGTTAGGGATTTTTAAAAGATACCACAATGAATACTAACCTACAAGATTCATTAGGTGTTCCATATGTCCCAGAAGATCCATTGGTCCCAATTCAGAAGAAGATTTCTTCAATTTATTTATTGGACACTGGGCATCCTCGTCATTGGACAATGGTCTAGGAACAACCCTTAACACAAACCTACAATCAATTAAATCCTTATAATTCAATCACAGAACTTAACGACTTCCTCTTAATAATCTCACATTCCATACGGGTTAAATTTTACTCTATTCAAGTTTCAACCAATTTTATACTCAATTCGATATCCTACCTCATTCTCCAATACTTTCATCCTTATTCTTACACCTTAATAGGGCAATAAAAGCTCAAAATGATCAACACTTAATTTCACATCCTATAGCTCTTACAACAACAATTATCAAATGAGTCACTAGTATGAAATGACTTGATCATTCAACTAGACTTCTCGGAAAGGTACTAGTGGCATGAGGCTTTTGGGTAATGGTTCCAATGACAGCCTCAAGTGCAACATTCACCCTTTCGATTTCCAAATTTAAGAATTGGGTGACAACGAATCAGATGACATCTTTTCTAGGTGGTAACGTTTTGTCAAACTCCACTCTATAAGAAAGATCGTCATGACATCGATATCAGTTTTAATCTCGCCAATTCTTTTTCAATATCACAATCAACTAATATCTATATTTCTACGAATACCAACCATTTTGTTGGGATCATAAATATCCACAACTTGGGTTAGATCTAGGATAGCTAGAATTCCTACGAGAATAGCTTCGATTAATTTACTAGGGGATTTAGGGTTCCTTGTGACAATGTACGTCGTATAAATACCTCGTATAAATATCGAAATAATCATCAAACAATCATGTAATCAAATTATATCATACATATATAATCCAAGTTATATATATATTAAAATAACACTTCTCAGTCTGGCCTTGTCGGTAACTCAGGAATTCTTCGGCACCGTAGTCAAAAGATTTTTATACATTTTAAGAAAAATGATTAAAGTTAAAAGATTTTGAAATGTTTTATTCAAAACCTTAGTTTTAAAAATCTTTCGTTCTCTATAACGAGAGCTCTAGTACCAAACTGTAACACCCCCAAATTTATACAACTCAATACAGCGGAAGACTAGTTGGTGTTACGGGATAGCACATTACTCACATCATATACAACGCATAAAGATCGCGTCGTTTATTAATAAAGCATTTCCATTCATAAATATCAAAGTTACATAGGTCCCAAGTCATTGTATTTAATATACAGGTTTTACAAAGCATTTGAATGGAAATAAGTATTTAGGTGCGGGCCATGAATTCTTGTTGTCTTCCCGAGAATTACCTTCAAGTACCTAAGATAAAACATGTTAAAAGAAAAGGTCAGCGATAACGCCGAGTGAATTCATAGAGTTTAATAAATCATCAATATAATATCGGTATAAAATTATTACCGAAAATCATTTTGTACAAATCATTTTAATAGGCCATAAAATAGCCAAAGTCATTTTTATACAAATCCTTATCGAAAATCATAGTATAGGCATTTGCCTTAAAAATCATTATACGAGCCAATGTCGTAAAAACATCATACAATACGTCTTACGACATTGTATAAAGTTAAATAAAAACCGTTATATGAATATGGTTATGAAAACCAAAACACAAACATAATATCAATAGTATGACCCTGTATTGCTAGTCAGGCAATACATCGTAATTCGGTGCGTCTAGTAGTATTTCGTTAGTTGGATTATTATAAGCCACATGATATTGTTACCTTAATAAAACAAAAAACGGGTAGCTAACCCGATACTCAATTTGCCCATCTAAAGTAGCGTGTCGTCAAAAAGGTCACGCTATGGAAATCTTCTCATACATAAATTCGCTTACCAATCAATGTGGCACGACGGGGATCAACCGTCAAGGCGCGAACTGGGGTGATCGTCCCCAAATAGTACTATTATATTCACAAGCGTCTACCAAATCCCGGTAGTTCACAATTCATGCTAATGGGACTTTTAGTGACATAACCTAACTTTAATAATCCATTTGATTTCATCTATCGGGTCCTTTAATCATTTATCGGGTCATACAATCGGGTCATACAATCATTCGGGTCCAAGTCAATAAACAAACAATCGGGACAAATGGTGTCCTATTTTATAAAAACTAACATGTAATCTCCCTCGCGGGTTTATAAAACATTTCATAGAAACATTTAAAAGAGTGCGAAGCTATGAACTCACGTTGATGTGGGAAGGCGGGTTATCGGCAATTCGGACGTACGGTACGTGCTTCAATCACGGAAACCTAGACAAATAATACTCGTCTTAGACTCATGTCCAATGACTTTATAAAAATAACAATTATGTATACATATGATGATTTTATATATATGATGATCAAGTGGGTTTACATATTCTCGTTTACTCATTTTAGTGTTATGTGTCGATAACTTTTATACTAGTTTACTAGTTTTACCTATTTACATATTTTAAGTCCAATAAACTTATTATAAGTTCTTTAACTTGTATTATACTTGTATTATCAGTATTTAAACTTTACAAGTTGGGCCTAAATGGGTTAAGCCCAATAAATAAGTTTATAAGTGTTTTAGTCCATTTTGTTGTTTTATTAGTCCAATAACGTTAATTTAGCCCGTTAATGTCCGTATGTTATATAGTTTGGGTTTTATCGGTTTTTACTTGTTATACATGTTTATATATCAGTATATAAGTTTTATAAAGTTCACATTAGACGCGTCCAACCGTCTAATTTTTATTTAGCAAAAACGTTAATTTTACGGTAATAGCCGAAAAAGTCGTAAAAATCATGTTTATAGTTTTATAACTTATAAAACTTAACAAGTTACCATTTTTATAAAATATCCACTTATTTACCATTGCACATATTTATATAAATGTATTATATGAGTTTGTGGGTTTTTATTCACATTTTATACTATATAATTTTGAGTGCTTATATAATAGTATTATACTTTAATTTCCAAAATCTGATTTTTATTTTCATGTTCACCAAAACTGCCATATCTAGAGTTCTATATGGAGATAGAAGCTCAAATTTTTATCACATAAACTACATGATATGTGCTCCATTTAACTCTTTTATAGCTACTGTTGAATCATCCTCTAAGTATTTTCTAAAAATCGTCCAAAACAGTGAACTCAGATCTGTACTTTAAACTTGTTTTTATCATATCTCACTCATCTTAATGATTCCATTGCATGGCCAACTCTCACATGTGTACAAGACCCATATCTTACTGTAAATTGATTCTACTTCATCATTTTATCAGTCTAACATGTGGTTAGTTACTATTTTTATACAACCTACCATTTAAACAAGATTTACCCATTTTACATGTAGTTTGTCCATCTTTTAAGCATGTTTATCAACACCAAATCCCCACACAATATTTTTAATCATCATTCATCATCATATAGATATACATAAGTGAAAGAAATACAAGATTACATAATCAAAAATAACAAGAGGATGAGGAGGACAATCTTTATACCACCAAGTTGATGTAGGTTGTGATTTGGACATGGATTTTGATGGAGAAACTTGTGCATAGCCAAAACCATCTTCAAGACCACCATTCTTCATGAACACTTTGTAGAAAATCAGCCCCAAGACTCCATGGAAACTCCTCCTTGGATGTTATAACTTGCACCAATCTTCATCTTTTTGAATGCGGATTAACATATGTTATTTATAACATATGTTTGTGGTTATAATTTGTATGAATGGGGTGTTTTGAAGGCTATAGTGGACGACATAGATGGAGGGTGAGAGAGATGAGAGAGTTTCTAGCTTGTTTTGCATGGTGAGAATGAACAAATGGTTTTGGTTTAGGTGGTTTTGTGTTGTGAGTGCTTAGCTTGTAAGCTAAGATGACATGTGTAGCTACATGGCTTAAAACTTGACACCAAATTGTTGAAGAGTTGTGTTGTAGCCGGTTCTGAGTGGGGGTGGGACAAGTGTCCCACTTGTCTCATCCCCATTTATTTACGGGTACTCCTCGATTCTTGTTTCCTCGATTTGCGTGCCCTCGGGTCGTTTTACGAAAAACGTTTTTATAAATTATGAATCAACGGCACAAAACGAATCTAATAAAAATTGTTTCATAAAAAACGGAGTTCAAAAACGTAAATACGTAATCCTAAGGTTTCCGGTTTAGTCGTAAAGGACGTTAAAATAAAATCGTAAGGCCTAATCTCTTCTCGTAAATTTGGTGAGTTTATGAACTAACTCAAATTTAAAACTCCAAAATAATATTCACGGATAAATTTATTTTCTGAAATGTCAGACTATCACCAAAGACGGTGTATGTAAACGTAAGCACGCAACGTTGAATCCTCCGATTTAGACGTAGTCGACGCTACTTCAAGACGTAAATCCAAATTACTTCCCAAAAATAAGTGAGTTCATATTATAACATTAAAATAATGTTTTTGAATAATATTTGAGAATAAAATATCAACCATAAATTGACGGATTGTCACACTATGTCAGGTTCAAAGTCAAAGCCGACTGCTTACTCGAAAGGATATAAGAAAATTTTAGACAAGGTATAGTTAAGTTGTTATGTGTTTATGCATAAAGCTGTATACGTTTATACCATCGATTAATTGTTTTAAACACATGATGTGGTCAAATATCAGGAGGAATGGCAAAACATAGATTGGATTAGAAAGAGCCCTTTCTTTGACTCTAGTGATGAAGAATTAGTTACTCAAGTTGATGCTCCAAGACGAAAGCACACTCCCAGATCAAAGCACACTCACAAAGCTCCATCTTCTCAACCTAAAGCTCCAAGACCAAATGTCGTTTGGCCTAGCCAATAAAAAAACTTGGAAAGAAATTGCTAAGAAGGGTCGGTCAAGGAATGTTGCAGAGGGGAGCAACAGCAAAGGCAAAATGAAGGTTGGATGATGTCAGTTCTCCCTGTTTAATATGAACAATTTTTTTGAGTTTTGTTGGTCTGGTATTGCTAGGCACCTGTTGTATTATCAAACTACAGGTTGCAACAATTTAATAGATTTGTATGCATTACTAGCATTATGAAACAATTATCAATTATCTGTAATCAACAATATGGTTTGTTAACTATTTGATATAAGTATTTTAAGTTCATGTACAATTCAATATCTGTACTCAAGCAATTATCAGTTATCTATCAAAGGGTTTTGGTTGAATGTTAAAATGTGAAAAATAGTATAAAATTCTGTTCAAAATTTATTTTTACCAGGAAACTCAAAGGGAAAGTTTATATAGTTTAAATGTTTAATTTGGAGGAAAATTGGAGTTCAAAATATTTGGTTCTTTAATTTTTGTTTTTGGAGCCAAATTTTTCATGAAAATTTTGAATGTCCATGCTAAGTTAATGCATATGCAGTTACCATAATACTCTAATTCTATCTCCATCTCAAATCCTGATTTTTCTCCAAAATCACAAAATATGCCATAATTTTCTAACTCCATCTTCATCTCAATTACTTTTTCACTAGTTTCATACCATTTCCACTTATTGTTCTTGTACACATGTCAATAAGCATGAACACTGAAAACAATGATCAAGATTATATTGTTAATGATGATGATTATTTGGCTAATAATGATGATGTAAATCACGATAATGAAGGAGGTTATGAATCAGAGGATTATGGTGATCAATCGGATGAGGATGAAGACATCAGTAAATAGAAGGTTGTTAATAAGAGGGGTATAACTAGGTTAGCCAAGTTTCGGATAAAATATGGAAAACCAGATGTCATGAAGATAAATGTGAACTTTGATGCACTGAATAGAATATCAGGGCCAAACAGATCATTGTTTATAAGTTTTTTAGGAGACACGGTTCGGGAGCAGATAGGATTGAAGATTCTATCGTGGAAAGATGTGAAGGAGGAAGCAAGAGAAAAACTTTGGACTGAAACCACGGTACAAATACAAAATTTTTTACCCAACTATTAGTCGTATTCCTACATTTACTTAAACATTATGTTAATATGTGCAACAATACTTTGAATTTGATGTGTCCTACAAAAAGTTGGTTATGAATAAGCTAGGTGAACTGCTAAGAAATTTCAGAAGCAAATTGACAGCAAAGCACATAGTTCCCAACCTAGATAATCCTGAAAAACTAAATGTAGTTCCAAAGAACTACAAAGCAATCGTTAATGCCGAACACTGGGTTGCTTTTGTAAACCACACGGCAACAAAAGAATATAAGGTTGTTAATTTCTATTTCGTTTTACATTTATAAACACCGTATGTATGCATTGTTTGGAAACTCCGTATGACAAACACAGTATGTTACGTACTAGCAACTTCTCATCCAGTATTCTTTTTTGTTAGGTGAAATCAACTGCTAATAAATTGGTGTGTTCCAAGTCTCTTTATCAGCATACAATGGGACATGGTGGTTATGTATATATATAAGAGCAAATGGTAAGGTTATATTGGTGTAATATCCTAACACTATTGTCCATGTTGGTTTAAATTTTCATCTGTATGTATTTGATGTTTGGAAGATCATAAAAAAAGAAATTACACCAGATCAAGAACCCACCCCCCCTCGTGATGTATTGTGGTTTAATGGAAGGGTTAGAAAAGTAGGAAAAGAGACAGATGATGAAACAATCAAAGTTGGCACTAAGATTGTAAGTGTTATTGCAAATTTTTTTATATAATGCTTATATTCGTATAATAAATTATTTACCATTTTTTGTACGCAGCTAGAAGCAGAGGAACATATCAGAGATGGAACCTTAACGGTTGATAGTGGCTCAGATTCATTATCACATGTATTAGGAAAGGAAAAGGGAGGGTATGCACGAGGAGTGGGAGGCAGAGTTACGTGCAGGAAGTTCTTTGATCTACCTAGAAGGAAACAAGGAACTGATGTAAGGATTGCGTTGCTTGAAAATGAACTTGAGAAGGAGAGACATGCGCGTAAAGAAAAAGAGAATACTGTTAGAAATACGTTTTACGTATATTAGAAGTATCGGTCACTCCACAATATTATTTATGTTGTAATAGCTCGTAGTTAACTAATAGTTGTTAGTTACTTATTAAGTTAAGTAAGAACCGGTCCATGGGCTTGTCATGGACCGGCCCAAGCCCATGTTTGCTTGGAACTATAAATACCCCTTTCCACCATGGAAAGGGGTTGGTTGTTGTCATTTGTACTAGTTCATTTTATTGAAATACACATAGTTTCTCTCACTTTCTCTCTCTAACTTTCTCTCTCCAGAAAACAACAAACCCCTTCATAGATTCTTAGATTATCAATATTCTACATTTGGTATCAAGAGCTATGGGGTGATTTAAGGTAGTGATTTGTGTGGTTTTTTTGTTTTTGATTGTATTAGTGTTCTTTAAGAAAAACCATCTTGATTCTTGGTGTTTTTGGTATTTTTGTGATTGGGATTAGTGGATAAGTATTAGTTTTTTTACTTATTATTGTTGAAATCACAAAACTTTTTGGGTTATTTGGTCAAAATCTGGGTTTAATCTCTCGTTTTAAGGTCGACTGTTCATCGTATCAAAGTTTCTGATTACCCAGCAGAAGTTCCGGATCAAGAAGTTCCGGATCAAGAAGTTCCGGATCAAGAAGTTCCGGATCAAGAAGTTCCGGATCAAGAAGTTCCGGATCAAGAAAGTTCCGAACCAAGGAAACTTCCGAATCAAGAAGTTCCGGATCAAGAACTTCCGAACCAAGAACTTCCGAACCAAGAAGTTCCGGATCAAGAAGTTCCGAGCCAAGAACTTCCGAATCAAGAAGTTCCGGATCAAGCCAAAGTTCCGAACCAAGAACTTCCGAATCAAGAAGTTCCGGATCAATCCAAAGTTCCGAACCAAGAACTTCCGAATCAAGAAGTTCCGGATCAAGCCAAAAGTTCCGAATCAAGGTAATTCCAAGCCAAATCTTCCGAATCAAACTTCCGAATCAACAAAAAGTTCCGAATCAAGGGTGATTTTACTTGTTTTTTCGACGATTTTTTAGAGGATTTAATCTTGGTTTCTTACAACAAAAACTCAACACAATTCACAAGCTTTACTTCACTGCTCGATCAACCGATAATCTCTGTTTCTTTGAAGAAAACAAAATGAATCCAAATTCAGTAATGCCTCAGATGACATCTCTTACGGATATATCAATCATAACGGGAACTGATAGCCGTCCACCGATGCTTATTAAAGAGGTGTTTGAGGCATGGCAAGGCCGCATGATGCAATATCTAAAGGGCAAACCAACATACGGAAGGCTTATGGTCAAATCGATTTTGAATGGTCCACTCGACTATGGTACCATTGTGGTTGACAACGTGACTCGGCCACGAGAATTTGAAGAACTCACTCCAGCTCAAAAACTTGTTGCAGATGCAGATGAAAAGCTCTTCAAACCATTCTTCAAGCCCTTCCACATGATATCTATCGGATGGTAAGTAAATATACTGTGGCAAAAGATTTATGGGAACGTCTTAAGGTGTTGCTACAAGGTACGTCTCTCACAAAACAGGAAAGGGAATGTCAGTTGTTTGATCTGTTTGATAGATTCACGTACAACCCAGGGGAAACACTTCACGATTATTACTTCAGATTCACCACACTCATGAATGATCTGAATGTATACAATCTTGAGATTGCTCCATTCCAGGTTAACACCAAATTCTTGAATACTTTACCTCAAGCTGAATGGGGTGAGTATATTATCGATGTCAAGTTAACCAGGGATCTGCATAAGTGCAATTTGGATCAAATATATGCTTTCCTTCAGCAGCATGAGAAACATGTGATCATGCACCGTTCTCCACGAGGTATGTACCCTGATTCATTAGCTTTGATGGCGAATCAACCAAGCTTGTCTCACAGCAACACTCCTTATATTTTGGGACATCAAGCCTATCATCCATCACCTTACATGACACCAACTTTTCCCCAATACTCGATTTTACCACAACCTCCCACCTCACATCAGCAACAATATCGGTTCAGTGCACCTTCATCACAATATGCTACACAACCTCACCCAGCAAGTATTACACCTTATGCTCAATCTTCATATTCTTCTTATCAAGAGAATGCAGCATATCCAATAAGCTACCCTGATCAAATGAGTATTCCTTCTAGTGATTATGCAGCTTATCAAGACCAAGCAATGTACTGTGATGATGAGGAAGTCCCCGTTCCTGTATTCCAACAAGGTGCTGATCCAGTTGAAGTGTTAACCACTATGTCTGCCTATCTCACAAAGACTTTAAGCAAACGAGGATTTAGGGGATCATCTCCTACCAACAATCAGTTGAGGAATTCATCCAATTCTCGCCAACAAGCTACTATTGAGAATGGCAGGGTAATGGTTCAGCCTATTCAACCATATCAGGGGAGACCTACCACATCAACTACCAATGCTCGCACGGTCAATCAGGCACCAATGGTCAATCCTGCTCCACGGGCTAATTCCACGGGCAAGTTGCGAATGATTACATGCTACAACTGCAAGGAAGAGGGTCACATGTCCAGGGATTGTAAGAAACCCAAGAGGAGAAGGGATGGACAATGGTTTGCAGAAAAGATCTATCTGGTAAATGCTCAGGCACAAGGAAGGGAACTTGATGAAGAGGAGCTTGCATTTCTTGCTGATCCCGGGATTGCTGAACAAGACACTGTCTCCACACAGAATGCAGCATACCAAGCAGATGATCTTGATGCGTATGACTCAGACTGTGATGACTTTCAATCTGCAAAGGCTGCTCTCATGGCAACTATCTCCAGCTTAGGGCCAGATAAGAGATCTGAGGTACTTATTAATAACACCGATAATGCCACTGATGCTAGTATTCAACCACATCAAGTTGTGCAAGAGAGTGCTGATTCGAATGAATCTTCGGTGGTGAGTTTTTCAAATGAGGAGACAAACAATGATAGCAATATCAATGTGAGTCCCCAGACTTTGAGTGAATCACAACCGGGATCCATTTCGCATACGCCTACTCCTGCTCAACAAGATTTGGTCATGGTTCCTGCTACATTACTTAGCCAAATGAATGCTGCACTCTTAGAAACCTTAGCTAAGAATAAGAATTTGTCTGATGAGCTTGCCTTAAGCAATGAGAAAGTTCAAACTTTGGAATTAGTGCCTTCGTCTAGTGTTCTCACAAATCTCGAATATGATCATTTTAGAAACAAACAAATGGGTCACTTGCAAGAAATTGAAAACTTAAGAGCAAATTTGTCTAATGAACTTAAAGAAAAGGAGTTAGTGGTCACTAATTTTCAAAAACTTCAAACGGATTTTGAATTACTCGAGTCTAAGAAGAATGAAGTGGAGATTAATGCTGCTAATAAGATTAGAAGTCTAGACTACTTGCTTTTAAGACAATACGCTGCTTCTCAACTAGTGCACTTATTTGATGCTTCGTTTAGAGAGTTTAACTTATCACGTCAAAAAGGCCATCCCCCTAACCCAAGGTATGCAAAACAAGCTTTTAGACATAGTCCAAGACTGTATAATGCAACTCAATTAGGATTGGCCTTAGACCCGATTGTTTTTCCCGATGATCGAACAAATAAGGATCTAGTTGATGAGGATCGGTCATACAATTCAGCAAAATATCCCGAGTGTGATTATTTTAAAATGAATAAGGAGCTTGCTAAAACTGATTATAGAGTTCGCTTCCATATGGATAAAGATCTCATCACAGCACCAACCTACATGTTAGAGGAAGAAAGCCCTAGTACATTTCCTACACTTGTCAACATGGAAGGTCCTAAGGAAATTCCAAAGAATCTTCCACCTGTTAGCACTGTATGGTTAAACTTGCAAGAGATTAACCGATACTTTACTAATTTTGACAAGGTCATTTTGGAATGTACGACTTCAAATGGCTTAAACGCCGGAGAATGGGCTTTCGAACACATGAACGAGGTGTTTAAAACTGAGATCAATCCGTTTGTCGAAAGTCTAAAAGGAAGTTTTGCATCTCTTAAGGAAAATCTTTAATTTGAAATTGGCGAAGTTCAAAAAGTGTTTTATGAAATGGACACCGCTTACGAACTGCAACTAATTGAAAAAGAAAAGATAACCGAATATGACCGATTCTTGTCCGAAGTAATCTCGTGTGATGTGCTTACTACTGTAAATGTTATTATTCGAATGAGCTTACATCCGCTATGATTAATTGTGATGCTGTGCATATTTGTGATGATGTTTGTGATCTCTCTGTAAATGTTGCTGATACTGTAAATGAGGTAGATAATCATTCTTGTCACGAATCTAACGCTGAGTTTTTAAAGCTACAAGATTCTTACAATTTACTTTCAAAACGCTTTAATCAACTAGAACAACATTGTATATCTTTAGAATTAAAACAACAAACTCAAAATGAGGATCTTTTGATATCAAATGGTTGTGAAAACGGTGTTGAGACTAGTGACAAGATGATTGCAATTGTCAAGACATTAGAGGAAGAAATCATGAGATTGAAGAGAGAGGTATCATCAAAGGAAACATTAAAATTGGAACTAGAGGCTGCAGAGTCTAAAAACCAGGTCTTAGAAATTAGACTTTCGTCTGTTCTAGGGGAGATGGATCGGACAAGACAGGGACTATCCGCTCTTTATGGTTCACTAGAAGAACGCTTCGCTTTTAATGCGGCACAGCAACAATCTTATGTTGAACAATTGAACCAAAAGTGCGAGGAAATCTCTGACTTGAACATCCTGCTCATTGACAAAAATATGGTTTTGGCTGAGTTAAAGGAGACACTTCTTCTCACCCGACAAGAAGTTGTTGATAACTTAGCTACCGACTCTGCACCGTCCACTAGTGCTCCAACAACCAAGTCAGTAGTGCTTTATAAGAATCCGCTTCATAAGAGAAACCCGGTTACCTACGATGATTATATGAGGAATGCCATTAAGCATGTCGATCTTCTTAGGGATATTTTAGACGATCTTTATGCCTTAGATCCCTCAAGTAGCGACTATTATTCGGCTCATGAATATGTTAAGCGAGTTCAATATTGCCTAGCATATTTGCAATACATAGGTACACCAGGTTCTGCACTACTTAATAATAGGCCCATTGCTGTCACTCCATTTAATAAGACTCCAGGAGCGAAACCATCATTGGCACAATCAAGTAAGACACCTTTAAAATCTGTTGCTAATGTTCCCACTTTGCCTTCTACAGGATTAAAAGAGACTACTAAGGCTAAAGGATCGCCACTCAAGAAAGATAAGATCAAGCCCTCCACTAGTAGTGCCACAAAGAAGAAAGTAGAAGTCCACAATAGGAATGCTAGTTCAGTTTTAAATAAAAAGAATCATGTTAAGACTAAAAGCTCTACGCCTGTGCAGCAGCCTAAACCATTCGTGAATTCTGATTTGAATTGTTGGAATTGTAATGAATGTATGTTTTCCCAACGTCATGATTTGTGTCTGATCGATCACGTTAATGAAATGAATGCTATTAAGAATGGTCTTGAATGGAAGCCAACGGGTAGAACTCGTGCCCAAGTTGGCTGGCAATGGCGTCCCACTGGTAGGACCTTTACATTAGATGGAAAAATGTGCCCTTTAACTAGGAATGCATCCATTGAGGTTAGGTCTGAGAGTCCTTTAGTTAGGAACACTCGCACTCAAGTATGGAAACAACGCCCTTTAATTAGGTCAGCCCCCACTATAGTGCCTATCAGTGTAGAAATACCTCAGGATTTAAGCCAACTAGAATCTACACTACCTATTAAGAAAAAGAAGGCTAGGAAATCTAAGAAACCTAGAGTTAGCAAATCTAAGATTATTAAATCTGTACCTGCTAATAACAAGGAACACTCAGATTCCGATACCTCTACATTGTCTTCGTGTGGTGATAATTTCAGGTGGTCCAAATCATCCTGTGGTATTTGGACTCCGGTTGTTCAAAACATATGACCGGAAATCGCTCGATGCTTCGAAATTTCGTCAGCAAGTTTCTTGGTACGGTTAAATTCGGGAATGATCATATTGCAAAGATAATGGGGTATGGTGAATATCAGATTGGAAACGTGACGATTTCAAGGGTATACTATGTAGAAGGTCTTGGTCATAATTTATTCTCAGTAGGACAGTTTTGTGATTCCAACCTTGAGGTTGCTTTTCGACAACACACTTGTTTCATCCGCAACTTGGAAGGAAAAGATTTGTTGAAGGGATCTCGTGGTGCAAATCTATATACCTTGTACTTACAAGACATGATGGCCGCTTCTCTAGTATGTCTTCTCTCTAAAGCATCTAAGACCAAGTCATGGTTATGGCATCGCAGGTTATCTCATCTTAACTTTGATGCTATTAATCATCTGGCTAAAAACAAGTTAGTTCGTGGTCTTCCAAAGCTTAAATTTCACAAGGATCATTTATGTTCCGCGTGTTCAAGGGGGAAAAGTACCAAGAAATCTTACAAGCCCAAAGCTGAAGACACCAATCAAGAAAAACTTCATCTTTTGCATATGGATCTTTGTGGGCCAATGAGAACTGAAAGTGTGAGCGGTAAGAAATTCATTCTAGTAATTGTGGATGATTTCTCCAGGTTTACATGGGTTAGATTTCTACGTACAAAGGATGAAGCACCAAAGGCTATTATCACCTTTCTGAAATTCATTCAGGTACGTTTGAATACTACTGTCCGCCGTATTCGTACAGACAATGGTACAGAGTTCGTCAACCATACTTTCCGTGATTACTATGAGGGAGTTGGTATCTCACATGAAACATCCGCTGCACGCACTCCACAACAAAACAGTGTCGTTGAAAGACGGAATCGTACACTTATGGAAGCTGCTAGGACTATGCTTATTTATGCGAACGCTCCATTGTTCTTGTGGGCAGAGGCTATATCTACTGCATGTTTCACCCAAAACCGTTCTATCATTCGGAAACGCCATGGAAAAACACCTTATGAGCTTCTACATGACCGCAAACCCGATGTTTCATTTTTTCATGTGTTTGGTGCTCTTTGTTATCCAAACATCAATAGTGAGAACTTGGGTAAGCTTCAACCAAAAGCCGATATATGTATTTTTATTGGTCACTCACCGTCCAAGAAAGCATACCGAATCTATAACCGTCGTCTTGGCAAGATTGTAGAAACTATGGACGCAGATTTCGATGAGCTGACAGCGATGGCTTCTGAGCAACACAGCTCTGAACCCGCGCTTCATGAGATGGGAACCGGTGCTATTAGTTCCGGATTAGTTCCCAACAATCCTACTTCTACATCATTTTTACCACCAACAAGGCCCGAGTGGGATACACTGTTTCAACCATTGTTTGATGAATTCTTCGATCCCCCGACTGATGAAGTTCCAGCACCTGTAGTAATCGCTCCAATCCCTGAAGTGGTTGCTCAAGCTAATGAACCTTTATCTAATGCATCTTCAATTAACGTTGAACCGGATGCACCTTCACCAAGTGATTCTCAAACTACACCTGAATCGTCACCCCTACTTGTGCCTAATGATGTGGAAGAGGATTCAATTGATCACGACTTGGAATATGCTCATCTGCAAGAGCTTCCTTTCTTTGGTGTAGCGATACCTGAAAACCCTTCAGCCGCGTCTACCTTAGAAGAAGCTCCTTCTATTGTTCACTCCAGACCACCTAGGATTGAAAACCATAGTACTAAATGGACAAAAGATCACCCAATTAGGAATGTTATTGGAGATCTAGATCGACCAGTCTCTACACGCCATCAATTATAAGAGAGTGCACTTTATTGCTACTTTGATGCATTTCTCTCTGAAGTTGAACCTAAAAATTGGCAGCAGGCTATGACCCAATCATCTTGGATTGAAGCTATGCAGGAGGAACTAAATGAATTCCAACGACTTGAAGTATGGGAATTGGTTCCTCTCCCTGACAAAGTCAACATCCTTACTTTGTTGTGGGTTTATAAGGTTAAACTTGATGAGATGGGTGCAGTATTGAAGAATAAGGCTAGATTGGTCGCTAGAGGATATAAACAAGCCTTGGGTATAGACTTTGAAGAATCTTTTGCTCCTGTGGCAAGATTGGAGGCCATTAGACTATTCCTTGCGTATGCTGCTCATATGAATATGATCGTCTATCAAATGGATGTGAAGACGGCATTTTTGAACGGTGAACTAAGGGAAGAGGTCTATGTTAGTCAGCCGGATGGGTTCGTTAGCACGGAGTTTCCTAATCATGTGTACAAGCTTAAGAAGGCTCTCTACGGGTTGAAACAAGCTCCACGCGCGTGGTATGATCTCCTGTCAACATATCTCATTTCGGAAGGCTTCTCCAAAGGCAAGGTGGACCCCACTCTATTCACTCTCAAGGAAGGCAACGACATGATTCTGGTACAAATTTATGTTGATGATATAATATTTGCTGCCACTAACATTGAATTGTCAAATCAATTTGAGGAGATAATGTCCACACGCTTTCAGATGTCGATGATGGGAAAAATCTCATTTTTCTTAGGATTATAGATTTCTCAAAATCCTAGAGGCATCTTTATCAATCAATCCAAATATGCTCTAGAATCTCTTAAGAAATATAACTTTGAAAATTGTGACCCCGTGGACACTCCAATGGTGGAGAAATCCAAGTTAGATGAAGACAGGGATGGGATTATTGTCGATCCGAAACTTTATCGTGGAATGATTGGCACCCTTCTCTATCTGACAGCTAGCAGGCCTGATTTGCAATTTGCCGTATGCATGTGTGCCCGGTATCAGGCTCGGCCTACCGAAAAGCACTTACATGTGGTCTATCGTATCCGAAAGATTCCTCTATTGCTTTAATATCATACGCAGATGCCGATCATACTGGATGTCAAGACACGAGGCGTAGCACTTCTGGATCTGTGCAACTCCTTGGAGATAGATTGATCAGTTGGTCTTCGAAAAGGCAGAAAAGCGCTGCAATATCAAGCACGGAGGCTGAATACATCGCCATGTCCGGTTGTTGTGCTCAAGTCCTTTGGATGAGATCACAATTAACTGACTACGGTTTGGGATTTAACAAAATCCCGATGTATTGTGACAACAAGAGCGCCATTGCCCTTTGTTGCAACTATGTTCAACACTCCCGGGCCAAGCACATAGACATTCGCTACCATTTCATTAAAGAGCAGGTGGAGAACGGAGTGATCGAGCTGTATTTTGTCACTACTGAGTACCAGCTGGCGGATATGTTCACCAAAGCCTTAGATCGAGGACGAATCGAGTTTTTGATCGACAAGCTTGGCATGAAATCATTCACTCCAGCGACTCTCAAAGAGTTGGCAGAAGAATCAGCTGAATAGTCGTGGTAAACTATTCAGAGTATCCTTTGTTCGTGATCATGTATATTATCGTAAATATATAAACCACAAAAAGAAAATACAAAAATATAAAACCAACAAAAACCATAAAAAATATAAAACCTAGAAAAACCATAAAAATTATAAAATCAAGAAAAACCAAAAATATTTTTCGTTTTTAAATCGGGCATGTCTTTTAGTACGGTAATATTTACGGCCTTAGAAATGTCGATCAATATTGACACGGTGCCATAAATAGAGTCCGTATAAAAGTTGTACATTTTTAAAACATGCCCATTATGGCTTGTAGTTATTTCTGACTGCAACCCGGTTTTCATATTAAAGTCACGTATTTCCTTGGAAAACGTTGGCTCAGAACGGGAATTAATTTTCTCGGGCGTGATTTACAAGCCAAATCATGCAAAGGGATCAAGTTTACTTTACAACTTGGTCAAACACGAATTTGTGTACGTCTCAGTGCATTAATTTGTTAAAATAAGAGAAATCTTATTGACACCACGAATCAAACTTTTTCAAGACATAAATTGGAAATGCTTTCATCAATATTTGACTCTTTAAACAATGACTACAGCTCTTTAAATAGAAAACGGGTCATCGTTTAAGGGGGAGAAAATATTAAAATCATCTTCGTCATTAAATTGAGTTTCAAAAGTGATTGTGAAAATTAAGGGCTACATGGTAATTGAGTGGTTTTGCTTTAGAATACGACTTGTGTTCGTTCTAAGTGATAGGCATTGCTTTTAGATAATGGAGATATGCTTATAGATTGCGTTTGCTAAGTTGTGTGTAAGTTAAACAAGGATTAAGTGAATTAAAAAAGTTAGAAACAAAAAGGAAAAGGAGTGAAATTGGAGGGACTAAAGGTGATATTTATTGGAACTAGTCAAAAAATTGACCTAAGTCAAAACTTAGCCACCCCGCCTCACTTTCTTTCACTGTATCTTCATCACTTTGCCGCCATTGTTGAATAAACACACACAAGAACTTTAATCACGCGTTTAATCCATCCAACTCCATTCATTCGATTAATAAGGTAATTTCATCAATATTTTAACTTCTAATCCACCTTACTTATCATGTAATTCTGTTAACAGTGCTCAATTAATCAGTTTAATCCACTTAGGGTTTATGATTAAATTAGGGTTAATTAACTAGGGATTTGTGGTGGGTTTTGTGCGGATTAGTATGATATGATGTTTAAATGCTTTAGATTACCTTAGAAATCACAAATGCGTTTAGAATTAATACTCTTAGAATGCGTTTTTGATGTTCCGGATGAACAAGGATAAGAACTTCCGAATGAAGGATTTTTTCTGAAAAACTTCCGAATGAGGAAGTTCCGAATGAAGGACTTCCGAATGAAGGAAGTTCCGAATGAAGAACTTCCGAATGAAGGAAGTTCCGAATGAAGAACTTCCGAATGAAGGAAGTTCCGAATGAAGAACTTCCGAATGAAGGAAGTTCCGATTGAAGAACTTCCGGATGAAGAAAGTTCCGAATGAAGGAATGTTCCGAATGAAGGAAGTTCCGAATGAAGAACTTCCGGATGAAGGAAGTTCCGAATGAAGGAATGTTCCGGATGAAGGAAGTTCCGAATGAAGAACTTCCGAATGAAGGAAGTTCCGAATGAAGAACTTCCGAATGAAGGAAGTTCCGAATGAAGAACTTCCGGATGAAGGAAGTTCCGAATGAAGGAATGTTCCGGATGAAGGAAGTTCCGAATGAAGAACTTCCGGATGAAGGAAGTTCCGAATGAAGAACTTCCGGATGAAGGAAGTTCCGGATGAAGGAAGTTCCGAATGAAGGAATGTTCCGGATGAAGAAGTTCCGAATGAGGAAAAGTTCCGGATGAAGAGTTGTTTGATTATTATTGTTTGCATGCTATATGTACTTGTTGTTTTATGTTATGAAATGTGTTATGCTTAGAAGTAAGAATGATATATATCTATATGTTTTTGTGCATCAACCTTTCATGTCTTATCTTAAGCAGATACAATGACTAATCCAACAGTACAAGCAATCCAAGAATCTAGAGAAGCCGATATTGCTAAAGCACGAACCCTTAAGTTTATACCCAACAACTACCGGCTGAAGCAAATCTCAAAATCCACTCACCATGGATTTAAAGTAGCCATCGCGATCCTTGATCAATCCCATTTTAAGAATGCTTTGAGAAGTAGTGCCTCGGTCCCTTATGAGTATATGTATGAATTTTGGGCTACCAAGGAAATCACTTCAAACAAGATCACCTTCACCATCGACAACAAGCAGCAGACACTCACAGTTTCAGACTTCCGTAAGATTCTTGGTATACGGGATACACCCAAAGGCATGTCATTCTCGAGGGATCCTACTAAAGATGAACTCATGGAGTTATTTGACGCTCTTGGATGTCCGGAAATACGAGTTGCGTCTGAGTTTACGACTGCTAAAGTAGGACAACCTTGGAGAGCATTGATGGGTATTCTCAGTAGATGTCTTACACCAAAAACGAGTGGCCATGATGCTCTGCGCAGTCCTATAATAAACCTCTTCTATGGCATGTACAAAGCTGCAAATTCAGATTATGCATTGTTGATATGGGAAGAATTCACCTTTCAACTCTTCCAGAACAAGAAGCTGAAGACATATTTCTTTCCTTATCCAAGGTTTATCAAGCTTATCATTAATTATTTTATGAAAAATGATGCTACTATTGATAAGCGTGCAGCAAGTCGCTATCACACTGAAGAAGCTGATGATACTGTGGATCTAAGGCATGAAGGACCGTCTATTGGTGTGATTCCTGGTCCCATTCCCGATTATCTTCTGACGGAGAAAATCAAAGGTTCTGCTGATTACAAGCTACTGCAGCTAGAAATCAAGAAGCTGAAAGCAAACCTTCAGACTGGAGAAGACTCGTCTACAACGGTTAAGAGTAAAGGCAAACGCAAACAACCAGCTGCGTTACCTGAACCCGAAACCAAGAAGAAGAAGACTGAGTGTAAGAAGGGAAAGGGTAAGGATGATGAGATGCGTCTACGTGACGAAGAAGATATTGTTCATCCTGCTCTTGACAAGACAGAGAAACAAATGATGAAGATAGCAATTCAAAGGAGTAGGAAAGATACTGGCGGTAGTGGTTCAGGTGCAAGGGTTAATGTTGAGGAAGAGTACCAGGAACCAGATGATGTTTTTGAGTTTGGGTCACCTGAAAATTATTCTACTTCGAAGGAGCCATCAATCCCTATTTCAGCAAGTGTGGAAAAGGAGTCTGTTGCTCCTACGATCATGGTGTCAACTCAACCTTTGGCAACTCAACCTCCACCAATCCAACCCTTACCAACCAGACCGGCTTCAACACCATTTCTTCCACCACCTATAATTCCCATCCTTAGTACCGCAGTAACAACCGAGCCTCTTTAATCAACCCAGAGCAGCTCTGCAACATCTGCAATGGCTGCATTAGTGATGGCCGAAATGTTGGACAAACATGTGGATACTCACAAACGAGAAATGGATGAACTTCGCCAAGAGTTGCAAAGACGAGCTCAAAGTGAAGAAGCATCTAGGAAAGCCCAAGAGGAGATGATTGCTAGGTTCGCTTCAGATTTGGAGTTGACTCGAAAAGCACATGCAGAAGAACTAGCTCGGGTTAAGCAGGCTGAGGCTGATAAGCATGCTGCACGTATCACCAGACTTCAAGCGATGAGGGATAAGTACAAAGAGCAAAAAGAAGCACTTGAAGCCTCTGTGGAAGAAAGAGTGCAAGAATCCGTTGAATCCCTAATGCCTAAACTGTGTGATGAGTTGAAGACACTTGCTGCTGACAACTTGATGATCAAATCATCCAATCCTTCAGAAGCCGCCTACAAGATTGCTTATGACTTGACGGATTTTGAATTAAAGAAGATCCTTAAGGCTCGTATGGTGGAACTTGGATCATTTGATAAGTCTAGGATTCAACGGGCTCTCTACAAATCCCTGAATGACGCTATCATGGAGGATGATAAGTTATTCAAAATGTTTGGAAGTGTGGTACCATATCACATCTTACCTGAGGAAGAAAGGGAAGAAAGTGAAGAAGAGGGTACGGGTGAAGAAGAGGAAGAAGAAGAAGAAGAAGCAGAAAAGGATAAAGATGATGACGAGGGTGGTGATGATGATGAGGATGATGAGGATGATGATGATGATGATGGCGATGATGGTGGTGATGGGAATGAGGAGAGTGCTAGGGGTAGTAACGGGGATGACAATCAGGATGATGATGGGGGTGAACAGCCTAAAGAGGGAGATAAGGTTACCAGCTCCAAGAAAACTGCTAAGACTGGAACCAAGTCAAAGAAAGATGCAGCGCAGAAGGACAAATCAACCTCATCGGAATCAAGACGAACTAAGTGGCGCCATGATGTGAATGCCACTACAGCGTCATCGGTTCCCGGTACCTCTATCGCTGTATCTTTACCTATTACCACTAACCCCATTAGTTTTGTTGTTGTTACTCCTGTGATTGCAGAATCAGTAACGGAACCCGAAGCTGCTCAACACTCACCAGTTCACGACACTGCCGAAATGCCTGAAACTGAACCAACAGATGTTCGCACTTCTACTCCTCTACAACAAGCACAACAATCTACGGTTCCTGAACCAAGCACACGAGATTGGGCAGACACGTTGGAGATAGACGAGACTGCACCACCACAGGCTTAGATCACGGCAGCAGCACAATATGATTCGATCATAGACGCTGACAAAGATGTGTTGTATCTCCGTATCCGCAGTCCGATTGACTTATGTGCATTTCTTGCTCATGAGTATAAGACTTCGGTTACTCCATCTTTGGTGAAGAAAGCGCTGAATGATAAGAGACTTCGCGCCAAAACTCGGTTAACCCGAATGGAGTTCGAGTATTATGCCGATGAGATCCTGAAGGCTCTGAAAACCGTTCAACGGCCAGGTCTTCACGAATCAGAAAGAGCTCCACCTCCAATGGATCCATCTCAAGATAATCAGATTGCTCTTGACTTCTTCGTCACCAATGATCTTGAGTATCTTATGAAGGGGTCATCAAAGTACGCAACCTCCCTGACCTTACTGAAAGCTGCCAACTGGGGGACAATACCCTTTATCAAGGAAAAGGTAAACCGACTCTGGGTCCCTAAGATAAATCGTAATTATGATATGTATGCTGTCATAGGTGCATCTCATTGGGACGTAAGAGTCCGAAGGGCGTACAGGGGTTGCTGCCTAGTCAATTCTGGAAGCATCGTTAGATCCGATATCCGCATCTCCAGCATTTTAGGGTTGAAAACTGAAGCCAAGAACGGCTATTATCATGTGATGGAGATTCGTTTGAAAAGGGAGGATGACAGGGAATACAAAATCCAGCAGGGAGATTTTTCCATCATTCGCCTTGAGGATATCGAAGATATGCTGCTTTTGATGACCCGAGATCAACTCACACATATTCCTCGTGAAGACCTCATTCCTTTGAATACAGCACTTCGTATGTTCACACGAAGCGTTGTCATCAAGACACGAGTTGAAGATCTGCAGTTGGGAGTCGAAAGCTACCAAAGGAAGCTCAATTTAACCCGTCCTGTGAATCAAGTGCTACCTCAACATGTAGAAAGATGCCCCTATACCGGCATTTCTGTCCCGAATTACGGCATTTTCTACTTGAACAGTCGAGGTTTAATGAAGTTTATGAGGGTGGGTGAGCTCCATAAGTACAGTGATGGGACTCTTCTACAAGTCAGAGGAAAGTTGGAGCATCTGAACTCGGGTGGGACTTTGCCAGAGATGACGGAGAATTGGCATCCGGGTTACCGGCAGATGGCAAAGTACGTGATCAAGAAGATTGATCAAAAGCTCCGTGAACGTAGATTGATGAGGAGCATGGAAAGATTCGTTGGTGGAAGACCATATTTAGTGCACCACAAGCTACTGCAACGATCCATCTAATGGGTCGTACATTTCAGGTCCACTTTATATTGGTTTTCAATTGTGAATATGTATATTTGTGAATAATGTGCTTTAATGGCTTGATGTAGTGTTAAGATATGATAATTTTTCAAGAATTTCTCACGAGATTCTAAATCTTTCAAAATATATCATACTAAAGCACTACAACTAACCCTTATTAACTTAAGGGGGAGCAATAACTTGTTCTATGGTCAAACATCGATTTCATTTTTACCCAAAGACCGGTTAATCCATTCAATATCCCAAATATTAATGGTTAACATTTTGGATAAGGGGAGAAAATGGGATTAAGGAGACTTAAGTGATACTTGGCTAAAAGATGAAAAAGACTTAACGATAATCCAACTTAATATGTGTAAAGCACGTGTTAAGGGGGAGCGTTTTTGATGAACAAAACACCTAAGGTACAAAACTTTTGATTTTAATATCACAAGTACCTTATGTGATTTTCAATGATTTTTCATGGTGGCAATTCCTTCCCAAAACACGCTTAATTCACGACGGATGTGGTGACAAAAGGGTGGTAGGAATAGGTTTAGTCCAATGATTCATCAGAGCCGATGGAATCTTCCCAAGGACAATTCCCTAGATAGAATTAGAAGTCCTAGGAAAGATGGAGAAAGAATGTGAACGTAGCTGAATGCCGACCAAGTACTTAAGCTAGCACTGGAACAATCACAACAAGGTGCTAGTGATGACGTATTGGTAAGCATTGAAGGGGATGAAGAATGAAAAAGAAATGTAAAGATAAAGGGTGTAAAGAAAGAAGCCCTCCTTACAACTTTAGGCAGAAACCGGGTCAATACATATACTATTGAGGTCATTTTTGCTAATGATTCTCGGTATTGAAGAAAGACATCATGGACCCAGTGATGTGATGAGATGGCATTTATACATGATCTCATCGTTCTTTTCGGGCTTTAAATGCACTAAAATGTCATAAAATACCATATATATGCTTGTGTTTGTTTACTTGTGTATTCTAGGTATGGATATCGTGAAAAAGACAAAAGATCACAAGATACAAGGAAAAACGGACACGAGAAACGAAGCCGTACAAAGAACCGGGCCCTAATCATGGAATTTTCAACAAATACCCTTGAAGACTTGAAGACAAAACAAGATTGATCCTTATTCTATGAAGAAATGGCACTTAAAACCCTTGTATATTAATAATTACAAGTTTGGTCCCTTAAGTTTGTCAAAATTGCAAAAAGGTCCTTCAACTTTGAAGAAATGGCAAGAATAGTCCCTCAACAATTCAAAATTGCCAAATATGGTCCCTCAAGAAGTGAAAGACATAATGAAGACCTTTGAAGATCATCAAAGTCCCAATTCAGCCCTTGAAATTACTCAAGATGTCAAAAATAGTCCTTGAAACATTTTTTGGAAAAGTTGGTGCCAAATATGTCAAAAGGTGAAAGTTAAATACAAAGGGAACAAGGATTTAGGGCTGAAAACTTGTAATGCCAGAAATTCCAAAAGCCAAGGACCTAAAGTGCACAAAATGAAAGATTCAAACAAAAACACGCGGTTAACACAAAGTTTCCCCCTTTTTAGGATCAAAATACTTACTGTTCATTGTTCTTACCACCCAGAATTTACCTTCATTTAACTTGGGTTAAAACTCAATTAAACCCTCACACGTTTAATTCCCACACTCACAAACCCTTCCCACTCCTAAAAACCCTCATCCCACGTATGTGGTCCAAACCCCCAAATACCCTCTCAGCCAATCACATCATACCTTAGTCCCCAAGGCTTGTGACGTGTCCCACTTGAACGGTTATGATCATATGCTTGGCCATTACGCAAAATAAACAGTGGAGATCAAAAGGACAGCTCATCAACACCAAATTCGTCCAGAAGCTTCAAAGGGCATTTTAGGATTTTTATAGTGATTAGGGTTTGTAATTTCTACTTCCTAGAGTAGTATAAATAGGGTGTGAGCATGTTCACAACCCTTTGTTCCAGTTTTTCTCATTAAACCTTGTAATCCCTTTTATTTGAAATAAAAAGTTGTGTTTTTGTTTTTATACAATATAATTCCTTTTTTATTTACTTAAAGTTGGTGTTTGTTTATGAGAAAAGCTGAGTTCCATCTTTGTTATTGGTTAAGGTGATTTGTGTTTTCAAAAATATTTCAAAGCTTTTGAAATTTGGAAGATTATTGTTAAGGAATCTGTCCAAGGATTTGGTGTTAGTAGTTCATGTTATTTGGTGATTAAAGTAATATCAAAACGTTTTTAGAAGGTTTTAAAAAGTTTTGGAAGGTTTAAAAAAGGAAGAAAAGAAATCAGTTATAATATTGTGCTTGTTTTATCTTTGTTGCTTTGATTTTGATTCAAGCAGGCGTGAAGGTTGTTGATATTGTGTTCAGCACCAGCCCGGGCTGGTTTGGAAGTGGATTATACATCCACCAAGGTTTTGGATGTAAAACCTTGAGGTAATACTTTTTACTTCTTTGAAAAAGTTCATAAAATAGCTAGTTGGTATGATCTTAAGTGATTTGGTGATTAAGTGTGTTTATATTGCATGATTTGTGTTCTAGTGTGTATGTTTACATGTTAGATGCACTTGGAATCAATTTGGTAGCTTTTGTAAGCATGTTGGTATGTTAAATTTTGGTTTAAGATAGTTAAAAGGGTGTTTGGCAATACGGATTAGCAGGGCAAAGTGCTTAGATTTTGATTTCAAAAGGTGTTAAAAGGACTGATAAAGATTAAGAAAGGTTACTTGTGAGTTATCAGTAAGTTTGGAACAGATTTGGAAACAATTTGTGAAGGTTTAAAAGAAACAAGTAGCCAAAATCTGCAATAGTCATATCTGCCAGTTTTCTTCATAATTTTGGTGATGGATCTTTGATTTCTGTGAAGTTTTAGGGTTAGTGAGTTATTGAATCTGTTTGAGTATCATTTGTGGAGTTTGTATGCTTGATTTGGTAGGTTAAAGTTCACAAGAGTGCTAGTTACAAGCTCAATAAGCCCACTGACCTGCATAAGACCTCAGAGACTTAATTAGCCTGTGTGTGCATCAGTTTTGCCTGTGTGTGCATCTGTTTTGATCTAGTGTGCTTAATTGTTGATTGTATTGACTTCTTGTGATCAAAGGATCACAAGAGTGCCCCCCTTGCTCCAATATCAACATCATAATAAACCACAGCCCAAGCTCATCTTGGCTAAAATCCATAAGCAAAACTCAAGTCCAAATCTGCTAAGTGTCAAACTCAAAGCTGTCACGTTTTTGAATTAGATTTTGATCATATCTAGCTAAAAAAGAAAGTGGAATTGGTTTATAAGCTTATTAAAGTAACTGGTTGGATTGAAAAAGAAAAAAATTAAAAAAAAAAAAATAATAATAAATAACAAAAATCCACTAGCCTGGCTTCAAACCTCTGACCTCTCGTTGGAGGGCTCAAGGTTCTTACCAGTGTGCTAGCATTCATCTTGAGTATAAACGTGGAAGGTTTATTACTTAAGGTTGTTTTGATTTCTAGCTTATTTATTAAGCCGTAGCCGTTTTTCCCATTTTCTAGCTTATTTATTAAGCTTATTTTTCTTAGCTTATTTTTCTTAGGAAGTTAATAGGATTGTTGATTTTTCAAAATTGGTTTCACTTTTTTCCCTTTATTTTAATATTTTATAGGATTTAATTAATAGACGTATTTTATTAAATCAATAAAAAATACCAAAAACAGTTTTAATTTTTAGGAAAAATAGTTTTTAGTTTTTAAAATATATTTTTGAGGTTTACATCTAGTTTTGGTTTCAAAAACATTTATTTTTAATTTTATAATATTTTAAAGTTTTTTATAAACTTTAAGGATTTTTATAAAATTATTAAAAAAGGTTTAGGAGCTATAATTTGTGTTTTTCTCTTAATTATATTATTTAGGATTTTTAGAAATTTTTAATTTTAAATTTTAGAAACTTTTTATTTTTAGCATTATTTTAATATTATTTTATTATTTAATTTTCAAAATTTTCTTTTTCCTTCTTTTTCATTTTTCCTAGGTTCTTTGTCATTAATTAGGACTATTTCCATTTTTAGAATATTTTTCTAGCTTTTAGATTTATTTTTATAATTATTTTAAGTTTAATTAGGTTTTAATCATTTTTAATCATTTTTAGAGTTTTAAAAATAGTTTTAATAGGTTTTAATTTTTAGAAAATTACTTTTTAGTCTTATAATAATATAAGTTAAGTGATTATTCAATAAAATCATATTTTAGACATTTGAATTAGTTAAATTTAATTTTAGGGCTTTAATTAGCATTTAAAATTAATTATTTAATTAATAAAAGGTTTTAAAATATCTTTATTGGATTTTTATTTTTATTTATATTATTTTAGACTTCTTTTTAGCCTTTTTGATATTTTGTTTTTGGTTTTAATATTTTTTAATTTGGGTAGTTTTTCACGGTTTTACGTCTTTTTCGTCGTAGTTTAATTTTAACGTAACCGTCTTTAATCTTCTCATCCCCATTCTTCTCAATATTAATCTCAAAGAAATACAAGTTAAGTCACAACACCATACCTCCTTGGGAAACGAATCTCTTCTCTCATTTTATTTGATTGTGGGTCATTACTTGTGGTTTTCCTAAATCACTCGTCGATACTTACCGCTCTTATTTAGTTGCTTGTTTTTCCTAAAGCAAGTTATCTAAATTTACTACAACCATTTTTGGCGCCGCTGCCGGGGAGGTGTGTCGTGTCTTAATTTGGAAACTTTTGTTTTTGATATTATCCATAAATAGTATTTGTGTTAAGTGGAACTCCCTTAACACGTATTATCGGTTTTCTCGGTTTTTCTTTGTGAATATTATTAATATATTGTATTAAGTATCACAATAAAAATACAATATCTCCAAAAGTGTGAAAACACAACCTTGATTCGGGATTTCATCACTCGATCATTGTATTCGAATCTCAAACAAAAAGAAAAGGCAAAAATAGATAAATACTTTCGAAAAGCTCGATTTTGAAAAATACAAACTATAAGGTGGGTATAAGGCGGGTATTATAAAATATACCCTAAGGAAAAAGGCTCTTAAGTGCTTCGCGCCGCCTCGTTTCCCCGCTTGCTTGTGAGTATTTTGACATTGAAGGCTAATCGAGGGTTTTGCCGCCCAAAGTATTAATACGTATACTATATTTGCTTGGTTTTCTTTGTGATTAAACCCTCGTGAACAATTTGGTTTTCACCAAAGTTCTAAAGTCATTCGAAGGCGTTCACTCCACGTGATCGTTTTCATTCCTTTGAGGCTTCTTTAATCAAGAGTTTGATTCGAGGAGAGATTTTGTAGATTGTTGTCTACGAAGATACACCAAAATCCAAAAAAATTAAATATCATCAAAAACACAAAAAAAAAAATTGAAAATTCACAAAACAACCAAAAAGAATCTTCTTTGCTCACCTCCCATTCTTCGTGAAGTTTATCATCACTCGTAATCAAGCAAAACGAGCTCGTAAACGACTTCAAAAGCAAGCAAATCAAGGATCGTTGATTGTTGAAGAACCTCCAATTGTTGAACCTATTATAGAACAAGAAGTCGTAATGGCTAATCGTACTATGATGGAGTTGCTACAAGCACCCACCGAGGGTTTTGGAGAGGCCATTGTTATTCCCGCCATCCTTGCGGAGAATTTCGAGATTAAGACGGGTTTAATGTCTATGTTACAAGCAAATAAGTTTCGAGGTCACGAGAAAGACAACCCGCATTACCATATTAGGAATTTCAACCGTCTCACCGCCACTAGCAAATTCAAAGATGTTCCGCATGACGCCATTAAGATGATGTTGTTTCCATATTCGTTGGATGGACCCGCAAAAATTTGGCTCGAGAAAGAACCGCCAAATTCGATTTTGACATGGGCCGATCTCGTTTCTAAGTTTGTGAACAAGTTTTTTCCACCATCGAAAACAACACACTTAAAAAATGAGATTTCACGATTTGTGCAACGAAATAATGAAAGTTTTTCTATGGCATGGGAACGATTTAAAGAGATGTTACATGAATGTCCTCATCATGATTTTTCGGAATTGCATCAAATTGATACCTTTTATAATGGGCTTAATGATCATGAACGAGATTATTTGAATGCCGCCGCGGGTGGTAATTTTTTGTGCAAGACGACAAATGAGGCTTTACAAATCATTGAAAATCGATCTAAGGTTTATAGCCCTCGTAACACACCGAGTGTTGCCAATATGGGTTCGTCATCGTCATCACAATCGTCTCGTAGCATTAACGCCTTACATGATGAAGCTAATGAGGAAAATCGGTTTTTTGATAGATTTGCTAATCTAATGTCCCATTGGAAGGCTCAAGAAGCTTCCAATTCCGCTTCGGTTAAAGCGGTTACTAAGAGTTGTTTATCGTGTGGAGGAGCTCATGATTTATCCGAGTGCATTACCGCGGATGGTAACACTTCGAGTGCTTATGTAGCAACGGGAACTTACAACCAAAACGGCCAAGGTTCCCGCCAAAATCAAGCTCCACCAAATCAAAATGTTAACAATTATCGAAACAACAACCAAGGTAATTACCAAGGCAACACACGCAATTACAACAAAGGGAATTATCAAAGTGGGAATGGACAAATCTCCAATCAAAACCAAAACCGTGATTTTCAAAATACTACACAAGGTTTTCAAAATGCTCACACGAAAAATTTGCAAGGAGAATTTTTAGATTATGCTAAAGCAAATGATGCAAAATTTGATAATATGCAACGTGAGATGATTAGCTTAAGATCCGAGTTGAAAAACGAGCTTAAAAATGAACTTGCTAATGAACTTAAAACTCATGCTAATAAAATGGAAGGAAATGTCCAACGTCTTCAACAAAACCAACAAAAGATGGAATTAGGACAACATGAGATTAAGCAAGAGTTATTGAAAGCGGATGCTAGGCAATCAAAATTTGAGGACCGAATGGGTAAAATGTTTGAAGCTATCATGTGTAAGCCCTCTTCTTCGGGTGGTCTTCCTAGTGATACCATTAACAACCCGAGGGGAGAATTGAAGGTTGTTACTACACGAAGTGGTAAAACTTTCAAGGAACCAATCTCTCGACCAAGTACTTCTACGGAGAAGGAAATCGAGAAAGAACCCGAGGTGATGGTCGAAAAGGAGCACATTACAATCCCACGAAGTACCGCTCAAACCACACCTACGGTTACACCAATACCAATTGTGGAACCCGAGTTTCCAAGGCCGTTGCCTAATGACCAACCCACACCACCTTTACCATACCCTTCGAGACGTAACAAAGAGAAAGCACAAGAAAGGAACAATTATCAATTTGAGCTATTTATGAAAATGTTTCGTGATTTGCACTTTAACATAAGTTTTGCCGATGCTTTAATCATGATGCCTCGATTCGCCGCAAACTTCAAAAGTATGCTTAACAACAAAGAGAAGTTACAACAATCGTCTAGTTGTTCATCGGTTTTTCTAAGCCGCATACCACAAAAAGTCGGTGATCCCGGTAAATTTTTGATTCCGTGTGCTATACAAGATATGGAGGAATGCTACGCCTTGGCCGATCTTGGCGCTAGTATTAATTTAATGCCTCTCGAGATTTTCAAATCGCTTTCGCTTCCGGCTCTTACTCCTTCGAACATGTCCATCGAGATGGCCGATCATTCTACGATCATGGCATGTGGAGTAGCCGAGGACGTTTTCGTTAAAGTCGGAAAGTTTTACTATCCCGTTGACTTTATCATTGTAGACATTCCCATCGATCGAAAAGTTCCTCTCATTTTGGGTCGTTCATTTTTGGATACATCAAGAGCACTTATCGATGTTCATGCTCGTAAAATCACCCTTCGTTTCAATGAAGAAGAACTTGTCATCAATGCAACACAAAACTCCAATCTTTCTCATGTATATTCTATTGCAACTTTAAACCATGGTGACTCGACCAATGTCGTTTGCAAAGAATTTTCACCAAGAGTTTTAGGGAATGTCGCCAAAAACAATTTACCATTTCCTCCGCCGGTGGAGGTTATGAGTGCAAAGCCTACAAAGAAGAAACCGTCAATACTTGAATCGAAAAATCCTTCACATTCATTCTTGAAAAGTGTTGATAAATTGCCGGTTTCTACGGAAGATCTTTCGGATGATGAATATGTTGGCCCCGATGGGGAGGTTTTCTTCGTCGATAAACGTTTTGAGAACTTGCCACCACCAAAACCTAAACGGTTTCAAAATGTGAGAATTTTTAGTGTGACTAACATCGTCTTAGAAACACCGAATATTTTCGACATAATTAAAAAGGGTTTTCATAAGGAGAGTTTAAAAGATAACAAAGAAAAAGATCTTAAATGTGATTTAATTGATTTTTCTACAAATCTAACTCCGTCATCACCGCGTGTTTTGAGTACTACAAACTCGTCTACTCCTTTTGACGATATTTTGTGTGGTCCTAGTATGGGGGAAGCCCCTAATGTTCCCTCATCCTTGTCCACCGAGGACGAGATATTCGATCCCGGAATTTCATGTAAAGGGAAATCTCGGTCTTCCACCGATGCAATAAATGGAAACTATATCTATTTGCTTGGTGCGAGTCTACCTCGAGTAGCTCAAACGTTTGTCTTACCAATTGTCTCACCCTTCTATTTCTCATCTATTTTCTTCAAACTCTTTGAGTTTATGGCACGTGATGAAGTGGCGTTGATTTGTTTTTCCAATGGAAACGAGAACGCCATCTTCGACCCCGGTATTTTGCATCATCTAAGGACTTAGTCCTTTTTACCGGTTGCTTTTTGGGCCTTGTTTATCATGTAAGCCCCATCAAAAATTGACCACACCATGATTTCCCTAAATGTTCACATTTTAAGGGGATCGAGTCGAGCTCATGACTCGGTAATCAAAAACGAGGTGCCTTGTGGGGGAGATCCCATGCTTATCTTTATGCTTTATGTTCACTAATAAGGGGACTTGTACCCTTCCAACTCGTTGTCTCGTGGTTGTTTGTGATTGTGTTATCTAGATCATCATCATCGTCTACGATTGAAGACTCTCGTGTTCGTTTACGTGAGCCTCCATCGTTCGTTTGAAGAAGTTTTTCACGATTCCATGACATATCCTTTATTGCTCTAACAATTATCTTTTAGCATAATTAATAAACGGCTTTAGATATATTGTTGATCACCCTTTCCATGCTAGATCCTAAGCATTCGATTCTTCGTCTCTAGTATGGGGGTGCTCCACCTTTAGACTCGAAACATTGAGGACAATGTTTACTTTTAGTATGGGGGGGTGAATAGATACTTGCTTTGCTACGCCCTCACGTTTTCCAATTTTCAATGTTTTGTTTTGCTAATAAGGCTAAAAATGGCAAAATTTTAAAAATTTTCTTAGTTTTCATAAGTGTTTTTTTTAAGACACGAGTGTATATTTTCCGATGGGTAGAATAAGAGTTAATTTTTGACTTGATGGGCATTTGGAGCCATTTACATTCCTTAACCCGCTCAATTCAAGTTTTGCTAGACTTTTATATAGGGAGCTTTAAAACGCGAAAGTCTTAATTCATTCGGGTTAAGAACAAGAACTTTTCGCAAGTTCCTATAATTGATTCTAGAAAGTCACTTATCAAGGGAACTTTAAAACGCATTCTCTAAACTTGAAAAAGTCCAAGAAAGTGCAAGATCCTATAGGTGGCTTGAAAACCCAAAACTTTGATTTGATATAGTCTTAATGAAAGCTAATCCAAATTTGGCTTAATTTTGACTTGCATGGCTAAGTATTCACGAGTCTCTTTAATTAGAGGTCTTTAAATAGTGAAGAACGAGAAATGATAGAGTTAGACAAGTGATCATGCTAAACGTAGAACATGAAAGTGTTCTTTCAAAAACTCATATGTTTTTAATTGTGGCTTTTTCTTCCCATAAGATCAATGCATTAGGAATAAATCATAATTGCAATAAGTAAGGTCGTACGATTTGAAAGGTTACTTAGCCTCTAGCGCAAGATCGTTTAAAAGTTGCTCGGGGTTGAATAGAGTTCATAGCCAAGGCATAACTTATTGAAACGGGACGCGAAGATTGGCGATCATCCAAAAAGGCCCTAACAAGGCATGAGGAGCTCTATTTTTGCTAAAGATCCAAAGATGATGTGAAGTATCATTGTTCCAAAATCAATATGAAGGATCGAGACACACGACGAGAAGCTATTACTCCCCTAAAGAATGGAGAAAGTCTATCCAAAAAGACCCTAACAAGGTATGAGGATGAATATATCCAAGTCCGAAAAGGAGGCGGATCGTTGTATATCAAAATCCAAAGTAAAGATTGAAGAAAAATGATGAAGTCGTGGTCCTATATGAAGAATCTCTCAAAAACGTCAAGTGAAGAAATTCCAAATATATGAAGAGAAGACCATTATTTCAAGAACGTCTTCCCAAGATTTGAAGTATGAAGTACATGCCAAATATCGGTCCGAGAAAGGTCTCAAATCGTGAAACGAGTTATGCCAAGATATGAACTTAAGGAGATACACGAGAAGCCGTTTTAAAAGATTTTGTCCTTCGGCTAACTATTGATCAAATCGTGCTACTTTGCTTTCGGACTAATAACTACTCAAATAAGTCAATATGAATCACTTGTGATCCATGACAAATAGATAAAAAATGCTAGTAACCCATTTCCTTTTCTAAATAACTAGGATTGCGGGGAGAAAAAGTATTACACAATTTGAACGTATGAGTAGTGTTAGCATTGTGACTTGTACCAACAATGATCTTGTTTTTGCACTTAGCATGGAATGTATGACAATCAAGGATGACGAAGTTTACTCTAAGGGACATTAACTTGTTTCTATTCTTAGACCCTAAAAGTCACATTTTGGTGATGAAAATCATACATTATGTCTTTACACATCATCGTAGTATGTTGCAAGTTTTCTTTTACTTTTCAATAAAGGTTAATAAAATTGAACTTTGGTGATGCTTAGATACTTTATTCTAGCATTGCGTGAGGGCACGGCAATGGCTTAGTATGGGGGAGTGATGAGATGGCATTTATACATGATCTCATCGTTCTTTTCGGGCTTTAAATGCACTAAAATGTCATAAAATACCATATATATGCTTTTGTTTGTTTACTTGTGTATTCTAGGTATGGATATCGTGAAAAAGACAAAAGATCACAAGATACAAGGAAAAACGGACACGAGAAACGAAGCCGTACAAAGAACCGGGCCCTAATCATGGAATTTTCAACAAATACCCTTGAAGACTTGAAGACAAAACAAGATTGATCCTTATTCTATGAAGAAATGGCACTTAAAACCCTTGTATATTAATAATTACAAGTTTGGTCCCTTAAGTTTGTCAAAATTGCAAAAAGGTCCTTCAACTTTGAAGAAATGGCAAGAATAGTCCCTCAACAATTCAAAATTGCCAAATATGGTCCCTCAAGAAGTGAAAGACATAATGAAGACCTTTGAAGATCATCAAAGTCCCAATTCAGCCCTTGAAATTACTCAAGATGTCAAAAATAGTCCTTGAAACATTTTTTGGAAAAGTTGGTGCCAAATATGTCAAAAGGTGAAAGTTAAATACAAAGGGAACAAGGATTTAGGGCTGAAAACTTGTAATGCCAGAAATTCCAAAAGCCAAGGACCAAAAGTGCACAAAATGAAAGATTCAAACAAAAACACGCGGTTAACACAAAGTTTCCCCCTTTTTAGGATCAAAATACTTACTGTTCATTGTTCTTACCACCCAGAATTTACCTTCATTTAACTTGGGTTAAAACTCAATTAAACCCTCACACGTTTAATTCCCACACTCACAAACCCTTCCCACTCCTAAAAACCCTCATCCCACGTATGTGGTCCAAACCCCCAAATACCCTCTCAGCCAATCACATCATACCTTAGTCCCCAAGGCTTGTGACGTGTCCCACTTGAACGGTTATGATCATATGCTTGGCCATTACGCAAAATAAACAGTGGAGATCAAAAGGACAGCTCATCAACACCAAATTCGTCCAGAAGCTTCAAAGGGCATTTTAGGATTTTTATAGTGATTAGGGTTTGTAATTTCTACTTCCTAGAGTAGTATAAATAGGGTGTGAGCATGTTCACAACCCTTTGTTCCAGTTTTTCTCATTAAACCTTGTAATCCCTTTTATTTGAAATAAAAAGTTGTGTTTTTGTTTTTATACAATATAATTCCTTTTTTATTTACTTAAAGTTGGTGTTTGTTTATGAGAAAAGCTGAGTTCCATCTTTGTTATTGGTTAAGGTGATTTGTGTTTTCAAAAATATTTCAAAGCTTTTGAAATTTGGAAGATTCTTGTTAAGGAATCTGTCCAAGGATTTGGTGTTAGTAGTTCATGTTATTTGGTGATTAAAGTAATATCAAAACGTTTTTAGAAGGTTTTAAAAAGTTTTGGAAGGTTTAAAAAAGGAAGAAAAGAAATCAGTTATAATATTGTGCTTGTTTTATCTTTGTTGCTTTGATTTTGATTCAAGCAGGCGTGAAGGTTGTTGATATTGTGTTCAGCACCAGCCCGGGCTGGTTTGGAAGTGGATTATACATCCACCAAGGTTTTGGATGTAAAACCTTGAGGTAATACTTTTTACTTCTTTGAAAAAGTTCATAAAATAGCTAGTTGGTATGATCTTAAGTGATTTGGTGATTAAGTGTGTTTATATTGCATGATTTGTGTTCTAGTGTGTATGTTTACATGTTAGATGCACTTGGAATCAATTTGGTAGCTTTTGTAAGCATGTTGGTATGTTAAATTTTGGTTTAAGATAGTTAAAAGGGTGTTTGGCAATACGGATTAGCAGGGCAAAGTGCTTAGATTTTGATTTCAAAAGGTGTTAAAAGGACTGATAAAGATTAAGAAAGGTTACTTGTGAGTTATCAGTAAGTTTGGAACAGATTTGGAAACAATTTGTGAAGGTTTAAAAGAAACAAGTAGCCAAAATCTGCAATAGTCATATCTGCCAGTTTTCTTCATAATTTTGGTGATGGATCTTTGATTTCTGTGAAGTTTTAGGGTTAGTGAGTTATTGAATCTGTTTGAGTATCATTTGTGGAGTTTGTATGCTTGATTTGGTAGGTTAAAGTTCACAAGAGTGCTAGTTACAAGCTCAATAAGCCCACTGACCTGCATAAGACCTCAGAGACTTAATTAGCCTGTGTGTGCATCAGTTTTGCCTGTGTGTGCATCTGTTTTGATCTAGTGTGCTTAATTGTTGATTGTATTGACTTCTTGTGATCAAAGGATCACAAGAGTGCCCCCCTTGCTCCAATATCAACATCATAATAAACCACAGCCCAAGCTCATCTTGGCTAAAATCCATAAGCAAAACTCAAGTCCAAATCTGCTAAGTGTCAAACTCAAAGCTGTCACGTTTTTGAATTAGATTTTGATCATATCTAGCTAAAAAAGAAAGTGGAATTGGTTTATAAGCTTATTAAAGTAACTGGTTGGATTGAAAAAGAAAAAAATTAAAAAAAAAAAAAATAATAAATAACAAAAATCCACTAGCCTGGCTTCGAACCTCTGACCTCTCGTTGGAGGGCTCAAGGTTCTTACCAGTGTGCTAGCATTCATCTTGAGTATAAACGTGGAAGGTTTATTACTTAAGGTTGTTTTGATTTCTAGCTTATTTATTAAGCTGTAGCCGTTTTTCCCATTTTCTAGCTTATTTATTAAGCTTATTTTTCTTAGCTTATTTTTCTTAGGAAGTTAATAGGATTGTTGATTTTTCAAAATTGGTTTCACTTTTTTCCCTTTATTTTAATATTTTATAGGATTTAATTAATAGACGTATTTTATTAAATCAATAAAAAATACCAAAAACAGTTTTAATTTTTAGGAAAAATAGTTTTTAGTTTTTAAAATATATTTTTGAGGTTTACATCTAGTTTTGGTTTCAAAAACATTTATTTTTAATTTTATAATATTTTAAAGTTTTTTATAAACTTTAAGGATTTTTATAAAATTATTAAAAAAGGTTTAGGAGCTATAATTTGTGTTTTTCTCTTAATTATATTATTTAGGATTTTTAGAAATTTTTTATTTTAAATTTTAGAAACTTTTTATTTTTAGCATTATTTTAATATTATTTTATTATTTAATTTTCAAAATTTTCTTTTTCCTTCTTTTTCATTTTTCCTAGGTTCTTTGTCATTAATTAGGACTATTTCCATTTTTAGAATATTTTTCTAGCTTTTAGATTTATTTTTATAATTATTTTAAGTTTAATTAGGTTTTAATCATTTTTAATCATTTTTAGAGTTTTAAAAATAGTTTTAATAGGTTTTAATTTTTAGAAAATTACTTTTTAGTCTTATAATAATATAAGTTAAGTGATTATTCAATAAAATCATATTTTAGACATTTGAATTAGTTAAATTTAATTTTAGGGCTTTAATTAGCATTTAAAATTAATTATTTAATTAATAAAAGGTTTTAAAATATCTTTATTGGATTTTTATTTTTATTTATATTATTTTAGACTTCTTTTTAGCCTTTTTGATATTTTGTTTTTGGTTTTAATATTTTTTAATTTGGGTAGTTTTTCACGGTTTTACGTCTTTTTCGTCGTAGTTTAATTTTAACGTAACCGTCTTTAATCTTCTCATCCCCATTCTTCTCAATATTAATCTCAAAGAAATACAAGTTAAGTCACAACACCATACCTCCTTGGGAAACGAATCTCTTCTCTCATTTTATTTGATTGTGGGTCATTACTTGTGGTTTTCCTAAATCACTCGTCGATACTTACCGCTCTTATTTAGTTGCTTGTTTTTCCTAAAGCAAGTTATCTAAATTTACTACAACCATTTTTGGCGCCGCTGCCGGGGAGGTGTGTCGTGTCTTAATTTGGAAACTTTTGTTTTTGATATTATCCATAAATAGTATTTGTGTTAAGTGGAACTCCCTTAACACGTATTATCGGTTTTCTCGGTTTTTCTTTGTGAATATTATTAATATATTGTATTAAGTATCACAATAAAAATACAATATCTCCAAAAGTGTGAAAACACAACCTTGATTCGGGATTTCATCACTCGATCATTGTATTCGAATCTCAAACAAAAAGAAAAGGCAAAAATAGATAAATACTTTCGAAAAGCTCGATTTTGAAAAATACAAACTATAAGGTGGGTATAAGGCGGGTATTATAAAATATACCCTAAGGAAAAAGGCTCTTAAGTGCTTCGCGCCGCCTCGTTTCCCCGCTTGCTTGTGAGCATTTTGACATTGAAGGCTAATCGAGGGTTTTGCCGCCCAAAGTATTAATACGTATACTATATTTGCTTGGTTTTCTTTGTGATTAAACCCTCGTGAACAATTTGGTTTTCACCAAAGTTCTAAAGTCATTCGAAGGCGTTCACTCCACGTGATCGTTTTCATTCCTTTGAGGCTTCTTTAATCAAGAGTTTGATTCGAGGAGAGATTTTGTAGATTGTTGTCTACGAAGATACACCAAAATCCAAAAAAATTAAATATCATCAAAAACACAAAAAAAAAATTGAAAATTCACAAAACAACCAAAAAGAATCTTCTTTGCTCACCTCCCATTCTTCGTGAAGTTTATGATCACTCGTAATCAAGCAAAATGAGCTCGTAAACGACTTCAAAAGCAAGCAAATCAAGGATCGTTGATTGTTGAAGAACCTCCAATTGTTGAACCTATTATAGAACAAGAAGTCGTAATGGCTAATCGTACTATGATGGAGTTGCTACAAGCACCCACCGAGGGTTTTGGAGAGGCCATTGTTATTCCCGCCATCCTTGCGGAGAATTTCGAGATTAAGACGGGTTTAATGTCTATGTTACAAGCAAATAAGTTTCGAGGTCACGAGAAAGACAACCCGCATTACCATATTAGGAATTTCAACCGTCTCACCGCCACTAGCAAATTCAAAGATGTTCCGCATGACGCCATTAAGATGATGTTGTTTCCATATTCGTTGGATGGACCCGCAAAAATTTGGCTCGAGAAAGAACCGCCAAATTCGATTTTGACATGGGCCGATCTCGTTTCTAAGTTTGTGAACAAGTTTTTTCCACCATCGAAAACAACACACTTAAAAAATGAGATTTCACGATTTGTGCAACGAAATAATGAAAGTTTTTCTATGGCATGGGAACGATTTAAAGAGATGTTACATGAATGTCCTCATCATGATTTTTCGGAATTGCATCAAATTGATACCTTTTATAATGGGCTTAATGATCATGAACGAGATTATTTGAATGCCGCCGCGGGTGGTAATTTTTTGTGCAAGACGACAAATGAGGCTTTACAAATCATTGAAAATCGATCTAAGGTTTATAGCCCTCGTAACACACCGAGTGTTGCCAATATGGGTTCGTCATCGTCATCACAATCGTCTCGTAGCATTAACGCCTTACATGATGAAGCTAATGAGGAAAATCGGTTTTTTGATAGATTTGCTAATCTAATGTCCCATTGGAAGGCTCAAGAAGCTTCCAATTCCGCTTCGGTTAAAGCGGTTACTAAGAGTTGTTTATCGTGTGGAGGAGCTCATGATTTATCCGAGTGCATTACCGCGGATGGTAACACTTCGAGTGCTTATGTAGCAACGGGAACTTACAACCAAAACGGCCAAGGTTCCCGCCAAAATCAAGCTCCACCAAATCAAAATGTTAACAATTATCGAAACAACAACCAAGGTAATTACCAAGGCAACACACGCAATTACAACAAAGGGAATTATCAAAGTGGGAATGGACAAATCTCCAATCAAAACCAAAACCGTGATTTTCAAAATACTACACAAGGTTTTCAAAATGCTCACACGAAAAATTTGCAAGGAGAATTTTTAGATTATGCTAAAGCAAATGATGCAAAATTTGATAATATGCAACGTGAGATGATTAGCTTAAGATCCGAGTTGAAAAACGAGCTTAAAAATGAACTTGCTAATGAACTTAAAACTCATGCTAATAAAATGGAAGGAAATGTCCAACGTCTTCAACAAAACCAACAAAAGATGGAATTAGGACAACATGAGATTAAGCAAGAGTTATTGAAAGCGGATGCTAGGCAATCAAAATTTGAGGACCGAATGGGTAAAATGTTTGAAGCTATCATGTGTAAGCCCTCTTCTTCGGGTGGTCTTCCTAGTGATACCATTAACAACCCGAGGGGAGAATTGAAGGTTGTTACTACACGAAGTGGTAAAACTTTCAAGGAACCAATCTCTCGACCAAGTACTTCTACGGAGAAGGAAATCGAGAAAGAACCCGAGGTGATGGTCGAAAAGGAGCACATTACAATCCCACGAAGTACCGCTCAAACCACACCTACGGTTACACCAATACCAATTGTGGAACCCGAGTTTCCAAGGCCGTTGCCTAATGACCAACCCACACCACCTTTACCATACCCTTCGAGACGTAACAAAGAGAAAGCACAAGAAAGGAACAATTATCAATTTGAGCTATTTATGAAAATGTTTCGTGATTTGCACTTTAACATAAGTTTTGCCGATGCTTTAATCATGATGCCTCGATTCGCCGCAAACTTCAAAAGTATGCTTAACAACAAAGAGAAGTTACAACAATCGTCTAGTTGTTCATCGGTTTTTCTAAGCCGCATACCATAAAAAGTCGGTGATCCCGGTAAATTTTTGATTCCGTGTGCTATACAAGATATGGAGGAATGCTACGCCTTGGCCGATCTTGGCGCTAGTATTAATTTAATGCCTCTCGAGATTTTCAAATCGCTTTCGCTTCCGGCTCTTACTCCTTCGAACATGTCCATCGAGATGGCCGATCATTCTACGATCATGGCATGTGGAGTAGCCGAGGACGTTTTCGTTAAAGTCGGAAAGTTTTACTATCCCGTTGACTTTATCGTTGTAGACATTCCCATCGATCGAAAAGTTCCTCTCATTTTGGGTCGTTCATTTTTGGATACATCAAGAGCACTTATCGATGTTCATGCTCGTAAAATCACCCTTCGTTTCAATGAAGAAGAACTTGTCATCAATGCAACACAAAACTCCAATCTTTCTCATGTATATTCTATTGCAACTTTAAACCATGGTGACTCGACCAATGTCGTTTGCAAAGAATTTTCACCAAGAGTTTTAGGGAATGTCGCCAAAAACAATTTACCATTTCCTCCGCCGGTGGAGGTTATGAGTGCAAAGCCTACAAAGAAGAAACCGTCAATACTTGAATCGAAAAATCCTTCACATTCATTCTTGAAAAGTGTTGATAAATTGCCGGTTTCTACGGAAGATCTTTCGGATGATGAATATGTTGGCCCCGATGGGGAGGTTTTCTTCGTCGATAAACGTTTTGAGAACTTGCCACCACCAAAACCTAAACGGTTTCAAAATGTGAGAATTTTTAGTGTGACTAACATCGTCTTAGAAACACCGAATATTTTCGACATAATTAAAAAGGGTTTTCATAAGGAGAGTTTAAAAGATAACAAAGAAAAAGATCTTAAATGTGATTTAATTGATTTTTCTACAAATCTAACTCCGTCATCACCGCGTGTTTTGAGTACTACAAACTCGTCTACTCCTTTTGACGATATTTTGTGTGGTCCTAGTATGGGGGAAGCCCCTAATGTTCCCTCATCCTTGTCCACCGAGGACGAGATATTCGATCCCGGAATTTCATGTAAAGGGAAATCTCGGTCTTCCACCGATGCAATAAATGGAAACTATATCTATTTGCTTGGTGCGAGTCTACCTCGAGTAGCTCAAACGTTTGTCTTACCAATTGTCTCACCCTTCTATTTCTCATCTATTTTCTTCAAACTCTTTGAGTTTATGGCACGTGATGAAGTGGCGTTGATTTGTTTTTCCAATGGAAACGAGAACGCCATCTTCGACCCCGGTATTTTGCATCATCTAAGGACTTAGTCCTTTTTACCGGTTGCTTTTTGGGCCTTGTTTATCATGTAAGCCCCATCAAAAATTGACCACACCATGATTTCCCTAAATGTTCACATTTTAAGGGGATCGAGTCGAGCTCATGACTCGGTAATCAAAAACGAGGTGCCTCGTGGGGGAGATCCCATGCTTATCTTTATGCTTTATGTTCACTAATAAGGGGACTTGTACCCTTCCAACTCGTTGTCTCGTGGTTGTTTGTGATTGTGTTATCTAGATCATCATCATCGTCTACGATTGAAGACTCTCGTGTTCGTTTACGTGAGCCTCCATCGTTCGTTTGAAGAAGTTTTTCACGATTCCATGACATATCCTTTATTGTTCTAACAATTATCTTTTAGCATAATTAATAAACGGCTTTAGATATATTGTTGATCACCCTTTCCATGCTAGATCCTAAGCATTCGATTCTTCGTCTCTAGTATGGGGGTGCTCCACCTTTAGACTCGAAACATTGAGGACAATGTTTACTTTTAGTATGGGGGGGTGAATAGATACTTGCTTTGCTACGCCCTCACGTTTTCCAATTTTCAATGTTTTGTTTTGCTAATAAGGCTAAAAATGGCAAAATTTTAAAATTTTTCTTAGTTTTCATAAGTGTTTTTTTTAAGACACGAGTGTATATTTTCCGATGGGTAGAATAAGAGTTAATTTTTGACTTGATGGGCATTTGGAGCCATTTACATTCCTTAACCCGCTCAATTCAAGTTTTGCTAGACTTTTATATAGGGAGCTTTAAAACGCGAAAGTCTTAATTCATTCGGGTTAAGAACAAGAACTTTTCGCAAGTTCCTATAATTGATTCTAGAAAGTCACTTATCAAGGGAACTTTAAAACGCATTCTCTAAACTTGAAAAAGTCCAAGAAAGTGCAAGATCCTATAGGTGGCTTGAAAACCCAAAACTTTGATTTGATATAGTCTTAATGAAAGCTAATCCAAATTTGGCTTAATTTTGACTTGCATGGCTAAGTATTCACGAGTCTCTTTAATTAGAGGTCTTTAAATAGTGAAGAACGAGAAATGATAGAGTTAGACAAGTGATCATGCTAAACGTAGAACATGAAAGTGTTCTTTCAAAAACTCATATGTTTTTAATTGTGGCTTTTTCTTCCCATAAGATCAATGCATTAGGAATAAATCATAATTGCAATAAGTAAGGTCGTACGATTTGAAAGGTTACTTAGCCTCTAGCGCAAGATCGTTTAAAAGTTGCTCGGGGTTGAATAGAGTTCATAGCCAAGGCATAACTTATTGAAACGGGACGCGAAGATTGGCGATCATCCAAAAAGGCCCTAACAAGGCATGAGGAGCTCTATTTTTGCTAAAGATCCAAAGATGATGTGAAGTATCATTGTTCCAAAATCAATATGAAGGATCGAGACACACGACGAGAAGCTATTACTCCCCTAAAGAATGGAGAAAGTCTATCCAAAAAGACCCTAACAAGGTATGAGGATGAATATATCCAAGTCCGAAAAGGAGGCGGATCGTTGTATATCAAAATCCAAAGTAAAGATTGAAGAAAAATGATGAAGTCGTGGTCCTATATGAAGAATCTCTCAAAAACGTCAAGTGAAGAAATTCCAAATATATGAAGAGAAGACCATTATTTCAAGAACGTCTTCCCAAGATTTGAAGTATGAAGTACATGCCAAATATCGGTCCGAGAAAGGTCTCAAATCGTGAAACGAGTTATGCCAAGATATGAACTTAAGGAGATACACGAGAAGCCGTTTTAAAAGATTTTGTCCTTCGGCTAACTATTGATCAAATCGTGCTACTTTGCTTTCGGACTAATAACTACTCAAATAAGTCAATATGAATCACTTGTGATCCATGACAAATAGATAAAAAATGCTAGTAACCCATTTCCTTTTTTAAATAACTAGGATTGCGGGGAGAAAAAGTATTACACAATTTGAACGTATGAGTAGTGTTAGCATTGTGACTTGTACCAACAATGATCTTGTTTTTGCACTTAGCATGGAATGTATGACAATCAAGGATGACGAAGTTTACTCTAAGGGACATTAACTTGTTTCTATTCTTAGACCCTAAAAGTCACATTTTGGTGATGAAAATCATACATTATGTCTTTACACATCATCGTAGTATGTTGCAAGTTTTCTTTTACTTTTCAATAAAGGTTAATAAAATTGAACTTTGGTGATGCTTAGATACTTTATTCTAGCATTGCGTGAGGGCACGACAATGGCTTAGTATGGGGGAGTGATGAGATGGCATTTATACATGATCTCATCGTTCTTTTCGGGCTTTAAATGCACTAAAATGTCATAAAATACCATATATATGCTTGTGTTTGTTTACTTGTGTATTCTAGGTATGGATATCGTGAAAAAGACAAAAGATCACAAGATACAAGGAAAAACGGACACGAGAAACGAAGCCGTACAAAGAACCGGGCCCTAATCATGGAATTTTCAACAAATACCCTTGAAGACTTGAAGACAAAACAAGATTGATCCTTATTCTATGAAGAAATGGCACTTAAAACCCTTGTATATTAATAATTACAAGTTTGGTCCCTTAAGTTTGTCAAAATTGCAAAAAGGTCCTTCAACTTTGAAGAAATGGCAAGAATAGTCCCTCAACAATTCAAAATTGCCAAATATGGTCCCTCAAGAAGTGAAAGACATAATGAAGACCTTTGAAGATCATCAAAGTCCCAATTCAGCCCTTGAAATTACTCAAGATGTCAAAAATAGTCCTTGAAACATTTTTTGGAAAAGTTGGTGCCAAATATGTCAAAAGGTGAAAGTTAAATACAAAGGGAACAAGGATTTAGGGCTGAAAACTTGTAATGCCAGAAATTCCAAAAGCCAAGGACCAAAAGTGCACAAAATGAAAGATTCAAACAAAAACACGCGGTTAACACAAAGTTTCCCCCTTTTTAGGATCAAAATACTTACTATTCATTGTTCTTACCACCCAGAATTTACCTTCATTTAACTTGGGTTAAAACTCAATTAAACCCTCACACGTTTAATTCCCACACTCACAAACCCTTCCCACTCCTAAAAACCCTCATCCCACGTATGTGGTCCAAACCCCCAAATACCCTCTCAGCCAATCACATCATACCTTAGTCCCCAAGGCTTGTGACGTGTCCCACTTGAACGGTTATGATCATATGCTTGGCCATTACGCAAAATAAACAGTGGAGATCAAAAGGACAGCTCATCAACACCAAATTCGTCCAGAAGCTTCAAAGGGCATTTTAGGATTTTTATAGTGATTAGGGTTTGTAATTTCTACTTCCTAGAGTAGTATAAATAGGGTGTGAGCATGTTCACAACCCTTTGTTCCAGTTTTTCTCATTAAACCTTGTAATCCCTTTTATTTGAAATAAAAAGTTGTGTTTTTGTTTTTATACAATATAATTCCTTTTTTATTTACTTAAAGTTGGTGTTTGTTTATGAGAAAAGCTGAGTTCCATCTTTGTTATTGGTTAAGGTGATTTGTGTTTTCAAAAATATTTCAAAGCTTTTGAAATTTGGAAGATTCTTGTTAAGGAATCTGTCCAAGGATTTGGTGTTAGTAGTTCATGTTATTTGGTGATTAAAGTAATATCAAAACGTTTTTAGAAGGTTTTAAAAAGTTTTGGAAGGTTTAAAAAAGGAAGAAAAGAAATCAGTTATAATATTGTGCTTGTTTTATCTTTGTTGCTTTGATTTTGATTCAAGCAGGCGTGAAGGTTGTTGATATTGTGTTCAGCACCAGCCCGGGCTGGTTTGGAAGTGGATTATACATCCACCAAGGTTTTGGATGTAAAACCTTGAGGTAATACTTTTTACTTCTTTGAAAAAGTTCATAAAATAGCTAGTTGGTATGATCTTAAGTGATTTGGTGATTAAGTGTGTTTATATTGCATGATTTGTGTTCTAGTGTGTATGTTTACATGTTAGATGCACTTGGAATCAATTTGGTAGCTTTTGTAAGCATGTTGGTATGTTAAATTTTGGTTTAAGATAGTTAAAAGGGTGTTTGGCAATACGGATTAGCAGGGCAAAGTGCTTAGATTTTGATTTCAAAAGGTGTTAAAAGGACTGATAAAGATTAAGAAAGGTTACTTGTGAGTTATCAGTAAGTTTGGAACAGATTTGGAAACAATTTGTGAAGGTTTAAAAGAAACAAGTAGCCAAAATCTGCAATAGTCATATCTGCCAGTTTTCTTCATAATTTTGGTGATGGATCTTTGATTTCTGTGAAGTTTTAGGGTTAGTGAGTTATTGAATCTGTTTGAGTATCATTTGTGGAGTTTGTATGCTTGATTTGGTAGGTTAAAGTTCACAAGAGTGCTAGTTACAAGCTCAATAAGCCCACTGACCTGCATAAGACCTCAGAGACTTAATTAGCCTGTGTGTGCATCAGTTTTGCCTGTGTGTGCATCTGTTTTGATCTAGTGTGCTTAATTGTTGATTGTATTGACTTCTTGTGATCAAAGGATCACAAGAGTGCCCCCCTTGCTCCAATATCAACATCATAATAAACCACAGCCCAAGCTCATCTTGGCTAAAATCCATAAGCAAAACTCAAGTCCAAATCTGCTAAGTGTCAAACTCAAAGCTGTCACGTTTTTGAATTAGATTTTGATCATATCTAGCTAAAAAAGAAAGTGGAATTGGTTTATAAGCTTATTAAAGTAACTGGTTGGATTGAAAAAGAAAAAAATTAAAAAAAAAAAAATAATAATAAATAACAAAAATCCACTAGCCTGGCTTCGAACCTCTGACCTCTCGTTGGAGGGCTCAAGGTTCTTACCAGTGTGCTAGCATTCATCTTGAGTATAAACGTGGAAGGTTTATTACTTAAGGTTGTTTTGATTTCTAGCTTATTTATTAAGCCGTAGCCGTTTTTCCCATTTTCTAGCTTATTTATTAAGCTTATTTTTCTTAGCTTATTTTTCTTAGGAAGTTAATAGGATTGTTGATTTTTCAAAATTGGTTTCACTTTTTTCCCTTTATTTTAATATTTTATAGGATTTAATTAATAGACGTATTTTATTAAATCAATAAAAAATACCAAAAACAGTTTTAATTTTTAGGAAAAATAGTTTTTAGTTTTTAAAATATATTTTTGAGGTTTACATCTAGTTTTGGTTTCAAAAACATTTATTTTTAATTTTATAATATTTTAAAGTTTTTTATAAACTTTAAGGATTTTTATAAAATTATTAAAAAAGGTTTAGGAGCTATAATTTGTGTTTTTCTCTTAATTATATTATTTAGGATTTTTAGAAATTTTTTATTTTAAATTTTAGAAACTTTTTATTTTTAGCATTATTTTAATATTATTTTATTATTTAATTTTCAAAATTTTCTTTTTCCTTCTTTTTCATTTTTCCTAGGTTCTTTGTCATTAATTAGGACTATTTCCATTTTTAGAATATTTTTCTAGCTTTTAGATTTATTTTTATAATTATTTTAAGTTTAATTAGGTTTTAATCATTTTTAATCATTTTTAGAGTTTTAAAAATAGTTTTAATAGGTTTTAATTTTTAGAAAATTACTTTTTAGTCTTATAATAATATAAGTTAAGTGATTATTCAATAAAATCATATTTTAGACATTTGAATTAGTTAAATTTAATTTTAGGGCTTTAATTAGCATTTAAAATTAATTATTTAATTAATAAAAGGTTTTAAAATATCTTTATTGGATTTTTATTTTTATTTATATTATTTTAGACTTCTTTTTAGCCTTTTTGATATTTTGTTTTTGGTTTTAATATTTTTTAATTTGGGTAGTTTTTCACGGTTTTACGTCTTTTTCGTCGTAGTTTAATTTTAACGTAACCGTCTTTAATCTTCTCATCCCCATTCTTCTCAATATTAATCTCAAAGAAATACAAGTTAAGTCACAACACCATACCTCCTTGGGAAACGAATCTCTTCTCTCATTTTATTTGATTGTGGGTCATTACTTGTGGTTTTCCTAAATCACTCGTCGATACTTACCGCTCTTATTTAGTTGCTTGTTTTTCCTAAAGCAAGTTATCTAAATCCTCTACAATCATGATGCAATGCACAACCCTTCCCCAGCTAACTCAAATATCTCTCAAAAGGTATTTGTTTTAATCACACGGAGTTCAACATGTTATCTATTGGTTTATTCACTCCGAATAGACTGGTATTGAAAAGGTGGCACTCCTCTCCAGCCATCGCTCACTAAATCAAAACGCACAATCGAGTCTAGAGCCAAGAGATCATCAAAAGTATCATTAGGACACTTTTCATTTATTCCTTGCTTTCTCACACACTGTGAAAAGTAAGAGATTTTCATGAGTCCTACGCAGTATTCCTGTAATATTGCCAGAACATCCGAGTAATACGCAAGTATTACAATGTGAAGGTCTACTAATTCTAAGGATTTGGTAATGGATGGATTAGATCTATGGATTTGGTGGAAGAGATGGGGAAGAAGGAGATTAGGTGTAGAGAGAGAAAGGAGAGAAAAGAAAAGTAGAGAGAGAAAGTGAAATTAGATTAATGAAATGTGTGTGAAATGAATGACCAACCCCCTCCTAACATGCTAGGAGGGGTATATATATAGCCCACCCTACATGTGGGCTATATGGACTATATTTAACTAAGTGGATCACGAGCCCATTACATAATTATCGTTGGAGCGACCGATCCTTCACAAATACGTAAAACGTATTTCCAACAATCTCCCCCTAAGGGAGGTCGCTCCAAGTTACAAAGTTCTAAATATACTATGGCTCGTGATCTATGCTAATAATGATGTGACCGAGACTTTCTTTGGGAAAACACATTTCCAACAATCTCCCCCTAAGGGAGGTCACACCATTTTACAAAATCTTAAACCTAGCATCTATGCTTGAGTCTTCGATCTTGTTCTTGTGAATTTGCTTGAAGTGATCTTTGACTTTAGTTCTTGAGCATGTTTCCTTGCCTTGACCTTGTGCATTTGTCACTTGTGAAATTTGCCTCTTTGTGACTTCATGTTCCACATACTTATACCTTTAAATTCTTGAAAGCTTCAGAGTTTGATACAGCGGAAGACTTGACCTTCAGACTTTCTTGAATTTGTTGAAGTACTAAGTGTATGTAGTATAAGCATGTGGTGACGACTTCTTCTGGATTGTACACCGCAATGCCACCTTTTTGTTACGCTGCATAAGACAGTTAGCAACAAAACATATACACGAATGAAATGGCCTTGAACATTTCATTCTAATTCGGTAGCATTTTACCTCCGGCCGGTGAAGGCCGTTGGACGATATTAAATATCGTACTTGTGGCAGGTAGTTTCAATTAAGAACCTCCTTGACAAGATTTCGCGGGTAAACCCGTTCTCTTTACTCGACCGTCCAAAGCTGACTGCGAACGTAAAGAGTGAATCATTTGGATAATATTATCCGCATGATTTGAAGCCGTCAATTCATGTTCCTGGAACAAGTGAAGTTCAATTAAGAACCGCACCATCGTTGCTTTCCAGTTGTCACTAGCTTGATTCATAAAGAATCTTGCAAGTTACCTACCAAGTGCTGTTTGATGTTAACACTAGAAGGATTTCCACTCGTCACTGTGATCAATAAAGAGTCACTCTGAGTGTTCTGGCAAGATCATATGATAATGCGTAGAGGCCTGGAACGTGTTTAAATTCATTTAAGAATTAAACCACTGTTGCTTTCCAGTTATCACAAGTTTGATTCATAAAGAATCGCACAAGTCACCTACCATGAGCTTTTTGATATTCGCTCAAGAAGGATTTCCATCTTCATTGTAAATACTTTCGTATTACTCGGATGTTCAGGCAAGATCATGAAGATTTTGCGTAGGACTCTTAATATCTTTCTTACTTTTCACATTGTGTGAACAAGCAAGGAATAATGAAAGTGTGTCCTAATGAGATATTTGATGATCTCAAATGGCTCTAGACTCGATCGTGCATTTTGGATTTTAGTGATCGGAGGCTGGAGAGGAGTGCCACCTTTTCAATACCAATTTATTCGGAGTGAATAAACCAGTAGATAATGTGTTGATCTCCGTGTGATTAAAACAAATACCTTTTGAGAGATATTTGAGTTAGCTGGGAAGGGTTGTGCATTGCATCACTGGGTCCATGATGTCTTTCTTCAATACCGAGAATCATTAGCAAAAATGATCTCAATAGCATATGAATTGACCCGGTTTCTGCCTAAGGTTGTAAGGAGGGCTTCTTTCTTTACACCCTTTATCTTTACAATTCTTTTTCATTCTTCAACCCCTTCAATGCTTACCAATACGTCATAACTAGCACCTTGTTGTGATTGTTCCAGTGCTAACTTAAGTACTTGGTCGGCATTCAGCTACGTTCACAATCTTTCTCCATCTTTCCTAAGGACTACTATTTCTAGCTATGGAATGTCCTTGGGAAGATTCCTCCGGTTCTAGAGAAATCATTGGACTTTAACCTATCCTACCATCCTTATGTCACCACAATCTTTATCGTCGTGAAAAAAGATGTTTTGGGTAAGTGTATGTCACCATGAAATCCATTTTGAAGTGCAAATCCATTTTGCTCCCCCTTAACATATGCTACGATATTCGAAAACATTTCGCACATGTCGGGATGAGCTAACACGTTAAGTCAAACCATTTATGATTGATCATATCCCATATTAAATCACATTTTCTCCCCCGTATTAAAAATATTAACCCAATCGATGTTTTTAATATCAATTGATTTAATAGCATTTTAAGAAAATTTGGGAAGAAAAATGCAAATCCAATTATCTTCATGATTTTAACAAGCTCCCCCTCAAATTAATGAGGGTGTACTTGAAACGTAAATTAAATACCTTTTAAACACAAGTGTAAGGTATTTAACACGTGCAAAGATCAATAAATGATGATGAATTCACAATATTAGCAATGTACGAGGTTGGACCTGAATAATGGAGAACAGCATATGAAAGAAACACATGGTTCTTGTTCACGAATGTTGGTCACCTCGTCACGTCCCCGAGAAAATTAATTCCCGTTGTTGAGTCAAAGCTTTCCGGTGAAATGCTTGACTTGATTATGAAAAGCGGGTTGCTATCTGAAATAATAGCAAACCATTTTGAGCATGTTTTAAAAGTTTGAACTTCTGCTCGAACTTTATTTACAACCCCGTGTCATTATTGAATGACATTTCTAGGTTCGTAAATATTATCGATTCCAGAAGACATGCTCTTTTTATCAAAACATTTTTGAACACACAATTTTGAAAGATTTAGAAAAATCTTTTGAGAAATTCTTGAAAAATTGTGTTCAAAGTTTTGAAAAACAATTACTTGAGCTTAAGATGTTGAATATCTTAAAAGCGAGCTCAAGTCCGAGAAGTTGTAAACTTCCCATTGTTAAGGATAAGTTTATCATCGGCGATAAACTTTCCTTTTATCTGAAGAACGAGTCCTAAGCTGAGATTTACTTAGAAGTCGTTTTCATGAGCTTGAAAACTTTGACTGTTTTAACGGAAAGCTCATGACCGAGAAAGGTTAATTTCTCGTTATGAGGAAAAGTTTTCTTATTAAAAAGATACACTTTCCTTTCTGAGCTTAAAACTTCGAATGTTTTAAGACAAGCTCATGACCGAGAAAATTGAATTTCTCGTTATGAGGATAAGTTTATCATTAATGATAAACTTTCCTTTATTTGAAGTTCGAGTTACAGTCTGACATTTAACTGTAAGTCATGTACACGAGCTTAAAACCTTTGAATGGTTTTAAATGTAAGCTCGTGTCCGAGAAATTTTAATTTCTCGTTGTAAGGATAAGTTTATCATCGGCGATAAACTTTCCTTTATTTGAAGCACGGGTCATCGTCTGACATTTAACGATGAGCCATAATGCATGAGCTTAAAAACTTGGAATGTTTTTTATATAAGCTCATGCCCGAGAAAAATGAATTTCTCGTTGTTAGGATAAGTTTACCATCGGTGATAAACTTTCCTTTCTTTGAGGATCGAGTTATAGTCTGTGATATGACTATAAGTCCTAGTTTACAGCTTAACCATGAATCCCCTGAGACATTTGTTTCTCTGATATCTGCTTCTTCAGCAACCAAACTCTAAGAGTGTCCTTAGTTGAACGGTACACAACGATTGGACCGCTTCGTTCTTTTGGAACATCAGCTTTGGTACCTGCAATCTCATTAGGAATTTGCATGCTTTGACGTGGGTTAGCGATATCAATTATGGAAGCACGTGGGGGTTCACAGTTTGCTTTACTTGTGTCAGAGGTGGCCTGAGGGGATGATTCACTTGTCTTAGTTGGCAAACGTTTCCTTTTATAGAAAATCTTAAGTTCAGGCTTAAGTGATGTATCATCCTTTGCAATTTCCTCCCTAGTAGTCTTCGTAGAATCAGAGACTATCCTAGTTAAAGGGCACTCGTTTCCTACAAGAGTGAAAGTTCTACCAGTGGGGCGCCAAACTTTACCAAAGGGTTTGATTTTAGCTATCCACTGGGACTTAATTCTAGCACGGGAGTTCACCTCATCAAGTAATTTCTTGACACAAGCATCATGATTTGCCGTAAAGACACATTTTCTACATGTTTTACAAGTAGCATATTTAATGTCTGAATAATTCCTAGATGATTGATCGATGCTCCTAGAAGATGGCATGTTACGGTTAGAAGTGTTGGGTAATCTAGAAGGCATCTGACTAGGTTTGACATTGCTATCTCTTACATGTGTCTTTTGCTTAGCTTCCCTAAGACCAGATTTGTGGCAAACGTCATTTGAACTAGTTCTAGATGTGGTCTTGGTATTTTTAGGGAAACTAGAGGCAATCATATGATTTGGTCTTGCTAAAGCTGGAGTGATCACATTGGGCCTAGTTGCTGGAGTGACTGGTCTAATAAGATGAACCAAATCAACTTGGGAGGCAAACCGCGGTCTCGAGGATTGTGGTCGCTCGGATCTAAATGCAGTAGGTTGTCTGACAATCGGTTGTCTGACGAACTGATTTGTAGGCGGTTTCCCCAAGATTGATGGTTTTTCAAACTTAATGTCCACACTAGGTCCTTTACTTTTCCTTAACTCGTTTTTCAACGCAGCTATAGCAAAAACCTTTTCCTGTACTTGAGCCTTTAATGTTTCATTTTCTTTGAGCACGTTATCTTGGGATGCCAACTTAGATTCAAGCATTTGAATTTGTTTCAAAAGATTATCCTTTTCAGCTTTAGAATCTAAAACAGTTTGATCCAATTTTCTTTCAAGAACAGCGTTTGACTTTTCAAGTTTTTCAAAATATGTTTCAAATTTGTCCGTTTTCTTAGAAAATTCAAGTTTGGCATCCTCAAGGTCTTTAGATTGCCGAGCTACGATCGTTTCGAGCTCTTTAATCTTAGAATCAGAATCAGTTAACGAGGCAGTTATAAAGCATTTATCATGATGTTTAGCATTTTGAACACCTTCTCCCCCATTATGACTCACATCGGATGAATCAGAAGTGGTATTTCTATCACTCTTTTCCATCCCATGTTTGTCATAATTAGGTTCAGAATGCTCAATATGCGGCATGTCATTAGCATATACATCATAAACAACATTAGATTGTACCATATTTGCAGGCTCTTCGTCATAAACGGGTAAGGTGTCATCAAGAGAGATCTCGTGAACATTCCCTGACGTACCACTGGTATCATGTTGTTCTCCTGATTCTGTGCTCTTGCCATCGTTAGGCTCCAAGTTGTCAACCGTATGACCAGTTTCCTCTTGCATCGAAGTGTCTTGCACTCCATTATCATACCCTTGCTGAAGTCGAGATCTTTCATAAATTGAAGACGAGACCGATGACATGAGTTTCAAAATCGTATCACGAAAAACTCGAAGCTCGGTATGTGTATCTCGAAGAAATGATTGGCAAATCACTGAGCTTTCAGGCTTGATGATATTGAATTGGAGGAAAGGCGTGAGTTGTGTCACAAGAGCCTTATAAGCAAGTGACGATGCAGATTGAGTAAAGTTGTCACGGTTGAGTTGCTCGGCGAGTTCGGTCAAAGTGGTGAACATTGAGTCGATGAATACATGACGATCTTGTCCAAAGATTGTCACAAATTCGCTCCCTCCTTGAATCCCCGAAAGAGTGACAAGATGAGACTGGAGTAGTTGAAAGGAGGTGATGCCACTTTTCGTAACTTCGTTTTGCCTTAAATACAACTCTCCCTTGTGAAATCTCGAATGCAACGAATCCATTGTAGATTTGATGAAAATTGAAGGAAAAATTCTTGAACTCGTCAAATAAATCTTGTCACGTCTTTTTGTCTCACCACTTTTATCACTATGTCACGTTTAGAACTCGACAACACGACCGATGACACGTATCGTTTAAGAGAAATCTTATTCAAAATATATCCGAAATTTCAACCAAACTGAAACTAGTCTAAATTTTAACCGAACATAACCGACCCAAACTTGTCTAAATCTAATTATCAAGATTATCAAATTTAATATCTAAAATAACAATTAATAGCTAAAATAAAACTTTTTCCAAAATAAAAAATAAAATAACGAAAATTTACTCAACTTGAAAAGTTTCTAAAATATATAAAAAATAAGAAAAGAAAAACTGATTTGTGAAAAAAATACTAATATTTAAAAAAAAAATCTGATATTGTTGATTTGAAAAAAAAAAAAAAAAAAAAAAAAAAAATCGGATAATTATAAAAAAAACGTTTTCTTGAAAAAATCGGATATATTTAATGAGTTTTTTAAAATTTCGTCAACTTAAAAAATTACTTAAAATAATAATAAAAACTTCTTGTTTAGACCGCCCTACTACACGTGGCCCAAAAAAAATAACCCCACCGCCCACGCCTTGTTTACTCCGCCCAAGTAAATATCTAAACCTAAATTTACTCTCTCTCTCTCCTAAATACACAAACCGGCTCCTCCAACTCTCTTCCAACTCTCTCTCTTCTCAATAACAAAACACACAAACCTAATCTATCTATTTCTTCTCACAAAAAATCTGATCTTTATGGCATCAAGATTCTTTTAATGAAGGTCGCGGGTAGGTTTTCTTGTTTTTGTTTTAAAGTTGGTTTGAGTCTCTCTCTTCATCTGTGAGTCCTTCTTGTCAATTGATCGAGTTTTTGTTTTGGTGTTAGTCGAGAGGTGAGGGAGTGATGATGTGAGATGGTGTTTGGTTGTGTTTGTGGAGTCCGAGAGTTGGATCGAGTCTGACGAGAGATGTGGGTGGGTTGAGAGTGAGTGGGTGGGTGGGTAGGAGTCACAGAGACGAGGGTTTGAGGAGTCTTGAGTTTGTCGAGAGTGTGAGGGGTGTTTGAGTCTTGGTTTTTGGTCTGTTTAGATGTCGAGAGAGTGAGAAACGAGAGATTGAGTTGTTGGTTTGTCGAGAGGTTTTTGTTTGGGGTGAGGGGTTCGAGTGGGTTGTGATGGTTGTCAGAGTTTGGTGAGGGAGGAGGATGTCCGAGAAATGGTTTGGTCGAAGGGGAGTCGAGAGGGTTGAGGGTTGAGTCTGTTTCGTGGGTGTTAATGGAGTCGAGAGATTGTGGGAGGTATCGGGTGAGGGTTCGAGAGGTGTTGGAGAGTTGGGTGAGAGTGAGTGAGGGAGTCGAGGGTATTGGGTTTTGATGGGTGACGAGGGTGTAACAAGAGTTTTGGTAAGGGTTGGTTTGAGAGGGTGGGGAGGTGTCAAGGGTTGTGAGAGACGAGAGGTGTTTTGTTAAATGAGTTTGTTTTCTAAACGAGAGTGAGAGTCTGGTCAAGGGTGAGTTTGTTTGTGTCGAGGGAGAGAGTTTTCGAGTGTGAGTCGAGGTGAGAGATTGGTGTCCGAGAGTGGTTTGAGTCTTCAGGCGATTCGAGTTTATTCCGAATAGAAGTGTCTATTTTTTAAAAAAAATCTATTCGGAATGTTTTTCTATTCGGAAAACTTTGTCCATTCGGAAAGTTTTGACCATTCGGAAAGTTTGGTCTATTCGGAAGTTTTTCCTATTCGGAAGATTTTCTTATTCGGAAAGTTTTGACCATTCGGAACTTTTGGTCTATTCGGAACTTTTGGTCTATTCGGAATTTTTGGTCTATTCGGAATTTTTGGTCTAGTCGGAAAAAATGTGTCTATTCGGAATGTTTATCACAGTTGGTCCATACGGAATGTTTTTCACAGTTTGTCCATATGAAATGACTATACGGAAAATATGGCTTATTCGAAAAAATAAATCGCACGAACGCAAAAATAATTGATAGACTGGATGGGAAAAAAAATATGGCTTATTTGGACGGATTGATGGGATATGGACCGTTTGGACAGGTTAACAGATAGGACAAAAAAATCTGAGACGTTGGACCAATGGACAAAAATGAAAAAGAAGACTGATAAAAAAAATACTGATTAAAAAATTATTAAACAAAGGAACTGATTAAAAAAGGATTAGACAAAATATGATAAAAAAAACTGATTATTGAAAAACAAAAAACTGATTATTAAAAAAACTTGATAAAATGAGACTAAAAAACTGATAATCAAAAACTGATGGTAAAAACATACGAAAAAAAAATAGAACTGATAAAAAATAAAAATAGATAAAATTTATAAAAATTGATAAAAAGTTGATAGAATGATGAAAAAAATTGATAAACAATTAGAAAAGGGATTTTTACCACCAAATCAAAAGATAAAAAAATGCAAATCCTAAGATTCAACCATGGCTCTTGATACCAATTGAAGGTCTACTAATTCTAAGGATTTGGTAATGGATGGATTAGATCTATGGATTTGGTGGAAGAGATGGGGAAGAAGGAGATTAGGTGTAGAGAGAGAAAGGAGAGAAAAGAAAAGTAGAGAGAGAAAGTGAAATTAGATTAATGAAATGTGTGTGAAATGAATGACCAACCCCCTCCTAACATGCTAGGAGGGGTATATATATAGCCCACCCTACATGTGGGCTATATGGACTATATTTAACTAAGTGGATCACGAGCCCATTACATAATTATCGTTGGAGCGACCGATCCTTCACAAATACGTAAAACGTATTTCCAACACAATGAAGATGGAAATCCTGCTTGAGCCAACGTCAAACAAGCTCATGATAGGTTACACGTGCGGTTCTTTTAGAACCAATCTTGTGAAAAACTGGAAGGTAACAGTGGTTTAATTCTTAATTGAACTTAAACTCGTTCCAGGCCTCTTCGCATTATCATATGATCTTGCCAGAACACTCAGAGTGACTCTTTATTAACCACAGTGACGAGTGGAAATCCTTCTAGTGTTAACATCAAACAGCACTTGGTAGGTGACGTGCAAGATTCTTTATGAATTGAGCTCGTGACAACTGGAAAGCAACGATGGTGAAAATCTTAATTGAAATTCACTTGTTCCAGGTTTCATGAATTGACGGCTTCAAATCACAAGGATAATTTATCCAAGTGATTCACTCTTTATGTTCGCAGTCAGCTTTGGACGGTCGAATAAAGAGAACGGGTTTACCCGCGAAATCCTGTCAGGAAGTTACTTAATTGAAACTATCCGTCACGGGTACGATATCTAATATCGTCCAACGGTCTTCACCGACCGGAGGTAAAATGCTACCGAATTAGAATAAAATGTTCAAAGCCATTTTATTCGTGTCATTGCTGTGTACCTGATAAAGACGGTGGCGTTGTTGTGTACCTGTTGAAGACGGTGGCGTTGCTGTGTACCAGTGAAGACGGTGGTGTTGCGGTGTACCTGTAGAAGTCGTTCCCACATGCTTATGTTTTTCTGCAACAAAGTTCAGCAAAAAATTCAAGAAAGTACAAGATAAAGTCTTCCGCTGTACCAAACTCTGAAACTTTCGAGAATTCAACAAAAAGACATAAGTGTGTGGAACATGGAGTCATGAGAAGGCAAATTCACAAGAGAGGCAAAGATCGCACGTGAAAGGCCAAAAGAACAATGCTCTCAAGTCAAAGCCAAAAAGATCAAATCAACATATTCACAACAAAAGAAAGAAAAGAAGAAAAGACTACGAGCTAAAGAACGAAGACTTAGTATAGTATGCTAGGTTTAGAACTTTGTAACGTGGAGTGACCTCCCTTAGGGGGAGATTGTTAGAAATACGTTTTACGTATATTAGAAGTATTGGTCACTCCACAATATTATTTATGTTGTAATAGCTCGTAGTTAACTAATAGTTGTTAGTTACTTATTAAGTTAAGTAAGAACCGGTCCATGGGCTTGTCATGGACCGGCCCAAGCCCATGTTTGCTTGGAACTATAAATACCCCTTTCCACCATGGAAAGGGGTTGGTTGTTGTCATTTGTACTAGTTCATTTTATTGAAATACACATAGTTTCTCTCACTTTCTCTCTCTAACTTTCTCTCTCTAGAAAACAACAAACCCCTTCATAGATTCTTAGATTATCAATATTCTACAAATACAGTCGTTGAATTAAACACCAAGATGTCACAAACACAGGAAACTATTGAAAAAATGTTGAAAGTTATGTCTTCACAAGGGGTTAATATAACCGAGTTAATGCCAAGTCAGTCAAATGTAAGACTAGTTTTCTAATTTTGATTTGATGATTTTTAGTCTGTAATACCATTAACAATTAACATACTTATATATTGCAGGTATTACAAATAGAACATAATACATTAAGCAAAATACCTAGTGAAGAGCAAAGGACGTCGATCAGTGGTGGTGGACTTCAGAAGGGTGTGTTATTTCCAATGTCTAAGACAACTGCAACTTCGAACAAGGATTTGGACACTGCAACTGCAACTGCGAAGAAGATAAGTTATAAAAAACCATGTTTGGTTTCAAAATTGTACTATACATGACTTATTTACTGTGTTATGTATATATGCAGGTACCTACTAGAACTAGGTTAGCAAAAAATAAGACTAGATCGTTGGAAAAGAAGTCTCCACTTCAAAATTCCCAATCTCAAGAAGATATTTATCGAGCTTCCGGATCACAACAAAATCTGTCTCCCTCGACACAACAAGACGTACCTATTGCATCATTACGAAAGAAGCGTACACCTTCTAAATCGAAAGTAAATCAGTCTCCACCATCACTACCGGATGTAAGTATTTCATCATTTTTCATATAATTACTTGTTTAATTTATTTGTCATTAACGCATGTAAACATTTTTTCTTCAGACATTTAAGTGCAAACTGTGGAACATATCTAGGAAAATTATCATTGGTAACTGTAGGGTATACAAGTCTAAGGATAGAGACAATGTAATGATTCATAACCAACTACTACCAAAAAATTGCAATAAAGTTTTAGTTGATGAATCCATAGTGGATGCATCATTCATACATGATGACGGAAATAATGGTTTAAAAACTGTTAAGGATGTAAAAGGTAGTTTCGTGGCATGGCCAAAGGAAAAGGTTATTTTTTTAGAAGAGGTACATACACTTGATTTATCATCCTACATATACATAGCTTTTCATATTTAGTTCAATGTTTAATACACGGCTTTTGTTTCCATACAGGAAACAACACCACCAAATACCATGAAAGATGTTGTTGAAAGTGCACCAAAGATAGGATCTAAGCGCTCGATGAATGTTCCAGCAGGCAGTACATTTACGACTATTACTCATATGCAGAAACAAGCAAGGAATAACAAGGCTCAAAAGACTTTACAATACGGTGATTCAAAGTCTTTACAAATGTGATTCTATGTGAAAAGTATGTTACTTGAGAATAATACGACATTACATTTGTTGATTTGATTATGTACATTCAATTTTATATATTAATGCAATTGAAATTTGATTTCCAGAATTTTGTTATTTGTTTTTATTGAATTCTGAAATGTTACTAGAAGATTAAACATAGTCACACTTATTCACATTCCAAGTGTGACTACATATCATAAAATGTCACACAAACATACAATTCTATGTGACTATTGGATGCATATAGTCACACAAAATACAATTTGCTTGACTTGACAAAGCATACAGTCACACTTATTACTACTATTGGTAACTCTTTGGTTAATTCTATGTGACAAACTTAGTGCCATTAGCATGATTTGTGTGACTACATGTCATAAAAGGTCACACAAACATACAATTCATGTGACTATTGGATGAATATAGTCACACAAAATACAATTTGCTTGACTTGACAAAGCATACAGTCACACTTATTACTACTATTGGTAACTCTTTGGTTAATTATATGTGACAAACTCAGTACTATTAGCATGATTTATGTGACTACATGTCATAAAAGGTAACACAAACATACAATTCATGTGACTATTTGATGCATATAGTCACACAAAATACAATTGGCTTGACTTGACAAAGCATACAGTCACACTTATTACTACTATTGGTAACTCTTTGGTTAATTGTATGTGACAAACTCAGAGCCATTATCATAATTTGTGTGACTACATGTCATAAAAGGTCACACAAACATACCCTTCATGTGACTATTTGATGCATATAGTCACACAAAATACAATTTGCTTGACTTGACAAAGTATACAGTCACACTTATTTCTACTATTGGTAACTCTTTGGTTAATTGTATGTGACAAGCTCAGTACCATTAGCATGATTTGCGTGACTACATGTCATAAAAGGTAACACAAACATACAATTCATGTGACTATTGGATTCATATAGTCACACAAAATACAATTTGCTTGAGTTGACAAAACATACAGTCACACTTATTACTACTATTAGTAACTCTTTGGTTAATTGTATGTGACAAACTCAGTACCATTAACATGATTTGTGTGACTGCATGTCATAAAAGGTAACACAAACATACAATTCATGTGACTATTAGATGCATATAGTCACATAAAATACAATTGGCTTGACTTGACAAAGCATACAGTCACACTTATTACTACTATTGGTAACTCTTTGGTTAATTATATGTGACAAACTCAGAGTCATTAGCATAATGTGTGTGACTACATGTCATAAAAGGTCACACAAACATACCCTTCATGTGACTATTTGATGCATATAGTCACTCAAAATACACTAATCACATAGTAAATGTCACACATATTGTATATTCATGTGAAAAATTTATAAACAATAGTCACTCTTAAACAAAACTCGTGTAACTGTAGAGTGTTTACCGTTACACATATTCACTAAAAAACCAAATATTGTACCTAGTTCGTCCCACATTTTCAAGTATTGGTCACATTTTTTTCCTGGTTATCGTCATAAAGATCAGATCGTGACCGTAGTGTACCTACGGTCGCGGGACATTTGGTCACAAAGACAAAAAAACCGAGTGTGACTGTATGCCTACGGTCACTCTTTTTTAGTGTGACGGATACCATTTTTTGTACTAGTGGATATACAATATCACAAAACACATATCTCACCGAAGACATGAACATACACATGATGGAATATTAAAGAAGAAGTTAACAAAGGATAGATAACCAACCTAAGTATCCCAATGATTCTAATCAAAAGAACAACCAAAATACAATTCATCTTACACATAACCTTCTTGGGCATCAACCTCATGGTGTGAGTATAGGGCCTTGGGGGTGTTTGTGAATAATTATTATTGGAGAATGGATGGTTTATGGAGGTGTGACCTTCTCTAGTTCTTCCATAGCTTATGGCATGAAAATGGAAACCAATTACACCCCTCACCACCTTTACAAATGGGTGAGGGGTAGTAGGTGAATCTGTACAACTAAGTTCTTATGCGTAATAGAGCCAAGAGAACAACTATTATACATGCAAGGTATAAATATTAGGGTAATGTATCATTTTCTAGACCATCAAGGTCTAGGGAAGAAGATGATATGGCGGCTTTACATTTTCAATTGTTAAGGTAGAAGATATACATGAACCAATCACATTTTAGGAGGCGATTTAATTCATCTAGAAAAGAGATGAGTGCTTTAAAGAAGAATCATACTTGGGAGTTGGTCGATCAACCACCTGGTCAGAAGCTGGTAACCTGCAAATGGTTGTATAAGATTAAAGAAGGGATTGACGTTGTTCAAAAACCAAGGTATGTTTATTGAAGAAATCTCTTTATGATCTTAAGCAGTCCCTAAGGAAGTGGTACAAACGGTTTAATGTGTATGTTGGTCAACAATAAGTCTAGCCGCAAGAGGTGTGATTGTTGTGTTTACTTCAAAGAGTTTTTACTGATGTATGTAGATGATATGTTGATTGCTTATAAAAGCAAGTTTGAGATCTAATATACCAAGGGACTGTTACGAAAAGAGTTGGATATGAAGGAACTTGGTCCAACTAGGAAGATACTTTGTACGGAGATTGTTAGGGATAGGGGTAAACGAACCTTGAAGGTGTCTCAGTCGGGATACGTGCAGAAAATTCTGAATAGGGGATAATAGAAAGTTGGTCTATGTGCCACTAGAAGCACACTTCAAGGTATCTTTGAAGGATTGTTCGTTCAATGACTAGGATATGGAAATAATGAGTAAGATCTCATATGCGAATGATATAGGTATTTTAATGTAATTGATGGTTTACACTAGACCAGATATTGCGTAGGTTGCTAGCCTTGTGAGCACGTATATAGCGAATCCAGAGGTAAACACCAATAGGAGGCAGTAAAGTGGATTATGAAGTACTTAAAAGGCACTTTTGATGTAGGTCTATTGTATGGTAAAGATCAAGGGAAGCACGTAGATGTTGACGGTTTCATGGATAGTGGTTATGCTAAAGAACTTGACAATGATAGGTCCATAATCGAGTATGAGTTTATGGTACATGGTTGTGTTGTGAGTTAAAAAGAACATCTACAACATGTTGTTACATTATCTAATACAGAGGCGAGGTATATGGTGCTAATAGAAGCGGTTAAGAAAAGCATTTGGCCTAAAGGTCTACATCGAGCTGGTAATAAACCTAAGGCCAGGGGTTGTGAATTATGATAATCAATGGCCATTTCATCTATCAAGAAATGCAATGTTTCATAAGAGGACAAAGCATATGAACGTGAGGTAAAGAGATTGAAATGGAAAAGATAGACACAAATAATAATGCAGCTGACGCGTTTAAAAATATGTTTCTAGGTCAAAGTTCAAGTATTGCATGGAAATACCTAGTGTCAGAGTTAACTAGTCTTGTCAGTAAGGTTGTGTTCAAAGGTGTCTCGGTCGAATGAAGCAGATCGAGTTGCACTAGGTCGTGTCCGTTGAGACGACCGTCACCCAACTTGATCGAGCCAAAAGGTTCGTGAGAGCGACTAGTTTGAAAACGAAGAAATTCGAAAATGGAAAAGAAATGTTACCATGCATTTGAATAAACAAAAATTTTTTAAAAAAAAAATAAATTTAATCTTCTATCCCTATAAAAACCCCATTTATTCAACCGATTTTCAAAAAAATTAAACTCACAATTCTCCATACTACAATGTATTATGAATTATTTTTTCCTGAATCTTCCAATGACGAGGATGAAGTTACGAGTGAGCTTGCGGTATTTACGCAAGCTTGTCAATCGGCTTACGAAGCATCAAACCCTACAAAACAACGAGCGTACATAAATAGAGATTACGAGGGTGCATATAATCGTATAGTGGCGGCGTATTTTACTGACGGCTCGCAGTATGACGAGGAGACATTTCGTGCGCGGTTCCGAATGGAGCGAGAACTATTCTTACGACTTGTTCGCGACGTCACCAATAACTATCATTATTTTCGAAACGCGAGGGATTGTACGGGTCGAGAATGTCTTATTCCATTGTTGAAGTGCACTTCTGCTATTCGTCAAATGGCGTACAGAGCCGTTCCTAACGCTCTTGATGAATATTTTCAAATTGTTGCGTCAACTGCCCTTGAGTATCTTCGAAAGTTTTGTAAGGCCATCATGCAATTATACGGTAAAGAGTACTTACAAAAGCCGACATACACCAACATCGAAAAACTCTATGCTCATCACGAGGAATAGCATGGGTTTCTTGAGATGATAGAAAGTATCGATTGTACAGATTGGTCGTGGGAGAATTGTCTCGTTGCATAAGCTTAATTTTGTAGACGTGATCATGGGTCAACTCCTTTTATTTTATTAGAATCGATCGCCTTTCAAGACTTATGGATTTGGCACGCTTTCTTTGATGTAGCCGAGATAAGTGATGTAGAATAAAAAACAAATTAACAAAGATAAGTAATTGGATCTGTTGATTCAACAAGAATGCCAGAAACAATTCTGCTAATAATCGTTGATTCTAAAGAATGCCCGAAAATTAGGATAAAACACGGCAACACAACGGCCAGTGGTTTAACTTTTATTAAAATGATAACTGTCTTGCTAGGGTTACAACGGATTCATTAAATAATGACTGCAAACAAAGAAAAAACCTAAAAACCTAACGGGCTGGACCTTAGCCCAAAGACAAAGTCCAACTGAAAGTGAAAAAACATAAATATGTAAAAAACTGATAGTAAAAAGGCTTTTCGGGCATTGGAAAATCCACAACCATCTAAAAGTGGTTACAGCATCGTCCGTCTCCTTTTTACACACGTTTTGACAGGTCACGGGTTGAAAACGGACTTAGGATGCAAAAGTTATGCCCGTTTTACTAAACCCCTCTTCGTCACGCGATCTCTGGCCTCCAGAAACAAGTCAGCCCGCTCTTCAACACTTGGGCCTCCATCATTCCCCCTGGGTAGGAAAAATTCGTCCTCGAATTCCGAGCCGTATCATCATCTGAAGAATCACCATGGTAAGGCAACAAGTGCTTCACATTAAAAACATCAGAACAACGAATATGGCTTAGCAACTTTAAACGATAAGCATTTGAGTTCATCATATCCACAATTTCTACTGGACCAATTTTCTTAGCAGACAACTTATTATACTCACCAACTGGAAAACGATCCTTAGTCAAAACAGCCCACACAAAGTCTCCTACTTCAAAGTCAACATGTCTCCTCTTTTGATCTGCATCCTGCTTGTACTTCGAATTAGCTCGAACCAAGTTGTCACGAACATATTTATGAACATCATGCAACCCCTCAACAAAATCCTACACTTTCTTCGGAATAGACCTAGAAACCTGAGGAGTCATAAGATCAAGAGGACCACATGGCTGAGCAGAATAAACCACCTGGAATGGACTAAACCCAGTGCTCCGATTAACAACATGATTATGAGCAAACTCAGCTTGATACAACTTCTGATCCCATGCCTTCACATGATCACCCACCAAACACCTTAACAGGTTACCAAGGGACCTGTTAACAACCTCAGTTTACCCATCAGTTTGAGAATGATAAGCACTACTAAAATCGAGTTGAGTATTCACCATCTTCCAAAAACTACGCCAAAAATGACTCAAAAACCTGGTGTCCCGATCAGAAACATTGGAGGAAGGAAACCATGTAAATGGTACATATTCCTAAAGAAAAGTTGGGCTACATTAACTGCATCTGTTGTCTTCTTGCAAGGAATAAAATGAACCATCTTAGAAAAACGATCAACAACAACAAATATTGAATCATTACCCCTTTGAGTACGAGGTATCCCCAACCCAAAAGCCATGCTAATATCAACCCAAGGCTGCGAAGGAACTGGAAAAGGCATATTAAGTCCTGCATTAGTAGCCGTCCCCTTTGAAACTTGACAAACACGACACCTCTTGACATAACAATCCACTTCCTTCCTCATAGCAGGCCAAAAATAGGAAGCTTGAATCAACTGTAAAGTGCGATCACGACCAACATGTCCTTCACCATGCAACTCCTTAATAATTTGTAAGCGAAGACTTGAATCAAGAATACAAAGTTGATTCCCTTTGAACGGGAACCCATCATGCATAACAAAATTTGTTTTCTCTCCGGACTGCAAATCCCGCAAAACAACTGTAAAGTATGGATCCACAGTCACCATGTCACGAATGACATCAAGTCCTGGAACATCAACCTGCATTGTTACAAGTAAACTACTCCTCCTACTTAAGGCATCAGCAGCACGATTGGAAGCACCAGTTTTGTGTTTCACCACAAAAGTAAATTTCGCAAGAAAAGCCAACCAACGCCAATGCTTATGTGAAACCTTATCTTGAGTACGAATATGCCTTAAGGAATCATGGTCAGTGAACAAAAAAAACTCCTTATGAAACAAATAATGGCGCCAATGCTTCACAGCTAGGACCACTGCATAAAACTCCAAGTCATAAGTAGAGTACCTCGATTCGGCCCTGTCAACTTCTCGCTAAAATAGGCAACAGGCCGCCTACCCTGACTAAGAACTCCACCAATTGCAACCTTAGAAGCATCAGTATGAAGATCAAAAACTTTAGAAAAGTCAGGCAATACCAGGATTGGCGCTGTAGTAAGCTTTTCCTTGACAACCTGAAAAGCCATCTCTGCTTCCTCCGTCCACACAAATGACTTCCCCTTCATATGGTCTGTCAAAGGGGCCATAATGGAACTGAAATTAGGGATAAGACGCCTATAGAAAGAAGCAAGACCATGGAAACTCCAAACTTCAGTAATGGTAGTTGGAGTTGGACACTCCTGAACAGATGCTACCTTAGACTCATCCACCTGTATGCCATCACCAGAAACAACATACCCTAAAAACAAAACTTTAGGGGTCATGAACACACACTTCTTCGTGGCTGCATAAAAATTGTTCTTCTAAAGCAAGGTCAAGACCTGCCTCACATGATTGACATGCTCATTATAATAATCACTATAAATAAGAATGTCATCAAAATAAACAACCACAAACTTTCCAATAAAAGGCCTAAGCAGTTGATTAATCACACGCATAAATGTGCTTGGTGCGTTTGATAAACCAAAAGGCATGACCAACCACTCATGAAACCCTTCACGGATCTTGAAAGCGGTCTTCCACTCATCACTAGGTCTAAGACGAATCTGGTAATACCCACTCTTCAAATCCAGCTTCGTGAAAATGGTAGCACCACTAATCTGGTCAAGCAAATCATCAAGGCGAGGAATAGGAAACCTGTACCTCATAGTAATCTTGTTGATGGCTTGACTATCAACACACATACGCCATGTACCATCCTTCTTTGGAGTCAATAGGGCAGGAACATCACACGGGATCATACTCTCACGAACATGACCCTTGGAAACCAGCTCCTCAACCTGCCTACACAACTCCTCATGTTCTCCCTGGCTCATCCTGTTATGTGTCCTGTTAGGCAACTGTGACCCAGGATCTAGATCAATATGATGTTGTATGTCACGCAATGGTGGCAAACCATCAGGTAATTCATCAGGGAAAACATCAAAGAATTCCTCAAGTAAAGGGATCATGGCTTCAGGAACTTCACCGTCTTCAGAAACCTCCTTCCCTATTAATACAAAAACATCACCTCCCACCTCCAGCTCGTCTTCGAACTGCGAAAGAGTTAGTAAAGTACGAGTGGGTTTATTAACTACTCCCTTGGGATTATTTGGCATCAAAATAATCTTTACACCCCCAAACAGGAAACTATAAGTATTAGTTCTTCCATGGTGAGTTACATCACGATCATACTCCCAAGGTCTACCCAACAACAAGTGACAAGCATCCATAGGTATCACATCACACCAAAGATTATCCTTATAAGTTGTTCCTACAGAAAACGGAACTTGCACACGCTTTGAAACTATTATCTCCCCACCCTTTTTAAGCCACTGTAACTTATAAGGTTTGGGACGATCTTCGGTTTTCAACCCTAATTTCTGGACTGCTTCTTCAGCTATCAAATTATCACAACTACCTGAATCGCATACAAAAGTGCAAACCTTACCCATAATGGTACAAGTTGATTGAAAGATGTTGCGTTTGAGCCAATCATCACCATCAGGTTTAGGTGTTAAGCAAGAGTGCCTTACCACCAAATTTACCCCCACATCTCCAGACACATACTCCTCCTCATACTCAGGTTCTGCATCATAAACTACGTCTCCCACGTAGTCATCATAAGCCACATCATCATCTTCCTCAGGTTCAGTAAATAACTGCCTCTTCCCAGCCTTTTTACACTCCAAATGTCGGTGACCAGGTTCACCATAGTTAAAGCACTTGAACCCACCACTACCGGTCGCTTTAGGAATTGGTCCAGTATTCTCACCAACTGCTTTAGCCTGACTTAGGGCAAAACGGGATGCCACATTACCTGAACCAGAAGCACCTGTTATTGCAGGAGAAGAAGAACTCCCCACTCGTCGGTTCTACTTCTCAAAAGTCAGTGCACGTTGATATGCTTTAGAAAGTGTCATCGGATCAAACATGTTAACAGGATCCATGATCTGGACTCTTAAACCACCAATGTATCGAGAGACAAGCTGATATTCTGTCTCTTGAACGTCATTCCTTGCAATTAGTTGGTAAAATTCGGTTGTATAATCTTCAACAGACTTGGCCCCCTATTTCAGATTCTGTAACCGCTGGTACATCATTCGCTGGTAGTTATGAGGAATAAAATTATCCCTCATGACCTTCTTCATATTCTGCCAACTCGTGATCTTGGACTTCCAACTCTGTTCCTCGTCAGTTTTAGTTGTTGCCACCACACGGATGCCCGACCACGTAACTTGGTAGCGATCAACGAAACCCTTTTGTTTTCTGGAACTTCTTTGAATTCAAATACTTCTTCAACAACAACAAGCCAATCAATACTCATCAGGCTTTAAAGTGTCCCCGTAAAATCTGAAATATTAACCCTCATTCTAGTCTCCGAACGCCTATCATTATTCTTGCTGTGATCTCTCATCTGTCGCCCTACTGATTGTTCATCATCAGACAAACCATCACCAAACGGATTTTCTTCCAGATCTGCATCTTCGTCCTCATGACGGCGATTACGAGGCCTCCTATTTCTCATCAAAGTGTTCATCTGGTCGGTTAATTGATCAACCATTTGTTTGAATTGCTCCTCCATTATGTCCATCATACACTGCTCAAATTCCTGTTCATTCACATCGTGAATAGGCCTAGTTCTCCTTGGAGACATCTTGATCAGTAACTTTGACTCTTGATACCAACTGATGTAGACTAAAAAACAAATTAACAAAGATAAGTAATTGGATATGTTGATTCAACAAGAATGACAGAAAGAATTCTACTAATAATCGTTGATTCTGAGGAATGCCTGAAAATTAGGGTAAAACACGGCAACACAACGGCCAGTTTTATTAAACTGATAACTGTCTTGCTAGGGTTACAAAAGATTCATTAAATAATGACTGCAAACAAAGAAAAATCCTAAAAATCCAACGGGCCAGACCGTAGCCATAAGACAAAGTCCAACTAAAAGTGAAAAAAACATAAATTTGTAAAAAACTGATAGTAAAAAGGCTTTTCGGGCCTTGGAAAATCCGAAACCAGCTAAAAGATGGTTGCAGCGTCGTTCGTCTCCTTTTTACGCACGTTTTGACAGGTCACTGGCTGAAAACGAACTTAGGATGCAAAAGTTATACCCGTTTTACTAAACCCCTCTTCGTCATGCGATCTCGGGCCTCTAGAAACAAGTCATACCACTCTTCAACACTTGGGCCTCCATCAATAAGTAACGACGTAAATGTGTTAGGTCAATACCCTCTTTTCAATGATCTTAAATCAGAGAAAGCACCATAACTGGGATTCGTGGCTAACGACGTGTATTATCGGCCGGGAATATTAATTATCTTACCGACGGGATATATCCGAAATGGTCGGTTCTTATTAAGTATATAGAAAATCCACCGTCGAATGATCATATACGGATATTGTATAAAAAGAAGCACGAAGCACAAGAAAAGATGTGAAACGAGCATTCAGTGTATTAAAAACGAAGGCCCAAGGAATGTCAAGACGTAGACTATCGGACGTAATGTACACATGCATCATATTACACAATATGATACTTCAGCACAACGGGCGGTGATATCACCCACATTTTATGGTGATAACGATCCGGTATTTACACATGAAGCATCACTCGCATGGGCGGAGCTATGCCTTGGCCACATGTGAAAATATTGATTGAGCCGTGTAACGATCCGGTGATATCACCCACATTTTGGAGCTTCATTATAGCCGTGAGAAGTGAAAATATTGATTGAGCCGTGTCAAGTGCAAATATCGGCTGGATTTTTTTTTGGGTAAAAGGGCCTAACCACCCCGGTAAAATATCGGCTGGATGCATACGCTATATTCATTAAAAGTAACATGTGGGAAGAAAAATCGTTGGTGCCACACATACTTTGAAAACGTGGATCCGCCACTGATCACTCGCAATTACTCGGCACATAACCAACGAACAAGCGCATCTACACCTAAAAGCCGATTTGTTAGAACACATTTGGGCTAACAGCGATCAATAAATTAGCTTTTTAATGTAATTTTTTTATTAACTGTAATGTTTTTTATTTAATGTAATGTGTTTATTAAATGTAATGTCTTTAATATTTTAATAAAAATATAAAAAAATGAATTATGTCACTTTGTTGTGGCAAATAGATTGTTGTAAATCGTCGAAAAGAGAAAGGTGATGATGTGGCAGAAAAAATAAAAGTAGTTGTTGTAGATAGCCGCCTAAAGTAAAAATTGTTAGTGTTAGTTTCCAAATTTTGTTAGGATTGATATAAGTTAAGTTTCCTTATCAACGATTCTTAGTTGGTTCCCTCCCTTTGTTAAAAAAAGATAAACGTCGGTTCCCTCTCAATAGTATAAAAGAAACAAACTCTAAGAAAGAAACTAATAATCAACGAATCATAAAGATCGATGGTTGGGGCTATGATATTACCACGACCTTCTTATGGGAAGTATTTGAGCCAGGAAGAGAAACGGGGAAGGACGATACGAGACGAAAAAGAACGACAACGCTATTGGGCTATGATGGCTTCTGGTAATTGCTAAATTCCTTCTTCTTTTTATACTTTAATATGCTCTCTGTTTATATATGCTGTTAACATTCCAAATCAATTATAATCAACAGGAAGTTTACCAACTGGCCTCGAGATTCTGGAGATACCATCAACAGTTGGTAACGTCTTGTACCCGGCCTATTGATTCATTACATTTTCTTCATATATTACTCATTTTTTTAACTTGTTGTTTTCGCTCTCTACCAAAAGCTGGAGAAGCGCCGTAAATTGTATACAGGTATCCATGCAAGATGACCAGAACTACTGCTTCTGAAAGAGCTGGAAAAAGAGCTGCAAGAAACATTACTGCAACAACTACTGCTGCTGGTCGGTCCTTCTCTAAACACTACTGTATGTAATTATATCCACTCCATCTCATCTTGCTAGTTGTTAGTACATATATTTGCTGGTTGGGTTCCCCTACGTGCCCTTTCAAACTGATCAAGGACTTTTCACCACATTTGGTTTCATACGTCTCAAACCTCTGCTTACCCAACTTATTCATATGTAGATATTGATTTGGTTTTATATTCACCATACAATAAAGTTACGATGGGTCTCAAACCCTCCAATACCAACTTTCTACCCGTTTGACTCTAATCATGTTACAAGTAACTGTTACCTCTTGGCTTATTAATAATTATTTTGCTCTGCCTAAATTTATATTACAGGTTGCAGAGCTCTAGGTGGAGGATCAGTCCTAAACAAGGATCCTGGTGAGTCAAGTGAAACCCTGGTCGAAAATCTCAAGCTTGAAGAGCTCCGCATCAGCAACTAGTGCTTCTGGTATCAGTTTAAATCCACGCACTCCTATGGTGGCTCGGTTTCTATCATCCTTTCATATTAATACTAGTGTGTTGTTAATCAAGATGTACTCTAAAATGTTTGGATTAACTTCGGTCAATGTAAGATTTACATTCTATACTTTAATGTGTATCATTTACATTGCATTAGTAGATCCTTTTGAACATCCTAAAATAAGAATTAAGCAAGAGTAATATGGTGTTTATTTGTTAAATGTATCGGCCTTTTATTTGCACTTTTATTTAATGTAAAACAGTGAAACACTCATGACTTTTATGTTCTGGACAATAAGATTGAGGAATTTGAGAAGTTGAAACTTATTCTGGTATAGAAACTATGCATGCCATATTTACATATCAGCTCTTGCCAGGGCCGATCACCATCAGAAACTGAACCAGATCGGACTAACTAATTTGATTCCTGGCCGCTACGGTCCCCAGTGACGGAACCAACAAAGTGAGTAATGGAGGGCAAAAAAAAATTTTGACAATAAAAATGAAATACGAAGAAAAAAACTATTATCGAAATGATAAATCGAGTATTTCTAGTTAAAAATGAAGGGTTTATAAAGTGTTAAAACATTGAATATTGAGATTTAGTATATGGGTGGGGGAGGGGGGGGATTTGAGTTTTTGGTGGGAGCATTTTCGAAAATAGCTAAAAATCGATAAAAAATTTACATTAAAATATCATTTTATCTGGCTAAGCATGGGCAGCTGCCCCCCATATTCTTTGGATAGATCCGTCCCTGACGGTCCCGGTTGTGAATGAGACCGTACAGAGAACCGGAAATGAGCAAAACGGTGAACCAAAAACCGGACCGAAGGCAGCTGCCCACCATATTCCTTGGATAGATCCGTCCCTGACGGTCCCAGTTGTAGATGAGACCGTGCAGAGAACCGGAAATGAGCAAAACGGTGAACCAAAAACCGGACCGAATCTTCAAGAGCGGTCCTTTTTGTAGGAAAAAAATCATGTTTTAAAAATAAACACAAATGACAACTATCCAGAGTCGTCCTTTTTGTGAAATAATAACATGTTTAACACATAATCAAAAGTAGATTAGTGATAATCAACTAGAATAGGCACATTTCGCAACTTTTTGAAGTAACACTCTTGTTAGAATTCTTTTAGCAATCCGGTTTTGTTGTAACTTTTTCTCGAAAAGAGATTCGCTAAATCCACATAAATTTTACATAAAAATTTCACAATGATAGCGTCGTTTATAAGAAATCATATTATTAATTCTCTTCATTCGTATCTCTTTCATTTATAAGAGATCGTATTATTACACGTCATTGTGCGATTTTTTATGTAAATTTTAAATGATTCTAGCATTTCACTTTGGAAAAATGATGGTTGTCCAATACAACCATCTTAGCCATTGCAAGTCACTCTGATATACAGCAGAATCCGACAAGCTCTTCAGAAACGAAGATACTGTTAACAAAGCTTGTACATTTACTTTCCAGGTATGCATGACCAAAACAAAAGACAATATAACATGCACAGCATGTGTGCATCAATACTGGCATCTTTTGAAACCAAACATCTTTCGATACCAAACACAACCCCAAAAGAAAGGAATCAAACCATGGTAATAATAATGACAACTTAAAAAGGAGTTGAAATCGACACAATGTCATAAAAACTTTGTATGGGCTGCTAAGCTCGCTACAGAAACGAAAATTACCAGAACCTTGTTCACGACATATCTTTAAAGATTGCTTTACATTATCTCTACCTGATTCTAAAGGTCTATAGCACTACATTTCAGGTATCACTGTCCTACATCGTTGTATCTAAGTCTTATTATATAGGTTACCTTTGTGCTTGATCAGTTGTACTTGTTGCACCCGCGGTTATACTACTTGGTCCAACACCATTTTCAGCAGGTGATGACGTGCCCCATTTCCCTTCGGATTCTTGTGGCTCGAGTACAACCACCCCACCATCAGTCAGTCCTAATGCAAATTGATTGGCTTCCGTTGGATGTGCAGCAATCACAAGTGGATACACCCTTGAATTGTAAAAAACGCATGGTTTTAGATACCATTTGAAGAAAAGATGTTTGATGTTTGAGCCTTTGAGGAACTGAAATACTCACTTTGGATTGGATGGCAAGTATGAGCTGGATGTGATTCGGCATCTTAATCTGAGTGTTGATGCGGTAAGAATGCCGACACTCCCATCCTCAAAACTTGCGTAAATTGATTGGCTATCACATGAATATGTAGCATGTGTGATCAAACCACTCGTCTCAGGAGGGACCCACTGTTACAATATAGGTATTAGTACATGAATAATGAATTGTTTAATCGGGTCAGTTAATGTAAAAAATAAAAATACCACATGATTTGTTTAACTACTCGACCCACCCATGAAACTGACCTGTTTCACGCGTTTAAGTTTAGGTGCTTCATATATTGCTAGCTGAGTTTCATGCACTACCAGTAACTGAGTCTGATCATTATGGAACTGTACACGGGTATCGACCACAGGAGCGGCAACACGTCCGGGTGGAATTTGTAAGCTTTGGTTGTTTGTTTCTCCCATCCTTCTGTGCTCCAAACGCACAACTGCACATAGAAAAATATATTAAATTAATTGTTAGAATATTAGGAGTAATATTAAACATAGGTTAGAGATTTAAGTGTACTTTGTAATATAGATTGGAAATAGACTTGTATTAGGAAATATTTAGGCTAACCTCCTTAAGTTGGTTTTTACGATGTTTCTTATTTGACTTAAGGAGGTGCCTACCCCTCATCTCTATAAATAGGGATAAATTGGGATGAGATGATCATATTTCATTATATTCTTCTTCCTCAATGTAGTATTTATTAGGGTTATTAATAAAGAGGTAGTTGAGGGTATACCGTGTGTATATATTTGTCGGTTCTTTGTAGTCTCTCGTGTTTGCTACTTGTGCTTGATACAACTCTCGATCTAGCGGTTCTGCGTTATCGAACTTCGGGTTTGTTGTCGGTATCGTACAACAAATGGTATCAGAGCTCACGGTTATTGTGGTCTCCGAAGATCGAGAGCTAGGTCGAGGTTAGGAGTTCGTTGTAGGTATCGAAGTTTGGTTTTCGACCTTGTTGATCGTAGCAACAAATCGAGAGGTAGACGTGGGGTTCCACGGGAGGAAAAAAAACAATTCGAAAGGCTTTATCCCCACGTGAATGAAAAGCATAAGGTAGCCATTTATTGGTTTGTTTTTCCAAGATACTACAAGGTGACAAGGAGATTTGTACTAGAAGTTGATGAACAGAATTTCGTTTTTATTAAGATTTTCTTAGTAAAAGGTAAAGGGTTTTTTTCTTAAATCGTTTTTCTTTATAAATCTACTTCGTGGTTATCGTTTTTGTTATAGACGATAAACCGAAGGTTTCATTGTTGCGGGTTTTATTTCTTTTAGATTGTGGTTTGTTTTTAAGCTAGCGATCGGGTTGACTTGTTCGGAATCGAGGGTTTAGGGTTTTTCTAATAAATTCGATTTGCAAGAAGGGTATTTTCTTGTGGTTCAAGTTACGATCGTGGTTCGCTTAGGTTCCAAGTTAACGGTCGGGTCTGCTTGTTCGAAATCGAGGTTTTAGGGTTATACTAATTAATTCGATTTGCAAGAAAGGTACTTACTTGTGGTTCAAGTTTGATCGTGGATTGCTTGGGTATTCGAGTTAACGATCGGGTTGCTTGTTCGAAATCGAGGGTTTAGGATTATCTAATCAATTCGATTTGCAAGAAGGGATTTTCTTGTGGTTTATGTTTGATAGTGGTTTGCTTGGGTTTTCAAGTTAACGATCGGGGTTGCTTGTTCTAATCGAGGGTTTAGGGTTATCCTAGTTAATTTGATTTGCAAGAAAGGGTTTAGCAACAACGGGTATATTGCACACGGATTGCGAGGCTTGTCGGTAAAGTTGGTTAAGAAACAATTTGACAAGGTTTGTAGCAAGGCTAAAGAAGATTCAAGACTTGTCGAGGTTGCAAGATTTCTTACGTTATTGGAAATCGGTTTTGCAAAATTAAAAGTACGACAAGGGTTACTTCAAAAGGAGTCGGGTACTTTCTTGATTCAATGGTTGTCGATTTGTTGGATAGGTTAATTTCTAAGGCTCAATCGATATTTGAGTAAGAAAGGGTGTTTTCTTGAAGGGTTACCTGGTTTGATCGATTTCTAAGAAGTTTTTCTTAGGGTTATATCGATAAAGCAAGGGTTTTTCTTTACACAAGGGGACTTCGTAATTCGTGATTGTGAGGTTTGATATATCACAAGGTTTAGCGAATTATCGAAGGGACTTTGTCGGTTTATGATTGTGAGGTTTTTCACAAGGTTTAGCAAACAACAAAGGGATAAAAAATGGCTAGTTGTATAACTAGGTTTAACATCGAGAAATTCGATGGGTTTAATGTACATAAGCATGGAGGTTCAAAGCAAGTTGCGTCCAAACAACTTGGTCCTGGTGTTAAAACAGGAGTCCATAGAGTACAGGTTTATAAACGTGTTTGGTTTGAGGTGGAACTGCAGGGAGCTCAAGGGGATCGTGAAGTTGAGGTTTTTCAGGTTAGTAACGATCATGCTGTAGTGGCTCAAATATGGTTTGAGGTGGAACTACAGGGAGCTCAAGGGGATCGTGAAGCTGAAGTTTTCCAAGTTAGTAACGATCACGCTGCAGTGGCTCAAAGACGGTTGAAGGACAAACAACCTGAAGAAAAGACAAACACGGGCTGCTTGGTAAATGAGTAGGAAAACATACACCTTGGTATAAAGGTGGGGGCAAACATTACGGTAACTGGAGTACCTGTTCAAGAGGGTGCGAAGAGTAATGTTGCTGAGAAGAAGAACATGATGGAGTCTATGGAAGCTAATCTAGGGACATTACAAAAGTACAATGCCTGGTTAACAAGGCGGTCCCAGGTTCGAGTTTCCAACACCGGTAAAAGGTGTTGAGTATCGTTTATGTTTAAGTGTTACTCCTAAGGTGGAAATTGTTAGACTATTAGGAGTAATATTAAACATAGGTTAGAGACTTTAGTGTACTTTGTAATATAAATTAGGAATAGACTTGTATTAGGAAGTATTTAGGCTAACCTCCTTAAGTTGGTTTATAGGATGTTTCTTATTTGACTTAAGGAGGTGCCTACCCACTCATCTCTATAAATTGGGATGAGGGGGGGGGGGGGGATCATAGTTCATTGTATTCTTCTTCCTCAATGTAGTCTTTATTAGGGTTATTAATAAAAAGGTAGTTGAGGGTATACCATGTGCATATATTTGTCGGTTCTTTGTAGTCTCTCGTGTTCGCTACTTGTGCTCGATACAACTCGCGATCTAGCGGTTCCGCGTTATCGAACTTTGGGTTTGTTGTCGGAATCGTACAACATTAATAACGTAAAAAATCTCATAAAGGTTTATGCGTTCTGTAAAGCTTTAAGTATTTAAAAACTTAAAAAAATGCAGTTTTACACCAGATGATACTAGCACGTTAAGCACATTGGAGAAAGCCAATCCTGTTATCAGCTTCGTTCAGTGTGGCTTCTAAGCTTGGTTTTGACTAGGGGTGGAAACGAGCCGAGCTGCTCGTGAAAAGCTCGAGATCGGATCGGTAAAAAGCTCGAACGAGCCGAGCCTAAACGAGCTCGAGCCTGAGCTCGAGCCTAAGTTGCATCTCGTTTATTAAACGAGCTCGAGCTCGAGCTTTACGTACAAAGCTCGTTTGGGTTCGCGAGCCTAAACGAGCCAAAAGTTTTATATACGAGCTTCTTAACGAGCTTAATAACAAGCTTATTAATGAGCTTAATTTAGATATATTACGAGCCGAGCTCGAGCCAAATTTTATGTTTATATTGCAAAATCGTATAAACGAGCCGAGCTCGAGCCGAGCCCGAGCTTGTCTACCATACCACGAGCCGAGCCCGAGCCTAAATAATAAAGCTCGAAACGAGTTGAGCTCGAACTCGAGCTTTGTATAACTTAAACGAGCCGAGCTCGAGCCCTGGCGAGCTCGAGCTCGGCTCGGCTCGTTTCCACCCCTAGTTTTGACCTAATTCACAAATTTAATAAACATTACTTTATTTGTTAAGATGTTTAACTCTAAATTTAGCTTTTAATAAGAAACTATGAACAACCTCGTCGATGCGTACATTATATATTTGAATAGAAGAGTCTTCCATGCCTATGGCAATAATGTTATTGTATAAACTGAAACCTTCATAACAACACTTCCTTTTTTCGGCTCCATGTAGTATAGACCATTAACGCATATACCCACTCCAATCAGGGTCCTCGAGCGTAAGCCTTACATTATGCAAAAATCCATGAAAACGTCATTGCACATTTTAATTTATGCGTTAGCCTGCTCATCGATAATAAATTAAATTTAAAATGTGGAATATGAAGGACATTGTCGATTTCCAGACAATTTGGTAAAATGGATTTGCCAATCCCTTTCACGGGAACGACATTTCCATTTGGCATAATCATAGGATTTTAATCACTACACCTGAGTTCATTGTGCAAAATAGATTTATCAAAAGTAATTGTTTCCGTGGCTCCGGGATCAATTATCCAAAGTCCTTCTATATTAGTCTTACCAGCCATGTTTACGGATGGATTACTTGTGTCCGAAATCGATTCATGAGTTCCAGAATAGTGTCTTATCAATGTTTCATGTTGATCAACTGATAACCCCATGATGGGACTTGAATCAACGTCAACTTGTGTTGCTTTGGGGTTTCTTCTAATAGTAGTAGTTCGGTCTCTTGCTTTGTTCCCATCACATTTTGTTGGCCACCAATCTGAAGCAACCATCACGCACGTGACCTGTTTTGCCACACTTCATACACTTCATCTTCTTCATTCCTTCACGTCTTACATCCTTATTGGAAGTCTGCTTTTTTTATTCTTCAAGAATGGCATAAGTTCTAATTTTGTGTTTTGACCTTGAGAATAGACTTGAAACGCAGCAGCTTCTGATGTAACTCATCTTTTGGCCGATATCAGTTTCTATTGCTCGTCTTCCGAAACCATGTGATATGCAGATCCCAAGGTGGGTGTCAGGTTCATGGTTAGAATTTGTGTTTTGATGGTTCCAAAACTATCATCTAGCTCCATTAAGAATTCATATAATTGTTCTTTTTCCCTAGCCTTGTTTAATTTCTTTCCAACTCCACAAGTACACTACCCACAAGTGTATTTTGGTATGGGCGAAACAATCTGAATTTCATCCCATAAATCTCGTAGTTTGTGTAGTAGGCTGAAACAGAGCTTTTCTCTTGTCGTGTCAAAGAAATTGAACATTTTAGCTCATACATGTGTGGAGCACTTTCTTTGCCAAACCGATATTTTAGGTCACTCCATATTTCCTCGGCTGTGTTAGCATACTTCGCTCTATTCCTGATCTCCTTCTCCATTTTTGTAGTGAGCCATCCTTTTATCATGGCCTCACATCGTTTACAAAGCATTAATTTTGTTGAATTGTCTTCTAGCATCTTGTTGGTTCCGTCGATAAAACCAACTTCGTTTTTCGCAAAGAGAAAGTTCATCATCTCTTGCGACCAGTCCACGTAATTGTTGTCGTTTAAAGTGTCGTTCACATGCATTTGTCGGGGATAATCTAATGCGTGAATGTAATAGGGCGTGTTTATGTCAATTGACATTGCGGTTAAAGTTTTTGGTGGATCTTCTATAGCTTTTGGCATGTTTGTTTTATGGTTTAGGGTTAGGTGTTTTGAGGATCGTTGACATTTTTGGGTACTATGAAATTAGGGAAAGTTTATTTGACCAATAATAAAGGATAGTTTGACCAAGAATAAAGGAAATTTTGTTGTTTCCTTCAGGTTCTAAGTAACCTAATCCCGTTAGGATTACCCAAGATCTTGATGCCATTGTCTTTTGTTGATGCAGCCATGAGAATTACCCCTTCCTTGTTTAATCGAATGCAAGGGGAAATCTGTGAATATCATGTTAGAAGATACTGAAAAGTGGTGTCGTGAATGTGTTGAATATATGAAATAAATTATTGTGGTCAACCATGTATTTGTTCCTGTTGTGGGTAGATTTGATGCTGTTGCATTCAACATGTTGTGTCGAAACGTGAGAATAAAACAAATATTCCAAGATGAAGGTTTTTGGAACCATGCTTCTGTAACTATATGCTAATTTATTAAACTTTTACATTAGAAATTGTAAGATTGTGATGCGCGTCTTGCACTCCTAGTTTTAAATTTATAAACAAGACTTATTAACTCTTTAACTACGCATATGAGCAAGTATACTCGTTCAATTGTAGCAAAGTTGGGTAAGTCAAGATTGTCCCATGGGATTTGCATATACTCAAAACATGTAGATGGTGTAAGTAATAGGATTGTCACTACCAATATACCGCTAGAACTAATATTGTAAAAGAAATCATAACTAAAAGTAATACTTGTGTGAATTTCATTTCATCCTAAGGAGAGATAATTTGTGTGCGTTTAACAAATATGTATCACAGATCTAAAGTACATGGACCCCATTCCATGGTGTATTATTTAGAATCCATATTAGAAATTGACTTAGACAAACCCTTTCGACCTATGATCATCTATTCCAATTCATTATAATCACCATTTGCTAGAAAATATGAAGAGATTAGTTTGTTTTGAATGGGTTCTTTCGACCTATACCCAAGATAAATCTTTTGACAAGTTCCTTTAACGAACTTGTCTTGGTGAGTGTTAAACAACAAGAAACCAAATTGACTCATGCACAAATTTTTAGAACATATTTTACCAAAAATCCTTTCGACCTTTAAATCTAATAAAAAACTATGTTTCATTCATTATCAAAACATGTTTCAAGAAATTATCAATCATGCAAACCCAATTATATTCCCTTGATCATAAAATAAAACACTCCTTTAGAATCCATGTTCATCACACAAACATATCACACTACTAAGAAATCATACTCAGACACACTTAACCACAATTCATCATCACATTAAACATTTAACAATACTTAAATTAAAAGTAAAATCAGTTCAAGTACATGAGTTTTACCAAATGGTTCTTCAAACACAAAATCACTAACAATATAATTTATAGCAACTTCCAGCCTCCAATTGATCAATCAACCTCCAACAAAATTACCTTATGCAAAATTCGTCCCTCCTATGAGGATAAGCAGGGTTTAACTATCTTTTGGGTTATGTAGAATTGGTGTTATAACCTTTGTCAAGGGTTAGAATGATTACAAGAACAAGCACACTTAGAACCATAGACCTAGGGTCTAATTTATACATGTTTAGCTTTGGAGAAGAGGCAAAAGCATCTAGGAGGTGTTATAGGAGGGAAAAGATCAGCCTCCCATTGATGGTGATGAGTAATGAGGTTGATTAAAGTCATTTAACCAAAACCCGTTTATAAAGTAGTTGGTGTAATAACAAAGTAGCTGGCCGAATTTTCAGATTGTTGGCGGCTCCTTTTTGTTGTTTTGCTGGCAGCTTTTTGACTTTGCGGGTGGCTTCTTTTCCTGTTGCCTCCTTCTTTACCATCTTCCTCCTATTCTTTTTTTAGTCCTTATTCTTTGTTTCTTCCTCTTTCTTTCTTCCAAACTTCCCAAGACTCTTTATACTTCTATTATTATTCATACGAGAGATTATAATTCCATGTCTCGTTTATCCTTTCGCCTCCAATTCTCGCATTTTATTCTTATCTTTGTGTTTCTTCTTCCATGCTAGCTACAAAACACAAGAACCGAACTTTGCCCAATATTAGCAATAAAAGTCCCTTTATTACCACAAATACTATATTAATAGTAAAGATAACGCTTATGAATACATATTGGATTTGGGCGTTATTAGATTATTTTTCTATACTTTTATAAGAGTTAATTTTAAAGAAATAAACCACTTTAAAGACGGGTTTTGTAGTTAGTTAACTTTAAAGAGATCAAGAAACTTAAAGATGCATTTTATAGTCTCTGTTTGTATTAATTTTGGAAAATGAATTTGTGTTTAGTATTTGCGTATATGTGACTTATGGTGTAACACCCCCAAATTTATACAACTCAGTACAACGGAAGACTAGTTGGTGTTACGGGATAGCACATTACTCACATCATAGACAACGCATAAAAATCGCGTCGTTTAATAATAAATCATTTCCATTTATAAATATCAAAGTTACATCGGTCCCAAGTCATTATATTTAATACAGGTTTTACAAATATTTGAATGGAAAATATTGTTTAAGTGCGGGCCATGAATTCTTGTCGTCTTCCCGAGAATTACCTTCAAGTACCTGAGATAAGACATGTTAAAAGAAAAGGTCAGCGATAACGCCGAGTGAATTCATAGAGTTTAATAAATTCCATCAATATAATATCAGTATAAAATTATTATTGAAAATCATTTTGTACAAATCATTTTAATAGGCCATAAAATAGCCAAAGTTATTTTACACAAATCTTTATCGAAAATCATAATATAGGCATTTGCCTTAAAAATCGTTATACGAATCATTATCGTTAAAAACACCATACAATACATTTTTGCAACGTTGTATAGATTAAATAAAACCATTATATGAATATGGTTATAAAAAGCCTTAAAAATCATTATACGAGCCAATGTCGTAAAAACGTCATACAATACGTCTTATGACGTCGTATAAATTCAAATAAAAACCGTTATATGAATATGGTTATGAAAACCAAAACACGAACATAATATCAATAGTATGACCCTGTATTGCTAGTCAGGCAATACATCGTAATTCGAAGCGTCTATTAGTATTTCGTTAATTTGGATTATTATAAGCCGCATGACATTGTTACCTTACTAAACCAAAACGGGTAGCTAACCCGATACCAATTTTGCCCATCTAAAGTAGCGTGTCGTCACAAAGGTCACACTATGGAAATCTTCTCATACATAAATTCGCTTACCAATAAATGTGGCACGACGGAGATCAACCGTCAAGGCGCGAACTGGGGTGATCGTCCCCAAATAGTACTATTAAATGCATAAGCGTCTACCAACTCCCGGTAGTTCACAATTCATGCTAATGGGACTTTTAGTGACATAACCTAACTTTAATAATCCATTTTATTTCATCTATCGGGTCCATTAATCATTTATCGGGTCATACAATCGGGTCATTCAATCATTCGGGTCCAAAATCAATAAACAAACAATCGGGACAAATGGTGTCCTATTTTATAAAACTAACATGTTATCTCCCTCGCGGGTTTATAAAACATTTATAAAAACATTTAAAAGAGTGCGAGGCTATGAACTCACGTTGATGTAGGAAGGCGGGTTATCGGCAACTCGGACGTACGGTACGTGCTTCAATCACGGAAACCTAGACAAATAATACTCAGTCTTAGACGTTTGTCCAATGACTTTATAAAAATAACAATTATGTATACATATGATGATTATTTATATATGATGATCAAGTGGGTTTACATATTCTTATTTACTCATTTTTGTGTTATGTGTCGATAACTTTTACACTAGTTTTCTCGTTTTACCTATTTACGTGTTTTAGGTCCAATAAGCCTATTATAAGTTCTTTAACTTGTTTTAATCCATTTCATACTTATATTATCAGTATGTATACTTTCCATGTTGGGCCCAAATAGGTTAAGCCCAATAAGTTCTTTTTACAAGTTTTTATCTTATTTAGTCCATTTATTAGTCCAATATGCTTAATTAGCTCGTAAATGTCCGTATTTCTTATAGTTCTGGTTTTATCGGTTTTTACTTGTTATACATTTCTATATATCAGTATATAAGTTTTATAAAGTTTTCATTAGACGGGTCCAACCATCTAAGTTTCATTTAGCAAAAACGTTAATTTTTACGGTATTAGCCGAAAAAGTCGTAAAAACAATGTTTATAGTTTTTTAACTTATAAGTATTATTTCACTACCATTTATATAAGTTGTTCATTCATTTACCCTTTTACATATTTATATAAATAAGTTTTATAAGTTAGTGGGTTTTCATTTATATTTTATACTATTAAATTTTGAGTGCTTATATAATAGTATTATTCTTTATTTTCCAAAAATCTGATTTTTATCTTCACTTTCACCAAAATTGCCATATCTTGAGTTCTATATGGAGATAGAAGCTCAAATTTTTATAACATAAACTACATGATATGTGCTACATTTAACTCTTCTATATCTACTGTTCAATCATCTTCTAAATATTTCCTAAAAATCATCCAAAACAGTGAACTCAGATTTGTATCTTAAACTTGTTTTGATCATATCTCACTCATTACAATGATTCCATTGCATGGCCAACTCTCACATGTGTACACCAAATCCCCACATAACATTTTTATCATCATATAATCATCATATACATATACAATAGGAAATAAAATACATGTTTACATAATCAAAATAACAAGAAGATGAGGAGGACAATCTTTATACCACCAAGTTGATGTAGGTTGTGATTTGGACATGGTTTTTGATGGAGAAACTTGTGAATAACCATGACCATCTTCAAGACCACCATGCTTCATGTACTCCTTGTGGAAAATCAGCCCTAAGACACCATGAAAACTCCTCCATGGATGTTATAATCACCACCATTCAAGAGAGCTTCAAGAGGGCTTCAACATATGTAGAAATAACATAGGATTTTGTGGTTAATTTTGATCAAATGTGGTGTTGGATGATGAATATGGGACGGCACATTTGAGCTAGAGAGAGAGAGAGAGTTTGTGTGTGGTATTGCATGGTGGAATGGTAGAATGAAATGGTAGCTAGTGGTTTTGTGAAGTTAGTGGGGGAAAGTAGCTTAGTATGTAAGCTTTCATGACAAGTGTATAACTTGTTATATAAAATTTGACACCTAAAGGTGTTGGTTTGCTTACTTGGGCCAGTTTTTATGGGGGTGGGGCAAGTGTCCCACTTGTCTCATCCCCATTTACTTACGGGTACTCCTCGATTCTAGTTTCCTCGATTTGCGTGCCCTCGGGTCGTTTTACGAAAAACGTTTTTATAAATTATGAATCAACGTCACAAAACGAATCCAATAAAAATTGTTTCATCAAAAACGGAGTTCGAAAACGTAAATACGTAATCCTAGGGTTTCCGGTTTAGTCGTAAAGGACGTTAAAATAAAATCTTAAGTCCTAATCTCTTCTCGTAAATTTGTGAGTTTATGAACTAACACAAATTTAAAACTCCAAAATAATATTCGCGGATAAATTTATTTTCTGAAATGTCGGACTGTCACCAAAGACGGTGTATGTAAACGTAAGCACGTAACGTTGAATCCCCCGGTTTAGACGTAGTCGATGCTAATCCAAGACGTAAATCCAAATTTCTTCCCAAAAATAAGTGAGTTCATAAAATAATATTTTCAAATAAATATTGAGAATAAAATATTGACCATAAATTGACGGATTGTCACAGCATTTACCCCAAAACAGGATCTTTGTCCTCAAAGATCATCTTACCTTACTACCCGCTTCTTATAGAGTTAAAGCCATGTGGGTATTTCCTCCACATTTGGTCTTTTCTCACAAGTATAATCCATTATAATACGCGAGTTTCACCACACATAACTACGGAAATAAGATCAGGCTTAATGTTGACTTACTTTCTCTATCCATGATGTTCACGGGTTTTTTGATGAATGCAACATTTCGCCGATCTAAGCTTTACTAACAACAATCAGATTTTCACTTGATAGATATTCCATCAAGTTCGATTTTCGAAACATAATTCACGCAGTCTTTGAAGTCCTAGGGTAGATCCAGCTTATATGCCTTTCAAACCAATCTTTTATATCATCTCAATGGTCCCATACAACGGGGACTTATATCCCATTATTTGTCAGATCATGAATTCGTCTTTCCCGGGTTAAAAATTTTGGCATAACTTCGCTACCCATTTGGCACTTCAGGATCTACATTTCATATTCACATAACCTCCTGCCCACTATCGGCAGTTAATAATCAAATCCTAATTTCAACAATCATTTCGGATCTCGCGGGTCGGGTATTTTGTAAGGTTAGGTTCGCCATCATAGGAAACCTTAAACCTAAAAGAAATGTCCAACTCACAATGGGTGTATGTCGGGTGTCTTTATCTTAACTCCTTCTTACACATGCTCTAAGATTTAGATCCTAACAAGATTAGATCTTGATCCTAATACGATAATTATCAATGATAATCTCTCCAGAGGAAAACGGTTATGCGGTCTATTACCAAAGGTCAATCATTCAAACATAAAACAACACTTATATTACTTTGTATCATTACTTTACCTCGTCCCTTCGATTGGGGTGGTACATAGTACTCTCATCAAGGTTCGTTCTCAATGACTTCTGAGCAAATCTCTAGAAATTCGATGCGAAGCGAGGATCTTGATAAAGATGTTCGATACAGGCACACTATGTTTACATAACTCTTTTGCATTTATCATTAACGGGAATGATATTAGTAGATTTGGTCAGTATGTCGACGATGACTCAAATCGAATCAAATTCAGATGATGACCTTTGAAATAGCTTAGACGTTTACTAATGTATGAGGCGATGTCTGCCTTCATATTTTGTCATTAGTACAACTTCTTTAGGCAAAGATACTTCTAGTCAGAAATGACATACATATAATACTTATACTTACAAGATTTCCAATATAACTATATCTCACAATCCTCCATATTTAGGCAACCACCAGTGGCCTTTTATACATCTAACGCCATCGGCTTCTCAATTCTAATGGTTCACATTAGCCGTGAAACCTTTCACTATTTATATTATCCTTCTTACAACATCGTTTATCTTTATATCGTTCGGCAATTTATTTTGCACCTTCATTATTAAGGAATACATTCTAATTGGTTCTTTATCTTTTATACATAATGCGTCGTTATCTATATTCACTTCTCATGATGATATAATTATCATGTCAACAATTCACTCAGATATTGTTTCTATATTATGCGTCAGTAATTACGTTCACCTTCCTGATGAAATAAATATCACAACCGTATTTATTCAAAATTCTTTCTTCATATCTTCTATGTTTTAGTTTTGTCTTTACTATTATCTGTATCTGTTTTACTCAATCCGACGTTTTAAAGCGTCGATAATCATTATAATTAATTAAATAATAATCAGTTAATTTTTATGAAACGTAAATGTAAAAATTTTAAATTTCTTAGTTCGACCAATTATATAAAATGTTCAAAAATAAATTTGAATTTAATTAACAAGATTTTTGTTGATTTATCGAAAATATTTAATAAAATTCGTAAATGTTCGAAAAACCTTTGTTTATACTTTGGTCAAAGTTTTCTTAGTTGAAAGCAAAAATTGTCGTTTCAAATTTCAAGTCATAAATTATATAGTTTCCTCAATTCTTCTTAAGTTGTCTAGAAGTATACACAAACATTTACCCCTAAACAGAAGTTTAGTTAAATGGTTTGTGTATAAGGGAATAATCCCTTAATATCCTTTGTTTAAATATTTGTCAAAATATATTTGCACTTTCTTTTTATTATAACTCAAAGTCTTAAAAGGGCTCTTAATTTTTGAAGAGTCTATATGCATACATCTTACCATTATTAATCCAACGGTCATTTTATGTAAAGGATTAAGTCTTAAGTCTTATGTTAAATATTTAAGGTACATGTTTTCATTGTTCGGCCAATTTAGGGTAATCTATAAATAATTATTAACTCATTCTTATTCATATAAACAAACATATAGTCCTTAATGATCACAAGCATGAATTTATAAAATTACAGCCTATGCACGTGATTCACTAAATTTATGAATGCTACACGTGTATTAGTCAATCCAAACGACATCACGTGAAACTCATAACATTCATTACAAGTACCGGATGTAGTGATTGGAATACATAATCTTTTTCGCGGACGCGACGTTGATGATAACCATGCCGTGGATCAAATCTTTAAGCATACGCTAGAACCTTGTAAATGATCTAACAAATCTTCCATTTCGAGTTATGGATATCGTTTTCGATTGTCAATTTACTCAGTCACAGTAATCTATAAATATAAGGAATGATAACACCATAGCTCTTCATGATGATAGGCTTGGTATAATAAAATCTTTCTCCGACAACTCTCTCAGTTGTACGGTAATTCCTTAAATTCAGATGGTGCTGACGTACAGTGCACAAGCCACAAGTGCAGCACCGGAAATATAATCAATACCGATTTCAACTTTCCTTAATGGCAAAAGTCTAGGTAATTTACCAACAAATACTTACTAAAGTTTCAGATAATAGAAACATCTTTTAATAAATTCATTTTAAGTTCCTTCTAGATTATAATATCTATGACTAATTCACAGCCGTTTACGGTATAATTTCAAGTCAAAATGCGGGATATGGTCATCCATCAAGAATTATTTAGATCACTTTTGATAATCAACATCTCATCATTTAGGGGAATTCTATTCGAGTTCCCATCAATTAAGACAATGTCGTTATGTCATAATCAATTAATCCATTCTACTGGCATTACCAACTTTCCAGTTTTATTGCCGTCGATAAGATGTGAACTTCTCAAAAGTCTAATAATAACTCACGATCCTTCACAAATTCAAGGATATATGGAGATACAACTACCATTAAAAGAGTAAGGTCAACGCATAATCTTTGCGAGAGAATTTCAAATCAGATACAAACGAAAACACTTAATGAATATGAATATATCCCATGTTTTCATAATTTGAGTACGCATTCGAAAGCTCCTCGGATCGTTACCCAGGTCATTCAAATGAAATCAAATTAAAAGTAATGATAAGAACGTCGATACATCCAGTCGGGTATCAACACTCGGTAATCAAATACTTTTCCTAAGAATCTCACTACGGGAGAATTGGACAAGAAAGAATTGTCAATTGTCAAATAAGACAATTTCCACAGATGAGTAAATTCAACTCAGAAGAATAGATAGTACGGGCACATATGTAGGTGTTCCTAACATTATGTCCATATTTTTCACTTCTTGCAGATCTCATAAAACTTTAATCTTTCACAATCTTTAAAGAAAATTTAGTGTTTATTCATTAGTTTTATGGTGACTACTAATCAGTTTTGCATGGTCCATTCCAAATTGTATGTAGGCGCGCAACTATATACAATTTCAAGATTAACGATGCAATACTCAGTTCGTCAAAATTTTATTATCTTGTTTATAATAAAATCATTTTCACTCTTAATTCTTAGATAAGAATCAAGAATAAATTTACAAAGATTTTCTTTATTATGAAAACAATTAAGTTTTCCAAAGCTTCTCATAAACAACTTCATTTTGATATCAATCACTTATAAATCTCACTTTGAATAATCCTTATTGTGATGAAAATTAAATTTTCTCAAAGGATACCGTTTTAACTTTATAAAAATAATGTGTGATCTGCAAAAGAGTGATGAAGAGTGGTTTACCAAGAACTAACTACGATATGATAGGAAATGAGCTTAGCCAATTAATCATGAGGTTCATGACCTCGATGGCACTTAGGAATACAAAGAGAATAATCCACAACGTAACTCAATCCAAGATGAGTACTTATTCAATGGTTGCATCACAAATGCGAACGTTAGGGTGAAGCAATAAAGGATAGATAACATCGATACATGTAGAGTTTAGCAATCAAAGGTAGTATTTTCATTAATCACAAACAAGTCAAATTGTACCGTAACACATTACGTGTCACTATGTCATACAATTCTCAAAACTCATCCTACCAACTGATATCTCAGTTAAGTTAGGATTTTTAAAAGATACCACAATGAATACTAATATACAAGATTCATTAGGTGTCCTACCTGTCCCGGAAGATCCATCGGTCCCAATTTCAGAAGAAGATTTCTTCAATTTATTTGTTGGACACTGGGCATCCTCGTCATTGGACAATGGTATAAGAACAACCCTTAACACGAACTAACAATCATTTAAAACCTTATAATTCAATCATAGAACTTAATGACTTCCTCTTAATAATCTCATATTTCATTTGGGTTAAATTTTACTTTATTCAAGTTTTAATCAACTTATACTCAATTCGACATCCTACCTTATTTTCCAATACTTTCAATCTTATTCTTAGTCCTTAAAAGGGCAATAAAAGTTTGATAATATCAACACTTAATTTCCGATCCTATATCTCTTACAACAACAAGTATTAGATGAGTCACTAGTATGGAATGACTCGATCATTCAATTAGACTTCTCGGAAAGGTATTAGTGGCATGAGGCTTTTGGGTAATGGTTCCAATTACAGCCTCAAGTGCAACATTCACCCTTTCGATTTTGATTTAAGAATTGGATGACAACGAATCAGATGACATCTTTCCAGGTGATAACGTTTTGTCAAACTCCACTCTAGAAGAATAGATCGTCATGACATCGATATCAGTCTTAATCTCGCCAATTCTTCTTCAATATCACCATCAACTAATATCTACATTTCTACGAATATCAACCATTTGTTGGGATCATAAATATCCACAACTTGGTTTAGATCTAGGATAGCTAGAATTCCTATGAGAATAGCTTCGATTAATTTACTAGGGGAGTTAGGGTTACTTGTGAGTATAAATACCTCATATAAAAATAAAAATAATCATCAAACCATCATGTAATAAAATTACATCATATATATATAATCCAAGTTATATATATATTAAAATAACACTTCTCAGTCTTGGCCTTGTCGGTAACTCGGGAATTCTTCGGCACCGTTATAGTCAAAAGATTTTTAGACATTTTTAGAAAAATGTTTATAGTTAAAAGATTTTGAAATGTTTTATTCAAAACCTTAGTTTTAAAAATCTTTCGTTCTCTATAACGAGAGCTCTGATACCAAACTGTAACACCCCCAAATTTATACAACTCAGTACAGCGGAAGACTAGTTGGTGTTACGGGATAGCACATTACTCACATCATAGACAACGCATAAAAATCGCGTCGTTTAATAATAAATCATTTCCATTCATAAATATCAAAGTTACATCGGTCCCAAGTCATTATATTTAATACAGGTTTTACAAATATTTGAATGGAAAATATTGTTTAAGTGCGGGCCATGAATTCTTGTCGTCTTCCCGAGAATTACCTTCAAGTACCTGAGATAAGACATGTTAAAAGAAAAGGTCAGCGATAACGCCGAGTGAATTCATAGAGTTTAATAAATTCCATCAATATAATATCAGTATAAAAATATTACTGAAAATCATTTTGTACAAATCATTTTAATAGGCCATAAAATAGCCAAAGTCATTTTATACAAATCTTTATCGAAAATCATAATATAGGCATTTGCCTTAAAAATCGTTATACGAATCATTATCGTTAAAAACACCATACAATACGTTTTTGCAACGTTGTATAGATTAAATAAAACCATTATATGAATATGGTTATAAAAAGCCTTAAAAATCATTATACGAGCCAATGTCGTAAAAACGTCATACAATACGTCTTATGACGTCGTATAAATTCAAATAAAAACCGTTATATGAATATGGTTATGAAAACCAAAACACGAACATAATATCAATAGTATGACCCTGTATTGCTAGTCAGGCAATACATCGTAATTCGAAGCGTCTATTAGTATTTCGTTAATTTGGATTATTATAAGCCGCATGACATTGTTACCTTACTAAACCAAAACGGGTAGCTAACCCGATACCAATTTTGTCCATCTAAAGTAGCGTGTCGTCACAAAGGTCACGCTATGGAAATCTTCTCATACATAAATTCGCTTACCAATCAATGTGGCACGACGGGGATCAACCGTCAAGGCGCGAACTGGGGTGATCGTCCCCAAATAGTACTATTAAATGCATAGGCGTCTACCAACTCCCGGTAGTTCACAATTCATGCTAATGGGACTTTTTGTGACATAACCTAACTTTAATAATCCATTTTATTTCATCTATCGGGTCCATTAATCATTTATCGAGTCATACAATCGGGTCATTCAATCATTCGGGTCCAAAATCAATAAACAAACAATCGGGACAAATGGTGTCCTATTTTATAAAACTAACATGTTATCTCCCTCACGGGTTTATAAAACATTTATAAAAACATTTAAAAGAGTGCGAGGCTATGAACTCACATTGATGTGGGAAGGCGGGTTATCGGCAACTCGGACGTACGGTACGTGCTTCAATCACGGAAACCTAGACAAATAATACTCAGTCTTAGAAGTTTGTCCAATGACTTTATAAAAATAACAATTATGTATACATATGATGATTATTTATATATGATGATCAAATGGGTTTACATATTCTTATTTACTCATTTTTGTGTTATGTGTCGATAACTTTTACACTAGTTTTCTCGTTTTACCTATTTACGTGTTTTAGGTCCAATAAGCCTATTATAAGTTCTTTAACTTGTTTTAATCCATTTCATACTTATATTATCAGTATGTATACTTTCCATGTTGGGCCCAAATAGGTTAAGCCCAATAAGTTCTTTTTACAAGTTTTTATCTTATTTAGTCCATTTATTAGTCCAATATGCTTAATTAGCTCGTAAATGTCCGTATTTCTTATAGTTCGGGTTTTATCGGTTTTTACTTGTTATACATGTCTATATATCAGTATATAAGTTTTATAAAGTTTTCATTAGACGGGTCCAACCATCTAAGTTTCATTTAGCAAAAACGTTAATTTTTACGGTATTAGCCGAAAAAGTCATAAAAACAATGTTTATAGTTTTATAACTTATAAGTATTATTTCACTACCATTTATATAAGTTATTCATTCATTTCCCTTTTACATATTTATATAAATAAGTTTTATAAGTTAGTGGGTTTTCATTTATATTTTATACTATTAAATTTTGAGTGCTTATATAATAGTATTATTCTTTATTTTCCAAAAATCTGATTTTTATCTTTACTTTCATCAAAATTGCCATATCTTGAGTTCTATATGGAGATAGAAGCTCAAATTTTTATCACATAAACTACATGATATGTGATACATTTAACTCTTCTATATCTACTGTTATATCATCTTCTAAATATTTTCTAAAAATCGTCCAAAACAGTGAACTCAGATTTGTATCTTAAACTTGTTTTGATCATATCTCACTCATTACAATGATTCCATTGCATGGCCAACTCTCACATGTGTACAAGACCCATAGCTTACTGTAAATACATTCTACTTCATCATTTTATCAGTCCATGACCTGTTTCTTTACTGTTTTATATAGCCATCACTCTTAACCAAGATTTTAACCTTGTTCTTTATAGTTTTTCACCTTTTTAATCATGTTTATCAACACCAAATCCCCACATAACATTTTTATCATAATATAATCATCATATACATATACAATAGGAAATAAAATACATGTTTACATAATCAAAATAACAAGAAGATGAGGAGGACAATCTTTATACCACCAAGTTGATGTAGGTTGTGATTTGGACATGGTTTTTGATGGAGAAACTTGTGAATAACCATGACCATCTTCAAGACCACCATGCTTCATGTACTCCTTGTGGAAAATCAGCCCTAAGACACCATGAAAACTCCTCCATGGATGTTATAATCACCACCATTCAAGAGAGCTTCAAGAGGGCTTCAACATATGTAGAAATAACATAGGATTTTGTGGTTAATTTTGATCAAATGTGGTGTTGGATGATGAATATGGGACGGAACATTTGAGCTAGAGAGAGAGAGTTTGTGTGTGGTATTGCATGGTGGAATGGTAGAATGAAATGGTAGCTAGTGGTTTTGTGAAGTTAGTGGGGGAAAGTAGCTTAGTATGTAAGCTTTCATGACAAGTGTATAACTTGTTATATAAAATTTGACACCTAAAGGTGTTGGTTTGGTTACTTGGGCCGGTTTTGATGGGGGTGGGGAAAGTGTCCCACTTGTCTCATCCCCATTTACTTACGGGTACTCCTCGATTCTAGTTTCCTCGATTTGCGTGCCCTCGGGTCGTTTTACGAAAAACGTTTTTATAAATTTTGAATCAACGTCACAAAACGAATCCAATAAAAATTATTTCATCAAAAACGGAGTTCGAAAACGTAAATACGTAATCCTAGGGTTTCCGGTTTAGTCGTAAAGGACTTTAAAATAAAATCTTAAGTCCTAATCTCTTCTCGTAAATTTGTGAGTTTATGAACTAACACAAATTTAAAACTCCAAAATAATATTCGCGGATAAATTTATTTTCTGAAATGTCGGACTGTCACCAAAGACGGTGTATGTAAACGTAAGCACGTAACGTTGAATCCTCCGGTTTAGACGTAGTCGATGCTACTCCAAGACGTAAATCCAAATTTCTTCCCAAAAATAAGTGAGTTCATAAAATAATATTTTCAAATAAATATTGAGAATAAAATATTGACCATAAATTGACGGATTGTCACATATGGGTTCTAAAATAGCTGGATTCATTCTCACTCCTACCAAGGTCGGAGGTCTTTTTCTACCTTTGATAGGGGTATGATTTTCTACGTCTCAACCTCACCCATACAACTTCTTAGATGGTATTGGGCGTTACATTACCTTTTTCTTTTCTATCCTCAGTACCAATACATCCTTCCTAAAATAGTCGGACTATGGGTGATTGGCTACTGCTGCAGCAATACCCATATAAAATTTAATTAAAACATAGAATAATTATTGATACGCGAGCTTATATACATTATAATATTTTAGTGAATAGGCTTGATTGTGTTTGATAAATTGTCAGTTGCTAAAAAGTGTCAAATATATCATTAAATCAAAAACAAAAAGTATTTAGTCCCAGATAAAAAATGGATGAAAATTTGTAAAAGTTCACCCATAACTTTTAGTGGCATAGTTATGTTTTATATTATATAATAAGTCTATTTTTTATGGCCAAAGAAGCGAAAACTTACTGTGCAGATTATATCGAGTACTTTTGACATACTTGGTTACTTGATTTTTAATACCAATGATAACGCTCAAATCCAACATGTATTCATAAGCGTTATCTTCACTTTTAATATAATATTTGTGGTAATAAACGGACTTTTATTGCTAATATTGTGCAAAGTTCAGTTCTTATGTTTTATAGCTAGCATGGATGAAGAAACACGTAGATAAGAATAAAAGGCGAGAAGTGGAGGCGAAAAGATGAACGGGGCATGGAAGTATACGCTTTAGTATGAAGAATAAAAGAGAACAAGAAGTCTTGAGAAGTTTGGAAGAAAGAAAGAGGAAGAAACAAAGTAAAAGGACTAAAGGGAAAAATAAGGAAAAATGGCAAAGTCGCCACCGGCGAAACAAAAGTCGCCACCGGCGAAACAAAAGTCGCCACCAGCAAAACTGACCAAATTTGCCACCGGCGAACTTCATTCTGTCGCCGAAAAAAGTCTAGACGGGTTTTGGAAAAGTCACATTAAACACTCCATAACTCACCACCATCAATGGGAGACTCATCATTTCCCTCCCATAACAACCCCTGACGTTGCTACCTCTTCACCAAGGCTAAAACATGTAAATAATGGAACCTAGGGTCATGGTTCTAAGTGTGCTTAATCTAGTAATCATTCTAACCCTTGACAAGTGTTAGAACATTAATCCTACATAACCCAAAGATAGTAAACCTTGTTTATCCTCATAGGAGGGACGAATTTTGCATAGAAGAATATTGGTTGGAGGTTGATTGATTGATTAGAGGCTTGGGATTGCTCTAAATTCTATTTGTTAGTGCTTTTGTGTTAGGAGAACCATTTGGTAAAACTGTTGTACTTGAATTGATTTTCCTTTTAATTTATGTATTGTTGAATGTTTGATATGATAATGAATTGTGGTGAAATGTGTTTGAGTAAAATTTCCGAGCAGTGTGATATGCTTGTGTGATGAACGTGGATTCTAATGGAGAGTTTGATTTTATGATCAAGGGAATATAATTTGGTTTTTATGGTTGATAATTTCTTGAAACATGTTTCGATAATCAATGAAATATAGCTTTTTATTGGATTTAAAGGTCGAAAGGATTTCCGGTAAACTATGTTCCAAAAGATTTGTGCATAAGTCAATTTGGTTTCTTGGTTATTGACACTCACCTTGACGAGTTGGTTAAATAAATTTGTCAATATATTTATCCTGGGTATAGGTCGAAAGGACCCATTCAACCCAAACTATTATATGTGTATTTTCTAACAAATGGGAATTATAATGAATTGGAATAGATAATCATAGGTCGAAAGGGTTTGTCTAAATCAATTTGTTAACATGGATTCTATGAAACACACCATGGAATGGAGTCCATATACTTTAGATTTGTGATTCGTAGTTGCTAAACGCACACAAATTATCTCTCTTACGGATGAATTGGAATTCACACAAGTATTACTTTTAGTTATGATTTCCTTTACAATATTAGTTCTAGTGGTAATATCGGTAGTGACAATCCTATTACCTACACCATCTACATGTTCTGAATATACGTAAATCCCATGGGACGATCTTGACTTACCCGACTTTGCTACAATTGAACGAGTATACTTGCTCGTATGCGTAGTTAAGGAATTAATAAGTCTTGTTTATAAATTTAAAACTAGGAGTGCAAGACGCGCATCAACCACCTGATAACTCAACACCTCTACTAACTATTGTGCTACTGGAATAAGCAGTATCTCTTTCTGCGAAAGTGTACGAAGTTATGCATGTGCTGGAGCTATTCAATTGGACGAATTTTTGTCAACTATGGTAAATTATTGTCGGATGTTACATAATTTTTTGTGTCGGATTGTCGTCAACTATCCTGCATTTTGTTAGAATTGATTGTAATGCGAAAGCTGAAAATAGATTACGAGCTTTGGGACTAATTAAAGTTATTTTATATATATTGTTGCCACTGTTAACATGTTCTCCAACCGTTTGTAAACAACCAACTATGGTATTTTGAAACCAGCTATTCTAATTTATATAAAACCCGTTGCAAAGCGTGGGCTTAACTTCTTGTTATAAGATAAATGGAAGGTTCCAAGTGAATGAAAAATTGGAGTAATTGTATTCTCGATGAAATAAATTGTCGGATATAAATTCACATAAAAGAAAAACGTTGCCCGAATGGCATTTTTCTTCGAAATCATAAAATGCAAAGAGGATAAAATTTGTGTTCCAAAGTGAGATGTTTTCAGAACTATGGGAAAGTATTAATTATATTAAAAGTATTCCAATTGATAATGTTATGCATGGTAAAATTGACGAAAATCAAAAAGGTTGAGCGTCTGCTACTGCTTCACTCAAAATATGTTAAAAGAGTTTAGCAATCAATATCGCACAAAAAAGTAAAATTCGGTAAAGTATCTGATGTGTTCGGGCAAGTATAAACAAGAATTACCGGTTAAACTTGGAATACATTCGGGCAAGTATACCCTAGTTAGGTTTGGTAAGTCAAGGTCTTCCCAAGAGACTTGATTGCACTCAAGTGTCATTTGTTTGTAATAAGACGATGGAGATTGTCACGGATCAAAGAAACAAGGAAGGCAATATGATAACAAACACATAGAGAACATACATGTGTGGGCAAAAATGATCACATGGATATTAGAATGTTTAATTTGGAAAACATATTATCAAGGGTAATACTTTTTTACCTATAGGACCAATAATAATAATCTAGTGTTTTATAAATTCATGTGACATAAGTCTCAATCAATTGGTCATATCATCGACCTATAGAATTGATGTTATTAATCCGTTAAGTTCCATTTACTTGAAAGATGAACAATAATTATTCAAAAGACTCCTTTCAACATTAGTCTCAATTAAACGTTTACTTGTTATGTTTAGAGTTAACTGCTTTTTTGGTCCTTGTAGTTGGATTTCGTTTTCACTTTTGATCCAAAAACTCAAAATTTCGATTTTAGTCCAAATATAAACTATTTTTCCACTTTTGATCCAAAATCGAAACTATTTCTCCACTTTTGGTAAGCTAATTGTCCATTTTGGACCAAAAGTGGAGAAATAGTTTCGATTTTCGACCAAAATCAAAATTATTTAAGTTTTTAGACAAAAAGTAAAAAATAGTACCAAACCACAAGGACCAAATATGCAGTTAACTCTTATGTTTATTAAGTCTCTTGCGCAATCATCAAAACATACAAGACCAAATCATTTGTCGATTAATGAATTGAAATCGGCCATATAGAGAATCCTTTCCTCAACCATGATTAACCAAAGTGACAAATAAGAACAATTTACAATTCAACCGAATATGATGCTATCGTCATAATCCAAACAAACACTAATGAAATCTAAACATACCTTTATCAAGGGTTTTCATATGATCTACAATATCACAAAACACATGTCTCACCATAGACATGAACATAAACATGATTGAATATTAAAGAAGAAGTTAACCAAGGATAGATAACCAACCTAAGTATCCCAATGATTCTAATCAAAAGAACAACCAAAATACAATTTATCTTACGGATAACCTTCTTGGACATCAACCTTATGGTGTGAGTATAGGGACTTTGGGGTGTTTGTGAATAAGTATTATTGGATAATGGATGGTTTATGGAGGTATGATCTTTTCTAATTCTTCCATAGCATATGGCATGAAAATGGCAACCAATTACACCCCTCACCACCTCTGCAAATGGGTGAGGGGTAGTAGGTGAATCTGTACAACTATGTTCTTGTACGTAATAGAGCCAAGAGAACAACTATTATACATGCAAGGTATAAAGATGAGGGTAATGTATCATTGTCTAGACCATCAAGGTCTAGGGAATAAGATGATATGGCGGCTTTACATTTGCTATTGTTAAGGTAGAAAATTTACATGAACCAATCACATTCTAGAAGGCTATTAATTCATCTTAAAAAGAGATGAGTTCTTTAAAGAAGAATCATACTTGGGAGTTGGTCGATCAACCACCTGGTCAGAAGCTGGTAAGCTGCAAATGGTTGTATAAGATTAAAGAAGGGATTGACGGTGTTCAAAAACCAAAGTATAGAGCAAGGCTTGTAGCTCAGGGTTTTACACAACGAGCATGGTTCGACTATAATGAGGTATTTTCACATGTGGTTCGACATACACCTGTTTGGGTGAATATATCATTAATTGCTTGTGAAGATTATGAGTTAGAACAACTTGATGTGAAAACCACGTTTTTACATGGTAATTTTGAAGAAACTATTTACACGAGACACTCTCGTGGCAGCAACAAGGTATGTTTGTTGAAGAAATCTCTGTATGGTTTTAAGCAGTCCCTAAGAATGTGGTACAAACGGTTTGATGTGTATACTGGTCAGCAATAAGTTTAGCCACAACAGCCAACAGCTGTGATAGTTGTGTTTACTTCAAGGAGTTTCTATTGATGTATGTAGATGATATGTTGATTGCTTATAAAATCAAGTTAGAGATCTAATATACCAAGGGACTGCTGCGAAAAGAGTTTGATATGAAGGAACTTGGTCCAACTAGCAAGATAATTGGTACGAAGATTGTCAAGGATAGGGGTAAACGAACCTTGAAGGCGTCTCAGACGGGATACATGCAGAAAATTCTGAATAAGTATAAAGGGGGTAATAGAAAGTTGGTCTATGTGCTACTAGAAGCACACTTCAAGGTATCTTTAAAGGATTGTTCGTTCAATGACTAGGATATGGAAATAATGAGTAAGATCCCATATGCGAATGATGTAGGTAGTTTAATGTACTTGATGGTTTGCGCTAGACCAGATATTGCGTACGTTGCTAGCATTGTGAGCACCTATTTGGCGAATCCAGAGGTAAACACCAATAGGAGGCAGTAAAGTGGATTTTGAAGTACTTAACATTTCTGATGTAGGTCTAGTGTATGGTAAAGATTAAAGGGAAGCACATAGATGTTGATGGTTTCATGGATAGTGGTTATGCTAAAGAACCTGACAAGGATATGTCCATAATCGGGTACGAGTTTATGGTACATGGTTGTGTTGTGAGTTGAAAAGAACATCTGCAACATGTTGTAGCGTTATCTAATACAGAGGCGAGGTATGGCGCTAACATAACCGGTTAAGAAAAGCATTTGGCTTGAAGGTCTACATCGAGCTGGTAATAAACCTAAGGCCATGAGTTGTGAATTATGATAATCAATGGCCATTTTATCTCTCAAGAAATGCAATGTTTCATAAGAGGACAAAGCATATGAACGTGAGGTAAAGAGATTGAAATGGCAAAGATAGACACGAATAATAATGCAGCTGGCGCGTTTAAATATATGTTTCTAGGTCAAAGTTCAAGTATTGCATGGAAATACCTAGTGTTGGAGTTAACTAGCTAGTCTTGTCAGTAAGGCTGTGTTCAACGGTGTCTCGGTCGACTGAGAGAGATCGAGTCGCAGTAGGTCGTGTCCGTTGAGACAACCGAGTCACCCAACTCGATCGAGCCAAAAGGTTCATGGGAGCGATCGGTTTGAAAACGAAGAAATTCGAAAATGGAAAAGAAATGTTACCGTGCATTTGAATAAACAAAAAAATTTAAAAAAAATTTAGTTAATCTTCAATCCCCTATAAAAACCCCATTTATTCAACCACTTTTTCAAAAAAATTAAACTCACAATTCTCCAAGCTACAATGTCTTATGAATTATTTTTTTCCGACTCTTCTGACGACGAGGATGAAGTTACGAGTTAGCTTGCGGTATTTACGCAAGCTTGTCAATCGGCTTACGAAGCATCAAAACCTCCAAAACAACAAGCGTACATAAATAGAGATTACGAGGGTGCATATAATCGTCTAGTGGCAGCGTATTTTACTGACGGGTCGCAGTATGACGAGGAGACATTTCGTGCGCGGTTTCGAATGGAGCGAGAACTATTCTTACGACTTGTTCGCGGCGTCACCAATAACTATCGTTATTTTCGAAACGCGTGGGATTGTACGGGTCGAGAATGTCTTATGCCATTGTTGAATTGCACTTCTGCTATTCGTCAAATGGCGTACGGATCCGTTCCTGATGCTCTTGACGGATATTTTCAAATTGTTGCGTCAACTGACCTTGAGTGTCTTCGAAAGTTTTGTAAGGCCATCATGGAATTATACGTTAAAGAGTACTTGCAAAAGCCGACATACACCGACATCGAAAAACTCTATGCTCATCACGAGGAATAGCATGGGTTTCCTAAGATGATAGAAAGTATCAATTGTATAGATTGGCCGTGGGAGAATTGTCTCATTGCGTAAGCTCAATTTTGTAGACGTGATCATGGGTCAACTCCTTTTATTTTATTGGAAGCGATCGCCTTTCATGACTTATGGATTTGGCATGTGTTCTTTGATGTAGCCGGGATAAGTAACGACGTAAATGTTTTAGGTCAATACCCTCTTTTCAATGATCGTAAATCAGGGAAAGCACCATAACTGGGATTCGTGGCTAACGACGTGTATTATCAGCGGGGATATTATCTTACCGACGGGATATATCCGAAATGGTCGGTTCTTATTAATTCTATAAAAAAATCTGCCGTTGAATGGTCATAAACGGAGATTGTATAAAAGGAAGCACGAAGCACAAGAAAATATGTGAAACGAGCATTCGGTGTATTGAAAACGAAGGCCCGAGGAATGTCAAGAAGTAGACTATCGGACGTAATGTACACATGCATCATATTACACAATATGATACTTCACCACAACGGGGCGGTGATATCACCCACATTTTATGATGATAACGATCTGGTAAATACACATGAAGAATCACTCGCAATTATTCGGCACATAACCAACGAACAAGCTCATCTACACCTAAAAGCCGATTTGTTAGAACACATTTGGGCTAACATCGATCAATAAATTAGCTTTTTATTGTAATGTTTTTTACTAAATGTAATGTTTTTTTTAAGTAATTTTTTTATTAAATGTAATGTCTTTAATATTTGAATAAAAAAATAAAAAACATTAGGTCGTTTTGTTGTGACAAATAGATTGTTATAAATCGTCGAAAAAATAAAGCTGATGTGGCAGAAATAAAGGTCGTTGTTGTAGATAGCCAAAAGTAAAAATTGTTATTGTTAGTTTCCAAATCTAGTTAGGATCAATATGAGTTAAGTTTCCTTATCAACGATTCTTAGTCGGTTTCCCTCCCTTTGTTAAAAAAAGATAAACGTGGGTTCCCTCTCAATAGTATAAAAGAAACAAACTCTAAGAAAGAAACTACTGTAAAAATCAACGAATCAAAAGATCGATGGCTGAGGCTAAGATATTCCCACCATTTTCTTATGGGAAGTACGTGAGCCAGGAAGAGAAACGGGGAAGGACGATACGAGACGAAAAAGAACGACAACGCTATTGGGCTATGATGGCTTCTGGTAATTGCTAAATGCCTCCTTCTTTTTATACTTTAATACGCTCTCTGTTTATATATGCTGTTAACATTCCAAATCAATTATAATCAACAGGAAGTTTACCACCTGGCCTCGAGATTCTGGAGATACCATCAACAGTTGGTAACGTCTTGTACCCGGCCTATTGATTCATTACATTTTCTTCATATATTACTCATTTTTTTAACTTGTTGTTTTCGCTCTCTACCAAAAGCTGGAGAAGCGCCGCAAATTGTATACAGGTATCCATGCAAGATGACAAGAACTACTGCTTCTGAAAGAGCTGCAATAAGAGCTGCACGAAACATTACTGCAACAACTACTGCTGTTGGTCGGTCCTGCTCTAAACACTACTGTATGTAATTATATCCACTCGATCTCATCTTGCTAGTTGTTAGTACAATATTTGCTGGTTGGGTTCCCCTACGTGCCCTTTCAAATCGATCGAGGACTTATTCATATGTAGATATTGATTTGGTTTTATATTCACCATACAATAAAGTTACGATGGGTCTCAAACCCTCCAATACCAACTTTCTACCTGTTTGACTCTAATCATGTTACAAGTAACTGTTACCTCTTGGCTTATTAATAATTATTGTGCTCTGCCTAAATTTATATTACAGGTTGCAGAGCTCTAGGTGGAGGATCAGTCCTAAACAAGGATCCTGGCGAGTCAAGTGAAACCGTGGTCGAAAATCTCAAGCTTGAAGAGCTCCGCATCAGCAACTAGTGCTTCTGGTATCAGTTCAAATCCACACACTCCTGTGGTGGCTCGGTTTCTATCATCCTTTCATATTAATACTAGTGTGTTGTTAATCAAGATGTACTCTAAAATGTTTGGATTCACTTCGATCAATGTATCTTTTACATTGCATTAGGCTCAAGCCAAGTTTTAGTTTGCAGGTTTTTGGAAAATAACATGTGAATTACATACAATAGATACTTTTGAACATCCTAAAATAAGAATTAAACAAGAGTAATCTGGTGTTTGTTTATTAGTTGTATCCGCCTTTTATTTTCACTTTTATTTAATACAAAACACGTACTCCTGACTTCTATGTTTTGGACGATAATATTGAGGAATTTGAAAATAAAATCTTTGTATACACTATGATCTCGGACACTTCTGAAGTAGAACCATATTTTAGTATAGAAACTATGCATGCCATATTTACATATCAGCTCTCACTAGGGACGATCATGGTCAGAAAACTGAACCACACCGGACTAGATTGAAAACTAATTTGATTCTAGGCCACTACAGTCCTGGCCTGGTTGTGCATGAGACTGAAACAAGACCCGGAATTGAGCAAAATGGTGAACCCAAAACTGGACCAAATATGTTCAGTCCGGTCTATAATGCTCACCCCTAGCTGTCACTATGAAATGCTTGATTTGCAAGTATCACAAACTCACTTTCATATTCGGCTACGGTATCCTTATGTAAGAGCTTAGAGAGTGCGTCCCGATTGCTATTTCCCGACGCCATAGCAAATAAAAAGAATAAAAAATAAAATATATTTTTTTTCCGGATGAACATTGCACGAATGAACAGTACGGATGAACAGTACACTGATGAACAGTCGCGGATGAACAGTACTTGCCTGACGAACAGTAATTTACTCGATGAGCAGTAACCTCTTTTTTTTAAATTGGAATTCTAAATCAAAAACCCCCCAACGAATTGAGGGCTCTCAATGAAAGCACCAATTGATACGACCCGATTAGGGTGTATCGGGATAAGGCACCACTTTTAGCGTGTGTTGGCTCCTTAAGAACTAGAGAAGAGAAGAACTAGACATTTGTTGAACTTTAACTTTTGATTGACTGATAAATGATTACATTGTGAAACTTTAAATACTACTTTAGAAGATAAACATAAATAATAAAAGATACTAAAATGATAAACATAAAACGTAATGATATATCCTAAATAATAAAAAGATATTGATGTGTAACAGTTTATATATGCTGTTAACATTCCAAATCAATTATAATCAACAGGAAGTTTACCACCTGGCCTCGAGATTCTGGAGATACCATCAACAGTTGGTAAGTCTTGTGCCCGGCCTATTGATTCATTACATTTTCTTCATATATTACTCATTTTTTTAACTTGTTTTCGCTCTCTACCAAAAGCTGGATAAGCGCCGCAAATTGTATACAGGTATCCATGCAAGATGACCAGAACTACTGCTTCTGAAAGAGCTGCAATAAGAGTTGCACGAAACATTACTGGAACAACTACTACTGCTGGTCGGTCCTGCTCTAAACACTACTTTATGTAATTATATCCACTCGATCTCATCTTGCTAGTTGTTAGTACATATATTTTTTGGTTGGGTTCCCCTACGTGCCCTTTGAAATCGATCGAGGACTTATTCATATGTAGATATTGATTTGGTTTTATATTCACCATACAATAAAGTTACGATGGGTCTCAAACCCTCCAATACCAACTTTCTACCCGTTTGACTCTAATCATGTTACAAGTAACTGTTACCTCTTGGCTTATTACTAATTATTGTGCTCTACCTAAATTTATATTACAGGTTGCAGAGCTCTAGGTGGAGGATCAGTCCTAAACAAGGATCCTGGCGAGTCAAGTGAAACCCTGGTCGAAAATCTCAAGCTTGAAGAGCTCCGCATCAGCAACTAGTGCTTCTGGTATCAGTTCAAATCCACGCACTCTTGTGGTGGCTCGGTTTCTATCATCCTTTCATATTAATACTAGTGTGTTGTTAATCAAGATGTACTCTAAAATGTTTGGATTAACTTCGATCAATGTATCTTTTACATTGCATTAGGCTCAAGCCAAGTTTTAGTTTGCAGGTTTTTGGAGAATAACATGTGAATTACATACAATAGATACTTTTGAACATCCTAAAATAAGAATTAAACAAGAGTAATCTGGTGTTTGTTTATTAGTTGTATCCGCCTTTTATTTTCACTTTTATTTAATACAAAACACTTACTCCTGACTTCTATGTTCTGGACGATAATATTGAGGAATTTGAAAATAAAATCTTTGTATACACTATGATCTCCGTGTTGATCCCAAAATTAGATCGATTTAGCTTTATGTATACGAGATCAAATCAAGTTATACACGTAGAGAAACCTTTGTATATGTATATGATAATCTAAGTGTTATGCGGAATTAACACTTAAACAAGAACACACAAGATGTAAACAAACTTTCACTTTGATTAATGATCACAAACTTGCTTACAATGAAAGTGTTTAACGTATGAAAACTTATATTAAACAATAACCTAAAGGTCTTCTTTTATAGACATAAGAAGCCTTGTACAATAATCTACGTATCAACTATTCTAGGTAAAGATAAATATAGAAAATACATAGTTGTTCCTATCTTTACTAGAAGTAATCTAGAACATAATAAACGTGTAGATCATATCCTTCCATCAGTGCTTGTCTTCAATGTATCAACGCTTGACTTTGTCTTGTCAATGCTTGATCTGTCAGCGTTTGTTTTCTTCCTATCAACGCTTGTTTTACTCTTGTCAGCGCTCAAGTAGACTGGCTATATTTTATTCCCAACAATCCTCCCCTAAACTTGATATCTACTCTAGTAATCAAGTTTCTGAATAAACATTAAGAACTAGGTGGAATCTTACAACACTTATCATATTGGTAATAAATAAATCTGATCAAATCTTTGGCCACGTCACTTGAATAATCAATTTCCAGCTGTGTAGTCTTCATCTTCTCCAGGACTTCCTTGGACATGGAATATTGAGCATCTACAAGACGATACTCAGCAAACTTTGTAGAACTCAAGTAATAAACACCAGCAGCTGAATACAAACGCCATTGAAGACCACTGAGGTCATCTTCAAGATCCTTCCAAATAGCAGGATCTTCATCTATTGGTCCACACATTCTCTTGAATGTTGACCATAGTTTTATTGCATTGACTGAAGTGGGATCTTCAGTCTCATACTTGGCTTCTAACAACCTCCATAGGTCCACCATGTCTTCTCTATCAAAACTTGCAAACAAAGATATAAGAGCGGTAAAAGTGTGAACCTCTTTTCCATACCTGCCAATCTTCCAAAACCCACATTCATCTTCTTCATAGCTTATAATAGGGTTTCTGGAATCAAGAGGTAACACTTGCACCATATCTGAAGCTTCCAATGGTGAGAGCTTGAGGCTCTTTCTTATAACAGCTTCACTTGGATTCAATCTATCCATATCTTTGGGAAACTCAAGAGGGACTCCCTTCTTCACAGGTCTGGGAACAATCATTGCCTTTTTAAGCTCCATTTCTTCTGCAAGTTCTTCTTTTCTTTCATCAGAAAGAAGTCTTAGAGTGTTTTCGTCCTGCACTCTTACCCAAATGGGATAGGCTTTGAACTCCAACTCTTCAAATGTCAAAGCAACCAATTTCTTATAAGTCCACCCTGTTCCATGACATCTGAGAAGCATGTAGTACAACTCCCTTCTATCCCTTCTCAACAATGAGAGAATATTGCTAGCCCTGTGTCTCAGAATTACCTTGCAGTCCTTTTGTACTCTTTGAAGAATCTCCAAACCCCATATCTGGTCTGAAATAGTCAAATGTGGATTCTCCATACACCTATCTTCCCAAGCATGGTACATCTGAACAACTTATGGCATATCAAAATCAACCTGCAATTTCAACTCATTCAACTTCTCTTTTGCCAGCTCATCACCATACTCAAGCCTTTCTGGTTGTTCTATGATCATTACACTTGAGTCTGAACTAGCTTCATCACTTCCTTCTTGCTCTTCTAAAGTGACAACAAAAGGTTATTCACTCACCTCCTTTCTTTCTTGTTCCACAATTTGTGCAGCCAACCTTCTATCAAACTCAATTTGTGCTGCATTCTTTGGAACAACTTCTTCTACCATAATACCCTTACCTTTATCTAATGGATCAACTGTTGGTAAGGTAGATGGTAATACCTGTGAAGAAACCTCTTTGATGATGGATGATGACTGGAACACATCAACCTCATTTGCAGGTCTGTCAACGCTCAATTTTGCTTTGTAAGCGCCCAAGTTACTCATGCCAGCGTTCAAATCTTGCTTGTCAACGCCCATGTTACCTGTCTCAGCGCCTCTTGTAATTTCCTCCAACATAGCTGTAAAAGACACATTTAAGTTTGTAGGAGAGACTAGAGACGTATCAAAACCTGTCTGTTTCTTCAAACTAGTTAGGGCTTCAGCAACACCCAAAGATTCACCATCATGTGAGCCCTTATCACTCACATTTATATGTTCATCCTCCCCTTTGGAAGATTCCTCCATCCCTCTCCTTGTGCTAGCATTTTCTAAAACAACAATCCTCTCCCTCAATTGCTTGAGTTCAAGGCCTTGTGTACTGACAATATGTACCAAGACTGCATTTTGCTTTTGCAAGCTTATGCAGACAGCCGTCAATTCCATTAAAGTCATTGGTTCCAATCTGCCCTCTTCTAAAATGGGTATTTGACCTCCCAAGTTAGATTCATTAGGCATGGATGAGGTCTTAATGATGGTAGGACTGTCTTGGCCAGCTTCTAAGCCAGAACCAATAGTCCCAGCCTCATCCATAGCACCAACCACACTTGTGGTGGTTGTTCTCTCTACTACATGGCTAGGACCACTAGAGGAGAACACTCCAGTAGTCCTTTGGTGTTTTTGCAACCTATATTGTGTTGGTGGAGAAGATAATGTGGATTGGGTGGATGTGGGTTGGTTAAGGGGTGTTTGGGTCTGTGAAGGAGTTGTGTTAACGTTTGGATTAGGCATGTCAACGCCAACATTTAATGTGTCAGCGTCGAAGGGTTCTTGGTCAAGTTGCATGTGTTGTGGTGAAGGTAAAGGTTCAGGAATTGGGTCAAGTTGAGGTTGAGGGTCTGGTTGGGGCTTTGCTGCTTCAATGACAGCAATCATAGCTGGGGTTAAGGGTAAGTCACGATGTGGGGGTGAGTTCATCTTTGTAAAAATTGCTTTCTTTTGCACAGGGATCTCATAAAAATCATCATGATCCCTTGTGCAATAATTTTGCACCTCAAAAATCATTTGTAAAAATCTGGGATAAGCTAAAGTCATTTTGTTCCCTTTATTTTTACACATGCCCTTAAAAATCATTTTGGAATAATTAAACTTTTGCCCAGTAGCAATGCACACAATAGCACTTGCAATAGATCTATTGATCTCATTGTGTGTAGTACACTTGGGACTCAAACATTGCAAGAGGACATGTATTAGGTACTTCCAGGCTGGGGGAAACTCCTGTTTATGATATTTATTTAAAGTTCCTTCAGCAGGAAAAGAATAACCCAAAACCCTTAGTCCTTGTTCTATTTCATTAATGGGGAGGGTGGTTATACCATCTGCATCATCAAGATGCAAAGCTTGGCGAACCAAAGCTTCAGTAACCACCCATGTGCGCCCATGAACAATAGATGATAATGTAGTCACTCTATTAACTGTTGAGGAACTAACATTGTTCCAAAACTGTTTAATATGTGTGACAAGAATGAGTGGAGCATGTGAAAGAGCATACCTAATGGGGATGCATTCAAATACGCCACCATTTGTGTGTATTGGGGAAACAGAGTGTCATCAGCGTCCAAATATGCTACCATGTTGTGTTGACTCCTGAACCCCAATTCCAAATCACTTGGTCTAAATTTTGGTGCCATTGTTGAAAGCTGTTTTGAATGATTGATAAAGATGAAGTTATAGGAGAAAATATGGTTAGACAAGAATGATAGGTACCCTGTTTAAAATAGGAGCCAGATATATAGGAGAGAAATATGCATGTGATTCGTCAAAAATTAGGCAACTATTTTAAAATACAATCATGAAAATATTGAAAAGAAATAAGTTTATCTCATGCATTAAATAAAAGTTATCTGCTCCCAAAATTACGGCCCAAAAATATGTCAAAAAGTAACAACTGGGTAGGTCCCATTGAGTGTCAACGGTCAAAAATAACCCATCAACGCCCAACGGCTATATTCTTGTCAACGTTTGCCAAAGCCATGTCAGCGTCTAAAAATTAAAATTTATAAAAATGAAAAATGACCTTAACAAAGTAATTTATCCTAGAGAAGATAACCTAAAAGTTGATAATTATTATAGGACGGCAAGCACTGTCCAATTATACACACTTGCTTATGCAAGATAGACATAACAGTCCTCTAGTGTCCCTTGCTAACCAAAACTCTTAACAACGAAGTTACCTCATAAAATTCCTTGTTACTCCCTGGTAAAACCCATGATAAAATCATTCCCAAGTCTCCCAACAGACCACAACCAATTCTAGGCCAAACATGTCTTGGCAGCATGCATAGTATATCAACTTTGCATGCTATAGTGCCTCATGATTTAGTAAAACTAACTCATACTCACCTGTGGACACAATCTAGAATTGTGATAAGAGTATCATAAGGATACCCAAAAGTCCTAAAGGTTCCTAAAACCTCCCCTTAAACTGTGATACATATGTTGCTAAAAATATGCATGAAAATAAAAAATTTATGTCAAGATAGGAATAGAAAATTCCAACCATCATCCATAAATAAAAACATGCTCAAATGATCCTCCAATGATCCATAAGCAACTCTTTATCCAATGGTATAATGCTAACACCACCTGCACATTTAGATTGAAAACCACAAAACTAACATTGTTGCTGACAACACCCCGATAACACATGTCAGCGTTAAGGAAAGCTTTGTCAGCATTAGGCAAATATATTACTGACAACGTCACAATAACACTTATCAGCGTTAAAGTAACCTTTGTCGGTGTTAGAAAAATATAGTGGAAAATCTAAATCCTCAAAAAGACCAATAACAATGCATTATCTTGTACATACTTTTACAAAAAGACTCCAAAACACATATTATGTGAGATTTATCATTCCAATACTTGTTACCAAGTATTGAAACCTTCCAGCATCAAAAGGTTTAGTTAGTAAATCTGACACATTTTCTTCTATGTCAACCCTATCTGGTTGTATTAAACCTTTTTCAAAACAATCCCTTATAAAATGGTGTCTAATTTCTATGTGTTTAGTTTTAGAATGATGTACAGGATTTTTAATAATGCATAAAGTGCTGTTATTGTCAAAAAATATCTTGGTATGCATGAAATTATACCCATAGTCCAACAGCTGGTTCTGAATCCATAAAACTTGTCCACACAAGCAGCTGCAGCCACCTACTCTGCTTTAGTTGTAGAATTAGCCACCACTGTTTGTTTCTTGCATTTCCAAGATATCAACCTGCTCCCAAGAAACTAACATCCACCAGTTGTGGATTTTCTATCAAACTTATCACCTCCATAGTCACTGTCTGAATATGCAATAAGCTCCAAAGGTGAATCTTTTGGGTACTACAAGCCAAGACTAGGATAATATCTTAGGTACCTAAAGATTCTCTTGACAGCATAAAGGTGACATTCTTTGGGAGTCACTTGATGGCGTGCACATGCACATACATCAAACATGATGTCAGGTCTAGAGGCTATAAGATACATCAATGAACCAATCATTAATCTATAGTGCCTGAAATCCACATCCTTTCCATCTCCAATCTTTCCCCAAGGGTGTTCTCTATCCATAGGAGTAGTAGCCCTCTTTTCATGTGGAGAAAAGCCAAACTTCTTCAAGATCTCAGCCACATACTTATCCTGGGAGATGAAGATACCATCTTCTTTCTGCTTAACTTGTAACCCTAGAAAGAAGTTCATCTCCCCCATTGCACTCATCTTGAATTTGTCTGTCATAATCTTGGAGAAATTTGCACTCATCTTTGGATTGGTGGATCCAAAGATGATATCATCAACATAGACCTGAACAAGTAAGACATCCTTACCATCCTTCTTTGTAAACAATGTCTGATCTATGATGCCCCTCTTGAATCCATTTTCCACCAAATAAGTGGACAATGTACCATACCATGCTCTTGGGGCTTGATGAAGTCCATACATAGCCTTCTTGACTCTATACACCTTGTCTGGATTCTCTGGATCCTCAAAACCAGGAGGCTGCATCACATATACCTCCTCAACAATTGTTCCATATAGGAAGGCACTCTTCACATCCATTTGATAGACAGTGAAGCCCATGCAGGAAGCATAGGCTAGAAATATCCTTATAGCTTCAATCCTTACAACTGGTGCAAAGACCTCCTCATAGTATATCCCCTTCTCTTGTGTATATCCCTGAGCCACTAAACGTGCCTTATTTCTGACCACAATGCCTTTTTCATCTCTCTTGTTTCTTAGAACCCATCTTCTCCCTATAGGTCTGACATATCTGGGACAATCAACCAGCTCCCAAACATCCTGAATTGCAAATTGGTGAAGCTCATCCTGCATTGCTTCCACCCAACTTGGTTCTTTGAGAGCATCAAATATCTTCTGGGGTTCCTGTTGTGATAGAAAACAGGCAAACATGCATGATTGAACAAGAGGGGTATCAACCTTCTTGTGTATATTGGCAATGAATCCATCAGGATTCTGATGAGATCTTCTAGTCTGAACAGGAGTCATAACATCCCCAATAATTTGTGATGGAGGATGATTCTTCATAGTAGAAGTGAGAACTCCTCCTTCAAAAAGTCTGTTGTCCTTAATCTCATTCTCCAAGTTGCAAATATCTTCTTCTTCAGACTCTCTTTCATCAACATGAGGATGAACCTCTTCATATAAATTTGAAGTTTCACCCTGTTCAAAATTATAAGAGAAAAGATGCCCAAAAGTGTTGTCAACACCTGAACCTTGGTTGTCAGCGTTAGAGCTGTCAACGCTTGAGATGTTGTTGTCAACGTTTGAGCCATCAACGTCTGAATTTGTCGTGTCAGCGCTAGATCTGCCTTTGTCAGCGCCTGAAGGACCATGCATGTTGATAACTGGTGACACTTGGGGACCACCATTATCCTTTCCAGCAGCAGCAGCAGCAAAAGCATTTGTCCATATGGGAATTGTAACATACTCTTGTATAGGAGATGACTTTTCTGCTTGTGATCCAACCTCTTCATTAACCTGTGTACCTGAAACATCAACAACTTGTTCTTCCACAACATTTGAAGTTACCTTCACAATGTCTGGATTAGTGACAGGCATATAATTTAAAGTTCTAGATAGAGGTTCCAAGTCAAACAACCAATTTGGACCACTTTCAGGATCACTAGGTTTACTCTCCAAAAACCTAACATGTACTCTCTCAAGAATACGTTTTTACTTTTTAAGGTAAACCCTATATCCCTTGCTCTGCACAGAATAACCCATGAAATAACCTTCATCACCTTTTGCACTAAATTTACCTAAGGCATCACTAGTATCAAGTACAACTACATGACAGCCAAAAGGTTTAAGAAAACCAATATTAGGTTTCCTACCCCAAAGTAATTCATAAGGTGTTTTGTTCTGTATCTTGTTGACCAATGCTCTATTTTGAACATAGCATGCTGTATTCACAGCCTCAGCCCAAAAAGCTATGGGAAAATGAGCATCAGCCAACATAGTTCTGGCTGCTTCAATTAGGGTTCTATTTTTCCTCTCAGCAACCCCATTTTGTTGTGGGGTTCTGGCAACACTAAACTGCCTAGTAATCCCTTTCTTGGCACAAAAATCATCTAAAAGTTTATTCCTAAACTCACCACCATTGTCACTTCTAAGCATTTTAACTTCATTACCAGTTTTCTTCTCAATCTGAGTGATAAAATCAATTAAAGTGTCAGCAGTACCACTCTTCATAGCTAAGAAGAAAGTCCAAGTAAACCTAGAAAAATCATCTGTGATGACAAAGCAGTATGATTTTCCATTCAAACTCTCTATATTAGTTGGACCAAATAGGTCCATATGTAGTAAGTGAAGTGGTCTAGTACTAGAGTGCACCTGTTTAGACTTGAATGAGACCTTGTGTTGCTTGCCTTTAAGACATGCAACACAAGAGTGGTCATTGTGAAAAGCCTTTTCAGGCAAGCCATCAACCAAGCCAAGTCTCACAAGCCTGTTTATATTCTTAAAGTTTATGTGCCCTAGTCTCCTGTGCCATAGATTACTCTCATCTACTGAAGCTTTAGAATAAAAACATGACATATTGTTATTCATCCTAATCCCATTCAGATTCACATTATATATGTCTTTATGTCTAGGTGTTCTATAGTCAATATATTTCTCATCTGGGATCTTATAATCCTTGCTTAACACCAAGCATTCAGTATCAGTAAACAGAACTTTATTTTTGTTATCACAAACTTGTGATACACTAAAAAGATTGTAATCAAGTTCCTTTACCAGAAATACGTTTTCAAAACGCAAGTTCTTGGTGAGAAGTGTTCCTTTGCCTGTGATAGTTCCATATCCGCCTCCAAAGTAAACCTTATCACCATCCTTAATGGGAGTGAAGTTAGTCAGATAATCTTCCTTCCATGTCATGTGCCTTGAGCATCCACTGTCCCAATATCCATAATCATTGACCTGTTTTTGAATGCCCTGCACATAAAGAAAACAAGTTAGTTTTCTTTGGGAACCCAAGCCTTAGCAGACTTGGATTCATCTGGTTGTTCAACAAGAACAGACTTAGTTCTCATAACAACCCCTTGTTCATCCCTCTTTCGATGAAATACCCAGTTAACCCCAATAGGTTTTGTAATGACCTTTGAAATGTAATTAAATCTGTTGCAGGTCATTGAAATCCCATTTTCATTAGGGTTTTGATCTTTCTTTGGTCTCCATGTCAAGCTTGAAGAAGCTTTAGACCCCTTACCTTGTGGTTGCAAATATTTAGGTCTGGTCACGTTTCTGTCAGCGTTGGATTTGGTCTTGTCAACGCTGAAATTGCCCTTGTCAGCGTTGAACCTAGGGTTTCCTACAGAAACCCATTGCCTGTTAGACCAAGTATTTGTCTTTTGAAATGGTCTTTGTCCATGAGTGTTAGACCCCCTAGTGAAGAATGGGGCAGGTCTAACAACTTGTGGACTTTGCTGTACACAAGGTTTGGGTCTGACAACGTTTGACTTTTTAACAGCGTTGACCTTGGAAGCGTTGACACACTTATATGCTAAATGTGAAAAGCTAACACAAGTGTAACAGGCTTTTCTAGACACAATCCTAGGTCTAGAAGAGAAGAAGCCTGTTCTATCATTACTAACTTGGCTTTTAGGTGACCTAGTATTCCTATACATTTCTGCATACTTGATGCTAGGTTTTCTAACAGTGTTTGAGCCAAGGTCAACAGCCTTACCAGTGATTGGGTTTGTTACCTTAATAGGGTTTGACTCATTAGGACTTTCACATAACAAGCCACCCTTAACAAATAAGTTAGGTTTGGCTTTCTTCCATTCATTCAAGTCAGTCAACTTCTGTTCATACTCTTCAACTGGGGTAACAACTCTTGGTGGAGGAATAAATTCCTCCTCTTGGAGTTCTGGTAGACCAGTCCAAGATAGGTCCTTTCTTTGGACACCATAGAAGTCCCCAGCTTGTGGTGGAACCATAGTATAGTCTTTCATCCCAATCCCTGTCATGTCCTTAGGATCCCTTTGTTTATTGACACATTCTCCTAGGGTTTGTGTGGCCTTATCAAATCTCTGAATTTTAAGGCCAACATTATCCTTATTCTTAATGGCCTCATCTAACTTAGCCTGTAACTCACCATTAACCCTCTCCATGATGCTCATAATGTCATTGCTAGCATTTAACTCATGTTTTAAGATGTTTATTTTGTCTTTTAAATCAAATTCCATTTTCTTGTACTCAGAAACTGTCTTCTCAGTTTGAGTGAGAGCAAGTTGATAATTAGACAGTTTGCATCTTTCAGTACTCACATCATCTAATAATCTTAACACCTCTTTGTTAAGTTTCTCAGTATTTAACCTATAACCCTTACTACAAAAAGCATCATCGTATACCTCATTATCTGATGAAGAGGAGGAGTGTGCCATGAGAGCATATTGAACATGCTCTTCTTCTTCTATTTCAGCAACCAAAGCTTTATCCTCTTCCACATCCTTAGCCAAATAGATCCAATCCCATCCTATACCATCAAATTCTTGCATTGCAACCATGGCCTTAGGATCCTGAGCCTTAACAATTTGGCTTGAGGGTTTGCCAGCATCAGATCTTCTTGGAGATCTGCATTCCCTCATGAAGTGCCCCATACGATGACAGTTGTAGCACTCAACTTTCGATTTATCAAATCCAGCAGTGTCCTTTGCATTAAAGGTCATCTTCTTCTTAAACCTTCTATTCCACCTGTTTGCTCTTATACTAGCAAGAGCCATGTTCCACTTAATATCCATCTCTTCCAAGTGCTCATCAGTTATCTGCTCAAGGTCCTCATATGTAATCACTGAACCATTGGGAAAAGAAGCAATATAATCACATACAGTATCCAGATCCAAACCAGCAGGTTTAACTCTTGGTGAGTCACTTTTGTATGTGTCAACGTCTGACTATGAGGCGTTGACAGGACATGTTCCAGCGTTGACACATGTTGATCCAGTAACTGGATGCATGTAGGAGTCCTTCTGATTGAATTGACCTTCACTATGTGAGAAGAAGGCCATGTTGCTGTTGGTAGACTTGCTTCCATGCTCCAAAAGAGTTTCAGTTTCCAACAGTCTCAGTCTGTTGTAGATATCATCAAAAGTAGAACTTTTGTGAGTGTTGTTGGCAAGTATAGATCTTGCCTCAATCTTCCATGCTTCACCAAGGCTTTTAAGAAAAGTAGCAATGGTGTCAACGTCACCAACTTGTGTCCCCATGAAGGACAACTTGCTAGTAATATCAAGGAGTCTTCTTTTAACACTGCTAAGCTTCTCATTAGGTTGAGCTTTGAAAACAGCATACTCATGCATGAGTTGCTTCTTCTTCTCTTCCTTAGTATCATCATTGCCACCATATGCAACTTCAAGAGCTGCCCAAAGGTCCTTTGCAGATTCATAACCTCTGTATTTATGCTGGTTCTCTTGTCCCAAAGAGAGTTTTAGAATATTTAGGGTTTTCATATCAACCCTTTTCTTTGCTATGTCTTCAGCAGACACAGCTCTACCATCATCAGGCTTTTCTTTCTTATCTGCTTCTGAACATCCAGCAACAGCTGCTCTTCCAGCAATAGCATCAGCAATCTTTTGAGCTTTATTGAATGTGTTTCCATAATCAATAATCTCCTAGAGAGTGTAGTCATTGATCCCCAGATATTGCTCAAAGTTGAATTTCCACAATTCAAAGTTGGTTGAATCAAGCATGGGAATCTTGATGTTTGGTAAAGGTGAGGAGGAGGAGGTTACTTCTGGATTTGACATGATGTTTTTAGGGTTTTGTGAAAATTAGGGTTTTGTGAAAATTAGGGTTTTGTGAAAATTAGGGTTTTGGTGATTTTAGGGTTCTTGTGTTCTTTAAGATTAAAAGTTCCTCAACAAGCTCTGATACCACTTGTTGATCCCAAACTTAGATCGATTTAGCTTTATGTATACGAGATCAGATCAAGTTATACACGTAGAGAATCCTTTGTATATGTATATGATAATCTAAGTGTTATGCGGAACTAACACTTAAACAAGAACACACAAGATGTAAACACACTTTCACTTTGATTAATGATCACAAACTTGCTTACAATGAAAGTGTTTAACGTATGAAAACTTATATTGAACAATAAGCTAAAGGTCTTCTTTTATAGACATAAGAAGCCTTGTACAATAATCTACGTATCAACTATTCTAGGTAAAGATAAATATAGAAAATACATTGTTGTTCCTCTCTTTACTAGAAGTAATCTAGAACATAATAAACGTGTAGATCATATCCTTTCATCAGTGCTTGTCTTCAATGTATCAACGCTTGACTTTGTCTTGTCAACGCTTGATCTGTCAGCGTTTGTTTTCTTCCTATCAACGCTTGTTTTACTCTTGTCAGCGCTCAAGTAGACTGGCTATATTTTATTTCCAACACTCGGACACTTCTGAAGTAGAACCTTATTTTAGTATAGAAACTATGCATGTCATATTTACATATCAGCTCTCACTAGGGACAATCATGGTCAGAAAACTAAACCACACCAGACTAGATTGAAAACTAATTTGATTCTAGGCCACTACAGTCCTGGCCTGGTTGTACATGAGAATGAAACAAGACCCGGAATTGAGCAAAATGGTGAACCCAAAACTGGACCAAATATGTTCAGTCCGGTCTATAATGCTCACCCCTAGCTGTCACTATGAAATGTTATAGAAAAAAAGAAACATAATGACAGTAATCCACAATCTTCGGCTCTTAAATTGTTCTCTATATTTTTAATGGTTGGACTTAGTCAATGATTAGCTTTCTGTGAAATGATACCACTAATGAACATGTTTTATACAAATCAAAAGAAGTAGATTAATGATAAACCAACTAATTTAGCTCAGTTGGCCACTAAGTGGTTTCTTTCACCATACAATAAGGTTACGATAGGTCTCAAACCCTCAAATACCAACTTTCTACCTGTTTGACTCTAATTGTGTTACAAATAAGTGTTACCTCTTGGCTTATCGATTATTGTGCTCTGCCTAAACTTATATTGCAGGTACCATAACTCTAGTTGAGGATCCATCCTAAACAAGGATCCTGGCGACTCAAGTGAAACCATGTTCAAGCTTGAAGAGATCCGCATCAGCAACTAGTGCTTCTGGTAACAGTTAAAATCCACTCTTGTGGGTGGCTGGGTTTATATCATCCTTTGATATTACTACTAGTGTGTTAATCAACATGTACTCTAAAATGTTTGGATTAACTTTGGTCAGTGTATCGTTTACTTGCATTAGGCTCAAGCCAATTTTTAGGCTAGTCATTGACTTTGCAGGTTTTTGGAGAATAATATGTACGTGAAGTACAATAAAGAGATCCTTTTGAACACCTTAAAATAAGAATTAAACAAGAGTAATTTAGTGCTTGCTAATTAGTAATTGTATCGGCATTTTTTGCAGTTTTATTTAATACAAAACACTCATGACTTCTATGTTCTAGACAATAATATTGAGGATTTTGAAAATAAACTTTTGTTTTAGTCAATACGACCAGAAACTATGCATACCATATTTACATATCAGCTCTCCCTAGGGCCGATCACGATCAGAAACTGAATCAAGACCGGACTAGATCGAAAACTAATTTAAAGATGGTCATGTGTTACAAAAAGTTTTGGACAAGCTACATCAGATGAAGACGCTCTTGAGGAATTACGAGGTAGTTTTACTTATAATCACAATTTTATTAACCAACCTATCTTTATTTTTTGTTACTATAAAATTTATATAAAACCTCAACTCTTCATCATCGTTGATATCGTAAACTTGATAATTAGAAGGAAGACGATACGATAAACATATAACCTCGCTTGTATCTAGAGAAACTTGTTACCAACGAATTGCCTAAAGCTACAATAACCGATTCTTTTATAGAAGAACGTTAGAGTGACGACCACCATTAAAAATAAATAATTTAAATCTTCCTTAAGAGAAACGTGTATCCATTGCTAGTTTAGATATCAAAACTCAAATATATGAAAATGAAATTTATAAAAATACGTGAAAATTGAGAACGAGAAGTTGACATGTCGTGAGTCTTAAATTTTTCAACAACCGAGGTCAACAAGCAATAATTACATTGGTGTATTAACTTTATGGAAGAGAAATTGACATGTCGTGTGTCTTAAATCTGCCAAAAGAAAGTAACAAGATAGAATGATAATTGTGCATTATAATTGTGAAAGAGAAGTTGGCATGCCGTATGTTTTACATTTAACAACCAGAGTCAGCAATCAATAATTACAATGGTGAATTGATTTGTGAAAGAAAAAAGTGACATGTCGTGTCTTTTAAATTTTCTAATAACCAAAGGCAGCAAGAAATCATGACAATTGTACTATGTATTAAATTTGTGGAAAATAAGTTGATTTACAGTGTGTCTTAAGTTTTCCAACAACCGGAGACAGCAAGCAATAATGACATTGATGTGTTAACTTTGTGGAAGAGAAATTAACATGTCATATGTTTTAAATTTGCCAATTGTATATTAATTTTATGGAAGAGAATTAATATGACATGTGCTTTAAATTTTCCAATAACCATAGTCAATAATAAAAAATAAGTTAACTTTTATGAATGAAAAGTTAGGTGTCATTTAAATTAACAAACAATAAATCATGTAGGGAGCACTTGATGGTTTACTACTCAACAAATAGAGAACGTTTCTTAATAAATATAAGGTGCATAAAATAGGGCGCATTCCATCTATTAAGCATATTAATAAGTGTGTAAACACTTATCCTTTTGCCACTAAAATCTAGGAAAAAACGAGACCTAATCATGTGTTTAATATCGTAAAAGTCGGAATTACGCGTGGTTTTGTGTTTTTGTGTGAAATAGGTACAAATGAGAAAAATGAATGAAAACACGGGATTTCACGGTCAAATGTTGAAGAAAAGTCCAAGAAAGAGACGAAGACATAGTCAAAGGACCAAAAGTGTGCCAAAGATCACGAAAACCGGCAATCTGACACGGTTTGGAAGAAATGAACAAGAAAGCCAAAATCGAGCTCGTTTTAGTGGATTTAATCATTTACGAAGATAATTGGGCCAAGTGGGTCCCACATTTGGGTTAATGGGCTCAAAAGCCCATTTGGAGTTATTAAGTTGCTAGAGTTATTTTTTTTAAAAAACCCAATATGGCCCAATACAATATTATGAGACGGATTGGAAATAATTCTTGGGCTTTAAAAGCCCATTTGGCTAATCAAATGGAACGGATAAAAGAAGTGAAATAACTTTTCACTTTGTTTTGCTGGTCAAACCCTCAGTCAACATCACACACGTAACAATCACTCACCCCACACGTTTAATAAATAAAACACATTTACCCCACTCACATTTCGTTACAAACGAGATTAACTTTTCACCCACAACTTTCTTCTCTCCTCCAAACGCAGCAAACATCATCTTACCCCAAAACCCTAATTTACCCTAACCAAAATTACCTCATAAAAATTGGGGGTTTTCCCTTAAGTGTGTGATTCACACACTTGGGGATTAAATCCCCAAGTTAATCGGAAGATCCAACACTGGTGGTCCTCAAATCATACGTGGCATTCCCTCCACTTGTGATTGGCCAAAACAACACCAAAAACCCAATCCTCCAATCAAAATCATACACATCACCCCTAAACTAACACAACTAGCACAAACTCGACACCCTGGTGATCCGTGTGATCTTTGATGCGTTTTCCACCGTTAGATGAAGAAAATGAAGAGAGAGAAGGTAGAAAAGAAGGATTTAACGGCTCGGATTTGATGTCTTGCTCTCGAAGCTTCACCAACAAGCCCTTGGGGGTTGGCTATAAAAAAAACCCTCATTTGTGTAATTTGGTGCCTTCTTTTTAGTTTAATTTTTATTTCTGAAAAATAGATTTTAGGTTTAATGTAATTTCTTTTTTTCAAGTATTGTAATCAGTTTTAAATATTAATGAAATTTCAATTTTCGGTTTAATATTGTCTTGTTAATCGTTATTGCAATTTATCTTAAATCTGCTTTGATTAAATAATTATTGAATTAAAAAGGTAGGAATAATTTCCCTTACTGGGAAATTATAAAAAATATTGGTTCGGTTCACTGTTCATGGAGGATGATTTGTTGATGGTGTTTGGATAATAAGGAGGGTTTCGGTTTCGGTTCATAAGGGGGTTCAGCACCCACCTTCTTCCCAAAGGAAATCATCATCAGGTTTGAATCTCTATTTTTAATTTATGCTTATGTTTATTAGCTTTAGGTTGGTTTTTTTTAGTAATTTAGCTGTTAATTTGAATCTGCTTGTTTAATCTTGTGTTATTATTTAGTGTTTGGTTCTGCTTTAGTTTCGAGTTTATTTAGTCTGCTGGATTTAATTAAACTGCTTGATATATTTGCTTATGCTTATTTATTTTTATCTGCTTGAATTATTTTTATCTGCTAAGTGTTTGGAACTGTTTAGTTTAACCTGTTTTTGAGTTGGAGTTTTGTTCGTTTGTTTTGGGTATCTGATTGTTTAGCTTGGTTCGAATCGGTTTACTCATATTAGGATAGTCTGCTATTTGGTTTGGGTATATTCAGTTTAATATAATTGTTTTTAAGTTCTATAGTTTACTGAGTTTTTTTTTAGTTTGCTTATTTTTAGTTTTGTTTTGCTTAGTTGAATATCTGCTTGTTTACTTATTAGGTCTTTAGCTTATTTGATTTCGAAATCTGTTTATTAGCTTATTTAGTCATAGCTTATTTGCATAGTAGCTTATCTTGGTTTGTTTATTCAGTACTTCTTATTTCCCTTGATTTATCGTTTAATGCTTATTTGATTTAGCTGTTATTAGCTTATTTTGTTTTGATGTTTACTGCTTAAAAGTTTCAGACTCTATTGGTCTGAGAAGTTAATTTCCAAAAATAAAAAAAATAAAAAAATAAATAGCAAATTCGTCCCTCCTGGGACTCGAACGCGTGACCTCACGCTTAGCAGCCCATAGCTTCAACCAACTTAGCTAGTACCTTTCTTGTGTTTTATTCTGCTGTATTTAATTAATATAGGGTTTAAATAAACTGTCAGTTTTAATTAATTAAGTTTTAAATACAAGATTTAGTTTAATTAATTTTTATATAAAAGTTTTATTTAAGTTTTCTTTATAAAGTTTTTAATAGAAAATAAAAAGATAAGATAAAAAAATATTTTTAATTACTTTTATAGATTTAAATTTTTTTTAAATTTAGTTTTAAAATTTGTTTTCAACTAATATAGATTTGTTTAAAAATAGTTTTAAAAAGGTTTCATTAGAAGTTTTTATTCTAAATTAGTTTAAAAATATATTTTTAAATTAGATTAATTAGTAGTTAATTAAATAGTTTTTAATTTTAAAATACCAAAAATATTCGTTTCACCAAGAACAAATTAATCTTACTTAATTTGAGATCAATTCGAGTCGAGTCGAGGAAACGAACATTAATTGCTTAAAACGATAATTGCAAAATTCCCACATTAAATTGGCGTCGCTGCCGCTTCGCTCGTTACGAATGAAGATTTCGTGAGACGTTTGGATTTTGGGATCCGTTCATTTTGAACGTTAATTTTCTTGCACAAAAATTAAAAATACAAAAAAAATCAAAAAGATTAAAATATAAAAAAATAAAAAAACCACAAAAGCAAATTCTTTCCTAAGATTTGCAACAAGAAAATTAAAAAATACAAAAGTAATACTTTTTCCTAAAAGTATTACACCAAAAAAATATTACGTATTAGTGTTATTTTTCTTAATTCGATTTCTTTCTATTTTTCTTGTGAATATATATTTTTCTAAAAAATATAAAAAGATTTTACATTTATTATATTATATTACATAGCACAATAAATTTACCTACTTTTTAAATAAGGCCTTAGTTGGGATTTCATCACCTAACTATTGTATTCGCATCCTAAACAAATAAAATCAAGGCAAAATAGATAAATACTAGTAAGACGTTTGAACTCGATATATACAAACTATAAGGTGGGTATAAGGCGACGCGCTATAAAAGGCCGTCTAAGGAAAAAGGTTTTTAAGTGCTTTGTGTCACCTCATTTCCCCGCTTGCTTGTGCGTATATTGAGAGGGACGACCAATTATTGGTTTGCCAACTCAATTAGTATTAAGTATATATTTTGTAGATTTTTCATATTGCACCTCGAGAGGGAGAATCCTTTTCCTCTCAAAGTCGACTGAGGTCACCTACCTCATTCCAAAGTTTTAATTGTATGCGCACTCGCGCGCGTACATACATACCGATTGGTGTACCAAATACTTCTAATTCTTCTAAAAAGAAAAAGAAGAAAAACAAAAAGACCGTCATTAAAGCCGATCCCGAGAATCGAGCTTTAAACAACATGATGGCAACAGATAATAGACCAATAATTGAGATTCTACAATCTCACGTTGAAGGAAACGATGACGCGATTGTGGTGCCGGATATTGGAGCTAATAATTTTGAACTTAAAACGGGTTTTATTCAAATGGTTTCCGCTACACCATTTTTAGGCCGTACTAATGATGACCCACACGCTCATATCAAACGTTTCATACAATTAGCCAACACCATCAAATACAATGGGGTGCCACAAGAGGCTGTTCGTTTACAACTCTTTCCTTTTTCCCTCGAGGGACAAGCCCGAATTTGGCTTGATAAGGAACCACCCCAAAGTATTACAACATGGATTGACTTAGAGACCAAGTTCATAAACTACTTTTTCCCACCATCACGGACCACCGCTTTAAGGAATGAAATCATTACCTTTGAACAAAAATATGGGGATACGTTTAGTGAGTCTTGGGATCGATTTAAAGAGCTTTTAAGAAAATGTCCGCAACACGGTTTCACTAAAGTGCATCAAATTAATACGTTTTACAATGGTTTAACTCTAAATGACCAAGACTCACTTAATAGTGCCGCGGGGGGCAATATTCTTGTGAAATCCATGAATGAGGCTTGGCCCATAATTGAAAACAAGGCTAAAGTGCAAACCAAGAGTGTTCGGACTACAATAGCTAGTGCTGGTGATAATGAGGTGACTAATCAAATTAAAGAGCTTACTTCAATTGTGAAACACCTTGTTTTAAGAGATAACCCTCCCACTACACATGTGAATGCCGTTAAAGAAACTTGTTAAACATGTGAGACTTGTGGTGGACCACATTCATATTTTTAATTGTGACAAGGTTTACAATAATCAACAAGAAGTTTATGCTTATAATAACAATGAAAATGAGCGAATTCATTTCAAACCAAATGTTGATGTTAACCATTTGTCTTACAAGTCTAATAACTATTTGGCTCCCCCGGGTTTTGTAGCACCACAAAGACCACCCCCACCCGCCCAAAATAGGAACCAAGGTCCTCAACGGGGTAATTTTCAAGGAAATTCTAATCAACGGGGTTTTAATCAAAATCAAGGGAATTTTCAAGGGCAAAACCAAGGGTTCAATAATAAAAACCAAGGATTTAATAAAAGGGGTTTTCAAAATCAAGGATTTAATCAAGGTTATAATCAATATCAAAACCAAGGTTTTCCTAATCAAGGGTATAATCAAATAAACATGCATAATCCTCAAATGGACTTGGTTCTACAAAAATTAACCGACCATGAACGAATTATGAGAGAGATGCAAGAATCGACCGATAAGAAATTTTTGACAATGATTCAAACCCTTCGTCCCCAAGGTGCCCTCCCTTCGATCACTGTGACCAATCCTAGGGCTAATGTTAATGCTATCACTACTAGGAGCGGTAAGACCACCGTAGAACCTTCCTATCCCCCACCTAACCAAGGACCCGAGATACCTTCTTCTTCTACCCAACCTCCTTCTTCTTCTACTTGTGACATACCACCCGTTATGCCTTCGTCTACACCTTATGTTCCACCTATACCTAAATTTTCTACCACACCTTCGGTTACCAAACCGGTTCTTTCACCTTCCATTGCTACCCCTCCTCCACCCAAGGATGTGAGTGAGCAATCCACTCCAAAGCCTTCATCTCAACCCAATATACCTTATCCCTCAAGGTTGCGAAAAGAGAAATTGAAGAATAAGGATGATATTCAAGTTTCGAATTTCCTAAAAATGTTCAAACAATTGAATTTTAATATCACCTTTGCCGAGGCGCTCGCTCACATGCCTAAGTATGCTAAGATGTTTAAGGACCTTTTAAGTGATAAGGAAAAGTTTCTCGATATTGCCAATACCCAATTGAATGAGAATTGTTCCGCGGTTCTTTTGAGAAAATTACCGGTCAAGTTAGGAGATCCCGGTCGATTCCTTATTCCTTGTAATTTTCTGGGTGTTGAGAATTGTATGGCTTTGGCAGATCTCGGAGCGAGTATCAATCGTATGCCATTGTCCGTGTGGAAACAATTATCTTTACCCGAGCTAGTCCCCACTCGTATGACCTTGGAATTAGCTAACCATACGGTTGCTTATCCGGTGGGGATAGCCGAGGATGTTTTTGTAGGAGTCGACAAATTCACTTTTCCCGCCGACTTCGGTGTAGTCGACTATGAGATGGATCCCCGTGTTCCCTTAATTGTGGGACGACCCTTCTTGAGAACCGGGCGTACATTGATTGATGTAGCTGCGGGTGAACTTATCATGAGGGTCGAGGATGATAAAATCGTCTTTAACATGGGTAAACTTTCCAAACTTCCCGATGAGCCCGAATCCGTGAATTACATCGATGTGCTCGACGAAGCATGTGAAGAACGTTTTCACGAGGCTTGTAAGAGCGGGATTTCTCCTTTACCTCATGTTGAGACCGTAGCTTCTATTGCTCCTTCATTGACTCCATTTGGAGAAAGTGATTTTCTTTTACAAGAATTTGAAGTGAGTTTAGGGGATGTGGATTTAAAATATGACGATTCTCCCACTAATTGGGAAGAAGACATTCGTACCATTGAGAGACTTCTCAATGAGGACCATATTTCTCCACCTACTCCTAAGGAAGTTACAAACGATGATCCAAATTTGACTAAACCTTCCATCGACAATCCACCAGATTTAGAGCTTAAGGATTTACCGTCTCATTTAGAGTACGTTTTCTTAGAGGATGATAATAAGTTACCCGTCATTATTGCAAAGGACTTAAAAGAAGATGAAAAATCCCGACTTATCGATGTGCTTAAGAATCATAAGAAAGCAATTGCTTGGAAAATCTCCGACATCTGCGGAATTGATCCTAATTTTTGTACTCATAAAATTCTCATGGAAGATGACTTTAAACCCGCAATCCAAAATCAAAGAAGGGTTAATCCAAAAACTCATGAAGTCATTAAGAAAGAAGTTATCAAACTTCTAGATGCCGGGTTGATTTACCCTATCTCGGATTCGCCATGGGTTAGTCCCGTCCATTGTGTGCCTAAGAAAGGCGGAATCACCGTTGTTCCCAACGAAAACAACGAGTTGATTCCTACTTGACTCGTAACGGGTTGGCGAGTTTGCATCGACTATCGTAAACTCAATGATGCCACTCGTAAGGATCATTTCCCTCTTCCTTTCATGGATCAAATGCTCGAGCGTTTAGCGGGTAATGATTTCTATTGCTTCTTAGATGGTTTTTCCAGATATTTTCAAATCCCTATCGATCCAAAAGACCAAGAGAAAACCACATTCACTTGTCCTTATGGAACATTTTCTTACAAACGAATGCCTTTCGGCTTATGCAATGTTCCCGGGACTTTCCAAAGGTGTATGATGGCAATATTTCATGACATGGTTGAAGAAACTATGGAAGTCTTTATGGAAGATTTCTCGGTCTATGGTGATTCTTTCTCTTCTTGCCTTGCTAATTTAGAACGTATGCTTAAACGATGTGAAGACGCTCGTCTCGTTCTTAATTGGGAAAAATGCCATTTCATGGTAAAAGAAGGCATCGTCCTCGGTCATAAAATTTCCAAAGCCGGTATCGAAGTCGACCGTGCTATAGTTGATGTTATTGCTAAGTTACCTACACCTACCACCGTCAAAGGAGTTAGAAGTTTTTTAGGCCATGCGGGATTTTATCGACGTTTCATCCAAGATTTCTTGAAAATAGCTCGTCCAATGACTCATCTCTTAGAAAAGGATGCTCCTTTCATCTTCTCTCAAGAATGTCTCGACTCTTTCGAACTTCTTAAAGGTAAATTAACTAAGGCACCGGTCTTAGTCTCTCCAAATTGGGAGTTACCTTTCGAGCTCATGTGCGATGCTAGTGATTTCGCGGTAGGAGCGGTTTTAGGTCAACGAGTTAACAAACATTTCCAACCCATTCATTATGCTAGTAAGACAATGACGGGGGCTCAATTGCATTATACCACTACCGAAAAAGAGCTTTTAGCCGTAGTGTATGCTTTTGAGAAATTCCGCCCCTATCTTATGCTTTCCACCACCATCGTTTACACCGATCATTCCGCCTTGAAATACTTGTTAACCAAGCAAGATGCTAAACCGAGACTCCTTCGTAGGGTTTTGCTCCTATAAGAATTTAAAATCGAAATTCGTGATAAAAAGGGAGCGGAAAACCTAGCCGCGGATCATCTTAGTAGACTTGAGGATCCTTATCAAGGGGAACTTCCAAATCAAGAGATTAATGAATCTTTTCCTTTTGAGACCTTAATGTCTATTAATTCCAATCTTGATGATACCCCATGGTTTGCGGACATTGCAAACTATTTGGCAGGTGGTGTTCTTATCGAAGGGTTATCGTCCCAACAAAAGAAAAAATTCTTCAAGGACGTTAAAACGTACTATTGGGACGACCCTTATCTTTTCAAGCAATGTGCGGATTTAATCATTCGTAGATGTGTTGATGGGCCGGCGGCTTTACAAATCCTTGAAGCTTGCCACAAAGGACCCATCGGTGGTCACGTTGGTCCTAACTACACCGCTAAAAAAGTTTTCGACTCCGGATTCTATTGGCCCACCATTTAGCATGACGCTCATGAAATGGTTAAGCATTGTGATGCTTGCCAAAGACAAGGCAATATCACACATAATGATGAGATGCCTCAAAATTTCATCCAAGAGTGTGAAATCTTTGACGTATGGGGCATCGACTTTATGGGGCCATTTCCATCATCCAAAGGAAACAAGCACATCCTCGTAGCCGTTGACTACGTATCAAAATGGGTAGAAGCAAAGGCTTTACCTACTAACGATGCGAGGGTGGTTGTTAACTTCTTGAAACAATTGTTTGCTCGATTCGGTGTGCCTTGTGCTATTATTAGTGATAGCGGGACTCATTTTTACAATGATCAATTCGCACGAGTCATGGCTAAGTATGGTGTCAATCACCGACATTCCACCGCGTATCATCCACAAACTAATGGTCAAGCCGAGGTTTCCAACCGTAGTCTTAAGAGAATCTTAGAGAGAACCGTGGGAGAGCATCGTGCCTCATGGGCCGATAAATTAGATGATGCTTTGTGGGCTTTCCGTACCGCTTATAAGACACCTATAGGTTGTACTCCTTATCGCCTTGTGTACAGAAAGGCGTGCCACCTCCCCATTGAGTTGGAGCATAAGGCTTATTGGGCCTTTAAATGGGATAATTTTGATATAAACAAAGCCGGTGATCATAGGAAAATCCAACTCAATGAACCCAATGAACTTAGGAATGAGGCTTATGGAAATTCATTAATCTACAAGGAGAAGACTAAGCTCATTCATGATTCCAAGATTAAGAACCGAGAGTTCCATGTGGGTGATCAAGTTTTACTCTTTAACTCTCGGTTGAAAATCTTTTCGGGTAAACTTAAGAGCCGTTGGTCCGGTCCATTCACCGTGGCCCAAATTTTCCCTTATGGCACAATTGAGTTATCCCAACCAAATGGGCCCAATTTTAAGGTGAATGGCACCGGGCGCACTAGTATATTAGGCGCACAAGAGCAATTGATCTTTAAATTTCTCCTTCACACTAATGTTGAAAATATGTGTTGTTATGTGAGGCGTACATGAAAGAGAGGGAACACATTATAAAAAGAAGACATTATAAATTTTGTTGTTTGTTTTAATAAAGGTAAAAAAGAAAGTTTATTCATATTTTTACACTTAGGGCTGTTTGTTTTTGCGTTTCCTATCCAATTATCTGATTATTCAGTTCTCAAATCGCAAATAATCCAAAATAAGTGTTTGGATGACCAAAGCAAAAAGTGCTTTTCTATGGTTTGAGGCTTTAAAACGATGTTTTGTAAAAGTAAGTGACCATCTACGGCTTCAAAAACGTGATTTGGAAAACTACTAGTACTTTAATTGTCAAATGACCAATAAACCCTCATTTAATACATTCCTTTCTTCCCAGAAACTGTTACAGGGAAATTTAGTTTGATCATTCTTGTCCATTGTCGTCCTTCACTTCGATGGTGTTGTTCCACTGAACAATAGTCGACGCCAACAAACTCACTTATAAGGTTGTGATCTATTATGAACTACTTTTTTATTATGATTATGTATATTAGTGATAACCACTTATGGATCTAGTGAAGAAAGGAGTTAGGCAGGTGAATATAGGGATCATGTTGAAATGAATGTGTAGGTGAAAATCATGTACTCCGTATTATATAAAGAAGAGTTTTTAAATAGATATACATACGAGTAAAATGGTCTACAAATAAAAGTTATGTGTTGTAGATTTTATTATGAGTTATTCATTGTTAAATTTATAAATTACAATTTGTAATGATGTTTTTATTGGTCATTTTATTTATAAACGCAATAAATAATTTAATTTGCTAAACATTATAAAAATTGATTATCGGATTATTGCAATATCAAACAATGTAATCAAATCCAAACACTTTTTTATAAACACGTTTTATAACAAATGATTATTTGATTATCCGTTTTGAATATGCATAATCCATTTTAAATAAACAATCCCCAACACCCACATAAGACTTTTCGGTCTATGTTGATATAAAAAAGTTACGGTTTCTATTGCAAATATTACGTCTATTGTCATTTCATTGTTAATGTATTGTCCGAGATTTACTTGAACAGTAAGAAGCAAGTGCGACATTAAAATGAAATTAAAAAGAAAATACTAAAGATATCTAAAATTGTTAAGTATGTATATAAGCAATGTAATTTCAATATTTTACACATCTTGACAGAAAGTTGATTATATTACCAATATAGTATACGAACTTCCAAATTTATTGTATTATCAGCAATATGGTGACATGCTACCGGTTTAGCAGGTAAAAATTGCTTATCGATCACTTTTATTTATTTTTATGCTTAATTATTTGCATACGTGGCATGGCATAGTTGTCACTTTGTCACCATCGCTACATCATCTTCATTAAGATCTCACAATCACCAATTTCTAGCAAACACATTTACAGTAAATTACATATTTGATTACTATTTTTAAAAGCCACAATATATAAATGAAATAAAAATAGAAAACAAATATAAATTTATATTAAAAATAAAATTTCTTATTCGAGTCAATCGGATTGACCCGAATCCAAGTTAGCAAAAACTTTCATACCTGATTTCATTTAGTATTTGGGTTAGTCGTGTTAATCCAAATTCATGCTTAAAAAGCATTGTACATATGCATTATAAACTTACCATTTGGGTAAATATGAAATTATCATGTTTATTTTGGGTATATATGGAATTTTCCCTAATTTAAATATATATTTTAATTCGACAAACCTGACTCGAATTAACTTATTCGAATTCAGGTCCGAATAGAATCGGGTTTTTTTTACGCCTCTACTACCCACTCGTATTTCTTGAGATAAGATGAAAATAGAGGCTGCTACGAGGTTTTTTGTAAAGATAAGTTAACATTCAAGAAGACCTTAGCGCACATAATACTATCACAATTTGCAATTTGATAGCCTACGTATCCGATATCCCGCTGGAACATAAAGGTAGATTGCTCGCGGCTAAGTATGAATTGAGACGAAATCTTTATCAACAACTCACTCGCTGTCCAATACTCGAACGTTTAAACTTCAATTGGTGCTAAACGATTTTCTTATGGGCCAGCAACGATTAGAAACGTTAACCAACGAATTAATTGCGTAAATCGTTTTTTAGTTTGTCGAGTTTAATTAATTTTGTCTCTTATAAAAAAATTAATAGATCATCTGCCTGTGATTTTGACCCGTAACGGGTTGGTCCTTTGACCACTAGTTCCGTTAAAAACTAAACCCAATATAGAACTAATGTCAAAGGACCAAAACGAATACGAACTTACTTATCAAAGAACCAAAGTTAAAAATAATAGAGAAGTGATCCGTTAAAAATTTATTCGAAAAACAAAATTCTTTATACCGACAAACCATATGAACTATTTATACAATTAACTCTTAACCAATGATCAACAAACTTTTGAAAGATATAAAATACAAAGAAACACCAATTTTTTTTAACATAAATAAACACACCATTTTTTAATCATAAATAATAATTACTTGTATGTATTTATGTACGAGAACAATCATTTTATAAAATCTTTTATAACAAATACTTATAAATTACAAAGTCTTTAGCAAAAAGTATAAGAACATTTGCAATACATCAATCTCACCGTCAATGCAAAAAATATTTAATGTTAGTAACTTGTTTTTTCTTTTTGTTATATATTTAAAATTTAACAAATCATTTTTTTAGAAGTCTTTTCTGCAAATCCCTTACTCAAATAGTAAAAAGTAATCTAATGGGGCACGACGTTTTACTATTCGAATAACTCACTGTATCGTTTGAGCCATTGAATCAAAATTTCTTCAAAAATAACTTGTAGAATTTCAATTTTTTTATAAAGAAAAACAAGTTATTAAAATTAAATGACTTTTTCACCAAAATGCATCAAGTTTTTCAACAACTAAATTTATTGTAAGAATACTGAGAGCCGTTGACCCTCAAAAGCTCGTGCCAACAGAAAAAGTGATGTCACCTAGGCAAAATTGGCTTTAGCAACAGAAATCCGTTATGCACCATATTTTCAGCCGTAGTGGATGAGTCTAAAATATCAAAATATGATTTCAAAAGATAAAAAAGTGATACCATCGATTCTACTACACCAACTTTATTAAAGAATAAAATTAAATAAAAGAATTTGTTATAATGGTTGTTAATTTGACACCATTTTCTTTGACGTCAACCTTGATGTGACACGTCATTTATTATTTATAGAACCTCCAGGTAGCTCTACACCATACCTAACATATATTGTTTCCTTTACTCCTAGTAATTGGTCATTAATTGTTTCCATCTAACTTACAAAGTATGCATTCAATGTATTACTAAGGGCGTGTTTGGTACATGCCTATGAGAATCGCGGAATCACAATGATATCCATTGCAAATGTTTGGTTGCTATGTTTCGGAATCAAATTATTAATTGATACCCATTGATCCATAGGAGGGGAAGAGACTCCTTTCTTGTTTCATTTCCCGTGGGACCACCGTCATATTATCATATGCATAATGATTGTGACTCCCGCTCGCAAACCAAACGCAACCTAACTCTTAAAAAACCAAGACCAGATGCTCGGTTATTTGTCATTAGAAAACCAACACTTATCTTTTTCCCATCCTCTGTTTATATAACAAAAGTACAAGAAAACTCACAAATCTGATAATATACCATCCAAAATTGACGCAACAATAACACCCGAAATGTAGTGGTTTTGAAGGCGGCGGTGGGTTTGAAATGTTCTAAATGGTGTTTAGTGATGGTGAACACAATGTATACCAAACTTTCACTTTTATTGATAATCAATTGCGTACAATGAAAGTGTAAAAATGTATATCAACAATAAACCCTAAGACCCCTCTTTATAACATAAGGAGCCTTGAACAATAATCTACTAATCAATTATTCTAGGAAAAGATAAATATAAAAAATACAATGTTGATCATATCTTTCCTAAACATACAAAACGTGTTGACTAAGTAGTTCTCTTGTGACTGGGATTTCCTTTGTCAGCGCCTTGATATGTCTTATCAGTGCTCAATCTGTCAGCGCTCCAATTGCTCTTGTCAGCGTCTAAAATCCCTTTGTCAGCGGCTAAGTGACTTAGCTATTTTTTTTTCCAAACAGTGTACATGAAAGAGACGGAACACATTATAAAAATAAGACATTTTTAAATTTTGTTGTTTGATTTAATAAAGGTCAAAAAGAACGCTTTTTCATATTTATTGATTTGTCATCTTTGCTAAAGTAATATTTTTGTTGGAGACAATTTTCCCTATTATTTAATTCGTTACAGTTCTTGTATAATGAGTTGCAAGTTTTTATAAGTTTTAAAAGTCAGTAACTAGTACTAGTGTTTTGAATTAATTTGCTCTAGGTCAAGCAAAGTTTAAATGTGAGGTGGGGACGAAATCACAATTATTTATATTTTTACACTTAGAGGTGTTTGTCTTTGGGTTTCCTATCCAATTATCTGATTATTCAGTTCTTGAATCGCAAATAATCAAAAATAAGTGTTTGGATGACCAAAGCAACAAAGCGATTTTCTATGGTTTGAAGGCTTTAAAACGACGTTTTGTAAAAGTAAGTAACCACCTACAACTTCAAAAACGTGATTTGGAAAACTGCTAGTACTTTAATTGTCAAATGACCAATATACCCTCAAATAATACACTCATTTCTTCCCACACACTGTTACTTGGAATCTAGTTTGATCGTTCTTATCCATTGCCATCCTTCACTTCGATGGTGTTGTTCCAATGAACAATAGTCGACACCAACAAACCATTTTTTATGAACTACTTTTTGATTATGATTATGTATATTAGTGATAACCACTTATGGATCGAGTGAAGAAAAGAGTTAGACAGGTGAATATAGGGATCATGGTGAAATGAATGTGTGCACCAAGGTGGGTGAAAGACTCGATGTAAAATGTTTGTGTTAAACTGTGTGTTAAATATGAGGCATGTGAAAATCATGTACTCCGTATTATATAAAGAAGAGTTTTAAATAGATATACATACGAGTAAAATGGTCTACAAATAAAAGTTATGTGTTGTAGATTTTATTATGAGTTATTCATTGTTAAATTTATAAATTACAATTTGTAATGATGTTTTTATTGGTCATTTTATTTATAAACGCAATAAATAATTTAATTTGCCAAACATTATAAAAATTGATTATCGGATTATTGCAATATCAAACAATGTAATCAAATCCAAACACTTTTTTATAACCACGTTTTATAACAAATGATTATTTGATTATCCATTTTGAATATGCATAATCCATTTTAAATAAACAATCCCCAACACCCACATAAGACTTTTCGGTCTATGTTGATATAAAAAAGTTACGGTTTCTATTGCAAATATTACGTCTATTATCATTTCATTGTTAACGTATTGTCCGAGATTTACTAGAACAGTAAGAAGCAAGTGCGACATTAAAATAGAATTAAAAAGAAAATACTAAAGATATCTAAAATTGTTAAGTATATATATAAGCAATGTAATTTCAATATTTTACACATCTTGACAAAAAGTTGATTATATTACCAATATAGTATACGAACTTCCAAATTTATTGTATTATCAGCAATATGGTGACATGCTACCGGTTTAGCAGGTAAAAATTGCTTATCGATCATTTTTATTTATTTTTATGCTTAATTATTTGCATACGTGGCATGACATAGTTGTCACTTTGTCACCATCGCTACATCATCTTCATTAAGATCTCACAATCACCAATTTCTAGCAAACACATTTACATTAAATTACATATTTGATTACTATTTTTAAAGCCACAATATATAAATGAAATAAAAATAATAAACCCAAACACATAACTATATCAAAATCCATTTCTTTTTTATTCATTCAATATTTTTTATGTTTGGATCTAAAAGATTGTCACAACAAAATGAATTTGTTTCTGTGGTCATCTTCCTTATTATACATGGATACAAAAGTAAACAAAACCTGAATCACTTCCTGGGTTTGCTCAAATAAATGGAGCACAAACCCATTTCCAAAAATACACCATTTAAACAGTGCATCCCCATTACCCTTACCAGGTTCGTTATTGTGTGAAGTCGAAACCATCAAGACCTTTATAAATATATTCTCAACGGACTCAAATATTTATAATAAACTATTAATTGTTTCAAGTTCTTTTTTGTCAAGATCTTATCATTCGTTTTTTCACGAGCTTGATTTTCTGCGGGTTTAACAGTGGTTCTAACAAATGGATGATGATATGTGGGTTTTGTTGATATATAGATTGATGAACTGGTGGTGTTGGTTTAGCTTAGACGGTCTTGGGGTGAAATACAACAAGTTAAAAGATTTTGTGTTAAATATAAAGTTGGGTGGGATGAGTAACAATAGATATAGATGGAAATTTACTAAAACAAATTCACGTGGAAAACTATAATTAATTTTTATCTAGCTGATATATAGATGGAAATTTTCAATAAAAAAATCCACGTGGAAAACTATAATTAATTTTTATCTAAAAATCATCAGGTCACGTTACCTATATTTCAAAAAACTTAGTCGGTAGTGTGTAAATTTTGAAAAGTACATTAGTAATATATAGACTTAACCCATATCTAAAAGATAAATGTGATGATTATTTCAAGAATTCGAGCATTATGTATGTCCTAGTACTAGTCGAGCTCAAGCCCACTCGTAGGGGTGTGAATCGGATCGGGTTGATCGGGTTTGAGTCAATTCGGGTCAGGTTAAAATTGGGTCAATATGAAAATTTTCAAATTGAAACTCGGCCCTATTTGAACTCACGTTACTTGGGTTCTAATCAATTTTGGGTCAACCCGAATATGAATAAAACGTAAAAAAAAAATCTTTTTTTACTCTTTTTAAATAGAAAACAAATATAAATTTATATTAAAAATAAAATTTCTTATTCGAGTCAACCGGATTGACCCGAATCCGAGTTAGCAAACACTTTCATACCTGATTTCGTTTAGTATTTGGGTTAGTTGTGTTAATCCAAATTGTTGGAAATACGTTTTACGTATTTATGAAGGATCGGTCGCTCCAACGATAATTATGTAATGGGCTCGTGATCCACTTAGTTAATGTATAGTCCATATAGCCCACATGTAGGGTGGGCTATATATATACCCCTCCTAGCATTTTAGGAGGGGTTGGTCATTTTCACATTTCACATTCAATCTTTACTTTCTCTCTCTACTTTTCTCCCTTCTCTCCTTTCTCTCTCTACTCCATCATCTCCCTTCTTCACCTTCTTTATATTATTAAACAATCCAATCTATCAAATCCATCTAATTAATCATGTAGGATAGGCCAAAGATTATGTAGACCTTCAATTGGTATCAAGAGCATGGTTAGATTGGTTTATTCTTGTTTTTATTTTGTTTGATATTGATGGGTTTTGATTTAATCAAGCTTTTATCTTAAAAAGTTTGTATTTTTATGCTTTAAATCATGTCAAATCTTTAGATTTACTTACTTTTTAGATAAAAATCACAAATTTTTATACAAAAATCAAAAATTTTATTATCAAATCTTAAAAAGTTTGTGTTTTTATAAAAAATTTGTGTTTTTCTTTTTTTAATTTTGTATCTTTATTGATAAAACCTTTTTTTATTCTATGTTTTGATTGAATTTTTGTTTGAAATTTTTTTATTGATTTAACTAAAGTAACGTCTAAGTTTTATTTTTATTTTTATTTTCAGTTTTTTAAGTTTTTATTTTTAAGTTTTTATAATCAGTTTTTTATAAATTTCTTTTATATAATCAGTTTCTCAATCTCAGTTTTTGGTCAAAACTGTCAAGTATCTTGGTTATCCAATTGTCAAGTATCAGTTTTCAGTTTTCTGTTTTTATAAGTTTCTCAGTTTTCTTAGTTTTCTATATTCATCATCTTTTTGTCCAATTATCTTTCATCGAATCTCAGTCTCATCAAGTTCCGAACCAGTTTCTACCGATACAAAAGTTCCGGATGAACAAAAGTTCCGGATGAACAAAAGTTCCGGATGAACAAAAGTTCTGGATGAACGAAATCTTCCGAATGAACGAAATCTTCCGAATGAACGAAATCTTCCCAATGAACATTCTTCCGAACGAAATCTTCCGAATGAACATTCTTCCGAATGAACATTCTTCCGAATGAACATTCTTCCGAATGAACATTCTTCCGAATGAACATTCTTCCGAATGAACAAAATTCAAACATAACGTAAAACAAAACACAATCACAAAGACTCCACACCCTCACCCTCACTCTCGACTTACATCAAGCACTCCCTTCCCAAAACCTCAACTCTCGAAACACCCTGTCTCAGACGTGACCCTGACCCTCGACCTCGCACATCACTCACACAAACTCACCCTGACCCTCACACCACAACTCTCGACAGACTCTGAAATCCCTCGACTCACCTCTCGTCAACAACTCTCGTCTCACACAACACACAACATAAACTCCCAACAGACTCCTCTCTCGACCCACCCTAGACTTCAACACACTCGGACTCCAACCAACTCTATCACTCACTCGACTCACCCTCGCTTAACAGAATCCAAAAACCCCACAAACCCTCTCTCGACTCGCACACCCTCACCTCTCTCGGTCAAACCAACCAACCCCAACAACAGACCCCTCACCTCCTCACGTAGACTCGACTAACATCCAGCACACCCTCACAATACTCTCGAACCTCACACCCCTCTCCCTCGACACCACATCGACCCAAACAACCTCAACCCACACTCTCGATTTTATTTTATTTTTACCCACCCTCGACCATTTTTGACAGACTCAACACAACCCACACAAAAATACCCAAACTAGACTCGACCAAACTAGACTCCAAACTAAACACCAAAAATACCCAGACTCTCAACCAAACTAGACTCGACGAAGACTTACCTCAGACACCCAGAATCCAAACCCAAGACTCGAAACAAACAAAAAATTATTCAAAGATCTCAGATTCGTTTTGTGACATGCATGTCAAGATTTATTAAGATCTAAACACACAAAAACACTATCTTCATTGATCTGTTGTTGGGCATACCCAAGATTAATATTCGAAAAAGAAGAAAAGATTTATAACAAATTTGTTATAATCTACTCTTGTTTCGATTTGTGTGACAGAAGGACTCTTACAGATGATAGAAAGACTCAACAAATAAAATTAAACCATTACAAACCTACCCGAGACCTTCTCTTTTCGAAGATCTTGAAGAAAAATTTACACGAATCAACGAGTTTAGTGTGTTTTTGGTATAGAAAGTTTTGTGAATCTGAGTTTAGTGAGTTTGTGAATTTGAAAAGGTGAGAGATTAGGTTTTGTTCTCTGTTGAATTTTTGTGGAGGAGAAAACATCAAACGAAGGAGAGTTTTTGGGATAGATTTGGTTATTAGAGAGAGATTGTAAACTTTTGAGAGTTATTAAAAATCAAAGATATTGGGGCGGATTAAACAAAGAAGTGGAGTGGGCGGTGGAACGTATTTGACTGGGCCACGTGTTTTATTTGAGACGGAGAGAACGAGGAGAAGTTGGAGTGTCGTTGATTTGACTGCCACGTGTTTCTAATTTTTGGCATCTTAAGGGGACGCTTTTTTTATCAATAATACACATATCAGATTTTTTTTAAGCTAACATTTTAAATTTAAATATTTTTAAAGTTAATTTTTTTTAGTTAACTTAATTGTGTCTTTTTGTCAATCGTTATTTTTGGGATTGGTACATTGTGTTAAGGCGAGTATTTTAAAAGTATCAAAGTCGTAAAATATTTGACGGGTTGAAAGTTTGTGTAGCCGAATTTGAAAACATAAGTAACGAGTCTAAGTAAAGGGCTTTATTTTTCGTGGCTACGGATTTTCTTAATCGGATATTCTTATTTGTACGTGAAGAAGGTTTTTATCATCAATCGAGGACTTTTCAGATTTATTTACGGATCGTTTCGTTGGTATTCAATGGATTCGTTCAATTCGCCATGTCAAAAGGGAGAAGCGCATAATTTGCAAGCCAAAGTTAGTGATAATGGCATCACTTCATTTCAAATGCTTCAGTCTCATCTTGTCACTCTTTCGAGGATTCAAGGAGGAAGCGAATTTGTGACAATCTTTGGTCAAGATCGTCATATATTTATCGACTCAATTTTCACCACTTTGACCCAACTCGCCGAGCAACTCAACCATGACAACTTTAATCGCTCTGCATCGGCACTTGCATATAAGACTCTTGTGACACAACTCATGCCTTTCCTCCAATTCAATGTCATCAATTCTGAAAGTTCGGTGATTTGCCAATCTTTTCTTCGAGATACACATACCGAGCTTCGAGTTTTCCGTGATACAATATTGAAACTCATGACATCGGTCTCGTCTTCGATTTATCAAAGATCACAACTTCGGCAAGTGTATGATAATGGAGTGCAAGAATCAATGACGTAGATGCAAGAGGAGAATGGTCATACGGTTGACAACTTGGAGCATAACGATGGCAAGAGCACGGAATCGGAAGGACAACATGATACCAGTGGCACGTCAGGGAATGTTCACGAGATCCTTCTTGATGACGCCTTACCGGTTTATGACAAAGAGCCTGCAAACATGGTACAATGTAATGTTGTTTATGATGTATATGCTGATGATATGCCGCATATTGAGCATTCTGAACCTAATTATGACGAACATGGGATGGAAAAGAGTGATAGCAATACCACTTCTGATTCATCCGATGTAAGTCATAATGGGGGAGAGATTGTTCAGAATGCTAAACATCGTGATAATTGTTCTATAACTGCTTCATTGACTGCTTCTGATTCCAAGATTAGAGAGCTCGAAACGATTGTAGCTCAACAATCAAAAGATCTTGAGGATGCCAAACTTGAATTTTCTAAGAAAACGGACAAATTTGAAACATACTTTGAAAAACTTGAAAAGTCAAACGTTGTTCTTGAAAGAAAATTGGATCAAAAAGTTTTAGATTCGAAAGCTGAAAAGGATAATCTTTTGAAACAAATTCAGTTACTAGAGTCTAAATTGGCATCCCAAGATAGATTGCTCAAAGAAAATGAAACATTAAAAGCCCAAGTTCAGGAAAAGGTGTTTGCTATAGCTGCGTTGAAAAACGAGTTAAGGAAAAATAGAGGACCTAGTGTGGACACTAAGCTTGAAAAACCATCAATCTTGGGGAAACCGCCTACAAATCAGTTCGTCAGACAACCGATTGTCAGACAACCTACTGCATTTAGATCCGAGCGACCACAATCCTCGAGACCGCGGTTTGCCTCCCAAGTTGATTTGTGTCATATTTCTAGAACAGTCACTCCACCAACTAGGCCTAATGTGACTAAATCAGTTTTAGCAAGACCTCATCACATGATTGCCCCTAGTTTCTCTAAGAATAGTTCAATGAACACGTCTAGAACTAGTTAAACTGATGTGCGCCATGATTTTGGTCAAAGGGAAGCTATTCAAAAGACACATGTAAGAGATAGCAATGTCCAACCTAGTCAGATGCCTTCTAGATTACCCAACACTGCTAACCGAAGCATGACGTCTCCTAGGAGCATCGATCAATCATCTAGGAATTACTCGGACATTAAATATGCTACTTGTAAAACATGTAGAAAATGTGTCTTTACGGCAAATCATGACTCTTGTATCAAAAAATTGCTTAATGAGGTGAACTCCCGTGCTAGACTTAAATCCCAGTGGGTTGCTAAAATCAAACCCATTGGTAAAATGTGGCGCCCCACTGGTAGATCTTTCACTCTTGTAGGAAACGAGTGCCCTTTAACTAGGATAATCTCCGACTCTACTAAGACTGCTAGGGAGGAAATTGAAAAGGATGATACATCACTTAAGCCTGAACTTAAAGTTTTCTATAAAAGGAAACGTTTGCCAACTAAGATAAGTGAATCATCTACTCAGGTCACCACTGACACAAGTAAAGCCAACTGTGAACCCCCGCGTGCTTCTATAATTGATATCGCTAACCCATGTCAAAGCATGCAAATTCCTAATGAGAATGCAGGTCCCAAAGTTGATGTTCCAAAAGAACGAAGCGGTCCAATCGTTGTATACCGTTCAACTAAGGACACTCTTAGAGTTTGGTTGCTGAAGAAGCAGATATCGGAGAAACTAGTGTCTTAGGGGATTCATGGCTAAGCTCACAAGGACTTATAGTCACATCACAGACTATAACTCGCTCTTCAAAGAAAGGAAAGTTTATCGCCGATGGTAAACTTATCCTAACAACGAGAAATTAATTTTTCTCGGGCATGAGCTTATATCAAAAACATTCCAAGTTTTTAAGCTCATGCACAATGGCTCCTCGTTAAATGACAGACGACGACCCGGACTTCAGAGACAGGGAAGTTTATCTACGCAACAATAACTTACCCTCTTAACAAGAAATTAAGTTTTCTTGGATACGAGCTTATCCTAAAACCATTCAAAGGTTTTAAGCTCGTGTATAAGGCTCATCATTAAATATCAGATGGTAACCCGTGCTTCAAAGAAAGGAGAGTTTATCGCTGATGATAAACTTATCCTAACAACGAGAAATTAAGTTTTCTCGGGCATGAGCTAATATTAAAAACATTCGATGTTTTTAAGCTCATGCACAATGACTTACAGTTAAATGTCAGACTGTAACTCGAACTTAAAATAAAGGAAAGATTATCTTTTATGATAACTTATCCTCTTAACGAGAAATTCACCTTTCTCGGTCATGAGCTTGTATTAAAACATTCGAAGTTTTAAGCTCAGAAAGGAAAGTGTATCTTTTAAATAAGAGAACTTTTCCTCATAACGAGAAATTAACCTTTCTCGGTCATGAGCTTTCCGTTAAAACAGTCAAAGTTTTCAAGCTCATGAAAACGACTTCTAAGTAAATGTCAGCTTAGGACTCGTTCTTCAGATAAAAGGAAAGGTTATCGCCGATGGTAACTTATCCTTACAACGAGAAGTTTACAACTTCTCGGACTTGAGCTTTCCTAAGATATTCCAAATCTTAAGCTCAAGTAATTGGTTTTCAAAACTTTGAAAACAATTTTTCAAGAATTTCTCAAAAGGTTTTTCTAAATCTTTCAAAATTGTGTGTTCAAAAATGTTTTGATAAAAAGAGCATGTCTTCTGGAATCGATAATATTTACGAACCTAGAAATGTCATTCAATAATGACACGGGATTGTAAATAAAGTTCGAGCAGAAGTTTAAAGATTTAAAACATGCTCCATTATGGTTTGCTATTATTTCCGATAGTAACCCGCTTTTCACTTTGAAGTCAAGCATTTCACCGGAAAGCTTTGACTTCAGAATCCAAAGTTATCATCTCCACCAACCGTAGCAATTTACAATTGATATCTACATACTCGACGATGCGACTACTCAAACGGTGACTACAGCTCTTTCAATAGAACACGGGTCAACTATTGAGGGGGAGCAATTGTCCAGCATTCAGAATCCTTGATGCCGAGAGTGCCAAGTTCACATATTGGTGTTAAGACAACGATATCAATCATACACATGGAGTCAAGAGATAACTTCAGAAGTTACGAGGAAGACCAACATTCGTGAACAAGAACCATGTGCTTCTTTCATATGATGTTCTCCATCATTCAGGTCCAACCTCGTAAATTGCTAATATTGTGAATTCATTATCATATATGATCTTTGCACGTGTTAAATACCTTACACTTGTGTTTAAAAGGTATTTAATTTACGTTTCAAGTAGACCCTCATTAATTTGAGGGGGAGCTTGTGTAACTCATGAAGATAATTGGATTTGCATTTTTCTTCCCAAATTTTCTTAAAATGCTATTAAATCAATTGATATTAAAAACATCGATTGGGTTAATATTTTTAATATGGGGGAGAAAATGTGATTTAATATGGGAAATGATTAATCAAAAATGGTTTGACTTAACGTGCTAGCTCATCCTGACATGTGCAAAATGTTTTTGGATATCGTGGCATATGTTAAGGGGGAGAAAAATGGATTTGCACTTCAAAATGGATTTCATGGTGACATACACTTACCCAAAACATCTCTATTCACGACGGTGAAGATTGTGGTGACATAAGGATGGTAGGATAGGTTAAAGTCCAATGATTTCTCTAGAACCGGAGGAATCTTCCCAAGGACATTCCATAGCTAGAAATAGTAGTCCTTAGGAAAGATGGAGAAAGATTGTGAATGTAGCTGAATGCCGACCAAGTACTTAAGTTAGCACTGGAACAATCACAACAAGGTGCTAGTGATGACGTATTGGTAAGCACTGAAGGGGTTGAAGAATGAAAAAGAATTGTAAAGATAAAGGGTGTAAAGAAAGAAGCCCTCCTTACAACTTAGGCAGAAACCGGGTCAATACATATGCTATTAAGATCATTGTTTAATGATTCTTGATATTGAAGACAGACATCATGGACCCAGTGATGCAATGCACAACCCATCCCAGCTAACTCAGATATCTCTCAAAAGATATTTGTTTTAATCACACGGAGATCAACACATTATCTATTGGTTTATTCACTCCGAATAAATTGGTATTGAAAAGGTGGCACTCCTCTCCAGCCTTCGATCACTAAAATCCAAAATGCACGATCGAGTCTAGAGCCATTTGAGATCATCAAATATCTCATTAGGACACACTTTCATATTTCCTTGCTTCTTCACACACTGTGAAAAGTAAGAAAGATCTTAAGAGTCCTACGCAAAATCTTCATGATCTTGCCTGAACATCCGAGTAATACGAAAGTATTTACAATGAAGATGGAAATCCTTCTTGAGCAAAAATCAAAAAGCTCATGGTAGGTGACTTGTGCGATTCTTTATGAATCAAACTTGTGATAACTGGAAAGCAACAGTGGTTTAATTCTTAAATGAATTTAAACACGTTCCAGGCCTCTATGCAATATCTTAGTGATCTTGCCAGAACATTCAGAGTAATACTATTAAGTACTTACAGTGACGAATGGAAATCCTTCTAGTGTTAACATCAAACAGCACTTGGTAGGTAACTTGCAAGATTCTATATGAATCAAGCTAGTGACAACTGGAAAGCAACGATGGTGCGGTTCTTAATTGAACTTCACTTGTTCCAGGAACATGAATTGACGGCTTCAAATCATGCGGATAATATTATCCAAATGATTCACTCTTTACGTTCGCAGTCAGCTTTGGACGGTCGAGTAAAGAGAACGGGTTTACCCGCGAAATCTTGTCAAGGAGGTTCTTTATTGAAACTACCTGCCACAAGTACGATATTTAATATCGTCCAACGGTCTTCACCGACCGGAGGTAAAATGCTACCGAATTAGAATGAAATGTTCAAGGCCATTTCATCCGTGTATATTGTTTGTTGCTAACTGTCTTATGCATCGTAACAAGAAGGTGGCATTGCGGTGTACAATCCAGAAGAAGTCGTCACCACATGCTTATACTACATACAATTAGTACTTCAACAAATTCAAGAAAGCCTGAAGGTCAAGTCTTCCGCTGTATCAAACTCTGAAGCTTTCAAGAATTTAAAAGTATAATATGTGGAACATGAATTCACGAAGAGGCAAATATCACAAGTGAAGAATGCACAAGGTCAAGGCACGGAAACATGCTCAAGACTAAAGTCAAAGATCACATCAAGCATATTCACAAGAACAAGATCGAAGACTCAAGCATAGATGCTAGGTTTAAGATTTTGTAAAAAGATGTGACCTCCCTTAGGGGGAGATTGTTGGAAATACGTTTTTCTCAATAAAGTCTCGGTCACATCTTAGTTAGCATAGATCACGAGATATAGACTATTTAGAACTTTGTCTCTTGGAGCGACCTCCCTTAGGGGGAGATTGTTGGAAATACGTTTTACGTATTTATGAAGGATCGGTCGCTCCAACGATAATTATGTAATGGGCTCGTGATCCACTTAGTTAATGTATAGTCCATATAGCCCACATGTAGGGTGGGCTATATATATACCCCTCCTAGCATTTTAGGAGGGGTTGGTCATTTTCACATTTCACATTCAATCTTTACTTTCTCTCTCTACTTTTGTCCCTTCTCTCCTTTCTCTCTCTACTCCATCATCTCCCTTCTTCATCTTCTTTATATTATTAAACAATCCAATCTATCAAATCCATCTAATTAATCATGTAGGATAGGCCAAAGATCACGTAGACCTTCACAAATTCATGCTTAAAAAGCATTGTACATATGCATTGAAAACTTGCCATTTGGGTAAATATGAAATTATCATGTTTATTTTGGGTATATATGGAATTTTCCCTAATTTAAATATATATTTTAATTTGACAAACCTGACTCGAATTAACTTATTCGAATTCAGGTCCGAATAGAATCGGATTTTTTTACGCCTCTACTACCCACTCGTATTTCTTGAGATAAGATGAAAATAGAGGCTGCTACGAGGTTTTTTTGTAAAGTTAAGTTAACATTCTAGAAGACCTTAGCGCACATAATACTATCACAATTTGCAATTTGATAGCCTACGTATCCGGTATCCCGCTGGAACATAAAGGTAGATTGCTCGCGGCTAAGTATGAACTGAGACGAAATCTTTATCAACTACTCATTCATTGTCCAATACTCGAACGTTTAAACTTCAATTGGTGCTAAACGATTTTCTTGTAGGCCAGCAACGATTAGAAACGTTAACCAACGAATTAATTGCGTAAATCGTTTTTTAGTTTATCGGGTTTAATTAATTTTGTCTCTTATAAAAAATTAATAGATCATCTCCCTATGATTTTGACCCGTAACGGGTTGGTCCTTTGACCACTAGTTCCGTTAAAAACTAAACCCAATATAGAACTAATGTCAAAGGACCAAAACGAATACGAACTTACTTATCAAAGAACCAAAGTTAAAAATAATAGAGAAGTGATCCGTTAAAAATTTATTCGAAAAACAAAATTCTTTATACCGACAAACCATATGAACTATTTATACAATTAACTCTTAACCAATGATCAACAAACTTTTGAAAGATATAAAATACAAAGAAACACCAATTTTTTTAACTTAAATAAACACACCATTTTTTTAATCATAAATAATAATTACTCGTATGTTTTTATGTACGAGAACAATCATTTTATAAAATCTTTTTTAACAAATACTTATAAATTACAAAGTCTTTACCAAAAAGTATAAGAACATTTGCAATACATCAATCTCACCGTCAATGCAAAAAATATTTAATGTTAGTAACTTGTTTTTTTCTTTTTGTTAAATATTTAAAATTTAACAAATCATTTTTTAAGAAGTCTTTGCTGCAAATCCCTTACTCAAATAGTAAAAAGTAATCTAATGGGGCACTTTACGACGTTTTACTATTCGAATAACTCACTGTATCGTTTGAGCCATTGAATCAAAATTTCTTAATAAATAACTTGTAGAATTTCAAATTTTTTATAAAGAAAAACAAGTTATTAAAATTAAATGACTTTTTCACCAAAATGCATCAAGTTTTTCAACAATTAAATTTATTGTAAGAATACTGAGAGCCGTTGACCCTCAAAAGCTCGTGCCAACAGAAAAAGTGATGTCACGTAGGCAAAATTGGCTTTAGCAACAGAAACCCGTTATGCACCATATTTTCAGCCGTAGTGGATGAGTCTAAAATATCAAAATATGATTTCAAAAGATAAAAAAGTGATACCATCGATTCTAGTACACCAACTTTATTAAAGAATAAAATTAAATAAAGGAATTTGTTATAATGGTTGTTAATTTGACACCATTTTCTTTGACGTCAACCTTGATGTGACATGTCATTTATTATTTATAGAACCTCCAGGTAGCTCTACACCATACCTAACATATATTGTTTTCTTTACTCCTAGTAATTGGTCATTAATTGTTTCCATCTAACTTACAAAGTATGCATTCAATGTATTACTAAGGGCGTGTTTGGTACATGCCTATGAGAATCGCGGAATCACAATGATATCCATTGCAATTGTTTGGTTGCTATGTTTTGGAATCATATTATTAATTAATACCCATTGATCCATAGGAGGGGAAGAGTCTCATTTCTTGTTTCATTCCACGTGGGACCACCGTCATATTATCATATGCATAATGATTGTGACTCCCGCTCGCAAACCAAACGCATCCTAACTCTTAAAAAACCAAGACCAGATGCTCGGTTATTTGTCACTAGAAAACCAACACTTATCTTTTTCCCATCCTCTGTTTATATAACAAAAATGCAAGAAAACTCACAAATCTGATAATATACCATCCAAAATTGACGCAACAATAACACCCGAAATGTAGTGGTTTTGAAGGCGGCGGTGGGTTTGAAATGTTCTAAATGGTGTTTAGTGATGGTGAACACAATGTATACCAAACTTTCACTTTTATTGATAATCAATTGCGTACAATGAAAGTGTAAAAATGTATATCAACAATAAACCCTAAGACCTCTCTTTATAACATAAGGAGTCTTGAACAATAATCTACTAATCAACTATTCTAGGAAAAGATAAATATAAAAAATACAATGTTGATCATATCTTTCCTAAACATACAAAACGTGTTGACTAAGTAGTTCTCTTGTGACTGGGATTTCCTTTGTCAGCGCCTTGATATGTCTTGTCAGTGCTCAATCTGTCAGCGCTCCAATTGCTCTTGTCAGCGTCCAAAATCCCTTTGTCAGCGGCTAAGTGACTTAGCTATTTTTTTTCAAACAGTGTACATGAAAGAGACGGAACACATTATAAAAAGAAGACATTTTTAAATTTTGTTGTTTGTTTTAATAAAGGTAAAAAAGAAAGCATTTTCATATTTATTGATTTGTCATCTTTGCTAAAGTCATATTTTTGTTGGAGACAATTTCCCCTATTATTTAATTCGTTACAGTTCTTGTATGATGAGTTGCAAGTTTTTTATAAGTTTTAAAAGTCAATAACTAATACTAGTGTTTTGAATTAATTTGCTCTAGGTCAAGCAAAGTTTAAATGTGAGGTGGGGACGAAATCACAGTTATTCATATTTTTACACTTAGAGGTGTTTGTCTTTGGGTTTCCTATCCAATTATCTGATTATTCAGTTCTCGAATCGTAAATAATCAAAAATAAGTGTTTGGATGACCAAACAAAAAAGCTATTTTCTATGGTTTGAAGGCTTTAAAACGATGTTTTGTAAAAGTAAGTGACCACCTACAGCTTCAAAAACGTGATTTGGAAAACTAGTAGTACTTTAATTGTCAAATGACCAATATACCCTCAAATAATACACTCATTTCTTCCCACACACTGTTACTTGGAAATCTAGTTTGATCAGTCTTATCCAATGCCATCCTTCACTTCGATGGTGTTGTTCCAATGAACAATAGTCGACACCAACAAACCATTTTTTTATGAACTACTTTTTGATTATGATTATGTATATTAGTGATAACCACTTATGGATCTAGTGAAGAAAAGAGTTAGACAGGTGAATATAGGGATCATGGTGAAATGAATGTGTGCACCAAGGTGGGTGAAAGACTCGATGTAAAATGTTTGTGTTAAATTGTGTGTCAAATATGAGGCATGTGAAAATCATGTACTCCGTACAATATAAAGAAGATTTCTTAAATAGATATACATACGAGTAAAATGGTCTACAAATAAAAGTTATGTGTTGTAGATTTTATTATGAGTTATTCATTGTTAAATTTATAAATTAAAATTTGTAATGATGTCTTTATTGGTCATTTTACTTATAGATGCAATAAATAATTTAATTAGCCAAACATTATAACAAGTGATTATCGGATTATTATGATATCAAACAATGTAATCAAATCCAAAAATTATTTTTTATAACAACGTTTTATAACAAATGATTATTTGATTATCTGTTTTGAAAATGCATAATCCATTTTAAATAAACAATCCCCAACACCCACATAAGACATTTCGGTCTATGTTGATATAACAAAGTTACGGTTTTTATTGCAAATATTACATATATTGTCATTTCATTGTTAACGTATTGTTCGAGATTTATTAGAACAGTAAGAAGCAAGTGCGACATTAAAATGAAAGTAAAAGGAAAATACTAAAGATATCTAAAATGTTAAGTATATATATTATCAACGTAATTTTAATATTTTATACATCTTGACAAGTTGATTATATTACCAATATAGTATACGAACTTTTAAATTTATTGTATTATCATCAATATGGTGACATGCTACCAGTTTAGTTGGTAAAAATTGCTTATCTATCATTTTTATTTATTTTTATGCTTAATTATATGCGTACGTGGCATTGCATAGTTGTCACTTTGTCACCATCGCTACATCATCTTCATTTAGATCTTACAATCACTAATCTTTAGCAAACACATTTACATTAAAACACATATTTGATTACTATTTTTAAAACCACAATATATAATTATGAAATGAAAATAATAAACCCAAACACGTAACTATAGAAATATTTATACAATTAACTCTAGACCAACGATCAACAAACTTTTCAAAGATATAAAATACAAAGGAACACCAATTTTTTTAACATAAATAAACAAACCATTTTTTTTATCATAAATTACGGTTATGCTTCATCAAAATGGTGGATACATACCATCAATAAAGCTGTCAGATTTTTCCATATATATGTTTTTTTATATAATCAAAATAATAATTACTCATGTTTTTATGCACGAGAACAATCATTTTATAAAAATATTTTTTAACAAATACTTATAAATTACGAAGTCTTTAGCAAAAAGTATAAGAACATTTTCAATACATCAATCTCACCATCAATGCAAAATATATTTAATGTTAGTAACTTGTTTTTTCTTTTTGTTATAAAAAAACAAGTTATTAACATTAAATGACTTTTCCACCAAAATGCATCAAGTTTTTCAACAATTAAATTTATGGGAGAATTTCGTCTATATCGTTCTAAAACTTCTAAATTACATCAACATCCTTATAAAAATCGTAATTACGTCAACATCCTTTGAAAACACATATAATTCTCATTTATATCCAAAAAAGCATTTGCTATTAAATTAATGATTTTATAATCTATTTATAAATTATCAAATACAAGAGTATGTTACCATTTTACCCTTCAGTTCTAACCACTCAATACATAATCATTAAACATTAAAAAGCAAAATAAGAAATCATTAGTTAAAAAACGCTGACCCATGATCCCTTCAATGGCTATTATCAATTTTTAACAAAAAAACGTTGACACCATGGAGATTTATGGGTATATATTCTTGGTAAATTACACAATTAATATATCTTCAAAGCGTCATACTCATTATATTTGTGTTTTGGAATCGAATTGAGACCTGCTTATGCAATAGTTAGAGCTTTATTTATACCTACGATGGAGATTAAATAATAATCAAATCTAATACATTAAGAATTGATGATGGCATGTTATGAATCTTAATTAAATCCAATTAAATCAAGAATACCCGGTGAACACAGGCAGTTCTAAATGTTGAAAGAGGTTGTTTAATGAAGGTGAGAAGAAAACATGAACTTATTTTGTATATAGTTAATTCGTTTATAAAGATCAAAGGGTAAAAAAAAAAGAAAATATTTGCAATAATAAAACTATTAATATAAAATTTACTTCTTGATTTGGATATGAATGAGTATTATTAAGTTTCGAAAGGATATTGAGGTAATTTTGTTTTTTTAAAGGATATTGATGTAATTAGAGTTTTTTACAAGGATATAGATGAAATTCTCTCAGTTTATTGTAAGAATACTAAGTGTCGTAGACCCTGAAAAGCTTGTGCCAACAGAAAAGTGATGTCACGTAGGCAAAATTGGCTTTAGCAACATAAATCCGTTACGCACCATATTTACAGCCGTAGTGGATGAGCCTAAAATATCAAAATATGATATCAAAAGATAAAAAAGTGATACCATCGATTCTAGTATACCAACTTTATTATAGAATAAAATAAAATAAAAGTAAAGAATTTGTTAGCATGGCTGTTAATTTGACACCATTTTCTTTGACGTCAACCTTGATGTGACACGCCATTTATTATTTATAGAACCACCAGGTAGCTCTGCGCCACACCTAACATATACTGTTTCCTTTACTCTTAGTAATTGGTCATTAATTGTTTCCATCTAACTTAAAAAGTATGCATTGAATGTATTACTAACTGTTTGATTAGTTAATTTTGCCATGTTTATAGTTTTGTTTAGTATGTTAGAGTAGTTTTAGGGGCTGTTTGTTTTAGGTTATATAACATAAGCCTTAATTTGGTGGTTTATTTGAAGATTTATGTACTTATCTAAGTTTGTTATGATATAATAAACTTATATAAGCTCATAAGTTACCAATAAGCTTGAAAAATTAGGGTTTATGAGATATAACTTATGGCTTATTTTCGCCTTATATAATGCAACCCTCAATTTTGTGGCTTATTTTAAGACTTACGGGGTATAATAAACTTATATAAGCCCATAAACGTTTAAATAAGCATGGAGCTTATATTATACTATAAGCCAAAATGAACTTAGATTGTATAAGCTAAACCAAACACCCCTTTATTTATACTTGTTTGGCGATTGGTTGATTATATTTGGTAATTTAGTGGCGATATGGAAGAGAACATTATCACTTGAGTTAAATTTTTAATTATAAGATAATTAAAGGGTAACAGTTTAAAATTGTTTTAATAAAAATTTTATTTTAACCAAACATAAAAATGGAAACACGTACATTTTGGAACTTCATTCTCTATTTATGTCAAAAAAAAATTAGTGATAAACCAACTTAAATCAATTTTATAAAACAACTTTTCAAAATCGCTTTGTGGTTATTTAACTATTTTCAAGATTTACCGGGTAAACAGAACGAGCAACCAGTAAACGTTATTTTGGAGAAAAGTATTCCACTGATCCAATTGTTAGTTGAAATCTCCACAAAAATTGACACTAAAAGGCAACCATATCGAAACAAGCATATTCATTTTTCATATATATATATATTTTCCATAATCATTATAGTTTATTTTGTCTTGTTTTCATTTAAGTCTCCGCTATTAGTTTATTAATCCAAAACCAAAAATGTAAGATAACTAAGCATAAAATGATAACTTAAACACGTTGAACGACATTCGGAAGATCAATACTTACATGATACTTGGTATACTTTTTATTTGTATCCGCATATTTTCTTCCCTTTCCACAAGTAACTAATACGAATGATAGCGTGAAAGATCCAAAACAAAGTGTTCCACGCGACAACCTTAAATTGCAGTTTGCACTTACAACATAACATTCTTGGTAAAAATCATCACTAAAGATAACAACTTATAAAAAAAGAGCCAAAGAACTAAAGGTAACAACAACACAACACCATACAGTTACATTAATATAGTCATATAGATTGTCACAATTTTAGATTGTATTAGTTGAGCACAAACTAAAATTTCATCATCATTCACAAAAGAAAACTTTTTCTCAACCAATACAATAAATTCAAAAAAAAAGTTTTGTTAAAGACTAAAAAGGATGACCTCTTAAAATAAAAATGTTCCCTCTCACATTTTTTATTAAAGATTTCAAGCTAACTATGTCATAATTGCCCTAATAAACCAGTACAATCATTCTAACCATTTAAAAATGCTTAACTAAGTTTTATAAAACACAAACATTCAAGACTACAAATAAAACAATTTTAGGACTTAAACGAAAAAGTAAAATAAGGTATGCGTACCTAGAAAACATCAACCGTAAGGTCGGGAGTGAATGCCACCCTATACACAAAGTTAAAGTAATGCAGTGTGTATTGGCTTTCGCATTTCCCGGTTTCCCTATCGTACCGAAACTAGAGAATGCGACAAAACAGGGTGCATCGAATCCACGGACCATTTCTGGTGCAATGAAGGTAATTTTCACCGTCTTGTATGTTTGTTCAATGCAAACTCTATAAATTTGGCGGGATCATATGTGGCGGTACAGTAGCTATATGCTCACAGACGTTCCACTCTTTTGTTAGTTCAAATAAACGTATGTTCTTGAGTCCGCTTACCCCCAACAATTGTCTCAATTTCGACCAGAATAGCATACCCGTCTTTCCTAAATTGGCTACGAGTGATGGAGTTCCACCCCTCAAACTGGTTCAACAAAGTACTCATTCTAAGCTTCAACAATGCATGATCCACCATATCATTATAGTCGGCTGCTGTAAACACGACTTCTCCCCAATGGGATAAAATCTTGAAGAAAACACCATGTTTCAAAAAAGTACCATACCACAATCGATGTTAAATTCAATGTTGTGTGTCTTAGCATTGTTGTACCAACCATTGTTGTACCAACCATTGTTGTACCAACCATCAACTGAATTGGACTCCATATGACTAGGAATCAAGTCACGTTGAGGTATTGAAACATGTGAGATATCAAACCTCAATCCGATGGATGTCGCATTCAACTAAAAAAGTATGGTGTTCCCATGTTTCGAAATGAGTGTTGAAGCCCATACGAGGTAAATCGTGTGACTTGAAAACACCCATAGTATACAAATTTGAAACCATCATGTAACTCGATGCATCTTCTCCCGCCACACATCTACCAACAACCCTAAGGTAACCAAAAGTCAAATGGAGCTCACATCAACCTTTGACATAATTTCAAGCAATGGAATTTATGTTCTGAATTGTTCTTTTCTCTTTTGTCACCGGTCTGGTCAATGCATAGAAGCACTCCTAAATCAATATGGTATTAATATAAGACTTGTGCCATTAGCCAAAGACGAGACTGGATAGTTTCATTCATTACAGGCTATTGGCAAAGACCAGACAAAGTAATACGTCCCTAAATCTTCTACTTACGACTCTAAGTCCCACTAACTCGGGAACATCATCGATGAGGGTCTCTCACCGATGATTTTCCCCAGTTAGTCGGACTTACAGCAGTAAATAGAATATTTAGGGGCGTTTTACTTTCTCTGACCTTTGCAGCATCCTTTAATGAAAGAAACCATTTAAGCCCGTCTTGGCTAATGGCACATGTCTTCGATAAATACCACATTGATTTTAAAGTACTTCTCTACGTTGAGTAGACTCGTGTTGAAGAAAGAAGAAGCCATACGAATTCCATTGCTTGAAATTGTGTCAGAGGTAGATGGTGAGCTCCATCTGACTTTTGGTTGCCTCAGGGTCGTTGGTACTATTAGATGTGTCGCGGGAGAAGATGCATCAAGTTATGTGATAGTTTTAAATTTGTATATTATAGGGTGTTTTCGAGTTACATTTCGAGTTACATGGTTTAACTCTTATGGGCTTCAGCGTTCTCGAAACATCAGAACACCATGTTTTTCGAGCAGACTCGTGTTGAAGAAAAAAGGACAATACAAATTCCATGTGTATGGAGTTAGTTCAATTAATGGTTGGTACATAAATTTTGTGACACCACCAGAATTTAGCGACAACCTAATTGAATAAAACCACGATTATGGTATGGTACTTGTTTCTTAACATGTTGTTCGCTTCAAGGTCTCAAATGAATGGGTAAAAATAGTATTCACAAAAGTCAACCTCAATGATATGATGCATCATGCCATTGAAGCAAAGAATTAGTACTTTTTTTGAACCCATTGAGGGATGGAACTCCATCACTTATAGTCAATTTGGAAAAGACGGGTATATTATTTTGGTCCACACTAAGACAAACCCGTTTGTTGGGGGGTAAGCTGACTCAAGACCATATGTATATTTGAGCTAACACACGAATCGTACGTGTATGGGAATATAACGACCGTACCACCACATATGATCCCACCAAATCTTCGTTCTTGTGATTATAGAGTCCATATTAAAAAGACATACAAGACGGTGAACATTCCCGTCATTGCACCAGAAAGGTTTCATGGATTCAGTGATGCTTGGTTTTGCTGCATTCTCTAGGTTTGCCACGACTTGCAAATCGAGTAATGGCAAAGCCGATACAGACCTCTACCTTACTCTAAAATATTTGTGTATAGGGTGGCATTCACTCCCCACCTTACCGTTGATCTTTTCTAGGTATGCATGCCTTCTTTTACTTTTTTGTTCATGGTTAAAAGTATTCTTTTTGTAATCTTAAATGTTTGTGTTTTTTGAAACTTAATTATGCAATTGAGGATTAAACTAAGAATCTTTGATTGTATTTTTTTTATTATGAGATAGTTAGCTTGAAATCTTTAACAAAAAATGTGGGATGGAATATCTCTATTATAAGAGGTCTTCTTGTTATATTATTTTTTTGGAACTTATTCTATCAAGTGAGAAAAAATATCTTTTGTAAATGATGATGAAGCTCTAGAATGGTGTTAATACATTGATGATTTGTTAGTTACGCATAAAATGTTACAAAATATAAAGTTAAATTAAATTGTTCTAAAATTACGACAACCTATAGTAATGTGAGTATATATAGTGTTGTGTTCCAGATTTAAGACATAATTGATGAACTATCATAAAAACATGGGGATAAAATTATTTACATTTTAGTTGTTCTTATACATTTTCAGGTATATATGCCCATAACTAGTTATGTAAGTTCATTGATGGGTTTATTTTAAACTTTGTTTGCAGTTTTCAAGACAGGGGAGGCTGTGCACACGAGCCAGTGCTTTGGATTTATTATTTTTCTGTTGCAAACTGGGAACACTTTGTTTTGGATCTTTCATGTTATGACTCGTATTGGTTACTTTGTGTAATACATGAGACTTGCTTTAGTACTTGAATGAAGGAAACCTACACAATGTGAAGTGGTTTTTACCAATGTTGTAAAACTCGAGTTTTTAGTTGACCTGGTCTAATGATCGGTTCACGGGTCAACCGGTTTAATCAGTTGAACCGCCGTGTATATATATATATATATATATATATATATATATATATATATATATATATATATATATATATATATATATATATATATATATATATATATATATATATATATATATATATATATATATATATATATATATATATATATATATATATATATATATATATATATATATATATATATATATATATATATATATATATATATATATATATATATATATATATATATATATAGTTAGGTTATTGTAGTGTAGTAGCTTAAAGTTGTTAAAATGAAAAGTCATCTTAACAATTGATTTTATCAATTAACATATGATTTATTTATTATAAACACAAAACAATAAATCTTATACACGAACATTGGAATAAAATCACTAAAAATTTTGATACGTAAAAATTTATAGCTGATACATATGATACATAGTTATACTTCAAAACATATTATTAGCATAAATAATCATTTATTCGTAAATCCAGTGATACATTATCACATGTTGCATTCGATATAACAAAATAATTGATAAACTATGATACACAACTGATACACGAAAAACTAGTAATATTAAAAATTGTGAACTAGCTACTTGTACACGAACTAAAACTTCCAAAACACTCGTACACGAACTAAAAAATCATACACGAACCAAAACTTATCATTAAATGTGATATTTGCCCATTTTCTATTACTTCTCATTTTAACAACTTTAAGCACCTAAACCATTTTATCTAAATTATATATATATACATATATATATATATATATATATATATATATATATATATATATATATATATATATATATATATATATATATATATATATATATATATATATATATATATATATATATATATATATATATATATATATATATATATATATATATATATATATATATATATATATATATATATATATATATATATATATATATATATATATATATATATATATATATATATATATATATATATATATATATATATATATATATATATATATATATAGAGAGAGAGAGAGAGAGAGAGAGAGAGAGAGAGAGATAGGAAGGTTAACGTAGGATAGTTGTAAACGTAGGAAGTATAGGAAGTAACGTGAATCGTTAGATGTATTAGTATATGTTGTCATTTGATGAACTCTGTTCAATGTCATTTTCTAAATAACATGAAAGAAAGTGACAGTGCTCGTCCCGAGTAACTTTTTGATACACAATACAAAGATACATGACAGCTCGCTACGAGTAACATTTTGATACATGATCTACAAGGATACATCGTTTCTCGACGTGATTAACTTTTTGATACATAATATACAAAGAAACGCGGTACCTTGCTAAGAATAACATTTTTATAGATAAATATAGATGAACATACACATGATACATAACTTCCTACACTAACTTATTTTAAGCACTATTTTACAAGAACCTCAATATATATATATATATATATATATATATATATATATATATATATATATATATATATATATATATATATATATATATATATATATATATATATATATATATATATATATATATATATATATATATATATATATATATATATATATATAGAGTTAGGATCAAATAAGAAGATTAAGTTAAATGAGAAGAATGAGAAGAAATTACAGCCACACATTTCAGATGCACCTACAAAGTCAGATGCATCTCCCCTTAAAATTCTCCTTCCTTTGTGGAATTTGTGGTCAGAATTTCTTCTTATTCTTCTCATTTTATTTTTCTTCTTATTGGATCCCTACTCTATATATATATATATATATATATATATATATCTTTACATTATATATAAGAGGAGGGATATGCCACATCCTAATCCACGTCAGCATGGCATCCGGGCTTCCGTTATAGGCTTTGGTTTTGGGCTTAACGATAGTCATAAGTTCATAACTCATAAGATAATCAACGGATTAAGAAAAGACCTCTCATAACATAATCACGATAGTCATAATTCATTCTCACAACCCCGAACCCTAAAACAATTAATGGAGCCCCAAAAAAACACAAAAACATTAAATTGAATCCCTGTAATTATATACTTCTATTGTTCATTGAGGGAACAAAACAATGATTAAACTGATCAATTGATCGAATTTATAATAAAGGTAATTTTGACTACTCAATTTTAGGGTTCTTTTTTCATCAACAATGATTTTTTATGTAGATTAATATTTTTTTATGTAGATTAAATTGATCAATTGATTGTATTTTTTTAGGGTTCTTGATTTTTTTTTATAATCAAGGTAATATTTTTTCATGAACAATTGATCAATTCTTGTGCTCTTAGGGTTATTGATTTTGAGTCTATGTTAGTTTATGTGTCTATGGTACGAGGAGTTCAATTTTTGTGTTTATAGCTCGAATTGGTAAGTTATGTTATGAAATTTGACTACTTTTTAGAATTGGGGCTTTTAAAGATATTGGTTTGTTAGTAGGATTATTTGATGTTTAATTTCGAGAGGGTATTTGTTTCAGTTTATTTGAAGGGGTTATTATGAGCTTATTGAAAATTTGTTAAGCTCATAAGCCACTAAAATGAGCTTATAAGCTTATTGTAGAGATCAAATCAAGCACGGGTTGGGCTTGGGACACAAGCATAACCAACCGACTCCTTATTCTACTACTTGGCTTATTAGCTTAACAATAAGACTCTAATACGAAGACTAAATATAACACTTATCAAATATTTTGTGATTGATTGATGTTTTCTTCTCGGTTGGCTCTGAGCCTCATCAGGTATGCACCCATTTGTTTAGAAAATGAGATATGGAATGGGTAGTTAAGTAGCTTTAATAAGAAATCAAAAACTTTGATTAAGATACGAGGAATAAGGTAATAAGTGATCCTTAAAAAATAGATAAGTTACCTTAAAGTGATTCTTTAAACAAATCAATAATAGATAAGTAGGTTTACTAAGAGGCGAGTGGGCTGCTTAATTGAAGTAGTTATATCAGTAAAATTTGAGTGGCTTAATTTATTATTAATCTTATGTTTGATTCAACACATCGAAATGAAGTGCATCCTAAATTTCTAATGGTGATATAAGCAGTAAATACGAAATTGATATCAATATGCAGTAAATATGCAGTAAAACAAAATTGATACCAATTGCTTACTGAAGCTGCTTATGTATTTACTTCATATTGATGTCCATTAAGCAATCCCAAACACCCCATTAGAAAATTTTGATATAACTACTTCTATTTACTACTTATGTGTAACTACATATTGATTTCGTTTTGTAGCAAATGTCCATAAGAAACATTAGGGATTACGTGACTATACGTGGCATACAACTTTGAAAATGATGGCACTAAAGAATTAAGATACAAATCATACAATACCACCAGTGGAAAAAGTTAGCGGGTTTTTAGGATTATAAGTCTTTTACTTCCGCTGCCATTTAACAACCAGTAAGTTTTGGTACCATAGGCAACACGATCACACAAATATTGGAAGTTGGTGCTTTTCTTGCTAACGTTGGAAGACAAACTTCATGTAAGCTCATATATTGGCGTTTTTTACTGTTTTTATGTTTGACTAGGAGTTTTTCCCTAAAAGGGTCAAATCAGGAAATGTGGCTGAAAGAGGAAAGGGTTAAACGGGTTGAAAGGGTCTATTTCTAATGCACAAAACATCTTTAATCATTTTTCTTCAAATACATCTTGACTATGCCACAACAAATAAATGAGCACTCAATAAGATTATTGTGACAAAAACTACAAATACACTTACACGTGTGCCTTTGCAGCTGACTATTTTGGTCGTTGTGCTTTACCCGTCCTCTGGTATGTTCACAAAAGTTAAATGTTCTAATAATTATGAAAGTTTTAGAATAACCCCTTAGAGATAAAACATAATCAATCCCTCATGACTCTTGTGTCGTATCAAGAACTACAACTATGGATACCTGGGTGACTTCTTGAAAGGTAACTTCTTGAAAGTTGGTCTTTTGCATCACCGCGATTACCTTGAATAAAACGCTACTTTAGCCTTCCAAGCTGCAATCGTCCAAAAAATCACACCATTAAAGAAGGGTCAAGTGGTCAACCATTAGCCCATGATTGTATTGTCTGATTCTACGAACCAACCAAAAACGATACTTTGTCTTTAAGAAATCCTAGATTCAGTTCCACCATGAACATCCTCTATGGTGAACGTACATGTGGACAAGGTGATTTGAATGACATGTACACCATCATCACACATTACTTGTGCTATCTTGACTTGATGGGTCTCGGTAGAGAAGATGATGGGCCCCACGACGTGCTCACTTGTGTCGAGCAGATATCCTTTAACCCAGTTCCCAAGAAAAAAGAAACTGCTTCGAATTAACCTTTAAGTAAAACTCAACGTAATGCCAATGTGGCTTGAATCTTTATCTCTACAGAAATAAAAAGTGCAGCCTTTGGAATGTTTGTAGGTTGTGAAGCTATAGGGAAAAACATGGCAACCAAAAAGGGTTGGGGTCCACTAAGTGTCTCATACAAATTCTCGATGGGTTTAACTCATGTTGGTCGTCGATTGCATCAGATGTTAGTTGCTGAAATGGATTATGAAGGCAACGGATTAACAGGTGAGGCTGATTGTACTTTTTTACAGCTGAAAGTTTTAGTTGATCAGTGTTTAGAGAAGGGTTACTCGGTTGTTACTGTAAGGTGTAGGGGTCAGCCAAACTTATGTTTGATATTTCCAAATTTCCTCATTTAGGTTATTTATATACTCCACTAGAAATATTTGTTTGGGGTGATTTGATTGAAATTTATCTAAGTTGGACATTAAATGTACACGCCTAGACATTACATGTTTTCAGATTTATTCTTTAACCTATTCCATATGGTTATGTCATTCAGAATATACTGTTACTCAAGCGGTTCTATTAATTATATATAGACTTCAATAGATGATGCTAACTTAGGGATATGGACATGTAGAATGATGGAGCTCCTAATAGCCAAAAGGATGTTCAGGCTCAACAATCTGATTTAATATGACTGGTATAACATATGATGGTATATTAGACTTGTGAATATAAATTATTATAGGTCTTTATTTTGAGTTACTTCATAAGATAAAAATGTAACTACCTTTGTTGTGTATGAACTAATTTCTGTTTAATTTTGCATAATCAGTTGTTGTCGTGGAATCAAGTAAAATACCATCTCTTGACATAAGGGGGTTGTATGCAGACACTTGCTGTAATTGATGTTATGGATTAAAATGTTACTGAAGACGAGTCAAGATCAAGTATAGTTGGCGTGAGTTTATTGGACACTGATAATAAAGAAGTGAAAGTAGCATTGAACGATAACGAAAGTTCCCAAAAAGTGACCCAGATGCTGATAGTACAACAGATTCACATTCGATGATCCATTGTCACTAACTGAAAATGGGCAAGTTTCTGACAGTGTTGAACATGTTGTACACGAGTTGTCGGTCATTATGACATGTTCCAAAAGCCAAGCACAACCAAGTTTGCTGACAAAGCCATAATTTATCCTAAAAATGAAACCGCCAATTAACAAGCTCATACTTGATATTCTCCCTGGACAACCGAAAATTTATCTAAGTGCTCACTCAATTATCCCACATGTGAATGATAGAGGAGATATAGATGATCTTTACCCGTATGAATATCTAAACTTACTTAACTTTAGTTGTTTCCCGTGACATACCCTTGAATTATAAGTTTTACTCAGAAGTCTTCTTTGTGTCACGTACCCTTTTTTGTAGCAGTGTATTAATTTCACACCATTTGTTACACTAATTTATAGTTAGATATGCAATGGATTATTCTAAACCATGCAAATGATTTTGTTTCTTCTCACGACATAAAGATCCAAGATGCAATGGGTAAAAATACCAATGTTTTAAAACCGGGTTCGAGCCGGTCGGGTCAACCGGTTGACCCGGTTTTGATCGAAAAAGCGGGTCATATTAAACCGGATTTTACATTTTCGAAACATGGTTAGACGCATCGAGTTTGGGATAACTCGAGTCAACCCGGTTTTGGAGACCTTACATAGTTTGTAACAGTTTTTATGTTTAATATTTGGAAGATTTTATATTTTTATATATAATATTGATTAATTATTAAAAACTAGCATCGACCTGCACAATGCGGCGACAAGTACTAATAGTAATTTTTGAGGCTAACAAGTATTAATCTTTTATCCATTAAGTTTATATTGTTAAAGTTGTAAAAAAAAAAAAAAAAAAAAAAACCTCTAAATTTTAAAAAAATTAATAGTTAATAAAAATATATCAAAATGGATATTGAATTAAAAAGCATAAAATTTTAGAAAATATGGTGAAATTAAATTATAAAAATAACAAATAAATAAACAGATTTTTCAATTTAAATTTAAAAATGTTATTTAAATAGGTTGTTACAAAAGTTTGTTACAAAATGTTGTTAGAAAGAGTTATAGTATATAATGTTGATGAAAATATCAACAACTTGCTTTATTTAGTAGGAAAAAAGTCTGAATTTTTAGCCTTGCTATTTTAACAAGGTCCCAAATGATTTATATAGAAAGTATGGATATAAATTTTTTTATTTTTTATTCAGAAAATCAAGTTGATCCAAGTAGACTCGGATCAAACCAGTAACCCGATGATCCGGTGACTCCTGGGTTAATTTAAAAACCGGGTTTCAAAATATTGTTAAATACTACCCAAATAGTGGTCACATGAAGCATATAGCATTGACCCTCGGATGATGTTATGATTAGGTTTTCATGTTTACGCCCAGAGATGGTGTTATTATTGAGTCCCACTATAAGTCTTTCTAGACAAATACTTAGAAAGCAAAAGTTTCAGCAACAACAATTTATTTCATGCTCCAAGTTTTAAATTGTAAATTCAATAGTAGCAGAGTCATAATATAGACATTTTTTAGTTTGTTGTTGAGACTATAATGTATCGTTTATATCTTAAATGGAGATTCTAAGAATACTTAATGAACTGGGGTTCGTTTGGTTTGACGTCGGGTTTTTACTTTCGGAGTGGATTTATAAATTAGAGGGTTTATGATTGAGTAAAACTTGGATTTGGATAGAGAGAAAATATATTTCAAAATAAATATTTATGTATTTATTTTAGATTAGAAAATAAATTATAATTAATATATATCATATAAAAAGAAAATATAAAGCGGAAGGTACGTAGAAAGATGTTATTATGACACAAATTATTATTTATTTCCTAATTTAGCACCATATAACAACACAACTTTAACCTTTGAGGACAAGTAGAAACGGGTCGAATATGATTTTAATTGTAGAGTTCCGCGGTGACAGAAAAATGATTGCTCGTGATATTATACTATAAAAGTGCAATCGCATTACAATATTATTAAATAGAAATTACATTAATAAAGCTTATCGCAAACCAAACTATTACATATCCAATTGGGGGGGGGGGGGGGGGGGGGGGCAGTAACATAGATGCATTACAATATTATTAAATAGAAATTACATTAATAAAGCTTATCGCAAACCAAACTATTACATATCCAATTGGGGGGGGGGGGGGGGGGGGGGGCAGTAACATAGATCCATAGATAAAAACGGTGATACCCACAAAAGAAATCAACAGACATAACCTCCCAAAACCGAACTCTCAAACCCAAGAAACTATGCTTGCCATTGTCGTGGTTGATTGGGGGCAGTAACATAGACCCATAGATATAGGTACAGAGATGGAAACGACCATGTAGGTGCGAGTCACTTTGTAGGTATATCCACCATTGTCGAAAATAAAAATAGATCTGGGAAATAAATTTGATTTGTTTTATACTCGCGTCAAAATTGAGAAGTTTCAACCTGATATCACTATAGATGAGCCGTAATCACGTAATCAAATTTAACATTGTATTTAAGCTTTAAATAAAAATTAATGTCAAATTATATTGTTTCCGGGCACATTGTTTAGTATGATCATTGGATGAGTGTTCTTTACTCTCATATCCTATATATTGTCTAAAAAACAAAATGTGAAGTTCTATTCTATTGGTACAGTTGTCAACTAAAAAGTATTAGATACAAAAGTGAAACAAGACATCATGACATTTAAAATGTTATCTACACTAAAAAATAGCAATAGCATTTTAAAGTACAAAGTTTGTAAAAACAATAATTACCCAAATAAAAAATTGTAAACGATAATCAAATGTCATACCCATCCATCGGGCGGGTTTTGCCACTAGTATATATATATATATATATATATATATATATATATATATATATATATATATATATATATATATATATATATATATATATATATATATATATATATATATATATATATAGATTTGCGTTCATGTGCGTTACATCTTAAAATGGGTTATAATAGGCACTAGTAATATTTGGACACGTGTCATTCTCTATTAGTTAAAGAAAAAATAATTTATATTTGGGTTAAAGCCATAAATTACCAACGAACTTTACTTTTTTTCTTGATATTACAAATAATGAACATAAAATACTTATCTAACCATTGAAATTTATGTTTATTTATAATATTACCTATTAACCGTTTTTAATAGGTAAAAAGACATTTATGACCGACACGTCACTTGCTTTAGCAGGTCATTTTAAGTTTAGGTTTATTTAACTTTGGGTTAAAGCTATAAATTACCAACGAACTTTACTTTTTTTTCTCGATATTAAAAATAATTAACATAAAGTACGCTACCACTCTCTCTCTCTCTCTCTGACATTTCAATCAACTTCTCTATTGATTCCAATTATATTTCCTTTATCCTTTTCTTGTTGTCAGCCAGCATGTCGTCGGAAAACAACCATTATCCGGAAACCATCACTATACGACCCACCACCAGAAACTAGTTTGTAAACTGGTTAGATATAATGGTAAACTGGTTATATCAGGTGGTAAATCGGTTAGATCCGGTGGTTACCCGGTTAGATCTAATGGTTACCCGGTTAAATACGGTGGTTACCCTGTTAGATCCGGTTGTTACCCTGTTAGATCCAAGTGAAAACACATAACGTGGTGCGGCCACTGTAACGTGGTCGGGGTTGTTGGAAGAGTATGTTGTGATGGTTTTGTTTGAGATGGGTTTTCAGAGTATGATTGATGTGAGTGAGTATGATTGATCCAGGTATGATGTGAACAAAGTAAAAAAAAAATCAAAGAAAGTCAAAGACACGTGGGCAAAAAAATGACGTGGAATATAACAATTTTACGTTACTAATAATAGCCGGTTCCAACAAGTTTCAATGGTGATATTATAAATAAACATAAAGTTAAATAGCCAGATAAGTATTTTATGTTCATTATTTGTAATATCGAGAAAAAAAGTAAAGTTCGTTGGTAATTTATGTCTTTAACCCTTTATATCTCCTTAGGAGCATGAAAGTAATATTACTTATTCATGTATATTCGTTATAAATCGTTTCTCTCTCTCATAAAAAGAAAATAAATGTGGCATTTCTCTCCATGTGTCTACACTAGATCTCTTTCTTTCTCATCCCCAAGACCAAGCAAATTAAAATAAAAAAAACAAATCGTTCATGTTTATGTTCTTGCGTCGAAATCGAGTTTTCAAATGTGGGCCTAGCCACAATGTTGCTTTGGTTTATTTCACGTTGGAGTAAGGATTTCACATAACACAATTGGTGGCAAATAGTTATTATTATTAATTATATAATTAGTTATATTATTATGGTTGATGGTATGATTGAGTTGAAGGAAATAATCAAGATAATGGATTTATTATAAATGGACCAAGATGACAACGTCTTCGAGGGGAATCAATTTTGTGATTTTGTTGTACTCATATTATTTTCTTGTATGATTATGTCTATATCATTTATATATCATTAATAGTATAAGTGAAGTGTCGTAAAGATTATACCCTGATCGATTCTTGTTCGGTATGTTGCTTGATAATGCGTCTTTTGCTGTTGGGACAAGGTCGATGTGTCAATGGGATCTTGTAATGTATCATTTAATAATCATGCATGGTTGTGTCGAATGTTTACGAATGGGTATCAGTTAACAGAGTGTTCTTTAGTCAATAGGATACACTATGTTTATACTACGAAGTAGTTCTTGTGGCTTCTTTTTTTTTTGGTTTTTGACTATGTTAACATAATTGTGATTGTGTGTCAGTTAATAATCTTGTATGCGTTATATTTTTTTGGTTCGGGTTCAGCTTATGGTTAAGATCGGTTCCATATTTTTGTGATTTACGTCAGCTTGTGATGGGGGTTGAAGAGTAGTTTTTAGTTGTTAGGGATATGAATTTGGTTGGGAAGCATATCGTAGTTAGATTCATGGTTACGGTCTTGTACGATAATTTATCTGAGGCGAAGAGAGAATATCGAGCTGCAAACACACTCTTTTATTGTTGTATTGACTATGCACATGTATTTGAAATCATTAGTCACACATAGCCACAATGATGGATCTGTAACGATAGCCGTTGATTACTCCAATAACTGATCAAATCCTTGACGAGACCATACATTCTATCTAATTCCAAGATGTATCAATCCCTTGTCAAAATATTTACGAGCCAAAGCCTTGTCTAAACCATGACGAGCCAAAAGCCTTGTCGAAACTCTTGCAGTTGCCATGGTGGAAACCTTAGTGTATCAAACCCTTGTCGAAACCATGGTGCTTACCATGGTGGAAACCCTTACCGCTGGCATGATGTATCAAATCCTTATTGAAACCTTGATGAGGCCTTGGTGGATCTGCTACCATCGATACATATTGCCAAAAATCGATTTCTTATGTTTCAATTAACTAATACAATACATTATAGTAGTACAATATTATTTTTTGTAAGTCTTGTATAAATTTGTTAATCTGTACCGTTTTGGTGCGTATGATTTGTCGAGAACTGCTGTCTCGAGTGATGGTTAACTCATGTTGTCATTGTTAGCTTACTAACATTTAAAAATATGATAATGATAACAACTACTAGGAACATTTTTTGTTTCATAAACTACTAGGAACATTTTTAATTGTGTGCTACTGATAAAAAAATGACCATAAAGTTAGGACATGAAATTAAATCCTACTACTACGTCATTTATCCTATGGTGGAAACTTGACATTTGGATTCTAAATATTGTCTTAGAGCTAACTTGTCTCGTTAGTCTTCTGCTCGTTTCTAGTCTTTAGAGTTTCGAGTGCAGGGCTTTACTGTACCAAAGGCTTCACAATATATGAAATAAATGTGTCACTAATAATGTGTTACTAATAATGTGCCAATGATATATATAAAACTAAATAAAAATCGAAAGGTGCCACTAATAATGTGTCACTAATATATAAAATAAATAAATAAATGTGTCACTAGTATATAAAAATAAACGTATCACTAATGATGAAAAAAATAAAATATGTCTATGTGTCACAATATATAAAAAATATGTCATAATAACTGCCAAATAAAATATAAAAAACAATAAAAATAAAAAATATTGTGGCAAATAAAACTAGCGTTACGAAATTGTGTGTATAAAGAAAAAGCAATCCAACGTATGGTGTCTAGGAAAATTAATTCGTATGACCATATTAAATACTGTGTTGCTAGATGATTGTTTTACCAAAAATACCTCATGATTCATTTATTAATTAAAATGCTATCAATTTAATAAAATAAGATCTTGATTTATCAAGTTTAATCCGACGGACCATAAGTGTACCTATTATAATGTATTTTAAGGTGTACACCACGATAACGCCTCCCTATATATATATATCTTTACATTATATATAACAGGAGGGAAATGCCATATATAAGCAGTCCATTAACGCCTCCCTATATATATATATCTTTACATTATATATAACAGGAGGGAAATGCCATAATCCACGTCATCACTTTCTGTTATAGAAATTTTGTTTTTTTAATTTCCGAGAGTTTTAAAAAATTATTAATTGCAAGGTTTGAACATAGAACCATCTCATATTATATTTTCTGGATACGTCATAACCACTAGACCACAACCGTTTTTTGTTTACATCTATGAGAACAAAATATTTAAAGAGAGTTTAACTTTTAGGAGAGAACATCTGTTATTATTTTGTAGAAAACTAAATCGGATTCACTATTATTGTTGCCTTTTGTGTATTTTGGAAATTATTTAGGAATATCATTATTGTTTCGAAAAAACACATATTTAGATTAGGGTTTGTAACGGAGTGGAAGTAGGTAGGTAGATGTTCTTGATCTTTTAAAGGTATAGGTGGTGCTTAGCTAGGATTATGCTATTCTGATTTGTACAATATTCCATCCATCATTAACCACAACTTATCTGGATTTCGAAGATTGAACATGATCAGGTCATGTGTTCTACTTGCTAAATCGGACAGTATGAATGTCTTTTACATCTGGCATCTGATCCACACCAATATGTTTGGTACATAATCGGTATTTTCGAATGATTATTGTTTTGATATATCATATACACCAAGTTAGCAGGAAAAAAAAGACAACATAATAGTTCAAGTTAGATTGATTGGATAACATTGACACTATTAATGTCTTTCTCCCCCTACGGCTTTTGACTTATCGGTTGCCTTGAGTGTGTTCTTAGTGAGATTTCTGACATAACTTTCTGGTCTGTTACGCTTCCTATCAAACTCAAAAGTTTGCCTTGACTTTTTAAAGTGCAGCCGTAGAAAGTTTGGTAGTCTCAAGTCTTGCTGGAACCACAACTCGGACATGCTACCTAAGGATTTAAAGACCTATTTTCAGAACATCTATGATGACTATCATATACAGCTGTGGTAGGTTTTAATTTATCACTGCTAAATATAGTTTTCTAGAATTTTTGCTATAGTTTTATTCAATTTGGAAATTAGAATTTTCTTGAAATTTGGAGTGTTGTATGGTTTTGGTGTTTTTGACGAGTAGGTTTCCTACATTCGCTGAAAGTGGAGGTAAAGACGTAGGTCAAAAACTATATCGTGTTTAGTGGATCATAAAAAATGACCCTTCACTTTCACATACTTTTCGATCAAATTGTTATCAATGTGAATAAGCTTAGAGACTTATATTCATATACTTGCACATAAAAGATGCAAGTCCGAGATTAAGTTAAATTTCACGTTTCGACATAAAAGCTTTCTTTTTTGTATCTACGCACTCCTTTTTCAGGAATGGAAAGAGCTATCAGAAGGGACTTAGTTTCACATATTCTTGAGTTTTCTGTTGATCATCTTCACAATGGAATCAGTTTTGTAGTGGAACTCGACAGGTAAATACATTCTTAACTGTTCAAGTTTTATGCTTGATGCCCCCAAGGTGATTTTTGTGACATGCTATTTAGGATGATTCTGATTGTAATTTCTCATAGATGTACAACTTTTTGTCACTAGGCTGTTTGTGCATCAAAACAGTTATGTAAGGCCCATGATGACTCCTAAAAATGTGCTGGATATTCGCAATGGAAGGCCAAATTTTATTTATTCTCATAATGTATCTCTTTTTGTTTTGTTGTTTCCTATTAAATTACAAATAGATTGTTTGATTAACACAGCCTGCTTTGTGACCAAACATGTTTCGTAGGAAATGGCCTACGATAGATCTATTCCTGATGATACAAAGATAGTCGATAATGGTATATGGACTATTGTCTTTATTTATTGTCGTTTGGTTTTTTATTTGGCTTATGAGACTCCTAAGAACATCATTCAATTTATAGGAACATTCATAATATTAGTGAACCAAACTATTCATTATAATAAATTTATAATTATACTATTCAGTGAACGAAACTATTATAGTTATTCTCTATCTTGATCACAGAGAATAACTGTTATTTTTTGAAGTCGTGACACATCGAGGTTTGAGAGTTTGTTTCTGGATCAAATAGTGGGGCTGTTGGATGAAGCACAACCTTCTAGGAATAGTAAAACCCCTTTGAGATCTGCATATAGGGCATAGTTAAGGGTACATACACCAAAAATGTTTGGTTTCAAAATTTATTAAGTGTCACCTGACCCGCGAGTAAAAAAATATAACCCACGTGACCCATATTCAAATAAATGTTACCTTTTAGATAGAAAATAGCTTTTGGTTACCCGTTAAACAATGTTTATGTTTGGCCACACTAATGCTAAATGATAACACTGTAATGAACCTTAATAGTCACCACATTAGCGGCGTTCTGATATGTGTTTTCAAGTGAGTATGTGATTTTAAGTAGTCATGATCAGACAATTAGTTACATATGGGGCCTGGTGTGTTTCTTTGTTTTCATAATTGTACAATAATGCTTTCTTTTTTCAGTTTGGTTGTATATTTGTACAGATCGTCATGTGAGTAAATACGTTTCTGTTGGTGTTGTCTACATTTGGTTTCGGCCTCGATAGTTACCTGTCAATTTGGTAAGTGGAGATAGTGTATAAGTCCGTTAGCAGGGTATTTAACACTATGTGTCAGCACATTGCTATTAGCATCTGATCATTGTATTTGGCATTGCAGGGTGTTTGCCACTGCTGTTAGAAGGGCGTTTGACACTACTGTCATAAGGTGGTTGGCGGCCCTATGAGACCGTTCGATTGGTGTCAGCTGTTTCTAGAATCAAGTCTGGAACGAACAAACTGAACTGGTACGTCGCCTTCCATCTTCCTATTTTCTGTTACTAGAAGTTAGTTCAGCTTAGTTAGTTTCCCTATTAACATAGTCATGTAATGTTATTACATACAATTTTTAAGGTTTGTGCACATGATAAATCTATCGACCCTTTGTTATTTTCTGCAGTTCGTGACAAAATAACCATGTTTTTCAAACTTACCAGAATTATAAAATATAGGATGTGTCACAAGAATATACATTGGTACACTTAGGAGTTGTCAATAAAACATAATTCAAGTCGCCCCGTGATCAGTATTTGGTTAAACGTATGCACATAAAATAAGGCTAGATTGAGTGAATTCACATCAGTCGTTGGATTGACTTGCTAAGGTCAATCCAGAAAGTTTGGCAATTATGTTTTACTTGATTCAGGTCCACGGGGATACTTTTCCTTTATAGTTCCATTACTTTCCACGTCATATATCAGTTGGTAATGAAACCATAATGATATTTTGATAAAAGCAGATTATAGCCTACATGCCAATTACAAGCAAGTGGCATCAAAATTTTCTAAGGAAACATGATATGGATGGAGTTATAACATGACTTTATTTCGATTAATTAGATTAGTTTGTAAATTAGTAGCAAGTGAACATTGCTATCTTTTTAGTACGTAATGCACAGTTGCGAATTATATATAATGTAATTATTAATTTTTAAACATGTTTTGTAGGTTTAAGCATATAAGTAGCAAACAATTTTATGCCTTGGTGCCAACTCGCATGATATTTTTTTTGTAACTGAATGTACCCATAATAGAGAATATTGGTATCTGAATTCATCTCTTTATTTTGGGTGATATTTGATGCACAGGTTACAAGGTGGTTGGGTCGTTATCTAAACAAAAAAAAATGCAATTCCTACACCATGGGACCAACCTTATGCTTTGAGGCCTCCTTGATGGGGTGGTGCACCAGTCAGGCCTCCAACTAATGTGTAGGCTAACCTAACTGGTGGCAGAGGTGGTGCTCTTAACTACAATCCCGTCCCAAATGCAATTCCTACACCGGCACACAATGGATGGAATTGGAACTAAAGGCCAAACAACCAGCTTGCTCGGAGGGAACACATGGGAATTCCTCAATCTTCTGATGTGGAGGAAGATGTTGATGATGAAAGTGACGATGATGATTGTTCTGATGAGCTTATGAGTGAGAGTAGGATTCTGACGAGATCCTAAAAAATACATGAGGAAAGGAAGAAGAAAAATGGTATTGTAAATTCCTTACTACTCTAGATAAACTTATGGTTGAACAAATCAATAATTCTATGAACCAAAGAGGTAGTAGCTAAATGTTAATAATAGAAATTTACGGTGGCGGGTTGTTCACCAAGCCAGCTTCTGTTACTTTCCATTAAAAATTCTACATTTTATTAGTTTAAATAAAAAACACAAAAACCTGATGTCTTATTTTATAAAAGATATTTTAGTATTTTACAGTTCAATATTTTAGAAATTAGGTGTTTGTTTCGGCTTATATGTGGGTGGTGGCTTATGAGCTTATTTCATTTCGGCATATAAATGGCAAAGCCCTAATTTCTGGCTTATTATATAAGTTTATCATATCGTAAAAGAATTATATAAGCCCACAAGTCTCTTGAAAAGTGGGGCTTATGTTACATAACCCAAAATCAAATAAGCTCACAAGTGATAAGCCCACATATAAGCCGAAACAAACACCCCCCCTACATACCATGCCTTTTAATTGAGAACTTCAAATGGGTAAATTTAGGTCATGTTTTATTTTTAACGGGTCACATGTAAAATGTAAATTCATGAAATGTTTTTAAAGATGTCAAAGTGTTATCTTTAACTGGTCGCAAAGATTATGTTGTCAAGGAATTTCTAGATCACTTTCGGCACATACTTAGTTCACAGTTTGATATTAATATGTTTGTTATAACCAGACATAACAAACTAATTATTTACACAGAAAAAAATACATGGACAAAAAGTGTTTTTGTTTAATCCAAACGCTACCTGTTTTAACCAGTACGAATGACTAGCTATTTTGACACTTTATCTAACACCGCTTTATCCCTACTAATCGCCAATGGGTGGTCACTAGGTGTTGTTTCACGTAATCGTGAAAAGGAATAATTTGGTTTTCTCTTAGTAGGTATGAATGTGATCGAGATATCAACAATGAGTTAAATCTTTCTGAATCTATATGCGGGTTGTTGCAGGTAAACAGCCAGAATGAAAGTAGCACATCATAGTTGGTTGTCACAGTTATCCAGCCTTAGTAGCATTGAACAAAAGGAAGATAACACACACCCCTCTTAAAAGCGCTTTTGAAAGAGAGCAAATCATGTATGTATTTATCTTTCTTTTTCCATTATTCAAATATACGCCCCTCTACCACAACCACCACTATCTCTACCACAACCCCTCCTACGTCCGCAATCTCTGCCAAATCCTATATCCACTACGAAACCTGCTACCACTATTTCCTCACCCACTCCTATATCCACTATAAAAACAGCCTCCACCTCCTGAACCACCATCACCTCTGGGCTTAGCTTATGTTACAGTTTTTGTACCTCCGCCAAAATATTAGATTCATAACATGATTCTTTATTTTAGTAGCTTTTTGTCCAATTTTTGGCAGCAACTACTGGCTTCTCTGATGGCTCCTATGTAAATAACAACATACTTAGAATAAAAAGCAACCCAAATAGTTTAAACATAATTAGGTCAACATAAGTAATAGCTTACATCTTCGGATGACGAATCATCAGTCTTCTTCACAGCCTGAGAGTTCTTAATAACTCTTTTTTATCACTATTTGGTGCTAAGGTTTGTGCAAGGACCATTTCAGAGACGAGATTTATTTTTAAGGATGACGAGGATAATCTAGATGCATTGCTGTCTGGTCATGCTTATTGTTATTTACCTGATCATGGGTTCTGGTGGACAAGAACCTGGCATAACTTTAAATCAGGTCACTTTTTTATTGTGTCACATAGAATTGAAGTTATGTTTTGCTTTAGTAATTTGAGTAGTATTGAACACTTTTGACAAGTAACTATCATCTTCAAATCATGAAACTCTTTCTTTATCATCCATTGTATTTCATGCAACTTTTAAAATGTTTGAAAGTACTTGGAACCGTGTAAAATATGAAAACACTATTATTACGTATTAAGATGAAATCAAAAACCGTCATAGATACGGTTGGCATCTACAATTGGTAAAATATGAGTTACTTAAGTAGAGGGGGAATTGGGAGGTTAAAAAGGTGGACATTCCTAAATTACAAACAAAATCTAAGATTCACAAGAAAAGGTAAGCAAAAAATAGTAATTCTGTATGGGTCAAAACATGCATATGTTCCCTGTAGTATTATAGTTTAATCATGTGCAGTGGGGATCCTTAGGTACCCTGTGTTGTTGTACTTAATCATATATACAAGATTAAGATGCATAGTTTGTAAATAATACTGTATTTGTTTTGTAAATATATTATTGTACTATATAGCTTGAAGAGATCATAGATATGTTAAGGTTGAAAGATCTATTACACCTCATTATTAGCTCATTGTTTAATTGGTTTAGTTGTTGTCAGCTAAAACTTATCTTTTCATGAGTATGTTTACATTCGATAGTTGCAAGATGCAGGCTTATTGGCATTGCCTTTCTTAAACTGGGCTTACTGCAAGTAATTGCGTTTTGTGATGAAAAAGGTGTTAGATTCCAATCAACGTTCCTAGAAAGTGCAGCTATAGCAGTTGTACTTGCTGTTTCAACATTGCAGGTACGAGACAAAAGGTAAACGGGTCCACTCTGTCATATACACAAATCCATGCCTAATATATATAATCATATAGGGCTATGTGACTTTAGTATTGCTGGTGTGATATTTAGTTTTCTTTAATCTTTAAAAATAGGTAACGGAAAGACAAGTTTGTCTACTGATCACAATCGATACTTGATTGGAGATGATGAGCATTGTTGGAGCGACAAGGGTGTGTTGCATATTGAAGGCGGTTGTTAGGCAAAGTGCATTGATCTCCAAGGAAGAAAGAACCTGATATCTAGAATGCCATTGAAATTGAGATAGCTATGATTTTTATTATACTTTTGATACTTTAACTCATCTGATGTTTTTAAAAAGCTTAGCTTGCAATTCATGTACTATCAGTGTCGGAATACAAAATTTTAGGCAAGAACATAGAGTACATGATGGGCCTGTTTGGAATTGCTTAATTAAAAACTGTTTATCAGTTTCTATAATTAGTATTTTGGATTTCTTTTGCATAAAAAGCATAACAAACGAGGCAACATTAACACTCAAGGTCTCCTGTAAAAAAGAACTCATTTTAACATCTTTTTGTTGATTAGACCAACATCCCAAATGCCCACACATATCCCGATAGAGTGTAGATATCACGAATATACTGTTTCCTTCGGACAAGTAACTTGAGCGATATGGTTCTGTAAATCTTCTTAAGTTTCCAATCTTGTAGTGTTTTGTCTTCCATCAGATTGAATAAGGAAACATAGCACTGGAATAGATGAAACGTGAAAGCGCAAACTGTTGTTGCTACTAAAACACCTGGGACGTTACACAAACCCCCCAATGCATTTGTTACCTTGGACCCTCGCTTTCATAGTTTCACAATGCTATTTGTTGACGTGGAAGTTGATTATCATTTCCTACACCAATTCATAGCTAGAAGTTAGCATATTAGGTCGCTTAAATAATACCAAGTATAGAAATTGGAACTTAGAAACAGGGCATATATCACTTCTTTCCATCCATTCAAGAATGATTGACAGGTGAAAGTGATGTTTGCAATTTGTGATTATCTTTGGGTTTTCTTCATCATATTTTGCAAAAAATGAAAAGCTCGCGTCTGCTGATTATAAAATCTCTGAAACAGAATTAGTGATGAGGAATTGCGGACTCCTATAAGGGAATTTAAACATTTTTTTTCTCATCTCACGTTTTCTTCTCGGATTAACTTATGTGGCTAATCACATAAGACAAGTAACCAACTTAGGTATCCAACTTTTCTAAACTTGAAAAAACCAGTCAAATATCGATTAAACTTTTCTAAGCTAACAGGAATAAAAAAAATATCGATTAAAGGTCATCTGTCCCCATAACCAGTCAAATTGGTTACTCAGCTGATGACTTATGTAACTATGATGGCTTTCAAAACAGTTATTTGATGGTTTTATGAGATTAATATCAGGGTTATATTTATAGTTCTCTCATTTCCATAAGAAGTTACTTTTAGTACTTGGCTACCTTTTTCATGCAAAAAGTTCATAACTATGTTAGGCATGTGGAACACTCCTTGGGAGGTAATTTAGGTCCACTAGGCTTCTTGAGTTCACTAGACTTCTTAATCCCGGTTTCTATTTCTTTTCTTTCCATCCCCCATTTTGGTGACAATCTGACCACTGTCACTATTAGCAAACTTAGTAAGCAATGCCATCAAGTTCACCAAAGAAGGTTATATGTTTTCTCTAAAGCAGTGCAATCTTGTCATTTATTTTTCATTCTCTGTAAAATAAATTGAAACTAATTTGACAACATAAACTGAATCAATATACTCAATAGGCACCGACCCACTAATGAGATTGATGATTACAACCACGTAATTCAAAATAATTAACTGTTTCCAACTTATTAATATTTAAATGAGGGTGCCATTATAAAAATATGAACATAAATCTGAGAAATCAACATGAGAACCTTTTTAATGGTTGGTTTGTTAAACGACAAAATAATCGACGATGAGAAATCAATATGATGAGAACCTTTTTAATGGTTGCTTAATTGGTTCGTTAAAATAAGAAATTATCAAGGATTATACTATTTATACATAAGACCTAAAACAAGTATCCATACGTACAAATTGATTAAGTACTTTAGTTTATCCCAAAAATATTCACATGTATCCCAAAAATAATCGAGGATTATCGTATTAAACAAAAAATTATTCATACGTAAGGTCTATAACAAGTGTATGTCTCAATTATACGACACCTATTCAGTTTATAACAGTAACCAAGTATCGTATACAACGCTGGTTGAGGAAGATATCAATTTGACTGTTAGCTTATGAAGTCGCAGATCTTTCATGGTGATATAAGCAGAAGAGTTATTTTATTTTTCTTACACTTACATTATACTTTATTTTATAATACTCCTAACTAAAAATATATACTTTGTTATTGCGTAGTGTAGAATTTAATAACTTTTATTTCTTCTAAAAAATACACATTCTTCTCTTTTCGTTCTTAATGCACTCGATAAATATGTAATAACTTTATTACATGGTTAACGGTACTTAATTTTTTCCTTGAATTTGAGATTTTAATTTAATTAGCGAAACACAAACCTAAATAGACTTTGTAATATAACAAACACAAATACTTTAACAAACTTTTCTACTATGCTTAAAAAGTAGTACTCTCTCCGTCCCAAAATTATTTTCCACGTTTTTTATGTCTCATTTTAATTGTCCACTACTAATAATAGGAAAAAAGTTTGATCAAATTTACTATATTACCTTTACTTAAAATTATAATTATAAAATTTAAAAAAGATTTAAATTAGTTAAAGGTAAAAATGTAATTTTTGATTCTATCAAAAAGTAAGAGACATAATGTTGTAATAAATTTATTTTTCTTATGCTCTATTATTTTTTTTGTCGAGAAACAATAATATTAGGACGGATGGAGTATAAGTTAATATTAGATTTTTTTTAAGATCAATTCTTAGATAAATAAAAACATGTAAATGATAATTATACGTCATACCCGTCCATCAGGCGGGTTTTGCCACTAGTATATATATATATATATATATATATATATATATATATATATATATATATATATATATATATATATATATATATATATATATATATATATATATATATATATATATATATATATATATATATATATATATCTTTACATTATATATATATTGTATATATATATATATATATATATATATATATATATATATATATATATATATATATATATATATATATATATATATATATAGTGTAAGGTTATTTTCAGAACCAAATAAATGTACAGAACTGCGAGAACCACCTTTATACTCTTAACAATGCATATGTATTTTCATTATTATGTTTAAATTAATATTTAATAGTTATTTTATTGGATATAGATAAAAGTATGATGAGCGATATGAATAGTGCACATGTGTTTTCATATTATCCAACCAAAAGATAGTTATTATACATACAAAGCAAATACATGTGCATGGTCCTGGGATACATGTTCCTAGTGACGTACGACAATGAAAATTCATGTAGTACTACCTAATAAACTAACTCGATTAATATACATGTACAAATATGTGGTTCTCGCAGTTCTGTACATTTATTTGGTTCTGAAAATAACCTCACCATATATATATATATATATATATATATATATATAGTGTAAGGTTATTTTCAGAACCAAATAAATGTACAGAACTGCGAGAACCAATATTTTACAACTAATAATACATAACATACCTCTTATCAATGCAGCATGGCATGTTTGTGAATATATTCAATTAAATTAGTAGGAAAAAGATAAATTAGGGGCATAATTGGAATTTAGTTTCTCGTAGCATCTATTCCACGTAACTAAAAAAAACCGTTTACTCAAACTATATGCTTTATTTTTTAACTATTTAATTCATACAAATAAATCTAGATCTAGTCAACATCCTGATCATCATCACCCATGCCTTCTGGTATTCATCATCATCATCATTTACAAACTGATCTTATATTATAAACACTATCATGTGCTGATCAAGTGTATTTACCCATCGTTCCTAAATCAAATCATACATCTGCAATAACTGATGAGCAACAATCCATTATGTGGCTATCACCATTACCACGAGCAGCGAGGAAAACATTGATGATTGTTTGATTAAAGGTATTATATTCGATTAATTTTTTTATCTCCCGGATACATGAAGAACCACCGTCAATCTCGATCTGTTATTTGCTTATCTCCATGAATACAATAGAAAACATCCGCTCGCACCATTGCTAAAAGCGATCATTCGTGCACTTTTATCACAGATACAAGGTTATGTTTTACTTTGATGCTGGAGTTTTATTTTTATATCACGTTTTACATCTTTTAATTTGGGTACGTTTTGGAAAAGGTTTTGATTTAGAGTTTTCTTTTTGTATCACGTTTTACATTCTTGTTGTATCAATTAATAGGTATGATAGATCTTATGATCTGGATTCAAAAAAGCCATTGGTTGTATATGATATTTGTATCTAATACTTGGATTTAAAAATGCACACGTATTTACATCATGGGCATGCGAGCTATGCACGAACGCACATGTATTTACTTAAAATGAGATTTCGATTGAGAATGCATGAGTTATGAGTTTAATTGTGCATATGTGTTTTTTTGGTTATCTTGATTTAAGTGACAGGGTATGTGAAAAATATATTTTTGCTGACCAGATCATTGAGGAATATAAGAGTGTTTGGGGTGTTTCTGTAGGACTAGTTATAAGGGTGTTTTGAATTTGTTTAGAACTAATATGAAGGTTTTTATGTTTAGGGATGTACTAATTTAATCCAGGAATGCTTGGTAGCTCCAATAACCAGATTAGGGTGTATTTGAGGTTGCCGAGATTGAACAAATGGTAATACTAAACTCTTAAAACGAGGTAGGGATGGTAGCTGCTATATGATAATAACGGAGAACTTGTGCACATGTACACAAGTCTTTGATCTTTTGCTTTCTCATTCATGCATTTTTAATCTTTGTTGTAAAATTGTTTTTGGTTGTAGAAATGCCATCACCCGATGAATCAGATGTCTACAAGGCTTTACATGTCTGGCTTGAAATACGAGACAATTATGCGACACAATTATGTCTACAAGGTTTCGTATAGGTATATTTTTTTGTCTAGCTATAACTTTTCAAACTTATTTTGCATGTTGTCTATAATAGTTTGTTTATCATTCGTAGGATGAAATATTAACAGTCAGTTCAAAGGATTCGAGTGGAGCCGTGGAGCATATGCCGTGGAGGCTCTTCAAGAAACTATCTTTTTAGTAAAAAAGAGCATGGGAAATCTAGTGTTGCTGCAAGTCTGGTATGTAAACATTATTCCATACTCTTTCTTGTAACATCTGATGTATCTTTAGACAGTAACTAGATATGAATTCTAATTTGTGCTTGTACCATTGTAGTTTTTATTGTTATCTTTTTACAAAAATGAATACTTCTTGAAATGCATATTTATTTGTGGTTGATACAAATTAATAAAGGATTGTGCATTTGTGTTATTCAGAGTATATTCCTAGTACATATGTGATTTTTTAGTTTATGTTGAATTTGATTCATTATGTGCATAAAATTCTACTACATACATAATTTATATATTTTGTGGTGTACTTCATAATGGCAAACATCTTAGTCCTAATCCTTACAGCAACAGAAATTTTAGATACATATGCACATGTATACTACTACTTAGAGTTTAGTTTAACAATACATTACTTTGTTACAGGCCACTTTGGTTATTACATTACATTTAACGAGAACGATGAAGATGACAAACTCAGATGTGTACAGTTGAAGATGAGAGTCTTTGAGAAAGAAATGACCAAGACTGCACATGTACATACATAAAATAATGGTGATGAAATAACTGAGCATGCACATGTATATAAAAGAATATCATGTGTTATCCAGTACTTTACCTGAAGTTTATACTCAGTTGTGATCGTTAATATGTATGTTAAATTAAAACAACTTTCGCATGTGCACATCTGTGTGTAAGCCTCTTAATAGAACATGAAAAGGTTGAAATATAATAATCTGTCAAAATGGTTTTACTTTTGTATAATGGAATCCTTGTGAAAGTAATCATGGATAAACAATTTTTTTAAAGTGCACAAATGCATTCTATGTCTATTTTAATTTGATCTTTAAAAAATTAATTTCTGAATAAAAGAAGATTAAAAAATCTAGTTTATACGTAAAAAATTCAAAAAAATCAACAACGATCTTAAAAATGACTGTTCACGTAAAAGCAGGAACAATTTTAGTTTTAAGGTAATCAAGGATATTAAATATGATTTTACCAATATACCCTTTTGTATTAAATCAAAAAAAGAAATATCTAAAAAATTTGATTGGTTGATAGTAGTTCTCGCAGTTCTGTACATTTTTTAGTTCTGAAAATAACCTCACCCTATATATATATATATATATATATATATATATATATATATATATATATATATATATATATATATATATATATATATATATATATATATATATATATATATATATATATATATATATATATATATATATATATCTTTACATTTATATATAAGAGGAGGGGTATGCCACATCATATCCACGTCATCACATGGGCTCATGTCATGGGTCGTATTTTCGAAATTAAAAAATTGACCTTGCCCAAGATTCGAACCTAAGACCAGCAGTCAACTAACACGGAGCTTCAACCACTGGAACAAGCTAATATTTTTGTTATTTTACAGAAAAACTGATTTAATATTCAATAAATCATCGAGAGATTGTCATGCATATCTTTAAGTAATACCCCAAGATCTATTACAAATTTACAACACACATAAAAAAATAGTCGATTGAACAAGATAGTCGATCTATTTACTAGGGATCAAAGGTACAACTTATTCTATATCCTGCTAGATCAGAAGTTGTGTTACAAAACAGTCCTCTTAGAATTGGTACAGAACCAGCTAAATAACTTAGGAAAACATGCATCATCCGTATCCATTTTTAAAAGATCTATTGCACAACTAGAATCCAGTCCCAACACTAAAACAGCTATGCAAACTCTATACTTCAGGGGTGTGCTTCAGGGATTCCGGGGTTTTCGTTCAGCGGATGTCGTTCAATGTCGTTCAGGGGGTGTATTTTCGTATTTATATTGGATCATGTTGTTTTGCAGGAAATCCTAAGATATTCTATCGAGCCCACCAGTCCTATAAGCATACAAACATGGTGCAACCTGAAGTTAAGCGTGTTTCGGATTTCATGTCCCCAAAATCTAATGTTTCCATTTTAAAGATGAAGCTGGCATAAGACAATGATTTGGATGAAAATTTTCATGGATGGATCATGTGAACGGAAAAAGCCCCAGAGGAAACATTATATGAGGTATCAAAACTCAAAACATTATTCATACTTTTATTACCAGTTGTGTGACTGTGTTGATGTTTTTCGACAAACCAAGTGGAAGAAAGTTTAAAGAAATTAGTAGAATAGCTTTGGTCTTGGATTAAGGAATTTTAAAACTAACCTACAAATTTTTCTACGTAGTGATATATTAGCATTAACCTTAAAATAGTAATATGATATGTATAAAGATGGATTGAAATGCAAAATCAGTGCGGTAATTGTAAGTTATGATGCCAATATTGGAAAAAATTAAAGAAGTTATATAATAAGCACTCAAGATGTGTATTAACTGATGTTGTAGGCACCAGAGCTGTTACAACTTCCACTAACCTTGCTATACCAAAGGCTATTTCAAGAGCCAGGTTAGAGGTTTCCCATATAAATGAAACTAATAAAGCATTTGCAGTAAGCATTCCCGCTGGGTGTTACACTTTCCAACAAAAGATATTAAATCATAAATATAAGATAAATATTATAGATAACTAATAGTTCCAGCGATGTTGAACCAACTAAAATTCCTGATGCATTTGTTACTGAGCCCCCGAAGCCGGCCGTGCACTCTTTTTGTAAGTCATGACTGTTTCTGATACGAGCACACATGGTGGATTTTTGGTGCTTCGTAGGGACGCTAATGAGTGTTTACCCGCGTTGGTATATTTCTGATCTAATCTTTTTTTGGTTATGTAATTTTGTTTTATCCTAATTATTGAATTCTTATACTCATTTTTCCAGGATATGACTCAGGCTACACCTACACATAGGAAGATCGATGACATCCCCGCTGTTGGACCATTAATGGGCATTGTGACAGCTCGAGTGAACTCATTTCTAAAAGAAGTGCAGAGCATATTCGGGGTATGTTTATATGCCTAATTTCAATCTAACTAGCCATTAGGTTCTACCATCATAAGCTCATAATAGTCACTTTCACCATCTTTTTATATAATTTGTTATTTGATATATATTAACATTTGGTTAGAAGGCAGAAGAAGCATTAGCAGTTTAGCACATATGATATCTTTGCTGAGAGAAGATTGTTCAGAAGAGTATGCATCTACTCACGGTTCTTTAGTTGCTGTAAACTAATTGGGTAACTGTATACATTTATGAGATATTGTGGTATATGTTAATGATCTATATGGGTATTACAGTGTCTGCTCTCTTTAATAAGTAATAGCACAAACAAAATTTTGGTAGATTGAGGTTGTTGATGTTTGACCAGGTGGTAGTGCGTTTTGGACTTACGTAGTGAACAAAATAACATTTTCTAATGTTCTACTGTTTTTTTTACATGGACCAGTTCGATTGATCAGTGTGCGGCCTTCTTTTCCTCCTCATACTTCCCACCAATGAAATGCACTTCACGATCATCGTGCTCCTCTGCCGCAGCCTGAGTATAATAGTCCGAGTCACATATTGCGTTGGGATAAAAAAACGCAGCGTACAATTTATACAGAAAGAGAATTTGCTAAAACATGACTGTGTCTCAGCAACAGGTGTGGCAATAGCCTCTTCAGAGAAAGAAACAGATCCCTCGACAACATCGTCGCCTTCAGCAGAAACACCATTTGGGGTTTTTGTGGATCATTGATAATTTAGGGAAGTTGATAGTTTCAGGTTTGTTATACCTCTCTAACATACATTGTCGGTGAGTAGCGGCTTAGTACTAAGGGCTGACTACGAAGTTGTGCTGCTCAATACATTGGTTTGAATGTACGATGACTCATAATCATTTATGAATGCACCCTTGCATAAAAAAGTATTAGTAGGTGCGTCTCAACCTTTATTTGAAACTGTGCATATGTAATCACCATATCTATAGGTTATATACTGAAATGGGTCGAGTCAGGTTTTATTTTATTAATAATTAGTCATTAAATGTGTGATAATAAAGGAAATATTGTAACAATATAATTAACTGTTGTTTTTCTTTTTCAGATACCACCGAGTGCATGCAGTTGCAAAAAAGTTATGTACTAATTTTTTAACTGAATGATGGCAGCTTATTCGTTTCTCACGGTGTTTCTGTACACTTAAAGTAACTTCAGTATTACAATATGTGGACTTTATATTAATGTGGTGATCATAATGACTTTTCATCGTATCATGTGGTGCATGTTAGAGACGTTAAATGGGATGGAGGGTTTTGTTGTCAAAATATAGAATTATAGTTGGTGTGGCCGTAATCAACCAACCAAAATCAGCAATCTCAGCACGAAGCGTTCAGTCCAACAAGATATTAGGAGCTTTAATATCCCTGTCAATGTCCAAGTCTCTGTATTTTCATTAATGTTTTGAAACCCGGGTCAGCCGGTTGACCCGGTTCTGGCCGAAAAAACGGGTCATATTGACCCGGGTTTCACATTTTTGAAACCCGGCTCGACCCACCGGGTTTGGGGTGACCTGGGTCAACCCGGTTATCGAGACCCGGCCGAGTTTCGATTTTTCGGGTTTTTTTTAAAAGATGTAAAGTTTACGTATTTGCGACGGAATTTTATTTTTACATATTATATTGGTTGGTAAACAATTTATATTTTTAATATACGGAAATTTTTATATATAATTTTTGTTAATTATTATAAATAAATAAAAAGAATTTTAAAAACCGGGTCGACCCGGACCCGGTGACTCGACCGGGTCGATTTGAGACCCGGGTTTCAAAACGTTGATTTTCATAAAATTCCACCAGCCTTTGGTTGTACCAATAATAATCTCAAATCTCCTCTACCGATTTAGCTCCTTAAAGTTTATTTATGTTCTTAATGAAGAATAGGAATACGACATGATCTGGATGATACATGTTGATGTTAAAATAAACATGAATCTTGATGAAAGAATATATAATAAATCTTTAACGTTTTGTTAAGAGGATGTTGAATGAAAGACACACAGGGCTTCGATGCTTGTGACTTCATAAACTATGTCAAAGTCCTTCAGCTCCATGCCAATGTATCTTTTCTCTAAACCATTTACATTAGTACATAGCAAAATGGGAGGTGTCGGTGCAGTAGAAGTAATGTAGAGAAAATAATGGGAAGAGGGATAAGTCCACCAGTGATGTTTTTCGTTCAAAATAAGGGACACGCAAAGGATCTTTAAATCAATTGAAATCAGAGGTAAATCTTTATTCATTCTGAATTTTATAATATATAGAAGTATGACCGACATATATGTATCTTCAATCGTTCAACATACATGGTCTTATTCCTAACGATATTAGTAAATATGTTGAACTCAGAGATGTGTAATTAAAAAGTTTAATTGTTCAATTTATTTTTTTGAGTGTGGTTTAGAAATGTACTATGAATATTGAGTTTACTTTTGATATGGGACGTGATGTATTGTCAAATATTGTTGGTAGGTACTTGAGGGCTAATTGTCGAGATGGTGGGATTCCTTCAAATATCAGAAACGTTACTCTACTTAATATAATGTTCCCAATGTGTATTGAGATTACAAATTACTGATTAAAAAATGACCAATTAAGTAAGTGCAAAACCAATGTATGTATCATTGTATCAATGTGGCTTGCGATGATTATTTCAAAAAGTGCAAGGATTTTTCATATAACCAATCAAAAACACGTTGTAATATTTTAAAAGTTGTGACTGCACATGCAATTTAGAAAGTTAAAGAATGTACATTTGCAACATGAATGATTGCCAAGAAAACAGGATGCATTGAATTAAGTCATTTTCCTATCGACTAGATAAAAAATGGGTTAGCTACTATTAATTTTGTACGAATGTAAGATTTTCTTACTCTTGGAGACCTGGTAGTCTATTACCAAATTTGGTTGGCTTACAAAGTGTCTTTGATGGATCATCATTATGCGTAGTTGTATCTTACTATTTTATAAACTGCGAAGAGGTTTGTTTTGAGGGCTCACCATGCTATCTTTTATTGTATTTGGTTATTAGGCAGGGATGTATGGGCCCCTAGACCGGCCCAGCCTAAGGAAGAGCGCTCAGATGAAAACAGTCAGGTAACTATGCAGAATGACATGCCTTTGCCCACAACGAGCGTTAACTCAGCCCAGACTAATCTGAAAAGTAAAAAGATAGAAATGGAAAGATATGTTCCCAAGCCAGTGGCCAAGGAGCTGGCTCAGCAAAGAACTTTTCTCCAATCTTCTCCTGAGACAAAAGTACAATAGAATATATGGCAGATAGAGAATACGGGTCCTAAACCTGCTATTCATGTATCATAAGAAAGAGATTCTTCATCTTTAATCACTTTTAAGTTCATAACCTTCATAATTAAGGTATCTAAAGTGTATATATAGAATTATAATTATTTATCTATAATAAGTGTTTATTACTACAAGCGACTATTTTAATGTTTATTTCTCGCATATTATATTTTCCAGAAGTGAGAAATGGTTTAAGAGACCCACGAAGGGAAAAAATAGGAAAGTCATAGTTGATTGGTTACGTATAATTGCGACTAGAAAAAATTTCATGATTTGGAAGATCACTATTAATATAGGCATCGATGTTAATCGGATGTGGAGCTATAAAGTTTGGTTTGGGGTCACACGCACTTTGCTTATTTTTGTAAACTATGCTAAAAATGGTTGTTAAATGAGTCAAATTATAAAAAAACTCAAATATTTTTGACACTACAATTTTTTGGTTAGAGGGTCACATGACCTTTGTGACTGCATCCAGTCCCCCCGTCACTGATGTTAATCATCTAATCCTCGAAAAGAGAGTCAGCAACTTCTATAATAAAGTTTCTTGGCGCCTTGATTCTGGTATGCGTAATAGATTAGAAATTTTATTGATTATAGAATTAGTATGTATACAAACTTTGTGGTCTTCTTCAAAGTTGACTTATAATGTTTATACTTGAATCCGTTATTATTGATGAAACACTTTTTATGTAATGTCAAGATTCTTTATCTACGTCAAATGGGTTGATCCAACCCGAACACAATAAGATTTTATAGGAACGAGATGATACGAATGCAACTTGGCTAAACATGGTAACCGCTAAACAACAAGGGGTCAATATGAGAAGCCCGATAACCAAATAATGAAAGAATATGTGCATTATTATAGTGGCCGAACATGGTAACCGCTAAACAACAAGGGGATGTGCCTTTACCCAATTTAAATAATAAATGTGTGTTTTAAACTTAAAAATTGCTTAATATCCCCGATAGATACAATGGTTTTTTTGTGGGAGTAAATCATCTTAAAATTTTCTTACTAACTCGAATATGATTTTTTTTAAGATTTTTCTTTTGGTAACCTATGGCACTTGCTTTATAGAGATACTTTAGACAAACAAGCAACGATAAAAGCAAAATAGACTTCCTTGCGCTCGCTACCCATCTTATTTATTCTCTAAATTTAATGTCTTTGTCTATTGTGTCAACTATTAATAGATTTAGTAATAATCTTACTAAAGATATCCATAAATTTTTGTAAATGATATGCACAAAAAAAAACCCGCCTATCGGGGGGCTAAGCAACTAGAAACAAAAATGAAAAAAATGTGTTGCAAACAACAAAATTATAAGGACCAACACATAAAAAACTAAGAACATTACTTAAAATTTACACACTCATATAAACATATAAATTAATAGTAAAAAAAAACAAAACTACAAATGAAAACAAACATAAATGGACAGAAATCACAAGTCATACAAAAAATAATTACATAAAAAACAGTTAAACAAGAATCACAAATCATACCAAAACTAACTAAAAAAATAACAAAAATAATGAAATTCTAAAAAAACCAATTACCAAACAAACACTAGCATAAATAAAACACATAATAAAAATGAATCACAATTCATACCAATGTTTTTTTAAGTTTCAACTGGCAGATTATAACTTAATGTTTCTTTTGTCTTAGTTATGGATTATGACAATTAGCATTGCCCTGATGTGATTTTTGTCAAATTTACATAAACATTTATCATGTATTTAACAATTTTTTTTGCTTTATGCTAAGTTATAATTTTATTTTGTAATAACCTTCAATTATCTATTCCATAACAATCTAACTACTTTTTAGTATAGGTTTTTAACTTAACTCAAACTTTCTATAGTTTTATTAACGTTTATTTTATCATCACGCGAACATCCATTACAAAATGTTGTTAAAAGACAATCATAAGTTATACCCGTCCATCGGACGGGTTTTGCAACTAGTATTTATATATATATATATATATATATATATATATATATATATATATATATATATATATAGAGGCGAGTTATATGCAGAACTCATTTTAGACGTAGAACTATGTAGAACTATTTTGGACCAATAAGAAATTAGTATCATTAAATCTTTTTATTTAATTCAAAAGGGCATAAAAGTAAAACATATTTTCAATTTATTTTTTATTTTTTTAATTAGAAAACGTTTTTTAAATTTCTTAAATTTTTGGAACTTCAAAATTTTTTATTTTTTTATTTTCTTTCAACATTGATGTTCTGAAAAAAAAATAAAGTATATATATGTTTTCTTATATCGTGAATATGTTGTTCGAAAGTACAGTGCATGTATTTTTTAATATTGTAGTTTTACGTAAATGTTATTACCTATGACTTATAAATTTTGAAAAACATCGATGTCTAAATCTGTAACATAAATGTTATATACTTTTACATAAACTTTTTACATTGTAATAAAACAAAAAAAATAAACGTTACACATATTACTTAAAAGTTTACAATAAATCAAATACAAAAATATTTATTTACAAAAAGAACATCTATGCACGGCTTCAAGAACATTTATGCACGGCGTCAAAAACATTTATGCACGGCGTCAAAAACATTTATGCATGTCGTCAAAAAGCACCATTGATCATCTTCATCACATCCCGTCAATAATATTAACGAATAATTCTCCTGAAGCAAATGTATAAAAAAAAACTAGTCATTAAATTATAATTCTAACTGTAGTTGATAAAACAATCCATAAACAAACACAAAATGTGTATATACTTAAAACTGACCAAATTAATCTCGATTTGAGGGCATGCACGGATGACCGTGTAACAACACACTTTTAACAAGAAATATATTTGCAAAAAAGTTAATGCAATTTGACAATTAAGATTACGTGATTAAGAAATCCGAATATCATGTGACATACACAAAAAATTAAAAAAAAAGACACACTTAAATTGATCTATGCCAATCTAACACTAAAATATATATTTTTGTAGATATTTAAAAAACATAAGTTGTATCAACTATTTTTTTAAATAACAACTATATAACATGCATGTAAAAATGTAATGGATATTAAAATAAACTAATATCTTTTTCATAAGCACTACATGAATTCATACTTCTTTTTTTATCGAATGTGACATGATATGTTGTGAATGTGATCAATATTTAATAGTATTAAACTAACCTGTAAACTACAAATAGCGGCACCAATTGATGTCGCCATAAACTGGTGGTACGATCTCGGCGGTACATGTACCATATACGCCACATACTGATCTCCACCGCCATGTTTTGACATCGACAAACACCTCCCTCGACCACTACCCAAACTATCGGATCGCCTCATCCCACTCCCCGTCATCGACATAAACCCGATGTCTTCAAAAGTAACGTGTAACGTCAGCCACCCGTAGACATAAACCCCAAAAGTCCGTCGTTGTCTTAGTCGCCTCAAACGCCGCTATTCTCCTGCAACCTTCGCCGCCGCTGTCAGATCTATTATTTTTTATTAATTCATTTTACTAACGACTAAAAACTTTAAAAACTCATAATCATGTTCTAGGACAATTTAATTCAAATACGTAATAAAACAAATCTATGTGATTTGATGATACATATTGTGAGGAAGAAATATTAAACATTGGGTTACCTCAAAAAGATCAAAAATTAAGAGGATGATTATCTGCTCACAAAAACATATATTTCTATTGCATATTTTCATCATTATGGTTTTGGATCTAGATTTATAGAGGGGATGAAAGTGGTGGCTAGGTTTTAATATGAGAGAGAATAATGTGAGTATTTATTTTCCACGGTTTAAAAGAAATGTGTGTTAATTATTTTAAAATCATTATGTTTAATTATACATTACCTATGATACCCTTTTCAACTTTTGTTTAATTAAAAGTAAACCTTTATTTTTTGTTTAATTACATATTTGGTACTTTTAATCTTAGCCTTTGATTATTATAATCTAATGATCCAGATTTATTTTAAGAGTTCTACATAGTTCTACACCAAAAATGGGTTCTGCATATAACTCTTACATATATATATATATATATATATATATATATATATATATATATATATATATATATATATATAGGGATGGGATCAATAGAAAACTTCTATCTCCATGGAAAACTTAGAAAACCACCTTCCAACCATTAGATCAAAACTATTTTCTTTCCTTTTTTTTTCACACCAAACTACATGGGCACGATTGTAATCTCCTTCTTCTCCAGGGGTCTGTTTTGTAAAATCACACCACTTACAACTAAATCATAGTTCACCATCATCCTCACCACCGTTCGCAATCACTGTCACCACCCTTCACAATCACCGTCACCACCATTCACAATCACCGTCACCACCATTCATAATCACCGTCACCACTATTCCCAATCACCGTCACCACCACCGTTCACGATCACCGTCACCACTGTTCACCTCCATTCTGCTCTCTAATCAGATTCATCATTTAAGTTTAAAAGTAAGACTTTTCTTAATAATTTTGAACGTTTTCTCCAAATAATATGATTGTACAAATCTTATTTTGCATGTGTAATTTGTTTGATTTTGGTGTTTTTGTTAATCTAAATGCGTTGTATTAAGAGTTACTTTTATATCTGGAAAAAAATGATAAGAAAATAAACATAAAACGTTGTTAAAAAGGCAGCACACAAGGTGCTTGATAAAATGTGTCATTGAAATTTTATAAGTGTGATGTCTCTTAACTTTAAATTGTGATGAAGTCTTATAGAATCCGTAACTTCTATTGTCGATGACTACAGTCTTTGTTTGTCGAAATCATATTTGATAATGGCATTGGATTGACTTTTAGCAGTTGGGTTGGTCTCCATGAGTCTCCTAGCAAAATTTGACACAATGATGAGATTACGTGCCTTGTAGCGCACCATCATAACATTCATCAAGGCAAGAGGCAGCTGAAGGTTACAATGAGTGAAAAGGCCAACTCTTTTGGCGAACATGGTCGTCCTTTTTTTCTCTATTTAAGTTCCATTTGCAAACCCGACAATTTTTTCTACAATAAAAGTTATCTTCCTTAACGTTGTTTTCCACCTCTCATTGTAATTCAATTACAATAAGTGGAATGGTATGGATAATATAAAAAATAACAACAGAGATTCACTAAACTTCCCATTAGTTGTGGCTTTGTAAACCAGCCTTAAGCTTTTCTTCCGAAGAGAAAAACTAAAAATAAGTGCATGAGTTGCTCGAACATTCAGGCTCGTAATTCACTCCAACCCTTTTTAATAGCCAAGGAGACCATTGGAGCTGATGAGAAAGCACGTAAGTATGACTTCCCGTATGAATATCAAGAAAAGATGATTTTAGTGGTGCAAAGTTTTCCATTCCCAATTGCATGTTCAACAAACGCATTGCAATATCAAAGCTCCCTGCTACATCATGTTTACTAGCACGAGATGATCTTTGAACCCGAATCTAATTCACTGGCCTATCAGCAGTTGGTGCCATAAATGTTGTGCGAATAGTAGGGTCAATACTTAGGGTATCAACATCTAGAGGAAGTTCGTTTGCCGAATTAATCGGTCAAAATTAAGGAAATGGAAACGACTTTGTGCTTACATATGATTTGAATACTTTATAGCTTATAGCTTATAAGCAAAAGCAGCTAACATGCCGACTCAATTATTTAGGTAACCTTGGAAATTTGAATCCACCTAAATCTATTAGTTTAGAACTATGCCATACCCAAGTTTGTGACCTGATTGCCTTATGGACGAGTGGAGACTTGCTCGGAGGTACAAAATGTGGTGGAAGATCTGTAAGAATATTGTTGATGGCTGACCCGAATGCTAACTTTCTCGAGAAGAAAATGTTGCTGATAAAAAGATGGTATGTTTTTGTATTTTTTTTTTTGTTGCTAAAAGGTATGACTACAATAGTTTAAAGCAAGTTACACAAATAAATAAACTTATTGCATGTATTCATCTAACAAAGTTCTAGAAGACGGAAGTTCACTACTAGACGGAGGTCGAAACTACTTCATCTATTTTTGATTAATTGTGCGCAAAATTGTGATGCAGGTTAGGAAAATGCGATCGACCTAAATTTCACCCCGGTGTTATTTCAACCGAAGATGGGTAAAATATTTTAGCAAATGGAACCAACTAAAATAGCCAGAATGTATCATCAGTAACTACATTCATACCAGACTGAAAAAATATTGGTTGCAGGAACTAATTCACATGCAAAATACACCTACGATGTTCACTACGCGACTGAGCTTCTGGTCCAAAAATTTTCTCCACGTGATCAATAAAATAAGTTAGAAACTTACTGGTATCCACATGATCAATTTGGTGTCTACATTATAATTGGTATAAATGACTAATCAAAAGATGCTTGACATTCTGTTTGTTTTAATAGTTGTGTGGACTGGTGTTCGTATTGCGACTTTGTGCATACTTTGGTTGCCTTCTTTTATAAACTGACGCACGTTTTTTGTTTATAGACTTGTACACTTTTTTAATCAGACAGAACATATGGATTTAACTCTGTATGAGACCTTATGTATGTAATTTGAAGGTGCTCGACAAGACTTTTTAGTTGGGGAACAAAGGTTGCTGGTGACGTACTATAAAAGACCATGGAGAAAGTGGTTGCAAGGGAGCAGGTCATGCAAGACTAAATTGACCAGGGTGTAGGTTTGGTGAGCGGGTTCAGTTGATGGGTTTGAGACATAACCCAATACAACCCATTCACAAATAAATGGATCAATATTAACGTCTAACTACCACTTACGGTAATTCGATGAGCTTGTAGGATTTTGTACTAAAGTGTGATAATTATGTTCCAGACCTCCTCATATTTTTAGTGCAATTCTGTAAAGCTTTATTTCTTGATATTTATACAGAAAAGGCCCAATAGTCCTAAAAGTAATATATGTGTGTGTACCATTTTGAAGTTGGTTGAGCTTATGAAACTTGTATGTAAATTACACTTCACAAACTCTTTGAATTTGGCGATAATTCTCCTGTGATCGCCATCAAATCCGTGTGTTCATTTTGTGACTGGTTTGCCTCAATTGAATTATGGGCTTAGTACTGGATTGTTAGCTATTTTGGTGGTTTTATATAGTTGAATAAATTTAATTGCTTTTTATACCTCTTATGAGTATATTAATGACATGAAAACTCTTTTTTTAACTCAGTGGTAACAAATGAGCAAAACAATCTCAAGAAAAGTGGTTCCAATATCACGATTCTATAATAAATGTATGCCATTACTTGTTCATGTTTATCATACAAATAGTGACAACCATACAAACTATGTATACAGATAGCAAGATAGAAAGAGACACCATACAATCCATGATGTTAAGACAAATATTTACGCTAAAAAGTTTTACATTGTAAGACAAAAGTTTACAAAAACTAGAGCTGATTTATCTATCATGTAAAAACTAAAATCTCAGTTGATCCATCTCTCATCATAACAAAATACAGAAAAAAACATTGACATCAAAACACTAATCTGACAGTAAAAAAAGACAACATTCCCATTTGCTGAAATAACACACTAAACTCAGGCACATAAACTAAAACTTGCATATGAGTTGAAGACTTGCAGACGATTAGAACGAACGTGTATCGACGCACCAAAAACTATTGTTGAACTTAGAGCCACAACACTTAATTCACTTCTGATTAACATAATGAACTTGTAGATGATTTGACACTAAACTACAGCCACGAACCACTCAGTAATTGAAATCGCAGCAACAACACTATCCACTTCTAAAATATAGACTAGTTCCACTAGTGGCCTTGTTACAATGACCAGGCAGAGGTCACAAATACAACTAAACCCTTGATTGTTGAGGAAGGTGTTTGAAGCTTTAATGTTTACATCCACTCGCTTCTGTATGGATATGAGTTGACCCTCTTGCTGCTCATATGGATATTCTCAGTCGGATGTCCCAATCAAGCACAATCATATTTTCTCCTCTTTTCGCTGCAAGATTACAAGCTAATTAGTACATAAATGGGCAACGGGTTAAATTGGGCGAGGGTGAAACAAGTATTTTTTGTACAAGTCTAAACGGACCTGGTCGGTTGCGTTGACCCAAACACAAATTATTGGTCCATTTTTGAAGTATATCAATGAATACTTGAATAAATCTAAATAAGAGACTTGTTTGCACTACCTATATATGATTTGTTCCGTTTTAGCTAAGACTCTTTAACTCGTTGATAAAACACAAAGTTAGAGATCACTTACAGTTACGGATACCATATAGAGAAGCAAACCGCTCATAATTCTGTATCCCAAGGATTTCCAGTTGCATACTGTAAGGAAAAAGATAGTATCATTTCTAGAATCTGATATGCTACGATCTAAAAGGTTCAGTTATTCTATAACTTAGAAATATGCATAATCACCTGATATATTAATATTTTGTAGATAATTCCTATAAGATAAGGGTCTAAAGTATCAAACAATCATTTCTGAGTTCATAGCAAACATAAACTTCAACTAGTCTGCGACAAAAGAGCTTCCATGACTCGACATGAATGCTGCAGATAGCAACTACTACTCGTATTCAGATTACCATGTTAATCAGATTTCCAATGTCTTTTTCTTGTATTCAAATGAGGTACTTCTAGAGGATTTCGGTGTTTTGTATATATAACTATATATTGTGTGTCGTGCTAGTAAGGTGGTCTCAGTTTATGTAAGCTTCTGTTGATTAAACAACAATTATAATTCGATCAGGCTCTTCATTACAACTCTATACAGAAACGCAAATAATAGAACTAACTAATTATAAGTCAAATTTGTGAAAGTAGACAAATTCTTTTTCGTAATTATATACATTTACTTATCTATATAAGAATTAAAGAATGGGCAAAAATCACTTGCGGGACAACCAATCAAATCGTAATATAAAGTAAATTGATTCACTTCCTATCGGTATTAACCTTTTGCACATAAAACCGATGCACTAAGTACCTCAAACGGATGCACCAAAGTACCTCAAACGGATGCACCAAAGTACCTCAAACGGATGCACCAACATAATCCATGAAAGTAATCCATGTAACTCACACATAAAATAAATGACACTCTACCTAAAAGTGAAAATTTGCTCTCTAAACTATAGTCCCTTAAATATAATGCATCTCTTAAGTTATAGAGCCACAAGAACCTATTGAGCAAGAATGTAAAACTTAGCTAAGAAAACATAGAAAAAACAACCCCTTTATATGTGGTTGAGCAAGAATGGAAAAGTTAGCTAAGAAAGCCCGAGCCCTGTTGGCCAGATTGGTTTGAATCAATCAACCCTGTATTTGAATCCACTAATCTGCCCCAAACCATACATCGGACTCGCATCAATCAACCCTATATTTGAATCCGAAATCAACTATTTAGAGAAATTTTGGTCTACATCCTCCTTGCTAATACTTTGCTATAGTGAATATTATACCTTTGAAATACCTTCACGTTGATTTCTACCTTATACGATTCTATAACCTCTTGGATTGCATAGACGTACATCTATTCCTGTTTCCTACATAAGGCATAAGGGAAGTTTCAAACTTAATTACCAAAATGTCCATATTGCGTATTGGCACGAGAAGCTATACGCATCACTTAGACCATAAAGTCCATAATATATAAAATCATAGAAACAAATACCCTCAAATCACACAAACAGATACCCTTAAGCAAACACATACCTTTAGACAAAACAAATGCCCTTAAATCATACAAACTGATGCCGTTAAACAAACATATAACAGATGCCGTTAAACAAACATATAACAGATGCCGTTAAACAAACATATAACAGATGCCGTTAAACAAACATATAACATACGGAGTATGCCTTAAAAAAACATATACTCTTAAGCAAACAAATTCCCTTAAATCATACAAGCAGATGCCTTTAAAAAAAGTGAATGCCTATCGTTATGTGTAATTGTGTGTATTATGTACATATGACAGTTCTCAAGAAACGCTAACAAGCAACATAATACCAACCTCTGAGATGACAAGTATGCAAGTTAACTTGAGGGAGTTAATTTTTTTGTTTGGTGGTTTCTATACTATATCTTTTTAATCCTTGAGGTGAAATAGGAGACCTACTCCTAAAAAAAAAATATGCATCAGCAGACTATCATTTGAGTAGACAGATGCACGTATATTTTAGAATCACATACATATACTCGAATTATACGCACACATGGAGTGACGCCTCTCTTAGGATGAGGAGGAAGAGAGTAATCAAGACAATGGAATTGTGATCTATAACAGCGAGGTGGAGACCGGGAACGACGTGGCAGTGGAGAGTAACGATGAAGATCTGATCGCCTGTTGCGCTCATTATATCTGTTATCGCTTCACATAAGCCATATGCAAACAACAATCAACATCAAACAAAATTCACTAAAATAAGATACCGCATGTAAAGAACAATAAGAGAGCTTTAATGTTGATTTTCAATAGTACCTCCTCTATTATTTACATATCAGATGGTTTCTTTCCATTGTCCTCTACAAAACAACAATGATCTCTGGATCCTAATGCCTTAAAACATTTTTAAACTGATGATCTAATAACTTTTAAAATAGATGTCCCCTTTTATGATACCTTGATACATTAAAATATTTTTAAACTGATTCCCTCAAACTGCTTTGAACTTATACCCTACAATGGTTTTAAACTAATGCCCAAGGTATGTCCAACAACGATGCACTAAAAATACAAACGGTGCACTAAATATACAAACTGGTGCCTTATGTCTAAAGATGCACTAATCACACTCATTGATTCCTTAATATGTCATGATTCAACAATAACAAAACTTACGATATAACTTACCAGTTTAATAATAATACTAGCATACACTCAAACTAACCGCTTATAAACGATTTGTTAATTAAATTAAATTATAGATTTAAATAAGAATAAGTACTCTTCAAGAGAAAGGCGAACCAGTTGTCGATACTCTTCACTTCTCAAAGACCGCTACAAAAATCAATCAAATTTAATTAAAATAAAATTTTAATTAAGTTAAATAGTAATATAGTAAACGTGCCCTATAATTCAGATATTAGATATAGAACATGCATATCCACCTGTTTGTTCAGATCAGGATACAAACTGGAGCTCTCAACCGGATCGGTGCAGCAAAGGGTGATTCGATTACAATTGTTTATGGTGGTGACGCCGGTGTTCTTGATTTTTCTAGTGATTGTGACGGAGGTGCGTGGTTATCACTGGTGGTTGCGATTGCCATTGGTGACATAGACGATGGTTGTTATGGTGGTTGTGATGATGGTCGGTTTTTTGTTAGTGTGTTAGGTGAAAGTGAAGAAGTGTTTTGATGGTGGTAGTGTCCGGTGGTTAAAATGGTGGTGGCGGCTTAAAATAACAGTGATGGATCGTTTATTATAGATGAGATGAGAATGAAGCGTATGTGTTTGTGTGTGAGAGAACGAGTGGTGTACACTTCTTCTCCTTATTTTTTTAACAATTTCATTTTCTACCCTGAAGTCTAAGATATTTCTAAAACCCACTATATAGTTTGTTTTATAGGTTTTCTACGAATAAGAGGTTTTCTCTAGAACCCATCCCTATATATATATATATATATATATATAGAGAGAGAGAGAGAGAGAGAGAGAGGGAGGTTAATGTGAGAGCTTTTTTAAAGTTGTAAAAATGAGAACTAATCAAAAACACCACTAAAACATTGATACATAACCATTTTACTAATACTACACCAAAATATACATTATTTATACAACTAAACACTCTACCGACTAATAAACAACGGATAAGTGTGTAAAAAATTACTGATACACAATTAAGAATGTGATACATATATATCAAAATCTCAAAAACTTAATATCTTATACATAAATTGGTACACTTGATACACAACCACCACTAAATAACTTGATGCACACTACCAAAACATGATACGTATCACACCTCGAATCAAAATGTATCACTTAGATTTCGCTAATTTTCAAAAGAAAGCCCATCGAATCTTTAAAAATTATGTTTTTACTTAATCATGTTTTAAAATTGTTTCAAATAGAGTGTCATTTGTGAGATTTTGATTGGTTCTCATTTTACAACTTTAAAAAGTTCTCATATGATCCAATGTCTATATATATATATATATATATATATATATATATATATATATATATATATATATATATATATATATATATATATATATAGAGGAACGTTATTGTGGTGACCACTCTTAAAATAAAAACAATAAGAACCGATCTGGACCATTTGATGTACCATTAATGACGTTATTAACACAAAATGGATAGAATGGCATTTTTGTAAATAAAATAAATTTAGTGTCACATTTTAAAAGCCACTTTAACATTTTGTTCTTTCTTTCCTCCGAAATTAATAAATTTAGTGGCACATGTTGAAAGCCACTTTGACGTTACGTTTTTTTCCTTCAAAATTAAATTTTAGTATTTAAATTCTTGGCATTAAAGTGTGCAACTATTTGATTGATTTTAATATTGATTTACATAAACTTTTTTGTTTATTCATGCTCATATTAGTGACGTACAAGCTGTTACATTTGTTAACGCTAAGTTTTTAACACAAATGAAGTAAGACCATCCATTTACATGATTAAAACGCATGTGGTTAGTTCCCCAATTTTTGTAATTCGCTTTCTTTCTTAATGTTAATGCATATGCTACTTTCACTGTAAATATACAGTGACACATTGACTTTAGTAAATATATAGTGACACATAAAATTATTTTGACACATATGGATTGCCAATTTGATGAAACCTATCTGGTGTCATAATGTTTTTACACATCGGTAAGATTATTAAAATCATACTAGGTGACACTTTATACTTTAACCCATTTTTTAGTGACAAATTATAATTTTTTTATAGTTATAGTGACACATAATGTTTACTACACTATTTTTCTTAATATTTATCTAGTGGCACATTATATTTATTGATACACATATAGACTCTCGTAAATTTTGTGACACATTTTTAGTGAAAACCAACATCTTTTAACGCATCTTGTTTTATAATATTTTATTGGCACATTAAATCTCGTGACACATATTTTTGCAAGATTATTATTTTTTAGATACATTTACGGTGACACGTTTAATTTCAAACACACTTTTATTAAATCTATGTTTGTAAAATACATAGCGTTAATTAACACTATTTACTTACCAAATTTTGAAGCATAGTATATTACATAAACATAATTTATAGCATAAACATATTTTCATTGACCAATAAATAAAAAAGTTGATACATAAATTACAATATAAACATGATAAAAAATAGCTTTTTACTTCGACGAACGTGTCATGAACAAACTTAACATAAATATATCAAAGTGTAGACAAAGTTTAATAGTCTTTTGACAAATCAGTGCGTATATTTTTGCTCAAAAAAAATTACCACGTATAATATTTCATATAAGAATGTCAAATGGAAAGTATTTAAATGATTAAGCGAGAACTTACATCAAAATGTTACTCGAATGAGGGAGCACTTAAATGAAAAACTTTATTTCCTAAATTACCCTTTTATTAATTGAATAATAAAAATATAATTAAGTTCAAATGCTACACTTGTCAGTTTTTCATTGGTTCTTATTGTTTTTATTTTAAGGTTGGTCACCACATGAACGCAAATCTCTCTCTCTCTCTCTCTCTCTCTATATATATATATATATATATATATATATATATATATATATATATATATATATATATATATATATATATATATAATGTAGTGACCAACCTTAAAGTAAAAATGATAAGAACCATTATTAACCGTTAGATCGAATTTTATGTATCAAGATCAAATATAATAAATGAATGGTTTAATTGTAATTTAGTATTAAAAAAAGGGTAAAAGGATTGTCATACACTGCTCTAATAGCTCGCATTTGTCTTCAAATATAATAAATGAATGGTTTAATTGTATTTTAGTAATAAATGAACGTTTATTTTCTTTGTCTTCAATAGCTCACATTTGTTTTAAGTTTTTCAAGGTCAATGACTTTATTTAATATAACAAGATTCGGTCATTTCTTAAACACGAGAAGACCATAGTTTTTTAGTGTAATATGTTGATACATAATCAATTAATACATAACTAACTAAAAAAATACTCAAGTGATACGTATTAAAAAAATATACAATCAACTAAAAAACACTAAATGATACGTATCCGAAAAATATATAACCAGCTAAAAAAATACCCAAGTGATACATATGTCGAAAAAATACACAACCAACTAAAAAAATACACAAGTGCTACGCATCCAAAAAATACAAAACCAACTAAAAAAATACACAAGTGATAGGTATCCGAAAAAACACACAAGCCTAAGTGGCACATATTCGAAAAAATATACAATCAAGTGATACGTATCCGAAAAATACTAACTAAAAAATACCAAAGTGACACGTATCAAAAAATACACAACCAACTAAAAAGACTCAAATGACATGTATGTGAAAAAAATACACTTCCAACTAAAAAAATACTCAAATGATACATATTTAAAAGATACACAACTAACTAAAATAACTTGAACGATACGCACCCGATCAACTAAAATTAAACAATCCGTACATAAAAAAATGATATGTGTCGTGCAAGTCATGGAGATGACTTCTAATTGATGTCGAGATTATATTAAAGACACTAGCAAACAATATTGATTTGCTTCACATGTTACTACGGCTAAAAACATAAAAATAATTATGGATTAATTGCTATTAACTAAGGATCATCTTTAATAGAATTGGATCATGCAAAATACTAGTATTACTATAAAGTCTAACTATTTGATTTATTTTAATATTAAATCACATTTGTTGTTTTGTTGTAAAGACGTACTACTTGATACATTTTTATTGACTTTAAGATTTTTTATACGAATAAAGTATTGTTGTGATAAATCTTCAGATATATTAGGGTGACACATAATAAATTTGACATATTTTTATTGAACATGAAACACTTTCAAATTTTAAATGACACATTATTTATTTAAACATTTAATTTAATGATATATTTTTAATGACACATTAAATTTTATTGATTTATTTTTAATGATACATTTATAATGATACATTAATAATGATACATTTAATCATTTGATATAGTTGTAGATATACTAACTTTTTTGTTTGTACATATTTTTTATTGAAATAATATAACTTTTAGCATATATAATTTCATGATACAATTTGGATGGCACAATAAATTTCTCTAAAGATCTAATGGTAGTAGCCTTTTTGAAAATTGGAGGATGATTGGCGAACGAAGACCAAATTTAAATGTGAGTGAAAAGAATGCAACGTCTAATATGAAGTTGGGAGAGAAAAAATAAGATTTAAGTTTACTAAAATCATGTATGTAACCTGGGGATTATTTACTACAAATAAATCATGCAATTAAGAGAGATTATCATATTACATTATTACGTTTAAATACATTAACATTAATTTTTATTTTCTTTTAAATAAAAAAGACACTTGACAAAATTTGGTTGGTTCTTATTATTTTTTTTAATCATCTAAAAAGGCCTAAGTGATACGTTTCCTAGAAAATATACAACCAATTAATAAAAGACCGAATTGCTACCTATTTGAAAAAAGAACCAACTAAAATAGACACATTTGATACATATTCGAAAAAATACACAAACAATTAAAAAAACGCCTAAATGAGATGTATCTGAAAAAATACACAACCAACAAAAATGACACGTTTTTTATGACAATTTTTGTTTAATGCACTTTGTTTTATCAGTAGTAAATTTCTAGCAACATGTTATTTTTTTGATACATTTTTGTAAAATTTCTAATCATTTAATACGTTTTTTTGGGATACATTATTTTTTAAATATTTTTAACTGACAACTTAAGTTTAGAACACCCAATTTTATGATACATTTTAATTATTATAGTGACACACTACAATTTTGGTATATTTGTCACGCATTTTTACAACACGTGTTTTTGGTGACACTCAAATTTAGTGACACATTGTTAGAAAAATTTTATTTTTTAACACACTTAATTTCGTAATATATTTCTCATGATACATTTTTTAATACATTTCGTAATAAATCTCTCATGATACATATCTCAAAAATAATTACAAGTGATACGTATCACCAAAAGTTAATCATTAAAAAATTCAAGTGATACGCATCTTAAAAAACAACGACAGACTAAAAAAGACTAAGTGACACATATCTTAAAAAAATATACAACCTATTTAAAACCAGTGGCGGACGCGGGATATTGAACAGTGAGGAGAAATATTTTTTTTACAATAGCATGGTAAAAGAAAACTAAAATCCGAATAAAGAAATCGAGTATTTTAACTTAAAAATAGAATATTTTTAGGTTTTAGAGTGTTAAATGCCGAAATTCAATGTGTGAACGAGGGACAATTTGTGTTTTTAGTGGAGGGCATTCAAATAAACATGTCAAAATTAAAAAAAATTACATTGTAATCTCATATTTTTGGCCGAGCTACGAGAGGCGTCGCCACCCCTTACTCAACACATACGTTTCGCCTCTGCTTAAAACAAATATACAACCAAATTAAAAATACCAAAATAATAACAATAAAAAAATACAGAACGAAAGGAAAAAATCACGTAGCATGCATGCAAAGAAAGTTTACAATTAACTAAAAGAATCCGATTAATACATATATAAAATATATATACGACTTCAAAACTTATTGACGCATAAAAAATTAAAGATACCTTGATAGTGACGGTTAATCAAGGATAGTTAATCAATGATATGAAGGTTTTATCATCGAAAAAATAATTGACGGAAGAAAATATACAAAAAAAAAAAAGTGGGTGAATACGTGAAAAATGAAGGTGGGTGAATACGTGAAGTGAAGTGTAGGTGGTTTATAATAAAAAGAGAAAAAATACAACGCATGTTAGATTTTGACAAAGGACGGTTTAAGCTTTTAATAGATTTAGTGATGATCAATTTTGCACGTGATGTACCTTATATACCCTTTTGGGTTTATTATTTATTTAATTTCATTTTATTACTTATTTAATTAAGAACGCCACATGTCAGCTTTTAGTTGGTTCTTATTGTTTTAATATTAAGATTAGTGTTTATTTGAACGCAAATCTGTACATATATATATATATACATATATATATATATATATATATATATATATATATATATATATATATATATATATATATATATACATATATAGAGTGGGGTTATTCTAAAACAAAACTTATAATAAAATAAATAAGGTGAAATCTCAACCCTTGGATCAAAATCACCTAATTTGATAAAAAAAATGGTGTCTTTTTTGTAAATTCTCAAACTTTAAGGGTAATTGTTGAAAATTATGAAAATTAAAACAGGCCCGATCAAAAAACACACACTTCACAGACTAAAAACCGATCAAAACACACAGTACACCAAATCCTCTCGAATCCATCAAATCAAACCTACTGAATCATCTCGCATCGAGATGGTTCGCACATTTATAGGACTATCGCCGCCGCTTTCTCCTACTGGTTCGCACATTATATCTTGTTTTTTTTTAATACATACATGTTCTTAGATCTGTAAACAAATATAGAAAATGTGAAAGTTGTATACAAAGTGTTTGATAAAATGTCTAAACTAGACTTTATAACTGTGATAAACTTAATTCACAATGTGATGCAGTAAGATATACAGTAATGGAGTAGATCGTAACTGCAATTCGGTAGAATCATACATGTGACGCAGTAGGATATAAAGTAATGTAGTAGAACGTAACAGTAATGTAGTAAAAGCTATTTGTAGTGTTTTTAGAGTTTTTACTGAATCACAACTTTATTTCTACTACATTATATTTATACTCTGGTGCATATGCTTGAGTAGGATAATGTTGTATTTTGAGGTTTTGTCGAAATTAAGTATTTGTATGTAATATAGAAGTTATTTGGTAAAATTATAACTGTGATGGAGTAGGATTTACACTATGATTGAGTAGAATTAATACTATGATGGAGTAAAACTAATAATATGCATGTGATTTGGTAAAATTTTAATAATAATAAGCAAATTTTATTCTACTGCATTATAGTTAAATTTTAATGCACTGTAATGCAGTAGGTCACTTGCATTGTTCTTTCTACTACATTACTGTTTAATTTTAATGCATTGTAATATATTACGATACTTGCATTTTTCTTTCTACTACATTACAGTTTAATTAGTTGCATTGTAATGAAGTAGGTTACGTACATTCTTCATATGCATTAAAACTTTATTTCTAATACATTAAGGTTTAAGTTCTAATGCATTTAATGCAGTAGGTTACTCGTGTTGTTCATATGCATGATTTACTACATTGCAGCTTTATTTCTACTACATTACAGTTTAATTTTAATGCATTGTAATGAAGTAGGTTACATACATTCTTCATATGCATGATTTAATGCATTAAAACTTTATTTCTACTACATTAAGGTTCAAATTCTAATGCATTTAATGCAGTAGGTTACTCGTGTTGTTCATATAATTGATTTACTACATTGCAGCTTTATTTCTACTACATTACAGTTTAATTTTAATGCATTGTAATGAAGTAGGTTACGTACATTCTTGATATGCATTATTTAATGTATTAAAACTTTATTTCTACTACATTAAGGTTTAAATTCTAATGCATTTAATGAGTAGGTTACTCGTGTTGTTCATATGCATGATTTACTACATTGCAGCTTTATTTCTACTACATTACAGTTTAATTTTAATGCATTGTAATGAAGTAGGTTTACGTACATTCTTCATATGCATGATTTACTGTATTAAAAACTTATTTCTACTACATTAAGGTTTAAATTCTAATGCATTTAATGCAGTAGGTTACTCGTGTTGTTCATATGCATGATTTACTACATTGAAGCTTAATTTCTACTACATTACAGTTTAATTTTAATGCATTGTAATGAAGTAGGTTACGTACATTCTTCATATGCATGAGTTAATGCATTAAAAAATTATTTCTACTACATTAAGGTTTAAGTTCTAATGCATTTAATGCAGTAGGTTACTCGTGTTGTTCATATGCATGATTTACTATATTGCAGCTTTATTTCTACTACATTACAGTTTAATTTTAATGCATTGTAATGAAGTAGGTTACGTACATTCTTCATATGCATGAATTAATGCATTGAAACTACTACAAACAGGACAAAAACTACTACATTGAGTAATGAACTAGAACTTGAACTGAAATGCAGTAGGATTGTGTGTGATGTACTAAAATGTGAACTGAATATAGTAGGATTGTGTGTGATGTATTAGAACTGAAACACAGTAGGTTTTATATTTATTGTTTTTAATGCATTACAAATTAATATTTACCATCTTATACTGCATGATAGTTTAGATTCTAATTTATCACATAATATATTTTGGTATTCTCATGAATAAATATTTGAACTGTTGTTACATAGGGAAAAATGCAGGTGACAAAGCAAGGTGCATTTAACAAGTCACAAATACTAGATTGCATCCTCTAATACCAAATGATACACTCCAATTCAAAAACGGTGCGGTACAAAGATACATTGAACGCGTAACAAAGATTATTGGAGGATACTCGTGGATTATTTGAAAACAATGTTTAAATTTTATTAGATGTAACACTTTGGAATACTTAATGTCTACACAATATTGTACATTTTGATGATGACAGTGTTTGTTCGTACTCATATTTTATATTCTACTATATTTTTTGTCTTTAATTCCACTGCATTTATATCTTTCATTCTACTGCATTATAGTTATATTATGTTGCACTACACAAATATTCTACTGCATTGCAATCATACATTAAGCATCACAATATATTTTGTTAATGCGCTAAAGTTATAAAGTTAGTACATCTCAGTTTTAAAAAGTTAATGTATTAAAATGTATCTTAAAACTAGTACATCTCACTTAAAATTCTATTACCCGAATGAATAACAGTAAAAAATAAAAGAAAAAAGTAGAAAAGACATCATTTTCGGTGTTGTAGATTCTTTTAAACGAGCTCTCTTTGGCAAATCTTTTTTCTTTTCTTGGATTTCTTTGATGTTGGTAATAATTTGGTAAAGTCTTAGAATTGTGACATCCTTTCTCTCCACATATGAACAAGCCATTCTCTTCGATAGTCCTTCAGCTCTGGGTCTAAACCTTGAAAAGTATTTAGAACATTTAGTAGTAATAACGCTGTAATGCAGTAAAAATAACAGTGTAATGAAGTGTAAAAATATTCTAATGTGGTAGAAATAACACTATAATGTAGCAGAATTAACACTATAATTTATTTTCTACTGAATTATAGTTTAAAAGGAAACAAGATGAAAAGAGATTATATAAAACTATAACTCAGTAGAACATAAGATATAATTCAGTAGAAGATAAACTAGAATTCAGTAGCAGATAAACTTTAATTCAGTAGAAGATAAAATATAATTTGGTAGAACAAAAAAATTAATTTAGTAGAACATAAATTGTAATTCAGTAGAAGGTAAACTCCAGTTCGGTAGAACATAAACTATAAATTAGTAGAACATAAACTATAATTTAGTTGTGCTCCAACGTCTTAATTCTACTCCATTACACTTATAATTTACCAAATCACATGCATAGTATTAGTTTTACTCCATCATAATATGAATTCTACTCAATCATAGTGTTAATCCTACTCCATCACAGTTATAATTTTACCAAATCACTTCTATATTACATACAATTACTTAATTTCGACAAAACCTCAATCACAACTTTAACCTACTCAAGCATATTCACATTAAAAATAATCATACTCCATTACAGTTCTAATTTTACCAAATCACATGTATAGTATTAGTTTACTCCATCATAATATGAATTCTACTCAATCATAGTGTTAATCCTACTCCATCACAGTTATAATTTAACAAATCACATGCATAGTATTAGTTTACTCCATCATAATATGAATTCTACTCAATCATAGTGTTAATCCTACTCGATCACAGTTATAATTTTACCAAATAACTTCTATATTACATACAATTACTTAATTTCGACAAAACCTCAATCACAACTTTAACCTACTCAAGCATATTCACATTAAAAATAATCATACTCCATTACAGTTCTAATTTTACCAAATCACATGCATAGTATTAGTTTACTCCATCATAATATGAATTCTACTCAATCATAGTGTTAATCCTACTCCGTCACAGTTATATTTTACTAAATCAGTTCTATATTACATACAAATACTTAATTTCTACAAAAGCTCAAATACAACTTTATCCTACTCAAGCATATGCACCGGAGTATAAATATAATGTAGTAGAAATAAAGTTTCAGTAAAAACTATAAAAACACTACAAATAGCTTTTACTGCATTACTGTTACGTTCTACTACATTAGTACAAATAGCTTTTACTGCATTACTGTTACGTTCTACTACATTACTTTATATCCTACTGCGTCACATGTATGTTTCTACCGCATTGTAGTTATGATCTACTCCATTACTGTATATATGTGATTCTACTCCATCAATACGTTATTTTACTACATCACTATGTTATTTTACTACATCACGAGTAACCTACTGTGTTTCGAATTTAAACCTTAATGTAGTAGAAATAAATTTTTAATGCAGTAAATCATGCATATGAAGAATGTAAGTAACCTACTCCATTATAATGCCTTAAAATTAAATTGTAATGCAGTAGAAAGAACATTACAATTAACCTACTGCACTACAATGCATTAAAATTTAAACTATGATGCAGTAGAAACAAGACTGTAATGTATTAAATCATGCATATGAACAACTCATGTAACATACTGCATTACGATGCATTAAAATTTAAACTTTAATGTAGTAGAATAAAGTTATAATGCAGTAAATCATGCATATGAACAATGGAAGTAACCTACCGCATTACAATGTATTAAAATTAAACTGTAATGCAGTAGAAAGAACAATGCAAGTAACCTACTGCATTACAGTGCATTAAAATTTAAACTGTAATGCAGTAGAAAGAACAATGCAAGTAACCTACTGCATTACAGTGCATTAAAATTAAACTGTAATGTAGTAGAAAGAACAATGCAAGTGACCTACTGCATTACAGTGCATTAAAATTTGAACTGTAATGTAGTAGAAATAACTATAATGCATCTTAGTACATGTTCCACTCTACCACACACAATCCTACTGCATCTCTGATCACTTTCTAGTACATCAGACAAAATCATACTACATTACAGTTATAATTTTACCAAAACACATTTGTAAAGGCTAGTTGAGACATTTTAGCAAACACCTTGTATGCAACTTTCTTAAACATAAAAACTTCAAAATCATGAGATAAAGCTGATATACAGAGTATTAATCCTAATTCACCTAGAATACATCACAAGCATAATGCACTAAATCTTAAAAAATCATGAGATAAAAAAAGATGATATATAATTACAAAAAACACCAGATGTGATGATGATGACGAGGACGCACCACTACGCATCGAGGATGATGATTCCGTAAACATAATGCAGCGATCCCTAGGTGGTTATGTGGCGGGAGAGTTATGGAGGTGACGGCGGTTATGGTGTTACGGTTGTTATGGAGGTGACGATCGCGGATGGTGATCGCCGGTGGTTATGGATCTGACGATCGCCGGTGGTTATGGAGGTGACGATCGCGGGTGGTTATGGATGTGACGATCGCGGGTGGTTATGGATCTGACGATCGCCGGTGGTTATGGAGGTGACGATCGCGGGTGGTTATGGATGTGACGATTGCGGGTGGTTATGGAGGTGACGATCGCGGGTGGTTATGGAGGTGACGATCGCGGGTGGTTATGGAGGTGACGATCGCTATGTGAAAAAGAGATTGAGATGATGAATATTTTACAGAGAAAAAAATTATATATATACTGACCTATTAAAATTACAAAACCGCCCCTGAAGTTTTATAAATTATAAAAAGACACCATTTTTTAAAAAAAAAGGGGGGGGACACATGGCAGCATGTGGTTCCACCTCATTTATTTTATTTTAAAATTTGTTTTATTTTACCCCAACTCTACATATATATATATATATATATATATATTTACATTATATATAAGAGGAGGGATATGCCACATAAGCATCCCATTAATCCACGTCATCATTTTTTCCACATTTTTTGGAAGTTTATTTTTTTTAATTATTTTAACAATACTGTTTTTAATAAATTCAAAATCTAAAAAAATTTCCTCTGCCGGCTTTGAACTCGGGTCTTAATGTCCAGACAGGAAGTCCTAAACCAGTAGGGCATGCTAAAGGTTGTGATTAATAACTGAAAACAAAATATGTATTTCAAATCTCAGATAAGTATATACCTAATATTAATTCAATATTTTTTTCTCAAAACCCAAATACTATTTTTTTACACGTCGTGTTTTCTGCAGGTACTCTTTTCTCCACATACCTAATACAGTATCATTCATTCATTATCATAATGTGTTTGTGAAGCTTAGTCGTAAATCATGTTTATATATATTTACATAAGAACTTGGAAGTAACGGATCAATTGTGAATTCATTGATGTTGCAGGTATGTTAGATTGATTTTCAAATTGCAGGTATTTTCGAATATAAAATTATTGTATTATGTTGCAATAACCATTTAAAAGAATTAAGGTATGATATCTTTTTCTTTAATAGCAAAACCTTACTAACTCTCACTTATTGCGTTTTGATATAGATTGCATAGGTGATCATATTGACTTGCGTGTGCTGATAGTAGAGGCCACCGCAATAACCACTACATGTGAGTAACCTCTGAACTGTTAATGTGGTTACATGTGAGTAACCTCAATTGTTTTCAACAACTATTATAATATTTATTGATCACCATAACCCGAATATAAGTTTATTAGGATGGAGCTAAAGATCACGATCGTGTTACATCCTCCTGAGTTGTAGCAAGATGATGTCGTCAACCCTCCAACCAATGCCAATGTTGATTTGACGTATCTAGAATACATAAGAATCACGTCTCTGTAAGTCTTTTGCTTTTCTTTGTTTAGCATACTGTATTTCAGTTTATAAGTAAGCCTTTTATTTTTTAATAGGGATGAAGAATGCGGTGACGAATAGAATTATTTGCAAGCAGCCGCTGACTTTGTGGCGCAACTTGATTGCCTTTTAGAATATTTGTTCAAGTTGAAAAGTCACACTTTTGTTTCATTTTATGTATATTTTTAACTGATAAAACTTGACTAATTACCTGGCGCCAGCGTCTAACCTAAACATTCATTAGTCTAAGAAACAATTCATTAGTTAATGAATATGTATATAACCATAAATGTACTAAATATATCTATGTAGTAAATGTGGATCAGAGTAAAATTGTATTCTCCCATAAATGTTTAGCCAAGACGCTCCATCTAATATATGCTAAATATTTTAGTATGAGTATTACCTTATGTTGATATATTCATGCGGTAGTTTTTTGTTAAATATAGATGATGAGGTTTTTTTTTCGAGCGGTGCAGTTTTCTTATATATTAGTAGTTGTTTGGTTCAGATTGTAAGTCCATTGCGTTTAATTAGACATATTTCCATGTTCGTGTGTTTCGTTAGTACACTGGAGGTCTTAGAGCTTGTGAGCACCTTTGATGCTGAGATGTCTCAGCTATATGCAGGATGCATGATGTATTTACAGGTATGTGATTCAGGACTATGGAGTCCTATGTTTTAAAAATTTAAGCATATAATTTTTTCTTGATAATAGCTTTTTCAAAATGATTGCAGGGAACTCAGCTTTTCAAGACACTTGCAGTGTTTAGTATGAGACAAATCAATCTTATGAAGGCAGGTTTCTTATTTTAATTTCTTATTTTTCGAGTAAACCTTAATGTCTTAAAGTATTTGTCTGGAGGGATAAACATGTCAGTTGTACACAATATGGGTATTAAAGTTAATACGCTGCGTCTATAATATTGTTTCAGACTTCCTACGATCTCAATAGTAAGAGCTTCATGGACCTGCTTCAAAATGACAGTTTTAAGGCGTGTTTGGGTTGATTTAGTAGCATTTTGGTGCTCATGTAATACTGTTTTTAAAGAGTGTAGTGTTAAAGGTTTTAATGGGTATTTGGGCTGGCTGCAAAACTTCCCTTTTAATTGTATCCCTATTGTTTTTTCTATGTTTTAAGGGGTGTCTTGTCAGCTGTAGATGTTAAAGTATGTCTGCTTCAGTGTTTATGGCTGCACAGGAACACCTTTCGCAAAATATCATATACTGCGAATCAGTTACATATACATTTTGTGATACATATGTCTAATCCTTTGACAATGCTTAATGTTCTTCCTTTGGGAAATGATTCGGACGCTTCACTCAGATTGATCTTCTTGCGATTTTTATAGGTGGGTGTGCAAGAGAGTGAGATTCAAGGATCTAATTAGCCACCCAAACAACCCAATATCACAAGATTAAGACGACAAATGATTGCTGAAATAGGATAATGGAATATCAACGCAACAAAGGTGATGACTAACACATTTATAAGCCATGAATAGTTTTAGTTTCCTTTGTCTTTAACCTCATTGGTGACTATAGATCAGTATATATCAGTGGACTGTAAATACACAATGCCATTGTCTAATTTATTCTTTGTTACAAGTCTGTTACTTTTTCATTTGCAACCTCCATATGGTAAGCAATATATTTTTGAGGTTTCTTATATTTGTCTCATCTTATACGTGTGCCAAATTCCAGTTGTTGTGCTGCTTGTGCTAAGTTTCTTGAGTGCGTCTAATATGGTACACCTGCTACCGGGAGGACTGCATGCAAAAGCTATTGCGAAGAGTCGGGGGACTGTTTTTATCAGTGTGAGAATATCATAATTAAACTGTGTAGATTACAACAATAATTTTTCAGATGCGGATTAGTAGATCCAGCACTCTTTGGAATATAGACTTCGTTGATAAATCAAATGTTTGAAGTTATGGCAGCTCAAGAATTAGCTGGAGAAGATATGCCAGCTCCAGAAGAAATAGCCCAGCCACTTCCATCAACGGCTACTCCACCGAAATCTTCTGCAACGATTGCTATAGAGATATTTCCTACATTGGTGTTTCAGGGTGCGTTTGAACAAGGCACCACTGTGTTGGAATACTGGTTTTTATAATTTCAGTATCATTTTTATTCAAACGCTATTCCATCAAGCAGCAAACTATTTCGTTGACATCAAGATTAATACAAGTTATTTTTTTATTAATTACTGTAATAGTTACGGACGTCAACATGTTTATATTTATGCAGATTATGAAAAGACAATTACAGGAGAAGGTATACAATAAGGTGCGTAAATCAGACTGCATCTTTACTGTTGTATAAAAATTCATAACATGTGAGGTTCAGAGTTTTGTGTTACGAAATATGTCTTTTCATTCTATCTCAATATCCTTGGGATCTACCTAATCTCAGTAAATTGTTTGTTTAACAGAAAGTGGATATTTGCGCACATCCAAAATCAACCCAGACTCAAACACGAAAAAGCACAGTTTGTTGCTCTTACCAAGAAACTTGACGGAGAATTAGGGTAACGTGATGCCCTCATTAGGTATGCTACTTTTCTATTAAATTTGTAACTTCAATCAAGCATGTCTGGACAGAATAAGTATCATGGTGGTTTGACATAAAAAAATTTTAGGGGCTTTTGTTGGTCGTTTAAAAAACGCAAAGAGACAGAAGCCATATGGATAACTGAATCACTACGCAATGTTCATAAGGAAGCACACTCTCTAATCGTTATGTCATGGTTCGATAGCAGTGATATTTGGTGAAGAACCTGGTGGACGCCTAATTCGTAGTCATTTGTATACCTTCATCATAGATTATTTTAGTGGTAAGCCCTTTTCTGAATCAAGTCTCACATTAATCATATAGAATGAATTGAATATGCGTGTATCATCTCTATTTTTTATTTTATTTTTATTGGAGATCGCTTTGTCAGCATATAAAATGATCTCCATTGTAGTAGAACTTCTAAAAAGATAATATGTAATTGCGCATCTATTAGTGGCCCATATTTTGATGAGGTAGACAAAGAGATTTAGTTGTACTTCTAAACTCAAGCATACTATTTGTTAACTTTCAAATCTGAGTACGTAGCCTATGCTGTTTGGTAGATATTAACTAATAATCTTGCGTCAATGTAGGATGAATTGGAGGCTGAACTTGAAGAATTAGAATGATTTCAATTGGACGAACTTCTTCAGCCTTGTGACAACAACAGCCCTTGTCCCACAGTATGTGCCAGCTGGCAAACAACCAGCACGCACGGCCCCACGTCTTAACACAACGCAGGAAGATGAGCTTGCTGAATTGACGATATAACTTGCATTATAAACAGAAAAGTTTCTGCAATGTGGAAGTTAAACACCTTCCAAAATCTTTTAAAAAGATTTGAACTTTTGGAGAGCAAAGTAGAGACAATGGATGATGTGTCGATATTATGGCATTTATGAATGGTTCATTCTGTCGCAATTGTAGGTACCGTGAAATTTTTCTAACATATTATTGCATTCAAGAGATTAATATCTCTGACTACTCATCCATCATTAATATTCTCTGAAATTCAGAGGGTCTAATGTTAATGATGCAGGTCCAAGCCGAACTGTAAAGACAACGATACACCACACAGCGCATATTAAAACTAATCTGTGAAAACGCATTTGCTACAGGGAAAACGCGAAGGTGGCATAAAAGATCAGTAAATATCTAAGTCATGCTGCCTATTTAGAACTTAACATATAATAAATGTTCATCAGGTTTTTACTAACTCATATGGATTAATCTGTTGATCGTTTCTCTTTTTAGTAATAAGGTAAAGCCATGATCAGTGACAAGGAAGGTGTTGTCCTGCTGAAGCTAATTGTGGTTTGTTTTGCTAGAATGCAGCTTCATACATACCCTTTTCTCCGAATATAACATCATTGGCGATCAAATTTTCTATAAGGAAATAGATTTCCCTCATCATTCACACCACCAGGTAACTGAAGCCCTTAATTTAGCTCATGCTTTGTTCTAAGCATAAACTATTTTTTGGGAACTTTTTATGAATTTACTATCTTTATGCTTCACAGGTTTACTTGCCTAAACTCAGAAGACAGATAGGGTTGATGTGGTGGCTGTTTGAGAATCCGGATAGTATAGGTGATTTACTTGCATAAGCTATAAAGGAAGCTACTGGTGATTGGTAGAACACGAGACCCTGTATATACCTATTTTTATTCAATCAAAAGAAGTCATCTTGAATTTTAAAATAGATATCTCCGTCTGTAATTTATAACCTGTTCTTCATTCTTTATCTGTCCCAGGTAGGAAAATATCGTGCTGATGAGTCTTATTTGCCAACTGCCTTCTTCACCAGTCCCTATTAGCAAACTATTAAGACCAAAACAATAATTGAGGTTTGGTAAATACACGACCTTTGAAAACGTAGCAGCAGACACCTATCCAACCCACTCCACAAGAACAACCACAAGGTAAGGCCCCTACTTAAGTCTCTTATTATCACTAAACCATGTGTGCCATGTGAACACCCAACTCCATTCACGAGATTATGGCGAGGTCTGAAATAGTAGTTTACAAGTTTAGATCTTATTGAAAGTTGTGCAAAATGGAAGGTTTACTGTTCGCGTGTATATTAGCACTTGCTAAATTGCTAGATGAAATTTCTGATCTTATAGCATCACAAACAGGTTTAAGATCAAAACTGAATATTATAATGTATGCATCAATACACATACTGAATATTATATTGTATGTCTGTATGCTCAATACATATGCTGAAGGAAAACACATTTTTGCATCTTAGCGGGCTCAACACAAGACTCAAAAGAAGGCATATTGACTGATAAACCTCTGGCATCTGTTGAATGGTTCTCAGTTTTCAAAATGAACATATGTTGTGTATACAACATAACTGAGCTTTCAAATGCCGAAAGGTAGAAATTGATTAGTGCAGGATCTAATTTGAGGGTTTCAATCTCTATGACAACACCGACAATACCAGAAACCAATGAAATGATATGAGCCTGCAATAATTTGGGTGAAGAAAGCAGAATGGGGTTTTTGCAGCAATGCTCCGGTTGCATCAGTCCTGATTTCAGCGGACTTGGCATTATCAAAATGAACCCACGTTAGTTTATTAAGAAATTCCTGGAGAGCGACAACTCGATCCTCCACCTATGGTGATATGGCGCTGTGTTCTCTTCCAAAAGTTTATATGCAGTTCAATCGGGTCATAACAGAATGGGAAAATGGTTTACACATGTTGATTTCATCTCTGTCCCTTAACCAGTAACAATGTAAAACAAAAAAAATACTTAAATAATCCAAGATGACAAGGATAATAAAAATAATCCTGACAAACCCCAACTCAAGTGGCACAAGGTGTGGTGATCAACTGCTCATTTCGATTTAAATTATTTGATCCCGTTTTTAATATAAACTTATGGGATTTGTACAGTTTGCATGTACTTTAGTACTGGAGCTTGATCAAAAGTGGTTGGCTGATTCAAAAACAGAAAAGTGTAAAGGTACATCAAGAAAACGTCAACAATAAGCATATTTGAAGTACATCAGAAATACTTGCAAAATGGTGATTGCAGTACTCGAAAGAAATCTGAAGCGCACACTGATACAAATTTCTTAAAAGGTGTGGTTATTGCTGGCAAGGGAGTACTGAATGGAAGGTTGGTGGTACTTTTGGTCCCATATCAGAAGCAACTGACTTACAAAACGGAAATGACACGGCCATTAGAACTTCTGGTCGCATATCAGAAGCAACTGACTTGAACCTATGTTCTTGATGGTTCTTAATACTGCTTCTACAAGAGTTACCAGTGAATCTCAACTTCAAGTCACTGATATTTAAGAAGAGACTTATTCATTGTTTAGATAAAGTAGTAGTATCTATAAGCATTCATATTGAAGGAGTAAATAACAGTTAGTTGTTAGTGGCCAACCCATATTTCGTTGAAATTACAATCGGTTTGATGATATTTCTATTTCTCGCATTGTGATACTAAATTATATGTTCTAAATCTGTAGAGTTAGATAAGTTACCTCAGTACATACATGTGTCGTTAAAAAAAGGCTTATTCGTTTAGCTTCATAAGATTATATTGCTTTTTAATATAGGAGCAACTTCGACAAATCAATTTATGCGCAGGTCAATGCATTGTTGCTGATTTAGTCATTTTTTCCGTTCCACCACGTTTTCAATAAAAATAACCCGTATGTAAAAGACCACAAAGATACAATAGGGATACTGTAATTTTGAAAGCCAAAACGTATAGTTCCTCCCTTATTTTTGTAGATTAGCCTTTCAACTGTGGCGGACCCAATGAATATCGATTTAGCACTTATTTAGCACTTATTTGTGGTTCGATAACGTCGTTCTTTGTGAAATTGGACAAGTAGCGCTTTCTACGGCTTCTTCGTTGTGTGGATGTTTTGGAGGCTTTACTTGAACATAGGATAAAGTCTGAATTCTTAATATCTATAAAGAGCTCACTCTACTAATCTACGGTTAGTACATTTCTACAAAAATATATAAGTATCACGTGTGTACTCATTTGACCGGTCTCATTTTTAGCAATTCCTAAAAGTTTGCTCATATAACTGTTAGATCTAAATAATTCCCCAAATTTAGATGATAAGAGTATTGTTATCCTTAATTAGCAAAACAAGAGGAATGGGAAAGGTGTCACGTTTATCTTAATAAGGTTTGGGCAGACATTTATGCGAAAAGTCATCATAAGTCACTCGATACCTGCAGCTGGGGCTGCAAAAGGATCACTGGCAGCAAGACAGCCACTCGCCTCTGAGAACCTCAACCCGGAGCCAATCTTTAAGTTTCACAATCAGTTCATCTGAACTAAAGGGCAAGTTCTGCACTCACTGTCCGTGCTAGCTATGCTCAGGAGCTTGTCAAAACCGCGGGATGTCATATTCGGTTCACCAGTTGGACCTGATATGTGTGGTATCTTAATTGGGCATATATATTACTTCTTGACGGTACTCCAGGAAAAACATGTTGCAGACACCAATGTGGTTGTATATATCCTTTCTTGCACAGTTCTTGTTTTCCTTTTAAATATTTGTCTTTTTATTGTCTATATTCCCTAGAGGTAGAAAACCCGCTGGCGAGACCGGTTGATTTTTTACAAGTGAATCTTGGATCAACTTCTACAAGAACCCAATATTATCTGGTATTTTGTCATGATACTAACGTTCCAATACTTTTGATAATTTCTTGAGGCGTGTACTTGTAATAATTTCCAATCATTATATTTTCTAAACAATTAATTTCTATATTAGGTGGTATATGCATACATTATTGACTAATTAAGTAGAAGAAGAAAGTGAAAGGGAAATGGCAACAAGTAAAAAGTAATATATGATAGTAACAAATACCAAATAGAGCAACCATCAAACTCGAAAACCTTCACTCAGTGCCAAATAATTGTAGCTTATAGCGGTACCGAGTGATCATGTAAGATGTTTTCCCAGCTAAATAATTAGTGTGCCTTAAAAAACAAACGTCGTATAGTCTATACAGTAGGTTTCATAAATCATAAGCGCGCCTTGCAATTTCCATTCATTTATGCATGCAGGGTTGTTAGTTAAGTAAATATTTTTACAAAAGGTTAATATATAAAGAAGTTACTAAACTTTCCAAGAAATTTGTCCTAAGGTGAGGAAGGTTTATTTTGTGTTTCTAAGTTACTAATGTTCATATGACCGGTTGATTAAGTTACCCACTTTTCAAAAACGTGATATTTATATTACTTAACATGAAAAACAAGACATTTATGTTACTTAACTTATCAAAAAACATGCATTCAGGTCACTCAAATTAACACTAAATTATAGTGATGTATAGTTTAGTAACTTAGAAACACAAAATGAACGTTCGTTACTTTAGGACAAATTTTCTGAAAAGTTTAGTAACTTCTTTGTATATTAACCATTTTACAAACTATAGTAAACAATGTAAACTAACTGTAATAACCTACTAACTAATTAACCAATCAGTCTAACAAACTATTAACTAACATGATATACATCTATCAGATATTTACGTATCGAAAGTTAGAATATGAACCCAAAGAGAATTAAACCAGTTTAGTTTAGTATACATGTTTGGTAAAACGTAAAAGTAATAAACATATTTTCAAAATTGAACTATTATACATAACGAACTCTTTTATGTTCAATATAACTAACGAAACCTTTAACTTTACCTTTGATCAATTACATATTTGATTGTATTTGACAAGCACTTGCAACATCTATCCATTAATAAAAAAATTGCAAAGTTAGTCCAAATGCATAAAAATTATAAAAAAATCATAAAAACTATAAAAAGTCACAAAAATAACAAAAAAATGTGATAATTATTTTTTTTCAGAAAAATAAAACTTAAAAAAATAAAAAATTTAAAATTGTTTTTATAAAAAATTGAAAAACTATTTAATTTCAGAAAAAAGAACTATTTACTTTTTTAAAAAAATTCAAAAAAAATAAATATATTTTTGTAAAAAATTCAAAAAAACTTTTTAGGTTTTTTTAACTTTTTTAAAAAATTCGAAGAAAAAAAATTAAATTACTTTTTTTTAATAAAAAATTGAAACGTATATTTTTTTTGAAGTTTTTAAAAAAGATAAAAGAACTAAACGTTTTTTCTGAAAAAAATTTCAATGTTTTATAAAAATATTTTTTATTATTTCTTCGAATGTTTTGAAAAGGTTAAAAAACAAAACGTCTTTTCTAGAATTTTTTTTCTTCAGTTTTTTATAAAAATATTTTTTTTCGAATTTTTTAAAAAGGTTAAAAAGAAAGTAATAGTTTTTTTTTCTAAAATAATAAATTTTCAATTTCTTTAAAAAATATTTTAATCTTTTTTCAATTATTTTAAAAAGTTATTTTTTTGAAATTTTTTTTCAAATTTTCATAATTTTTATGATTTTTATAGTTTTTATGCATTTGGACTAATTTTGCAAATTCTTATTAATAGACTTACTTTTTAAATGAATTTCATCGTTAAATCGATTGACATTGCAAGTCCTTGTCAAATATAGTCAAATGTGTATCCAGTCAAAGGTAAAGTCAAAGGTTTTTGGTCAAATATCTGAAGTGACGAATATATAAATAGAACATAAAAATGTTCGTTATGTATTTATGAATTTCACCCTAGCTGTTTTAGTTTCGCTAGACCAGACTACTAAAGTGAGAGTACATAAAAAGATTGACGAATTTGCATATACTTGATCTTTGCACATCTTTTGAAGCTTTTATGATTTGATATATTTTTTTGTCATACAACCCCATTTGATTCTATAAGACTTAATAATAATGTTGTCTTTGAATATTAATATTGATTAAGGTCGTTAGAATTATGTTGTTTGTGCATAATTAATTAAGTGAGATTGTTTTTTAAATATAATTTAATAATAATTAAGCTATACATGTGTTCTTAGTTACATACTACTTAGCTTTCATTTTACTTATATAAAATACGTATTTTTGCCTTCATACACATATACTAAATCCCATATTTGATCATTTGTTTACTATTAGACGATAAAATATACATTGACGGTATCAAAGAACCCGAGATCGTTGATAATGTTGTGCTAATTTGTTGGAATGACATTCACAGAACTCATATATTTATGAAATGGGTAATATGTAAACCATTAATATGAAACATGTTTTTTGTTTTTTTTAATAAGTTTCGAATATGAAACTCGAAACATATTACTAACTTTCATATACATATTAGTAACTTTCATAATAATGAAAGATTATGGCTTGAATGATAGAAAATTTCTTCATAAAGTAATAGGTTTTCTTTAGCAAAAAAAAAATTCTTCAAATGTGTATCGTATGATATTTAATACAATAAAATATCACACCGGTCCATAAGACAGTTGTTATATTACATACACCCGTTTTAAAAAATCATTTACATATTTCTTAAGAATGTTTTTAACAAAAAAAAAACACATTCTCCTAATGTTTATCCTATGATATCCGATAGCATATACGAAAAAATATTCATCATAGAACAAATATTAACAAAAAAAGCGATAATAAGAAGTCATACCCGCCCATCGAGCGGGTTTTGCAACTAGTATATATATATATATATATATATATATATATATATATATATATATATATATATATATATATATATATATATATATATATATATATATATATATATATATATATATATATATATTTATATATATTTATATATATTTAGTATATAATATTGTATAATCTTATAACTTTTCTTACGTTAAGTTAAATCGATGAAAAATATTTAAATATCTTAATTTAATATTTAAAACATTATAGCAAATGTATGGAAAACAATTAATTTATATTTTTAATTTGTATTAAACAATGATAAAACGATATTAATTTGTATTTTAAGTTAGTTTTAATTTTATTTTAACTAACAATAATCACCAAAGTTTAAATTTATCTTTAAAATTTAAAAATGTTTATAGAAAAAAAGATTTTGAAAATATTTTTTTATAAAAAATTGTGACCCGGTCGGGTTTATCAAACCGGGTCAACCCGGGTGAAAGAAAAATCGGCGGTTCAATCTGGTTCTCAAACAAGCAAAAACCCGGTCACATCCGGCCCGGTCACCGAGCCGATTCACGGTTTAACCGGTTCAATCGGCCGGGTCAACCCGGTTTTTAAAACATTGGTTTTTTACATGTTGTACATAATTAGAGAATGTTATCATTTTATATTTACTTGTTTGACCAGTTAAAGAGCACAACATAACCTAAATAGACTCATTTAATGCAAGTATCATTTAGTGACTAGAATTTGTATCAACCACATTTTATATGTAAAGCTTTTATGAAAAGCTTTTCATAAACCTCACATGGTAAAAAACACATCAAAAAACTTTTTCAAATAGTAAAAAGTCATTCACCATTTATAACCATTGGATATGCTCTAAAAGGGTGTTTAGCTAAGCTTTTTAGGTACTAATTAAACTTCTAATCCTAATTCTCAGTTTCTCACTACTCAAACTCCGTGCTTTTAATACGCTCTCTGTAATCTATGTATGATGTTAACATTCCAAAACAATTCTAATCAACACGAAGTTTACCAACCGGCCTCGAGGTTCTGGAGATATCATCAAGAGTTGGTAACGTCTTGTATCATTTGGATTTATTGCATTTTCTTATTCTATTAATCATTTTTTTAAACTTGTTTTCTCTCTATATCAAAAGCTGGACGAGCGCCATGTACTACTAGTGCTTGAGAAAGAGCTGCAAGAAACAATACTGCTAGAACTACTACTACTACTGGTCAGTCACTCTTATCCTGCTCTAACAACTACTGTAATTAATCCCCCTCGATCTCATCATGCGTTGTTACTGCTAGTTAGTATATATTTGTTGGTTGGGTTCCAACAAAGAGATACTATTGTAGACTAGTTTTGCCGTGTTTTTTTCTACGTGCCTTTCAAATCAATAACTTCTCACCACATTTGGTTTTATATGTCTCAAACCTCTACTTATCCAATTGACCCAATTTGAACTTTTCACCACATTTGGTTTTATTCAAATCAAGAACTTTTCACCACATTTGGTTTTATAGAATCAAGCCAAGCTCAAGTTTTTATCAAGTCTTATCAAGTCAAGCTCAAGCCTGGATTGGTAAAGCTTGACTGACAAGCTATCAAGCCAAGCTTAAGCCTTACTAAGCTTGAGCTCGACTCGACTCGATTACACCCATATTCCATGCTAGCTACAAAACACAAGGACTGAACTTTGCACAATATTAGCAATAAAAGTCCGTTTATTACCACAAATACTATATTAATAGTAAAGATAACGCTTATGAATACATGTTGGATTTGAGCGTTATTAAATTGTTTTGCTATACTTTTATAAGAGTTAACTTTAAAGAAATCAACAACCTTAAAGACGGGTTTTGTAGTTAGTTAACTTTAAAGAGATCAAGAATCTTAAAGATGCATTTTATAGTCTTCGTTAGTATTGATTTTTTGAAAATGAATTTGTGTTTAGTATCTGCGTATATGTGACTTATGGGTTCTAAAATAGCTGGATTCATTCTCACTCCTTGCAAGGTCGGAGGTCCTTTTGTACCTTTGATAGGGTATGATTGTCTACGTCTCAACCTCACCCATACACCTTCCCTAGATGGTATTGGACGTTACCTTACCTTTTTCTTTTCAATCCTCAATACCAATGCATACTTCCTAAAATAGTCGGACAATGGGTGATTGGATACTGCTGCAGCAATACCCAAATGAAATTTAATTAAAACATAGAATAATTATTGATATGTAAGCTTATATACAATATAATATTTTAGTGAATAAGCTTGAAAATTATCAGTTGCTAAAAAGTGTCAAATATATTATTAAATAAAAAACAAAAAGTATTTAGTCCCGAATCAAAATGGATGAAAATTTGTAAAAGTTCACCCATAACTTTTAGTGGCATAGTTATGTTTTATATTATATAATAAGTCTATTTTTTTATGGCCAAAGAAGCGAAATTCTTACTATGCAGATCATATCGGGTACTTCTGACATACTTGGTTGCTTGATTTTTAATACCACTAATAACGCCCAAATTCAACATGTATTCATAAGCGTTATTTTCACTTTTAATATAATATTTGTGGTAATAAACGGACTTTTATTGCTAATATTGTGCAAAGTTCAGTTCTTGTGTTTTATAGCTAGCATGGATGAAGAAACGCGTAGATAAGAATAAAAGGCAAGAATTATAGGCGAAAAGATGAACGAGACATGGAAGCATAAGCTCTCGTATGAAGAATAAAAGAGAATAAGAAGTCATGGGAAGTTTGGAAGAAAGAAAGAAGAAGAAACAAAGTAAAAGGACTTAAGGGAAAAATAAGGAAAAATAGCAAAGTCTCCACCGGCGAAACAAAAGCCGCCACCAGCGAAACTGACCAAAGTTGCCACTGGCGAACTTCATTTTGCCGCTAGCAAAAGTCCAAACGGGTTTTGGAAAAGTCACATTAAACACTCCATAACTCACCACCATCAATGGGAGGCTGATCATTTCCCTCTCATAACACTCCCTGACATTTTTACTTCTTCTCTGAGGCTAAAACATGTATATAATGGACCCTAGGGTCATGGTTCTAAGTGTGCTTAATCTAGTAATCATTCTAACCCTTGACAAAGGTTAAAACACCAATCCTACATAACCCAATTATAGTAAACCCTGTTTATCCTCATAGGAGGGACGGATTTTGCTAGGAGGAATTTGGTTGGAGGTTGATTGATCGATTGGAGGCTTGGAATTTCTCTAAATTCTATTTGTTAGTACTTTTGTGTTAGAAGAACCATTTGGTAAACTTTTTTACTTGAATTGATTTTCCTTTTAATTTAAGTATTGTTGAATGTTTGATATGATAATGAATTACGGTGAAATGTGTTTGAGTATGATTTTCGAGTAGTGTGATATGCTTGTGTGATGAACATGGATTCTAAAGGAGAGTTTGATTTTATGATCAAGGGAATATAATTGGGTTTTTATGGTTGATAATTTCTTGAAACATGTTTTGATAATCAATGAAATATAGCTTTTTATTGGATTTAAAGGTCGAAAGGATTTCCGGTAAACTATGTTCCAAAAGATTTGTGCATGAGTCAATTTTGTTTTTTGGTGATTGACACTCACCTTGATGAGTTGGTTAAAGAAAATTTGTCAATAAATTTATCTTAGGTATAGGTCGAAAGGACCCATTCAAACCAAACTAATCTCTTCGTATTTTCTAACAAATGGAAATTATAATAAATTGGAATAGATAATCATAGGTCGAAAGTGTTTGTCTAAATCAATTTGTTAACATGGATTCTATGAAAGACACCATGGAATGGAGTCCATATACTTTAGATTTGTGATTCATAGTTGCTAAACGCACACAAATTATCTCTCCTACGGATGAATTGGAATTCATACAAGTATTACTTTTAGTTATGATTTCGTTTATAATATTAGTTCTAGTGGTAATATCGGTAGTGACAATCCTATTACCTACACCATCTGCATGTTTTGAATATACGCAAATCCCGTGGGACGATCTTGACTTACCCGACTTTGCTACAATTGAACGAGTATACTTGCTCGTATGCGTAGTTAATAAATTAATAAGTCTTGTTTATAAATTTAAAACTAGGGGTGCAAGACGCGCATCATCCACCTAATAACTCAACACCTCTACTCACTATTGTGCTACTGTATCAGCAGTAGCTCTTGCTGCCAAAGTGTACGAAGTTATGCATGTGCTGGAGCTATTCAATTGGACGAATTTTTGTCAACTATGGTAAATTATTGTCGGATGTTACCGAACATTTTGTGTCGGATTGTCATCAACTAACCTGCATTTTGTTAGAATTGATTGTAATGCGAAAGCTAAGAATAGATTACGAGCTTTGGGACTAATTAAAGTTATTGTATATATATTATTGCCACTGTTAACATGTTCTACAACCTTTTGTAAACAACCAACTATGGTATTTTCAAACCAGCTGCTATAATTTATATAAAACCCGCTGCGAAGCTTGGGCTTAAATTCTTGTTATAAGATTGTTAGACACGTAATTATTCGTGTTTTTAGTAGTAATATCCCTTCATTTATGACATAATAAATAGCAAAATGTGTATTTTTAGTGCATATATCGTTTAAATGTGCTATTTATTATTGTAGGTACGGATATGAAGAAAATGAGCAAAAACGAAGAAAAAGAGCTAAGACGAGCACGAGAAATGGAGAAAGCGCGGAAAATCGAGTTTGCCGGTGCATTCGTATTTTATTGGGCCGACCCGACACCATTTAAATGGGTCGGACCGACCCATTAATACAACAAAAACCCAACTGCCCAAAGAAATGACAACAGCCCAAAGAAATGACAACAACCAACAATGGCCCAAAATGCAAAGAAAGAAAAATGAGACGGATGGAGTTAGAAAAAGAAGACACAGCCCAATAAAGGCTCGAGAAGGAGGAGGATAAACGCATACTGATTGGAGGGGAAAAAAGAACACGCAGCTTTTGCTGATTTTCATTATTTTTGGATAGCATAAGAAATAAACGCAGCACACTTCAAATTTTTTTCATTGTCTGTTTTTTTAGCTGCATACAAGAGGGAGACTTTTCAACATTCCATCTTTTGGTATTTATTTTTTTCGGAGGTAAGGAGATCGCATCTCCAAGATGTATCTTTGATATGTTTTTTTTAGATAGTAAGTTTTAAATTAGATTTTTGATGCCTTTCCTTTTTAGTTATCTTTTAATTTGTCCAGACCAAATTTATTCCGATTTGAAGTTTGTTTATTTTCAGTTATAGATTCATAATCAGTTGATTTTATGTTTTTGATTGATGAATTTGGTTTGTTGATTCATTTTCGATTTGGATTCACTTTATCTTGGCAGTTGAGATTTTTGATTCGGTGATGAGGATCCAGATGTGGTTTTGCTGTAGTATTTAATTGTTTTCATCTACGGTTTGGAATTTGTTTTTACAGTTTTGTATATTAAAATGAAGTAATCTTTATTTTTAATAACTAGATTTAAACATAGATTTAATTAATATAATTGGTATTGTTTATGTTAATAAGTCAGTTCTTCTTTATATAGAAAAAAAAATGAAATGATCGTTTCTTATTATTTTAGATTTTCAATAAAAATAGTTTTTATAAATTATAAAATGTAGTTTAGCTCATATTGTCTTAACGATTTATGTTTTATGTTAGTTCGGCGTCTCTGGTTATTCGCTCGGGTTCGTTTCTCTATCTTTTTCCTTGTCATTATTTAGTTAGCTTCTATATTGTTGCCTTATTATTGTTTAACTTAAATGGCGAGATTTTAGTAGATTTGATTATAGTCGTTTAGTAGCATCTTTATTGTCATTAAAATAATATTTTTCGCTTTATTATTGTAGTTTGATTTTCATCCTTGTCGCTTTTATATATTTTTAATATTAGTCGTTAAAATTTCCAGTTTAAATATAAAAATCAATTTTTTTTTATTCGAGCATCAAACTTGAGACATAAATGCGGATTTCCATTCACACTTCGCCAGGAACTACGATAACCTTCGGGTGTACGAAAACGACTGTATCAAATGGCGCCGCTGCCGGCTTTTTGTGTAGCGATGTTTGCGTTGTGTTTTTAGTTAGTGACTTGAAGATCCTTTCGATTTGAAAGTTTATTTTCGTATTTTTATATATATATAATAAAAAAATAAAAAATTTTTAAAAAATCCAAAAAAATATATAAAATTTATAAAAACCAAAAAGATTTTCTTATTTTATCTTATTTTCTTTATTAATATATATTATCATCAAAAAAAAAAAAATTAAAAAAATATTCCTCTTTATCCTCTATTGTGTTTAATTCTTTTTCTCAACCCCTCTTATTTTTAATTCTTCATGGATTCATATTGTATAGGGTGTGGGTCGTCTGATAGTCTATCATGTTATTGGTGTTCATGCGAGCTGTGCGGTATGGCTATACCTAATCACGAATTTGGACATTGTTCATTTTGCAATTGGACCAATTCACACTTCACCTCTAATGAAACTATCTCACACTCTCCCACATATGACGATCCGTATCCGCAACAAGCACCGGATTTTTCTCAATACCCGTGTTGCAATCATTGTTGGGGCCCTCACGATACTTCGTATTGTCAGCCAATGAATTATTATGAGCCAAATCCGTGTCCTCATTTTTCTTCACCGATGGATTATTATGAACCAAATCCATGTTCTAATTCTTCTCAACCGATGACTTCCTATGAGCCACATCCGTGCTATAATTCTGGTTTTCATAACTGTGAGCCCCCACATCCCACCCTCAATCATCAATCCTCTCAGAGAATTCAACAACTCAATGCTTTGAAAGACGAAACACACGCCATTGTTTTACAACTTCAAGAAGCCGTTGTTCTTCTAAAAGAAGCAAATGAGGAGGAAAAGCGACAACGACAACGACAAGAGCAAGTATCTAATCTTAGTGATTATACTCCTCCTCTTGTGAGTTCTTACTATTATGATGATGATGACGATGAGAATACTATTTCGTGGAATGATCTTTGTGCTCAATGTCCTAGTGCAATTGTAATTCCTTCTCTCGACTTGCCAGCTCTCGAGCCTAAGGATTCTACCACTCCTATTCTCGATTCTTCCACTACGGAGCCCGATGCCTCTCTCATCATGGGGGATGAGGGTCTTATCACTATTCCTTGTGACGAGACTCTTATTCCAATCCAAAGTGAGCCTACGGTTGCTTCCGATAGTGACGATGAGTGTGAATCTCTTTCTAGTGATGATTCATTACCTCCCATCGACATCTTGGGAGACGATTCTTTGGCTTTCTCTAATCCCCTTTTTGATCTCATTGATGATTTTACTTCTAGTGATGACGAGTCACTATCCGATGAAGACGTTCAGAAGGAAAATTTCAAGATTTATTCGAACCCTTTATTTGATTTTGATGACGCCTACATCTCTAGTGAGGTGAATCCTCTCTTTGAAGAGGGGATTGAGGACATTGATAGCTCCGACTCTATTGCTATTGATGAGAATTCTTTGTTAGCCATGCCACCTCCCATCGTAGAGGAGGTGGAGAGATTTGACCCTACCTTCCGTTTGATTCGGTCTGGTGAGGTGACGCGGGTGGTAGATATGTCTTCTGATATTTCTCATATTATGTTGCCACCCCGTCCTACCGCGTGCACACCCAAGCAGGTGATGTATCGCTTTTACTCTCCTCATTTCATACCGGGAAATGAGGATGAGTGCTTTGACCCGGGAGGTGACATTGACCATTCTATGATTGATACCTTTACGGCTTTGCCGAATAGTGACCATCCATTGTCTTTGGGGGATGACAATTTGTCTCCTTTACCCATCCCACCTCCCGTGGATCACGACCTCACATACTTTTCGTATGTTGAGAGGACTTTTCTACCTTTCATGACTTATCCTCCTGCCTCTCATTTATTATGTTCATCCAGGACCGAGGATAAGATTTTTGATCCCGGTATTACATTCGAGGCCTCCCCATGGACCATTTAATTCGGGGTCGAGTCAGGCTCGTGACTCGGTTAACAAAAACAAGCGCTTCTCGGGAGGCAACCCGATGATCTATCTTTTTATTTATTTTCTAACATAAGTGTAGGGGTGTGTGCTTCTCTCCATGTGTGCTTGTTGGTGTTTGTTTTTGTGTGCAGGGTTCCCTTGTATCGAGAAGACTTTCAGAGGGTTGATGTTGCTGTTTTCCATCATCTTCTTCATTCAGTCTCCGATCGATCTTCATGTCTATAACAGGGGAGTACTCAGTTCTCATCTTTATCCATGCATATATGATGGTGTTCTCCTTCTTACACTTGGAATTCTAGCATTAGCCTTTTGTGTTCTTAAGTGTAGGGGTAACACCTTATCACTTTTGAACATTGAGGCCAATGTTCGGTTCTAAGTGTAGGGGGTTTATATCATATTGCTCATATTCATGCCTACTTGTTTGCCCTCTTGCATCCTATTTTGATCAAATGTCTGTTTTTATTTTATTTTATTAATAATAATAAAACGTTTTTGACCGTGCGTGATTGACTTGTCCCGTAGGCTAGAACAAAGGGGATCCTGACTATGCCTGAGTGTTGATCTGGCTGCTCCCTTAACTTTTAGACTAAGCTTTTAGGAATTGTGCAAATAAAAATGTTAAACGTGGAGTAGTTGGTTCTCTTTAGAGCTTATATGAGTAACCTATGGCTTTTCCTCCTAGATTATAATTAGACTATATAAGTGTGTTTTTTTCAAGCCTTTGAACGTTAAAAATTGTGTTGTTATGCAAAAAATAAATTCTTATGCAATTTTGATACAGAGTCCTAGTTCAACTTTTTATTTAAATTTGAGTGAAAGCATACTTTCTTAAATTTGAAATAATGTTGCGTGAATAAATATTTTAAATATTAAAAAAAAAAAATTGAAAAAAAATATATTGAAAAAAAAAGAGAAGAAAAAAGAAAGAAGAAAAAGAATATATTTGAAAAAAAAAGAGAAAAAAAAGAATAAGAAAAAAAAAGGTTTTATGTTTTTGTTGCTTTAATTATAATTGTGAGAAACTTGCTTTTTCTCAAATTTAAATCCGAAGTTGAACTAGAATTCGTCAATTTTGTATAAGAGTTTAGACGGTAATTGAGAATGTAGAAGTCAAAGGTCCCGTGAGCTCCGATACTATTCTCGAGGGTGTAAAAACCTAGCCTCCTAAGCTTTGCTAAAGGACAAGCTGAGAAGAAAGTCGCTACATGGAGTGATCTCTCCTTTGAATCTTCATTCTCTAATTACCGTCGTTGTTTTTTATTCTAAGTGCCTTTTATTAGCTTAGCGGTGATTTCAAGATCTTTGATTTCAAAATCCCGCCGATCCCGGTACTATTCTCCGTGGGGTGTCAAAAGCCCGGGCACTTAACCGATTAGGTTGGGATGTCCCGAGAAGAAAGCCGCTACATGGGAAAGGCCATTTTTGATTCTTAAATCTCGTGATACTCGGTGAGACTAATATTCCACTTAGATGATTAGCAACCATAACAAATGTCGATTTGAACGATCAAAATTTTGAAAATGAACACACTTGCCTAGTCTTTATAATTATAGGAGTGAAAAGTTATATTTACATAGGTTATTAGTATAAGTAGTGTTAGCATTTTGCCAAAACGTTTGCACAAGGAATTTTAGCTTAGTTGGGAGTAATAAAAAGAGGATGACGATCTTTATTCCCTGGCGACACCCAGTTTGCGTGTTTCCCGTTCTATGATCCTTATACCTTGAATAAAAAGTCGAGCATGGCGGGTCACTATGAATTTTTATTTTTCTTTTATAAAAAAAAAAAAAGAAGCAATGTCGTATAAAGTGGTTTTAAATTGTTTTTGGATTTAACGTTTGTGATAATAGTTGCTTGGGGGCAAGCAACGTCTTAAGTGTAGGGGTGTGTTAGACACGTAATTATTCGTGTTTTTAGTAGTAATATCCCTTCATTTATGACATAATAAATAGCAAAACGTATATTTTTAGTGCATATATCGTTTAAATGTGATATTTATTATTGTAGGTACGGATATGAAGAAAATGAGCAAAAACGATGAAAAAGAGCTAAGATGAGCACGAGAAATGGAGAAAGCGCGGAAAATCGAGTTTGCCGGTGCATTCGTATTTTATTAGGCCGGCCCGACACCATTTAAATGGGTCGGACCGACCCATTAATACAACAAAAACCCAACTGCCCAAAGAAATGACAACAGCCCAAAGAAATGACAACAGCCAACAATGGCCCAAAATGCAAAGAAAGAAAAATGAGACGGATGGAGTTAGAAAAAGAAGACACAGCCCAATAAAGGCCCGAGAAGGAGGAGGATATACGCAGACTGATTGGAGGGGAAAAAAGAACACGCAGCTTTTGCTGCTTTTCATTATTTTTGGATAGCATAAGAAATAAACGCAGCACACTTCAAATTTTTTTCATTGTCTGTTTTTTTGGCTGCGTACAAGAGGGAGACTTTTCAACATTCCATCTTTTGGTATTTATTTTTTTCGGAGGTAAGGAGATCGCATCTCCAAGATGTATCTTTGGTAAGTTTTTTTAGATAGTAAGTTTTAAATTAGATTTTTGATGCCTTTCCTTTTTAGTTATCTTTTAATTTGTCCAGACCAAATTTATTCCGATTTGAAGTTTGTTTATTTTCAGTTATAGATTCATAATCGGTTGATTTTATGTTTTTGATTGATGAATTTGGTTTGTTGATTCATTTTCGATTTGGATTCACTTTATCTTGGCAGTTGAGATTTTTGATTCGGAGATGAGGATCCAAATGTGGTTTTGCTGTAGTATTTAATTGTTTTCATCTACGGTTTGGAATTTGTTTTTACAGTTTTGTATATTAAAATGAAGTAATCTTTATTTTTAATAACTAGATTTAAACATAGATTTAATTAATATAATTGGTATTGTTTATGTTAATAAGTCAGTTCTTCTTTATATAGAAAAAAAAATAAAAAAATGAAATGATCGTTTCTTATTATTTTAGATTTTCATTAAAAATAGTTTTTATAAATTATAAAATGTAGTTTAGCTCATATTGTCTTAACGATTTATGTTTTATGTTAGTTCGGCGTCTCTGGTTATTCGCTCGGGTTCGTTTCTCTATCTATTTCCTTGTCATTATTTAGTTAGCTTCTATATTGTTGCCTTATTATTGTTTAACTTAAATGGCGAGATTTTAGTAGATTTGATTATAGTCGTTTAGTAGCATCTTTATTGTCATTAAAATAATATTTTTCGATTTATTATTGTAGTTTGATTTTCATCCTTGTCGCTTGTATATATTTTTAATATTAGTCGTTAAAATTTCCAGTTTAAATATAAAAATCAAAATTTTTTTTATTCGAGCATCAAACTTGAGACATAAATGCGGATTTCCATTCACACTTCGCCAGGAACTACGATAACCTTCGGGTGTACGAAAATGACTGTATCAAAGATAAATGGAAGGTCCCAAGTGAATGCAAAATTGGAGTAATTGTATTCTCGATGAAATAAATTGTCGGATATAAATGCACATAAAAGAAAAACGTTACCCGAATGGGAATTTTTCTTCAAAATCATGAAATGCAAAGAGGATAAAATTCGTGTTCCAAAGAAAGATGTTTTCGGAACTATGGGAAAGTATTAATTATTTTGAAACCAGCTGCTGTAATTTATATAAAACCCGTTGCGAAGCGTGGGCTTAAATTCTTGTTATAAGATAAATGGAACGTCCCAAGTGAATGCAAAATTGGAGTAATTGTATTCTCGATGAAATAAATTGTCGGATATAAATGCATATAAAAGAAAAACTTTGCCCGAATGGGCATTTTTCTTTGAAATCATGAAATGCAAAGAGGATAAAATTCGTGTTCCAAAGTGAGATGTTTTCGGAACTATGGGAAAGTATTAATTATATTAAAAGTATTCCAATTGATAATGTTATGCATGATAAAATTGACGAAAATAAACAAGGTTGAGTGTCTGCTACTTCTTCGCTCACAATATGGTAAAAGAGTTCAGGAATCAATATTGCACAAAAAAGTAAAATTCGATAAAGTATCTTATGCGTTCGGGCAAGTATAAACAAGAATTACCGGTTAAAATTGGAATACATTCGGGCAAGTATACCCTAGTTAGGTTTGGTAAGTCAAGGTATTACCAAGAGACTTGATTGCACTTAAGTGTCATTTGTTTGTAATAAGACGGTGGAGATTGTCACGGAACAAACACATAGAGAACATACATGTGTGGGCACAAATGATCACATGGATATTAGGATGTTTAATTTGGAAAACATATTATCAAGGGTAATCCTTTTAACCTATAGGACCAATAATATAATCTAGTGTTTTATAAATTTATTTGACATAAGTCTCAATTAATTCGTCATACCATCGACCTATAGACTTGATGTAACACCCCACTTGGATAAGTGGACCGTTACATGTATTTATGACGTGACATCAAAGCATAAGGTAAATGTCCTAAAACATTAACTGGCCATAACGGAAATACCAGAATCAAACATCGGTAATCCAACATAAGCTCAAACATGAAAAATAAAATACTGAAAGAAAGGACTGAACAATGTCCAACAGGCAATATAAGAATGAAGTGCATAAAGTAAAGAAGTCTAGATTGCTTCCATCCAATGCTCATGCCCTTAGAATCTTAAGAGTGTCCTGGTGTACCTGCCGTTAGAACATGAAAGAACTACGGCTGAGCATAACGCTCAGTGAACGGATATAATGCATGATAAGAATATACGAAACTTAAAATAATTAATAATTACTGAAGCTGAAAGACTGATATGCAGAGTGTGATGAAAACTGTAGAAAATCTGATAAGTCTGATTTATAAATAATAAAACTGAACTGTTATCTGTTAAATCTAAAACATGTATTTACTGTATTTTAATTCCCAAGAGCTTATATAGGTCACCTGTTGTAACAACTGTTGCATGAATAATTGGAGGGGTGACCTCGTCATGCTGTAGAGGGGTGACATCTAATTACTGTGTTGGGTGGAGGGATCAGCTCCAATGTAAAGGATGTAGAGCACACACCACATTCACCTGATAACTATAAACTGATAAGCCTAGGATGCATCCATACGCCCCACTAATAATACTGATAAAATGGCGAAGCTGAGCTGAGTGGAATGTTGCAGAATATCACTCTCCGGCAGGTGAGTCATGACACTGGTGCCTCAAGTGTCATGGTTACGGTACCTCCATAACTAGTACTACTGACTGGTCATGTTTGTATATAAGGCTTAGGCAATATCTTAGTTATTAAAACAATTTCAGATAATTTCTAACATGTACTGGGGAAAACATTTGGCTGCAGACGGGAAATCCTAATCATGCATAGAAGGGAAGTCCTTACTGAAAGGACGGAAAATCTGTACCTCTTGTCCAGTAACTGACTGGAGGAAGACTGAACGAACACTACTCGGGCTTCACGGAAGCTACAATAATAATAGACGCGAATAAGTTATCTGATCTTTATTTAATTTACTGATCTTATCGGCTTCTCATTTATTTATTTATTTATGAACTTCTTTACGTATGTTAACTGATAAATCTGATCTTTCTTATAATTCTTTTTAATGTACAATCGACCTACTATTAATTTCGGTACAAACGTATTCTGGCGTGATATTAATACTATAATAGGTAACTCTGCTAAAAATAGAAAGTTTCCTATATTAGAAAGTTTTCAAAATCGTTTATGATTTCTATAATAAAATTATACCTTTTTAAGTATTATAAAACTATTTTAGTTTAATTCATTTAAATATACAATTAAACATTTATAAAATTAAGTGCTAAAAGGAATAATTTAAAAATATCCATTTTTATAATTTAACTATAACCCGAGCCTACCGAGATACCCGTTCTCGGTCGCACTAAAACAATTTAATAAAATATAAAATCTGCCTATATGGATTAGTGACAGAAAAACTGTCACTAAAAAGTGTGACCAAAAGCTGAGTATTTAAAAAAACTGTCACCAAACGCATCTGCGACATAAATTAGCGTCGGTAGTCTATCGCTAATTTCAGAACTAAAACTTTTACTTTCTGTTTAAAGTTTTTACCCACTGCTCCTTAAAACATTCCCACTGTTTTCATATGGTTCCCACTGCTAGTGTATGGTTCCCACTACTAGTGTTTTCCGTTCACAAGCCCAAACACCCCTTAAGGTTTAATCCTAAACGCCCCTATGACTTCTTGGTTTTTAATCTGTTCTAGTTCATGACCAACCCGCGCCCCTTGGTGGCCAATACTGGTTCCAAAGCAACCCCGTCGAGAACTTAAGGTCTCGGTTCCTTAATCAAACAAAACTCGACACCAGATTACACCCCTGATATGGGGTTGCTGTTTTCGGTCAGCCCAAAACACAACACCACTCCCCTTTTTTGTTGTTAATCGGGCTGGGAAAAAGAAGGGACCACCGAGACATGGTGGTGTCTCGGTTCCTATGTGCATTACCACCCTATTGAAACATTAACATGTCTCGGCGGTGAGGATCTAAAGCCCACCGAGACTGGTCAAATAAAAAGAAAAGAAACGAGGCAATTACCGTTATGATGATTAACAAAGGAATGGATGATTATACATGAATTACTATGGAGCAATCAACCCGAATCTCCTCTTTTCTTTCAACAGCCGGCGGCTACACCAAAATAAGAACCCTAGTTTATTTTATTTTTCTTTTTGTTTTGTTGATGTTTGCTGCGTCTGATCTACACAAAAGGGGGTAAACCCCGATTTCTTTTTTCTTTCATTCTTTGGCCGGGCCTAAAGCCCATTTAAACAATACTTTTTTTTGTATAAACTGCCCCTTTATAAACTTTATATAGTTGTCCTTTTTTTTTAAAAAAAGCTTTAAATTATTTACATACTTTCGTGATCAATCTTCGCGTATATTTAGTCTTTCTGAAATGTATAAATTTTGCGTACTTAACGTATATAAGTTCGTAATAATTATTTATCTGAATAAATGCATATAGTTTTATATAATTAAAACTGCGTATTTAATATTTAAAATATTTAAATACGGGTTTTACAATTCTTCCCCTCTAAAAAAATAATTCGTCCCCGAATTAAGGATACGACTGTACTGGGTTTTACAATTCTCCCTCTCTAAAAGAAAATTCGTCCTCGAATTAAGGGTGATTTAAACTAGTGGCGTTATAAAATCTGAAAGGACATATATGCTGAAAGAACATGAAGGCTGAAAAGACATATAAGCTGAAGGATCATTCGTCCTCGATTTAAAACATGATGCTGCTGAAAGGTATAAACCTGACATGACTAAAGTGGCATGTAACGTGACATGGATGAAGAGGATATGGAATATAACATGACTGAAAGAACCTAACTGGATTTATTGAAGGAAAAGGATGAGAGGTCCGGATGGACTTCTCCGTTTCGAGTGGCCTCCCGCTCGAAACGATTCCTTCAAAGGTCTAAAAATAATAATAAAAATCTGGGTCCTGATGACCGTGTCCTGACGATGCTGAGTAGTTTTTGGTTCCATACTTAAGATGGATTTTCTAAATCTGATAGAATGAATAAGATATAGCATGTAGTATACGTGAAACGGTACGTTGAATTATTCTGAAAAGATAACATTTATATTTATGGGCAAGCTGCTGAAAACATATAGGGACGAACTACGTGAACAATTGTGAACGTGCTACGTGAGAAGTTATGAACGTGGTTCACGATTATATGAGGAACGCTGAGCATGAAGTATATCGTGAATGTGATACATGAGACATATCATGAACGTGATACTAACCGAGGAAGGAATGCTAACCGATACGGTCTGAGATGTGAAATGTCTGCCTGGTTACGAAAAAGCTATGCTACACTTGAGTCTGGTTCCTTAGGTTTTTTAACCATACACGTTAACAAGCTGGGAAACGTGTATCGTGAGATGGATCACGAATCTGAACATGAACAATGTTATGAACGCGAACGTGCGCTTAAATCATGAGATAGCATAAAACATGAACTTAAATGGCATCATACTGCGAATGAGACGTAACCTGTGAAAGTGAAAATAAACGTGAACGTGAATGTGAACGCACACATGATCGTGAACATGAACGTGAGCGCGATTTTGAGAACGCTAATTTCTATGACAAGATTGTTGATGGAATACCTTGAAATCATACGATTTACTACTAAATTATTTGTGGGTCCACTACTGTGTAATCCTTTCGGATGAAAGAAAACGCGTAGGCTGATTACATGGTCGACAATGACTTAGATAGTATTATACTTTTTATGGGTTTGTGGTAATCTGATAACAATCTCCATGGAGTCTTGTCTCCTTTCGGTCCATAATTTCTACTGGTGGTAATAACTTGCTAGCATGACAACGTTCTATCTTAAACCTGCTGGAATGTCAGGCATCAAGATGTGAACATAACTGCATCAACATGTCACACTGCTTCTAACAAAATTCCGCCTAATTATGGGACATTCTGGTGGAAATCTGGTTGAATAGTCATGGGAAATTTTTTAGGGAGAACCGTCAGCAATTTCTACGGTAGAAGTCAATTAAGTTCTAGAAAATTTGGTACTTTGTTCACAAGCGTCAGTCGGGACCATCAGGTGATGGCCTTCACCTTCGCAGGATTGTCTGAAATTTCTTTCTGCTGAAATAGGGTGGCTCAGAAATGCCACTTTGTTCATCTGGAATATACATCTGGAAAGTTGCTTATATAATTTCCTCCTATCAGAAAATCTGCAGAATCGTGAAAAGATGATTCCCATGTTCTACTCAAGAATTTAGGAGATCGGGCTGTTATCAAAGAACATACTGACGATTTTGTCTGCGATGTCGTAAAAAAAGTATTCATAAGTTTCATACTATCGCTGGGGCATTAGGGAGCCCAGACGTATAAGTCAAAATTTTAGAAAGACTGTAACGTGTTTAATAGCAATCTGGAAAACATCATGTTCTTCTCTTACCACTGCTGGTGGCATGGTCGCGAATTATTCTGGAAAAATATTTAAGATATCGTAGCAGGTCAGGTAAACCTTCTATACGTGGGATGAATATCGATTAAGAATGGTGATCTGGTAAATTTTCTGGTGGTCGATACATGATCTCATGTTACTGGCCTTTTTTCTAATAGACAGAAACAGTGCACTTTCTGATGGTGCGTTAGGGCGAATAAGGCCTTGTTCCGGTAACTTTTGCAGCAAATGCTGCAACTCTTTAACTTATCTGAAGCCCTGCAATAAAGATTTTTGAAAACAGGTTCCGTTCTTGAGACTAACTCGATGTTAAATTATGTCTCGTGGTTAGGAAGGAATTTCTTGAAAACTTTCTGAAATAATATCTGGGAACTCTGGAATAATCTGCTGATCGTGAATTTAAAGAACTTCAGAAGTGGATTATAATTGGTGGCTAGACAGTCTTCGTTGGACTGATAGGTCACGCACTTGTAAGGCAAAAACAATTTATACTGACTTTTCGGTAGAAAACTTAATGTATATATATTAGGGATTTAGTAAGACGGATCTCTTCGTTAACTGGAAAGAAAACTGTAATAAATATGGGTGATACTGTGGAGTCTTTTCTGGCTAGGAGGTAGGCAATACCTGATTTAGATAAAGCTGACATATGAATAGGCGAAGCAAACGTGGCAATTTTTTTTCACAATGCGTTCGTTTGTAACCTCTTAGAATGAATACTGCGTGTTTAACCTGAGTAATACTCTAGTGGTGGTGACTGAATTTTTAAATGATTTGATTCATGCGTGGCATAATAGAATGGGTATACCCCTTTCTGAAAGGTACCGTGAATTACTGAGGGCTTGGTTTAGAAATATACTAGAGTTATGAGTTCTGACTCGTATTTTGAGAAAAGATTCGTATGACGTGTACCATGACTGGTGTCCTGATATGTGTCTTCCGAAATGATACCTGAGACCTATGTCTTGACTGCTGTCTTGACATGTGTTTTAGTGGATGAATCTGGACAAGGCTGAAAAATTTTGGTAACTGCTAGGATTGGCGGACCGGTTAGACTACTGACCTTTGTATTTCTGGTCACGTCTGTTCCGGAGTTCCGATGTTTTTACTGACTGATTAATTATAAGCACGGTTGTTGTCACTACTGCTTTGTCTGTCAATTTATGACGGTCATTATCAATCACATTCTAGGAGGCGATTAATTCTAGGGAATAAGATGATATGGCGGCTTTACGTTGTCTATTATTAAGGTAGAAGATATACATAAACCAATCACATTCTAGGAGGCGATTAATTCATATGAAAAAGAGATGAGTTCTTTACAGAAGGATCATACTTAGGACTTGATCGATCAACCTCCTGGTCAGAAGCTGGTAAGCTGTGTAAATGGTTGTATAAGATTAAAGAAGGGATTGACGGTGTTAAAAAACCAAGGTATAAAGCAAGGCTTGTAGCTTAGGGTTTTACACATCGAGCATGGGTCGACAATAGTGAGGTATTTTCACATGTGGTTCGACATACATCTGTTAGGGTGAATATATCATTAACTGCTTGTGAAGATTATGAGTTGGAACAACTTGATGTGAAAATCACGTTTTTACATGGTAATCTTGAAGAAACTATTTACACGAGGCAATCTTGTGGTTTTACAGAAGAACCCAACAACAAGGTATGTTTATTGAAGAAATCTCTTTATGGTCTTAAGCAGTCCCTAAGAAAGTGGTACAAACGGTTTGATGTGTATATTGGTCAGCAATAAGTTTAGCCGCAACAGCTGTGATAGTTGTGTTTACTTCAATGAGTTTCTACTGATGTATGTAGATGATATGTTGATTGGTTATAAAAGCAAGTGTGAGATCTAATATACCAAGGGACTACTGCGAAAAGAGTTTGATATGAAGGAACTTGGTTCAACTAGGAAGATACTTGGTATGGAGATTGTCAGGGATAGGGGTAAACGAACCTTGAAGGTGTCTCGGTCGGGATACGTGCAGAAAATTCTGAATAAGTATAAAGAGGATAATAGAAAGTTGGTATATGTGCAACTAGAAGCACAATTCAAGGTATCTTTGAAGGATTGTTCGTTCAATGACTAAGATGTGGAAACAAGGAGTAAGATCTCATATGCGAATGAAGTATGTAGTTTAATGTATTTGATGGTTTGCACTAGACCAAATATTGTGTACGTTGTTAACATTGTGGGCACGTATTTAGCGAATCCAGAGGTAAACACCAATAGGAGGCAATAAAGTGGATTTTGAAGTACTTAAAAGGCACCATTGATGCAGGTCTAGTGTATCGTAAAGATCAAGGGAAGCACGTAGATGTTGACGGTTTCATGGATAGTGGTTATGCTAAAGAACCTAACAATGATAGGTCCATAATCGGGTATGAGTTTATGATACATGGTTGTGTTGTGAGTTGAAAAGAACATTTGCAACATGTTGTTGCGTTATCTAATACAGAGGCGAGGTATATGGCGCTAACAGAAGCGGTTAAGAAAAGCATTTGGCTTAAAGGTCTACATCGAGCTGGTAATAAACCTAAGGCCAGGTGTTGTGAATTATTATAATCAATGGCCATTTCATCTCTTAAGAAAATGCAATGTTTCATGAGAGGACAAAGCATATGAACGTGAGGTAAAGAGATTGAAATGGCAAAGATAGACACGAATAATAATGTAGTTGACGCGTTTATAAATATGTTTATAGGTCAAAGTTCAAGTATTGCATGGAAATACCTAGTGTCGGAGTTAACTAGTCTTGTCAGTAAGGTTGTGTTCAATGGTGTATCGGTCGACCGAGGGAGATCGAGTCGCACTAGGTTGTGTCCGTTGAGACGACCGAATCACCCAACTCGATCGAGCCAAAAGCTTCGTGGGATCGATCGGTTTGAAAACGAAGAAACTCGAAAATGGAAAAGAAATGTTACCGTGCATTTGAATAAACAAAAAACTTTTTTTTTAATTTTAAATTTAATCTTCTATCCCTATAAAAACCCCATTTATTCAACCACTTTTTCACAAAAATTAAACACACAATTCTCCAAACTACAATGTCTTAGGAATTATATTTTTTTGACTCTTCCGACGACGAGGATGAAGTTACGAGTGAGCTTGCGGTATTTACGCAAGCTTGTCAATCGGCTTACGAAGCATCAAACCCTCCAAAACAACGAGCATACATAAATAGAGATTACGAGGGTGCATATAATCGTCTAGTGGCAGCGTATTTTACTGACGGGTCGCAGTATGACGCGGAGACATTTCGTGCGCGGTTCCGAATAGAGTGAGAACTATTCTTACGACTTGTTCGCGACGTCACCAATAACTATCCTTATTTTCGAAACGCGAGGGATTGTACGGGTCGATAATGTCTTATGCCATTGTTGAAGTGCGCTTCTGCTATTCGTCAAATGGCGTACGGAGCCGTTCCTAATGTTCTTGACGAATATTTTCAAATTTTTGCGTCAACTGCCCTTGAGTGTCTTTGAAAGTTTTGTATGGCCATCATGGAATTATAAGGTAAAAAGTACTTGCAAAAGCCGACGTACACCGAAATCGAAAAACTCTATGCTCATCACGAGGAATAGCATGGGTTTCCTGAGATAATATGAAGTATCGATTGTACAGATTGGCCGTGGGAGAATTGTCTCGTTGCATAAGCTCAATTTTGTAGACGTGATCATGGGTCAACTCCTTTTATTTTATTGGAAGTGATCGCCTCTCAAGACTTATGGATTTGGCATGTGTTCTTTGATGTAGCCGGGATAAGTAACGACGTAAATGTTTTAGGTCAATACTCTCTTTTCAATGATCTTAAATCAGGGAAAGCACCATAACAGCCACGACGTGTATTATCGGCATTATCTTATTGACGGGATATATCAGAAATGGTCGGTTCTTATTAAGTCTATAAAAAATCCGCCGTCGAATGATCATAAACGGATATTGTATAAAAAGAAGCACGAAGCACAAGAAAAAATGTGAAACGAGCATTCGGTGTATTGAAAACGAAGGCCCGAGGAATGTCAAGACGTAGACTATCGGACGTAATGTACACATGCATCATATTACACAATATGATACTTCAACACAACGGGGCGGTGATATCACCCACATTTTATAGTGATAACGATCCGGTAAATACACATGAAGAATCACTCGCAATTATTCGGCACATAAGCAACGAACAAGCTCATCTACACCTAAAAGCCGATTTGTTAGAACACATTTGGGCTAACAGCAATAAAAAATTAGCTTTTTAATGTAATGTTTTTTTATTAAATGTAATGGTTTTTTAAGTTATGTTTTTATTAAATGTAATGTCTTTAATATTTGAATAAAAAAATGAATTAGGTCGTTTTGTTGTGGCAAATAGATCGTTGTAGATCGTCGAAAAGAAAAAGTTAGTGTTAGTTTCCAAATCATGTTAGGATTAATATAAGTTAAGTTTCCTTATCAACGATTCTTAGTCGGTTCCCTCCCTTTGTTTAAAAAAAGATAAAGGTCGGTTCCCTCTCAATAGTATAAAAGAAACAAACTCTAAGAAAGAAACTACTTGTAATAATCAACGAATCAAAAAGATCGATGGCTGAGGCTATGATATTCCCACTACCTTCTTTTGGGAAGTATGTGAGCCAAGAAGAGAAACGGGGAAGGACGATACGAGACGAAAAAGAACGACAACGCTATTGGGCTATGATGGCTTCTGGTAATTGCTAAATTCCTTCTTCTTTTTATACTTCAATACGTTCTCTGTTTATATATGCTGTTAACATTCCAAATCAATTATTATCAACAGGAAGTTTACCACCTGGCCTCGTGATTCTGGAGATACCATCAACAGTTGGTAACGTCTTGTACCCGGCCTATTGATTCATTACATTTTCTTCATATATTACTCATTTTTTTTAACTTGTTGTTTTCGCTCTCTACCAAAAACTGGAGAAGCGCCGCAAATTGTATACAGGTATCCATGCAAGATGACCAGAACTACTCCTTCTGAAAGAGCTGCAATAAGAGCTGCAAGAAACATTACTGCAACAACTACTGCTGCTGGTCGGTCCTGCTCTAAGCACTACTGTATGTAATTATATCTACTCGATCTCATCTAGCTAGTTGTTAGTACATATATTTGCTGGTTGGGTTCCCCTACGTGCCCTTTCAAATCGATCGAGGACTTTTCACCACATTTGGTTTTATACGTCTCAAACCTCTGCTTACCCAATTTCACTGACTTGTTAAAGATCAAATAAACTTATTCATATGTAGATATTGATTTGGTTTTATATTCACCATACAATAAAGTTACGATGGGTCTCAAACCCTCCAATACCAACTTTCTACCCGTTTGACTCTAATCATGTTACAAGTAACTGTTACCTCTTGGCTTATTACTAATTATTGTGCTCTGCCTAAATTTATATTACAGGTTGCAGAGCTCTAGGTGGAGGATCAGTCCTAAACAAGGATCCTGGCAAGTCAAGTGAAACCCTGGTCGAAAATCTCAAGCTTGAAGAGCTTCGCATCAGCAACTAGTGCTTCTGGTATCAGTTTAAATCCACGTACTCTATGGTGGCTCGGTTTCTATCATCCTTTCATATTAATACTAGTGTGTTGTTAATCAATATGTACTCTACAATGTTTGGATTAACTTTGATCAATGTATCTTTTACATTGCATTAGGCTCAAGCCAAGTTTTAGGCTAGTCAGTAACTTTTAGTTTGCAGTTTTTGGAGAATAACATGTGAATTACATACAATAGATACTTTTGAACATCCTAAAATAATAATTAAACAAGAGTAATCTGGTGTTTGTTTATTAGTTGTATCCGCCTTTTATTTTCAGTTTTATTTAATACAAAACACGTACTCTTGACTTCTATGTTCTGGACGATAATATTGAGGAATTTGAAAATAAAATCTTTGTATACACTATGATCTCGGACTTAAGTATAGAAACTATGCATGCCATATTTACATATCAGCTCTCACTAGGGGCGATCATGGTCAGAAAACTGAACTAGACCGGACTAGATTGAAAACTAATTTGATTCTAGGCCACTACAGTGGTTTCTTTCACCATACAATAATGACAGTATTGCTCACCCCTAGCTGTCACTATGAAATGTTATAGAAAAAAAAGAAACATAATGACAGTAATCCACAATCTTCAGCTCTTAAATTTGTTCTCTATATTTTTAATGGTTGGACTTAGTCGATGATTAGCTTTCTGTGAAATGATACCACTAATGAACATGTTTTATACAAATCAAAAGAAGTAGATTAATGATAAACCAACTGACTTAGCTTAGTTGGCCACTAAGTGGTTTCTTTCACCATACAATAAGGTTACGATAGGTCTCAAACCCTCAAATACCAACTTTCTACCCGTTTGACTCTAATTGTGTTACAAATAAGTGTTACCTCTTGGCTTATCGATTATTGTGCTCTGCCTAAACTTATATTGCAGGTACCATAACTCTAGTTGAGGATCCATCCTAAACAAGGATCCTGGCGACTCAAGTGAAACCATGGTCAAGCTTGAAGAGATCCGCATCATCAACTAGTGCTTCTGGTAACAGTTAAAATCCACTCTTGTGGGTGGCTGGGTTTCTATCATCCTTTGATATTACTACTAGTGTGTTAATCAACATGTACTCTAAAATGTTTGGATTAACTTTGGTCAGTGTATCGTTTACTTGCATTAGGCTCAAGCCAAGTTTTAGGCTAGTCATTAACTTTGCAGGTTTTTGGAGAATAATATGCAAGTGAAGTACAATAAAGACATCTTTTTGAACATCCTAAAATAAGAATTAAACAAGAGTAATTTGGTGCTTGCTAATTAGTACTTGTATCGGCCTTTTTTTGCAGTTTTATTTAATACAAAACACTCCTGACTTCTATGTTCTGGAATTATATGAAGGAATTTGAAAATAAAACTATTGTTTACTAGTAAACAGTGTACACAGATACACTATCGGACATTTCTGAAGTAGACACTTATCTTTATAGAAACTATCATCCCGTATTTACATATCAGCTCTCACTAGGGCCGATCACGGTCGGAAAACAGAACCAAGCGAGACTAGGTCGAAAGCTAACTTAATTCTGGGTCGCTACCTCCTGGTTGTGCATGAGACCGCACCGAGAACCAGCAATGAGCAAAATGATGAACCAAAAACCAGGCAGAATATGTTCAGAATCAAAAGTATCATTTCTCAATTTGTGTGTGCTAGAGCAGGGGCTATGCTAATCTTCTCTCTATCATTCAAATTTTATCGGTTGTCCCCGGAGGGACCAAAAGTATATTAACAACAATCAACTAGATTAGGCGCATTTCACAACTTTTTGAAGTAAGAATTCTTAATACAATCCAGTTTTGTCATAACTGTTCCGGAAAAGAGATACGCTAAAACCACATAAATTTTACACAAAGACTTTTAAAATCATATATCATGACATTTGGGACCACTTATTTATTCTCTTCATTCATATCTCTGTTCATAAAAATCATACTATTACACGTCATTGTGCGAGTTTTTATGCAAATTTTATGTGATTCTAGCATTTCACTTCCGAAAAATGATGGATGTCCAATACAACCATCTTAGCCATTGCAAGTTGCAAGTCACTCTGATATACAGCAGAATCCGACAAGCTCTTCAGAAACGAAGATACTGTTAACAAAACTTGTACCTTTTTACATTTACTTTCCAGGTATGCATGACCAAAACAAAAGACAATATAACATGCACAACATGTGTGCATCAATACTGGCATCTTTCGATACCAAACACAACCCCAAAAGAAAGGAATCAAACCATGGTAATATTAATGACAACTTAAAAAGGAGTTGATATCGACACAATGTCATAAAAACTTTGTATGGGCTGCTAAGCTCGCTACAGAAACGAAAATTACCAGAACCTTGTTCACGACATATCTTTAAAGATTGCTTTACATTATCTCTACCTGATTCTAAAGGTCTATAGCACTACATTTCAGGTATCACTGTCCTAAGAACTCCACCAATTGCAACCTTAGAAGCATCAGTATGAAGCTCAAAAACTTTAGAAAAGTCAGGCAATACCAGGATTGGCGATGTAGTAAGCTTTTCCTTGACAACCTGAAAAGCCATCTCTGCTTCCTCCGTCCACACAAATGACTTCCCCTTCATATAGTCTGTCAAAGGGGCCATAATGGAACTGAAATTAGGGATAAAACGCCTATAGAAAGAAGCAAGACCATGGAAACTCCAAACTTCAGTAATGGTAGTTGGAGTTGGCCACTCCTGAACAGATGCTACCTTAGACTCATCCACCTGTATGCCATCACCAGAAACAACATACCCTAAAAACAAAACTTTAGGGGTCATGAACACACACTTCTTCGTGGCTGCATAAAAATTGTCCTTCCGAAGCAAGGTCAAGACCTGCCTCACATGATTGACATGCTCATTATAAGAATCACTATAAATAAGAATGTCATCAAAATAAACAACCACAAACTTTCCAATAAAAGGCCTGAGCAGTTGATTCATCACACGCATAAATGTGCTTGGTGCGTTTGATAAACCAAAAGGCATGACCAACCACTCATAAAACCCTTCACGGATCTTGAAAGCGGTCTTCCACTCATCACTAGGTCTAAGACGAATCTGGTAATACCAACTCTTCAAATCCAGCTTCCTGAAAATGGTAGTGCCACTAATCTGGTCAAGCAAATCACCAAGGTGAGGAATAGGAAACCTGTACCTCATAGTAATCTTGTTGATGGATCGACTATCAACACACATACGCCATGTACCATCCTTCTTTGGAGTCAATAGGGCAGGAACAGCACACGGGCTCATACTCTCACGAACATGACCCTTGGAAATGCCTACACAACTCCTCATGTTCTCCCTGGCTCATCCTGTTATGTGTCATGTTAGGCAACTGTGACCCAGGCTCTAGATCAATATGATGTTGTATGTCACGCAATGGTGGCAAACCATCAGGTAATTCACCAGGGAAACATCAAAGAATTCCTCAAGTAAAGGGATCATCGCTTCAGGAACTTCACCGTCTTTAGAAACCTCCTTCCCTATTAATACAAAAACATCACCTCCCACCTCCAGATCGTCTTCGAACTGCGAAAGAGTTAGTAAAGTACCAGTGGGTTTATTAACTACTCCCTTGGGATTATTTGGCATCAAAGTAATCTTTACACCCCCAAACAGGAAACTATAAGTATTAGTTCTTCCATGGTGAGTTACATCACGATCATACTCCCAAGGTCTACCCAACAACAAGTGACAAGCATCCATAGGTATCACATCACACCAAAGATTATCCTTATAAGTTGTTCCTACAAAAAACGGAACTTGCACACGCTTGGAAACTATTATCTCCCCACCCTTTTTAAGCCACTGTAACTTATAAGGTTTGGGACGATCTTCAGTTTTCAACCCTAATTTCTGGACTGCTTCTTCAGCTATCAAATTATCACAACTACCTGAATCGCATACAAAAGTGCAAACCTTACCCATAATGGTACAAGTTGACTGAAAGATGTTGCGTTTGAGCCAATCATCACCATCAGGTTTAGGTGTTAAGCAAGAGCGCCTTACCACCAAATTTACCCCCACATCTCCAGACACATACTCCTCCTCATACCCAGGTTCTGCATCATAAACTGTGTCTCCCACGTAGTCATCATAAGCCACATCATCATCTTCCTCAGGTTCAGTAAATAACTGCCTCTTCCCAGCCTTATTACACTCCAAATGTCGGTGACCAGGTTCACCGTAGTTAAAGCACTTGAACCCACCACTGCCGGCCGCTTTAGGAATTGGTCCAGTATTCTCACCAACTGCTTTAGCCTGACTTAGGGCAAAACGGGATGCCGCATTACCCGAACCAGAAGCACCTGTTATTGTAGGAGAAGAAGAACTCCCCACTCGTCGGTTCTGCTTCTCAAAAGTCAGTGCACGTTGATATGCTTCAGAAAGTGTCATCGGATCAAACATGTTAACAGGATCCATGATCTGGACTCTTAAACCACCAATGTATCGAGAGACAAGCTGATATTTTGTCTCTTGAACGTCATTCCTTGCAATTAGTTGGTAAAATTTGATTGTATAATCTTCAACAGACTTGGCCCCCTGTTTCAGATTCTGTAACCGCTGGTACATCATTCGCTGGTAGTTATGAGGAATAAAATTATCCCTCATGACCTTCTTCATATTCTGCCAACTCGTGATCTTGGACTTCCCAACTCTGTTCCTCGTCAGTTTTCGTTGTTGCCACCACGCGGATGCCCGACCACGTAACTTGGTAGCGATCAACGAAACCCTTTTGTTTTCTGGAACTTCTTTGAATTCAAATACTTCTTCAACAACAACAAGCCAATCAATAAATTCATCAGGCTTTAAAGTGTCCCCATAAAATCCGGAATATTAACCCTCATTCTAGTCTCCGAACGCCTATCATTATTCTTACTGTGATCTCTCATCTGTCGCCCTACTGATTGTTCATCATCAGACAAACCATCACCAAACGGATTTTCTTCCAGATCTGCATCTTCGTCCTCATGACGGCGATTACGAGGCCTTCTATTTCTCATCAAAGTGTTCATCTGGTCGGTCAATTGATCAACCATTTGATTGAATTGCTCCTCCATTATGTCCATCATACACTGCTCAAATTCCTGTTCATTCACATCGTGAATAGGCCTAGTTCTCCTTGGAGACATCTTGATCAGTAACTTTGACTCTTGAAACCAACTGATGTAGACTAAAAAACAAAGTAACAAAGATAAGTAATTGGATTTGTTGATTCAACAAGAATGACAGAAAGAATTCTGCTAATAATCGTTGATTCTGAAGAATGCCTGAAAATTAGGGTAAAACACGGCAACACAACGGCCAGTGGTTTAACTTTTATTAAACTGATAACTGTCTTGCTAGGGTTACAACAGATTCATTAAATAATGACTGCAAACAAAGAAAAATCCTAAAAATCCAACGGACTGGACCGTAACCCAAAGACAAAGTCCAACTAAAAGTGAAAAAAACATAAATTTGTAAAAAAACTGATAGTAAAAAAGCTTTTCAGGCCTTGGAAAATCCGCAACTAGCTAAATGATGGTTACAGCATCGTTCGTCTCCTTTTTACGCACGTTTTGACAGGTCACTGGCTGAAAACGAACTTAGGATGCAAAAGTTATGCCCGTTTTACTAAACCCCTCTTCGTCACGCGATCTCGGGCCTCTAGAAACAAGTCAGGCCACTCTTCAACACTTGGGCCTCCATCAATAAGTAACGACGTAAATGTGTTAGGTCAATACCCTCTTTTCAATGATCTTAAATCAGAGAAAGCACCATAACTAGGATTCGTGGCTAACGACGTGTATTATCGGCGGGGATATTAATTATCTTACTGACGGGATATATCTGAAATGGTCGGTTCTTAGTAAGTATATAGAAAATCCACCATCGAATGATCATATACGGATATTGTATAAAAAGAAGCACGAAGCACAAGAAAAGATGTGAAACGCATTCGGTGTATTAAAAACGAAGGCCCGAGGAATGTCAAGACGTAGACTATCAGACGTAATGTACACATGCATCATATTACACAATATGATACTTCAGCACAACGGGCGGTGATATCACCCACATTTTATGGTGAACGATCCGGTATTTACACATGAAGCATCACTCGCATGGGCGGAGCTATGCCTTGGCCACATGTGAACATATTGATTGAGCCGTGTAACGATCCGGTGATATCACCCACATTTTGGAGCTTCATTATAGCCGTGAGAAGTGAAAATATTGATTGAGCCGTGTCAAGTGCAAATATCGGCTGGATGCATACTCTATATTCATTAAAAGTAACATGTGGGAAGAAAAATCGTTGGTGCCACACATACTTTGAAAACGTGGATCCGCCACTGATCACTCGCAATTACTCGGCACATAACCAACGAACAAGCGCATCTACACCTAAAAGCCGATTTGTTAGAACATATTTGGGCTAACAGCGATCAATAAATTAGCTTTTTAATGTAATGTTTTTTATTAAATGTAATGTTTTTTTATTTAATGTAATGTGTTTATTAAATGTAATGTCTTTAATATTTGAATAAAAATATAAAGAAAATGAATTATGTCGCTTTGTTGTGGCAAATAGATTGTTGTAAATCGTCGAAAAGAGAAAGCTGATGATGTGGCAGAAAAAATAAAAGTTGTTGTTGTAGATAGCCGCCTCAAGTAAAAATTGTTAGTGTTAGTTTCCAAATCTTGTTAGGATTAATATAAGTTAAGTTTCCTTATCAACGATTCTTAGTCGGTTCCCTCCCTTTGTTAAAAAAAGATAAACGTGGGTTCCCTCTCAATAGTATAAAAGAAACAAACTCTAAGAAAGAAACTACTGTAATAATCAACGAATCACAAAGATCGATGGCTGGGGATATGATATTCCCACGACCTTCTTATGGGAAGTATTTGAGCAAGGAAGAGAAACGGGGAAGGACGATACGAGACGAAAAAGAACGACAACGCTATTGGGCTATGATGACTTCTGGTAATTGCTAAATTCCTTCTTCTTTTTATACTTTAATATGCTCTCTGTTTATATATGCTGTTAACATTCCAAATCAATTATAATCAACAGGAAGTTTACCACCTTGCCTCGAGATTCTGGAGATACCATCAACAGTTGGTAACGTCTTGTACCCGGCCTATTGATTCATTACATTTTCTTCATATATTACTCATTTTTTTTAACTTGTTGTTTTCGCTCTCTACCAAAAGATGGAGAAGCGCCGCAAATTGTATACAGGTATCCATGCAAGATAACCAGAACTACTGCTTCTGAAAGAGCTGCAAAAAGAGCTGCAAGAAACATTACTGCAACAACTACTGCTGCTGGTCGGTCCTGCTCTAAACACTACTGTATGTAACTATATCCACTCCATCTCATCTTGCTAGTTGTTAGTACATATATTTGCTGGTTGGGTTCCCCTACGTGACCTTTCAAATCAATCAAGGACTTTTCACCACATTTGGTTTCATACGTCTCAAACCTCTGCTTACCCAACTTATTCATATGTAGATATTGATTTGGTTTTATATTCACCATACAATAAAGTTACGATGGGTCTCAAACCCTCCAATACCAACTTTCTACCCGTATGACTCTAATCATGTTACAAGTAACTGTTACCTCTTGGCTTATTAATAATTATTGTGCTCTGCCTAAATTTATATTACAGGTTGCAGAGCTCTAGGTGGAGGATCAGTCCTAAACAAGGATCCTGGCGAGTCAAGTGAAACCCTGGTCGAAAATCTCAAGCTTGAAGAGCTCCGCATCAGCAACTAGTGCTTCTGGTATCAGTTTAAATCCACGCACTCCTGTGGTGGCTCGGTTTCTATCATCCTTTCATATTAATACTAGTGTGTTGTTAATCAAGATGTACTCTAAAATGTTTGGATTAACTTCGGTCAATGTAAGATTTGCATTCTATACTTTACTGTGTATCATTTACATTGCATTAGTAGATCCTTTTGAACATCCTAAAATAAGAATTAAGCAAGAGTAGTATGGTGTTTATTTGTTAAATGTATCGGCCTTTTATTTGCACTTTTATTTAATGTAAAACAGTGAAACACTCATGACTTTTATGTTCTGGACAATAAGATTGAGTAATTTGAGAAGTTGAAACTTATTCTGGTATAGAAACTATGCATGCCATATTTACATATCAGCTTTTGCCAGGGCCGACCACCATCAGAAACTGAACCAGATCAGACTAACTAATTTGATTCCTGGCCGCTACGGTCCCCAGTGACGGCAAAGTGAGTAATGGAGGGCAAAAAAAAATTTGACAATAAAAATAAAATACGAAGAAAAAAAACTATTATCGAAATGATAAATCGGGTATTTCTAGTTAAAAATGAAGGGTTTATAAAGTGTTAAAACGTTGAATATTGAGATTTAGTATATGGGTGGGGGAGGGGGAGGGGGGGGGGGGATTTGAGTTTTTGGTGGGAGCATTTTCGAAAATAGCTAAAAATCGATAAAAAATTACATTAAAATCTCATTTTATCTGGCTAAGCATGGGCAGCTGCCCCCCATATTCTTTGGATAGATCCGTCCCTGACGGTCCCGGTTGTGAATGAGACCGTACAGAGAACCGGAAATGAGCAAAACGGTGAACCAAAAACCGGACCGAAGGAGCTGCCCACCATATTCCTTGGATAGATCCGTCCCTGACGGTCCCGGTTGTGGATGAGACCGTGCAGAGAACCGGAAATGAGCAAAACGGTGAACCAAAAACCGGACCGAATCTTCAAGAGCGGTCCTTTTTGTAGGAAAAAAATCATGTTTTAAAAATAAACACAAATGACAACTATCCAGAGTGGTCCTTTTTGTGAAATAATAACATGTTTAACACATAATCAAAAGTAGATAAGTGATAATCAACTAGATTAGGCACATTTCGCAACTTTTTGAAGTAACACTCTTGTTAGAATTCTTTTAGCAATCCGGTTTTGTTGTAACTTTTTCTCGAAAAGAGATTCGCTAAATCCACATAAATTTTACATAAAAACTTTCACAATGATAGCGTCATTTATAAGAAATCATATTATTAATTCTCTTCATTTGTATCTCTTTCATTTATAAGAGATCATATTATTACACGTCATTGTGCGATTTTTATGTGAATTTTAAATGATTATAGCATTTCACTTTGGAAAAATGATGGTTGTCTAATACAACCATCTTAGCCATTGCAAGTCACTCTGATATACAGCAGAATCTGACAAGCTCTTCAAAAACGAAGATACTGTTAACAAAGCTTGTACATTTTTACATTTACTTTCCAGGTATGCATGACCAAAACAAAAGACAATATAACATGCACAACATGTGTGCATCAATACTGGCATCTTTCGGAACCATGTTGGACCTTTTAATGTCTTGATACCAAAAGGGAATAAAGCCTGCTAAAGGAATATAATACAGGAAGGAAACAAACAGGCTTCAAGGCCCAGATCCAACCCTAGAGAGCAGTTAAATACGGTTATGTTCATAACATACCGTTTAATTTTTTAGAAACGGTGTTTTCAATCACAAACACAACGTTTCATGTATTATATATAGATTAGGATTTCTGTAATCAAACGTAACCCTTATTATTCAATTAATAATCCTGTGGTTTATCAGGAAGGGTTCAAACCCATATCTTTTCTTGTTCTTCCCTAAAACAATTCGTGTCTTTTATATGATCGTTCATGTTGTTTGGTCGTCATTCGATCCTGGAAGAAAACGCCCATCAAGACCTGTCCAAAAGTGGTATCAGAGCCTGCAGTATCAAACTTCATGGATCGATCATCACTGAAGAAACAAAAGAGACAGAAGGGAAGAAATAAGAACATGAAAGGTTTTTCAGTTTTTTTTTCTTATTTGGATTATGATAAGAAAATAATATAAGTTTTTAAGATTTTTCAGTTTTTATTTGGTTTATGATAAAAACAAGTTTTTAAGATTTTTAAGTTTTTATTTGGTTTATGATAAAAACAAGTTTTTAAGATTTTTAAGTTTTTATTTGGTTTATGATAAAAACAAGTTTTTAAGATTTTTAAGTTTTTATTTGGTTTATGATAAAAACAAGTTTTTAAGATTTTTCAAGATTTCTTATTTGGATTATGATAAGAAAAGTTTTTCAAAGGATTCTTATTTGGTTTATGATAAGAAGAAAAAAAAAAGAAGAAAAAATTGGCAGATTTGAATGAATAAAAAGGAAAGAAACATGGCTATGTTTTTTGTTACAAAAGAAAGAGAACACAAACCGTGTTCATAAGAATTTCAAGAAGAAATCATGATGATCAAACCGAGAGGGTTGAAAGGTGTGAGGCCGAAGATGAAGACATATGAGATGATCAGACAATCTTTGCAACCAACCAACAAAAGCCATGAACTGAAGATTATACGCAGCGAGTGCAGACAGAATTAGTCGTAGCGAGTGCAGACATAATTAGTCACAACGAGTGCAGACATAAAGAATTGCAGGGAGTGCAGACAGAAAGAATTGCTGGGAGTGCAGACAGAGAATACGTAGGATGCAGAAATCAGAGAAACACAGGGAGTGCTAGGAGACGTTCAAGATTTTTGCATCTCGACATTAGGGGGGAACTGTTGGACCTTTTAATGTCTTGATACCAAAAGGGAATAAAGCCTGTTAAAGGAATATAATACAGGAAGGAAACAAACAGGCTTCAAGGCCCAGATCCAACCCTAGAGAGCAGTTAAATACGGTTATGTTCATAACATACCGTTTACTTTTTTAGAAACGGTGTTTTGAATCACAAACACAACGTTTCATGTATTATATATAGATTAGGATTTCTGTAATCAAACGTGACCCTTATTATTCAATTAATAATCCTGTGGTTTATCAGGAAGGGTTCAAACCCATATCTTTTCTTGTTCTTCCCTAAAACAATTCCTGTCTTTTATATGATCGTTCATGTTGTTTGGTCGTCATTCGATCCTGGAAGAAAACACCCATCAAGACCTGTCCAAAAAACCAAACATCTTTCGATACCAAATACAACCCCAAAAGAAAGGAATCAAACCATGGTAATAATAATGACAACTTAAAAAGGAGTTGATATCGACACAATGTCATAAAAACTTTGTATGGGCTGCTAAGCTCGCTACAGAAACGAAAATTACCAGAACCTTGTTCACGACATATCTTAAAAGTTTGGAAACCTTGGTTTCCGGATCTTTTAAGCTACTAGGAATGATCATTGTTCATATGATTAAACAATCAAAGCGGAATTAGAACAACAATCATTAACAAGGTGTTTAGGGCACAAGAACATGAATTAAAACACAATTGGATTGTTCATTATATTAATAACAAACAATCACTAGACGTGTATACATTGAATCCCACGTCTAGTCGACACACACGTTTAGGTTTACATTGTGAATGAATTATATGAAAAACCTAATAACCCTTGGTTCCTTTTATAGTGTAAGGACTAGGGTTTACAAGAGATAAGACTAAATAAACATGTAAATCTTCTATTTAAATAAACTTATGCAGAATATCTTTGCATGTATATCTAAATAGAAGCTTCCATAAGCTTCTTTGTCTACGTTTTGTCAATGCTTGAATTGCATGTAACAATGCTTAGATTGTACATGACAACTCTTGAGCCAACAACGCTGGATTTGTTCTTGTCAACGCCTAAATTGCTCTTGACAACGCTTAGACAAAATCTTCATGTTTTCTTCGTTTTTGAGTTTCTGCCACATCAACTTTTTGACCCAACAATCTTCCCCTAGTTGATAGTGGCAAAACTCTATGTGTATCTCTTGTAAGTTGTACATGATCTTCAGATTGCTTCCCCTCAAATGTAGCATGTATGTCTTCCCCTTTTTGTCACTTCAACAGGAAAGTAAAACAATGTATGCAATCTTTGAAGATTCTCCAAATGTAGCTCTAAGTAATGATCTTGAAGAACAATTAATATAATATTTTTGATATAGAAGTAGAATAACCCAACCTTGTGTTCCATGTCTTGTACTATCCACGTGATAAAGAACTTATACCTTTAGCATTATAAGCAGACCTCGATCTCTTGTCAATATTCTCATCCTATGTGAGACACTGAGCACGATAATGTAACTCCTTCAAGTGTTATGACAAGCCTTCATCACCAACCATGTAAAGAACGAACAAGTTACCTTTAAAAGTCAATGACTGGGAGTGCACGACTTTAAGATATGATAGAACATAAACTCGCGAAAATCTTCTTCAATCATCAAACTTACCATAAGAATTCTTCCCCTTAAGCCAACACATCTTCATGACAAGTCAATATCTTCATATGTAAAAGCTGTCAACGAATAACTCTTTCACAAGGCTATCCCGATTACATAATCCAATAAAATTCTTCATGAATTGTTGCTAACTTACTTAAAAATCATTAATCCCTTTCAAAATATCCGAGCCATAAATATCATCATGATATTCTAATTAAAACGAAGATTCCATGTACCTTCGTGTGTAATTTCCTCCTTTTTGTGTGCTAAAAACGTACCAATTTTCTAAAACAGTAGCCATTCTTTTGTTATCCGAGAACCTTCACTGTCCAATATCTTTAATCAGATGCATTGTCAGATATCGGACAACACCTATCAACGCTTCAGCAAGCGTTTCTCGGACAACTCATGTCAACGCTCTCCTCTGTCAGCGTTCACTTATTTCTTGTCAGCGTCAAAATTGCAAACGCCAGCGTCTAACTCATTCTTGTCAACTTCGAGGGCTTCGATTTTCAACAGCAACTAAAAATATTAATGACAATGGTACTATAACTAATACCAATAATGTAACTTACTGTTGACAACACTTCAATCTAACCCCATGTCTTGATCTTTTGATTCCTTATTGCGTCTAATAAAGAAATCAGATTTTGAACCATGTGAACACAAACGAACTAGATCGTGTGAACACAAGGTTTTCAACCAATCATAGAGTCATCATCATGTAGACACAATAGCGAATATAAACTTCACTTCATGCAGACATGCGTATATTTTCCTTTTTCAACATCATGGCCATAACCGTATCATCCAATCACAATTTACTTACCATGTGAACACACTCTTGATCTTACGTCACTAACTTGATAATTTTATCAATAAAGCCTTTGTGGACCACGTTGACCTTATTGTTTGTGAAGAGTATCTTAAACGTCTGCTGTGGCTTGCTCTTTTCTTTAGTCATCAAACATGATCTTGTCCCTTTGCTTCATTAAATCACAACAGCAGCTTCACGTCATGTCCCTTTTAACTTAAAACCACACGTCTCTTTCACTTCTTTATCATTGGCCCACGTATTGTTGAGTTGCCCTTTTTCTCATGATATGTCCTCAATTGAATATTGAACATCCAATGAACAGCAACACCTTCGCTTTATCAAAACCTATGTACCTGCTGCTTGTACACGATTTGGAATCATCTCATGATCTGCTGTTGCTTTCTTATGCTCTCACATGCGAACTATGATCTTATAAACAGAACATATATCTAGGGTTTCAAACACAAACCCTAAAAATTAAATCACAGCTCCAATAAATACATTAATCTAGGGTTTTGGACGAAACCCTAACTCTTTATCTCCTCCAATTCGTCAAAAATAACCTTCTTTTCTGCTTTAAATCGATCTAGGGTTTAGGTAACCCTAGTTCATAATTTAATGTGAAAAGCAAAAACTGAATACCTCATTATGCAGCAAACTTCGACCTCGAATAACTTCTTCATTAGGGCTCAGATCGAAAATCCCTTCGGTGAGATTCTAGACACAAGTGCCAAGAATCTACAGTTCAATAATCACGAAGATCCAACGGTTAACGAAGGAGAAAACGTGTTTTGAACAGGGCTGTCCACAGAAAATTGCATTCACTAACTGCTGACTTTGACGCTTAATAACTTTTGATTGGGGATAAAACTCGACAATCCCTCCGGTGGATGTTTAGATATGTGTATGTAGAACACACATATGAAATTTCGTGACGATCCAACGGTTCAATCAAAAGTTATGACCTTCTGAATACTGCTGCGCACACAAAAACGTCCAGAAAAACCCTAGACGGATTTTTCTTTTCTTCTCGAAACACGGACACCTTGTTGGTCCTAGCATCACGAGCCACGAGGCTCTGATACCAATTGTGGAAACCATTATTCACGGATCGATTAAGCTTACTAGGATATGCATCTCGTTCATATGATAAACATAGCGGAATTGAACAAGACACATAAACAAGGTGTTTACTTTTCCAACGTTTACTTCTCATTAAACGTTAACTTCAAATCAACTAACCTAGACATGTTTACAATGAACACACACGCCTAGAACACACGACTTTTGCTTTATGACTACATTGTGAATAATTGAATGAATAAATCTATGCAGGGTGTATGTTTATATACTACACATAACCCTCTTTACAAGAAATCTAATTACACTAGGAGTCCCTCCATCTTTTGCTAATAAGTCCTCCTTGTTGTATGAAAGGGCTCCATATTCTTGTAAATCTTAATAATTGCATATAAGTCCTTTTTGTTTCATTATCCTTGATTTGTCTCATAAAATTAATTCCCAACAATCTTCCCCTATTTGATGATGACAAAATCAATCTTCAAATCTTGATCTTCCACGAATGAAACAAGCTTCCCCTTAAAGTAAGATTTCTTGTAAAACATATCACCACATAAAATTAAGTTGCATACCTTGATCTTTGAATCTTCTTACCCTTTTTGTCTCATCCAATAGGAGTCTTCTAAAGATAAACAACGAATAAACTCTTCCCCTTGAGTGGTGCATGTAAATGAATCACGAACCATGTAGACTCTAATTGTAGATTACGAATGAAGAAAAACCAATATAACCTATTTGTTGAAGAAGTGGAATCTCCCAAGCTTGTGCCTTATATCTTACACTATCCATGTGACGTCGAACTTATATAATGCAGGAAACTATAAGTAGACCTCGAATAACTTCTTCATTAGGGCTCAGATCGAAAATTCCTTCGGTGAGATTCTAGACACAAGTGCCAAGAATCTACAGTTCAAAAATCACGAAGATCCAACGGTTAACGAAGGAGAAAACGTGTTTTGAACAGGGCTGTCCACAGAAAACTGCATTCACTCACTGCTGACTTTGACGCTTAATAACTTTTGATTGGGGATAAAACTCGACAATCCCTCCGGTGGATGTTTAGATATGTGTATGTAGAACACACATATAAAATTTCGTAACGATCCAACGGTTCAATCAAAAGTTATGACCTTCTGAATACTGCTGCGCACACAAAAACGTCCAGAAAAACCCTAGACGGATTTTTCTTTCCTTCTCGAAACACGAACACCTTGTTGGTCCTAGCATCACGAGCCACGAGGCTCTGATACCAATTGCGGAAACCTTGGTTTCCGGATCTTTTAAGCTACTAGGAATGATCACTGTTCATATGATTAAACAATCAAAGCGGAATTAGAACAACAATCATTAACAAGGTGTTTAGGGCACAAGAACATGAATTAAAACACAATTGGATTGTTCATTATATTAATAACAAACAATCACTAGACGTGTATACATTGAATCCAAAGTCTAGTCGACACAAACGTTTAGGTTTATATTGTGAATGAATTATATGAAAAACCTAATAACCCTTGGTTCCTTTTATAGTGTAAGGACTAGGGTTTACAAGAGATAAGACTAAATAAACATGTAAATCTTCTATTTAAATAAACTTATGCAGAATATCTTTGCATGTTTATCTAAATAGAAGTTTCCATAAGCTTCTTTGTCTACGTTTTGTCAATGCTTGAATTGCATGTAACAATGCTTAGATTGTACATGACAACTCTTGAGCCAACAATGCTGGATTTGTTCTTGTCAACGCCTAAATTGCTCTTGACAACGCTTAGACAAAATCTTCATGTTTTCTTCGTTTTTGAGTTTCTGCCACATCAACTTTTTGACCCAACATAAAGATTGCTTTACATTATCTCTACCTGATTCTAAAGGTCTATAGCACTACATTTCAGGTATCACTGTCCTACATCGCTGTATCTAAGTCTTATTATATAGGTTACCTTTGTGCTTGATCAGTTGTACTTGTTGCACCCGCGGTTATACTACTTGGTCCAACACCATTTTCAGCAGGTGGTGACGTGCCCCATTTCCCTTCGGATTCTTGTGGCTCGAGTACAACCACCCCACCATCAGTCAGTCCTAATGCAAATTGATTGGCTTCCGTTGGATGTGCAGCAATCACAAGTGGATACACCCTTGAACTGCAAAAAACGCATGGTTTTAGATACCATTTGAAGAAAAGATGTTTGATGTTTGAGCCTTTGAGTAACTGAAATACTCACTTTAGATTGGATGGCAAGTATGAGGTGGATGTGATTCGGCATCTTAATCTGAGTGTTGATGCGGTAAGAATGCCGACACTCCCATCCTCAAAACTTGCGTAAATTGATTGGCTATCACATGAATATGTAGCATGTGTGATCAAACCACTCGTCTCAGGAGGGACCCACTGTTACAATATAGGTATTAGTACATGAATAATGAATTGTTTAATCGGATCAGTTAATGTAAAAAATAAAAATACCACATGATTTGTTTAACTACTCGACCCACCCATGAAACTGACCTGTTTCACGCGTTCAAGTTTAGGTGCTTCATATATTGCTAGCTGAGTTTCATGCACTACAAGTAACTGAGTCTGATCATTATGGAACTGTACACGGGTATCGACCACAGAAGCAGCAACACGTCCGGGTGGAATTTGTAAGCTTTTAGTTGTTTGTTTCTCCCATCCTTCTGTGCTCCAAACGCACAATTACACATAGAAAAATATATTAAATTAATTGTTAGAATATTAGGAGTAATATTAAACATAGGTTAGAGATTTAAGTGTACTTTGTAATATAGATTGAGAATAGACTTGTATTGGGAAATATTTAGGCTAACCTCCTTAAGTTGGTTTTTAGGATGTTTCTTATTTGATTTAAGGAGGTGCCTACCCTTCATCTCTATAAATAGGGATAAATTGGGATGAGATGATCATATTTCATTGTATTCTTCTTCCTTAATGTAGTATTTATTAGGGTTATTAATAAAGAGGTAGTTGAGGGTATACCATGTGTATATATTTGTCGGTTCTTTGTAGTCTCTCGTGTTCGCTACTTGTGCTCGATACAACTCGCGATCTAGCGGTTCTGCGTTATCGAACTTCGGGTTTGTTGTCGGTATCGTTCAACAAATGGTATCAGAGCTCACGGTTATTGTGGTCTCCGAAGATCGAGAGCTAGGTCGAGGTTAGGAGTTCGTTGTAGGTATCGAAGTTTGGTTTTCGACCTTGTCGATCGTAGCAACAAATCGAGAGGTAGACGTGGGGTTCCACGGGAGAAAAAAAAACAATTCGAAAGTTTTTATCCCCACGTGAATGAAAAGCATGAGGTAGCCATTTATTGGTTTGTTTTTCCAAGATACTACAAGGTGACAAGGAGATTTGTACTAGAAGTTGATGAACGTAATTTCGTTTTTATTAAGATTTTCTTAGTAAAAGGTAAAAGGTTTTTTTCTTAAATCGTTTTTCTTTATAAATCTACTTCGTGGTTATCGTTTTTATTATAGACGATAAACCGAAGGTTTCATTGTTGCGGGTTTTATTTCTTGTGGTACAAGCTTAGATCGTGGTTTGTTTGGGTTTTAAGCTAGCGATCGGGTTGACTTGTTCGGAATCGAGGGTTTAGGGTTTTTCTAATAAATTCGATTTGCAAGAAGGGTATTTTCTTGTGGTTCAAGTTACGATCGTGGTTCGCTTAGGTTCCAAGTTAACGGTCGGGTCTGCTTGTTCGAAATCGAGGTTTTAGGGTTATACTAATTAATTCGATTTGCAAGAAAGGTACTTTCTTGTGGTTCAAGTTCGATCGTGGATTGCTTGGGTATTCGAGTTAACGATCGGGTTGCTTGTTCGAAATCGAGGGTTTAGGATTTTCTAATCAATTGATTTGCAAGAAGGGATTTTCTTGTGGTTTAAGTTTGATAGTGGTTTGCTTGGGTTTTCAAGTTAACGATCGGGGTTGCTTGTTCTAATCGAGGGTTTAGGGTTATCCTAGTTAATTTGATTTGCAAGAAAAGGTTTAGCAACAACGGGTATATTGCACACGGATTGCGAGGCTTGTCGGTAAAGTTGGTTAAGAAAAAATTTGACAAGGTTTGTAGCAAGGCTAAAGAAGATTCAAGACTTGTCGAGGTTGCAAGATTTCTTAGGTTATTAGAAATCGGTTTTGCAAAATTAAAAGTACGACAAGGGTTACTTCAAAAGGAGTCGGGTACTTTTTTGATTCAATGGTTGTCGATTTGTTGGATAGGTTAATTTCCAAGGCTCAATCGATATTTGAGTAAGAAAGGGTGTTCTCTTGAAGGGTTACCTGGTTTGATCGATTTCTAAGAAGTTTTTCTTAGGGTTATATCGATAAAGCAAGGGTTTTTCTTTACACAAGGGGACTTCGTAATTCGTGATTGTGAGGTTTGATATATCACAAGGTTTAGCGAATTATCGAATGGACTTTGTCGGTTTATGATTATGAGGTTTTTCACAAGGTTTAGCAAACAACAAAGGGATAAAAAAAATGGCTAGTTGTATAACTAGGTTTAACATCGAGAAATTCGATGGGTTTAATGTACATAAGCATGGAGGTTCAAAGCAAGTTGCGTCCAAACAACTTGGTCCTGGTGTTAAAACAGGAGTCCATAGAGTACATGTTTATAAACGTGTTTGGTTTGAGGTGGAACTGCAGGGAGCTCAAGGGGATCGTGAAGCTGAGGTTTTTCAGGTTAGTAACGATCATGCTGCAGTGGCTCAAATATGGTTTGAGGTGGAACTACAGGGAGCTCAAGGGGATCGTGAAGCTGAAGTTTTCCAGGTTAGTAACGATCACGCTGCATGGCTCATAGACGGTTGAAGGAAAAACAACCTGAATAAAAGACAAACACGGGCTGCTTGGTAAATGAGTAGGAAAACATACACCTTGGTATAAAGGTGGGGGCAAACATTACGGTAACCGGAGTACCTGTTCAAGAGGGTGCGAAGAGTAATGTTGCTGAGAAGAAGAACATGATGGAGTCTATGGAAGCTAATCTAGGGACTATACAGAAGTACAATGCCTGGTTAACAAGGCGGTCCCAGGTTCGAGGTTCCAACACCGGTAAAAGGTGTTGAGTATCGTTTATGTTTAAGTTTTACTCCTAAGGTGGAAATTGTTAGACTATTAGGAGTAATATTAAACATAGGTTAGAGACTTTAGTGTACTTTGTAATATAAATTAGGAATAGACTTGTATTAGGAAGTATTTAGGCTAACCTCCTTAAGTTGGTTTATAGGATGTTTCCTATTTGACTTAAGGAGGTGCCTACCCACTCATCTCTATAAATAGGGATGAGGGGGGATCCTAGTTCATTGTATTCTTCTGCCTCAATGTAGTCTTTATTAGGGTTATTAATAAAGAGGTAGTTGAGGGTATACCATGTGCATATATTTGTCGGTTCTTTGTAGTTTCCCGTGTTCGCTACTTGTGCTCGATACAACTCGCGATCTAGCGGTTCCGGGTTATCGAACTTCGGGTTTGTTGTCGGTATCGTACAACATTAATAACGAAAAAATCTCATAAAGGTTTATGCGTTCTGTAAAGCTTTAAGTATTTAAAAACTTAAAAAAAATGCAGTTTTACACCAGATGATACTAGCACGTTAAGCACATTTGTTATCAGCTCCGTTTAGTGTGGCTTCTAAGCTTGGTTTTGACCTAATTCACAAATTTAATAAACATTACTTTATTTGTTAAGATGTTTAACTCTAAATTTAGCTTTTAATAAGAAACTATGAACAACCTCGTCGATACGGACATTATATATTTGAATAGAAGAGTCTTCCATGCCTATGGCAATAATGTTATTGTATTAACTGAAACCTTCATAACAACACTTCCTTTTGTCGGCTCCATGAAGTATAGACCATTAACGTATATACCCACTCCAATCAGGGTCCTCGAGCGTAAGCCCTACATTATGCAAAAATCCGGGAAAACGTCATTGCACATTTTAATTTATGGGTTAGCCTGCTCATCGATAATAAATTACATTTAAAATGTGGAATATGAAGGACATTATCAATTTCCAGACAATTTGGTAAAATGGATTTGCCAATCCTTTTCACGGGAACGACATTTCCATTTGGCATAATCATAGGATTTTAATCACTACATCCGAGTTCAATGTGCAAAATAGATTTATCAAAAGTAATTGTTTCCGTGGCTCCGGGATCAATTATCCAAAGTCCTTCTATATTAGTCTTACCAGCCATGTTTACGGATGGATTACTTGTGTCCGAAATCGATTCATGAGTTCTAGAATAGTGTCTTATCAATGTTGCATGTTGATCAGCTGATAACCCTAGGATGGGACTTGAATCAACGCCAACTTGTGTTGCTTTGGGGTTTCTTCTAGTAGTAGTAGTTTGGTCTCTTTCTTTGTTCGCATCACATTTTGTTGGCCACCAATCTGAAGCAACCATCACGCACGTGACCTGTTTTGCCACACTTCATACACTTCATCTTCTTCATGCCTTCACGTCTTACATCCTTATTGGAAGTCTGCTTTTTTTATTCTTCAAGAATGGCATAAGTTCTTATTTTGTGTGTTTGACCTTGAGAATAGACTTGAAACGCAGCAGCTTCTGATGTAACTCTTCTTTCGGCTGATATCAGTTTTTGTTGCTCGTCTTCCAAAACCATGTGATATGCAGATCCCAAGGTGGGTGTTAGGTTCATGGTTAGAATTTGTGTTTTGATGGTTCCAAAACTATCATCTAGCTCCATCAAGAATTCATATAATTGTTCTTTTTCCCTAGCCTTGTTTAATTTCTTTCCAACTCCACAAGTACACTACCCACAAGTGTATTTTGGTGTGGGCGAAACAATTTCAATTTCATCCCATAAACCTCGTAGTTTTGTGTAGTAGGCTGAAACAGAGCTTCTCTCTTGTCGTGTCAAAGCAATTGAACATTTTAGCTCATACATGTGTGGAGCACTTTCTTTGCCAAACCGATATTTTAGGTCACTCCATATTTCCTCGGCTGTGTTAGCATACTTCGCTCTATTCCTGATCTCCTTCTCAATTGTTGTAGTGAGCCATTGATAAGTGTGAAAACACTCATCAATAATGATCCAAATACCACTCAAAACACTGTCAAATACCTTATATTAAACTGTAAATTATCAGAATTACGCGTGTATTTGTGTTTCATGTGTTTTCAGGTAAGAAGATACAATTTTGAAGCAAAGATGCGTTTTCAAGGGATTTATATCACAAAAGACGAAGAAAAAGACGAAAAGATGATTCAAGGACCTTATTTGCCAAGCTTTCAAAGATCGAGGACTTAAGTGCAATTTTCTACAAGATAAAGGATGATAAAGGAACTTGATTTCAAAGTGTTAAAGATTTTTGGCAAAAGATGAAAAGATGAGGGACCAAATGGAGAAATTAAATGAAAAGTTTTATTTACTTTGGTCATTGACCAAAGTCTCGGTCAAACAACACACATAAACACAAAACCGTCTTCTCCAAACGAAGAGAGATAGAAACGGTCATCTTTATTTTTTTCCACCATCGCACCTGCAAGTGTTTATCAAGAGCGATCCAAGGGGTTTCAGCCAAAGCCTTCAACAGCAAAAATGATCACCTCTTTCTCCTCTACATGATGATGGCACTTAATTAGATCAAGACTCGAAGATAAAGAAACGCCCAAATAGGATGAAGAATGAAGAACGAGTATATCCTCGTATTAAACACGTGGCACAACTGGATTGGACGAAACACATCACATCTTCTCCCTCGACGGCTATAAATAGAAGACGATGGCCTTCATTTGGAGCGGTTAGCTTAGGTGTTAGTTTACACATAGTTGTAGGTGTAGGATTAGATAGGTAATTAGCTTTTAAATCTTGTAACTAATTCTGTTAGTTTTCAGTTAATCAGTTTGTAACCGAATCATTTTTCTGCCATTAATGAGATATCGAGCTTTTATAATCATTTCTTGATTTTCTTACTCTTCTCATTCTATTTTCAAACCTTATCATTCTTTAAATCGTTTTTGTTGATGTTTACTGATTAGTTGAAGTCATCTAGAGATACCGTTCATAAATCCTTAAGCAATTCAGTCCGAGTTGGAGTATGTGTTCTTTTTAGCTAGCATAGATATAGATTTTGTTTCGTTATCTGTTTGGTTTGGAACCTTTTATGAGAGTTGAAATGTTAGAGATTTAGTCTAATTCAGTTAGTTAAGTTGAAATCAGCCTGATTTGATAGTAAATAGCATAGGTCTTTAGTCTTATATTCATTCGTAAAATACAAGTCAGTTAACATTCAGATACGTTCTATAGAAGTTAGTTTGATCAGCACTTGATTACTGTTTAGCGTTTATCTTGCTAGCCTAGAATGCTTTATCCAAATCTTTTGCAGGATTCTTGGCTGTTTTTCTGTTTCCAAGTTATAGACTTTACAGCCATTGACGATAGCTGATTAGTCAAAGTTCAGTTTTCATTGCTAGTAAATAATCTAATCTCATTTTCCAGCTTATTCTGCCACTAGTTCTCATAAGCTCTGAAGAGCTTATGAGAATGTTCCATTCTTGATCGAACCGGTTTATATTGAGTATCGTAGCTGAGGAATTAGTTTAGATCATAATTGCTAGTAGAGTTTAAATGAATGAAACCAATAGCTCAATTAGGTCTGATTGGTTTTACCGTTTTAAGCAGCTTTCAGCTTATGGTTAATAAGCTGTTGGTAAAAGCTAGTGGATTCTTTCATTAGAAGTTCCGTTCAGGAGTCAACAGTTAGTCAATAATCTGCTTTTCCTACTGTTCGTTAAAGTCTAGTAGCTTATGATCGTTTTCTCAGTTTTTGATAAAGTTTTCGATAAGTCAATCAGTTCATAAGCTCAATATAGTTTATGAGAAGAATTTGAATAAGTTTTCTTTCTTACTTTCTGTTTACTAATACTTTCTGTTTACTAAAATCAATTAGAAGTAGTAGTAGGTATAGTATCTTGCTTCACAAAGTTTCTGCAGGTTTTTTCTGAAGATTTCTTCATTGATAAGCTACTACAGCTTATTCGTAGATAAGCTGCGGTTAGGCCCAGAAGTGCAGATTTTAGATTCAGAAGCTTGGACTAGTTGGTTCAGCAATACTAGTTCAGATTAGTAGTCAGAGTCTCGGTGGTGTTTGGTTTTAAGCCGGCTCAGCGCCGCGCTTCGACATCAACGGACTAGGCCACGGATGAATAGGTTAAGCACTTCATTGATTTTCTGCATTCTTAGTATAAACCTGCTGTTAATTGAGTAGTCCAGATTTGATTTGTGTTAATTGGATTTGTTCCTTTTCTGATTTTGAGTTTTAGTATTAGTCCATTTAGATTTCTCTTAAATTTGCACTTTCTGTAAACGTGAACTTAGCAGCCTTTTAGCGAGAGATTTACTGTGTATCTAGGATAGCTGGTGATTGAAGGTGATGACCACGTTATAACCCTCACTTTGAATGTCTTATTTGTGCTTACAGTCCTATTCGTTATTCAGTATTCAGTACATGCTTAGTCAATTGAATTACTATTGGTTTGTAATAATAGTCCATGTCATTTAGTCTACCAAATTCTGTTGGGCCATGTTAGTTGGTTTGATAGTCCAAGTATAATACTAGGAAATTGATATTAGACTTTCCATTTTAATAGGCCCTAATGTACGAGTATTATTAAGTCAGTGATATTATTTTGGTGAGTGGTAGTGTTTCTATTTTTATTAGTTTATATGTATTGTGGAGTTTTATAAAATGTGTCATTTTACTTTTATAAATACTGTTAGATGTTAATTTTGTCATTCTACTCTTATTTCTATTTTGTAGAATAAAATTGTATTTTCATTTTTACACTTTGAGCATTTAATTGTTGTACTTGCTAAATGTTTTAGTGTAGTACATATACGTAGTATAGAGTAATATTTTACATTTTTTTAATGCTTTGTGCCAATTAGACATAGATACCAATCAAGTCTTTTTAACCAAAAACAATCAAGTCGAGCTTAAAATTGTTATATCAATTCGAATCGAGCTGAGAAGACAACTATACTAAAAAAACGAGATATTAAATGGCGCCGCTGCCGGTTCTTTTCGTGAAGATTAACGGTTTCGAGTGAGACGATTGGATTTTGGGATCCGTTCACTTTGTGAACGTTATTTTTACGTATTATAAATCAAGAAGATAAAAAATCAAAAAGATAAAAATCACAAAAATATATATATAAAAAATCACAAAAATCAATTTTTTTGTAAAAGAATTGAACAAAAAAAATAAAAAATCCAAAAAGTAATCTTTTTCCTAAAAGATCACACCCAAAAATATATATTATTGGTTTTCATCGCTTTTTACGTACATATAGTATTTTTCTTAAAAAAATCAAATAAATACAAAAATATTTTTGATATATTATTATATGTAAATAAGTATACGTATATACGAACAACCAAGTTACCTATTTCCATAAGTATTGCCGAGGCAATACACCGTGTTGAGGGGCGTTCCGGTCCTTGACACGCGTATCGATTAAATTCAATAAAGCAAGAATAGATAAATACTTCCAATAGGCAATAATTCGAAGAGTACAAACTACAAAGTGAATAGAAAGGCGATGTGCTATAAAATGCCATCTAAGGGTCAATAGGTACTTAAGTGCTTCGCGCCACCTAACCCCCCGTTCACTAGTGCGTATTCTAAGAAGGAAGGCTTTATTGGAGGTCTTGCACCCAAGTAGTAATTATATATATATACTTTCTTGTGGATATTTCATATTGAACCTCGAGGGAGATCATCTCTTCTCCTTCAAAAGTCGACCGAGGGCTACTCCCTCATTCCTCGTGTTTACTTACACGTGTACTCGCACACGTGTAAACATACCACCTTTGGTGTATTACTTCCTTCCCCGAGGAAGCTTTTAAACGTCATTTTACTTGTATATACATTCGGCCACCTTGTTAAACATGGATACTCGTTCCATGTTGGAGATTTTGCAACAACGATCCGCCAACGCTAATTATTCGCCTTGTTCAACTTGTGGTGGTCCACACGATACTTATTTATGTGATCAAAACAATGGCTATTATGGGGAGGGATATGCTTATAATGGAACCGAGAACCCTAATTTTTAACCTAACACTCAAATGGACTACACTTGTAATGACTATATGGGATATTCCGGTTTTTCATCACAATCTCCACCATCATTTCATGATCAAACCTTTAATGAGCCATACCAAAACCAAGGATTTTCTAATTATGAAGGTTTTCAAAACAGTGATAATTTTCAAGGCTATAATCAAGAAACCTTTCATAATCAAGGATTTTCAAATAATGAAGGCTTTCAAAATGATGCAAATTTTCCATGCTATAATCAAGAGATTTATCCAAATCAAGGATTTTCAAATCATGTAGATTTTCAAAATGAGAGAAATTTTCAAAACTTTAATCAAGGGGATATTTCACAATCTCAAATGGACTCAATTTTTCAAAAGATTGATGAAAATGTTAGAAAATTTAAAGAAATGCAAGAGGAAACTGATAGGCAATTCTTAGTTTTGGAAACACAACTCTTGCAAAACTTTACACCTCAAGGAGCTTTACCATGTGATATTGAGCCGTCTTTGAGAGTTGATGATGAGGGTTTTCAAAATGAAGGAAATTTTCAAGGTTACAATCATGAGAACTTTCATCATCAAGACTCTTTTCAAACCTATAATTCACCTAATTATGGAAATCCACCTCCACCCCTTTCTTCGACTTACATATGCGAGTTTTGTGGAAAAACAGACCACTATTATGGTTTCAATTATAGACGTAGTGATCTCAATGAGCTTACGGTTGAACTCGAGCAACAAGGAAGACACCATGAATATATTTTAACGCTTTTTATACGTATGGAAAAGATGAGACTCGAGGAGATGAAACTAGAGTCTCGGTGGTTAAGGGAGGATATCGAAAAACTTGAGGATGATGTAAGGAACAAGGTGTTTTATAATCAGCAAATTGGTGATATGTATAGAGATTCAGTGACCAATTTCTCTCGTTTTCTCAAGGAAAAGTTAGACGATTTACTTTTTAAGATTGATAAAAAGGAAGAAGAAGAACAATACATTGCTAATCGTGCTCGTTTGCTTAAACAATGCTTATTAGATGAAGCTGATGAGGAACCTTCGATTTGTATGACACTTAATGATGACACACCTTCATCACCTTTACCTCATGTGGAACCCACCGACTCTTTAACCATGGGGAACGAGCCTCTTAGCACTAATACAAACACCGATTTGGATGAATTAACTTCTTCTAGTGTTGAGAACCTTATCCCAATCCAAAGAGAGCTTGAGGGTGTTTCCAATGAACCATGTGACGAGCTTTCTATTGATACTTCTCCTCATGATCACATTGAGATTTCATCACATGTTGACTTTCATGCTACTACTAGTGATTTTGGTGACTTTGATCTTGATGAATTGTTTAAAGAAAAGGATAATGAGATTGAGGAAGAGTTTGTGCAAGATTTTCCACAAAGAGAGGATGATGATTGTGATTCTAGTGAGGCATCTTATGATATATTATCCGAGGACTTTTCATGTCAAGATGACATTCCTAATTTGGATGATGATGTTGATCATATAGAAGAAGTGGAAGATGTTCATATTCGTGAGGTTTTATCAAACGTTTATCATCTTATCTCCTCGATTGAAGCGTTGAATGAAAACCATAATGATGATTCCATAGAAGAAGAACCTTTCATTGACATTTCTTCACCGGTTTTTGAGGTTGCACCTATTGACTTTCATGATGATATCATCTCTTTGAGTGATTCTCTCAATACACCTTCTTTTGAGCCTTCTATTCCCACCCTTCCACCCTTGAAGTTGGTTATTGATGAAGATCCTATACTCTTAGAGATTGATCCTTTTTCACCTAAGGCACCTTTAGAACTCAAAACCTTTGATATGGATTCTCATATGGATATTGATGCCACCATAGAGGCTTATCTTGTTGATATTGATATTGAGGTTGATGATAGTGATTCTACTTGGGAAGAGGAGATTCGTCTTAGTGAGAACTTGTTTTTTGGGCACATAGAGCCTACACTTCCTTCACAAGACACTATTATTATTGATCCTCCTTTTTCTACGCCTTCTATGGAAGATTACCCACCTTTTGATGATGATGAGGAGCCCAATATGGATATACTTGTTATGAATGTTTTGATACCTACACCCTCATTTTCTCATGATGATTTTATCACTAAGGGGGAATCTTATATGGTTGATACGAGTTCATCTTCTTATTTTTCCATGAAGAGAAAGGTTTTTGATCCTGGGATACGTATGTTTGGGAAAAATTGGTTTTCATCTACTCGACTTAAGAGTGTGATTTCGATTGATCTGGGCTTTTTGTATGAGCTTACTTTGGTGATGCTACCTATTTTGGAGTTGTTCACTTGTCGAGATGGAAACTATGTATTTGATCCTGGTGTGCTTCATATATGAGAGCTTTCGTATGTTGGAAAAACTTGAGACACGTTGGACCGTTCCATTTATCGAGGCGGATATTGTAAATCTTATAGTAAATGGCAACGTGCTAAGTTTGAGTGTATCATGTGAGACGTGCTTCAAAGTGATATCCTTTATTCTCCATGATGTTTCCCCAAGGACAACTTAATTCGGGGCCGAGTCGAGCTAGCGACTTAGGGTTAAAAAAACTCAAGCATTGAATAACTAGGTTAGAAAACGTAGAGTAGATTTTCAATAGGTTAGGTTTAATTAAAAGGATGTTATAGTAGAGTTGAAGTGGAGGGGTGCCTTTCTTCGTCTTTTGGTGTTTGTTTCAAGGGTTGCTCTCTCTCATTTCATTCTTGGAGCTTATGGAGGAGGCCCGTGTATCTGGTTCACTTTGATTAGTTTTTGCTATCATGATATAAAACACTTGTGCTTTAAATGAATATCCTTTAGTTGTCTCTTCCTTAACTTGGGTTAAGCAAAGTAATCATTGTCATAAGTGTAGGGGAGTTCACTCCAATACTCTTAAACATTGAGGACAATGTTTAGCTTAAGTGTAGGGGAGACTTCTATCGAAGTGACCTTACCTAGACCATTGCCTTAATTTCATGATAACATGGAAAATTGATTTTTCAACATTTTTCAAATTTTTGATCTACTTTGGCCACCAAAAATATGCATTCATAATTTTTGCATCAATCATTTTTCATTTGCATAACACATTTGCATTGTATATATTTCTTCTTTTGTTTTTCATCAAAAATATATAAAAAGAAAAAATATAATAAAACATGGTTTTAACAAGTTTAGACTTCTTTGACATATTAGGTCCACCATGGATATTTTGACTCAACCTGAGTTTGCTTATCTAAGCTTACTCTAGCTAGTATCCTTAAATATGTAGTCCTTCATTGGTCTATTAGGCTAAGCATCCACCACTCTCATTATATGAGATTTTAAATTTGTGGAGAATGGGAAATGATAGAGTTGAAGCAAGTATAAAATGGCTAGATAAACTTCATGATAATTACTTGTGGCTAAACCCTTCTCTTCTTTACCTCTATTTTCTTCGCATGTATATAATTGTTAATAAATAATCAAGAACGGTTTTAATTGATTTGTAGTCTCTTATGCATTTTTGTCTAATCATTCATGGTTTGTATGAGTACGTCTTAAGATTCTAAGTTAGAACGTTTTATGTGTACTAGACTTATGTCATGATCAATATTTAGCGGGTGTTTTTCCTTTTATTCTTTTCAAATTTCTTAGTGAGGAATAAAGAAAAATAAGAGCGGCTTATAAAAAAAATGAGTGGCTAGAAAAAAAAAGAGAAAAAGAAAAGAAAAATATATATACAAGACTCCCAAGAGGGGCAGTGTGGTGTTAATTATAGTGACTATTGAGTTCCAATATTACCTTGACGGGTTGCGGGGATTCAATAGATTGCTCCAATCCAATATTACCTTGACGGGTTGCGGGGTTGAAGATCCAAGGTCTCAAAAAGGCGGCGGATGTAAATTATTGCGTGAGTTTTATTTTTCTTTCCTTAGCGAGTGTGTAGCTACTTATGAAAGCATGACATGAGGATTTTACACATAAGGCGAATGACTTATTACTCTTGAAACGGACTTGTATTAATAGTGAGTGGTTTTTCAAGTAATGGATAAGAGGATTACTTAGGATTAAAACCGTGCTTCCTTATTTTTGGATTTTACATTTCTTATACTTCACGCTTTAAATAATGACAAATTTGCCCAAACGCAATTTGCTCAAATAATAACCGGTTCCACATTTAATTATCATGAATAAGTTGATGCACTTTTTACTTGTGAATACAATGATCCCATTTTTAAGCTTGGTATGGGGAAAGTGAAACTTGAGGGTGATAAGTGTCCATGGTACCAAAGCCCTAATTTAAGTCATTGATTTCTTTATGAGTTATTTCCATCAAACCCATTTCAATAAAATACAAAAATATATAAATAGAATTGTTTTCTTTGCATTGCATTTTAAATATTCAAAACCATTCATCATGTAGTATAGTTTAGTTTATTAAATCATAAAATGGCCAAGGTGGGTTAATTATGAGAAAAGTGTAACTTGGTGCTTTAAAATACTGCATTGCATGAGGTCATGGCAATGGTCAAGTGGAGGGGAGTTGATAAGTGTGAAAACACTCATCAATAATGATCCAAATACCACTCAAAACACTGTCAAATACCTTATATTAAACTGTAAATTATCAGAATTACGCGTGTATTTGTGTTTCATGTGTTTTCAGGTAAGAAGATACAATTTTGAAGCAAAGATGTGTTTTCAAGGGATTTATATCACAAAAGACGAAGAAAAAGACGAAAAGATGATTCAAGGACCTTATTTGCCAAGCTTTCAAAGATCGAGGACTTAAGTGCATATTTCTACAAGATAAAGGATGATAAAGGAACTTGATTTCAAAGTGTTAAAGATTTTTGGCAAAAGATGAAAAGATGAGGGACCAAATGGAGAAATTAAATGGAAAGTTTTATTTACTTTGGTCATTGACCAAAGTCTCGGTCAAACAACACACATAAACACAAAACCGTCTTCTCCAAACGAAGAGAGAGAGAAACGGTCATCTTTATTTTTTCCACCATCGCACCTGCAAGTGATTATCAAGAACGATCCAGGGGGTTTCAGCCAAAGCCTTCAACAGCAAAAATGATCACCTCTTTCTCCTCTACATGATGATGGCACTTAATTAGATCAAGACTCGAAGATAAAGAAACGCCCAAATAGGATGAAGAATGAAGAACGAGTATATCCTCGTATTAAACACGTGGCACAACTGGATTGGACGAAACACATCACATCTTCTCCCTCGACGGCTATAAATAGAAGACGATGGCCTTCATTTGGAGCGGTTAGCTTAGGTGTTAGTTTACACATAGTTGTAGGTGTAGGATTAGATAGGTAATTAGCTTTTAAATCTTGTAACTAATTCTGTTAGTTTTCAGTTAATCAGTTTGTAACCGAATCATTTTTCTGCCATTAATGAGATATCGAGCTTTTATAATCATTTCTTGATTTTCTTACTCTTCTCATTCTATTTTCAAACCTTATCATTCTTTAAATCGTTTTTGTTGATGTTTACTGATTAGTTGAAGTCAGCTAGAGATACCGTTCATAAATCCTTAAGCAATTCAGTCCGAGTTGGAGTATGTGTTCTTTTTAGCTAGCGTAGATATAGATTTTGTTTCGTTATCTGTTTGGTTTGGAACCTTTTATGAGAGTTGAAATGTTAGAGATTTAGTCTAATTCAGTTAGTTAAGTTGAAATCAACCTGATTTGATAGTAAATAGCATAGGTCTTTAGTCTTATATTCATTCGCAAAGTACAAGTCAGTTAACATTCAGATACGTTCTATAGAAGTTAGTTTGATCAGCACTTGATTACTGTTTAGCGTTTATCTTGCTAGCCTAGAATGCTTTATCCAAATCTTTTGCAGGATTCTTGGCTGTTTTTCTGTTTCCAAGTTATAGACTTTACAGCCATTGACGATAGCTGATTAGTCAAAGTTCAGTTTTCATTGCTAGTAAATAATCTAATCTCATTTTCCAGCTTATTCTGCCACTAGTTCTCATAAGCTCTGAAGAGCTTATGAGAATGTACCATTCTTGATCGAACCGGTTTATATTAAGTATCGTAGCTGAGGAATTAGTTTAGATCATAATTGCTAGTAGAGTTTAAATGAATGAAACCAGTAGCTCAATTAGGTCTGATTGGTTTTACCGTTTTAAGCAGCTTTCAGCTTATGGTTAATAAGCTGTTGGTAAAAGCTAGTGGATTCTTTCATTAGAAGTTCCGTTCAGGAGTCAACAGTTAGTCAATAATCTGCTTTTCCTACTGTTCGTTAAAGTCTAGTAGCTTATGATCGTTTTCTCAGTTTTTGATAAAGTTTTCGATAAGTCAATCAGTTCATAAGCTCAATATAGTTTATGAGAAGAATTTGAATAAGTTTTCTTTCTTACTTTCTGTTTACTAATACTTTCTGTTTACTAAAATCAATTAGAAGTAGTAGTAGGTATAGTATCTTGCTTCACAAAGTTTCTGCAGGTTTTTTTCTGAAGATTTCTTCATTGATAAGCTACTACAGCTTATTCGTAGATAAGCTGCGGTTAGGCCCAGAAGTGCAGATTTTAGATTCAGAAGCTTGGACTAGTTGGTTCAGCAGTACTAGTTCAGATTAGTAGTCAGAGTCTCGGTGGTGTTTGGTTTTAAGCCGGCTCAGCGCCGCGCTTCGACATCAACATACTAGGCCACGGATGAATAGGTTAAGCACTTCATTGATTTTCTGCATTCTTAGTATAAACCTGCTGTTAATTGAGTAGTCCAGTGCTTGCTTGCAGTATGTTTGGTATGATTTGATTTGTGTTAATTGGATTTGTTCCTTTTCTGCTTTTGAGTTTTAGTATTAGTCCATTTAGATTTCTCTTAAATTTGCACTTTCTGTAAACGTGAACTTAGCAGCCTTTTAGCGAGAGATTTACTGTGTATCTAGGACAGCTGGTGATTGAAGGTGATGACCACGTTATAACCCTCACTTTGAATGTCTTATTTGTGCTTCAGTCCTATTCGTTATTCAGTATTCAGTACATGCTTAGTTAATTGAATTACTATTGGTTTGTAATAATAGTCCATGTCATTTAGTCTACCAAATTCTGTTGGGCCATGTTAGTTGGTTTGATAGTCCAAGTATAATACTAGGAAATTGATATTAGACTTTCCATTTTAATAGGCCCTAATGTACGAGTATTATTAAGTCAGTGATATTATTTTGGTGAGTGGTAGTGTTTCTATTTTTATTAGTTTATTTGTATTGTGGAGTTTTATAAAATGTGTCATTTTACTTTTATAAATACTGTTAGATGTTAATTTTGTCATTCTACTCTTATTTCTATTTTGTAGAATAATATTGTATTTTCATTTTTACACTTTGAGCATTTAATTGTTGTACTTGCTAAATGTTTTAGTGTAGTACATATACATAGTATAGAGTAATATTTTACATTTTTTTAATGCTTTGTGCCAGTTAGACATAGATACCAATCAAGTCTTTTTAACCAAAAACAATCAAGTCGAGCTTAAAATTGTTATATCAATTCGAATCGAGCTGAGAAGACAACTATACTAAAAAAACGAGATATTAGCCATCCTTTTATCATGGCCTCACATCGTTTACAAAGCATTAAGTTTGTTGAATTATCTTCTAGCATCTTGTTGGTTCCGTCGATAAAACCAACTTCGTTTTTCGCAAAGAGAAAGTTCATCATCTCTTGCGACCAGTCCACGTAATTGTTGTCGTTTAAAATGTCGTTCACATGCATTTGTCGGGGATACTCTAATGCGTGAATGTAATAGGGCGTGTTTATGTCAATTGACATTGCGGTTAAAGTTTTTGATGGATCTTCTATAGCTTTTGGCATGTTTGTTTTATGGTTTAGGGTTAGGTGTTTTGAGGATCGTTGACATTTTTGGGTACTATGAAATTAGGGAGAGTTTATTTGACCAATAATAAAGGATAGTTTGACCAAGAATAAAAGAAAATTTTGTTGTTTCCTTCAGGTTCTAAGTAACCTAATCCCGTTAGGATTACCCAAGATCCTGATGCCAGTTGATATAGCCATGAGAATTATCCCTTCCTTGTTTAATCGAATGCAAGGGGAAATCTGTGCATATCATGTTAGAAGATACTAAAAAGTGGTGTCGTGAATGTGCTGAATATATGAAATAAATTATTATGGTCAACCATGTATTTGTTCCTGTTGTGGGTAGATTTGATGCTGTTGCATTAAACATGTTGTGTCGAAACATGAGAATAAAACAAATATTCCAAGATGAAGGTTTTTGGAACCATGCTTCTGTAACTACTTGCTAATTTATTAAACTTTTACATTAGAAATTGTAAGATTGTGATGCACGTCTTGCACTCCTAGTTTTAAATTTGTAAACAAGACTTATTAACTCTTTAACTACGCATACGAGCAAATATACTCGTTCAATTGTAGCAAAGTTGGGTAAGTCAAGATTGTCCCATGGGATTTGCATATACTCAATACATGTAGATGGTGTAAGTAATAGGATTGTCACTACCAATATACCGCTATAACTAATATTGTAAAAGAAATCATAACTAAAAGTAATACTTGTGTGAATTTCATTTCATCCTAAGGAGAGATAATTTGTGTGCGTTTAACAAATATGAATCACAGATCTAAAGTACATGGACCCCATTCCATGGTGTATTTTTTAGAATCCATATTAGAAATTGACTTAGACAAACCCTTTCGACCTATGATCATCTATTCCAATTCATTATAATCACCATTTGCTAGAAAATATGAAGAGATTAGTTTGTTTTGAATGGGTTCTTTCGACCTATACCCAAGATAAATCTTCTGACAAGTTCCTTTAACGAACTTGTCTTGGTGAGTGTTAAACACCAAGAAACCAAATTGACTCATGCACAAATTTTTTAGAACATATTTTACCGGAAATCCTTTCGACCTTTAAATCTAATAAAAAACTATGTTTCATTGATTATCAAAACATGTTTCAAGAAATTATCAATCATGCAAACCCAATTATATTCCCTTGATCATAAAATAAAACACTCCTTTAGAATCCATGTTCATCACACAAACATATCACACTACTAAGAAATCATACTCAAACACACTTAACCACAATTCATCATCACATTAAACATTTAACAATACTTAAATTAAAAGTAAAATCAGTTCAAGTACATGAGTTTTACCAAATGGTTCTTCAAACACAAAATCACTAACAATATAATTTATAGCAACTTCAAGCCTCCAATTGATCAATCAACCTCCAACAAAATTCCCTTATGCAAAATTCGTTCCTCCTATGAGGATAAGCAGGGTTTAACTATCTTTTGGGTTATGTAGAATTGGTGTTATAACTTTGTCAAGGGTTAGAATGATTACAAGAACAAGCACACTTAGAACCATAGACCTAGGGTCTAATTTATACATGATTAGCCTTGGAGAAGAGGCAAAAGCATCTAGGAGGTGTTATAGGAGGGAAAAGATCAGCCTCCCATTGATGGTGATGAGTAATGAGGTTGATTAAAGTCATTTAACCAAAACCCGTTTATAAAGTAGTTGGTATAATAACAAAGTAGCTGGCCGAATTTTCAGATTTTTGGCGGCTCCTTTTTGTTGTTTTGCTGGCAGCTTTTTGACTTTACGGGTGGCTTCTTTTCCTCTTGCCTCCTTCTTTACCATCTTCATCCTATTCTTTTTTTAGTCCTTATTCTTTATTTCTTCCTCTTTCTTTCTTCCAAACTTCCCAAGACTCTTTATTCTTCTATTATTATTCATACGAGAGCTTATACTTCCATGTCTCGTTTATCCTTTCGCCTCCAGTTCTCGCATTTTATTCTTATCTTCGTGTTTCTTCTTCCATGCTTGCTACAAAACACAAGAACCAAACTTTGCCCAATATTAGCAATAAAAGTCCGTTTATTACCACAAATACTATATTAATAGTAAAGATAACGCTTATGAATACATGTTGGATTTGGGCATTATTAGATTGTTTTTCTATACTTTTATAAGAGTTAACTTTAAAGAAATAAACAACTTTAAAGACGGGTTTTGTAGTTAGTTAACTTTAAAGAGATCAAGAAACTTAAAGATGCGTTTTATAGTCTCTGTTTGTATTAATTTTGGAAAATGAATTTGTGTTTAGTATTTCCGTATATGTGACTTATGGGTTCTAAAATAGCTGGATTCATTCTCACTCCTAGCAAGGTCGGAGGTCTTTTTCTATCTTTGATAGGGGTATGATTTTCTACGTCTCAACCTCACCCATACACCTTCTTAGATGGTATTGGGCGTTACCTTACCTTTTTCTTTTCTATCCTCAGTACCAATACATCCTTCCTAAAATAGTCGGACTATGGGTGATTGGCTACTGCTGCAGCAATACCCATATAAAATTTAATTAAAACATAGAATAATTATTGATACGCAAGCTTATATACAGTATAATATTTTAGTTAATAAGCTTGATTGTGTTTTATAAATTGTCAGTTGCTAAAAAGTGTCAAATATATCATTAAATCAAAAACAAAAAGTAATTAGTCCCAGATAAAAAATGGATGAAAATTTGTAAAAGTTCACCCATAACTTTTAGTGGCATAGTTATGTTTTATATTATATAATAAGTCTATTTTTTATGGCCAAAGAAGCGAAAACTTACTGTGTAGATTATATCGAGTACTTTTGACATACTTGGTTGATTGATTTTTAATACCAATGATAACGCTCAAATCCAACATGTATTCATAAGCGTTATCTTCACTTTTAATATAATATTTGTGGTAATAAACGGACTTTTATTGCTAATATTGTGCAAAGTTCAGTTCTTGGGTTTTATAGCTAGCATGGATGAAGAAACGCGTAGATAAGAATAAAAGGCGAGAAGTGGAGGCGAAAAGATGAACGAGGCATGGAGGTATAAGCTTTAGTATGAAGAATAAAAGAGAATAAGAAGTCTTGAGAAGTTTGGAAGAAAGAAAGAGGAAGAAACAAAGTAAAAGGACTAAAGGGAAAAATAAGGAAAAATGGCAAAGTAGCCACCGGCGAAACAAAAGTCGCCACCAGCAAAACTGACCAAAGTTGCCACCGGCGAACTTCATTCTGCCGTCGAAAAAAGTCCAAACGGGTTTTCGAAAAGTCACATTAAACACTAGTTGTTACAGACGGGTCACATTAAAAAGTCCAGTCTAGTTGTTACAGCCGTAGGCGTAACCTCTAGACTATCAAGATGCTCTCCGGACATACCAAGAAAGACCTAGGGAATGATAAACATTTAAGATTTAGTTTTGGCCGTACGTGGCTGCCTGTCTTAGGAATGTTTATTCCAATAGGACCTCAGCCGCACGCAACGGCCGAGACAAATTAAATGTAGCATTTAATATGGTCTTACGTAAGACTTCATATCCCGACACAAGAATGAATGCATTAATGGTAGTCAACTAGTCAGTCGCACTACTGCAAAAGTGCACCATTAATGCCCACCATTGAGCCACGTAAAACTGCTAAGAAGTGACCCGTGGGTCCCTTCTGACGTTTCAGAAGTGTCAGAAATCACATCCGTTGGATAGGCGTAGTGGTCTATACGTGTCAAACATCCAGGTTACCTCGGAAATCGAGGCAACCCTATATAAGAGTTGGTGTGTGTGTTTGTTACACACACAGTTCACACTCTTTTCGCCATTGTTATTTCCAAGCTCCTTCCTTCAAACTTTCGCCTTCTATTCCACGGATTTCCTCCGCCGCAGGTTAGATCATCACGCCTTACAAACCCTTTATATAAAACATGGTAAAGGACAACCCTCTTATCACGGATGTCCTGAACGTGATGTCTGCGGAAAAATACATAGACTTTTTGTCTAAGTATTATATTACCGAAAGCGTACACCCAACCTATCCAGGTGAAGGTGAGGCAATTACGGATGCGCCAAGGGGAAAGATAGGCGTGTACACGCGCCTATTTGATTCGGCCAACTACCGTATCCCCCTTTCTAAGTTCCTGGTAGATCTACTTTTATACTATGATTTCCACATAACCCAAATTCACTGCATAGGGGCGTGTAAAATCAATCAATTTGAGATTACATGCCATACATGCGGTGTAACTCCGACCGTGAACCTATTTAGGGCCTTTTACTGCCCCCAACTAGTGAATGGGTGGCTATCGTTTAAAAACGATCCGGGAACGCCCCTATGACGTATAGGAAGCCTTTAGACTCCCTTGCTCAAGACTTGGACGAGCTAGACCATGAGTCCTTGCTGGAGCAGTTTGATGTGTCATCCGCACATCAAGTGACAGTGGGTGCAGCCTTAAGACACCGTCTGATCAAGGATTTGGCGAATGTGAAGCGTGCGGACAAAAGAATAGCTCGTCATGAAGCACTAGTTGTGAAGCACGAGAAGACCATTGCTTCCTTGCAAACGGCGTTGGTTACGGCGGAGGCCACTGTGAAGGAGCAGGCCCATCACGCCAACACTCTTGAAAAACGCATCGCCGAGCTTGAGGCCCTCGTAGCCGTATCTAACGAGAAGGTATGCCTTTAACGTGAATGTTTTTTTTTGAAACAAGAAAAACCATATGATCCTTGTGATAACTCCAAGTTCCATATGCAGGTGTCCGCAGCCGAAGCCTCCACCAAAGCTGTAACCATACAAGCATTCAACATCGCACAGGAGCGCGACGCGCTGAAGGATGAGCTAACACATGTGTGGACTAATTTGGACGAGCAAGCTGCAACAGCTGAGGAGGAGCTAAGCAAGATGGCCACGGATTGTGCTGAAAGATGTGTCCTCCTTTGCTATCGGCCATAGCTGGGCGCAGGTGGATGATTGGTTAGGGAATGCGCCTCGCCGTAAGCAAGGTTATGGAAGCTCCGTACCTGCTGCAAGCATTCGCAAGGGTCATTTCGGATGGGATTAACCATGGTAGGCACGAGGGATTGGTCCAGGTTGCAGAATTGATAGGCAAGAACGAAGATATTACCCAGCACGCCTACCACAACCCTTCAGCTGCGGATAAAATGACCGCATCAATGGATGCACTTGCTGAAATCCAACACCCTCTTTTAGACGAGCTGGAGGCGCTGAAGGATGCTTCTAACGAGGTAGTCGTGTCCAAGCTTACTGCGGATCCCATCCAATTGACCTTGCCTACCTATGACTCCGTGTCCAAGGTAATGAAAGGTGAAAAACTGCTTGTTGAGGCATTGGATGCGACTGCGATCAAGGCGCAGGATGGGAAGAATGCTCGCGGGGAGGCCCTCCGCGCCATGATTGAAGAAGGGAAGAAGGATATAGGGGAGTTCCTACCTCCGTTGTAATTTATCTTGTAAACATTTGTAACTTTTATTCGTTCGTGCATGTACACGGCTAAGACTGATGTGTGAAATAACTGTCCTATGTATGTAAGTCCGTGATAACCACGGCCATTTTGTTATGATTTTGAAACTTGTGTATTGATATTTTGTTGGATATCGTATACTGATACTGCATGACATGTCACGTCTTACTCAAAAAAAGAAATACACTCAAGTCTATAATTTACTAGACATGCGACGTGCGTCTTTACTATGCAAAGCACTACGTGAGTACGGCATACGGAAACTTATCACAACGTCTTGTGAGTAAGGTGTCTAGTAAGGATACATGATCCGTTTCGCTGGGGTTGCATCCCTCTTATGCGACAAGTTGAATTAGTAGGTTCACTTAATCCTCTTACCCCACCTGGAGGCGTATAGTACATGTACGGTGATTGAATGAATGCGTATGAATGAGACATGGCATATTATAATAATAACTAAAAATCATATGACTATAATAGAATCTAAAGAACAACCAAACAATTTGCACGGAAAACTAGCCGTGGAGCTAGCTAGGCACCACGACATTTTATTAGAACGTTTACATTTTTTGTTTTGACAAGAATGGGAAACCCTAAAAAACAAAAAAAGGTCCTATAAAATCATAAGAAACAAAACAAAGAGAACAAATGGATCTTCATTAAAGCCAAATATAGCAAAGTGTCCATGCGGAAGCCGTAGCTTTTAAAGATAGCACCTTTTGAGATTGGAGATATTCCATGTGCGTTCCATATCGCGGCCATCCATGTCACGTAACTTGTACGCGCCCCGTCCTAAGGCCTCCGTGACTTCGTATGGTCCTTCCCACTTAGGGCCCAGCTTTCCTGTATTCTCCGCTCGACTTGCTTCATTAGCACGATAGACATAATCTCTCGGTCGAAAAGAAACACCTTTAACCTTGGCATCATAATAAGCCTTCATTTTAGCCTTGGACTTGGCCTCATTGATAGCCGCTATCTCCCTTTTTTCCTCCAATAAATCAAGATTGATCCGGAGTTGCTCGTCGTTCGTGACAACATTAACCTCCGTCGTGCGGATGGTAGGCATTCCTATTTCTGCTGGTATAACAGCTTCAGTGCCATAAGCCAATGCAAATGGAGTGTCCCCGTTGGCTGTTTTGATCATAGTTCTATGCGCCCACAGAACATGTGGTAGTTCGTCCACCCATTTGGCACTTCTCTCCTCCAAGCGTGCCTTGATGCCGTTTCCCAAGCTTCTATTTGCTCGTTCTACAAGGCCATTTGTCTGCGGGGGTTTAACAGTCGCGAAGCGCCGTTTGATATTCAATGCTGCGCACCAGTCCTTGAATGGATTATCCACGAACTGTTTCCTGTTGTCCTAGATGATTTCTCCTGGTAAGCCAAAACGGCACACTATGTTCTCCCAAACAAACTTTTTAACTTGTTTGCCTGTGATGGATTTGACTGCCTTGGCCTCTATCCATCGTGTAAAGTAGTCCATTGCGACAATCAAGAACTTAACTCCCCCCGCAGCTACAGGAAATGGTCCTGCGATGTCGATCCCCCACTTATAGAATGGCCATGGGGATGTAATAGGTGTAAGTTCATGCTGCGGGTGTCGTGGCACTGGTCTGTGCACTTGGCAATCACTGCACTTGCGAATCATGTCGCGTGCGTCCCTATGCATGGTAGGCCAATAATATCCTATGCGTAGGGCTCGAGCTACCACAGATCGTGGACCTGCGTGCATGCCGCATAACCCTTCATGTATCTCACTGACCACATAAGTGGCCTGTCGTGGTCCAACACACCGCAACCATGGCTGCAAGAAAGAGCGCTTATAAAGGATACTTCTCGAAGCTCGAAGTGCTGCGACTTCCTTCTGATGCGCCGTGCCGCTTTTTCATCGTCCGGAAGGGTTTCATTAGTCAAATAGTTGATGATCGGGGTCATCCATGTAGGTCCATCCTCCTCAACTATAGTAGCGACCTCCCCCTCTGTTATAGACTTTTCCTTGAGTATTTCTACCAAGACTTGCTTGGATAAGTGGGCGAAACTTGTAGACGCGATCTTGCTAAGAGCGTCCGCCTTCTTGTTCTCACCTCTTGGTACCTGCTTGATGGAAAACTTGTTGAAAGCCGCGATGAGTGACTTGACTTTTTCCAAGTCTCAGACCATGTTATCCTCCTTAGCTACATATCCACCTAGAATGTGGTTCGCGACAAGCCGTGAGTCCACGTAGGCCTCAAGGTTGCGGACTCCCATTCTAGCGGCGATTTTAAACCCGCAATTAATGCTTCATATTTTGCCTCATTGTTGGTGGCTGTAAACTCAAAGCGAAGGGCGTACGTAAACTCCATTCCTTCCAGATTCGTGAGGATGAGACCAGCTCCTGACCCATCCGTACATGAAGATCCGTCCATGAATAACACCCATGGTTCTGCTGGAGTTTCGTCTTGTTTTATGATTGGTCCTTCCTCATCCGGCTTCTCTACCAAGAAATCCGCCAAGATTTGGCCTTTAACAGCCGTCCTTGGCCTATAAGATATGTTGTGCTCTCCCAACAGAATGCTCCACTTTTGTAGCCTACCTGCCACATCTGGTCTAGAGATGACTTGTTTTATTGGTTGGTCGGTAATGACTATAATTGGGTGCGCCTGAAAGTATCGGCGCAACCGTTTTGTAGCAAACACTAGTGCCAAAACCAATTTTTCCATAGAGGAGTAATTCAACTCCGGCCCTTGTAATGTTCTACTTATGAAGTAGACCGGAGTTTGTACCGTGTCCCTATCCGTCATGAGTACCGAACTTATTGCTCCATGTGTGGCTGATAAATATATAATGAGCTCCTCCTTTGGCCGGGGAGCTACTAGCATGGGGAGAGATGCGAGGTGTTGCTTGAGTTGACCAAAGGCTTCCACAGCTTCCTTTGTCCATCGGAAGTATCCCTTCCTAATGCACTTCTTGAGTGTTTTGAATAGGGGGAGTGACTTCTCTACGGACTTTGATAAGAACCTATTTAGCCCGACCAGCTTCCCATTTAAGGACTGCACCTCTTTCCGTGTCTGAAGGGATGGTAGCTGTATTACTGCGTCCGTTTTTTCTGGGCAAGGTTTGATGCCATTTGGATCAATCATATATCCAAGGAACATTCCCTCCGTTGGCCCAAACGTGCATTTATTTGGATTTAGCTTTATATTAATCCTCCTCAATGTGTCAAATGTCTCTTGGACATCCCGGAGAAGTGCATCCTCCGTATGACTTTGATGACTAAGTCATCCACATAGACCTCCAGGTTGCGGCCTATCTGTGAGTCAAAGGCTTTGTCCACAAGCCGCTGGTGTGTAGCCCCGGCGTTCTTTAGTCCAAACGGCATTTTTGTATAACAGTATACGCCTTGACTAGTATGGAACGTCATCTTCTCTGCGTCCTCTTCCGCCATCTGGATCTGGTGGTATCCTTTATATGCGTCTAGGAAGCACTTAAAGGGATATCCACATAGAGATTCCACCTTCCAGTCAATCTCCGGTAACGGGTAACAATCCTGTGGACAGGCTTTGTTCAGATCCGTGAAATCCACACACATGCGCCAGCTTCCGTCATGCTTTTTGACCATGACGGGGTTGGATAACCACTTGTGATAGTATACCTCGCGCATGATACCTGCGTCCACTAGTTTCCGTACCTCATCCAGTATCACTCGGCTGCGTTCAGGTGCCTGGCCGTGCTTCTTTTGCTTGACGGGTTGGTACCCCTAGCGGATCTGAAGCTTATGTTCTGCTATCGCGCGTGGCACGCCCGTCATATGCTTGGGATCCCATGTGAATATATCTAAATTTGCCTTCAAGAGAGAGAGCATGGCCCTCTTGCCGTTATCCGAGAGCGTCCCCCCTATGGACACCTCCTGTTCCGGATAATCGGGATGGATTGCCACCCTCCAATTGGGAGGTGGTGATCCATCCTTGGGTGGAACAGGTGGAACCGGTGTTGTCACGGTATGACACTCGGATGCTGGAACAATTGTGTTGTAAATGGTGACAATTCCTCCTTCCATAGGGAATTTGATCATTCCGTGTGCCGTGGAAGGTACCGCCCGTATGGCCAGAATACCTGGTCTACCAATGATCCCATTGTATGGAGAGTGTGAGCGTATCACCATGAAGTTCATCCACGCCGTGGTGGAGTGCTCTTGATTCCCAATGGTTACAAGCAGACGCAATTTCCCTATTGGCCAGATGGTGTCTCCACTAAAACCAATGAGCGGCGCCGTGGCCGGTACTAATTGGCTTTTTATTTCTGGTCGTAACTGTACAAAACAGTGTTCGTACAGTACTTCTACTGATGACCCTCCATCCACATACATGCGACGAACATTGTGTGTTCCAATGCTTATCTCAATAGTGAGAGGCGCATCAATCACATCGCCTGATGTGATGGGGGGGAATGAGATTTCCCTGCCGCGTGAAAATTTTTGACCAATTTTCTGCCTCGTGCGGCGTTGTCTGGATTGGATCATGTATATGGTTGAAGGTTTGTTCTTTTGGGGATCCTTCTTGTCATACTTCTTGTTGTCTTTTCCATCCTTCCAATCCTTAACCAAATGCTTGAGTTTACCTGACTTGATCAGTGACTCAATGTGCTTCTTGAGCTGGATACACTCTTCCGTGTCGTGGCCCTTGTCGTTATGGAACTCGCAGAAACGATTTCCTTGGCGACGGTCCAGCGGAGTCGTCATTGGGGGAGGCCTCGGAAAATTAGCCCCTTCCGTCAGCAAGATCTCCCGGTAGGACATCTTTAGAGGGGTAAACTTATCGTCCGACCGTCCTCCTTTGTTTTGGATCTTGTAATCTGAGCCCCTACCATTGTTCTGGTTGCTTTGACCGCCCGACTGTCTCCTGGACTGGTCGTTCGACCGGTAGCCGTTTCCTTTTGAGGGTAGGCCGCGACAACCGCTGTTTCTCCCTCTATGAAGTTTCTGACCCTTTCCATGAGGTCGTCATACCTCTCCAGACGCTTGTCATTGAGACGCCTGATTAATTCCCTGTCTGTTATGGCATGCATATAGTCGGAAATTTTCAGGAGTTCCGACATTGTCTTGGTGCGTGTGCACTCATCGTTGAAGCGTTCAATGAAGGCTTCTGTAGACTCCCCCGGCCGTTGCTTGACAGTTGCTAATGAGACCGGATCCCTATTATACTTCTTTCGCTGAGTATAATTATTCTTGAACGCAGTGCGTAGTTCAGTGAAGCTATCAATGCTTCGCGGAGGGAGTCCCTCAAACCAGTCACGAGCATTGCCGATCAAAGTTGAATTGAATATTTGGCACCAAATAGGCATGGGCCATCGCTCAATTTTAGCCTGCGTATCAAATATCTTGAGGTGATCATCCGGATCACCAGTTCCATCATAAGTCTTGACACACGCCGGCATGCGACGTTTTGTGTCCTCGGAGTAGTTCTGTATGCGGAGAGTAAAAGGATCTTCCCTGGGGTCTACACATGGACGGGTGAGACTAGGGTCGCACCATGGTTGGGAAAGATCTTCTGCTTCCGTCTCTCGATAATAGGGACCCCCATAGTACTCATTATTGTTTGGTGGTGGTGGAGGAGTACGCCTAGGTCGGCGACGTTTGGGCGGATGGTCATCCGAGTCCTCTCCTGATGGATCTGGAGAAGGAGGTGGTGCCCCATCTCTTGGGTGAGGACCGCTCTTTTGAGAAGAGCTGGGAGCCTTCTTCCCAGTATTCATCCTATCCTATACACTTGTACGGCGAGTGGCTCTGGTCAGTTCCAGATCTGGCCGTTCGGGTGAACCGTCAGACTTCTCTCCCCCTTCTCGGGACTGCATTAGTTCCTGCATGAGGCGATCCCCTATGCGTTCAAACACATTCCTGGGTTGGGGAGTTTCCTCAAAGAGGTTCCGCTCCTGGGGTCGCGATCTTCTTTTCCTCTGATTTTGAGAAGAGGTGCCTGGTCCGACGTGGCCAAAGTTGAGCCTAGATTGGAGATCCCTCCCTAGGTTCAACCTTGATGCAATCCCTAGGACGATCCTCTCAAAGTTCTGCGTGAGAACTCGAGTGAGATCTTCCTCGCTGAGCGGTTGGACTTCTACTTCTTCCTCGACCGATGGTCTGCGCGGCTCCTTGTTAGGGGGATTGGGCGCACTCCCTAGATCAGGGTTGTCCAGGGTCGAAGTAGGTGGGGGAGTCATGGAGATCGTGCTCGTCACCCCCATGGACTGAAAACCACTGCGGTTGTTTGGTCCGCCTGCTGGACGGCTAGGGGATTGATTGGGAATGAGTATCCCTTCCCCTTGGGACTTCCGATTTCTAAGATTTGTGTTCCTGGGGTTAGCTTGCGGATGCCCCTTCGTCATTGAGAATTCAAGATGAGATTTCGCTCTAGCTTAGTGTAATGGGTCCCACAGATGGCGCCAACTTGTTGATACAAAAGTTGGGTGATCCTTGCTAGACCCGAATTAGGCTTAATTCGGGTTGGCTGGACTCCGGCTCCAGCACCAAGTGAATCGTATGGTTGGGATCCTGCACACTAAACAACACGCGTTAGGCTTACCGTGGGAATGTTTCCCACGATTAGACTCTGGCGTGAGAGTAAGTAATCGGTTAGGGTTTATAGGAGTCGGATGGGTTGAGAGTGTAAAGAACGTAATACCTTTGTGGAACCCTTGGGGGTTCCTTTTATAGGCAGTGAAACCCTAATGGGCTGTCACTGATGCTTCGGCCCCAAGAAAAGGATAAGTACCAGAATTAGATTGATTGTTATCTTCTAATTATGGTGAGTGAATATCCTCTTCTTTGGGGTAAATCCTATTCATAGACAGAATATGATTCTGTCTAACCCTTTACCGGCCATTCCGGGCCGTGGGCCGCACACGTGTGTATGGTTACTGTTCATCCAAGCCCATAAGCTCAAATGACATTATTCCCACCCATCTGTGATGGGCCGGATACGGGTAGTACCCGTGGGCCGGGTTCATGACCCGGCTGGGGACTATACGTCATCACCATAACTCACCACCATCAATGGGAGACTCATCATTTCCCTCCCATAACAACCCCTGACGTTGTTACCTCTTCACCAAGGCTAAAACATGTATATAATGGAACCTAGGGTCATGGTTCTAAGTGTGCTTAATCTAGTAATCATTCTAAGCCTTGACAAATGTTAGAACATCAATCCTACATAACCCAAAGATAGTAAACCTTGTTTATCCTCATAGGAGGGACAAATTTTGCATAGGAGAATATTGGTTGGAGGTTGATTGATCGATTAGAGGCTTGGGATTGCTCTAAATTCTATTTGTTAGTACTTTTGTGTTAGGAGAACCATTTGGTAAAACTCTTGTACTTGAATTGATTTTACTTTTAATTTATGTATTGTTGAATGTTTGATATGATAATGAATTGTGGTGAAATGTGTTTGAGTAAAATTTCCGAGTAGTGTGATATGCTTGTGTGATGAACGTGGATTCTAATGGAGAGTTTGATTTTATGATCAAGGGAATATAATTAGGTTTTTATGGTTGATAATTTCTTGAAACATGCTTTGATAATCAATGAAATATAGCTTTTTATTGGATTTAAAGGTCGAAAGGATTTCCGGTAAACTATGTTCCAAAAGATTTGTGCATAAGTCAATTTGGTTTCTTGGTGATTGACACTCACCTTGACGAGTTGGTTAAATAAATTTGTCAATAGATTTATCCTGGGTATAGGTCGAAAGGACCCATTCAACCCAAACTAATATATGTGTATTTTCTAACAGATGGGAATTATAATGAATTGGAATAGATAATCATAGGTCGAAAGGGTTTGTCTAAATCAATTTGTTAACATGGATTCTATGAAACACATCATGGAATGGATTCCATATACTTTAGATTTGTGATTCGTAGTTGCTAAACTCACACAAATTATCTCTCCTACGGATGAATTGGAATTCACACAAGTATTACTTTTAGTTATGATTTCCTTTACAATATTAGTTCTAGTGGTAATATCGGTAGTGACAATCCTATTACCTACACCATCTACATGTTCTGAATATACGCAAATCCCATGGGACGAGCTTGACTTACCCGACTTTGCTACAATTGAACGAGTATACTTGCTCGTATGCGTAGTTAAGGAATTAATAAGTATTGTTTATAAATTTAAAACTAGGAGTGCAAGACGCGCATCAACCACCTGATAACTCAACACCTCTACTCACTATTGTGCTACTGGAATAAGCAGTATCTCTTGCTGCGAAAGTGTACGAAGTTATGCATGTGCTGGAGCTATTTAATTGGACGAATTTTTGTCAACTATGGTAAATTATTTTCGGATGTTACATAATTTTTTGTGTCGGATTGTCGTCAACTATCCTGCATTTTGTTAGAATTGATTGTAATGCGAAAGCTGAAAAATAGATTACGAGCTTTGGGACTAATTAAAGTTATTGTATATATATTATTGCCACTGTTAACATGTTCTCCAACCGTTTGTAAACAACCAACTATGGTATTTTGAAACCAGCTATTGTAATTTATATAAAACCCGTTGCGAAGCGTGGGCTTAAATTCTTGTTATAAGATAAATGGAAGGTTCCAAGTGAATGAAAAATTAGAGTAATTGTATTCTCGATGAAATAAATTGTCGGATATAAATTCACATAAAAGAAAAATGTTGCCCGAATGGCATTTTTCTTCGAAATCATAAAAGGCAAAGAGGATAAAATTTGTGTTCCAAAGTGAGATGTTTTTAGAACTATGGGAAAGTATTAATTATATTAAAAGTATTCCAATTGATAATGTTATGCATGTTAAAATTGACAAAAATCAAAAAGGTTGAGCGTCTGCTACTGCTTCACTCACAATATGGTAAAAGATTTTAGCAATCAATATCGCACAAAAAAGTAAAATTCGGTAAAGTATCTGATGTGTTCGGGCAAGTATAAACAAGAATTACCGGTTAAACTTGGAATACATTCGGGCAAGTATACCCTAGTTAGGTTTGGTAAGTCAAGTTCTTCCCAAGAGACTTGATTGCACTCAAGTGTCATTTGTTTGTAATAAGACGATGGAGATTGTCACGGATCAAAGAAACAAGGAAGGCAATATGAGAACAAACACATAGAGAACATACATGTGTGGGCACAAATGATCACATGGATATTAGAATGTTTAATTTGGAAAACATATTATCAAGGGTAATCCTTTTTTACCTATAGGACCAATAATAATAATCTAGTGTTTTATAAATTCATTTTACATAAGTCTCAATCAATTGGTCATATCATCGACCTATAGACTTGATGTTATTAATCCGTTAAGTTCCATTTACTTGAAAGATGAACAATAATTATTCAAAAGACTCCTTTCAACATTAGTCTCAATTAAACGTTTACTTGTTATGTTTAGAGTTAACCGCTTTTTTGGTCCTTGTAGTTGGATTTCTTTTTCACTTTTGATCCAAAAACTCAAAATTTCGATTTTAGTCCAAATATAAACTATTTTTCCACTTTTGATCCAAAATCGAAACTATTTCTCCACTTTTGGTAAGCTAATTGTCCATTTTGGACCAAAAGTGGAGAAATAGTTTCGATTTTGGACCAAAATCAAAATTATTTGAGTTTTTAGACAAAAAGAAAAAAATAGTACCAAACCACAAGGACCAAATATGCAGTTAACTCTTATGTTTATTAAGTCTCTTGCGCAATCATCAAAAAGTACAAGACCAAATCATTTGTCGATTAATGAATTGAAATCAGCCATATAGAGAATGCTTTCCTCAACCATGATTAACCAAAGTGACAAACAAGAACAATTTACATGACAAACAAGAACAATTTACAATTCAACCGAATATGATGCTATCGCCATAATCCAAACAAACACTAATGAAATCTAAACATACCTTTATCAAGGGTTTTCATATGATCTACAATATCACAAAACACATGTCTCACCATAGACATGAACATAAACATGATTGAATATTAAAGAAGAAGTTAACCAAGGATAGATAACCAACCTAAGTATCCCGATGATTCTAATCAAAAGAACAACCAAAATACAATTTATCTTACGGATAACCTTCTTGGACATCAACCTCATGATGTGAGTATAGGGCCTTTGGGGTGTTTGTGAATAAGTATTATTGGAGAATGGATGGTTTATGGAGGTGTGATCTTTTCTAATTCTTCCATAGCATATGGCATGAAAATGACAACCAATTACACCCCTCACCACCTCTATAAATGGGTGAGGGGTAGAAGGTGAATCTGTACAACTATGTTCTTGTACGTAATAGAGCCAAGAGAACAACTATTATACATGCAAGGTATAAAGATGAGGGTAATGTATCATTGTCTAGACCATCAAGGTCTAGGGAATAAGATGATATGTCGGCTTTACATTTGCTATTGTTATGGTAGAAAATATACATGAACCAATCACATTCTAGGAGGCGATTAATTCATCTGAAAAAGATATGAGTTCTTTAAAGAAGAATCATACTTGGGAGTTGGTCGATCAACCACCTGGTCAGAAGATGGTAAGCTGCAAATGGTTGTATAAGATTAAAGAAGGGATTGACGGTGTTCAAAAACCAAAGTATAGAGCAAGGCTTGTAGCTCAGGGTTTTACACAACGAGCATGGGTCGACTATAATGAGGTATTTTCACATGTGGTTCGACATACATCTGTTAGGGTGAATATATCATTAACTGCTTGTGAAGATTATGAGTTGGAACAACTTGATGTGAAAACCACGTTTTTACATGGTAATTTTGAAGAAACTATTTACACGAGGCACTCTCGTGGCAACAACAAGGTATGTTTGTTGAAGAAATCTCTGTATGGTTTTAAGCAGCCCCTAAGAATGTGGTACAAACGGTTTGATGTGTATACTAGTCAGCAATAAGTTTAGCCGCAACAACCAACAGCTGTGATAGTTGTGTTTACTTCAAGGAGTTTCTACTGATGTATGTAGATGATATGTTGATTGCTTATAAAAGCAAGTTAGAGATCTAATATACCAAGGGACTGCTGCGAAAAGAGTTTGATATGAAGGAACTTGGTCCAACTAGGAAGATACTTGGTACGGAGATTGTCAAGGATAGGGGTAAACGAACCTTGAAGGTGTCTCAGACGGGATACGTGCAGAAAATTCTGAACAACTGTAAAGGGGGTAATAGAAAGTTGGTATATGTGCTACTAGAAGCACACTTCAAGGTATCTTTAAAGGATTGTTCGTTCGATGACTAGAATATGGAAATAATGAGTAAGATCCCATATGCGAATGATGTAGGTAGTTTAATGTACTTGATGGTTTGCGCTAGACCAGATATTGCGTACGTTGCTAGCATTGTAAGCACCTATTTGGCGAATCCAAAGGTAAACACCAATAAGAGACAGTAAAGTGGATTTTGAAGTACTTAAAAGGCATTTCTGATGTAGGTCTAGTGTATGGTAAAGATTAAAGGGAAGCACATAGATGTTGATGGTTTCATGGATAGTGGTTATGCTAAAGAACCTGACAAGGATAGGTCCATAATCGGGTACGAGTTTATGGTACATGGTTGTGTTGTGAGTTGAAAAGAACATCTGCAACATGTTGTAGCATTATCTAATACAGAGGCGAGGTATGGCGCTAACATAACCGGTTAAGAAAAGCATTTGGCTTGAAGGTCTACATCGAGCTGGTAATAAACCTAAGGCCATGAGTTGTGAATTATGATAATCAATGGCCATTTCATCTCTCAAGAAATGCAATGTTTCGTAAGAGGACAAAGCATATGAACGTGAGGTAAAGAGAATGAAATGGCAAAGATAGACACGAATAATAATGCAGCTGGCGCGTTTAAATATATGTTTCTAGGTCAAAGTTCAAGTATTGCATGGAAATAACTAGTGTTGGAGTTAACTAGCTAGTCTTGTCAGTAAGGCTGTGTTCAACGGTGTCTCGGTCGACCGAGAGAGATCGAGTCAAAATAGGTCGTGTCCGTTGAGACAACCGAGTCACCCAACTCGATCGAGCCAAAAGGTTCGTGGGAGCGATCGGTTTGAAAACGAAGAAATTCGAAAGTGGAAAAGAAATGTTACCGTGCATTTGAATAAACAAAAAAATTTAAAAAGAAAATTAAGTTAATCTTCTATCCCCTATAAAAACCCCATTTATTCAACCACTTTTTCAAACAAATTAAACTCACAATTCTCCAAACTACAATGTCTTATGAATTATTTTTTTCCGACTCTTCTGACGACGAGGATGAAGTTACGAGTAAGCTTGCAGTATTTACGCAAGCTTGTCAATCGGCTTACGAAGCATCAAAACCTCCAAAACAACGAGCGTACATAAATAGAGATTACGAGGGTGCATATAATCGTCTAGTGGCGGCGTATTTTACTGACGGGTTGTGGTATGACGAGGAGACATTTCGTGCGCGGTTTTGAATGGAGCGAGAACTATTCTTACGACTTGTTCGCGGCGTCACCAATAACTATCATTATTTTCGAAACGCCTGGGATTGTACGGGTCGAGAATTTCTTATGCCATTGTTGAAGTGCACTTCTGCTATTCGTCAAATGGCGTACGGAGCCGTTCCTGATGCTCTTGACAGATATTTTCAAATTGTTGCGTCAACTGACCTTGAGTGTCTTCGAAATTTTTGTAAGGCCATCATGGAATTATACGGTAAAGAGTACTTGCAAAAGCCGACATACACCGACATCGAAAAACTCTATGCTCATCACGAGGAATAGCATGGGTTTCCTGAGATGATAGAAAGTATCGATTGTACAGATTGGCCATGGGAGAATTGTCTCGTTGCATAAGCTCAATTTTGTAGACGTGATCATGGGTCAACTCCTTTTATTTTATTGGAAGAGATCGCCTTTCATGACTTATGGATTTGGCATGCGTTCTTTGATGTAGCCGGGATAAGTAACGACGTAAATGTTTTAGGTCAATACCCTCTTTTCAATGATCTTAAATTAGGGAAAGCGCCATAACTGGGATTCGTGGCTAACGACGTGTATTATCGGCGGGGATATTATCTTACCGACGGGATATATCCGAAATGGCCGGTTCTTATTAAGTCTATAAAAAATCTGCCATTGAATGATCATAGACTGAGATTGTATAAAAGGAAGCACGAAGCACAAGAAAATATGTGAAACGAGCATTCGGTGTATTGAAAACGAAGGCCCGAGGAATGTCAAGACGTAGACTATCGGACGTAATGTACACATGCATCATATTAGACAATATGATACTTCAACACAACGGGGCGGTGATATCACCCACATTTTATGATGACAACGATCCGGTAAATACACATGAAGAATCACTCGTAATTATTCGGCACGTAACCAACGAACAAGCTCATCTACACCTAAAAGCCGATTTGTTAGAACACATTTGGGCTAACATCGATCAATAAATTAGCTTTTTAATGTAATGTTTTTTACTAAATGTAATGGTTTTTTTTAAGTAATGTTTTTACTAAATGTAATGTCTTTAATATTTGAATAAAAAAATAAAAAAAATTAGGTCGTTTTGTTGTGACAAATAGATTGTTATAAATCGTCGAAAAAATAAAGCTGATGTGGCAGAAAAAATAAAGGTCGTTGTTGTAGATAGCCTAAAGTAAAAATTGTTATTGTTAGTTTCCAAATCTAGTTAGGATCAATATAAGTTAAGTTTCCTTATCAACGATTCTTAGTCGGTTTCCCTCCCTTTGTTAAAAAAAGATAAACGTGGGTTCCCTCTCAATATTATAAAAGAAACAAACTCTAAGAAAGAAACTACTGTAATAATCAACGAATCAAAAGATCGATGGCTGAGGCTAAGATATTCCCACCATTTTCTTATGGGAAGTATGTGAGCCAGGAAGAGAAACGGGGAAGGACGATACGAGACGAAAAAGAACGACAACACTATTGGGCTATGATGGCTTCTGGTAATTGCTAAATGCCTTCTTCTTTTTATACTTTAATACGCTCTCTGTTTATATATGCTGTTAACATTCCAAATCAATTATAATCAACAGTAAGTTTACCACCTGGCCTCGAGATTCTGGAGATACCATCAACTGTTGGTAACGTCTTGTACCCGGCCTATTGATTCATTACATTTTCTTCATATATTACTCATTTTTTTAACTTGTTGTTTTCGCTCTCTACCAAAAGCTGGAGAAGCGCCGCAAATTGTATACAGGTATCCATGCAACATGACCAGAACTACTGCTTCTGAAAGAGCTACAATAAGAGCTGCACAAAACATTACCGCAACAACTACTGCTGCTGGTCGGTCCTGCTCTAAACACTACTGTATGTAATTATATCCACTCGATCTCATCTTGCTAGTTGTTAATACATATATTTGCTGGTTGGGTTCCCCTACGTGCCCTTTCAAATCGATCGAGGACTTATTCATATGTAGATATTGATTTGGTTTTATATTCACCATACAATAAAGTTACGATGGGTCTCAAACCCTCCAATACCAACTTTCTACCCGTTTGACACTAATCATGTTACAAGTAAGTAACTGTTACCTCTTGGCTTATTAATAATTATTGTGCTCTGCCTAAATTTATATTACAGGTTGCAGAGCTCTAGGTGGAGGATCAGTCCTAAACAAGGATCCTGGCGAGTCAAGTGAAACCCTGGTCGAAAATCTCAAGCTCGAAGAGCTCCGCATCAGCAACTAGTGCTTCTGGTATTAGTTCAAATCTACGCACTCCTGTGGTGGCTCGGTTTCTGTCATCCTTTCATATTAATACTAGTGTGTTGTTAATCAAGATGTACTCTAAAATGTTTGGATTAACTTCGATCAATGTATCTTTTAGTATAGAAAATATGCATGCCATATTTACATATCCGCTCTCACTAGGGACGATCATGGTCAGAAAACTGAACCACACCGGACTAGATTGAAAACTAATTTGATTCTAGGCCACTACAGTCCTGGCCTGGTTGTGCATGAGACTGAAACAAGACCCGGAATTGAGCAAAATGGTGAACCCAAAACTGGACCAAATATGTTCAGTCCGGTCTATAATGCTCACCCCTAGCTGTCACTATGAAATGTTATAGAAAAAAAGAAACATAATGACAGTAATCCACAATCTTCGGCTCTTAAATTGTTCTCTATATTTTTAATGGTTGGACTTAGTCGATGATTAGCTTTCTGTGAAATGATACCACTAATGAACATGTTTTATACAAATCAAAAGAAGTAGATTAATGATAAACCAACTAACTTAGCTCAGTTGGCCACTAAGTGGTTTCTTTCACCATACAATAAGGTTACGATAGGTCTCAAACCCTCAAATACCAACTTTCTACCCGTTTGACTCTAATTGTGTTACAAATAAGTGTTACCTCTTGGCTTATCGATTATTGTGCTCTGCCTAACTTATATTGCAGGTACCATAACTCTAGTTGAGGATCCATCCTAAACAAGGATCTTGGCGACTCAAGTGAAACCATGGTCAAGCTTGAAGAGATCCGCATCAGAAACTAGTGCTTCTGGTAACAGTTAAAATCCACTCTTGTGAGTGGCTGGGTTTCTATCATCCTTTGATATTACTACTAGTGTGTTAATCAACATGTACTCTAAAATGTTTGGATTAACTTTGGTCAGTGTATCGTTTACTTGCGTTAGGCTCAAGCCAAGTTTTAGGCTAGTCATTAACTTTGCAGGTTTTTGGAGAATAATATGCAAGTGAAGTACAATAAAGACATCTTTTTGAACATCCTAAAATAAGAATTAAACAAGAGTAATTTGGTGCTTGCTAATTAGTACTTGTATCGGCCTTTTTTTGCAGTTTTATTTAATACAAAACACTCCTGACTTCTATGTTCTAGACAATAATATTGAGGATTTTGAAAATAAAACTTTTGTTTTAGTCAATACGACCAGAAACTATGCATACCATATTTACATATCAGCTCTCCCTAGGGCCGATCACGATCAAACACTGAATCAAGACCGGACTAGATCGAAAACTAATTTAAAGATGGTCATGTGTTACAAAAAGTTTTGGACAAGCTACATCAGATGACGACGCTCTTGAGGAATTACGAGGTAGTTTTACTTATAATCACAATTTTATTAACCAACCTATCTTTATTTTTTGTTACTATAAAATTTATATAAAACCTCAACTCTTCATCATCGTTGATATCGTAAACTTGATAATTAGAAGGAAGACGATACGATAAACATATAACCTCGCTTGTATCTAGAGAAACTTGTTACCAACGAATTGCCTAAAGCTACAATAACCTATTCTTTTATAGAAGAACGTTAGAGTGACGACCACCATTAAAAATAAATAATTTAAATGTTCCTTAAGAGAAACGCGTATCCATTGCTAGTTTAGATATCAAAACTCAAATATATGAAAATGAAATTTATAAAAATACGTGAAAATTAAGAACGAGAAGTTGACATGTCGTGAGTCTTAAATTTTTTAACAACCGAGGTCAACAAGCAATAATTACATTGGTGTATTAACTTTATGGAAGCGAAATTGACATGTCGTGTGTCTTAAATCTGCCAAAAGAAAGTAACAAGATAGAATGATAATTGTGCATTATAATTGTGAAAGAGAAGTTGGCATGCCGTATGTTTTACATTTAACAACCAGAGTCGGCAATCAATAATTACAATGGTGAATTGATTTGTGAAAGAAAAAAGTGACATGTCGTGTCTTTTAAATTTGCCAATAACCAAAGGCAGCAAGAAATCATGACAATTGTACTATGTATTAAATTTGTGGAAAAGAAGTTGATTTACAGTGTGTCTTAAGTTTGCCAACAACCGGAGTCAGCAAGCAATAATGACATTGATGTGTTAACTTTGTGGAAGAGAAATTAACATGTCATATGTTTTAAATTTGCCAATTGTATATTAATTTTGTGGAAGAGAATTAATATGACATGTGCTTTAAATTTGCCAATAACCATAGTCAATAATAAAAAATAAGTTAACTTTTATGAATGAAAAGTTAGGTGTCTTTTAAATTAACAAACAATAAATCAGGTAGGGATCACTTGATGGTTTACTACTCAACAAATAGAGAACGTTTCTTAATAAATGTAAGGTGCATAAAATAGGGCGCATTCCATCTATTAATCGTATTAATAAGTGTGTAAACACTTATCCTTTTGCCACTAAAATCTAGGAAAAAACAAGACCTAATCATGTGTTTAATATCGTAAAAGTCGGAATTACGCGTGGTTTTGTGTTTTTGTGTGAAATAGGTACAAATGATCAAAAGGAATGAAAACACGGGATTTCACGGTCAAATGTTGAAGAAAAGTCCAAGAAAGAGACGAAGACATAGTCAAAAGACCAAAAGTGTGCCAAAGATCACGAAAACCGGCAATCCGACACGGTTTTGAAGAAATGAACAAGAAAGCCAAAATCGAGCTCGTTTTAGTGGATTTAATCATTTATGAAGATAATTGGGCCAAGTGGGTCCCACGTTTGGGTTAATGGGCTCAAAAGCCCATTTGGAGTTATTAAGTTGCTAGAGTTATTTAAAAAAAAACCCCAATATGGCCCAATACAATATTATGAGACGGATTGGAAATAATTCTTGGGCTTTAAAAGCCCATTTGGCTAATCAAATGGAACGGATAAAAGAAGTGAAATAACTTTTCACTTTGTTTTGCTGGTCAAACCCTCAGTCAACATCACACACGTAACAATCACTCACCCCACACGTTTAATAAATAAAACACATTTACCCCACTCACATTTCGTTACAAACGAGATAAACTTTTCACCCACACCTTTCTTCTCTCCTCCAAACGCAGCAAACATCATCTTACCCCAAAACCCTAATTTACCCTAACCAAAATTACCTCATAAAAATTGGGGGTTTTCCCTTAAGTGTGTGATTCACACACTTGGAGATTAAATCCCCAAGTTAATCGGAAGATCCAACACTGGTGGTCCTCAAATCATACGTTGCATTCCCTCCACTTGTGATTGGCCAAAACAACACCAAAAACCCAATCCTCCAATCAAAATCGTACACATCACCTCTAAACTAACACAAACTCGACACCCTGGTGATCCGTGTGATCTTTGATGCGTTTTCCACCGTTAGATGAAGAAAATGAAGAGACAGAAGGTAGAAAAGAAGGATTTAACGGCTCGGATTTGATGTCTTGCTCTCGAAGCTTCACCAACAAGCCCTTGGGGGTTGGCTATAAAAAAAACCCCTCATTTGTGTAATTTGGTGCCTTCTTTTTAGTTTAATTTTTATTTTTGAAAAATAGATTTTAGGTTTAATGTAGTTTTTTTTCAAGTATTGTATCAGTTTTAAATATTAATGAAATTTCAATTTTCGGTTTAATATTGTCTTGTTAATCGTTATTGCAATTTATCTTAAATCTGCTTCGATTAAATAAATATTGAATTAAAAAGGTAGGAATAATTTCCCCTACTGGGAAATTATAAAAAATATTGGTTCGGTTCAATGTTCATGGAGGATGATTTGTTGATGGTGTTTGGATAATAAGGAGGGTTTCGGTTTCGGTTCATAAAGGGGTTCAGTGCCCACCTTCTTCCCAAAGGAAATCATCATGAGGTTTGAATCTCTATTTTTAATTTTTGCTTATGTTTAGCTGTTAATTTGAATCTGCTTGTTTAATCTTGTGTTATTATTTAGTGTTTGGTTCTACTTTAGTTTCCAGTTTATTTAGTCTGCTGGATTTGATTAAACTGCTTGATATATTTGCTTATGCTTATTTATTTTTATCTGCTTGAATTATTTTTATCTGCTAAGTGTGGAACTGTTTAGTTTAACCTGTTTTTGAGTTGGAGTTTTGTTCGTTTGTTTTGGGTATCTGATTGTTTAGCTTGGTTCGAATCTGTTTACTCATATTAGGATAGTCTGCTATTTGGTTTGGCTATATTCAGTTTAATATAACTGTTTTTAAGTTCTATAGTTTGCTCAGTTTTTTTTAGTTTGCTTATTTTTAGTTTTGTTTTGCTTAGTTGAATATCTACTTGTTTACTTATTAGGTCTTTAGCTTATTTGATTTCAAAATCTGTTTATTAGCTTATTTAGTCATAGCTTATTTGCTTAGTAGCTTATCTCGGTTTGTTTATTCAGTACTGCTTATTTCCCTTGATTTATTGTTTAATGCTTATTTGATTTAGCTGTTATTAGCTTATTTTGTTTTGCTGTTTACTGCTTAAAAGTTTCAGACTCTATTGGTCTGAGAAGTTAATTTCCAAAAATAAAAAAAAATAGCAAATTCGTCCCTCCTGGGACTCGAACGCGTGGCCTCACGCTTAGCAGCCCATAGCTTCAACCAACTTAGCTAGTACCTTTCTTGTGTTTTATTCTGCTGTATTTAATTAATATAGGGTTTAAATAAACTGTCAGTTTTAATTAATTAAGTTTTAAATACAAGATTTAGTTTAATTAATTTTTATATAAAAGTTTTATTTAAGTTTTCTTTATAAAGTTTTTAATAGAAAATAAAAAGATAAGATAAAAAAATATTTTTAATTACTTTTATAGGTTTAAATTGTTTTTAAATTTAGTTTTAAAATTAGTTTTCAACTAATATAGATTTGTTTAAAAATAGTTTTAAAAAGGTTTCATTAAAAGTTTTTATTCTAAATTAGTTTAAAATAGATTTTTAAATTAGATTAAATAGTAGTTAATTAAATAGTTTTTAATTTCAAAATACCAAAAATATTCGTTTCACCAAGAACAAAATAATCTTACTTAATTTGAGATCAATTCGAGTCGAGTCGAGGAAACGAACATTAATTGCTTAAAACGATAATTGCAAATTTCCCACATTAAATTCGCGTCGCTGCCGCTTCGCTCGTTACGATTGCAGATTTCGTGAGACGTTTGGATTTTGGGATCCGTTCATTTTGAACGTTAATTTTCTTGCACAAAAATTAAAAATACAAAAAAAAATCAAAAAGATTAAAATATAAAAAAAATTAAAAAATCAGAAAAGCAAATTCTTTCCTAAGATTTGCAACAAAAAAATTAAAAAATACAAAAGTAATTCTTTTTCCTAAAAGTATTACACCAAAAAAATATTACGTATTAGTGTTATTTTTCTTAATTCGATTTCTTTTGATTTTTCTTGTGAATATATATTTTTCTAAACAATATAAAAAGATTTTTCATTTATTATATTATATTACATAGCACAATAAATTTACCTACTTCTCAAATAAGGCCTTAGTTGGGATTTCATCACCTAACTATTGTATTCGCATCCTAAACAAATAAATCAAGGCAAAATAGATAAATACTAGTAAGACGTTTGAACTCGATATATACAAACTATAAGGTGGGTATAAGGCGACGCGCTATAAAAGGCCGTCTAAGGAAAAAGGTTTTTAAGTGCTTTGTGTCACCTCATTTCCCCGCTTGCTTGTGCGTATATTGAGAGGGACGACCGATTATTGGTTTGCCAACTCAATTAGTATTAAGTATATGTTATTGTATCTTTTTCATATTGCACCTCGAGAGGGAGAATCCTTTTCCTCTCAAAGTCGACCGAGGTCACCTACCTCATTCCAAAGTTTTAATTGTATACGCACTCGCGCGCGTACATACATACCGATTGGTGTACCAAATACTTCTAATTCTTCTAAAAAGAAGAAGAAGAAAAACAAAAAGACCGTCATTAAAGCCTATCCCGAGAATCGAGCTTTAAACAACACGATGGCAATGGATAATCGACCAATGATTGAGATTCTACAATCTCACGTTGAAGGAAACGATGACGCGATTGTGGTGCCGGATATTGGAGCTAATAATTTTGAACTTAAAACGGGTTTTATTCAAATGGTTTCCGCTACACCATTTTTAGGCCGTACTAATGATGACCCACACGCTCATATCAAACGTTTCATACAATTAGCCAACACCGTCAAATACAATGGGGTGCCACAAGAGGCTATTCGTTTACAACTCTTTCCTTTTTCCCTCGAGTGACAAGCCCGGATTTGGCTTACCCCAAAGTATTACAACATGGATTGACTTAGAGACCAAGTTCATAAACTACTTTTTCCCACCATCACGGACCACCGCTTTAAAGAATGAAATCATTACATTTGAACAAAAATATGGGGAAACGTTTAGTGAGTCTTGGGATCGATTTAAAGAGCTTTTAAGAAAATATCCACAACACGGTTTCACTAAAGTGCATCAAATTAATACGTTTTACAATGGTTTAACTCTAAATGACCAAGACTCACTTAATAGTGCCGCGGGGGGCAATATTCTTGTGAAATCCATGAACGAGGCTTGGCCCATAATTGAAAACAAGGCTAAAGTGCAAACCAAGAGTGTTCAGACTACAATAGCTAGTGCTAGTGATAATGAGGTGACTAATCAAATTAAAGAGCTTACTTCAATTGTGAAACACCTTGTTTTAAGAGATAACCATCCCACTACACATGTGAATGCCGTTAAAGAAACTTGTGAAACATGTGAGACTTGTGGTGGACCACATTCATATTTTAATTGTGACAAGGTTTACAATAATCAACAAGAAGTTTATGCTTATAATAACAATGAAAATGAGCGGATTCATTTCAAACCAAATGTTGATGTTAACCATTTGTATTACAAGTCTAATAACTATTTGGCTCCCCCGGGTTTTGTAGCACCACAAAGACCACCCCACCCGCCCAAAATAGGAACCAAGGTCCTCAACGGGGTAATTTTCAAGGAAATTCTATTCAACGGGGTTTTAATCAAAATCAAGGGAATTTTCAAGGGCAAAACCAAGGGTTCAATAATCAAAACCAAGGATTTAATAACCAAGGTTTTCAAAATCAAGGATTTAATCAAGGTTATAATCAATATCAAAACCAAGGTTTTCCTAATCAAGGTTTTCCTAATTAAGGGTATAATCAAATAAACATGCATAATCCTCAAATGGACTTGGTTCTACAAAAATTAACAGACCATGAACGAATTATGAGAGAGATGCAAGAATCGACCGATAAGAAATTTTTGACAATGATTCAAACACTTCGTCCCCAAGGTGCCCTCCCTTCGAACACCGTCACCAATCCTAGGGCTAATGTTAATGCTATCACTACTAGGAGCGGTAAGACCACTGTAGAACCTTCCTATCCCCCACCTAACCAAGGACCCGAGATACCTTCTTCTTCTACCCAACCTCCTTCTTCTTCTACTTGTGACATACCACCCGTTATGCCTTTGTCTACACCTTATGTTCCACCGATACCTAAATTTTCTACCACACCTTTGGTTCCCAAACCGGTTCTTTCACCTTCCATTGCTACCCCTCCTCCACCCAAGGATGTGAGTGAGCAATCCACTCCAAAGCCTTCATCTCAACCCAATATACCTTATCCCTCAAGGTTGCGAAAAGAGAAATTGAAGAATAAGGATGATATTCAAGTTTCGAACTTCCTAAAAATGTTCAAACAATTGAATTTTAATATCACCTTTGCCGAGGCGCTCGCTCACATGCCTAAGTATGATAAGATGTTTAAGGACCTTTTAGTGATAAGGAAAAGTTGCTCGATATTGCCAATACCCAATTGAATGAGAATTGTTCCACGGTTCTTTTGAGAAAATTACCGGTTAAGTTAGGAGATCCCGGTCGATTCCTTATTCCTTGTAATTTTCCGGGTGTTGAGAATTGTATGGCTTTGGCGGATCTCGGAGCGAGTATCAATCTTATGCCATTGTCCGTGTGGAAACAATTATCTTTACCCGAGCTAGTCCCCACTCGTATGACCTTGGAATTAGCTAACCGTACGGTTGCTTATCCGGTGGGGATAGCCGAGGATGTTTTTTTAAGAGTCGACAAATTCACTTTTCCCGCCGACTTCGTTGTAGTCGACTATGACATGGATACCCATGTTCCCTTAATTGTGGGACGACCCTTCTTGAGAACCGGGCGTACATTGATTGATGTAGCCGCGGGTGAACTTATCATGAGGGTCGGGGATGCTAAAATCGTCTTTAACATGGGTAAACTTTCCAAACTTCCCGATGAGCCCGAATCTGTAAATTACATCGATGTGCTCGACGAAGCATGTGAATAACATTTTCACGAGGCTTGTAAGAGCGGGATTTCTCCTTTACCTCATGTTGAGACCGTAGCTTCTATTGCTCCTTCATTGACTCCATTTGGAGAAAGTGATTTTCTTTTACAAGAATTTGAAGCGAGTTTAGGGGATGTGGATTTAAAATATGACGATTCTCCCACTGATTGGGAAGAAGACATTCGTACCATTGAGAGACTTCTCAATGAGGACCATATTTCTCCACCTACTCCTAAGGAAGTTACAAACGATGATCCAAATTTGACTAAACCTTCCATCGACAATCCACCGGATTTAGAGCTTAAGGATTTACCGTCTCATTTAGAGTATGTTTTCTTAGAGGATGATAATAAGTTACCCTTCATTATTGCTAAGAACTTAAAAGAAGATGAAAAATCCCGACTTATCGATGTGCTTAAGAATCATAAGAAAGCAATTGCTTGGAAAATCTCCGACATCCGCAGAATTGATCCTAATTTTTGTACTCATAAAATTCTCATGGAAGATGACTTTAAACCCGCAATCCAAAATCAAAGAAGGGTTAATCCAAAAATTTCATGAAGTCATTAAGAAAGAAGTTATCAAACTTCTAGATGCCGAAATGATTTACCCTATCTCGGATTCGCCATGGGTTAGTCCCGTCCATTGTGTGCCTAAGAAAGGCGGAATCACCGTTGTTCCCAATGAAAACGAGCTGATTCCTACTTGACTCGTAACGGGTTGGCGAGTTTGCATCAACTATCGTAAACTCAATGATGCCACTCGTAAGGATCATTTCCCTCTTCCTTTCATGGATCAAATGCTCGAGCGTTTAGCGGGTAATGATTTCTATTGCTTCTTAGATGGTTTTTCCAGATATATTCAAATACCTTTCGATCCAAAAGACCAAGAGAAAACCACATTCACTTGTCCTTATGGAACATTTGCTTACAAACGAATGCCTTTCGGCTTATGCAATGCTCCCGGGACTTTCCAAAGGTATATGATGGCAAGATTTCATGACATGGTTGAAGAAACTATGGAAGTCTTTATGGACGATTTCTCGGTCTATGGTGATTCTTTCTCTTCTTGCCTTGCTAATTTAGAACGTATACTTAAACGGTGTGAAGACGCTCGTCTCGTTCTTAATTGGGAAAAATGCCATTTCATGGTAAAAGAAGGCATCGTCCTCGGTCATAAAATTTCCAAAGCCGGTATCAAAGTCGACCGTGCTAAAGTTGAGGTTATTGCTAAGTTACCTACACCTACCACCGTCAAAGGAGTTAGAAGTTTTTTAGGCCATGCGGGATTTTATCGACGTTTCATCCAAGATTTCTCGAAAATAGCTCGTCCAATGACTCATCTCTTAGAAAATGATGCTCCTTTCATCATCTCTCAAAAATGTCTCGACTCTTTTGAACTTATTAAAGGTAAATTAACTAAGGCACCAGTCTTAGTCTCTCCAAATTGGGAGTTACCTTTCGAGCTCATGTGCGATGCTAGTGATTTCGTGGTAGGAGCGGTTTTAGGTCAACGAGTTAACAAACATTTCCAACCCATTCATTATGCTAGTAAGACAATGACGGGGGCTCAATTGCATTATACCACTACCGAAAAAGAGCTTTTAGCCGTAGTGTATGCTTTTGAGAAATTCCGCCCCTATCTTGTGCTTTCCACCACCATCGTTTACACCGATCATTCCGCCTTGAAATACTTGTTGACCAAGCAAGATGCTAAACCAAGACTCCTTCGTTGGGTTTTGCTCCTAGAAGAATTTAAAATCGAAATTCGTGATAAAAAGCGAGCGGAAAACCTAGCCGCGGATCATCTCAATAGACTTGAGGATCCTTATCAAGGGGAACTTCCAAATCAAGAGATTAATGAATCTTTTCCCCTTGAGACCTTAATGTCTATTAATTCCAATCTTGATGATACCCCATGGTTTGCGGACATTGCAAACTATTTGGCGGGTGGTGTTCTTATCGAAGGGTTATCGTCCCAACAAAAGAAAAAATTCTTCAAGGACGTTAAAACGTACTATTGGGACGACCCTTATCTTTTCAAGCAATGTGCGGATTTAATCATTCGTAGATGTGTTGATGGGCCGGCGGCTTTACAAATCCTTGAAGCTTGCCACAAAGGACCCACCGGTGGTCACGTTGGTCCTAACTACACCGCTAAAAAAGTTTTCGACTCCGGATTCTATTAGCCCACCATTTATCATGACGCTCATGAAATGGTTAAGCATTGTGATGCTTGCCAAAGACAAGGCAATATCACACATAAAGATGAGATGCCTCAAAATTTCATCCAAGAGTGTGAAATCTTTGACGTATGGGGCATCGACTTTATGGGGCCATTTCCATCATCCAAAGGAAACAGTACATCCTCGTAGCCGTTGACTACATATCAAAATGGGTAGAAGCAAAGGCTTTACCTACTAACGATGCGAGGGTGGTTGTTAACTTCTTGAAACAATTGTTTGCTCGATTCAGTGTGCCTCATGCTATTATTAGTGATCGCGGGACTCATTTTTGCAATGATCAATTTGCACGAGTCATGGCTAAGTATGGTGTCAATCACCGACTTTCCACCGCGTATCATCCATAAACTAATGGTCAAGCCGAGGTTTCCAACCGTGGTCTTAAGAGAATCTTAGAGCCAACTTTGGGAGAGCATCGTGCCTCATGGGCCGATAAATTAGATGATGCTTTGTGGGTTTTCCGTACCGCTTATAAGACACCTATAGGTTGTACTCCTTATCGCCTTGTGTACGGAAAGGCGTGCCACCTCCTCATTGAGTTGGAGCATAAGGGTTATTGGGCCTTGAAATGGGCTAATTTTGATATAAACAAAGCCGGTGATCATAGGAAAATCCAACTCAATGAACTCAATAAACTTAGGAATGAGGCTTATGAAAATTCATTAATCTACAAGGAGAAGACTAAGCTCATTCATGATTCAAAGATTAAGAACCGAGAGTTCCATGTTGGTGATCAAGTTTTACTCTTTAACTCTCGGTTGAAAATCTTTTCGGGTAAACTTAAGAGCCGTTGGTCCGGTCCATTCACCGTGGCCCAAATTTTCCCTTATGGCACCATTGAGTTATCCCAACCAAATGGGCCCAATTTTAAGGTGAATGGCCAACGGGTTAAGTTGTACTTTGGAGAGTACATCTCTCACGAGATGATTCTATCCCTCTCCATATTTCCCTTAAATTAATTCGGGAAATCAAGTCGAGCTAGAGACTCGTGATAAATAAATCAAGCATCGTATAACTAGGTTAGATTTTTACCTTTACCATCCTTTTCACCCTTTTTCACCTTCATCCATTTCCACCAATAAGTGTAGGGGGAGCCAAGTAGGTTGCTTGTGTGTTGTGATGTTGTGTAGGGACATGAGCTTTAATGATCCACTCTTGGTGTTTTTGACGCGACCCGTGATCCCGTGTTTCCCGTGTACCCGGTTCTCTCAAAACTATTGTGATTCATACATGTATATAAATAAAACAAATAAATGTAATCACTTTAGTTGTCCCTTCCTTAGCTCCATTTTAAACAACGTACTCAATGCCCTAAGTGTAGGGGAGTTTATTCTCCCCCATGTTTAAACATTGAGGACAATGTTTATATTAAGTGTAGGGGGGACTTCTATCGAATTTTAGTGGGCTTTTCCATGAATTTGACCCTATTTAACCGGAAAATTAAAAAAAATTTCAACGTTTTTCAAATTTTTTTATCTATTTTGGCCTAGTAGTATTTCTATTCATTTTCCTTTTGTCATCGCATCTTATTTATGTTTTCCATTTCAAGAATAAAGTCAAAAATAAATAAATAAATAAAATGGTTTTAACAAGTTTAGATATCTTCGATATATTAGGCCTGTCGTGAATATTTTGACTCAACCCGAGTTTACTTATCCAAGTTTACTCTAGCTAGTAACCATATGGACCTTAATTGGTTGATTAGGCTAAGCATCCACGAGGCTCATTCCTTGAGATATTAAATTGTGGAGAACGTGAGATGATAGAGTTGATAATAAGTTTAAGGGTTAATTCTTATTTATATGAGTTTTTGTGGCTCTTTCTTCCCGCTTGTATATTTAATTGCTTAATAAATGAGGATTTTTGCGGTGTAGATTCGATATCTTAACTCTTAGCCAAATCTTTATTCTCCTTGTAATTAAAGCATGAACACATTGAGGGTGCCAGCGTTGTGGACTTCCGACTAAGGTGGCTCATAACCACTAAGTATGAGGTATTCAGACCATGGGACCGCAGAATTTGGCCTACTATATATATCATAAATAAAGAAAGAATAAGATTAAAACATGATCTCAAGGATCCTTAGGGTGTGGGGTATGTAGCACGAACCTTGTCATTAGAGCCTTAGGGTGTATGGCATGGTAAGTGTTGAATAAAAATTGATCAAAAATCAATTCCCTCGTTTATCGTTCAAGGATCCTTAGGGTGTGGACAATAGATGAGGAGCATTTTTACATCTTAAAGAGCCTAAGGGTATATGATGTGAACTTGCTAAACTCCACATAAAGTCAACATGACTTTGGAGGAATAATTAATAAAGTAGTACTATTGGCCAAATTTTGGGTCCGGGAATTTATTCCCCAAATCGTGCTAAATCATCCTTGATGTGGGCTTACTTTACTGACAACGTTTTTGAGGACGAGGCTAGGTTTTGAGTGTCCGGTTTGCACCGTTTGGCCTTCATTTTTGGACAAATAATTATCAAATAAGTCAAATGAGCCTACGGGTGAATGAAATTCAATAAAAGCTAGAGATACAACTTAGGACTTAGAGAAAGAGTATTACACAATTGTCTTATATAAGTGGTTTTAACTTAAGGACTTATGGTAAACAATGATCTCGTTTTTAAGCTTGGTATAGGGAACGTGAAACTTGAGGGTGATTAATATTCATGAAACCAAAACCCTAATCTAAGTCTTAGATTTCTTTACGAGTTTCTTCCATCAAATAATTTCCAAGTTAAATAAATTGTTATAACTTTTGTTTTCTTTAAAGTTTTTATCTTTCCGTCGTAGTAGTAATAGTATATCTCAATAAAGGCCAAGATGGGTTAATTATGAGAAAAATATAACCTTAATGCTTTAAAACTATGCATTGCATGGGGTCATTGCAATGGTCAAGTGTAGGGGATTTAATAAGTGTGTAAACACTTATCCTTTTGCCACTAAAATCTAGGAAAAAACAAGACCTAATCATGTATTTAATATCGTAAAAGTCGGAATTACGTGTGGTTTTGTGTTTTTGTGTGAAATAGGTACAAATGATCAAAAGGAATGAAAACACGGGATTTCACGGTCAAATGTTGAAGAAAAGTCCAAGAAAGAGACGAAGACATAGTCAAAAGACCAAAAGTGTGCCAAGATCACGAAAACTGCCAATCCGACACGGTTTTGAAGAAATGAACAAGAAAGCCAAAATCAAGCTCGTTTAGTGGATTTAATCATTTACGAAGATAATGGGCCAAGCGGGTCCCACATTTGGGTTAATGGGCTCAAAAGCCCATTTGAAGTTATTAAGTTGTTAGAGTTATTTTTTCAAAAAACCCAATATGGCCCAATGCAATATTATGAGACGGATTGGAAATAATTCTTGGGCTTTAAAAGCCCATTTGGCTAATCAAATGGAACGGATAAAAGAAGTGAATAACTTTTCACTTTGTTTTGTTGGTCAAACCCTCAGTCAACATCACACACGTAACAATCACTCACCCCACACGTTTAATAAATAAAACACATTTACCCCACTCACATTTCGTTACAAACGAGATAAACTTTTCACCCACGCCTTTCTTCTCTCCTCCAAATGCAGCAAACATCATCTTACCCCAAAACCCTAATTTACCCTAACCAAAATTACCTCATAAAAATTGGGGGTTTTCCCTTAAGTGTGTGATTCACACACTTAGGGATTAAATCCCCAAGTAATCGGAAGATCCAACACTGGTGGTCCTCAAATCATACGTGGCATTCCCTCCACTTGTGATTGGCCAAAACAACACAAAAACCCAATCCTCCAATCAAAATCGTACACATCACCCCTAAACTAACACAACTAGCACAAACTCGACACCCTGGTGATCCGTGTGATCTTTGATGCGTTTTCCAGCGTTAGATGAAGAAAATGAAGAGAGAGAAGGTAGAAAAGAAGGATTTAACGGCTCGGATTTGATGTCTTGCTCTCGAAGCTTCACCAACAAGCCCTTGGGGGTTGGCTACAAAAAACCCCCTCATTTGTGTAATTTGGTGCCTTCTTTTTAGTTTAATTTTTATTTCTGAAAAATAGATTTTAGGTTTAATGTAATTTCTTTTTTTCAAGTATTGTAATCAGTTTTAAATATTAATGAAATTTCAATTTTCGGTTTAATATTGTCTTGTTAATCGTTATTGCAATTTGTCTTAAACTGCTTTGATTAAATAATTATTGAATTAAAAAGGTAGGAATAATTTCCCCTACTGGGAAATTATAAAAAATATTGGTTCGGTTCACTGTTCATGGAGGATGATTTGTTTATGGTGTTTGGATAATAAGGAGGGTTTCGGTTTCGGTTCATAAGAGGGTTCAGCGCCCACCTTCTTCCCAAAGGAAATCATCATCAGGTTTGAATCTCTATTTTAAATTTTTGCTTATCTTTATTAGCTTTAGGTTGGTTTTTGTTTAGTAATTTAGCTGTTAATTTGAATCTGCTTGTTTAATCTTGTGTTATTATTTAGTGTTTAGTTCTGCTTTAGTTTCGAGTTTATTTAGTCTGCTGGATTTGATTAAACTGCTTGATATATTTGCTTATGCTTATTTATTTTTATCTGCTTGAATTATTTTTATCTGCTAAGTGTTTGGAACTGTTTAGTTTAACTTGTTTTCGAGTTGGAGTTTTGTTCGTTTGTTTTGGGTATCTGATTTTTTAGCTTGGTTCGAATCTGTTAACTGACATTAGGATAGTCTGCTATTTGGTTTGGGTATATTCAGTTTAATGTAACCGTTTTTAAGTTCTATAGTTTACTGAGTTTTTTTTAGTTTGCTTATTTTTAGTTTTGTTTTGCTTAGTTGAATATCTGCTTGTTTACTTATTAGGTCTTTAGCTTATTTGATTTCGAAATCTGTTTATTAGCTTATTTAGTCATAGATTATTTGCTTAGTAGCTTATCTCGGTTTGTTTATTCAGTACTGCTTATTTCCCTTGATTTATTGTTTAATGCTTATTTTATTTAGCTGTTATTAGCTTATTTTGTTTTGCTGTTTACTTCTTAAAAGTTTCAGACTCTATTGGTCTAAGATGTTAATTTCCAAAAATAAAAAAAATAAAAAATAAATAGCAAATTCGTCCCTCCTGGGACTCGAACGCGTGACCTCACGCTTAGCAGCCCATATCTTCAACCAACTTAGCTAGTACCTTTCTTGTGTTTTATTCTGTTGTATTTAATTAATATAGGGTTTAAATAAACAGTCAGTTTTAATTAATTAAGTTTTAAATACAAGATTTAGTTTAATTAATTTTTATATAAAAGTTTTATTTAAGTTTTCTTAATAAAGTTTTTAATAGAAAATAAAAAGATAAGATAAAAAAATATTTTTAATTACTTTATAGATTTAAATTGTTTTTAAATTTAGTTTTAAAATTAGTTTTCAAATAATATAGATTTGTTTAAAAATAGTTTTAAAAAGGTTTCATTAAAAGATTTTATTCTAAATTAGTTTAAAATAGATTTTTAAATTAGATTAATTAGTAGTTAATTAAATAGTTTTTAATTTTAAAATACCAAAAATATTCGTTTCACCAAGAACAAATTAATCTTACTTAATTTGAGGTCAATTCGAGTCGAGTCGAGGAAACGAACATTAATTGCTTAAAACGATAATTGCAAAATTCCCACATTACTTATTATTTTTGAAAATTGTTTTATATGAGGCACACATTATAAAACATGTGCACTTTTACTTAAAAATGCTCCTTACATTTGTTGTTTTAATCCTGTATTTCTCATGTTAGATTCACACAAATGAAGGCGCACCGGGCGCACTAGTATATTAGGCGCACAAGAGCAATTGATCTTTAAATTTCTCCTTCACACTAATATTGAAAATATGTGTTGTAATGTGAGGCGTACATGAAAGAGAGGGAACACATTATAAAAAGAAGACATTATATATTTTGTTGTTTGTATTAATAAAGGTAAAAAAGAAAGTTTATTCATATTTTTACACTTAGGGCTGTTTGTTTTTGCGTTTCCTATCCAATTATCTGATTATTCAGTTCTCAAAAATAAGTGTTTGGATGACCAAAGCAAAAAAGTGCTTTTCTACGGTTTGAGGCTTTAAAACGACGTTTTGTAAAAGTAAGTGACCACCTACGGCTTCAAAAACGTGATTTGGAAAACTACAAGTACTATAATTGTCAAATGACCAATAAACCCTCAATTAATACACTCCTTTCTTCCCAGAAATTGTTACATGGAAATTTAGTTTGATCATTCTTGTCCATTGTCGTCCTTCACTTTGATGGTGTTGTTCCACTGAACAATAGTCGACGCCAACAAACCCACTTATAAGGTTGTGATCTATTATGAACTACTTTTTGGTGATGATTATGTATATTAGTGATAACCACTTATGGATCGAGTGAAGAAAAGAGTTAGATAGGTGAATATAGGGATCATGGTGAAATGAATGTGTGCACCAAGGTGGGTGAAAGACTCGATGTAAAATGTTTGTGTTAAACTGTGTGTTAAATATGAGGCATGTGAAAATCATGTACTCCGTATTATATAAAGAAGAGTTTTTAAATAGATATACATACGAGTAAAATGGTCACAAATAAAAGTTATGTGTTGTAGATTTTATTATGAGTTATTCATTGTTAAATTTATAAATTACAATTTGTAATGATGTTTTTATTGGTCATTTTATTTATAGACGCAATGAATAATTTAATTTGCCAAACATTATAAAAATTGATTATCGGATTATTGCAATATCAAACAATGTAATCAAATCCAAACACTTTTTTATAACCACGTTTTATAACAAATGATTATTTGATTATCCGTTTTGAATATGCATAATCCATTTTAAATAAACAATCCCCAACACCTACATAAGACTTTTCGGTCTATGTTGATATAAAAAAGTTACGGTTTCTATTGCAAATATTACGTCTATTGTCATTTCATTGTTAACGTATTGTCCGAGATTTACTAGAACAGTAAGAAGCAAGTGCGACATTAAAATGAAATTAAAAAGAAAATACTAAAGATATCTAAAATTGTTAAGTATATATATAAGCAATGTAATTTCAATATTTTACACATCTTGACAGAAAGTTGATTATATTACCAATATATTATACGAACTTCAAAATTTATTGTATTATCATCAATATGGTGACATGCTACCGGTTTAGCAGGTAAAAATTGCTTATCGATAATTTTTATTTATTTTTATGCTTAATTATTTGCATACGTGGCATGGCATAGTTGTCACTTTGTCACCATCGCTACATCATCTTCATTAAGATCTCACAATCACCAATTTCTAGCAAACACATTTACATTAAATTACATATTTGATTACTATTTTTAAAGCCACAATATATAAATGAAATAAAAATAATAAACCCAAACACATAACTATATCAAAATCCATTTCTTTTTTATTCATTCAATATTTTTTATGTTTGGATCTAAAGATTGTCACAACAAAATAAATTTCTTTTTGTGGTTATCTTCCTTATTATACATGCATACAAAAGTAAACAATACCTGAATCACTTCCTGGGTTTGCTCAAATAAATGGAGCACAAGCCCATTTCCAAAAATACACCATTTAAACAATGCATCCCCGTTACCCTTACCAGGTTCGTTATTGTGTGAAGTCGAAACCATCAAGACCTTTATAAATATATTCTCAACGGACTCAAATATTTATACTAAACTATTAATTGTTTCAAGTTCTTTTTTGTCAAGATCTTATCATTCGTTTTTTCACGAGCTTGATTTTCTTCGGGTTTAACAGTGGTTCTAACAAATAGATGATGATATGTGGGTTTTGTTGATATATAGATGGATGAACTGGTGGTGTTGGTTTAGCTTAGACGGTCTTGGGGTGAAATACAACAAGTTAAAAGATTTTATGTTAAATATAAAGTTGGGTGGGATGAGTAACAATAGATACATATGGAAATTTACTAAAACAAATTTACGTGGAAAACTATAATTAATTTTTTTATCTAGCTGATATATAGATGGAAATTTTCAATAGAAAAATCCACGTGGAAAACTATAATTAATTTTTATCTAAAAATCATCAGGTCACGTTACCTATATTTCAAAAAACTTAGTCGGTAGTGTGTAAATTTTGAAAAGTACATTAGTAATATATAGACTTAACCCATATCTGTGACATTCAGGAATTTTCTAGACTTCAAATAATAACAAATTATATTATTTATTAACCAAATTCATTTTTGAGATATATCAAAGTTATTTGATTTAAAAATGGAAATTTATTTTGAAAATTTCGAAAGATTGCGCAAATCTGAGAACTTAAGTGATACAAATTAAATTTATCTTTGATTATTTAAAGATATCTGATGAAAAGAGTTATTAATTATTTAATATTTTATTAATGTATATTGAAAACGAGATAATTCAGGTCGAAATTAACTTTCCTTTAAAACGAAACTTGTTCCGATATAACCGATAGATAATCAATATTTTTTTTAAATGGGTTTATTAAACATTATGTAATAATATCGAGTGAATACTTAATTTTGCATAGGAAAGATAATTACGAGCGCAATGACGAAAATTTCGTGTCTTGAAGCACCCGTTAACTATCATAAACGAGCCCCGAATCACTTATTAACATGACATATAAGAAAAATCTATTTTTTTTTAAGTCCTTGTAAATATTTACAACTCAAACCCTCAACTATTAAAACCCTTCATTTCATTTTTTTTATAATGTTTTATTTGTATATATATTGTAAGAACTAGGGTTTTCATATCAATATAACACACAGACCCTAAACCTAAATAAACACACACTTTAGCAGCCACCATATTCTCTAGCAACCGGATTCCGGCCACCACCGTAGTCGGCCGCCGCCACTAAAACTACCATCACACCCTATATACTAACACCTAATAATCATCATCTCGACCACCATCTTATCTATAGGCAGCCGCCACCATTTAATGACACCACCAACCATAGATCGACGTTCGTACTCCACCACCACCATCAGCAGCCACCAACCTTCATATTCACCGCATATATACTGTCTTACCACCATGACCACGCCATAAATCAACCAGATTCACCCAACGCCACTCCACTGTCCACGACCAGCCGTGGTCTTCATCTATCACATACGTCACCACCGTGACCGTCATCATCCTCACCATCAGACCACCCGTCACCACCACCTGTGTGGTGTTCAACCACCTCCAATAGATTCATCGTGGTGGTAAATCACCAGGCCCGTCTCATTTCACTCGATTTATATCCGACACTGTCAGATCTACACCATACGAAACCCACCAGCACGTTTGTCCGCTGTTGGTATCCCTAACGTAGGGAGTGTTCCGTTTGTTTCTCATTTATTCAGCCGCTAGGAGCGTGTATATGTTCGATCCGAGTTCTAGCAGCCCCACAGGTGTTCATGTGTTTGGTTTAAGCGGAAAACCCCACATGGGGTGGTTGGATCTGCTGATAATGGCAGAAAGGTTTTGGATCTGCTGATAATGGCAGAAAGGTTTTGGATCTGCTGATTTACAACTGTAGGGGTGCGTTTAGTTTAGCAGTTAGCTAATAAAGGAGTGTTTGGGTCTGCAGCGGGATATTGAGGTTGCATCTGGGACTACAGGTAGTATATAAGGGGCTTCTGGGACTGCAGGCAGCATATTAGGATGTGTTTGGGTCAAACAACAAAGAATAAGGGTGCGGTTAGGTTTATCAGCCCGCCGATAAGGGTGCGTTTGGGATTATGTGGACGCGGGACTTCAGGGGTTTAGAAGTGTCGGGCGTAATTTTAGTTCATGGTTTGTTGTGGTTTAGAAATCGGCTAATAACTTATATATCTTTAGTAACTAATTAAAACGGATTAAACGGTGGTATACATATATAAGTATATATTTATGGTTAAGTAAATATGTCAAATACTATTATTATCACGAGAACTATATAAATGATCATACATTTAATTAATGTGTTTAAATAACCCACATCGGGCGTTTGGCTTTGTGATTTACAACACATAGGTTGTGTTAGGTCAAAATTTAATTTTGGTACTTAATCGGCCTAAGTTGGATATATATATATATATACATTAAAAGGCGATTGGTGTAACCTAGGTTTATTTGAAGATAGAAAATATTGAGAATTGATATATATGGAAAACGTTGTATAAACGAATAGGTCATGTCGAAATTGCTATAACTCTATACTTTTTATTTTGTTCGCTACAAAATACTATTATATTTGTAAACCGATAAAATAAATAAAAACTATTATGTTTGTAAACCGATAAAATAAACGAATTATATTGTATTGATAAACCGATGAAAATTATACTTTTTACTTAAAAGTAAAAATTATTAATTAAGTGGTGATTTTCTTAAAATGTGTCGAACTATGTTGTCTTATTTTTATCATGTTCTTTATACTGTAACTATGAAATAAATGTATACATTGGTTTATTTTCTAAGATGTTGTCTCTATTATATAACATAAGAATTATATAATCGTCCAGTTATACGTAATGTACACGGAATACATTACATACTTGGTGTGTGTCCAATTTATTCATTTTATTTAACCAACCACCGAACTATTATGACTTGGAACTTAATATTTTATCAATGGGTCACGTTGATGTGCATGTCCATCGAGAACTCAAATATATATTTTTAAGATTTAGCCGATTAGTAAACCACAACACCATGACCGGGACGTATCGATTTTCGTTTGTGCGGAGCGTATTATTAGCATCACTAACGTTTGCTCTACATCGTCGAGGTGAGTTCATACCCCACATTTTCTTGTTTTAAATCGAATTATAAATGTTTTATAATTGCTCTTTGGGGGAGGTACATGCTTGGTCAGAAACTACTTATAAACTTGTTTGGTTGTCAATAACTGTTTATCTGTTTATAAACGTCTTGATTGTCATAAGATAATTTTAAGCTTATTTGGTTGGTCATAAACTATCTTTAAACTGGTTTAATTGTTACGTGTTGAGTAGTCAACTCCTCTAATTGTTATACATATGAATGCTGATACTAAAATTTCTATTGTGATTTTCATAGCCCAAAACTTTAACTGCTTTTTACTGGTTCTCGGGTAGAGACAATGGTTGCAAGAATGAACACAAGTGCATATCTCTTTTATGTATTGGTCTAAGTCCCACTTTAACCCAATTACTTTGGCCCATTATCATGAACCGTTAATTTCGGACTGGATGACCGGTCGAAAGCGCGAATGTTATGGATAGATCTATCGGGGTTGACGCCCCTGTCCGGCTTGGTCCAACAGAGGACAAGCGGGCACAGTTTCATTTGAGTCTGTGGACGGATGTCGTGGGTTAGGCATCCGTAGGGGCTGCATCATGTGATTATACTACCGGTGTTGTTAATGCTTCGGTGTCATGAGCTTAGACAATAATAAATGCCTTATTTTATTTAGTGACTGTGTATTTGTTATATTGTCACTAACTGGTTGGAAAATCTTGTGGTTCATTAAACAATTCTATTCTATTGGAAAACTTTATTATTTATCAGTGAGCTTTGTTTTTATTAGAAAACGCTAACTATTATCTGTGAACTCTGTTTTATCAGAAAACTTTATTTATTTCCAGAAAACTTTGTTGTTATCAGTAAGCTATATTTACTATCAGTAAACTCTGCTTTTATCAGTAAACTCTATTTTTATTAGTAAACTTTGTTTTTATCAGTAGACTCTGTTTTTATCAATAAACTTTGTTAATATTAATAAACTTTGAAATTGTCAAAGAAAGTCTATTTAACAGAAACTGTGATTCTTAAACTCTTATATTTTACTGCAAGGTGCAGGTCGGTAAAACTCTAATTTGTCATGAACGTTTTAAAACAAACTTATGAACTCACCAACTTTATGTTGACATTTTTAAGCATGTATTTCAGGTACTTGTCTATGTGGATTATTTGGAGTCTTCTTTGTGGTTCTTGGCATGTAGAGGTCGTTCTCGGATCAAGCTCTTGAATACTCATGAAGTCATAGCCTCCCAAAGCCAGTCTTCCGCTGCGGTGAATTTGGGGGTGTGACAGATTGGTATCAGAGCCTTGGTTATAGAGAACTAGGTTGCATTAGTAACTCTAGACTATAACCGGCTCTCATTTTTATCTGGTAGTAACACTCATCACATCATACTTATTCCGCTGCTATATGAATATTTGCAATGCATGGTTGTTATTGCTCGTTGCGTGTCATGTTATTACTTGTTTACATGAGTTCGCTTGCTTGAGTAGTGCACTTAGACATGTAATATATTTTGATATGTGAACGGTAGAACATATATTGGGATTGTGAGTTACACAATGGTCCCACAATTTTATTTTATATAACAAACCCTAGAGACATCATGTGAATTTCTGTTGATGATTAGTCGTGAGTATTCCCCAGGTTCGAGCTAATTCATTCAAAAAGGTTGAGAGGTTTAACAATACTTATCTATGCTTCAGTGGGCCTCATATTTGATTGAGTGCGAGATGGAATTAAGTATGGGACGTTACACAACCTATGATTTTTGATGGATTACCTCGAGGGTGGGTAAGACTCGTAGTCTTACGTAATAATATGGAATGTGTTGTATGCTCAGAGTCGAGCTGAGTCATCGAAAGGTTGAGATGTGTAATAATTCATAACAAAACCCGAGGCCATTCTTTGTGAGTGAGTTTCGAGGTTGGGTTATGATAAGTTATTACTCAGCTTATTGTTTGATGAGTCATCCTCGAGGATGGGAAAGATTTGTGTGATTGTATGCTTGCTATTTATATCTGCGTACTATATAATTATCCTACTTGTAACCGTGAGTTTCTTTACTTGATATACGTCTACGACTGCTTTATCGCCTATCGACACTTATGTTCTTCGATCCGGTACGTTCGAAACGTCTACTTATGGAAGACGATTTATTATTAACTCATACTCTTTGCTTTTGGTAATTTTGAATAATATCGTTTAAAGAATCTAACGATGATAAATTGCGTATTTTGCCGGTGACACTTAAGTAGGATGATTTATGAAGTCTTTATTGAAATGGATTGGGACGCCTTTTCATTTGAATAAAGAAATCATAAATCACCGAACCATAAGTTTATAATAACATATTTGCATATATTAGGACGCTTCTGTATGCAAATATGAGATTATAAATGAGTGGGCTTAAGGATATCCGACGTGACCCTATATACTTATGGTATTGATTTAGTATTCTAGTTTGGAGTGTTTTCTTTTAACCCAGGATTTGTCCATACGAATTTATCGTATTTCGTCTTGTTATCGTATCATTACGACGTTTTGACGAGTGATTCTTTAAGCTTCGTCTGATTCGCGAATTGTTACGAGAATCTTTTCTGAATATATACTGATCGACGTGAACGTAATGGGATGGTGGTGGTGAACCATTGTAGACTTTTAAGAGCTGACGATTTTCTAGACACTTCTTTTTGAATTGTTTCCTTTTATCGTTCTATGAACGAGGGCCGATTTGTCAGATTGACATGTAGAACCACTCAGATATATCCCTCTTCTACTATTGGTGGTTAGTACAATTTAAAAAAAAAAAAAAAAAAAAAATTCGGACAGACTTATTTGTGAATAAATACAAGTATATTTAGTATAACACTAGGGAAACTTCAAAATCATTTTCCTACACTTTTATTAGGGTAACACGATTGAGTTCGAGGACGAACTCCAAATAACACGGATGTACTGTGACATTCGGGAATTTTCTAGACTTCAAATAATAACAAATTATATTATTTATTAACCAAATTCATTTTTGAGATATATCAAAGTTATTTGATTTAAAAATGGGAATTTATTTTGAAAATTTCGAAAGATTGCGCAAATCTGAGAACTTAAGTGATACAAATTAAATTTATCTTTGATTATTTAAAGATATCTGATAAAAAGAGTTATTAATTATTTAATATTTTATTAATGTATATTGAAAACGAGATAATTCAGGTCGAAATTAACTTTCCTTTAAAACGAAACTTGTTCCGATATAACCGATAGATAATCAATATTTTTTTTAAATGGGTTTATAAAACATTATGTAATAATATCGAGTGAATACTTAATTTTGCATAGGAAAGATAATTACGAGCGCAATGACGAAAATTTCGTGTCTTGAAGCACCCGTTAACTATCATAAACGAGCCCCGAATCACTTATTAACATGACATATAAGAAAAATCTATTTTTTTAAGTCCTTGTAAATATTTACAACTCAAACCCTCAACTATTAAAACCCTTCATTTCATTTTTTTATAAAGTTTTATTTGTATATATATTGTAAGAACTAGGGTTTTCATATCAATATAACACACAAACCCTAAACCTAAATAAACACACACTTTAGCAGCCACCATATTCTCTAGCAACCGGATTCCGGCCACCACCGTAGTCGGCCGTCGCCACTAAAACTACCATCACACCCTATATACTAACACCTAATAATCATCATCTCGACCACCATCTTATCTATAGGCAGCCGCCACCATTTAATGACACCACCAACCATAGATCGACGTTCGTACTCCACCACCACCATCAGCAGCCACCAACCTTCATATTCACCGCATATATACTGTCTTACCACCATGACCACGCCATAAATCAACCAGATTCACCCAACGCCACTCCACTGTCGACGACCAGCCGTGGTCTTCATCTATCACATACGTCACCACCGTGACCGTCATCATCCTCACCATCAGACCACCCGTCACCACCACCTGCGTGGTGTTCAACCACCTCCAATAGATTCATCGTGGTGGTAAATCACTAGGCCCGTCTCATTTCACTCGATTTATATCCGACATTGTCAGATCTACACCATACGAAACCTACCAGCACGTTTGTCCGCTGTTGGTATCCCTAACGTAGGGAGTGTTCCGTTTGTTTCTCATTTATTCAGCCGCTAGGAGCGTGTATATGTTCGATCCGAGTTCTAGCAGCCCCACAGGTGTTCATGTGTTTGGTTTAAGCGGAAAACCCCACATGGGGTGGTTGGATCTGCTGATAATGGCAGAAAGGTTTTGGATCTGCTGATAATGGCAGAAAGGTTTTGGATCTGCTGATTTACAACCGTAGGGGTGCGTTTAGTTTAGCAGTTAGCCAATAAAGGAGTGTTTGGGTCTGCAACGGGATATTGAGGTTGCGTCTGGGACTACAGGTAGTATATAAGGGGCTTTTGGGACTGCAGGCGGCATATTAGGATGTGTTTGGGTCAAACAACAAAGAATAAGGGTGCGGTTAGGTTTATCAGCCCGCCGATAAGGGTGCGTTTGGGATTATGTGGACGCGGGACTTCAGGGGTTTAGAAGTGTCGGGCGTAATTTTAGTTCATGGTTTGTTGTGGTTTAGAAATCGGCTAATAACGTATATATCTTTAGTAACTAATTAAAACGGATTAAACGGTGGTATACATATATAAGTATATATTTATGGTTAAGTAAATATGTCAAATACTATTATTATCACGAGAACTATATAAATGATCATACATTTAATTAATGTGTTTAAATAACCCACATCGGGCGTTTGGCTTTGTGATTTACAACACATAGGTTGTGTTAGGTCAAAACTTAATTTTGGTACTTAATCGGCCTAAGTTGGATATATATATATATATACATTAAAACGCGATTGGTGTAACGTAGGTTTATTTGAAGATAGAAAATATTGAGAATTGATATATATGGAAAACGTTGTATAAACGAATAGGTCATGTCGAAATTGCTATAACTCTATACTTTATATTTTGTTCGCTACAAAATACTATTATATTTGTAAACCGATAAAATAAATAAAAACTATTATGTTTGTAAACAGATAAAATAAACGAATTATATTGTATTGATAAACCGATGAAAATTATACTTTTTACTTAAAAGTAAAAATTATTAATTAAGTGGTGATTTTCTTAAAATGTGTCGAACTATGTTGTCTTATTTTTATCATGTTCTTTATACTGTAACTATGAAATAAATGTATACATTGGTTTATTTTCTAAGATGTTGTCTCTATTATATAACATAAGAATTATATAATCGTCCGGTTATACGTAATGTACACGGAATACATTACATACTTGGTGTGTGTCCAATTTATTCATTTTATTTAACCAACCACCGAACTATTATGACTTGGAACTTAATATTTTATCAATGGGTCACGTTGATGTGCATGTCCATCGAGAACTCAAATATATATTTTTAAGATTTAGCCGATTAGTAAACCACAACACCATGACCGGGCCGTATCGATTTTCGTTTGTGCGGAGCGTATTTTTAGCATCACTAACGTTTGCTCTACATCGTCGAGGTGAGTTCATACCCCACATTTTCTTGTTTTAAATCGAATTATAAATGTTTTATAATTGCTCTTTGGGGGAGGTACATGCTTGGTCAGAAACTACTTATAAACTTGTTTGGTTGTCAATAACTGTTTATCTGTTTATAAACGTCTTGATTGTCATAAGATAATTTTAAGCTTATTTGGTTGGTCATAAACTATCTTTAAACTGGTTGAATTGTTACGTGTTGAGTAGTCAACTCCTCTAATTGTTATACATATGAATGCTGATACTAAAATTTCTATTGTGATTTTCATAGCCCAAAACTTTAAATGCTTTTTACTGGTTCTCGGGTAGAGACAATGGTTGCAAGAATGAACACAAGTGCATATCTCTTTTATGTATTGGTCTAAGTCCCACTTTAACCCAATTACTTTGGCCCATTATCATGAACCGTTAATTTCGGACTGGATGACCGGTCGAAAGCGCGAATGTTATGGATAGATCTATTGGGGTTGACGCCCCTGTCCGGCTTGGTCCAACAGAGGACAAGCGGGCACAGTTTCATTTGAGTCTTTGGATGGATGTCGTGGGTTAGGCATCCGTAGGGGCTGCATCATGTGATTATACTACCGGTGTTGTTAATGCTTCGGTGTCATGAGCTTAGACAATAATAAATGCCTTATTTTATTTAGTGACTGTGTATTTGTTATATTGTCACTAAGTGGTTGGAAAATCTTGTGGTTCATTAAACAATTCTATTCTATTGGAAAACTTTATTATTTATCAGTGAGCTTTGTTTTTATCCGAAAACGCTAACTATTATCTGTGAACTCTGTTTTATCAGAAAACTTTATTTATTTCCAGAAAACTCTGTTGTTATCAGTAAGCTATATTTACTATCAGTAAACTCTGCTTTTATCAGTAAACTCTATTTTTATTAGTAAACTTTGTTTTTATCAGTAGACTCTGTTTTTATCAATAAACTTTGTTAATATTAATAAACTTTGAAATTGTCAAAGAAAGTCTATTTAACAGAAACTGTGATTCTTAAACTCTTATATTTTACTGCAAGGTGCAGGTCGGTAAAACTCTAATTTGTCATGAACGTTTTAAAACAAACTTATGAACTCACCAACTTTATGTTGACATTTTTAAGCATGTATTTCAGGTACTTGTCTATGTGGATTATTTGGAGTCTTCTTTGTGGTTCTTGGCATGTAGAGGTCGTTCTCAGATCAAGCTCTTGAATACTCATGAAGTCACAGCCTCCCAAAGCCAGTCTTCTGCTGCGGTGAATTTGGGGGTGTGACAATATCTAAAAGATAAATGTGATGATTATTTCAAGAATTCGAGCATGATGTATGTCCTAGTACTAGTCGAGCTCAAGCCCACTCGTAGGGGCGTGGATCGGATCGGGTTGATCGGGTTTGAATCAATTCGGGTCAGGTTAAAATTGGTTCAATATGAAAATTTTCAAATTGAAACTCGGCCCTATTTGAACTCACGTTACTTGGGTTCTGATCAATTTTGGGTCAACCCGAATATGAATAAAACGTAAAAAAAATCTTTTTTTACTCTTTTTAAATAGAAAACAAATATAAATTTATATTAAAAATAAAATTTCTTATTTGAGTCAATCGGATTGACCCGAATCCGAGTTAGCAAAAACTTTCATACCTGATTTCATTTAGTATTTGGGTTAGTCGTGTTAATCCAAATTCATGCTTAAAAAGCATTGTACATATGCATTATAAACTTGCCATTTGGGTAAATATGAAATTATCATGTTTATTTTGGGTATATATGGAATTTTCCCTAATTTAAATATATATTTTAATTCGACAAACCTGACTCGAATTAACTTATTCGAATTCAGGTCCGAATAGAATCGGGTTTTTTTACGCCTCTACTACCCACTCGTATTTCTTGAGATAAGATGAAAATAGAGGCTGCTACGAGGTTTTTTTGTAAAGTTAAGTTAACATTCAAGAAGACCTTAGCGCACATAATACTATCACAATTTGCAATTTGATAGCCTACGTATCCGATATCCCGCTGGAACATAAAGGTAGATTGCTCGCGGCTAAGAATGAATTGAGACGAAATCTTTATCAACTACTCATTCACTGTCCAATACTCGAACGTTTAAACTTCAATTGGTGCTAAACGATTTTCTTGTGGGCCAGCAACGATTAGAAACGTTAACCAACGAATTAATTGCGTAAATCGTTTTTTAGTTTTTCGGGTTTAATTAATTTTGTCTCTTATAAAAAAATTAACAGATCATCTCCCTGTGATTTTGACCCGTAACGGGTTGGTCCTTTGACCACTAGTTCCGTTAAAAACTAAACCCAATATAGAACTAATGTCAAAGGACCAAAACGAATACGAACTTACTTATCAAAGAACCAAAGTTAAAAATAATAGAGAAGTGATCCGTTAAAAATTTATTCGAAAAACAAAATTCTTTATACCGACAAACCATATGAACCATTTATACAATTAACTCTTAACCAATGATCAACAAACTTTTGAAAGATATAAAATACAAAGAAACACCAATTTTTTTAACATAAATAAACACACCATTTTTTTAATCATAAATAATAATTACTCGTATGTATTTATGTACGAGAACAATCATTTTTTAAAATCTTTTTTAACAAATACTTATAAATTACAAAGTCTTTAGCAAAAAGTATAAGAACATTTGCAATACATCAACCTCACCGTCAATGCAAAAAATATTTAATGTTAGTAACTTGTTTTTTTTTCTTTTTGTTAAATATTTAAAATTTAACAAATCATTATTTTAGAAGTCTTTGCTGCAAATCCATTACTCAAATAGTAAAAAGTAATCTAATGGGGCATGACGTTTTACTATTCGAATAACTCACTGTATCGTTTGAGCCATTGAATCAGAATTTCTTAAAAAATAACTTGTAGAATTTCAATTTTTTATAAAGAAAATAAGTTATTAAAATTAAATGACTTTTTCACCAAAATGCATCAAGTTTTTAAACAATTAAATTTATTGTAAGAATACTGAGAGCCGTTGACCCTCAAAAGCTCGTGCCAACAGAAAAAGTGATGTCACCTAGGCAAAATTGGCTTTAGCAACAAAAATCCGTTATGCACCATATTTTCAGCCGTAGTGGATGAGTTTAAAATATCAAATATGATTTCAAAAGATAAAAAAGTGATACCATCGATTCTAGTACACCAACTTTATTAAAGAATAAAATTAAATAAAAGAATTTGTTATAGTGGTTGTTAATTTGACACCATTTTCTTTGACGTCAACCTTGATGTGACACGTCATTTATTATTTATAGAACCTCCAGGTAGCTCTACACCATACCTAACATATATTGTTTCCTTTACTCCTAGTAATTGGTCATTAATTGTTTCCATCTAACTTACAAAGTATGCATTCAATGTATTACTAAGGGCGTGTTTGGTACATGCCTATGAGAATCGCGTAATCACAATGATATCCATTGCAATTGTTTGGTTGTTATGTTTCGGAATCAAATTATTAATTGATACCCATTGATCCATATGAGGGGAAGAGACTCCTTTCTTGTTTCATTCCCCGTGGGACCACCGTCATATTATCATATGCATAATGATTGTGACTCCCGCTCGCAAACCACACGCACCCTAACTCTTAAAAACCAAGACTAGATGCTCGGTTATTTGTCATTAGAAAACCAACACTTATCTTTTTCCCATCCTCTGTTTATATAACAAAAATGCAAGAAAACTCACAAATCTGATAATATACCATCCAAAATTGACGCAACAATAACACCCGAAATGTAGTGGTTTTGAAGGCGGCGGTGGGTTTGAAATGTTCTAAATGGTGTTTAGTGATGGTGAACACAATGTATACCAAACTTTCACTTTTATTGATAATCAGTTGCGTACAATGAAAGTGTAAAAATGTATATCAACAATAAACCCTAAGACCCCTCTTTATAACATAAGGAGTCTTGAACAATAATCTACTAATCAACTATTCTAGGAAAAGATAAATATAAAAAATACAATGTTGATCATATCTTTTCTAAACATACAAAACGTGTTGACTAAGTAGTTCTCTTGTGACTGGGATTTCCTTTGTCAACGCCTTGATATGTCTTATCAGTGCTCAATCTGTCAGCGCTCCAATTGCTCTTGTCAGCGTCCAAAATCCCTTTGTCAGCGGCTAAGTGACTTAGCTATTTTTTTTCCAAACAGTGTACATGAAAGAGACGGAACACATTATAAAAAGAAGACATTTTTAAATTTTGTTATTTGTTTTAATAAAGGTCAAAAAGAAAGCTTTTTCATATTTATTGATTTGTCATCTTTGCTAAAGTCATATTTTTGTTGGAGACAATTTCCCCTATTATTTAATTCTTTACAGTTCTTGTATGATGAGTTGCAAGTTTTTTATAAGTTTTAAAAGTCAATAACTAATACTAGTGTTTTGAATTAATTTGCTCTAGGTCAAGCAAAGTTTAAATGTGAGGTGGGGACGAAATCACAATTATTCATATTTTTACACTTAGAGGTGTTTTGTCTTTGGGTTTCCTATCCAATTATCTGATTATTCAGTTCTCGAATCGCAAATAATCAAAAATAAGTGTTTGGATGACCAAAGCAAAAAAGCGATTTTCTATGGTTTGAAAGCTTTAAAACGACGTTTTGTAAAAGTAAGTGACCACCTACAGCTTCCAAAACGTGATTTGGAAAACTACTAGTACTTTAATTGTCAAATGACCAATATACCCTCAAATAATACACTCATTTCTTCCCACACACTGTTACTTGGAAATCTAGTTTGATCATTCTTATCCATTGCCATCCTTCACTTCGATGGTGTTGTTCCAATGAACAATAGTCGACACCAACAAACCATTTTTTTATGAACTACTTTTTGATTATGATTATGTATATTAGTGATAACCACTTATGGATCGAGTGAAGAAAAGAGTTAGACAGGTGAATATAGGGATCATGGTGAAATGAATGTGTGCACCAAGGTGGGTGAAAGACTCGATGTAAAATGTTTGTGTTAAACTGTGTGTTAAATATGAGGCATGTGAAAATCATGTACTCCGTATTATATAAAGAAGAGTTTTTAAATAGATATACATACGAGTAAAATGGTCTACAAATAAAAATTATGTGTTTTAGATTTTATTATGAGTTATTCATTGTTAAATTTATAAATTACAATTTGTGATGATGTTTTTATTGGTCATTTTATTTATAAACGCAATAAATAATTTAATTTGCCAAACATTATAAAAATTAATTATCGGATTATTGCAATATCAAACAATGTAATCAAATCCAAACACTTTTTTATAACCACGTTTTATAACAAATGATTATTTGATTATCCGTTTTGAATATGCATAATCCATTTTAAATAAACAATCCCCAACACCCACATAAGACTTTTCGGTCTATGTTGATATAAAAAAGTTACGGTTTCTATTGCAAATATTACGTCTATTGTCATTTCATTGTTAACATATTGTCCGAGATTTACTGGAACAGTAAGAAGCAAGTGCGACATTAAAATGAAATTAAAAAGAAAATACTAAAGATATCTAAAATTGTTAAGTATATATATAAGCAATGTAATTTCAATATTTTACACATCTTGACAGGAAGTTGATTATATTACCAATATAGTATACGAACTTCCAAATTTATTGTATTATCAGCAATATGGTGACATGCTACCGGTTTAGCAGGTAAAAACTGCTTATCGATCATTTTTATTTATTTTTATGCTTAATTATTTGCATACGTGGCATGGCATAGTTGTCACTTTGTCACCATCGCTACATCATCTTCATTAAGATCTCACAATCACCAATTTCTAGCAAACACATTTACATTAAATTACATATTTGATTACTATTTTTAAAGCCACAATATATAAATGAAATAAAAATAATAAACCCAAACACATAACTATATCAAAATCCATTTCTTTTTTATTCATTCAATATTTTTTATGTTTGGATCTAAAAGATTGTCACAACAAAATGAATTTCTTTCTGTGGTCATCTTCCTTATTATACATGCATACAAAAGTAAACAAAACCTGAATCACTTACTGGGTTTGCTCAAATAAATGGAGCACAAGCCCATTTCCAAAAATATACCATTTAAACAATGCATCCCTGTTACCCTTACCAGGTTCGTTATTGTGTGAAGTCGAAACCATCAAGATCTTTATAAATATATTCTTAGCGGACTCAAATATTTATAATAAACTATTAATTGTTTCAAGTTCTTTTTTGTCAAGATCTTATCATTCGTTTTTTCACGAGCTTGATATTCTGCCGGTTTAACAGTGGTTCTAACAAATGGATGATGATATGTGGGTTTTGTTGATATATAGATGGATGAACTGGTGTTGTTGGTTTAGCTTAGACGGTCTTGGGGTTAAATACAACAAGTTAAAAGATTTTATGTTAAATATAAAGTTGGGTGGGATGAGTAACAATAGATACAGATGGAAATTTACTAAAACAAATTCACGTGGAAAACTATAATTAATTTTTATCTAGCTGATATATAGATGGAAATTTTCAATAGAAAAATCCACGTGGAAAACTATAATTAATTTTTATCTAAAAATCATCAAGTCACGTTACCTATATTTCAAAAAACTTAGTCGGTAGTGTGTAAATTTTGAATAGTACATTAGTAATATATAGACTTAACCCATATCTAAAAGATAAATGTGATGATTATTTCAAGAATTCGAGCATGATGTATGTCCTAGTACTAGTCGAGCTCAAGCCCACTCGTAGGGGTGTGAATCAGATCGGGTTTGAGTCAATTCGGGTCAGGTTAAAATTGGGTCAATATGAAAATTTTCAAATTGAAACTCGGCCCTATTTGAACTCACGTTACTTGGGTTCTGATCAATTTTGGGTCAACCCGAATATGAATAAAACGTAAAAAAATCTTTTTTTACTCTTTTTAAATAGAAAACAAATATAAATTTATATTAAAAATAAAATTTCTTATTCGAGTCAATCGGATTGACCCGAATCCGAGTTTGGAAAAACTTTCATACCTGATTTCATTTAGTATTTGGGTTAGTCGTGTTAATCCAAATTCATGCTTAAAAAGCATTGTACATATGCATTGAAAACTTGCCATTTGGGTAAATATGAAATTATCATGTTTATTTTGGGTATATATGGAATTTTTCCTAATTTAAATACATATTTTAATTCGACAAACCTGACTCGAATTAACTTATTCGAATTCAGGTCCGAATAGAATCGGGTTTTTTTTACGCCTCTACTACCCACTCGTATTTCTTGAGATAAGATGAAAATAAAGGCTGCTACGAGGTTTTTTTGTAAAGTTAAGTTAAAATTCTAGAAGACCTTAGCGCACATAATACTATCACAATTTGCAATTTGATAGCCTACGTATCCGGTATCCCGCTGGAACATAAAGGTAGATTGCTCGCGGCTAAGTATGAACTGAGACGAAATCTTAATCAACTACTCATTCACTGTCCAATACTCGAACGTTTAAACTTGAATTGGTGCTAAACGATTTTCTTGTGGGCCAGCAACGATTAGAAACGTTAACCAATGAATTAATTGCGTAAATCGTTTTTTAGTTTGTCGGGTTTAATTAATTTTGTCTCTCATAAAAAAATTAATAGATCATCTCCATGTGATTTTGACCCGTAATGGGTTGGTCCTTTGACCACTAGTTCCGTTAAAAACTAAACCCAATATAGAACTAATGTCAAAGGACCAAAACGAATACGAACTTACTTATCAAAGAACCAAAGTTAAAAATAATAGAGAAGTGATCCGTTAAAAATTTATTCGATAAACAAAATTCTTTTTACCGACAAACCATATGAACTATTTATACAATTAACTCTTAACCAATGATCAACAAACTTTTGAAAGATATAAAATACAAAGAAACGCCAATTTTTTTAACATAAATAAACACACCATTTTTTAATCATAAATAATAATTACTCGTATGTTTTTATGTACGAGAACAATCATTTTATAAAAGCTTTTTTAACAAATACTTATAATTACAAAGTCTTTACCAAAAAGTATAAGAACATTTGCAATACATCAATCTTACCGTCAATGCAAAAAATATTTAATGTTAGCAACTTGTTTTTTTCTTTTTGTTAAATATTTAAAATTTAACAAATCATTTTTTAAGAAGCCTTTGCTGCAAATCCCTTACTCAAATAGTAAAAATTAATCTAATGGGGCATGACGTTTTACTATTCGAATAACTCACTGTATCGTTTGAGCCATTGAATCAAAATTTCTTAATAAATAACTTGTAGAATTTCAAATTTTTTATAAAGAAAAACAAGTTATTAAAATTAAATGACTTTTTCAACAAAATGCATCAAGTTTTTCAACAATAAAATTTATTGTAAGAATACTGAGAGCCGTTGACCCTCAAAAGCTCGTGCCAATAGAAAAAGTGATGTCACGTAGGCAAAATTGGCTTTAGCAACAGAAATCCGTTATGCACCATATTTTCAGCCGTAGTGGATGAGTCTAAAATATCAAAATATGATTTCAAAAGATAAAAAAGTGATACCATCGATTCTAGTACACCAACTTTATTAAAGAATAAAATTAAATAAAAGAATTTGTTATAATGGTTGTTAATTTGACCCCATTTTCTTTGACGTCAACCTTGATGTGACACGCCATTTATTATTTATAGAACCTCCAGGTAGCTCTGCGCCATACCTAACATATATTGTCTCCTTTACTCCTAGTAATTGGTCATTAATTGTTTCCATCTAACTTACAAAGTATGCATTCAATGTATTACTAAGGGCGTGTTTGGTACATGCCTATGAGAATCGCGGAATCACAATGATATCCATTGCAATTGTTTGGTTGATATGTTTCAGAATCATATTATTAATTGATACCCATTGATCCATAGGAGGGGAAGAGACTCCTTTCTTGTTTCATTCCACGTGGAACCACCGTCATATTATCATATGCATAATGATTGTGACTCCCGCGCGCAAACCAAAAGCACCCTAACTCTTAAAAAACCAAGACCAGATGCTCGGTTATTTGTCATTAGAAAACTAACACTTATCTTTTTCCCATCCTCTGTTTATATAACAAAAATGCAAGAAAACTCACAAATCTGATAATATACCATCCAAAATTGACGCAACAATAACACCCAAAATGTAGTGGTTTTGAAGGCGGCGGTGGGTTTGAAATGTTCTAAATGGTGTTTAGTGATGGTGAACACAATGTATACCAAACTTTCACTTTTATTGATAACCAATTGCGTACAATGAAAGTGTAAAAATGTATATCAACAATAAACCCTAAGACCTCTCTTTATAACATAAGGAGTCTTGAACAATAATCTACTAATCAACTATTCTAGGAAAAGATAAATATAAAAATACAATGTTGATCATATCGTTTCTAAACATACAAAACGTGTTGACTAAGTAGTTCTCTTGTGACTGGGATTTCCTTTGTCAGCGCCTTGATATGTCTTATCAGTGCTCAATCTGTCAGCGCTCCAATTGCTCTTATCAGCGTCCAAAATCCCTTTGTCAGCGGCTAAGTGACTTAGCTATTTTTTTTTCAAACAGTGTACATGAAAGAGACGGAACACATTATAAAAAGAAAGACATTTTTAAATTTTGTTGTTTGTTTTAATAAAGCTAAAAAAGAAAGCTTTTTCAAATTTATTGATTTTTCATCTTTGCTAAAGTCCTATTTTTGTTGGAGACAATTTCCCCTATTATTTAATTCGTTACAGTTCTTGTATGATGAGTTGCAAGTTTTTTATAAGTTTTAAAAGTCAATAACTAATACTAGTGTTTTGAATTTGCTCTAGGTCAAGCAAAGTTTAAATGTGAGGTGGGGACGAAATCCCAATTATTCATATTTTTACACTTAGAGGTGTTTGTCTTTGGGTTTCCTATCCATTTATCTGATTATTCAGTTCTCGAATCGCAAATAATCAAAAATAACTGTTTGGATGACCAAAGAAAAAAAGCTATTTTCTATGGTTTGAAGGCTTTAAAACGACGTTTTGTAAAAGTAAGTGACCACCTACAGCTTCAAAAACGTGATTTGGAAAACTACTAGTACTTTAATTGTCAAATGACTAAAATACCCTCAAATAATACACTCATTTCTTCCCACACACTGTTACTTGGAAATCTAGTTTGATCATTCTTATCCATTGCCATCCTTCACTTCAATGGTGTTGTTCCAATGAACAATAGTCGACACCAACAAACCATTTTTTTATGAACTACTTTTTGATTATGATTATGTATATTAGTGATAACCACTTATGGATCTAGTGAAGAAAAGAGTTAGACAGATGAATATAGGGATCATGGTGAAATGAATGTGTGCACCAAGGTGGGTGAAAGACTCGATGTAAAATGTTTGTGTTAAACTGTGTGTTAAATAGGAGGCATGTGAAAATCATGTACTCCGTACTATATAAAGAAGATTTCTTAAATAGATATACATACGTGTAAAATGGTCTACAAATAAAAGTTATGTGTTGTAGATTTTATTATGATTTATTCATTGTTAAATTTATAAATTAAAATTTGTAATGATGTCTTTATTGGTCATTTTACTTATAGACGCAATAAATAATTTAATTTGCCAAACATTATAACAAGTGATTATCGGATTATTGTGATATCAAACAATATAATCAAATCCAAAAATTATTTTTTATAACAACGTTTTATAACAAATGATTATTTGATTATCTGTTTTGAAAATGCATAATATATTTTAAATAAACAATCCCCCACACCCACATAAGACATTTCGGTCTATGTTGATATAACAAAGTTACGGTTTTTATTGAAAATATTACATCTATTGTCATTTCATTGTTAACGTATTGTTCGAGATTTATTAGAACAGTAAGAAGCAAGTGCGACATTAAAATGAAAGTAAAAGGAAAATACTAAAGATATCTAAAATGTTAAGTATATATATTATCAACATAATTTCAATATTTTACACATCTTGACAACAAGATGATTATATTACCAATATAGTATACGAACTTTCAAATTTATTGTATTATCATCAATATGGTGACATGCTACCAGTTTAGTTGGTAAAAATTGCTTATCTATCATTTTTATTTATTTTTATGCTTAATTATATGCGTACGTGGCATTGCATAGTTGTAACTTTGTCACCATCGCTACATCATCTTTATTAAGATCTCACAATCACTAATCTTTAGCAAATACATTTACATTAAAAGACATATTTGATTACTATTTTTAAAACCACAATATATAATTATGAAATGAAAATAATAAACCCAAACACGTAACTATAGAAATATTTGTACAATTAACTCTAGACCAACGATCAGCAAACTTTTCAAAGATATAAAATACAAAGGAACACCAATTTTTTTAACATAAATAAACACACCATTTTTTTTATCATAAATGACGGTTATGCTTCATCAAAATGGTGGATACATACCATCAATAAAGCTGTCAGATTTTTCCATATATATGTTTTTTTATATAATCAAAATAATAATTACTCATGTTTTTATGCACGAGAACAATCATTTTATAAAAATATTTTTTAACAAATACTTATAAATTACGAAGTCTTTAGCAAAAAGTATAAGAACATTTTCAATATATCAATCTCACCACCAATGCAAAATATATTTAATGTTAGTAACTTGTTTTTTCTTTTTGTTATAAAAAACAAGTTATTAACATTAAATGACTTTTCCACCAAAATGCATCAAGTTTTTCAACAATTAAATTTATGGGAGAATTTCGTCTATATCCTTCTAAAACTTCTAAATTACATCAACATCCTTGTAAAAATCGTAATTACGTCAACATCCTTTGAAAACACATATAATTCTCATTTATATCCAGAAAAGCATTTGATATTAAATTAATGGTTTTAATCTATTTATAAATTATCAAATATAAGAGTATGTTACCATTTTACCCTTCGGTTCTAACCACTCAATACATAATCATTAAACATTAAAAAGCAAAATAAGAACATCATTAGTTAAAAAACGCTGACCCATGATCCCTTCAATGGCTATTATCAATTTTTAACAAAAAAACGTTTACACCATGGAGAATTATGGGTATATGTTCTTGGTAAATTACACAATTAATATATCTTTAAAGCGTCATATTCATTATATTTGTGTTTTGGAATCTAATTGAGACCTGCTTATGCAATAGTTAGAGCTTTATTTATACCTACGATGGAGATTAAATAATAATCAAATCTAATACATTAAGAATTGATGATGGCATGTTATGAATCTTAATTAAATCCAATTAAATCAAGAATACCCGGTGAACACAGGCAGTTCTAAATGTTGAAAGAGGTTGTTTAATGAAGGTGAGAAGAAAACATGAACTTATTTTGTATATAGTTAATTCGTTTATAAAGATCAAAGGGTAAAAAAAAGAAAAGAAAATATTTGCAATAATAAAACTATTAATATAAAATTTACTTCTTGATTTGGATATGCATGAGTATTATTAAGTTTCGAAAGGATATTGAGGTAGTTTTGTTTTTTTAAAGGATATTGCTGTAATTAGAGTTTTTACAAGGATATAGATGAAATTCTCCCTAAATTTATTGTAAGAATACTAAGTGCCGTAGACCCTGAAAAGCTTGTGCCAACTGAAAAAGTGATGTCACGTAGGCAAAATTGGCTTTAGCAACATAAATCCGTTACGCACCATATTTTCAGCCGTAGTGGATGAGCTTAAAATATCAAAATATGATATCAAAAGATAAAAAGTGATACCATCGATTCTAGTATACCAACTTTATTAAAGAATAAAATAAAATAAAAGTAAAGAATTTGTTAGCATGGCTGTTAATTTGACACCATTTTCTTTGACGTCAACCTTGATGTGACACGCCATTTATTATTTATAGAACCACCAGGTAGCTCTGCGCCACACCTAACATATACTGTTTCCTTTACTCTTAGTAATTGGTCATTAATTGTTTCCATCTAACTTAAAAAGTATGCATTGAATGTATTACTAACTCTTTGATTAGTTAATTTTGCCATGTTTTTAGTTTTGTTTAGTATGTTAGAGTATATTTAGGGGCTGTTTGTTTTAGGTTATATAACATAAGCCTTAATTTGGTGGTTTATTTGAAGATTTATGTACTTATCTAAGTTTGTTATGATATAATAAATTTATATAAGCTCATAAGTTACCAATAAGCTTGAAAAATTAGGGTTTATGAGATATAACTTATGGCTTATTTTCGCCTTATATAACGCAACCCTCAATTTTGAGGCTTATTTTAAGACTTACGGGGTATAATAAACATATATAATCCCATAAACGTTTAAATAAGCATGGAGCTTATATTATACTATAAGCCAAAATGAACTTACATTGTATAAGCTAAACCAAACACCCCTTTATATATACTTGTTTGGCGATTGGTTGATTATATTTGGTAATTTAGTGGCGATATGGAAGAGAACATTATCACTTGAGTTAAATTTTTAATTATAAGATAATTAAAGGGTAACAGTTTAAAATTGTTTTAATAAAAATTTTATTTTAACCAAACATAAAAATGGAACCACGTACATTTGGAACTTCATTCTCTATTTATGTCAAAAAAAATTAGTGATAAACCAACTTAAACCAATTTAATAAAACAACTTCTCAAAATCGCTTTGTGGTTATTTAACTCTTTCCATGATTTACCGGGTAAACGGAACGAGCAACCAGTAAACGTTATTTTGGAGAAAAGTATTCCACTGATCCAATTGTTAGTTGAAATCTCCACAAAAATTGACACTAAAAGGCAACCATATCGAGACAAGCATATTCATTTTTCATATATATATATATATTTGCCATAATCATTATAGTTTATTTTGTCTTATTTTCATTTAAGTCTCCGCTATTAGTTTATTAATCCAAAACCAAAAATGTAAGATAACTAAGCATAAAATGATAACTTAAACACGTTTCTCAAATTCATCATCTCTGAGAACGACATTCGGAAGATCAATACTTTCATGATACTTGGTATACTTTTTATTTGTATCCGCATATTTTCTTCCCTTTTCACAAATAACTTTGATTGTGTTAAAACGACTATATCATGTATTGTAGAACGTAACTAATACGAATGATAGCATGAAAGATCCAAAACAAAGTGTTCCACGCGACAACCTAAAATTACAGTTTGCACTTACAACATAACATTCTTGGTAAAAATCATCACTAAAGATAACAACTTATAAAAAAAGAGCCAAAGAACTAAAGGTAACAACAACACAACACCATACAGTTACATTAATATAGTCATATAGATTGTCACAATTTTAGATTGTATTAGTTGAGCACAAACTAAAATTTCATCATCATTCACAAAAGAAAACTTTTTCTCAACCAATACAATAAATTCAAAAAAAATAAAGTTTTGTTAAAGACTAAAAAGGATGACCTCTTAAAATGAAAATGTTCCCTCTCACATTTTTTATTAAAGATTTCAAGCTAACTATGTCATAATTGCCCTAATAAACCAGTACAATCATTCTAACCATTTAAAAATGCTTAACTAAGTTTTATAAAACACAAACATTCAAGACTACAAATAAAATACTTTTAGGACATAAACGAAAAAGTAAAATAAGGTATGCGTACCTAGAAAACATCAACCGTAAGGTCGGGAGTTAATAAGTGTGAAAACACTTATCCTTTTTCCACTTATTTCCAATAATAACAAGACCAAAACGTGTGATTTATGTCGTAAAAGTCGGAATTATGCGTGGTTTGTGTTTTTTATTGTGTTTTAGGACCAAAATATGAAAAAGGAAGAAAACACGGGCTTTCACGGGCTTTTATCGAAGGAAACGGGAAAAGACGAAGTCAAAAGATCAAGAGTGCAAAAAGAACGGAAGTCCAAGACCTATTCTGAAGATTTATCGAAGAAAAAGTCTAAAGACGGAAGTTTTAACGAAGTCGAAGAACTTAAGTCTAATAGAAGAGGAAAATTAAAAAGACAAGTTCAAATCCCGAGACGACAAAGACGAAGAATTAAAGTCGAGTCGAGAAAACGTGAAGAAAGCAAGAGAGAAGATGCAACACATGCACTCCTTCCCTATAAATACCCTCCTAATAGTCATTAGGAGGGGAGTTAGAGTTTTTAGTTAATTTTTCACTTTTTAGTTTTTAGAGAGAGAAGGTCTTAAACTTTCTCTCACTAGTTCATCTTTTTCTTTTAATCTTTCAAGATTAAATCTTTGTATTGCTTATTTTTATTAATCAAGTTCCATTTTAAGCTTTTATCTCTTAATCTCATTCTACTTTTCTTTGATTTAAGATTGATTTTGGTGTGATTATCATGTGATCCGTGTTGTTCTAATTGATTTCATGCTAAAAAGTTAATCTTTTGATCATTTTATAAGTTTTCATTTGATTAAGCTTTAAGACTTTTGTGCTTATTGGCTTACTTTTATGATTAGCTTATTTTTATTATTAAAAAGTTTTATTAAAAAGTATAAGTTTTGATTGTTTGATCTAGAAGGTTGATTAATCTCGAGTTGAATAAGTTGATCTAAGTGCTTATTTGATTCGATTTAGTATTTGGATTGATAAGTTTTTGGTATTAGCTTATACAAGTTAGCTTATTACCTAGCTTTTCCATTTCCTTAGATTTCGGAAAGGGTGGTAAATCCCCTTTCCGATTGGCTTTCCGACCGGTGCACCTCCAAACTAGTTCCACCATTTTAGGAAAGGTTGTTATTCTCCTTTCCGATTGGTTTAGATTCCGACGGCTTTGCACCCCAACATTCCGATTTCACCAATCGGATTAGGGTTTACCCTTTCCGATTGGTGCATATTCCGACGGTAGGGCTTGTCCCTTATTCCGATTGTTACCTTAAATCCCCATTCCGATTGGTTTCATCTTTGAGCCGATTCCGATCAAAGCTTTGTTGTGCTTTCCGATTGGTTGCATTTCCCTATTCCGATTGAGACTCAAGCATTATTCCGATTCGTGTGAGTTTACACATTCCGATTGGTCCCTAATCCCACTTTCCGATTGACAGTCTAGCATTATTCCGATTGTGTTACTTCTTCCCACCATTCCGACCATCCGATCGGAATACATTCCGATCGGGCTCCCTTTTGGCTGTTTTTGGTTTCTTTCGATATAACTTTCTTATAGTACTTGTTATTTTTCTAAACATTTTCCAAGTGTTAGTCTTATTTAGTAAGTTAGCATTTTTCCATTGTCACCTTTAAATTTTATGCATTATTTTACTTGTCATTTCAATATTAATCTTTTAACTTCCATTTACTCAACGACACTTTAATACTTGTTAATAGATTAAAACAAACAAATCAACCAAACCTTTGATCCACCAAAAGACGATTGAGTCGCACTTTAGACCGGTTTTCAATTCGAAAAGATTCGGAACTATAACGAACTTGAACTTTGATACGAGGTGTCAAAAGCCATGTATTAAATGGCGCCGCTGCCGGCTCTTTTCGTTAAGATAAACGGTTTCTAGTGAGAGACGCATTGCATTTTGGGATCCGTTCTTCGAACGTTATTTTCATTGCTATAAAAATTTTCAAAAATCCTAAAAATTATAAAACTCTTCAAAAATACAAAAACATTAAAAAAACTATAAAAACCAAAAATATTATATAGAAATTCTCTTTGTGTATATTTTTCTTCTTGCAGGTGCATACGTACTAGATCTACAAACTATTCTGAGCCCGAGAATCTTGAAGATTTAGATATGGCTGGTGTTAATAACAACAATAATCACCCACCTCAAAATAATTTGAATAACAACCACAACAATAACAACAACACCAATGTCCTTCTACCTGATCTACGAACCATGGAGGAATTGTGCCAACCCACCATGAACGGACGCGGAGGCCCGATTGCGCCAATGCACGTCACGGCTCAGGAGTTTTCGTTGAAGCATCATATGATACAACAAGTGCAAACGAACCCGTTTCGTGGAATTCCGGATGATGATGCCAACAAACACCTCGACAAATTCATTACCATTACCCAAAGCATGAAGTCCCCCGGTGTTTCTATGGATGACCTTCGCCTCCAACTTTTTCCACACTCGCTTTCTCACCATGCCGAAAAATGGTTTGACCGTCTTCCTAAGAATTCTATTCATACGTGGAATGACATGACTCAACGCTTTTTATCGCGCTACTTTCCCCCATCCATGGTCACTAGCCTTCGTAACCAAATCAGTGGATTTATGCAAGAGAATGATGAATCGCTTTTCGATGCTTGGGAACGTTACAATGATTTGATCGACCGCTGTCCTAATCACAATATGCTCCCCGTCACTCTCATTGACACTTTCTACAATGGTCTCACCTTTCGTGATCGTGACACGATCAATGCCGCCGCCGGTGGTACTTTTATGAAAAGGAGACCGGAGGAGTGTCGAGAGTTGATTGAAAACATGACTACTCACCACAAGAATTGGGATTCTTCCGCATCCTCAAGATCTAATCAGAGAGTCAATGTTTCGTCTACTTCTACCACCACCAACCCGTCTATTTTGGAACGTGCTATTCTCGATATTAACAAAAGTCTCCAAATTTTGACTTCTAACCAAACTCAACAAGCTAAAGCCGTTGTTATCTCTTGCGACACATGTGGTGGTCCTCATTCCTACAATGAGTGTCCTTCTACTCATGGCAATTATTCTGAAGTCGTTAACGCAGCTTACGGCACTTATCCCACGGGAGGCTATCAAGCTCGCCCTCAAGGAGACCGTGGCTTGCTAAGTTATCGTTCCAACAATTATCTTGCTCCTCCTGGTTTCCCTCCTGCAAACCAAAACCAACAACAAAGCTACAACCGAAACAACCAATCCCAACCTCGTGCTCCAAATCAATATCAATCCCAAAGAAACCCATACCCAACTCAAGGAAATTCTCAAGCTTACCAAGCTCCACCTCTCAATCAACCGATGGCCGTAAACCAAGACGTCGAGACGTTCATGAAGACTAATCGTGAGATGGTGACGAATCTTCAGAGTCAATTTGTTAACTTGAAGAATGACATGGTGAAACAAGGGAGCGATATTCGAGCCGAGCTAAGGAATGACATGGCCAAACACAGCAATGATATTAATGCCAACATGCAAAACTCTTTCAACAATCAAGCTCTTCACCTTCGTGATATGATTGGTTCGCTCATCCAAAGTAATCAACCCTCTGCTTCGGGTAATCTTCCGAGTAATACCGTTGCAAATCCGAGAGGGGAGATGAAAGCAATCACCACTCGTAGTGGAAAAGGTTATATGGAACCCGAGCTTCCTACACCTCCACCGGTGATTGTGAACAAGGAAAAAGAGCAACTTTCCCCACTTCCTTCACCTTCTATCCCCATTTCCCCACCACCCGTGGTTGTGAGTGATCCTACTCCCTTAAAGCCTTCTTCTTCATCCAATATACCTTATCCCTCAAGGTTGAGGAAAGAGAAGCAAAAGAGCAAGGATGATATTCAGGTTTCAAACTTCCTAAAAATGTTTAAACAACTGAATTTTAACATCTCCTTTGCCGAGGCTCTCGCTCACATGCCCAAATACGCTAAGATGTTTAAAGATCTTCTAAGTGATAAAAAAAAGCTTCTTGACATTGCTCAGACCCACCTTAATGAGAATTGCTCCGCAGTGCTCTTGAGACAATTGCCCACCAAACTTGGTGATCCGGGTCGCTTCTTGATTCCTTGCAACTTCCCGGGAGTAGAGAATTGCATGGCCCTAGCCGATCTAGGTGCCAGTATAAACTTAATGCCTTTAAGTGTTTGGAAGCAATTATCTCTCCCCGAGCTAGTCCCCACACGAATGACTTTGGAATTAGCCAACCGTACGGTTGCTTATCCAGTGGGGATAGCCGAAGATGTCTTTGTCGGCGTCGATAAATTCACCTTCCCGGCGGATTTTGTCGTCGTTGATTACGAGATGGATCCCCGTGTTCCATTAATCGTTGGACGTCCATTTCTGAGGACCGGTCGCACTCTTATTGATGTAGCCGCAGGCGAAATAATCATGAGAGTTGGTGACGATCAAATTTTCTTCAACATGGGTAAGATTTCTAAGCAACCTTATTCGTATGAGAGCGTTAATGCTATTGATGTTCTCGATGAGGCTTGTGAAGAACATTTTCATGATGCTTGTAAACGTACTCCTTCTCTACCCAATGTTGAGACCGTTGCCTCAATTGCTCCAGCATTGACTCCTTTTGGAGAAAGTGACTTTGATGATTTCGAAGCTAGCTTGGGTCCTCTCGATATTAAGTATGACAATTTGTCCACCAATTGGGATGAAGATATTCGTACTATTGAGAGACTTCTCAACGAGGACCCGTTGTCTCCTCCTGCTCCTAAAGAGGTGACAAATGATGATCCATCGTTAGTTTCACCATCTACTGAGGATCCTCCTACTCTCGAGCTTAAGGACCTACCGCCTCATCTTGAGTACGTTTTCCTGGAAGATGACGAGAAGCTACCAGTCATCATCGCAAAGGATCTGAAAGAAGACGAAAAAGCCCGACTTGTCACTGTATTGAAGAAGCATAAAAGAGCTATCGCTTGGAAAATCTCGGACATCCGTGGAATTGATCCTCATTTCTGCACACATAAAATTATCATGGCGGACGACTTTAAGCCCACAATTCAAAGTCAACGAAGGGTGAATCCTAAAATACATGAAGTCATCAAAAAAGAGGTTATCAAACTTCTTGATGCGGGTATGATTTACCCTATTTCGGATTCACCGTGGGTTAGTCCAGTCCACTGTGTGCCTAAGAAAGGCGGAATCACCGTTGTGCCCAATGCAAACAACGAGTTAATTCCTACCCGTCTTGTTACTGGGTGGAGAGTTTGTATAGACTACCGCAAACTCAACGATGCCACGAGAAAGGATCATTTCCCTCTACCTTTTATGGACCAAATGCTTGAACGTCTAGCTGGTAATGAATATTACTGCTTTCTGGATGGTTTCTCGGGTTATTTTCAAATACCCATCGATCCCCAAGATCAAGAGAAGACAACATTCACTTGTCCCTATGGCACCTTTGCTTATAAACGAATGCCTTTTGGCTTATGCAATGCCCCCGGGACTTTCCAAAGGTGCATGTTGGCTATCTTCCATGACATGGTTGAGCAAACCATGGAAGTCTTCATGGATGATTTCTCGGTCTTCGGGGATTCCTTCTCTGCTTGCCTTGCCAATTTGGAACGTATGCTTAAGCGGTGCGAAGACACTCGCCTTGTTCTGAATTGGGAAAAATGCCATTTTATGGTAAAAGAAGGCATTGTGCTAGGACACAAAATCTCTAAAGCCGGTCTTGAAGTTGACCGTGCTAAAGTAGATGTCATAGCCAAATTACCTCCACCTTCAACCGTGAAGGGTGTGAGAAGCTTTCTGGGTCATGCGGGCTTCTATCCTAGATTCATTCAGGATTTCTCTAAAATCGCTCGCCCGATGACCCACCTCTTGGAAAAAGATACTCCTTTTATCTTTTCTAAAGAGTGTCTCGAAGCCTTCAATCTTCTCAAGGATAAGCTAACTAAGGCACCGGTCTTGGTTACCCCAAATTGGGAGCTGCCTTTTGAATTGATGTGCGATGCTAGCGACTTTGCTATTGGTGCGGTTCTGGGTCAAAGAGTGAATAAACACTTCCAACCAATCCACTATGCTAGCAAAACAATGACAGGGGCTCAATTGCATTATACGACAACCGAAAAAGAGCTTTTAGCTGTTGTCTATGCTTTTGAGAAATTTCGCCCCTATCTTGTTTTATCCACCACCATCGTTTACACGGACCATTCCGCGTTGAAGTACTTGATGACAAAGAACGATTCTAAGCCAAGACTTCTTCGCTGGGTTTTGCTCCTTCAAGAATTCAACATTGAAATTCGTGACAAGAAGGGAGCCGAAAACCTGGCCGCGGATCATCTGAGTCGACTTGAGGATCCATATCAGGGGGATCATCCGAACAAAGAGATCAATGACTCTTTCCCCCTGGAGACTCTAATGTCTATAAATCTCAATCTCGATGGCACCCCGTGGTTTGCAGACATTGCAAACTACTTAGCGGGTGGTATTCTCATCCAAGGGTTAACATCCCAACAAAAGAAGAAGTTCTTGAACGATGTTAAGACTTACTTTTGGGATGACCCTTATCTATTCAAACAGTGTGCTGATCTGATTATTCGACGATGTGTTGACGGACCGGCAGCTTTTGACATCCTCCAAGCTTGCCACAAAGGACCCACCGGTGGTCACTTTGGTCCCAACTACACCGCTAAGAAAGTGTTTGATTCCGGATTCTACTGGCCCACCATTTATCGTGACGCTCACGAAATGGTTAAGCATTGTGATGCTTGCCAACGTCAAGGCAAGATCACGCATAAGGATGAGATGCCTCAAAATTTCATACAGGAATGTGAAATCTTTGATGTATGGGGCATCGACTTTATGGGGCCATTTCCATCATCCAAAGGGAACAAGTACATCCTCGTCGCCGTCGACTACGTCTCTAAATGGGTTGAAGCCAAGGCTCTTCCTACAAATGACGCGAGGGTGGTTGTGAACTTTTTGAAGCAGCTTTTCGCTCGATTTGGCGTTCCTCGTGCTATCATCAGTGACCGCGGGACTCATTTTTGCAACGATCAATTTGCACGAGTCATGGCAAAGTATGGTGTCAATCACCGTCTTTCCACCGCCTATCATCCCCAAACCAATGGGCAAGCCGAAATTTCCAACCGTGGCTTGAAGAGAATTTTGGAGCGTACTGTGGGAGAGCATCGCGCCGCGTGGGCCGATAAGTTAGATGATGCTCTGTGGGCTTTCCGTACTGCTTACAAGACCCCGATCGGTTGTACACCTTATCGTCTTGTGTACGGGAAAGCCTGCCACTTACCCATCGAGCTGGAACATAAGGCGCACTGGGCCTTGAAGTGGGCTAACTTCGACATCATCAAAGCCGGTGATCATCGCAAGGTTCAACTCAACGAGCTAAATGAACTAAGGAATGAAGCTTATGAGAACTCGCTGATCTACAAGGAGAAGACGAAGATTATCCACGATGCCAAAATCAAGAACCGAGAGTTCCACGTTGGTGATCAAGTTCTACTCTTTAACTCTCGGTTGAAGATCTTCTCTGGCAAGTTGAAGAGCCGTTGGACTGGTCCATTCACCGTCGCCAAAGTCTTTCCGTATGGGACCATTGAGCTTTCTCAGCCGAATGGGCCCAATTTCAAGGTGAATGGCCAGCGTTTGAAGTTGTACTTTGGTGAGGACATCTCTCAGGAGATGATTCCATCCCTCACCACGTTCCCCATGAACTAAAATTGGGTCGAGTCAGGCTCATGACTCGGTGAACAAAAACAAGCGCTTCTCGGGAGGCAACCCGTGTTCTATCCTTTACTGTTTTCATAATAAGTGTAGGGGGAGCCCCGCATCTGTTTGTTGTCTTGTTTCTTGTGCTGTGCAGGGATTAAAGCTTCAGAGAGCATCTTGATGACTTTTGACGAACCGTGATACCGTGTTTTCCATCTTCCCGGTTCTATCCTAAACTCTTGTGATTCAATATTTCATATTTTATATGTTCACATTGAATTCACTTTAGTTGTCCTTTCCTTAGCAAGATTTAAACAAAGTGCACAATGTCCTAAGTGTAGGGGAGTTTACTCCCACATGCTTAAACATTGAGGACAATGTTTATCTCAAGTGTAGGGGGGACTTCTATCGAAGTAAGTGGTCTTTTCCATGAATTTGCCCTCATTTTAATCGGAAAATTTGATTTTTCAACATTTTTCAAAATTTTTAATCTATTTTGGCCTAGTTGTATAGTTGTATTTACCTTTGTTATGTTTCCTTGCTAGAATAAATTTTTAATAAAGTGGTTTTAGATTTTTCTTAGCCGTGAACATTTTGACTCAACCCGAGTTTACTTACCTAAGTTTACTCTAGCTAGTATCCTTAACATGTTTAAGTCAAGTTTTGCTAGGCTTTTATATAGGGAGCTATAAAACGCGAAAGTCTTAACTCTCACGGGTTAAGAACAAGAACTTTTCGCAAGTTCCTATAATCGATCCTAGAGAGTCGTTTATCAAGGGAACTTTAAAACGCGAATTCTAAACTTGAAAAAGTCTAAGAATTTGCAAGATCCTATAGGCGACTCGAAAACCCAAAACTTTGATTTAATAGGCTAAGTATCCACGAGTCTCATTACTTGAGATTTTAAACTGTGGAGAACGAGAGATGATAGAGCCAATTATAAGTTCGGTATTCTTTCGTGAATTTATGTGAGTTAATTATGAGCCTATTCTCCCTCCGCTTGTTAATAAATTAATATGCTAATAAATAAGGTTGTACGATTTAAAAAGTTACTTAGCTTCTAGCCCCAGATCGTTTAAAAGTTGCTCGGTAATGACGAGAGTTCATAGCCAAGGCATAACTTATGAAGCGGGGCGCGAAGATTGGCGAGTCCGAAAAGGCCCTAACAAGGCATGAGGGCTACATTTTGTTGCTAAAGATCCAAAAGTGATGTGAAGAATCATTTATCGAAAATCAATATGAAGGATCGAGACACACGACGAAAAGCAAGAACTCCCCAAAAGTCATGGAGAAGTCTATCCGAAAAGACCCTAACAAGGTATGAGGATAAATAGATCCAAGTCCTAAAAGGAGGCGGATCGTTGTATATCAAAGTCCAAAATAAAGATTGGAGAAAAATGAAGAAGTCGTGGTCCAAAGATGAAGAATCTCTCAAAAACTTCAAGTGAAGAAATTCCTATTATGGAGAGAAGACCATAATTTCAAGAACGTCTCTCGAAGATTCGAAGTATGAAGTCGCTGCCAAATATCGGCCCGAGAAAGGTCTCAAATCGCGAACCAAGTTATGCCAAGATATGAACTTTCTGATATCCCGAGAAGCAGTTTTAAAAGATTTGGTCCTTTAGCTAACTATTGATTAAATCGTTCACCTTATTTTCGGACTAAATAACTATCGAAATAAGTCAAACAATGCATCCTCGTGATCATTCAAGACAAAAATAAAATATAAGAGATACACCTAGGAATAAGGGAGTCTAAGTGAATAATTAGCCCACATGAGTTCGTGATAGTTTGCTAACTTATAATTACAATGATCTCGTTTCTAAGCTTGGTGTGGGGAACGTGAAACTTGAGGATGATAAATGTTCATGGCCGCCAAAACCCAATGTAAGTTTTTAATTTCTTTATCTTTTATGTTTAGAATTTAATAAAGGCCAAGGTGGGTTATTTATGATGGAAAATGTAAACCGTGCTTTAAATCTAATACATTGCATGAGGGCATTGCAATGGTCAAGTGTAGGGGATTTAATAAGTGTGAAAACACTTATCCTTTTTCCACTTATTTCCAATAATAACAAGACCAAAACGTGTGATTTATGTCGTAAAAGTCGGAATTATGCGTGGTTTGTGTTTTTTATTGTGTTTTAGGACCAAAATATGAAAAAGGAAGAAAACACGGGCTTTCACGGGCTTTTATCGAAGGAAACGGGAAAAGACGAAGTCAAAAGATCAAGAGTGCAAAAAGAACGGAAGTCCAAGACCTATTCTGAAGATTTATCGAAGAAAAAGTCTAAAGACGGAAGTTTTAACGAAGTCGAAGAACTTAAGTCTAATAGAAGAGGAAAATTAAAAAGACAAGTTCAAATCTCGAGACGACAAAGACGAAGAATTAAAGTCGAGTCGAGAAAACGTGAAGAAAGCAAGAGAGAAGATGCAACACATGCACTCCTTCCCTATAAATACCCTCCTAATAGTCATTAGGAGGGGAGTTAGAGTTTTTAGTTAATTTTTCACTTTTTAGTTTTTAGAGAGAGAAAGTCTTAAACTTTCTCTCACTAGTTCATCTTTTTCTTTTAATCTTTCAAGATTAAATCTTTGTATTGCTTATTTTTATTAATCAAGTTCCATTTTAAGCTTTTATCTCTTAATCTCATTCTACTTTTCTTTGATTTAAGATTGATTTTGGTGTGATTATCATGTGATCCGTGTTGTTCTAATTGATTTCATGCTAAAAAGTTAATCTTTTGATCATTTTATAAGTTTTCATTTGATTAAGCTTTAAGACTTTTGTGCTTATTGGCTTACTTTTATGATTAGCTTATTTTTATTATTAAAAAGTTTTATTAAAAAGTATAAGTTTTGATTGTTTGATCTAGAAGGTTGATTAATCTCGAGTTGAATAAGTTGATCTAAGTGCTTATTTGATTCGATTTAGTATTTGGATTGATAAGTTTTGGTATTAGCTTATACAAGTTAGCTTATTACCTAGCTTTTCCATTTCCTTAGATTTCGGAAAGGGTGGTAAATCCCCTTTCCGATTGGCTTTCCGACCGGTGCACCTCCAAACTAGTTCCACCATTTTAGGAAAGGTTGTTATTCTCCTTTCCGATTGGTTTAGATTCCGACGGCTTTGCACCCCAACATTCCGATTTCACCAATCGGATTAGGGTTTACCCTTTCCGATTGGTGCATATTCCGACGGTAGGGCTTGTCCCTTATTCCGATTGTTACCTTAAATCCCCATTCCGATTGGTTTCATCTTTGAGCCGATTCCGATCAAAGCTTTGTTGTGCTTTCCGATTGGTTGCATTTCCCTATTCCGATTGAGACTCAAGCATTATTCCGATTCGTGTGAGTTTACACATTCCGATTGGTCCCTAATCCCACTTTCCGATTGACAGTCTAGCATTATTCCGATTGTGTTACTTCTTCCCACCATTCCGACCATCCGATCGGAATACATTCCGATCGGGCTCCCTTTTGGCTATTTTTGGTTTCTTTCGATATAACTTTCTTATAGTACTTGTTATTTTTCTAAACATTTTCCAAGTGTTAGTCTTATTTAGTAAGTTAGCATTTTTCCATTGTCACCTTTAAATTTTATGCATTATTTTACTTGTCATTTCAATATTAATCTTTTAACTTCCATTTACTCAACGACACTTTAATACTTGTTAATAGATTAAAACAAACAAATCAACCAAACCTTTGATCCACCAAAAGACGATTGAGTCGCACTTTAGACCGGTTTTCAATTCGAAAAGATTCGGAACTATAACGAACTTGAACTTTGATACGAGGTGTCAAAAGCCATGTATTAGGAGTGAATGCCACCCTATACACAAAGTTAAAGTAATGCAGTGTGTATTGGCTTCCGCATTTCCCGGTTTCCCTATCGTGCCGAAACTAGAGAATGCGACAAAAAAGGGTGCATCGAATCCACTGACCATTTCTGGTGCAATGAAGGTAATTTTCACCGTCTTGTATGTTTGTTCAATGCAAACTCTATAAATTTGGCGGGATCATATGTGGCGGTACAGTAGCTATATGCTCATAGACGTTCCACTCTTTTGTTAGTTCAAATAAACGTATGTTCTTGAGTCCGCTTACCCCCAACAATTGTCTCAATTTCGACCAGAATAGCATACCCGTCTTTCCTAAATTGGCTACGAGTGATGGAGTTCCACCCCTCAAACTAGTTCAACAATACTCATTATAAGCTTCAACAATGCATGATCCACCATATCATTATAGTCGGCTGCTGTGAACACGACTTCTCCCCATGGGGATAAAATCTTGAAGAAAACACCATGTTCCGAAAAAGCACCACACCACAATCGAAGTTAAATTCAATGTTGTGTGTCTTAGCATTGTTGTACCAACCATTGTTGTACCAACCATTAACTGAATTGGACTCCATATGACTAGGAATCAAGTCATGTTGAGGTATTGAAACATGTGAGATATCAAACCTCAATCCGATGGATGTCGCATTCAACTAAAAAAGTATGGTGTTCCCATGTTTCGAAATGAGTGTTGAAGCCCATACGAGGTAAATCGTATGACTTGAAAACACCCATAGTATACAAATTTGAAACCATCATGTAACTCGATGCATCTTCTCCCGCCACACATCTACCAACAACCCTAAGGGAACCAAAAGTCAAATGGAGCTCACATCTACCTTTGACATAATTTCAAGCAATGGAATTTATGTTCTGAATTGTTCTTTTCTCTTTTGTCACCGGTCTGGTCAATGCATAGAAGCACTCCTAAATCAATATGGTATTAATATAAGACTTGTGCCATTAGCCAAAGACGGGACTGGATAGTTTCATTCATTTCAGGCTATTGGCAAAGACCAGACAAAGTAATACGTCCCTAAATCTTCTACTTACGACTCTAAGTGTGACAATCTAACATTTTCAGGTAGTGAATTATTTTCTCGTATAATATTTTGAAACTTATTTTTGTGTTGGTTGATGAACTCACAATTTACGGATTTAAATTTGGGCTTACGTGTATAATTTAGCGTCCTTTACGATTAAACCGGAAACCTTAGGATTACGTATTTATGTTTTTGAACTCCGTTTTTGATGAGACAATTTTTATTGGATTCGTTTTGTGTCGTTGATTCATAATTTATAAAAACATTTTTCGTGAAACGACCCGAGGACACGCAAATCGAGGAAACTAGAATCGAGGAGTACCCGTAAATTAGCGGGATGGGACAAAATAATTTATCCCACCCCACTATAACATGGGACGGCCAAACATGACACCACATCAAAGATGTGGCATCATGTAAACTAGTAGCTTACAAGTGTAAGCTTAGCTTAACACTTAAGCTAGTTTTTACCCACCAAACTAACAAAAACAACTAGCTTCTCATTTACCACCATTCACTCATGCAAATCAACCAAAAACTCTCTCAACTCCATCACCATTGCCGTCCCACTTCAAGAACAAACACCCTTTTTGATCTTTTCTAGCCACAAAATACTTGTTATCTAGCTATATCATGGAGTTACCTTGAAGCCTTGATCACTTGGTGGCCATTTTAACAACAAAGGAGGTGATTTTCTTGTGTCCTAGGGCTGATTTCGCAACATACTTTCTTGGTGTTTGATGATCTTGGGGATACATTTGATGTTCATCAAGTTCTTGTCTTCCAAAAACAAGATATACTCTTGGTTGGTAAAGAAGATCATCCTTTCCATTTTCTCTTGTTATTTTTGTAAAGATAAAATGTATTTTCTTTCTTGTTTTATATGTATATGATGAATATATGATGATAAAAATGTTGTGTGGGGATCAAGTGTTGATAAATATGCTTAAAAAGATTAATAACCATAAGAAACATGGCTAAAATCATGCTTAATTTGTTGGCTGTATAAAAAGAGTATGTAACCAAAACTTGTACTGATAAATTTGCATGGTGGAATCCATTTACAGTAAGTACAAGATGTCATCCACATGTGAGAGTTGGCCATGCAATGGAATCATTAAAATGAGTGAGATATGATCAAAACAAGATGAGTGTGCTAATCTGGATAGTCTGTTTTGTAGGGACTGTTAAGGATAGTTAAACTTAAAATGAGCAGTATCTATATCTAAGTTAATTGTAGCACATAATATGAAGTTCATGCCACCCAAAAATGAGCTTCTAATTCATTGTAGAACTCTAGATATGATAAAAATGGTGAAGATGAAAATAAAAATCAGATTTTAAAGAATTAATGTTTATTACTATTATATAAGCACTCAAATTATATAGTATAAAATGTGAAATTAAAACCCACTAACTTATGAATTTCATTTATATAAATATGTATAAGGTTTAATAAATGTACAATTTATAAAAATGGTAGTTGAATAAGATTTATAAGTTATAAAAACTATAAACATGATTTTTACGACTCTTTCGGCTATTACCGTAAAATTAACGTTTTTCGCCAATTAAAACTTAGACGATCAAACCCGTCTAATGTAAAGTTTTTAAAAGTCATATACTGATATATAAGTATCTAATACAAGTAAAAACCGATAAAACCCAAACTATAGGACATACGGACATTAACGAGCTAAGTAAGCATATTGGACTAATAATTGGACTAAATAAGTTAAACACTTATAAAAATTACTTATTTGGCTTAACCCATTTGAGCCCAACATGAAGTGTGAATACTGATAATATAAGTATAAAATGAAATAATACAAGTTAAAGAACTTATAATAAGCTTATTGGACTTAAAATAGGTAAATAGGTAAAACTAGTAAACTAGTAAAAAGTTACCAATACGTAAATACTAAAATGAGTAAACAAGGATATATAAACCCACTTGATCATCATCATATGTACAAAATCATCATATGTATATTTGTTATTTTGATAAAGTCATTGGACAAAAGTCTAAGACCGATTATTATTTATATAGGTTTCCGTGGCCGAAGCACGCCCGTAACCGATAATCCGCCTTTCATTATCAACGTGAGTTCATAGCCTCGCACTCTTTTAAATGTTTTATAAAATGATTTGTAAACCCGCGAGGGAGATAACATGCTAGATTTTGATAAAAATAGAACACAAGTAGTCCCGATGGTATGCTTAATGATATGGACCCGAATGATGCTATGACCATATAAATGAGATAAAAAGGATTATTAGTAGTTAGGTTATGTCACTTAAAGTCTCATTAGCATGAATTGTGAACTACCGGAATTTGGTAGACGCTTATGCATATGATAGTACTATTTGGGGACGATCACCCCAGTTCGCGCCTTGACGGTTGATCCCCGTCGTACCACATTGATTGGTAAGCGAATTTATGTATGAGAAGATTACATAGCGTGTTTTTTGTGACGACACACTAACTTAGATGGGCAAACTGTTTGTCGGGTTCGCGGCCCGTTGTTTTCATAGTAAGGTAACAATGTCATGCGGCTAATAATAATCCTATATATACAATACGACAACGATGCTAATAATGATGAATATATTACCTATTATGGTAATATTGAGGCTACGGTCTCATGGACGGTTTAAGATGTATGCTTGATTTATATATTGCCTGACTAGCAATACGAGGACTTACTTCTGATATTATACTTGTGTTCTGATTTTAACGATTGTTTTATATAATGGTTTTTATTAAACACTATGAATTCAATCGGCATTCGCTGATATGATTTTTGCATGTCTATCTCAGGTGCTTGAAGGTAATCCGGATGGAGATCGACTCTGATGGCCCACAAAATATTAAAAATGTTCATTCGATCTATGTTTTGTAAACTTAATGACCTGTATAATTTGGGACCTGTTGTACACTTTAAAACTTTTTATCGAATGAATGTATGTTGAACCTTGTACAACCATTTTTATGTGTTGTCTATGATTGGAGTTATTGTGCTATCCCGTAACACTCTAAAAGACCCTTCCGCTGTACCGATACGAAAAATTGAGAGTGTTACAGTTTGGTACCAGAGCTCTCGTTATAGAGAACAAAAGATTTTAAAAAACAAGGTTTTGAACAAAACATTTCAAAATCTTTTGACAATGAACATTTGAGAAAATATTTGAAAAATCTTTTGACTATAACGGTGCCAGAGATCTCCGACATTACCAACAAGCCCTATTGAGAAGATATATATTTTGATATATATAATTTAATTTATATATATATATATATATCATGGTTTCAGTATGTGATTGTTTAAATAGCATACGTATGCTATCCTAATATGAGATATATATATATATATATAATGCAGATTGTCATGGCTGACCCTAATATTCCTGTAGAGAACCATGTTATTCCCGAACCTAATGTAGATGATGATCCTTATTTAGACTTAGTAGATTATGATATGGATGATGAGGAGGAACCATTTGAGGATCCCGAGCCCGAGGTAGGACTAGGAGATCAGATTGCCCCTCAAGTTGATATGGTAGAAAATGATATTGATAATGTTGATATTGAGAATGATGATGATGAGAATAGGTTAGATAATTTAGATGATGAGATTGACGACGAGGATGTCAAGAAGGATATAGGTATAGACGATGAGGTTGATGACGATGAGGAAGCTGAGCTTATTTACCCTTATGATATTCCAGAGGGCGAGCCTTTACCCCCACCAGTTTATTTGTCTGATTCTGAGGTTGAGCTACCTAGGGATGAAATGTCTGAATCGTCTGAATCTGATTCTGAATCAGATGAGGATGATAATGCACCTGACGGTACTGATGGTATTGCTACTCGTAGACGTGTGATAGAAGAGTCGTCTAGTACTCGAGAGGCTACTCATACTGATGGTCTTGCACCATGGGCCTTGAGACGTGATCTAGATGCTTCCCGTGTTAAGAGTAGTATGACAGAGATTGGATTAGGTGTTATTCAGACTCAAGTTTCTTATTTGGAGTCGAAGACTAAGGTTGGTGAGAAAGAGCGGGAATTGCTTAGTTTGGATTTGACTGATGTAGAGCGTTGTTTGAATGAGGCTTTTAGGAGGTTATCGGTGTTAGAAAGCGGTGAGTTTGCTGCTATGAAGAAAAAGGTGAATTCTATGGAGATTCAGTTGAATGTAGCTCGTGCGATGTGTGAGAAAGCTGAGAAGGAGTTGAATATATCCGTGGGTTGGAATAGTAGATTTTATGCTGACATGGTTGAAAGAGGAGTGATCCGTAAGCGCCCAGCTGAAGATGTGTCTAGTGATCGTCCGACGAAGATACAGAAGACGATGGATGATGAACCATCTGGCGGTTCTCAGTAGACCAGTCTGTGTTTAGTAGTGACCTTTGTATCTTTTGTACTTTTGTAGCTTTGACTGAACCGACTTGTTAGTAGTAGACTTGGCACGAATTTTGAATATATATAGTGCTAGAACTTTGATATGGGATGTAACTAAGACAATGCTTTTGTTTCAAATCGGATGAAATATGTATCTTGTCTTGAATTCCATACTGTGCCTTATTTGTATCTTGATTATGAATTCAATCCATATTATACGAATCCCTTGTTGGGTGAATGCTTAATACTTTGAAATTGTGAAATTATAGAACTATGCCGCCCAAGAAAGCTGTGACTGAGGATGATGTACGTAGGATTATTACGGAGCAAGCTACCGCATCTATGACTGAATTTATGGCAAATGCTAGAAGTGGAGCTAGCGGTAGTGGAGCTGGCGGTAGTGGAATTGGCGGTACTAATGTGAATGTGAAGGCTAATAATATGAATGCTAATGCTGGAGGAAATGTAGGAGGACTTGGAACTAATGCACCTGAAGTTGGTGGATGTACTTATGTGACGTTCATGAAGTGTGAACCTCTACCTTTTAATGGAACTGAAGGTGCTGTAGGATTAAGCCAGTGGATTGAGAAGATTGAGTCGGTGTTTCGAATTAGTAAGTGTAAGGAGGAAGATAAGGTGACTTTTGCTATGGCTACTCTTAAAGGTCGTGCGTTGACTTGGTGGAACGGGAGAATTGCTTTCATGGGTACTGATGCTGCTAATGCTACTCCTTGGGCTGAAATTAAGAAGTGGATGACTTTGGAGTTTTGTCCTCGTAGTGTGATCATTAGGTTAGAACAAGAGTTGATTCATCTGCAAATGAAAGGTGTGGACATTGATAGTTACACAAACCGATTCCATGAGTTGGCCTTGCTGTGTCCTCGATTGGTGGAACCCGAAGAGATCCGAATTGAGCAATATATTAAAGGGTTGAGCAGGAATATCCGGGGGGGACGTGACATCATCTAAAACACTGACCATTGATGATGCTGTTCGAATGGCTTACCAACTCATTGGACAGATAATTCAGGATAGGGAAGATGAAGCCCGTGTCGGTGAGAAAAGAAAGGGAGACGGTGATCGTGTAGATAGAGGTGATAATAGGAATTTCAATCGCCGTCAGAACAGAGAAAGGGGAATGCAAATGCTCTTACCAACAATACACCGCGCAACGATGATAGATGTCCTAAGTGTGGCAACAAGAGGCATGCTGGCGACTGCTAGAAGTGCCGAAATTGCGGAAAGCTTGGACACAAGGTTGAAAGGTGTAAGAAGGGAACCATTTGCTTCAACTGTAATGAAGAAGATCATAGGAAATCGAAATGCCCCAAGTTGAAAGCGATTGTACCTGGAAGAAACCCCCAGGGTGATGTCTATCAACTTGGAACAATTGAGGTGAAGAAAGAGGATCCGAATGTCGTTACCGGTACGTTTTTACTCAACAATCATTATGATGTTGCTTTATTTGATTCGGGTACTGATAAGAGCTTTGTATCCACTAAATTTAGTGCCCTTATTGACATTGAACCTGTTGAGATAAATACCAGTTACGAGGTAGAATTGGCTGATGGTAAATTAGTGAAAACTAATAAGCTATTAGAAGGATGCTCTCTAAATCTCTTAAACTATTCCTTTCCGATTGATTTGATGTTGATAGAATTAGGTAGTTTTGATATTATTATTGGTATGGATTGGCTGTCGTTGAATAATGCTACTATTTTATGTGGAGAGAAGAAGGTTAAGATTCCTCTTAGGAATAGGACATTAGTAATTGATGGTAATCGAGGTGAATCCCGTTTGAAAATCGTTTCATGTATTAAAGTCCAAAAGTACATCAGGAACGGTTGTGAGTTATTCTTAGCTCAAGTGACCGGGAATGAGTCTAGGGAGAAACGATTGGAAGATGTACCTATTATTTGTTAATTTCTTGAGGTATTTCATAAAGATTTACCCGTACTTCCACCGATAAGGCAAGTAGAGTTTCGAATCGATTTAATTCCTGGTGCTGCACCGGTGGCACGTGCGCCTTACCGATTAGCCCCTTCTGAATTAAAGGAGTTATCTGAACAACTTAAGGAGTTGTCTGATAAAGGTTTTATTCGACCAAGCTCGTCGCATTGGGGAGCTCCAGTCTTGTTCGTTAAGAAGAAGGATGGATCTTTCCGTATGTGCATTGATTATAGGGAACTGAATAAGTTGACAATTAAAAATCGATATCCTTTACCTAGGATTGATGATTTGTTTGATCAACTACAAGGATCTAGTGTCTATTCTAAGATAGATTTGCGGTCAGGATATCACCAACTTCACGTCCGTGAAGAAGATATTCCTATAACTGCATTTAGAACTCGTTATGGACACTATGAATTTCAAGTAATGCCATTTGGGTTAACTAACGCACCTGCGGTTTTCATGGATTTAATGAATCGAGTGTGCAAGCCCTACTTGGATAAATTTGTGATTGTGTTTATTGATGATATTCTAATCTATTCTAAGAATGAAGATGAGCATAGCGAACATTTAAGGATTGTTTTGAACTTGTTGAAGGATGAAAAGTTGTATGCTAAGTTTTCGAAATGTGATTTCTGGTTAGATTTTGTGCAATTTCTTGGTCATGTGATTAACAAAGATGGAATTCATGTTGATCCTGCAAAGGTTGAAGCCATTAAGAATTGGTCTGCACCGACAACGCCAACGGAAGTGCGACAGTTCTTAGGATTGGCTGGCTATTATAGGCGATTCATTAAAGAATTTTCTTTGATAGCTAAACCCTTGACTAAGCTTACCCAGAAGAATAAACCTTTCTTTTGGGGAAGTGATGAAGATGGAGCATTTCAGACATTAAAGCAAAAATTATGTAGTGCGCCAATCTTATCATTACCCGACGGGAGTGAAGATTTTGTAGTGTATTGTGATGCATCTCTTAGAGGCTATGGAGCTGTTTTGATGCAGCGAGAGAAAGTCATAGCTTATGCTTCTAGGCAATTAAGGAAGAATGAGGAGAATTATACTACTCATGATCTTGAGTTAGGAGCTGTATTCTTTGCTCTTAGGTTGTGGAGACATTATCTGTATGGCACCAAGTGTACGGTATTCACCGATCACAAAAGCCTACAGTATATTCTCGACCAGAAGGAATTGAACATGAGGCAACGAAGATGGATAGAGTTGTTAAGTGATTATGATTGTGATATAAAATATCACCCAGGAAAAGCCAATGTTGTTGCCGATGCGTTAAGCAGGAAAGATAGAGAGCCTATCAGGGTACGTTCTCTAGTCTTGACCGTGCACAATAATTTGCCTGAGCAAATTAGAAATGCGCAAATAGAAGCTTGTAAGAAGGAAAATTTTGTTAATGAAGGGTTCCGAGGAGAATGAGATCCTTTAGAAGTTAGAGCTGATGGAGTGAAATGCTTAAGAGTTCGTATGTGGATACCTAAGTTTGGAGGCTTAAGAGACTTGATTATGTTAGAATCCCATAAATCTAAGTATTCCATTCATCCGGGATCTGATAAGATGTACCATGATTTGAAGAAGTTGTACTGGTGGCCGAATATGAAAGATGATATTGCTATGTATGTTCTTCAATGCTTGACTTGTGCTAGAGTTATAGCTGAACATCAAAAGCCATCAGGACTACTTCAACAGCCAAAGATTCCTGAATGGAAGTGGGAGCGAATTACGATGGACTTTATCACCAAGCTTCCTAGAACATCATCTGGAAACAACTCGATTTGGGTCATTGTCGATAGACTGACCAAATCAGCACACTTCATTCCGGTTAAAGAGCAGTTCTCACTGGAGAAGCTGACTCGTATATACCTTGAGATTATTGTATGCAAGCATGGAGTGCCTGTATCGATCATTTCAGATCGAGATCGTAGATTCGCATCGAATTTTTGGAAATCTCTCCAAAGATCTTTGGGAACGAATCTCGACATGAGCACCGCTTATCACCCCCAGACTGATGGGCAGAGTGAAAGGACGATACAAACACTAGAAGATATGTTGAGAGCTTGTGTGTTAGATTTTGGTAAGAATTGGGATAAACATTTGCCGTTAGCAGAGTTTTCGTATAACAATAGTTACCATTCTAGTATTAAGGCTGCACCGTTTGAAGCTTTATATGGTAGGAAGTGTAGATCTCCTGTATGTTGGAGTGAAGTTGGGGATACCCAGCTCACGGGACCGGAATTGATCCGGGAGACTACGGAGATGATAGTTCAGATTAAGAATAGGTTGTTGACTGCCCGTAGAAGACAGAAAAGTTACGCGGATATGCGGCGGAAGCCAATGGAGTTTAAAGTGGGTGACCAAGTAATGTTGAAAGTATCGCCATGGAAAGGCGTTATAAGATTTGGAAAACGAGGGAAATTGAATCCCCGTTATATTGGACCCTTTAAGATTTTATCTAGAGTAGGTCCGGTGGCTTACAAACTAGAGTTACCCCCAGAACTTCATGGTGTTCACAACACATTCCATGTATCTAATCTGAAGAAATGTCTAGCAGTGAGTGATAAGAAAATTCCGTTGGATAATGTTCGAATATATGGGAAGTTGCATTTTATCGAAGAACCCGTAGAGGTTATGGATCGTGAGGTAAAGCAACTGAAACAAAGTCGGATACCTATTGTCAAGATCCGATGGAATTCAAAGCATGTACCGGAATATACTTGGGAACGAGAGGATGAAATGTGGAAGAAATATCCGCACCTCTTCGATTTCAATAAGAAACGGACATCAAAATGAAATGGATCACGAGGACGTTGATCCCTTTTAGGAGGAAAAGCTGTGATAATCTAACATTTTTAGGTAGTGAATTATTTTCTCGTATAATATTTTGAAACTTATTTTTGTGTTGGTTGATGAACTCACAATTTACGGATTTAAATTTGGGCTTACGTGCATAATTTAGCGTCCTTTACGATTAAACCGGAAACCTTAGGATTACGTATTTACGTTTTTGAACTCCGTTTTTGATGAGACAATTTTTATTGGATTCGTTTTGTGCCGTTGATTTATAATTTATAAAAACGTTTTTCGTGAAACGACCCGAGGGCACGCAAATCGAGGAAACTAGAATCGAGGAGTACCCGTAAATTAGCGGGATGGGACAAAATAATTTATCCCACCCCACTATAACATGGGACGGCCAAACATGACACCACATCAAAGATGTGGCATCATGTAAACTAGTAGCTTACAAGTGTAAGCTTAGCTTAACACATAAGCCTGTTTTTACCCACCAAACTAACAAAAACAACTAGCTTCTCCTTTACCACCATTCACTCATGCAAATCAACCAAAAACTCTCTCAACTCCATCACCATTTCCGTCCCACTTCAAGAACAAACACCCCTTTTGATCATTTCTAGCCACAAAATACTTGTTATCTAGCTATATCATGGAGTTACCTTTAAGCCTTGATCACTTGGTGGCCATTTTAACAACAAAGGAGGTGATTTGCTTGTGTCCTAGGGCTGATTTCTCAACATACTTTCTTGGTGTTTGATGATCTTGGGGATACATTTGGTGTTCATCAAGTTCTTGTCTTCCAAAAACAAGATATACTCTTGGTTGATAAAGAAGATCATCCTTTCCATTTTCTCTTGTTATTTTTGTAAAGATCAAATGTATTTTCTTTCTTGTTGTATATGTATATGATGAATATATGATGATAAAAATGTTGTGTGGGGATCAAGTGTTGATAAATATGCTTAAAAGATTAATAACCATAAGAAACAAGGCTAAAATCATGCTTAATTTGTTGGCTGTATAAAAACAGTATGTAACCAAAACATGAACTGATAAATTTGCATGATGGAATCCATTTACAGTAAGTACAATATGTCATACACATGTGAGAGTTGGTCATGCAATGGAATCCTTAAAATGAGTGAGATATGATCAAAACAAGATGAGTGTGCTAATCTGGATAGTCAGTTTTGTAGGGACTGTTAAGGATAGTTAAACTTAAAATGAGCAGTAGCTATAACTAAGTTAATTGTAGCACATAATATGAAGTTCATGCCACCCAAAAATGAGCTTCTAATTCATTGTAGAACCCTAGATATGATAAAAATGGTGAAGATGAAAATAAAAATCAGATTTTGAAGAATTAATGTTTATTACTATTATATAAGCACTCAAATTATATAGTATAAAATGTGAAATTAAAACCCACTAACTTATGAATTTCATTTATATAAATATGTATAAGGTTTAATAAATGGAAAATTTATAAAAATGGTAGTTGAATAAGATTTATAAGTTATAAAAACTATAAACGTGATTTTTATGACTCTTTCGGCTATTACCGTAAAATTAATGTTTTTCGCCAATTAAAACTTAGACGATCAACCCATCTAATGTAAAGTTTTTAAAAGTCATATACTGATATATAAGTATCTAATACAAGTAAAAACCGATAAAACCCGAACTATAGGACATACGGACATTAACGAGCTAAGTAAGCATATTGGACTAATAATTGGACTAAATAAGTTAAACACTTATAAAAAGTACTTATTGGGCCTAACCCATTTGGGCACAACATGTAAAGTGTGAATACTGATAATATAAGTATAAAATGAAATAATACAAGTTAAAGAACTTATAATAAGCTTATTGGACTTAAAATAGGTAAATAGGTAAAACTAGTAAACTAGTAAAAAGTTACCAATACGTAAACACTAAAATGAGTAAACAATGATATATAAACCCACTTGATCATCATCATATGTACAAAATCATCATATGTATATTTGTTATTTTGATAAAGTCACTGGACAAAAGTCTAAGACCGATTATTATTTATATAGGTTTCCGTGACCGAAGCACGCCCGTAACCGATAATCCGCCTTTCATTATCAACGTGAGTTCATAGCCTCGCACTCTTTTAAATGTTTTATAAAATGATTTGTAAACCCGCGAGGGAGATAACATGCTAGATTTTGATAAAAATATAACACAAGTAGTCCCGATGGTATGCTTAATGATATGGATCCGAATGATGCTATGACCCTATAAATGAGATAAAAAGGATTATTAGTAGTTAGGTTATGTCACTTAAAGTCCCATTAGCATGAATTGTGAACTACCGGGATTTGGTAGACGCTTATGCATATGATAGTACTATTTGGGGACGATCACCCCAGTTCGCGCCTTGACGGTTGATCCCCGTCGTACCACATTGATTGGTAAGCGAATTTATGTATGAGAAGATTACATAGCGTGATTTTTGTGACGACACGCTAACTTAGATGGGCAAATTGTTTGTCGGGTTCGCGGCCCGTTGTTTTCATAGTAAGGTAACAATGTCATGCGGCTAATAATAATCCTATATATACAATACGACAACGATGCTAATAACGATGAATATATTACCTATTATGGTAATATTGAGGCTACGGTCTCATGGACGGTTTAAGATGTATGCTTGATTTATATATTGCCTGACTAGCAATACGAGGACTTACTTCTGATATTATACTTGTGTTCTGATTTTAACGATTGTTTTATATAACGGTTTTTATTAAACTCTATGAATTCACTCGGCATTCGCTGATATGATTTTTGCATGTTTTTATCTCAGGTGCTTAAAGGTAATCCGGATGGAGATCGACTCTGATGGCCCACAAAATATTAAAAATGTTCATTCGATCTATGTTTTGTAAACTTAATGACCTGTATAATTTGGGACCTGTTGTACACTTTAAAACTTTTTATCGAATGAATGTATGTTGAACCTTGTACAACCATTTTTATGTGTTGTTTATGATTGGAGTTATTGTGCTATCCCGTAACACTCTAAAAGACCCTTCCGCTGTACCGATACGAAAAATTGAGAGTGTTACAGTTTGGTACCAGAGCTCTCGTTATAGAGAACAAAAGATTTTAAAAACCAAGGTTTTGAACAAAACTTTTCAAAATCTTTTGACAATGAACATTTGAGAAAATATTTGAAAAATCTTTTGACTATAACGGTGCCAAAGATCTCCGACGTTACCAACAAGCCCTATTGATAAGATATATATTTTGATATATATAATTTAATTTATATATATGTATATATCGTGGTTTCAATATGTGATTGTTTAAATAGTATGTTATCCTAATATGAGATATATATATAAATGCAGTTTGTCATGGCTGACCCTAATATTCCTGTAGAGAACCATGCTATTCACGAACCTAATGTAGATGATGATCCTTATTTAGACTTAGTAGATTATGATATGGATGATGAGGAGGAACCATTTGAGGATCCCGAGCCCGAGGTAGGACTAGGAGATCAGATTGCCCCTCAGGTTGATATGGTAGAAAATGAGATTGATAATGTTGATATTGAGAATGATGACGATGAGATTGGGTTAGATAATTTAGATGATGAGATTGACGACGAGGATGTCAAGGAGGATATAGGTATAGACGATGAGGTTGATGACGATGAGGAAGCTGAGCTTATTTACCCTTATGATGTTCTAGAGGGCGAGCCTTTACCCCCACCAGTTTATTTGTCTGATTCTGAGGTTGAGCTACCTAGGGATGAAATGTCTGAATCGTCTGAATCTGATTCTGAATCAGAGGATGATAATGCACCTGACGGTACTGATGGTATTGCTACTCGTAGACGTGTGATAGGAGAGTCGTCTAGTACTCGAGAGGCTACTCATATTGATGGTCTTTCACCATGGGCCTTGAGACGTGATCTAGATGCTTCCCGTGTTAAGAGTAGTATGACAGAGATTGGATTAGGTGTTGTTCAGACTCAAGTTGCTTATTTGGAGTCGAAGACTAAGGTTGGTGAGAAAGAGCGGGAATTGCTTAGTTTGGATTTGACTGATGTAGAGCGTGGTTTGAATGAGGCTTTTAGGAGGTTATCGGTGTTAGAAAGCGGTGAGTTTGCTGCTATGAAGAAAAAGGTGAATTCTATGGATATTCAGTTGAATGTAGCTCGTGCGATGCGTGAGAAAGCTAAGAAGGAGTTGAATATATCCGTGGGTTGGAATAGTAGATTTTATGCTGACATGGTTGAAAGAGGAGTGATCCGTAAGCGCCCAGCTGAAGATGTGTCTAGTGATCGTCCGACGAAGATACAGAAGACGATGGATGACGGACCATCTGGTGGTTCTCAGTAGACGAGTCTGTGTTTAGTAGTGACCTTTGTATCTTTTGTACTTTTGTTGCTTTGACTGAACCGACTTGTTAGTAGTAGACTTGGCACGAATTTTGAATATATATAGTGCTAGAACTTTGATATGGGATGCAACTAAGACAATGCTTTTGTTTCAAATCGAATGAAATATGTATCTTGTCTTCAATTCCATATTGTGCCTTATTTGTATCTTGATTATGAATTCAATCCATATTATACGAATCCCTTGTTGGGTGAATGCTTAATACTTTGAAATTGTGAAATTATAGAAATATGCTGCCCAAGAAAGCTGTGACTGAGGATGATGTACGTAGGATTATTACGGAGAAAGTTACCGCATCTATGACTGAATTTATGGCAAATGCTAGAAGTGGAGCTGGCGGTAGTGGAGCTGGCGGTAGTGGAATTGGCGGTACTAATGTGAATGTGAATGCTAATAATGTGAATGCTAATACTGGAGGAAATGTAGGATGACTTGGAACTAATGCACCTGAAGTTGGTGGATGTACTTATGTGACGTTCATGAAGTGTGAACCTCTACCTTTTAATGGAACTGAAGGTGCTGTAGGATTAAGCCAGTGGATTGAGAAGATTGAGTCGGTGTTTCGAATTAGTAAGTGTAAGGAGGAAGATAAGGTGACTTTTGCTATGGCTACTCTTAAAGGTCGTGCGTTGACTTGGTCCCACTAACTCGGGAACATCATCGATGAGGGTCTCTCACTGATGATTTTCCCCAGTTAGTCGGACTTACAGCAGTAAATAGAATATTTAGGGGCGTTTTACTTTCTCTGGCCTTTGCAGCATCCTTTAACGAAAGAAACCATTTAAGCCCGTCTTGGCTAATGGCACATGTCTTCGATAAATACCACATTGATTTTAAAGTACTTCTGTGCGTTGAGTAGACTCATGTTGAAGAAAGAAGAAGCCATACAAATTCCATTGCTTGAAATTGTGTCAGAGGTAGATGGTGAGCTCCGTCCGACTTTTGGTTGCCTCAGGGTCGTTGGTACTATTAGATGTGTCGCGGGAGAAGATGCATCAAGTTATGTGATAGTTTTAAACTTGTATATTATAGGGTGTTTTCGAGTTACATGGTTTAACTCTTATGGGCTTCAGCGTTCTCGAAACATCAGAACACCATGTTTTTCGAGCAGACTCGTGTTGAAGAAAAAAGGAAAATACAAATTTCATGTGTATGGAGTTAGTTCAATTAATGGTTGGTACATAAATTTTGTGACACCACCGGAATTTGGCGACAACCTAATTGAATATAACCACGATTATGGTATGGTACTTGTTTCTTAACATGTTGTTCGCTTCAAGGTCTCAAATGAATGGGTAGAAATAGTATTCACAAAAGTCAACCTCAATGATATGATGCATCATGCCATTGAAGCCAAGAATTAGTACTTTTTTTTGAACCCATTGAGGGATGGAACTCCATCACTTATAGTCAATTTGGAAAAGACGGGTATATTATTTTGGTCCACACTAAGACAAACCCGTTTGTTGGGGGGTAAGCTGACTCAAGACCATATGTATATTTGTGCTAACACACGAATCGTACGTGTATGGGAATATAAAGACCGTACCACCACATATAATCCCACCAAATCTTCGTTATTGTGATTATAGAGTCCATATTAAAAAGACATACAAGACGGTGAACATTCCCGTCATTGCACCAGAAAGGTTTCATGGATTCGGTGATGCTTAGTTTTGCTGCATTCTCTAGGTTTGCCACGACTTGGAAATCGAGTAATGGCAAAGCCGATACAGACCTCTACCTTACTCTAAAATATTTGTGTATAGGGTGGCATTCACTCCCCACCTTACCGTTGATCTTTTCTAGGTATGCATGCCTTCTTTTACTTTTTTGTTCATGGTTAAAGTATTCTATTTATAATCTTAAATGTTTGTGTTTTTTGAAACTTAATTATGCGATTGAGGATTAAACTAAGAATCTTTGATTGTATTTTTTTATTATGAGATAGTTAGCTTGAAATCTTTAACAAAAAATGTGGGATGGAATATCTCTATTATAAGAGGTCTTCTTGTTATTTTATTTTTTGGAACTTATTGTATCAAGTGAGAAAAAATATCTTTTGTGAACAATAATCTACTAATCAACTATTCTAGAAAAAGATAAATATAAAAAATACAATGTTGATCATATCTTTCCTAAACATACAAAACGTGTTGACTAAGTAGTTCTCTTGTGACTGGAATTTCCTTTGTCAGCGCCTTGATATGTTTTATCAGTGCTCAATCTGTCAGCGCTCCAATTGCTCTTGTCAGCGACCAAAATCCCTTTGTCAGCGGCTAAGTGACTTAGCTATTTTTTTCCAAACAGTGTACATGAAAGAGACGGAACACATTATAAAAAGAAGACATTTTTAAATTTTGTTGTTTGTTTTAATAAAGGTAAAAAAAGCTTTTTTTTCCAAACAACGACCAAAATCCCTATTATTTAATTCGTTACAATTCTTGTATGATGAGTTGCAAGTTTTTTATATGTTTTAAAAGTCAGTAACTAGTACTAGTGTTTTGAATGAATTTGCTCTAGGTCAAGCAAAGTTTAAATGTTAGGTGGGGACGAAATCACAATTATTCATATTTTTACACTTAGAGGTGTTTGTCTTTGGGTTTCCTATCCAATTATCTGATTATTCAGTTCTCGAATCGCAAATAATCAAAAATAAGTGTTTGGATGACCAAAGCAAAAAAGCGATTTTCTATGGTGTGAAGGCTTTAAAACGACGTTTTGTAAAAGTAAGTGACCACCTACAGCTTCAAAAACGTGATTTGGAAAACTACTAGTACTTTAATTGTCAAATGACCAATATACCCTCAAATAATACACTCATTTCTTCCCACACACTGTTACTTGGAAATCTAGTTTGATCATTCTTATCCATTGCCATCCTTCACTTCGATGGTGTTGTTCCAATGAACAATAGTCGACACCAACAAACCATTTTTTTATGAACTACTTTTTGATTATGATTATGTATATTAGTGATAACCACTTATGGATCGATTGAAGAAAAGAGTTAGACAGGTGAATATAGGGATCATGGTGAAATGAATGTGTGCACCAAGGTGGGTGAAAGACTCGATGTAAAATGTTTGTGTTAAATATGAGGCATGTGAAAATCATGTACTTCGTATTATATAAAGAAGAGTTTTTAAATAGATATACATACGAGTAAAATGGTCTACAAATAAAAGTTATGTGTTGTAGATTTTATTATGAGTTATTCATTGTTAAATTTATAAATTACAATTTGTAATGATGTTTTTATTGGTCATTTTATTTATAAACGCAATAAATAATTTAATTTGCCAAACATTATAAAAATTGATTATCGGATTATTGCAATATCAAACAATGTAATCAAATCTAAACACTTTTTATAACCACGTTTTATAACAAATGATTATTTGATTATCCGTTTTGAATATGCATAATCCATTTTAAATAAACAATCCCCAACACCCACATAAGACTTTTCGCTCTATGTTGATATAAAAAAGTTATGGTTTCTATTGCAAATATTACGTCTATTGTCATTTCATTGTTAACGTATTGTCCGAGATTTACTGGAACAGTAAGAAGCAAGTGCGACATTAAAATGAAATTAAAAAGAAAATACTAAAGATATCTAAAATTGTCAAGTATATATAAGCAATGTAATTTCAATATTTTACACATCTTGACAGAAAGTTGATTATATTACAAATATAGTATACGAACTTCCAAATTTATTGTATTATCAGCAATATGGTGACATGCTACCGGTTTAGCAGGTAAAAATTGCTTATCGATCATTTTTATTTATTTTTATGCTTAATTATTTGCATACGTGGCATGGCATAGTTGTCACTTTGTCACCATCGCTACATCATCTTCATTAAGATCTCACAATCACAATTTATAGCAAACACATTTACATTAAATTACATATTTGATTACTATTTTTAAAGCCACAATATATAAATGAAATAAAAATAATAAACCCAAACACATAACTATATCAAAATCCATTTCTTTTTTATTCATTCAATATTTTTTATGTTTGGATCTAAAAGATTGTCAAAACAAAATGAATTTCTTTCTGTGGTCATCTTCCTTATTATACATGCATACAAAAGTAAACAAAACCTGAACCACTTCCTGGGTTTGCTCAAATAAATGGAGCACAAGCCCATTTTCAAAAATACACCATTTAAACAGTGCATCCCCGTTACCCTTACCAGGTTCGTTATTGTGTGAAGTCGAAACCATCAAGACCTTTATAAATATATTCTCAACGGACTCAAATATTTATAATAAACTATTAATTGTTTCAAGTTCTTTTTTGTCAAGATCTTATCATTCGTTTTTTTCACGAGTTTGATTTTCTGCGGGTTTAACAGTGGTTCTAACAAATGGATGATGATATGTGGGTTTTGTTGATATATAGATGGATGAACTGGTGGTGTTGGTTTAGCTTAGACGGTCTTGGGGTGAAATACAACAAGTTAAAAGATTTTATGTTAAATATAAAGTTGGGTGGGATGAGTAACAATAGATACAAATGGAAATTTACTAAAACAAATTCACGTGGAAAACTATAATTAATTTTTATCTAGCTCATATATAGATGGAAATTTTCAATAAAAAATTCACGTGGAAAACTATAATTAATTTTTATCTAAAAATCATCACGTCACGTTACCTATATTTCAAAAAACTTAGTCGGTAGTGTGTAAATTTTGAAAAGTACATTAGTAATATATAGACTTAACCCATATCTAAAAGATAAATGTGATGATTATTTCAAGAATTCGAGCATGATGTATGTCCTAGTACTAGTCGAGCTCAAGCCCACTCGTAGGGGTGTGAATCGGATCGGGTTGATCGGGTTTGAGTCAATTCGGGTCAGGTTAAAATTGGGTCAATATGAAAATTTTCAAATTGAAACTCGGCCCTATTTGAACTCATGTTACTTGGGTTCTGATCAATTTTGGGTCAACCCGAATATGAATAAAACCTAAAAAAAAATCTTTTTTTACTCTTTTTAAATAGAAAACAAATATAAATTTATATTAAAAATAAAATTTCTTATTCGAGTCAATCGGATTGACCCGAATCCGAGTTAGCAAAAACTTTCATACCTGATTTTATTTAGTATTTGGGTTAGTCGTGTTAATCCAAATTCATGCTTAAAAAGCATTATACATATGCATTGAAAACTTGCCATTTGGGTAAATATGAAATTACAATGTTTATTTTGGGTATATATGGAATTTTCCCTAATTTAAATATATATTTTAATTCGACAAACCTGACTCGAATTAACTTATTCGAATTCAGGTCCGAATAGAATCGGGTTTTTTTTACGCCTCTACTACCCACTCGTATTTCTTGAGATAAGATGAAAATAGAGGCTGCTACGAGGTTTTTTTGTAAAGTTAAGTTAACATTCTAGAAGATCGTAGCGCACATAATACTATCACAATTTGCAATTTGATAGCCTACGTATCCGGTATCCCACTGGAACATAAAGGTAGATTGCTCGCGGCTAAGTATGAACTGAGACGAAATCTTTATCAACTACTCATTCACTGTCCAATACTCGAACGTTTAAACATCAATTGGTGCTAAACGATTTTCTTGTGGGCCAGCAACGATTAGAAACATTAACCAACGAATTAATTGCGTAAATCATTTTTTAGTTTGTCGGGTTTAGTTAATTTTCTATTATAAAAAATTAATAGATCATCTCCATGTGATTTTGACCCGTAACGGGTTGGTCCTTTGACCACTAGTTCCGTTAAAACTAAACCCAATATAGAACTAATGTCAAAGGACCAAAACGAATACGAACTTACTTATCAAAGAACCAAAGTTAAAAATAATAGAGAAGTGATCCGTTAAAAATTTATTCGAAAAATAAAATTCTTTATACCGACAAACCATATGAACTATTTATACAATTAACTCTTAACCAATGATCAACAAACTTTTGAAAGATATAAAACACAAAGAAACGCCAATTTTTTTTAACATAAATAAACACACCATTTTTTTAATCATAAAAAATAATTACTCGTATGTTTTTATGTACGAGAACAATCATTTTATAAAATCTTTTTTTAACAAATACTTATAAATTACAAATTCTTTACCAAAAAGTATAAGAACATTTGCAATACATCAATCTCACCGTCAATGCAAAAAATATTTAATGTTAGTAACTTGTTTTTTTCTTTTTGTTAAATATTTAAAATTTAACAAATCATTTTTAAGAAGTCTTTGCTGCAAATCCCTTACTCAAATAGTAAAATGTAATCTAATGGGACACGACGTTTTATTATTCGAGTAACTCACTATATCGTTTGAGCCATTGAATTAAAATTTCTTAATAAATAACTTGTAGAATTTCAAATTTTTTATAAAGAAAAACAAGTTATTAAAATTAAATGACTTTTTCACCAAAATGCATCAAGTTTTTCAACAATTAAATTTATTGTAAGAATACTGAGAGCCGTTGACCCTCAAAAGCTCGTGCCAACAGAAAAAGTGATGTCACGTAGGCAAAATTGGCTTTAGCAACAGAAATTCGTTATGCACCATATTTTCAGCCGTAGTGGATGAGTCTAAAATATCAAAATATGATTTCAAAAGATAAAAAAGTGATACCATCGATTCTAGTACACCAACTTTATTAAAGAATAAAATTAAATAAAAGAATTTGTTATAATGGTTGTTAATTTGACACCATTTTCTTTGACGTCAACCTTGATGTGACACGTCATTTTTTATTTATAGAACCTCCAGGTAGCTCTGCACCATACCTAACATATATTGTTTCCTTTACTCCTAGTAATTGGTCATTAATTGTTTCCATCTAACTTACAAAGTATGCATTCAACGTATTACTAAGGGCATGTTTAGTACATGCCTATGAGAATCGCGGAATCACAATGATATCCATTACAATTGTTTGGTTGCTATGTTTCGGAATCATATTATTAATTGATACCCATTGATCCATAGGAGGGGAAGAGACTCCTTTCTTGTTTCATTCCACGTGGGACCACCGTCATATTATCATATTCATAATGATTGTGACTCCCGCTCGCAAACCAAACGCACCCTAACTCTTAAAAAACCAAGACCAGATGCTCGGTTATTTGTCATTAGAAAACCAACACTTATCTTTTTCCCATCCTCGGTTTATATAACAAAAATGAAAGAAAACTCACAAATCTGATAATATACCATCCAAAATTGACGCAACAATAACACCCAAAATGTAGTGGTTTTGAAGGCGGCGGTGGGTTTGAAATGTTCTAAATGGTGTTTAGTGATGGTTTACACAATGCATACCAAACTTTCACTTTTATTGATAATCAATTGCGTACAATGAAAGTGTAAAAATATATATCAACAATAAACCCTAAGACCTCTCTTTATAACATAAGGAGTCTTGAACAATAATCTACTAATCCACTATTCTAGGAAAAGATAAATATAAAAAAGACAATATTGATCATATCTTTCCTAAACATACAAAACGTGTTGACTAAGTAGTTCTCTTGTGACTGGGATTTCCTTTGTCAGCGCCTTGATATGTCTTATCAGTGCTCAATCTGTCAGTGCTCCAATTGCTCTTGTCAGCGTCCAAAATCCCTTTGTCAGCGGCTAAGTGACTTAGCTATTTTTTTTCAAACAGTGTACATGAAAGAGACTGAACACATTATAAAAAGAAGACATTTTTAAATTTTGTTGTTTGTTTTAATAAAGCTCAAAAAGAAAGCTTTTTCATATTTATTGATTTGTCATCTTTGCTAAAGTCATATTTTTGTTGGAGACAATTTCCCCTATTATTTAATTCGTTACAGTTCTTGTATGATGAGTTGCAAGTTTTTTATAAGTTTTAAAAGTCAATAACTAATACTAGTGTTTTGAATTAATTTGCTCTAGGTCAAGCAAAGTTTAAATGTGAGGTGGGGACGAAATCACAATTATTCATATTTTTACACTTAGAGGTGTTTGTCTTTGGGTTTCCTATCCAATTATCTGATTATTCAGTTCTCGAATCGCAAATAATCAAAAATAAGTGTTTGGATGACCAAAGCAAAAAGCTATTTTCTATGGTTTGAAGGCTTTAAAACGACGTTTTGTAAAAGTAAGTGACCACCTACAGCTTCAAAAACGTGATTTGGAAAACTACTAGTACTTTAATTGTCAAATGACCAATATACCCTCAAATAATACACTCATTTCTTCCCACACACTGTTACTTAGAAATCTAGTTTGATCATTCTTATCCATTGCCATCCTTCACTTCGATGGTGTTGTTCCAATGAACAATAGTCGACACCAACAAACCATTTTTTTATGAACTACTTTTTGATTATGATTATGTATATTAGTGATAACCACTTATGGATCTAGTGAAGAAAAGAGTTAGACAGATGAATATAGGGATCATGGTGAAATGAATGTGTGCACCAAGGTGGGTGAAAGACTCGATGTAAAATGTTTGTGTTAAACTGTGTGTTAAATATGAGGCATGTGAATATCATGTACTCCGTAGTATATCAAGAAGATTTCATAAATAGATATACATACAAGTAAAATGGTCTACAAATAAAAGTTATGTGTTGTAGATTTTATTATGAGTTATTCATTGTTAAATTTATAAATTAAAATTTGTAATGATGTCTTTATTGGTCATTTTACTTATAGACGCAATAAATAATTTAATTTGCCAAACATTATAACAAGTGATTATCGGATTATTGTGATATCAAACAATATAATCAAATCCAAAAACTATTTTTTATAACAACGTTTTATAACAAATGATTATTTGATTATCTGTTTTGAAAATGCATAATCCATTTTAAATAAACAATCCCCAACACCCACATAAGACATTTCTGTCTATGTTGATATAACAAAGTTACGGTTTTTATTGCAAATATTACATCTATTGTCATTTCATTGTTAACGTATTGTTCGAGATTTATTAGAACAGTAAGAAGCAAGTGCGACATTAAAATGAAAGTAAAACGAAAATACTAAAGATATCTAAAATGTTAAGTATATATATTATCAACGTAATTTCAATATTTTACACATCTTGACAACAAGTTGATTATATTACCAATATAGTGTACGAACTTTCAAATTTATTGTATTATCATCAATATGGTGACATGCTACCAGTTTAGTTGGTAAAAATTGTTTATTTATCATTTTTATTTATTTTTATGCTTAATTAATACGTACGTGGCATTGCATAGTTGTCACTTTGTCACCATTGCTACATCATCTTCATTAAGATCTCACAATCACTAATCTTTAGCAAACACATTTACATTAAAACACATATTTGATTACTATTTTTAAAACCACAATATATAATTATGAAATGAAAATAATAAACCCAAACACGTAACTATAGAAATATTTATACAATTAACTCTAGACCAACGATCAACAAACTTTTCAAAGATATAAAATACAAAGGAACACCAATTTTTTTAACATAAATAAACACACCATTTTTTTTATCATAAATGACGGTTATGCATCATCAAAATGGTGGATACATACCATCAATAAAGCTGTCAGATTTTTCCATATATATGTTTTTTTATATAATCAAAATAATAATTACTCATGTTTTTATGCACGAGAACAATCATTTTATAAAAATATTTTTTAACAAATACTTATAAATTATGAAGTCTTTAGCAAAAAGTATAAGAACATTTTCAATTCATCAATCTCACCATCAATGAAAAATATATTTAATGTTAGTAACTTGTTTTTTCTTTTTGTTATGAAAAAACAAGTTATTAACATTAAATGACTTTTCCACCAAAATGCATCAAGTTTTTCAACAATTAAATTTATGGGAGTATTTCGTCTATATCCTTCTAAAACTTCTAAATTACATCAACATCCTTGTAAAAATCGTAATTACGTCAACATCCTTTGAAAACACATATAATTCTCATTTATATCCAAAAAAGCATTTGATATTAAATTAATGATTTTAATCTATTTATAAATTATCAAATACAAGAGTATGTTACCATTTTACCCTTCAATTCTAACCACTCAATACATAATCATTAAACATTAAAAAGAAAAATAAGAACATCATTAGTTAAAAAACCGCTGACCCATGATCCCTTCAATGGCTATTATCAATTTTTAACAAAAGAACGTTGACACCATGGAGATTTATGGGTATATATTCTTGGTAAATTACACAATTAATATATCTTCAAAGCGTCATAATCATTATATTTGTGTTTTGGAATCGAATTGAGACCTGCTTATGCAATAGTTAGAGCTTTATTTATACCTACGATGGAGATTAAATAATAATCAAATCTAATACATTAAGAATTGATGAAGGCATGATATGAATCTTAATTAAATCCAATTAAATCAAGAATACCCGGTGAACACAGGCAGTTCTAAATGTTAAAAGAGGTTGTTTAATGAAGGTGAGAAGAAAACATGAACTTATTTTGTATATAGTTAATTCGTTTATAAAGATCAAAGGGTAAAAAAAAGAAAAGAAAATATTTGCAATAATAAAACTATTAATATAAAATCTACTTCTTGATTTGGATATGCATGAGTATTATTAAGTTTCGAAAGGATATTGAGGTAATTTTGTTTTTTAAAGGATATTGATGTAATTAGAGTTTTTTACAAGGATATAGATGAAATTCTCCCTAAATTTATTGTAAGAATACTAAGTGCCGTAGACCCTGAAAAGCTTGTGCCAACAGAAAAAGTGATGTCACGTAGGCAAAATTGGCTTTAGCAACATAAATCCGTTACGCACCATATTTTCAGCCGTAGTGGATGAGCCTAAAATATCAAAATATGATATCAACAGATAAAAAAGTGATACCATCGATTCTAGTATACCAACTTTATTAAAGAATAAAATAAAATAAAAGTAAAGAATTTGTTAGCATGGCTGTTAATTTGACACCATTTTCTTTGACGTCAACCTTGATGTGACACGCCATTTATTATTTATAGAACCACCAGGTAGCTCTGCGCCACACCTAACATATACTGTTTCCTTTACTCTTAGTAATTGGTCATTAATTGTTTTCATCTAACTTAAAAAGTATGCATTGAATGTATTACTAACTCTTTGATTAGTTAATTTTGCCGTGTTTTTAGTTTTGTTTAGTATGTTAGAGTAGTTTTAGGGGCTGTTTGTTTTAGGTTATATAACATAAGCCTTAATTTGGTGGTTTATTTGAAGATTTATGTACTTATCTAAGTTTGTTATGATATAATAAACTTATATAAGCTCATAATTTACCAATAAGCTTGAAAAATTAGGGTTTATGAGATATAACTTATGGCTTATTTTAGCCTTATATAACTCAACCCTCGATTTTGTGGCTTATTTTAAGACTTACGGGGTATAATAAACTTATATAAGCCCATAAACGTTTAAATAAGCATGGAGCTTATATTATACTATAAGCCAAAATGAACTTACATTGTATAAGCTAAACCAAACACCCCTTTATAGATACTTGTTTGGCGATTGGTTGATTATATTTGGTAATTTAGTGACGATATGGAAGAGAACATTATCACTTAAGTTAAATTTTTAATTATAAGATAATTAAAGGGTATCAGTTTAAAATTGTTTTAATAAAAAATTTATTTTAACCAAACATAAAAATGGAACCACGTACATTTTGGAACTTCATTCTCTATTTATGTCAAAAAAAAATTAGTGATAAACCAACTTAAACCAATTTTATAAAACAACTTTTCAAAATCGCTTTGTGGTTATTTAACTCTTTTCAACATTTACTGGGTAAACGGAACGAGCAACCAATAAACTTTATTTTGGAGAAAAGTATTCCACTGATCCAATTGTTAATTGAAATCTCCACAAAAATTGACACTAAAAGGCAACCATATCGAAACAAGCATATTCATTTTTCATATATATATATATATATTTGCCATAATCATTATAGTTTATTTTGTCTTATTTTCATTTAAGTCTCCGCTATTAGTTTATTAATCTAAAACCAAAAATGTAAGATAACTAAGCATAAAATGATAACTTAAACATGTTTCTCAAATTTATCATCTCTGAGAACGACATTCGTAAGATCAATACTTTCATGATACTTGGTATATTTTTTATTTGTATCTGCATATTTTCTTCCCTTTTCACAAATAACTTTGATTGTGTTAAAACGACTATATCATGTATAGTAGAAAGTAACTAATGCGAGTGATAGCGTGAAAGATCCAAAAAAAAGTGTTCCACGCGACAACCTAAAATTGCAGTTTCCACTTACAACATAACATTCTTGGTAAAAATCATCACTAAAGATAACAACTTATAAAAAAAGAGCCAAAGAACTAAAGGTAACAACAACACAACACCATACAGTTACATTAATATTGTCATATAGATTGTCACAATTTTAGATTGTATTAGTTGAGTACAAACTAAAATTTCATCATCATTCACAAAAGAAAACTTTTTCTCAACCAATACAATAAATTCAAAAAAAAAAGTTTTGTTAAAGACTAAAAAGGATGACCTTTTAAAATGAAAATGTTCCCTCTCACATTTTTTATTAAAGATTTCAAGCTAACTATGTCATATTGCCCTAATAAGCCAGTACAATCATTCTAACCATTTAAAAATGCTTAACTAAGTTTTATAAAACACAAACATTTAAGATTACAAATAAAATACTTTTAGGACTTAAACGAAAAAGTAAAATAAGGTATGCATACCTATAAAACATCAACCGTAAGGCCGGGAGTGAATGCCACCCTATACACAAAGTTAAAGTAATGCGGTGTGTATTGGTTTTCGCATTTCCCGGTTTCCCTGTCATGCCGAAACTGGAGAATGCGACAAAAAAGGGTGCATCGAATCCACGGACCATTTCTGGTGCAATGAAGGTAATTTTCACCGTCTTGTATGTTTGTTCAACGCAAACTCTATAATCATAAGAACGAAGATTTGGCGGGATCATATGTGGAGGTACAGTAGTTATATGCTCATAGACGTTCAACTCTTTTGTTAGTTCAAATAAACCTATGTTCTTGAGTCCGCTTACCCCCAACAATTGTCTCAATTTCGACCAGAATAGCATACTCGTCTTTCCTAAATTGGCTACGAGTGATGGAGTTCCACCCCTCAAACTGGTTCAACAAAGTACTCATTCTAAGATTCAACAATGCATGATCCACCATATCATTATAGTCGGCTGCTGTGAACACGACTTCTCCCCATGGGGATAAAATCTTGAAGAAAACACCATGTTCCGAAAAAGCACCACACCACAATCGATGTTAAATTCAATGTTGTGTGTCTTAGCATTGTTGTACCATCCATTAACTGAATTGGACTCCATATGACTAGGAATCAAGTCACGTTGAGGTATTGAAACATGTGAGATATCAAACCTCAATCCGATAGATGTCGCATTCAACTAAAAAAGTATGGTGTTCCCATGTTTCGAAATGAGTGTTGAAGCCCATACGAGGTAAATCGTGTGACTTGAAAACACCCATAGTATGCAAATTTGAAACCAACATGTAACTCGATGCATCTTCTCCCGCCACACATCTACCAACAACCCTAAGGGAACCAAAAGTCAAATGGAGCTCACATCTACCTTTCACATAATTTCAAGCAATGGAATTTATGTTCTGAATTGTTCTTTTCTCTTTTGTCACTGGTCTGGTCAATGCATAGAAGCACTCCTAAATCAATATGGTATTAATATAAGACTTATGCCATTAGCCAAAGACGAGACTGGATAGTTTCATTCATTACAGGCTATTGGCAAAGACCAGACAAAGTAATACGTCCCTAAATCTTCTACTTACGGCTCTAAGTCGCACTAACTCGGGAACATCATCGATGAGGGTCTCTCACTGATGATTTTCCCCAGTTAGTCGGACTTACAGCAGTAAATAGAATATTTAGGTGCGTTTTACTTTCTCTGGCCTTTGCAGCATCCTTTAACGAAAGAAACCATTTAAGCCCGTCTTGGCTAATGGCACATGTCTTCGATAAATACCACATTGATTTTAAAGTACTTCTCTGCGTTGAGTAGACTCGTGTTGAAGAAAGAAGAAGCCATACAAATTCCATTGCATGAAATTGTGTCAGAGGTAGATGGTGAGCTCCATCCGACTTTTGGTTGCCTCAGGGTTGTTGGTACTATCAGATGTGTCGCGGGAGAAGATGCATCAAGTTATGTGATAGTTTTAAATTTTTATATTATAGGGTGTTTTCGAGTTACATGGTTTAACTCTTATGGGCTTCAGCGTTCTCGAAACATCAGAACACCATGTTTTTCGAGCAGACTCATGTTGAAGAAAAAAGGACAATACAAATTCCATGTGTATGGAGTTAGTTCAATTAATGGTTGGTACATAAATTTTGTGACACCACCGGTATTTGGCGACAACCTAATTGAATATAACCACGATTATGGTATGGTACCTGTTTCTTAACATGTTGTTCGCTTCAAGGTCTCAAATGAATGGGTAGAAATAGTATTCACAAAAGTCAACCTCAATGATATGATGCATCATGCCATTGAAGCCAAGAATTAGTAATTCTTTTGAACCCAATGAGGGATGGAACTCCATCACTTATAGTCAATTTGGAAAACACGGGTATATTATTTTGGTCCACACTAAGACAAACCCGTTTGTTGGGGGTAAGCTGACTCAAGACCATATGTATATTTGATCTAACACACGAGTCGTACGTGTATGGGAATATAACGACCGTACCACCACATATGATCCCACCAAATCTTCGTTCTTGTGATTATAGAGTCCATATTAAACAGATATACAAGACGGTGAACATTCCCGTCATTGCACCAGAAAGGTTTCATTGATTCGGTGATGCTTGGTTTTGCTGCATTCTCTAGGTTCGCCACGACTTGGAAATCGAGTAATGGCAAAGCCGATACAGACCTCTACCTTACTCTAAAATATTTGTGTATAGGGTGGCATTCATTCCACACCTTACCGTTGATCTTTTCTACGTATGCATGCCTTCTTTTACTTTTTTGTTCATGGTTAAAAGTATTCTATTTGTAATCTTAAATGTTTGTGTTTTTTAAAACTTAATTATGCAATTGAGGATTAAACTAAGAATCTTTGATTGTATTTTTTTATTATGAGATAGTTAGCTTGAAAGATTTAACAAAAATGTGGGATGGAATATCTTCATTATAAGAGGTCTTCTTGTTATTTTATTTTTTTGGAACTTATTGTATCAAGTGAGAAAAAATATCTTTTGTGAATGATGATGAAGCTCTAGAATGGTGTTAATACATTGATGACTTGTTAGTTACGCATAAAATGTTACAAAATATAAAGTTAAATTAAATTGTTCTAAAATTGCGACAACCTATAGTATTGTGAGTATATATTGTGTTGTGTTCCAGATTTAAGACATAATTGATGAACTATCATAAAAACATGGGGATAAAATTATTTATATTTTAGTTGTTCTTATACATTTCCAGGTATATATGCCTATAACTAGTTATGTAAGTTCATTGATGGGTTTATTTTAACCTTTGTTGGTAGTTTTCAAGACAGGGGAGGCTGTGCACTCGAGCCAGTGCTTTGCGTTTATTATTTTTCTGTTGCAAACTGGGAACACTTTGTTTTGGATCATTCATGTTATGACTCGTATTGGTTACTTTGTGTAATACAGGAGACTTTCTTTAGTACGTGAATGAAGGAAACCTACACAATGTGAAGTGGTTTTTACCAATGTTTTAAAACCCGAGTTTTTAGTTGACCTGGTCTAATGACCGGTTCACGGGTCAACCAGTTCAATCAGTTGAACCACCGGATCCCCGGTTATATATATATATATATATATATATATATATATATATATATATATATATATATATATATATATATATATATATATATATATATATATATATATATATATATATATATATATATATATATATATATATATATATATATATATATATATATATATATATATATATATATATATATATATATATATATATATATATATATATATATATATATATATATATATATATATATATATATATATATATATATATATATATATATATATATATATATATATATATATATATATATATATATATATATATATATATATATATATATATATATATATATATATATATATATATATATATATATATATATATATAGATTTTAGTTAAAGTAGTGTAGTATCTTATAATTGTTAAAATAAAAAGTGTTTTGGACCTTTAGATATACTAGTTAAATTAAGATGACACTAATCTCATTAAAAAACATTAAATTATTAATTAATTTCATTTCTATGTATGTTAGGAGATTTATAAAAAATAGTCTCTTGAATTTAACCATATTTATTACCCTTATTAATTGTAATAACTTTAAATGCATGATATTAATTAAAAAAACACAACCATATTTTTTGTGAAAACGTAACCATATTCTACTAATATGTACATGTAGTTTTAGTTTTTTTTTATGTTGTATCATGTTTTAATTTCTATAATTCTAGACAAGTTATGTTATGCATATTATATTAAGTTATAATTACGGATATCGATTGGTACATGATTATTTTTTTTTTAGGTAGTGTACGGGTTAAATATCAAATATGTATCATCATGTTCGTAATTTTGGATGTGGCATAAATTGTATATATTTTTTGTATACCATTTTCTTGTTGATGTATCATATTATTATTTTGTAAAATATTGAATATGTGGTTGTTTACACTTGTAAAGATTACTATTTAGACATGATGTATCAACATTTTGCTATGTATCAAGTCTACCTAATATAAAGAATAAAAATATATAAAAAAATAATAAATATGTAGATGTATCAAGAAAAGCGTTATTATTTAAAAGTTTAGTTAAATAAAAATTAAATATTGTTTAAAAGAATAAATAGTATTGTTTAAATGAAAATTAATTTTAGGTTTATTTATTAATTGTTGTTACTTGACTAGATATTTGCTACATTAATACAACTCAACTATTATTAATTTCATTTAATACTAACTAATTAAATTCAATGGTTTATACTACTTTTCATTTTAACAATTTTAAAAAGTTATGCCACATTAACCTAACTCTATATATATATATATATATATATATATATATATATATATATATATATATATATATATATATATATATATATATATATATATATATATATATATATATATATATATATATATATATATATATATATATATATATATATATATATATATATATATATATATATATCTTTATATATATATATATATATATATATATATGGGCGAGTTATATGTAGAACCAATTTGTTTAGTGTAGAACTCTGCAGAACTATTTTTAACCAATCAAAAATTAGTATTATTAAATAATTTTATTTAACTGAAAAGGGTAAGATAGTAAAAAAACATTTTCACTTTATTTTTTAATTTTTTATTTAAAACCATTTCTAACCATTTATTTTTTAAATAAAAAAATATTATTCTATCATTGATTTTTTCTATAAATACCAGTACATGTATGTTATATTAAACATCACACATTTATGTACATTTATTTATGAATTAAACTTGTTTAGCTTAAAATGATAACTACACATATATTTAAGCACTTTAGTATTCGAAATTTATAACCATCCTCAAAAATATACCCGTAACGTATAAGTTTATAACATACCAAATAATTTAAATATTGTACATAAAATTTAAATTCAAATGAATTACAATTCAAATACGTAGATTTTCTAAAATATTGATTTGCACGCCATTAAAAAAACATGTGTGCACTCTTAATTTTTCCTTAAATTCATTGAAACATATAAGCACTATATCAAGAACATGAATGCACTCTTTCCGAAACTCCTTCTGAAACATGTATGCACGCCTTCCGAAACATGTATGCACACCTTCGAAAAAATGTAGTCGATAAAAACACAAGTGCACCCAGCCGAGAACATATATGCACTGTTTGAAAACATAGATGCACCTCTTGCAAACATAAATGCACGCTATCAAAAATATCAATGTTTGATGTTGACATAAGCTTAATAGTTGAAGCCCCAAACATTCCTGTCAAAAGAAACAAAACAAAATATCATTAAAAATCATACTAGTGCATGTATGTTTAATTTAGGATATGGTATATCATAAAGATGTCACTACATTGTTGGGTAGATCTAGTTTAAGCAAACATATATTTTTTTCAACTGTCACGATGGATAAGTATAGTTGATTTTTGTCATAATCTTGGCCATGCTACGCAACTACATCTCGACACAAAATCATTTTTCAAACAATAATTATCGCTACAAATATTGCAAAAACCTAAATCAGTTCATATTCAACAATTTAGATTACAAACTAATACTATAAAATAAAAATTAGCTTCTACATCTAATTGAAAAGAGCAAAACCCATACAAATGTGGATTCCTAAAATTTCAAGAGTAACATAACTTATGTTATTGGATCTTAGTAAAGTGAAAGAAAAACAATAAAAATTTAATCACAAAATTATAAGTCTAGCCTTTTCTATAAGATCTAAAGATGAAGCAAATGTGTAGGCAATAATTTTTTAATGATCCATCACTTAATTAATAAAACCACGAATAAATTAGGCCATTGATAATCCATTATCAAATCCAAAAACCAATACAAACCATCTAATCCAAACAAATACATATATGAATTTTTATTTAAATTTATTATTAAATCAATACAAACCATAAATAACGCAACGATTCTTATTTCTTCTAAACAAACGATCTGCAATCCCGAGCACCACAAGCGTAAAAACACCACTGCCGACATAGTCGTCACCGCCATCATCATCCTCCTTCAACACGCCGGCGCCATCCCATCGTCCTCCTCCTTCAAAATCCCACCTTCGTGAAAATAGTAGTTGTTATTATGATGTCTTATGAAACTCACAGTAAGAATGGCTAGAGTATGTGAGATGAGAAATAGTTTTGGATTTTTCCAGATCTGATGACAATAAAGAGTAGATTTTTGTTTCTGACGATTAATATCTGAGATATGGATTTGCATTGGGGCGGCTAGGTTTTTTTTTGTAAAGATGAATAATAAAAATGTGTCGGAGGTTACTAGGTAAAGAAGAATGAGAAACTGAAGTTCAATAGATGGTTACGAGGCTAAAAAGAAAAAGAAGATTTTGAATAAATTACCATGATGCCCTTTTATTTTATCAGATACTTTTTTGATTTTCTTTTATTTACAAATATGCCACATTTATTTTCAGCCCTTCATCAACTCATCCAACGGTTTAATATGCTCTAAAATAGTTCTACATGATTCTACACTAAAAATGAGTTCTGCATATAACTCTTACCTATATATATATATATATATATATATATATATATATATATATATATATATATATATATATATATATATATATATATATATATATATATATATATATATATATATATATATATATATATATATATATATATATATATATATATATATATATATATATATATTATATATATATATATATATATATATATATATATAGTATATAATATTGTATAATCTTATAACTTTTCTCACGTTAAGTTAAATCAATGAAAAATATTTAAACATTTTAATTTAATATTTATAACATTATTGCAAATGTATGGAAAACAATTAATTTATATTTATAATTTGTATTAAACAATGATAAAACGATATTAATTTGTATTTTAAGTTAGTTTTAATTTTATTTTAACTAACAATAATCACCAATGTTTAAATTTATCTTTAAAATTTAAAAATGTTTATAGAAAAAAAAGATTCTAAAAATATTTTTTTATAAAAAATTGTGACCCGGCCGGGTTTATCAAACCGGGTCAACTCGGGTGAAAGAAAAACCGGCGGTTCAATCTGGTTCTCAAACAAGCAAAAACCCGGTCACATCTGGCTCGGTCACCGAGCCGATTCACGGTTTAACCGGTTCAATCGGTCGGGTCAACCCGATTTTTAAAACATTGGTTTTTACATGTTGTATATAATTAGAGAATGTTATCATTTTATATTTACTTGTTTGACCAGTTAAAGAGCACAACATAACCTAAATAGACTCATTTAATGCAAGTATCATTTAGTGACTAGGATTTGTATCAACGACATTTTATATGTAAAGCTTTTATGAAAAGCTTTTCATAAACCTCACATGGTAAAAAACACATCAAAAAACTTTTTCAGATAGTAAAAATTCATTCACCATTTATAACCTTTGTATATGCTCTAAAAGGGTGTTTAGCTAAGCTTTTTTAGGTACTAATTAAACTTCTTATCCTAATTCTCAGTTTCTCACTACTCAAACTCCATGCTTTTAATACGCTCTCTGTTATCTATGTATGCTGTTAACATTCCAAAACAATTCTAATCAACACGAAGTTTACCAACCGGCCTCGAGGTTCTGGAGATATCATCAAGAGTTGGTAACGTCTTGTATCATTTGGATTTATTTCATTTTCTTATTCTATTAATCATTTTTTAAACTTGTTTTCACTCTATAGCAAAAGCTGGACAAGCGCCATGTACTACTAGTGCTTGAGAAAGAGCTGCAAGAAACAATACTGCTAGAACTACTACTACTACTGCTGGTCAGTCACTCTTATCCTGCTCTAACAACTACTGTAATTAAACCCCCTCGATCTCATCATGCGTTGTTACTACTAGTTAGTATATATTTGCTGGTTGGGTTCCAACAAAGAGATATTATTGTAGACTAGTTTTGCCGTGTTTTTTTCTACGTGCCTTTTAAATCAATAACTTCTCACCACATTTGGTTTTATATGTCTCAAACCTCTACTTATCCAATTTACCCAATTTGAACTTTTCACCACATTTGGTTTTATTCAAATCAAGAACTTTTCACCATATTTGGTTTTATAGAATCAAGCCAAGCTCAAGTTTTTATCAAGCCTTATCAAGCCAAGCTCAAGCCTGGATTGGTAAAGCTTGACTGACAAGCTATCAAGCCAAGCTCAAGCCTACAATTTTAGTATCAAGCCAAGCTCAAGCCTTACTAAGCTTGAGCTCGGCTCGACTCGATTACACCCCTATTCCATGCTAGCTACAAAACACAAGAACTGAACTTTGCACAATATTATCAATAAAAGTCCGTTTATTACCACAAATACTATATTAATAGTAAAGATAATGCTTATGAATACATGTTGGATTTGGGCGTTATTAGATTGTTTTTCTATACTTTTGTAAGAGTTAACTTTAAAGAAATCAACAACCTTAAAGACGGGTTTTGTAGTTAGTTAACTTTTAAGAGATCAAGAATCTTAAAGATGCATTTTATAGTCTTCGTTAGTATTGATTTTTTGAAAATGAATTTGTGTTTAGTATCTGCGTATATGTGACTTATGGGTTCTAAAATAGCTGGATTCATTCTCACTCCTTGCAAGGTCGGAGGTCCTTTTGTACCTTTGATAGGGGTATGATTGTCTACGTCTCAACCCCACCCATACACCTTCCCTAGATGGTATTGGACGTTATCTTACCTTTTTCTTTTCTATCCTCAGTACCAATGCATCCTTCCTAAAATAGTCGGACAATGGGTGATTGGATACTGCTGCAGCAATACCCAAATGAAATTTAATTAAAACATAGAATAATTATTGATATGCGAGCTTATATACAATATATTATTTTAGTGAATAAGCTTGATTGTGTTTGATAAATTATCAGTTGCTAAAAAGTGTCAAATATATTATTAAATCAAAAACAAAAAGTATTTAGTCCCGAATCAAAATGGATGAAAATTTGTAAAAGTTCACCCATAACTTTTAGTGGCATAGTTATGTTTTATATTATATAATAAGTCTATTTTTTTATGGCCAAAGAAGCGAAATTCTTACTGTGCAGATCATATCGGGTACTTTTGACATACTTGGTTGCTTGATTTTTAATACCACTAATAACGCCCAAATTCAACATGTATTCATAAGCGTTATTTTCACTTTTAATATAATATTTGTGGTAATAAACGGACTTTTATTGCTAATATTGTGCAAAGTTCAGTTCTTGTGTTTTATAGTTAGCATGGATGAAGAAACGCGTAGATAAGAATAAAAGGCGAGAATTGGAGGCGAAAAGATGAACGAGACATGGAAGCATAAGCTCTCGTATGAAGAATATAAGAGAATAAGAAGTCTTGGGAAGTTTGGAAGAAAGAAAGAAGAAGAAACAATCCTACATAACCCAAATTATAGTAAACCTTGTTTATCCTCGTAGGAGGGACGAATTTTGCTAGGAGGAATTTGGTTGGAGGTTGATTGATCAATTGGAGGCTTGGGATTTCTCTAAATTCTATTTGTTAGTACTTTTGTGTTAGAAGAACCATTTGGTAAAACTTTTTTACTTGAATTGATTTTCCTTCTAATTTAAGTATTGTTGAATGTTTGATATGATAATGAATGACGGTGAAATGTGTTTGAGTATGATTTTCGAGTAGTGTGATATGCTTGTGTGATGAACATGGATTCTAAAGGAGAGTTTGATTTTATGATCAAGGGAATATAATTGGGTTTTTATGGTTGATAATTTCTTGAAACATGTTTTAATAATCAATGAAATATAGCTTTTTATTATATTTAAAGGTCGAAAGGATTTCCGGTAAACTATGCTCCAACAGATTTGTGCATGAGTCAATTTGGTTTTTTGGTGATTGACACTCACTTTGATGAGTTGGTTAAAGAAATTTGTCAATAAATTTATCTTAATGTATAGGTCGAAAGGACCCATTCAAACCAAACTAATATCTTCGTATTTTCTAACAAATGGGAATTATAATGAATTGGAATAGATAATCATAGGTCGAAAGTATTTGTCTAAATCAATTTGTTAACATGGATTCTATGAAAGACACCATGGAATGGAGTCCATATACTTTAGATTTGTGATTCATAGTTGCTAAACGCACATAAATTATCTCTCCTACGGATGAATTGGAATTCATACAAGTATTACTTTTAGTTATCATTTCGTTTATAATATTAGTTCTAGTGGTAATATCGGTAGTGACAATCCTATCACCTACACCATCTACATGTTTTGAATATACGCAAATCCCGTGGGACGATCTTGACTTACCCGACTTTGCTACAATTGAACGAGTATACTTGCACGTATGCGTAGTTAATAAATTAATAAGTCTTGTTTATAAATTTAAAACTAGGGGTGCAAGACGCGCATCATCCACCTAATAACTCAACACTTCTACTCACTATTGTGCTACTGTATCAGCAGTAGCTCTTGCTGCCAAAGTGTACGAAGTTATGCATGTGCCGGAGCTATTCAATTAGACGAATTTTTGTCAACTATGGTAAATTATTGCCGGATGTTACAGAACATTTTGTGTCGGATTGTCGTCAACTAACCTGCATTTTGTTAGAATCGATTGTAATGCGAAAGCTGAGAATAGATTACGAGCTTTGGGACTAATTAAAGTCATTGTATATATATTATTGCCACTGTTAACATGTTCTACAACCTTTTGTAAACAACCAACTATGGTATTTTGAAACCAGCTGCTATAATTTATATAAAATCCGCTGCGAAGCTTGGGCTTAAATTCTTGTTATAAGATAAATGGAAGGTCCCACGTGAATGCAAAATTAGAGTAATTGTATTCTCGATGAATAAATTGTCGGATATAAATGCACATAAAAGAAAAACGTTACCCGAATGGGAATTTTTCTTCAAAATCATGAAATGCAAAGAGGATAAAATTCGTGTTCCAAAGAGAGATGTTTTCGGAACTATGGGAAAGTACTAATTATTTTGAAACCAGCTGCTGTAATTTATATAAAACCCGTTGCGAAGCGTGGGCTTAAATTCTTGTTATAAGATAAATGGAAGGTCCCAAGTGAATGAAAAATTGGAGTAATTGTATTCTCGATGAAATAAATTGTCGGATATAAATGCATATAAAAGAAAAACTTTGCCCGAATGGGCATTTTTCTTCGAAATCATGAAATGCAAAGAGGATAAAATTCGTGTTCCAAAGTGAGATGTTTTCGGAACTATGGGAAAGTATTGATTATATTAAAAGTATTCCAATTGATAATGTTATGCATGATAAAATTGACGAAAATAAACAAGGTTGAGCGTCTGCTACTGCTTCGCTCACAATATGGTAAAAGAGTTCAGGAATCAATATCGCACAAAAGAGTAAAATTCGATAAAGTATCTTATGCGTTCGGGCAAGTATAAACAAGAATTACCGGTTAAAATTGGAATACATTCGGGCAAGTATACCCTAGTTAGGTTTGGTAAGTCAAGGTCTTCCCAAGAGACTTGATTGCACTCAAGTGTCATTTGTTTGTAATAAGACGATGGAGATTGTCACGGATCAAAGCAACAAGGAAGGCAATATGAGAACAAACACATAGAGAACATACATGTGTGGGCACAAATGATCACATGGATATTAGGATGTTTAATTTGGAAAACATATTATCAACGGTAATCCTTTTAACCTATAGGACCAATAATATAATCTAGTGTTTTATAAATTTATTTGACATAAGTCTCAATCAATTCGTCATACCATCGACCTATAGACTTGATGTAACACCCCACGTGGATAAGTGGACCGTTACGTGTATTTATGACGTATCATCAAAGCATAAGGTAACTGTCCTAAAACATTAACTGACCATAACGGAAATACCAGAATCAAACATCGGTAATCCAACATAAGCTCAAACATGAAAAGTAAAATACTGAAAGAAAGGACTGAACAATGTCTAACAGGCAATATAAGAATGAAGTGCATAAAGTAAAGAAGTCTAGATTCCTTCCATCCAATGCACATGCCCTCAGAATCTTAAGAGTGTCCTGGTGTACCTGTCGTTAGAACATGAAAGAACTACGGCTGAGCATAACGCTTAGTGAACGGATATAATGCATGATAAGAATATACGGAACTTAAAATAATTAATAATTACTGAAGCTGAAAGACTGATATGCAGAGTGTGATGAAAACTGTAGAAAATCTGATAAGTCTGATTTATAAATAATAAACTGAATTGTTATCTGTTAAATCTAAAACATGCATTTACTGTATTTTAATTGCCAAGAGCTTATATAGGTCATGTGTTGTAACAACTGTTGCATGAATAATTGGAGGGGTGACCTCGTCATGCTGTAGAGGTGACCTCTAATTACTGTGTTGGGTGGAGGGATCAACTCCAATGTGAAGGATGTAGAGCACACACCACATTCACCTGATAACTATAAACTGATAAGCCTAGGATGCATTCATACGCCCCACTAATAATACTGATAAAATGGCCAAGCTGAGCTGAGTGGAACGTTGCGGAATATCACTCTACCGCAGGTGAGTCATGACACCGGTGCCTCAAGTGTCATGGTTACGGTACCTCCGTAACTAGTACTACTGACTGGTCATGTTTGTATATAAGGCTTAGGCAATATCTTAGTTATTAAAACAATTTCAGATAATTTATAACATGTACTAAGGAAAACATTTGGCTGCAGACGGGAAATCCTAATCATGCATAGCAGGGAAGTCTTTACTGAAAGGACGGAAAATCCGTACCTCTTGTCCAGTAACTGACTAGAGAAAGACTGAACGAACACTACTCGGGCTTCACGGAAGCTACAATAATAATAGACGCGAATAAGTTATCTCATCTTTATTTAATTTACTGATCTTATCGGCTTCTCATTTATTTATTTATTTCTGAACTTCTTTACGTATGTTAACTGATAAATCTGATATTTCTTATAATTCTTTTTAATGTATAATCGACCTACTACTAATTTCGGTACAAACGTATTCTGACGTGATATTAATACTATAATAGGTAACCCTGCTAAAAATATAAATTTCCTATATTAGAAAGTTTTCAAAATCGTTTATAATTTCTATAATAAAATTATACCTTTTTAAATATTATAAAACAATCTTAATTTAGTTCATTTAAATATACAATTAAACATTTATAAAATTAAGTGCTAAAAGAATAATTTAAAAATATCCATTTTTAAAATTTAACTATAACCCGAGCCTACCGAGATACCCGTTCTCGGTCGCACTAAATCTGCCTATATGGATTAGTGACAGAAAAACTGTCACTAAAAAGTGTGACCAAAAGCTGAGTATTTAAAAAATACTGTCACCAAACGAATCTGCGACAGAAATTAGCGTCGCTAGTCTGTCGCTAATTTCAGAACTAAAACTTTTACTTTCTGTTTAAAGTTTTTACCCACTGCTCCTTATAACATTCCCACTGTTTTCATATGGTTCCCACTGCTAGTGTATGGTTCCCACTGCTAGTGTTATCTGTTCACAAGCCCAAACACCCCCTTAAGGTTTAATCCCAAACGCCCCTATGACTTCTTGGTTTTTCTTCTGTTCTAGTTCATGACCAACCCGCGCCCCTTGGTGGTCAATACTGGTTCCAAAGCAACCCCGCCGAGACCTTAAGGTCTCGGTTCCTTAATCAAACAAAACCCGACACCAGATTATACACCTGATATGGGGTTGCTGTTTTCGGTCAGCCCAAAACACAACACCACTCCCCTTTTTTGTTGCTGTTCGGGCTGGGAAAAAGAAGGGACCATCGAGACATAGTGGTGTCTCGGTTCCTGTGTGCATTACCACCCCATTGAAACATTAACATGTCTCGGCGGTGAGGATCTAAAGCCCACCGAGACTGGTCAAATAAAAAGAGAAGAAACGAGGCAATTACCGTTATGATGATTAACAAAGGAATGGATGATTATACATGAATTACTATGGAGCAATCAACCTGAATCTCCTCTTTTCTTTCAATAGCCGACGGCTACACCAAAATAAGAACCCTAGTTTATTTTATTTTTCTTTTTTTTGTTGATGTTTGCTGCGTCTAATCTACACAAAAGGGGGGTAAACCCCGATTTCTTTTTTCTTTCTTTCTTTGTTCGGGCCTAAAGCCCATTTAAACAATACTTTTTTTTGTGTAAACTGCCCCTTTATAAACTTTATATAGTTTTCCTTTTTTTAAAAAAGCTTTAAATTATTTACATTCTTTCGTGATCAATCTTCGCGTGTCTCTAGTCTTTCTGAAACGTATAATTTTGCGTACTTAACGTATATACGTTCGTAATAATATTTCTCTAAATAAATGCATATAGTTTTATATAATTAAAACTGCGTATTTAATATTTAAAATATTTAAATACGAGTTTTACAATTCTTCCCCTCTAAAAAAAATAATTCGTACCCGAATTAAGGATACGACTGTACTGGGTTTTACAATTCTCCCTCTCTAAAAGAAAATTTGTCCTCGAATTAAGGGTGATTTAAACTGGTGGCGTTATAAAAGCTGAAAGGACATATATGCTGAAAGAACATGAAGGCTGAAAAGACATATAAGCTGAAGGATCATTGGTCCTTCATTTAAAACATGATGCTGCTGAAAGGTATAAACCTGGCATGACTAAAGTGGCATGTAACATGACATGGCTAAAGAGGATATGGAATATAACATGACTGAAAGAACCTAACTGGATTTATTGAAGGAAAAATATGAGAGGTCCGGATGGACTCCTCTATTTTGAGTGGCCTCCCGCTTGAAACGATTCCTTCAAAGGTCTAAACATAATAATAAAAATCTTGGTCCTGATGACCCTGTCCTGACAATGCTGAGTAGTTTCTGGTTTCATACTTAAGATGGATTTTCTGAATCTGATAGAATGAATAAGCTATAGCATGTAGTATACATGAAACGGTACGTTAAATTATTCTGAAAAGATAACATTTATATTTCTGGGCAAGCTGTTGAAAACATATAGGGACGAAGTACATGAATAATTGTGAACGTGCTACGTGAGAAATTATGAACGTGGTTCACGATTATATGAGGAACACTGAGCATGAAGTATATCGTGAATGTGATGCGTGAGACATACTGTGAGCGTGATACTAGAACATATCATGAACGTATGCTAACTGAGGAAGGAATGCTAACTGATACGGTCTGAGATGTGAAATGTCTGCCTGGTTACGAAAAAGCTATGCTACACTTGAGTCTGGTTCCTTAGGTTTTCAGTGACCATACATGTTAACAAGCTGGGAAACGTGTATCGTGAGATGGATCACGAATCTGAACATGAACAATGTTATGAACGCGAACGTGAGCTTAAATCATGAGATAGCATAAAACATGAACTGAAATGGCATCATACTGCGAATGAGACGTAACCTGTGAAAGTGAAAATAAACGTGAACGTGAATGTGAACGTACACATGAACGTGAGCACGATTTCACGAACGCTAATTTCTATCTGACAAGATTGTTGATGGAATACCTTGAAATCATACGATTTACTACTAAATTCTCTGTAGGTCCACTACTGCGTAATCCTTTCGGATGAAAGAAAACGCGTAGGCTGATTACATGGTCGACAATGACTTAGATAGTATTATACTTTTTATGGGTCTGTGGTAATCTGATAACAATCTCCATGGAGTCTTGTCTCCTTTTGGTCCATAATTTCTACTGGTGGTAATAACTTGCTATCATGATGGCGTTCTATTCTAAACCTGCTGGAATGTCAGGCATCAAGATGTGAACATAACTGCATCAACATGTCACACTGCTTCTAACAAAATTCCGCCTGATTATGGGACATTCTGGTGGAAATCTGGTTGAATAGTCATGGGAAATATTTTAGGGAGAACCGTCAGCAATTTCTATGGTATCAGTTAATTAAGTTCTAGAAAATTTGGTACTTCGTTCACAAGCGTCAGTCGGGACCATCAGGTGATGGCCTTCACCTTCGCAAGATTGTCTGAAATTTCTTTCTGCTGAAATAGGGTGGCTCAGAAATGCCACTTTGTTCATCTGGAATATACATCTGGAAAGTTGCTTATATAATTTCCTCCTATCCGAAAATCTGCAAAATCGTGAAAAGATGATTCCCATGTTCTACTCAAGAATTTAGGAGATCAGGCTGTTATCAAAGAACATACTAACGATTTTGTCTGCGATGTCGTAAAAAAAAGTATTCATAAGTTTCATACTATCGCTGGGGCATTAGGGAGCCCAGACGTATAAGTCAAAATTTTAGAAAGACTGTAACGTGTTTAATAGCAATCTGGAAAAAATCATGTTCTTCTCTTACCACTGCTGGTGGCATGGTCGCGAATTGTTCTCGAAATATTTAAGATATCGTAGCAGGTCAGGTAAACCTTCTATACGTGGAATGAATATCGATTAAGAAAGGTGATCTGGTAAATTTTCCGGTGGTCGATACATGATCTCATGTTAACGGCCTTTTTCTAATAGACAGAAACAGTGCACTTTCTGATGGTGCGTTAGGGCGAATAAGGCCTTGTTCCGGTAACTTTTGCAGCAAATGCTGCAACTCTTTAACTTAGCTGAAGCCCTGCAATAAAGAGTTTTGAAAGCAGGTTCCGTTCTTGAGACTAACTCGATGTTAAATTCTATCTCGTGGTTAGGAAGGAATTTCTTGAAAACTTTCTGAAATAACATCTAGGAACTCTGGAATAATCTGCTGATCATGAATTTAAAGAACTTCAGAAGTAGATTATAACTGGTGGCTAGACAGTCTTCGTTGGACTGATAGGTCACACACTTGTAAGGCAGAAACAATTTGTACTGACTTTTCAGCAGAAAACTTAATGAATATATATTAGGGATTTAGTAAGATGGATCTCTTCGTTAACTGGAAAGAAAAATGTAATAAATATGGGTGATATTGTGGATTCTTTTCTGGCTAGGAGGTAGGTAATACCTGATTTAGATAAAGCTGACATATGAATAGGCGAAGCAAACGTGGAAATTTTTTTTTCACTGAATGCGTTCGTTTGTAACCTCTTAGAATGAATACTGCGTGTTTAACCTGAGTAATACTCTAGTGGTGGTGACTGAATTTTTAAATGATTTGATTTATGCGTGGCATAATAGAATGGGTATACCCCTTTCTGAAAGGTACCGTGAATTACTGAGGGCCTGGTTTAGAAATATACTAGAGTTATGAGTTCTGACTCGTTTTGAGAAAAGATTCGTATGACGTGTACCATGACTGGTGTCCTGATATGTGTCTTCCGAAATGATACATGAGACCTATTTCTTGACTGCTGTCTTAACATGTGTTTTAGTGGATGAATCTGGACAAGGCTGAAAAATTTTGGTAACTGCTAGGATTGGCGGACCGGTTAGACTACTGACCTCTGTATTTCTGGTCACGTCCGTTTTGGAGTTCCGATGTTTACTGACTGATTAATTATAAGCACGGTGGTTGTCACTACTGCTTTGTCTGTCAATTTATGACGGTCATTATCAATCACATTCTACGAGGCGATTAATTCTAGGGAATAAGATGATATGGCGGCTTTATGTTTGCTATAAATAAGATAGAAGATATACATAAACCAATCACATTCTAGGAGGCGATTAATTCATCTGAAAAAGAGATGAGTTCTTTAAAGAAGGATCATACTTGGGACTTGATCGATCAACCTCCTGGTCAGAAGCTGGTAAGCTGTGTAAATGGTTGTATAAGATTAAAGAAGGGATTGACGGTGTTAAAAAACCAAGGTATAAAGCAAGGCTTGTAGCTCAGGGTTTTACACATCGAGCATGGGTCGACAATAATGAGGTATTTTCACATGTGGTTCGACATACATCTGTTAGGGTGAATATATCATTAACTGCTTGTGAAGATTATGAGTTGGAACAACTTGATGTGAAAATCACGTTTTTACATAATCTTGAAAAAACTATTTACACGAGGCAATCGCGTGGTTTTACAGAAGAACCCAACAACAAGGTATGTTTATTGAAGAAATCTCTTTATGGTCTTAAGCAGTCCCTAAGAAAGTGGTACAAACGGTTTGATGTGTATATTGGTCAGCAATAAGTTTAGCCGCAACAGCTGTGATAGTTGTGTTTACTTTAAGGAGTTTCTACTGATGTATGTAGATGATATGTTGATTGGTTATAAAAGCAAGTGTGAGATCTAATATACCAAGGGACTACTGCGAAAAGAGTTTGATATGAAGGAACTTGGTTCAACTACTTGGTATGGAGATTGTCAGGGATAGGGGTAAACGAACCTTGAAGGTGTCTCGGTCGGGATACGTGTAGAAAATTCTGAATAAGTATAAAGAGGATAATAAAAAGTTGGTATATGTGCCACTAGAAGCACACTTCAAGGTATCTTTAAAGGATTGTTCGTTCAATGACTAAGATGTGGAAACAAGGAGTAAGATCTCATATGCGAATGAAGTAGGTAGTTTAATGTATTTGATGGTTTGCACTAGACCAAATATTGCGTACGTTGTTAACATTGTGAGCACGTATTTAGCGAATCCAGAGGTAAACACCAATAGGAGGCAGTAAAGTGGATTTTGAAGTACTTAAAAGGCACCATTGATGTAGGTCTAGTGTATGGTAAAGATCAAGGGAAGCACGTAGATGTTGACGGTTTCATGGATAGTGGTTATGCTAAAGAACCTGACAGTGATAGGGCATAATCGGGTATGAGTTTATGATACATGGTTGTGTTGTGAGTTGAAAAGAACATTTGCAACATGTTGTTGCGTTATTCAATACAGAGGCGAGGTATATGGCGCTAACAGAAGCGGTTAAGAAAAGAATTTGGATTAATGGTCTACATCGAGCTGGTAATAAACCTAAGGCCAGGTGTTGTGAATTATGATAATCAATGGCCATTTCATCTCTCAAGAAAATGCAATGTTTCATGAGAGGACAAAGCATATGAATGTGAGGTAAAGAGATTGAAATGGCAAAGGTAGACACGAATAATAATGTAGTTGACGCGTTTATAAATATGTTTCTAGGTCAAAGTTCAAGTATTGCATGGAAATACCTAGTGTTGGAGTTAACTAGTCTTGTCAGTAAGGCTGTGTTCAATGGTGTCTCGGTCGACCGAGGGAGATCGAGTCACACTAGGTCGTGTCCATTGAGATGACCGAATCACCCAACTCGATCGAGCCAAAAGCTTCGTGGGATCGATCGGTTTGAAAACGAAGAAATTCGAAAATGGAAAAGAAATGTTACCGTGCATTTGAATAAACAAAAAACTTTTTTTTAAATTTTAAATTTAATCTTTTATCCCTATAAAAACCCCATTTATTCGACCACTTTTTCACAAAAATTAAACTCACAATTCTCCAAACTACAATGTCTTAGGAATTATATTTTTTCGACTCTTCTAACGACGAGGATGAAGTTACGAGTGAGCTTGCGGTATTTACGCAAGCTTGTCAATCGGCTTACGAAGCATCAAACCCTCCAAAACAACGAGCATACATAAATAGAGATTACGAGGGTGCATATAATCGTCTAGTGGCGGCGTATTTTACTGACGGGTCACAGTATGACACGGAGACATTTCCTGCGCGGTTCCGAATAGAGTGAGAACTATTCTTACGACTTGTTCGCGACGTCACCAATAACTATCCTTATTTTAGAAACGCGGGAGATTGTACGGGTCGATAATGTCTTATGCCATTGTTGAAGTGCGCTTCTGCTATTCGTCAAATGGCTTACGGAGCCGTTCCTAATGTTCTTGACGGATATTTTCAAATTTTGCGTCAACTGCCCTTGAGTGTCTTCGTAAGTTTTGTAAGGCCATCATGGAATTATAAGGTAAAAATTACTTGCAAAAGCCAACGTACACCGAAATCGAAAAACTCTATGCTCATCACGAGGAATAGCATGGGTTTCCTGAGATAATATGAAGTATCAATCGTACAGATTGGCCGTGGGAGAATTGTCTCGTTGCATAAGCTCAATTTTGTAGACGTGATCATGGGTCAACTCCTTTTATTTTATTGGAAGTGATCGCCTCTCAAGACTTATGGATTTGGCATGTGTTCTTTGATGTAACCGGGATAAGTAACGACGTAAATGTTTTAGGTCAATACTCTCTTTTCAATTATCTTAAATCAGGGAAAGCACCATAACAGCCACGACGTGTATTATCGGCATTATCTTATTGACGGGATATATCCGAAATGGTCGGTTCTTATTAAGTCTATAAAAATCCGCCGTCGAATGATCATAAACGGATATTGTATAAAAAGAAGCACGAAGCACAAGAAAAGATGTGAAACGAGCATTCGGTGTATTGAAAACGAAGGCCCGAGGAATGTCAAGACGTAGACTATCGGACGTAATGTACACATGCATCATATTACACAATATGATACTTCAACACAACGGGGCGGTGATATCACCCAGATTTTATGGTGATAACGATCCGGTAAATACACATGAAGAATCACTCGTAATTGTTCGGCACATAACCAACGAACAAGCTCATCTACACCTAAAAGCCGATTTGTTAGAACACATTTGGGCTAACAGCAATAAAAAAATTAAGCTTTTTAATGTAACGTTTTTTTATTAAATGTAATGGTTTTTTTTAAAGTAATGTTTTTATTAAATTTAATGTCTTTAATATTTGAATAAAAAAATTAAAAAAATGAGTTAGGTCGATTTGTTGTGACAAATAAATCGTTGTAAATCGTCGAAAAGAGAAAGCTGATGTGGAAAAAAAATAAAGGTTGTATTAAATCGCTATTGTAGATAGCCTAAAGTAAAAATTGTTAGTGTTAGTTTCGAAATCTAGTTAGGATTAGTATAAGTTAAGTTTCCTTATCTACGATTCATAGTCGGTTCCCTCTCTTTGTTTAAAAAAAGTAAAGGTCGGTTCCCTCTCAATAGTATAAAAGAAACAAACTCTAAGAAAGAAACTACTGTAATAATCAACGAATCAAAAGATCGATGGCTGAGGCTAAGATATTCGTACCATTTTCTTATGGGAAGTATGTGAGCCAGGAAGAGATAAGGACGATACGAGACGAAAAAGAACGACAACGCTATTGGGCTATGATGGCTTCTGGTAATTGCTAAATTCCTTCTTCTTTTTATACTTTAATACGCTCTCTGTTTATATATGCTGTTAACATTCCTAAACAATTATAATCAACAGGAAGTTTACCACCTGGCCTCGAGATTCTGGAGATACCATCAAAAGCTAGAGAAGCGCTGCAAATTGTATACAGGTTTCCATGCAAGATGACCAGAACTACTGCTTCTGAAAGAGCTGCAATAAGAGCTGCAAGAAACATTACTACAACAACTACTGCTGCTGGTCGGTCCAGAGCTCTAGGTGGAGGATCAGTCCTAAACAAGGATCCTGGCGAGTCAAGTGAAACCCTGGTCGAAAATCTCAATCTTGAAGAGCTCCGCATCAGCAACTAGTGCTTCTGGTATCAGTTAAAATCCACGCACTCCTGTGGTGGCTCGGTTTCTATCATCCTTTCATATTAATACTAGTGTGTTGTTAATCAATATGTACTCTAAAATGTTTGGATTAACTTCGATCAATGTATCTTGTTTTTGGATTAAACAAGAGTAATCTGGTGTTTGTTTATTAGTTGTATCCGCCTTTTATTTTCTTTTATTTAATACAAAACACGTACTCCTGACTTCTATGTTCTGGACGATAATATTGAGAAATTTGAAAATAAAATCTTTGTATACACTATGATCTCGGACACTTCTGAAGTAGACCCTTATTTTAGTATAGAAACTATGCATGCCATATTTACATATCAGCTCTCACTAGGGGTGATCATGGTCAGAAAACTGAACCAGACCGGACTAGATTGAAAACTAATTTGATTCTAGGCCACTACAGTCCTGGTTGTGCATGAGACCGAAACAAGACCCAGAATTGAGCAAAATGGTGAACCGAAAACTGGACCAAATATGTTCAGTCCGGTCTATAATGCTCACCCCTAGCTGTCACTATGAAATGTTATAGAAAAAAAGAAACATAATGACACTAATCCAAAATATTCAGCTCTTAAATTGTTCTCTATATTTTTAATGGTTGGACTTAGTCGATGATTAGCTTTCTATGAAATGATACCAGTAATGAACATGTTTTATACAAATCAAAAGAAGTAGATTAATGATAAACCAACTGACTTAGCTCAGTTGGCCACTAAGTGGTTTCTTTCACCATACAATAAGGTTACGATAGGTCTCAAACCCTCAAATACCAACTTTCTACCCGTTTGACTCTAATCATGTTACAAATAAGTGTTACCTCTTGGCTTATTGATTATTGTGCTCTGCCTAAACTTATATTGCAGGTACCATAACTCTAGTTGAGGATCTGTCCTAAACAAGGATCCTGGCGACTCAAGTGAAACCATGGTCAAGCTTGAAGAGATCCGCATCAGCAACTAGTGCTTCTGGTAACAGTTAAAATCCACTCTTGTGGGTGGCTGGGTTTCTATCATCCTTTGATATTACTACTAGTGTGTTAATCAACATGTACTCTAAAATGTTTGGATTAACTTTGGTCAGTGTATCGTTTACTTGCGTTAGGCTCAAGCCAAGTTTTAGGCTAGTCATTAACTTTGCAGGTTTTTGGAGAATAATATGCAAGTGAAGTACAATAAAGACAACTTTTTGAACATCCTAAAATAAGAATTAAACTAGAGTAATTTGGTGCTTGCTAATTAGTACTTGTATCGGCCTTTTTTTGCAGTTTTATTTAATACAAAACACTCCTGACTTCTATGTTCTAGACAATAATATTGAGGATTTTGAAAATAAAACTTTTGTTTTAGTCAATACGACCAGAAATTATGCATACCACATTTACATATCAGCTCTCCCTAGGGCCGATCACGATCAGAAACTGAATCAAGACCGGACTAGATCGAAAACTAATTTAAAGATGGTCATGTGTTACAAAAAGTTTTGGACAAGCTACATCAGATGAAGACGCTTTCTTGAGGAATTACGAGGTAGTTTTACTTATAATCACAATTTTATTAACCAACCTATCTTTATTTTTTGTTACTATAAAATTTATATAAAACCTCAACTCTTCATCATCGTTGATATCGTAAACTTGATAATTAGAAGGAAGACGATACGATAAACATATAACCTCGCTTGTATCTAGAGAAACTTGTTACCAACGAATTGCCTAAAGCTACAATAACCGATTCTTTTATAGAAGAACGTTAGAGTGACGACCACCATTAAAATAAATAATTTAAATGTTCCTTAAGAGAAACGCGTATCCATTGCTAGTTTAGATATCAAAACTCAAATATATGAAAATGAAATTTATAAAATATGTGAAAATTAAGAACGAGAAGTTGACGTGTCGTGAGTCTTAAATTTTTCAACAACCGAGGTCAACAAGCAATAATTACATTGGTGTATTAACTTTATGGAAGAGAAATTGACATGTCGTGTGTCTTAAATCTGCCAAAAGAAAGTAACAAGATAGAATGATAATTGTGCATTATAATTGTGAAAGAGAAGTTGGCATGCCGTATGTTTTACATTTAACAACCAGAGTCGGCAATCAATAATTACAATGGTGAATTGATTTGTGAAAGAAAAAAGTGACATGTCGTGTCTTTTAAATTTGCCAATAACCAAAGGCAGCAAGAAATCATGACAATTGTACTATGTATTAAATTTGTGGAAAAGAAGTTGATTTACAGTGTGTCTTAAGTTTGCCAACAACCGGAGTCAGCAAGCAATAATGACATTGATGTGTTAACTTTGTGGAAGAGAAATTAACATGTCATATGTTTTAAATTTGCCAATTGTATATTAATTTTGTGGAAGAGAATTAATATGACATGTGCTTTAAATTTGCCAATAATCATAGTCAATAATAAAAAATAAGTTAACTTTTATGAATGAAAAGTTAGGTGTCTTTTAAGTTAACAAACAATAAATCAGGTAGGGAGCACTTGATGGTTTACTACTCAACAAATAGAGAACGTTTCTTAATAAATGTAAGGTGCTTAAAATAGGGCGCATTCCATCTATTAAGCGTATTAATAAGTGTGTAAACACTTATCCTTTTGCCACTAAAATCTAGGAAAAAACAAGACCTAATCATGTGTTTAATATCGTAAAAGTCGGAATTATGCGTGGTTTTGTGTTTTTGTGTGAAATAGGTACAAATGATCAAAAGGAATGAAAACACGGGATTTTACGGTCAAATGTTGAAGAAAAGTCCAAGAAAGAGACGAAGACATAGTCAAAAGACCAAAAGTGTGCCAAAGATCACGAAAACCGGCAATCCGACACGGTTTTGAAGGAATGAACAAGAAAGCCAAAATCGAGCTCGTTTTAGTGGATTTATTCATTTACGAAGATAATTGGGCCAAGTGGGTCCCACATTTGGGTTAATGGGCTCAAAAGCCCATTTGGAGTTATTAAGTTGCTAGAGTTATTTTTTTTAAAAAACCCAATATGGCCCAATACAATATTATGAGATGGATTGGAAATAATTCTTGGGCTTTAAAAGCCCATTTGGCTAATCAAATGGAACGGATAAAAGAAGTGAAATAACTTTTCACTTTGTTTTGCTGGTCAAACCCTCAGTCAACATCACACACGTAACAATCACTCACCCCACACGTTTAATAAAAAAAACACATTTACCCCACTTACAAACAAGATAAACTTTTCACCCACACCTTTCTTCTCTCCTCCAAACGCAGCAAACATCATCTTACCCCAAAACCCTAATTTACCCTAACCAAAATTACCTTATAAAAATTGGGGGTTTTCCCTTAAGTGTGTGATTCACACACCTGGGGATTAAATCCCCAAGTTAATCGGAAGATCCAACACTGGTGGTCCTCAAATCATTCGTGGCATTCCCTCCACTTGTGATTGGCCAAAACAACACCAAAAACCCAATCCTCCAATCAAAATCGTACACATCACCCCTAAACTAACACAACTAACACAAACTCGACACCCTGGTGATCCGTGTGATCTTTGATGCATTTTCCACCGTTAGATGAAGAAAATGAAGACACAAAAGGTAGAAAAGAAGGATTTAAAAGATCGGATTGGATATCTTGCTCTCGAAGCTTCACCAACTAGCCCTTGGGGGTTGGCTATAAAAAAAACCCCATCATTTGTGTAATTTGGTGCCTTCTTTTTAGTTTAATTTTTATTTCTGAAAAATAGATTTTAGGTTTAATGTAATTTCTTTTTTTCAAGTATTGTATCAGTTTTAAATATTAATGAAATATCAATTTTCGGTTTAATATTGTCTTGTTAATCGTTATTGCAATTTATCTTAAATCTGCTTTGATTAAATAATTATTAAATTAAAAAGGTAGGAATAATTTCCCCTACTGGGAAATTATAAAAAATATTGGTTCGGTTCACTGTTCATGGAGGATGATTTGTTGATGGTGTTTGGATAATAAGGAGGGTTTTGGTTTTGGTTCATAAGGGGGTTCAGCGCCCACCTTCTTCCCAAAGGAAATCATCATCATGTTTGAATCTCTATTTTTAATTTTTGCTTATGTTTATTAGCTTTAGGTTGGTTTTTGTTTAGTAATTTAGCTGTTAATTTGAATCTGCTTGTTTAATCTTGTGTTATTATTTAGTGTTTGGTTCTGCTTTAGTTTCGAGTTTATTTAGTCTGCTGGATTTGATTAAACTGCTTGATATATTTGCTTATGCTTATTTATTTTTATCTGCTTGAATTATTTTTATCTGCTAAGTGTTTGGAACTGTTTAGTGTAACCTGTTTTTGAGTTGGAGTTTTGTTCGTTTGTTTTGGGTATCTGTTTGTTTAGCTTGGTTCGAATCTGTTTACTCATATTAGGATAGTCTGCTATTTGGTTTGGGTATATTCAGTTTAATATAACTGTTTTTAAGTTCTATAGTTTACTGAGTTTTTTTTAGTTTGCTTATTTTTAGTTTTGTTTTGCTTAGTTGAATATCTGCTTGTTTACTTATTAGGTCTTTAGCTTATTTGATTTCTAAATCTGTTTATTAGCTTATTTAGTCATAGCTTATTTGCTTAGTAGCTTATCTCAGTTTGTTTATTCAGTACTGCTTATTTCCCTTGATTTATTGTTTAATGCTTATTTGATTTAGTTGTTATTAGCTTATTTTGTTTGGCTGTTTACTACTTAAAAGTTTCAGACTCTATTGGTCTGAGAAGTTAATTTCCAAAAAAAAAAATAAAAAAAATAGCAAATTCGTCCCTCCTGGGACACGAACGCGTGGCCTCACGCTTAGCAGCCCATAGCTTCAACCAACTTAGCTAGTACCTTTCTTGTGTTTTATTCTGTTGTATTTAATTAATATAGGGTTTAAATAAAATGTCAGTTTTAATTAATTAAGTTTTAAATACAAGATTTAGTTTAATTAATTTTTATATAAAAGTTTTATTTAAGTTTTCTTTATAAAGTTTTTAATAGAAAATAAAAAGATAAGATAAAATAATATTTTTAATTACTTTTATAGATTTAAATTGTTTTTAAATTTAGTTTTAAAATTAGTTTTCAACTAATATAGATTTGTTTAAAAATAGTTTTAAAAAGCTTTCATTACAAGTTTTTATTCTAAATTAGTTTAAAATATATTTTTAAATTAGATTAATTAGTAGTTAATTAAATAGTTTTTAATTTTAAAATACCAAAAATATCCGTTTTGACCAAGAACAAATTAATCTTACTTAATTTGAGATCAATTCGAGTCGAGTCGAGGAAACGAACATTAATTGCTTAAAACGATAATTGCAAAATTCCCACATTAAATTGGCGTCGCTGCCGGTTCGCTCGTTATGTTTGAAGATTTCGTGAGACGTTTGGATTTTGGGATCCGTTCATTTTGAACGTTAATTTTCTTGCACAAAAATTAAAAATACAAAAAAAATCAAAAAGATTAAAATATAAAAAAATTAAAAAACCACAAAAGCAAATTCTTTCCAAAGATTTGCAACAAAAAAATTAAAAAATACAAAAGTAATACTTTTTCCTAAAAGTATTACACCAAAAAAATATTACGTATTAGTGTTATTTTTCTTAATTCGATTTCATTGGATTTTTCTTGTGAATATATATTTTTCTAAAAAATATAAAAAGATCTTTCATTTATTATATTATATTACATAGCACAATAAATTTACCTACTTTTCAAATAAGGCCTTAGTTGGGATTTCATCACCTAACTATTGTATTCGCATCCTAAACAAATAAATCAAGGCAAAATAGATAAATAATAGTAAGACGTTTGAACTCGATATATACAAACTATAAGGTGGGTATAAGACGACGCGCTATAAAAGGCCGTCTAAGGAAAAAGGTTTTTAAGTGCTTTGTGTCACCTCGTTTCCCCGCTTGCTTGTGCGTATATTGAGAGGGACCACCGATTATTGGTTTGCCAACTCAATTAGTATTAAGTATATATTTTTGTAGCTTTTTCATATTGCACCTCGAGAGGGAGAATCCTTTTCCTCTCAAAGTCGACCGAGGTCACCTACCTCATTCCAAAGTTTTAATTGTATGCGCACTCGCGCGCGTACATACATACCGATTGGTGTACCAAATACTTCTAATTCTTCTAAAAAGAAGAAGAAAAAAACAAAAAAACTGTCATTAAAGCCGATCCCGAGAATCGAGCTTTAAACAACACGATGGCAACGGATAATCGACCAATGATTGAGAATCTACAATCTCACGTTGAAGGAAAGATGACGCGATTGTGGTGCCAGATATTGGAGCTAATAATTTTGAACTTAAAACGGGTTTTATTCAAATGGTTTCCGCTAAACCATTTTTAGGCCGTACTAATGATGACCCACACGCTCATATCAAACGTTTCATACAATTAGCCAACATCGTCAAATACAATGGGGTGCCACAAGAGGCTATTCGTTTACAACTCTTTCCTTTTTCCCTCAAGGGACAAGCCCGGATTTGGCTTACCCCAAAGTATTACAACATGGATTGACTTAGAGACAAAGTTCATAAACTACTTTTTCCCACCATCACGGACCACCGCTTTAAGGAATGAAATCATTAACTTTGAACAAAAATATGGGGAAACGTTTAGTGAGTCTTGGGATCGATTTAAAGAGCTTTTAAGAAAATGTCCACAACACGGTTTCACTAAAGTGCATCAAATTAATGCGTTTTACAATGGTTTAACTCTAAATGACCAAGACTCACTTAATAGTGCCGCGGGGGGAAATATTCTTGTGAAATCCATGAACGAGGCTTGGCCCATAATTGAAAACAAGGCTAAAGTACAAACCAAGAGTGTTCGGACTACAATAGCTAGTGCTAGTGATAATGAGGTGACTAATCAAATTAAAGAGCTTACTTCAATTGTGAAACACCTTGTTTTAAGAGATAACCCTCCCACTACACATGTGAATGCCGTTAAAGAAACTTGTGAAACATGTGAGACTTGTGGTGGACCACATTCATATTTTAATTGTGACAAGGTTTACAATAATCAACAAGAAGTTTATGCTTATAATAACAATGAAAATGAGCGGATTCATTTCAAACCAAATGTTGATGTTAACCATTTGTCTTACAAGTCTAATAACTATTTGGCTCCCCCGGGTTTTGTAGCACCACAAAGACCACCCCCACCCGCCCAAAATAGGAACCAAGGTCCTCAACGGGGTAATTTTCAAGGAAATTCTAATCAACGGGGTTTTAATCAAAATCAAGGGAATTTTCAAGGGCAAAACCAAGGGTTCAATAATTAAAACCAAGGATTTAATAACCAAGGTTTTCAAAATCAAGGATTTAATCAAGGTTATAATCAACATCAAAACCAAGGTTTTCCTGATCAAGGTTTTCCTAATTAAGGGTATAATCAAATAAACATGCATAATCCTCAAATGGACTTGGTTCTACAAAAATTAACCGACCATGAACGAATTATGAGAGAGATGCAAGAATCGACCGATAAGAAATTTTTGACAATGATTCAAACCCTTCGTCCCCAAGGTGCCCTCCCTTCGAACACCGTGACCAATCCTAGGGTAAATGTTAATGCTATCACTACTAGGAGCGGTAAGACCACCGTAGAACCTTCCTATCCCCCACCTAACCAAGGACCCGAGATACCTTCTTCTTCTACCCAACCTCCTTCTTCTTCTACTTGTGACATACCACCCGTTATGCCTTCGTCTACACCTTATGTTCCACCGATACCTAAATTTTCTACCACACCTTCGGTTCCCAAACCGATTCTTTCACCTTCCATTTCTACCCCTCCTCCACCCAAGGATGTGAGTGAGCAATCCACTCCAAAGCCTTCATCTCAACCCAATATACCTTATCCCTCAAGGTTGCGGAAAGAGAAATTGAAGAATAATGATGATATTCAAGTTTCGAACTTCCTAATAATGTTCAAACAATTGAATTTTAATATCACCTTTACCGAGGCGCTCACTCACATGCCTAAGTATGCTAAGATGTTTAAGGACCTTTTAGTGATAAGGAAAAGTTGCTCGATATTGCCAATACCCAATTGAATGAGAATTGTTCCGCGGTTCTTTTGAAAAAATTACCGGTTAAGTTAGGAGATCCCGGTCGATTCCTTATTCCTTGTAATTTTTCGGGTGTTGAGAATTGTATGGCTTTAGCGAATCTCGGAGCGAGTATCAATCTTATGCCATTGTCCGTGTGGAAACAATTATCTTTACCCGAGCTAGTCCCCACTCGTATGACCTTGGAATTAGCTAACCGTACGGTTGCTTATCCGGTGGGGATAGCCGAGGATGTTTTTGTAAGAGTCGACAAATTCACTTTTCCTGCTGACTTCGTTGTAGTCGACTATGAGATGGATCCCCGTGTTCCCTTAATTGTGGGACGACCCTTCTTGAGAACCGGGCGTACATTGATTGATGTAGCCGCGGGTGAACTTATGATGAGGGTCGGGGATGATAAAATCGTCTTTAACATGGGTAAACTTTCCAAACTTCCCGATGAGCCCGAATCCGTGAATTACATCGATGTGCTCGACGAAGCATGTGAAGAACATTTTCACGAGGCGTGTAAGAGCGGGATTTCTCCTTTACCTCATGTTGAGACCGTAGCTTCTATTGCTCCTTCATTGACTCCATTTGGAGAAAGTGATTTTCTTTTACAAGAATTTGAAGCGAGTTTAGGGGATGTGGATTTAAAATATGACGATTCTCCCACTGATTGGGAAGAAGACATTCGTACCATTGAGAGACTTCTCAATGAGGACCATATTTCTCCACCTACTCCTAAGGAAGTTACAAACGATGATCCAAATTTGACTAAACCTTCCATCGACAATCCACTGGATTTAGAGCTTAAGGATTTACCGTCTCATTTAGAGTATGTTTTCTTAGAGGATGATAATAAGTTACCCGTCATTATTGCTAAGGACTTAAAAGAAGATGAAAAATCCCGACTTATCGATGTGCTTAAGAATCATAAGAAACCAATTGCTTGGAAAATCTCCGACATCTGCGGAATTGATCCTAATTTTTGTACTCATAAAATTCTCATGGAAGATGACTTTAAACCCGCAATCCAAAATCAAAGAAGGGTTAATCCAAAAATTCATGAAGTCATTAAGAAAGAAGTTATCAAACTTCTAGATGTCGGAATGATTTACCCTATCTCGGATTCGCCATGGGTTAGTCCCGTCCATTGTGTGCCTAAGAAAGGCGGAATCACCGTTGTTCCCAATGAAAACAACGAGTTGATTCCTACTTGACTCGTAACGGGTTGGTGAGTTTGCATCGACTATCGTAAACTCAATGATGCCACTCGTAAGGATCATTTCCCTCTTCCTTTCATGGATCAAATGCTCGAGCGTTTAGCGGGTAATGATTTCTATTGCTTCTTAGATGGTTTTTCCAGATATATTCAAATCCCTATCGATCCAAAAGACCAAGAGAAAACCACATTCACTTGTCCTTATGGAACATTTGCTTACAAACGAATGCCTTTCGGCTTATGCAATGCTCCCAGGACTTTCCAAAGGTGTATGATGGCAATATTTCATGACATGGTTGAAGAAACTATGGAAGTCTTTATGGACGATTTCTCGGTCTATGGTGATTATTTCTCTTCTTGCCTTGCTAATTTAGAACGTATGCTTAAACGGTGTGAAGACGCTCGTCTCGTTCTTAATTGAGAAAAATGCCATTTCATGGTAAAAGAAGGCATCATCCTCGGTCATAAAATTTCCAAAGCCGGTATCGAAGTCGACCGTGCTAAAGTTGATGTTATTGCTAAGTTACCTACACCTACCACCGTCAAAGGAGTTAGAAGTTTTTAGGCCATGCGAGATTTTATCGACGTTTCATCCAAGATTTCTCGAAAATAGCTCGTCCAATGACTCATCTCTTGGAAAAGGATGCTCCTTTCATCTTCTCTCAAGAATGTCTCGACTCTTTCGAACTTCTTAAAGGTAAATTAACTAAGGCACCGGTCTTAGTCTCTCCAAATTGGGAGTTACCTTTCGAGCTCATGTGCGATGCTAGTGATTTCGCGGTAGGAGCGGTTTTAGGTCAACGAGTTAACAAACATTTCCAACCCATTCATTATGCTAGTAAGACAATGACGGGGGCTCAATTGCATTATACCACTACCGAAAAAGAGCTTTTAGCCGTAGTGTATGCTCTTGAGAAATTCCGCCCCTATCTTGTGCTTTCCACCACCATCCTTAACACCGATCATTACGCCTTGAAATACTTGTTGACCAAGCAAGATGATAAACCGATACTCCTTCGTTGGGTTTTAATCCTACAAGAATTTAAAATCGAAATTCGTGATAAAAAGGGAGCGGAAAACCTAGTCGGGGATCATCTTAGTAGACTTGAGGATCCTTATCAAGGGGAACTTCCAAATCAAGAGATTAATGAATCTTTTCCCCTTGAGACCTTAATGTCTATTAATTCCAATCTTGATGATACCCATGGTTTGCGGACATTGCAAACTATTTGGCGGGTGGTGTTCTTATCGAAGGGTTATCGTCCCAACAAAAGAAAAAATTCTTCAAGGACGTTAAAACGTACTATTGGGACGACCCTTATCTTTTCAAGCAATGTGAGGATTTAATCATCCGTAGATGTGTTGATGGGTCGGCGGCTTTACAAATCCTTGAAGCTTGCCACAAAGGACCCACCGGTAGTCACGTTGGTCCTAACTACACCGCTAAAAAAGTTTTTGACTCAGGATTCTATTGGCCCACCATTTATCATGACGCTCATGAAATGGTTAAGCATTGTGATGCTTGCCAAAGACAAGGCAAGATCACACATAAAGATGATATGCCTCAAAATTTCATCCAAGAGTGTGAAATCTTTGACGTATGGGGCATCGACTTTATGGGGCCATTTCCATCATCCAAAGGAAACAAGTACATCCTCGTAGCCGTTGACTACGTATCAAAATGGGTAGAAACAAAGGCTTTACCTACTAACAGTGCGAGGGTGGTTGTTAACTTCTTGAAATAATTGTTTGCTCGATTTAGTGTGCCTCGTGCTATTATTAGTGATCGCAGGACTCATTGCGATGATCAATTCGCACGAGTCATGGCTAAGTATGGTGTCAATCACCGACTTTCCACCGCGTATCATCCACAAACTAATGGTCAAGCCGAGGTTTCCAACCGTGGTCTTAAGAGAATCTTATAGCGAACCGTGGGAGAGCATCGTGCCTCATGGGCCGATAAATTAGATGATGCTTTGTGGGCTTTCCGTACCGCTTATAAGACACCTATAGGTTGTACTCCTTATCGCCTTGTGTACGGAAAGGCGTGCCACCTCCCCATTGAGTTGGAGCATAAGGCTTATTGGGCCTTGAAATGGGCTAATTTTGATATAAACAAAGACGGCGATCATAGGAAAATCCAACTCAATGAACTCAATAAACTTAGGAATGAGGCTTATGAAAATTCATTAATCTACAAGGAGAAGACTAAGCTCATTCATGATTCCAAGATTAAGAACCGAGCGTTCCATGTTGGTGATCAAGTTTTACTCTTTAACTCTCGGTTGAAAATCTTTTCGGGTAAACTTAAGAGCCGTTGGTCCGGTCCATTCACCGTGTCCCAAATTTTCCCTTATGGCACCATTGAGTTGTCCCAACCAAATGGGCCCAATTTTAAGGTGAATGGCCAACGGGTTAAGTTGTACTTTGGAGAGGACATCTCTCACGAGATGATTCCATCCCACTCCACATTTCCCTTGAATTAATTCGGGAAATCGAGTCGAGCTAGAGACTCGTGATAAATAAATCAAGCATCGTATAACTAGGTTATATTTTTACCTTTACCATCCTTTTCACCCTTTTCACCTTCATCCATTTCCACCAATAAGTGTAGGGGGAGCCAATTAGGTTGTTTGTGTGTTGTGATGTTGTGCAGGGACATGAGCTTTAATGATCCACTTTTGGTGTTTTTGACGCGACCCGTGATCCCGTGTTTCCCGTGTACCCGGTTCTCTCAAAACTATTATGATTCATACATGTATATAAATAAAAGAAATAAATGTAATCACTTTAGTTGTCCCTTCCTTAGCTCCATTTTAAACAACGTACTCAATGCCCTAAGTGTAGGGGAGTTTATTCTCCCACATGTTTAAACATTGAGGACAATGTTTATATTAAGTGTAGGGGGACTTCTAACGAATTTTAGTGGGCTTTGTCATGAATTTGACCCCATTTAACCGGAAAATTTAAAAAAATTTCAACGTTTTTCAAATTTTTTATCTATTTTGGCCTAGTAGTATTTCTATTCATTTTCCTTTTGTCATCGCATCTTATTTATATTTTCCATTTCAAGAATAAAGTCAAAAATAAATAAATAAATAAAATGGTTTTAACAAGTTTAGATATCTTCGATATATTAGGCCCGTCGTAAATATTTTGACTCAACCCGAGTTTACTTATCCAAGTTTACTCTAGCTAGTATCCTAAACCATATGGACCTTAATTGGTTGATTAGGCTAAGCATCCACGAGTCTCATTCCTTGAGATTTTAAATTGTGGAGAACGTGAGATGATAGAGTTGATAATAAGTTTAAGGGTTAATTCTTATTTATATGAGTTTTTGTGGCTCTTTCTTCCCGCTTGTATATTTAATTGCTTAATAAATGAGGATTTTTGCGGTGTAGATTCGATATCTTAACTCTTAGCCAAATCTTTATTCTCCTTGTAATTAAAGCATGAACCCATTGAGGGTGCCAGCGTTGTAGACTTCCGACTAAGGTGGCTCATAACCACTAAGTATGAGGTATTCAGACCATGGGACCGTGGAATTTGGCCTACTATATATATCATAAATAAAGAAAGAATAAGATTAAAACATGACCTCAAGGAGCCTTAGGGTGTGGGCCATGTAGCACAAACCTTGTCATTAGAGCCTTAGGGTGTATGGCATGATAAGTGTTAAATAAAAATTGATCAAAAATCAATTCCCTTGTTTATCGTTCAAGGAGCCTTAGGGTGTGGACAATAGATGAGGAGCATTTTTACATCTTAAAGAGCCTAAGGGTATATGATGTGAACTTGCTAAACTCCACATAAAGTCAACATGACTTTGGAGGAATAATTAATAAAGTAGTACTATTGGCCAAATTTTGGGTCCGGGAATTTATTCCCCAAATCGTGTTAAATCATCCTTGATGTGGGCTTACTTTAGTGACAACGTTTTTGAGGACGAGGCTAGGTTTTGAGTGTCGGGTTTGCACCGTTTGGCCTTCATTTTTGGACTAATAATTATCAAATAAGTCAAATGAGCCTACGGGTGAATGACATTCAATAAAAGCTAGAGATACAACTTAGGACTTAGAGAGAGAGTATTACACAATTGTCTTATATAAGTGGTTTTAACTTAAGGACTTATGGTAAACAATGATCTCGTTTTTAAGCTTGGTATGGGGAACGTGAAACTTGAGGGTGATTAATATTCATGACACCAAAGCCCTAATCTAAGTCTTAGATTTCTTTACGAGTTTCTTCCATCAAATAATTTCCAAATTAAATAAATTGTTATAACTTTTGTTTTCTTTAAAGTTTTTATCTTTCCGTCATAGTAGTAATAGTATATCTTAATAAAGGCTAAGATGGGTTAATTATGAGATAAATGTAACCTTAATGCTTTAAAACTATGCATTGCATGGGGTCATTGCAATGGTCAAGTGTAGGGGTTTTAATAAGTGTGTAAACACTTATCCTTTTGTCACTAAAATCTAGGAAAAAACAAGACCTAATCATGTGTTTAATATCGTAAAAGTCGGAATTACGTGTGGTTTTGTGTTTTTGTGTGAAATAGGTACAAATGATCAAAAGGAATGAAAACACGGGATTTCACGGTCAAATGTTGAATAAAAGTCCAAGAAAGAGACGAAGACATAGTCAAAAGACCAAAAGTGTGCCAAGATCACGAAAACCGGCAATCTGACACGGTTTTGAAGAAATGAACAAGAAAGCCAAAATCGAGCTCGTTTTAGTGGATTTAATCATTTACGAAGTTAATTGGGCCAAGCGGGTCCCACATTTGGGTTAATGGGATCAAAAGCCCATTTGGAGTTATTAAGTTGCTAGAGTTATTTTTTCAAAAAACCCAATATGGCCCAATACAATATTATGAGACGGATTGGAAATAATTCTTTGGCTTTAAAAGCCCATTTGGCTAATCAAATGGAACGGATAAAAGAAGTGAAATAACTTTTCACTTTGTTTTGCTGGTCAAACCCTCAGTCAACATCACACACGTAACAATCACTCACCCCACACGTTTAATAAATAAAACACATTTACCCCACTAACATTTCGTTACAAACGAGATAAACTTTTCACCCACACCTTTCTTCTCTCCTCCAAACGCAGCAAACATCATCTTACCCCAAAACCCTAATTTATCCTAACCAAAATTACCTCATAAAAATTGGGGGTTTTCCCTTAAGTGTGTGATTCACACACTTGGGGATTAAATTCCCAAGTTAATCGGAAGATCCAACACTGGTGGTCCTCAAATCATACGTGGCATTCCCTCCACTTGTGATTGGCCAAAACAACACCAAAAACCCAATGCTCCAATCAAAATCGTACACATCACCCCTAAACTAACACAACTAGCACAAACTCGACACCCTGGTGATCCGTGTGATCTTTGATGCGTTTTCCACCGTTAGATGAAGAAAATGAAGAGAGAGAAGGTAGAAAAGAAGGATTTAACGGCTCGGATTTGATGTCTTGCTCTCGAAGCTTCACCAACAAGCCCTTGGGGGTTGGCTATAAAAAACCCCCTCATTTGTGTAATTTGGTGCCTTCTTTTTAGTTTATTTTTTATTTTTGAAAAATAGATTTTAGGTTTAATGTAATTTCTTTTTTTCAAGTATTGTAATCAGTTTTAAATATTAATGAAATTTCAATTTTTGGTTTAATATTGTCTTGTTAATCGTTATTGCAATTTGTCTTAAATCTGCTTTGATTAAATAATTATTGAATTAAAAAGGTAGGAATAATTTCCCCTACTGGGAAATTATAAAAAATATTGGTTCGGTCCACTGTTCATGGAGGATGATTTGTTGATGGTGTTTGGATAATAAGGAGGGTTTCAGTTTCGGTTCATAAGGGGGTTCAGCGCCCACCTTCTTCCCAAAGGAAATCATCATCAGGTTTGAATCTCTATTTTTAATTTTTGCTTATGTTTATTAGCTTTAGGTTGGTTTTTGTTTAGTAATTTAGCTATTAATTTGAATCTGCTTGTTTAATCTTGTGTTATTATTTAGTGTTTAGTTCTGCTTTAGTTTCGAGTTTATTTAGTCTGCTAGATTTGATTAAACTGCTTGATATATTTGCTTATGCTTATTTATTTTTATCTGCTTGAATTATTTTTATCTGCTAAGTGTTTGGAACTGTTTAGTTTAACCTGTTTTTGAGTTGGAGTTTTGTTCGTTTGTTTTGGGTATCTGATTGTTTAGCTTGGTTCGAATCTGTTTACTCATATTAGGATAGTCTGCTATTTGGTTTGGGTATATTCAGTTTAATATAACTGTTTTTAAGTTCTATAGTTTACTGAGTTTTTTTAGTTTGCTTATTTTTAGTTTTGTTTTGCTTAGTTGAATATCTGCTTGTTTACTTATTAGGTCTTTAGCTTATTTGATTTCGAAATCTGTTTATTAGCTTATTTAGTCATAGCTTATTTGCTTAGTAGCTTATCTCGGTTTGTTTATTCAGTACTGCTTATTTCCCTTGATTTATTGTTTAATGCTTATTTGATTTAGCTGTTATTAGCTTATTTTGTTTTGCTGTTTACTGCTTAAAAGTTTCAGACTCTATTGGTCTGAGAAGTTAATTTCCAAAAATAAAAAAATAAAAAAAAATAAATAGCAAATTCGTCCCTCCTGGGACTCGAACGCGTGACCTCACGCTTAGCAGCCCATAGCTTCAACCAACTTAGCTAGTACCTTTCTTGTGTTTTATTCTGTTGTATTTAATTAATATAGGGTTTAAATAAACTGTCAGTTTTAATTAATTAAGTTTTAAATACAAGATTTAGTTTAATTAATTTTTATATAAAAGTTTTATTTAAGTTTTCTTTATAAAGTTTTTAATAGAAAATAAAAAGATAAGATAAAAAAATATTTTTAATTACTTTATAGATATAAATTGTTTTTAAATTTAGTTTTAAAATTAGTATTCAACTAATATTGATTTGTTTAAAAATAGTTTTAAAAAGGTTTCATTAAAAGTTTTTATTCTAAATTAGTTTAAAATAGATTTTTAAATTAGATTAATTAGTAGTTAATTAAATAGTTTTTAATTTTAAAATACCAAAAATATTCGTTTCACCAAGAACAAATTAATCTTACTTAATTTGAGGTCAATTCGAGTCGAGTTGAGGAAACGAACATTAATTGCTTAAAACGATAATTGCAAAATTCCCACATTACGTATTATTTTTGAAAATTGTTTTATATGAGGCACACATTATAAAACATGTGCACTTTTACTTAAAAATGCTCCTTACATTTGTTGTTTTAATCCTGTATTTCTCATGTTAGATTCACACAAATGAAGGCGCACCGGGCGCACTAGTATATTAGGCGCACAAGAGCAATTGATCTTTAAATTTCTCCTTCACACTAATATTGAAAATATGTGTTGTTATGTGAGGCGTACATGAAAGAGAGGGAACACATTATAAAAAGAAGACATTATAAATTTTGTTGTTTGTTTTAATAAAGGTAAAAAAGAAAGTTTATTGATATTTTTACACTTAGGGCTGTTTGTTTTTGCGTTTCCTATCCAGTTATCTGATTATTCAGTTCTCAAATCACGAATAATCCAAAATAAGTGTTTGGATGACCAAAGCAAAAAAGTGTTTTTCTACGGTTTGAGGCTGTAAAACGACGTTTTGTAAAAGTAAGTGACCATCTACGGCTTCAAAAACGTGATTTGGAAAACTACTAGTACTATAATTGTCAAATGACCAATAAACCCCCAATTAATACACTCCTTTCTTCCCAGAAACTGTTACACGGAAATTTAGTTTGATCATTCTTGTCCATTGTCGTCCTTCACTTCGATGGTGTTGTTCCACTGACCAATAGTCGACGCCAACAAAACCACTTATAAGATTGTGATCTATTATGAACTACTTTTTGGTTATGATTATGTATATTAGTGATAACCACTTATGGATCCAGTGAAGAAAAGAGTTAGACAGGTGAATATAGGGATCATGGTGAAATGAATGTGTGCACCAAGGTGGGTGAAAGACTCGACGTAAAATGTTTGTGTTAAACTGTGTGTTAAATATGAGGCATGTGAAAATCATGTACTCCGTATTATATAAAGAAGAGTTTTAAATAGATATACATACGAGTAAATGGTCTACAAATAAAAGTTATGTGTTGTAGATTTTATTATGAGTTATTCATTGTTAAATTTATAAATTACAATTTGTAATGATGTTTTTATTGGTCATTTTATTTATAAACGCAATAAATAATTTAATTTGCCAAACATTATAAAAATTGATTATCGGATTATTGCAATATCAAACAATGTAATCAAATCTAAACACTTTTTTATAACCACGTTTTATAACAAATGATTATTTGATTATCCGTTTTGAATATGCATAATCCATTTTAAATAAACAATCCCCAACACCCACATAAGACTTTTCGGTCTATGTTGATATAAAAAAGTTACGGTTTCTATTGCAAATATTACGTCTATTGTCATTTCATTGTTAACGTATTGTCCGAGATTTACTGGAACAGTAAGAAGCAAGTGCGACATTAAAATGAAATTAAAAAAAAAATACTAAAGATATCTAAAATTGTTAAGTATATATATAAGCAATGTAATTTCAATATTTTACACATCTTGACAGAAAGTTAATTATATTACCAATATAGTATACGAACTTCCAAATTTATTGTATTATCAGCAATATGGTGACATGCTACCGGTTTAGCAGGTAAAAATTGCTTATCGATCATTTTTATTTATTTTTATGCTTAATTATTTGCATACGTGGCATGGCATAATTGTCACTTTGTCACCATCGCTACATCATCTTCATTAAGATCTCACAATCACCAATTTCTAGCAAACACATTTACATTAAATTACATATTTGATTACTATTTTTAAAGCCACAATATATAAATGAAATAAAAATAATAAACCCAAACACATAACTATATCAAAATCCATTTCTTTTTTATTCATTCAATATTTTTTACGTTTGGATCTAAAAGATTGTCACAACAAAATAAATTTCTTTTTGTGGTCATCTTCCTTATTATACATGCATACAAAAGTAAACAAAACCTGAATCACTTCCTGGGTTTGCTCAAATAAATGGAGCACAAGCCCATTTCCAAAAATACACCATTTAAACAGTGCATCCCCGTTACCCTTACTAGGTTCGTTATTGTGTGAAGTCGAAACCATCAAGACCTTTATAAATATATTCTCAACGGACTCAAATATTTATAATAAACTATTAATTGTTTCAAGTTCTTTTTTGTCAAGATCTTATCATTCGTTTTTTCACGAGCTTGATTTTCTACGGGTTTAACAGTGGTTCTAACAAATGGATGATGATATGTGGGTTTTGTTGATATATAGATGGATGAACTAGTGGTGTTGGTTTAGCTTAGATGGTCTTGGGGTGAAATACAACAAGTTAAAAGATTTTATGTTAAATATAAAGTTGGGTGGGATGAGTAACAATAGATACAGATGGAAATTTACTAAAACAAATTTACGTGGAAAACTATAATTAATTTTTTTATCTAGCTGATATATAGATGGAAATTTTCAATAGAAAAATCCACGTGGAAAACTATAATTAATTTTTATCTAAAAATCATCAGGTCACGTTACCTATATTTCAAAAAACTTAGTCGGTAGTGTGTAAATTTTGAAAAGTACATTAGTAATATATAGACTTAACCCATATCTAAAAGATAAATGTGATGATTATTTCAAGAATTCGAGCATGATGTATGTCCTAGTACTAGTCGAGCTCAAGCCCACTCGTAGGGGTGTGAATCGGATCGGGTTGATCGGGTTTGAGTCAATTCGGGTCAGGTTAAAATTGGTTCAATATGAAAATTTTCAAATTGAAACTCGGCCCTATTTGAACTCACGTTACTTGGGTTCTGATCAATTTTGGGTCAACCCGAATATGAATAAAACGTAAAAAAAATCTTTTTTTACTCTTTTTAAATAGAAAACAAATATAAATTTATATTAAAAATAAAATTTCTTATTTGAGTCAATCGGATTGACCCGAATCCGAGTTAGCAAAAACGTTCATACCTGATTTCATTTAGTATTTGGGTTAGTCGTGTTAATCCAAATTCATGCTTAAAAAGCATTGTACATATGCATTATAAACTTGCCATTTGGGTAAATATGAAATTATCATGTTTATTTTTGGTATATATGGAATTTTCCCTAATTTAAATATATATTTTAATTCGACAAACCTGACTTGAATTAACTTATTTGAATTTAGGTCCGAATAGAATCGGGTTTTTTTACACCTCTAATACCCACTCGTATTTCTTGAGATAAGATGAAAATAGAGGCTGCTACGAGGTTTTTTTGTAAAGTTAAGTTAACATTCAAGAAGACCTTAGCGCACATAATACTATCACAATTTGCAATTTGATAGCCTACGTATCCGATATCCCGCTGGAACATAAAGGTAGATTGCTCGCGGCTAGGAATGAATTGAGACGAAATCTTTATCAACTACTCATTCACTGTCCAATACTCGAACGTTTAAACTTCAATTAGTGCTAAACAATTTTCTTGTGGGCCAGCAACGATTAGAAACGTTAACCAACGAATTAATTGCGTAAATCGATTTTTAGTTTGTCGGGTTTAATTAATTTTGTCTCTTATAAAAAATTAACAGATCATCTCCCTGTGATTTTGACCCGTAACAGGGTTGGTCCTTTGACTAGAAGTTCCGTTAAAAACTAAACCCAATATAGAACTAATGTCAAAGGACCAAAACGAATACGAACTTACTTATCAAAGAACCAAAGTTAAAAATAATAGAGAAGTGATCCGTTAAAAATTTATTCGAAAAACAAAATTCTTTATACCGACAAACCATATGAACTATTTATACAATTAACTCTTAACCAATGATCAACAAACTTTTGAAAGATATAAAATACAAAGAAACACCAATTTTTTTAACATAAATAAACACACCATTTTTTTAATCATAAATAATAATTACTCGTATGTATTTATGTACGAGAACAATCATTTTATAAAATCTTTTTTAACAAATACTTATAAATTACAAAGTCTTTAGCAAAAAGTATAAGAACATTTGCAATACATCAATCTCACCGTCAATGCAAAAAATATTTAATGTTAGTAACTTGTTTTTTTCTTTTTGTTAAATATTTAAAATTTAACAAATCATTTTTTTAGAAGTCTTTGCAGCAAATCCCTTACTCAAATAGTAAAAAGTAATCTAATGGGGCACGACGTTTTACTATTCGAATAACTCACTGTATCGTTTGAGCCATTGAATCAAAATTTCTTAAAAAATAACTTGTTGAATTTCAATTTTTTTATAATGAAAAACAAGTTATTAAAATTAAATGACTTTTTCACCAAAATGCAATCAAGTTTTTCAACAATTAAATTTATTGTAAGAATACTGAGAGCCGTTAACCCTCAAAAGCTCGTGCCAACAGAAAAAGTGATGTCACCTAGGCAAAATTAGCTTTAGCAACAGAAATCCGTTATGTACCATATTTTCAGCCGTAGTGGATGAGTCTAAAATATCAAAATATGATTTCAAAAGATAAAAAAGTGATACCATCGATTCTAGTACACTAACTTTATTAAAGAATAAAATTAAATAAAAGAATTTGTTATAATGGTTGTTAATTTGACACCATTTTCTTTGACGTCAACCTTGATGTGACACGTCATTTATTATTTATAGAACCTCTAGGTAGCTCTACACCATACCTAACATATATTGTTTCCTTTACTCCTAGTAATTGGTCGTTAATTGTTTCCATCTAACTTACAAAGTATGCATTCAATGTATTACTAAGGGCGTGTTTGGTACATGCCTATGAGAATCGCGGAATCACAATGATATCCATTGCAATTGTTTGGTTGCTATGTTTCGGAATCAAATTAATAATTGATACCCATTGATCCATAGGAGGGGAAGAGACTCCTTTCTTGTTTCATTCCCCGTGGGACCACCGTCATATTATCATATGCATAATGATTGTGACTCCCGCTCGCAAACCACACGCACCCTAACTCTTAAAAAACCAAGACCAAATGCTCGGTTATTTGTCATTAGAAAACCAACACTTATCTTTTTCCCATCCTCTGTTTATATAACAAAAATGCAAGAAAACTCACAAATCTGATAATATACCATCCAAAATTGACGCAACAATAACACCCGATGTAGTGGTTTTGAAGGCGGAGGTGGGTTTGAAATGTTCTAAATGGTGTTTAGTGATGGTGAACACAATGTATACCAAACTTTCACTTTTATTGATAATCAATTGCGTACAATGAAAGTGTAAAAATGTATATCAACAATAAACCCTAAGACCCCTCTTCATAACATAATGAGTCTTGAACAATAATCTACTAATCAACTATTCTAGGAAAAGATAAATATAAAAAATACAATGTTGATCATATCTTTCCTAAACATACAAAACGTGTTGACTAAGTAGTTCTCTTGTGACTGGGATTTCCTTTGTCAGCGCCTTGATATGTCTTATCAGTGCTCAATCTGTCAGCGCTCCAATTTCTCTTGTCAGCGTCCAAAATCCATTTGTCCGCGGCTAAGTGACTTAGCTATTTTTTTTTTCAAACAACGTACATGAAAGAGACGGAACACATTATAAAAATAAGACATTTTTAAATTTTGTTGTTTGTTTTAATAAAGGTCAAAAAGAAAGCTTTTTCATATTTATTGATTTGTCATCTTTGCTAAAGTCATATTTTTGTTGGAGACAATTTCCCCTATTATTTAATTCGTTACAGTTCTTGTATGATGAGTTGCAAGTTTTTTATAAGTTTTAAAAGTCAGTAACTAGTACTAGTGTTTTGAATTAATTTGCTCTAGGTCAAGAAAAGTTTAAATGTGAGGTGGGGACAAAATCACAATTATTCATATTTTTACACTTAGAGGTGTTTGTATTTGGGTTTCCTATCCAATTATCTGATTATTCAGTTCTCGAATCACAAATAATCAAAAATAAGTGTTTGGATGACCAAAGCAAAAAAGCGATTTTCTATGGTTTGAAGGCTTTAAAACGACATTTTGTAAAAGTAAGTGACCACCTACAGCTTCAAAAACGTGATTTGGAAAACTACTAGTACTTTAATTGTCAAATGACCAATATACCCTCAAATAATACACTCATTTCTTCCCACACACCGTTACTTGGAAATCTAGTTTGATCATTCTTAACCATTGCCATCCTTCACTTTGATGGTGTTGTTCCAATGAACAATAGTCGACACCAACAAACCATTTTTTTATGAACTACTTTTTGATTATGATTATGTATATTAGTGATAACCACTTATGGATCGAGTGAAGAAAAGAGTTAGACAGGTGAATATAGGGATCATGGTGAAATGAATGTGTGCACCAAGGTGGGTGACAGACTCGATGTAAAATGTTTGTGTTAAACTGTGTGTTAAATATGAGGCATGTGAAAATCATGTACTCCGTATTATATAAAGAAGAGTTTTTAAATAGATATACATACGAGTAAAATGGTCTACAAATAAAAGTTATGTGTTGTAGATTTTATTATGAGTTATTCATTGTTAAATTTATAAATTAAAAATTTGTAATGATGTTTTTATTGGTCATTTTATTTATAAACGCAATAAATAATTTAATTTGCCAAACATTATAAAAATTAATTATCGGATTATTGCAATATCAAACAATGTAATCAAATCCAAACACTTTTTTATAACCACGTTTTATAAAAGTGATTATTTGATTATCCGTTTTGAATATGCATAATCCATTTTACATAAACAATCCCCAACACCCACATAAGACTTTTCGGTCTATGTTGATATAAAAAAGTTACGTTTTCTATTGCAAATATTACGTCTATTGTCATTTCATTGTTAACATATTGTCCGAGATTTACTGGAACAGTAAGAAGCAAGTGCGACATTAAAATGAAATTAAAAAGAAAATACTAAAGATATCTAAAATTGTTAAGTATATATAAGCAATGTAATTTCAATATTTTACACATCTTGACAGAAAGTTGATTATATTACCAATCTAGTATACGAACTTCCAAATTTATTGTATTATCAGCAATATGGTGACATGCTACCGGTTTAGCAGGTAAAAATTGCTTATCGGTCATTTTTATTTATTTTTATTCTTAATTATTTGCATACGTGGCATGGCATAGTTGTCACTTTGTCACCATCGCTACATCATCTTCATTAAGATCTCACAATCACCAATTTCTAGCAAACACATTTACATTAAATTACATATTTGATTACTATTTTTAAAGCCACAATATATGAATGAAATAAAAATAATAAACCCAAACACATAACTATATCAAAATCCATTTCTTTTTTATTCATTCAAAATTTTTTATGTTTGGATCCAAAAGATTGTCACAACAAAATGAATTTCTTTCTGTGGTCATCTTCCTTATTATACATGCATACAAAAGTAAACAAAACCTAAATCACTTCCTGGGTTTGCTCAAATAAATGGAGCACAAGCCCATTTCCAAAAATACACCATTTAAACAGTGCATCCCCGTTACCCTTACCAGGTTCGTTATTGTGTGAAGTCGAAACCATCAAGACCTTTATAAATATATTCTCAACGGACTCAAATATTTATAATAAACTATTAATTGTTTCAAGTTCTTTTTTGTCAAGATCTTATCATTCGTTTTTTCACGAGCTTGATATTCTGCGTGTTTAACAGTGGTTCTAACAAATGGATGATGATATGTGGGTTTTGTTGATATATAGATGGATGAACTGGTGGTGTTGGTTTAGCTTAGACGGTCTTGGGGTGAAATACAACAAGTTAAAAAATTTTATGTTAAATATAAAGTTGGGTGGGATGAGTAACAATAGATACAGATGGAAATTTACTAAAACAAATTCATGTGGAAAACTATAATTAATTTTTATCTAGCTGATATATAGATGGAAATTTTCAATAAAAAATCCACGTGGAAAACTATAATTAATTTTTATCTAAAAATTATCAGGTCACGTTACCTATATTTCAAAAAACTTAGTCGGTAGTGTGTAAATTTTGAAAAGTACATTAGTAATATATAGACTTAACCCATATCTAAAAGATAAATGTGATGATTATTTCAAGAATTCGAGCATGATGTATGTCCTAGTACTAGTCGAGCTCAAGCCCACTCGTAGGGGTGTGAATCGGATCGAGTTGATCGGGTTTGAATCAATTCGGGTCAGGTTAAAATTGGGTCAATAAGAAAATTTTCAAATTGAAACTCGGCCCTATTTGAACTCACGTTACTTGGGTTCTGATCAATTTTGGGTCAACCCAAATATGAATAAAACGTAAAAAAAAATCTTTTTTTACTCTTTTTAAATAGAAAACAAATATAAATTTATATTAAAAATAAAATTTCTTATTCGAGTCAATCGGATTGACCCGAATCCGAGTTAGCAAAAACTTTCATACCTGATTTCATTTAGTATTTGGGTTAGTCGTGTTAATCCAAATTCATGTTAAAAAAGCATTGTACATATGCATTGAAAACTTGCCATTTGGGTAAATATGAAATTATCATGTTTATTTTGGGTATATATGGAATTTTCCCTAATTTAAATATATATTTTAATTCGACAAACCTTACTCGAATTAACTTATTCGAATTCAGGTCCGAATAGAATCGGGTTTTTTACGTCTCTACTACCCACTCTTATTTCTTGAGATAAGATGAAAATAGAGGCTGCTACGAGGTGTTTTTGTAAAGTTAAGTTAACATTCTAGAAGACCTTAGCGCACATAATACTATCACAATTTGCAATTTGATAGCCTATGTATCTGGTATCCCGCTGGAACATAAAGGTAGATTGCTCGCGGCTAAGTATGAACTGAGACGAAATCTTTATCAACTACTCATTCACTGTCCAATACTCGAACATTTAAACTTCAATTGGTGCTAAACGATTTTCTTGTGGGCCAGCAATGATTAGAAACGTTAACCAACGAATTAATTGCGTAAATCGTTTTTTAGTTTGTCGGATTTAATTAATTTTGTCTCTTATAAAAAATTTAATAGATCATCTCCCTGTGATTTTGACCCGTAACAGGTTGGTCCTTTGACCACTAGTTCCGTTAAAAACTAAACCCTATATAGAACTAATGTCAAAGGACCAAAACGAATACGAACTTACTTATCAAAGAACCAAAGTTAAAAATAATAGAGAAGTGATGCGTTAAAAATTTATTCGAAAAACAAAATTCTTTATACCGACAAACCATATGAACTATTTATACAATTAACTCTTAACCAATGATCAACAAACTTTTGAAAGATATAAAATACCAAGAAACACCAATTTTTTTAACATAAATAAACTCACCATTTTTTTAATCATAAATAATAATTACTCGTATGTTTTTATGTACGAGAACAACCATTTTATAAAATCTTTTTTAACAAATACTTATAAATTACAAAGTCTTTACCAAAAAGTATAAGAACATTTGCAATACATCAATCTCACCGTCAATGCAAAAAATATTTAATGTTAGTAACTTGTTTTTTTCTTTTTGTTAAATATTTAAAATTTAACAAATCATTTTTTAAGAAGTCTTTGCTGCAAATCCCTTACTCAAATAGTTAAAAGTAATCTAATGGGGCACGACATTTTACTATTCGAATAACTCAGTGTATCGTTTGAGCCATTGAATCAAAATTTCTTAATAAATAATTTGTAGAATTTCAAATTATTTTATAAAGAAAAACAAGTTATTAAAATTAAATGACTTTTTCAACAAAATGCATCAAGTTTTTCAACAATTAAATTTATTGTAAGAATACTGAGAGCCGTTGACCCTCAAAAGCTCGTGCCAACAGAAAAAGTGATGTCACGTAGGCAAAATTGGCTTTAGCAACAGAAATCCGTTATGCACCATATTTTCAGCCGTAGTGGATGAGTCTAAAATATCAAAATATGATTTCAAAAGATAAAAAAGTGATACCATCGATTCTAGTACACCAACATTATTAAAGAATAAAATTAAATAAAAGAATTTGTTATAATGGTTGTTAATTTGACACCATTTTCTTTGACGTCAACCTTGATGTGACACGCCATTTATTATTTATAGAACCTCCAGGTAGCTCTGCACCATACCTAACATATATTGTTTCCTTTACTCCTAGTAATTGGTCATTAATTGTTTCCATCTAACTTACAAAGTATGCATTCAATGTATTACTAAGGGCGTGTTTGGTACATGCCTATGAGAATCGCGGAATCACAATGATATCCATTGCAATTGTTTGGTTGCTATGTTTCGGAATCATATTATTAATTGATACCCATTGATCCATTGGAGGGGAAGAGACTCCTTTCTTGTTTCATTCCACGTGGGACCACCGTCATATTATCATATGCATAATGATTGTGACTCCCGCTCGCAAACCAAAAGCACCCTAACTCTTAAAAAACCAAGACCAGATGCTCGGTTATTTGTCATTAGAAAACCAACACTAATCTTTTTCCCATCCTCTGTTTATATAACAAAAATGCAAGAAAACTCACAAATCAGATAATATACCATCCAAAATTGACGCAACAATAACACCCGAAATGTAGTGGTTTTGAAGGCGGCGGTGGGTTTGAAATGTTCTAAATGGTGTTTAGTGATGGTGAACATAATCTATACCAAACTTTCACTTTTATTGATAATCAATTGCGTACAATGAAAGTGTAAAAATGTATATCAACAATAAACCCTAAGACCTCTCTTTATAACATAAGGAGTCTTGAACAATAATCTACTAATCAACTATTCTAGGAAAAGATAAATATAAAAAATACAATGTTGATCATATCTTTTCTAAACATACAAAACGTGTTGACTAAGTAGTTCTCTTGTGACTGGGATTTCCTTTGTCAGCGCCTTGATATGTCTTATCAGTGCTCAATCTGTCAGCGCTCCAATTGCTCTTGTCAGCGTCCAAAATCCATTTGTCCGCGGCTAAGTGACTTAGCTATTTTTTTTTCAAACAGTGTACATGAAAGAGACGGAACACATTATAAAAATAAGACATCTTTAAATTTTGTTGTTTGTTTTAATAAAGCTCAAAAAGAAAGCTTTTTCATATTTATTGATTTGTCATCTTTGCTAAAGTCATATTTTTGTTGGAGACAATTTCCCCTATTATTTAATTCGTTACAGTTCTTGTATGATGAGTTGCAAGTTTTTTATAAGTTTTAAAAGTCAATAACTAATACTAGTGTTTTGAATTAATTTGCTCTAGGTCAAGCAAAGTTTAAATGTGAGATGGGGATGAAATCACAATTATTCATATTTTTACACTTAGAGGTGTTTGTCTTTGGGTTTCCTATCCAGTTATCTGATTATTCAGTTCTCGAATCGCAAATAATAAAAAATAAGTGTTTGGATGACCAAAGCAAAAAAGCTATTTTCTATGGTTTGATGGCTTTAAAACGACGTTTTGTAAAAGTAAGTGACCACCTACAGCTTCAAAAACGTGATTTGGAAAACTACTAGTACTTTAATTGTCAAATGACCAATATACCCTCAAATAATACACTCATTTCTTCCCACACATTGTTACTTGGAAATCTAGTTTGATCATTCTTATCCATTGCCATCCTTCACTTCGATGGTGTTGTTCCAATGAACAATAGTCGACACCAACAAACCATTTTTTTATGAACTACTTTTTGATTATGATTATGTATATTAGTGATAACCACTTATGGATCTAGTGAAGAAAAGAGTTAGACAGATGAATATAGGGATCATGGTGAAATAAATGTGTGCACCAAGGTGGGTGAAAGACTCGATGTAAAATGTTTGTGTTAAACTGTGTGTTAAATATGAGGCATGTGAAAATCATGTATTCCGTACTATATAAAGAAGATTTCTTAAATAGATATACATACGAGTAAAATGGTCTACAAATAAAAGTTATGTGTTGTAGATTTTATTATGAGTTATTCATTATTAAATTTATAAATTAAAATTTGTAATGATGTCTTTATTGGTCATTTTACTTATAGATGCAATAAATAATTTAATTTGCCAAACATTATAACAAGTGATTATCGGATTATTATGCTATCAAACAATATAATCAAATCCAAAAATTATTTTTTATAACAACGTTTTATAACAAATGATTATTTGATTATCTGTTTTGAAAATGCATAATCCATTTTAAATAAACAATCCCCAACACCCACATAAGACATTTCGGTCTATGTTGATATAACAAAGTTACAGTTTTTATTGCAAATATTACATCTATTGTCATTTCATTGTTGTATTGTTCGAGATTTATTAGAACAGTAAGAAGCAAGTGCGACATTAAAATGAAAGTAAAAGGAAAATACTAAAGATATCTAAAATGTTAAGTATATATATTATCAACGTAATTTGAATATTTTACACATCTTGACAACAAGTTGATTATATTACCAATATAGTATACGAACTTTCAAAATTATTGTATTATCATCAATATGGTGACATGCTACCAGTTTAGTTGGTAAAAATTGCTTATCTATCATTTTTATTTATTTTTATGCTTAATTATATGCGTACGTGGCATTGCATAGTTGTCACTTTGTCACCATCGCTACATCATCTTCATTAAGATCTCACAATCACTAATCTTTAGCAAACACATTTACATTAAAACACATATTTGATTACTATTTTTAAAACCACAATATATAATTATGAAATGAAAATAATAAACCCAAACACGTAACTATAAAAATATTTATACAATTAACTCTAGACCAACGATCAACAAACTTTTCAAAGATATAAAATACAAAGGAACACCAATTTTTTAACATAAATAAACACACCATTTTTTTTATCATAAATGACGGTTATGCTTCATCAAAATGGTTGATACATACCATCAATAAAGCTGTCAGATTTTTCCATATATATGTTTTTTATATAATCAAAATAATAATTACTCATGTTTTTCTGCACGAGAACAATCATTCTATAAAAATATTTTTTAACAAATACTTATAAATTACGAAGTCTTTAGCAAAAAGTATAAGAACATTTTCAATACATCAATCTCACCATCAATGCAAAATATATTTAATGTTAGTAACTTGTTTTTCTTTTTGTTATAAAAAACAAGTTATTAACATTAAATGACTTTTCCACCAAAATGCATCAAGTTTTTCAACAATTAAATTTATGGGAGAATTTCGTCTATATCCTTCTAAAACTTCTAAATTACATCAACATCCTTGTAAAAATCGTAATTACGTCAACATCCTTTGAAAACACATATAATTCTCATTTATATCCAGAAAAGCATTTGATATTAAAATAATGATTTTAATATATTTATAAATTATCAAATACAAGAGTATGTTACCATTTTACCCTTCAGTTCTAACCACTCAATACATAATCATTAAACATTAAAAAGCAAAATAAGAACATCATTAGTTAAAAAACGCTGACCCATGATCCCTTCAATGGCTATTATCAATTTTTAACAAAAAAACGTTTACACCATGGAGATTTATGGGTATATATTCTTGGTAAATTACACAATTAATATATCTTCAAAGCGTCATATTCATTATATTTGTGTTTTGGAATCTAATTGAGACCTGCTTATGCAATAGTTAGAGCTTTATTTATACCTACGATGGAGATTAAATAATAATTAAATCTAATACATTAAGAATTGATGATGGCATGTTATGAATCTTAATTAAATCCAATTAAATCAAGAATACCCAGTGAACACAGGCAGTTTTAAATGTTGAAAGAGGTTGTTTAATGAAGGTGAGAAGAAAACATGAACTTATTTTGTATATAGTTAATTCGTTTATAAAGATCAAAGGGTAAAAAAAGAAAAGAAAATATTTGCAATAATAAAACTATTAATATAAAATTTACTTCTTGATTTGGATATGCATGAGTATTATTAAGTTTCGAAAGGATATTGAGGTAATTTTGTTTTTTTAAAGGATATTGATGTAAACAGAGTTTTTTACAAGGATATAGATGAAATTCTCCCTAAATTTATTGTAAGAATACTAAGTGTCGTAGACCCTGAAAAGCTTGTGACAACAGAAAAGTGATGTCACGTAGGCAAAATTGGCTCTAGCAACATAAATCCGTTACGCACCATATTTTCAGCCGTAGTGGATGAGCCTAAAATATCAAAATATGATATCAAAAGATAAAAAAGTGATACCATCGATTCTAGTATACCAACTTTATTAAAGAATAAAATAACATAAAAGTAAAGAATTTGTTAGCATGGCTGTTAATTTGACACCATTTTCTTTGACGTCAACCTTGATGTGACACGCCATTTATTATTTATAGAACCACCAGTTAGTTCAGCGCCACACCTAACATATACTGTTTCCTTTACTCTTAGTAATTGGTCATTAATTGTTTCCATCTATCTTAAAAAGTATGCATTAAATGTATTACTAACTCTTTGATTAGTTAATTTTGCCATGTTTTTAGTTTTGTTTAGTATGTTAGAGTAGTTTTAGGGGCTGTTTGTTTTAGGTTATATAACATAAGCCTTAATTCGGTGGTTTATTTGAAGATTTATGTACTTATCTAAGTTTGTTATGATATAATAAACTTATATAAGCTCATAAGGTACCAATAAGCTTGAAAAATTAGGGTTTATGAGATATAAATTATGGCTTATTTTCGCCTTATATAACGCAAACCTCAATTTTGTGGCTTATTTTAAGACTTACGGGGTATAATAAACTTATATAAGCCCAGAAACGTTTAAATAAGCATGGAGCTTATATTATACTATAAGCCAAAATGAACTTACATTGTATAAGCTAAACAAACACCCCTTTATATATACTTGTTTGGCGATTGGTTGATTATATTTGGTAATTTAGTGGCGATATGGAAGAGAACATTATCACTTGAGTTAAATTTTTAATTATAAGATAATTAAAGGGTAACAGTTTAAAATTGTTTTAATAAAAATTTTATTTTAACCAAACATAAAAATGGAACCACGTACATTTTGGAACTTCATTCTCTATTTATGTCAAAAAAAAATTAGTGATAAACCAACTTAAACCAATTTTATAAAACAACTTCTCAAAATCGCTTTGTGGTTATTTAACTCTTTTCAAGATTTACCGGGTAAACGGAACGAGCAACCAGTAAACGTTATTTTGGAGAAAAGTATTCCACTGATCCAATTGTTAGTTGAAATCTCCACAAAAATTGACACTAAAAGGCAACCATATCGAAACAAGCATATTCATTTTTCATATATATATATTTGCCATAATCATTATAGTTTATTTTGTCTTATTTTCATTTAAGTCTCCGCTATTAGTTTATTAATCCAAAACCAAAAATGTAAGATAACTAAGCATAAAATGATAACTTAAACACGTTTCTCAAATTCATCATCTCTGAGAACGACATTCTGAAGATCAATACTTTCATGATACTTGGTATACTTTTTATTTGTATCCGAATATTTTCTTCCCTTTTCACAAATAACTTTGATTGTGTTAAAACGACTATATCATGTATAGTAGAAAGTAACTAATACGAATGATAGCGTGAAAGATCCAAAACAAAGTGTTCCACGCGACAACCTAAAATTGCAGTTTGCACTTACAACATAACATTCTTGGTAAAAATCATCACTAAAGATAACTTATAAAAAAAGAGCCAAAGAACTAAAGGTAACAACAACACAACACCATACAGTTACATTAATATAGTCATATAGATTGTCACAATTTTAGATTGTATTAGTTGAGCACAAACTAAAATTTCATCATCATTCACAAAAGAAAACTTTTTCTCAACCAATACAATAAATTCAAAAAAAAAGTTTTGTTAAAGACTAAAAAGGATGACCTCTTAAATGAAAATGTTCACTCTCATATTTTTTATTAAAGATTTCAAGCTAACTATGTCATAATTGCCCTAATAAACCAGTACAATCATTCTAACCATTTAAAAATGCTTAACTAAGTTTTATAAAACACAAACATTCAAGACTACAAATAAAATACTCTTAGGACTTAAACGAAAAAGTAAAATAAGGTATGCGTACCTAGAAAACATCAACCGTAAGGTCGGGAGTGAATGCCACCCTATACACAAAGTTAAAGTAATGCAGTGTGTATTGGCTTTCGCATTTCCCGGTTTCCCTATCGTGCCGAAACTGGAGAATGCGACAAAACAGGGTGCATCGAATCCACGGACCATTTCTGGTGCAATGAAGGTAATTTTCACCGTCTTGTATGTTTGTTCAATGCAAACTCTATAAATTTGGCGGGATCATATGTGGCGGTACAGTAGCTATATGCTCATAGAGGTTCCACTCTTTTGTTAGTTCAAATAAACGTATGTTCTTGAGTCCGCTTACCCCCAACAATTGTCTCAATTTCGACCAGAATAGCATACCCGTCTTTCCTAAATTGGCTACGAGTGATGGAGTTCCACCCCTCAAACTGGTTCAACAAAGTACTCATTCTAAGCTTCAACAATGCATGATCCACCATATCATTATAGTCGGCTGCTGTGAACACGACTTCTCCCCATGGGGATAAAATCTTGAAGAAAACACCATGTTCCGAAAAAGTACCACACCACAATCGATGTTAAATTCAATGTTGTGTGTCTTAGCATTGTTGTACCAACCATTGTTGTACCAACCATTAACTGAATTGGACTCCATATGACTAGGAATCAAGTCACGTTGAGGTATTGAAACATGTGAGATATCAAACCTCAATCCGATGGATGTCGCATTCAACTAAAAAAGTATGGTGTTCCCATGTTCGAAATGAGTGTTGAAGCCCATACGAGGTAAATCGTATGACTTGAAAACACCCATAGTATACAAATTTGAAACCATCATGTAACTCGATGCATCTTCTCCCGCCACACATCTACCAACAACCCTAAGGGAACCAAAAGTCAAATGGAGCTCACATCTACCTTTGACATAATTTCAAGCAATGGAATTTATGTTATGAATTGTTCTTTTCTCTTTTGTCACCGGTCTGGTCAATGCATAGAAGCACTCCTAAATCAATATGGTATTAATATAAGACTTGTGCCATTAGCCAAAGACGAGACTGGATAGTTTCATTCATTACAGGCTATCGGCAAAGACCAGACAAAGTAATACGTCCCTAAATCTTCTACTTACGACTCTAAGTCCCACTAACTCGGGAACATCATCGATGAGGGTCTCTCACCGATGATTTTCCCCAGTTAGTCGGACTTACAGCAGTAAATAGAATATTTAGGGGCATTTTACTTTCTCTGGCCTTTGCAGCATCCTTTAACGAAATAAACCATTTAAGCCCGTCTTGGCTAATGGCACATGTCTTCGATAAATACCACATTGATTTTAAACTACTTCTCTGCGTTGAGTAGACTCGTGTTAAAGAAAGAAAAAGCCATACAAATTCCATTGCTTGAAATTGTGTCAGAGGTAGATGGTGAGCTCCATCCGACTTTTGGTTGCCTCAGGGTCGTTGGTACTATTAGATGTGTCGCGGGAGAAGATGCATCAAGTTATGTGATAGTTTTAAATTTGTATATTATAGGGTGTTTTCGAGTTACATGGTTTAACTCTTATGGGCTTCAGCGATCTCGAAACATCAGAACACCATGTTTTTCGAGCAGACTCATGTTGAAGAAAAAAGGACAATACAAATTCCATGTGTATGGAGTTAGTTCAATTAATGGTTGGTACATAAGTTTTGTGACACCACCGGAATTTGGCGACAACCTAATTGAATATATCCACGATTATGGTATGGTACTTGTTTCTTAACATGTTGTTCGCTTCAAGGTCTCAAATGAATGGGTAGAAATAGTATTCACAAAAGTCAACCTCAATGATATGATGTGTGAAAATCCGTCAATTTATGGTTTATATTTTATTTTCAATATTTATTTGAAAACATTATTTTAATGTTATAATATGAAGTCACTTATTTTTGGGAAGAAATTTGGATTTTACGTCTTGAAGTAGCATCGACTACGTCTAAACCGGAGGATTCTACTACGTGCTTACATTTACATACACCGTTTTTGGTGACAGCCCGACATTTCAGAAAATAAATTTATCTGTGAATATTATTTTGGGATTTTAAATTTGAGTTAGTTCATAAACACACAAATTTACGAGAAGAGATTAGGACTTACGTGAATAATTTAACGTCCTTTACGACTAAACCGGAAACCTTAGGATTACGTATTTACGTTTTCGAACTCCGTTTTGTGCCGTTGATTCATAATTTATAAAAACGTTTTTCGTAAAACGACCCGAGGGCACGCAAATCAAGGAAACTAGAATCGAGGAATACCCGTAAATTAATGGGATAAGACAAAACAAGTTTTGCCTCACCCCACACATGGTATGGGTAACTAGCTAACACCACACCCTTTGAGGTGTCAAGTTGTAGTTAAATACTACTACACTTGTCATGTAAAGCTTAATAAACAAGCTAACCTTACACAAAACCACTCAAACCACTTCACACACACCATTTACACATTCATACATGCAAAACCACCTATTCTCCCTCTCCTCTCTCTCTAAATTTCGTCCAAGAACCACCCCTAAACACCCTCATTTGATCAAATTTAACCATGAAATCATATGTTATTCACACATATGATGAAGCCCTTTTCAAGCTCTATTGATTGGTGGTGATTTTAACATCCAAGGAGAAGATTTGGTGATGTCCAAGGGCTGATTTCTACATGAAGTTTATAAGTATTTGTGGCCTTGAAGATTGGTGTTGATCTACCACAAGTTTTGCCATAAAAAATCCAAGCCTTGATCATAAACTACACAACCTTGGTGGTTTCCGTGATTGAAGCACGTACCGTACATCCGAATCGCCGATAAACCGCTTTCCCACATCAACGTACTTGAAGGTAATTCTCGGGAAGACAACAAGAATTCATGGCCCGCACTTAAATAACAATTTCCATTCAAATCTTTTGTAAAATTGTATGAAATGACTATGACTTGGGACCTATTTAAATTTGATATTTATGAATGGAAATGCTTTATTATTAAGCGACGCGATTTTTTAAGCGTTGTCTATGATGTGAGTAATGTGCTATCCCGTAACACCAACGAGTCTTCCGCTGTATTGAATTGTATAAATTTGGGGGTGTTACAGTTTGGTACCAGAGCTCTCGTTATAGAGAACGAAAGATTTTTAAAACCAAGGTTTTGAATAAAACATTTCAAAATCTTTTAACTATAAACATTTTTCTAAAAATGTCTAAAAATCTTTTGATTATAACGGTGCCGAAGAATTCTCGAGTTACCGACAAGGCCAAACTGAGAAGTGTTATTTTAATATATATATATATCTTGGATTATATATATATATATATATTTATATATATATATATATATATATATATATATATATATATATATATATATATATATATATATATATATATATATATATATATATATATATATATATATATATATATATATATATATATATATATATATATATATATATATATATATATATATATATATATATATATATATATATATATATATATATATATATATATATATATATATATATAGGCTCCGGTTCCATTGAGAAGGTTTTTATTTTGAGAAATTTGAGAAATCTTCGTTTGAGCCATTGATTCGAAAAACTTTCATTGATTCACTAGTTAACATCATTTAATAGTGAATCAAAACTATAAATCATAAGTTTGATTCAAAAATCTTTGTAAAAAACAAGTTATGAAATGATCCAATAAATTTGGGTAGTAAATTTAATATTTGACAAATATCGCAAAATCGAGAGTTTTTTTAATGTTGATTCAAAATGTTTTAGACTCATTTTGTATTATTATCATATTAAAATAAATCAACACTTGAAAAACTTGAATCAAAGTTAACAAGCTATGGTTTTCGAAAAACCTTCTCAATTGAGAAGGTTTTTTTCCTTCTCAATCAATCCAGATTCTATATATATATATATATATATATATATATATATATATATATATATATATATATATATATATATATATATATATATATATATATATATATATATATATATATATATATATATATATATATATATATATATATATATAGATTTGAGTTAAAGTAGTGTAGCTTTTTAAAATTGTTAAAATAAAAAGTAATTTGGATCATTGGATCTTTTAACTTGTCTAAGATGATATTAATTTGATTAAATGAAAACTAAAAATATAATTAATTATTTTTTATACCAGTAAGGGTATTTAGGTAATCATATTTAGGTTTATATCTGTTACAAACTTCCAAATATCTATCGTAACCTCCCTTCATCATTTTTCTCTAGTAACAACTAACAAGCACCATAAAAAACTATCAGATCCATAATCACTACTACATAGGTCATATCAAAAACTAAGTTGAACCGTCATGCCTATAATTAAGTCCATCCCTACACATTAGAAAAACCCAATCGACAGATGGAATTTATCATATTCCGACGACATGGCGACAAAAGTCTAAGAGATTTACAGCCATTTTATGAAACGTTTTCATGTCGGAATGACGTATAGTCGCGGTTTAACTCTTACCACCATCTGATTATATTTTTTGTTGGGTTTTATAGATTTCGAGTTGTGTATCAACGAGTAAAAAGGTATAAAGGATTGTATCAGTTTTGGATATATGGGTTCGCGAGATACAAGCTTTATGATGCAAGAAGCTTTTTAAGATTTTTTCTTCTATTATAGTTTAAAAGTGATGTAGTTATAACTCCGTTTTGTGCATCATCTGTTTTGTTATTTTAGTGGTGTTGTATCATTGTATATATGATTAGATTCAATGTCAGTTTAGTGGTGCTGTATCAGTTTAGTGATAATATATATGTTTGTTGAATCTAATATCCCGTCTTTCGAAAATAGACGTTGTACATTTATCGTTGTTTCTATTCTCGCTTGTGTATCGCTTCTCTTTGTGTACGAGTTGCTCCTTGTGTACGAGTTGCTACACGTGTACGAGTTGCTCCTCGTGTACGAGTTGCTATTCGTGTACGAGTTGTTACTCGCGTACGAGTTGCTCCTTTTGTACGAGTTGCTCCTCATGTACGAGTTGTTCTACGTGCATGAGTTCATGCTATTGTTATACGTTTATCATTGTTCCTACTGTTGTACGTGCATCGTTGCTCTTCATGTACGAGTTGTTCCTCGTGTATGAGTTGTTTTTTGGGTACGACTTCATGTTAATGTTATAAGTTTATCGTTTTTTCTATCGATGCATGTGTGTATCGTTGCTCTTTAGCTATGATTTATTGTTCAATTTTTAGTGTGCATTAGTTGTAGACCAAAGATAGTTAAGAAATAAATAGTTTCTGATAAAAAAATTAGTGTATCACAAAAGATTGACAATCGTGATTTCTTCGCATGTTAGATTGCTACCAATTTTCTATGTATATAAAAAAGCTATAAATTTATATCAGTTTCATACTTTCACATTACAAATTAATTTGATCAGAAAGATAATAGCACAACTGGACTAAATTAGAAGTGTACCATCCCATTTTAAGAAATAAAGAAAATTGCATACAGTGGGCTCAATAAGTTATATATTACTCGTATTTTTTACTTAAACTAGACGAGTACCCGCGCATAGCGGCGGAAATTGTCTAGCAACAGATAATTAACACGATGCGATATTGTGGTAAGTGTTTCGGTGAAGTTCAAAATATAACGTCAAAAGATTAAACTTTTGTTTCAAAGCGTTGTAACATGTTATAATTCAAAATATCTTATAAGTATGTTTCAATTGGATGAAAGAGTGCCATTTGTTTAATTAACGAAAGTTTATATCTTTTTTAATGAATAAGATTTGCATATAGTAGTTTTTAATGGGACCCACAATTTTCAAGCATTCAACATTTTCAATTTTCAACCAAAGGGATACACCATTTATAATGTAATATAAATATACATTAGTGGGACCCACATTTTTCCAGCATTCAACATTTTCAACTTTCAACCAAAAGATACACCCTTTATAATGTATTATAAATATAGATTAGTGGGACCCACATTTTTTAACCATTCAACATTTTCAACTTTCAACCAAAGGGATACACCCTTTATAATGTAGTATAGATATAGATTAGTGGGACCCATATTTTTCAACCATTCAATATTTTCAACTTTCAACCAAAGGGATACACCCTTTATAATGCAGTATAGATATAGATTAGTGGGACCCATATTTTTCAACCATTCAACATTTTCAACTTTCAACCAAAGGGATAAACCCTTTATAATGTAGTATAGATATATATTAGTGGGACCCGCATTTTTCAACCATTCAACATTTTCAACTTTCAACCAAAGGGATACACCCTTTATAATGTAGTATAGATATAGATTAGTGGGACCCACATTTTTAAACCATTCAATATTTTTAACTTTCAACCAAAGGGATACACCCTTTATAATGTAGTATAGATATAGATTAGTGGGACCCACATTTTTCAACCATTCAACATTTTCAACTTTCAACCAAAGGGATACACCCTTTATAATGTAGTATAGATTTTAGATGGTATCAATTTGACTTTATGGCAACATTAAATTGGTTGTTTTAAAGGTATAAAGAATGCCGCTAATCTATGAGTTTATTACTTTAATACCATTGGATTGATTTGTATTAATTGACATCATCATCTACACATCTAACGCTTCTAATTACTTTTTATTTTAATAATATTAAGCTAATACACCACGTTAACTTAACTCTCTCTCTCTATATATATATATATATATATATATATATATATATATATATATATATATATATATATATATATATATATATATATATATATATATATATATATGATGTAATTTGATTACATGATTGTTTGATGATTATTTTGATATTTATACGAGGTATTTATACAACATAGATTGTCACAAGGAACCTTAAATCCCCTAGTAAATTAATCGAAGCTATTCTCGTAGGAATTCTAGCTATCCTAGATCTAAACCAAGTTGTGGATATTTATGATCCCAACAAATGGTTGATATTCGTAGAAATGTTGGTATTAGTTGATTGTGATATTGAAAAAGAATTGGCGAGATTAAATCTGATATCAATGACAAGACGATCTTTCCTTATAGAGTGGAGTTTGACAAAACGTTACCACCTAGAAATATGTCATTTGATTTGTTGTCACCCAATTCTTAAATTTGAAATCGAAAGGGTGAATGTTGCACTTGAGGTTGTCAATGGAACCATTACCCAAAAGCCTCATGCCACTAGTACCTTTCCGAGAAGTCTAATTGAATGTATGAGTCATTTCATACTAGTGACTCATTTGATAACTTGTAAGAGCTATAGGATTGGAAATTAAGTGTTATACATATCGAGCTTTTATTGCCCTATTAAGGTTTAAAAATAAGGTTGAAAGTATTGGAGAATGAGGTAGGATATCGAATTGAGTATGATTTGGCTGAAACTTGAATAAAAGTAAAATTTAACCCGTATGGAATATTAAATTGTTAAGAGGAAGTCGTTAAGTTCTATGACTGAATTATAAGGTTTTAAATGATTGTTAGTTCGTGTTAAGGGTTGTTCCTAGACCATTGTCTAATGACGAGGATGCCCAGTGTCCAAGAAATAAATTGAAGAAATTTTCTTCTGAATTGGGACCGATGGATCTTCCAGGACATGTGGAACCCCCATGACTCTTGTAGATTAGTATTCATTGTGGTATCTTTTAAAAATCCCTAACTTAACTGAGACATCAGTTGGTAGGATGAGTTCTTGGAATTGTATGAGATAGTGACACGTAATGTGTTACGGTACAATTTTGACTTGTTTGTGATTAATGAAAAGACTACCTTTGATTGCTAAATTCTACATGTATCGATGTTATCTATCTTTTATTGTTTCATCCTAATGTTCACATTAGTGATGCAACCATTGAACAAGTACTCATCTCGGTTTGAGTTACGTTGTGGATTAATCTTTTAGAGTGCCATCGAGGTCATGAACCTCATGATTATGTGGCTAAGCTCATTTCCTGATATATTGTAGTTAGTTCTTGGTGAACAACTTTTCATCACTCTTTTGCAGATCACTTATTGTTTTTATAAGATAAAACAGTATCCCTTGATAAAGATTGAATTTTCATCACTGTAAGGATTATTCAAAGTGAGATTTATAAGTAATCGTTATCGCAATGAAGTTGTTTATAAAACACCTTGGAAAACTTAATTGTTTTCATAACAAAGAAAATCTTTGTAAATTTATTTTTGATTCTTATTTAAGAATTAAGCATGAAAATGTTTTTATTATAAACATGATGATAAAATTTTGACGAACTGAGTATTGCATCGTTAATCTTGAAATTGTATATAGTTGCGCGCCTACATACAATTTGGAAGGGACCATGCAAGGCTGATTAGTAGTCACCATGAAATTATTAATAAACACTACATTTTCTTTGAAGATTGTGAAAGATTAAATTTTATGAGATCTGCAAGAAGTGAAAAATAGGGACATAATGTTAGGGAAACCTACATATGTGCCCGTACTATTTATTCTTCTGAGTCGAATTTACTCATCTGTGGATATTGCCTTATTTGACAATTGACAATTCTTTCTTGTCCAATTCTCCCGTAATGAGATTCTTAGGAAAAGTATATGATTACCGAGTGTTGATATCCGATTGGATGTATCGACGTTCCTATCATTTCTTTTGATTAGATTTCATTTGAATGACCTGGGTAACGATCCGAGGAGCTTTCGAATGCGTACTCAAATTATGAAAACATGGGATATATTTATATTCGTTAAATGTTTTCGTTTGTATCTGATTTGAAATCTCTCGCATAGATTATGCATTGACCTTACTCTTTTAAGGTTAGTTATGTCTCCTGATATCCTTGAAATTGTGAAGGATTATGAGTTATTATTAGTCTTTTGAGAAGTTTACATCTTATCGACGGCAATAAAACTGAAAAGTTGATAGTGCCAGTAGAATGGATTGATTGACATGACGACATTGTCTTAATTGATGGGAACTCAAGTAGAATTTCCCTAAATGATAAGATGTTGATTATCAAAGGTGATCTAAATAATTCTTGATGGATGACCATATCCTGCTTTTAGACTTGAAATTATACCGTGAATGGTTGTGAATTAGTCATAGATATTATAATCTAGAAAGAATCTAATATGAATTTATTAAAAAGATGTTTCCGTTATCTAAAACTTTAGGAAGTATTTGTTGGTAAATTACCTAGACTTTTGCCATTAAGGCAAGTTGAAATTGGTATTGATTATATTCCCGGCGTTGCACCTGTGGCATGTGCACTGTACGTCAGCACCATCTGCATTAAAATAATTACCCTACAACTGAGAGAGTTGTATGAGAAGACTTCTATTCTACCAAGCTCGTCATCATGAAGAGCTATGGTATTATCATTCCTTATATTTATTAATTACCGTGAACTAAGTAAATTGACGATTAAAATCTATATCCACTACCCAAGATGATAGATTCTTCGATCATTCACAAGGTTCTAGCGTATATTCAGAAAATCTGATCCACGGCATGGTTATCATCAACTTCGCGTCCGCGAAGAAGATTATCTATTCCAATCACTACATCCAGAACTTGTAATGAATATTATGAGTTTCATGTTATGTCGTTTGGATTGACTAATGCACATGTAGCATTCGTAAATTTGGTGAATCGCGTGTGTAGACTGTAATTTGATAAATTCATGCTCGTGATCATTAAGGGCTATTTGTTTGTTTATAAGAATAAGAAGGAGTTAATAATTATTTATAGATTGCCCTGAATTGGCCGAACAATGAAAACCTGTACTATGAATAATTAACAGGTGATTTAAGACTTAACCCTTTATATTAATTGACCGTGTGATTAATAGAAAATGGAATATATTGACTCTTCAAAAATTAAGAGCCCTTTTAAGACTTTGGGTTTTACCAGAAAGAAAATGGAAATATGTTTTGACAAATGTTTTAACAAAGGATTTTTAAGGGATTATTTCCTTATGCGCATATCATTTAACTAAACTCCTGTTTAGAAGTAAATGTTTGTGCATAACTCAAGACAACCTAAGAGGGATTGAGGAAACCATTTAAAACCATGACTTGAAATTTGAAACGACAATTTTTGCTTTTCAACTAAGAAAATTTCGACCAAAGTATAAACAAAGAAATTTTCGAAAATTTACTAATCTTATTAATTATTTTCGATAAATCAACAAAAATCTTGTTAATTAAATTCAAATTTATTTTGAACATTTTTATAATTGGTCGAACTAAGAAATTTAAAAAAATTTACGTTTACGTTTCATAAAAATTAAATATTTATAATTTAATTACTTGTAATATTTATCGACGCTTTAAACGGCGGATTAAGCAAAACTAATAAAAATGATAGTTGAGACGAAACTAAAACATAGAAAATATGAAGAAAGAATTTATGAGTAAATTGTGGACATGATAATTATTTCATCAGGAAAGATGAACGTACATACTGACGCATTATGTAAAAAGGATAAAGAATCAATTAGGATTTATTCCTTAGTAATGACTGTGCAAAATAAATTGCCGAATAATTTAAAAATAGTTGATGATTGAAAAAAAAGGGATAATATAGATAATAAAAAGGGGTTCGCGGTTAATGTGAACCATTAGAATTGAGAAGCCGATGACGCTAAATGTATAAAAGGCCACTTGTGGTTGCCTAAACAAGGAGGATTTCGAGATTTAGTTATGTTGGAATCTCATAAGTATAAGTATTCTATTCATGTTATTTCTGACTAAATGTATCTTTATCTGAAGAAGTTGTACTGATGGAAAATTATGAAGGCATACATCTCCTCATACATTAGTAAACGTCTAACTACTGCAAAGGTCATCACCTGAATTTGATTCGATTTGGGTAATCGTTGACAGACTGACCAAATCTGCTAATATCATTCCTATTAATGATAGATTCTCGATGAAGAAATTGACTCTTTGTGTTTAAAAGAGTTGTGTAAACATAGTGTGCCGTATCAATCATCTCTATCAAGATCCTCGCTTCGCATCGAATTTCTAGAGATTTGCTCAGAAGTCATTGGGAACGAACCTTGATGAAAGTACTATTTACCTCCCCAATCGAAGGGACGAGGCAAAGTAACGATACAAAACACTGAAGTCTTGTGTTATGCTTGAATAATTGACCTTTGGTAATAAACTGTATAATCGTTTTCATTTGGAGAGATTATCATTGAAAACTATCGTATTAGAATCGAGATCGAATCTTGTGAGGATATATATTAGAGCATCTGTAACCAGGAGTTGGGATGAAGACACCCGACGTATACCCATTGTGAGTTGGACATGTCTTTTAGGTTTAAGGTTTCCTATGATGGCGAACCTAACCTTACAAAATACTCGACCCGCGAGACCTGAAATGATTGTTGAAATTAGGATCTGATTATTGACTGCTGGTAGTGGGCAGGAGGTTATGTGAATATGAAATGTAGATCTTGAAGTGCTAGATGGGTAGCGAAGTTATGCCAAAAAATTTAACCATGAAAAAATGAATTGATGATCTGAAAGATCATGGGATATAAGTCCCCGTTGTATGGGACCATTGAGATGATGTAAAAGATTGGTTTGAAAGGCATATAAGCTGGATCTACCCTAGGACTTCAAGAGCTGCGTGAATTATGTTTCGTATATCGAACTTGATAAATATCTATCAAGCGAAAATCTGAATTCTTCTTGATAAAGTTTTGATCGGCGAAAAGTTGCATTCATCAAAAACCCGTGAACATCATGGATAGAGAAAGTAAGTCAACATTAAGCCTGATCTTATTCCCGTAGTTATGTTTAATGAAACTCGCGTATTGTAAAGAATTACACTTGTGAGAGAAAGACCGAATGTGGAGGAAATACCCACATGGCTTTAACTCTATAAGAAGCGAGTAGTAAGATAAGATGATCTTTGAGGACAAAGATCCTGTTTAGGGGTAAATGCTATGAAAATCCATCAATTTATGGTTTATATTTTATTCTCAATATTTATTTGAAAACATTATTTTAATGTTATAATATGAACTCACTTATTTTTGGGAAGAAATTTGGATTTTATGTCTTGAAGTAGCATCGACTACGTTTAAACCGGAGGATTCTACGTTACGTGCTTACATTTACATACACCGTTTTTGGTGACAGCCCGACATTTCAGAAAATAAATTTATCCGTGAATATTATTTTGGGATTTTAAATTTGAGTTAGTTCATAAACACACAAATTTACGAGAAGAGATTAGGACTTACGTGAATAATTTAACGTCCTTTACGACTAAACCGGAAACCTTAGGATTACGTATTTACGTTTTCGAACTCCGTTTTGTGCCGTTGATTCATAATTTATAAAAATGTTTTTCGTAAAACGACCCGAGGGCACGCAAATCGAGGAAACTAGAATCGAGGAATACCCGTAAATTAATGGGATAAGACAAAACAAGTTTTGCCTCACCCCACACATGGTATGGGTAACTAGCTAACACCACACCCTTTGAGGTGTCAAGTTGTAGTTAAATACTACTACACTTGTCATGTAAAGCTTAATAAACAAGCTAACCTTACACAAAACTACTCAAACCACTTCACACAAACCATTTACACATTCATACATGCAAAACCACCTATTCTCCCCCTCCTCTCTCTCTAAATTTCGTCCAAGAACCACCCTAAACACCCTCATTTGATCAAATTTAACCATGAAATCATATGTTATTCACACATATGATGAAGCCCTTTTCAAGCTCTATTGATTGGTGGTGATTTTAACATCCAAGGAGAAGATTTGGTGATGTCCAAGGGCTGATTTCTACATGAAGTTTACAAGTATTTGTGGCCTTGAAGATTGGTGTTGATCTACCACAAGTTTTGCCATCAAAAATCCAAGCCTTGATCATAAACTACACAACCTTGGTGGTTTCCGTGATTGAAGCACGTACCGTACATCCGAATCGCCGATAAACCGCTTTCCCACATCAACGTACTTGAAGGTAATTCTCGGGAAGACAACAAGAATTCATGGCCCGCACTTAAATAACAATTTCCATTCAAATCTTTTGTAAAATTGTATGAAATGACTATGACTTGGGACCTATTTAAATTTGATATTTATGAATGGAAATGCTTCATTATTAAACGACGCGATTTTTAAGCGTTGTCTATGATGTGAGTAATGTGCTATCCCGTAACACCAACGAGTCTTCCGCTGTATTGAATTGTATAAATTTGGGGGTGTTACATGATGCATCATGCCATTGAAGCCAAGAATTAGTACTTTTTTGAACCCATTGTGGGATGGAACTCCATCACTTATAGTCAATTTGGAAAAGACGGGTATATTATTTTGGTCCACACTAAGACAAACCCGTTTGTTGGGGGGTAAGCTGATTCAAGACCATATGTATATTTGAGCTAACACACGAATCGTACGTGTATGGGAATATAACGACCGTACCACCACATATGATCCCACCAAATCTTCGTTCTTGTGATTATAGAGTCCATATTAAAAAGACATACAAGACGGTGAACATTCCCGTCATTGCACCAGAAAGGTTTCATGGATTCGGTGATGCTTGGTTTTGCTGCATTCTCTAGGTTTGCCACGACTTGGAAATCGAGTAATGGCAAAGCTGATACAGACCTCTACCTTACTCTAAAATATTTGTGTATAGGGTGGCATTCACTGCCCACCTTACCGTTGATCTTTTCTAGGTATGCATGCCTTCTTTTACTCTTTTGTTCATGGTTAAAAGTATTCTATTTGTAATCTTTAATGTTTGTGTTTTTTGAAACTTAATTATGCGATTGAGGATTAAACTAAGAATCTTTGATTGTATTTTTTTATTATGAGATAGTTAGCTTGATATCTTTAACAAAAAATGTGGGATGGAATATCTCTATTATATGAGGTCTTGTTATTTTATTTTTTGGAACTTATTGTATCAAGTGAGAAAAAATATCTTTTGTGAACAATAATCTACTAATCAACTATTCTAGAAAAAGATAAATATAAAAAATACAATGTTGATCATATCTTTCCTAAACATACAAAACGTGTTGACTAAGTAGTTCTCTTGTGATTGGAATTTCCTTTGTCAGCGCCTTGATATGTCTTATCAGTGCTCAATCTGTCAGCGCTCCAGTTGCTCTTGTCAGCTTCCAAAATCCCTTTGTCAGCGGCTAAGTGACTTAGCTATTTTTTTCCAAACAGTGTACATGAAAGAGACGGAACACATTATAAAAAGAAGACATTTTTAAATTTTGTTGTTTGTTTTAATAAAGGTCAAAAAGAAAGCTTTTTCATATTTATTGATTTGTCATCTTTGCTAAAGTCATATTTTTGTTGGAGACAATTTCCCCTATTATTTAATTCGTTACAGTTCTTTATGATGAGTTGCATGTTTTTTATAATTTTTAAAAGTCAGTAACTAGTACTAGTGTTTTGAATTAATTTGCTCTAGGTCAAGTAAAGTTTAAATGTGAGGTGGGGACGAAATCACAATTATTCATATTTTTACACTTAGAGGTGTTTGTCTTTGGGTTTCCTATCCAATTATCTGATTATTCAGTTCTCGAATCGCAAATAATCAAAAATAAGTGTTTGGATGACCAAAGCAAAAAAGCGATTTTCTATGGTTTAAAGGCTTTAAAACGACGTTTTGTAAAAGTAAGTGACCACCTACAGCTTCAAAAACGTGATTTGGAAAACTACTAGTACTTTAATTGTCAAATGACCAATATACCCTCAAATAATACACTCATTTCTTCCAACACACTGTTACTTGGAAATCTAGTTTGATCATTCTTATCCATTGCCATCCTTCACTTCGATGGTGTTGTTCCAATGAACAATAGTCGACACCAACAAACCATTTTTTTTATGAACTACTTTTTGATTATGATTATGTATATTAGTGATAACCACTTATGGATCGAGTGAAGAAAAGAGTTAGACAGGTGAATATAGGGATCATGGTGAAATGAATGTGTGCACCAAGGTGGGTGAAAGACTCGATGTAAAATGTTTGTGTTAAACTGTGTGTTAAATATGAGGCATGTGAAAATCATGTACTCCGTATTATATAAAGAAGAGTTTTTAAATAGATATACATACGAGTAAAATGGTCTACAAATAAAAGTTATGTGTTGTAGATTTTGTTATGAGTTATTCATTGTTAAATTTAAAAATTACAATTTCTAATGATGTTTTTATAGGTCATTTTATTTATAAACGCAATAAATAATTTAATTTGCCAAACATTATAAAAATTGATTATCGGATTATTGCAATATCAAAAAATATAATAAAATCCAAACACTTTTTATAACCACGTTTTATAACAAATGATTATTTGATTATCCGTTTTGAATATGCATAATCCATTTTAAATAAACAATCCCCAACACCCACATAAGACTTTTCGATCTATGTTGATATAAAAAAGTTACGGTTTCTATTGCAAATATTACGTCTATTGTCATTTCATTGTTAACGTATTGTCCGAGATTTACTGGAACAGTAAGAAACAAGTGCGACATTAAAATGAAATTAAAAAGAAAATACTAAAGATATCCAAAATTGTTAAGTATATATATAAGCAATGTAATTTCAATATTTTACACATCTTGACAGAAAGTTGATTATATTACCAATATATTATACGAACTTCCAAATTTATTGTATTATCATCAATATGGTGACATGTTACCGGTTTAGCAGGTAAAAATTGCTTATCGGTCATTTTTATTTATTTTTATGCTTAATTATTTGCATACGTGGCATGGCATAGTTGTCACTTTGTCACCATCGCTACATCATCTTCATTAAGATCTCACAATCACCAATTTCTAGCAAACACATTTACATTAAGTTACATATTTGATTACTATTTTTAAAGCCATAATATATAAATGAAATAAAAATAATAAACCCAAACACATAACTATATCAAAATCCATTTCTTTTTTATTCATTCAATATTTTTTATGTTTCGATCTAAAAGATTGTCACAACAAAATGAATTTCTTTCTGTGGTCATCTTCCTTATTATACATGCATACAAAAGTAAACAAAACCTGAATCACTTCCTGGGTTTGCTCAAATAAATGGAGCACAAGCCCATTTCCAAAAATACACCATTTAAACAGTGCATCCCCATTACCCTTACCAGGTTCGTTATTGTGGGAAGTCGAAACCATCAAGACCTTTATAAATATATTCTCAACGGAATCAAATATTTATAATAAACTATTAATTGTTTCAAGTTCTTTTTTGTCAAGATCTTATCATTCATTTTTTCACGAGCTTGATTTTCTGCGGGTTTAACAGTGGTTCTAACAAATGGATGATGATATGTGGGTTTTGTTGATATATAGATGGATGAACTTGTGGTGTTGGTTTAGCTTAGACGGTCTTGGGGTGAAATACAACAAGTTAAAAGATTTTATGTTAAATATAAAGTTGGGTGGGATGAGTAACAATAGATACAGATGGAAATTTACTAAAACAAATTCGCGTGGAAAACTATAATTAATTTTTATCTAGTTGATATATAGATGGAAATTTTCAATAAAAAAATCCACGTGGAAAACTATAATTAATTTTTATCTAAAAATCATCAGGTCACATTACCTATATTTCAAAAAACTTAGTCGGTAGTGTGTAAATTTTGAAAAGTACATTAGTAATATATAGACTTAACCCATATCTAAAAGATAAATGTGATGATTATTTCAAGAATTCGAGCATGATGTATGTCCTAGTACTAGTCGAGCTCAAGCCCACTCGTAGGGGTGTGAATCGGATCGGGTTGATCGGGTTTGAGTCAATTCGGGTCAGGTTAAATTAGGTCAATATGAAAATTTTCAAATTGAAACTCTGCCCTATTTGAACTCACGTTACTTGGGTTCTGATCAATTTTGGGTCAACCCGAATATGAATAAAACGTAAAAAAAAATCTTTTTTTACTCTTTTTAAATAGAAAACAAATATAAATTTATATTAAAAATAAAATTTCTTATTCGAGTCAATCGGATTGACCCGAATCCGAGTTAGCAAAAACTTTCATACCTGATTTCATTTAGTATTTGGGTTAGTCGGGTTAATCCAAATTCATGCTTAAAAAGCATTGTACATATGCATTGAAAACTTGCCATTTGGGTAAATATGAAATTATCATGTTTATTTTGGGTATATATGGCATTTTCCCTAATTTAAATATATATTTTAATTCGAAAAACCTGACTCGAATTAACTTATTCGAATTCAGGTCCGAATAGAATCGGGTTTTTTTTACGCCTCTACTACCCACTCGTGTTTCTTGAGATAAGATGAAAATAGAGGCTGCTACGAGGTTTTTTTGCAAAGTTAAGTTAACATTCTAGAAGACCTTAGCGCACATAATACTATCACAATTTGCAATTTGATAGCCTACGTATCCGGTATCCCGCTGGAACATAAAGATAGATTGCTCGCGGCTAAGTATGAACTGAGACGAAATCTTTATCAACTACTCATTCACTGTCCAATACTCGAACGTTTAAACTTCAATTGGTGCTAAACGATTTTCTTGTGGGCCAGCAACGATTAGAAACGTTCTCCAACGAATTAATTGCGTAAATCGTTTTTTAGTTTGTCGGGTTTAATTAATTTTGTCTCTTATAAAAAAATTAATAGATCATCTCCCTGTGATTTTGACCCGTAACGGGGTGGTCCTTTGACCACTAGTTCCGTTAAAAACAAAACCCAATATAGAACTAATGTCAAAGGACCAAAACGAATACGAACTTACTTATCAAAGAACCAAAGTTAAAAATAATAGAGAAGTGATCCGTTAAAAATTTATTCGAAAAACAAAATTCTTTATACCGACAAACCATATGAACTATTTATACAATTAACTCTTAACCAATGATCAACAAACTTTTGAAAGATATAAAATACAAAGAAACGCCAATTTTTTTTAACATAAATAAACACACCATTTTTTAATCATAAATAATAATTACTCGCATGTTTTTATGTACGAGAACAATCATTTTATAAAATCTTTTTTAACAAATACTTATAAATTACAAAGTCTTTACCAAAAAGTATAAGAACATTTGCAATACATCAATCTCACCGTCAATGCAAAAAATATTTAATGTTAGTAACTTGTTTTTTTTTCTTTTTGTTAAATATTTAAAATTTAACAACTCATTTTTTAAGAAGTCTTTGTTGCAAATCCCTTACACAAATAGTAAAAAGTATCTAATGGGGCACGACGTTTTACTATTCGAATAACTCACTGTATCGTTTGAGCCATTGAATCAAAATTTCTTAATAAATAACTTGTAGAATTTCAAATTTTTTATAAAGAAAAACAAGTTATTAAAATTAAATGACTTTTTCACCAAAATGCTTCAAGTTTTTCAACAATTAAATTTATTGTAAGAATACTGAGAGTCATTGACCCTCAAAAGCTCGTGCCAACAGAAAAAGTGATGTCACTAGGCAAAATTGGCTTTAGCAACAGAAATCCGTTATGCACCATATTTTCAGCCGTAGTGGATGAGTCTAAAATATCAAAATATGATTTCAAAAGATAAAAAAGTGATACCATCGATTCTAGTACACCAACTTTATTAAAGAATAAGATTAAATAAAAGAATTTGTTATAATGGTTGTTAATTTGACACCATTTTCTTTGACGTCAACCTTGATGTGACACGTCATTTATTATTTATAGAACCTCCAGGTAGCTCTGCACCATACCTAACATATATTGTTTCCTTTACTCCTAGTAATTGGTCATTAATTGTTTCCATCTAACTTACAAAGTATGTATTCAATGTATTACTAAGGGCGTGTTTGGTACATGCCTATGAGAATCGTGGAATCACAATGATATCCATTGCAATTGTTTGGTTGCTATGTTTCGGAATCATATTCTTAATGGATACCCATTGATCCATAGGAGGGGAAGAGACTCCTTTCTTGTTTCATTCCATGTGGGACCACCGTCATATTATCATATTCATAATGATTGTGACTCCCGCTCGCAAACCAAACGCACCCTAACTCTTAAAAAACCAAGACCAGATGCTCGGTTATTTGTCATTAGAAAACCAACACTTATCTTTTTCCCATCCTCTGTTTATATAACAAAAATGCAAGAAAACTCACAAATCTGATAATATACCATCCAAAATTGACGCAACAATAACACCCGAAATGTAGTGGTTTTGAAGGCGGCGGTGGGTTTGAAATGTTCTAAATGGTGTTTAGTGATGGTTTACACAATGTATACCAAACTTTCACTTTTATTGATAATCAATTGCGTACAATGAAAGTGTAAAAATGTATATCAACAATAAACCCTAAGACCTCTCTTTATAACATAAGGAGTCTTGAACAATAATCTACTAATCAACTATTCTAAGAAAAGATAAATATAAAAAATACAATGTTGATCATATCTTTCCTAAACATACAAAACTTGTTGACTATGTAGTTCTCTTGTGACTGGGATTTCCTTTGTCAGCACATTGATATGTCTTATCAGTGCTCAATCTGTCAGCGCTCCAATTGCTCTTGTCAGCGTCCAAAATCCCTTTGTCAGCGGCTAAGTGACTTAGCTATTTTTTTTTCAAACAGTGTACATGAAAGAGACGGAACACGTTATAAAAATAAGACATTTTTAAATTTTGTTGTTTGTTTTAATAAAGCTCAAAAAGAAAGCTTTTCATATTTATTAATTTGTCATCTTTGCTAAAGTCATAATTTTGTTGGAGACAATTTCCCCTATTATTTAATTCGTTACAGTTCTTGTATGATGAGTTGCAAGTTTTTTATAAGTTTTAAAAGTCAATAACTAATACTAGTGTTTTGAATTAATTTGCTCTAGGTCAAGCAAAGTTTAAATGTGAGGTGGGGATGAAATCACAATTATTCATATTTTACACTTAGAGGTGTTTGTCTTTGGGTTTCCTATCCAATTATCTGATTATTCAGTTCTCGAATCGCAAATAATCAAAAATAAGTGTTTAGATGACCAAAGCAAAAAAGCTATTTTCTATGGTTTGAAGGCTTTAAAACGACGTTTTGTAAAAGTAAGTGACCACATACAGCTTCAAAAACGTGATTTGGAAAACTACTAGTACTTTAATTGTCAAATGACCAATATACCCTCAAATAATACACTCATTTCTTCCCACACACTGTTACATGGAAATCTAGTTTGATCATTCTTATCCATTGCCATCCTTCACTTCGATGGCGTTGTTCCAATGAACAACAGTCGACACCAACAAACCATTTTTTTATGAACTACTTTTTGATTATGATTATGTATATTAGTGATAACCACTTATGGATCTAGTGAAGAAAAGAGTTAGACAGATGAATATAGGGATCATGGTGAAATAAATGTGTGCACCAAGGTGGGTGAAAGACTCGATGTAAAATGTTTGTGTTAAATTGTGTGTTAAATATGAGGCATGTGAAAATCATGTACTCCGTACTATATAAAGAAGATTTCTTAAATAGATATACATACGAGTAAAATGGTCTACAAATAAAAGTTATGTGTTGTAGATTTTATTATGAGTTATTCATTGTTAAATTTATAAATTAAAATTTGTAATGATGTCTTTATTGGTCATTTTACTTATAGACGCAATAAATAATTTAATTTGCCAAACATTATAACAAGTGATTATCGGATTATTGTGATATCAAACAATATAATCAAATCCAAAAATTATTTTTTATAACAACGTTTTATAACAAATGATTATTTGATTATTTGTTTTGAAAATGTATAATCCATTTTAAATAAACAATCCCCAACACCCACATAAGACATTTCGGTCTATGTTGATATAACAAAGTTACGGTTTTTATTGCAAATATTACATCTATTGTCATTTCATTGTTAACGTATTGTTCGAGATTTATTAGAACAGTAAGAAGCAAGTGCGACATTAAAATGAAAGTAAAAGGAAAATACTAAAGATATCTAAAATGTTAAGTATATATATTATCAACGTAATTTCAATATTTTACACATCTTGACAACAAGTTGATTATATTACCAATATAGTATACGAACTTTCAAATTTATTGTATTATCATCAATATGGTGACATGCTACCAGTTTAGTTGGTAAAAATTACTTATCTATCATTTTTATTTATTTTTATGCTTAATTATATGCGTACGTGGCATTGCATAGTTGTCACTTTGTCACCATCGCTACATCATCTTCATTAAGATCTCACAATCACTATTCTTTAGCAAACACATTTACATTAAAACACATATTTGATTACTATTTTTAAAACCACAATATATAATTATGAAATGAAAATAATAAACCCAAACACGTAACTAAAGAAATATTTATACAATTAACTCTAGACCAACGATCAACAAACTTTTCAAAGATATAAAATACAAAAGAACACCAATTTTTTTAACATAAATAAACACACCATTTTTTTATCATAAATGACGGTTATGCTTCATCAAAATGGTGGATACATACCATCAATAAAGCTGTCAGATTTTTCCATATATATATGTTTTTTTATATAATCAAAATAATAATTACTCATTTTTTTATGCACGAGAACAATCATTTTATAAAAATATTTTTTAACAAATACTTATAAATTACGAAGTCTTTAGCAAAAAGTATAAGAACATTTTCAATACATCAATCTCACCATCAATGCAAACTATATTTAATGTTAGTAACTTGTTTTTTCTTTTTGTTATAAAAAAACAAGTTATTAACATTAAATGACTTTTCCACCAAAATGCATCAAGTTTTTCAACAATTAAATTTATGGGAGAATTTCGTCTATATCCTTCTAAAACTTCTAAATTACATCAACATCCTTGTAAAAATCGTAATTACGTCAACATCCTTTGAAAACACATATAATTCTCATTTATATCCAAAAAAACATTTAATATTAAATTAATGATTTTAATCTATTTATAAATTATCAAATACAAGAGTATGTTACCATTTTACCCTTCAGTTCTAACCACTCAATACATAATCATTAAACATTAAAAAGCAAAATAAGAACATCATTAGTTCAAAAACGCTGACCCATGATCCCTTCAATGGCTATTATCAATTTTTAACAAAAAAACGTTGACACCATGGAGATTTATGGGTATATATTCTTGGTAAATTACACAATTAATATATCTTCAAAGCGTCATATTCATTATATTTGTGTTTTGGAATCGAATTGAGACCTGCTTATGCAATAGTTAGAGCTTTATTTATACCTACGATGGAGATTAAATAATAATCAAATCTAATACATTAAGAATTGATGAAGGCATGTTATGAATCTTAATTAAATCCAATTAAATCAAGAATACCCGGTGAACACAGGCAGTTCTAAATGTTGAAAGAGGTTGTTTAATGAAGGTGAGAAGAAAACATGAACTCATTTTGTATATAGTTAATTCGTTTATAAAGATCAAAGGGTAAAAAAAAAAGAAAAGAAAATATTTGCAATAATAAAACTATTAATATAAAATTTACTTCTTGATTTGGATATGCATGAGTATTATTAAGTTTCGAAAGGATATTGAGGTAATTTTGTTTTTTTAAAGGATATTGATGTAACTAGAGTTTTTTACAAGGATATAGATGAAATTCTCCCTAAATTTATTGTAAGAATACTAAGTGCCGTAGACCCTGAAAAGCTTGTGCCAACAGAAAAAGTGATGTCACGTAGGCAAAATTGGCTTTAGCAACATAAATCCGTTACGCACCATATTTTCAGCCGTGGTGGATGAGCCTAAAATATCAAAATATGATATCAAAAGATAAAAAAGTGATACCATCGATTCTAGAATACCAACTTTATTAAAGAATAAAATAAAATAAAAGTAAAGAATTTGTTAGCATGGCTGTTAATTTGGCACCATTTTCTTTGACGTCAACCTTGATGTGACACGCCATTTATTATTTATAGAACCACCAGGTAGCTTTGCGCCACACCTAACATATACTGTTTTCTTTACTCTTAGTAATTGGTCATTAATTGTTTCCATCTAACTTAAAAAGTATGCATTGAATGTATTACTAACTCTTTGATTAGTTAACTTTGCCATGTTTTTAGTTTTGTTTAGTATGTTAGAGTAGTTTTAGGGGCTTTTTGTTTTAGGTTATATAACATAAGCCTTAATTTGGTGGTTTATTTGAAGATTTATGTATTTATCTAAGTTTGTTATGATATAATAAACTTATATAAGCTCATAAGTTACCAATAAGCTTGAAAAATTAGGGTTTATGAGATATAACTTATGGCTTATTTTCGCCTTATATAACTCAACCCTCAATTTTGTGGCTTATTTTAAGACTTATGGGGTATAGTAAACTTATATGAGCCCATAAACGTTTAAATAAGCATGGAGCTTATATTATACTATAAGCCAAAATGAACTTACATTGTATAAGTTAATCCAAACACCCCTTTATATATACTTGTTTGGCGATTGGTTGATTATATTTGGTAATTTAGTGGCGATATGGAAGAGAACATTATCACTTAAGTTAAATTTTTAATTATAAGATAATTAAAGGGTAACAGTTTAAAATTGTTTTAATAAAAATTTTATTTTAACCAAACATAAAAATGGAACCACGTACATTTTGGAACTTCATTCTCTATTTATGTCAAAAAAATTAGTGATAAACCAACTTAAACCAATTTTATAAAACAACTTTTCAAAATCGCTTTGTGGTTATTTAACTCTTTTCAAAATTTACCGGGTAAACGGAACGAGCAACCAGTAAACGTTATTTTGGAGAAAAGTATTCCACTGATCCAATTGTTAGTTGAAATCTCCACAAAAATTGACACTAAAAGGCAACCATATCGAAACAAGCATATTCATTTTTCATATATATATATATTTGCCATAATCATTATAGTTTATTTTGTCTTATTTTCATTTAAGTCTCCGCTATTAGTTTATTAATCTAAAACCAAAAATGTAAGATAACTAAGCATAAAATGATAACTTAAACATGTTTCTCAAATTTATCATCTCTGAGAACGACATTCCGAAGATCAATACTTTCATGATACTTGGTATATTTTTTATTTGTATCTGCATATTTTCTTCCCTTTTCACAAATAACTTTGATTGTTTTAAAACGACTATATCATGTATAGTAGAAAGTAACTAATACGAGTGATAGCGTGAAAGATCCAAAGCAAAGTGTTCCACGCGACAACCTAAAATTGCAGTTTCCACTTACAACATAACATTCTTGGTAAAAATCATCACTAAAGATAACAACTTATAAAAAAAGAGCCAAAGAACTAAAGGTAACTACAACACACCACCATACAGTTACATTAATATAGTCATATAGATTGTCATAATTTTATATTGTATTAGTTGAGCACAAACTAAAATTTCATCATCATTCACAAAAGAAAACTTTTTCTCAACCAATACAATAAATTCAAAAAAAAAAGTTTTGTTAAAGACTAAAAAGGATGACCTCTTAAAATGAAAATGTTCCCTCTCACATTTTTTATTAAAGATTTCAAGCTAACTATGTCATATTGCCCTAATAAACCAGTACAATCATTCTAACCATTTAAAAATGCTTAACTAAGTTTTATAAAACACAAACATTCAAGATTACAAATAAAATACTTTTAGGACTTAAACGAAAAAGTAAAATAAGGTATGCATACCTAGAAAACATCAACCGTTAGGTCGGGAGTGAATGCCACCCTATACACAAAGTTAAAGTAATGCAGTGTGTATTGGTTTTCGCATTTCCCGGTTTCCCTATCGTGCCGAAACTAGAGAATGCGACAAAACAGGGTGCATCGAATCCACAGACCATTTCTGGTGCAATGAAGGTAATTTTCACCGTCTTGTATGTTTGTTCAATGCAAACTCTATAATCATAAGAACGAAGATTTGGCGGGATCATATGTGGCGGTACAGTAGTTATATGCTCATAGACGTTCCACTCTTTTGTTAGTTCAAATAAACGTATGTTCTTGAGTCCGCTTACCCCCAACCATTGTCTCAATTTTGACAGGAATAGCATACCCGTCTTTCCTAAATTGGCTACGAGTGATGGAGTTCCACCCCTCAAACTGGTTCAACAAAGTACTCATTCTAAGCTTCAACAATGCATGATCCACCATATCATTATAGCATTATAGTCGGTTGCTGTGAACACGACTTCTCCCCATAGGGATAAAATCTTGAAGAAAACACCATGTTTCAAAAAAGCACCACACCACAATCGATGTTAAATTCAGTGTTGTGTGTCTTAGCATTGTTGTACCAACCATTGTTGTACCAACCATTAACTGAATTGGACTACATATGACTAGGAATCAAGTCACGTTGAGGTATTGAAACATGTGAGATACCAAACCTCAATCCGATAGATGTCGCATTCAACTAAAAAAGTATGGTGTTCCCATGTTTCGAAATGAGTGTTGAAGCCCATACGAGGTAAATCGTGTGACTTGAAAACACCCATAGTATACAAATTTGAAACCATCATGTAACTCGATGCATCTTCTCCCGCCACACATCTACCAACAACCCTAAGGGAACCAAAAGTCAAATGGAGCTCACATCTACCTTTGACATAATTTCAAACAATGGAATTTATGTTCTGAATTGTTCTTTTCTCTTTTGTCACCGGTCTGGTCAATGCATAGAATCACTCCTAAATCAATATGGTATAATATAAGACTTGTGCCATTAGCCAAAGACGAGACTGGATAGTTTCATTCATTACAGGCTATTGGCAAAGACCAGACAAAGTAATACGTCCCTAAATCTTCTACTTACGGCTCTAAGTCCCACTAACTCGGGAACATCATCGATGAGGGTCTCTCACCGATGATTTTCCCCAGTTAGTCGGACTTACAGCAGTAAATAGAATATTTAGGGGCGTTTTACTTTCTCTGGCCTTTGCAGCATCCTTTAACGAAAGAAACCATTTAAGCCCGTCTTGGCTAATGGCACATGTCTTCGATAAATACCACATTGATTTTAAAGTACTTCTCTGCGTTGAGTAGACTCGTGTTGAAGAAAGAAGAAGCCATACAAATTCCATTGCCTGAAATTGTGTCAGAGGTAGATGGTGAGCTCCATCCGACTTTTGGTTGCCTCAGGGTTGTTGGTACTATCAGATGTGTCGCGGGAGAAGATGCATCAAGTTATGTGATAGTTTTAAATTTGTATATTATAGGGTGTTTTCGAGTTACATGGTTTAACTCTTATGGGCTTCAGCGTTCTCGAAACATTAGAACGCCATGTTTTTCGAGCAGACTCGTGTTGAAGAAAAAAGGACAATACAAATTCCATATGTATGGAGTTAGTTCAATTAATGGTTGGTACATAAATTTTGTGACACCACTGGTATTTGGCGACAACCTAATTGAATATAACCACGATTATGGTATGGTACCTGTTTCTTAACATGTTGATCGGTTCAAGGTCTCAAATGAATGGGTAGAAATAATATTCACAAAAGTCAACCTCAATGATATGATGCATCATGCCATTGAAGCCAAGAATTAGTAATTTTTTTGAACCCATTGAGGGATGGAACTCCATCACTTATAGTCAATTTGGAAAAGACGAGTATATTATTTTGGTCCACACTAAGACAAACCCGTTTGTTGGGGGTTAAGCTGACTCAAGACCATATGTATATTTGATCTAACACACGAGTCGTACGTGTATGGGAATATAACGACCGTACCACCACATATGATCCCACCAAATCTTCGTTCTTGTGATTATAGAGTCCATATTAAACAGACATACAAGACGGTGAACATTCCCGTCGTTGCACCAGAAAGGTTTCATGGATTCGGTGATGCTTGGTTTTGCTGCATTCTCTAGGTTCCCCGTGACTTGGAAATCGAGTAATGGCAAAGCCGATACAGACCTCTACCTTACTCTAAAATATTTGTGTATAGGGTGGAATTCATCCCCACCTTACCGTTGATCTTTTCTACGTATGCATGACTTCTTTTACTTTTTTGTTCATGGTTAAAAGTATTCTATTTGTAATCTTAAATGTTTGTGTTTTATAAAACTTAATTATGCAATTGAGGATTAAACTAAGAATCTTTGATTGTATTTTTTTATTATGAGATAGTTAGCTTGAAATCTTTAACAAAAATGTGGGATGGAATATCTTCATTATAAGAGGTCTTCTTGTTATTTTATTTTTTTTGAACTTATTGTATCAAGTGAGAAAAAATATCTTTTGTGAATGATGATGAAGCTCTAGAATGGTGTTAATACATTGATGACTTGTTAGTTATGCATAAAATGTTACAAAATATAAAGTTAAATTAAATTGTTCTAAAATTGCGACAACCTATAGTAATGTGAGTATATATAGTGTTGTGTTCCAGATTTAAGACATAATTGATGAACTATGATAAAAACATGGGGATAAAATTATTTATATTTTAGTTGTTCTTATACATTTCCAGGTATATATGCCCATAACTAGTTATGTAAGTTCATTGATGGGTTTATTTTAACCTTTTTTGGTATTTTCAAGACAGGGGAGGCTGTGCACCCGAGCCAGTGCTTTGGGTTTATTATTTTTCTGTTGCAAACTGGGAACACTTTGTTTTGGATCTTTCATGTTATGACTCGTATTGGTTACTTTGTGTAATACATGAGACTTGCTTTAGTACTTGAATGAAGGAAACCTACACAATGTGAAGTGGTTTTTACCAATGTTTTAAAACCCGAGTTTTTAGTTGACCTGGCCTAATGACCGGTTCACGGGTCAACCAGTTCAATCAGTTGAACCGCCGGGTCCCCGGTTATATATATATATATATATATATATATATATATATATATATATATATATATATATATATATATATATATATATATATATATATATATAGGGCGAGTTATATGTAGAACCAATTTTTTTAGTGTAGAATTCTGCAGAACTCTTTTTAACCAATCAAAAATTAGTATTATTAAATAATTTTATTTAATTGAAAAGGGTAAGATAGTAAAAAAAACATTTTCACTTTATTTTTTAATTTTTTATATAAAACCATTTTTAACCATTTATTTTTTAAATAAAAAAAATATTATTCTATCATTGATGTTTTCTATAAATACCGGTGCATGTATGTTATATTAAACATCACACATTTATGTACATTTATTTATGTATTAAACTTGTTTAGCTTAAAATGATAACTACACATATATTTAAGCACTTTAGTATTCGAAATTTATAACCATCCACAAAAATATACCCGTAACGTATAAGTTTATAACATACCAAATAATTTAAATAGTGTACATAAAATTTAAATTCAAATGAATTACAATTCAAATACGTAGATTTTCTAAAATATTGATTTGCACGCCATTAAAAAAACATGTGTGCACTCTTAATTTTTCCTTAAATTCATTTAAACATATAAGCACTATATCAAGAACATGAATGCACTCTTTCCGAAACTCCTTCTGAAACATGTATGCACGCCTTCCGAAAAATGTATGCACACCTTCGAAAAAATGTAGTCGATAAAAACATAAGTGCACCCAGCCGAGAACATATATGCACTGTTTGAAAACATAGATGCACCTCTTGCAAACATAAATGCACGCTATCAAAAACATCAATGTTTGATGTTGACATAAGCTTAATAGTTGAAGCCCCAAACATTCCTGTCAAAAGAAACAAAACAAAATATCATTAAAAAAATCATACTAGTGCATGTATGTTTAATTTATGATATGGTATATCATAAAGATGTCACTACATTGTTGGGTAGATCTAGTTTAAGCAAACATATATTTTTTCAACTGTCACGATGGATAAGTATAGTTGATTTTTGTCATAATCTTGGCCATGCTACGCAACTGCATCTCGACACAAAATCATTTTTCAAACAATAATTATCGCTACAAATATTGCAAAAACCTAAATCAGTTCATATTCAACAATTTAGATTACAAACTAATACTATAAAATAAAAATTAGCTTCTACATCTAATTGAAAAGAGCAAAACCCATACGAATGTGGATTCCTAAAATTTCAAGAGTAACATAACTTATGTTTTTTGGATCTTAGTAAAGTGGAAGAAAAACAATAAAAATTTAATCACAAAATTATAAGTCTAGCCTTTTCTATAAGATCTAAAGATGAAGCAAATGTGTAGGCAATAATTTTTTAATGATCCATCACTTAATTAATAAAACCACGAATAAATTAGGCCACTGATAATCCATTATCAAATCCAAAAACCAATACAAACCATCTAATCCAAACAAATACATATATGAATTTTTATTTAAATTTATTATTAAATCAATACAAACCTTAAATAATGCAACGATTCTTATTTCTTCTAAACAAACGATCTGCAATCCCGAGCACCACAAGCATAAAAACACCACTGCCGACATAGTCGTCGCCGCCATCATCATCCTCCTTCAACACGCCGTCGCCATCCCATCGTCCTCCTCCTTCAAAATCCCACCTTCGTGATCATAGTAGTTGTTATTATGATATCCTATGAAACCCACAGTAAGAATGGCTAGAGTATGTGAGATGAGAAATAGTTTTGGATTTTTCCAAATCTGATGACAATAAAGAGTAGATTTTTGTTTCCGACGATTAATATCTGAGATATGGATTTGCATTGGGGCGGCTAGGTTTTTTTTGTAAAGATGAATAATAAAAATGTGTCGGAGGTTACTAGGTAAAGAAGAATGAGAAACTGAAGTTCAATAGATGGTTACGAGGCTAAAAAGAAAAATAAGATTTTGAATAAATTACCATGATGCCCTTTTATTTTATCAGATATTTTTTTGATTTTCTTTTATTTACAAATATGCCACATTTATTTTCAGCCCTTCGTCAACTCATCCAACGGTTTGATATGCTCTAAAATAGTTCTACATGGTTCTACACTAAAAATGAGTTCTGCATATAACTCTTACTTATATATATATATATATATATATATATATATATATATATATATATATATATATATATATATATATATATATATATATACATATATATATATATATATATATACTAGCGGCGTAACCCGCCCAACGGGCGGGGTCGCTTTTTTTTTGTTCCAAAGGGTTTATGGTTCGTATGTTTTAGGTTTCTTGAACTTGTAATTTAACCGTTAGTATATTTTAGTTATAATTTACGCTTAAGTAATGATTACTTGTGGTCGATGGGCATGGTTTTCTTCTGACCATGCGCCAGCTTGGCGCATGATATTGTGAGATTGTTTAAACGTTGAAAACCTGCTAGTATATTTTTGTTCAAAAATAAAACATGAGTGGTCAGTTGTGGCGTATATCCCATTTGCTGTTCTATCTTATGTTTTTATATAGTTTTCCTTGATAATGTTAACGTTAAAAAGATTTATGTACCAAACTAAGAACATCTATATGAGAAAAGGACAAATAGGAGGGTGATTTAAAAGTAAATTGTAATATTATTTTGAATGAGTGCAAGTATTTCAAGAGCATTTTGTTCCATTTAGTTACTTTTAGTCAGGTAACCGCAAGGTTTTATATGACTTGGCTTGTGTGATCTTAATCGAGCAACATAAATAGAGTTGTTGCAAGTAGGGACGGAAGTTGACAAGTATTGTCGGAGGGACCAAACTATAATTTATTTGTTTTAGGGGGCCAATTTACATTTGATTTTAACATTTGTACTTATAATGCTTAACAATGCAAAGTAAAAGGGCTAAAAATATACTTGTGATTGAAAACTTTGCAAGGCTGCAACTCATCAAAGATTAGTTACTTTTAGCCAAGGAATTGCAAGGTTTTATTTCAATCTTGGCAGTGATATGATTTAGTAAAAAGTGTTTAGCTAAGATTTATATGATGTGGGATTATGTGGATGGTTGTTAGCTGTATTTTAAGTATGATATTGGTATTTTCATATGAATGTAAATGAGAATGAATATTCATTTTTTAAGTATTTTTTGTTCTTATGGAGTTGTTTTGTTGTTTATTTGTAGAGTTGCTTTGTGTATTAGTTATAGTTGTTTGTAGTGAGAACTTTTTTTTGTTAAAAGACATAAAAAGAAACTAATTTTTGATTTTTTACACCTTGGCCCATCCAACAACCATGTTTTGTCCCATATCAATTTTTAGCTGTACAAATATAAACGGCTCGATTTTGGCAACTATAAATTTTTTTAAAATTTCTTTTAGAACATGTGTTTTGTTTTAAGTAGGACATATAATATTTGCGTTACAAAAGTGAAGAAAAAGTAAACATAAAATAACTCGAATAAACCGAAAATCGAATCTGAATTGATCAAAGAACAACCGACTGAAACTAACTGAATTTACGAAAATCGAACGAAACTATAAATTCGTTGTTCGGATCAGATATTGCTTTGGCAATCGGAACCGAAAACTGAATGTATGTAAATATATATATTTTGTTATATTTAATATATAAAATAATTATAATAATTTAATCCTAAATATAAAAAGTTAATTTTTACATTTAAAATAATTTCTTTTATTAAATATCTAAATTTCTTTTTCTGAGTAAACAGTGTAGTCCGAATTATTCGGGTCAACCCGAAAACTGACCTGGTTTCATATTCAGTATTTCGGTTCGGTTCAGTTGAATCCTACAACATCCAATATCGAATGTGCAAAAGTCGAATTCTATCTTTCAGCAAAGAGAAATAAGTGGAAAACATAATAATTTTTTTAGTTAATTAGTAAAATTTATGCGGCAACTGGGGTAAAAATATCTAATAATGATTGTTTATACAAATATAGTGAGCTAGATAGATGCGAATCTTCAAAGAAATAACAATTTAAATTTTAGTAGCCAAAAGCTGTCGATATAACAATAATCGAAGAACACAAGAATCATGGTGACTTTTATTCTCAAAAGGAATTGTTTCATGGATGAAGTATCAACATCACGAGTCGTTTTGGTTAGTTTTACCAAGTCTACCAAAAACATGGTGAACAACTAAACATAACACTGAGATACGCAAGGTTAGAAGACTCGAGCTGCACGTAAAAGTGCTTCTATCACTTGACGATCATAAAGTAAATGCTTAAAGTTTTTAACTGGATCATAAGGACACAACATCGATGTTAACATAACCTTCGTATCTCTTGAGGCCATGAATCCAGGTTCCATGTCAACTCATTGGCAAATCTTGTCGCCCATAATTAATGACATGGTACTGTTTAATACTTGGCGTATTGTCACTTCCACAGCAAACTTTCACGCTCATTGGCACCTCGTTTCCCGCTCTTCAGTTTCCCTTCTCTTATCAGGAACTTAATATGGCTCATTGGCAGCTTTTTTTACTCCTTCACTACCTTTATTTAGTCCTACTAAACTCAGATAAGACCTATCGAAAGACTGCTACAAATGTGATGGCTTGGACCCACTGCAGCAAACCCTTTGAATTATCCTTGGCAACATGCTCACTACACTTGCCTCCTCCTAAATATGCTACTTTCTACCTGAAGGCTGATCTAACCCACCTTTCATGTAGGCGGGACCTTTGCCATGATTTATGTCTTACATCGTACTCATCTCTTGCTGTTGTAAATTATCTCCATTCCTGCTTGCGGGTATTCCATTTGGTACTGATCGTCAATGTTGCAAAAGAGCATTTTTTTACCTCTGAACTGCCAATAGAATACAACGCTTTCTGCCATTTTGCTTAAATTAATATATGTATTACTGTATTAAATTGATAAAAAAGGGAGGGTAGGATAGTATTAGTTATACTTTGGCACTCGAGCTTAAAGAAGGATCCAATACGTGTGATAACAAAATCCCAATGTCTAGCTGTTGTTGTGGACCCATCAGAAAACACCCCCAAGTCTACATTGTTGCTAAGGATGGACAGAGAATTGGCGTTGGCTCGTCTGCATATGGACGGATGCAAGATCGGCGAACTCGAAAGTTAGCTCGTCTGCACATGTTGCATGGTGACCCTTGGTTGTTGGGTAGCCTGTGTTGGTTGGTGCAACTCGGGAGTTGGTCCATACACAGGTCCAGAACCAACACCACGCTCTGAGATGGTGCAAATTAAACAATTTATCAAAAGTACTTTTTGATGAGTAACTAAAAAATAAATGCACCGAATGAGTCGGTCTGTGAATTTCATGATATCTGCTGGTGTTTTTTAATAGTGAGTCAAATAATGATGATTCTGAGTAAAGGAATGCAACTATTCAGATGTGAAATTACGTTAATTCTGAGTAAAGGCACGCAGCTGCTCAAGCGTGAAAATAGGAGGTTCGCCTTTATTATTAGAAGAGCAGGAGGCTGCTGCGTTGCTTTAATGGGGTTGTCTTTGTGGTCGAGTACTATTAGCTAGCGTAACAACATGTTTTAAACGTGGCCCACATGAAGCTGGTGGAACCCGACCCGAAGAGCAGCAACCAATTTCTGATGTTTTTCCTGCAACGTATGATTGGGTTGTGGTTATAGTAACGGAAGAGTATGGGCACGCAAGGAAACAACGGTTTTCAATTGCGGTTATCGTGAACCAAAAAGCCTATGCACAAAAATAAGCTACCTTTCAAAGGAGGTACTTGGGTAGGAACATGTTCTATGTTGGAGGGAACGTAACTGTGAGCCGCATTTTGACCATGGCTGATTTGTGAGGAGCCAACAGAGTGGTCAGTTCCCAGGCCCAGTTGTCGAGCTGAGAGATAAGTCCGTGACCAATAGACACTTTTCCTGCAGCATATGCATTTTAAAGATGGTTAATAATAAATAACCATTTTAAGTGTGAGTAAAATTAAAAAACTTTACAAAACAGAAACCATCAAGAGGCAAGAGTAAAAGAAAGTTAAATATACCGTTTAAAAGTGCAGGAGGTGGATAATTAATGCGTAGGCCAGCGTATGGCGAAGAAGATCTTAGAGCACCCAATTCGGAAAAATAGTCTAGTGAATAAGGTGCGGTTGCTGCAAGGGATGTTGTGGAGCGTGGTTGAATAATACGACCTAAACCTTTTCCTGCAGCAGATTTCTCTGGTAACATCGGGAAACATCTTCAAAGAACGAGTAAGGTAAATTTAGTTTCTATCATGTGAACTTCCATATCAGATACCATTCTGTGGGTAATATGTGGCTTCCCTGCAAGAAGAATTTTTGTTAGACGGATAGATGTAATTTAACTATAATATAAGATGACGAAAGAAATTTCATCTTTCAGAGAACGGGGCATAAGTTTTTCGCGCGTTGGTTTATCAAAATAGGCGGTTATTGATGCTATAGCCTGGGACTTAGTAAAAACTTTAGGGGTATCAACATTACTGCCACCACTGCCACTTCCGCCTTCACTGGCCGCGCACCAGCTTTAGGATAAAGTTGTGGCGGTGGAGTTGATAAATTCCTCCCACCAGGACTGTCAAATTTAGAATCAAGATCATTAAATGCTGGTGGTTTTCTTGTAGCACGTGGTTGGTCAGCGCTTAATGTCACAATTCTGGACCGTTGCGGTTTTTCTGACCCTGATTTCATCCGAATGACATTGGTGACCAGGCATATGATGAGTATATCAAATTTAGAAGGCAGAGTTACCTTATTAGCAGACTCTCCTCTTATCATCAATATATCTTCCTTATTTCGCCACTGGTTTATATAAAAAAATAAAAAGTAACTAAAGATAAATAGAGTGAAACGAAACTAAAAATATATAGTAACGAAAAATCAAAATGCAAAAGGAAAACTCAAACCTATCAAATAACCAACAAGAATTATATTCTGACACCAATCTAGACTTTTTATCGAAACTTACTTGTAAAAGGTTTCCTCGTTCACAACAATATCCCAGCTTTCACCACTTGTAAAAGGTCTCTAGCTTTTGCCATATTTGTGTGCTTATAGAATAAATCACGAATAATAACTACAATATCCAAGACATGTCTTAGCTAAGGTACTCTAATTCATGCATACCTACACGTAAACTATGAGTTTCACGGAGAATGAAAAAATAGATGTTTGAATACAAATTTAAAGAAACGATTCGAGAAAAGCAAACAGATTGGGCTATCTAGATGATGGATTTTGGTTATCTGACTTGTAAAACTTTTTGTCCAAACTACTAAAAAATAATTTAGTTAGTATGCAACTACTTAAATTAGCAATCACGAATTATACTCTCAAAAAAAATTTCAATCCTACCTGCTTTTCCTAGTATGATTTCCATAGCAGTCACTATCAGTGTGTTAAAAGGGAAATTGATGCGTTACATCACTCCCCTGCAAACAAATGTAAGCAAATATATTAGTATTGAAATTAGTTAAATTAGTTAAATGATTCTTATAACACGAATTAACAATGCATAACTGAAAGTTTATGGACTTAAAATTAATAGTCGTGAGATAGGATCGAACTCGAGATCACGGGATTGCACACATTACGTGAAGAGTTAATTTATTTATTTATTAAATATATTTATTATATTTATTAAATCAAACCGTAGCTAACGATCGTTAAGTAATTAAAAGTTAAGTATTAAACGACCGTTATAGAAGGTTAAAGAAGCTAAAAGAAGGAGTCGGAAAAGTTCCGAAAACCTCTTTTGGAGCATGTATATATCCGGCCTAAATAGAGGAGACAAAGATAAGGAGAAAAGATTTTGTGGCTTTATCTTTTTTAACCTTGGAAGAGAAGTTTTCCAAGGTGTATATAAACAAACTTAATGCCTCATAATTTTTCACTCCACATCTCTCTTTTCTCTTGCTTTAGCCGCCGGCCAAACACCCCTAATTAGGGTTCTTCTTTGATTTTCAATAAAGCTATTCTAGATCTAGTCCTAGCCCCTCTCTAGGGTTGTTGGGTAGATTTTCCATAGGCTTGGAAGCTCGGTTTGTTCGTGCTAGACTCACGGTTAACTCGCCGTATCACGTGTGTACAAGAACGTGATATAGTCTTACTTTAGACTATATTCTTGGTGGTGTTCGTGATAAACCCTAGTTGCCGTTTGCTCCGTCGTCTTGTGGATCTTGCTAGGATAAAGGTATGTAATCCTAATCTTGATTAATATAATTGTGTTAAATTAATGATCTTGTTAATCGCTTCCGCTATGCGTTCTTTGATCCATATTAGGGTTTTAAATAATTGTTATGAACTATATAAACCAACAGTGGCATCGAGAGCCGTTTTAACATGATTATAATTATCAAGATCTAAAGTTTTTTTTAACTAATATTGATTTGTGTTAAAAATTACATATTGTTTTTTAGGTTTTATAAAAATTAGAGTTTTGTTTTTTATTATTTTTTAAAATCGGCTATGCCGAATTTTTTTATTAAAAAAAAAAAGTTTTTTTTGTAAACCCTAAAATTACATGGTAATTAACTTTAGATGTATGCATGAATTAATTGTTATGTCATGCGTGGTTACGATCCGTAGTGATTTCATTAATTGTTAAGTGATTTGGGTGGAATTTTGATGAATTGCATGATTAATTGTTATGTTGTGTGAATTCATGTTTCGATCCGTAGAGATTTAATTGTTAAGATATGTGGGAGATCCGTGATGAACATGCATGTTTTTCATGGATCATATGTTTTATGTGGTAATTGTTACGTTTTTTTTGCTACATGCTTTATTTGATTCAATAAATCTAAAATTAGGGAAGACTTTTATATGAATATAAAAACCTAGATTTGATATTATTTATTGAATAAATCATATGCATGTGGCTATTTGATTTATTTATTGCACATATAAATTGTTATTATGTGTTTATGATTTAGTTTTTTTTTTTGTACCTACTTGTTTTCATACGTTTTGTTTTAATTGTATGTTGTAAACAAGGGTAATTTTTTCAAGAAAAATTAATATGGACTAAATCATATTAAAATAAATGAATTATTTTGAGATCTAAATTACATATGATTTGCGTTGATTAGAATTGCAATAGCAACTTAACGGCCTACTCAATTTTGACAAACTATAAAGTGGGTATAACGCACCGCTGGTCATGTACCCGGTTAAGGAAGGAGGTGTTATGCTTCAGCGCTGACCAAATTCCCGGCTCGCCTGTGCGTCAAAATTGGAATTACCTACGGTTGTTATTGGTATAATTCTTTAAGGTTGATTTAACTACATTAATTCACATCCGAAACACAATGAATAAGGTTATTGCTTTGTGCTTTAGCTAAGTTCTAGAAAAAGTACGGTGTGAATTTAGTTGTGTGTAAAATCTTTAATTGGTTTAACCAATACCTCAACTTGCAAGTATATGATGAACTTTTAGTCTCAACAAAAAGTTTACTAAACGTTTTATGGAGATGTATGCATGCTTCTCCATACATGATTTTGACACCAAAATCTATACCCTAAAATTTAAGTCATATGCCCTCTAATTGACGAACACTTGAAGTTACAATTCTCGTCATATAAGATATCGGACGATGTTGTAATGGAGAGAAAACTTCATGACTGAATAAGATTCACATGAAGGTTTTATGTTCTTTAGATTAGTCGACTTAATTGAGTTACTCAGTGAGATCTGGAAACTTAAGGCATAAAGAAGGGATGAAACATGTTTACAATGCAAAATGACTTTTGGCAATGTAAATCCCTTAAAAATCTAGAAATTGCAAATTTGTTTGTCAATCATTGTTCGACAAGTTACCATCTTGAATACTTTCATTGCTAGCAGATCAACTGATGTGATGAAATTATGTCAATTTGGATTCTAGTTTTTCAAGGAAAATACTATGGTTATTATTACCGGGGTAATTTTATTTTCTTGAATGGTATTATCGAAATTACTAAAATTGAATTTTGTAAATTCTTTTGCAAATGTATTAATGTAACGTTACACCGTAAACGTGGTTTATTCATTTATTGATCTACAAACCGTATGGTTGAGGATAGAGTCAATTTACAAATGAAAGATAAACCTAAAACTCTTTTTCATGGGTAAAGAAGGAGTAATAAGAATTTTAGAAATGTCAAATTCAAATCCATAACTCATAGCAAATTTTAATAGTTAAGGAAAGTGCATATTTTGAGTTATCAAAAGTTACCGCTAATTGGTTATAAGGCAAACTAGCATATTTGTCTAGTAGTTGTGCTTTGACCATTTATAGGCACTACATACCATTGTAGGGTTGGTAGACCTATTAAGGAAGAAATTGCATGTCAAGTCTTTCAAGTTAAAAAAACATTTGATGGGTAAGTCATCATTTACGAAGTAGAGTACACTCTTAAACACTATAAGTAATTGTTACGAATGTGTTTTTCAAAAGTGTAAGAAAGTAAACACAACACTAATTATTTTCACCGATTATGAAACATTTTCAATGTTGTCAAGTTCAGTGGGAGAATTGTGTTGTATTACTGATTTTGAGTCTATTAAAACATTCTCTAAGTCAGTGGGAGTTACAAGCTTTGTTGTCTTGGTAATAACCCATGTTATCTTTAGTATGTCCTAAGATAATTACTTTCGAATTGTTGACACTAATATCTTCAAAGATAGTTATGTACTGATTCTTGTTGATTAAGTGGTTCTACATCTACTTGTAAAAGCTAATATATATGTGGCACAATCATATTTTGTATAGACGAACGTTAGACGTGATGTTTATCTTATATATATGAGGTTGTTCCATGCACAAGTGGGAGAAATGAACATTGTGTGCAAGAAACAACTCATAAAGATATGATTCTCTTGTCTTTAAGATAAGAGACTAACAATCTAATTAATATTTAGATCATGTGTCAATATGATTAAAAGACTACGTAAAAGTATATATATCATTCACTTTAAGAAACACTTGTTGTTTTGATTTAGTCATGTAAGAGCTTGGACTAAATTGTAAACTAAAGGGTAAAATATCCACATGTCGTAAGATCGGGCGTGGAATGTTTTGAAGTTTCTTAAAATGGACTAATTCCTGGAATGACATAAGATACATAAAGTAATCTTATACTACTAATGAAACCTAGTGGTGTTCATATAATAGTGTATGATTGAATTAACTTGAAAAGATGAATGAAACCTAATGATGTTCATGATTTACTTTAGTTATACATGTTTATGATTTATTGAATAAAGTCACAAACATAAAGTCTTGGAAGACGTATAATATAAAGTAAGACGTTAATGTATTGTCTCTATTTCACTAAAGACATATACATGTAACGTATAATGGACTTATAACTTTTATGAAGTGACTTTAAAAGTACTTGAGTTATAAAGCATGCAAAATGGTTAGGAAATCTATTATACCATTAAGATGATTTAGTTGGTATATAGGTAAGCCAAAAGATATATATTTATCTTAAATATTGTTAAGATTGACTTACAATATTTCCCTAAATGAAATACATCATTGTTATGGTATGTTCATTAGGAGAATCAAAATTCTCAATATGATGGTGATGTTTGATTCAAAGATAACTATATCTTCCTTTATTCCAAAAGATATCAAGGTTAGAAAGTTGAGTATGACTTGAGCTAAGAAGATTAATAAGATACCATTTTATATGGAATGTGATGAATTACGTTATATCTTAAATGAAGTTCGGATTTTGCTGAACTACTTATGAAGTGGGTTGTTTAGAAAATAAAGAGTATGGAACTGTCATTTTGTTTTGTAATGTCCCATATAGATAACGTTGGAGTGTTGATCTATTTGCTATGTATTTAAAGAGTAATTTTAAGTTACTAAAAGCAAGTGGGAGTTTTGATCTTGAAAGATAAAATTACAAGATACACGATCTTCTAAAATACACTAGTAATTATCATGAAGTAGGCGTGTAAATGCTAAACCTCAAGATAAAGGAATTTATGTCATAGAATCCGTAAGGATATCTCGGATATGCGATTTATATGCCGAGAATTATGAGTTACAAATAATTGTTATGATTTGTTACCAAATATTGAATTGGGTAAATTACTCATACTATGATTGTTATAGATGTTGTCCAACAAGATAATCAAATTCCGGTTTTGGTTTATCTTAAATAGTTTGACTAGAAATTGGAGATAAGTTTCGTCAAAGGAAGAAAAACGCCAATTGTAGTGGTTTAATCTTTGTGTCGAAATTATATGGACAAAATTGTACACATATTTAATGTATGTATTATGAATAGATTATTAGTCACACTTAAGTAATTAGTTGTGATTGAGTATTCTTTCCTGAACGCATTAAATATATAAAGTTTTTGATGGTCATATTTTAATTGACAAATTTGGATATGTATGAACTATTTCTTGAATGACTACTTGAGAAAGGACTTAAGTAATCGAAATGAGTTTATCACTTCAAAATATAAATCTTTGGAAAAGTACAAAATGTAATTATCCATGAATGGATAAAAGCATGCATCTAGGAGATTATTCTTATGTTTAATTTGAAATCTAAGTTTGGATTTAAATTTGAATAAGATGTTTTTTGAGTATTCCTAAAAGCTAGTGGGAGTATTATGGTTGTTTTCTTAAATTATATGTGTCAAATAGACATGTAAGAAAGTAAGTTTTCATTCAAATTAAATGTTGATTTGGTTTAGATTTGAGATGAAACTTTACTTTGAAGATTTAGAAAATAAGATATACATAACCTTGGGACAAATAAATTTATTTATTTATGCGGTGGAAATACAACGTAATATGCCATGTAGTAAGTTTACATGGATATTTAGGACATGAAGAAATCTAAATCTGGTTTGAGAAATTTTCATGTGTGTCGTGTTGTATTTATATCATGCTTGAACTACATGATGATTTGAATATATTAATCTATTTTAAGAAGTTATGAAATAACTTGTGTAATGGATATTCTGAAGGAATATGTTTGGAAATAGAATAACATCCTAAATCTTGGATCGGCTTCCATATTCTATAAATGAATAATTTGTCAATCGTTGTGCAAATTATCATAGCCAACAAACTTGAAGGTTTTGGTTGGAATCAAACATTACATAATAGATATTAAAGGTAACGTATTTATATCTTTTATGAAAGTTGTAAAACTTGAAAAGATATAATTGAGGTAACACTCAATATTAGTCATGGGATCTTTGGAGATGACATGTTGATTAAAGTTGCATTATACATTAAAGAATTAGAATACTTTGAAACTTCAAATGTGTTTTGGAAGTTTAGGAAATTGGTGATCAAGGATGTTTCACAATTTTGATACTATGTGGCAATATCAAATTATTTGAATGCACATGTACAAGAGTTTCAATGAATTGAATTCTTGAAGAAAGGTTATTTTATGCTTTGCCAAACAAGTATGAATGTCATTACTAGAGGCATGATGCATGTACCAGTTTTATGCATTGATCTATTTTTAGTATTTGGATAAAGGATGTAATACATTATTGAATTGATGAAATAAAGATTGGATTTCGTTTATTTTCTGTTATTTGATTTTGTATCCTATTTTACATGTTTTAATCCATGAGCATTATGATGTTTCTAAATGTCCGTTGTCGATTAATAATATGGGAGTATTATTAAACTAAGACAATTCAAAATAGTGACTGAGTATACTTGAAAGTATATTGGTCAATTTTGGATGATATTTGATGGATCAAATATTGGACTTATCCCAACTATATGATTTTACTTTATGGATCTTTGTCATCAAGTAAATCATAAATAGTTATCCTTAGACCTGAGATACCAGGAAACTGTCGTGGATCTAGTGCATTTCTGTGGAATAATCTAACGCTAAACGTAACTGGTAGCTATAAGGATTATTTCCGGAAGTGTTGCAAAGTTCATAAGTTTTGCTTGTAGTCAAAATGGGATTCGTTTCCTTCAAAATTTATTTTGAAGTATAATACAGCTGGGCCCCTCGGGGGAGTAGTAAGATATTTGTGCGGCCGCACCCAAATTTGTTTTGGTGATCTTGCTATATCCATAAACGAGAAACATAATGGTTAATGAAAGGAGTGACTGAGATCCATATCCTTATTAACAATGTATTTGAAATGAAAGGATAATAATAATAATGATTTAATCATTAAAAGGTTTTGTCCAAGAAACCTTACTCGAGTTGTACTAGTGACATTGCTAGTGTAACTAGACGCTAGTCAATGTGATCACGATATTAGAATTTTGTCCAAGTGGGAGCTGAAAGTTTATGGACTTAAAATTAATAGTAGTGAGATAGGATCGAACTCGAGATCACGGGATTGCACACATTACGTGAAGAGTTAATTTATTTATTTATTAAATATATTTATTATATTTATTAAATCAAACCGTAGCTAACGATCGTTAAGTAATTAAAAGTTAAGTATTAAACGACCGTTATAGAAGGTTAAAGAAGCTAAAAGAAGGAGTCGGAAAAGTTCCGGAAACCTCTTTTGGAGCATGTATATATCCGGCCTAAATAGAGGAGACAAAGATAAGGAGAAAAGATTTTGTGGCTTTATCTTGTTTAACCTTGGAAGAGAAGTTTTCCAAGGCGTATATAAACAAACTTAATGCCTCATAATTTTTCACTCCACATCTCTCTTTTCTCTTGCTTTAGCCGCCGGCCAAACACCCCTAATTAGGGTTCTTCTTTGATTTTCAATAAAGCTATTCTAGATCTAGTCCTAGCCCCTCTCTAGGGTTGTTGGGTAGATTTTCCATAGGCTTGGAAGCTCGGTTTGTTCGTGCTAGACTCACGGTTAACTCGCCGTATCACGTGTGTACAAGAACGTGATATAGTCTTACTTTAGACTATATTCTTGGTGGTGTTCGTGATAAACCCTAGTTGCCGTTTGCTCCGTCGTCTTGTGGATTTTGCTAGGATAAAGGTATGTAATCCTAATCTTGATTAATATAATTGTGTTAAATTAATGATCTTGTTAATCGCTTCCGCTATGCGTTCTTTGATCCATATTAGGGTTTTAAATAATTGTTATGAACTATATAAACCAACAATAACACCACATGTCCCAAATTCAGTACCTTGAATATGGTTTCGGTGTAGTTTTAGGAAGTTCATGAGAGAGATATGGTGGTGGATTCTCAACAAACTGATTAGCAGGCTTCATATTTCGGCCTTATCCCAACGCAATGATCTTGACACCAAGTAAAAATTAGACATAAATTATGGAGCTTGATTTAACTCCAGAATAATTATTCCCCTTGCGAAATGAAAAAATCTTAAAATTTTATATACAAAATGTTGTAAATTTATAACCCTGTTCGCAATGTGTAGTAAAAAAGCAGAAAGATCAGAAGTGAATGTAATTGGTTTGGCTAAAAGCCTTCATCTTTCATTTGTTTGAAGATGTTGACTACTTTTTTCCAAACCCATGCATTCCATACCCTGCTATTAAAGTGCTGCAAGAGCTAACATGAAGTTGGTCTAATGGTATATCTTCGAACAATTTTAAAGCAGTTTCTGAATCTTATATCTTGTAACTGAGCTTCAGACTAAGGGACAAATATGGAGATCTACCTGACAAAGAAAAAGAATGTCATCATTCAGGTCCACAATAGGAAGCCTGCACCAAACAAAATACACAATCCATTCACTCATTGTTCTGCAGCAAGGTGTGATACCCGCCTCCTTTGAATAAACATCTAATTTGGCTTTAAATTATATCGTTCCCAATAGTTCAATTCTGCGAATGTAATCTGACTTTGTATTCTTTCCTATTAAAGAGTTCCACTGTAATATTACCTTGATTTCCCAAGCAGAGAAAAAAAATACTTCCATACCCTTGCCGTTATAACACATATCTGAGTAAAAAACAATAACCAAGTGTTTTGAGATATAAGACGCACCTTAAACCTTTTCTTCTCTTCTAATTATTTAATGGATATCAGGATCTTACATAGCACTTTAGCATCGAGAACGGCTTATTGCTTCTTGATTGCAATCCCGGATTTGTCTGAAGTGGGTCACGCTTTTCCTCATATTTGTCATAGACCACAGTCACCAAAAATAGTAGCACAACCACTACATAAATAATCAATAATCAGTATTGTAGTAAGTGAATTGAAAAACGATCACGGACTCCTCCATAGTCAACTTCATGGTCAACTTTCCGTGGCAAACAGTTCCAAATGTACCAGAGTTCAGGAGGCTCTTCAAGGTCATCATTCTTGATAATCTACAAAACAAAGAGAGAAAAATCACAATCAAAATATTAATTTATACACGAGGAATACTCGTGAGATCTATTCATTTGTAGATATTTATTTGATCGTTTTTAGTAGTATACGCTAAACCAGAACTTTGTGTACCATAGTTTTTGGGCATCAGATAATGTAGCTAAAGTAATAAAAGATCATTTCTTTTAATACAAAAGCAGTTTTCTAATAGAAAATAATGAATTCTATGAAGTTAGTTATATGATAAACATATACCTGCTGCTCCAAAACAGCTTTTAATCTTGGCAGTCGCTTTGAGAAACACCTTGGTAACAAAATTACAGCAACCTGCAAATAAAATTGTTTGCTTAATAGAACTTTCATGGTGAATTTACAAAGTAATAATACTTCATGATTATGTGGCTTATTACTCACCACATACGGATCATTCTACCTAAATATATATTATTGCTATAATATTAAAAACTTGTTATCATACTTAACACGCTAAATATCATTTGCCATTCTCATCAAAACAAACATCATTTGCCATCAAAACAAACATCATTTGCCATCATTTTCGATCCTATTCCATGGCAGCCTCAATAGCAGGAGGAGGTTCAACACCACATGTTGTTGGTCTGTTCATAAAAAAATTAGAAGTTTTAGTGTGTTCCTGAGTGAAGTCCCTGATCTTAGCATGATACCGGGGAAAAAAACACTACAAAAAACAAAGAACATTACGGTGGATGCTGATTCACAGATTTAGGGTTTTACAAAAAAGAATGATACGCGTGATTAATAAAGAGTCTGGATATTGATGAATATAAAAAAAGGATACGTGATTAACAAAAAGTATAGATTGGGATAAATATATATACTAAGAAGTATATCTTCATATTTTCAAAAAAAATAAAAAGATACTACGTATCATGGTTATTAAACAATTATCATTAATTTTTAAAAAAAATAATTTAAAACTTACCATACTCAATTAAAAACAGGATAATAAATATAGGAGTTTACCATCATTAAATAAAAACAATCCAATAGCTCAATTGGAAAACACCAAAACAAATAACCAAGAGGTCATGAGTTCAAATCATGCATCCCCCTGTTTAGCAAAACACTTTTTAATAGTTTTCAGAAAATCAAAAAATTAAATCAAAACCGAAATTAATGAATTGGACTGGTCCAAACCTACAAAACGCGATTTTCAAAAAGTAAATTTCAAAATGGCGTTTCCAAAACGCGATTTTCAGAGAACTGCGATTTCAGACGGAAAATTCGTGGAATTTGGAGATTTTCTAGGGAATACTCAAATACTATTGGCTAAAAGATGTGACTGGGATATGACTGGGATCAAAACTGTGGTTTCAAATCATAATTATACCTATATATAATATAGATATATATATATATGTATATATATATATATATATATATATATATATATATATATATATATATATATATATATATATATATATATATATATATATAGTATATAATATTGTATAATCTTATAACTTTTCTCACGTTAAGTTAAATCGATGAAAAATATTTAAACATTTTAATTTAATATTTATAACATTATAGCAAATGTATGGAAAACAATTAATTTATATTTATAATTTGTAATAAAAAATGATAAAACGATATTAATTTGTATTTTAAGTTAGTTTTAATTATATTTTAACTAACAATAATCACCAGTTTAAATTTATCTTTAAAATTTAAAAATGTTTATAGAAAAAAAGATTTTGAAAATATTTTTTTATAAAAAATTGTGACCCGGCCGGGTTTATCAAACCAGGTCAACCCGGGTGAAAGAAAAACCGGCGGTTCAATCTGGTTCTCAAACAAGCAAAAACCCGGTCACAACTGGCTCGGTCACCGAGCCGATTCACGGTCTAACCGGTTCAATCGGCCGGGTCAACCCAATTTTTAAAACATTGGTTTTTACATGTTGTATATAATTAGAGAATGTTATCATTTTATATTTACTTGTTTGACCAGTTAAAGAGCACAACATAACCTAAATAGACTCATCTAATGCAAGTATCATTTAGTGACTAGAATTTGTATCAACGACATTTTATATGTAAAGCTTTTATGAAAAGCTTTTCATAAACCTCACATGGTAAAAAACACATAAAAAAACTTTTTCAAATAGTAAAAAGTCATTCACCATTTATAACCATTGGATGTGCTCTAAAAGGGTGTTTAGCTAAGCTTTTTTAGGTACTAATTAAACTTCTTATCCTAATTCTCAGTTTCTCACTACTTAAACTCTATGCTTTTAATACGCTCTGTGTTATCTATGTATGTTGTTAACATTCCAAAACAATTCTAATCAACACGAAGTTTACCAACCGGCCTCGAGGTTCTGGAGATATCATCAAGAGTTGGTAACGTCTTGTATCATTTGGATTTATTGCATTTTCTTATTCTGTTAATCATTTTTTTAAACTTGTTTTCGCTCTATATCAAAACCTGGACAAGCGCCATGTACTACTAGTGCTTGAGAAAGAGCTGCAAGAAACAATACTGCTAGAACTACTACTACTACTACTGTTGGTCAGTCACTCTTATCCTGCTCTAACAACTACTGTAATTAAACCCCCTCGATCTCATCATGCGTTGTTACTACTAGTTAGTATATATTTGCTGGTTGGGTTCCAACAAAGAGATATTATTGTAGACTAGTTTTGCCGTGTTTTTTTCTACGTGCCTTTTAAATCAATAACTTCTCACCACATTTGGTTTTATATGTCTCAAACCTCTACTTATTCAATTTACCCAATTTGAACTTTTCACCACATTTGGTTTTATTCAAATCAAGAACTTTTCACCATATTTGGTTTTATAGAATCAAGCCAAGCTCAAGTTTTTATCAAGCCTTATCAAGCCAAGCTCAAGCCTGGATTGGTAAAGCTTGACTGACAAGCTATCAAGCCAAGCTCAAGCCTACAATTTTAGTATCAAGCCAAGCTCAAGCCTTACTAAGCTTGAGCTCAGCTCGACTCGATTACACCCCTATTCCATGCTAGCTACAAAACACAAGAACTGAACTTTGCACAATATTAGCAATAAAAGTCCGTTTATTACCACAAATACTATATTAATAGTAAAGATAACGCTTATGAATACATGTTAGATTTGGACGTTATTAGATTGTTTTTCTATACTTTTATAAGAGTTAACTTTAAAGAAATCAACAACATTAGAGACGGGTTTTGTAGTTAGTTAACTTTAAATAGATCAAGAATCTTAAAGATGCATTTTATAGTCTTCGTTAGTATTGATTTTTTGAAAATGAATTTGTGTTTAGTATCTGCGTATATGTGACTTGTGGGTTCAAAAATCTGGATTCATTCTCACTCCTTGCAAGGTCGGAGGTCCTTTTGTACCTTTGATAGGGGTATGATTGTCTACGTCTCAACCCCACCCATACACCTTCCCTAGATGGTATTGGACGTTATCTTACCTTTTTCTTTTCTATCCTCAGTACCAATGCATCCTTCCTAAAATAGTCGGACAATGGGTGATTGGATACTGCTGCAGCAATACCCAAATGAAATTTAATTAAAACATAGAATAATTATTGATATGCGAGCTTATATACAGTATATTATTTTAGTGAATAAGCTTGATTGTGTTTGATAAATTATCAGTTGCTAAAAAGTGTCAAATATATTATTAAATCAAAAACAAAAAGTATTTAGTCCCGAATCAAAATGGATGAAAATTTGTTAAAGTTCACCCATAACTTTTAGTGGCATAGTTATGTTTTATATTATATAATAAGTCTATTTTTTATGGCCAAAGAAGCGAAATTCTTACTGTGCAGATCATATCGGGTACTTTTGACATACTTGGTTGCTTGATTTTTAATACCACTAATAACGCCCAAATTCAACATGTATTCATAAGCGTTATTTTCACTTTTAATATAATATTTGTGGTAATAAACGGACTTTTATTGCTAATATTGTGCAAAGTTCAGTTCTTGTGTTTTATAGCTAGCATGGATGAAGAAACGCGTAGATAAGAATAAAAGGCGAGAATTGGAGGCGAAAAGATGAACGAGACATGGAAGCATAAGCTCTCGTATGAAGAATAAAAGAGAATAAGAAGTCTTGGGAAGTTTGGAAGAAAGAAAGAAGAAGAAACAAAGTAAAAGGACTTAAGGGAAAAATAAGGAAAAATGGCAAAGTCGCCACCGGCAAAACAAAAGCCGCCACCAGCGAAACTGACCAAAGTTGCCACCGTCGAACTTCATTCTGCCACCGGCAAAAGTCCAGACGGGTTTTGGAAAATTCACATTAAACACTCCATAACTCACCACCATCAATGGGAGGCTGATCATTTCCCTCCCATAACACTCCCTGACGTTTTTACTTCTTCTCCGAGGCTAAAACATGTATATAATGGACCCTAGGGTCATGGTTCTAACTGTGATTAATCTAGTAATCATTCTAACCCTTGACAAAGGTTAGAACACCAATCCTACATAACCCAAATTATAGTAAACCTTGTTTATCCTCGTAGGAGGGACGAATTTTGCTAGGAGGAATTTGGTTGGAGGTTGATTGATCAATTGGAGGCTTGGAATTTCTCTAAATTCTATTAGTTAGTACTTTGTGTTAGAAGAACCATTTGGTAAAACTTTTTTACTTGAATTGATTTTCCTTTTAATTTAAGTATTGTTGAATGTTTGATATGATAATGAATTACGGTGAAATGTGTTTGAGTATGATTTTCGAGTAGTGTGAGATGCTTGTGTGATGAACATGGATTCTAAAGGAGAGTTTGATTGTATGATCAAGGGAATATAATTGGGTTTTTATGGTTGATAATTTCTTGAAACATGTTTTAATAATCAATGAAATATAGCTTTTTATTGAATTTAAAGGTCGAAAGGATTTCCGGTAAACTATGTTCCAAAAGATTTGTGCATGAGTCAATTTGGTTTTTTGGTGATTGACACTCACTTTGATGAGTTGGTTAAAGAAATTTGTCAATAAATTTATCTTGATGTATAGGTCGAAAGGACCCATTCAAACCAAACTAATATCTTCGTATTTTCTAACAAATGAGAATTATAATGAATTGGAATAGATAATCATAGGTCGAAAGTGTTTGTCTAAATCAATATGTTAACATGGGTTCTATGAAAGACACCATGGAATGGAGTCCATATACTTTAGATTTGTGATTCATAGTTGCTAAACGCACACAAATTATCTCTCCTACGGATGAATTGGAATTCATACAAGTATTACTTTTAGTTATGATTTCGTTTATAATATTAGTTCTAGTGGTAATATCGGTAGTGACAATCCTATTACCTACACCATCTACATGTTTTGAATATACGCAAATCCCGTGGGACGATCTTGACTTACCCGACTTTGCTACAATTGAACGAGTATACTTGCTCGTATGCGTAGTTAATAAATTAATAAGTTGTTTATAAATTTAAAACTAGGGGTGCAAGACGCGCATCATCCACCTAATAACTCAACACCTCTACTCACTATTGTGCTACTGTATCAGCAGTAGCTCTTGCTGCCAAAGTGTACGAAGTTATGAATGTGCTGGAGCTATTCAATTAGACGATTTTTTGTCAACTATGGTAAATTATTGTCAGATGTTACAGAACATTTTGTGTCGGATCGTCAACTAACCTGCATTTTGTTAGAATTGATTGTAATGCGAAAGCTGAGAATAGTTTACGAGCTTTGGGACTAATTAAAGTTATTGTATATATATTATTGCCACTGTTAACATGTTCTACAACCTTTTGTAAACAACCAACTATGGTATTTTGAAACCAGCTGCTATAATTTATATAAAATCCGCTGCGAAGCTTGGGCTTAAATTCTTGTTATAAGATAAATGGAAGGTCCCAAGTGAATGCAAAATTAGAGTAATTGTATTCTCGATGAAATAAATTGTCGGATATAAATGCACATAAAAGAAAAACGTTACCCGAATGGGAATTTTTATTCAAAATCATGAAATGCAAAGAGGATAAAATTCGTGTTCCAAAGAGAGATGTTTTCGGAACTATGGGAAAGTATTAATTATTTTGAAACCAGCTGCTGTAATTTATATAAAACCCGTTGCAAAGCGTGGGCTTAAATTCTTGTTATAAGATAAATGGAAGGTCCCAAGTGAATGCAAAATTAGAGTAATTGTATTCTCGATGAAATAAATTGTCGGATATAAATGCATATAAAAGAAAAACTTTGCCCGAATGGGCATTTTTCTTCGAAATCATGAAATGCAAAGAGGATAAAATTCGTGTTCCAAAGTGAGATGTTTTCGGAACTATGGGAAAGTATTAATTATATTAAAAGTATTCCAATTGATAATATTATGCATGATAAAATTGACGAAAATAAACAAGGTTGAGCGTCTGCTACTGCTTCGCTCACAATATGGAAAAAGAGTTCAGGAATCAATATCGCACAAAAAAGTAAAATTCGATAAAGTATCTTATGCGTTCGGGAAAGTATAAACAAGAATTACCGGTTAAAATTGGAATACATTCGGGCAAGTATACCCTAGTTAGGTTTGGTAAGTCAAGGTCTTCCCAAGAGATTTGATTGCACTCAAGTGTCATTTGTTTGTAATAAGACGATGGAGATTGTCACGGATCAAAGCAACAAGGAAGGCAATATGAGAACAAGCACATAGAGAACATACATGTGTGGTCACAAATGATCACATGGATATTAGGATGTTTAATTTGGAAAACATATTATCAAGGGTAATCCTTTTAACCTATAGGACCAATAATATAATCTAGTGTTTTATAAATTTATTTGACATAAGTCTCAATCAATTCGTCATACCATCGACCTATAGACTTGATGTAACACCCCACGTGGATAAGTGGACCGTTACGTGTATTTATGACGTGTCATCAAAGTATAAGGTAAATGTCCTAAAACATTAACTGACCATAACGGAAATACCAGAATCAAACATCGGTAATCCGACATAAGCTCAAACATGAAAAGTAAAATACTGAAAGAAAGGACTGAACAATGTCCAACAGGCAATATAAGAATGAAGTGCATAAAGTAAAGAAGTCTAGATTGCTTCCATCCAATGCACATGCTCTCAGAATCTTAAGAGTGTCCTGGTGTACCTGCCGTTAGAACATGAAAGAACTACGGCTGAGCATAACGCTTAGTGAACGGATATAATGCATGATAAGAATATACGGAACTTAAAATAATTAATAATTACTGAAGCTGAAAGACTGATATGCAGAGTGTGATGAAAACTGTAGAAAATCTGATAAGTCTGATTTATAAATAATAAAACTAAACTGTTATCTGTTAAATCTAAAACATGCATTTACTGTATTTTAATTGCCAAGAGCTTATATAGGTCATGTGTTGTAACAACTGTTGCATGAATAATTGATGGGGTGACCTCGTCATGCTGTAGAGGTGACCTCTAATTACTGTGTTGGGTGGAGGATCAGCTCCAATGTGAAGGATGTAGAGCACACACCACATTCACCTGATAACTATAAACTGATAAGCCTAGGATGCATTCATACGCCCCACTAATAATACTGATAAAATGGCCAAGCTGAGCTGAGTGGAACGTTGCGGAATATCACTCTCCCGCAGGTGAGTCATGATATCGGTGCCTCAAGTGTCATGGTTACGGTACCTCCGTAACTAGTACCACTGACTGGTCATGTTTGTATATAAGGCTTAGGCAATATCTTAGTTATTAAAACAATTTCAGATAATTTATAACATGTACTAGGGAAAACATTTGGCTGCAGGCGGGAAATCCTAATCATGCATAGAAGGGAAGTCCTTACTGAAAGGACGGAAAATCCGTATCTCTTGTCCAGTAACTGACTGGAGGAAGACTGAACGAACACTACTCGGGCTTCACAGAAGCTACAATAATAATAGACGCGAATAAGTTATCTGATCTTTATTTAATTTACTGATCTTATCGGCTTCTCATTTATTTATTTATTTCTGAACTTCTTTACGTATGTTAACTGATAAATCTGATCTTTCTTATAATTCTTTTTAATGTATAATCGACCTACTACTAATTTCGGTACAAACGTATTCTGACGTGATATTAATACTATAATAGGTAACCCTGCTAAAAATAGAAATTTCCTATATTAGAAAGTTTTCAAAATCGTTTATAATTTCTATAATAAAATTATACCTTTTTAAATATTATAAAACTATCTTAATTTAGTTCATTTAAATATAAAATTAAACATTTATCTCTACTACTTATAAAGAGAATTCCCCAAATTCTTGAATGTTGAAAACCCCATTAAATAAGGAAATGTTGAAAAATACATTAACTATGGAAATGTTGAAATGTTGAAATCACAGACTTGCAAAAACGTGTGGTGTCTACCAATATTGTAATCTTGGAAGGTTGTTTTACACCCCCATCTTGCGTTTCAATTCATAATAGCTGTCACTTATTCACCTAAAAATATATATAACCTACAAAATATATCTTAATTTTTCATTCATTCTAATCCACCACAGTAAAATCACCACATCGAACCAATACACCGGAAATCCGCCAACCAGAAATCCGCCTCTGCTGATATCCCAACAACCACCGAAACCAAATCCAACCAAAGGGGTTTGTCAAGTCTTGAGGTATTCTTCTAAAGTTTTTCAGTAAATCTATCACTATAAATTAAACGTTAGAGCTTTTATTTTGTAGATATATGGTTTTACTAAAACTTTTAACCTTTTTTACACCCAACACTTGTCTCGTCGGGAAGCCTTTCCGCCACCGCTGAATAAGTTGTTTCCGTTGCTGGGTGCACTCGGTTGGATTATCAATGCGCATCCCCTCCTTAACGGATTCATTCAAAAAGAATTAAGCATGTCATCATCCTCAGAAAGTCATGGTATTTTCATTTTTAAGTATGTGTCTTTTTTTAATTAGGATCTTAATCCTCTCCTTAGATCATTTGTAAATGGATGTTGATGTTTATTTTGAATTTTGATATTGTTTGTTAAACACCATAGATAATTTGTAAACAGATTCTGAATGTGATATTTTACATTTTCATATTGTTTCTTTCAGTTTTTATGGTGCAAATAGGATCAAGTATTTGGTGGTGCTATTGTGATCTGTAACTAACTTTTAAAGCGAATGATAAAGTTGAGGTCAAAATTTGTGATCAAGGTTCATGATTTTGTTGGTCTTTTGTTTATAAATATTTTTATTGAAGCTAAATTTATCTGCTAATTTGAGGTTTGTTGTTGTTATATGTTGTTGTGTCACGCATATTACAATTATTTCTATTTGTTACATCCGGTGTGTTTTGATTTTTAAAAGCCTCTTTGTGTTACAAGATTGAATATGTTCTATTTTAACATTTTATTTATAATGGTTGAGCACTCTCATGAAGTCAATCTTCAACATCGGTTTCCACAGCTTCTTCGATTGATCCATCCCTGGTGTTGAATTTTGAAGATAACAAAAAGCTTGTAAAAGAACTTGATCTGTTTCTAAACAATTATTTTGAATTGTGGAGTACTAAGTAAGCGTACCTTACTTTCAAGTATTATGGTTTGTAATTGATATAACAATATTAATGGGCTTCTTTTTTGTTTTAGATGTTTGAATATTATTATAAAGGGAGAAATATGTTGATGCTTATATTCTAAACAAAAAGTTGTAAGGTGCTCTTGGTCGTGTAGAGTTAAGCAATGTTTATTGCCTTTGGTTGATGTAAATATAATATGTTGATGATGTGAAGCCACCGCCACCGATTGAAACATGATACATCATAGATTTGAAGATTTAATGGTTGTTTAATTTTTTGTTTTACTTTTAGACGTTCATGTTTTTGAAAGCTAATTATATTGGTTTTCAGCAATGTTCTCAGACTCGGGTCAACCGATTGACTTGGTTCCGGTTGAAAAAAGGGTCATTTTGAGTCGAGTTTCACATTTTTGAAACCCGGCTTGACCCGACGGGTTTGGGTGACCCGGGTCAACCCGGTTCTTGAGACCCGGCCGGGTTTTGATTTTTTCAAGTTTTTTTTTAAAAAATATGATAATTTTACGTATATGCGACGGAATTTTATTTTTACATATTATATTGGTTGGTAAACAATTTATATCCTTAATATTCGGAAGTTTTTATGGTTTTTATATATAACTTTTATTAATTATTAAAAATATAAAAAAAATTTAAAACCGGGTTCACCCGGGTTGACCCGGTCCCGATGACTCGACTGGGTCGATATAAAACCCGAGTTTCAAAACATTGGTTTTTAAATGTAACGATCGGGGATTTCTATATAATTTTTAATGAGTTTTTAGCATTCTTGTTGTGTAGATAAGAAATTTATGTCTTTAATAATGTAGATGTTTTTTACTTTTATTTTTTCGAATAAAAATATCACATTATGGCATATGATTTTTTCAAGGCTGTATTCAAAATTTGTTTAAACGTGTTAATATTTCATGTTTTTGGTTGCTTTTGAACATTCAGTTCAAAGTTGTTTTTATGATATTGACAATGTTACGAGATTTTGATGAATCGTTATCATTTGATTTTGGCCTATGAAGTTATTAGGGTGATAATATTACTCAACGCCTATTATCTTAATGGACATAATGTGTGGGTGGTGATAAATCGTTTAATGATTTTACGAAACGATAGGTTTTGACCAAAGAGGAGTAAAATTTCAAACTACAAAAACAAAAGAATGAATAACTTGTTAAGAGTAATAAGATAGTATAGATAATTCTCATACACATAAGTTCCATCTTTGGCGAAACTTAGGTAAGAAATTAAATTTTATTTGAAATGTAAAATTAGTTTACGTGGCGAGATGAAGGATTTTAGAGTTTCCTTTAACATTTGAGATCCTCGTAGTCCACACACTTGCAAGTGAGTTTCAATTTCGAAATTGAAACTAAGCCGACTACTCATACAAAGAAGAATTTTTAAAATACCAACCGAGTGTAACATCAAAAAAGTAGGGCAACTTAAATTAAAGTTAAACCAAAGTTAAATCAAATAAGAACACCAATTATAATAGTTTATGACCAGGTATATAAAAGTATGAAGAGGTGTTAAAAATTTAAACTATAGTAAACATGTATTTTATTTTGTATGGCATAAATAGGTCTAAGATGTTAAAATCCCTAATTTAGTTCTAAATTTTAAAGAGATCATAATTTAGTTCTAAGTTTTAAATGTATAAAAATATTAACGTGTAAAACATTGTGGATGCATACAAAGGTTTTTTATAACAACATTTAAAAGCTAAACCAAGACAATCACACAAGAAAACAACTACCACTAAGAATTTATTACATTTGGTTTGATTTTTAATTATTCTTTTAAATCTATACAATATTTTTAAATCTTAACCAAAAATAACCATGCCATGATTACTTGCCATCTATATATATGTCCATATGTGACGAGACGAGTTGAAGAATCTTTAGTCTTTACTAAAGGCTTAAAATATAGATAGGGATGAGCTTGGTATCTCCGTCCTGGACCATTTAGTGCTCCCGATTCTTTATCAATTTAAAAACTTATGTATTTGGTATAAAAAAATTTGGATATTGGTACTGGTACGCGTATTGGTATCGATACCGAGAAATCGAGTTTTCCTGTTTTTCGGAAATTTTTCGATTTGGTACCGGTCCCGTACCAAATTAGTGGTCCCAGATTTTTTCACCATATTTCGAGTCCCGGTACCGTAGCGTACGAGATACGGGTATCAAGAATCGGTAAGATTCTGGGTACTGTTAGGTTCGGATTCAGGATTCAAGATTCGGGTCGAAATACTCATCCCTAAACATAAACCATGTATGTGACTAAATGACTAATTTATGGTTTATGCGTGGTTTGATCGTAAACGATTGTTTGATATTGTCGATTTATGCTCGATTTGATGTTTTCATATTTTATTTTGAACGTAACACAAAACACTTGCCAGAAAAATCGTATATCGTTAATTATTCGCCGCTATAAATTTCCGCAGTTATGCGCGGGTACCCGTCTAGTAAAATTAAGTGCTAAAAGGAATAATTTAAAAATATCCATTTTTATAATTTAACTATAACCCGAGCCTACCGAGATACCCGTTCTCAGTCGCACTAAACAATTCACTAAAATATAAAATCTGCCTATATGGATTAGTGACAGAAAAACTGTCACTAAAAAGTGTGACCAAAAGCTGAGTATTTAAAAAATACTGTCACCAAACGAATCTGCGACAGAAATTAGCGTCGCTAGTCTATCGCTAATTTCAGAGCTAAAACTTTTACTTTCTGTTTAAAGATTTTACCCACTGCTCCTTATAACATTCCCACTGTTTTCATATGGTTCCCACTGCTAGCGTATGGTTCGCACTGCTAGTGTTTTCTGTTCACAAGCCCAAACACCCCCTTAAGGTTTAATCCCAAACGCCCCTATGACTTCTTGGTTTTTCTTCTGTTCTAGTTCATGACCAACCCGCGCCCCTTGGTGGTCAATACTGGTTCCAAAGCAACCCCGCCGAGACCTTAAGGTCTCGGTTCCTTAATCAAACAAAACCCGACACCAGATTATACCCCTGATATGGGGTTGCTGTTTTTGGTCAGCCCAAAACACAACACCACTCCCCTTTTTTGTTGTTGTTCGGGCTAGGAAAAAGAAGGGACCATCGAGACATGGTGGTGTCTCAGTTCCTGTGTGCATTACCACCCCATTGAAACATTAACATGTCTCGGCGGTGAGGATCTAAAGCCCACCGAGACTGGTCAAATAAAAAGAAAAGAAACGAGGCAATTACCGTTATGATGATTAACAAAGGAACGGATGATTATACATGAATTACTATGGAGCAATCAACCCGAATCTCCTCTTTTCTTTCTATAGCCGGCGGCTACACCAAAATAAGAACCCTAGTTTATTTTATTTTTCTTTTTTTGTTGATGTTTGTTGCGTCTGATCTACACAAAAGGGGGGTAAACCCCGATTTCTTTTTTCTTTCTTTCTTTGGTCGGGCCTAAAGCCCATTTAAACAATACTTTTTTTGTGTATAAACTGCCCCTTTATAAACTTTATATAGTTTCCTTTTTTTTAAAAAGCTTTAAATTATTTACATACTTTCGTGATCAATCTTCGCGTGTCTCTAGTCTTTCTGAAACGTATAAATTTTGCGTACTTAACGTATATACGTTCGTAATAATTATTTCTATGAATAAATGCATATAGTTTTATATAATTAAAACTGCGTATTTAATATTTAAAATATTTAAATACGGGTTTTACAATTCTTCCCCTCTAAAAAATAATTCGTCCCTGACTGTACTGGGTTTTACAATTCTCCCTCTCTAAAAGAAAATTCGTCCTCGAATTAAGGGTGATTTAAACTGGTGGCGTTATAAAAGTTGAAAGGACATATATGCTGAAAGAACATGAAGGCTGAAAAGACATATAAGCTGAAGGATCATTCGTCCTTGATTTAAAACATGATGCTGCTGAAAGGTATAAACCTGGCATGACTAAAGTGGCATGTAACGTGACATGGCTGAAGAGGATATGGAATATAACATGACTGAAAGAACCTAACTAGATTTATTGAAGGAAAAAGATGAGAGGTCCGGATGGACTCCTCCGTTTCGAGTGGTCTCCCGCTTGAAACGATTCCTTCAAAGGTCTAAACATAATAATAAAAATCTTGGTCCTGATGACCCTGTCCTGACGATGCTGAGTAGTTTCTGGTTTCATACTTAAGATGGATTTTCTGAATCTGATAAAATGAATAAGCTATAGCATGTAGTATACATGAAACGGTACGTTAAATTATTCTGAAAAGATCACATTTATATTTCTGGGCAAGCTGTTGAAAACATATAGGGACGAAGTACATGAACAATTGTGAACGTGCTACGTGAGAAATTATGAACGTGGTTCACGATTATATGAGGAACACTGAGCATGAAGTATATCGTGAATGTGATACGTGAGACATACTGTGAGCGTGATACTAGAACATATCATGAATGTATGCTAACTGAGGAAGGAATGCTAACCGATACGGTCTGAGATGTGAAATGTCTGCCTGGTTACGAAAAAGCTATGCTACACTTGAGTCTGGTTCCTTAGGTTTTCAGTGACCATACATGTTAACAAGCTGGGAAACGTGTATCGTGAGATGGATCACGAATCTGAACATGAACAATGTTATGAACGCGAACGTGAGCTTAAATCATGAGATAGCATAAAACATAAACTGAAATGGCATCATACTGCGAATGAGACGTAACCTGTAAAAGTGAAAATAAACGTGAACGTACACATGATCGTGAACATGAACGTGAGCGCGATTTCGCGAACGCTAATTTCTATTTGACAAGATTGTTGATGGAACACCTTGAAATCATACGATTTACTGTTAAGTTCTCTGTAGGTCCACTACTGCGTAATCCTTTCGGATGAAAGAAAACGCGTAGGCTGATTACATGGTCGACAATGACTTAGATAGTATTATACTTTTTATGGGTCTGTGGTAATCTGATAACAATCTCCATGGAGTCTTGTCTCCTTTTGGTCCATAATTTCTACTGGTGGTAATAACTTGCTAGCATGACGGCGTTCTATTTTAAACCTGCTGGAATGTCAGGCATCAAGATGTGAACATAACTGCATCAACATGTCACACTGCTTCTAACAAAATTCCGCCTGATTATGGGACATTCTGGTGGAAATCTGGTTGAATAGTCATGGGAAATTTTTTAGGGAGAACTGTCAGCAATTTCTACGGTAGCAGTCAATTAAGTTCTAGAAAATTTGGTACTTCGTTCACAAGCGTCAGTCGGGACCATCAGGTGATGGCCTTCACCTTCGCAAGATTGTCTGAAAATTCTTTCTGCTGAAATAGGGTGGCTCAGAAATGTCACTTTGTTCATCTGGAATATACATCTGGAAAGTTGCTTATATAATTTCCTCCTATCAGAAAATCTGCAGAATCGTGAAAAGATGATTCCCATGTTCTACTCGAGAATTTAGGAGATCAGGCTGTTATCAAAGAACATACTGACGATTTTGTCTGCGATGTCGTAAAAAAAAGTATTCATAAGTTTCATACTATCGCTGGGGTATTAGGGAGCCCAGACATATAAGTCAAAATTTTAGAAAGACTGTAACGTGTTTAATAGCAATCTGGAAAACATCATGTTCTTCTCTTACCACTGCTGGTGGCATGGTCGCGAATTGTTCTGGAAAAATATTTAAGATATCGTAGCAGGTCAGGTAAACCTTCTATACGTGGAATGAATATCGATTAAGAATGGTGATCTGGTAAATTTTCCGGTGGTCGATACATGATCTCATGTTACCGGCCTTTTTTCTAATAGACAGAAACAGTGCACTTTCTGATGGTGCGTTAGGGCGAATAAGGCCTTGTTCCGGTAACTTTTGCAGCAAATGCTGCAACTCTTTAACTTAGCTGAAGCCCTGCAATAAATAGTTTTGAAAACAGGTTCCGTTCTTGAGACTAACTCGATGTTAAATTCTGTCTCGTGGTTTGGAAGGAATTTCTTGAAAACTTTCTGAAATAACATCTGGGAACTCTGGAATAATCTGCTGATCATGAATTTAAAGAACTTCAGAAGTGGATTATAACTGGTGGCTAGACAGTCTTCGTTGGACTGATAGGTCACGCACTTGTAAGGCAGAAACAATTTGTACTGACTTTTCAGCAGAAAACTTAATGAATATATATTAGGGATTTAGTAAGACGGATCTCTTCGTTAACTGGAAAGAAAACTGTAATAAATATGGGTGATACTGTGGATTCTTTTCTGGCTAGGAGGTAGGTAATACCTGATTTAGATAAAGCTGACATATGAATAGGCGAAGCAAACGTGGCAATTTTTTTTTCACTGAATGCGTTCGTCTGTAACCTCTTAGAATGAATACTGCGTGTTTAACATGAGTAATACTCTAGTTGTGGTGACTGAATTTTTAAATGATTTGATTCATGCGTGGCATAATAGAATGGGTATACCCCTTTCTGAAAGGTACCGTGAATTACTGAGGGCCTGGTTTAGAAATATACTTGAGTTATGAGTTCTGACTCGTATTTTGAGAAAAGATTCGTATGACGTGTACCATGACTGGTGTCCTGATATGTGTCTTCCGAAATGATACATGAGACCTATTTCTTGACTGCTGTCTTGACATGTGTTTTAGTGGATGAATCTGGACAAGGCTGAAAAATTTTGGTAACTGCTAGGATTGGCGGACCGGTTAGACTACTGACCTCTGTATTTCTGGTCACGTCCGTTCCGGAGTTCCGATGTTTACTGACTGATTAATTATAAGCACGGTGGTTGTTACTACTACTTTGTCTGTCAATTTATGACGGTCATTATCAATCACATTCTAGGAGGCGATTAATTATAGGGAATAAGATGATATGGCGGCTTTACGTTTGCTATAAATAAGGTAGAAGATATACATAAACCAATCACATTCTAGGAGGCGATTAATTCATCTGAAAAAGAGATGAGTTCTTTAAAGAAGGATCATACTTGGGACTTGATCGATCAACCTCCTGGTCAGAGACTGGTAAGCTGTGTAAATGGTTGTATAAGATTAAAGAAGGGATTGACGGTGTTAAAAAACCAAGGTATAAAGCAAGGCTTGTAGCTCAGGGTTTTACACATCGAGCATGGGTCGACAATAATGAGGTATTTTCACATGTGGTTCGACATACATCTGTTAGGGTGAATATATCATTAACTGCTTGTGAAGATTATGAGTTGGAACAACTTGATGTGAAAATCACGTTTTTACATAATCTTGAAAAAACTATTTACACGAGGCAATCGCATGGTTTTACAGAAGAACCCAACAACAAGGTATGTTTATTGAAGAAATCTCTTTATGGTCTTAAGCAGTCCCTAAGAAAGTGGTACAAACGGTTTGATGTGTATATTGGTCAGCAATAAGTTTAGCCGCAACAGCTGTGATAGTTGTGTTTACTTTAAGGAGTTTCTACTGATGTATGTAGATGATATGTTGATTGGTTATAAAAGCAAGTGTGAGATCTAATATACGAAGGGACTACTGCGAAAAGAGTTTGATATGAAGGAACTTGGTTCATCTAGGAAGATACTTGGTATGGAGATTGTCAGGGATAGGGGTAAACGAACCTTGAAGGTGTCTCGGTCGGGATACGTGTAGAAAATTCTGAATAAGTATAAAGAGGATAATAGAAAGTTGGTATATGTGCCATTAGAAGCACACTTCAAGGTATCTTTGAAGGATTGTTCGTTCAATGACTAAGATGTGGAAATAAGGAGTAAGATCTCATATGCGAATGAAGTAGGTAGTTTAATGTATTTGATGGTTTGCACTAGACCAAATATTGCGTACGTTGTTAACATTGTGAGCACGTATTTAGCGAATCCAGAGGTAAACACCAATAGGAGGCAGTAAAGTGGATTTTGAAGTACTTAAAAGGCACCATTGATGTAGGTCTAGTGTATGGTAAAGATCAAGGGAAGCACGTAGATGTTGACGGTTTCATGGATAGTGGTTATGCTAAAGAACCTGACAGTGATAGGGCCATAATCGGGTATGAGTTTATGATACATGGTTGTGTTGTGAGTTGAAAAGAACATTTGCAACATGTTGTTGCGTTATCTAATACAGAGGCGAGGTATATGGCGCTAACAGAAGCGGTTAAGAAAAGCATTTGGCTTAAAGGTCTACATCGAGCTGGTAATAAACCTAAGGCCAGGTGTTGTGAATTATGATAATCAATGGCCATTTCATCTCTCAAGAAAATGCAATGTTTCATGAGAGGACAAAGCATATGAACGTGAGGTAAAGAGATTGAAATGGCAAAGATAGACACGAATAATAATGTAGTTGACGCGTTTATAAATATGTTTCTAGGTCAAAGTTCAAGTATTGCATGGAAATACCTAGTGTTGGAGTTAACTAGTCTTGTCAGTAAGGCTGTGTTCAATGGTGTCTCAGTCGACTGAGGGAGATCGAGTCGCACTAGGTCGTGTCCGTTGAGACGACCGAATCACCCAACTCGATCGAGCCAAAAGCTTTGTGGGATCGATCGGTTTGAAAACGAAGAAATTCGAAAATGGAAAAGAAATGTTACCGTGCATTTGAATAAACAAAAAACTTTTTTTTAATTTTAAATTTAATCCTTTATCCCTATAAAAACCCCATTTATTCAACCACTTTTTCACAAAAATTAAACTCACAATTCTACAAACTACAATGTCTTAGGAATTATATTTTTCGACTCTTCTGACGACGAGGATGAAGTTACGAGTGAGCTTGCGGTATTTACGCAAGCTTGTCAGTCGGCTTACGAAGCATCAAACCCTCCAAAACAACGAGCATACATAAATAGAGATTACGAGGGTGCATATAATCGTCTAGTGGCGGCGTATTTTACTGACGAGTCGTAGTATGACGCGGAGACATTTCGTGCGCGGTTCCGAATAGAGTGAGAACTATTCTTACGACTTGTTCGCGACGTCACCAATAACTATCCTTATTTTCGAAACGCGGGAGATTGTACGGGTTGATAATATCTTATGCCATTGTTGAAGTGCGCTTCTGCTATTCGTCAAATGGCTTACGGAGCCGTTCCTAATGTTCTTGACGGATATTTTCAAATTTTTGCGTCAACTGCCCTTGAGTGTCTTCGTAAGTACTTGCAAAAGCCAACGTACACCGAAATCGAAAAACTTTATGCTCATCACGAGGAATAGCATGGGTTTTCTGAGATAATATGAAGTATCGATTGTACAGATTGGCCATGGGAGAATTGTCTTGTTGCATAAGCTCAATTTTATAGACGTGATCATGGGTCAACTCCTTTTATTTTATTGGAAGTGATCGCCTCTCAAGACTTATGGATTTGGCATGTGTTCTTTGATGTAGCCGGGATAACTAACGACGTAAATGTTTTAGGTCAATACTCTCTTTTCAATGATCTTAAATCAGGGAAAGTACCATAACAACCACGACGTGTATTATCGGCATTATCTTATTGACGGGATATATCCGAAATGGTCGGTTCTTATTAAGTCTATAAAAATCCTTCGTCGAATGATCATAAACGGATATTGTATAAAAAGAAGCACGAAGCACAAGAAAAGATGTGAAACGAGCATTCGGTGTATTGAAAACGAAGACCCGAGGAATGTCAAGACGTAGACTATCGGACGTAATGTACACATGCATCATATTACACAATATGATACTTCAACACAACGGGGCGGTGATATCACCCAGATTTTATGGTGATAACGATCCGGTAAATACACATGAAGAATCACTCGTAATTATTCGGCACATAACCAACGAACAAGCTCATCTACACCTAAAAGCCGATTTGTTAGAACACATTTGGGCTAACAGCAATCAAAAAATTAAGCTTTTTAATGTAACGTTTTTTTATTAAATGTAATGGTTTTTTTTAAAGTAATGTTTTTATTAAATTTAATGTCTTTAATATTTGAATAAAAAAATAAAAAAAATGAGTTAGGTCGATTTGTTGTGACAAATAAATCGTTGTAAATCGTCGAAAAGAGAAAGCTGATTTGGAAAAAAAAATAAAGGTTGTATTAAATCGCTATTGTAGATAGCCTAAAGTAAAAATTGTTAGTGTTAGTTTCCAAATCTAGTTAGGATTAATATAAGTTAAGTTTCCTTATCTACGATTCTTAGTCGGTTCCCTCTCTTTGTTTAAAAAAAATAAAGGTCGGTTCCCTCTCAATAGTATAAAAGAAACAAACTCTAAGAAAGAAACTACTGTAATAATCAACGAATCAAAAGATCGATGGCTGAGGCTAAGATATTCACACCATTTTCTTATGGGAAGTATGTGAGCCAGGAAGAGATAAGGACGATACGAGACGAAAAAGAACGACAACGCTATTGGGCTATGATGGCTTCTGGTAATTGCTAAATTCCTTCTTCTTTTTATACTTTAATACGCTCTCGGTTTATATATGCTGTTAACATTCCCAAACAATTATAATCAACAGGAAGTTTACCACCTGGCCTCGAGATTCTGGAGATACCATCAAAAGCTGGAGAAGCGCCGCAAATTGTATCCAGGTTTCCATGCAAGATGACCAGAACTACTGCTTCTGAAAGAGCTGCAATAAGAGCTGCAAGAAACATTACTGCAACAACTACTGCTGCTGGTCGGTCCTGCTCTAAACACTACTGTAGGTAATTATATCCACTCGATCTCATATTGCTAGTTGTTAGTACATATATTTGCTGGTTGGGTTCCCCTACGTGCCCTTTCAAATCGATCGAGGACTTTTCACCACATTTGGTTTTATACGTCTCAAACCTCTGCTTACCCAATTGCACTGACTTGTTAAAGATCAAATAAACTTATTCATATGTAGATATTGATTTGGTTTTATATTCACCATACAATAAAGTTACGATGGGTCTCAAACCCTCCAATACCAACTTTCTACCCGTTTGACTCTAATCATGTTACAAGTAACTGTTACCTCTTGGCTTATTACTAATTATTGCGCTCTGCCTAAATTTATATTACAGGTTGCAGAGCTCTAGGTGGAGGATCAGTCCTAAACAAGGATCCTGGCAAGTCAAGTGAAACCCTGGTCGAAAATCTCAAGCTTGAAGAGCTTCGCATCAGCAACTAGTGCTTCTGGTATGAGTTTAAATCCACGCACTCTATGGTGGCTCGGTTTCTATCATCCTTTCATATTAATACTAGTGTGTTGTTAATCAATATGTACTCTAAAATGTTTGGATTAACTTCGATTAATGTATCTTTTACATTGCATTAGGCTCAAGCCAAGTTTTAGGCTAGTCAGTAACTTTTAGTTTGCAGTTTTTGGAGAATAACATGTGAATTACATACAATAGATACTTTTGAACATCCTAAAATAAGAATTAAACAAGAGTAATCTGGTGTTTGTTTATTAGTTGTATCCGCCTTTTATTTTCACTTTTATTTAATACAAAACACGTACTCCTGACTTCTATGTTCTGGACGATAATATTGAGGAATTTGAAAATAAAATCTTTGTATACACTATGATCTCGGACACTTCTGAAGTAGAACCTTATTTTAGTATAGAAACTATGCATGCCATATTTACATATCAGCTCTCACTAGGGGCGATCATGGTGAGAAAACTGAACCACACCGGACTACATTGAAAACTAATTTGATTCTAGGCCACTACAGTCCTGGTTGTGCATGAGACCGAAACAAGACTCGGAATTGAGCAAAATGGTGAGCCGAAAACTGGACCAAATATCTTCAGCTCTTAAAGTTCCACTAAATGGTTTCTTTGTTCATATGTGAATATTAATTTGGTTTTATATTCACCATACAATAAGGTTACGATAGGTCTCAAACCCTCAAATAGCAACTTTCTACCCGTTTGACTTTAATCATGCTACAAATAAGTGTTACCTCGTGGCTTATTGATTATTGTGCTCTGCCTAAACTTATATTGCAGGTACCATAACTCTAGTTGAGGATCCGTCCTAAACAAGGATCCTGGCGACTCAAGTGAAACCATGGTCAAGCTTGAAGAGATCCGCATCAGCAACTAGTGCTTCTGGTAACAGTTAAAATCCACTCTTGTGGGTGGCTGGGTTTCTATCATCCTTTGATATCACTAATTAGTAATTATATCGGCCTTTTTTTGCAGTTTTATTTAATACAAAACACTCCTGACTTCTATGTTCTGGACAATAATATCGAGGAATTTGAAAATAAAACTATTGTTTAAGTCGATACTTAGATTTTGAATTGTTCCAAAATAAAATCAATCAAGAAAGCTTCTCAACTGCATACACAGATACACTATGTAATTCACTAGTAAACAGTGTAATGATCGGACATTTCTGAAGTAGACACTTATCTTAGTATAGAAACTATCATCCCGTATTTACATATCAGCTCTCACTAGGGCCGATCACGGTCGGAAAACAGAACCAGACCAGACTGGATCGAAAACCAATTTAATTTTGGGTCGCTACCTCCTGGTTGTGCATGAGACCACACCGAGAACCAGCAATGAGCAAAATGATGAACCAAAAACCAGGCAGAATATGTTCAAAATCAAAAGTATCATTTCTCAATTTGTGTGTGTTTGCATAGGGGCTATGCTAATCTTCTCTCTATCATTCAAATTTTATCGGATGTCCCCGGAGGGACCAAAAGTAGATTAATATCAACTAGATTAGTCGCATTTCACAACTTTTTGAAGTAACACTCTTGTTAGAATTCTTAATACAATCCAGTTTTGTCATAACTGTTCCGGAAAAGAGATTCGCTAAAACCACATAAATTTTACACAAAAACTTTCAAAATCATATATCATGACATTTGGGACGACTTACTTATTCTCTTCATTCATAAATCATATCTCTGTTTATAAAAATCATATTATTACACGTCATTGTGCGATTTTTTTATGTAAATTTTATGTGATTCTAGCATTTCACTTTGGAAAAATGATGGTTGTCCAATACAACCATCTTAGCCATTGCAAGTCACTGATATACAGCAGAATCCGACAAGCTCTTCAGAAACAAATATATCGTTAACAAAGCTTGAACCTTTTTACATTTACTTTCCAGGTATGCATGACCAAAACAAAAGACAATATAACATGCACAGCATGTGTGCATCAATGCTGGCATCTTTCGATACCAAACATCTTTCGATACCAAACACAACCCCAAAAGAAAGGAATCAAACCATGGTAATAATAATGACAGCTTCCATTAAAACAACTTAAAAGGAGTTGATATCGACACAATGTCATAAAAACTTTGTATGGGCTGCTAAGCTCGCTACAGAAACGAAAATTACCAGAACCTTGTTCACGACATATCTTTAAAGATTGCTTTACATTATCTCTACCTGATTCTAAAGGTCTATAGCACTACATTTCAGGTATCACTGTCCTACATCGCTGTATCTAAGTCTTATTATATAGGTTACCTTTGTGCTTGATCAGTTGTACTTGTTGCACCCGCGGTTATACTACTTGGTCCAGCACCATTTTCAGCAGGTGGTGACGTGCCCCATTTCCCTTCGGATTCTTGTGGCTCGAGTACAACCACCCCACCATCAGTCAGTCCTAATGCAAATTGATTGGCTTCCGTTGGATGTGCAGCAATCACAAGTGGATACACCCTTGAACTGCAAAAAACGTATGGTTTTAGATACCATTTGAAGAAAAGATGTTTGATGTTTGAGCCTTTGAGGAACTGAAATACTCACTTTGGATTGGATGGCAAGTATGAGCTGGATGTGATTCGGCATCTTAATCTGAGTGTTGATGCGGTAAGAATGCCGACACTCCCATCCTCAAAACTTGCGTAAATTGATTGGCTATCACATGAATATGTAGCATGTGTGATCAAACCACTCGTCTCAGGAGGGACCCACTGTTACAATATAGGTATTAGTACATGAATAATGAATTGTTTAATCGGGTCAGTTAATGTAAAAAATAAAAATACCAAATGATTTGTTTAACTACTCGACCCACCCATGAAACTGACCTGTTTCACGCGTTCAAGTTTAGGTGCTTCATATATTGCTAGCTGAGTTTGATGCACTACCAGTAACTGAGTCTGATCATTATGGAACTGTACACGGGCATCGACCACAGGAGCAGCAACACGTCCGGGTGGAATTTGTAAGCTTTTATTTGTTTGTTTCTCCCATCCTTGTGTGCTCCAAACGCACAACTGCACATAGAAAAATATATTAAATTAATTGTTAGAATATTAAGAGTAATATTAAACATAGGTTAGAGATTTAAGTGTACTTTGTAATATAGATTGGGAATACACTTGTATTGGGAAATATTTAGGCTAACTTCCTTAAGTTGGTTTTTAGGATGTTTCTTATTTGATTTAAGGAGGTGCCTACCCCTCATCTCTATAAATAGGGATAAATTGGGATGAGATGATCATATTTCATTGTATTCTTCTTCCTCAATGTAATATTTATTTGGGTTATTAATAAAGAGGTAGTTGAGGGTATACCGTGTGTATATATTTGTCGGTTCTTTGTAGTCTCTCGTGTTCGCTACTTGTGCTCGATACAACTCGCGATCTAGCGGTTCTGCGTTATCGAACTTCGGATTTGTTGTCGGTATCGTTCAACAAATGGTATCAGAGCTCACGGTTATTGTGGTCTCCGAAGATCGAGAGCTAGGTCGAGGTTAGGAGTTCGTTGTAGGTATCGAAGTTTGGTTTTTGACCTTGTCGATCGTAGCAACAAATCGAGAGGTAGACGTGGGGTTCCACGGGAGGAAAAAAAACAATTCGAAAGTTTTTATCCCCACGTGAATGAAAAGCATGAGGTAGCCATTTATTGGTTTTTTTTTCCAAGATACTACAAGGTGACAAGGAGATTTGTACTAGAAGTTGATGAACGTAATTTCGTTTTTATTAAGATTTTCTTAGTAAAAGGTAAAAGGTTTTTTTTTTAAATCGTTTTTCTTTATAAATCTACTTCGTGGTTATCGTTTTTATTATAGACGATAAACCGAAGGTTTCATTGTTGCGGGTTTTATTTCTTGTGGTACAAGCTTAGATCGTGGTTTGTTTGGGTTTTAAGCTAGCGATCGGGTTGACTTGTTTGGAATCGAGGGTTTAGGGCTTTTCTAATAAATTCGCGTTGCAAGTAGGGTATTTTCTTGTGGTTCAAGTTACGATCGTGGTTCGCTTAGGTTTCAAGTTAACAGTCGGGTCTGCTTGTTCGAAATCGAGGTTTTAGGGTTATACTAATTAATTCGATTTGCAAGAAAGGTACTTTCTTGTGGTTCAAGTTTGATCGTGGATTGCTTGGGTATTCGAGTTAACGATCGGGTTGCTTGTTCGAAATCGAGGGTTTAGGATTTTATAATCAATTCGATTTGCAAGAAGGTATTTTCTTGTGGTTTAAGTTTGATCGTGGTTTGCTTGGGTTTTCAAGTTAACGATCGGGGTTGCTTGTTCTAATCGAGGGTTTAGGGTTATCCTAGTTAATTCGATTTGCAAGAAAGGGTTTAGCAACAACGGGTATATTGCACACGGATTGCGAGGCTTGTCGGTAAAGTTGGTTAAGAAACAACTTGACAAGGTTTGTAGCAAGGCTAAAGAAGATTCAAGACTTGTCGAGGTTGCAAGATTTCTTAGGTTATTAGAAATCGGTTTTGCAAAATTAAAAGTACGACAAGGGTTACTTCAAAAGGAGTCGGGTACTTTCTTGATTCAATGGTTGTCGATTTGTTGGATAGGTTAATTTCCAAGGCTCAATCGATATTTGAGTAAGAAAGGGTGTTCTTTTGAAGGGTTACTTGGTTTGATCGATTTCTAAGAAGTTTTTATTAGGGTTATATCGATAAAGCAAAGGTTTTTCTTTGTTGGGAATAAATCTATGCTTATTTGTTTCCCTTGCTAGTTGATTATTCGTACCCCTGCTAGAGTAAGTTCCCCCTGCTAGATAACAAAGGCAGGGGGATTGGTCCCCCTGCTGAAGTCAAAGGCCCTGCCGTCAAAGATAAACATGGAATAGATTTTCACGCGTTTCAGTTATTATTCCTTAATACTTTCCAAGTTTGTTAGTAGTGATCTTGTACGTGAGTCCTTGTGGCTATAAAAGGACTCACTAGTTTAGCATGCAAAGGGTGTCTTTCTCATTTTGTCTTTCATTATAGTACTTTAAGGTTTTGTAAACCCTAATACCATTTGAGGGTATTCGTATATCTTTGATATATTAAAGTTCAACATTTCAATCACATTTGTTCTTGTGCTAAATACTATATTCCGCATTTTGTTTAGTTACTTTGCTTTGCAAAGTTTCTCTAGTGTTAGATTGAATTCTTTCTCTCTATCACAACCCTTAAACAAGCTATTAAGGTTTAAGATCTGACTTTGGGATCAACAAGTGGTATCAGAGCTTGTTGAGAAACTTTGTCTAAATCAAGAACAAAATCCTCATAGCAAACATGTCTTCAGACTCATCCTCAAACAGCAACAACCACAATAACCTCAAGTTACCCATGTTGGATCCTGAAAACTTTGAATTATGGGAATTCAGAATCCAACAATACCTGAAAATGGAACACTATGTTCTTTGGGAGATCATAGAGTTTGGTGATCAATTCACCAAAACAATGGTGGTTGATGATGGCAAGGAAGAAGAAAAAGGTGAAAGTTCCAAAGGTAAGGACAAGAAGAAATCTGCTGCTCTGTGTGATAAGGAGATACTAGCTAGAAGGCATGATGTCAGAGCTCACAGCTCATTGCTGTTGGCTCTACCTGATAGACATCAACTCAGATTCAGGAAATACAGAACAACTAAGGATCTATGGGAAGCCATAGGCAAAACCTTTGGAGGAAATGAAGCCACAAAGAAGAAAAAGAAAAATCAAATGCTGAATGATTTTGCTTCTTTCAAAGCAATTGGTGATGAATCAATTGGAGCCATTTACAATAGGCTTCAAGATATGGTGGCCTAGTTGGAATTCTTTGATATTGAGGTATCAAAAGAGCAGGTGAATACCAGGTTTCTTAACAGCCTCCAGAAAGAATGGTTTGTCTATAAGGCAATTTGGCCGAATAAGGAAGACTTGGACGAAAAAGACATTGATGACATATATAATAACTTAAAAGTTTTTGAACCTGTTGTCAATGAGATGAAATCAAAAGGAACAATTCCCACCAACTCAAGTGGATTCGGTGATTCCCCTGCTAACATGGCATTCATATCACAAAGCAGTGGAATCTCCAAGAACAGTGGAATTGAAGTAGCCCCTGCTACTTATTCCCCTGCTACCAGGTCTGGACCTTCCTATGATGAAGAAAGACCAACCACATTCAGCCTTGATACTGCTTGTGCTTTTATAGCATCTCAAGGGCCACAAGGATCTACTGTGTTACATGAAGATCTAAGTCAAATCAGTAAGCAAGCGCTAGAAGAGATGGATATCAAGTGGAATATGGCTCTGCTCAGCATGAGAGCCAACAGGTTCTACAAGAAGTATGGGAAGAAGATCTCAATTAATCCCTCTGATGTGGCTGGGTTTGATAAAACAAAAGTTGAATGCTACAAGTATGGCAAGAAGGGTCATTTTTCCAGGGAATGCAGAGGATCTAAGACTGGAAATAGCTATAGAAAGGAAGCAAGAGATGATGATTCTGGTGCTAAAGCCATGGTAGCCATGCAGGGGATAGATGGAGCAAGTGGATGGGACTGGAGTGCTATGACAGAAAGTGTGGAGAAATCAAGCTTTGATTGCTGAGGAAAAGGAAGAAGACGTTGCACTTATGGCCATGTCAAGTTCCAGCTCTGACAATGAGGTATATGATGACTCATACTGTACTAAAGCTTGTAGGAAAAATACTGAATCTTTGAATAATCAAATTAGAAAGGTAAAAGCTGACTATATCAATTGTGATAATGATCTTGATAATTATAAACGTGCTTTAGAACAGTTAGAGTCCACCATAAGAGAGTATAAGCAAAGAGAAAGCAATTATAGGGATCACATTGTGATTCTAGAAAGAGATGCCAAGGAGAATCACCAATCTATAAAATAATTGACTGCTGAACTTGAAATTTTCAAAGCTAACCAAAAGATAGATGAGGAAACTGTTTAAAAATTTGGAAAAGCTTCAAAAGATTTAACCAAAGCAGTTGAAGCTGGTCAATCTCCTAGGGACAAAACAGGTTTTGGGATTAAAAATAAACAGGCCACCATACCACCACCCCCTGCTAACATCCATGCTGCTTTTCCTAGAAAAGACCTGTCCTGGACTGGTCTCCCTTGTTTTGAAAAACAGGATGACATTGAGTTTGACTTGAGTGCGTATATACCTAATAAACTTGATACAGAAGAGTCTCTAGTTAAAACTAGTGTTATTAGGGATGTTGAAAAGGAACAGGTTGGTTTAAAACAAATTGATAACCCTGTTCGATTTTTAAGAGAAGGAATTTTTGGCAGTAATTCTAGTTCTAAAAATAGCTCTTCCAAATCCAAGACCAGGTCACAGTCTCCTAAGTCCACTATTAAGTATGCTGGTATGTACAGGAATGTCAGAGGTAATCAAAGAAATTGGAATGACCAAAAGTCTCATCAATTAGGAGAAGACTTTGTGATTAATACCAAGCCCTGCTTCACATGTGGCAGCTTTGAACACACTTATCAAGAGTGTGAGGCACCAATGGAGATGGTGGCTGCAAATCCCTTAAAGGATATGAAACCTAAAACCATTCTTCTAAATGCAGGGGCAAAATCTTTTTCCCCTGCCAAGTATGTTGCCCCTGCCTTGAGAAATAGGGTGACTGACAAATATGTTGTTCCTGCCCTTAGGAAGGAGAATGATGTTCACTCAAAGCCCAACACTTCTGTGACCACCCCAACACCTAATACTGCATATAGATCTGGCTCTAGACCTTACCAACACATGACTAGAGGCCAAAACAAAAAGTGGGTTCCCTATGCTAAGCACAGAGGTTCCCCTGCTAAAACTGGGGTACTCCCTGCTAGCAAAATTGAGTATTCTAGGAACATGGGAAGATGGGTAAAAGCTGTGAAAGCCTCAGCTCGTTGGGTTTGGGCACCCAAAAGGGGTACTCGATCTAATGGTGTATCTCTAGTTTTTGATAAGCTATCCTACATTGATACACGAGGTAGATCCAAGTCTGTGATGGCTTGGGTCCCCAAGAAAAACTAATTTGTTTTTCTTTTTGCAGGTGACAAAGAAGACAAGGGATGATAGAGCATACTAGGATAGCGGATGCTCAAGAAGTATGACTGGACAAAAAGCTTACTTGTCTAATTTTGTGCCCCTGCATGATAATGATGGTTTTTCTTTTGGAGATGGGCATGGAACTATAACAGGAAAAGGAACTATTGTCACTAATGGGATGATCTTTGACAATGTCTACTTGGTGAAAGAACTCAAGTACAATCTCTTTAGTGTGTCACAAATGACTGATAACAAGAATTTTGTCTTGTTTACTGACACTGAATGCTTGGTGTTAGGAAAGGAGTTTGTCTTGCCAAAAGACACTCCTATTGTACTCAGAACACCAAGACAGAAGAATATGTACACAATTGATCTCAAGGAGATATCTCTCCAAGACAATGAAACATGTTTCATTGCCAAAGCTTCAGCAGATGAATGTAAGAAATGGCATAGAAGACTTGGTCATCTTAATTTCAAGAACATGAACACACTAGTAAAGTATAATCTGGTTCATGGTCTTCCTTCCAAGTCCTTTGCCAATGAACATACTTATGCTACATGTCTGAAAGGGAAGCAACACAGAGCATCCTGCAAATCAAAAACAAGTATGTCCACCACCAAGCCATTGGAATTACTGCATATGGATCTCTTTGGACCTACTTCTGTGGCAAGCATAAAGAAGAAATGGTACTGCCTAGTGATTACTGATGATTTTTCAAGGTTCACATGGACATTCTTTCTGTTTGAGAAGAGTGACACAGCTGATGTACTCATTGGGTTCATCAATCAAATTGAACTATCAAAAAGCATGAAGGTAGTCACTATTAGATCAGACAATGGTGGTGAGTTCAGAAATCAGAAACTGGACTCTTTCTGCATTAATAAAGGCATCAAGAGGCAATTCAGTATTGCAAGAACTCCTCAACAAAATGGAGTGGCAGAAAGAAGGAATAGGACACTCATTGAAGCTGCCAGAACTATGCTGTCTGATTCCAAACTTCCAGTTATCTTCTGGGCTGAAGCTGTATCCACTGCTTGTTATGTACAAAACAGGGCCTTGGTGGTCAAGACACACAACAAGACCCCTTATCAGCTGTTCAATGGAAGACCTCCTTTAATTGACTTTTTCAGACCTTTTGGTTGTCATGTGATCATCTTGAACACCATTGACAATCTAGGCAAGTTCAGTGAAAAGGGTGATGATGGATACTTTGTGGGTTATTCATTAAACAACAAGGGATATAGGGTCTTCAACAAGAAGACAAGCAAAATCACAGAAAATCTTCATGTGAACTTTCTTGAAGACAAGCCTGAAGATGTTCAAACAGGTCCTGACTGGTTCTTTGATATAGATGTACTTTCAAAGTCTATGAATTATGTACCTGTTGCTTTGCAGAACTCTAACATTTCAGGTACTCAAGAAACAACTAGTGCAGAGAAGTCACCCCTGAGGTACATGAATGTACCCTCATTGTTTCCTATTGAAGCTGATGTTCAAGAAGATAATTCTTCTCTAGGAAAAGAACAGCCAATCTCATCCCCTGCTATAGCTGACGGCAGTGGAATGGATGAAGGCAGTGGAATCCAGGATTCCCCTGCTAGACCTATTGCTTCCTCGTCCACAAAGGATCATGTTGCTAATGATACTAATGATGCAGAAAGAGAATCCCCACTCATTTCATCATCTGCACCCACAAATGATGGTACTATTATATCCAGCAGTGGAAGCAGAATCATTAAGAGTGGAGGTCCTAGTTACTCAGAGCTTCATTCTGCTCACCAGCACCCATCTCTAGGTCATGCTGTATCATTTGGAAGTTCCTTTGAGGACTTCTTTCCTAATCAAAATAGCCCCATAAATTCTGATTTGGAAGAAGATGAAACAGAAGTCATCATGCAGCCTACCTACAGAATCAATAAGGATCACCCTATCTCTCAGATCATTGGTAATCCTGAAGCCCCCAGACATACAAGGTGTACAGCAAAGGAGCACAGCTTCATTGCTAACATCACCATGAAGTTCAATCATGACAACATGCAATATTGTCTGTTTACTGCATTTTTGTCACAAGAAGAGCCAAAGAAGATTTTTCAGGCTTTAAATGACCCAAGCTGGGTTGAAGCCATGCAAGAGGAGCTCTTACAATTTGACATACAAGAGGTGTGGATTCTGGTAGATTGTCCCAAATGGGCAAGGCCTATTGGGACAAAGTGGGTACTCAGGAACAAAAAGGATGAAAGGGGAATAGTGGTCAGGAACAAATCAAGACTAGTGGCACAAGGGTATACTCAGGAAGAAGGAATTGATTATGAAGAGGTGTTTGCTCCAGTAGCCAGGATTGAAGCTATTAGATAATTTCTTGCTTATGCCTCATTCATGGACTTCACTGTTTTCCAGATGGATGTGAAAAGTTCCTTCCTATATGGAACCATTGATGAAGAAGTCTATGTTATGCAACCTCCAGGGTTTGAAGACCCAGAACATCCAGACAAAGTCTACAAGGTGAAAAAGGCTATGTATGGACTCCACCAAGCTCCCAGAGCCTGGTATGGTACTCTCTCTAAATATCTCTTAGACAATGGATTCAGCAGGGGGAAGATTGATCAGACCCTGTTTACTAAGAAACAAAAGGGTGACCTTTTGCTGGTACAAGTCTATGTTGATGACATCATTTTTGGATCCACTAACTCTATGCTTAGCAAAGAGTTCGCCAAATTGATGCAGGATAAATTCCAAATGAGTGCCATGGGAGAACTAAACTTCTTTTTAGGGTTACAAGTTCAGCAGCGAAAAGATGGGATATTCATCTCACAAGACAAATATGTGGCTGAAATTGTGAAGAAGTTTGGCATGTCTGATGGAAAGAAGGTGTCCACTCCAATGGACAAGGATCATCCATGGGGTAAGGATGGTCCTGGAAAACCTATAGATGTCAGGAACTACAGGTCTATGATTGGGTCTCTTATGTATCTCACTGCTTCAAGACCTGACATCATTTTTGCAGTCTGCTTATGTGCAAGATACCAGGTGTCACCAACAGAGTGTCACTTATTTGCTGTGAAAAGGATTTTTAGGTATCTAAAATGTCATCCCACCTTAGGACTCTGGTATCCAAAGGAGTCACCATTTGAGCTGATAGCCTATTCAGATAGTGATTATGCTGGTGACAACAATGATAGGAAGTCTACAACAGGGGGATGCCAATTTTTGGGAAGCAGGCTTATATCTTGGCAATGTAAGAAGCAGACCATCATGGCAACATCCACAACTGAAGCTGAGTATGTAGCAGCTGCTGCATGCTGTGGGCAAGTACTTTGGGTGCAAAATCAACTGCTTGATTATGGGTATAACTTTCTTAAAACCAAGATATTCATTGACAACAACAGCACCATTTGCATTATTAAGAACCCTGTTTTTCATAGCAAGACTAAACATATTGAAATTAGACATCACTTTATCAGATATTGTTTTGAAAAAGGACTAATTTTCCCTGAGAAAATTGATACAGAACTTAATGTTTCTGATCTTTTAACAAAAGCTTTTGAAGTAGGGAGGTTTCAGTATCTGGTTGCAGGTATTGGAATGGTTACTCCTTAAACATTGATGTCTATTTTGTCTTGTATGATCAGGGTTGCTTCACTGCTGTTGTTGTATAACTGTTAGTCCATTTTTTATTCCACTGCTTTTTAACATAGATTCCCCTGTTGGGGGTCATTCCCCTGCTAAAGAAATTTCTTTTAAGCTGGGTGTGTTCTTTTTATAAAAGTGGTTATATATGGTTTTAGACTAACAATGCAGAGGTTCATATGGTGCTTACTATTCTCATTGGTGGATCAGGTATATACTCTATGTTTCAGGGGAGGTTAGGTCACACCTTTAGGACTCAGGGTATCCTTATGGTACTCATATATGATCTTAGATCATATCCACTGGTGAGTGAGGGTTCAGGGTAATGATGACTTGCTGCAAAGCTTTTCAGAATTCTGAAACCTTGAGGCACTGTAGTGTGTGCTTACATTTATCTATTAAAACAACTTGCTGTTCAAATACAGATGTGTGGCACACATTGCCAAGACTGACTGACCATAGATAAGGGACAAGGTTGGGATGGTGGCTGGGGTATGCATGTTTTCTTGGGTTAACCTGGTGTAGGGGGGACTTATGTATTGACTTTTTGTAATTGGGACCTTTGCTGAATAGAGGACTCTTGAGTTTCTATGCATCTATCTTGTATATACAAGTGTGTGCATTAGAGCAGAGCTAGTTAGCATTAGTCTCTCCATGACTAGTCCAATACCCCTAGGAAAGTTTCCCCTGCTTTTATCTGTTTATTCCCCTGCTATCATACCATTCCCCTGTTTGACCGTTGACCGACAATACCGTTACCCTGTTCATAGCCGTTGGGCCTACTAGCTTCATTTTTGGTTAGGGAATATTTTATTGTTTTTAAAAGATATTTAAGGCGCTTTCTTCGCTGATTGGTAATCTTTTCCTTTTTAATTCAAATATATTAATTTTTTATCAAGATTTATCTTTGATATTTTTGCAATTTGAAAATTTTGGTCCAATCACAGCTCTTCAATTCGCCTATAAAAACTTAATTCCCTTCACCAGCAGGTCCATCTCTCTCCCTCGACTTAATCCCACTTACCTTTCATCTTTATAAACCTTCAAACTATTTTCAAAACTTTATCATGACTCTCAAAATTGCGGCTAATCATAACCAAATCGCGTTGCTTCATGATGAACCAGCAGAGTTTGCTGATGCTGTGGCCTTTCTAAAGTCTACATACTTTAGAGTGGCCCTTCTCATCAATCCTCGAATCTATACCTCACACATTCAGCAGTTCTGGTCTAAAGCCATGACCAAAACAGTGGATGGAGATGTCATAATTCAAAGCACAGTTGATGGTCATCACAAGGTGATTTCACTTGCAGCCATTAGGGAGAATCTTCTCCTTGATGATGAGGATGGGATAACCAACTTTTCTGAGGCTGAAATTTTTGAAGGTCTTGTTAAATTGGGGTACAACTTTCTACAAACCAAAAATGTAAGTTTGCTAAAGGCCAGTTTGCCCCTCATTGGAAACATTTGATTCATACAATTATGCAATGTTTGTCACCAAAAACCACTGCTTTTAATGAAGTTGGTAGTGAGATAGCTTCTGCCCTGATCTGCTTAGCAACAGGGAGGAAGTATTGTTTTTCTCAAATGATTTTTAAAGGAATGGTTAAAAATGTTTCAAGCACCTCAAAGTTTTGTATGTATCCAAGGTTTATAGAAATTCTGCTGAATATGAGTGATCATGGTCCAATCAAACACAAAAACTATTTTTCAGCAACCCAACACACCACCAAACTCTTCACCACACTACTTGCATCATCACCCCTGTTTTCTGGCAAAAACATTCCACTCACTTCAATTATGATGGACCAAATCAGAAGGGAAGAAGCCAAGAATCAAACAGCCAAACATCCACCTTCTGATTCCCCTGCCAAGAACCTACCACCTGCTGATCCACAACAAGAAAGTCGTTCAAAATCCAGGTTTGCCAGGTCTCCCTTGCCTGGTGAATCTTCACAAGCAGCAGAGAGGAGAGTCTCCAAGAGTTTGGAGCAACCTGAGGGTTTGGCTGCCACTACTGTCTCATCCTCAAGGGGTGAGCAGGACAGTGACACCATCAATAAGTCCTCTCCCTCACTCCATGATATCCACAAAGGGGAGAAATTCCCTTCTAGGATTGAGAGCAGTCTGAAACCTATGACTAATTTAGAATTGACGAAAATGTGTATGAGTCTGAAAAGGCAGAATGCACAACTGGTACAAGATGTCAAAAAGCAAGGCCTGGTTATCACTCATCTGGAAACCAGACTTGCTACTCTTGAGGGGAGGAGAAAGCCCAGACTGATTCTTTCAACAGATGAGGATGCTTCCAAAGGGGAGGAAGTTCCAAATACTGAAGGGTCTACTGAGTACTATTCATATCCTGGTGGGGTACATGGAAAGATAGCAAGTGCTCAGAAAGGTATGGAGAAAGGAAGTGCTGATAAGGGAAGTGACAAGGGGAGTGCAACCAAAGATATTGCTCAAACATTGCTCACCATGGGCAATCCAGAAGAAGCCCCTGCTTCAAAAGGTTCCCCTGCCATTGCTGATCCCACTGCTGTAAGTTATTCCCCTGCAAAGAACATTACTCAAACTTTTGTTAGAAAGAACAGAAAGCAACCAGCTCAGAAGGGGATTACAATCAAAGAACCTGCATCTAAAGTGAAACCAGCACCAGCAGTGGATCCAAAAGACAAAGGAAAAGGAATCATGATGGAACAGCCCAAGAGAAAATACAAGCATCTAACTCCTGAACAACAAAGAGCTCAAGAAGCACATGATGCAGAAGTAGCTCTCAGGCTACAACAAGAGGAGATGGATATGCAGAACCAAAGAATGCAACAAATGAGGCCCAAAGATATGCTCAAACAGGTTGAGATCATGCATAGAGAACTATATGACAGGGTACCTCATGTTAGAGAATTTCTTGATCATTGGGAGGAGTTAATAAATGCTCATTTGGAAGACACGTATGAGTTGACTTGCCTTGTTTACAAATATCAAACTGATTATCTGGAAAGAAGGGCAAGTCAAATTCAGAGAGAGAAGTATTTGACTTCAGAGAAAGGGCAACTTGAACATTACAAAGTTCTACTTAAGAGACATAGGAAGTGGAAGGATGGTGACTTCACAGATATGAGTTTTGAAGCCATAAAAAGAGCAGTCAGACCAGTCCTACGATTGTATGATGTGGAGGATTTGATGACTATCAACACTCCTGAGGAAGCTGAGTATCTTAGGAGACAAAGTGAAGTGCTACAGAAAGCCAGGGAATCTAAGAAAAGGAAAGCTGAAGAAACAACTTTGGAAACTGCACAAGCAGGTGTATCAGCCCAAGCAGGTGCATCATCACACGCAGGGGCATTACATCAAACGGGTGGAAGTTTTCCAGAAGTACTTGAGAAGTCTGTACTTAATGTACAAAGAGCAGCAAAGAGACTCAAGAGAATGGAGCAAGTTGGCATAGTTACTAAAGAGTCTCAAAGGCCATCAAATGATGAAATTGATAAACAGCTGATTCTGCAGGAAAATGATGAAATCTCACCTAGTGAACTTCGAAAGAAGTTTGCTATCATAGAGTATGCTGTTTATGAACACAAGGGGAGGACTTGGTGGAAGCTTACAAGGGATGACAATACAGCACAGACATTTCTAAGTCTAGATGTCATGTTTCAAATTTTGGATAGTGAAGACTTAGAAGATCTATGGAAAATATTGAAGAAAACGTTTGCTGCAAAACCTCCTACCATGGATGGTGTGGAAAAGGATTGGGTGATCTGGGAGTGCATGCATAGAATGTATGAGCATGAGTTATTTGATCCTATATTTGATGTAGTAAATAAAGGAGATTTGTTGTATTGGAAGCTGTTTACCAATTCTGGGGTCTATGAGGTAGTGATGGAAGGTGTGAGTGTTTACTTGCTCAATCATATGTATTATCCCTTCTCTCAGGAGACCTTGAAGAAACTAGCACATGCTAACTTAATTGTAGATGCTAAAAAGCCTGTTGCTTATGATCTGGTAAGAATGGTTCATAGTCAGATTTGGCCAGAAAGTTTGTAAGCATCCTCATCAACTAGTATTTATTCAGAAACTTGTCTTTAGGGGAAAGCACAAGTTTAGGGGAGGATTGTTGGGAATAAATCTATGCTTATTTGTTTCCCCTGCTAGTTGATTATTCGTACCCCTGCTAGAGTAAGTTCCCCCTGCTAGATAACAAAGGCAGGGGGATTGGTCCCCCTGCTAAAGTCAAAGGCCCTACCGTCAAAGATAAACATGAAATAGATTTTCACGCGTTTCAGTTATTATTCCTTAATACTTTCCAAGTTTGTTAGTAGTGATCTTGTACGTGAGTCCTTGTGGCTATAAAAGGACTCACTAGTTTAGCATGCAAAGGGTGTCTTTCTCATTTTGTCTTTCATTATAGTACTTTAAGGTTTTGTAAACCCTAATACCATTTGAGGGTACTCGTATATCTTTGATATATTAAAGTTCAACGTTTCAATCACATTTGTTCTTGTGATAAATACTATATTCCGCATCTTGTTTAGTTACTTTGCTTTGCAAAGTTTCTCTAGTGTTAGATTGAATTCTTTCTCTCTATCACAACCCTTAAACAAGCTATTAAGGTTTATGATCTGACTTTGGGATCAACATTCTTTACACTAGGAGACTTCGTAATTCATGATTGTGAGGTTTAATATATCACAAGGTTTAGCGAATTATCGAAGGGACTTTGTCGGTTTATGATTGTGAGGTTTTTCACAAAGTTTAGCAAACAACAAAGGGATAAAAAATGGCTAGTTCTATAACTAGGTTTAACATCGAGAATTTCGATGGGTTTAATGTACATAAGCATGGAGGTTCAAAGCAAGTTGGGTCCAAACAACTTGGTCCTTGTATTAAAACAGGAGTCCATAGAGTACAGGTTTATAAACGTGTTTGGTTTGAGGTGGAACTGCAGGGAGCTCAAGGGGATCGTGAAGCTGAGGTTTTTCAGGTTAGTAACGATCATGCTGCAGTGGCTCAAATATCGTTTGAGGTGGAACTACAGGGAGCTCAAGGGGATCGTGAAGCTGAAGTTTTTCAAGTTAGTAACAATCACGCTGCAGTGGCTCAAAGACGGTTGAAGGACAAACAACCTGAAGAAAAGACAAACACGGGCTGCTTGGTAAATGAGCAGGAAAACATACACCTTGGTATAAAGGTGGGGGCAAACATTACGGTAACCGGAGTACCTGTACAAGATGGTGCGGAGAGTAATGTTGCTCTGAAGAAGAACGTGATAGAGTCTATGGAAGCTAATCTAGGGACATTACAGAAGTACAATGCTTGGTTAACAAGGCGGTCCCGGGTTCGAGGTTCCAACACCGGTAAAAGGTGTTGAGTATCGTTTATGTTTAAGTGTTACTCCTAAGGTGGAAATTGTTAGAATATTAGGAGTAATATTAAACATAGGTTAGAGACTTTAGTGTACTTTGTAATATAGATTAGGAAAAGACTTGTATTAGGAAGTATTTAGGTTAACCTCCTTAAGTTGGTTTATAGGATGTTTCTTATTTGACATAAGGAGGTGCCTACCCACTCATCTCTATAAATAGGGATGAGGGGGGATCCTAGTTCATTGTATTCTTCTTCCTCAATGTAGTCTTTATTAGGGTTATTAATAAAGAGGTAGTTAAGGGTATACCGTGTGCATATATTTGTCGGTTCTTTGTAGTCTCTCGTGTTCGCTACTTGTGCTCGATACAACTCGCGATCTAGCGGTTCCGCGTTATCGAACTTTGGGTTTGTTGTCGGTATCGTACAACATTAATAACGTAAAAAATCTCATAAAGGTTTATGCGTTCTGTAAAGCTCTAAGTATTTAAAAACTTAAAAAAAATCCAGATTTACACCAGATGATACTAGCACGTTAAGCACATTAGAGAAAGCCAATCATGTTATCAGCTCCGTTTAGTGTGGCTTCTAAGCTTGGTTTTGACCTAATTCACAAATTTAATAAACATTACTTTATTTGTTAAGATGTTTAACTCTAAATTTAGCTTTTAATAAGAAACTATGAACAACCTCGTCGATGCGGACATTATATATTTGAATAGAAGAGTCTTCCATGCCTATGGCAATAATGTTATTGTATAAACTGAAACCTTCATAACAGCACTTCCTTTTGTCGGCTCCATGTAGTATAGACCATTAACGCATATACCCACTCCAATCAGGGTCCTCGAGCGTAAGTCCTACATTATGCAAAAATCCGGGAAAACGTCATTGCACATTTTGAATTTATGCGTTAGCCTGCTCATCGATAATAAATTACATTTAAAATGTGGAATATGAAGGACATTGTCGATTTCCAGACTATTTGGTAAAATGGATTTGCCAATCCCTTTCACGGGAACGACATTTCCATTTGGCATAATCATAGGATTTTAATCACCTACACCTGAGTTCATTGTGCAAAACAGATTTATCAAAAGTAATATGTTCCGTGGCTCCGGGTTAATTATCCAAAGTCCTTCTATATTAGTCTTACCAGCCATGTTTACGGATGGATTACTTGTGTCCAAAATCGATTCATGAGTTCCAGAATAGTGTCTTATCAATGTTGCATGTTGATCAGCTGATAACCCCGGAATGGGACTTGAATCAACGCTAACTTGTGTTGATTTGGGGTTTCTTCTAATATTAGTAGTTCGGTCTCTTGCTTTGTTCCCATCACATTTTGTTGGCCACCAATCTGAAACAACCATCACGTACGTGACCTGTTTTGCCACACTTCATACACTTCATCTTCTTCATGCCTTCACGTCTTACATCCTTATTGGAAGTCTGCTTTTTTTATTCTTCAAGAATGGCATAAGTTCTTATTTTGTGTTTTGACCTTGAGAATAGACTTGAAACGCAGCAGCTTCTGATGTAACTCTTCTTTCGGGCGATATCAGTTTCTGTTGCTCGTCTTCCGAAACCATGTGATATGCGGATCTATAGAAAAATAAGGCTAGATGATCAAACAACACTTTCATTCACTTTAAACAGTCAAAGGAACGGGAGAGAGTTACAAAGATAAAATCCACCACAGTCTTAACTGGGATGGATCTATTATCTAACCTGATAATAGTTTTACAAGATTAAAAACAGAAAACAAAAGATGAATCAACCGAGGTATGAAGATAGATGTGAGGTCGCCATTGATGGCTGCACACACACATACAAGCTTAACCCTAACTCGTAATGAGTTAGGGTATTATACAAAGTGAGAAAGGAAACAAAACAAAGCAACGATCTTCAGCCCAAAAGAAGCCCAAGCCCACAAGCGCAACGTCTTAATACTTCAAGTTTCAGCAATTGCTCCAAAGTCCCTGCACAATGCAAAATGACAATATTAGTCCCTAAACTTTTGGAATATCAGATTACTTAAGGATTTTAACATCCCCTCTTAATCTGATATTTTATACAAGTCAAGCATTCCCAGTTTTTCAACCAGGTATGCATGTTGTGGTATATCCAATCCTTTGGTAAGGATGTCTGCAATTTGATTTGTAGACTCCACCTTTTGAGTCCTAACCACCCCATTCAAGATCTTTTCCCTCACAAAGTGAAGGTCAATTTCAAGGTGTTTAGTTCTCTCATGAAACACTAGATTGGCAGCAATCTTAATTGCTGAGTTACTATTACAATAAAGATCCACAGGCAAAAGATTACTACATCTCAAATCTTTTAGAATTTTAAGGATCCAAATGACTTCACTAGTCACTGAGGCTAGAGCTCTATACTCAGCCTCAGCAGATGACTTATAGAGAGTGATTTGTTTTTTACTCTTCCATGATACAAGGTTATCATTCACAAAGACACAATACCCGGTAACAGATTTCCTAGTGACAATGCACTTAGCCCAATCAGCATCTGAGAAGGCTTTAAGAGTCATACATGTGTGTTTCTTAACATGAATACCCAAACCTGGTGCACCCTTTAAGTATCTGAGAATCTTAAAAGCAGTCTTCAAGTGAGACCTTACGGGTGAGTGCATAAATTGACTAAGACAATGAACTGTATAGGAGATATCAGGTCTGGTATTGGTCAGATATATGAGCTTTCCCATAAGCTTTTGATAATCCACAATGTTTTCCAACAAGGGATCAGTATCACATGGTTCATTAGAAATGGTCAGTTTAGAAAGTAATGGTGTCTTGGAAGGTTTGCAAGCAAGCATACCATATTCTGACAAAAGATCAAGAACATACTTTCTTTGATTCAAACATATTCCATCTTGAGTGTCAACAACTTCAAATCCCAAAAAATATTGCAGTTTTCCCAAATCTTTGATCTTGAAGTTACTTTTTAAAAAAAAATTTAAGTTGTCAATTTCTTTTTTGTTGTTCCCAGTAACAATAATATCATCAACATAAACAAGCACAGCAATGAAACACTTATTGCAATCCTTAGTATACAGAGAGTAATCAGACTTGCTTTGCACAAACCCATTTTCAATCAAAACAGAAGTGAGTTTAGCATTCCACTGTCTAGGAGACTGTTTCAGACCATAAATAGACTTTTTAAGCCTACAAACAAGTTTAGGATTACCAGAGTAAAATCCTTGAGGGGGTTTCATGTAAACAGTCTCATCCAATTCACCATACAAGAAGGCATTGTTAATATCTAATTGGTATATAGGCCAAGATTGATTAACAACTAGGTTAATCAAGCATCTAATGGTAACCATTTTAACAACAGTTGAGAAAGTTTCCTCATAATCTATTCCCTCCTTTTAACCACAACCCATGGCAACAAGTCTGGCCTTATACCTTTCAATCTCACCACTGGATTTAAACTTAAGTTTCCAAACCCACTTATAATTTTAGGCAGTCCTATCAACAGGCAATTCAACTAAGTCCCAAGTGTCATTTTCAAGTAAAGCAGCAAATTCAACATTCATAGCATCAACCCACTCAGGACTTTGACAAGCCTAAAAAAACTCCTAGGTTCACTACTTTTATTTAACTGAGTAACAAAGCATAACACATCTCCTTTAATTTTGGAATAACCAACAAATTTCTCAATCCCATACTTGACCTTGGAATCAACAACAAAATCATTGTAATTTTTTGGAAAAACAGAAGGTCTAGAAGACCTTCTCACACCCTGGTTACCCTGAGCATTAGTATTAGAAATACCATCCAAGTCATGTCCATGAAAAAGGAAGGCTTGGGTGAACTTCTAAATTTCTTTCAGATACGTGTATTTCATCAAGTGTGGCAGCCTCAACACTTGGACTGGCATCTGTGGTATCATTGCTAGAAGCAATGTATCCACTGTCACCTAGACCCAAGTCTGGGTTACTAGCACTTGGTGACTTACTGTCACCATTATGAACATTAGTAACTCTCTCATCATCATTAGGAAGCTCAGGATTTTCCAAATAAAAAAAGGTCAAAACTTTATTATTTTGAGAAACATCAACATCTTGTTGCTTATTCTTTTTATTCAAAACAGTATCCTTGAAGGGAAAAATAGACTCAAAAAACTTGACATCTCTAGAAACAAAGAACTGATGTCTATCAAGACTATAAAGTTTGTAACCTTTTTGCAAATTAGAAAAACCCATTATAACACATTTTTCAAATCTACTGGTGAGTTTATCATGACTATTCAAGATAGTAGCAAAACAAAGACAACCAAAGGTCCTAATATGAGAGAGATTAGGAGATGTGTTATACATCATCTCATAAGGAGATCTACCATTTAGCACAGAAGAGGGCAATCTGTTGATAAGATAAGTAGCAGTTAGAATGCATTCAGTCCAAAATCTTAAGGGTATTCCCCCCTGAAACATAAGGCATCTGGTCACATTAAGGAGATGCCTATGTTTCCTTTCAACAACCCCATTTTGTTGTGGAGTATAAGCACAAGAGGTTTGATGTATAATACCTTTGGTATTACAGAATGTTTGAAAACTATGATTAACAAATTCAGTCCCATTGTCACTTCTAAAAACTTTAACATCTTTTTCAAATTGGTTCTTTAACAAGTTGTAAAAGATCTCAATAGATTTGCCAACTTCATCTTTAGTTTTTAACAAATAAACCCAAACAGCTCTTGTGTAATCATCCACAATGGTCAAGAAAAATCTATGGCCAGTATGACTGGTCACCCTATAAGGTCCCCACACATCCAAATGTACCAATTCACCAAGAGCTCTAGTTTTATGTTCACTTAGAGGAAATGGTTCTCTAGCCTGTTTAGCCCTTTGACAAATTTCACAAAACTCATTTTGATCAATGCAACTGATTTTTAAAGAATCTTTTAGTACATTCAGAGCTGGGTCAGCAGGGTGACCCAATCTACAATGCCAGTCATGTTTGGACAAGGAGCAAGCAATCACATGAGAATCATTAACACATTTGTTACCTTCTACATCTAAATAGTACAAACCACCACACTGTCTACCAGTCCCCAAGATTTTTTTGAGATTGAAATCCTGATTAACAAAGAAACATTTATTTTCATCAAACACCACTAAGATTTTGTTATCCTTAGCTAATTTGTGAACAGACACCAAAGTCACACAATAATCAGGAATAACAAGCACATCAAACAACACAAGTCCATTAGAAAGTTTTAGATTTCCAATTTTGGAGATGATAGCTTCAGTCCCATTGGGATGAGCCACTTTAATGTTAAGGTGTGAATATCAAAAACATTTTCAAATTCAGAATCATTATTGGTCATATGTTGATTTGCCCCTGAATCAACAACCTTCCCATTGTACCCAATTTTGGACTTGATGTTTGTGTTAGAACAAAAAGCCTTCTCAAAGTTATCATTAAAAATCTTACTATTGTTAAAGTAAGTACCTGCCATATTGGCATGAACATTTCCAGAGTCACTAGTGGTTCCCTTGTTTTCTTTAAACATTAAAAGTAAGGTAGCAAGTTGCTCATCACTGAATCCAGATGAAGAGGATGTTCCAACAGAGTTGTTAGAGACATTTTTTCCCTTGTTACCTTGACCTCCCTTTTTCTTACCAAAATCAGGAGGGTACCCAATAATCTTGAAGCACCTATCAATAGTGTGCCCATTGTACCCATATTTCTCACAAACCAACTCAGAGTTACTATTACCAAAAGGTCTAGGACCAGAATTGTTAGGAACATTAGGTCTAAATCCAGTGGTGGGAGTGTTAGGTCTAAAACCTCCATTGTTGCCAAAATTAACACTATTAAAGTTGGGTCTAAAGTTACCACCATTATAATTTCCTTGGTTATTAGACTGATTTCTTTGAGTATTATTGTTTCTAGCAGGCCAATAGAAAAGAATGCAGATGTCTGAGTCCTCTAAGAGGAACTAGCCAGGGTACCAGATGCCAACCTGTGAGATTCCACACTGGAAATTATGGCATAGGCACCTTTCACATCAGGCAAAGTTTCTCTAGAGAGAATAGAGCTTCTAATGCTCATGTAAGAATCATCCAATCCCATCAAAAATTGCATAAGTTTCAACAACTGATTATGTATTTTAAATTCACCAGAAGCAGTACACACACAATTAGGCAACTCAATCATAGCATCATACTGTTTCCAATAAGCATTCAATTTATGGTAATAATCAGACAAGTTAGACCCATTTTGCTTAAGAGTGTTAATCTTGTGATGTAAATTAAAAATGACAGAACCATCCACTTTATGGTAAGTTTCTCTCAATTCATTCCAAACATACTTAGCCTTTTTAGAAAAAATTTGTCCAAGGAATAATTCCTCAGAGATTGAATTCAGAATCCACCCAAGAACCACAGCATTGACTCTATCCCATTGTTTTCCCAAAACTTCATCAGTTATAGACCTTTTACAAGAACCATCTATAAAACCAATTTTGTTTTTACCTTCTAAAGCCAACAACATGGCATTAGCCCAAACTTGATAATTTTCAGTACCCTTAAGTTTAACACTCACAACAGTCAAGACAGCAGTATCATTGGGGTGCAAATGCAAGGGGTCACTCAAGTCCAACTTGCTAATGAGTGTGACAGGATCAGTCACACTCAAAGTCTCATCATCACCATGAACCGACTCATCCACATGATCAGTCATGGTGAAGGGTCAAAAAAGGGTATAAACAAACTCACAACACTGCAAACTAAGTTTCCAGGCTTCCAAACCACTCAAGGGTGGCAGGTCAAGGGCAAGCAATGAGTGAGGATCCAAGAATAATGGGTCAGAATAAAAAGACAACCAACCCAAGAGCAACAAAAAAATAAACAATAAGCAAACAAATCAAATAGCAAGTATAGGAGAGAGTTTAGAGGTGTTACATTGAGAGCAATCAAAGCACGATCGATCTGATATATCTAGATTCACTTAGTCTAGATGACATCAGAACCTCCAAATGACAAACCCTAATTTTCCTTCAAGGGAAAAAAGGGAAAATCAATTCCAGAAAGAGAATCAACACCAATCAGTCACCGATGAATCACAAGTAACAAGAATCACAAGATCTATTCACAAACAGTAAACCCTAATTTTTACAAAAAATTAGGGGTTTACCACTTATGAGATAGATAATACCACCAGAGTCACAATAACACCACCAATCAGTCACCGGAACCTTTGAATCAAAAGATCCCCAAAAAAGTCAAACCCTAATTTTTTCAAAAAAATTAGGCGTTTTGTAAATCGAGAGAGTATAACGCTATTCCAATAGCAGATCAACCAGAAAAAACACTTTATAACTTTGTATGAACAAAACTGAAAAGTAAAAAAAAATTTATAAAAAACTTTTCACAATAACAGAGTCAGATTTGATAACCTGGCTCTGATACCATGTAGAAAAATAAGGCTAGATGATCAAACAACACTTTCATTCACTTTAAACAGTCAAAGGAACGAGAGAGAGTTACAAAGATAAAATCCACCACAGTCTTAACTGGGATGGATCTATTATCTAACCTGATAATAGTTTTACAAGATTAAAAACAGAAAACAAAAGATGAATCAACCCAGGTATGAAGATAGATGTGAGGTCGCCATTGATGGTTTCACACACACATACAAGCTTAACCCTAACTCGTAATGAGTTAGGGTATTATACAAAGTGAGAAACGAAACAAAACAAAGCAACGGTCTTCAGCCCAAAAGAAGCCCAAGCCCACAAGCGCAACGTCTTAATACTTCAAGTTTCAGCAATTGCTCCAAAGTCCCTGCACAATGCAAAATGACAATATCAGTCCCTAAACTTTTGGAATATTAGATTACTTAAGGATTTTAACAGGATCCCAAGGTGGGTGTCGGGTCATGGTTAGATTTTGTGTTTTGATGGTTCCAAAACTATCATCTAGCCCCATCAAGAATTCATATAATTTTTCTTTTTCCCTAGCCTTGTTTAATTTCTTTCCAACTCCACAAGTACACTACCCACAAGTGTAATTTGGTGTGGGCGAAACAATCTGAATTTCATCCCATAAACCTCGTAGTTTTGTGTAGTAGGCTGAAACAGAGCTTTTCTCTTGTCGTGTCAAAGCAATTGAACATTTTAGCTCATACATGTGTGGAGCACTTTCTTTGCCAAACCGATATTTTAGGTCACTCCGTATTTCCTCGGCTGTGTTAGCATACTTCACTCTACTCCTGATCTCCTTCTCCACTGTTGTAGTGAGCCATCCTTTTATCATGGCCTCACATCGTTTACAAAGCATTAAGTTTGTTGAATTGTCTTCTGGCATCTTGTTGGTTTCGTCGATAAAACCAACTTCGTTTTTCGCAAAGAGAAAGTTCATCATCTCTTGCGACAAGTCCACATAATTGTTGTCGTTTAAAGTGTCGTTCACATGCATTTGTCGGGGATACACTAATGCGTGAATGTAATAGGGTGTGTTTATGTCAATCGACATCGTGGTTAAAGTTTTTGGTGGATCTTCTATAGCTTTTGGCATGTTTGTTTTATGGTTTAGGTTTAGGTGTTTTGAGGATCATTGACATTTTCGAGTACTATGAAATTAGGGAGAGTTTATTTGACCAATAATAAAGGATAGTTTGACCAAGAATAAAGGAAATTTTGTTGTTTCCTTCAGGTTCTAAGTAACCTAATCCCGTTAGGATTACCCAAGATCTTGATGCCATTGTCTTTTATTGATACAGCCATGAGAATTATCCCTTCCTTGTTTAATCGAATGCAAGGGGAAATCTGTGAATATCATGTTAGAAGATACTGAAAAGTGGCGCCGTGAATGTGCTAAATATATGAAATAAATTATTGTGGTCAACCGTCTATTTGTTCCTGTTGTGGGTAGATTTGATGTTGTTGCATTCAACATGTTGTGTCGAAATGTGAGAATAAAACAAATATTCCAAGATGAAGGTTTTTGGAACCATGCTTCTGTAAGTTCTTGCTAATTTATAAAACTTTTACATTAGAAATTGTAGGATTGTGATACGCGTCTTGCACTCCTAGTTTTAAATTTATAAACAAGACTTATTAACTCTTTAACTACGCATACGATCAACTATACTCGTTCAATAGTAGCAAAGTTGGGTAAGTCAAGATTGTCCCATGGGATTTTCATATACTCAAAACATGTAGATGGTGTAGGTAATAGGATTGTCACTACCAATATACCGCTAGAACTAATATTGTAAAAGAAATCATAACTAAAAGTAATACTTGTGTGGATTTCATTTCATCCTTAGGAGACATAATTTGTGTGCGTTTAACAAATATGAATCACAGATCTAAAGTACATGGACCCCATTCCATGGTGTATTTTTTAGAATCCATATTAAAAATTGACTTAGACAAACCCTTTCGACCTATGATCATCTATTCCAATTCATTTTAATCACCATTTTCTAGAAAATATGAAGAGATTAGTTTGGTTTTAATGGGTTCTTTCGACCTATACCCAAGATAAATCTTTTGACAAGTTCCTTTAACGAACTTGTCTTGGTGAGTGTTAAACACCAAGAAACCAAATTGACTCATGCACAAATGTTTTAGAACATACTTTACCGGAAATCCTTTCGACCTTTAAATCTATTAAAAAACTATGTTTCATGATTATCAAAACATGTTTCAAGAAATTATCAATCATGCAAATCCAATTATATTCCCTTGATCATAAAATCAAACACTCCTTTAGAATCCATGTTCATCACACAAGCATATCACACTACTAAGAAATCATACTCAAACACACTTGACCACAATTCATCATCACATTAAACATTTAACAATACTTAAATTAAAAGTAAAATCAGTTCAAGTACATGAGTTCTACCAAATGGTTCTTCAAACACAAAATCACTAACAATATAATTTATAGCAACTTCAAGCCTCCAATTGATCAATCAACCTCCAACAAAATTCCCTTATGCAAAATTCATCCCTCTTATGAGGATAAGCAGGGTTTAACTATCTTTTGGGTTATGTAGAATTGGTGTTATAACCTTTGTCAAGGGTTAGAATGATTACAAGAACAAGCACACCTAGAACCATACACCTAGGGTCTAATTTATACATGATTAGCCTTGGAGAAGAGGCAAAAGCATCTAGGAGGTGTTATAGGAGGGAAAAGATCAGCCTCCCATTGATGGTGATGAGTAATGAGGTTGATTAAAGTCATTTAACCAAAACCCGTTTATAAAGTAGTTGGTGTAATAACAAAGTAGCTGGCCGAATTTTTAGATTGTTGGCGGCTCCTTTTTGTTGTTTTGCTGGCAGCTTTTTGACTTTGTTGGTGGCTTCTTTTACTGTTGCCTCCTTCTTTACCATCTTCCTCCTATTCTTTTTTTAGTCCTTATTCTTTGTTTCTTCCTCTTTCTTTCTTCCTCTTTCTTTCTTCCAAACTTCCCAAGACTCTTCATTCTTCTATTATTATTCATACGAGAGCTTATACTTCCATGTCTCGTTTATCCTTTCGCCTCCAATTCTTGCATTTTATTCTTATCTTCGTGTTTCTTCTTCCATGCTAGCTACAAAACACAAGAACCGAACTTTGTCCAATATTAGCAATAAAAGTCCGTTTATTACCACAAATACTATATTAATAGTAAAGATAACGCTTATGAATACATGTTGGATTTGGGCGTTATTAGATTGTTTTTCTATACTTTTATAAGAGTTAACTTAAAAGAAATAAACAACTTTAAAGACGGGTTTTGTAGTTAGTTAACTTTAAAGAGATCAAGAAACTTAGAGATGCGTTTTATAGTCTCCGTTTGTATTAATTTTGTAAAATGAATTTGTGTTTAGTATTTGCGTATATGTGATTTATGGGTTCTAAAATAGTTGGATTCATTCTCACTCCTAGCAAGGTCGGAGGTCTTTTTCTACCGTTGATAGAGGTATGATTGTCTACGTCTCAACCTCACCTATACACCTTCCTAGATGGTATTGGGTGTTACCTTACCTTTTTCTTTTCTATCCTCAGTACCAATACATCCTTCCTAAAATAGTCGGACTATGGGTAATTGGCTACTGCTGCAGCAATACCCAAATGAAATTTAATTAAAACATAGAATAATTATTGATATGCGAGCTTATATACAGTATAATATTTTAGTAAATAAGCTTGATTATGTTTGATAAATTATCAGTTGCTAAAAAGTGTCAAATATATCATTAAATCAAAAAGAAAAAGTATTTAGTCCCAGATCAAAAATGGATGAAAATTTGTAAAAGTACACCCATAACTTTTAGTGGCATAGTTATGTTTTATATAATATAATAAGTCTATTTTTTATGGCCAAAGAAGCGAAAACTTACTGTGCAGATTATATCGAGTACTTCTGACATACTTGGTTGCTTGATTTTTAATACCGATGATAATGCTCAAATCCAACATGTATTTATAAGCGTTATCTTCACTTCTAATATAATATTTGTGGTAATAAACGGACTTCTATTGCTAATATTGTGCAAAGTTCAATTCTTGTGTTCTATAGCTAGAGTGGATGAAGAAACGCGTAGATAAGAATAAAAGGCGAGAATTGGAGGCGAAAAGATGAACGAGACATGGAAGTATAAGCTTTAGTATGAAGAATAAAAGAGAATAAGAAGTCTTGAGAAGTTTGGAAGAAAGAAAGAGGAAGAAACAAAGTAAAAGGACTAAAAGGAAAAATAAGGAAAAATGGCAAAGTCGCCACCAGCGAAACAAAAGTCGCCACCAGCAAAACTGACCAAAGTTGCTACCAGCGAACTTCATTCTGCCGCCAGAAAAAGTCCAGACGGGTTTTGGAAAAGTCACATTAAACACTCCATAACTTACCACCATCAATGAGAGACTCATCATTTCCTTCCCATAACAATCCCTGACGTTTTTACCTCTTCACCAAGGCTAAAACATGTATATAATGGAACCTAGGGTCATGGTTCTAAGTGTGCTTAATCTAGTAATCATTTTAACCCTTGACAAAGGTTAGAAAATCAATCCTACATAACCCAAAGATAGTAAACCTTGTTTATCCTCATAGGAGGGACGAATTTCGCATAGGAGGATATTGGTTGGAGGTTGATTGATCGATTGGAGGCTTGGGATTGCTCTAAATTCTATTTGTTAGTACTTTTGTGTTAGGAGAACCATTTGGTAAAACTCTTGTACTTGAATTGATTTTCCTTTTAATTTATGTATTGTTGAATATTTGATATGATAATGAATTGTGGTGAAATGTGTTTGAGTAAAATTTCCGAGTAGTGTGATATGCTTGTGGATGAACATGGATTCTAAAGAAGAGTTTGATTTTATGATCAAGGGAATATAATTGGGTTTTTATGGTTGATAATTTCTTGAAACATGTTTTGATAATCAATGAAATATAGCTTTTTATTGGATTTAAAGGTCGAAAGGATTTCCGGTAAACTATGTTCCAAAAGATTTGTGCAAAAGTCAATTTGGTTTCTTGGTGATTGACACTCACCTTGATGAGTTGGTTAAAGAAATTTGTTATAGATTTATCTTGGGTATAGGTCGAAAGGACCCATTCAACCCAAACTAATATATGTGTATTTTCTAACAAATGGGAATTATAATGAATTGGAATAAATAATCATAGGTCAAAAGGGTTTGTCTAAAACATGGATTCTATGAAAGACACCATGGAATGGAGTCCATATACTTTAGATTTGTGATTCGTAGTTGCTAAACGCACACAAATTATCTCTCCTACGGATGAATTGGAATTCACACAAGTATTACTTTTAGTTATGATTTCATTTACAATATTAGTTCTAGTAGTAATATCGGTAGTGACAATCCTATTACCTACACCATCTACATGTTTTGAATATACGCAAATCCCATGGGACGATCTTGACTTACCCGACTTTGCTACAATTGAACGAGTATACTTGCTCGTATGCGTAGTTAAGTAATTAATAAGTCTTGTTTATAAATTTAAAACTAGGAGTGCAAGACGCGCATCAACCACCTGATAACTCAATACCTCTACTCACTATTGTGCTATTGGAATAAGCAGTATCTCTTGCTGCGAAAGTGTACGAAGTTATGCATGTGCTGGAGCTATTCAATTGGACGAAGTTTTGTCAACTATGGTAAATTATTGTCGGATGTTACAGAATTTTTTGTGTCGGATTGTCGTCAACTATCCTGCATTTTGTTATAATTGATTGTAATGCAAAAGCTGAAAAATAGATTACGAGCTTTGGGACTAATTAAAGTTATTGTATATATATTATTGCCACTGTTAACATGTTCTCCAACCGTTTGTAAACAACCAACTATGGTATTTTGAAACCAGCTATTGTAATTTATATAAAACCTGTTGCGAAGCGTGGGCTTAAATTCTTGTTATAAGATAAATGGAAGGTCCCAAGTGAATGCAAAATTGGAGTAATTGTATTCTCAATGAAATAAATTGTCGGATATAAATTCACATAAAAGAAAAACGTTGCCCGAATGGCATTTTTCTTCGAAATCATAAAATGCAAAGAGGATAAAATTTGTGTTCCAAAGTGAGATGTTTTCAGAACTATGGGAAAGTATTAATTATATTAAAAGTATTCCAATTGATAATGTTATGCATGATAAAATTGACGAAAATCAAAAAGGTTGAGCATCTGCTACTGCTTCACTCACAATATGGTAAAAGAGTTTAGCAATCAATATCGCACAAAAAAAAGTAAAATTCGGTAAAGTATCTGATGTGTTCGGGCAAGTATAAACAAGAATTACCGGTTAAACTTGGAATACATTCGGGCAAGTATACCCTAGTTAGGTTTGGTAAGTCAAGGTCTTCCCAAGAGACTTGATTGCACTCAAGTGTCATTTGTTTGTAATAAGACGATGGAGATTGTCACGGATCAAAGCAACAAGGAAGGCAATATGAGAACAAACACATAGAGAACATACATGTGTGGGCACAAATGATCACATGGATATTAGAATGTTTAATTTGGAAAACATATTGTCAAGGGTAATCCTTTATTACCTACAGGACCAATAATAATAATCTAGTGTTTTATAAATTCATTTGTCATAAGTCTCAGTCAATTGGTCATATCATCGACCTATAGACTTGATGTTATTAATCCGTTAAGTTCCAATTACTTGAAAGATGAACAATAATTATTCAAAAGACTCCTTTCAACATTAATCTCAATTAAACGTTTACTTGTTATGTTTAGAGTTAACTGCTTTTTTGGTCCTTGTAGTTGGATTTCGTTTTCACTTTTGGTCCAAAAACTCAAAATTTCGATTTTAGTCCAAATATAAACTATTTTTCCACTTTTGATCCAAAATCAAAACTATTTCTCCACTTTTGGTAAGCTAATTGTCCATTTTTGGACCAAAAGTGGAGAAATAGTTTCGATTTTGGACCAAAATCAAAATTATTTGAGTTTTTAGACAAAAAGTAAAAAACAGTACCAAACCACAAGGACCAAATATGCAGTTAACTCTTATGTTTATTAAGTCTCTTGCGCAATCATCAAAAAGTACAAGACCAAATCATTTGTCGATTAATGAATTGAAATCAGCCATATAGAGAATCCTTTCCTCAACCAGGATTAACCAAAGTGACAAACAAGAACAATTTACAATTCAACCGAATATGATGCTATCGCCATAATCCAAACAAACACTAATGAAATCTAAACATACCTTTATCAAAGGTTTTCATATGATCTACAATATCACAAAACACATGTCTCACCATAGACATGAACATAAACATGATTGAATATTAAAGAAGAAGTTAACCAAGGATAGATAACCAACCTAAGTATCCCAATGATTCTAATCAAAAGAACAACCAAAATACAATTTATCTTACGGATAACCTTCTTGGACATCAACCTCATGGTGTGAGTATAGGGCCTTTGGGGTGTTTGTGAATAAGTATTATTGGAGAATGGATGGTTTATGGAGGTGTGATCTTTTCTAATTCTTCCATAGCTTATGGCATGAAAAAGGAAACCAGTTACACCCCTCACCACCTCTGCAAATGGGTGAGGGGTAGTAGGTGAATCTGTACAACTATGTTCTTGTACGTAATAGAGCCAAGAGAACAACTATTATACATGCAAGGTATAAAGATGAGGGTAATGTATCATTGTCTAGACCATCAAGGTCTAGGGAATAAGATGATATGGCGTCTTTACATTTGCTATTGTTAAGGTAGAAAATATACATGAACCAAGCACATTCTAGGAGGCGATTAATTCATCTTAAAAGAGATGAGTTCTTTAAAGAAGAATCATACTTGGGAGTTGGTCGATCAACCACCTGGTCAGAAGCTGGTAAGATGCAAATAGTTGTATAAGATTAAAGAAGGGATTGACGGTGTTCAAAAACCAAGGTATAGAGCAAGGCTTGTAGCTCATGGTTTTACACAACGAGCATGGGTCGACTATAATGAGGTATTTTCACATGTTGTTCGACATACATCTGTTAGGGTGAGCATATCATTAACTACTTGTGAAGATTATGAGTTGGAACAACTTGATGTGAAAACCACTTTTTTACATGGTAACCTTAAAGAAACTATTTACACGAGGCAGTCTCGTGGCAGCAACAAGGTATGTTTGTTGAAGAAATCTCTGTATGGTCTTAAGCAGTCCCTAAGAAAGTGGTACAAACGGTTTGATGTGTATACTGGTCAGAAATAAGTTTAGCCGCAACAGCCAACAGCTGTGATAGTTGTGTTTACTTCAAGGAGTTTCTACTGATGTATGTAGATGATATGTTGATTGCTTATAAAAGCAAGTTGGAGATCTAATATACCAAGGGACTGTTGCGAAAAGAGTTTGATATGAAGGAACTTGGTCCAACTAGGAAGATACTTGGTATGGAGATTGTCAAGGATAGGGGTAAACGAACCTTGAAGGTGTCTCAGACGGGATACGTGCAGAAAATTCTGAATAAGTATAAAGGGGGTAATAGAAAGTTGGTATATGTGCCACTAGAAGCACACTTCAAGGTATCTTTAAAGGATTGTTCGTTCAATGACTAGGATATGGAAATAATGAGTAAGATACCATATGCGAATGATGTAGGTAGTTTAATGTACTTGATGGTTTGCACTAGACCAGATATTGTGTACGTTGCTAGCATTGTGAGCACCTATTTAGCGAATTCAGAGGTAAACACCAATAGGAGGCAGTAAAGTGGATTTTGAAGTACTTAAAAGACATTTCTGATGTAGGTCTAGTGTATGGTAAAGATTAAAGAGAAGCACATAGATGTTGACGGTTTCATGGATAGTGGTTATGCTAAAGAACCTGACAAGGATAGGTCCATAATCGGGTACGAGTTTATGGTACATGATTGTGTTGTGAGTTGAAAAGAACATCTGCAACATGTTGTAGCATTATCTAATACAGAGGCGAGGTATGGCGCTAACAGAACCGGTTAAGAAAAGCATTTGGCTTGAAGGTCTACATCGAGCTGGTAATAAACCTAAGGCCAGGAGTTGTGAATTATGATAATCAATGGCCATTTCATCTCTCAATAAATGCAATGTTTCATGAGAGGACAAAGCATATGAACGTGAGGTAAAGAGATTGAAATGGCAAATATAGACACGAATAATAATGCAGCTGGCGCGTTTAAAAATATGTTTTTAGGTCAAAGTTCAAGTATTGCATGGAAATACCTAGTGTTGAAGTTAACTAGCTAGTCTTATCAGTAAGGTTGTGCTCAACGGTGTCTCGGTCGACCGAGAGAGATCGAGTCGCACTAGGTCGTGTCCGTTGAGACAACCGAGTCACCCAACTCGATCGAGCCAAAAGGTTTGTGGGAGCGATCGGTTTGAAACGAAGAAATTGGAAAATGGAAAAGAAATGTTACCGTGCATTTGAATAAACAAAAAAAATTTAAAAAAAAAATAATTTAATCTTCTATCCCCTATAAAAACCCCATTTACTCAACCACTTTTTCAAACAAATTAAACTCACAATTCTCCAAACTACAATGTCTTATGAATTATTTTTTTCGGCTCTTCTGACGACGAGGATGAAGTTACGAGTGAGCTTGCGGTATTTACGGAAGCTTGTCAATCGGCTTACGAAGCATCAAAACCTCCAAAACAACGAGCGTACATAAATAGAGATTACGAGGGTGCATATAATTGTCTAGTGGCGGCGTATTTTACTGACGGGTCGTAGTATGACGAGGAGACATTTCGTGCGCGGTTCTGAATGGAGCGAGAACTATTCTTACGACTTGTTCGCGGCGTCACCAATAACTATCATTATTTTCGAAACGTGTGGGATTGTACGGGTCGAGAATGTCTTATGTCATTGTTGAAGTGCACTTCTGCTATTCGTCAAATGGCGTACGGAGTTGTTACTGATGCTCTTGACAGATATTTTCAAATTGTTGCGTAAACTGACCTTGAGTATCTTTGAAAGTTTTGTAAGGCCATCATGGAATTATACGGTAAAGAGTACTTTCAAAAGCCGACATACACCGACATCGAAAAACTCTATGCTCATCACGAGGAATAGCATGGGTTTCCTGAGATGATAGAAAGTATCGATTGTACAGATTGGCCGTGGGAGAATTGTCTCGTTGCATAAGGACGTGATCATGGGTCAACTCCTTTTATTTTATTGGAAGCGATCGCGTTTCATGACTTATGGATTTGGCATGCGTTCTTTGATGTAGCCGGGATAAGTAACGACGTAAATGTTTTAGGTCAATACCCTCTTTTCAATGATCTTAAATCAGGGAAAGCACCATAACTGGGATTCGTGGCTAACGACGTGTATTATCGGCGGGGATATTATCTTACTGACGGGATATATCCGAAATGGTCGGTTCTTATTAAGTTTATAAAAAATCCGACGTCGAATGATCATTAACGGATATTGTATAAAAGGAAGCACGAAGCACAAGAAAAGATGTGAAACGAGCATTCGGTGTATTGAAAACGAAGGCCCGAGGAATGTCAAGACGTAGACTATCGGACGTAATGTACACATGCATCATTTTACACAATATGATACTTCAACACAACGGGCGGCGATATCACCCACATTTTATGGTGATAACGATCCGGTAAATAAACATGAAGAATCACTCGCAATTATTGGCACATGACCAACGAACAAGCTCATCTACACCTAAAAGCCGATTTGTTAGAACACATTTGGGCTAACTGCGATCAATAAATTAGCTTTTTAATGTAATATTTTTTTATTAAATGTAATGGGTATTTTTTTAAGTAATGTTTTTATTAAATGTAATGTCTTTAATATTTGAATAAAAAAATAAAAATAAATAAAATAGGTCGCTTTTTGTGGCAAATAAATCGTTATAGATGGTCGAAAAAAGAAAGCTGATGTGGCAGAAAAAATAAAGGTCGTTGTAGATAGCCTAAAGTAAAAATTGTTAGTGTTAGTTTCCAAATCTAGTTAGGATTAATATAAGTTAAGTTTCCTTATCAACGATTCTGAGTCGGTTCCCTCCCTTTGTTTAAAAAAAATAAAGGTCGGTTCCCTCTCAATAGTATAAAAGAAACAAACTCTAAGAAAGAAATTACTGTAATAATCAACGAATCAAAAGATCGATGGCTGAGGCTAAGATATTCGTACCATTTTCTTTTGGGAAGTATGTGAGCCAGGAAGAGATAAGGACGATACGAGACGAAAAAGAACGACAACGCTATTGGGCTATGATGGCTTCTGGTAATTGCTAAATTCCTTCTTCTTTTTATACTTTAATACGCTCGATCTCTGTTTATATATGCTGTTAACATTCCAAAACAATTATAATCAACAGGAAGTTTACCACCTGGCCTCGAGATTCTGGAGATACCATCAAAAGCTGGAGAAGCGCCGCAAATTGTATACAGGTTTCCATGCAAAATGACCAGAACTACTGCTTCTGAAAGAGCTGCAATAAGAGCTGCAAGAAACGTTACTGCAACAACTACTGCTGCTGGTCGGTCCTGCTCTAAACACTACTGTATGTAATTATATCCACTCGATCTCATCTTGCTAGTTAACCTCTGCTTACCCAATTTCACTGACTTGTTAAAGATCAAATCAACTTATTCATATGTAGATATTGATTTGGTTTTATATTCACCATACAATAAAGTTACGATGGGTCTCAAACCCTCCAATACCAACTTTCTACCCGTTTTGACTCTAATCATGTTACAAGTAACTGTTACCTCTTGGCTTATTAATAATTATTGTGCTCTGCCTAAATTTATATTACAGGTTGCAGAGCTCTAGGTGGAGGATCAGTCCTAAACAAGGATCCTGGCGAGTCAAGTGAAACCCTGGTCGAGAATCTCAAGCTTGAAGAGCTCCGCATCAGCAACTAGTGCTTCTGGTATCAGTTCAAATCCACGCACTCCTGTGGTGGCTCGGTTTCTATCATCCTTTCATATTAATACTAGTGTGTTGTTAATCAATATGTACTCTAAAATGTTTGGATTAACTTCGATCAATGTATATTTTGCATTAGGCTCAAGCCAAGTTTTAGGCTAGTCAGTAACTTTTAGTAATCTGGTGTTTGTTTATTAGTTGTATCCGCCTTTTATTTTCACTTTTATTTAATACAAAACACGTACTCCTGACTTCTATGTTCTGGACGATAATATTGAGGAATTTGAAAATAAAATCTTTGTATACACTATGATCTCGGACACTTCTGAAGTAGGCCCTTATTTTAGTATAGAAACTATGCATGCCATATTTACATATCAGCTCTCACTAGGGGGCGATCATGGTGAGAAAACTGAACCAGACCGGACTAGATTGAAAACTAATTTGATTCTAGGCCACTACAGTCCTGGTTGTGCATGAGACCGAAACAAGACTCGGAATTGAGCAAAATGGTGAACCGAAAACTGGACCAAATATGTTCAGTCGGGTCTATAATGCTCACCCCTAGCTGTCACTATGAAATGTTATAGAAAAAAAGAAACATAATGACAGTAATCCACAATCTTCAGCTCTTAAATTGTCCTCTATATTTTTAATGGTTGGACTTAGTCGATGATTAGCTTTCTGTGAAATGATACCACTAATGAACATGTTTATACAAATCAAAAGAAGTAGATTCCAACTGACTTAGCTCAGTTGGCCACCAAAGTTCCACTAAGTGGTTTCTTTGTTCATATGTGGATATTAAGTTGGTTTTATATTCACCATACAATAAGGTTACGATAGGTCTCAAACCCTCAAATACCAACTTTCTACTCGTTTGACTCTAATCATGTTACAAATAAGTGTTACCACTTGGCTTATTGATTATTGTGCTCTGCCTAAACTTATATTGCAGGTACCATAACTCTAGTTGAGGATCCGTCCTAAACAAGGATCCTGGCGACTCAAGTGAAACCATGGTCAAGCTTGAAGAGATCCGCATCAGCAACTAGTGCTTCTGGTAACAGTTAAAATCCCTCTTGTGGGTGGCTGGGTTTCTATCATCCTTTGATATTACTACTAGTGTGTTAATCAACATGTACTCTAAAATGTTTGGATTAACTTTGGTCAGTGTATCGTTTACTTGCATTAGGCTCAAGCGAAAGTTTTAGGCTAGTCATTAACTTTGCAGGTTTTTGGAGAATAATATGTAAGTGAAGTACAATAAAGACATCTTTTTGAACATCCTAAAATAAGAATTAAACAAGAGTAATTTGGTGCTTGCTAATTAGTACTTGTATCGGCCTTTTTTTGCAGTTTTATTTAATACAAAACACTCCTGACTTCTATGTTCTGGACAATAATATCGAGGAATTTGAAAATAAAACTATTGTTTAAGTCAATACTTAGATTTTGAATTGTTCCAAAATAAAATCAATCAAGAAAGCTTCTCAACATACACAGATACACTATGTAATTCACTAGTAAACAGTGTAGTGATCGGACATTTCTGAAGTAGACACTTATCTTAGTATAGAACTATCATCCCGCATTTACATATCAGCTCTCACTAGGGCCGATCACGGTCGGAAAACAGAACCAGACCAGACTAGATCGAAAACCAACTTAATTCTGGGTCGCTACCTCCTGGTTGTGCATGAGACCGCACCGAGAACCAGCAATGAGCAAAATGATGAACCAAAAACCAGGCAGAATATGTTCAGAATCAAAAGTATCATTTCTCAATTTGTGTGTGTTGGCGCAGGGGCTATGCTAATCTTCTCTCTATCATTCAAATTTTATCGGTTGTCCCCGGAGGGACCAAAAGTAGATTAATATCAACTAGATTAGTCGCATTTCACAACTTTTTGAAGTAACACTCTTGTTAGAATTCTTAATACAATCCAGTTTTGTCATAACTGTTCCGGAAAAGAGATTCGCTAAAACCACATAAATTTTACACAAAAACTTTCAAAATCATATATCATGACATTTGGGACGACTTACTTATTCTCTTCATTCATAAATCATATCTCTGTTTATAAAAATCATATTATTACACGTCATTGTGCGATTTTTTATGTAAATTTTATGTGATTCTAGCATTTCACTTTGGAAAAATGATGGTTGTCCAATACAACCATCTTAGCCATTGCAAGTCACTCTGATATACAGCAGAATCCGACAAGCTCTTCAGAAACAAAGATATCGTTAACAAAGCTTGAACCTTTTTACATTTACTTTCCAGGTATGCATGACCAAAACAAAAGACAATATAACATGCACAGCATGTGTGCATCAATACTGGCATCTTTCGAAACCAAACATCTTTCGATACCAAATACAACCCCAAAAGAAAGGAATCAAACCATGGTAATAATAATGACAACTTAAAAAGGAGTTGATATCGACACAATGTCATAAAAACTTTGTATGGGCTGCTAAGCTCGCTACAGAAACGAAAATTACCAGAACCTTGTTCACGACATATCTTTAAAGATTGCTTTACATTATCTCTACTTGATTCTAAAGGTCTATAGCACTACATTTCAGGTATCACTGTCCTACATCGCTGTATCTAAGTCTTATTATATAGGTTACCTTTGTGCTTGATCAGTTGTACTTGTTGCACCCGCGGTTATACTACTTGGTCCAGCACCATTTTCAGCAGGTGGTGACGTGCCCCATTTCCCTTCGGATTCTTGTGGCTCGAGTACAACCACCCCACCATCAGTCAGTCCTAATGCAAATTGATTGGCTTCCGTTGGATGTGCAGCAATCACAAGTGGATACACCCTTGAACTGCAAAAAACGCATGGTTTTAGATACCATTTGAAGAAAAGATGTTTGATGTTTGAGCCTTTGAGGAACTGAAATACTCACTTTGGATTGGATGGCAAGTATGAGCTGGATGTGATTCGGCATCTTAATCTGAGTGTTGATGCGGTAAGAATGCCGACACTCCCATCCTCAAAACTTGCGTAAATTGATTGGCTATCACATGAATATGTAGCATGTGTGATCAAACCACTCGTCTCAGGAGGGACCCACTGTTACAATATAGGTATTAGTACATGAATAATGAATTGTTTAATCGGATCAGTTAATGTAAAAAATAAAAATACCACATGATTTGTTTAACTACTCGACCCACCCATGAAACTGACCTGTTTCACGCGTTCAAGTTTACGTGCTTCATATATTGCTAGCTGAGTTTCATGCACTACCAGTAACTGAGTCTGATCATTATGGAACTGTACACGGGTATCGACCACAGGAGCAGCAACACGTCCGGGTGGAATTTGTAAGCTTTTAGTTGTTTGTTTCTCCCATCCTTCTGTGCTCCAAACGCACAACTGCACATAGAAAAATATATTAAATTAATTGTTAGAATATTAGGAGTAATATTAAACATAGGTTAGAGATTTAAGTGTACTTTGTAATATAGATTGGGAATACACTTGTATTGGGAAATATTTAGGCTAACTTCCTTAAGTTGGTTTTTAGGATGTTTCTTATTTGATTTAAGGAGGTGCCTACCCCTCATCTCTATAAATAGGGATAAATTGGGATGAGATGATCATATTTCATTATATTCTTCTTCCTCGATGTAATATTTATTAGGGTTATTAATAAAGAGGTAGTTGAGGGTATACCGTGTGTATATATTTGTCGGTTCTTTGTAGTCTCTCGTGTTCGCTACTTGTGCTCGATACAACTCGCGATCTAGCGGTTCTGCGTTATCGAACTTCGGATTTGTTGTCGGTATCGTTCAACAAATGGTATCAGAGCTCACGGTTATTGTGGTCTCCGAAGATCGAGAGCTAGGTCGAGGTTAGGAGTTCGTTGTAGGTATCGAAGTTTGGTTTTCGACCTTGTCGATCGTAGCAACAAATCGAGAGGTAGACGTGGGGTTCCACGGGAGGAAAAAAAAAACAATTCGAAAGTTTTTATCCCCACGTGAATGGAAAGCATGAGGTAGCCATTTATTGGTTTGTTTTTCCAAGATACTACAAGGTGACAAGGAGATTTGTACTAGAAGTTGATGAACGTAATTTCGTTTTTATTAAGATTTTCTTAGTAAAAGGTAAAAGGTTTTTTTCTTAAATCGTTTTTCTTTATAAATCTACTTCGTGGTTATCGTTTTTATTATAGACGATAAACCGAAGGTTTCATTGTTGCGGGTTTTATTTCTTGTGGTACAAGCTTAGATCGTGGTTTGTTTGGGTTTTAAGCTAGCGATCGGGTTGACTTGTTTGGAATCGAGGGTTTAGGGTTTTTCTAATAAATTCGATCTGCAAGAAGGGTATTTTCTTGTGGTTCAAGTTACGATCGTGGTTCGCTTAGGTTCCAAGTTAACGGTCGGGTCTGCTTGTTCGAAATCGAGGTTTTAGGGTTATACTAATTAATTCGATTTGCAAGAAAGGTACTTTCTTGTGGTTCAAGTTTGATCGTGGATTGCTTGGGTATTCGAGTTAACGATCGGTTTGCTTGTTCGAAATCGAGGGTTTAGGATTTTCTAATCAATTCGATTTGCAAGAAGGGATTTTCTTGTGGTTTAAGTTTGATAGTGGTTTGCTTGGGTTTTCAAGTTAACGATCGGGGTTGCTTGTTCTAATCGAGGATTTAGGGTTATCCTAGTTAATTTGATTTGCAAGAAAGGGTTTAGCAACAACGGGTATATTGCACACGGATTGCGAGGCTTGTCGGTAAAGTTGGTTAAGAAACAATTTGACAAGGTTTGTAGCAAGGCTAAAGAAGATTCAAGACTTGTCGAGGTTGCAAGATTTCTTAGGTTATTAGAAATCGGTTTTGCAAAATTAAAAGTACGACAAGGGTTACTTCAAAAGGATTCGGGTACTTTCTTGATTCAATGGTTGTCGATTTGTTGGATAGGTTAATTTCCAAGGCTCAATCGATATTTGAGTAAGAAAGGGTGTTCTCTTGAAGGGTTACCTGGTTTGATCGATTTCTAAGAAGTTTTTCTTAGGGTTATATCGATAAAGCAAGGGTTTTTCTTTACACAAGGGGACTTCGTAATTCGTGATTGTGAGGTTTGATATATCACAAGGTTTAGCGAATTATCGAAGGGACTTTGTCGGTTTATGATTATGAGGTTTTTCACAAGGTTTAGCAAACAACAAAGGGATAAAAAAAATGGCTAGTTGTATAACTAGGTTTAACATCGAGAAATTCGATGGGTTTAATGTACATAAGCATGGAGGTTCAAAGCAAGTTGCGTCCAAACAACTTGGTCCTGGTGTTAAAACAGGAGTCCATAGAGTACAGGTTTATAAACGTGTTTGGTTTGAGGTGGAACTGCAGGGAGCTCAAGGGGATCGTGAAGCTGAGGTTTTTCAGGTTAGTAACGATCATGCTGCAGTGGCTCAAATATGGTTTGAGGTGGAACTACAGGGAGCTCAAGGGGATCGTGAAGCTGAAGTTTTCCAAGTTAGTAACGATCACGCTGCAGTGGCTCAAAGACGGTTGAAGGACAAACAACCTGAATAAAAGACAAACACGGGCTGCTTGGTAAATGAGTAGGAAAACATACACCTTGGTATAAAGTTGGGGGCAAACATTATGGTAACCGGAGTACCTGTTCAAGAGGGTGCGAAGAGTAGTGTTGCTGAGAAGAAGAACATGATGGAGTCTATGGAAGCTAATCTAGGGACATTACAGAAGTACAATGCCTGGTTAACAAGGCGGTCCCAGGTTCGAGGTTCCAACACCGGTAAAAGGTGTTGAGTATCGTTTATGTTTAAGTGTTACTCCTAAGGTGGAAATTGTTAGACTATTAGGAGTAATATTAAACATAGGTTAGAGACTTTAGTGTACTTTGTAATATAAATTAAGAATAGACTTGTATTAGGAAGTATTTAGGCTAACCTCCTTAAGTTGGTTTATAGGATGTTTCTTATTTGACTTAAGGAGGTGCCTACCCACTCATCTCTATAAATAGGGATGAGGGGGGATCCTAGTTCATTGTATTCTTCTTCCTCAATGTAGTCTTTATTAGGGTTATTAATAAAGAGGTAGTTGAGGGTATACCATGTGCATATATTTGTCGGTTCTTTGTAGTCTCTCGTGTTCGCTACTTGTGCTCGATACAACTCGCGATCTAGCGGTTCCACGTAATCGAACTTCGGGTTTCTTTTCGGTATCGTACAACATTAATAACGTAAAGAATATCATAAAGGTTTATGCGTTTTGTAAAGCTTTAAGTATTTAAAAACTTAAAAAAAATGCAGTTTTACACCAGATGATACTAGCACGTTAAGCACATTTGTTATCAGCTTCGTTTAGTGTGGCTTCTAAGCTTGGTTTTGACCTAATTCACAAATTTAATAAACATTACTTTATTTGTTAAGATGTTTAACTCTAAATTTAGCTTTTAACAAGAAACTATGAACAACCTCGTCGATGCGGACATTATATATTTAAATAGAAGAGTCTTCCATGCCTATGGCAATAATGTTATTGTATTAACTGAAACCTTCATAACAGCACTTCCTTTTGTCGGCTCCATGTAGTATAGACCATTAACGCATATACCCACTCCAATCAGGGTCCTCGAGCGTAAGTCCTACATTATGCAAAAATCCGAGAAAACGTCATTGCACATTTTAATTTATACGTTAGCCTGCTCATTTATAATAAATTACATTTAAAATGTGGAATATGAAGGACATTGTCGATTTCCAGACAATTTGGTAAAATGGATTTGCCAATCGCTTTCACGGGAACGACATTTCCATTTGGCATAATCATAGGATTTTAATCTCTACATCTGAGTTCATTGTGCAAAATAGATTTATCAAAAGTAATTGTTTCTGTGGCTCCGGGATAAATTATCCAAAGTCCTTCTATATTAGTCTTACCAGCCATGTTTACGGATGGATTACTTGTGTCCGAAATCGATTCATGAGTTCTGTCTTATCAATGTTGCATGTTGATCAGCTGATAACCCCAGGATGGGACTTGAATCAACGCCAACTTGTGTTTCTTTGGGGTTTCTTCTAGTAGTAGTAGTTTGGTCTCTTGCTTTGTTCCCATCACATTTTGTTGGCCACCATTCTGAAGCAACCATCATGCACGTGACCTGTTTTGCCACACTTCATACACTTCATCTTCTTCATGCCTTCACGTCTTACATCCTTATTGGAAGTCTGCTTTTTTTATTCTTCAAGAATGGCATAAGTTCTTATTTTGTGTTTTGACCTTGAGAATAGACTTGAAATGCAACAGCTTCTGATGTAACTCTTCTTTCGGCCGATATCAGTTTTTGTTGCTCGTCTTCCGAAACCATGTGATATGCAGATCCCAAGGTGGGTGTCAGATTCATGGTTAGAATTTATGTTTTGATGGTTCCAAAACTATCATCTAGCTCCATCAAGAATTCATATAATTGTTCTTTTTATCTAGCCTTGTTTAATTTCTTTCCAACTCCACAAGTACACTACCCACAAGTGTATTTTGGTGTGGGCGAAACAATCTGAATTTCATCCCATAAACCTCGTAGTTTTGTGTAGTAGGCTGAAACAGAGCTTTTCTCTTGTCGTGTCAAAGCAATTGAACATTTTAGCTCATACATGTGTGGAGCACTTTCTTTGTCAAACCGATATTTTAGGTCACTCCATATTTCCTCGGCTATGTTAGCATACTTCGCTCTATTCCTGATCTCCTTCTCCATTGTTGTAGTAAGCCATTTACAAAGCATTAAGTTTGTTGAATTATCTTCTGGCATCTTGTTGGTTCTGTCGATAAAACCAACTTGGTTTTTCGCAAAGAGAAAGTTCATCATCTCTTGCGACCAGTCCACGTAGTTGTTGTCGTTTAAAGTGTCGTTCACATGTATTTGTCGGGATACTCTAATGCGTGAATGTAATAGGCCGTGTTTATGTCAATTGACATTGCGGTTAAAGTTTTTGGTGGATCTTCTATAGCTTTTGGCATGTTTGTTTTATGGTTTAGGGTTAGGTGTTTTGAGGATCGTTGACATTTTTGGGTACTATGAAATTAGGGAGAGTTTATTTGACCAATAATAAAGGATAGTTTGACCAAGAATAAAGGAAATTTTGTTGTTTCCTTCAGGTTCTAAGTAACCTAATCCCGTTAGGATTACCCAAGATCCTGATGCCATTGTCTTTTGTTGATACAGCCATGAGAATTATCCCTTCCTTGTTTAATCGAATGCAAGGGGAAATCTGTGAATATCATGTTAGAAGATACTAAAAAGTGGTGTCGTGAATGTGCTGAATATATGAAATAAATTATTGTGGTCAACCATGTATTTGTTCCTGTTGTGGGTAGATTTGATGCTGTTGCATTCAACATGTTGTGTCGAAACGTGAGAATAAAACAAATATTCCAAGATGAAGGTTTTTGGAACCATGCTTCTGTAACTACTTGCTAATTTATTAAACTTTTACATTAGAAATTGTAAGATTGTGATGCGCGTCTTGCACTCCTAGTTTTAAATTTATAAACAAGACTTATTAACTCTTTAACTACGCATACGAGCAAGTATACTCGTTTAATTGTAGCAAAGTTGGGTAAGTCAAGATTGACCCATGGGATTTGCATATACTCAAAACATGTAGATGGTGTAAGTAATAGGATTGTCACTACCAATATACCGCTAGAACTAATATTGTAAAAGAAATCATAACTAAAAGTAATACTTGTGTGAATTTCATTTCATCCTAAGGAGAGATAATTTGTGTGCGTTTAACAAATATGAATCACAGATCTAAAGTACATGGACCCCATTCCATGGTGTATTTTTTAGAATCCATATTAGAAATTGACTTAGACAAACGCTTTCGACCTATGATCATCTATTCCAATTCATTATAATCATCATTTGCTAGAAAATATGAAGAGATTAGTTTGTTTTGAATGGGTTCTTTCGACCTATACCCAAGATAAATCTTTTGACAAGTTCCTTTAACGAACTTGTCTTGGTGAGTGTTAAACACCAAGAAACCAAATTGACTCATGCATAAATTTTTTAGAACATATTTTACCGGAAATCCTTTCGACCTTTAAATCTAATAAAAAACTATGTTTCATTGATTATCAAAACCTGTTTCAAGAAATTATCAATCATGCAAACCCAATTATATTCCCTTGATCATAAAATAAAACACTCCTTTAGAATCCATGGTCATCACACAAACATATCACACAACTAAGAAATCATACTCAAACACACTTAACCACAATTCATCATCACATTAAACATTTAACAATACTTAAATTAAAAGTAAAATCAGTTCAAGTACATGAGTTTTACCAAATGGTTCTTCAAACACAAAATCACTAACAATATAATTTATAGCAACTTCAAGCCTCCAATTGATCAATCAACCTCCAACCAAATTCCCTTATGCAAAATTCTTTCCTCCTATGAGGATAAGCAGGGTTTAACTATCTTTTGGGTTATGTAGAATTGGTGTTATAACCTTTGTCAAGGGTTAGAATGATTACAAGAACAAGCACACTTAGAACCATATACCTAGGGTCTAATTTATACATGATTAGCCTTGGAGAAGAGGCAAAAGCATCTAGGAGGTGTTATAGGAGGGAAAAGATCAGCCTCCCATTGATGGTGATGAGTAATGAGGTTGATTAAAGTCATTTAACCAAAACCCATTTATAAAGTAGTTGGTATAATAACAAAGTAGCTGGCCGAATTTTCAGATTGTTGGCGGCTCCTTTTTGTTGTTTTGCTGGCAGCTTTTTGACTTTACGGGTGGCTTCTTTTCCTCTTGCCTCCTTCTTTACCATCTTCCTCCTATTCTTTTTTTAGTCCTTATTCTTTGTTTCTTCCTCTTTCTTTCTTCCAAACTTCCCAAGACTATTTATTCTTCTATTATTATTCATACGAGAGCTTATACTTCCATGTCTCGTTTATCCTTTCGCCTCCAATTCTCGCATTTTATTCTTATCTTCGTGTTTCTTCTTCCATGCTAGCTACAAAACACAAGAACCGAACTTTGCCCAATATTAGCAATAAAAGTCCGTTTATTACCACAAATACTATATTAATAGTAAAGATAACGCTTATGAATACATGTTGGATTTGGGCGTTATTAGATTGTTTTTCTATACTTCTATAAGAGTTAACTTTAAAGACATAAACAACTTTAAAGACGGGTTTTGTAGTTAGTTAACTTTAAAGAGATCAAGAAACCTAAAGATGCGTTTTATAGTCTCTGTTTGTATTAATTTTGGAAAATGAATTTGTGTTTAGTATTTGCGTATATGTGACTTATGGGTTCTAAAATAGCTGGATTCATTCTCACTCCTAGCAAGGTCGGAGGTCTTTTTCTACCTTTGATAGGGGGTATGATTTTCTACGTCTCAACCTCACCCATACACCTTCTTAGATGGTATTGGGCGTTACCTTACCTTTTTCTTTTCTATCCTCAGTACCAATACATCCTTCCTAAAATAGTCGAACTTTGGGTGATTGGCTACTGCTGCAGCAATACCCATATAAAATTTAATTAAAACATAGAATAATTATTGATACGCGAGCTTATATACAGTATAATATTTTAGTGAATAAGCTTGATTGTGTTTGATAAATTGTCAGTTGCTAAAAAGTGTCAAATATATCATTAAATCAAAAACAAAAAGTATTTAGTCCCAGATAAAAAATGGATGAAAATTTGTAAAAGTTCACCCATAACTCTTAGTGGCATAGTTATGTTTTATATTATATAATAAGTCTATTTTTTATGGCCAAAGAAGCGAAAACTTACTGTGCAGATTATATCAAGTACTTTTGACATACTTGGTTGCTTGATTTTTAATACTAATGATAACGCTCAAATCCAACATGTATTCATAAGCGTTATCTTCACTTTTAATATAATATTTTTGGTAATAAACGGACTTTTATTGCTAATATTGTGCAAACTTTAGTTCTTGTGTTTTATAGCTAGCATGGATGAAGAAACGCGTAGATAAGAATAAAAGGCGAGAAGTGGAGGCGAAAAGATGAACGAGGCATGGAGGTATAAGCTTTAGTATGAAGAATAAAAGAGAATAAGAAGTCTTGAGAAGTTTGGAAGAAAGAAAGAGGAAGAAACAAAGTAAAAGGACTAAAGGGAAAAATAAGGAAAAATGGCAAAGTCGCCACCGGCGTAACAAAAGTCGCCACCAGCAAAACTGACCAAAGTTGCCACCGGCGAACTTCATTCTGCCACCAAAAAAGTCCAAACGGGTTTTGGAAAAGTCACATTAAACACTAGTTGTTACAGACGGGTCACATTAAAAAGTCCAGTATAGTTGTTACAGCCGTAGGCGTAACCTCTAGACTATCAAGATGCTCTCCGGACATACCAAGAAAGACCTAGGGAATGATAAACATTTAAGATTTAGTTTTGGCCGCACGTGGCTGCTTGTCTTAGGAATGTTTATTCCAATAGGACCTCAGCCGCACGCAACGGCCGAGACAAATTAAATGTAGCATTGAATATGGTCTTACGTAAGACTGCATATCCCGACTCAAGAATGAATGTATTAATGGTAGTCAACTGGTCAGTCGCACTACTGCAAAAGTGCACCATTAATGTCCATCATTGAGCCACGTAAAACTGCTAAGAAGTGACCCGTGGGTCCCTTCTGACGTTTCAGAAGTGTCAGAAATCCCATCCGTTGGATAGGCGTAGTGGTCTACACGTGTCAAACATCCACGTTACCTCGGAAATCAAGGCAACCCTATATACGAGTTGGTGTGTGTGTTTGTTACACACACAGTTCACACTCTTTCCGCCATTGTTATTTCCAAGCTCCTTCCTTCAAACTTTCGCCTTCTATTCCACGGATTTCCTCCGCCACAGGTTAGATCATCACGCCTTACAAACCCTTTATATAAAACATGGTAAAGGACAACCCTCTTATCACGGATGTCCTGAACGTGATGTCTGCGGAAAAATACATAGACTTTTTGTCTAAGTATTATATTATAGAAAGCGTACACCCAACCTATCCAGGTGAAGGTGAGGCAATTACGGATGCGCCAAGGGGAAAGATAGGCGTGTACACGTGCCTATTTGATTCGGCCAACTACCGTATCCCCTTTTCTAAGTTCTTGGTAGATCTGCTTTTATACTATGATTTCCACATAACCCAACTTCACTGCATAGGGGCGTGTAAAATCAATCAATTTGAGATTGCATGCCATACATGCGGTGTAACTCCGACCGTGAACCTATTTAGGGCCTTTTACTCCCCCCAACTGGTGAATGGGTGGCTATCGTTTAAAAAACGATCTGGGAACGCCCCTATGACGTATAGGAAGCCTTTAGACTCCCTTGCTCAAGACTTGGACGAGCTAGACCATGAGTCCTTGCTGGAGCAGTTTGATGTGTCATCCGCACATCAAGTGACAGTGGGTGCAGCCTTAAGACGCCGTCTGATCAAGGCTTTGGCGAATGTGAAGCGTGCGGACAAAAGAATAGCTCGTCGTGAAGCACTAGTTGTGAAGCACGAGAAGACCATTGCTTCCTTGCAAACGGCGTTGGTTACGGCGGAGGCCACTGTGAAGGAGCAGGCCCATCACGCCAACACTCGGGAAAAATGCATCGCCGAGCTTGAGGCCCTCGTAGCCGCATCTAACGAGAAGGTATGCCTTTAACGTGAATGTTTTTTTTTGACACAAGAAAAACCATATGATCCTTGTGATAACTCCAAGTTCCATATGAAGGTGTCCGCAGCCGAAGCCTCCGCCAAAGCTGTAACCGTAAAAGCATTCAACATCGCACAGGAGCGTGACGCGTTGAAGGATGAGCTAACACAAGTGCGGACTAATTTGGACGAGCAAGCTGCAACAGCTGAAGAGGAGCTAAGCAAGATGGCCACGGATTGTGCTGAAAAGATGTGTCCTCCTTTGCTATCGGCCATAGCTGGGCGCAGGTGGATGATTGGTCAAGGAATGCGCCTCGTCGTAAGCAAGGTTACGGAAGCTCCGTACCTGCTGCAAGCATTCGCAGGGGTCGTTTCGGATGGGATTGACTATGGTAGGCACGAGGGCTTGGTCCAGGCTGCAGAATTGATAGGCAAGAACGAAGATATTACCCAGCACGCCTACCACAACCCTTTAGCTGCGGATAAAATGACCGCGTCAATGGATGCACTTGCTGAAATCCAACACCCTCTTTTAGACGAGCTGGAGGCGCTGAAGGATGCTTCTAACGAGGTAGTCATGTCCAAGCTTACTGTGGATCCCATCCAATTGACCTTGCCTACATATGACTCCGTGTCCAAGGTAATGAAAGGTGAAAAACTGCTTGTTGAGGCATTGGATGCGACTGCGATCAAGGCGCAGGATGGGAAGAATGCTCGCGGGGAGGCCCTCCGCGCCATGATTGAAGAAGGGAAGAAGGATATAGGGGAGTTCCTACCTCCGTTGTAATTTATCGTGTAAACATTTGTAACTTTTATTCATCCGTGCATGTACATGGCTAAGACTGATGTGTGAAATAACTGTCCTATGTATGTAAGTCCGTGATAACCACGGCCATTTTGTTATGATTTTGAAACTTGTGTATTGATATTTTGTTGGATATCGTATACCGATACTGCATGACATGTCATGTCTTACTCAAAAAAAGAAATACACTCAAGTCTATAATTTACTAGACATGCGACGTGCGTCTTTACTATGCAAAGCACTGCGTGAGTACGACATACGGAAACTTATCACAACGTCTTGTGAGTAAGGTGTCTAGTAAGGATACATGATCCGTGTCGCTGGGGTTGCATCCCTCTTATGCGACAAGTTGAATTAGTAGGTTCACTTAATCCTCTTACCCCACCTGGAGGCGTATACTACATGTACGGTGATTGAATGAATGCATATGAATGAGACATGGCATATTATAATAATAACTAAAAATCATATGACTATAATAGAATCTAAAGAACAACCAAACAATTTGCACGGAAAACTAGTCGTGGAGCTAGCTAGGCACCACGGCATTTTATTAGAACGTTTACATTTTTTGTTTTGACAAGAATGGGAAACCCTAAAAAACAAAAAAGGTCCTATAAAATCATAAGAAACAAAACAAAGAGAACACATGGATCTTCATTAAAGCCAAATATAGCGAAGTGTCCATGCGGAAGCTGTAGCTTTTAAAGATAGCACCTTTTGAGATTGGAGATATTCCATGTGCGTTCCAGATCGCGGCCATCCATGTCACGTAACTTGTACACGCCCCGTCCTAAGGCCTCCGTGACTTCGTATGGTCCTTCCCACTTAGGGCCCAGCTTTCCTGTATTCTCCGCTCGACTTGCTTCGTTAGCGCGGTAGACATAATCTCCCTGTCGAAAAGAAACACCTTTAACCTTGGCGTCATAATAAGCCTTCATTTTAGCCTTGGACTTGGCCTCATTGATAGCCGCTATCTCCCTTTTTTCCTCCAATAAATCCATATTGATCCGAAGTTGCTCGTCGTTCGTGACAACATTAACCTCCGCCGTGCGGATGGTAGGCATTCCTATTTCTGCTGGTATAACAGCTTCAGTGCCGTAGGCCAATGCAAATGGAGAGTCCCCGTTGGCTGTTTTGATCATAGTTCTATGCGCCCACAGAACATGTGGTAGTTAGTCCACCCATTTGGCACTTCGCTCCTCCAAGCGTGCCTTGATGTCGTTTCCCAAGCTTCTATTTGCTCGTTCTACAAGGCCATTTGTCTGCGGGTGTTTAACAGACGCGAAGCACCGTTTGATATTCAATGCTGCGCACCAGTCCTTGAATGGATTATCCGCGAACTCTTTCCCATTATCCCAGATGATTTCTCCTGGTAAGCCAAAACGGCACACTATGTTCTCCCAAACAAACTTTTTAACTTGTTTGCATGTGATGGATTTGACTGCCTTGGCCTCTATCCATCGTGTAAAGTAGTCCATTGCGACAATCAAGAACTTAACTCCCCCCGCAGCTACAGGAAATGGTCCTGCGATGTCGATCCCCCACTTATAGAATGGCCATGGGGATGTAATAGGTGTAAGTTCATGCTGCGGGTGTCGTAGCACTGGTCTGTACACTTGGCAATCACTGCACTTGCGAATCATGTCGCGTGCGTCCCTATGCATGGTAGGCCAATAATATCCTGTGCGTAGGGCTCGAGCTGCCACAGATCGTGGACCTGCGTGCATGCCGCATAACCCTTCATGTATCTCACTGACCACATAAGTGGCCTGTCGTGGTCCAACACACCGCAACCACGGCTGCAAGAAAGAGCGCTTATAAAGGATACCTTCTCGAAGCTCGAAGTGCTGCGACTTCCTTCTGATGCGTCGTGCCGCTTTTTCATCGTCCGGAAGGGTTTCATTAGTCAAATAGTTGATGATCGGGGTCATCCATGTAGGTCCATCCTCCTCAACTATAGTAGCGACCTCCCCCTATGTTATAGACTTTTCCTTAAGTATTTCTACCAAGACTTGCTTGGATAAGTGGGCGAAACTTGTAGACGCGATCTTGCTAAGAGCGTCCGCCTTCTTGTTCTCACCTCTTGGTACCTGCCTTGATGGAAAACTTGTTGAAAGCCGCGATGAGTGACTTGACTTTTTCCAAGTATCGGAGCATGTTATCCTCCTTAGCTACATATCCACCTAGAATGTGGTTCGCGACAAGCCGTGAGTCCACGTAGGCCTCAAGGTTGCAGACTCCCATTCTAGCGGCGATTTTTAAACCCGCAATTAATGCTTCATATTCCGCCTCATTGTTGGTGGCTGTGAACTCAAAGCGGAGGGCGTACGTAAACTCCATTCCTTCCGGATTCGTGAGGATGAGACCAGCTCCTGACCCATCCATACACGAAGATCCGTCCGTGAATAACACCCATGGTTCTGCTGGAGTTTCGTCTTGTTTTATGATTGGTCCTTCCTCATCCGGCTTCTCTACCAAGAAATCCGCCAAGATTTGGCCTTTAACAGCCGTCCTTGGCCTATAAGATATGTTGTGCTCTCCCAATAGAATGCTCCACTTTTATAGCCTACCTGCCACATCCGGTCTAGAGATGACTTGTTTTATTGGTTGGTCGGTAATGACTACAATTGGGTGCGCCTGAAAGTATCGGCGCAACCGTTTTGTAGCAAACACTAGTGCCAAAACCAATATTTCCATAGAGGAGTAATTTAACTCCGGCCCTTGTTCTACTTATGAAGTAGACCGGAGTTTGTACCGTGTCCCTATCCGTCATGAGTACCGCACTTATTGCTCCATGTGTGGCTGATAAATATATAATGAGCTCCTCCTTTGGCCGGGGAGCTACTAGCATGGGGAGAGATGCGAGGTGTTGCTTGAGTTGACCAAAGGCTTCCTCAGCTTCCTTTGTCCACCGGAAGTCTCCCTTCCTAATGCACTTCTTGAGTGTTTTGAATAGGGGGAGTGACTTCTCTGCGGACTTTGATAAGAACCTATTTAGCCCGGCCAGCTTCCCATTTAAGGACTGCACCTCTTTCCGTGTCTGAGGGGATGGTAGCTGTATTACTGCGTCCGTTTTTTCTGGGCAAGGTTTGATGCCATTTGGATCAATCATATATCCAAGGAACATTCCCTCTGTTGCCCCAAATGTGCATTTCTTTGGATTTAGCTTCATATTAATCCTCCTCAATGTGTCAAATGTCTCTTGGACATCCCGGAGAAGTGCATCCTCCGTATGACTTTTGATGACTAAGTCATCCACATAGACCTCCAGGTTGCGGCCTATCTGTGAGTCAAAGGCTTCGTCCACAAGCCGCTGGTATGTAGCCCCGGCGTTCTTTAGTCCAAACGGCATTTTTGTATAACAGTATACGCCTTGACTAGTATGGAACGCCGTCTTCTCTGCGTCCTCTTCCGCCATCTGGATCTGGTGGTATCCTTTATATGCGTCTAGGAAGCACTTAAAGGGATATCCACATAGAGATTCCACCTTCCTGTCAATCTCCGGTAACGGGTAACAATCCGGTGGACAGGCTTTGTTCAGATCCGTGAAATCCACACACATGCACCAGCTTCCGTCATGCTTTTTGACCATGACTGGGTTGGATAACCACTTGTGATAGTATACCTCGCGCATGATACATGCGTCCACTAGTTTCCGTACCTCATCCAGTATCACTCGGCTGCGTTCAGGTGCCTGGCCGCGCTTCTTTTGCTTGACGGGTTGGTACCCCTGGCGGATCTGGAGCTTATGTTCTACTATCGTGCGTGGCACGCCCGTCATATGCTTGGGCTCCCATGCGAATATATCTAAATTTACCTTCAAGAGAGAGAGCATGGCCCTCTTGTCGTTATCCGAGAGCGTCCCCCATATGGACACCTCCTGTTCCAGATAATCGGGATGGATTGCCACCCTCCAATTGGGAGGTGGTGATCCATCCTTGGGTGGAACAGGTGGAACCGGTGTTGTCAAGGTATGACACTCGGATGCTGGAATGATTGTGTTGTAAATGGTGACAATTCCTCCTTCCACGGGGAATTTGATCATTCCGTGTGCCGTAGAAGGTACCGTCCGTATGGCCAGAATACCTGGTCTTCCAATGATCCCATTGTATGGAGAGTGTGAGCGTATCACCATGAAGTTCATCCACGCCGTGGTGGAGTGCTCTTGATTCCCAATGGTTACAAGCAGACGCAGTTTCCCTATTGGCCAGATGGTGTCTCCACTAAAACCAATGAGCGGCGCCGTGGCCAGTACTAATTGGCTTTTTATTTCTGGTCGTAACTGTACAAAACAGTGTTCATACAGTACTTCTGCTGATGACCCTCCATCCACATACATGCGACGAACATTGTGTGTTCCAATGCTTATCTCAATAGTGAGAGGCGCATCAATCACATCGCCTGATGTGATGGAGGGGAATGAGATTTCCCTGCCGCGTGAAAATTTTTGACCAATTTTCTGCCTCGTGCGGCATTTTATGGATTGGATCATGTATATGGTTGAAGGTTTGTCCTTTTGGGGATCCTTCTTGTCATACTTCTTGTTGTCTTTTCCATCCTTCCAATCCTTAACCAAATGCTTGAGTTTACCTGACTTGATCAGTGACTCAATGTGCTTCTTGAGCTGGATACACTCTTCCGTGCCATGGCCCTTGTCGTTATGGAACTCGCAGAAACGATTTCCTTGGCGACGGTCCAGCGGAGTCGTCATTGGGGGAGGCCTCGGAAAATTAGCCCCTTCCGTCAGCAAGATCTCCCGGTAGGACATCTTTAGAGGGGTAAACTTATCGTCCGGCCGTCCTCCTTTGTTTTGGCTCTTGTAATCTGAGCCCCTACCATTGTTCTGGTTGCTTTGACCGCCCGACTGTCTCCTGGACTGGTCGTTCGACCGGTAGCCGTTTCCTTTTGAAAGGTAGGCCGCAGCAACCGCTGTTTCTCCCTCTATGAAGTTTCTGACCCTTTCCATGAGGTCGTCATACCTCTCCGGACGCTTGTCATTGAGACGCCTTATTAATTCCCTGTCTGTTATGGCATGCATATAGTCGGAAATTTTCAGGAGTTCCGGCATTGTCTTGGTGCGTGTGCACTCGTCGTTGAAGCGTTCAATGAAGGCTTTTGTAGACTCCCCCGGCCGTTGCTTGACAGTTGCCAATGAGACCGGATCCCTATTATACTTCTTCCGCTGAGTATAATTATTCTTGAACGTAGTGCGTAGTTCAGTGAAGCTATCAATGCTTCGTGGAGGGAGTCCCTCAAACAAGTCACGAGCATTGCCGATCAAAGTTGAATTGAACATTTGGCACCATATAGGCATGGGCCATCGCTCAATTTTAGCCTGCGTATCAAATATCTTGAGGTGATCATCCGGATCACCAGTTCCATCATAAGTCTTGACACACGCCGGCATGCGACATTTTTTGTCCTCGGAGTAGTTCCGTATGCGGAGAGTAAAAGGATCTTCCCTGGGGTCTGCACATGGACGGGTGAGACTAGGGTCGCACCATGGTTGGGAAAAATCTTCTGCTTCCGTCTCTCGATAATAGGGACCGCCATAGTACTCATCATTGTTTGGTGGTGGTGGAGGAGTACGCCTAGGTTGGTGACGTTTGGGCGGATGGTCATCCGAGTCCTCTCCTGATGGATCTTGAGAAGGAGGTGGTGCCCCATCTCTTGGGTGAGGACCGCTCTTTTGAGAAGAGCTAGGAGCCTTCTTCCCAGTATTCATCCTATCCCACACACTTGTGCGGTGAGTGGCTCTGGTCAGTTCCAGATCTGGCCGTTCGGGTGAACCGTCGGACTTCTCTCCCCCTTCTCGGGACTGCATTAGTTCCTGCATGAGGCGATCCCCTATGCGTTCAAACACATTCCTGGGTTGGGGAGTTTCTTCAAAGAGGTTCTGCTCCTGGGGTCGCGTTCTTCTTTTCCTCTGATTTTGAGAAGAGGTGCCTGGTCCGGCGTGGCCAAAGTTGAGCCTAGATTGGAGATCCCTCCCTAGGTTCAACCTTGATGCAATCCCTAGGACGATCCTCTCAAAGTTCTGCGTGAGAACTCGAGTGAGATCTTCCTCGCTGAGCGGTTGGACTTCTACTTCTTCCTCGACCGATGGTCTGCGCGGCTCCTTGTTAGGGGGATTTGGCGCACTCCCTGGATCAGGGTTGTCCAGGGTTGAAGTAGGTGGGGGAGTCATGGAGATCGTGCTCGTCACCCCCATGGACTGAAAACCATTGCGGTTGTTTGGTCCGCCTGCTGGACGGCTAGGGGATTGATTGGGAATGAGTATCCCTTCCCCTTGGGACTTCTGATTTCCAAGATTTGTGTTCCTGGGGTTAGCATGTGGATGCCCCTTCGTCATTGAGAATTCAAGATGAGATTTCGCTCTAGCTTAGTGTAATGGGTCCCACGGATGGCGCCAACTTGTTGATACAAAAGTTGGGTGATCCTTGCTAGACCCGAATTAGGATTAATTCGGGTTGGCTGGACTCCGGCTCCTGCACCAAGTGAATCGTATGGTTGGGATCCTGCACACTAGACAACACGCGTTAGGCTTACCGTGGGAATGTTTCCCACGATTAGACTCCAGCGTGAGAGTAAGTAATCGGTTAGGGTTTATAGGAATCGGATGGGTTGAGAGTGTAAAGAACGTAATACCTTTGTGGAACCCTTGGGGGTTCCTTTTATAGGCAGTGAAACCCTAATGGGCTGTCACTGATGCTTCGGCCCCAAGAAAAGGATAAGTACCAGAATTAGATTGATTGTTATCTTCTAATTATGGTGAGTGAATATCCTCTTCTTTGGGGTAAATCCTATTCATAGATAGAATACGATTCTGTCTAACCCTTTACCGGTCATGCCGGGCCGTGGGCCGCACACGTGTGTGCGGTTACTGTTCATCCAAGCCCATAAGCTCAAATGACATTATTCCCACCCATCTGTGATGGGCCGGATACGGGTAATACCCGTGGGCCGGGTTCATGACCCGGCTGGGGACTATACGTCATCACCATAACTCTCCACCATCAATGGGAGACTCATCATTTCCCTCCCATAACAACCCCTGGCGTTGTTACCTCTTCACCAAGGCTAAAACATGTATATAATGGAACCTAGGGTCATGGTTCTAAGTGTGCTTAATCTAGTAATCATTCTAACCCTTGACAAATGTTAGAACATCAATCCTACATAACCCAAAGATAGTAAACCTTGTTTATCCTCATAGGAGGGACGAATTTTGCATAGGAGAATATTGGTTGGAGGTTGATTGATCGATTAGAGGCTTGGGATTGCTCTAAATTCTATTTGTTAGTACTTTTGTGTTAGGAGAACCATTTGGTAAAACTCTTGTACTTGAATTGATTTTCCTTTTAATTTATGTATTGTTGAATGTTTGATATGATAATGAATTGTGGTGAAATGTGTTTGAGTAAAATTTCCGAGTAGTGTGATATGCTTGTGTGATGAACGTGGATTCTAATGGAGAGTTTGATTTTATGATCAAGGGAATATAATTGGGTTTTTATTGTTGATAATTTCTTGAAACATGCTTTGATAATCAATGAAATATAGCTTTTTATTGGATTTAAAGGTCGAAAGGATTTCCGGTAAACTATGTTCCTAAAGATTTGTGCATAAGTCAATTTGGTTTCTTGGTGATTGACACTCACCTTGACGAGTTGGTTAAATAAATTTGTCAATAGATTTATCCTGGGTATAGGTCTAAAGGACCCATTCAACCCAAACTAAAATATGTGTATTTTCTAACAAATGGGAATTATAATGAATTGGAATAGATAATCATAGGTCGAAAGGGTTTGTCTAAATCAATTTGTTAACATGGATTCTATGAAACACACCATGGAATGGAGTCCATATACTTTAGATTTGTGATTCGTAGTTGCTAAACGCACACAAATTATCTCTCCTACGGATGAATTGGAATTCACACAAGTATTACTTTTAGTTATGATTTCCTTTAGAATATTAGTTCTAGTGGTAATATCGGTAGTGACAATCCTATTACCTACACCATCTACATGTTCTGAATATACGCAAATCCCATGGGACGATCTTGACTTACCCGACTTTGCTAGAATTGAACGAGTATACTTGCTCGTATGCGTAGTTAAGGAATTAATAAGTCTTGTTTATAAATTTAAAACTAGGAGTGCAAGACGCGCATCAACCACCTGATAACTCAACACCTCTACTCACTATTGTGCTACTGGAATAAGCAGTATCTCTTGCTGCGAATGTGTACGAAGTTATGCATGTGCTGGAGCTATTCAATTGGACGAATTTTTGTCAACTATGGTAAATTATTGTCGGATGTTACATAATTTTTGTGTCGGATTGTCGTCAACTATCCTGCATTTTGTTAGAATTGATTGTAATGCGAAAGCTGAAAAATAGATTACGAGCTTTGGGACTAATTAAAGTTATTGTATATATGTTATTGCCACTGTTAACATGTTCTCCAACCGTTTGTAAACAACCAACTATGGTATTTTGAACCAGCTATTGTAATTTATATAAAACCCGTTGCGAAGCGTGGGCTTAAATTCTTGTTATAATATAAATGGAAGGTTCCACGTGAATGAAAAATTAGAGTAATTGTATTCTCGATGAAATAAATTGCCGGATATAAATTCACATAAAAGAAAAATGTTGCCCGAATGGCATTTTTCTTCGAAATCATAAAATGCAAAGAGGATAAAATTTGTGTTCCAAAGTGAGATGTTTTCAGAACTATGGGAAAGTATTAATTATATTAAAAGTATTCCAATTGATAATGTTATGCATGGTAAAATTGACGAAAATAAAAAAGGTTGAGCGTCTGCTACTACTTCACTCACAATATGGTAAAAGAGTTTAGCAATCAATATCGCACAAAAAAGTAAAATTCGGTAAGTATCTGATGTGTTCGGGCAAGTATAAACAAGAATTACCGGTTAAACTTGGAATACATTCGGGCAAGTATACCCTAGTTAGGTTTGGTAAGTCAAGGTCTTCCCAAGAGACTTGATTGCACTCAAGTGTCATTTGTTTGTAATAAGACGATGGAGATTGTCACGGATCAAAGAAACAAGGAAGGCAATATGAGAACAAACACATAGAGAACATACATGTGTGGGCACAAATGATCACATGGATATTAGAATGTTTAATTTGGAAAACATATTATCAAGGGTAATCCTTTTTTACCTATAGGACCAATAATAATAATCTAGTGTTTTATAAATTCATTTGACATAAGTCTCAATCAATTGGTCATATCATCGACCTATAGACTTGATGTTATTAATCCGTTAAGTTCCATTTACTTGAAAGATGAACAATAATTATTCAAAAGACTCCTTTCAACATTAGTCTCAATTAAACGTTTACTTGTTATGTTTAGAGTTAACTGCTTTTTTGGTCCTTGTAGTTGGATTTTGTTTTCACTTTTGATCCAAAAACTCAAAATTTCGATTTTAGTCCAAATATAAACTATTTTTCCACTTTTGATCCAAAATCGAAACTATTTCTCCACTTTTGGTAAGCTAATTGTCTATTTTGGACCAAAAGTGGAGAAATAGCTTCGATTTTGGACCAAAATCAAAATTATTTGAGTTTTTAGACAAAAAGTAAAAAATAGTACCAAACCACAAGGACCAAATATGCAGTTAACTCTTATGTTTATTAAGTCTCTTGCGCAATCATCAAAAAGTACAAGACCAAATCATTTGTCGATTAATGAATTAAAATCAGCCATATAGAGAATCATTTCCTCAACCATGATTAACCAAAGTGACAAACAAGAACAATTTACAATTCAACCGAATATGATGCTATCGCCATAATCCAAACAAACACTAATGAAATCTAAACATACCTTTATCAAGGGTTTTCATATGATCCACAATATCACAAAACACATGTCTCACCATAGACATGAACATAAACATGATTGAATATTAAAGAAGAAGTTAACCAAGGATAGATAACCAACCTAAGTATCCCAATGATTCTAATCAAAAGAACAACCAAAATACAATTTATCTTACGGATAACCTTCTTGGACATCAACCTCATGGTGTGAGTATAGGGCCTTTGGGGTGTTTGTGAATAAGTATTATTGGAGAATGGATGGTTTATGGAGGTGTGATCTTTTCTAATTCTTCCATAGCATATGGCATGAAAATGGCAACCAATTACACCCCTCACCACCTCTACAAATGGGTGAGGGGTAGTAGGTGAATATGTACAACTATGTTCTTGTACGTAATAGAGCCAAGAGAACAACTATTATACATGCAAGGTATAAAGATGAGGGTAATGTATCATTGTCTAGACCATCAAGGTCTAGGGAATAAGATGATATGGCGGCTTTACATTTACTATTGTTAAGGTAGAAAATATACATGAACCAATCACATTCTAGGAGGCGATTAATTCATCTGAAAAAGAGATGAGTTCTTTAAAGAAGAATCATACTTGGGAGTTGGTCGATCAACCACCTGGTCAGAAGCTGGTAAGCTGCAAATGGTTGTATAAGATTAAAGAAGGGATTGATGGTGTTCAAAAACCAAAGTATAGAGCAAGGCTTGTAGCTCAGGGTTTTACACAACGAGCATGGGTCGACTATTATGAGGTATTTTCACATGTGGTTCGACATACATCTGTTATGGTGAATATATCATTAACTGCTTGTGAAGATTATGAGTTGGAACAACTTGATGTGAAAACCACGTTTTTACATGGTAATTTTGAAGAAACTATTTACACGAGGCACTCTCGTGGCAGCAAAAAGGTATGTTTGTTGAAGAAATCTCTGTATGGTTTTAAGCAGCCCCTAAGAATGTGGTACAAACGGTTTGATGTGTATACTGGTCAGCAATAAGTTTAGCCGCAACAGCCAACAGCTGTGATAGTTGTGTTTACTTCAAGGAGTTTCTACTGATGTATGTAGATGATATGTTGATTGCTTATAAAAGCAAGTTAGAGATCTAATATACCAAGGGACTGCTGCGAAAAGAGTTTGATATGAAGGAACTTGGTCCAACTAGGAAGATACTTGGTACGGAGATTGTCAAGGATAGGGGTAAACGAACCTTGAAGGTGTCTCAGACGGGATACGTGCAGAAAATTCTGAATAAGTATAAAGGGGGTAATAGAAAGTTGGTCTATGTGCTACTAGAAGCACACTTCAAGGTATCTTTAAAGGATTGTTCGTTCAATGACTAGAATATGGAAATAATGAGTAAGATCCCATATGCGAATGATGTAGGTAGTTTAATGTACTTGATGGTTTGCGCTAGACCAGATATTGCGTACGTTGCTAGCATTGTGAGCACCTATTTGGCGAATCCAGAGGTAAACACCAATAGGAGGCAGTAAAGTAGATTTTGAAGTACTTAAAAGGCATTTCTGATGTAGGTCTAGTGTATGGTAAAGATTAAAGGGAAGCACATAGATGTTGATGGTTTCATGGATAGTGGTTATGCTAAAGAACCTGACAAGGATAGGTCCATAATCGGGTACGATTTTATGGTACATGGTTGTGTTGTGAGTTGAAAAGAACATCTGCAACATGTTGTAGCATTATCTAATACAGAGGCGAGGTATAACATAACAGGTTAAGAAAAGCATCTGCTTGAAGGTCTACATCGAGCTGGTAATAAACCTAAGGCCATGAGTTGTGAATTATGATAATCAATGGCCATTTCATCTCTCACGAAATGCAATGTTTCATAAGAGGACAAAGCATATGAACGTGAGGTAAAGAGATTGAAATGGCAAAGATAGGCACGGATAATAATGCAGCTGGCGTGTTTAAATATGTGTTTCTAGGTCAAAGTTCAAGTATTGCATGGAAATCCCTAGTGTTGGAGTTAACTAGCTAGTCTTGTCAGTAAGGCTGTGTTCAACGGTGTCTCGGTCGACCGAGAGAGATCGAGTCGCACTAGGTCGTGTCCTTTGAGACCACCGAGTCACCCAACTCGATCGAGCCAAAAGGTTCGTGGGAGCGATCGGTTTGAAAACGAAGAAATTCGAAAGTGGAAAAGAAATGTTACCGTGCATTTGAATAAACAAAAAAATTTAAAAAAAAAATTAAGTTAATCTTCTATCCCCTATAAAAACCCCATTTATTCAACCACTTTTTCAAACAAATTAAACTCACAATTCTCCAAACTACAATGTCTTATGAATTATTTTTTTCCGACTCTTCTGACGACAAGGATGAAGTTATGAGTGAGCTTGCAGTATTTACGCAAGCTTGTCAATCGGCTTACGAAGCATCAAAACCTCCAAAACAACGAGCGTACATAAATAGAGATTACGAGGGTGCATATAATCGTCTAGTGGCGGCGTATTTTACTGAGAGGTCGCAGTATGACGAGGAGACATTTCGTGCGCGGTTTCGAATGGAGCGAGAACTATTCTTACGACTTGTTCGCGGCATCACCAATAACTATCATTATTTTTGAAACGCCTGGGATTGTACGGGTCGAGAATTTCTTATGCCATTGTTGAGTGCACTTCTGCTATTCGTCAAATGGCGTACGGAGCCGTTCCTGATGCTCTTGACGGATATTTTCAAATTGTTGCGTCAACTGACCTTGAGTGTCTTCTAAAGTTTTTTAAGGCCATCATGGAATATACGGTAAAGAGTACTTGCAAAAGCCGACATACACCGACATCGAAAAACTCCATGCTCATCACGAGGAATAGCATGGGTTTCCTGAGATGATAGAAAGTATCGATTGTATAGATTGGCCGTGGGAGAATTGTCTCGTTGCATAAGCTCAATTTTGTAGACGTGATCATGGGTCAACTCCTTTTATTTTATTGGAAGCGATCGCCTTTCATGACTTACGGATTTGGCATGCGTTCTTTGATGTAGCCGGGATAAGTAACGACGTAAATGTTTTAGGTCAATACCTTTTCAATGATCTTAAATCAGGGAAAGCGCTATAACTGGGATTCATGGCTAACGAAGTGTATTATCGGCGGGGATATTATCTTACCGACGGGATATATCCGAAATGGTCGGTTCTTATTAAGTCTATAAAAAATCTGCCGTTGAATGATCATAGACGGAGATTGTATAAAAGGAAGCACGAAGCACAAGAAAATATGTGAAACGAGCATTCGGTGTATTGAAAACGAAGGCCCGAGGAATGTCAAGACGTAGACTATCGGACGTAATGTACACATGCATCATATTAGACAATATGATACTTCAACACAACGGGGCGGTGATATCACCCATATTTTATAATGATAACGATCCCGTAAATACACATGAAGAATCACTCGCAATTATTCGGCACATAACCAACGAACAAGCTCATCTACACCTAAAAGCCGATTTGTTAGAACACATTTGGGCTAACATCGATCAATAAATTAGCTTTTTAATGTAATGTTTTTTACTAAATGTAATGGTTTTTTTAAGTAATGTTTTTATTAAATGTAATGTCTTTAATATTTGAATAAAAAAATAAAAAAAATTAGGTCGTTTTGTTTGTGACAAATAGATTGTTATAAATCGTCGAAAAAATAAAGCTGATGTGGCAGAAAAAATAAAGGTCGTTGTTGTAGATAGCCTAAAGTAAAAATTGTTAGTGTTAGTTTCCAAATCTAGTTAGGGTTAATATAAGTTAAGTTTCCTTATGTACGATTCTTAGTCGGTTCCCTCTCTTTGTTTAAAAAAAATAAAGGTCGGTTCCCTCTCAATAGTATAAAAGAAACAAACTCTAAGAAAGAAACTACTGTAATAATCAACGAATCAAAAGATCGATGGCTGAGGCTAAGATATTCCCACCATTTTCTTATGGGAAGTATGTGAGCCAGGAAAAGAAACGGGGAAGGACGATACGAGACGAAAAAGAACGACAACGCTATTGGGCTATGATGGCTTCTGGTAATTGCTAAATGCCTTCTTCTTTTTATACTTTAATACGCTCTCTGTTTATATATGCTGTTAACATTCCAAATCAATTATAATCAACAGGAAGTTTACCACCTGGCCTCGAGATTCTGGAGATACCATCAACAGTTGGTAACGTCTTGTACCCGGCCTATTGATTCATTACATTTTCTTCATATATTACTCATTTTTTTAACTTGTTGTTTTCGCTCTCTACCAAAAGCTAGAGAAGCGCCGCAAACTGTATACAGGTATCCATGCAAGATGACCAGAACCACTGCTTCTGAAAGAGCTGCAATAAGAGTTGCAAGAAACATTACTGCAACAACTACTGCTGCTGGTCGGTCCTGCTCTAAAGACTACTGTATGTAATTATATCCACTCGATCTCATCTTGCTAGTTGTTAGTACATATATTTGCTGGTTGGGTTCCCCTACGTGCCCTTTCAAATCGATCGAGGACTTATTCATATGTAGATATTGATTTGGTTTTATATTCACCATACAATAAAGTTACGATGGGTCTCAAACCCTCCAATACCAACTTTCTACCCGTTTGACTCTAATCATGTTACAAGTAACTGTTACCTCTTGGCTTATTAATAATTATTGTGCTCTGCCTAAATTTATATTACAGGTTGCAGAGCTCTAGGTGGAGGATCAGTCCTAAACAAGGATCCTGGCGAGTCAAGTGAAACGCTGGTCGAAAATCTCAAGCTTGAAGAGCTCCGCATCAGCAACTAGTGCTTCTGGTATCAGTTCAAATCCACGCACTCCTGTGGTGGCTCGGTTTCTATCATCCTTTCATATTAATACTAGTGTGTTGTTAATCAAGATGTACTCTAAAATGTTTGGATTAACTTCGATCAATGTATCTTTTAGTATAGAAACTATGCATGCCATATTTACATATCAGCTCTCACTAGGGACGATCATGGTCAGAAAACTGAACCACACCGGACTAGATTGAAAACTAATTAGATTCTAGGCCACTACAGTCCTGGCCTGGTTGTGCATGAGACTGAAACAAGACCCGGAATTGAGCAAAATGGTGAACCCAAAACTGGACCAAATATGTTCAGTCCGGTCTATAATGCTCACCCCTAGCTGTCACTATGAAATGTTATAGAAAAAAAGAAACATAATGACAGTAATCCACAATCTTCGGCTCTTAAATTGTTTAATGATTGGACTTAGTCGATGATTAGCTTTCTGTGAAATGATACCACTAATGAACATGTTTTATACAAATCAAAAGAAGTAGATTAATGATAAACCAACTAACTTAGCTCAGTTGGCCACTAAGTGGTTTCTTTCACCATACAATAAGGTTACGATAGGTCTCAAACCCTCAAATACCAACTTTCTACCCGTTTGACTCTAATTGTGTTACAAATAAGTGTTACTTCTTGGCTTATCGATTATTGTGCTCTGCCTAAATTTATATTGCAGGTACCATAACTCTAGTTGAGGATCCATCCTAAACAAGGATCCTGGCGACTCAAGTGAAACCATGGTCAAGCTTGAAGAGATCCGCATCAGCAACTAGTGCTTCTGGTAACAGTTAAAATCCACTCTTGTGGGTGGCTGGGTTTCTATCATCCTTTGATATTACTACTAGTGTGTTAATCAACATGTACTCTAAAATGTTTGGATTAACTTTGGTCAGTGTATCGTTTACTTGCGTTAGGCTCAAGCCAAGTTTTAGGCTAGTCATTAACTTTGCAGGTTTTTTGAGAATAATATGCAAGTGAAGTACAATAAAGACATCTTTTTGAACATCCTAAAATAAGAATTAAACAAGAGTAATTTGGTGCTTGCTAATTAGTACTTGTATCGGCCTTTTTTTGTAGTTTTATTTAATACAAAACACTCCTGACTTCTATGTTCTAGACAATAATATTGAGGATTTTGAAAATAAAACTTTTGTTTTAGTCAATACGACCAGAAACTATGCATACCATATTTACATATCAGCTCTCCCTAGGGCCAATCACGATCAGAAACTGAATCAAGACCGGACTAGATCGAAAACTAATTTAAAGATGGTCATGTGTTACAAAAAGTTTTGGACAAGCTACATCAGATGAAGACGCTCTTGAGGAATTACGAGGTAGTTTTACTTATAATCACAATTTTATTAACCAACCTATCTTTATTTTTTGTTACTATAAAATTTATATAAAACTCAACTCTTCATCATCGTTGATACCGTAAACTTGATAATTAGAAGGAAGACAATACGATAAACTTATAACCTCGCTTGTATCTAGAGAAACTTGTTACCAACGAATTGCCTAAAGCTACAATAACCGATTCTATTATAGAAGAACGTTAGAGTGACGACCACCATTAAAAATAAATAATTTAAATGTTCCTTAAGAGAAACGCGTATCCATTGCTAGTTTAGATATCAAAACTCAAATATATGAAAATGAAGTTTATAAAAATACGTGAAAATTAAGAACGAGAAGTTGACATGTCGTGAGTCTTAAATTTTTCAACAACCGAGGTCAACAAGCAATAATTACATTGGTGTATTAACTTTATGAAAGAGAAATTGACATGTCGTGTGTCTTAAATCTGCCAAAAGAAAGTAACAAGATAGAATGATAATTGTGCCTTATAATTGTGAAAGAGAAGTTGGCATGCCATATGTTTTACATTTAACAACCAGAGTCAGCAATAAATAATTACAATGGTGAATTGATTTGTGAAAGAAAAAAGTGACATGTCGTGTCTTTTAAATTTGCCAATAACCAAAGGCAGCAAGAAATCATGACAATTGTACTATGTATTAAATTTGTGGAAAAGAAGTTGATTTACAGTGTGTCTTTAGTTTGCCAACAACCGGAGTCAGCAAGCAATAATGACATTGATGTGTTAACTTTGTGGAAGAGAAATTAACATGTCATGTGTTTTAAATTTTCCAATTGTATATTAATTTTGTGGAAGAGAATTAATAAGACATGTGCTTTAAATTTGCCAATAACCAGAGTCAATAATAAAAAATAAGTTAACTTTTATGAATGAAAAGTTAGGTGTCTTTTAAATTAACAAACAATAAATCAGGTAGGGAGCACTTGATGGTTTACTACTCAACAAATAGAGAACGTTTCTTAATAAATGTAAGGTGCATAAAATAGGGCGCATTCCATCTATTAAGCGTATTAATAAGTGTGTAAACACTTATCCTTTTGCCACTAAAATCTAGGAAAAAGCAAGACCTAATCATGTGTTTAATATCGTAAAAGTCGGAATTACGCGTGGTTTTGTGTTTTTGTGTGAAATAGGTACAAATGATCAAAAGGAATGAAAACACGGGATTTCACGGTCAAATGTTGAAGAAAAGTCCAAGAAAGAGACGAAGACATAGTCAAAAGACCAAAAGTGTGCCAAAGATCACGAAAACCAGCAATCCGACACGGTTTTGAAGAAATGAACAAGAAAGCCAAAATCGAGCTCGTTTTAGTGGATTTAATCATTTACGAAGATAATTGGGCCAAGTGGGTCCCACATTTGGGTTAATGGGCTCAAAAGCCCATTTGGAGTTATTAAGTTGCTAGAGTTATTTTTTTAAAGAAACCCAATATGGCCCAATACAATATTATGAGACGGATTGGAAATAATTCTTGGGCTTTAAAAGCCCATTTGGCTAATCAAATGGAACTGATAAAAGAAGTGAAATAACTTTTCACTTTGTTTTGCTGGTCAAACCCTCAGTCAACATCACACACGTAACAATCACTCACCCCACACGTTTAATAAATAAAACACATTTACCCCACTCACATTTCGTTACAAACGAGATAAACTTTTCACCCACACCTTTCTTCTCTCCTCCAAACGCAGCAAACATCATCTTACCCCAAAACCCTAATTTACCCTAACCAAAATTACCTCATAAAAATTGGGGTTTTTCCCTTAAGTGTGTGATTCACACACTTGGGGATTAAATCCCCAAGTTAATCGGAAGATCCAACACTGGTGGTCCTCAAATCATATGTGGCATTCCCTCCACTTATGATTGGCCAAAACAACACCAAAAACCCAATCCTCCAATCAAAATCGTACACATCACCCCTAAACTAACACAACTAACACAAACTCGACACCCTGGTGATCAGTGTGATCTTTGATGCGTTTTCCACCGTTAGATGAAGAAAATGAAGAGACAGAAGGTAGAAAAGAAGGATTTAACGGCTCGATTTGATGTCTTGCTCTCGAAGTTTCACCAACAAGCCCTTGGGGGTTGGCTATAAAAAAAAACCCTCATTTGTGTAATTTGGTGCCTTCTTTTTAGTTTAATTTTTATTTCTGAAAAATAGATTTTAGGTTTAATGTAATTTCTTTTTTTCAAGTATTGTAATCAGTTTTAAATATTAATGAAATTTCAATTTTCGGTTTAATATTGTCTTGTTAATTGTTATTGCAATTTATCTTAAATCTGCTTTGATTAAATAATTATTGAATTAAAAAGGTAGGAATAATTTCCCCTACTGGGAAATTATAAAAAATATTGGTTCGGTTCACTGTTCATGGAGGATGATTTGTTGATGGTGTTTGGATAATAAGGAGGGTTTCGGTTTCGGTTCATAAGGGGGTTCAGCGTCCACCTTCTTCCCAAAGGAAATCATCATCAGGTTTGAATCTCTATTTTTAATTTTTGCTTATGTTTATTAGCTTTAGGTTGGTTTTTGTTTAGTAATTTAGCTGTTAATTTGAATCTGCTTGTTTAATCTTGTGTTATTATTTAGTGTTTGGTTCTGCTTTAGTTTCGAGTTTATTTAGTCTGCAGGATTTGATTAAACTGCTTGATATATTTGCTTATGCTTATTTATTTTTATCTGCTTGAATTATTTTTATCTGCTAAGTGTCTGGAACCGTTTAGTTTAACCTGTTTTTGAGTTGGAGTTTGGTTCGTTTGTTTTGGGTATCTGATTGTTTAGCTTGGTTCGAATCTGTTTACTCATATTAGGATAGTCTGCTATTTGGTTTGGGTATATTCAGTTTAATATAACTGTTTTTAAGTTCTATAGTTTACTGAGTTTTTTTTAGTTTGCTTATTTTTAGTTTTGTTTTGCTTAGTTGAATATCTGCTTGTTTACTTATTAGGTCTTTAGCTTATTTGATTTTGAAATCTGTTTATTAGCTTATTTAGTCATAGCTTATTTGCTTAGTAGCTTATCTCGGTTTGTTTATTCAGTACTGCTTATTTCTCTTGATTTATTGTTTAATGCTTATTTGATTTAGTTGTTATTAGCTTATTTTGTTTTGTTGTTTACTGCTTAAAAGTTTCAGACTCTATTGGTCTGAGAAGTTAATTTCCAAAAATAAAAAAAAATAAAAAAATAGCAAATTCATCACTCCTGGGACTCGAACGCGTGGCCTCACGATTAGCAGCCCATAGCTTCAACCAACTTAGCTAGTACCTTCCTTGTGTTTTATTCTACTGTATTTAATTAATATAGGGTTTAAATAAACTGTCAGTTTTAATTAAATAAGTTTTAAATACAAGATTTAGTTTAATTAATTTTTATATAAAAGTTTTATTTAAGTTTTCTTTATAAAGTTTTTAATAGAAAATAAAAAGATAAGATAAAAAAAATTTTTTAATTACTTTTATAGATTTAAATTGTTTTTAAATTTAGTTTTAAAATTAGTTTTCAACTAATATAGATTTGTTTAAAAATAGTTTTAAAAAGGTTTCATTAAAAGTTTTTATTCTAAATTAGTTTAAAATAGATTTTTAAATCAGATTAATTAGTAGTTAATTAAATAGTTTTTAATTTTAAAATACCAAAAATATTCGTTTCACCAAGAACAAATTAATCTTACTTAATTTGAGATCAATTCGAGTCGAGTCGAGGAAACGAACATTAATTGCTTAAAACGATAATTGCAAAATTCCCACATTAAATTGGCATCGCTGCCGCTTCGCTCGTTACGATTGAAGATTTCGTGAGACGTTTGAATTTTGGGATCCGTTCATTTTGAACGTTAATTTTCTTGCACAAAAATTAAAAAAAAAAATCAAAAAGATTAAAATATAAAAAAAATTAAAAAACCACAAAAGCAAATTCTTTCCTAATATTTGCAACAAAAAAATTAAAAAATACAAAAGTAATACTTTTTCCTAAAAGTATTACACCAAAAAAATATTACGTATTAGTGTTATTTTTCTTAATTCGATTTCTTTCGATTTTTCTTGTGAATATATATTTTTCTAAAAAATATAAAAAGATTTTTCATTTATTATATTATATTACATAGCATAATAAATTTACCTACTTTTCAAATAAGGCCTTAGTTGGGATTTAATCACCTAACTATTGTATTCGCATCCTAAACAAATAAATTAAGGCAAAATAGATAAATACTAGTAAGACGTTTGAACTCGATATATACAAACTATAGGGTGGGTATAAGGCGACGCGCTATAAAAGGCCGTCTAAGGAAAAAGGTTTTTAAGTGCTTTGTGTCACCTCGTTTTCCCGCTTGCTTGTGCGTATATTGAGAGGGACGACCGATTATTGGTTTGCCAACTCAATTAGTATTAAGTATATATTTTTGTAGCTTTTTCATATTGCACCTCGAGAGGGAGAATCCTTTTCCTCTCAAAGTCGATCGAGGTCACCTACCTCATTCCAAAGTTTTAATTGTATGCACACTCGTGCGCGTACATACATGCCGATTGGTGTACCAAATACTTCTAATTCTTTTAAAAAGAAAAAGAAGAAAAACAAAAATACCGTCATTAAAGCCGATCCCAAGAATCGAGCTTTAAACAACACGATGGCAACGGATAATAGACCAATGATTGAGATTCTACAATCTCACGTTGAAGGATACGATGACGCGATTGTGGTGCCGGATATTGGAGCTAATAATTTTGAACTTAAAACGGGTTTTATTCGAATGGTTTCCGCTACACCATTTTTAGGCCGTACTAATGATGACCCACACGCTCATATCAAACGTTTCATACAATTAGCCAACACCGTCAAATACAATGGGGTGCCACAAGAGGCTATTCGTTTACAACTCTTTCCTTTTTCCCACGAGGGACAAGCCCGGATTTGGCTTACCCCAAAGTATTACAACATGGATTGACTTAGAGACCAAGTTCATAAACTACTTTTTCCCACCATCACGGACCACCGCTTTAAGGAATGAAATCATTACCTTTGAACAAAAATATGGGGAAACGTTTAGTGAGTCTTGGGATCGATTTAAAGAGCTTTTAAGAAAATGTCCACAACACGGTTTCACTAAAGTGCATCAAATTAATACGTTTTACAATGGTTTAACTCTAAATGACCAAGACTCACTTAATAGTGCCGCGGGGGGCAATATTCTTGTAAAATCCATGAACGAGGCTTGGCCCATAATTGAAAACAAGGCTAAAGTGCAAACCAAGAGTGTTCGGACTACAATAGCTAGTGCTAGTGATAATGAGGTGACTAATCAAATTAAAGAGCTTACTTCAGTTGTGAAACACCTTGTTTTAAGAGATAACCCTCCCACTACACATGTGAATGCCGTTAAAGAAACTTGTGAAACATGTGAGACTTGTGGTGGACCACATTCATATTTTAATTGTGACAAGGTTTACAATAATCAACAAGAAGTTTATGCTTATAATAACAATGAAAATGAGCGGATTCATTTCAAACCAAATGTTGATGTTAACCATTTGTCTTACAAGTCTAATAACTATTTGGCTCCCCCGGGTTTTGTAGCACCACAAAGACCACCCCCACCCGCCCAAAATAGGAACCAAGGTCCTCAACGGGGTAATTTTCAAGGAAATTCTAATCAACGGGGTTTTAATCAAAATCAAGGGAATTTTCAAGGGCAAAACCGAGGGTTCAATAATCAAAACCAAGGATTTAATAACCAAGGTTTTCAAAATCAAGGATTTAATCAAGGTTATAATCAATATCAAAACCAAGGTTTTCCTAATCAAGGTTTTCCTAATTAAGGGTATAATCAAATAAACATGCATATCCTCAAATGGACTTGGTTCTACAAAAATTAACCGACCATGAACGAATTATGAGAGAGATGAAAGAATCGACCGATAAGAAATTTTTGACAATGATTCAAACCCTTCATCCCCAAGGTGCCCTCCCTTCGAACACCGTGACCAATCCTAGGGCTAATGTTAATGCTATCACTACTAGGAGCGGTAAGACCACCGTAGAACCTTCCTATCCCCCACCTAACCAAGGACCCGAGATACCTTCTTCTTCTACCCAACCTCCTTCTTCTTCTACTTGTGACATACCACCCGTTATGCCTTCGTCTACACCTTATGTTCCACCGATACCTAAATTTTCTACCACACCTTCGGTTCCCAAACCGGTTATTTCACCTTCCATTGCTACCCCTCCTCCACCCAAGGATGTGAGTGAGCAATCCACTCTAAAGCCTTCATCTCAACCCAATATACCTTATCCCTCAAGGTTGCGGAAAGAGAAATTGAAGAATAAGGATGATATTCAAGTTTCGAACTTCCTAAAAATGTTCAAACAATTGAATTTTAATATCACCTTTGCCGAGGCGCTCGCTCACATGCCTAAGTATGCTAAGATGTTTAAGGACCTTTTAATGATAAGGAAAAGTTGCTCGATATTGCCAATACCCAATTGATGAGAATTGTTCCACGGTTCTTTTGATAAAATTACCGGTTAAGTTAGGAGATCCCGGTCGATTCCTTATTCCTTGTAATTTTCCGGGTGTTGAGAATTGTATGGCTTTGGCGGATCTCGGAGCGAGTATCAATCTTATGCCATTGTCCGTGTGGAAACAATTATCTTTACCCGAGCTAGTCCCCACTCGTATGACCTTGGAATTAGCTAACCGTACGGTTGCTTATCCGGTGGGGATAGCCGAGGATGTTTTTGTAAGAGTCGACAAATTCACTTTTCCCGCCGACTTCGTTGTAGTCGACTATGAGATGGATCCCCGTGTTCCCTTAATTGTGGGACCACCCTTCTTGAGAACCGGGCGTACATTGATTGATGTAGCCGCGGGTGAACTTATCATGAGGGTCGGGGATGATAAAATCGTCTTTAACATGGGTAAACTTTCCAAACTCCCCGATGAGCCCGAATCCGTGAATTACATCGATGTGCTCGACGAAGCATGTGAAGAACATTTTCACGAGGCTTGTAAGAGCGGGATTTCTCCTTTACCTCATGTTGAGACCGTAGCTTCTATTGCTCCTTCATTGACTCCATTTGGAGAAAGTGATTTTCTTTTACAAGAATTTGAAGCGAGTTTAGGGGATGTGGATTTAAAATATGACGATTCTCTCACTGATTGGGAAGAAGACATTTGTACCATTGAGAGACTTCTCAATGAGGACCATATTTCTCCACCTACTCCTAAGGAAGTTACAAACGATGATCCAAATTTGACTAACCCTTCCATCGACAATCCACCGGATTTAGAGCTTAAGGATTTACCGTCTCATTTAGAGTACGTTTTCTTAGAGGATGATAATAAGTTACCCGTCATTATTGCTAAGGACTAAAAAGAAGATGAAAATCCCGACTTATCGATGTGCTTAAGAATCATAAGAAAGCAATTGCTTCGAAAATCTCTGACATCCGCGGAATTGATCCTAATTTTTGTACTCATAAAATTCTCATGGAAGATGACTTTAAACCCGCAATCCAAAATCAAAGAAGGGTTAATCCAAAAATTCATGAAGTCATTAAGAAAGAAGTTATCAAACTTCTAGATGCCGGAATGATTTACCGTATCTCGGATTCGCCATGGGTTAGTCCCATCCATTGTGTGCCTAAGAAAGGCGGAATCACCGTTGTTCCCAATGAAAACAACGAGTTGATTCCTACTTGACTCGTAACAAGTTGGCGAGTTTGAATCAACTATCGTAAACTCAATGATGCCACTCGTAAGGATCATTTCCCTCTTCCTTTCATGGATCAAATGCTCGAGCGTTTAGCGGGTAATGATTTCTATTGCTTCTTAGATGGTTTTTCCAGATAAATTCAAATCCCTATCGATCCAAAAGACCAAGAGAAAACCACATTCACTTGTCCTTATGGAACATTTGCTTACAAACGAATGCCTTTCGGCTTATGCAATGCTCCTGGGACTTTCCAAAGGTGTATGATGGCAATATTTCATGACATGGTTGAAGAAACTATGGAAGTCTTTATGGACGATTTCTCGGTCTATGGTGATTCTTTCTCTTCTTGCCTTGCTAATTTAGAACGTATGCTCAAACGGTGTGAAGACGCTCGTCTCGTTCTTAATTGGGAAAAATGCCATTTCATGGTAAAAGAAGGCATCGTCCTCGGTCATAAAATTTCCAAAGCCTGTATCGAAGTCGACCGTGCTAAAGTTGATGTTATTGCTAAGTTACCTACACCTACCACCGTCAAAGGAGTTAGAAGTTTTTTAGGTCATGCGGGATTTTATCGACGTTTCATCCAAGATTTCTCGAAAATAGCTCGTCCAATGACTCATCTCTTAGAAAAGGATGCTCCTTTCATCTTCTCTCAAAAATGTCTCGACTCTTTTGAACTTCTTAAAGGTAAATTAACTAAGGCACCGGTCTTAGTCTCTCCAAATTGGGAGTTACCTTTCGAGCTCATGTGCGATGCTAGTGATTTCGCGGTAGGAGCGGTTTTAGGTCAACGAGTTAACAAACATTTCCAACCCATTCATTATGCTAGTAAGACAATGACGGGGGCTCAATTGCATTATACCACTACCGAAAAAGAGCTTTTAGCCGTAGTGTATGCTTTTGAGAAATTCCGCCCCTATCTTGTGCTTTCCACCACCATCGTTTACACCGACCATTCCGCCTTGAAATACTTGTTGACCAAGCAAGATGCTAAACCGAGACTCCTTCGATGGGTTTTGCTCCTATAAGAATTTAAAATCGAAATTCGTGATAAAAAGGGAGCGGAAAACCTAGCAGCGGATCATCTTAGTAGACTTGAGGATCCTTATCAAGGGGAACTTCCAAATCAAGAGATTAATGAATCTTTTCCCCTTGAGACCTTAATGTCTATTAATTCCAATCTTGATGATACCCCATGGTTTGCGGACATTGCAAACTATTTGGCGGGTGGTGTTCTTATCGAAGGGTTATCGTCCCAACAAAAGAAAAAATTCTTCAAGGACGTTAAAACGTACTATTGGGACGACCCTTATCTTTTCAAGCAATGTGCGGATTTAATCATTCGTAGATGTGTTGATGGGTCGGCGGCTTTACAAATCCTTGAAGCTTGCCACAAAGGACCCACCGGTGGTCACGTTGGTCCTAACTACACCGCTAAAAACGTTTTCGACTCCGGATTCTATTGGCCCACCATTTATCATGACGCTCATGAAATGGTTAAGCATTGTGATGCTTGCCAAAGACAAGGCAAGATCACACATAAAGATGAGATGCCTCAAAATTTCATCCAAGAGTGTGAAATCTTAGACGTATGGGGCATCGACTTTATGGGGCCATTTCCATCATCCAAAGGAAACAAGTACATCCTCGTAGCCGTTGACTACGTATCAAAATGGGTAGAAGCAAAGGCTTTACCTACTAACGATGCGAGGGTGGTTTTTAACTTCTTGATTCAATTGTTTGCTCGATTCGGTGTGCCTCGTGCTATTATTAGTGATCGCGGGACTCATTTTTGCAATGATCAATTCGCACGAGTCATGGCTAAGTATGGTGTCAATCACCGACTTTCCACCGCGTATCATCCATAAACTAATGGTCAAGCCGAGGTTTCCAACCGTGGTCTTAAGCGAATCTTAGAGCGAACCCTGGGAGAGCATCGTGCCTCATGGGCCGATAAATTAGATGATGCTTTGTGGGCTTTCCGTACCGCTTATAAGACACCTATAGGTTGTAGTCCTTATCGCCTTGTGTACGGAAAGGCGTTCCACCTCCCCATTGAGTTGGAGCATAAGGCTTATTGGTCCTTGAAATGGGCTAATTTTGATATAAACAAAGCCAGTGATCATAGGAAAATCCAACTCAATGAACTCAATAAACTTAGGAATGAGGCTTATGAAAATTCATTAATCTACAAGGAGAAGACTAAGCACATTCATGATTCCAAGATTAAGAACCGAGAGTTCCATGTTGGTGATCAAGTTTTACTCTTTAACTCTCGGTTGAAAATCTTTTCGGGTAAACTTAAGAGCCGTTGGTCCGGTCCATTCACCGTGGCCCAAATTTTCCCTTATGGCACCATTGAGTTATCCCAACCAAATGGGCCTAATTTTAAGGTGAATGGCCAACGGGTTAAGTTGTACTTTGGAGAGGACATCTCTCACGAGATGATTCCATCCCTCTCCACATTTCCCTTGAATTAATTCGGGAAATCAAGTCAAGCTAGAGACTCGTGATAAATAAATCAAGCATCGTATAACTAGGTTAGATTTTTACCTTTGCCATCCTTTTCACCCTTTTTCACCTTCATCCTTTTCCACCAATAAGTGTAGGGGGAGCCAAGTAGGTTGTTTGTGTGTTGTGATGTTGTGCAGGGACATGAGCTTTAATGATCCACTTTTGGTGTTTTTGACGCGACCCGTGATCCCGTGTTTCCCGTGTACCCGGTTCTCTCAAAACTATTGTGATTCATACATGTATATAAATAAAACAAATAAATGTAATCACTTTAGTTGTCCCTTCCTTAGCTCCATTTTAAACAACCTACTCAGTGCCCTAAGTGTAGGGGAGTTTATTCTCCCACATGTTTAAACATTGAGGACAATATTTATATTAAGTGTAGGGGGGACTTCTATCGAATTTTAGTGGGCTTTTCCATGAATTTGACCCCATTTAACCGGAAAATTTAAAAAAATTTCAATGTTTTTCAAATTTTTGATCTATTTTGGCCTAGTAGTATTTCTATTCATTTTCCTTTTGTCATCGCATCTTATTTATATTTTCCATTTCAAGAATAAAGTCAAAAATAAATAAATAAATAAAATGGTTTTAACAAGTTTAGATATCTTCGATATATTAGGCCCGTCGTGAATATTTTGACTCAACCCGAGTTTACTTATCCAAGTTTACTCTAGCTAGTATCCTTAACCATATGGACCTTAATTGGTTGATTAGGCTAAGCATCCACAAGTCTCATTCCTTGAGATTTTAAATTGTGGAGAACGTTAGATGATAGAGTTGATAATAAGTTTAAGGGTTAATTCTTATTTATATGAGTTTTTGTGGCTCTTTCTTCCCGCTTGTATATTTAATTTCTTAATAAATGAGGATTTTTGTGGTGTAGATTCGATATCTTAACTCTTAGCCAAATCTTTATTCTCCTTGTAATTAAAGCATGAACACATTGAGGGTGCCAGCGTTGTGGACTTCCGACTAAGGTGGCTCATAACCACTAAGTATGAGGTATTCAGACCATGGGACCGCGGAATTTGGCCTAATATATATATATATATATATATATATCATAAATAAAGAAAGAATAAGATTAAAACATGACCTCAAGGAGCCTTAGGGTGTGGGGCATGTAGCACGAACCTTGTCATTAGAGCCTTAGGGTGTATGGCATGGTAAGTGTTGAATAAAAATTGATCAAAAATCAATTCCCTCGTTTATCGTTCAAGGAGCCTTAGGGTGTGGACAATAGATGAGGAGCATTTTCACATCTTAAAGAGCCTAAGGGTATATGATGTGAACTTGCTAAACTCCACATAAAGTCAACATGACTTTGGAGGAATAATTAATAAAGTAGTACTATTGGCCAAATTTTGGGTCCGGGAATTTATTCCCCAAATCGTGTTAAATCATCCTTGATGTGGGCTTACTTTAGTGACAACGTTTTTTAGGACGAGGCTAGGTTTTGAGTGTCGGGTTTGCACCGTTTGGCCTTCATTTTTGGACTAATAATTATCAAATAAGTCAAATGAGCCTACGGGTGAATGAAATTCAATAAAAGCTAGAGATACAACTTAGGACTTAGAGAAAGAGTATTACACAATTGTCTTATATAAGTGGTTTTAACTTAAGGACTTATGGTAAACAATGATCTCGTTTTTAAGCTTGGTATGGGGAACGTGAAACTTGAGAGTGATTAATATTAATGACACCAAAGCCTAATCTAAGTCTTAGATTTCTTTACGAGTTTCTTCCATCAAATAATTTCCAAGTTAAATAAATTGTTATAACTTTTGTTTTCTTTAAAGTTTTTATCTTTCCGTCGTAGTAGTAATAGTATATCTTAATAAAGGCCAAGATGGGTTAATTATGATAAAAATGTAACCTTAATGCTTTAAAACTATGCATTGCATGGGGTCATTGCAATGGTCAAGTGTAGGGGATTTAATAAGTGTGTAAACACTTATCCTTTTGCCACTAAAATCTAGGAAAAAAACAAGACCTAATCATGTGTTTAAAATCGTAAAAGTCGGAATTACGTGTGGTTTTGTGTTTTTGAGTGAAATAGGTACAAATGATCAAAAGGAATGAAAACACGGGATTTCACGGTCAAATGTTGAAGAAAAGTCCAAGAAAGAGACGAAGACATAGTCAAAAGACCAAAAGTGTGCCAAGATCACGAAGACCGGCAATCCGACACGGCTTTGAAGAAATGAACAAGAAAGCCAAAATCGAGCTCGTTTTAGTGGATTTAATCATTTAGGAAGATAATTGGGCCAAGCGGGTCCCACATTTGGGTTAATGGGCTCAAAAGCCCATTTGGAGTTATTAAGTTGCTAGAGTTATTTTTTCAAAAAACCCAATATGGCCCAATACAATATTATGAGACGGATTAGAAATAATTCTTGGGCTTTAAAAGCCCATTTGGCTAATCAAATGGAACGGATAAAAGAAGTGAATAACTTTTCACTTTGTTTTGCTGCTCAAACCCTCAGTCAACATCACACACGTAACAATCACTCACCTCACACGTTTAATAAATAAAACACATTTACCCCACTCACATTTCGTTACCAATGAGATAAACTTTTCACCCACACCTTTCTTCTCTCATCCAAACGCAGCAAACATCATCTTACCCCAAAACCCTAATTTACCCTAACCAAAATTACCTCATAAAAATTAGGGTTTTTCCCTTAAGTGTGTGATTCACACACTTGGGGATTAAATCCCCAAGTTAATCGGAAGATCCAACACTGGTGGTCCTCAAATCATACGTGGAATTCCCTCCACTTGTGATTGGCCAAAACAACACCAAAAACCCAATCCTCCAATCAAAATCATACACAGCACCCCTAAACTAACACAACTAGCACAAACTCGACACCCTGGTGATCCGTGTGATCTTTGATGCATTTTCCACCGTTAGATGAAGAAAATGAAGAGAGAGAAGGTAGAAAAGAAGGATTTAACGGCTCGGATTTGATGTCTTGCTCTCGAAGCTTCACCAACAAGCCCTTGGGGGTTGGCTATAAAAAACCCCCTCATTTGTGTAATTTGGTGCCTTCTTTTTAGTTTAATTTTTATTTCTGAAAAATAGATTTTAGGTTTAATGTAATTTCTTTTTTTCAAGTATTGTAATCAGTTTTAAATATTAATGAAATTTCAATTTTTGGTTTAATATTGTCTTGTTAATCGTTATTGCAATTTGTCTTAAATCTGCTTTGATTAAATAATTATTGAATTAAAAAGGTAGGAATAATTTCCCCTACTGGGAAATTATAAAAAATATTGGTTCGGTTCACTGTTCATGGAGGATGATTTGTTGATGGTGTTCGGATAATAAGGAGGGTTTCGGTTTCGGTTCATAAGGGGGTTCAGCGCCCACCTTCTTCCCAAAGGAAATCATCATCAGGTTTGAATCTCTATTTTTAATTTTTGCTTATGTTTATTAGCTTTAGGTTGGTTTTTGTTTAGTAATTTAGCTGTTAATTTGAATCTGCTTGTTTAATCTTGTGTTATTATTTAGTGTTTAGTTCTGCTTTAGTTTCGAGTTTATTTAGTCTGCTGGATTTGATTAAACTGCTTGATATATTTGCTTATGCTTATTTAATTTTATCTGCTTGAATTATTTTTATCTGCTAAGTGTTTGGAACTGTTTAGTTTAACCTGTTTTTGAGTTGGAGTTTTGTTCGTTTGTTTTGGGTATCTGATTGTTTAGCTTGGTTCAAATCTGTTTACTCATATTAGGATAGTCTGCTATTTGGTTTGGGTATATTCAGTTTAATATAACTGTTTTTAAGTTCAATAGTTTACTGAGTTTTTTTAGTTTGCTTATTTTTAGTTTTGTTTTGCTTAGTTGATTATCTGCTTGTTTACTTATTAGGTCTTTAGCTTATTTGATTTCGAAATCTGTTTATTAGCTTATTTAGTCATAGATTATTTGCTTAGTAGCCTATCTCGGTTTGTTTATTCAGTACTGCTTATTTCCCTTGATTTATTGTTTAATGCTTATTTTATTTAGCTGGTATTAGCTTATTTTGTTTTGCTGTTTACTGCTTAAATGTTTCAGACTCTATTGGTCTGAAAAGTTAATTTCCAAAAATAAAAAAATAAAAAAATAATAAATAGCAAATTCGTCCCTCCTGGGACTCGAACGCGTGACCTCACGCTTAGCAGCCCATAGCTTCAACCAACTTAGCTAGTACCTTTCTTGTGTTTTATTCTGTTGTATTTAATTAATATAGGGTTTAAATAAACTGTCAGTTTTAATTAATTAAGTTTTAAATACAAGATTTAGTTTAATTATTTTTTATATAAAAGTTTTATTTAAGTTTTCTTTATAAAGTTTTTAATAGAAAATAAAAAGATAAGATAAAAAAATATTTTTAATTACTTTATAGATTTATTTTTAAATTTAGTTTTAAAATTAGTTTTCAACTAATATAGATTTGTTTAAAAATAGTTTTAAAACGGTTTCATTAAAAGTTTTTATTCTAAATAAGTTTAAAATAGATTTTTAAATTAGATTAATTAGTAGTTAATTAAATAGTTTTTAATTTTAAAATAACAAAATTATTCGTTTCACCAAGAACAAATTAATCTTACTTAATTTGACGTCAATTCGAGTCGAGTCGAGGAAACGAACATTAATTTCTTAAAACGATAATTGCAAAATTCCCACATTACGTATTATTTTTGAAAATTGTTTTATATGAGGCACACATTATAAAACATGTGCACTTTTACTTAAAAATGCTCCTTACATTAGTTGTTTTAATCCTGTATTTCTCATGTTAGATTCACACAAATGAAGGCGCACCGGGCGCACTAGTATATTAGGCGCACAAGAGCAATTGATCTTTAAATTTCTCCTTCACACTAATATTGAAAATATGTGTTGTAATGTGAGGCGTACATGAAAGAGAGGGAACACATTATAAAAAGAAGACATTATATATTTTGTTGTTTGTTTTAATAAAGGTAAAAAAGAAAGTTTATTCATATTTTTACACTTAGGGCTTTTTGTTTTTGCGTTTCCTATCCAATTATCTGATTATTCAGTTCTCAAATCGCAAATAATCCAAAATAAGTGTTTGGATGACCATAGAAAAAAAGTGTTTTTCTACGGTTTGAGGCTTTAAAACGACGTTTTGTAAACGTAAGTGACCATCTACGGCTTCAAAAACGTGATTTGGAAAACTACTAGTACTATAATTGTCAAATGACCAATAAACCCTCAATTAATACACTCCTTTCTTCCCAGAAACTGTTACATGGAAACTTAGTTAGATCATTCTTGTCTATTGTCGTCCTTCACTTCGATGGTGTTGTTCCACTGAACAATAGTCGACGCCAACAAACCCACTTATAAGGTTGTGATCTATTATGAACTACTTTTTGGTTATGATTATGTATATTAGTGATAACCACTTATGGATCGAGTGAAGAAAAGAGTTAGACAGGTGAATATAGGGATCATGGTGAAATGAATGTGTGCACCAAGGTGGGTGAAAGACTTGATGTAAAATGTTTGTGTTAAACTGTGTGTTAAATATGAGGCATGTGAAAATTATGTACTCCGTATTATATAAAGAAGATTTTTTTAAATAGATATACATACGAGTAAAATGGTCTACAAATAAAAGTTATGTGTTGTAGATTTTATTATGAGTTATTCATTGTTAAATTTATAAATTACAATTTGTAATGATGTTTTTATTGGTCATTTTATTTATAAACGCAATAAATAATTTAATTTGCCAAACATTATAAAAATTTATTATGGGATTATTGCAATATCAAACAATGTAATCAAATCCAAACACTTTTTTATAACCACGTTTTATAACAAATGAATATTTGATTATCCGTTTTGAATATGTATAATCCATTTTAAATAAACAATCCCCAACACCCACATAAGACTTTTCGGTCTATGTTGATATAAAAAAGTTACGGTTTCTATTGCAAATATTACGTCTATTGTCATTTCATTGTTAACGTATTGTCCGAGATTTACTGGAACAGTAAGAAGCAAGTGCGATATTAAAATGAAATTAAATAGAAAATACTAAAGATATCTAAAATTGTTAAGTATATATATAAGCAATGTAATTTCAATATTTTACACATCTTGACAGAAAGTTGATTATATTACCAATATAGTATACGAACTTCCAAATTTATTGTATTATCATCAATATGGTGACATGCTACCGGTTTAGCAGGTAAAAATTGCTTATCGATCATTTTTATATATTTTTATGCTTAATTATTTGCATACGTGGCATGGCAAAGTTGTCACTTTGTCACCATCGCTACATCATCTTCATTAAGATCTCACAATCACCAATTTCTAGCAAACACATTTACATTAAATTACATATTTGATTACTATTTTTAAAGCCACAATATATAAATGAAATAAAAATAATAAACCCAAACACATAACTATATCAAAATCCATTTCTTTTTTATTCATTCAATATTTTTTATGTTTGGATCTAAAAGATTGTCACAACAAAATGAATTTCTTTTTGTGGTCATCTTCCTTATTATACATGCATACAAAAGTAAACAAAACCTGAATCACTTCCTGGGTTTGCTCAAATAAATGGAGCACAAGCCCATTTCCAAAAATACACCATTTAAACAGTGCATCCCCGTTACCCTTACCAAGTTCGTTATCGTGTGAAGTCGAAACCATCAAGACCTTTATAAATATATTCTCAACGGACTCAAATATTTATAATAAACTATTGATTGTTTCAAGTTCTTTTTTGTCAAGATCTTATCATTCGTTTTTTCACGAGCTTGATATTCTGCGGGTTTAATAGTGGTTCTAACAAATGGATGATGATATGTGGGTTTTGTTGATATATAGATGGATGAACTGGTGGTGTTGGTTTAGCTTAGACGGTCTTGGGGTGAAATACAACAAGTTAAAAGATTTTATGTTAAATATAAAGTTGGGTGGGATGAGTAACAATAGATACAGATGGAAATTTACTAAAACATATTCACGTGGAAAACTATAATTAATTTTTATCTAGCTGATATATAGATGGAAATTTTCAATAAAAAAATCCACGTGGAAAACTATAATTAATTTTTATCTAAAAATCATCAGGTCACGTTACCTATATTTCAAAAAACTTAGTCGGTAGTGTGTAAATTTTGAAAAGTACATTAGTAATATATAGACTTAACCCATATCTAAAAGATAAATGTGATGATTATTTCAAGAATTCGAGCATGATGTATGTCCTAGTACTAGTCGAGCTCAAGCCCACTCGTAGGGGTGTGAATCGGATCGGGTTGATCGGTTTGAGTCAATTCGGGTCAGGTTAAAATTGGGTCAATATGAAAATTTTCAAATTGAAACTCGGCCCTATTTGAACTCACGTTACTTGGGTTCTGATCAATTTTGGGTCAACCCGAATATGAATAAAACGTAAAAAAATCTTTTTTTACTCTTTTTAAATAGAAAAAAAATATAAATTTATATTAAAAATAAAATTTCTTATTCGAGTCAATCGGATTGACCCGAATCCGAGTTAGCAAAAACTTTCATACCTGATTTCATTTAGTATTTAGGTTAGTCGTGTTAATCCAAATTCATGCTTAAAAAGCATTGTACATATGCATTGAAAACTTGCCATTTTGGTAAATATGAAATTATCATGTTTATTTTGGATATATATGGAATTTTCCCTAATTTAAATATATATTTTAATTCGACAAACCTGACTCGAATTAACTTATTCGAATTCAGGTCCGAATAGAATCGGGTTTTTTTTACGCCTCTACTACCCACTCGTATTTCTTGAGATTAGATGAAAATAGAGGCTGCTACGAGGTTTTTTTGTAAAGTTAAGTTAACATTCTAGAAGACCTTAGCGCACATAATACTTCACAATTTGCAATTTGATAGCCTACGTATCCGGTATCCCGCTGTAACATAAAGGTAGATTGCTCGCGGCTAAGTATGAACTGAGACGAAATCTTTATCAACTACTCATTCACTGTCCAATACTCGAACGTTTAAACTTCAATTGGTGCTAAACGATTTTCTTGTGGGCCAGCAACGATTAGAAACGATAACCAACGAATTAATTGCGTAAATCGTTTTTTAGTTTGTCGGGTTTAATTAATTTTGTCTCTTATAAAAAAATTAATAGATCATCTCCCTGTGATTTTGACCCGTAACGGGTTGGTCCTTTGACCACTAGTTCCGTTAAAAACTAAACCCATTATAGAACTAATGTCAAAGGACCAAAACGAATACGAACTTACTTATCAAAGAACCAAAGTTAAAAATAATAGAGAAGTGTTCCGTTAAAAATTTATTCGAAAAACAAAATTCTTTATACCGACAAACCATATGAACTATTTATACAATTAACTCTTAACCAATGATCAACAAACTTTTGAAAGATATAAAATACAAAGAAACGCCAATATTTTTTAACATAAATAAACACACCATTTTTTTAATCATAAATAATAATTACTCGTATGTTTTTATGTACGAGAACAATCATTTTATAAAATCTTTTTAAAAAATACTTATAAATTACAAAGTCTACCAAAAAGTATAAGAACATTTGCAATACATCAATCTCACCGTCAATGCAAAAAATATTTAATGTTAGCAACTTGTTTTTTTCTTTTGGTTAAATATTTAAAATTTAACCAATCATTTTTTAAGAAGTCTTTGCTGCAAATCCCTTACTCAAATAGTAAAAAGTAATCTAATGGGGCACGACGTTTTACTATTCGAATAACTCACTGTATCGTTTGAGCCATTGAATCAAAATCTCTTAATAAATAACTTGTAGAATTTCAAATTTTTTATAAAGAAAAAGAAGTTATTAAAATTAAATGACTTTTTCAACAAAATGCATCAAGTTTTTCAACAATTAAATTTATTGTAAGAATACTGAGAGCCGTTGACCCTCAAAAGCTCGTGCCAACAGAAAAAGTGATGTCACGTAGGCAAAATTGGCTTTAGCAACACAAATCCGTTATGCACCATATTTTCAGCCGTAGTGGATGAGTCTAAAATATCAAAATATGATTTCAGAAGATAAAAAAGTGATACCATCGATTCTAGTAAACCAACTTTATTAAAGAATAAAATTAAATAAAAGAATTTGTTATAATGGTTGTTAATTTGACACCATTTTCTTTGACGTCAACCTTGATGTGACACGCCATTTATTATTTATAGAACCTCCAGGTAGCTCTGCACCATACCTAACATATATTGTTTCCTTTACTCCTAGTAATTGGTCATTAATTGTTTCCATCTAACTTACAAAGTATGCATTCAATGTATTACTAAGGGCGTGTTTGGTACATGCCTATGAGAATCGCGGAATCACAATGATATCCATTGCAATTGTTTGGTTGCTATGTTTCGGAATCATAATATTAATTGATACCCATTGATCCATAGGAGGGGAAGAGACTATTTTCTTGTTTCATTCCACGTGGGACCACCGTCATATTATCATATGCATAATGATTGTGACTCCCGCTCGCAAACCAAAAGCACCCTAACTCTTAAAAAACCAAGACCAGATGCTCGGTTATTTGTCATTAGAAAACCAACACTTATCTTTTTCCCATCCTCTGTTTATATAACAAAAATGCAAGAAAACTCACAAATCTGATAATATACCATCCAAAATTGACGCAACAATAACACTTGAAATGTACTGGTTTTGAAGGCGGCGGTGGGTTTGAAATGTTCTAAATGGTGTTTAGTGATGGTGAACACAATGTATACCAAACTTTCACTTTTATTGATAATCAATTGCGTACAATGAAAGTGTAAAATGTATATCAACAATAAACCCTAAGACCTCTCTTTATAACATAAGGAGTCTTGAACAATAATCTACTAATCAACTATTCTAGGAAAAGATAAATATAAAAATACAATGTTGATCATATCTTATCTAAACATACAAAACGTGTTGACTAAGTAGTTCTCTTGTGACTGGGATTTCCTTTGTCAGCGCCTTGATATGTCTTATCAGTGCTCAATCTGTCAGCGCTCCAATTTCTCTTGTCAGCGTCCAAAATCCCTTTGTCAGCGGCTAAGTGACTTAGCTATTTTTTTTCAAACAGTGTACATGAAAGAGACGGAACACATTATAAAAAGAAGACATTTTTAAATTTTGTTGTTTGTTTTAAAAAAGCTCAAAAAGAAAGCTTTTTCATATTTATTGATTTGTCATCTTTGCTAAAGTCATATTTTTGTTGGAGACAATTTCCCCTATTATTTAATTCGTTACAGTTCTTGTATGATGAGTTGCAAGTTTTTTATAAGTTTTAAAATTCAATAACTATTTTTTTCGGTAACCGTGATTTCTGACTCATTGGCCGACTAATCCACGGGGTTTGAGCCCACCGCCACACAGACTCAAACCAGGTAAAGCCCTCACTTTTCATGAGGTTGGCGTGGCCACTTCAAATCAATAACTAATACTAGTGTTTTGAATTAATTTGCTCTAGGTCAAGCAAAGTTTAAATGTGAGGTGGGGACGAAATCACAATTATTCATATTTTTACACTTAGAGGTGTTTGTCTTTGGGTTTCCTATCCAATTATCTGATTATTCAGTTCTCGAATCGCAAATAATCAAAAATAAGTGTTTGGATGACCAAAGCAAAAAAGGTATTTTCTATGGTTTGAAGGCTTTAAAACGACGTTTTGTAAAAGTAAGTGACCACCTACAGCTTCAAAAACATGATTTGGAAAACTACTAGTACTTTAATTGTCAAATGACCAATATACCCTCAAATAATACACTCATTTCTTCACACACACTGTTACTTGGAAATCTAGTTTGATCATTCTTATCCATTGCCATCCTTCACTTCGATGGTGTTGTTCCAATGAACAATAGTCGACACCAACAAACCATTTTTTTATGAACTACTTTTTGATTATGATTATGTATATTAGTGATAACCACTTATGGATCTTGTGAAGAAAAGAGTTAGACAGATGAATATAGGGATCATGGTGAAATGAATGTGTGCACCAAGGTGGGTGAAAGACTCGATGTAAAATGTTTGTGTTAAACTGTGTGTTAAATATGAGGCATGTGAAAATCATGTACTTCGTACTACATAAAGAAGATTTCTTAAATAGATATACATACGAGTAAAATGGTCTACAAATAAAAGTTATGTGTTGTAGATTTTATTATGAGTTATTCATTGTTAAATTTATAAATTAAAATTTGTAATGATGTCTTTATTGGTCATTTTACTTATAGACGCAATAAATAATTTAATTTGCCAAACATTATAACAAGTGATTATCGGATTATTGTGATATCAAACAATATAATCAAATCCAAAAATTATTTTTTATAACAACGTTTTATAACAAATGATTATTTGATTATCCGTTTTGAAAATGCATAATCCATTTTAAATAAACAATCCCCAACACCCACATAAGACATTTCGGTCTATGTTGATATAACAAAGTTACGGTTTTTATTGCAAATATTACATCTATTGTCATTTCATTGTTAACGTATTGTTCGAGATTTATTAAAACAGTAAGAAGCAAGTGCGACATTAAAATGAAAGTAAAACGAAAATACTTAAGATATCTAAAATGTTAAGTATATATATTATCAACGTAATTTCAATATTTTACACATCTTGACAACAAGTTGATTATATTACCAATATAGTATACGAACTTCCAAATTTATTGTATTATCATCAATATGGTGACATGCTACCAGTTTAGTTGGTAAAAATTGCTTATTTATCATTTTTATTTATTTTTATGCTTAATTATATGCGTACGTGGCATTGCATAGTTGTCACTTTGTCACCATCGCTACATCATCTTCATTAAGATCTCACAATCACTAATATTTAGCAAACACATTTACATTAAAACACATATTTGATTACTATTTTTAAAACCACAATATATAATTATCAAATGAAAATAATAAACCCAAACACGTAACTATAGAAATATTTATACAATTAACTCTAGACCAACGATCAACAAACTTTTCAAAGACATAAAATACAAAGGAACACCAATTTTTTTAACATAAATAAACACACCATTTTTTTTTATCATAAATGATGGTTATGCTTCATCAAAATGGTGGATACATACCATCAATAAAGCTGTCAGATTTTTCCATATATATGTTTTTTTATATAATCAAAATAATAATTACTCATGTTTTTATGCACGAGAACAATCATTTTATAAAAATATTTTTTAACAAATACTTATAAATTACGAAGTCTTTAGCAAAAAGTATAAGAACATTTTCAATACATCAATCTCACCATCAATGCAAAATATATTTAATGTTAGTAACTTGTTTTTTCTTTTTGTTATGAAAAAACAAGTTATTAACATTAAATGACTTTTCCACCAAAATGCATCAAGTTTTTCAACAATTAAATTTATGGGAGAATTTCGTCTATATCCTTCTAAAACTTCTAAATTACATCAACATCCTTGTAAAAATTGTAATTACGTCAACATCCTTTGAAAACACATACAATTCTCATTTATATCCAAAAAAGCATTTGATATTAAATTAATGATTTTAATCTATTTAAAAATTATCAAATACAAGAGTATGTTACCATTTTACCCTTCAGTTCTAACCACTCAATACATAATCATTAAACATTAAAAAGTAAAATAAGAACATCATTAGTTAAAAAACGCTGACCCATGATCCCTTCAATGGCTATTATCAATTTTTAACAAAAAAACGTTGACACCATGGAGATTTATGGGTATATATTCTTGGTAAATTACACAATTAATATATCTTCAAAGCGTCATATTCATTATATTTGGGTTTTGGAATCGAATTGAGACCTGCTTATGCAATAGTTAGAGCTTTATTTATACCTACGATGGAGATTAAATAATAATCAAATCTAATACATTAAGAATTGATGAAGGCATGTTATGAATCTTAATTAAATCCAATTAAATCAAGAATACCCGGTGAACACAGGCAGTTCTAAATGTTGAAAGAGGTTGTTTAATGAAGGTGAGAAGAAAACATGAACTTATTTTGTATATAGTTAATTCGTTTATAAAAATCAAAGGGTAAAAAAAAGAAAAGAAAATATTTGCAATAATAAAACTATTAATATAAAATTTACTTCTTGATTTGGATATGCATGAGTATTATTAAGTTTCGAAAGGATATTGAGGTAATTTTGTTTTTTAAAGGATATTGATGTAATTAGAGTTTTTTACAAGGATATAGATGAAATTATCCCTAAATTTATTGTAAGAATACTAAGTGCCGTAGACCCTGAAAAGCTTGTGCCAACAGAAAAAGTGATGTCACGTAGGCAAAATTGGCTTTTGGAACATAAATCCGTTACGCACCATATTTTCAGCCGTAGTGGATGAGCCTAATATATCAGAAAATGATATCAAAAGATAAAAAAGTGATACCATCGATTCTAGTATACCAACTTTATTAAAGAATAAAATAAAATAAAAGTAAAGAATTTGTTAGCATGGCTGTTAATTTGACACCATTTTCTTTGACGTCAACCTTGATGTGACACGCCATTTATTATTTATAGAACCACCAGGTAGCTCTGCGCCACACCTAACATATAGTGTTTCCTTTACTCTTAGTAATTGGTCATTAATTGTTTCCATCTAACTTAAAAAGTATGCATTGAATGTATTACTAACTCTTTGAGTAGTTAATTTTGCCATGTTTTTAGTTTTTTTTAGTATGTTAGAGTAGTTTTAGGGGCTGTTTGTTTTAGGTTATATAACATAAGCCTTAATTTGGTGGTTTATTTGAAGATTTATGTACTTATCTAAGTTTGTTATGATATAATAAACTTATATAAGCTCATAAGTTACCAATAAGCTTGAAAAATTAGGGTTTATGAGATATAACTTATGGCTTATTTTCGCCTTATATAACTCAACCCTCAATTTTGTGGCTTATTTTAAGACTTACGGGGTATAATAAACTTATATAAGCCCATAAACGTTTAAATAAGCATGGAGCTTATATTATACTATAAGCCAAAATGAACTTACATTGTATAAGCTAAACCAAACACCCCTTTATATATACTTGTTTGGCGATTGGTTGATTATATTTGGTAATTTAGTGGCGATATGGAAGAGAACATTATCACTTAAGTTAAATTTTTAATTATAAGATAATTAAAGGGTAACAGTTTAAAATTGTTTTAATAAAAAATTAATTTTAACCAAACATAAAAATGGAACCACGTACATTTTGGAACTTCATTCTCTATTTATGTCAAAAAAAAAATTAGTGATAAACCAACTTAAACCAATTTTATAAAACAACTTTTCAAAATCGCTTTGTGGTTATTTAACTCTTTTCAAGATTTACCGGGTAAACGGAACGAGCAACCAGTAAACGTTATTTTGGAGAAAAGTATTCCACTGATCCAATTGTTAGTTGAAATCTCCACAAAAATTGACACTAAAAGGCAACCATATCGAAACAAGCATATTCATTTTTCATATATATATATTTGCCATAATCATTATAGTTTATTTTGTCTTATTTTCATTTAAGCCTCCGCTATTAGTTTATTAATCTAAAACCAAAAATGTAAGATAACTAAGCATAAAATGATAACTTAAACATGTTTCTCAAATTTATCATCTCTGAGAACGACATTCGGAAGATCAATACTTTCATGATACTTGGTATATTTTTTATTTGTATCTGCATATTTTCTTCCCTTTTCACAAATAACTTTGATTGTGTTAAAACGACTATATCATGTATAGTAGAAAGTAACTAATACGAGTGATAGCGTGAAAGATCCAAAACAAAGTGTTCCACGCGACAACCTAAAATTGCAGTTTCCACTTACAACATAACATTCTTGGTAAAAAACATCACTAAAGATAACAACTTATAAAAAAGCGCCAAAGAACTACAGGTAACAACAACACAACACCATACAGTTACATTAATATAGTCATATAGATTGTCACAATTTTAGATTGTCACAATTTTAGATTGTCACAATTTAAGATTGTATTAGTTGAGCACAAACTAAAATTTCATCATCATTCACAAAAGAAAACTTTTTCTCAACCAATACAATAAATTCAAAAAAAAAGTTTTGTTAAAGACTAAAAAGGATGACCTCTTAAATGAAAATGTTCCCTCTCACATTTTTTATTAAAGATTTCAAGCTAACTATGTCATATTGCCCTAATAAACCAGTACAATCATTCTAACCATTTAAAAATGCTTAACTAAGTTTTATAAAACACAAACATTCAAGATTACAAATAAAATACTTTTAGGACTTAAACGAAAAAGTAAAATAAGGTATGCATACCTAGAAAACATCAACCGTAAGGCCGGGAGTGAATGCCACCTTATACACAAAGTTAAAGTAATGTAGTGTGTATTGGTTTTCGCATTTACCGGTTTCCCTATCGTGCCAAAACTGGAGAATGCGACAAAACAGGGTGCATCGAATCCACGGACCATTTCTGGTGCAATGAAGGTAATTTTCACCGTCTTGTATGTTTTTTCAATGCAAACTCTATAATCATAAGAACGAAGATTTGGCGGGATCATATGTGGCGGTACATTAGTTATATGCTCATAGACGTTCCACTCTTTTGTTAGTTCAAATAAACGTATGTTCTTGAGTCCGCTTACCCCCAACAATTGTCTCAATTTCGAACAGAATAGCATACCCGTCTTTCCTAAATTGGCTACGAGTGATGGAGTTCCACCCCTCAAACTGGTTCAACAAAGTACTCATTCTAAGCTTCAACAATGCATGATCCACCATATCATTATAGTCGGCTGCTGTGAACACGACTTCTCCCCATGGGGATAAAATCTTGAAGAAAACACCATGTTCCGAAAAAGCACCACACCATAATCGATGTTAAATTCAATGTTGTGTGTCTTAGCATTGTTGTACCAACCATTGTTGTACCAACCATTAACTGAATTGGACTCCATGTGACTAGGAATCAAGTCACGTTGAGGTATTGAAACATGTGAGATATCAAACCTCAATTCGATAGATGTCGCATTCAACTAAAAAAGTATGGTGTTCCCATGTTTCGAAATAAGTGTTGAAGCCCATACGAGGTAAATCGTGTGACTTGAAAACACCCATAGTATACAAATTTGAAACCATCATGTAACTCGATGCATCTTCTCCCGCCACACATCTACCAACAACCCTAAGGGAACCAAAAGTCAAATGGATCTCACATCTACCTTTGACATAATTTCAAGCAATGGAATTTATGTTCTGAATTGTTCTTTTCTCTTTTGTCACCGGTCTGGTCAATGCATAGAAGCACTCCTAAATCAATATGGTATTAATATAAGACTTGTGCCATTAGCCAAAGACGAGACTGGATAGTTTCATTCATTACAGGCTATTGGCAAAGACCAGACAAAGTAATACGTCCCTAAATCTTCTACTTACGGCTCTAAGTCCCACTAACTCGGGAACATCATCGATGAGGGTCTCTCACCGATGATTTTCCCCAGTTAGTCGGACTTACAGCAGTAAATAGAATATTTAGGGGCGTTTTACTTTCTCTGGCCTTTGCAGCATCCTTTAACGAAAGAAACCATTTAAGCCCGTCTTGGCTAATGGCACATGTCTTCGATAAATACCACATTGATTTTAAAGTACTTCTCTGCGTTGAGTAGACTCGTGTTGAAGAAAGAAGAAGCCATACAAATTCCATTGCCTGAAATTGTGTCAGAGGTAGATGGTGAGCTCCATCCGACTTTTGGTTGCCTCAGGGTTGTTGGTACTATCAGATGTATCGCGGGAGAAGATGCATCAAGTTATGTGATAGTTTTAAATTTGTATATTATAGGGTGTTTTCGAGTTACATGGTTTAACTCTTATGGGCTTCAGCGTTCTCGAAACATCAGAACGCCATGTTTTTCGAGCAGACTCGTGTTGAAGAAAAAAGGACAATACAAATTCCATGTGTATGGAGTTAGTTCAATTAATGTTTGGTACATAAATTTTGTGACACCACCGGTATTTGGCGACAACCTAATTGAATATAACCACGATTATGGTATGGTACCTGTTTCTTAACATGTTGTTCGCTTCAAGGTCTCAAATGAATGGGTAGAAATAGTATTCACAAAAGTCAACCTCAATGATATGATGCATCATTCCATTGAAGCCAAGAATTAGTAATTCTTTTGAACCCATTGAGGGATGGAACTTCATCACTTATAGTCAATTTGGAAAAGACAGGTATATTATTTTGGTCCACACTAAGACAAACCCGTTTGTTGGGGGTAAGCTGACTCAAGACCATATGTATATTTGATCTAACACACGAGTCGTACGTTTATGGGAATATAACGACCGTACCACCACATATGATCCCACCAAATCTTCGTTCTTGTGATTATAGAGTCCATATTAAACAGACATACAAGACGGTGAACATTCCCGTCATTGCACCAGAAAGGTTTCATGGATTCGGTGATGCTTGGTTTTGCTGCATTCTCTAGGTTCGCCACGACTTGGAAATCGAGTAATGGCAAAGCCGATACAGACCTCTACCTTACTCTAAAATATTTGTGTATAGGGTGGCATTCATTCCCCACCTTACCGTTGATCTTTTCTACGTATGCATTAATGAAGAGGATTTGTTAGGTTCAATTGTTGTTCTCGGTATCTTAACGAATTGATTACCGGCTTCAAGTATGACTCTATTGTTTTTGGTGAAAAAGAATATTTTGGTTGTTTTTAAAATAAAAGTGCAAAACTTTAAAGTAAAAGTGCAATTAAAGTAAATCTAAAACTAATTTAAAGTAAGTGCAAGTATTTAAAACGTGACAGAAATTAAAAGGCACTAAACGTAAATAACGCAAACTTAAAACTAACTAAGGCAAACTTAAAATAAAGCTAAGGCAAATAAACTAAAAGTGCGTCTAAGGAAAAAGGCGGGAAAAATAAAGTTTGAAATTAAAAATTAAAAACAGAAACTAAAAAGAACCTGAATACAGCTCATTCGGGATAATCCTTCGTTCGGAACAATCACTCATCCGGAATGTCACCTTCGTTTGGAATGATTCTTCTTCGCTCGGAATATTACCAAAATCCTTGATCCGGAACAAATTATTCCGAATATGTCACTTATTCAAAACAATCCTTCATTCGGAACTTTACTGATTCGGAACTCAACTGAAAGAAATCCTTGATTCGGAAGTCTTGGTTCGGAAGATGTTGATTCGGAACTCTTCCGAGTGAGTTGCTTGATTCGGAAGTTCTGCTTAACCCTTGATCCGGAACTTGTTGATTCGGAAGTCTTGATTCGGAACTCTTCCGAATGAACCCTCCTGCTTCGGAACTTTTGGTCCGGAAGTCTTGATTCGGAAGTCTTTATTCGGAACTCTTCCGAGTGAACAATTTGGCTTGATTCGGAACTCTTCCGAGTGAGCTCGCTTGGTTCGGAAGTCGTTGCTCGTTCGGAACTTCTAATGTTCCGAATGAAAGACTTTCTTCTCTTGATCCGGAAGACTTTGGTCCGGAACTTTCCTGGGAATCACAGTAACAGAAACAAACGCCCCCGAAGAACAGGGAAATGCAGTAACACGAATCTAACCACAAATTTAACTAAAATCAAACACAAGATTAAACTAAACTAATAACAAAACATCCAATAATCATAAACAAACTATCCAAATCAATAAAACTAACAAATCTAACCACAATAATCAAAACCCACTTTGATCAAAATAAGAACATGAACATGAACACAAAAATAAACATAAAAATCAAAGATCAAGAAAGGTAGATAGGAGATTAACAAGATAAAATAAAGATTGACAAGAATTAAATTGAAACTTACTTGAAATTAAAGGAATTTAAGGTGCAAGACAAGGTAATTAAATTTGACAAGTATTTAAATTGACATGAATTTAAAGGTGAAAGGTAAATAAATGGTGGAAGACTAACTGTCACACTTAGCCAACAAAGAAAAATAATTAACATCCTAAACTATATATAGGGGAGGATTAGGAAGCTTCCTCCCCTCCTTCTTTTTCTCTTAATTGCAAGATTAAGTCCTTCCTTCTTTAATCTTTTTGTTAATTGCATGCTTAGTCTTTTTCTTCTTATCTTCTTTAATCTTAGACTTTTAATGACTTTTGGCTCGGGATTTCTTTGAACTCGTCTTTTAATTCTTCAATAAAGTAGACATGAGTTCTTCGGCTTTAAGTAAACTTCTGTCTTTTGACTTTTTCTTCGATAAATCTTCAGAATCGGTCTTGGACTTCCGTTCTTTTTGCACTCTTGACTTCTTGACTTCGTCTTTCATCTTTTTCTTCAATAAAAGTCCGTAAATACCCGTGTTTTCTCCACTTTTCACCTTTTCGTCCTAAATCACAACAAAAACACAAACCACGCATAATTCCGACATAAAAGACATAAAATACACGTTTTGGCTCGGTTATTATTGTAATTAAGTGGTAGAAAGGATGGGTGTTTCCACATCTATCAAATCCCCTACACTTGACCATTGCAATGTCCTCATGCAATGCATTAGTTACAAAGCACGTTTACATTTTTCATCATAATCAATCCACGTTGGCCTTTATTAAAGAGATAGAAAACTATAAACATTCAAAGCAAACAAATCAAAAACATACCTTAGGTTTTGAAAATGTCATGAATGATCATCATCCTCAAGTTTTCACTTTCTCCAAACCAAGCTTAAAAACGAGATCATTGTTATTATAAGTTAGTAAACTAACACGAACTCATGTGGGCCAATTACTCACTTAGACTCCCTTATTCCTAGGGGTATCTCTTATATTTTATTGTTGTCTTGAATGATCACGAGGATACATTGTTTGACTTATTTCGATAGTTTATTAGGCTGAAAATAAAGTGAACGATTTAATCAATAGTTAGCTAAAGGACAAAATCTTTTAAAACTGCTTCTCGGGACCTCATAAAGTTCATATCTTGGCATAACTCGCTTCGCGATTTGAGACCTTTCTCGGACCGATATTTGGCAGCGACTTCATACTTCAAACCTTGAGAGACGTTCATGAAATTATGGTCTTCTCTTTATAATGGAATTTCTTCACTTGAAGTTTTGAGAGATTCATACTTGGACCACGACTTCTTCATTTTTCTCCAATCTTTATTTTGGACTTTGATATACAACGATCCGCCTCCTTTTACGACTTGGATCTATTTATCCTCATACCTTGTTAGGGTCTTTTCGGATACACTTCTCCATGACTTTTGGGGAGTTTTTGCTTTTCGTCGTGTGTCTAGATCCTTCATATTGATTTTCAATAAATGATTCTTCACATCACTTTTGGATCTTTAGCAACAAAATGTAGCCCTCATGCCTTGTTAGGGCCTTTTTGGACCCGCCAATCTTCGCATCCCGCTTCAATAAGTTATGCCTTGGCTATGAACTCTAATCCATACCGAGCAACTTTTAAACGATCTTGGGCTAGAAGCTAAGTAACTTTTCAAATCGTACAACCTTATTTATTGCAGATAAATTTATTAGCAAGCGATGGGAGAATAGGCTTATAATTAACTCACATAAATTCCCGAAAGAATACCGAACTTATAATTGGCTCTATCATCTCTCGTTCTCCACAGTTTAAAATCTCAAGGAATGAGACTCGTGGATGCTTAGCCTATTAAATCAAAGATTTGGGTTTTCGAGTCGCCTATAGGATCTTGCAAATTCTTAGACTTTTTCAAGTTTAGAAATCGCGTTTTAAAGTTCCCTTGATAAACGACTCTCTAGGATCAATTATAGGAACTTGCGAAAAGTTCTTGTTCTTAACCCGTGAGAGTTAAGACTTTCGCGTTTTATAGCTCCCTATATAAAAGCCTAGCAAAACTTGACTTAAACACGTTAAGGATACTAGCTAGAGTAACTTAGATAAGTAAACTCGGGTTAAGTCAAAAGATTCACAACGTTTGAAAATTAAAACCACTTAACATTTATTCTAATAAGGAAAGAAAATAACTATACAAAGGGAAAAACTAATAGGCCAAAATAGATCAAAAATTTTGAAAAATGTCGAAAAATTGATTTTCCGGTTAAAATGAGGACAAAAACAAGGAAAAGGCCACATAACTTCGATAGAAGTCCCCCCTACACTTAAGATAAACATTGTCCTCAATGTTTAAGCATGTGGGAGTAAACCCCCCTACACTTAGGACATTGTGCACTTTGTTTAAATCTCATTAAGGAAAAGACAACTAAAGAGATTCCTATTTTAATATTGAGAGAATATAAAATAGTGAATCAAAAAGAGTTTAGGATAGAACCGGGAAGATGGAACACGGAATCACGGGTCGTCAAGAATCATCAAGAGTGGATCAATGAAGCTCGAATCCCTGATTAAGAGAGGAGAGGAAATAGCAAACCAACGGGTCTCCCCTACACTTATGGTAAAGAAAGCGAAAAGATAGATGCATGGGTTGCCTCCCAAGAAGCGCTTGGTTTTTGTTAACCGAGTCGTGAGCCTGACTCGACCTTGATTATCAACGGAAGAAGCATGAAACACATCCACCAAGATCAAAGACATAGTTTTCGTCCATCAAATGGCACAAGCTTAAGACGAACAAGGCAAGCCAAAGAAGAGTAGGCAAGGTTCCCTTAAGCAGCGATGGAGCACGGTGGAAGCAAGGGTGAAGTGGTGCAAGCATGTCTTCAAAATTTCCAAAGATTTTTCCTTTTATTTCATCAGGTGGATACTGAGATGGCTTAAAAATATCGATACCGGGGTCGAACACTTTTTCCTTTAAGGGAAAATAGCACTCAGGCTCAGCAGAATGAGAAGAAGATCCGTGAAGAAGCACAACCTCGTCCACAGAAGGGGGACAAAGAAGTGTTAACTCATACGTGCTGCGGATTTCGGTGTCGACCGGTTTCTTCTTCTCCTTTGAAAGAATGTGCTTCAAATACAAAGTAGGATCAAGACGATAATCTTCAAAATCATAAGGAGGGGCATCACTCTCATGAGGGAAGTAAGTGTTGAGAAACGTAGAGAAATCTTCCTCAAATGAGTAATCGTCCAAAGTAGGATCGAGTGATGGCGGAGGATCCGATCATGTGAAGAATCGCTCAAAAGAGTATCAACCTCATCAAAATCATCATATGTGGGCAGCTCGGGATACTCAGAAGTAAGGTCATCATAATCATCCGAATCTGAGCTAGAATCATCATCATAAGCATCAAAGACCGGTGGAGAATCATAAATGGCAGAAGGTTCCAAATTGGATAGAGAATCATCCACATCATCATTAAAAAGTGGATTATCAATGCAAGAGTCGAATAGAGGATTGTCGTAGACGACAAAGTCATCAAGCACATTAATCATATTCACTGATTCTCGTCCAAAAGATTTGCCTGTAAGCTTCCCCATTTTGAAAACTTGTGCATCATCCCCGACTCTTAAGATTAACTCACCTTCGGCCACATCCACTAAAGCTCGTCCGGTTCTCAAGAATGGCCGACCAAGTATTAAAGGAATACGAGGGTCCATTTCATAATCAACAACGACAAAATCGACCGGGAAAGTAAATGTGCCAACTTTAATGAACACGTCTTCGGCTATACCAACGGGGTAAGCGAGAGTGCGATTTGCAAGTTCGAGAGTCATCTTCGTTGGAGTGAGGTCGGGTAATGATAGTGTTTTCCAAACACTCAATGGCATCAAATTAATACTGGCCCCGAGATCAGCAAGGGCGGTAAATTCTTCAGTTTTGTTGAACACGCAAGGCAACACAAAATGACCGGGATCTCCAAGCTTTTTCTGGAAGTTCTTTAAGAATAACTGGAGAGTAGTTTTCATTTAAGCGTGTGTTGGCGAGTTCAATCAACTTTTCCTTCTTGTTAAGCAATTCCTTAAATGCTTTGACAAATTTTGGCATATGGACAAGTGCTTCAAGAAAGCTAATGTTGAAGTTCATCTGAGAGATCATCTTCACATAGCGTGTCACTTCATAGTCATCCTTGGTTAGCAGTTTGGTCTTGCCTAAATGAGAAGGATAAGGGATATTGGGTTTGGGTGGTGAAGGTGCAGGTGTAGCAGGTAGAAGTTGAGATGTTGAAGGGTCCTTCCTAGGTACATCGTCATGACGAGGTGAAGACGGTAATGGTGCACTAATACTAGGTGTAGGAGGAGTAGGGATAAATGGTGGTGGAGGAGGTGTAAAAGATGGGGGTGGGATTGGTGGATCGACAATGGTAATTCCACTACGCGTAGTAATAGCACTCACATTTGCTCGCGGATTGGTGACGGTGTTTGAAGGTAGAGAGCTCGTAGAAGAAGGTTGAGCTGCGGGCAAGAAACTAGCAAGCATATTCTTCAAATCATTGGTTTGATTGCTAAAGGAGGATTGGATATTATCTCGAAGCTCGGATCTAATCTCATTTCCTTTCTTGGTGATATATCCTTTAAGATTGATAATTTGGCTCTGCAGATTCTTGATTTGCTCACCTTGGGTTCTCATTATGGCTTCAACATCGGGATTAATGGGTGGGGTTTGTTGGGCGGGTGGGTGATAAGGATTAGAAGCTCTTGGTGGGATTTGGTTGCTTCTATTGTAGTTTTTGGCGGGGTTTTGGTTTTGAGGAGAAAAACCGGGTGAAAGGTAATTGTTGGACCGGTAACTCAGCAAATTTCTATTCCCTTGAGGTCGAGCTTGGTAATTTTCCGGTGAATAATTACCATAAGCTGCATACACATTTTCCGGATTTCCTTGAGTTGAAGGACAATCGGTGTATGAGTGAGGACCGCCGCATGTTTCACAAGGATTAGCAACCGCTTTAACTTGTTGTTGTTGTTGGTTTGAAGCGAGAAGCGTGATACTTTTGCTCATTTCAGTCATCATGCGGGTGAGTTCGGTCATATCAGGGTTTGCTGAAGTAGAAGAGACATTGACTCTCGGGTTGTTCCTTGAAGAAGCAGAGGAATCCCAGTTTTTGTGGTGAGTAGTCATGTTCTCAATTAGCTCTCTACACTCCTCGGGTCTCCTTTTCATGAATGTGCCACCGGCGGCTGCATTAATCGTATCACGATCACGAAAAGTCAATCCGTTGTAGAAAGTATCTATTAAGGTCACAGGGAGCATGTTGTGGTTTGGACAACGATCAATCAAGACATTATATCTTTCCCAAGCATCAAAGAGAGATTCATCGGGTTCTTGCATGAAACCGCTGATTTGATTGCGAAGGCTCGTGACCATGGATGGTGGAAAGTAGCGCGACAAAAAGCGTTGAGTCATGTCATCCCAAGTGTGAATTGAATTCTTCGGGAGACGATCAAACCATTTCTCGGCATGATGTGATAAAGTATGTGGGAAGAGTTGTAGGCGAAGAACATCCATTGTGGCACCAGGCAACTTCATGCTTTGGGTGATTGTAATGAACTTGTCGAGGTGTTTGTTGGCATCATCATCTGGCAATCCATGGAATGGGTTAGTTTGCACTTGCTGAATCATGTGGTGCTTCAACGAAAACTCAGGGGCGTTGATTTCCATCGGCGCAATTGGTCCTCCTCGTCCAAACATGGTAGGTTGACAAAGTTCTTCCATTGTCCGAAGATCGGGCTGTGGAAGAACATTGTTGTTATTATTGAGGTGTGGTGGATTATTATTGTTGTTAACACCTGCCATACTTAAATCTTCTTGAGTCTCGGGCTCTTGATAATTAGAAGATCTAGTACGCATACACCTGAAAATGCAAAAGAAAACAAAACGAAACACAAAGACAATATATATACACAATAAAGATAAAATCTTTTTGGATTTTTGAAATTTTTAATTTTTATGGTTTTTGAAAAAAAATTTGTGCAAGAAAATAACGCTCACAAGTGAACGGATCCCAAAAAGCAACGCGTCTTTCACAAAAAACCGTTAATCTTTACGAAAAGAGCCGGCAGCGGCGTAAAATGAAGAGGATTTGTTAGGTTCAACTGTTGTTCTCGGTATCTTAACGAATTGATTACCGGCTTCAAGTATGACTCTATTGTTTTGGTGAAAAAGAATATTTTGGTTGTTTTTAAAATAAAAGTGCGAAACTTTAAAGTAAAAGTGCAATTAAAGTAAATCTAAAACTAATTTAAAGTAAGTGCAAGTATTTAGAACGTGACAGAAATTAAAAGGCACTAAACGTAAATAACGCAAACTTAAAACTAACTAAGGCAAACTTAAAATAAAGCTAAGGAAAATAAACTAAAAGTGCGTCTAAGGAAAAAGGCGGGAAAAATAAAGTTTGAAATTAAAAATTAAAAACAAAAACTAAAAAGAACCTGAATACAGCTCATTCGGAATAATCCTTCGTTCGGAACAATCACTCATCCGGAATGTCACCTTCGTTTGGAATGATTCTTCTTCGCTCGGAATATTACCAAAATCCTTGATCCGGAACAAATTATTCTGAATATGTCACTTATTCAAAACAATCCTTCATTCGGAACTTTACTGATTCGGAACTCAACTGAAAGAAATCCTTGATTCGGAAGTCTTGGTTCGGAAGATGTTGATTCGGAACTCTTCCGAGTGAGTTGCTTGATTCGGAAGTTCTGCTTAACCCTTGATCCGGAACTTGTTGATTCGGAAGTCTTGATTCGGAACTCTTCCGAATGAACCCTCCTGGTTCGGAACTTTTGGTCTGGAAGTCTTGATTCGGAAGTCTTTATTTGGAACTCTTCCGAGTGAACAAGATGGCTTGATTCGGAGCTCTTCCGAGTGAGCTCGCTTGGTTCGGAATTCGTTGCTCATTCGGAACTTCTAATATTCCGAATGAAAGACTTTGTTCTCTTGATCCGGAAGACTTTGGTCCGGAACTTTCCTGGGAATCACAGTAACAGAAACAAACGCCCCCGAAGAACAGGGAAATGCAGTAACACGAATCTAACCACAAATTTAACCAAAATCAAACACAAGATTAAACTAAACTAATAACAAAACATCCAATAATCATAAACAAACTATCCAAATCAATAAAACTAACAAATCTAACCACAATAATCAAAACCCACTTTGATCAAAATAAGAACATGAACATGAACACAAAAATAAACATAAAAATCAAAGATCAAGAAAGGTAGATAGGAGATTAACAAGATAAAATAAAGATTGACAAGAATTAAATGGAAACTTACTTGAAATTAAAGGAATTTAAGGTGCAAGACAAGGTAATTAAATTTGACAAGTATTTAAATTGACATGAATTTAAAGGTGCAAGGTAAATAAATGGTGGAAGACTAATTGTCACACTTAGCCAACAAAGAAAAATAATTAACATCCTAAACTATATATAGGGGAGGATTAGGAAGCTTCCTCCCCTCCTTCTTTTTCTCTTAATTGCAAGATTAAGTCCTTCCTTCTTTAATATTTTTGTTAATTGCATGCTTAGTCCTTTTCTTCTTAACTTCTTTAATCTTAGACTTTTAATGACTTTTGGCTCGGGATTTCTTTGAACTCGTCTTTTAATTCTTCAATAAAGTAGACTTGAGTTCTTCGGCTTTAAGTAAACTTCCGTCTTTTGACTTTTTCTTCGATACATCTTCAGAATCGGTCTTGGACTTCCGTTCTTTTTGCACTCTTGACTTCTTGACTTCGTCTTTCATCTTTTTCTTCAATAAAAGTCCATAAATACCCGTGTTTTCTCCACTTTTCACCTTTTCGTCCTAAATCACAACAAAAACACAAACCACGCATAATTCCGACATAAAAGACATAAAATACACGTTTTGGCTCGGTTATTATTGTAAATTAAGTGGTAGAAAGGATGGGTGTTTCCACACCTATCATGCATGCCTTCTTTTACTTTTTTGTTCATGGTTAAAAGTATTCTATTTGTAATCTTAAATGTTTGTGTTTTTTAAAACTTAATTATGCAATTAAGGATTAAACTAAGAATCTTTGATTGTATTTTTTTATTATGAGATAGTTAGCTTGAAATCTTTAACAAAAATGTGGGATGGAATATCTTCATTATAAGAGGTCTTCTTGTTATTTTATTTTTTTGGAACTTATTGTATCAAGTGAGAAAAAATATCTTTTGTGAATGATGATGAAGCTCTAGAATGGTGTTAATACATTGATGACTTGTTAGTTATGCATAAAATGTTACAAAATATAAAGTTAAATTAAATTGTTCTAAAATTGCGACAACCTATAGTAATGTGAGTATATATAGTGTTGTGTTCCAGATTTAAGACATAATTGATGAATTATCATAAAAACATGGGGATAAAATTATTTATATTTTAGTTGTTCTTATACATTTCCAGGTATATATGCCCATAACTAGTTATGTAAGTTCATTGATGGGTTTATTTTAACCTTTGTTGGTAGTTTTCAAGACAGGGGATGCTGTGCACCCGAGCCAGTGCTTTGGGTTTATTATTTTTCTGTTGCAAACTGGGAACACTTTGTTTTGGATCTTTCATGTTATGACTCGTATTGGTTACTTTGTGTAATACATGAGACTTGCTTTAGTACTTGAATGAAGGAAACCTACACAATGTGAAGTGGTTTTTACCAATGTTTTAAAACCCGAGTTTTTAGTTGACCTGGTCTAATGACCGGTTCACGGGTCAACCAGTTCAATCAGTTGAACCGCCGGGTCCCCGGTTATATATATATATATATATATATATATATATATATATATATATATATATATATATATATATATATATATATATATATATATAGAATTTGGTTAAAATAGTTGTGATGCTTAAAGTTTTTAAAATGAAAAGCAATAAGATTTGGACAAGTATGCTATTTATTAATTAAATGGTGTGATTTTAAATCTAATTAATAATAAAACAGAAAGGACAATTTAGGAAATACACCAAATTTGTTATCTTATAAACTTCGTAACTTGTTGTTACTTTTTCTATCATTTCAAATTTAGTATTCTTCTCTATCATAAATTTGGTTACCGGATATCTCCATCAAGTTAGCCAATATTCATTCTATTTTTAAGTCATTGAATAGATACTAGTGTTGTTAAGGCTACTATTTAATTCCAAATTAAATCAACATTTATTATCATCTCCAATCCTACGATTCCTAGTTTAATACTATTGTAATAAAGGAAAGAGACCATCATTATTTTTTCAATTCACAAAAAAATCTCCACAACAGTCGCCTAAAACTAATGAACAACGAGGCTCTGATTCTGTCATTTATCTAATGAACGAATTGTGTGTACCAGTTTTAATTTTTGGTTCCCATGGTACACGGATGAAACCCCAAGTCTGTCGGATATGCTTAAAAATACTTGTAAGAATCGTCATCTTGTATCGTATATCATCTTGTATATGTGGGTTACTTACTGCTTAGCGAATTTAGAAGTATGTACCCTACTATGTCTATCATCAATTGTAGTACTGTATCACTTAGGTTTTGTGGTGTACGAGTTCATCATAAACAAATCGATGGTGTACGAATCGAGTGGCGCGAGGCTCGAGTTCACAATAGTATACGGGTTGGTGGTGTACGGCTTAGTGGTCGATATTTTACGAGTCATGTGTGACGAGGCTCGAGGTCACCTTTGCAAACGAGTGGGTGGTGTACGAGTTCGTGATGTACGAGTGGTGTTGTACGAGTCAGTTTGTGTACAAGTCGGATGTGGCGAGGTTCGAGTTCACCGTGACGTATGAGTTTGTGGTGTACCCGATTTGATCTCTTGTTTGTTGATGTTGTAATCGATGTATCACAACTCATCTTGTTTTTTGATTTTGTAATCGATGTACCACATCTCATCTCGGAAAATGGTGCAATATATTAGTTGGTCAAAATATTTGTGTTTTTGAAAAGGGTCAAAATATTTGTTGGTGGTCATTAGACTTGGTCACTTGTTTTGCCCGTGTATAAGTATCATTTTAGTGTTAAAAAAAGTATCATAGTTGCTCGTGTACAAACATGTTGTTGCCCATGTATCAGTATTCTTGATTTGTTTTTGCTCAATTATCAACGAATATAGTTGTGTATCAATGGGTTATTAGGTGTGCATGCGTTTATTTTTTGTTCTTTATGCATGTGTTATATCAACGTACAAAATCATTTTTAACCATTTATTTTTTAAATAAAAAAAATATTATTCTATCATTGATGTTTTCTATAAATACCGGTACATGTATGTTATATTAAACATCACACGTTTATGTACATTTATTTATGTATTAAACTTGTTTAGCTTAAAATGATAACTACACATATATTTAAGCACTTTAGTATTCGAAATTTATAACCATCCACATATACCCGTAACGTATAAGTTTATAACATACCAAATAATTTAAATATTGTACATAAAATTTAAATTCAAATGAATTACAATTCAAATACGTAGATTTTCTAAAATATTGATTTGCACGCCATTAAAAAAACATGTGTGCACTCTTAATTTTTCCTTAAATTCATTGAAACATATAAGCACTATATCAAGAACATGAATGCACTCTTTCCGAAACTCCTTCTGAAACATGTATGCACGCCTGCCGAAACATGTATGCACACCTTCGAAAAAATGTAGTCGATAAAAACATAAGTGCACCCAGCCGAGAACATATATGCACTGTTTGAAAACATAGATGCACCTCTTGCAAACATAAATGCACGCTATAAAAAAACATCAATGTTTGATGTTGACATAAGCTTAATAGTTGAAGCCCCAAACATTCCTGTCAAAAGAAACAAAACAAAATATCATTAAAAAAATCATACTAGTGCATGTATGTTTAATTTAGGATATGGTATATCATAAAGATGTCACTACATTGTTGGGTAGATCTAGTTTAAGCAAACATATATTTTTTCAACTGTCACGATGGATAAGTATAGTTGATTTTTGTCATAATCTTGGCCATGCTACGCAACTGCATCTCGACACAAAATCATTTTTCAAACAATAATTATCGCTACAAATATTGCAAAAACCTAAATCAGTTCATATTCAACAATTTAGATTACAAACTAATACTATAAAATAAAAATTAGCTTCTACATCTAATTGAAAAGAGCAAAACCCATACGAATGTGGATTCCTAAAATTTCAAGAGTAACATAACTTATGTTATTGGATCTTAGTAAAGTGAAAGAAAAACAATAAAAATTTAATCACAAAATTATAAGTCTAGCCTTTTCTATAAGATCTAAAGATGAAGCAAATGTGTAGGCAATAATTTTTTAATGATCCATCACTTAATTAATAAAACCACGAATAAATTAGGCCATTGATAATCCATTATCAAATCCAAAAACCAATACAAACCATCTAATCCAAACAAATACATATATGAATTTTTATTTAAATTTATTATTAAATCAATACAAACCTTAAATAACGCAACGATTCTTATTTCTTCTAAACAAACGATCTGCAATCCCGAGCACCACAAGCGTAAAAACACCACTGCCGACATAGTCGTCACCGCCATCATCATCCTCCTTCAACACGCCGTCGCCATCCCATCGTCCTCCTCCTTCAAAATCCCACCTTCGTGATCATAGTAGTTGTTATTATGATGTCCTATGAAACCCACAGTAAGAATGGCTAGAGTATGTGAGATGAGAAATAGTTTTGGATTTTTCCAGATCTGATGACAATAAAGAGTAGATTTTTGTTTCCGACGATTAATATCTGAGATATGGATTTGCATTGGGGCGGCTAGGTTTTTTTTGTAAAGATGAATAATAAAAATGTGTCGGAGGTTACTAGGTAAATAAGAATGAGAAACTGAAGTTCAATAGATGGTTACAAGGCTAAAAAGAAAAAGAAGATTTTGAATAAATTACCATGATGCCCTTTTATTTTATCAGATATTTTTTTGATTTTCTTTTATTTACAAATATGCCACATTTATTTTCAGCCCTTCATCAACTCATTCAACGGTTTAATATGCTCTAAAATAGTTCTACATGGTTCTACACTAAAAATGAGTTCTGCATATAACTCTTACCTATATATATATATATATATATATATATATATATATATATATATATATATATATATATATATATATATATATATATATATATATATATATATATATATATATATATATATATATATATATATATATATATATATATATATATATATATATATATATATATATATATATATATATATATATATATATATATATATATATATATATATATATATATATATATATATATATATATATATATATATATATATATATATATATATATATATATATATATATAGTATATAATATTGTATAATCTTATACTTTTCTCATGTTAAGTTAAATCGATGAAAAATATTTAAACATTTTAATTTAATATTAAGATTATTATTATTTATTATATGATAATAAAAAGATTTACAAAAAGTTAGTGGGAAGCCGAGATACTAACTGGGCCCCCACTCCTTTAGCTATAACAAAACCAATCCTATTAAAGATATGTAAAGCAACACGTGCTCCAATGTAAAGATACTAACTGGGCCCCCACTCCTTTAATTTAATATTTATAACATTATAGCAAATGTATGGAAAACAATTAATTTATATTTATAATTTGTATTAAACAATGATAAAACGATATTAATTTGTATTTTAAGTTAGTTTTAATTTTATTTTAACTAACAATAATCACCAGTTTAAATTTTATCTTTAAAATTTAAAAATGTTTATAGAAAAAAAGATTTTGAAAATATTTTTTATAAAAAATTGTGACCCGGACGGGTTTATCAAACTGGGTCAACCCGGGTGAAAGAAAACCGGCGGTTCAATCTGGTTCTCAAACAAGCAAAAACTCGGTCACATCTGGCTCGGTCACCGAGCCGATTCACGGTTTAACCGGTTCAGTCGGCCGGGTCAACCCGATTTTTAAAACATTGCTTTTTACATGTTGTATATAATTAGAGAATGTTATCATTTTATATTTACTTGTTTGACCAGTTAAAGAGCACAACATAACCTAAATAGACTCATTTAATGCAAGTATCATTTAGTGACTAGAATTTGTATCAACGACATTTTATATGTAAAGCTTTTATGAAAAGCTTTTCATAAACCTCACATGGTAAAAAACACATCAAAAAACTTTTTCAAATAGTAAAAAGTCATTCACCATTTATAACCATTGGATATGCTCTAAAAGGGTGTTTAGCTAAGCTTTTTTAGGTACTAATTAAACTTCTTATCCTAATTCTCAGTTTCTCACTACTCAAACTCCATGCTTTTAATACGCTCTCTGTTATCTATGTATGTTGTTAACATTCCAAAACAATTCTAATCAACACGAAGTTTACCAACCGGCCTCGAGGTTCTGGAGATATCATAAAGAGTTGGTAACGTCTTGTATCATTTGGATTTATTGCATTTTCTTATTCTATTAATCATTTTTTTAAACTTGTTTTCGCTCTATATCAAAAGCTGGACAAGCGCCATGTACTACTAGTGCTTGAGAAAGAGCTGCAAGAAACAATACTGCTAGAACTACTACTACTACTGCTGGTCAGTCACTCTTATCGTGCTCTAACAACTACTGTAATTAAACCCCCTCGATCTCATCATGCGTTGTTACTACTAGTTAGTATATATTTGATGGTTGGGTTCCAACAAAGAGATATTATTGTAGACTAGTTTTGCCGTGTTTTTTTCTACGTGCCTTTTAAATCAATAACTTCTCACGACATTTGGTTTTATATGTCTCAAACCTCTACTTATCCAATTTACCCAATTTGAACTTTTCACCACATTTGGTTTTATTCAAATCAAGAACTTTTCACCATATTTGGTTTTATAGAATCAAGCTAAGCTCAAGTTTTTATCAAGCCTTATCAAGCCAAGCTCAAGCCTGGATTGGTAAAGCTTGGCTGACAAGCTATCAAGCCAAGCTCAAGCCTACAATTTTAGTATCAAGCCAAGCTCAAGCCTTACTAAGCTTGAGCTCGGATCGACTCGATTACACCCCTATTCCATGCTAGCTACAAAACACAAGAAATGAACTTTGCACAATATTAGCAATAAAAGTCCGTTTATTACCACAAATACTATATTAATAGTAAAGATAACGCTTATAAATACATGTTGGATTTGGGCGTTATTAGATTGTTTTTCTATACTTTTATAAGAGTTAACTTTAAAGAAATCAACAACCTTAAAGACGGGTTTTGTAGTTAGTTAACTTTAAAGAGATCAAGAATCTTAAAGATGCATTTTATAGTCTTCGTTAGTATTGATTTTTTGAAAATGAATTTGTGTTTAGTATCTGCGTATATGTGACTTATGGGTTCTAAAATAGCTAGATTCATTCTCACTCCTTGCAAGGTCGGAGGTCCTTTTGTACCTTTGATAGGGGTATGATTGTCTACGTCTCAACCCCACCCATACACCTTCCCTAGATGGTATTGGACGTTATCTTACCTTTTTCTTTTCTATCCTCAGTACCAATGCATCCTTCCTGATAGGTGTGAAAACATCCATCTTTTCTACCACTTAATTATATTAAAACGGGACCTAAACGTATATTTTATGTCGTAAATGGCGGAATTATGCGTGGTTTGTGTTTTTATTGTGTTTCAGGGTCGAGATGGTGAAAAGTGGAGAAAACACGGCTTTCACGGGCGTTTATTGAAGAAAAAGACAAAAGATGAAGTCGAAAGATCAAGAGTGGAAAAAGAACGGAAGTCCAAGACCAATTCTGAAGATTTATCGAAGAAAAAAGTCAAAAGACGGAAGTTTACCAAAAGCCAAAGAACTCAAGTCTAATTTATTGAAGAATACAAGACGAGTTTGAAGAAATCCCAAGAAAAAGTCCAAGTATTAAGAGATTAACAAAAGATTAAGAAGATCAAGGACTTAAGAGTGCAATTAAGAGAAAGAAGAAAGAGGGAGGAAGCTTCCTAAGCTCCTCCCTAATTCCCCTATATATAGATCTCCTTCATTTTTGTTTAGGTTGTTGGAGGCTTGACAAGCCTCCCTTCCCCATTTTTCATTTCTCTTGTTCTTTAAATTTATGCATCTTAATCTTTATGTATCGCACCTTTAATCTTCTTTTAATACCAAGTAAGTTTACCTTTAATTGTTGTTAATCTTTATCTTATAGCCAATCTCCTTCTACCTTTCTTGTTTGATTTGTTCTTTATTTTGATTGTTCATGTTCTTGAGTTTTTTATGATTTTGATCAAGTGGGTTTTGATTGATTTGGTTATGTTTGTTAGATTTGATGATTTGTTTTGATTGATTATTGTTAGTTGATGCTTATTGGTTGTTTTGGGTTAATCTTTCGTTTGATTTTGATTAATTTGTGGATTGGATCGTGTCACTGTACATTCCCCTGTTCTTCGCTTGGTGTTTCTGTATTTTATCATTCCCAGAAGTTCCGGTTCAATGATCCTTCATTCGGAACATTGTATTAAAAAGTTCCGAATCAATTTATTTTAAAAAAGTTCCGTATGAATGATTTTTAAAAGTTCCGAATGAATAGTTTTTAAAAAAAAGTTCCGAATGAATGATTTTTCAAAAGTTCCGAATGAAAGCCTTCTAAAAAGTTCCGAGTAAATTCTTCCGAACAAAAAAACTTCCGAACCAGTTAAAAGAAAACTTCTGAATCAGTAATTCTCAAAAGTTCCGAATCGGAACTTTCTAAACATCCGAATCAATTCATGACTTCCGAATCGGAACTTTGGTAAGTTCCGAGTAAAAGAATTTAGCTCCACCTGCTTGCGTGCTTGCTTACCACTTTTTGGCGCTCATTCCACCTGGCTGCCTGGCAGCTTCCAGCAACTAGCCTGCTAGCTTGTTTATTTAATAGTATTGTTCCGTAATTGTCTAGTTTTATCTGAAAGTTGTTCCGATTTCATTTTTGAAAGTTACGTATTTTTAGTTGAATTTTTCGTCGATTTTTAGTATTAATATTTTTCGTAAAGTTTAAGTTTTATCTTTTATTTAGTACCCGCTTTAGGTTTTGCCTCGTTCAGCTTTAAAGTACCATTTTAGTTTTATTCTCTCCTTTTTCATTTAGTAAACTTTATTTTCGAGTCGATAGTTAATTTCGTCTTTTAGTTTTATTTTTATTAATTGTTTCGCTTTAAATTACGTTTGATTATTTGTTTTAATATTCGTTTTAATATCGTTTTAACTTTTAGTTTTTAATATTCACCTTGTTTTACTTTTATTATTTGAACTTGTCTTTAATTTGTTTTTAGATACTTTTCTCATTTACTTTTAAATTAGTTTTAGATAATCAACTTCCTTTCTTCTTAACCAAAAACAACTGAGTCGCACTTTGAACCGGAAATCAATTCGATTAGACACCGAGAATAACGAACTTTTTCAACTAGTAAAATCTTGTATTAAAATGGCGCCGCTGTCGGCTCTTTTCGTGAAGATCGAAGGTTTTTTGTGAGTGACGCGTTGGCTTTTGGGATCCGTTCACTTGTGAACGTTATTTTTCTTGTCAAAAATTTTCAAAAATCCAAAAACATTTGAAAAATCATAAAAAGCATTTCTTTTTCAAAGTTTTGCACCAAAAATATTCTTCTTGCTTATCTATCTTTCTTTATGGATTTTTATGTCCATTGCGTCCGGTGTGGGAAACAATTATCTGGGAACAACTCTTGTCAATGGTGTACATGTGAGCGGTGCGGAAACGATATCGACTACACACAATCCGGATTTTGTCCTTTGTGCAACTCGACTAATTCGTACTTTTTGGACCTACCTCCTGTTCCCCCGTGCATCTATTGTGGAAGCGATTCTTATTGGCATGTTTCGTGCCCGGTTCGATACCCGTATGGTCACGGGCAAGAACCGGGGTACAATTATGACAATGAAAATAGCTATCCACAAGATGCACTTGATTTTTCTCCATACCCGGTTTGCACCAACTGTGGGGGTCCTCACGATACCTATTCTTGTCAACCACTGAATTGTTATGAGCCAAATCCGTGTCCTCAGTTTTCTTCACCTATGGATTATTATGAACCAAACCCGGTTTCTAATTATTCCCAACCGATGAACAACTATGAGCCACAACATTGCTATAATTCAGGTTTTCAACAATTTGAGCCCCCACATCACACCCTCAATGATCAATCCTCTCAGCAAATTAATCTTGACCCACAACTCACTACCTTGAATGAAGAAACACACTCCATTGTTTTGCAACTTCAAGAAGCCGTTGTTTTGCTTAAAGAACTTAGGGATGAGGAAAAGCGACTGCAACAAGAGCAAGTATCTAATCTTAGTGATTATACCCCTCCGCTTATGCGTCAATACTATTATGATGATGATGACGATGACGCTGTATGCACTTTCAACTCATCTTCTAAAGTTGCTGCTCCTACTCTCGATGTTCCTACTGCGCCTACGAATCTAGATTTGTTGCATGAGCTAAGTGATGTTGGTCTCGATAAAGTATTGGATGATGAAGTTTGTGACTTACCTACTATGGAGCCTGAGGACGACGTTGCTCTTACGGACAAGGTCGATCCTAGTGATGACGATTCTTCTCTCTGCTATGAGAATTTCACTTTTGAAATTTCTCAATCTCCACCGGGAGATGCAGAAAATGACGATTTATTCTCTCTGGTTTACGAGCAGTTCACCGATGAACATGATCTTGTGGATGAGGTAGAAGACGTGCTTCTTCGCGATGGATTACGGAAAGTGCACCTTCTTATTGCTCAAATCGAAGCGTTGACTTCTCCTTCTCTTTCCAAGTCTTTACCTCCATCTATTCCTCCCGTTGAAGATAATGACCCATTGCAGGAAGAAATCGATATCCACTCCATCCCTCCAGGTATTGATGACTCTGACACGGAGGGGGACATTATTTTTGATAATTTGCTGCAGGAAAGTATTGACCCAAGTCCCCCTCCCGAGCACCTTCCATCCTCCCTTTTAGCCACTATCACGGAGGATGAGTGCTTGGACCCGGGAGGTGACATTGATTATGCTATCATTGATAACATCACGGCTTTGCCGAATGCTCAGCCTCCATTGTCTTTAGGGGATGACAATGTGCTCACTATACCCAACCCACCTCCCGTGGATCTTGAATTCACATACAATACGTATGTTGAAAGGACCTTTCTCCCTTTCAAGACTTATCCCCCCGCCTCTCCTTTGTTGATGTCAACCGGGAACGAGGACAAGGTCTTTGATCCCGGTATCACATTCGAGGCTTCCCCATGGACCATTTATTTCGGGGACGAGTCAGGCTCGTGACTCGGTCAACAAAAACAAGCGCTTTTTGGGAGGCAACCCAATTATCTATCTTATTTCACCATAAGTGTAGGGGGAGCCCCGTTGGTGTTTCTTGTTCTCTTTCTTATCATATGCAGGGATTAGAGCTTCAAAGACACACTCTTGATGACTTTTGACGAACTGTGATTCCGTGTTCCCTTCTTCCCGGTTCTATCCTAAACTCTTTTCGATTCACTATTTTATATTTCTCAATATTAAAATAGGAATCTCTTTAGTTGTCTTTCCCTTAACGAGATTTAGACAAAGTGCACAATGTCCTAAGTGTAGGGGAGTTTACTCCCACATGCTTAAACATTGAGGACAATGTTTATATTAAGTGTAGGGGGACTTCTATCGAAGTTAAGTGGCCTTTTCCTTGCATTTGTCCTCATTTTAACCGGAAAATCAATTTTTCGACACTTTTCAAAATTTTTAATCTATTTTGGCCTAGTTGTAGTTCCCTTTATTTTTGCTACTTTTCTCTTGTTTTAATAAAATGGTTTTAGCAAGTTTAGATATCTTAGATATATTAGGCCCGTTGTGAATATTTTGACTCAACCCGAGTTTACTTATCTAAGTTCACTCTAGCTAGTATCCTTAACCATGTAGACCTTAATTGGTTTATTAGGCTAAGCATCCACGAGTCTCATTCCTTGAGATTTTAAATTGTGGAGAACGATAAATGATAGAGTTGGTTACAAGTTTGGTATTCTCTCATTAACTTATGTGAGTTAATTATGATCTTTTTCTCCCATCACTTGCTAATAAATTATCTGCAATAAGTAAGGTCGTACGATTTGAAAGGTTACTTAGCTTCTAGCCCAAGATCGTTTAAAAGTTGCTCGGTAATGATAAGAGTTCATAGCCAAGGCATAACTTATGAAGCGGGGCGCGAAGATTGGCGAGTCCGAAAAGGCCCTAACAAGGCATGAGGATTCAATTTTATTGCTGAAGATCCAAAGTGATGTGAAAAGCATTATTCCTAAAGTCAATATGAAGGATCAAGACTCACGACGAAAAGCAATCAACTCCCATAAAGATCATGGAGAAGTCTATCCGAAAAGACCCTAACAAGGTATGAGGATAAATAGATCCAAGTCCGAAAAGGAGGCGGATCGTTGTATCTCAAAATCCCAAATAGAGATTGAAGAAATAATCATCAAGTCGTGGTCAACAAAGTTGGAGTACCCCTCAAAAGTCTCCAAGTGAAGAAACTCTATGAACGATGAGAAGACCATTATCTCAAGCACGTCTCTCAAGATATGAAGTATGAAGTACATGCCAAATATCGGCCCGAGAAAGGTCTCAACTCGTGAACCAAGTTATGCCAAGATATGAACTTTTTGATATCCCGAGAAGCAATTTTAAGAGATTTTGTCCTTTAGCTAACTATTGATCAAATCGTCCTACTTTGCTTTCAGCCTAAATAAATTATCGAAATAAGTCAACAATGCATCCTCGTGATCATTCAAGACATCAATAAAATATAAGAGTTACCCATAGGAATAAGGGGGTTTAAGTGATTAATTGAACCGCATGAGTAAATGTTTGTTATGCCAACTTGTACTAACAATGATCTTGTTTTTAAGCTTGGCATGGGGAACGTGAAACTTGAGGGTGATAAACATTCATGACACACAAGCTCTAATGTAAGTCTTAGATTTCTTTACATGTTTCTTCCTTGATTGCATCTTGTTATTTTCTATCTTTTTGATTTTCCTTAGTTGTTTAATAAAGGCCAAGGTAGGTTGATTATGATGGAAAGTGTAAACCTTCCTTTATCACTGAGCATTGCATGAGGGCATTGCAATGGTTAAGTGTAGGGGATTTGATAGGTGTGAAAACACCCATCTTTTCTACCACTTAATTATATTAAAACGGGACCTAAACGTATATTTTATGTCGTAAATGGCGGAATTATGCGTGGTTTGTGTTTTTATTGTGTTTCAGGGTCGAGATGGTGAAAAGTGGAGAAAACACGGCTTTCACGGGCGTTTATTGATGAAAAAGACAAAAGATGAAGTCGAAAGATCAAGAGTGGAAAAAGAACGGAAGTCCAAGACCAATTCTGAAGATTTATCGAAGAAAAAAGTCAAAAGACGGAAGTTTACCAAAAGCCAAAGAACTCAAGTCTAATTTATTTAAGAATACAAGACGAGTTTGAAGAAATCCCAAGAAAAAGTCCAAGTATTAAGAGATTAACAAAAGATTAAGAAGATCAAGGACTTAAGAGTGCAATTAAGAGAAAGAAGAAAGAGGGAGGAAGCTTCCTAAGCTCCTCCCTAATTCCCCTATATATAGATCTCCTTCATTTTTGTTTAGGTTGTTGGAGGCTTGACAAGCCTCCCTTCCCCATTTTTCATTTCTCTTGTTCTTTAAATTTATGCATCTTAATCTTTATGTATCGCACCTTTAATCTTCTTTTAATACCAAGTAAGTTTACCTTTAATTGTTGTTAATCTTTATCTTATAGCCAATCTCCTTCTACCTTTCTTGTTTGATTTGTTCTTTTTTTTATTGTTCATGTTCTTGAGTTTTTTATGATTTTGATCAAGTGGGTTTTGATTGATTTGGTTATGTTTGTTAGATTTGATGATTTGTTTTGATTGATTATTGTTAGTTGATGCTTATTGGTTGTTTTGGGTTAATCTTTCGTTTGATTTTGATTAATTTGTGGATTGGATCATGTCACTTTACATTCCCCTGTTCTTCGCTTGGTGTTTCTGTATTTTATCATTCCCAGAAGTTCCGGATCAATGATCCTTCATTCGGAACATTGTATTAAAAAGTTCCGAATCAATTTATTTTAAAAAAGTTCCGAATGAATGATTTTTAAAAGTTCCGAATGAATAGTTTTTAAAAAAAAGTTCCGAATGAATGATTTTTCAAAAGTTCCGAATGAAAGCCTTCTAAAAAGTTCCGAGTAAATTCTTCCGAACAAAAAAACTTCCGAACCAGTTAAAAGAAAACTTCCGAATCAGTAATTCTCAAAAGTTCCGAATCGGAACTTTCTAAACTTCCGAATCAATTCATGACTTCCGAATCGGAACTTTGGTAAGTTCCGAATAAAAGAATTTAGCTCCACCTGCTTGCGTGCTTGCTTACCACTTTTTGGCGCTCATTCCACCTGGCTGCCTGGCAGCTTCCAGCAGTTAGCCTGCTAGCTTGTTTATTTAATAGTATTGTTCCGTAATTGTCTAGTTTTATCTGAAAGTTGTTCCGATTTCATTTTTGAAAGTTACGTATTTTTAGTTGAATTTTTCGTCGATTTTTAGTATTAATATTTTTTCGTAAAGTTTAAGTTTTATCTTTTATTTAGTACCCGCTTTAGGTTTTGCCTCGTTCAGCTTTAAAGTACCATTTTAGTTTTATTCTCTCCTTTTTCATTTAGTAAACTTTATTTTCGAGTCGATAGTTAATTTCGTCTTTTAGTTTTATTTTTATTAATTGTTTTGCTTTAAATTACGTTTGATTATTTGTTTTAATATTCGTTTTAATATCGTTTTAACTTTTAGTTTTTAATATTCACCTTGTTTTACTTTTATTATTTGAACTTGTCTTTAATTTGTTTTTAGATACTTTTCTCATTTACTTTTAAATTAGTTTTAGATAATCAACTTCCTTTCTTCTTAACCAAAAACAACTGAGTCGCACTTTGAACCGGAAATCAATTCGATTAGACACCGAGAATAACGAACTTTTTCAACTAGTAAAATCTTGTATTACTTCCTAAAATAGTCGAACAATGGGTGATTGGATACTGCTGCAGCAATACCCAAATGAAATTTAATTAAAACATAGAATAATTATTGATATGCGAGCTTATATACAGTATATTATTTTAGTGAATAAGCTTGATTGTGTTTGATAAATTATCAGTTGCTAAAAAGTGTCAAATATATTATTAAATAAAAAAAAAGTATTTAGTCCCGAATCAAAATGGATGAAAATTGTAAAAGTTCACCCATAACTTTTAGTGGCATAGTTATGTTTTATATTATATAATAAGTCTATTTTTTTATGGCCAAAGAAGCGAAATTCTTACTGTGCAGATCATATCGGGTACTTTTGACATACTTGGTTGCTTGATTTTTAATACCACTAATAACGCCCAAATTCAACATGTATTCATAAGCGTTATTTTCACTTTTAATATAATATTTGTGGTAATAAACGGACTTTTATTGCTAATATTGTGCAAAGTTTAGTTCTTGTATTTTATAGCTAGCATGGATGAAGAAACGCGTAGATAAGAATAAAAGGCGAGAATTGGAGGCGAAAAGATGAACGAGACATGGAAGCATAAGCTCTCGTATGAAGAATAAAAGAGAATAAGAAGTATTGGGAAGTTTGGAAGAAAGAAAGAAGAAGAAACAAAGTAAAAGGACTTAAGGGAAAAATAAGGAAAAATGGCAAAGTCGCCACCGGCGAAACAAAAGCCGCCACCAGCGAAACTGACCAAAGTTGCCACCGGCGAACTTCATTCTGCCGCCGGCAAAAGTCCAGACGGGTTTTGGAAAATTCACATTAAACACTCCATAACTCACCACCATCAATGGGAGGCTGATCATTTCCCTCCCATAACACTCCCTGACGTTTTTACTTCTTCTCCGAGGCTAAAACATGTATATAATGGACCCTAGGGTCATGGTTCTAAGTGTGCTTAATCTAGTAATCATTCTAACCCTTGACAAAGGTTAGAACACCAATCCTACATAACCCAAATTATAGTAAACCTTGTTTATCCTCGTAGGAGGGACGAATTTTGCTAGGAGGAATTTGGTTGGAGGTTGATTGATCAATTGGAGGCTTGGAATTTCTCTAAATTCTATTTGTTAGTACTTTTGTGTTAGAAGAACCATTTGGTAAAACTTTTTTACTTGAATTGATTTTCCTTTTAATTTAAGTATTGTTGAATGTTTGATATGATAATGAATTACGGTGAAATGTGTTTGAGTATGATTTTCGAGTAGTGTGATATGCTTGTGTGATGAACATGGATTCTAAAAGAGAGTTTGATTGTATGATCAAGGGAATATAATTGGGTTTTTATGGTTGATAATTTCTTGAAACATGTTTTAATAATCAATGAAATATAGCTTTTTATTGAATTTAAAGGTCGAAAGGATTTCCGGTAAACTATGTTCCAAAAGATTTATGCATGAGTCAATTTGGCTTTTTGGTGATTGACACTCACTTTGATGAGTTGGTTAAAGAAATTTGTCAATAAATTTATCTTAATGTATAGGTCGAAAGGACCCATTCAAACCAAACTAATATCTTCGTATTTTCTAACAAACGGGAATTATAATGAATTGGAATAGATAATCATAGGTCGAAAGTGTTTGTCTAAATCAATTTGTTAACATGGGTTCTATGAAAGACACCATGGAATGGAGTCCATATACTTTAGATTTGTGATTCATAGTTGCTAAACGCACACAAATTATCTCTCCTACGGATGAATTGGAATTCATACAAGTATTACTTTTAGTTATGATTTCGTTTATAATATTAGTTCTAGTGGTAATATCGGTAGTGACAATCCTATTACCTACACCATCTACATGTTTTGAATATACGCAAATCCCGTGGGACAATCTTAACTTACCCGACTTTGCTACAATTGAACGAGTATACTTGCTCGTATGCGTAGTTAATAAATTAATAAGTCTTGTTTATAAATTTAAAACTAGGGGTGCAAGACGCGCATCATCCACCTAATAACTCAACACCTCTACTCACTATTGTGCTACTGTATCAGCAGTAGCTCTTGCTGCCAAAGTGTACGAAGTTATGCATATGCTGGAGCTATTTAATTAGACGAATTTTTGTCAACTATGGTAAATTATTGTCGGATGTTACAGAACATTTTGTGTCGGATTTTCGTCAACTAACCTGCATTTTGTTAGAATTGATTGTAATGCGAAAGCTAAGAATAGATTACGAGCTTTGGGACTAATTAAAGTTATTGTATATATATTATTGCCACTGTTAACATGTTCTATAACCTTTTGTAAACAACCAACTATGGTATTTTGAAACCAGCTGCTATAATTTATATAAAATCCGCTGCGAAGCTTGGGCTTAAATTCTTGTTATAAGATAAATGGAAGGTCCCAAGTGAATGCAATATTAGAGTAATTGTATTCTCGATGAAATAAATTGTTGGATATAAATGCACATAAAAGAAAAACATTACCCGAATGGGAATTTTTCTTCAAAATCATGAAATGCAAAGAGGATAAAATTCGTGTTCCAAAGAGAGATGTTTTCGGAACTATGGGAAAGTATTAATTATTTTGAAACCAGCTGCTGTAATTTATATAAAACCCGTTGCGAAGCGTGGGCTTAAATTATTGTTATAAGATAAATGGAAGGTCCCAAGTGAATGCAAAATTGGAGTAATTGTATTCTCGATGAAATAAATTGTCGGATATAAATGCATATAAAAGAAAAACTTTGCCCGAATGGGCATTTTTCTTCGAAATCATGAAATGCAAAGAGGATAAAATTCGTGTTCCAAAGTGAGATGTTTTTGGAACTATGGGAAAGTATTAATTATATTAAAAGTATTCCAATTGATAATGTTATGCATGATAAAATTGACGAAAATAAACAAGGTTGAGCGTCTGCTACTACTTCGCTCACAATATGGTAAAAGAGTTCAGGAATCAATATCGCACAAAAAAGTAAAATTAGATAAAGTATCTTATGCGTTCGGGAAAGTATAAACAAGAATTACCGGTTAAAATTGGAATACATTCGGGCAAGTATACCCTAGTTAGGTTTGGTAAGTCAAGGTCTTCCCAAGAGACTTGATTGCACTCAAGTGTCATTTGTTTGTAATAAGACGATGGAGATTGTCACGGATCAAAGCAACAAGGAAGGCAATATGAGAACAAACACATAGAGAACATACATGTGTGGGCACAAATGATCACATGGATATTAGGATGTTTAATTTGGAAAACATATTATCAAGGGTAATCCTTTTAACCTATAGGACCAATAATATAATCTAGTGTTTTATAAATTTATTTGACATAAGTCTCAATCAATTCGTCATACCATCGACCTATAGACTTGATGTAACACCCCACGTGGATAAGTGGACCGTTACGTGTATTTATGACGTGTCATCAAAGCATAAGGTAAATGTCCTAAAACATTAACTGACCATAACGGAAATACCAGAATCAAACATCGGTAATCCAACATAAGCTCAAACATGAAAAGTAAAATACTGAAAGAAAGGACTGAACAATGTCCAACAGGCAATATAAGAATGAAGTGCATAAAGTAAAGAAGTCTAGATTGCTTCCATCCAATGCACATGCCCTCAGAATCTTAAGAGTGTCCTGGTGTACCTACCGTTAGAACATGAAAGAACTACGGCTGAGCATAACGCTTAGTGAACGAATATAATGCATGATAAGAATATACGGAACTTAAAATAATTAATAATTACTGAAGCTGAAAGACTGATAGGCAGAGTGTGATGAAAACTGTAGAAAATCTGATAAGTCTGATTTATAAATAATAAAACTGAACTGTTATCTGTTAAATCTAAAACATGCATTTACTGTATTTTAATTGCCAAGAGCTTATATAGGTCATGTGTTGTAACAACTGTTGCATGAATAATTGGAGGGGTGACCTCGTCATGCTGTAGAGGTGACCTCTAATTACTGTGTTGGGTGGAGGGATCAGCTCCAATGTGAAGGATGTAGAGCACACACCACATTCACCTGATAACTATAAACTGATAAGCCTAGGATGCATCCATACGCCCCACTAATAATACTGATAAAATGGCCAAGCTGAGCTGAGTGGAACGTTGCGGAATATCACTCTCCCGCAGGTGAGTCATGACACCGGTGCCTCAAGTGTCAGGGTTACGGTACCTCCGTAACTAGTACCACTGACTGGTCATGTTTGTATATAAGGCTTAGGCAATATCTTAGTTATTAAAACAATTTCAGATAATTTATAACATGTACTAGGGAAAACATTTGGCTACAGACGGGAAATCCTAATCATGCATAGAAGTGAAGTCCTTACTGAAAGGACGGAAAATCCGTACCTCTTGTCCAGTAACTGACTGGAGGAAGACTGAACGAACACTACTCGGGCTTCAGAGAAGCTACAATAATAATAGACGCGAATAAGTTATCTGATCTTTATTTAATTTATTGATCTTATCGGCTTCTCATTTATTTATTTATTTATGAACTTCTTTACGTATGTTAACTGATAAATCTGATCTTTCTTATAATTCTTTTTAATGTATAATCGACCTACTACTAATTTCGGTACAAACGTATTCTGACGTGATATTAATACTATAATAGGTAACCCTGCTAAAAATAGAAATTTCCTATATTAGAAAGTTTTCAAAATCGTTTATAATTTCTATAATAAAATTATACCTTTTTAAATATTATAAAAATATCTTAATTTAGTTCATTTAAATATAAAATTAAACATTTATAAAATTAAGTGCTAAAAGGAATAATTTAAAAATATCCATTTTTATAATTTAACTATAACCCGAGCCTACCGAGATACCCGTTCTCGGTCGCACTAAAACAATTCACTAAAATATAAAATCTGCCTATATGGATTAGTGACAGAAAAACTGTCACTAAAAAGTGTGACCAAAAGCTGAGTATTTAAAAAATACTGTCACCAAACGAATCTGCGGCAGAAATTAGCGTCGCTAGTCTGTCGCTAATTTCAGAACTAAAACTTTTACTTTCTGTTTAAAGTTTTTACCCACTGCTCCTTATAACATTCCCACTGTTTTCATATGGTTCCCACTGCTAGCGTATGGTTCGCACTACTAGTGTTTTCTGTTCACAAGCCCAAACACCCCCTTAAGGTTTAATCCCAAACGCCCCTATGACTTCTTGGTTTTTCTTCTGTTCTAGTTCATGACCAACTCGCGCCCCTTGGTGGTCAATACTGGTTCCAAAGAAACCCCGCCGAGACCTTAAGGTCTCGGTTCCTTAATCAAACAAACCCCGACACCAGATTATACCCCTGATATGGGGTTGCTGTTTTCGGTCAGCCCAAAACACAACACCACTCCCCTTTTTTGTTGTTGTTCGGGCTAGGAAAAAGAAGGGACCATCGAGACATGGTGGTGTCTCGGTTCCTGTGTGCATTACCACCCCATTGAAACATTAACATGTCTCGGCGGTGAGGATCTAAAGCCCACCGAGACTGGTCAAATAAAAAGAAAAGAAACGAGGCAATTACCGTTATGATGATTAACAAAGGAATGGATGATTATACATGAATTACTATGGATCAATCAACCCGAATCTCCTCTTTTCTTTCTATAGCCGACGGCTACACCAAAATAAGAACCCTAGTTTATTTTATTTTTCTTTTTTTTGTTGATGTTTGTTGCGTCTGATCTACACAAAAGGGGGGTAAACCCAGATTTCTTTTTTCTTTCTTTCTTTGGTCGGGCCTAAAGCCCATTTAAACAATACTTTTTTTTATAAACTGCCCCTTTATAAACTTTATATAGTTTTCCTTTTTTTAAAAAAGCTTTAAATTATTTACATACTTTCGTGATCAATCTTCGCGTGTCTCTAGTCTTTCTGAAACGTATAAATTTTGCGTACTTAACGTATATACGTTCGTAATAATTATTTCTCTAAATAAATGCATATAGTTTTATATAATTAAAACTGCGTATTTAATATTTAAAATATTTAAATACGGGTTTTACAATTCTTCCTCTCTAAAAAAATAATTCGTCCCCGAATTAAGGATACGACTGTACTGGGTTTTACAATTCTCCCTCTCTAAAAGAAAATTCGTCCTTGAATTAAGGGTGATTTAAACTGGTGGCGTTATAAAAGCTGAAAGGACATATATGCTGAAAGAACATGAAGGCTGAAAAGACATATAAGCTGAAGGATCATTCGTCCTTGATTTAAAACATGATGCTGCTGAAAGGTATAAACCTGGCATGACTAAAGTGGCATGTAACGTGACATGGCTGAAGAGGATATGGAATATAACATGAACCTAACTGGATTTATTGAAGGAAAAAGATGAGAGGTCCGGATGGACTCCTCCGTTTCGAGTGGCCTCCCACTTGAAACGATTCCTTCAAAGGTCTAAACATAATAATAAAAATCTTGGTCCTGATGACCCTGACCTGACGATGCTGAGTAGTTTTTGGTTTCATACTTAAGATGGATTTTATGAATCTGATAGAATGAATAAGCTATAGCATGTAGTATACATGAAACGGTACGTTAAATTATTCTGAAAAGATAACATTTATATTTTTGGGCAAGCTGTTGAAAACATATAGGGACGAAGTACATGAACAATTGTGAACGTGCTACGTGAGAAATTATGAACGTGGTTCACGATTATATGAGGAACACTGAGCATGAAGTATATCGTGAATGTGATACGTGAGACATACTGTGAGCGTGATACTAGAACATATCATGAACGTATGCTAACTGAGGAAGGAATGTTAACCGATACGGTCTGAGATGTGAAATGTCTGCCTGGTTACGAAAAAGCTATGCTACACTTGAGTCTGGTTCCTTAGGTTTTCAGTGACCATACACGTTAACAAGCTGGGAAACGTGTATCGTGAGATGGATCACGAATCTGAACATGAACAATGTTATGAACGCGAACGTGAGCTTAAATCATGAGATAGCATAAAACATGAACTAAAATGGCATCATACTGCGAATGAGACGTAACCTGTGAAAGTGAAAATAAACGTGAACGTGAATGTGAACGTACACATGATCGTGAACATGAACGTGAGCGCGATTTCGCGAACGCTAATTTCTATCTGACAAGATTGTTGATGGAATACCTTGAAATCATACGATTTACTGCTAAATTCTCTGTAGGTCCACTACTGCGTAATCCTTTCGGATGAAAGAAAACGCGTAGGCTGATTACATGGTCGACAATGACTTAGATAGTATTATACTTTTTATGGGTCTGTGGTAATCTGATAACAATCTCCATGGAGTCTTGTCTCCTTTTGGTCCATAATTTCTACTGGTGGTAATAACTTGCTAGCATGACGGTGTTCTATTTTAAACCTGCTGGAATGTCAGGCATCAAGATGTGAACATAACTGCATCAACATGTCACACTGCTTCTAACAAAATTCCGCCTGATTATGGGACATTCTGGTGGAAATCTGGTTGAATAGTCATGGGAAATTTTTTAGGGAGAACCGTTAGCAATTTCTACGGTAGCAGTCAATTAAGTTCTAGAAAATTTGGTACTTCGTTCACAAGCGTCAGTCGGGACCATCAGGTGATGGCCTTCACCTTCGCAAGATTGTCTGAAATTTCTTTCTGCTGAAATAGGGTGGCTCAGAAATGCCACTTTGTTCATCTGGAATATACATCTGGAAAGTTGCTTATATAATTTCCTCCTATCAGAAAATCTGCAGAATCGTGAAAAGATGATTCCCATGTTCTACTCAAGAATTTAGGAGATCAGGCTGTTATCAAAGAACATACTGACGATTTTGTCTACGATGTCGTAAAAAAAAGTATTCATAAGTTTCATACTATCGCTGGGGCATTAGGGAGCCCAGACGTATAAGTCAAATATTTAGAAAGACTGTAACGTGTTTAATAGCAATCTGGAAAACATCATGTTCTTCTCTTACCACTGCTGGTGGCATGGTCGCGAATTGTTCTGGAAAAATATTTAAGATATCGTAGCAGGTCAGGTAAACCTTCTATACGTGGAATGAATGTCGATTAAGAATGGTGATCTGGTAAATTTTCCGGTGGTCGATACATGATCTCATGTTACCGGCCTTTTTTCTAATAGACAGAAACAATGCACTTTCTGATGGTGCGTTAGGGCGAATAAGGCCTTGTTCCGGTAACTTTTGCAGCAAATGCTGCAACTCTTTAACTTAGCTGAAGCCCTGTAATAAATAGTTTTGAAAACAGGTTCCGTTCTTGAGACTAACTCGATGTTAAATTCTGTCTCGTGGTTAGGAAGGAATTTCTTGAAAACTTTCTGAAATAACATCTGGGAACTCTGGAATAATCTGCTGATCATGAATTTAAAGAACTTCAGAAGTGGATTATAACTGGTGGCTAGACAGTCTTCGTTGGACTGACAGGTCACGCACTTGTAAGGCAGAAACAATTTGTACTGACTTTTCAGCAGAAAACTTAATGAATATATATTAGGGATTTAGTAAGACGGATGTCTTCGTTAACTGGAAAGAAAACTGTAATAAATATGGGTGATAATGTGGATTCTTTTCTGGCTAGGAGGTAGGTAATACCTGATTTAGATAAAGTTGACATATGAATAGGCGAAGCAAACGTGGCAATTTTTTTTTCACTGAATGTGTTCGTCTGTAACCTCTTAGAATGAATACTGCGTGTTTAACCTGAGTAATACTCTAGTGGTGGTGACTAAATTTTTAAATGATTTGATTCATGCGTGGCATAATAGAATGGGTATACCCCTTTCTGAAAGGTACCGTGAATTACTGAGGGCCTGGTTTAGAAATATACTAGAGTTATGAGTTCTGACTCGTATTTTGAGAAAAGATTCGTATGACGTGTACCATGACTGGTGTCCTGATATGTGTCTTCCGAAATGATACATGAGACCTATTTCTTGACTGCTGTCTTGACATGTGTTTTAGTGGATGAATCTGGACAAGGCTGAAAAATTTTGGTAACTGCTAGGATTGGCGGACCGGTTAGACTACTGACCTCTGTATTTCTGGTCACGTCTGTTTCGGAGTTCCGATGTTTACTGACTGATTAATTATAAGCACGGTGGTTGTCACTACTGCTTTGTCTGTCAATTTATGATGGTCATTATCAATCACATTCTAGGAGGCGATTAATTCTAGGGAATAAGATGATATGGCGGCTTTACGTTTGCTATAAATAAGGTAGAAGATATACATAAACCAATGACATTCTAGGAGGCAATTAATTCATCTAAAAAAGAGATGAGTTCTTTAAAGAAGGATCATACTTGGGACTTGATCGATCAACCTCCTGGTCAGAAGCTGGTAAGCTGTGTAAATGGTTGTACAAGATTAAAAAAGGGATTGACGGTGTTAAAAAAACCAAGGTATAAAGCAAGGCTTGTAGCTCAGGGTTTTACACATCGAGCATGGGTCGACAATAATGAGGTATTTTCACATGTGGTTCGACATACATCTGTTAGGGTGAATATATCATTAACTGCTTGTGAAGATTATGAGTTGGAACAACTTGATGTGAAAATCACGTTTTTACATAATCTTGAAAGAACTATTTACACGAGGCAATCGCGTGGTTTTACAGAAGAACCCAACAACAAGGTATGTTTATTGAAGAAATATCTTTATGGTCTTAAGCAGTCCCTAAGAAAGTGGTACAAACGGTTTGATGTGTATATTGGTCAGCAATAAGTTTAGCCGCAACAGCTGTGATAGTTATGTTTACTTTAAGGAGTTTCTACTGATGTATGTAGATGATATGTTGATTGGTTATAAAAGCAAGTGTGAGATCTAATATACCAAGGGACTACTGCGAAAAGAGTTTGATATGAAGGAACTTGGTTCAACTAGGAAGATACTTGGTATGGAGATTGTCAGTGATAGGGGTAAACGAACCTTGAAGGTGTCTCGGTCGGGATACGTGTAGAAAATTCTGAATAAGTATAAAGAGGATCATAGAAAGTTGGTATATGTGCCACTAGAAGCACACTTCAAGGTATCTTTGATGGATTGTTCGTTCAATGACTAAGATGTGGAAACAAGTAGTAAGATCTCATATGCGAATGAAGTAGGTAGTTTAATGTATTTGATGGTTTGCACTAGACCAAATATTGCGTACGTTGTTAACATTGTGAGCACGTATTTAGCGAATCCAGAGGTAAACACCAATAGGAGGCAGTAAAGTGGATTTTGAAGTACTTAAAAGGCACCATTGATGTAGGTCTAGTGTATGGTAAAGATCAAGGGAAGCACGTAGATGTTGACGGTTTCATGGATAGTGGTTATGCTAAAGAACCTGACAGTGATAGGGCCATAATCGGGTATGAGTTTATGATACATGGTTGTGTTGTGAGTTGAAAAGAACATTTGCAACATGTTGTTGCGTTATCTAATACAGAGACGAGGTATATGGCGCTAACAGAAGCGGTTAAGAAAAGTATTTGGCTTAAAGGTCTACATCGAGCTGGTAATAAACCTAAGGCCAGGTGTTGTGAATTATGATAATCAACGGCCATTTCATCTCTCAAGAAAATGCAATGTTTCATGAGAGGACAAAGCATATGAACGTGAGGTAAAGAGATTGAAATGACAAAGATAGACACGAATAATAATGTAGTTGACGCGTTAATAAATATGTTTCTAGGTCAAAGTTCAAGTATTGCATGGAAATACCTAGTGTTGGAGTTAACTAGTCTTGTCAGTAAGGCTGTGTTCAATGGTGTCTCGGTCGACCGAGGGAGATCGAGTCGCACTAGGTCGTGTCCGTTGAGACGACCGAATCACCCAACTCGATCGAGCCAAAAGCTTCGTGGGATCGATCGGTTTGAAAACGAAGAAATTCGAAAATGGAAAAGAAATGTTTCCGTGCATTTGAATAAACAAAAAACTTTTTTTTAATTTTAAATTCAATCTTTTATCCCTATAAAAACCCCATTTATTCAACCACTTTTTCACAAAAATTAAACTCACAATTCTCCAAACTACAATGTCTTAGGAATTATATTTTTTCGACTCTTCTGACGATGAGGATGAAGTTACGAGTGAGCTTGCGGTATTTACGCAAGCTTGTCAATCGGCTTACGAAGCATCAAACCCTACAAAACAACGAGCATACATAAATAGAGATTACGAGGGTGCATATAATCGTCTAGTGGCGGCGTATTTTACTGACGGGTCGCAGTATGACGCGGAGACATTTCGTGCGCGGTTCCGAATAGAGTGAGAACTATTCTTACGAATTGTTCGCGACGTCACCAATAACTATCCTTATTTTCGAAACGCGGGAGATTGTACGGGTCGATAATGTCTTATGCCATTGTTGAAGTGCGCTTCTGCTATTCGCCAAATGGCTTACGGAGCCGTTCCTAATGTTCTTGACGAATATTTTCAAATTTTTGCGTCAACTGCCCTTGAGTGTCTTCGTAAGTTTTGTAAGGCCATCATGGAATTATAAGGTAAAAAGTACTTGCAAAAGCCAACGTATACCGAAATCGAAAAACTCTATGCTCATCACGAGGAATAGCATGGGTTTCCTGAGATAATATGAAGTATCGATTGTACAGATTGGCCGTGGGAGAATTGTCTCGTTGCATAAGCTCAATTTTGTAGACGTGATCATGGGTCAACTCCTTTTATTTTATTGGAAGTGATCGCCTCTCAAGACTTAAGGATTTGGCATGTGTTCTTTGATGTAGCCGGGATAAGTAACGACGTAAATGTTTTAGGTCAATACTCTCTTTTCAATGATCTTAAATCAGGGAAAGCACCATAACAGCCACGACGTGTATTATCGGCATTATCTTATTGACGGGATATATCCGAAATGGTCGGTTCTTATTAAGTATATAAAAATCCGCCGTCGAATGATCATAAACGGATATTGTATAAAAAGAAGCACGAAGCACAAGAAAAGATGTGAAACGAGCATTCGGTGTATTGAAAACGAAGGCCCGAGGAATGTCAAGACGTAGACTATCGGACGTAATGTACACATGCATCATATTACACAATATGATACTTCAACACAACGGGCGGTGATATCACCCAGATTTTATGGTGATAACGATCCGGTAAATACACATAAAGAATCACTCGTAATTATTCGGCACATAACCAACGAACAAGCTCATCTACACCTAAAAGCCGATTTGTTAGAACACATTTGGGCTAACAGCAATCAAAAAATTAAGCTTTTTAATGTAACGTTTTTTTATTAAATGTAATGGGTTTTTTTTAAGTAATGTTTTTATTAAATTTAATGTCTTTAATATTTGAACAAAAAATAAAAAAAATGAGTTAGGTCGATTTGTTGTGACAAATAAATCGTTGTAAATCGTCGAAAAAAAAAACTGATGTGGAAAAAAAATAAAGGTTGTATTAAATCGCTATTGTAGATAGCCTAAAGTAAAAATTGTTAGTGTTAGTTTCCAAATCTAGTTAGGATTAATATAAGTTAAGTTTCCTTATGTACGATTCTTAGTCGGTTCCCTCTCTTTGTTTAAAAAAAATAAAGGTCGGTTCCCTCTCAATAGTATAAAAGAAACAAACTCTAAGAAAGAAACTACTGTAATAATCAACGAATCAAAAGATCGATGGCTGAGGCTAAGATATTCGTACCATTTTCTTATGGGAAGTATGTGAGCCAGGAAGAGATAAGGACGATACGAGACGAAAAAGAACGACAACGCTATTGGGCTATGATGGCTTCTGGTAATTGCTAAATTCCTTCTTCTTTTTATACTTTAATACGCTCTCGGTTTATATATGCTGTTAACATTCCTAAACAATTATAATCAACAGGAAGTTTACCACCTGGCCTCGAGATTCTGGAGATACCATCAAAAGCTGGAGAAGCGCCGCAAATTGTATACAGGTTTCCATGCAAGATGACCAGAACTACTGCTTCTGAAAGAGCTGCAATAAGAGCTGCAAGAAACATTACTGCAACAACTACTGCTGCTGGTCGGTCCTGCTCTAAACACTACTGTATGTAATTATATCCACTCGATCTCATCTTGCTGGTTGGGTTCCCCTACGTGCCCTTTCAAATCGATCAAGGACTTTTCACCACATTTGGTTTTATATGTCTCGAACCTCAAATACCAACTTATTCATATGTAGATATTGATTTGGTTTTATATTCACCATACAATAAAGTTATGATGGGTCTCAAACCCTCTAATACCAACTTTCTACCCATTTGACTCTAATCATGTTACAAACTGTTACCTCTTGGCTTATTAATAACTATTGTGCTCTGCCTAAATTTATATTACAGGTTGCAGAGCTCTAGGTGGAGGATCAATCCTAAACAAGGATCCTGGCGAGTCAAGTGAAACCCTGGTCGAAAATCTCAAGCTTGAAGAGCTCCGCATCAGCAACTAGTGCTTCTGGTATCAGTTTAAATCCACGCACTCTTGTGGTGGCTCGGTTTCTATGATTCTTTCATATTAATACTAGTGTGTTGTTAATCAATATGTACTCTAAAATGTTTGGATTAACTTCGATCAATGTATCTTTTGCATTAGGCTCAAGCCAAGTTTTAGGCTAGTCAGTAACTTTTAGTAATCTGGTGTTTGTTTATTAGTTGTATCCGCCTTTTATTTTCACTTTTATTTAATACAAAACACGTACTCCTGACTTCTATGTTCTGGACGATAATATTGAGGAATTTGAAAATAAAATCTTTGTTTACACTATGATCTCGGACACTTCTGAAGTAGACCCTTATTTTAGTATAGAAACTATGCATGCCATATTTACATATCAGCTCTCACTAGGGGGCGATCATGGTGAGAAAACTGAACCAGACCGGACTAGATTGAAAACTAATTTGATTCTAGGCCACTACAGTCCTGGTTGTGCATGAGACCGAAACAAGACTCGGAATTGAGCAAAATGGTGAACCGAAAACTGGACCAAATATGTTCAGTCCGGTCTATAATGCTCACCCCTAGCTGTCACTATGAAATGTTATATAAAAAAAGAAACATAATGACAGTAATCCACAATCTTCAGCTCTTAAATTGTTCTCTATATTTTTAATGGTTGGACTTAGTCGATGATTAGCTTTCTGTGAAATGATACCACTAATGAACATGTTTTATACAAATCAAAAGTAGATTAATGATAAACCAACTGACTTTGCTCAGTTGGCCACCAAAGTTCCACTAAGTGGTTTCTTTGTTCATATGTGGATATTAATTTGGTTTTATATTCACCATACAATAAGGTTACGATAGGTCTCAAACCCTCAAATACCAACTTTCTACTCGTTTGATTCTAATCATGTTACAAATAAGTGTTACCTCTTGGCTTATTGATTATTGTGCTCTGCCTAAACTTATATTGCAGGCAACACAGCTCTAGCTGGAGGACCCGTCCTAAACAAGGATCCTAGCGACTCAAGTGAAACCATGGTCAAGCTTGAAGAGATCCGTATCAGCAACTAGTGCTTCTGGTAACAGTTAAAATTCACTCTTGTGGGTGGCTGGGTTTCTATCATCCTTTGATATTACTACTAGTGTGTTAATCAACATGTACTCTAAAATGTTTGGATTAACTTTGGTCAGTGTATCGTTTACTTGCATTATTAGGCTAGTCATTGACTTTGCAGGTTTTTGGAGAATAATATGTAAGTGAAGTACAATAAAGACATCTTTTTGAACATCCTAAAATAAGAATTAAACAAGAGTAATTAGTAATTGTATCGGCCTTTTTTTGCAGTTTTATTTAATACAAAACACTCCTGACTTCTTGTTGGTTTATAGAGTTCATAACAATTATTTAAAACCCTAATATGGATCAAAGAACGCATAGCGGAAGCGATTAACAAGATCATTAATTTAACACAATTATATTAATCAAGATTAGGGTTACATACCTTTATCCTAGCAAGATCCACAAGACGACGGAACGAACGGCAACTAGGGTTTATCACGAACACCACCAAGAATATAATCTAAAGGAAGATTATATCACGCTCTTGTACACACGTAATACGGCGAGTTAACCGTGAGTCTAGCACGAACAAACCGAGCTTCAACGCTTATGGAATATCTACCCAATAACCCTAGAGAGGGGCTAGGACTAGATAAAAATAGACAAGATCGAAAACCAAACGAAACCCTAATTGGGTAAGGTGGGGCCGGCGATCAAAGAGCAAAAAGAAAGAGAGGGATTGAAAAATTATGAGGCTTGGGGTTTGTTTATATAGCCTTGACAATCCTTGGGCTCCAAGTCATAAACAAATAAGGAAACCGAAGTTCCCCTTTGCCCCCTCTACAAGCCGGCGGTTAACACCCTCCATAAGGGGTGTTTGTGTAATTTTTCCTTCTTCTTTTAGCTTCTATTTAATTCCATAACGGTCGTTATAACTTAACTTTTATTTATCAACGATCGTTAGTTAAGCTTTGGTTTGATTTAATAAATATATATAAAATATATATATTTAATAAATAAATTAACCCTTTACGTTATGTGTGCAATCCCGTGATCCCGAGTTCGATCCTATCTCACGACTATTAATTTTAAGTCCATAAACTTTCAGCTCCCACTTGGACAAAATTCTAATATCGTGATCACATTGACTAGCGTCTAGTTACACTAGCAATGTCACTAGTACAACTCGAGTAAGGTTTCTTGGACAAAACCTTTTAACGATATATAATCATTATTATTATTATCCTTTCATTTCAAATACAACGTTAATTAGGATATGGATCCTAGTCATTCCTTTCATTAACCATTCTGTTTCTCGTTTACGGATATAGCAAGATCACCAAAACAAATTTGGGTGCGGCCGCACAAATATCTTACTACTCCCCCGAGGGGCCCAGCTGTATTATACTTCAAAATAAGTTTTGAAGGAAACGAATCCCATTTTGACTACAAGCAAAACTTATGAACTTTGCAACACTTCCGGAAATAATCCTTATAGCTACCAGTTACGTTTAGCGTTAGATTATTCCACAGAAATGCACTAGATCCACGACAGTTTCCTGGTATCTCAGGTCTAAGGATAACTATTTATGATTTACTTGATGACAAAGATCCATAAAGAAAAATCATATAGTTGGGATAAGTCCAATATTTGATCCATCAAATATCATCCAAAATTGACCAATATACTTTCAAGTATACTCTGTCACTATTTTGAATTGTCTTAGTTTAATAATACTCCCATATTATTAATCGACAACGGACATTTAGAAACATCATAATGCTCATGGATTAAAACATGTAAAATAGGATACAAAATCAAATAACAGAAAAATAAACGAAATCCAATCTTTATTTCATCAATTCAATAATGTCGTACATCCTTTATCTAAATACTAAAAATAGATCAATGCATAAAACTGGTACATGCATCATGCCTCTAGTAATGACATTCATACTTGTTTGGCAAAGCATAAAATAACCAATCTTGACCTATTGGAATTTTGAGAATACTTTCTTCAAGAATTCAATTCATTGAAACTCTTGTACATGTGCATCCAAACAATTTGATATTGCAACATAGTATCAAAATTGTGAAACATCCTTGATCACTAATTTCCTAAACTTCCAAAACACATTTGAAGTTCAAAGTATTCTAATTCTTTAATGTATAATGCAACTTTAATCAACATGTCATCTCCAAAAGATCCCATGACTAATATTGAGTGTTACCTCAATTATATCTTTTCAAGTTTTACAACTTGTCATAAAAGATACAAATACGTTACCATTAATATCTATTATGTAATGTTTGATTCCAACCAAAACCTTCAAGTTTGTTGGCTATGATAATTTGCACAACGATTGACAAATTATTGTAGAATATGGAAGCCGATCCAAGTTTTAGGATGTTAATCTATTTCCAAACATATTCCTTTAGAATATTCATTACACAAGTTATTTAATAACTTCTTAAATAGATTAATATATTCAAATCATCATGTATTTTAAGCATGATATAAATACAACACGACACACATGAAAATTTCTCAAACCAGATTTAGATTTCTTCATGTCCTAAATATCCATGTAAACTTACTACATGGCATATTACGTTGTATTTCCACCGCATAAATAAACAAAATATTATTTGTTCCAAGGTTATGTATATCTTATTTTCTAAATCTTCAAAGCAAAGTTTCATCTCAAATCTAAACCAAATCAACATTTAATTTGAATGAAATCTCACTTTCTTACATGTCTATTTGACACATATAATTTAAGAAAATAACCATAATACTCCCACTAGCTTTTAGGAATACTCAGAAACCATCTTATTCAAATTTAAATCCAATCTTGGATTTCAAATTAAACATAAGAATAATCTCCTAGATGCATGCTTTTATCCATTCATGGATAATTGCCTTTTGTACTTTTCCAAAGATTTATATTTTGAAGTAATAAACTCATTTCGATTACTTAAGTCCTTTGTCAAGTAGTCATTCAAGAAATAGTTCATTCATATCCAAATTTGTCAATTAAAATATGACCATCAAAATCTTTATATATTTAATGTATTTAGGAAAGAATACTCAATCACAATTAATTACTTAAATGTGACTAATAATCTATTCACAATACATACATTAAATATGTGTACAATTTTGTCCATATAATTTCGACACAAAGATTAAACCACTACAATTGGCGTTTTTCTTCCTTTGACGAAACTCGTCTTCAATTTCCTGTCAAACTATTTAAGATAAAACAAATCTAAAATTGATTATCTTATTGGACAACATCTATATCGTTCATAGTATGAGTAATTTACCCAATTCAATATTTGGTAACAAATCATAACAATTATTTGTAACTCATAATTCTCAGCATATAAATCAAATATCCGAGATATCCTTACGGACCTATGACATAAATTCCTTTATCTTGAGGTTTAGCATTTACACGTCTACCTCATGATAATTACTAGTGTATTTTAGAAGATCATGTATCTTGTAATTTTATCTTTCAAGATCAAAACTCCCACTTGCTTTTAGTAACTTAAAATTACTCTTTAAATACATAGCAAATAGATCAACACTTCAACGTTATCTATATGGGACATTACAAAACACGATGACAGTTCCATACTCTTTATCTGCTAAACAATCCACTTCATAAGTAGTTTAGCAAAATCCGAACTTCATTTAAGATACAACGTGATTCATCACATTCTATATAAAATGGTATCTTATTAATCTTCTTAGCTCAAGTCATACTCAACTTTCTAACCTTGATATCTTTTTGGAAGAAAAGGAAGATATAGTTATCTTGAATCAATCATCACCATCAAATTGAGAATTTTGATTCTCCCAATGAACATACCATAACAATGATGTATTTCATTTAGGGAATTATTGTAAGCCAATCTTAACAATATTTAAGATAAATATATATCTTTAGGTTTACCTATATACCGACTAAATCATCTTAATGGTAATATAGATTTCCTAACCATTTTGCATGCTTTATAACTCAAGTACTTTTAATACAAAGTCACTTCATAAAAGTTATAAGTCCATTACACGTTACATGTATATGTCTTTAGTGAAATAGAGACAATACATTAACGTCTTACTTTATATTATACGTCTTCCAAGACTTTATGTTTGTGACTTTATTCAATAAATCATAAACATGTATAACTAAAGTAAAACATGAACACCACTAGGTTTCATTCATCTTTTCAAGTTAATTCACTCCTATACTATTATATGAACACCACTAGGTTTCATTAGTAGTATAAGATTACTCTATGTATCTTATGTCATTCCAGGAATTAGTCCATTTTAAGAAACTTCAAAACATTCCACGCCCGATCTTACGACATGTGGATATTTTAACCTTGTGTTTACAATTTAGTCCAAGCTCTTACATGACTAAATCAAAACAACAAGTGTTTCTTAAAGTGAATGATATATATACTTTTAAGTAGTCTTTTAATCATATTGACACATGATCTAAATATTAATTAGATTGTTAGTCTCTTATCTTAAAGACAAGAGACTCATATCTTTATGAGTTGTTTCTTGCACACAATGTTCATTTCTCCCACTTGTGCATGGAACAACCTCATATATAAGATAAACATCACGTCTAACGTTCGTCTATACTAAATATGATTGTGACACATATATTAGCTTTTACAAGTAGATGTAGAACCACTTAATCAACAAGAATCAGTACATAACTATCTTTGAAGATATTAGTGTCAACAATTCGAAAGTAATTATCTTAGGACATACTAAAGATAACATGGGTTATTACCAAGACAACAAAGCTTGTAACTCCCACTGACTTAGAGAATGTTTTAATAGACTCAAAATCAGTAATACAACACAATTCTCCCACTGAACTTGACAACATTGAAAATGTTTCATAATCGGTGAAAATAATTAGTGTTGTGTTTACTTTCTTACACTTTTGAAAAACACATTCGTAACAATTACTTATAGTGTTTAAGAGTGTACTCTACTTCGTAAATGATGACTTATCCATCAAATGCTTTTTAACTTGAAATACTTGACATGCAATTTCTTCCTTAATAGGTCTACCAACCCTACAATGGTATGTAGTGCCTATAAATGGTCAAAGCACAACTACTAGACAAATATGCTAGTTTGCCTTATAACCAATTAGCGGTAACTTTAAATAACTCAAAATATGCATTTTTCTTAACTTTTAAAGTTTGCTATGAGTTATGGATTTGAATTTGACATTTCTAAAATCCTTATTACTCCTTCTTTACTCATGAAAAAGAGTTTTAGGTTTATCTTTCATTTGTAAATTGACTCTATCCTCAACCATACGGTTTGTAGATCAATAAATGAATAAACCACGTTTACGGTGTAACGTTGCATTAATTTTAGTATTTTCGATAATACCATTCAAGAAAATAAAATTACCCTGGTAATAATAACCATAGTATTTCCTTGAAAACTAGAATCCAAATTGACATAATTTCATCACATCAGTTGATCTGCTAGCAATGAAAGTATTCAAGATGGTAACTTGTCGAACAATGATTGACAAACAAATTTGCAATTTCTAGATTTTTAAGGGATTTACATTGCCAAAAGTCATTTTGCATTGTAAACATGTTTCATCCCTTCTTTATGCCTTAAGTTTCCAGATCTCACTGAGTAACTCAATTAAGTCGACTAATCTAAAGAACATAAAACCTTCATGTGCAATCTTATTCAGTCATGAAATTTTCTCTTCATTACAACATCGTCCGATATCTTATATGACGACAATTGTAACTTCAAGTGTTCGTCAATTAGAGGGCATATGACTTAAATTTTAGGGTATAGATTTTGGTGTCAAAATCATGTATGGAGAAGCATGCATACATCTCCATAACCTAAGTTTAATAAAACGTTTAGTAAACTTTTTGTTGAGACTAAAAGTTCATCATATACTTGCAAGTTGAGGTATTGGTTAAACCAATTAAAGATTTTACACACAACTAAATTCACACCGTACTTTTTCTATAACTTAGCTAAAGCACAAAGCAATAACCTTATTCATTATGTTTCGGATGTGAATTAATGTAGTTAAATCAACCTTAAAGAATTATACAAATAACAACCGTAGGTAATTCCAATTTTAACGCACAGGCGAGCCGGGAATTTGGTCAGCGCTGAAGCATAACACCTCCTTCCTTAACCGGGTACATGACCAGCGGTGCGTTATACCCACTTTATAGTTTGTCAAAATTGAGTAGGCCGTTAAGTTGCTATTTCAATTCTAATCAACGCAAATCATATGTAATTTAGATCTCAAAATAATTCATTTATTTTAATATGATTTAGTCCATATTAATTTTTCTTGTAAAAATTACCCTTGTTTACAACATACAATTAAAACAAAACGTATGAAAACAAGTAGGTACAAAAAAAAAACTAAATCATAAACACATAATAACAATTTATATGTGCAATAAATAAATCAAATAGCCACATGCATATGATTTATTCAATAAATAATATCAAATCTAGGTTTTTATATTCATATAAAAGTCTTCCCTAATTTTAGATTTATTGAATCAAATAAAGCATGTAGCAAAAAAAACGTAACAATTACCACATAAAACATATGATCCATGAAAAACATGCATGTTCATCACGGATCTCCCACATATCTTAACAATTAAATCTCTACGGATCGAAACATGAATTCACACAACATAACAATTAATCATGCAATTCATCAAAATTCCACCCAAATCACTTAACAATTAATGAAATCACTACGGATCGTAACCATACATGACATAACAATTAATTCATGCATACATCTAAAGTTAATTACCATATAATTTTAGGGTTTACAAAAAACATTTTTTTTTAATAAAAAATTCGGCATAGCCGATTTTAAAAAATAATAAAAACAAAAACCCTAATTTTTATAAAACCTAAAAAACAACATGTAATTTTTAACACAAATCAATATTAGTTAAAAAACTTTAGATCTTGATAATTATAATCATGTTAAAACGGCTCTCGATGCCACTGTTGGTTTATAGAGTTCATAACAATTATTTAAAACCCTAATATGGATCAAAGAACGCATAGCGGAAGCGATTAACAAGATCATTAATTTAACACAATTATATTAATCAAGATTAGGGTTACATACCTTTATCCAAGCAAGATCCACAAGACGACAGAACGAACGGCAACTAGGGTTTATCACGAACACCACCAAGAATATAATCTAAAGGAAGATTATATCACGCTCTTGTACACACGTAATACGGCGAGTTAACCGTGAGTCTAGCACGAACAAACCGAGCTTCAACGCTTATGGAATATCTACCCAATAACCCTAGAGAGGGGCTAGGACTAGATAAAAATAGACAAGATCGAAAACCAAACGAAACCCTAATTGGGTTAGGTGGGGCCGGCGATCAAAGAGCAAAAAGAAAGAGAGGGATTGAAAAATTATGAGGCTTGGGGTTTGTTTATATAGCCTTGACAATCCTTGGGCTCCAAGTCATAAACAAATAAGGAAACCAAAGTTCCCCTTTGCCCCCTCTACAAGTCGGCGGTTAACACCCTCCATAAGGGGTGTTTGTGTAATTTTTTCTTCTTCTTTTAGCTTCTATTTAATTCTATAACGGTCGTTATAACTTAACTTTTATTTATCAACGATCGTTAGTTAAGCTTTGGTTTGATTTAATAAATATATATATATAATATATATATTTAATAAATAAATTAACCCTTTACGTTATGTGTGCAATCCCGTGATCCCGAGTTCGATCCTATCTCACGAATATTAATTTTAAGTCCATAAACTTTCACTTCTATGTTCTGGACAATAATATCGAGGAATTTGAATATAAAACTTTTGTTTAAGTCAATACTTAGATTTTGAATTGTTCCAAAATAAATTCAATCAAGAAAGCTTCGCAACTGCATACACAGATACACTATGTAATTCACTAGTAAACAGTGTAATGATCGGACATTTCTCAAGTAGACACTTATCTTAGTATAGAAACTATCATCCCGCATTTATATCAGCTCTCACTAGGGCCGATCACGGTCGGAAAACAGAACCAGACCAGACTAGATCGAAAACTAACTTAATTCTGAGTCGCTACCTCCTGGTTGTGCATGAGACAGCACCGAGAACCAGCAATGGGCAAAATGATGAACCAAAAACCAGGCAGAATATGTTCAGAATCAAAAGTATCATTTCTCAATTTGTGTGTGTTGGCGCAGGGGCTATGCTAATCTTCTCTCTATCATTCAAATTTTATCGGATGTCCCCGGAGGGACCAAAAGTAGATTAATAACAATCAACTAGATTAGGCGCATTTCACAACTTTTTGAAGTAGGAATTCTTAATACAATCCAGTTTTGTCATAACTGTTCCGGAAAAGAGATTCGCTAAAACCACATAAATTTTACACAAAGACTTTCAAAATCATATATCATGACATTTGGGACCACTTATTTATTCTCTTCATTCATATCTCTGTTCATAAAAATCATACTATTACACGTCATTGTGCGAGTTTTTATGCAAATTGTATGTGATTCTAGCATTTCTCTTCCGAAAAATGATGGATGTCCAATACAACCATCTTAGCCATTGCAAGTTGCAAGTCACTCTGATATACAGCAGAATCCGACAAGCTCTTCAGAAACGAAGATACTGTTAACAAAACTTGTACCTTTTTACATTTACTTTCCAGGTATGCATGACCAAAACAAAAGACAATATCTCATGCACAGCATGTGTGCATCAATACTGGCATCTTTCGATACCAAACACAACCCCAAAAGAAAGGAATCAAACCATGGTAATAATAATGACAACTTAAAAAGGAGTTGATATCGACACAATGTCATAAAAACTTTGTATGGGCTGCTAAGCTCGCTACAGAAACGAAAATTACCAGAACCTTGTTCACGACATATCTTTAAAGATTGCTTTACATTATCTCTACCTGATTCTAAAGGTCTATAACACTACATTTCAGGTATCACTGTCCTAAGAACTCCACCAATTGCAACCTTAGAAGCATCAGTATGAAGCTCAAAAACTTTAGAAAAGTCAGGCAATACCAGGATTGGCGTTGTAGTAAGCTTTTCCTTGACAACCTGAAAAGCCATCTCTGCTTCCTCCGTCCACACAAATGACTTCCCCTTCATATAGTATGTCAAAGGCGTCATAATGGAACTGAAATTAGGGATAAAACGCCTATAGAAAGAAGCAAGACCATGGAAACTCCAAACTTCAGTAATGGTAGTTGGAGTTGGCCACTCCTGAACAGATGTTACCTTAGACTCATCCACCTGTATGCCATCACCAGAAACAACATACCCTAAAAACAAAACTTTAGGGGTCATGAACACACACTTCTTCGTGGCTGCATAAAAATTGTCCTTCCGAGGCAAGGTCAAGACCTGCCTCACATGATTGACATGCTCATTATAAGAATCACTATAAATAAGAATGTCATCAAAATAAACAACCACAAACCTGCCAATAAAAGGCCTGAGCAGTTGATTCATCACACGCATAAATGTGCTTGGTGCGTTTGATAAACCAAAAGGCATGACCAACCACTCATAAAACCCTTCACGGATCTTGAAAGCGGTCTTCCACTCGTCACTAGGTCTAAGACGAATCTGGTAATACCCACTCTTCAAATCCAGCTTCGTGAAAATGGTAGCGCCACTAATCTGGTCAAGCAAATCACCAAGGCGAGGAATAGGAAACTTGTACCTCATAGTAATCTTGTTGATGGATCGACTATCAACACACATACGCCATGTACCATCCTTCTTTGGAGTCAATAGGGCAGGAACAGCACACGGGCTCATACTCTCACGAACATGACCCTTGGAAACCAGGTAATTCATCAGGGAAACATCAAAGAATTCCTCAAGTAAAGGGATCATCGCTTCAGGAACTTCACCGTCTTCAGAAACCTCCTTCCCTATTAATACAAAAACATCACCTCCCACCTCCAGCTCATCTTCGAACTGCGAAAGAGTTAGTAAAGTACCAGTGGGTTTATTAAATACTCCCTTGGCATCAAAGTAATCTTTACACCCCCAAACAGGAAACTATAAGTATTAGTTCTTCCATGGTGAGTTACATCACGATCATACTCCCAAGGTCTACCCAACAACAAGTGACAAGCATCCATAGGTATCACATCACACCAAATATTATCCTTATAAGTTGTTCCTACAGAAAACGGAACTTGCACACGCTTGGAAACTATTATCTCCCCACCCTTTTTAAGCCACTGTAACTTATAAGGTTTGGGACGATCTTCAGTTTTCAACCCTAATTTCTGGACTGCTTCTTCAGCTATCAAATTATCACAACTACCTGAATCGCATACAAAAGTGCAAACCTTACCCATAATGGTACAAGTTGACTGAAAGATGTTGCGTTTGAGCCAATCATCACCATCAGGTTTAGGTGTTAAGCAAGAGCGCCTTACCACCAAATTTACCCCCACATCTCCAGACACATACTCCTCCTCATACCCAGGTTCTGCATCATAAATTGCGTCTCCCACGTAGTCATCATAAGCCACATCATCATCTTCCTCAGGTTAAGTAAATAACTGCCTCTTCCCAGCCTTTTTACACTCCAAATGTCGGTGACCAGGTTCACCATAGTTAAAGCACTTGAACCCACCACTGCCGGCCGCTTTAGGAATTGGTCCAGTATTCTCACCAACTGCTTTAGCCTGACTTAGGGCAAAACGGGATGCCGCATTACCCGAACCAGAAGCACCTGTTATTGCAGGAGAAGAAGAACTCCCCACTCGTCGGTTCTGCTTCTCAAAAGTCAGTGCACGTTGATATGCTTCAGAAAGTGTCATCGGATCAAACATGTTAACAGGATCCATGATTTGGACTCTTAAACCACCAATGTATCGAGAGACAAGCTGATATTCTGTCTCTTGAACGTCATTCCTCGTAATTAGTTGGTAAAATTTGATTGTATAATCTTCAACAGACTTGGCCCCCTGTTTCAGATTCTGTAACCGCTAGTACATCATTCGCTGGTAGTTATGAGGAATAAAATTATCCCTCGTGACCTTCTTCATATTCTGCCAACTTGTGATCTTGGACTTCCCAACTCTGTTCCTCGTCAGTTTTCGTTGTTGCCACCACGCGGATGCCCGACCACGTAACTTGGTAGCGATCAACGAAACCCTTTTGTTTTCTGGAACTTATTTGAATTCAAATACTTCTTCAACAACAACAAGCCAATCAATAAACTCATCAGGCTTTAAAGTGTCCCCATAAAATCCGGAATATTAACCCTCATTCTAGTCTCTGAACGCCTATCATTATTCTTACTATGATCTCTCATCTGTCGCCCTACTGATTGTTCATCATCAGACAAACCATCACCAAACGGATTTTCTTCCAAATCTGCATCTTCGTCCTCATGACGGCGATTACGAGGCCTCCTATTTCTCATCAAAGTATTCATCTGGTCGGTCAATTGATCAACCATTTGATTGAATTGCTCCTCCATTATGTCCATCATACACTGCTCAAATTCCTGTTCATTCACATCGTGAATAGGCCTAGTTCTCCTTGGAGACATCTTGATCAGTAACTTTGACTTTTGATACCAACTGATGTAGACTAAAAAAACAAAGTAACAAAGATAAGTAATTGGATTTGTTGATTCAACAAGAATGACAGAAAGAATTCTGCTAATAATCGTTGATTCTGAAGAATGCTTGAAAATTAGGGTAAAACACGGCAACACAAGGGCCAGTGGTTTAACTTTTATTAAACTGATAACTGTCTTGCTAGGGTTACAACAGATTCATTAAATAATGACTGCAAACAAAGAAAAATCCTAAAAATCCAACGGACTGGACCGTAGCCCAAAGACAAAGTCCAACTAAAGTGAAAAAAACATAAATTTGTAAAAAAACTGATAGTAAAAAGGCTTTTCGGGCCTTGGAAAATCCGCAACCAGCTTAATGATGGTTACAGCGTCGTTCGTCTCCTTTTTACGCACGTTTTGACAGGTCACTGGCTGAAAACGAACTTAGGATGCAAAAGTTATGCCCGTTTTACTAAACCCCTCTTCGTCACGCGATCTCGGGCCTCTAGAAACAAGTCAGGCCACTCTTCAACACTTGGGCCTCCATCAATAAGTAACGACGTAAATGTGTTAGGTCAATACCCTCTTTTCAATGATCTTAAATCAGAGAAAGCACCATAACTGGGATTCGTGGCTAACGACGTGTATTATCGGCGGGGATATTAATTATCTTACTGACGGGATATATCCGAAATGGTCGGTTCTTAGCAAGTATATAGAAAATCTACCGTCGAGTGATCATATACGGATATTGTATAAAAAGAAGCATGAAGCACAAGAAAAGATGTGAAACGCATTCGGTGTATTAAAAACGAAGGCCCGAGGAATGTCAAGACGTAGACTATCGGACGTAATGTACACATGCATCATATTACACAATATGATACTTTAGCACAACGGGCGGTGATATCACCCACATTTTATGATACATGGTTGTGTTGTGAGTTGAAAAGAACATTTGCAACATGTTTGCGTTATCTAATACAGAGGCGAGGTATATGGCGCTAACAGAAGCGGTTAAGAAAAGCATTTGGCTTAAAGGTCTACATCGAGCTGGTAATAAAGCTATGGCCAGGTGTTGTGAATTATGATAATCAATGGCCATTTCATCTCTCAAGAAAATGCAATGTTTCATGAGAGGACAAAGCATATAAACGTGAGGTAAAGAGATTGAAATGGCAAAGATAGACACGAATAATAATGTAGTTGACGCGTTTATAAATATGTTTCTAGGTCAAAGTTCAAGTATTGCATGGAAATACCTAGTGTTGGAGTTAACTAGTCTTGTCAGTAAGGCTGTGTTCAATGGTGTCTCGGTCGACCGAGGGAGATCGAGTCGCACTAGGTCGTGTCCGTTGAGTCGACCGAATCACCCAACTCGATCGAGCCAAAAGCTTCGTGGGATCGATCGGTTTGAAAACGAAGAAATTCGAAAATGGAAAAGAAATGTTACCGTGCATTTGAATAAACAAAAAACTTTTTTTAATTTTAAATTTAATCTTTTATCCCTATAAAAACCCCATTTATTCAACCACTTTTTCACAAAAATTAAACTCACAATTCTCCAAACTACAATGTCTTAGGAATTATATTTTTTCGACTCTTCTGACGACGAGGATGAAGTTACGAGTGAGCTTGCGGTATTTACGCAAGCTTGTCAATCGGCTTACGAAGCATCAAACCCTCCAAAACAACGAGCATACATAAATAGAGATTACGAGGGTGCATATAATCGTCTAGTGGCGGCGTATTTTACTGACGGGTCGCAGTATGACGCGGAGACATTTCGTGCGCGGTTCCGAATAGAGTGAGAACTATTCTTACGACTTGTTCGCGACGTCACCAATAACTATCCTTATTTTCAAAACGCGGGAGATTGTACGGGTCGATAATGTCTTATGCCATTGTTGAAGTGCGCTTCTGCTATTCGCCAAATGGCTTACGGAGCCGTTCCTAATGTTCTTGACGGATATTTTCAAATTTTTGCGTCAACTGCCCTTGAGTGTCTTCGTAAGTTTTGTAAGGCCATCATGGAATTATAAGGTAAAAAGTACTTGCAAAAGCCAACGTATACCGAAATCGAAAAACTCTATGCTCATCACGAGGAATAGCATGGGTTTCCTGAGATAATATGAAGTATCGATTGTACAGATTGGCCGTGGGAGAATTGTCTCGTTGCATAAGCTCAATTTTGTAGACGTGATCATGGGTCAACTCCTTTTATTTTATTGGAAGTGATCGCCTCTCAAGACTTATGGATTTGGCATGTGTTCTTTGATGTAGCCGGGATAAGTAACGACGTAAATGTTTTAGGTCAATACTCTCTTTTCAATGATCTTAAATTAGGGAAAGCACCATAACAGCCACGACGTGTATTATCGGCATTATCTTATTGACGGGATATATCCGAAATGGTCGGTTCTTATTAAGTCTATAAAAATCCGCCGTCGAATGATCATAAACGGATATTGTATAAAAAGAAGCACGAAGCACAAGAAAAGATGTGAAACGAGCATTCGGTGTATTGAAAACGAAGGCCCGAGGAATGTCAAGACGTAGACTATCGGACGTAATGTACACATGCATCATATTACACAATATGATACTTCAACACAACGGGCGGTGATATCACCCAGATTTTATGGTGATAACGATCCGGTAAATACACATGAAGAATCACTCGTAATTATTCGGCACATAACCAACGAACAAGCTCATCTACACCTAAAAGCCGATTTGTTAGAACACATTTGGGCTAACAGCAATCAAAAAATTAAGCTTTTTAATGTAACGTTTTTTTATTAAATGTAATGGGTTTTTTTAAAGTAATGTTTTTATTAAATTTAATGTCTTTAATATTTGAATAAAAAAATAAAAAAAAAATGAGTTAGGTCGATTTGTTGTGACAAATAAATCGTTGTAAATCGTCGAAAAAAAAAACTGATGTGGAAAAAAAATAAAGGTTGTATTAAATCGCTATTGTAGATAGCCTAAAGTAAAAATTGTTAGTGTTAGTTTCCAAATCTAGTTAGGATTAATATAAGTTAAGTTTCCTTATCAACGATTCTTAGTCGGTTCCCTCCCTTTGTTTAAAAAAAATAAAGGTCGGTTCCCTCTCAATAGTATAAAAGAAACAAACTCTAAGAAAGAAACTACTGTAATAATCAACGAATCAAAAGATCGATGGCTGAGGCTAAGATATTCGTACCATTTTCTTTTGGGAAGTATGTGAGCCAGGAAGAGATAAGGACGATACGAGACGAAAAAGAACGACAACGCTATTGGGCTATGATGGCTTCTGGTAATTGCTAAATTCCTTCTTCTTTTTATACTTTAATACGCTCGATCTCTGTTTATATATGCTGTTAACATTCCAAAACAATTATAATCAACAGGAAGTTTACCACCTGGCCTCGAGATTCTGGAGATACCATCAAAAGCTGGAGAAGCGCCGCAAATTGTATACAGGTTTCCATGCAAAATGACCAGAACTACTGCTTCTGAAAGAGCTGCAATAAGAGCTGCAAGAAACATTACTGCAACAACTACTGCTGCTGGTCGGTCCTGCTCTAAACACTGAAAGTTTATGGACTTTAAAATCGATAGTCGTGTGATAGGATCGAACTCGAGATCACGGGATTGCACACATTACATGAAGAGTTAATTTATTTATTAAATATATTTATTATATTTATTAAATCAAACTGCAGCTAACGACCGTTAAGTAATTAAAGGTTAAGTTTTAAACGATCGTTATAGAATATTAAAGAAGCTAAAAGAAGGTGTCAGAAAGTTCTGGAAACCCCCTTTTAGCACATGTTATATCCGGCCTAAATAGAGGAGACAAGAGAGAAGGGAAAAGATTTTGTTGCTTTATCTTGTTTAACCTTGGAAGAGAAGTTTTCCAAGGTGTATATAAACAAACCTAAAGCCTCATAATTTTTCACTCCATTCTCTCTTTTCTTTGCTCTAACCGCCGGCCAAACACACCCTTATTAGGGTTTACCTTTGATTTTCTATAAGCTATTTTAGATCTAGTCCTAGCCCCTCTCTAGGGTTGTTGGGTAGATCTTCCATAGGCTTGGAAGGCTCGGTTCTGTTCGTGCTAGACTCACGATTAGCTCATCGTATCACGTGTGTACAAGATCGTGGTGTGATCTTATTTTAGATTACATCCTGGTGGTGTTCTTGATCTATTTTTACCGGTGATCATTCTGCTAAGGAAAAGGTATGTAACCCTAGCCTTGATTAATTATAATTGTGTTATTTAAAGATCTTGTTAATCTGCTTCCGCTGTATGCTCTTTGATCTATGTTAGGGTTTTTATAATTGTTATGATAATCATAAACCTTCAGTGGCATCGAGAGCCGTTTTAACATGATTATAATTATCAAAATCTAAAGTTTTTTTAACTAATATTGATTTGTGTTAAAATTACATGTTGTTTTTAGGTTTTATAAAAATTAGGGGTTTTGTTTTTCTTGTTTAAAAATGGCTTTGCCGTTTTTTATATATAAAAAAAAAAAAATTTTGTAAACCCTAAAATTACATGGTAATTAACTTTAGATTTATGCATGAATGAATTGTTATGTCATGTGTGGTTACGATCCGTAGTAGTTGTTTAATTGTTAAGAGAATATGGAAGATCCGTAATAAACATGCATGTCTTTACGGATCATATAATTTTGATTGCTATTTGCTTTATTTGATTCAAAGTTTTAAAATTAGGGAAGACCTTTTATGTTAATAAAAACCCTAGATTTGATGTTCTTTGAATAAATTGTTATGCATGTGGCTATTTGATTTAGTTTTTTTTTTGTACTACTTGTTTTCATGCGTTTTTAACATTGTATGTTGTAAACAAGGGTAATTTTTTTTAAGAAAAAATAATATGGACTAAATCCTATCAAAATTAATGAATTGTTTTGAGATCTAAATTACATATGATTTGTGTTGATTAGAATTGCAATAGCAACTTAACGGCCTACTCAATTTTGACAAACTATAAAGTGGGTATAACGCACCGCTGGTCAAGTACCCGGTTAAGGAAGGAGGTGCTATGCTTTTACGCTGACCAAATTCCCGGCTCGCCTGTGCGTCAAAATTGGAATTACCTACGGTTGTTATTGGTATAATTCTTTAAGGTTGTTTGGTTTAACCAATACCTCAACTTGCAAATATATGATGAACTTTTAGTCTCACCAAAAAGTTTACTAAACGTTTTATTAAACTTATGCTATGGAGATGTATGCATGCTTCTCCATACATGATTTTGACACCAAAATCTATACCCTAAAAATTTAAGTCATATGCCCTCTAATTGACGAACACTTGAAGTTACAATTGTCGTCATATAAGATATCGGACGATGTTGTAATGGAGAGAAAACTTCATGACTGAATAAGATTGCACATGAAGGTTTTACGTTCTTTAGATTAGTCGACTTAATTGAGTTACTCAATGAGAACTGGAAACTTAAGGCATAAATAAGGGATAAAACATGTTTACAATGCAAAAGGTTTTGGCAATGTAAATCCCTGACATATCTAGAAATTGCAATATGATTTGGCAATTATTGTTCGACAAGTTACTATGTTGAATACATTTGTCACTAGCAGATCAACTGATGTGATAAATCTATGTCAATATGGATTCTAGTTTTTCAAGGAAATACTATGGTTTTATTACTGGGGTAATTTTATTTTCTTGAATTTTATTATCGAAAATACTAATGTTTGAACTTATTTCTGTAGAAATGGCTCAACCCGAAAACAATCTGACAATAAGCTCGGCGTTCAAAGCATTTTTTGAACGACCTGAACTTACTGGCCCTAATTTCAATGATTGGTACCGCTCACTAAGAATTGTTCTGAGAGCAGCGGGTACCATCAATATCTTGGAAACTCCTTTTCCGGAGGATCTTGCTGAAGGAGCAACTGATGCGGAAAGGCTTCAACACGCTGCTAACGTTAAGAAGCACCATGAGGTGGCTGCTGTAATGTTAGGGAGAATGGCTCCATCACTTCAAAGGAAGTATGAGCTATTTCATCCTAAGCAGATGCTTGATGAACTCAAGGCAGTGTATGAAACGCCACAAGCTGTAGAGATCTATGATCTGGTTGATGCTCTACATAGTTGAAAGCAAGCTCCTGGAAAGTCCGTAAGTGCACAGTACATGGAGATGAGGGGTTATATGGAACAACTCATCGCACTAGGACAACCCTTCGATCATAATATGGCTATTAACTTGATCAATAGGTCCCTTAATAAGGACTTCGGTGATTTTGTTCGTAACTATAATATGCATTGCACGGGGAAGACAGTGAATGATTTGCATGCAATGCTCATTGACTTCGAAAAGGGTTTGAAAGATAAGGCACCCACTGCTACTCCTCAAGTACTTTATGTACAAAAGGGTAGAGTGTCGAAACCAAAACCGCAAGGGAATAAGAAGCAGAAAGGCAAAGGCAAGGTTGATAAGAGCAAGCAAGTTGCGACTACATCAAAACCGAAGCATAACTTTGCTAAGAAATCTCTGATAGATGAGACTTGTCACCACTGCAAGATGACTGGACACTGGAAGAGGAATTTCTCTCTCTATCTCCATGAAATGGCAGAACATAAGAAGAAGGCTGAGCAAGTTGCTGCAGCACCATCTTCAGGTAACTTATTTATGATAGAGTTATTTAATCTTTCATACAAATCAAACTCCTGGGTATATGATACGGGATGTGGTATTAATATTTGTAATACCCTGCAGGGATTTGAGTTGAAGAGGAGACTTACCTATGGGGAACAATTTCTGCAAGTGGGCAATGGCGCACAAGCAGCAGTTGAAGCTATAGGAATATTTAAATTAGTTTTACCTTCGGGTTTAGTACTGTCTTTAAATAATTGTCATTATGCACCTACAATTGTTAGGGGTGTTATTTCCTTTTCTAGTATGTTGGATCTTGGATTTACTCACACGATTGATAATAATAGAATTTCTGTTTTCAAAGATGGTCTATTCTATTTTGATGCAATTTCTGTGAATGGTGTTTTTGAAATTAACATGCATGATATAAATCCCAAGAGGAAAAATAATTCTGTTTTTAGAATGAATAAGAAGAGTAAGTTAGACAAGAACTCTTCTTATCTTTGGCATTGTAGACTTGCCCACATTGGGAAGACTCGCATACAAAAGCTTCAACGTGATGGGCTTTTGGAAAGTATCAATGATGAATCATTTGATAAATGTGAATCTTGTATCTCTGGGAAGATGACCAAGAAACCTTTTAATAGCAATATTGAAAGGGCTACTGAACTACTTGGTTTGATACATACTGATGTGTGTGGACCACTTAGACATGTGTCGAGGAAAGGTGCTAGCTACTTCTTGACGTTTACGGATGATTATAGTCGTTATGGTTATGTTTATTTACTTAAGCATAAACATGAGGTATTTGAAACATTCAAAACGTTTAAAGCCGAAGTAGAGTTACAACTGGGAAAGAAGATTAAAGCTCTTCGTTCTGACCGTGGTGGTGAATATTTAAGTCAAGAGTTTAAAGATTATTTAAGTGAGAATGGAATTGTTCAGAAACTTACTTCTCCGTATACTCCACAACAAAATGGTGTATCTGAAAGGAGAAATCGTACATTATTGGATATGGTGCGATCTATGTTTAATCTTACAACTTTACCATTATCTTTTTGGGATTATGCTCTTGAAACTGCTGTTCGTATTCTGAATATGGTTCCCACAAAGAAGGTTGATAAGACACCATATGAACTATGGCATGGCAAGAAGCCATATTTGTCTTATTTGAAAGTCTGGGGTTGTGAGGCGTATGTGAAACGTGACTCTGGAGATAAACTTCAACAACGCTCAGTGAAATGTATCTTTGTAGGTTACCCTAAGGAAACTATGGGTTACTACTTTTATTATCCGGCTGAGAACAAGATAGTTGTGGCTCGGTATGGAGACTTTCTTGAAAATGATCTTGTAAATCAAGAATTCAGTGGGAGAAATTATGATCTTGAAGAAATTCAAGAAGATACATTGCCTTCTGAAAATACTAGCGATGAAATTCCTGTAGAACCAGAAAGTCTGAGTGTTCCACCGGAATTAATTCCTCCACGTAGGTCTCAAAGGACTATACGTGCGCCGGACAAACTATGTCTTTACATAGAGGATGATGAGGAGGAAGTAGGGGATCTTGGTGAACCTGCTAACTATCGGTCCGCAATGTCTGATCCAGAAAAGTCAAAATGGATAGTTGCGATGAATGAGGAAATGAAATCCATGGAAATCAATGATGTTTGGATTCTTGTAGATGCACCTAAAAATGCTAAAGTAGTGAAAAATAGGTGGATCTATAAGAAGAAAACTGACATGGATGGCGATGTACAATCCTACAAAGCACGTTTAGTGGCTAAAGGTTTTACTCAAACTTTTGGCATAGACTACGAGGAGACATTTTCTCCTGTAGCAGACTTACGAGCTATTAGGATTCTCATAGCTATAGCAGCATACTATGACTATGAGATATGGCAAATGGATGTTAAAACTGCCTTCTTGAACGGTCGCTTAGATGAAGACATCTATATGCAACAACCGGAAGGGTATGTTGATCCTAAATTTCCAAAACGCGTGTGCAAACTTCAAAGGTCTATTTATGGTTTGAAGCAAGCATCACGTCAATGGAATAAGCGATTTGATGAAGAAATCAAAAAGTTTGGATTTATTCAAAATCGTGATGAGCCATGTGTATACCGCAAAGCTAGTGGGAGTAATGTAGTGTTCCTAATTCTATATGTCGATGACATATTGATCATGGGAAGTAACATTCCAAGACTTAAGGAAGTTAAGGATTATCTTGGTAAATGCTTCTCTATGAAAGATTTGGGAGATGCTGCATATATTCTGGGAATTAAGATCTATCGAGATAGGAGTAGACGGTTAATTGGTCTTAGCCAAGATGCTTATATTGATAAGATATTGAAGAAATATAACATGCATAACTCTAAGAAAGGTTTCTTACCGATGGAGGTTAAGCATGAGTTAAGTCATGAGAAAGATGCATCATCACCTGAAGAGGTGGCTTACATGAAGAAGGTGCCTTATGCTTCGGCTGTAGGATCTATTATGTATGCTGTAAGATGCACAAGGCCCGATGTGGCGTTTGCTCAGAACTTAGTCAGTAGATACCAACAGAATCCAGGGAAGTCCCACTGGACTGCTGTTAAGCATATTTTGAAGTATTTGAGAAGTACGAAAGATATGTTTTTGGTATTCGGGGGTAAACCAGACACAGAATTGAATGTAACAGGATTCTGTGATGCGTCCTGGCAATGTGATAAAGACGATACGAAGTCTCAGACGGGTTACGTGTTTGTCATCAATGGAGGAGCAGTTGACTGGAAGAGCAGTAAGCAGAAAACCATTGCTATGCATGCGACTCAATCTGAGTACATGGCCGCTTCAGAAGCTGCAATGGAAGCTGTTTGGATTAGGAAGTTTATCGGAGATCTTGGAGTGATGCCTTCAATTAAAGAACCTATTGATATATATTGCGACAACTCTACGGCAATAATATTCGCCAATGACCCTGGAGTCATGAAGGGCGCCAGACACTTTAAACGTAGATATCACTACGTTCGAGAACAAGTGGAAGCTCGAGAAATAAAATTGATAAAAGTTCACACAGATGATAACGTAGCTGATCCTTTTACTAAGGCTTTGTCTAGGCCAAAGGTAGTTAAGCATGCCAAGGCTATTGGGCTGCAACTAGCTAGCAAATTCATGCAATAAATCTGTTGATTAGTATTTGGATAAAGATGTAAGACATTATTGAATTGATGAAATAAAGATTGGTTTTCGTTTATTTGTCTGTTATTTGATTTTGTATCCTATTTTACATGTTTTAATCCATGAACATTTTGATGTTTCTAAATGTCCGTTGTCAATTAATAATATGGGAGTATTATTAAATTAAGACAATTCAAAATAGTGACAGAGTATACTTGAAAGTATATTGGTCAATTTTGGATGATATTTGATGGATCAAATATTGGACTTATCCTAACTATGTGATTTTACTTTATGGATCTTTGTCATTAAGTAAATCATAAACATTTATCCTTAGACCTGAGATGCCAGAAAACTGCATTGAATATAGTGCATTTCTGTAAGGTAACCTAACGCTAAACGTAACTGGTAGTCATAAGGGTTATTTTCAGAAGTGTTGCGAAGTTCATGTGTTTTGCTTGTAGTCGAAATGGGATTCGTTTCCTTCAAATTATTATTTGAAGTATAAATACAACTGGGCCCCTCGGGGGAATAGTAAGATGTTTGTGTGGCCACACCCAAATGTGTTTTGGTAATCTTGCTATATCCGTAAACGAGAAACAAAATAGTTAATGAAGGAATGTCTAAGATCCATATCCTTATTAACAATGTATTTGAAATGAGAGGATAATAATAATGATTATATATCATTAAAAGGTTTTGTCCAGGAAGCCTTACTCGAGTTGTACTAGTGACATTGTTAGTGTAACTAGACGCTAATCAATGTGATCACGACATTCGAATTTTGTCCAAGTGGGAGCTGAAAGTTTATGGACTTTAAAATCGATAGTCGTGTGATAGGATCGAACTCGAGATCACGGGATTGCACACATTACGTGAATAGTTAATTTATTTATTAAATATATTTATTATATTTATTAAATCAAACTGCAGCTAACGACCGTTAAGTAATTAAAGGTTAAGTTTTAAACGATCGTTATAGAATATTAAAGAAGCTAAAAGAAGGTGTCAGAAAGTTCTGGAAACCCCCTTTTAGCACATGTTATATCCGGCCTAAATAGAGGAGACAAGAGAGAAGGGAAAGATTTTGTTGCTTTATCTTGTTTAACCTTGGAAGAGAAGTTTTCCAAGGTGTATATAAACAAACCTAAAGCCTCATAATTTTTCACTCCATTCTCTCTTTTCTTTGCTCTAACCGCCGGCCAAACACACCCTTATTAGGGTTTACCTTTGATTTTCTATAAGCTATTTTAGATCTAGTCCTAGCCCCTCTCTAGGGTTGTTGGGTAGATCTTCCATAGGCTTGGAAGGCTCGGTTCTGTTCGTGCTAGACTCACGATTAGCTCATCGTATCACGTGTGTACAAGATCGTGGTGTGATCTTATTTTAGATTACATCCTGGTGGTGTTCTTGATCTATTTTTACAGGTGATCATTCTGCTAAGGAAAAGGTATGTAACCCTAGCCTTGATTAATTATAATTGTGTTATTTAAAGATCTTGTTAATCTGCTTCCGCTGTATGCTCTTTGATCTATGTTAGGGTTTTTATAATTGTTATGATAATCATAAACCTTCAAACACTACTGTATGTAATTATATCCACTCGATCTCATCTTGCTAGTTAACCTCTGCTTACCCAATTTCACTGACTTGTTAAAGATCAAATCAACTTATGCATATGTAGATATTGATTTGGTTTTATATTCACCATACAATAAAGTTACGATGGGTCTCAAACCCTCCAATACCAACTTTCTACCCGTTTTGACTCTAATCATGTTACAAGTAACTGTTACCTCTTGGCTTATTACTAATTATTGTGCTCTGCCTAAATTTATATTACAGGTTGCAGAGCTCTAGGTGGAGGATCAGTCCTAAACAAGGATCCTGGCAAGTCAAGTGAAACCCTGGTCGAAAATCTCAAGCTTGAAGAGCTTCGCATCAGCAACTAGTGCTTCTGGTATCAGTTTAAATCCACGCACTCTATGGTGGCTCGGTTTCTATCATCCTTTCATATTAATACTAGTGTGTTGTTAATCAATATGTACTCTAAAATGTTTGGATTAACTTCGATCAATGTATCTTTTACATTGCATTAGGCTCAAGCCAAGTTTTAGGCTAGTCAGTAACTCTTAGTTTGCAGTTTTTGGAGAATAACATGTGAATTACATACAATAGATACTTTTGAACATCCTAAAATAAGAATTAAACAAGAGTAATCTGGTGTTTGTTTATTAGTTGTATCCGCCTTTTATTTTCACTTTTATTTAATACAAAACACGTACTCCTGACTTCTATGTTCTGGACGATAATATTGAGGAATTTGAAAATAAAATCTTTGTATACACTATGATCTCGGACACTTCTGAAGTAGAACCTTATTTTAGTATAGAAACTATGCATGCCATATTTACATATCAGCTCTCACTAGGGGCGATCATGGTGAGAAAACTGAACCACACCGGACTACATTGAAAACTAATTTGATTCTAGGCCACTACAGTCCTGGTTGTGCATGAGACCGAAACAAGACTCGGAATTGAGCAAAATGGTGAGCCGAAAACTGGACCAAATATCTTCAGCTCTTAAAGTTCCACTAAATGGTTTCTTTGTTCATATGTGAATATTAATTTGGTTTTATATTCACCATACAATAAGGTTACGATAGGTCTCAAACCCTCAAATAGCAACTTTCTACCCGTTTGACTTTAATCATGCTACAAATAAGTGTTACCTCGTGGCTTATTGATTATTGTGCTCTGCCTAAACTTATATTGCAGGTACCATAACTCTAGTTGAGGATCCGTCCTAAACAAGGATCCTGGCGACTCAAGTGAAACCATGGTCAAGCTTGAAGAGATCCGCATCAGCAACTAGTGCTTCTGGTAACAGTTAAAATCCACTCTTGTGGGTGGCTGGGTTTCTATCATCCTTTGATATCACTAATTAGTAATTGTATCGGCCTTTTTTTGCAGTTTTATTTAATACAAAACACTCCTGACTTCTATATTCTGGACAATAATATCGAGGAATTTGAAAATAAAACTATTGTTTAAGTCGATACTTAGATTTTGAATTGTTCCAAAATAAAAACAATCAAGAAAGCTTCTCAACTGCATACACAGATACACTATGTAATTCACTAGTAAACAGTGTAATGATCGGACATTTCTGAAGTAGACACTTATCTTAGTATAGAAACTATCATCCCGTATTTACATATCAGCTCTCACTAGGGCCGATCACGGTCGGAAAACAGAACCAGACCAGACTGGATCGAAAACCAATTTAATTTTGGGTCGCTACCTCCTGGTTGTGCATGAGACCACACCGAGAACCAGCAATGAGCAAAATGATGAACCAAAAACCAGGCAGAATATGTTCAGAATCAAAAGTATCATTTCTCAATTTGTGTGTGTTGGCGCAGGGGCTATGCTAATCTTCTCTCTATCATTCAAATTTTATCGGTTGTCCCCGGAGGGACCAAAAGTAGATTAATATCAACTAGATTAGTCGCATTTCACAACTTTTTGAAGTAACACTCTTGTTAGAATTCTTAATACAATCCAGTTTTGTCATAACTGTTCCGGAAAAGAGATTCGCTAAAACCACATAAATTTTACACAAAAACTTTCAAAATCATATATCATGACATTTGGGACGACTTACTTATTCTCTTCATTCATAAATCATATCTCTGTTTATAAAAATCATATTATTACACGTCATTGTGCGATTTTTTATGTAAATTTTATGTGATTCTAGCATTTCACTTTGGAAAAATGATGGTTGTCCAATACAACCATCTTAGCCATTGCAAGTCACTCTGATATACAGCAGAATCCGACAAGCTCTTCAGAAACAAAGATATCGTTAACAAAGCTTGAACCTTTTTACATTTACTTTCCAGGTATGCATGACCAAAACAAAAGACAATATAACATGCACAGCATGTGTGCATCAATACTGGCATCTTTCGAAACCAAACATCTTTCGATACCAAATACAACCCCAAAAGAAAGGAATCAAACCATGGTAATAATAATGACAACTTAAAAAGGAGTTGATATCGACACAATGTCATAAAAACTTTGTATGGGCTGCTAAGCTCGCTACAGAAACGAAAATTACCAGAACCTTGTTAACGACATATCTTTAAAGATTGCTTTACATTATCTCTACCTGATTCTAAAGGTCTATAGCACTACATTTCAGGTATCACTGTCCTACATCGCTGTATCTAAGTCTTATTATATAGGTTACCTTTGTGCTTGATCAGTTGTACTTGTTGCACCCGCGGTTATACTACTTGGTCCAGCACCATTTTCAGCAGGTGGTGAAGTGCCCCATTTCCCTTCGGATTCTTGTGGCTCGAGTACAACCACCCCACCATCAGTCAGTCCTAATGCAAATTGATTGGCTTCCGTTGGATGTGCAGCAATCACAAGTGGATACACCCTTGAACTGCAAAAAACGCATGGTTTTAGATACCATTTGAAGAAAAGATGTTTGATGTTTGAGCCTTTGAGGAACTGAAATACTCACTTTGGATTGGATGGCAAGTATGAGCTGGATGTGATTCGGCATCTTAATCTGAGTGTTGATGCGGTAAGAATGCCGACACTCCCATCCTCAAAACTTGCGTAAATTGATTGGCTATCACATGAATATGTAGCATGTGTGATCAAACCACTCGTCTCAGGAGGGACCCACTGTTACAATATAGGTATTAGTACATGAATAATGAATTGTTTAATCGGATCAGTTAATGTAAAAAATAAAAATACCACATGATTTGTTTAACTACTCGACCCACCCATGAAACTGACCTGTTTCACGCGTTCAAGTTTACGTGCTTCATATATTGCTAGCTGAGTTTCATGCACTACCAGTAACTGAGTCTGATCATTATGGAACTGTACACGGGTATCGACCACAGGAGCAGCAACACGTCCGGGTGGAATTTGTAAGCTTTTAGTTGTTTGTTTCTCCCATCCTTGTGTGCTCCAAACGCACAACTGCACATAGAAAAATATATTAAATTAATTGTTAGAATATTAAGAGTAATATTAAACATAGGTTAGAGATTTAAGTATACTTTGTAATATAGATTGGGAATACACTTGTATTGGGAAATATTTAGGCTAACTTCCTTAAGTTGGTTTTTAGGATGTTTCTTATTTGATTTAAGGAGGTGCCTAACCCTCATCTCTATAAATAGGGATAAATTGGGATGAGATGATCATATTTCATTGTATTCTTCTTCCTCAATGTAATATTTATTAGGGTTATTAATAAAGAGGTAGTTGAGGGTATACCGTGTGTATATATTTTCGGTTCTTTGTAGTCTCTCGTGTTCGCTACTTGTGCTCGATACAACTCGCGATCTAGCGGTTCTGCGTTATCGAACTTCGGATTTGTTGTCGGTATCGTTCAACAAATGGTATCAGAGCTCACGGTTATTGTGGTCTCCGAAGATCGAGAGCTAGGTCGAGGTTAGGAGTTCGTTGTAGGTATCGAAGTTTGGTTTTCGACCTTGTCGATCGTAGCAACAAATTGAGAGGTAGACGTGGGGTTCCACGGGAGGAAAAAAACAATTCGAAAGTTTTTATCCCCACGTGAATGAAAAGCATGAGGTGGCCATTTATTGGTTTGTTTTTCCAAGATACTACAAGGTGACAAGGAGATTTGTACTAGAAGTTGATGAACGTAATTTCGTTTTTATTAAGATTTTCTTAGTAAAAGGTAAAAGGTTTTTTTTTTTAAATCGTTTTTCTTTATAAATCTACTTCGTGGTTATCGTTTTTATTATAGACGATAAACCGAAGGTTTCATTGTTGCGGGTTTTATTTCTTGTGGTACAAGCTTAGATTGTGGTTTGTTTGGGTTTTAAGCTAGCGATCGGGTTGACTTGTTTGGAATCGAGGGTTTAGGGCTTTTCTAATAAATTCACGTTGCAAGTAGGTTATTTTCTTGTGGTTCAAGTTACGATCGTGGTTCGCTTAGGTTTCAAGTTAACAGTCGGGTCTGCTTGTTCGAAATCGAGGTTTTAGGGTTATACTAATTAATTCGATTTGCAAGAAAGGTACTTTCTTGTGGTTCAAGTTTGATCGTGGATTGCTTGGGTATTCGAGTTAACGATCGGGTTGCTTGTTCGAAATCGAGGGTTTAGGATTTTATAATCAATTCGATTTGCAAGAAGGGATTTTCTTGTGGTTTAAGTTTGATCGTGGTTTGCTTGGGTTTTCAAGTTAACGATCGGGGTTGCTTGTTCTAATCGAGGGTTTAGGGTTATCCTAGTTAATTCGATTTGCAAGAAAGGGTTTAGCAACAACGGGTATATTGCACACGGATTGCGAGGCTTGTCGGTAAAGTTGGTTAAGAAACAACTTGACAAGGTTTGTTGCAAGGCTAAAGAAGATTCAAGACTTGTCGAGGTTGCAAGATTTCTTAGGTTATTAGAAATCGGTTTTGTAAAATTAAAAGTACGACAAGGGTTACTTCAAAAGGAGTCGGGTACTTTCTTGATTCAATGGTTGTCGATTTGTTGGATAGGTTAATTTCCAAGGCTCAATCGATATTTGAGTAAGAAAGGGTGTTCTTTTGAAGGGTTACTTGGTTTGATCGATTTCTAAGAAGTTTTTATTAGGGTTATATCGATAAAGCAAAGGTTTTTCTTTGTTGGGAATATATCTATGCTTATTTGTTTCCCTTGCTAGTTGATTATTCGTACCCCTGCTAGAGTAAGTCCCCCCTGCTAGATAACAAAGGCAGGGGGATTGGTCCCCCTGCTGAAGTCAAAGGCCCTGCCGTCAAAGATAAACATGGAATAGATTTTCACGCGTTTCAGTTATTATTCCTTAATACTTTCCTAGTTTGTTAGTAGTGATCTTGTACGTGATTCCTTGTGGCTATAAAAGGACTCACTAGTTTAGCATGCAAAGGGTGTCTTTCTCATTTTGTCTTTCATTATAGTACTTTAAGGTTTTGTAAACCCTAATACCATTTGAGGGTATTCGTATATCTTTGATATATTAAAGTTCAACGTTCAATCACATTTGTTCTTGTGCTAAATACTATATTCCGCATCTTGTTTAGTTACTTTGCTTTGCAAAGTTTCTCTAGTGTTAGATTGAATTCTTTCTCTCTATCACAACCCTTAAACAAGCTATTAAGGTTTAAGATCTGACTTTGGGATCAACAAGTGGTATCAGAGCTTGTTGAGAAACTTTGTCTAAATCAAGAAAAAAATCCTCATAGCAAACATGTCTTCAGACTCATCCTCAAACAGCAACAACCACAATAACCTCAAGTTACCCATGTTGGATCCTGAAAACTTTGAATTATGGGAATTCAGAATCCAACAATACCTGAAAATGGAACACTATGTTCTTTGGGAGATCATAGAGTTTGGTGATCAATTCACCAAAACAATGGTGGTTGATGATGGCAAGGAAGAAGAAAAAGGTGAAAGTTCCAAAGGTAAGGACAAGAAGAAATCTGCTGCTCTGTGTGATAAGGAGATACTAGCTAGAAGGCATGATGTCAGAGCTCACAGCTTATTGTTGTTGGCTCTACCTGATAGACATCAACTCAGATTCAGGAAATACAAAACAGCTAAGGATCTATGGGAAGCCATAGGCAAAACCTTTGGAGGAAATGAAGCCACAAAGAAGAAAAAGAAAAATCAAATGCTGAATGATTTTGCTTCTTTCAAAGCAATTGGTGATGAATCAATTGGAGCCATTTACAATAGGCTTCAAGATATGGTGGCCCAGTTGGACTTCTTTGATATTGAGGTATCAAAAGACCAGGTGAATACCAGGTTTCTTAACAGCCTCCAGAAAGAATGGTTTGTCTATAAGGCAATTTGGAAGAATAAGGAAGACTTGGACGAAAAAGACATTGATGACATATATAATAACTTAAAAGTTTTTGAACCTATTGTCAATGGGATGAAATCAAAAGGAACAATTCCCACCAACTCAAGTGGATTCGGTGATTCCCCTGCTAACATGGCATTCATATCACAAAGCAGTGGAATCTCCAAGAATAGTGGAATTGAAGTAGCCCCTGCTACTTATTCCCCTGCTACCAGGTCTGGACCTTCCTATGATGAAGAAAGACCAGCCACATTCAGCCTTGATACTGCTTGTGCTTTTATAGCATCTCAAGGGCCACAAGGATCTACTGTGTTACATGAAGATCTAAGTCAAATCAGTAAGCAAGGGCTAGAAGAGATGGATATCAAGTGGAATATGGCTCTGCTCAGCATGAGAGCCAACAGGTTCTACAAGAAGTATGGGAAGAAGATCTCAATTAATCCCTCTGATGTGGCTGGGTTTGATAAAACAAAAGTTGAATGCTACAATTGTGGCAAGAAGGGTCATTTTGCCAGGGAATGCAGAGGATCTAAGACTGGAAATAGCTACAGAAAGGAAGCAAGAGATGATGATTCTGGTGCTAAAGCCATGGTAGCCATGCAGGGGATAGATGGAGCAAGTGGATGGGACTGGAGTGCTATGACAGAAAGTGTGGAAAGAAATCAAGCTTTGATTGCTGAGGAAAAGGAAGAAGACTTTGCACTTATGGCCATGTCAAGTTCCAGCTCTGACAATGAGGTATATGATGACTCATACTGTACTAAAGCTTGTAGGAAAAATACTGAATCTTTGAATGATCAAATTAGAAAGGTAAAAGCTGACTATATCAATTGTGATAATGATCTTGATAATTATAAACGTGCTTTAGAACAGTTAGAGTCCACCATAAGAGAGTATAAGCAAAGAGAAAGCGATTATAGGGATCACATTGTGATTCTAGAAAGAGATGCCAAGGAGAATCACCAATCTATAAAAGAATTGACTGCTGAACTTGAAATTTTCAAAGCTAACCAAAAGATAGATGAGGAAACTGTTGAAAAATTTGGAAAAGCTTCAAAAGATTTAACCAAAGCAGTTGAAGCTGGTCAATCTCCTAGGGACAAAACAGGTTTTGGGATTAAAAATAAACAGGCCACCATACCACCACCCCCTGCTAACATCCATGCTGCTTTTCCTAGAAAAGACCTGTCCTGGACTGGTCTCCCTTGTTTTGAAAAACAGGATGACATTGAGTTTGACTTGAGTGCGTATATACCTAATAAACTTGATACAGAAGAGTCTCTAGTTAAAACTAGTGTTATTAGGGATGTTGAAAAGGAACAGGTTGGTTTAAAACAAATTGATAACCCTGTTCGATTTTTAAGAGAAGGAATTTTTGGCAGTAATTCTAGTTCTAAAAATAGCTCTTCCAAATCTAAGACCAGGTCACAGTCCCCTAAGTCCACTATTAAATATGCTGGTATGTACAGGAATGTCAGAGGTAATCAAAGAAATTGGAATGACCAAAAGTCTCATCAATTAGGAGAAGACTTTATGATTAATACCAAGCCCTGCTTCACATGTGGCAGCTTTGAACACACTTATCAAGAGTGTGAGGCACCAATGGAGATGGTGGCTGCAAATCCCTTAAAGGATATGCAACCTAAAACCATTCTTCTAAATGCATGGGGCAAAATCTTTTTCCCCTGCCAAGTATGTTGCCCCTGCCTTGAGAAATAGGGTGACTGACAAATATGTTGTTCCTGCCCTTAGGAAGGAGAATGATGTTCACTCAAAGCCTAACACTTCTGTGACCACCCCAACACCTAATACTGCATATAGATCTGGCTCTAGACCTTACCAACACATGACTAGAGGCCAAAACAAAAAGTGGGTTCCCTCTGCTAAGCACAGAGGTTCCCCTGCTAAAACTGGGGTACTCCCTGCTAGCAAAATTGTGTATTCTAGGAACATGGGAAGATGGGGAAAAGCTGTGAAAGCCTCAGCTCGTTGGGTTTGGGCACCCAAAAGGGGTACTCGATCTAATGGTGTATCTCTAGTTTTTGATAAGCTATCCTACATTGATACACGAGGTAGATCCAAGTCTGTGATGGCTTGGGTCCCCAAGAAAAACTAATTTGTTTTTCTTTTTGCAGGTGACAAAGAAGACAAGGGATGATAGAGCATACTGGGATAGCGGATGCTCAAGAAGTATGACTGGACAAAAAGCTTACTTGTCTAATTTTGTGCCCCTACATGATAATGATGGTGTTTCTTTTGGAGATGGGCATGGAACTATAACAGGAAAAGGAACTATTGTCACTAATGGGATGACCTTTGACAATGTCTACTTGGTGAAAGAACTCAAGTACAATCTCTTCAGTGTGTCACAAATGACTGATAACAAGAATTTTATCTTGTTTACTGACACTGAATGCTTGGTGTTAGGAAAGGAGTTCGTCTTGTCAAAAGACACTCCTATTGTACTCAGAACACCAAGATAGAAGAATATGTACACAATTAATCTCAAGGACATATCTCTCCAAGACAATGAAACATGTTTCATTGCCAAAGCTTCAGCAGATGAATGTAAGAAATGGCATAGAAGACTTGGTCATCTTAATTTCAAGAACATGAACAAACTAGTAAAGTATAATCTGGTTCATGGTCTTCCTTCCAAGTCCTTTGCCAATGAACATACTTGTGTTGCATGTCTGAAAGGGAAGCAACACAAAGCATCCTGCAAATCAAAAACAAGTATGTCCACCACCAAGCCATTGGAATTACTGCATATGGATCTCTTTGGACCTACTTCTGTGGCAAGCATAAAGAAGAAATGGTACTGCCTAGTGATTACTGATGATTTTTCAAGGTTCACATGGACATTCTTTCTGTTTGAGAAGAGTGACACAGCTGATGTACTCATTGGGTTCATCAATCAAACTGAACTATCAAAAAGCATGAAGGTAGTCACTATTAGATCAGACAATGGTGGTGAGTTCAGAAATCAGAAACTGGACTCTTTCTGCATTAATAAAGGCATCAAGAGACAATTTAGTATTGCAAGAACTCCTCAACAAAATGGAGTGGCAGAAAGAAGGAATAGGACACTCTTTGAAGCTGCCAGAACTATGCTGTCTGATTCCAAACTTCCAGTTATCTTCTGGGTTGAAGCTGTATCCACTGCTTGTTATGTACAAAACAGGGCCTTGGTGGTCAAGACACACAACAAGACCCCTTATCAGCTGTTCAATGGAAGACCTCCTTTAATTGACTTTTTCAGACCTTTTGGTTGTCATGTGATCATCTTGAACACCATTGACAATCTAGGCAAGTTCAGTGAAAAGGTTGATGATGGATACTTTGTGGGTTATTCATTAAACAGCAAGGGATATAGGGTCTTCAACAAGAAGACAAGCAAAATCACAGAAAATCTTCATGTGAACTTTCTTGAAGACAAGCCTGAAGATGTTCAAACAGGTCCTGACTGGTTCTTTGATATAGATGTACTTTCAAAGTCTATGAATTATGTACCTGTTGCTTTGCAGAACTCTAACATTTCAGGTACTCAAGAAACAACTAGTGCAGAGAAGTCACCCCTGAGGTACATGAATGTACCCTCATTGTTTCCTATTGAAGCTGATGTTCAAGAAGATAATTCTTCTCTAGGAAAAGAACAGCCAATCTCATCCCCTGCTATAGCTGAAGGCAGTGGAATGGATGAAGGCAGTGGAATCCAGGATTCCCCTGCTAGACCTATTGCTTCCTCGTCCACAAAGGATCATGTTGCTAATGATACTAATGATGCAGAAAGAGAATCCCCACTCATTTCATCATCTGCACCCACAAATGATGGTCCTATTATATCCAGCAGTGGAAGCAGAATCATTAAGAGTGGAGGTCCTAGTTACTCAGAGATTCATTCTGCCCACCAGCACCCATCTCTAGGTCATGTTGTATCATTTGGAAGTTCCTTTGAGGACTTCTTTCCTAATCAAAATAGCCCCATAAATTCTGATTTGGAAGAAGATGAAACAGAAGTCATCATGCAGCCTACCTACAGAATCAATAAGGATCACCCTATCTCTCAGATCATTGGTAATCCTGAAGCCCCCAGACATACAAGGTATACAGCAAAGGAGCACAACTTCATTGCTAACATCACCATGAAGTTCAATCATGACAACATGCAATGTTGTCTGTTTACTGCATTTTTGTCACAAGAAGAGCCAAAGAAGATTTTTCAGGCTTTAAATGACCCAAGCTGGGTTGAAGCCATGCAAGAGGAGCTCTTACAATTTGACATACAAGAGGTGTGGATTCTGGTAGATTGTCCCAAATGGGCAAGGCCTATTGGGACAAAGTGGGTACTCAGGAACAAAAAGGATGAAAGGGGAATAGTGGTCAGGAACAAAGCAAGACTAGTGGCACAAGGGTATACTCAGGAAGAAGGAATTGATTATGAAGAGGTGTTTGCTCCAGTAGCCAGGATTGAAGCTATTAGATTATTTCTTGCTTATGCCTCATTCATGGACTTCACTGTTTTCCAGATGGATGTGAAAAGTGCCTTCCTATATGGAACCATTGATGAAGAAGTCTATGTTATGCAACCTCCAGGGTTTGAAGACCCAGAAAATCCAGACAAAGTCTACAAGGTGAAAAAGGCTATGTATGGACTCCACCAAGCTCCCAGAGCCTGGTATGGTACTCTCTCTAAATATCTCTTAGACAATGGATTCAGCAGGGGGAAGATTGATCAGACCCTGTTTACTAAGAAACAAAAGGGTGACCTTTTGCTGGTACAAGTCTATGTTGATGACATCATTTTTGGATCCACTAACTCTATGCTTAGCAAAGAGTTCGCCAAATTGATGCAGGATAAATTCCAAATGAGTGCCATGGGAGAACTAAACTTCTTTTTGGGGTTACACGTTCAGCAGCGAAAAGATGGGATATTCATCTCACAAGACAAATATGTGGCTGAAATTGTGAAGAAGTTTGGTATGTCTGATGGAAAGAAGGTGTCCACTCCAATGGACAAGGATCATCCATGGGGTAAGGATGGTCCTGGAAAACCTATAGATGTCAGGAACTACAGGTCTATGATTGGGTCTCTTATGTATCTCACTGCTTCAAGACCTGACATCATGTTTGTAGTCTGCTTATGTGCAAGATACCAGGTGTCACCAACAGAGTGTCACTTATTTGCTGTGAAAAGGATTTTTAGGTATCTAAAATGTCATCCCACCTTAGGACTCTGGTATCCAAAGGAGTCACCATTTGAGCTGATTGCCTATTCAGATAGTGATTATGCTGGTGACAACAATGATAGGAATTCTACAACAGGGGATGCCAATTTTTAGGAAGCAGGCTTATATCTTGGCAATGTAAGAAGCCGACCATCATGGCAACATCCACAACTGAAGCTGAGTATGTAGCAGCTGCTGCATGCTGTGGGCAAGTACTTTGGGTGCAAAATCAACTGCTTGATTATGGGTATAACTTTCTTAAAACCAAGATATTCATTGACAACAACAGCACCATTTGCATTATTAAGAACCCTGTTTTTCATAGCAAGACTAAACATATTGAAATTAGACATCACTTTATCAGAGATTGTTTTGAAAAAGGACTAATTGTCCCTGAGAAAATTGATACAGAACTTAATGTTTCTGATCTTTTAACAAAAGCTTTTGAAGTAGGGAGGTTTCAGTATCTGGTTGCAGGTATTGGAATGGTTACTCCTTAAACATTGATGTCTATTTTGTCTTGTATGATCAGGGTTCCTTCACTGCTGTTGTTGTATAACTGTTAGTCCATTTTTTATTCCACTGCTTTTTAACATAGATTCCCCTGCTGGGGGTCATTCCCCTGCTAAAGAAATTTCTTTTAAGCTGGGTGTGTTCTTTTTACAAAAGTGGTTATATATGGTTTTAGACTAACAATGCAGAGGTTCATATGGTGCTTACTATTCTCATTGGTGGATCAGGTATATACTCTATGTTTCAGGGGAGGTTAGGTCACACCTTTAGGACTCAGGGTATCCTTATGGTACTCATATATGATCTTAGATCATATCCACTGGTGAGTGAGGGTTCAGGGTAATGATGACTTGCTGCAAAGCTTGTCAGAATTCTGAAACCTTGAGGCACTGTAGTGTGTGCTTACATTTCTCTATTAAAACAGCTTGCTGTTCAAATACAGATGTGTGGCACACATTACCAAGACTGACTGACCATAGATAAGGGACAAGGTTGGGATGGTGGCTGGGGTATGCATGTTTTCTTGGGTTAACCTGGTGTAGGGGGACTTATGTATTGACTTTTTGTAATTGGGACCTTTGCTGAATAGAGGACTCTTGAGTTTCTATGCATCTATCTTGTATATACAAGTGTGTGCATTAGAGCAGAGCTAGTTAGCATTAGTCTCTCCATGACTAGTCCAATACCCCTAGGAAAGTTTCCCCTACTTTTATCTGTTTATTCCCCTGCTATCATACCATTCCCCTGTTTGACCGTTGACTGACAATACCGTTACCCTGTTCATAGCCGTTGGGCCTGCTAGCTTCAGTTTTGGTTAGGGAATATTTTATTGTTTTTAAAAGATATTTAAGGCGCTTTCTTCGCTGATTGGTAATCTTTTCCTTTTTATTTCAAATATATTAATTTTTTATCAAGATTTATCTTTGATATTTTTGCAATTTAAAAATTTTGGTCCAATCACAGCTCTTCAATTCGCCTATAAAAACTTAATTCCCTTCACCAGCAGGTCCATCTCTCTCCCTCGACTTAATCCCACTTACCTTTCATCTTTATAAACCTTCAAACTATTTTCAAAACTTTATCATGACTCTCAAAATTGCGGCTAATCATAACCAAATCGTGTTGCTTCATGATGAACCAGCAGAGTTTGCTGATGCTGTGGCCTTTCTAAAGTCTACATACTTTAGAGTGGCCCTTCTCATCAATCCTCGAATCTATACCTCACACATTCAGCAGTTCTGGTCTAAAGCCATGACCAAAACAGTGGATGGAGAGGTCATAATTCAAAGCACAGTTGATGGTCATCCCAAGGTGATTTCACTTGCCTCCATCAGGGAGAATCTTCTCCTTGATGATGAGGATGGGATAACCAACTTTTCTGAGGCTGAAATTTTTGAAGGTCTTGTTAAATTGGGGTACAAACTTTCTACAAATAAAAAATGTAAGTTTGCTAAAGGCCAGTTTGCCCCTCATTGGAAATATTTGATTCATACAATTATGCAATGTTTGTCACCAAAAACCACTGCTTTTAATGAAGTTGGTAGTGAGATAGCTTCTGCCCTGATCTGCTTAGCAACAGGGAGGAAGTATTGTTTTTCTCAAATGATTTTTAAAGGAATGGTTAAAAATGTTTCAAGCACCTCAAAGTTTTGTATGTATCCAAGGTTTATAGAAATTCTGTTGAATATGAGTGATCATGGTCCAATCAAACACAAAAACTATTTTGCAGCAACCCAACACACCACCAAACTCTTCACCACACTACTTGCACCATCACCCCTGTTTTCTGGCAAAAACATTCCACTCACTTCAATTATGATGGACCAAATCAGACGGGAAGAAGCCAAGAATCAAACAGCCAAACATCCACCTTCTGATTCCCCTGCCAAGAACCTACCACTTGCTGATCCACAACAAGAAAGGCGTTCAAAATCCAGGTTTGCCAGGTCTCCCTTGCCTGGTGAATCTTCACAAGCAGCAGAGAGGAGAGTCTCCAAGAGTTTGGAGCAACCTGAGGGTTTGGCTGCCACTACTGTCTCATCCTCAAGGGGTGAGCAGGACAGTGACACCATCAATAAGTCCTCTCCCTCACTCCATGATATCCACAAAGGGGAGTGATAGGTGTGAAAACACCCATCCTTTTACCACTTAATTCTGGCTAAAAATGAGACCAAAACACGTATTTAATATCATTTGTTTGGAATTATGCGTGGTTTTTGTGTTTATTGTGTTTTCAGAGTCAACCGGATGAATAATGAAGAAAACATGGGATTGCACGGGCTTTATCAAGGAAAAAGACTCAAGACGAAGTCTATTGTCTAAGAGATGCAAAGGATTTGAAGTATTTGTGCCTATTTGAAGATTTATCGAAGAATAGAGCCAAAGATGGAAGATTCATATAAGTCGAAGAACTCGAGTCTATTAAACAAAAGATTATAAGACGAGTTGGAATTATTCACCGACACTTCTCAAATCCAAGTTGGAAACGTTTATTTAAAGATGCGTGAAGACTAAAGAAGAAAGAAGAAAAAGGAGCCCAAACCAAAGCCCAATCACAAAGCCCACCACCATACACACGCCTATATAAAGGCCCTTACTTCACAAATTTCACACACTTAGTTAGTTTTTAGTTTTTGATTTCTCTAGTTTTAGAGAGAGAAAGTTCTAAACTTTCTCTCACTAGATTTCATATTTTTCCATTCAAGATCAAAACTTTGTATTACTTTTTCATTAATCAAGTTCAAGTTTTTATCTTTTAATCTTTAATCTCATCCTTCCTTTTTTTACTTTTATTGATTTTGGTACAAATCGCGTATGATCCGTGTTGTTCATCAATGATTTGTACTTAAAAAGTTGATTACTTTTTATGTTTCCTTAAGTTTATACACTAATAAGCTTTAAGATCCTTGTTCTTATTGGCTTATTTGTTGATTTGGCTTATTTACTTTTTAAGGTTTTTATGAAAAGTTCATCTTTTTATTGATTTGATTTAAAAGTTGTTTATTTTAAGCTTAGATAAAGTGTTTTTAGTGCTTATTTGATCAGCTTATTATTGGATTCGAGTTTGTTAGGGAGTTAGCTTATTCCATAAGCTCATTTCCTTGCTTTTTATTCGGATCATCACCATTTTCGGAAAGGGCAAAGCCCTTTTCCGATCGAATATCCCGACCAGCAACATCCAACCCTTTCCGATTGAGTCCAATCGGAATAGGGTTTTGTTTTCCGATTTGATCAATTTTGTGTATTCCGATGGTAAGTATTTTCACATTCCGATTGGCCTTAGATTCAGGTATTCCGATTGGCCCTCTTATCACACATTCCGATTGTGCTATTTGGGAACATTCCGATTGCCCCACCTTTCCCCACATTCCGATCAGTTGGTTACTCCCATATTCCGATCATTAGATCGGAATATATTCCGATTACACCTCTTTTTCCCTTATTCCGATTTAGCTTGTTTTGCTTTGTTCCGTTCTTACTTTCTTTTAGTACTTTTCAATTATGTTCATATTTTTACCAAGTTTTCCAAGAGTTCGTTTTTATTGAGTGTTCATTTATTTTATATTAAAATCTTTAAGTTTTCAACATTTATTTTTAAACTCGTTTCTTACTTTAATCTTTCAAGTCTTTAATTTTACTCTTCGACACTTAATTTCTTGTCATTAGTTTAAAATAGATAAACAAACCAACCATTTTTTTAATAACCAAGAACAAATCATTCCACTTAAAGACGAGATCAATTCGAGAGGATATCGAGACGATTCTTGAACCCACACAAAAACACTTTTATGAGGGAGAAATTCCCTTCTAGGATTGAGAGCAGTCTGAAACCTATGACTAATTTGGAATTGACGAAAATGTGTATGAGTCTGAAAAGCCAGAATGCACAACTGGTACAAGATGTCAAAAAGCAAGGCCTGGTTATCACTCATCTGGAAACCAGACTTGCTACTCTTGAGGGGAGGAGAAAGCCCAGACTGATTCTTTCAACAGATGAGGATGCTTCCAAAGGGGAGGAAGTTCCAAATACTAAAGGGTCTACTGAGTACTATTCATATCCTGGTGGGGTACATGGAAAGATAGCAAGTGCTCAGAAAGGTATGGAGAAAGGAAGTGCTGATAAGGGAAGTGACAAGGGGAGTGCAACCAAAGATATTGCTCAAACATTGCTCACCATGGGCAATCCAGAAGAAGCCCCTGCTTCAAAAGGTTCCCCTGCCATTGCTGATCCCACTGCTGTAAGTTATTCCCCTGCAAAGAACATTACTCAAACTTTTGTTAGAAAGAATAGAAAGCAACCAGCTCAGAAGGGGATTACAATCAAAGAACCTGCATCTAAAGTGAAACCAGCACCAGCAGTGGATCCAAAAGACAAAGGAAAAGGAATCATGATGGAACAGCCCAAGAGAAAATACAAGCATCTAACTCCTGAACAGCAAAGAGCTCAAGAAGCACATGATGCAGAAGTAGCTCTCAGGCTACAACAAGAGGAGATGGATATGCAGAACCAAAGAATGCAACAAATGAGGCCCAAAGATATGCTCAAACAGGTTGAGATCATGCATAGAGAACTAGATGACAGGGTACCTCATGTTAGAGAATTTCTTGATCATTGGGAGGAGGAGTTAATAAATGCTCCTTTGGAAGACAGGTATGAGTTGACTTGCCTTGTTTACAAATATCAAACTGAGTATCTGGAAAGAAGGGCAAGTCAAATTCAGAGAGAGAAGTATTTGACTTCAGAGAAAGGGCAACTTGAACATTACAAAGTTCTACTTAAGAGACATAGGAAGTGGAAGGATGGTGACTTCACAGATATGAGTTTTGAAGCCATAAAAAGAGCAGTCAGACCAGTCCTACGATTGTATGATGTGGAGGATTGGATGACTATCAACACTCCTGAGGAAGCTGAGTATCTTAGTAGACAAAGTGAAGTGCTACAGAAAGCCAGGGAATCTAATAAAAGGAAAGCTGAAGAAACAACTTTGGAAACTGCACAAGCAGGTGCATCAGCCCAAGCAGGTGCATCATCACACGCAGGGGCATTACATCAAACTGGTGGAAGTTTTCCAGAAGTACTTGAGAAGTCTGTACTTAATGTACAAAGAGCAACAAAGAGACTCAAGAGAATGGAGCAAGTTGGCATAGTTACTAAAGAGTCTCAAAGGCCATCAAATGATGAAATTGATAAACAACTGATTCTGCAGGAAAATGATGAAATCTCACCTAGTGAACTTGGAAAGAAGTTTGCTATCATAGAGTATGCTGTTTATGAACACAAGGGGAGGACTTGGTGGAAGCATACAAGGGCTGACAATACAGCACAGACATTTCTAAGTCTAGATGTCATGTTTCAAATTTTGGATAGTGAAGACTTAGAAGATCTATGGAAAATATTGAAGAAAACGTTTGCTGCAAAACCTCCTACCATGGATGGTGTGGAAAAGGATTGGGTGATCTAGGAGTGCATGCATAGAATGTATGAGCATGAGTTATTTGATCCTATATTTGATGCAGTGAATAAAGGAGATTTGTTGTATTGGAAGCTGTTTACCAATTCTGGGGTCTATGAGGTAGTGATGGAAGGTGTGAGTGTTTACTTGCTCAATCATAGGTATTATCCCTTCTCTCAGGAGACCTTGAAGAAACTAGCACAGGCTAACTTAATTGTAGATGCTAAAAAGCCTGTTGCTTATGATCTGGTAAGAATGGTTCATAGTCAGATTTGGCTAGAAAGTTTGTAAGCATCCTCATCAACTAGTATTTATTCAGAAACTTGTCTTTAGGGGAAAGCACAAGTTTAGGGGAGGATTGTTGGGAATAAATCTATGCTTATTTGTTTCCCCTGCTAGTTGATTATTCGTACCCCTGCTAGAGTAAGTTCCCCCTGCTAGATAACAAAGGCAGGGGGATTGGTCCCCCTGCTGAAGTCAAAGGCCCTGCCGTCAAAGATAAACATGGAATAGATTTTCACGCGTTTCAATTATTATTCCTTAATACTTTCCAAGTTTGTTAGTAGTGATCTTGTACGTGAGTCCTTGTGGCTATAAAAGGACTCACTAGTTTAGCATGCAAAGGGTGTCTTTCTCATTTTGTCTTTCATTATAGTACTTTAAGGTTTTGTAAACCCTAATACCATTTGAGGGTATTCGTATATCTTTGATATATTAAAGTTCAACGTTTCAATCACATTTGTTCTTGTGCTAAATACTATATTCCGCATCTTGTTTAGTTACTTTGCTTTGCAAAGTTTCTCTAGTGTTAGATTGAATTCTTTCTCTCTATCACAACCCTTAAACAAGCTATTAAGGTTTAAGATCTGACTTTGGGATCAACATTCTTTACACAAGGAGACTTCGTAATTCATGATTGTGAGGTTTAATATATCACAAGGTTTAGCGAATTATCGAAGGGACTTTGTCGGTTTATGATTGTGAGGTTTTTCACAAAGTTTAGCAAACAACAAAGGGATAAAAAATGGCTAGTTCTATAACTAGGTTTAACATCGAGAATTTCGATGGGTTTAATGTACATAAGCATGGAGGTTCAAAGCAAGTTGGGTCCAAACAACTTGGTCCTTGTATTAAAACAGGAGTCCATAGAGTACAGGTTTATAAACGTGTTTGGTTTGAGGTGGAACTGCAGGGAGCTCAAGGGGATCGTGAAGCTGAGGTTTTTCAGGTTAGTAACGATCATGCTGCAGTGGCTCAAATATGGTTTGAGGTGGAACTACAGGGAGCTCAAGGGGATCGTGAAGCTGAAGTTTTTCAAGTTAGTAACGATCACGCTGCAGTGGCTCAAAGACGGTTGAAGGACAAACAACCTGAAGAAAAGACAAACACGAGCTTCTTGGTAAATGAGCAGGAAAACATACACCTTGGTATAAAGGTGGGGGCAAACATTACGGTAACCGGAGTACCTGTTCAAGAGGGTGCGGAGAGTAATGTTGCTCTGAAGAAGAACGTGATAGAGTCTATGGAAGCTAATCTAGGGACATTACAGAAGTACAATGCTTGGTTAACAAGGCGGTCCCAGGTTCGAGGTTCCAACACCGGTAAAAGGTGTTGAGTATCGTTTATGTTTAAGTGTTACTCCTAAGGTGGAAGTTGTTAGAATATTAGGAGTAATATTAAACATAGGTTAGAGACTTTAGTGTACTTTGTAATATATATTAGGAATAGACTTGTATTAGGAAGTATTTAGGTTAACCTCCTTAAGTTGGTTTATAGGATGTTTCTTATTTGACATAAGGAGGTGCCTACCCACTCATCTCTATAAATAGGGATGAGGGGGGATCCTAGTTCATTGTATTCTTCTTCCTCAATGTAGTCTTTATTAGGGTTATTAATAAAGAGGTAGTTAAGGGTATACCGTGTGCATATATTTGTCGGTTCTTTGTAGTCTCTCGTGTTCGCTACTTGTGCTCGATACAACTCGAGATCTAGCGGTTCCGCGTTATCGAACTTTGGGTTTGTTGTCGGTATCGTACAACATTAATAACGTAAAAAATCTCATAAAGGTTTATGCGTTCTGTAAAGCTTTAAGTATTTAAAAACTTAAAAAAAATGCAGATTTACACCAGATGATACTAGCACGTTAAGCACATTAGAGAAAGCCAATCATGTTATCAACTCCGTTTAGTGTGGCTTCTAAGCTTGGTTTTGACCTAATTCACAAATTTAATAAACATTACTTTATTTGTTAAGATGTTTAACTCTAAATTTAGCTTTTAATAAGAAACTATGAACAACCTCGTCGATGCGGACATTATATATTTGAATAGAAGAGTCTTCCATGCCTATGGCAATAATGTTATTGTATAAACTGAAACCTTCATAACAGCACTTCCTTTTGTCAGCTCCATGTAGTATAGACCATTAACGCATATACCCACTCCAATCAGGGTCCTCGAGCATAAGTCCTACATTATGCAAAAATCCGGGAAAACGTCATTGCACATTTTGAATTTATGCGTTAGCCTGCTCATCGATAATAAATTACATTTAAAATGTAGAATATGAAGGACATTGTCGATTTCCAGACTATTTGGTAATATGGATTTGCCAATCCCTTTCACGGGAACGACATTTCCATTTGGCATAATCATAGGATTTTAATCACCTACACCTGAGTTCATTGTGCAAAACAGATTTATCAAAAGTAATATGTTCCGTGGCTCCGGGTCAATTATCCAAAGTCCTTCTATATTAGTCTTACCAGCCATGTTTACGGATGGATTACTTGTGTCCGAAATCGATTCATGAGTTCCAGAATAGTGTCTTATCAATGTTGCATGTTGATCAGCTGATAACCCCGGAATGGGACTTGAATCAACGCTAACTTGTGTTGATTTAGGGTTTCTTCTAATATTAGTAGTTCGGTCTCTTGCTTTGTTCCCATCACATTTTGTTGGCCACCAATCTGAAACAACCATCACGTACGTGACCTGTTTTGCCACACTTCATACACTTCATCTTCTTCATGCCTTCACGTCTTACATCCTTATTGGAAGTCTGCTTTTTTTATTCTTCAAGAATGGCATAAGTTCTTATTTTGTGTTTTGACCTTGAGAATAGACTTGAAACGCAGCAGCTTCTGATGTAACTCTTCTTTCGGCCGATATCTGTTTCTGTTGCTCGTCTTCCGAAACCATGTGATATGCGGATCTGTAGAAAAATAAGGCTAGATGATCAAACAACACTTTCATTCACTTTAAACAGTCAAAGGAACGAGAGAGAGTTACAAAGATAAAATCCACCACAGTCTTAACTGGGATGGATCTATTATCTAACCTGATAATAGTTTTACAAGATTAAAAACAGAAAACAAAAGATGAATCAACCCGGGTATGAAGATAGATGTGAGGTCGCCATTGATGGCTGCACACATACATACAAGCTTAACCCTAACTCGTAATGAGTTAGGGTATTATACAAAGTGAGAAATGAAACAAAACAAAGCAACGGTCTTCAGCCCAAAAGAAGCCCAAGCCCACAAGCGCAACGTCTTAATACTTCAAGTTTCAGGAATTGCTCCAAAGTCCCTGCACAATGCAAAATGACAATATCAGTCCCTAAACTTTTGGAATATCAGATTACTTAAGGATTTTAACATCCCCCCTTAATCTGATATTCTATACAAGTCAAGCATTCCCAGTTTTTCAACCAGGTATGCATGTTGTGGTATATCCAATCCTTTGGTAAGGATGTCTACAATTTGATTTGTAGACTCCACCTTTTGAGTCCTAACCACCCCATTCAAGATCTTTTCCCTCACAAAGTGAAGGTCAATTTCAAGGTGTTTAGTTCTCTCATGAAACACTGGATTGGCAGCAATCTTAATTGCTGAGTTACTGTTACAATAAAGATCCACAGGCAAAAGATTACTACATCTCAAATCTGTTAGAATTTTAAGGATCCAAATGACTTCACTAGTCACTGAGGCTAGAGCTCTATACTCAGCCTCAGCAGATGACTTAGAGAGAGTGATTTGTTTTTTACTCTTCCATGATACAAGGTTATCATTCACAAAGACACAATACCCGGTAACAGATTTCCTAGTGATAATGCACTTAGCCCAATCAGCATTTGAGAAGGCTTTAAGAGTCATACCTGTGTGTTTCTTAACATGAATACCCAAACCTGGTGCACCCTTTAAGTATCTGAGAATCTTAAAAGCAGTCTTCAAGTGAGACCTTAAGGGTGAGTGCATAAATTGACTAAGACAATGAACTGTATAGGAGATATCAGGTCTGGTATTGGTCAGATATATGAGCTTTCCCATAAGCTTTTGATAATCCACAATGTTTTCCAACAATGGATCAGTATCACATGGTTCATTAGAAATGGTCAGTTAGAAAGTAATGGTGTCTTGGAAGGTTTGCAAGCAAGCATACCATATTCAGACAATAGATCAAGAACATACTTTCTTTGATTCAAACATATTCCATCTTGAGTGTCAACAACTTCAATTCCCAAAAAATATTGCAGTTTCCCCAAATCTTTGATCTTGAAGTTACTTTTTAAAAACATTTTGAAGTTGTCAATTTCTTTTTTGTTGTTCCCAGTAACAATAATATCATCAACATAAACAAGCACAGCAATGAAACACTTATTGCAATCCTTAGTATACAGAGAGTAATCAGACTTGCTTTGCACAAACCCATTTTCAATCAAAACAGAAGTGAGTTTAGCATTCCACTGTCTAGGAGACTGTTTCAGACCATAAATAGACTTTTTAAGCCTACAAACAAGTTTAGGATTACCAAAGTAAAATCCTTGAGGGGGTTTCATGTAAACAGTCTCATCCAATTCACCATACAAGAAGGCATTGTTAATATCTAATTGGTATATAGGCCAAGATTGATTAACAGCTAGGTTAATCAAGCATCTAATGGTAACCATTCTAACAATAGTTGAGAAAGTTTCCTCATAATCTATTCCCTCCTTTTGACCACAACCCATGGCAACAAGTCTGGCCTTATACCTTTCAATCTCACCACTGGATTTAAACTTAAGTTTCCAATCCCACTTAGAATTTAAGGCAGTCCTATCAACAGGCAATTCAACTAAGTCCCAAGTGTCATTTTCAAGTAAAGCAGCAAATTCAACATTCATAGCATCAACCCACTCAGGACTTTGACAAGCCTCAAAAAACTCCTAGGTTCACTACTTGTATTTAACTGAGTAACAAAGCATAACACATCTCCTTTAATTTTGGAATAACCAACAAATTTCTCAATCCCATACTTGACCTTGGAATCAACAACAAAATCATTGTAATTTTTTGGAAAAACAGAAGGTCTAGAAGACCTTCTCACACCCTGGTTACCCTGAGCATTAGTATTAGAAATACCATCCAAGTCATGTCCATGCAAAGGAAGGCTTGGGTGAAATTCTAAATTTCCTTCAGATACGTGTGTTTCATCAAGTGTGGCAGCCTCAACACTTGGACTGGCATCTGTGGTATCATTGCTAGAAGCAATGTATCCACTGTCACCTAGACCCAAGTTTGGGTTACTAGCACTTGGTGACTTACTGTCACCATTATGAACATTAGTAACTCTCTCATCATCATTAGGAAGCTCAGGATTTTCCAAATCAAAAAAGGTCAAAACTTTATTATTTTGAGAAACATCAACATCTTGGTTCTTATTCTTTTTATTCAAAACAGTATCCTTGAAGGGAAAAATAGACTCAAAAAACTTGACATCTCTAGAAACAAAGAACTAATGTCTATCAAGACTATAAAGTTTGTAACCTTTTTGCAAATTAGAAAAACCCATTATAATACATTTTTCAGATCTACTGGTGAGTTTATCATGACTATTCAAGATAGTAGCAAAACAAAGACAACCAAAGGTCCTAATATGAGAGAGATTAGGAGATGTGTTATACATCATCTCATAAGGAGATCTACCATTTAGCACAGAAGAGGGCAATCTGTTGATAAGATAAGTAGCAGTTAGAATGCATTCAGTCCAAAATCTTAAGGGTATTCCCCCCTGAAACATAAGGCATCTGGTCACATTAAGGAGATGCCTATGTTTCCTTTCAATAACCCCATTTTGTTGTGGAGTATAAGCACAAGAGGTTTGATGTATAATACCTTTGGTATTACAGAATGTTTGAAAACTATGATTAACAAATTCAGTCCCATTGTCACTTCTGAAAACTTTAACATCTTTTTCAAATTGGTTCTTTAACAAGTTGTAAAAAATCTCAATAGATTTGCCAACTTCATCTTTAGTTTTTAACAAATAAACCCAAACAGCTCTTGTGTAATCATCCACAATGGTCAAGAAAAATCTATGGCCAGTATGACTGGTCACCCTATAAGGTCCCCACACATCCAAATGTACCAATTCACCAAGAGCTCTAGTTTTATGTTCACTTAGAGGAAATGGTTCTCTAGCCTGTTTAGCCCTTTGACATATTTCACAAAACTCATTTTGATCAATGCAACTGATTTTTAAAGAATCTTTTAGTACATTCAGAGCTGGGTCAGCAGGGTGACCCAATCTACAATGCCAGTCATGTTTGGACAAGGAGCAAGCAATCACATGAGAATCATTAACACATTTGTTACCTTCTACATCTAAATAGTACAAACCACCACACTGTCTACCAGTCCCCAAGATTTTTTTGAGATTGAAATCCTTATTAACAAAGAAACATTTATTTTCATCAAACACCACTAAGATTTTGTTATCCTTAGCTAATTTGTGAACAGACACCAAAGTCACACAATAATCAGGAATAACAAGCACATCAAACAACACAAGTCCATTAGAAAGTTTTAGATTTCCAATTTTGGAGATGATAGCTTTAGTCCCATTGGGATGAGCCACTTTAATGTTAAGGTGTGAAATATCAAAAACATTTTCTAATTCAGAATCATTATTGGTCATATGTTGATTTGCCCCTGAATCAACAACCTTCCCATTGTACCCAATTTTGGACTTGATGTTTGTGTTAGAACAAAAAAACTTCTCAAAGTTATCATTAAAAATCTTACTATTGTTAAAGTAAGTACCTGCCATATTGGCATGAACATTTCCAGAGTCACTAGTGGTTCCCTTGTTTTCTTTAAACATTGAAAGTAAGGTAGCAAGTTGCTCATCACTGAATCCAGATGAAGAGGATGTTCCAACAGAGTTGTTAGAGACATTTTTTCCCTTGTTACCTTGACCTCCCTTTTTCTTACCAAAATCAGGAGGGTACCCAATAATCTTGAAGCACCTATCAATAGTGTGCCCATTGTACCCACAATTCTCACAAACCAACTCAGAGTTACTATTACCAAAAGGTCTAGGACCAGAATTGTTAGGAACATTAGGTCTAAATCCAGTGGTGGGAGTGTTAGGTCTAAAACCTCTATTGTTGCCAAAATTAACACTATTAAAGTTGGGTCTGAAGTTACCACCATTATAATTTCCTTGGTTATTAGACTGATTTCTTTGAGTATTATTGTTTCTAGCAGGCCAATAGAAAAGAATGTAGATGTCTGAGTCCTCTAAGAGGAACTAGCCAGGGTACCAGATGCCAACCTGTGAGATTCCTCACTGGAAATTATGGCATAGGCACCTTTCACATCAGGCAAAGTTTCTCTAGAGAGAATAGAGCTTCTAATGCTCATGTAAGAATCATCCAATCCCATCAAAAATTGCATAAGTTTCAACAACTGATTATGTCTTTTAAATTCACCAGAAGCAGTACACACACAATTAGGCAACTCAATCATAGCATCATACTGTTTCCAATAAGCATTCAATTTATGGTAATAATCAGACAAGTTAGACCCATTTTGCTTAAGAGTGTTAATCTTGTGATGTAAATTAAAAATGACAGAACCATCCACTTTATGGTAAGTTTCTCTCAATTCATTCCAAACATACTTAGCCTTTCTAGAAAAAATTTGTCCAAGGAATAATTCCTTAGAGATTGAATTCAGAATCCACCCAAGAACCACAGCATTGACTCTATCCCATTGTTTTCCCAAAACTCCATCAGTTATAGACCTTTTACAAGAACCATCTATAAAACCAATTTTGTTTTTACCTTCTAAAGCCAACAACATGGCATTAGCCCAAACTTGATAATTTTCAGTACTCTTTAGTTTAACACTCACAACAGTCAAGACAGCATTATCATTGGGGTGCAAATGCAAGGGATCACTCAAGTCCAACTTGCTAATGAGTGTGACAGGATCAGTCACACTCAAAGTCTCATCATCACCATGAACCGACTCATCCACATGATTAGTCATGGTGAAGGGTCAAAAAAGGGTATAAACAAACTCACAACACTGCAAACTAAGTTTCCAGGCTTCCAAACCACTCAAGGGTGGCAGGTCAAGGGCAAGCAATGAGTGAGGATCCAAGAATAATGGGTCAGAATAAAAAGACAACCAACCCAAGAGCAACAAAAAAATAAACAATAAGCAAACAAATCAAATAGCAAGTAAAGGAGAGAGTTTAGAGGTGTTACAGTGAGAGCAATCAAAGCACGATCGATCTGATATATCTAGATTCACTTAGTCTAGATGACATCAGAACCTCCAATTGACAAACCCTAATTTTCCTTCAAGGGAAAAAATGGAAAATCAATTCCAGCAAGAGAATCAACACCAATCAGTCACCGATGAATCACAAGTAACAAGAATCACAAGATCTATTCACAAACAGTAAACCCTAATTTTTACAAAAAATTAGGGGTTTACCACTTATGAGATAGATAATACCACCAGAGTCACAATAACACCACCAATCAGTCACCGGAACCTTTGAATCAAAAGATCCCCAAAAAAGTCAAACCCTAATTTTTTCAAAAAAATTAGGCGTTTTGTAAATCGAGAGAGTATAACGCTATTCCAATAGCAGATCAACCAGAAAAAACACTTTATAACTTTGTATGAACAAAACTGAAAAGTAAAAAAAAATTATAAAAAACTTTTCACAATAACAGAGTCAGATTTGATAACCTGGCTCTGATACCATGTAGAAAAATAAGGCTAGATGATCAAACAACACTTTCATTCACTTTAAACAGTCAAAGGAACGAGAGAGAGTTACAAAGATAAAATCCACCACAGTCTTAACTAGGATGGATCTATTATCTAACCTGATAATAGTTTTACAAGATTAAAAACAGAAAACAAAAGATGAATCAACCCAGGTATGAAGATAGATGTGAGGTCGCCATTGATGGCTGCACACACACATACAAGCTTAACCCTAACTCGTAATGAGTTAGGGTATTATACAAAGTGAGAAACGAAACAAAACAAAGCAACGGTCTTCAGCCCAAAAGAAGCCCAAGCCCACAAGCGCAACGTCTTAATACTTCAAGTTTCAGCAATTGCTCCAAAGTCCCTGCACAATGCAAAATGACAATATCAGTCCCTAAACTTTTGGAATATCAGATTACTTAAGGATTTTAACAGGATCCCAAGGTGGGTGTCGGGTCATGGTTAGAATTTGTGTTTTGATGGTTCCAAAACTATCATCTAGCCCCATCAAGAATTCATATATTTTTTCTTTTTCCCTAGCCTTGTTTAATTTCTTTCCAACTCCACAAGTACACTACCCACAAGTGTAATTTGGTGTGGGCGAAACAATCTGAATTTCATCCCATAAACCTCGTAGTTTTGTGTAGTAGGCTGAAACAGAGCTTTTCTCTTGTCGTGTCAAAGCAATTGAACATTTTAGCTCATACATGTGTGGAGCACTTTCTTTGCCAAACCGATATTTTAGGTCACTCCGTATTTCCTCGGCTGTGTTAGCATACTTCACTCTACTCCTGATCTCCTTCTCCATTGTTGTAGTGAGCCATCCTTTTATCATGGCCTCACATCGTTTACAAAGCATTAAGTTTGTTGAATTGTCTTTTGGCATCTTGTTGGTTTCGTCGATAAAACCAACTTCGTTTTTCGCAAAGAGAAAGTTCATCATCTCTTGCGACAAGTCCACGTAATTGTTGTCGTTTAAAGTGTCGTTCACATGTATTTGTCGGGGATACTCTAATGCGTGAATGTAATAGGGTGTGTTTATGTCAATTGACATTGCGGTTAAAGTTTTTGGTGGATATTCTATAGCTTTTGGCATGTTTGTTTTATGGTTTAGGTTTAGGTGTTTTGAGGATCATTGACATTTTCGGGTACTATAAAATTAGGGAGAGTTTATTTGACCAATAATAAAGGATAGTTTGACCAAGAATAAAGGAAATTTTGTTGTTTCCTTCAGGTTCTAAGTAACCTAATCCCGTTAGGATTACCCAAGATCCTGATGCCATTGTCTTTTGTTGATACAGCCATGAGAATTATCCCTTCCTTGTTTAATCGAATGCAAGGGGAAATCTGTGAATATCATGTTAGAAGATACTAAAAAGTGGTGTCGTGAATGTGCTGAATATATGAAATAAATTATTGTGGTCAACCATGTATTTGTTCCTGTTGTGGGTAGATTTGATGTTGTTGCATTCAACATGTTGTGTCGAAACGTGAGAATAAAACAAATATTCCAAGATGAAGGTTTTTGGGACCATGCTTCTGTAACTACTTGCTAATTTATTAAACTTTTACATTAGAAATTGTAAGATTGTGATGCACGTCTTGCACTCCTAGTTTTAAATTTATAAACAAGACTTATTAACTCTTTAACTACGCATACGAGCAAGTATACTCGTTCAATTGTAGCAAAGTTGGGTAAGTCAAGATTGTTCCATGGGATTTGCATATACTCAAAACATGTAGATGGTGTAAGTAATAGGATTGTCACTACCAATATACCGCTAGAACTAATATTGTAAAAGAAATCATAACTAAAAGTAATACTTGTGTGAATTTCATTTCATCCTAAGGAGAGATAATTTGTGTGCGTTTAACAAATATGAATCACAGATCTAAAGTACATGGACCCCATTCCATGGAGTATTTTTTAGAATCCATATTAGAAATTGACTTAGACAAACCCTTTCGACCTATGATCATCTATTCCAATTCATTATAATCACCATTTGCTAGAAAATATGAAGAGATTAGTTTGTTTTGAATGGGTTCTTTCAACCTATACCCAAGATAAATCTTTTGACAAGTTCCTTTAACGAACTTGTCTTGGTGAGTGTTAAACACCAAGAAACCAAATTGACTCATGCACAAATTGTTTATAGCATATTTTACCGGAAATCCTTTCGACCTTTAAATCTAATAAAAAACTATGTTTCATTGATTATCAAAACATGTTTCAAGAAATTATCAATCATGCAAACCCAATTATATTCCCTTGATCATAAAATAAAACACTCCTTTAGAATCCATGTTCATCACACAAACATATCAAACTACTAAGAAATCATACTCAAACACACTTAACCACAATTCATCATCACATTAAACATTTAATAATACTTAAATTAAAAGTAAAATCAGTTCAAGTACATGAGTTTTACCAAATGGTTCTTCAAACATAAAATCACTAACAATATAATTTATAGCAACTTCAAGCCTCCAATTGATCAATCAACCTCCAACAAAATTCCCTTATGCAAAATTCGTCCCTCCTATGAGGATAAGCAGGGTTTAACTATCTTTTGGTTATGTAGAACTGGTGTTATAACCTTTGTCAAGGGTTAGAATGATTACAAGAACAAGCACACTTAGAACCATAGACCTAGGGTCTAATTTATACATGATTAGCCTTGGAGAAGAGGCAAAAGCATCTAGGAGGTGTTATAGGAGGGAAAAGATCAACCTCCCATTGATGGTGATGAGTAATGAGGTTGATTAAATTCATTTAACCAAAACCCGTTTATAAAGTAGTTGGTATAATAACAAAGTAGCTGGCCGAATTTTCAGATTGTTGGCGGCTCCTTTTTGTTGTTTTGCTGGAAGCTTTTTGACTTTGCGGGTGGCTTCTTTTCCTCTTGCCTCCTTCTTTACCATCTTCCTCTTATTCTTTTTTTAGTCCTTATTCTTTGTTTCTTCCTCTTTCTTTCTTCCAAACTTACCAAGACTCTTTATTCTTCTATTATTATTCTTACGAGAGCTTATACTTCCATGTCTCGTTTATCCTTTCACCTCCAATTCTCGCATTTTATTCTTATCTTCGTGTTTCTTCTTCCATGCTAGCTACAAAACACAAGAACCGAACTTTGCCCAATATTAGCAAAAAAAGTCCGTTTATTACCACAAATACTATATTAATAGTAAAGATAACGCTTATGAATACATGTTGGATTTGGGCGTTATTAGATTGTTTTTCTATACTTTTATAAGAGTTAACTTTAAAGAAATAAACAACTTTAAAGACGGGTTTTGTAGTTAGTTAACTTTAAAGAGATCAAGAAACTTAAAGATGCGTTTTATAGTCTCTGTTTGTATTAATTTTGGAAAATGAATTTGTGTTTAGTATTTGCGTATATGTGACTTATGGGTTCTAAAATAGCTGGATTCATTCTCACTCCTAGCAAGGTCGGAGGTCTTTTTCTACCTTTGATAGGGGTATGATTTTCTACGTCTCAACCTCACCCATACACCTTCTTAGATGGTATTTGGCGTTACATTACCTTTTTCTTTTCTATCCTCGGTACCAATACATCCTTCCTAAAATAGTCGGACTATGGGTGATTGGCTACTGCTGCAGCAATACCCATATAAAATTTAATTAAAACATAGAATAATTATTGATACGCGAGCTTATATACAGTATAATATTTTAGTGAATAAGCTTGATTGTGTTTGATAAATTGTCAGTTGCTAAAAAGTGTCAAATATATCATTAAATCAAAAACAAAAAGTATTTAGTCCTAGATAAAAAAATGGATGAAAATTTGTAAAAGTTAACCCATAACTTTTAGTGGCATAGTTATGTTTTATATTATATAATAAGTCTATTTTTTATGGCCAAAGAAGCGAAAACTTACTGTGCAGCTTATATCGAGTACTTTTGACATACTTGGTTGCTTGATTTTTAATACCAATGATAACGCTCAGATCCAACATGTATTCATAAGCATTATCTTCACTTTTAATATAATATTTGTGGTAATAAACGGACTTTTATTGCTAATATTGTGCAAAGTTCAGTTCTTGTGTTTTATAGCTAGCATGGATGAAGAAACGCGTAGATAAGAATAAAAGGCGAGAAGTGGAGGCGAAAAGATGAACGAGGCATGGAGGTATAAGCTTTAGTATGAAGAATAAAAGAGAATGAGAATTATTGAGAAGTTTGGAAGAAAGAAAGAGGAAGAAACAAAGTAAAAGGAATAAAGGGAAAAATAAGGAAAAATGGCAAAGTCGCCACCGGCGAAACAAAAGTCGCCACCAGCAAAACTGACCAAAGTTGCCACCGGCGAACTTCATTCTGCCGCCGAAAAATGTCCAAACGGGTTTTGGAAAAGTCACATTAAACACTAGTTGTTACAGACGGGTCACATTAAAAAGTCCAGTCTAGTTGTTACAGCCGTAGGCGTAACCTCTAGACTATCAAGATGCTCTCCGGACATACCAAGAAAGACCTAGGGAATGATAAACATTTAAGATTTAGTTTTGGCCGCACGTGGCTGCCTGTCTTAGGAATGTTTATTCCAATAGGACCTCAGCCGCACGCAACGGCCGAGACAAATTAAATGTAGCATTGAATATGGTCTTACGTAAGACTGCATATCCCGACACAAGAATGAATGCATTAATGGTAGTTAACTGGTCAGTCGCACTACTGCAAAAGTGCACCATTAATGCCCACCATTGAGCCACGTAAAACTGATTAGAAGTGACCCATGGGTCCCTTCTGACGTTTCAGAAGTGTCAGAAATCCCATCTGTTGGATAGGCGTAGTGGTCTACACGTGTCAAACATCCACGTTACCTCGGAAATCGAGGCAACCGTATATAAGAGTTGGTGTGTGTGTTTGTTACACACACAGTTCACACTCTTTCCGCCATTGTTATTTCCAAGCTCCTTCCTTCAAACTTTCGCCTTCTATTCCACGGATTTCCTCTGCCGCAGGCTAGATCATCACGCCTTACAAACCCTTTATATAAAACATGGTAAAGGACAACCCTCTTATCACGGATGTCCTAAACGTGATGTCTGCTGAAAAATATATAGACTTTTTGTCTAAGTATTATATTACCAAAAGCGTACACCCAACCTATCCAGGTGAAGGTGTGGCAATTACGGATGCGCCAAGGGGAAAGATAGGCGTGTACACGCGCCTATTTGATTCGGCCAACTACCGTATCCCCCTTTCTAAGTTCCTGGTAGATCTGCTTTTATACTATGATTTCCACATAACCCAACTTCACTACATAGGGGCGTGTAAAATCAATCAATTTGAGATTACATGCCATACATGCGGTGTAACTCCGACCGTGAACTTATTTAGGGCCTTTTACTCCCCCCAACTAGTGATGGGTGGCTATCGGAAGCCTTTAGACTCCCTTGCTCAAGACTTGGACGAGCTAGACCATGAGTCCTTGCTGGAGCAGTTTGATGTGTCATCCGCACATCAAGTGACAGTGGGTGCAGCCTTAAGACGCCGTCTGATCAAGGCTTTGGCGAATGTGAAGCGTGCGGACAAAAGAATAGCTCGTCGTGAAGCACTAGTTGTGAAGCACGAGAAGACCATTGCTTCCTTGCAAACGGCGTTGGTTACGGCGGAGGCCACTGTGAAGGAGCAGGCCCATCACGCCAACACTCGGGAAAAACGCATCGCCGAGCTTGAGGCCCTCGTAGATGCATCTAACGAGAAGGTATGCCTTTAACGTGAATTTTTTTTGACACAAGAAAAACCATATGATCCTTATGATAACTCCATGTTCCATATGCATGTGTCCGCAGCCGAAGCCTCCACCAAAGCTGTAACCGTACAAGCATTCAACATCTCACAGGAGCGCGACGCGCTGAAGGATGAGCTAACACAAGTGCGGACTAATTTGGACGAGCAAGCTGCAACAGCTGAGGAGGAGCTAAGCAAGATGGCCACGAATTGTGCTGAAAAGATGTGTCCTCCTTTGCTATCGGCCATAGCTGGGCGCAGGTGGATGATTGGTCAGGGAATATGCCTCGCCGTAAGCAAGGTTATGGAAGCTCCGTACCTGATGCAAGCATTCGCAGGGGTCGTTTCAGATGGGATTGACCATGGTAGGCACGATGGCTTGGTCCAGGCTGCAGAATTGATAGGCAAGAACGAAGATATTACCCAGCACACCTACCACAACCCTTCAGCTGCGGATAAAATGACCGCGTCAATGGATGCACTTGCTGAAATCCAACACCCTCTTTTAGACGAGCTGGAGGCGCTGAAGGATGCTTCTAACGAGGTAGTCATGTCCAAGCTTACTGCGGATCCCATCCAATTGACCTTGCCTACCTATGACTCCGTGTCCAAGGTAATGAAAGGTGAAAAACTGCTTGTTGAGGCATTGGATGCGACTGCGATCAAGGCGCAGGATGGGAAGAATGCTCGCGGGGAGGCCCTCCGCGCCATGATTGAAGAAGGGAAGAAGGATATAGGGGAGTTCCTACCTCTGTTGTAATTTATCTTGTAAACATTTGTAACTTTTATTCGTCCGTACATGTACACGGCTAAGACTTATGTGTGAAATAACTGTCCTATGTATGTAAGTCCGTGATAACCACGACCATTTTGTTATGATTTTGAAACTTGTGTATTGATATTTTGTTGGATATCGTATACCGATACTGCATGACATGTCACGTCTTACTCAAAAAAAGAAATACACTCAAGTCTATAATTTACTAGACATGCGACGTGCGTCTTTACTATGCAAAGCACTGCGTGAGTACGGCATACGGAAACTTATCACAACGTCTTGTGAGTAAGGTGTCTAGTAAGGATACATGATCCGTGTCGCTGGGGTTCCATCCCTCTTATGTGACAAGTTGAATTAGTAGGTTCACTTAATCCTCTTACCCCACCTGGAGGCGTATAGTACATGTACGGTGATTGAATGAATGCATATGAATGAGACATGGCATATTATAATAATAACTAAAAATCATATGACTATAATAGAATCTAAAGAACAACCAAACAATTTGCACGGAAAACTAGCCGTGGAGCTAGCTAGGAACCACGACATTTTATTAGAACGTTTACATTTTTTGTTTTGACAAGAATGGGAAACCCTAAAAAACAAAAAAGGTCCTATAAAATCATAAGAAACAAAACAAAGAGAACACATGGATCTTCATTAAAGCCAAATATAGCAAAGTGTCCATGCGGAAGCCATAGCTTTTAAAGATAGCACCTTTTGAGATTGGAGATATTCCATGTGCGTTCCAGATCGCGGCCATCCATGTCACGTAACTTGTACGCGCCCCGTCCTAAGGCCTTCGTGACTTCGTATGGTCCTTCCCACTTAGGGCCCAGCTTTCCTGTATTCTCCGCTCGACTTGCTTCGTTAGCGCGATAGACATAATCTCCCGGTCGAAAACAAACACCTTTAACCTTGGCTTCATAATAAGCCTTCATTTTAGCCTTGGAATTGGCCTCATTGATAGCCGCTATCTCCCTTTTTTCCTCCAATAAATCCAGATTGATCCGGAGTTGCTCGTCGTTCGTGACAACATTAACCTCCGCCGTGCGGATGGTAGGCATTCCTATTTCTGCTGGTATAACAGCTTCAGTGCCATAGGCCAATGCAAATGGAGTGTCCCCGTTGGCTGTTTTGATCATAGTTTTATGCGCCCACAGAACATGTGGTAGTTCGTCCACCCATTTGGCACTTCGCTCCTCCAAGCGTGCCTTGAGGTCGTTTCCCAAGCTTCTATTTCCTCGTTCTACAAGGCCATTTGTCTGCGGGTGTTTAACAGACGCGAAGCGCCGTTTGATATTCAATGCTGCGCACCAGTCCTTGAATGGATTATCCGCGAACTGTTTCCCGTTGTCCCAGATGCTTTCTCCTGGTAAGCCAAAACGGCACACTATGTTCTCCCAAACAAACTTTTTAACTTGTGTGCCTGTGATGGATTTGACTGCCTTGGCCTCTATCCATCGTGTAAAGTAGTCTATTGCGACAATCAAGAACTTAACTCCCCCCGCAGCTACATGAAATGGTCCCGCGATGTCGATCCCCCACTTATAGAATGGCCATGGGGATGTAATAGGTGTAAGTTCATGTTGCGGGTGTCGTGGCACTGATCTGTGCACTTGGCAATCACTACACTTGCGAATCATGTCGCGTGCGTCCCTATGCATGTTAGGCCAATAATATCCTGTGCGTAGGGCTCGAGCTACCACAGATCGTGGACCTGCGTGCATGCCCCATAACCCTTCATGTATCTCACTGACCACATAAGTGGCCTGTCGTGGTCCAAAACACCGCAACCATGGCTGCAAGAAAGAGCGCTTATAAAGGATACCTTCTCGAAGCTTGAAGTGTTGTGACTTCCTTCTGATGCGTCGTGCCGCTTTTTCATCGTCCGGAAGGGTTTCATTAGTCAAATAGTTGATGATCAGGGTCATCCATGTAGGTCCATCCTCCTCAACTATAGTAGCGACCTCCCCCTTTGTTATAGACTTTTCCTTGAGTATTTCTACCAAGACTTGCTTGGATAAGTGGGCGAAACTTGTAGACGCGATCTTGCTAAGAGCGTCTGCCTTCTTGTTCTCACCTCTTGGTACCTGCTTGATGGAAAACTTGTTGAAAGCCGCGATGAGTGACTTGAATTTTTCCAAGTATCGGACCATGTTATCCTCCTTAGCTACATATCCACCTAGAATGTGGTTCGTGACAAGCTGTGAGTCCACGTAGGCCTCAAGGTTGCGGACTCCCATTCTAGCGGCGATTTTTAAACCCGCAATTATTGCTTCATATTCCGCCTCATTGTTGGTGGCTGTAAACTCAAAGCGGAGGGCGTACGTAAACTCCATTCCTTCCGGATTCGTGAGGATGAGACCAGCTCCTGACCCATCCGTACACGAAGATCCGTCCGTGAATAACACCCATGGTTCTGCTGGAGTTTCGTCTTGTTTTATGATTGGTCCTTCCTCATCCGGCTTCTCTACCAAGAAATCCGCCAAGATTTGGCCTTTAACAGCCGTCCTTGGCCTATAAGATATGCTGTGCTCTCCCAATAGAATGCTCCACTTTTGTAGCCTACCTGCCACATCCGGTCTAGAGATGACTTGTTTTATTGGTTGGTCGGTAATGACTACAATTGGGTGCGCCTGAAAGTATCGGCGCAACCGTTTTGTAGCAAACACTAGTGCCAAAACCAATTTTTCCATAGAGGAGTAATTCAAATCTGGCCCTTGTAATGTTCTACTTATGAAGTAGACCGGAGTTTGTACCGTGTCCCTATCCGTCATGAGTACCGCACTTATTGCTCCATGTGTGGCTGATAAATATATAATGAGCTCCTCCTTTGGTCTGGGAGATACTAGCATGGGGAGAGATGCGAGGTGTTGCTTGAGTTGACCAAAGGATTTCTCAGCTTCCTTTGTCCACCGAAAGTCTCCCTTCCTAATGCACTTCTTGAGTATTTTGAATAGGGGGAGTGACTTCTCTGCGGACTTTGATAAGAACCTATTTAGCCCGGCCAGCTTCCCATTTAAGGACTGCACCTCTTTCCGTGTCTGAGGGGATGGTAGTTGTATTACTGCGTCCGTTTTTTCTGGGCAAGGTTTGATGCCATTTGGATCAATCATATATCCAAGGAACATTCCCTCCGTTGCCCCAAACGTACATTTCTTTGGATTTAGCTTCATATTAATCCTCCTCCATGTGTTAATGTCTCTTGGACATCCCGGAGAAGTGCATCTTCCGTATGACTTTTGATGACTAAGTCATCCACATAGACCTCCAGGTTGCGGCCTATCTGTGAGTCAAAGGCTTTGTCCACAAGCCGCTGGTATGTAGCCCCGGCGTTCTTTAGTCCAAACGGCATTTTTGTATAACAGTATACGCCTTGACTAGTATGGAACGTCGTCTTCTCTGCGTCCTCTTCCGCCATCTGGATCTGGTGGTATCCTTTATATGCGTCTAGGAAGCACTTAAAGGGATATCCACATAGAGATTCCACCTTCCAGTCAATCTCCGGTAACGGGTAATAATCATGTGGACAGACTTTGTTCAGATCCGTGAAATCCACACACATGCGCCAGCTTCCGTCATGCTTTTTGACCATGACTGGGTTGGATAACCACTTGTGATAGTATACCTCGCGCATGATACCTGCGTACACTAGTTTCCGTACCTCATCCAGTATCACTCGGCTGCGTTCAGGTGCCTGGCTGCGCTTCTTTTGCTTGACGGGTTGGTACCCCTGGCGGATCTGGAGCTTATGTTCTTCTATCGCGCGTGGCACGCCCGTCATATGCTTGGGCTCCCATGCGAATATATCTAAATTTGCCTTCAAGAGAGAGAGCATGGCCCTCTTGCCGTTATCCGAGAGCGTCCCCCCTATGGACACCTCCTGTTCCGGATAATCGGGATGGATTGCCACCCTCCAATTGGGAGGTGGTGATCCATCCTTGGGTGGAACAGGTGGAACCGGTGTTGTCACGGTATGACACTCGGATGTTGGAACGATTTTGTTGTAAATGGTGACAATTCCTCCTTCCATAGGGAATTTGATCATTCCGTGTGTCGTGGAAGGTACCGCCCGTATGGCCAGAATACCTGGTCTGCCAATGATCCCATTGTATGGAGAGTGTGAGCGTATCACCATGAAGTTCATCCACGCCGTGGTGGAGTGCTCTTGATTCCCAATGGTTACAAGAAAACGCAGTTGCCCTATTGCCAGATGGTGTCTCCACTAAAACCAATGAGCAGCGTCGTAGCCGGTACTATTTGGCTTTTTATTTCTGGTCGTAACTATACAAAACAGTGTTCGTACAGTACTTCTGCTGATGACCCTCCATCCACATACATGCGACGAACATTGTGTGTTCCAATGCTTATCTCAATAGTGAGAGGCGCATCAATCACATCGCCTGCTGTGATGGGGGGGAATGAGATTTCCCTGTCGCGTGAAATTTTTTGACCAATTTTCTGCCTCGTGCGGTGTTGTCTGGATTGGATCATGTATATGGTTTAAGGTTTGTCCTTTTGGGGATCCTTCTTGTCATACTTCTTGTTGTCTTTTCCATCCTTCCAATCCTTAACCAAATGCTTGAGTTTACCTGACTTGATCAGTGACTCAATGTGCTTCTTGAGCTGGATACACTCTTCCGTGCCATGGCCCTTGTCGTAATGGAACTCACAGAAATGATTTCCTTGGCGACGGTCCAGCGAAGTCGTCATTGGGGGAGGCCTCGGAAAATTAGCCCCTTCCGTCAGCAAGATCTCCCGGTAGGACATCTTTAGAGGGGTAAACTTATCGTCCGGCCGTCCTCCTTTGTTTTGGCTCTTGTAATCTGAGCCCCTACCATTGTTCTGGTTGCTTTGACCGCCCGACTGTCTCCTGGACTGGTCGTTCGATCGGTAGCCGTTTCTTTTTGAAAGGTAGGCCGCGACAACCGCTGTTTCTCCCTCTATGAAGTTTCTGACCCTTTCTATGAGGTCGTCATACCTCTCCGGACGCTTGTCATTGAGACGCCTGATTAATTCCCTGTCTGTTATGGCATGCATATAGTCGGAAATTTTCAGGAGTTCCGACATTGTCTTGGTGCGTGTGCACTCGTCGTTGAAGCGTTCAATGAGGGCTTCTGTAGACTCCCCCGACCGTTGCTTGACAGTTTCCAATGAGACCGGATCCCTATTATACTTCTTCCGCTGAGTATAATTATTCTTGAACGCAGTGCGTAGTTCAGTGAAGCTATCAATGCTTCGCGGAGGGAGTCCCTCAAACCAGTCACGAGCATTGCCGATCAAAGTTGAATTGAACATTTGGCACCATATAGGCATGGGCCATCGCTCAATTTTAGCCTGTGTATCAAATATCTTGAGGTGATCATCCGGATCACCAGTTCCATCATAAGTCTTGACACACGCCGGCATGCGAAGTTTTGTGTCCTCGGAGTAGTTCTGTATGCGGAGAGTAAAAGGATCTTCCCTAGGGTCCGCCCATGGACGGGTGAGACTAGGGTCGCACCATGGTTGGGAAAGATCTTCTGCTTCCGTCTCTCGATAATAGGGACCGCCATAGTACTCATCATTGTTTGGTGGTGGTGGAGGAGTACGCCTAGGTCGGCGACGTTTGGGCGCATGGTCATCTGAGTCCTCTCTTGATGGATCTGGAGAAGGAGGTGGTGCCCCATCTCTTGGGTGAGGACCGCTCTTTTGAGAAGAGCTAGGAGCCTTCTTCCCAGTATTCATCCTATCCCACACACTTGTGCGGCGAGTGGCTCTGGTCAGTTCCAGATCTGGCCGTTCGGGTGAACCATCGGACTTCTCTCCCCTTTCTCGGGACTGCATTAGTTCCTGCATGAGGCGATCCCCTATGCGTTCAAACACATTCCTGGGTTGGGGAGTTTCCTCAAAGAGGTTCCGCTCCTGGGGTCGCGTTCTTCTTTTCCTCTGATTTTGAGAAGAGGTGCCTGGTCTGGCGTGGCCAAAGTTGAGCCTAGATTGGAGATCCCTCCCTAGGTTCAACCTTGATGCAATCCCTAGGACGATCCTCTCAAAGTTCTGCGTGAGAACTTGAGTGAGATCATCCTTGCTGAGCGGTTGGACTTCTACTTCTTCCTCGACCGATGGTCTGCGCGGCTCCTTGTTAGGGGGATTGGGTGCACTCCCTGGATCAGGGTTGTCCATGGTCGAAGTAGGTGGGGGAGTCATGGAGATCATGCTCGTCACCCCCATGGACTGAAAACCACTGCGGTTGTTTGGTCCGCCTGCTGGACGGCTAGGGGATTGATTGGGAATGAGTATCCCTTCCCCTTGGGACTTCCGATTTCCAAGATTTGTGTTCCTGGGGTTAGCTTGCGGATGCCCTTTCGTCATTGAGAATTCAAGATGAGATTTCACTCTAGCTTAGTGTAATGGGTCCCACGGATGGCGCCAACTTGTTGATATAAAAGTTGGGTGATCCTTGCTAGACCCGAATTAGGCTTAATTCGGGTTGGCTGGACTCCAGCTCCTGCACCAAGTGAACCGTATGGTTGGGATCCTGCACACTAAACAACACGCGTTAGGCTTACCGTGGGAATGTTTCCCACGATTAGACTCCGGCGTGAGAGTAAGTAATCGGTTAGGGTTTATAGGAATCGGATGGGTTGAGAGTGTAAAGAACGTAATACCTTTGTGGAACCCTTGGGGGTTCCTTTTATAGGCAGTGAAACCCTAATGGGCTGTCACTGATGCTTCAGCCCCAAGAAAAGGATAAGTACCAGAATTAGATTGATTGTTATCTTCTAATTATGGTGAGTGAATATCCTCTTCTTTGGGGTAAATCCTATTCATAGACAGAATATGATTTTGTCTAACCCTTTACCGGCCATGCCGGGCCGTGGGCCGCACACGTGTGTGCGGTTACTGTTCATCCAAGCCTATAAGCTCAAATGACATTATTCCCACCCATCTATGATGGGCCGGATACGGGTAGTACCCGTGGGCCGGGTTCATGACCCGGCTGGGGACTATACGTCATCACCATAACTCACCACCATCAATGGGAGACTCATCATTTCCCTCCCATAACAACCCCTGACGTTGTTACCTCTTCACCAAGGCTAAAACATGTATATAATGGAACCTAGGGTCATGGTTCTAAGTGTGCTTAATCTAGTAATCATTCTAACCCTTTACAAATGTTAGAACATCAATCCTACATAACCCAAAGATAGTAAACCTTGTTTATCCTCATAGGAGGGACGAATTTTGCATAGGAGAATATTGGTTGGAGGTTGATTGATCGATTAGAGGCTTGGGATTGCTCTAAATTCTATTTGTTAGTACTTTTGTGTTAGGAGAACCATTTGGTAAAACTCTTGTACTTGAATTGATTTTCCTTTTATTTTATGTATTGTTGAATGTTTGATATGATAATGAATTGTGGTGAAATGTGTTTGAGTAAAATTTCCGAGTAGTGTGATATGCTTGTGTGATGAACGTGGATTCTAATGGAGAGTTTGATTTTATGATCAAGGAAATATAATTGGGTTTTTATGGTTGATAATTTCTTGAAACATGATTTGATAATCAATGAAATATTGCTTTTTATTGGATTTAAAGGTCGAAAGGATTTCCGGTAAACTATGTTCCAAAAGATTTGTGCATAAGTCAATTTGGTTTCTTGGTGATTGACACTCACCTTGACGAGTTGGTTAAATAAATTTGTCAATAGATTTATCCTGGGTATAGGTCGAAAGGACCCATTCAACCCAAACTTATATATGTGTATTTTCTAACAAATGGGAATTATAATGAATTGGAATAGATAATCATAGGTCGAAAGGGTTTGTCTAAATCAATTTTTTAACATGGATTCTATGAAACACACCATGGAATGGAGTCCATATACTTTAGATTTGTGATTCGTAGTTGCTAAACGCACACAAATTATCTCTCCTACGGATGAATTGGAATTCACACAAGTATTACTCTTAGTTATGATTTCCTTTACAATATTAGTTCTAGTGGTAATATCGGTAGTGACAATCATATTACATACACCATCTACATGTTCTGAATATACGCAAATCCCATGGGACGATCTTGACTTACCCGACTTTGCTACAATTGAACGAGTATACTTGCTCGTATGCGTAGTTAAGGAATTAATAAGTCTTGTTTATAAATTTAAACTAGGAGTGCAAGACGCGCATCAACCACCTGATAACTCAACACCTCTACTCACTATTGTGCTACTGGAATAAGTAGTATCTCTTGCTGCGAAAGTGTACGAAGTTATGCATGTGCTGGAGCTATTCAATTGGACGAATTTTTGTCAACTATGGTAAATTATTGTCGGATGTTACATAATTTTTTGTGTCGGATTGTCATCAACTATCCTGCATTTTGTTAGAATTGATTGTAATGTGAAAGCTGAAAAATAGATTACGAGCTTTGGGACTAATTAAAGTTATTGTATATATATTATTGCCATTGTTAACATGTTCTCCAACCGTTTGTAAACAACCAACTATGGTATTTTGAAACCAGCTATTGTAATTTATATAAAACCCGTTGCAAAGCGTAGGCTTAAATTCTTGTTATAAGATAAATGGAAGGTTCCAAGTGAATGAAAAATTAGAGTAATTGTATTCTCGATGAAATAAATTGTCGGATATAAATTCACATAAAAGAATAACGTTGCCCGAATGGCATTTTTCTTCGAAATCATAAAATGCAAAGAGGATAAAATTTGTGTTCCAAAGTGAGATGTTTTCAGAACTATGAGAAAGTATTAATTATATTAAAAGTATTCCAATTGATAATGTTATGCATGGTAAAATTAACGAAAATAAAAAAGGTTGAGCGTCTGCTACTGCTTCACTCACAATATGGTAAAAGAGTTTAGCAATCAATATCGCATAAAAAAGTAAAATTCGGTAAAGTATCTGATGTGTTCGGGCAAGTATAAACAAGAATTACCGGTTAAACTTGGAATACATTCGGGCAAGTATAACCTAGTTAGGTTTGGTAAGTCAAGGTCTTCCCAAGAGACTTGATTGCACTCAAGTGTCATTTGTTTGTAATAAGACGATGGAGATTGTCACAGATCAAAGAAACAAGGAAGGCAATATGAGAACAAACACATAGAGAACATACATGTGTGGGCACAAATGATCACATGGATATTAGAATGTTTAATTTGGAAAACATATTATCAAGGGTAATCCTTTTTTACCTATAGGACCAATAATAATAATCTAGTGTTTTATAAATTCATTTGACATAAGTCTCAATCAATTGGTCATATCATCGACCTATAGACTTGATGTTATTAATCTGTTAAGTTCCATTTACTTGAAAGATGAACAATAATTATTCAAAAGACTCCTTTCAACATTAGTCTCAATTAAACGTTTACTTGTTATGTTTAGAGTTAACTGCTTTTTTGGTCCTTGTAGTTGGATTTCGTTTTCACTTTTGATCCAAAAACTCAAAATTTCGATTTAAGTCCAAATATAAACTATTTTTCCACTTTTGATCCAAAATCGAAACTATTTCTCCACTTTTGGTAAGCTAATTGTCCATTTTGGACCAAAAGTGGAGAAATAGTTTCGATTTTGGACCAAAATCAAAATTATTTGAGTTTTTAGACAAAAAGTAAAAAATAGTACCAAACCACAAGGACCAAATATGCAGTTAACTCTTATGTTTATTAAGTCTCTTGCGCAATCATCAAAAAGTACAAGACCAAATCATTTGTCGATTAATGAATTGAAATCAGCCATATAGAGAATCCTTTCCTCAACCATGATTAACCAAAGTGACAAACAAGAACAATTTACAATTCAACCGAATATGATGCTATCGCCATAATCCAAACAAACACTAATGAAATCTAAACATACCTTTATCAAGGGTTTTCATATGATCTACAATATCACAAAACACATGTCTCACCATAGACATGAACATAAACATGATTGAATATTAAAGAAGAAGTTAACCAAGGATAGATAACCAACCTAAGTATCCCAATGATTCTAATCAAAAGAACAACCAAAATACAATTTATCTTACAGATAACCTTCTTGGACATCAACCTCGTGGTGTGAGTATAGGGCCTTTGGGATGTTTGTGAATAAGTATTATTGGAGAATGGATGGTTTATGGAGGTGTGATCTTTTTCTAATTCTTCCATAGCATATGGCATGAAAATGGCAACCAATTACACCCCTCACCACCTCTGCAAATGGGTGAGGGGTAGTAGGTGAATCTATACAACTATGTTCTTGTACGTAATAGAGCCAAGAGAACAACTATTAAACATGCAAGGTATAAAGATGAGGGTAATGTATCATTGTCTAGACCATCAAGGTCTAGGGAATAAGATGATATGGTGGCTTTACATTTGCTATTGTTAAGGTAGAAAATATACATGAACCAATCACATTCTAGGAGGCGATTAATTCATCTGAAAAAGAGATGAGTTCTTTAAAGAAGAATCATACTTGGGAGTTGGTCGATCAACCACCTGGTCAGAAGCTGGTAAGCTGCAAATGGTTGTATAAGATTAAAGAAGGGATTGACGGTGTTCAAAAACCAAAGTATAGAGCAAGGCTTGTAGCTCATGGTTTTACACAACGAGCATGGGTCGACTATAATGAGGTATTTTCACATGTGGTTCGACATACATCTGTTAGGGTGAATATATCATTAACTGCTTGTGAAGATTATGAGTTGGAACAACTTGATGTGAAAATCACGTTTTTACATGGTAATTTTGAAGAAACTATTTACACGAGGCACTCTCGTGGCAGCAACAAGGTATGTTTGTTGAAGAAATCTCTGTATGGTTTTAAGCAACCCCTAAGAATGTGGTACAAACGGTTTGATGTGTATACTGGTCAGCAATAAGTTTAGCCGCAACAGCCAACAGCTGTGATAGTTGTGTTTACTTCAAGGAGTTTCTACTGATGTATGTAGATGATATGTTGATTGCTTATAAAAGCAAGTTAGAGATCTAATATACCAAGGAACTGCTGCAAAAAAAGTTTGATATGAAGGAACTTGGTCCAACTGGGAAGATACTTGGTACGGAGATTGTCAAGGATAGGGGTAAACGAACCTTGAAGGTGTCTCAGACGGGATACGTGCAGAAAATTCTGAATAAGTATAAAGGGGGTAATAGAAAGTTGGTCTATGTGCTACTAGAAGCACACTTCAAGGTATCTTTAAAGGATTGTTTGTTCAATGACTAGAATATGGAAATAATGAGTAAGATCCCATATGCGAATGATGTAGGTAGTTTAATGTACTTGATGGTTTGCGCTAGACCAGATATTGCGTACGTTGCTAGCATTGTGAGCACCTATTAGGCGAATCTAGAGGTAAACGCCAATAGGAGGCAGTAAAGTGGATTTTGAAGTACTTAAAAGGCATTTCTGATGTAGGTCTAGTGTATGGTAAAGATTAAAGGGAAGCACATAGATGTTGATGGTTTCATGGATAGTGGTTATGCTAAAGAACCTGACAAGGATATGTCCATAATCGGGTACGGTTTATGGTACATGGTTGTGTTGTTAGTTGAAAAGAACATCTGCAACATGTTGTAGCATTATCTAATACAGAGGCGAGGTATGGCGCTAACATAACCGGTTAAGAAAAGAATTTGGCTTGAAGGTCTACATCGAGCTGGTAATAAACCTAAGGCCATGAGTTGTGAATTATGATAATCAATGGCCATTTCATCTCTCAAGAAATGCAATGTTTCATAAGAGGACAAAGCATATGAACGTGAGGTAAAGAGATTGAAATGGCAAAGATAGACACGAATAAAATGCAGCTGGCACGTTTAAATATATGTTTCTAGGTCAAAGTTTAAGTATTGCATGGAAATACCTAGTGTTGGAGTTAACTAGCTAGTCTTGTCAGTAAGGCTGTGTTCAACGGTGTCTCGGTCGACCGAGAGAGATCAAGTCGTACTAGGTCGTGTCCGTTGAGACAACCGAGTCACCCAACTCGATCGAGCCAAAAGGTTCGTGGGAGCGATCGGTTTGAAAACGTAGAAATACGAAAGTGGAAAAGAAATGTTACCGTGCATTTGAATAAACAAAAAAATTTAAAAAAAAATTAAGTTAATCTTCTATCCCCTATAAAAACCCCATTTATTCAACCACTTTTTCAAACAAATTAAACTCACAATTCTCCAAACTACAATGTCTTATGAATTATTTTTTTTCCGACTCCTCTGACGACGAGGATGAAGTTACGAGTGAGCTTGCGGTATTTACGCAAGCTTGTCAATCGGCTTACGAAGCATCAAAACCTCCAAAACAACGAGCGTACATAAATAGAGATTACGAGGGTGCATATAATCGTCTAGTGGCGGCGTATTTTACTGACGGGTCGCAGTATGACGAGGAGACATTTCGTGCGCGGTTTCGAATGGAGCGAGAACTATTCTTACGACTTGTTCGCGGCGTCACCAATAACTTCTTATGCCATTGTTGAAGTGCACTTCTGCTATTCGTCAAATGGCGTACGGAGCCGTTCCTGATGCTCTTGACGGATATTTTCAAATTGTTGCGTCAACTGACCTTGAGTGTCTTCGAAAGTTTTGTAAGGCCATCATGGAATTACACGGTAAAGAGTACTTGCAAAAGCCGACATACACCGACATCGAAAAACTCTATGCTCATCACGAGGAATAGCATGGGTTTCCTGAGATGATAGAAAGTATCGATTGTACATATTGGCCGTGGGAGAATTGTCTCGTTGCATAAGCTCAATTTTGTAGACGTGATCATGGGTCAACTCCTTTTATTTTATTGGAAGCGATCGCCTTTCATGACTTATGGATTTGGCATGTGTTCTTTGATGTAGCCGGGATAAGTAACGACGTAAATGTTTTAGGTCAATACCCTCTTTTCAATGATCTTAAATTAGGGAAAGCGCCGTAACTGGGATTCGTGGCTAACGACGTGTATTATCGGCGGGGATATTATCTTACCGACGGGATATATCCGAAATGGTCGGTTCTTATTAAGTCTATAAAAATCTGATGTTGAATGATCATAGACGGAGATTGTATAAAAGGAAGCACGAAGCACAAGAAAATATGTGAAACGAGTATTCGGTGTATTGAAAACGAAGGCCCGAGGAATGTCAAGACTTAGACATTCGGACGTAATGTACACATGCATCATATTAGACAATATGATACTTCAACACAACGGGGCGGTGATATCACCCACATTTTATGATGATAACCATCCGGTAAATACACATGAAGAATCACTCGCAATTATTCGGCACATAACCAACGAACAAGCTCATCTACACCTAAAAGCCGATTTGTTAGAACACATTTGGGCTAACATCGATCAATAAATTAGCTTTTTAATGTAATGTTTTTTACTAAATGTAATGGTTTTTTTAAGTAATGTTTTATTAAATGTAATGTCTTTAATATTTGAATAAAAAAATAAAAAAAATTAGGTCGTTTTGTTGTGACAAATAGATTGTTATAAATCGTCGAAGAAATAAAGCTGATGTGGCAGAAAAAATAAAGGTCGTTGTTGTAGATAGCCTAAAGTAAAAATTGTTATGGTTAGTTTCCAAATCTAGTTAGGATCAATATAAGTTAAGTTTCCTTATCAACGATTCTTAGTCGGTTTCCCTCCCTTTGTTAAAAAAAGATAAACGTGGGTTCCCTCTCAATAGTATAAAAGAAACAAACTCTAAGAAATAAACTACTGTAATAATCAACGAATCAAAAGATCGATGGCTGAGGCTAAGATATTCGTACCATTTTCTTATGGGAAGTATGTGAGCCAGGAAGAGAAACGGGGAAGGACGATACGAGACGAAAAAGAACGACAACGCTATTGGGCTATGATGGCTTCTGGTAATTGCTAAATGCCTTCTTCTTTTTATACTTTAATACGCTCTCTGTTTATATATGCTGTTAACATTCCAAATCAATTATAATCAACAGGAAGTTTACCACCTGGCCTCGAGATTCTGGAGATACCATCAACAGTTGGTAACGTCTTGTACGCGGCCTATTGATTCATTACATTTTCTTCATATATTACTCATTTTTTTTAACTTGTTGTTTTCGCTCTCTACCAAAAGCTGGAGAAGCGCCGTAAATTGTATACAGGTATCCATGCAAGATGACCAGAACTACTGCTTCTGAAAGAGCTGCAATAAGAGCTGCACGAAACATTACTGCAACAACTACTGCTGCTGGTCGGTCCTGCTCTAAACACTACTGTATGTAATTATATCCACTCGATCTCATCTTGCTAGTTGTTAGTACATATATTTGCTGGTTGGGTTCCCCTACGTGCCCTTTCAAATCGATCGAGGACTTATTCATATGTAGATATTGATTTGGTTTTATATTCACCATACAATAAAGTTACGATGGGTCTCAAACCCTCCAATACCAACTTTCTACCCGTTTGACTCTAATCATGTTACAAGTAACTGTTACCTCTTGGCTTATTAATAATTATTGTGCTCTGCCTAAATTTATATTACAGGTTGCAGAGCTCTAGGTGGAGGATCAGTCCTAAACAAGGATCCTGGCGAGTCAAGTGAAACCCTGGTCGAAAATATCAAGCTTGAAGAGCTCCGCATCAGCAACTAGTGCTTCTGGTATCAGTTCAAATCCACGCACTCCTGTGGTGGCTCGGTTTCTATCATCCTTTCATATTAATACTAGTGTGTTGTTAATCAAGATGTACTCTAAAATGTTTGGATTAACTTCGATCAATGTATCTTTTAGTATAGAAACTATGCATGCCATATTTACATATTAGCTCTCACTAGGGACGATCATGGTCAGAAAACTGAACCACACTGGACTAGATTGAAAACTAATTTGATTCTAGGCCACTACAGTCCTGGCCTGGTTGTGCATGAGACTGAAACAAGACCCGGAATTGAGCAAAATGGTGAACCCAAAACTGGACCAAATATGTTCAGTCCGGTCTATAATGCTCACCCCTAGCTGTCACTATGAAATGTTATAGAAAAAAATAAACATAATGACAGTAATACACAATCTTCGGCTCTTAAATTGTTCTCTATATTTTTAATGGTTGGACTTAGTCGATGATTAGCTTTATGTGAAATGATACCACTAATGAACATGTTTTATACAAATCAAAAGAAGTAGATTAATGACAAACCAACTAACTTAGCTCAGTTGGCCACTAAGTGGTTTCTTTCACCATACAATAAGGTTACGATAGGTCTCAAACCCTCAAATACCAACTTTCTACCCGTTTGACTCTAATTGTGTTACAAATAAGTGTTACCTCTTGGCTTATCGATTATTGTGCTCTGCCTAAACTTATATTGCAGGTACCATAACTTTAGTTGAGGATCCATCCTAAACAAGGATCCTGGTGACTCAAGTGAAACCATGGTCAAGCTTGAAGAGATCCGCATCAGCAACTAGTGCTTCTGGTAACAGTTAAAATCCACTCTTGTGGGTGGCTGGGTTTCTATCATCCTTTGATATTACTACTAGTGTGTTAATCAACATGTACTCTAAAATGTTTGGATTAACTTTGGTCAGTGTATCGTTTACTAGCGTTAGGCTCAAGCCAAGTTTTAGGCTAGTCATTAACTTTGCAGGTTTTTGGAGAATAATATGCAATTGAAGTACAATAAAGACATCTTTCTGAACATCCTAAAATAAGAATTAAACAAAAGTAATTTGGTGCTTGCTAATTAGTACTTGTATCGGCCTTTTTTGCAGTTTTATTTAATACAAAACACTCCTGACATCTATGTTCTAGACAATAATATAGAGGATTTTGAAAATAAAACTTTTGTTTTAGTCAATACGACCAGAAACTATGCATACCATATTTACATATCAGCTGTTCCTAGGGCCGATCACGATCAGAAACTGAATCAAGACCGGACTAGATCGAAAACTAATTTAAAGATGGTCATGTGTTACAAAAAGTTTTGGACAAGCTACATCAGATAAAGACGCTTTTGAGGAATTACGAGGTAGTTTTACTTATAATCACAATTTTATTAACCAACCTATCTTTATTTTTTGTTACTATAAAATTTATATAAAACCTCAACTCTTCATCTTCGTTGATATCGTAAACTTGATAATTAGAAGGAAGACGATACGATAAACATATAACCTCGCTTGTATCTAGAGAAACTTGTTACCAACGAATTGCCTAAAGCTACAATAACCGATTCTTTTATAGAAGAACGTTAGAGTGACGACCACCATTAAAAATAAATAATTTAAATGTTCCTTAAGAGAAACGCGTATCCATTGCTAGTTTAGATATCAAAACTCAAATATATGAAAATGAAATTTATAAAAATACGTGAAAATTAAGAACGAGAAGTTGACATGTCGTGAGTCTTAAATTTTTCAACATCCGAGGTCAACAAGCAATAATTACATTGGTGTATTAACTTTATGGAAGAGAAATTGACATGTCGTGTGTCTTAAATCTGCCAAAAGAAAGTAACAAGATAGAATGATAATTGTGCATTATAATTGTGAAAGAGAAGTTGGCATGTCGTATGTTTTACATTTAACAACTAGAGTCGGCAATCAATAATTACAATGGTGAATTGATTTGTGAAAGAAAAAAGTGACATGTCGTGTCTTTTAAATTTGCCAATAACCAAAGGCAGCAAGAAATCATGACAATTGTACTATGTATTAAATTTGTGGAAAAGAAGTTGATTTACAGTGTGTCTTAAGTTTGCCAACAACCGGAGTCAGCAAGCAATAATGACATTGATGTGTTAACTTTGTGGAAGAGAAATTAACATGTCATATGTTTTAAATTTGCCAATTGTATATTAATTATGTGGAAGAGAATTAATATGACATGTGCTTTAAATTTTCCAATAACCATAGTCAATAATAAAAAATAAGTTAACTTCTATGAATGAAAAGTTAGGTGTCTTTTAAATTAGCAAACAATAAATCAGGTAGGGAGCACTTGATGGTTTACTACTCAACAAATAGAGAACGTTTCTTAATAAATGTAAGGTGCATAAAATAGGGCGCATTCTATCTATTAAGCGTATTAATAAGTGTGTAAACACTTATCCTTTTGCCACTAAAATCTAGGAAAAAACAAGACCTAATCATGTGTTTAATATTGTAAAAGTCGGAATTACGCGTGGTTTTGTGTTTTTGTGTGAAATAGGTACAAATGATCAAAAGGAATGAAAACACGGGATTTCACGGTCAAATGTTGAAGAAAAGTCCAAGAAAGAGACGAAGACATAGTCAAAAGACCAAAAGTGTGCCAAAGATCACGAAAACCGGCAATCCGACACGGTTTTGAAGAAATGAACAAGAAAGCCAAAATCGAGCTCGTTTTAGTGGATTTAATCATTTACGAAGATAATTGGGCCAAGTGAGTCCCACATTTGGGTTAATGGGCTCAAAAGCCCATTTGGAGTTATTAAGTTGCTAGAGTTATTTTTTTTTAAAAACCCAATATGGCCCAATACAATATTATGAGACGGATTGGAAATAATTCTTGGGCTTTAAAAGCCCATTTGGCTAATCAAATGGAACGGATAAAAGAAGTGAAATAACTTTTCACTTTGTTTTGCTGGTCAAACCCTCAGTCAACATCACACACGTAACAATCACTCACCCCACACGTTTAATAAATAAAACACATTTACCCCACTCACATTTTGTTACAAACGAGATAAACTTTTCACCACACCTTTCTTCTCTCCTCCAAACGCAGCAAACATCATCTTACCCCAAAACCCTAATTTACCCTAACCAAAATTACCTCATAAAAATTGGGGGTTTTCCCTTAAGTGTGTGATTCACACACTTGGGGATTAAATCCCCAAGTTAATCGGAAGATCCAACACTGGTGGTCCTCAAATCATACGTGGCATTCCCTCCACTTATGATTGGCCAAAACAACACCAAAAACCCAATCCTCCAATCAAAATCGTACACATCACCCCTAAACAAACACAACTAACACAAACTCGACACCCTGGTGATCCGTGTGATCTTTGATGCGTTTTCCACTGTTAGATGAAGAAAATGAAGAGATAGAAGGTAGAAAAGAAGGATTTAACGGCTCGGACTTGATGTCTTGCTCTCGAAGCTTCACCAACAAGCCCTTGGGGGTTGGCTATAAAAAAAAACCCCTCATTTGTGTAATTTGGTGCCTTCTTTTTAGTTTAATTTTTATTTCTGAAAAATAGATTTTAGGTTTAATGTAATTTCTTTTTTTTTCAAGTATTGTATCAGTTTTAAGTATTAATGAAATTTCAATTTTCGGTTTAATATTGTCTTGTTAATCGTTATTGCAATTTATCTTAAATCTGCTTTGATTAAATAATTATTGAATTAAAAAGGTAGGAATAATTTCCCCTACTGGGAAACTATAAAAAATATTGGTTCGGTTCACTTTTCATGGAGGATGATTTGTTGATGGTGTTTGGATAATAAGGAGGGTTTCGGTTTCGGTTCATAAGGGGGTTCAACGCCCACCTTCTTCCCAAAGGAAATCATCATCAGGTTTGAATCTCTATTTTTAATTTTTGCTTATGTTTATTAGCTTTAGGTTGGTTTTTGTTTAGTAATTTAGCTATTAATTTGAATCTGCTTGTTTAATCTTGTGTTATTATTTAGTGTTTGGTTCTGCTTTAGTTTCGAGTTTATTTAGTCTTGTGGATTTGATTAAACTGCTTGATATATTTGCTTATGCTTATTTATTTTTATCTGCTTGAATTATTTTTATCTGCTAAGTGTTTGGAACTGTTTAGTTTAACCTGTTTTTGAGTTGGAGTTTTGTTCGTTTGTTTTGGGTATCTGATTGTTTAGCTTGGTTCGAATATGTTTACTCATATTAGGATAGTCTGCTATTTGGTTTGGGTATATTCAGTTTAATATAACTGTTTTTAAGTTCTATAGTTTACTGAGTTTTTTTTTACTTTGCTTATTTTTAGTTTTGTTTTGCTTAGTTGAATATCTGCTTGTTTACTTATTAGGTCTTTAGCTTATTTGATTTCGAAATCTGTTTATTAGCTTATTTAGTCATAGCTTATTTGCTTAGTAGCTTATCTCGGTTTGTTTATTCAGTACTGCTTATTTCCCTTGATTTATTGTTTAATGCTTATTTGATTTAGTTGTTATTAGCTTATTTTGTTTTGCTGTTTACTGCTTAAAAGTTTCAGACTCTATTGGTCTGAGAAGTTAATTTCCAAAAATAAAAAAAAATAAAAAAAAATAAAAAAAAATAGCAAATTTGTCCCTCCTGGGACTCGAACGCGTGGCCTCACGCTTAGCAGCCCATAGCTTCAACCAACTTAGCTAGTACCTTTCTTGTGTTTTATTCTGATGTATTTAATTAATATAGGGTTTAAATAAACTGTCAGTTTTAATTAATTAAGTTTTAAATACAAGATTTAGTTTAATTAATTTTTATATAAAAGTTTTATTTAAGTTTTCTTTATAAAGTTTTTAATAGAAAATAAAAAGATAAGATAAAAAAATATTTTTAATTACTTTTATAGATTTAAATTGTTTTTAAATTTAGTTTTAAAATTAGTTTTCAACTAATATATATTTGTTTAAAAATAGTTTTAAAAAGTTTCATTAAAAGTTTTTATTCTAAATTAGTTTAAAATGGATTTTTAAATTAGATTAATTAGTAGTTAATTAAATAGTTTTTAATTTTAAAATACCAAAAATATTCGTTTCACCAAGAACAAATTAATCTTACTTAATTTGAGATCAATTCGAGTCGAGTCGAGGAAACGAACATTAATTGCTTAAAACGATAATTGAAAAATTCCCACATTAAATTGGCGTCGATGCCGCTTCGCTCGTTACGATTGAAGATTTCGTGAGACGTTTGATTTTTGGGATCCGTTCATTTTGAACGTTAATTTTCTTGCACAAAAATTAAAAATACAAAAAAATCAAAAAGATTAAAATATAAAAAAATTAAAAAACCACAAAAGCAAATTCTTTCCTAAGATTTGCAACAAAAAAATTAAAAAATACAAAAGTAATACTTTTTCCTAAAAGTATTACACCAAAAAAATATTATGTATTAGTGTTATTTTTCTTAATTCGATTTCTTTCGATTTTTCTTGTGAATATATATTTTTCTAAAAAATATAAAATGATTTTTCATTTATTATATTATATTACATAGCACAATAAATTTACCTACTTTTCAAATAAGGCCTTAGTTGGGATTTCATCACCTAACTATTGTATTCGCATCCTAAACAAATAAATCAAGGCAAAATAGATAAATACTAGTAAGACGTTTGAACTCGATATATACAAACTATAAGGTGGGTATAAGGCGACGCGCTATAAAAGGCCGTCTAAGGAAAAAGGTTTTTAAGTGCTTTGTGTCACCTCGTTTCCCCGCTTGCTTGTGCGTATATTGAGAGGGACGACCGATTATTGGTTTGCCAACTCAATTAGTATTAAGTATATATTTTTGTAGCTTTTTCATATTGCACCTCGAGAGGGAGAATCCTTTTCCTCTCAAAGTCGACCGAGGTCACCTACCTCATTCCAAAGTTTTAATTGTATGCGCACTCGCGCGCGTACATACATACCGATTGGTGTACCAAATACTTCTAATTCTTCTTAAAAGAAGAAGAAGAAAAACAAAAAGACCGTCATTAAAGCCGATCCCGAGAATCGATCTTTAAAAAACACGATGGCAACGGATAATCGACCAATGATTGAGATTCTACAATCTCACGTTGAAGGAAACGATGACGCGATTGTGGTACCGGATATTGGAGCTAATAATTTTGAACTTAAAACGGGTTTTATTCAAATGGTTTCTGCTACACCATTTTTAGGCCGTACTAATGATGACCCACACGCTCATATCAAACGTTTCATACAATTAGCCAACACCGTCAAATACAATGGGGTGCCACAAGAGGCTATTCGTTTACAACTCTTTCCTTTTTCCCTCGAGGGACAAGCCCGGATTTGGCTTACCCCAAAGTATTACAACATGGATTGACTTAGAGACCAAGTTCATAAACTACTTTTTCCCACCATCACGGACCACCGCTTTAAGGAATGAAATCATTACCTTTGAACAAAAATATGGGGAAACGTTTAGTGAGTCTTGGGATCGATTTAAAGAGCTTTTAAGAAAATGTCCACAACACGGTTTCACTAAAGTGCATCAAATTAATACGTTTTACAATGGTTTAACTCTATATGACCAAGACTCACTTAATAGTGCCGCGGGGGGCAATATTCTTGTGAAATCCATGAACGAGGCTTGGCCCATAATTGAAAACAAGGCTAAAGTGCAAACCAAGAGTGTTCGGACTACAATAGCTAGTGCTAGTGATAATGAGGTGACTAATCAAATTAAAGAGCTTACTTCAATTGTGAAACACCTTGTTTTAAGAGATAACCCTCCCACTACACATGTGAATGCCGTTAAAGAAACTTGTGAAACATGTGAGACTTGTGGTAGACCACATTCATATTTTAATTGTGATAAGGTTTACAATAATCAACAAGAAGTTTATGCTTATAATAACAATGAAAATGAGCGGATTCATTTCAAACCAAATGTTGATGTTAACCATTTGTCTTACAAGTCTAATAACTATTTGGCTCCCCCGGGTTTTGTAGCACCACAAAGACCACCCCCACCCACCCAAAATAGGAACCAAGGTCCTCAACGGGGTAATTTTCAAGGAAATTCTAATCAACGGGGTTTTAATCAAAATCAAGGGAATTTTCAAGGGCAAAACCAAGGATTCAATAATCAAAACCAAGGATTTAATAACCAAGGTTTTCAAAATCAAGGATTTAATCAAGGTTATAATCAATATCAAACCCAAGGTTTTCCTAATCAAGGTTTTCCTAATTAAGGGTATAATCAAATAAACATGCATAATCCTCAAATGGACTTGGTTCTACAAAAATTAACCGACCATGAACGAATTATGAGAGAGATGCAAGAATCGACCGATAAGAAATTTTTGACAATGATTCAAACCCTTCGTCCCCAAGGTGCCCTCCCTTCGAACACCGTGACCAATCCTAGGGCTAATGTTAATTCTATCACTACTAGGAGCGGTAAGACCACCGTAGAACCTTCCTATCCCCCACCTAACCAAGGACCCGAGATACCTTCTTCTTCTACCCAACCTCCTTCTTCTTCTACTTGTGACATACCACCGATTATGCCTTCGTCTACACCTTATGTTCCACCGATACCTAAATTTTCTACCACACCTTCGGTTCCCAAACCGGTTCTTTCACCTTCCATTGCTACCCCTCCTCCACCCAAGGATGTGAGTGAGCAATCCACTCCAAAGCCTTCATCTCAACCCAATATACCTTATCCCTCAAGGTTGCGGAAAGAGAAATTGAAGAATAAGGATGATATTCAAGTTTCGAACTTCCTAAAAATGTTCAAACAATTGAATTTTAATATCACCTTTGCCGAGACGCTTGCTCACATGCCTAAGTATGCTAAGATGTTTAAGGACCTTTTAGTGATAAGGAAAAGTTGCTCGATATTTCCAATACCCAATTGAATGAGAATTGTTCCACGGTTCTTTTGAGAGAATTACCGGTTAAGTTAGGAGATCCCGGTCGATTCCTTATTCCTTGTAATTTTCCGGGTGTTGAGAATTGTATGGCTTTGGCGGATCTCGGAGCGAGTATCAATCTTATGCCATTGTCCGTGTGGAAACAATTATCTTTACCCGAGCTAGTCCCCACTCGTATGACCTTGGAATTAGCTAACCGTACGGTTGCTTATCCGGTGGGGATAGCCGAGGATGTTTTTGTAAGAGTCGACAAATTCACTTTTCCCGCCGACTTCGTTGTAGTCGACTATGAGATGGATCCCCGTGTTCCCGTAATTGTGGGACGACCCTTCTTGAGAACCGGGCGTACATTGATTGATGTAGCCGCGGGTGAACTTATCATGAGGGTCAGGGATGATAAAATCGTCTTTAACATGGGTAAACTTTCCAAACTTCCCGATGAGCCCGAATCCGTAAATTACATCGATGTGCTCGACGAAGCATGTGAAGAACATTTTCACGAGGCTTGTAAGAGCGGGATTTCTCCTTTACCTCATGTTGAGACCGTAGCTTCTATTGCTCCTTCATTGACTCCATTTGGAGAAAGTGATTTTCTTTTACAAGAATTTGAAGCGAGTTTAGGGGATGTGGATTTAAAATATGACGATTCTGTTGGGACTTGGAGATCTTGAGTTGATATGACAAAACAAGATGAAGGACCTATTAGCAAATAGTTAGCTTAGTAAGTAAGGTAGGGTTGTGATGTAACCCTAGTACCTCTATTATATAAAGAGGATTAGGCACACATGCTTATTCATTCATTCATAAACAATATAAACCATAGGTGTGTGTGTGTTCCTCCTGGCGTCAAGCCTATAAGGCGCCAGGACTAGTAGCTTATTAGTAGTTAGCTTATTAGTAAGCTTATTAATAGTAATCATTTATTAGTGAAAGCCTTGTTCTTGGTTATGATTGTGTTTATTATGATTCCGCTGTGCATTTACAATCATGATCATGATATCCCAGATGAGTATAGATCCTAAGACTCAACAAGTGGTATCAGAGCTTGTTGGCTCTCGATCTAGTTGATCTACAAGGTTTTCATGTTATGTTATTTTTCTGTTAATTTATTAATAAAATGGTGTTCTTCCTGATCTAGGGTTTTTCCCAACAAACCCTAGATAATGTTGTTGCTAGTGCATTGATATGGCTGTTGTTTCTTGATGCTGTTGTGTTCGTGCTCGTGATGTGATTATACAAGCTTTGGGGAGTTGATTCTTGAATCAACGATGAACCCTAGTATGATCTTAGGTACCCATGGCTGTTGTGAGGTTCTTCAATTTAGGGTTTGCATAAACCCTAGATCCGTCTTCATTACATCATAGCAGGTTCTTGAAGTTTAATGATTCACGTTTCTATGGCTGATAAAAAATGAAAAGACAAAGATCTTCATGTGCGGGACATGGAGGTATATTGGGACCCTAAGAGTCATTGCAATGATTGCTGTGTGCTCAGAAAACTGCTGGAGATGTTTGCTTGTGGTCCTAGTATTGATTGCCGAGAAACAAGAACATGGATTGAGTTGCACAAAGATATTACATGAGACAAAAGCAAGGTTCAAATAACACGTGTGGCCTTGATTTCTGGATGGTGGTTGCACGTTTATCCTTGGTCTTTGGCAACGGTTGATTCCTTTGATACAAGTTATATGCTGCTAAAACACGTTTGAGGTATGGATTGATTTTTTTTTTAAAAGTATGATATGCGTTTCATATAAAATCTCTATCTCTGATTTTATGGATATGCCTCGTTAGTAGACGTAACGTCCCTAAAGTTCAGGAGTTGATTTGTGCCTTCCATAACGTGATAATTCCTGCATGATTTATGGAAACAGTTGTGGGTATAATATATTGTTTCATTTTCCAAAGATATGGACGTAGGAATGGTTGAGTATAAAAACGTGTGATGCAGATTTGGTTTTAAAAAGGTCATTATGGAGGACACGCAAAAGCGTGTTGTTATATAAGGCAACAAATAAAACATGATTTGGAAGGGGAGAGTCACGTGATTGGTGGCTGATTTCTAGGAAGTGCAACATCTCTTTCACATTTAACGAATTGGTTGTTATTATTCCTAGTTTTTAGTCAATATATCTAATGGACGTAAGTTTTTAATTCGCTATATGTTACATGAGGGTTTATGGGCTGGTGATGATTAGGCTTCTCACAAAGTAAGTACCGTCCTTATCATTGTCATCACAAGAGAAATCGCAGCAGCAACAGTGACGAATTGTATCGCTACAGTATTGGAGGAAGATGTATTTGAGCTTCGCAACGGTTCTAGCGACAGTGTGGTGACAGCATGTGAAAAAAAATGAAAAAAAAGAAAAAAAAGAAGAAAAAAAAAGAAAAAGAAGAGGGTTTGAGATGCTACTGGTAGGTTATGCTGTTCCTACTGGTGACCTATGGTTCCTACGGGTCATATATTGTTCGTGGTGGTTTTGTTCTCGGTTCCTCCTAGTAATATTTGATGGTTCCTCCTGGTTGAATCATCGGTTCATACTAGTCGGTTTCTACTGGTCCGTACCACTGGTCGGTTCCTACTGGTTTGTTCCTCCTGGTAGGTGTATGTTCTTGCTGACTTGATTATGGTTCCTGCTGGCTTGTTGTATACTAACATTCTTTGCTCGGTTTTGGTTCATACTAGTCAAGTAAGATTGCTACTACTCTGATTTAGTGACTAGTCTGATGTCACTACTGTTACTGGAGGAGTTCTCAGCCATCATCATTTCGTTGTGGAGATTCATTGAAGAAGACATTTGATTTATCACTTATTTTATGTTGTAGATGATTTTCACAGGTTTTGTGTTCTTATCATATCTTAAAAGGGAATGGGCACCCATTTTAAGATAACTTGCTTGGTTTGTATGGTGACGAAGACTTGGTACATCTAGCGAAGGGGTACGATCTATTTTCATAGTGCTCTATGCGTACATTTGCTATCACTTGAAGGGGTTACGTTATTGTGCTCAGTGTCTCATTTATTTGAGGATTTTGTTTGAGCTCGACGTCACGTGGTTAGTGCAAGACATAAGACACAAGTTTGGGAGATTCCACTTCTTCATCATATTCGTTATACTTGATTTTCTTCATCAGTGATCTCTCCATGGAACCTACTAGATTCGCCATGCACTTCTTAAGGGGAAGACGATCCCTTTTGAGTTGATGTGACAAAAAGGGGAAGAATGCATGGATCAAGGGGAAGCTTAGCCTTCATCTATATTAGCTTCAGGGGAAGCTTGTGCTTACTGGTTTTGTCAAATCAACTAGGGGAAGATTGTTGGGACTTAGAGATCTTGAGTTGCTATGACAAAACAAGATGAAGGACCTATTAGAAAATAGTTAGCTTAGTAAGTAAGGTAGGGTTGTGATGTAACCCTAGTACCTCTATTATATAAAGAGGATTAGGCACACATGCTTATTCATTCATTCATAAACAATATAAACCATAGGTGTGTGTGTGTTCCTCCTGGCGTCAAGCCTATAAGGCGCCATGACTAGTAGCTTATTAGTAGTTAGCTTATTAGTAAGCTTATTAATAGTAATCATTTATTAGTGAAAGCCTTGTTCTTGGTTATGATTGTGTTTATTATGATTCCGCTGTGCATTTACAATCATGATCATCATATCCCAGATGAGTCTAGATCCTAAGACTCAACAGATTCTCCCACTGATTGGGAAGAAGACATTCGTACCATTGAGAGACTTCTCAATGAGGACCATATTTCTCCACCTACTCCTAAGGAAGTTACAAACCATGATCCAAATTTGACTAAACCTTCCATCGACAATCCACCGGATTTAGAGCTTAAGGATTTACCATCTCATTTAGAGTACGTTTTCTTAGAGGATGATAATAAGTTACCCGTCATTATTGCTAAGGACATAAAAGAAGATGAAAAATCCCGACTTATCGATGTGCTTAAGAATCATAAGAAAGCAATTGCTTGGAAAATCTCTGACATCCGCGGAATTGATCCTAATTTTTGTACTCATAAAATTCTCATGGAAAATAACTTTAAACCTGCAATCCAAAAACAAAAAGGGTTAATCCAAAAATTCATGAAGTCATTAAGAAAGAAGTTATCAAACTTCTAGATGCCGGAATGATTTACCCTATCTCGGATTCGCCATGGGTTAGTCCTGTCCATTGTGTGCCTAAGAAAGGCAGAATCACCGTTGTTCCCAATGAAAACAACGAGTTGATTCCTACTTGACTCATAACGGGTTGGCGAGTTTGCATCAACTATCGTAAACTCAATGATGCCACTCGTAAGGATCATTTCCCTCTTCCTTTCATGGATCAAATGCTCGAGCGTTTAGCGGGTAATGATTTCTATTGCTTCTTAGATGGTTTTTCCAGATATATTCAAATCCCTATCGATCCAAAATACCAAGAGAAAACCACATTCACTTGTCCTTATGGAACATTTGCTTACAAACGAATGCCTTTCGGCTTATGCAATGCTCCCGGGACTTTCCAAAGGTGTATGATGGCAATATTTCATGACATGGTTGAAGAAACTATGGAAGTCTTTATGGACGATTTCTCGGTCTATGGTGATTCTTTCTCTTCTTGCCTTGCTAATTTAGAACGTATGCTTAAACAGTGTGAAGACGCTCGTCTCGTTCTTAATTGGGAAAAATCCCATTTCATGGTAAAAGAAGGCATCGTCCCCGGTCATAAAATTTCCAAAGCCGGTATCAAAGTCGACCGTGCTAAATTTGATGTTATTGCTAAGTTACCTACACCTACCACCGTCAAAGGAGTTAGAAGTTTTTTAGGCCATGCGGAATTTTATCGACGTTTCATCCAAGATTTCTCGAAAATAGCTCGTCCAATGACTCATCTCTTAGAAAAGGATGCTCCTTTCATCTTCTCTCAAAAATGTCTTGACTCTTTCGAACTTCTTAAAGGTAAATTAACTAAGGCACCGGTCTTAGTCTCTCCAAATTGGGAGTTACCTTTCGAGCTCATGTGCGATGCTAGTGATTTCACGGTAGGAGCGGTTTTAGATCAACGAGTTAACAAACATTTCCAACCCATTCATTATGCTAGTAAGACAATGACGGGGGCTCAATTGCATTATACCACTACCGAAAAAGAACTTTTAGCCGTAGTGTATGCTTTTGAGAAATTCCGCCCCTAACTTGTGCTTTCCACCACCATCGTTTACACCGATCATTCCGCCTTGAAATACTTGTTGACCAAGCAAGATGCTAAACCGAGACTCCTTCGTTGGGTTTTGCTCCTACAAGAATTTAAATTCGAAATTCGTGATAAAAAGGGAGCAGAAAACCTAGCCGCGGATCATCTTAGTAGACTTGAGGATCCTTATCAAGGGGAACTTCCAAATCAAGAGATTAATGAATCTTTTCCCCTTGAGACCTTAATGTCTATTAATTCCAATCTTGATGTTACCCCATGGTTTGCGGACATTGCAAACTATTTGGCGGGTGGTGTTCTTATCGAAGGGTTATCGTCCCAACAAAAGAAAAAATTCTTCAAGGACGTTAAAACGTACTATTGGGACAACCCCTATCTTTTCAAGCAATGTGCGGATTTAATCATTCGTAGATGTGTTGATAGGCCGGCGGCTTTACAAATCCTTGAAGCTTGCCACAAAGGACCAACCGGTGGTCACGTTGGTCCTAACTACACCGCTAAAAAAGTTTTCGACTCCGGATTCTATTAGCCCACAATTTATCATGACGCTCGTGAAATGGTTAAGCATTGTGATGCTTGCCAAAGACAAGGCAAGATCACACATAAAGATGAGATGCCTCAAAATTTCATTCAAGAGTGTGAAATCTTTGACGTATGGGGCATCGACTTTATGGGGCCATTTCCATCATCCAAAGGAAACAAGTACATCCTCGTAGTCGTTGACTACGTATCAAAATGGGTAGAAGCAAAGGCTTTACCTACTAACGATGCGAGGGTGGTTGTTAACTTCTTGAAACAATTGTTTGCTCGATTCGGTGTGCCTCGTGCTATTATTAATGATCGCGGGACTCATTTTTGCAATGATCAATTCGCACGAGTCATGGCTAAGTATGGTGTCAATCACTGACTTTCCACCGCGTATCATCCACAAACTAATGGTCAAGCCGAGGTTTCCAACCGTGGTCTTAAGAGAATCTTAGAGCGAACCGTGGGAGAGCATCGTGCCTCATGGGCCGATAAATTAGATGATGATTTGTGGGCTTTCTGTACCGCTTATAAGACACCTATAGGTTGTACTCCTTATCGCCTTGTGTACGGAAAGGCCTGCCACCTCCCCATTGAGTTGGAGCATAAGGCTTATTGGGCCTTGAAATGGGCTAATTTTGATATAAACAGAGCCAGTGATCATAGGAAAATCCAACTCAATGAACTCAATAAACTTAGGAATGAGGCTTATGAAAATTCATTAATCTACAAGGAGAAGACTAACCTCATTCATGATTCTAAGATTAAGAACCGAGAGTTCCATGTTGGTGATCAAATTTTACTCTTTAACTCTCGGTTGAAAATCTTTTCGGGTAAACTTAAGAGCCGTTGGTCCGGTCCATTCACCGTGGCCCAAATTTTCCCTTATGGCACCATTGAGTTATCCCAACCAAATGGGCCCAATTTTAAGGTGAATGGGCAACGGATTAAGTTGTACTTTGGAGAGGAAATCTCTCACGAGATGATTCCATCCCTCTCCACATTTCCCTTGAATTAATTCGGGAAATAAAGTTGAGCTAGAGACTCGTGATAAATAAATCAAGCATCGTATAACTAGGTTAGATTTTTACCTTTACCATCCTTTTCACCCTTTTTCACCTTCATCTATTTCCACCAATAAGTGTAGGGGGAGCCAAGTAGGTTGTTTGTGTGTTGTGATGTTGTGCAGGGACATGAGCTTTAATGATCTACTTTTGGTGTTTTTGACGCGACCCGTGATCTCGTGTTTCCCGTATACCCGGTTCTCTCAAAACTATTGTGATTCATACATGTATATAAATAAAACAAATAAATGTCATCACTTTAGTTGTCCCTTCCTTAGCTCCATTTTAAACAACGTACTCAATGCCCTAAGTGTAGGGTAGTTTATTCTCCGACATGTTTAAACATTGAGGACAATGTTTATATTAAGTGTAGGGGGACTTCTATCGAATTTTAGTGGGCTTTTCCATGAATTTGACCGCATTTAACCGGAAATTTAAAAAAATTTCAACGTTTTTCAAATTTTTGATCTATTTTGGCCTAGTAGTATTTCTATTCATTTTCCTTTTGTCGTCGCATCTTATTTATATTTTCCATTTCAAGAATAAAGTCAAAAATAAATAAATAAATAAAATGGTTTTAACAAGTTTAGATATCTTCGATATATTAGGCCCGTCGTGAATATTTTGACTCAACCCGAGTTTACTTATCCAAGTTTACTCTAGCTAGTATCCTTAACCATATGGACCTTAATTGGTTGATTAGGCTAAGCATCCACGAGTCTCATTCCTTGAGATTTTAAATTATGGAGAACGTGAGATGATAGAGTTGATAATAAGTTTAAGGGTTAATTCTTATTTATATAAGTTTTTGTGGCTCTTTCTTCCCGCTTGTATGTTTAAATGCTTAATAAATGAGGATTTTTGCGGTGTAGATTCGATATCTTAACTCTTATCCAAATCTTTATTCTCCTTGTAATTAAAGCATGAACACATTGAGGATGCCAGCGTTGTGGACTTCCGACTAAGGTGGCTCATAACCACTAAGTATGAGGTATTCAGACCATGGGATCGCGGAATTTGGCCTACTATATATATCATAAATAAAGAAAGAATAAGATTAAAACATGACCTCAAGGAGCCTTAGGGTGTGGGGCATGTAGCACGAACCTTGTCATTAGAGCCTTAGGGTGTATGGCATGGTAAGTGTTGAATAAAAATTGATCAAAAATCAATTCCCTCGTTTATCGTTCAAGGAGCCTTAAGGTGTGGACAATAGATGAGGAGCATTTTTACATCTTAAAGAGCCTAAGGGTATACGATGTGAACTTGCTAAACTCCACATAAAGTCAACATGACTTTGGAGGAATAATTAATAAAGTAGTACTATTGGCCAAATTTTGGGTCCGGGAATTTATTCCCCAAATCGTGTTAAATCATCCTTGATGTGGGCTTACTTTAGTGACAACGTTTTTGAGGACGAGGCTAGGTTTTGAGTGTCGGGTTTGCACCGTTTGGCCTTCATTTTTGGACTAATAATTATCAAATAAGTCAAATGAGCCTACGGGTGAATGACATTCAATAAAAGCTAGAGATACAACTTAGGACTTAGAGAAAGAGTATTACACAATTGTCTTATATAAGTGGTTTTAACTTAAGGACTTATGGTAAACAATGATCTCGTTTTTAAGCTTGGTATGGGGAACGTGAAACTTGAGGGTGATTAATATTCATGACACCAAAGCCCTAATCTAAGTCTTAGATTTCTTTACGAGTTTCTTCCATCAAGTAATTTCCAAGTTAAATAAATTGTTATAACTTTTGTTTTCTTTAAAGTTTTTATCTTTCCGTCGTAGTAGTAATAGTATATCTTAATAAAGGCCAAGATGGGTTAATTATGAGAAAAATGTAACCTTAATGCTTTAAAACTATGCATTGCATGGGGTCATTGCAATGGTCAAGTGTAGGGGATTTAATAAGTGTGTGAACACTTATCCTTTTGCCACTAAAATCTAGGAAAAAACAAGACCTAATCATGTGTTTAATATCGTAAAAGTCGGAATTAAGTGTGGTTTTGTGTTTTTGTGTGAAATAGGTACAAATGATCAAAAGGAATGAAAACACGGGATTTCACGGTCAATTGTTGAAGAAAAGTCCAAGAAAGAGACGAAGACATAGTCAAAAGACCAAAAGTGTGCCAAGATCACGAAAACCGGCAATCCGACACGGTTTTGAAGAAATGAACAAGCAAGCCAAAATCGAGCTCGTTTAAGTGGATTTAATCATTTACAAAGATAATTGGGCCAAGCGGGTCCCACATTTAGGTTAATGGGCTCAAAAGCCCATTTGGAGTTATTAAGTTGCTATAGTTATTTTTTCAAAAAACCCAATATGGCCCAATACAATATTATGAGACGGATTGGAAATAATTCTTGGGCTTAAAAGCCCATTTGGCTAATCAAATGGAACGGATAAAAGAAGTGAATAACTTTTCACTTTGTCTTGCTGGTCAAACCCTCAGTCAACATACACAAGTAAAAATCACTCACCCCACACGTTTAATAAATAAAACACATTTACCCCACTCACGTTTCGTTACAAACGAGATAAACTTTTCACCCACACCTTTCTTCTCTCCTCCAAACGGAGCAAACATCATCTTACCCCAAAACCCTAATTCACCCTAACCAAAATTACCTCATAAAAATTGGGGGTTTTCCCTTAAGTGTGTGATTCACACACTTGGGGATTAAATCCCCAAGTTAATCGGAAGATCCAACACTGGTGGTCCTCAAATCATACGTGGCATTCCCTCCACTTGTGATTGGCCAAAACAACACCAAAAACCCAATCCTCAATCAAAATCGTACACATCACCCCTAAACTAACACAACTAGCACAAACTCGACACCCTAGTGATCCGTGTGATCTTTGATGCGTTTTCCACCGTTAGATGAAGAAAAAGAAGAGAGAGAAGGTAGAAAAGAAGGATTTAATGGCTTGGATTTGATGTCTTGCTCTCGATGCTTCACCAACAAGCCCTTGGGGGTTGGCTATAAAAAACCCCCTCATTTGTGTAATTTGGTGCCTTCTTTTTAGTTTAATTTTTATTTCTGAAAAATAGATTTTAGGTTTAATGTAATTTCTTTTTTTCAAGTATTGTAATCAGTTTCAAAAATTAATGAAATTTCAATTTTCGGTTTAATATTGTCTTGTTAATCGTTATTGCAATTTGTCTTAAGTCTGCTTTGATTAGATAATTATTGAATTAAAAAGGTAGGAATAATTTCCCCTACTAGGAAATTATAAAAAATATTGGTTCGGTTCACTGTTCATTGAGGATGATTTGTTGATGGTGTTTGGATAATAAGGAGGGTTTCGTTTTCGGTTCATAAGGGGGTTCAGCGCCCACCTTTTCCCAAAGGAAATCATCATGAGGTTTGAATCTCTGTTTTTAATTTATGCTTATGTTTATTAGCTTTAGGTTGGTTTTGTTTAGTAATTTAGCTGTTAATTTGAATCTGCTTGTTTAATCTTGTGTTATTATTTAGTGTTTAGTTCTGCTTTAGTTTCGAGTTTATTTAGTCTGCTGGATTTGATTAAACTTCTTAATATATTTGCTTATGCTTATTTATTTTTATCTGCTTGAATTATTTTTATCTGCTTGAATTATTTTTATCTGCTAAGTGTTTGGAACTGTTTAATTTAACCTGTTTTTGAGTTGGAGTTTTGTTCGTTTGTTTTGGGTATCTGATTGTTTAGCTTGGTTCGAATCTGTTTGCTCATATTAGGATAGTCTGCTATTTGGTTTGGGTATATTCAGTTTAATATAATTGTTTTTAAGTTCTATAGTTTACTGAGTTTTTTTTTAGTTTGCTTATTTTTAGTTTTGTTTTGCTTAGTTGAATATCTGCTTGTTTACTTATTAGGTCTTTAGCTTATTTCATTTCGAAATCTGTTTATTAGCTTATTTAGTCATAGATTATTTGCTTAGTAGCTTATCTCGGTTTGTTTATTCAGTACTGCTTATTTCCCTTGATTTATTGTTTAATGCTTATTTTATTTAGCTGTTATTAGCTTATTTTGTTTTGTTGTTTACTGCTTAAAAGTTTCAGACTCTATTGGTCTGAGAAGTTAATTTCCAAAAATAAAAAAATAAAAATAAAATAAATAGCAAATTCGTCCCTCCTAGGACTCGAACGCATGACCTCACGCTTAGCAGCCCATAGCTTCAACCAACTTAGCTAGTACCTTTCTTGTGTTTTATTCTGTTGTATTTAATTAATATAGGGTTTAAATAAACTGTCAGTTTTAATTAATTAAGTTTTAAATACAAGATTTAGTTTAATTAATTTTTATATAAAAGTTTTATTTAAGTTTTCTTTATAAAGTTTTTAATAGAAAATAAAAAGATAAGATAAAAAAATATTTTTAATTACTTTATAGATTTAAATTTTTTTAAAATTTAATTTTAAAATTTGTTTTCAACTAATATAGATTTGTTTAAAAATAGTTTTAAAAAGGTTTCATTAAAAAAATTTATTCTAAATTAGTTTAAAATAGATTTTTAAATTAGATTAATTAGTAGTTAATTAAATAGTTTTTAATTTTAAAATACCAAAAATATTCGTTTCACCAAGAACAAATTAATCTTACTTAATTTGAGGTCAATTCGAGTCGAGTCGAGGAAACGAACATTAATTGTTTAAAACGATAATTGCAAAATTCCCACATTACGTATTATTTTTGAAAATTGTTTTATATGAGCCACACATTATAAAACATGTGCACTTTTACTTAAAAATGCTCCTTACATTTGTTGTTTTAATCCTGTATTTCTCATGTTAGATTCACACAAATGAAGGCGCACCGGGCGCACTAGTATATTAGGCGCACAAGAGCAATTGATCTTTAAATTTCTCCTTCACACTAATATTGAAAATATGTGTTGTAATGTGAGGCGTACATGAAAGAGAGGGAACACATTATAAAAAGAAGACATTATATATTTTGTTGTTTGTTTTAATAAAGGTAAAAAAGAAAGTTTATTCATATTTTTACACTTAGGGCTGTTTGTTTTTGCGTTTCCTATCCAATTATCTGATTATTCAGTTCTCAAATCGTAAATAATCCAAAATAAGTGTTTGGATGACCAAAGCAAAAAAAGTGCTTTTCTACGGTTTGAGGCTTTAAAACGACGTTTTGTAAAAGTAAGTGACCATCTACGGCTTCAAAAACGTGATTTGGAAAACTACTAGTACTATAATTGTCAAATGACCAATAAACCCTCAATTAATACACTCCTTTCTTCCCAGAAACTGTTACATGGAAATTTAGTTTGATCATTCTTGTCCATTGTCGTCCTTCACTTCGATGGTGTTGTTCCATTGAACAATAGTCGACGCCAACAAACCCACTTATAAGGTTGTGATATATTATGAACTACTTTTTGGTTATGATTATGTATATTAGTGATAACCACTTATGGATCGAGTGAAGAAAAGAGTTAGACAGGTGAATATAGGGATCATGGTGAAATGAATGTGTGCACCAAGGTGGGTGAAAGACTCGATGTAAAATGTTTGTGTTAAACTGTGTGTTAAATATGAGGCATGTGAAAATCATGTACTCCGTATTATATAAAGAAGAGTTTTTAAATAGATATACATACGAGTAAAATGGTCTACAAATAAAAGTTATGTGTTGTAGATTTTATTATGAGTTATTCATTTTTAAATTTATAAATTACAATTTGTAATGATGTTTTTATTGGTCATTTTATTTATAAACGTAATAAATAATTTAATTTGCAAAACATTATAAAAATTGATTATCGGATTATTGCAATATCAAACAATGTAATCAAATCCAAACACTTTTTTATAACCACGTTTTATAACAAATGATTATTTGATTATCCGTTTTGAATATGCATAATCCATTTTAAATAAACAATCCCCAACACCCACATAAGACTTTTCGGTCTATGTTGATATAAAAAAGTTACGGTTTCTATTGCAAATATTACGTCTATTGTCATTTCATTGTTAACGTATTGTCCGAGATTTACTGGAACAGTAGGAAGCAAGTGCGACATTAAAATGAAATTAAAAAGAAAATACTAAAGATATCTAAAATTGTTAAGTATATATATATATAAGCAATGTAATTTCAATATTTTACACATCTTGACAGAAAGTTGATTATATTACCAATATAGTATACGAACTTCCAAGTTTATTGTATTATCAGCAATATGGTGACATGCTACTGGTTTAGCAGGTAAAAATTGCTTATCGATCATTTTTATTTATTTTTATGCTTAATTATTTGCATACGTGGCATGGCATAGTTGTCACTTTGACACCATCGCTACATCATCTTGATTAAGATCTCACAATCACCAATTTATAGCAAACACATTTACATTAAATTACATATTTGATTACTATTTTTAGATCCACAATATATAAATGAAATAAAAATAATAAACCCAAACACATAACTATATCAAAATCCATTTTTTTTATTCATTCAATATTTTTTATGTTTGGATCTAAAAGATTGTCACAACAAAATAAATTTCTTTTTGTGGTCATCTTCCTTATTATACATGCATACAAAAGTAAACAAAACCTGAATCACTTCCTGGGTTTGCTCAAATAAATGGAGCACAAGCCCATTTCCAAAAATACACCATTTAAACAGTGCATCCCCATTACCCTTACCAGGTTCGTTATTGTGTGAAGTCGAAACCATCAAGACCTTTATAAATATATTCTCAACGGACTCAAATATTTATAATAAACTATTAATTGTTTCAAGTTCTTTTTTGTCAAGATCTTATCATTCGTTTTTTCACGAGCTTAATTTTCTGCGGGTTTAACAGTGGTTCTAACAAATGGATGATGATATGTGGGTTTTGTTGATATATAGATGGATGAACTGGTGGTGTTGGTTTAGCTTAGACGGTCTTGGGGTGAAATACAACAAGTTAAAAGATTTTATGTCAAATATAAAGTTGGGTGGGATGAGTAACAATAGATACAGATGGAAATTTACTAAAACAAATTTACGTGGAAAACTATAATTAATTTTTTTATCTAGCTGATATATAGATGGAAATTTTCAATAGAAAAATCCACGTGGAAAACTATAATTAATTTTTATCTAAAAATCATCAGGTCACGTTACCTATATTTCAAAAAACTTAGTCGGTAGTGTGTAAATTTTGAAAAGTACATTAGTAATATATAGACTTAACCCATATCTAAAAGATAAATATGACGATTATTTCAAGAATTCGAGCATGATGTATGTCCTAGTACTAGTCGAGCTCAAGCCCACTCGTAGGGGTGTGAATCGGATCGGGTTGATCGGGTTTGAGTCAATTCGGGTCAGGTTAAAATTGGTTCAATATGAAAATTTTCTAATTGAAACTCGGCCCTATTTGAACTCACGTTACTTGGGTTCTGATCAATTTTGGGTCAACCCGAATATGAATAAAACGTAAAAAAAAAACTTTTTTTACTCTTTTTAAATAGAAAACAAATATAAATTTATATTAAAAATAAAATTTCTTATTCGAGTCAATCGGATTGACCCGAATCCGAGTTAGCAAAAACTTTCATACCTGATTTCATTTAGTATTTGGATTAGTCGTGTTAATCCAAATTCATGCTTAAAAAGCATTGTACATATGCATTATAAACTTGCCATTTGGGTAAATATGAAATTATCATGTTTATTTTGGGTATATATGGAATTTTCCCTAATTTAAATATATATTTTAATTCGACAAACCTGACTCGAATTAACTTATTTGAATTCAGGTCCGAATAGAATCGGGTTTTTTTTACGCCTCTACTACCCACTCGTATTTCTTGAGATAAGATGAAAATAGAGGCTGCTACGAGGTTTTTTTGTGAAGTTAAGTTAACATTCAAGAAGACCTTAGCGCACATAATACTATCACAATTTGCAATTTGATAGCCTACGTATCCGATATCCCACTGGAACATAAAGATAGATTGCTCGCGGCTAAGAATGAATTGAGGCAAATCTTTATCAACTACTCATTCACTGTCCGATACTCGAGCGTTTAAACTTCAATTGGTGCTAAACGATTTTCTTGTGGGCCAGCAACGATTAGAAACGTTAACCAACGAATTAATTGCGTAAATCGTTTTTTAGTTTGTCGGGTTTAATTAATTTTGTCTCTTATAAAAAATATTAACAGATCATCTCCCTATGATTTTGACCCGTAACGGGTTGGTCCTTTGACCACTAGTTCCGTTAAAAACTAAACCCAATATAGAACTAATGTCAAAGGACCAAAACGAATACGAACTTACTTATCAAAGAACCAAAGTTAAAAATAATAGAGAAGTGATCCGTTAAAAATTTATTCGAAAAACAAAATCCTTTATACCGACAAACCATATGAACTATTTATACAATTAACTCTTAACCAACGATCAACAAACTTTTGAAAGATATAAAATACAAAGAAACACCAATTTTGTTAACATAAATAAACACACCATTTTTTATAAAGAAAAACAAGTTATTAAAACTAAATGACTTTTTCACCAAAATGCATCAAGTTTTTCAACAATTAAATTTATTGTAAGAATACTGAGAGCCGTTGACCCTCAAAAGCTCGTGCCAACAGAAAAAGTGATGTCACCTAGGCAAAATTGGCTTTAGCAACAGAAATCCGTTATGCACCATATTTTCAGCCGTAGTGGATGAGTCTAAAATATCAAATATGATTTCAAAAGATAAAAAAGTGATACCATCGATTCAAGTACACCAACTTTATTAAAGAATAAAATTAAATAAAAGAATTTGTTATAATGGTTGTTAATTTGACACCATTTTCTTTGACGTCAACCTTGATGTGACACGTCATTTATTATTTATAGAACCTCCAAGTAGCTCTACACCATACCTAACATATATTGTTTCCTTTACTCCTAGTAATTGGTCATTAATTATTTCCATCTAACTTACAAAGTATGCATTCAATGTATTACTAAGGGTGTGTTTGGTACATGCCTATGAGAATCGTGGAATCACAATGATATCCATTGCAATTGTTTGGTTGCTATGTTTCGGAATCAAATTATTAATTGATACCCATTGATCCATAGGAGGGGAAGAGACTCCTTTCTTGTTTCATTCCCCGTGGGACCACCGTCATATTATCATATGCATAATGATTGTGACTCCCGCTCGCAAACCACACGCACCCTAACTCTTAAAAAACCAACACTTATCTTTTTCCCATCCTCTATTTATATAACAAAAATGCAAGAAAACACACAAATATGATAATATACCATCCAAAATTGACGCAACAATAACACCCGAAATGTAGTGGTTTTGAAGGCGGCGGTGGGTTTGAAATGTTCTAAATGGTGTTTAGTGATGGTGAACACAATGTATACCAAACTTTCACTTTTATTGATAATCAATTGCGTACAATGAAAGTGTAAAAATGTATATCAAAAAAAACCGTAAGACCCCTCTTTATAACATAAGGAGTCTTGAAAAATAATCTACTAATCAACTATTCTAGGAAAAGATAAATATAAAAAATACAATGTTGATCATATCTTTCCTAAACATACAAAACGTGTTGACTAAGTAGTTCTCTTGTGACTGGAATTTCCTATGTCAGCGCCTTGATATGTCTTATCAGTGCTCAATCTGTCAGCGCTCCAATTGCTCTTGTCAGCGTCCAAAATCCCTTTGTCAGCGGCTAAGTGACTTAGCTATTTTTTTCCAAACAGTGTACATGAAAGAGACGGAACACATTATAAAAAGAAGACATTTTTAAATTTTGTTGTTTGTTTTAATAAAGATCAAAAAGAAAGCTTTTTCATATTTATTGATTTGTCGTCTTTGCTAAAGTCATATTTTTGTTGGAGATAATTTCCCCTATTATTTAATTCGTTACAGTTCTTGTATGATGAGTTGCAAGTTTTTTATAAGTTTTAAAAGTCAGTAACTAGTACTAGTGTTTTGAATTAATTTGCTCTAGGTCAAGCAAAGTTTAAATGTGAGGTGGGGACGAAATCACAATTATTCATATTTTTACACTTAGAGGTGTTTGTCTTTGGGTTTCCTATCCAACTATCTGATTATTTAGTTCTCGAATCGCAAATAATCAAAAATAAGTGTTTGGATGACCAAAGCAAAAAAGCGATTTTCTATGGTTTGAAGGCTTTAAAACGACGTTTTGTAAAAGTAAGTGACCACCTACAGCTTCAAAAACTTGATTTGGAAAACTACTAGTACTTTAATTGTCAAATGACCAATATACCCTTAAATAATACACTCATTTCTTCCCACACACTGTTACTTGGAAATCTAGTTTGATCATTCTTATCCATTGCCATCCTTCACTTCGATGGTGTTGTTCCAATGAACAATAGTCGACAACAACAAACCATTTTTTTTTATGAACTACTTTTTGATTATGATTATGTATATTAGTGATAACCACTTATGGATCGAGTGAAGAAAAGAGTTAGACAGGTGAATATAGGGATCATGGTGAAATGAATCTGTGCACCAAGGTGGGTGAAAGACTCGATGTAAAATATTTGTGTTAAACTGTGTGTTAAATATGAGGCATGTGAAAATCATGTACTCCGTATTATATAAAGAAGAGTTTTTAAATAGATATACATACGAGTAAAATGGTCTACAAATAAAAGTTATGTGTTGTAGATTTTATTATGAGTTATTCATTGTTAAATTTATAAATTACAATTTGTAATGATGTGTTTATTGGTCATTTTATTTATAAACGCAATAAATAATTTAATTTGCCAAACATTATAAAAATTAATTATCGGATTATTGCAATATCAAACAATGTAATCAAATCCAAACACTTTTTTATAACCATGTTTTATAACAAATGATTATTTGATTATCCGTTTTGAATATGCATAATCCATTTTAAATAAACAATCCCCAACACCCACATAAGACTTTTCGGTCTATGTTGATATAAAAAAGTTACGGTTCTATTGCAAATATTACGTCTATTGTCATTTCATTGTTAACATATTGTCTGAGATTTACTGGAACAGTAAGAAGCAAGTGCGACATTAAAATGAAATTAAAAAGAAAATACTAAAGATATCTAAAATTGTTAAGTATATATATAAGCAATGTAATTTCAATATTTTACACATCTTGACAGAAAGTTGATTATATTACCAATATAGTATACGAACTTCCAAATTTATTGTATTATCAGCAATATGGTGACATGCTACCGGTTTAGCAGGTAAAAATTGCTTATCGATCATTTTTATTTATTTTTATGCTTAATTATTTGCATACGTGGCATGGCATAGTTGTCACTTTGTCACCATCGCTACATCATCTTGATTAAGATCTCACAATCACCAATTTCTAGCAAACACACTTACATTAAATTACATATTTGATTACTATTTTTAAATCCACAATATATAAATGAAATAAAAATAATAAACCCAAACACATAACTATATCAAAATCCATTTTTTTTATTCATTCAATATTTTTTATGTTTGGATCTAAAAGATTGTCACAACAAAATAAATTTCTTTTTGTGGTCATCTTCCTTATTATACATGCATACAAAAGTAAACAAAACCTGAATCACTTCCTGGGTTTGCTCAAATAAATGGAGCACAAGCCCATTTCCAAAAATACACCATTTAAACAGTGCATCCCCGTTACCCTTACCAGGTTCGTTATTGTGTGAAGTCGAAACCATCAAGACCTTTATAAATATATTCTCAACGGACTCAAATATTTATAATAAACTATTAATTGTTTCAAGTTCTTTTTTGTCAAGATCTTATCATTCGTTTTTTCACGAGCTTGATATTCTGCGGATTTAACAGTGGTTCTAACAAATGGATGATGATATGTGGGTTTTGTTGATATATAGATGGATGAACTGGTGGTGTTGGTTTAGCTTAGACGGTCTCGGGGTGAAATACAACAAGTTAAAAGATTTTATGTTAAATATAAATTTGGGTGGGATGAGTAACAATAGCTACAGATGGACATTTACTAAAACAAATTCACGTGGAAAACTATAATTAATTTTTATCTAGCTAATATATAGATGGAAATTTTCAATAAAAAAATCCACGTGGAAAACTATAATTAATTTTTATCTAAAAATCATCAGGTCACGTTACCTATATTTCAAAACACTTAGTCGATAGTGTGTAAATTTTGAAAAGTACATTAGTAATATATAGACTTAACCCATATCTAAAAGATAAATATGTGATGATTATTTCAAGAATTCCAGCGTGATGTATGTCCTAGTACTAGTCGAGCTCAAGCCCACTCGTAGGGGTGTGAATCGGATCGGGTTGATCGGGTTTGAGTCAATTCGGGTCAGGTTAAAATTGGGTCAATATGAAAATTTTCAAATTGAAACTCGGCCCTATTTGAACTCACGTTACATGGGTTCTGATCAATTTTGGGTCAACCCGAATATGAATAAAACGTAAAAAAAAAACTTTTTTTACTCTTTTTAAATAGAAAACAAATATAAATTTATATTAAAAATAAAATTTCTTATTCGAGTCAATCGGATTGACCCGAATCCGAGTTAGCAAAAACTTTCATACCTGATTTCATTTAGTATTTGGGTTAGTCGTGTTAATCCAAATTCATGCTTAAAAAGCATTGTACGTATGCATTGAAAACTTGCCATTTGGGTAAATATGAAATTATCATGTTTATTTTGGGTATATATGGAATTTTCCCTAATTTAAATATATATTTTAATTCGACAAACCTGACTCGAATTAACTTATTCGAATTCAGGTCCGAATAGAATCGGGTTTTTTTTACGCCTCTACTACCCACTCGAATTTCTTGAGATAAAATGAAAATAGAGGTTGCTACGAGGTTTTTTTGTAAAGTTAAGTTAACATTCTAGAAGACCTTAGCGCACATAATACTATCACAATTTGCAATTTGATAGCCTACGTATCCGGTATCCCGCTGGAACATAAAGGTAGATTGCTCGCGGCTAAGTATGAACTGAGACGAAATCTTTATCAACTACTCATTCACTGTCCAATACTCGAACGTTTAAACTTCAATTGCTGCTAAACGATTTTCTTGTGGGCCCGCAACGATTAGAAATGTTAACCAACGAATTAATTGCGTAAATCGTTTTTTAGTTTGTCGGGTTTAATTAATTTTGTCTCTTATAAAAAAATTAATAGATCATCTCCCTGTGATTTTGACCCGTAACGGGTTGGTCCTTTGACCACTAGTTCCGTTAAAAACTAAACCCAATATAGAACTAATGTCAAAGGACCAAAACGAATACGAACTTACTTATCAAAGAACCAAAGTTAAAAATAATAGAGAAGCGATCCGTTAAAACTTTATTCGAAAAACAAAATTCTTTATACCGACAAACCATATGAACTATTTATACAATTAACTCTTAACCAATGATCAACAAACTTTTGAAAGATATAAATACAAAGAAACGCCAATTTTTTTAACATAACTAAACACACCATTTTTTTAATCATAAATAATAATTACTCGTATGTTTTTATGTACGAGAACAATCATTTTATAAAATCTTTTTTAACAAATACTTATAAATTACAAAGTCTTTACCAAAAAGTATAAGAACATTTGCAATACATCAATCTCACCGTCAATGCAAAAAATATTTAATGTTAGCAACTTGTTTTTTTCTTTTTGTTAAATATTTAAAATTTAACAAATCATTTTTTAAGAAGTCTTTGCTGCAAATCCCTTACTCAAATAGTAAAAAGTAATCTAATGGGGCACGACGTTTTACTATTCGAATAACTCGCTGTATCGTTTGAGCCATTGAATCAAAATTTCTTAATAAATAACTTGTAGAATTTCAAATTTTTTATAAAGAAAAACAAGTTATTAAAATTAAATGAATTTTTCAACAAAATGCATCAAGTTTTTCAACAATTAAATTTATTGTAAGAATACTGAGAGCCGTTGACCCTCAAAAGCTCGTGCCAACAGAAAAAGTGATGTCACGTAGGCAAAGTTGGCTTTAGCAACAGAAATCCGTTATGCACCATATTTTCAACCGTAGTGGATGAGTCTAAAATATCAAAATATGATTTCAAAAGATAAAAAAGTGATACCATCGATTCTATTACACCAACTTTATTAAAGAATAAAATTAAATAAAAGAATTTGTTATAATGGTTGTTAATTTGACAGGATTTTCTTTGACGTCAACCTTGATGTGACACGCAATTTATTATTTATAGAACCTTCAGGTAGCTCTGCACCATACCTAACATATATTGTTTCCTTTACTCCTAGTAATTGGTCATTAATTGTTTCCATCTAACTTACAAAGTATGCATTCAATGTATTACTAAGGGCGTGTTTGGTACATGCCTATGAGAATCGCAGAATCACAATTATCCATTGCAATTGTTTGGTTGCTACGTTTCGGAATCATATTATTAATTGATACCCATTGATCCATAGGAGGGGAAGATACTCCTTTCTTGTTTCATTCCATGTGGGACCACCGTCATATTATCATATGCATAATGATTGTGACTCTCGCTCGCAAACCAAAAGCACCCTAACTCTTAAAAAACCAAGACCAGATGCTCGGTTATTTGTCATTAGAAAACAAATACTTATCTTTTTCCCATCCTCTGTTTATATAACAAAAATGCTAGAAAACTCACAAATCTGATAATATACCATCCAAAATTGACGCAACAATAACACCCATCCTTTTTACCACTTAATTACAATAATAACCGAGCCAAAACATGTATTTTATGTCTTTTATGTCGGAATTATGCGTGGTTTGTGTTTTTGTTGTGATTTAGGACGAAAAGGTGAAAAGTGGAGAAAACACGGGCATTCACGGGCTTTTATCGAAGAAAAAGACGAAAGACGAAGTCAAGAAGTCAAGAGTACAAAAAGAACGGAAGTCCGAGACCAATTCTGAAGATTTATCGAAGAAAAAGTCAAAAGACGGAAGTTTACTAAAAGCCGAAGAACTCAAGTCTTATTTATTGAAGAATTAGAAGACGAGTTCAAAGAAATCCCGAGCCAAAAGTCATTAAAGTCCAATATTAAAGAAGATTAAAGGCTTAAGGACCTAATGGTGCAATTAAGAGAAAATGAAGGAGGGGAGGAAGCTTCCTAAGCACTCCTTAATCCTCCCCTATAAATAGTCATTAGATAAATCATTTTCATTTTGTTGGCTAAGTGTGACAATTAGTCTTCCACCTTTTAATTACCTTGTCATTTAAATTCATGTCCATTTAAATACATTGTCTTGCACCTTAAATACATTTAATTTCAAGTAAGTTTTCTTTTAATTATTGTCAATCTTTACTTTTCTTGTCAATCTCCTATCTTCCTTTCTTGTTTGATCTTAATCTTTATGCGTTATTGTTCATGTTCATGTTTTTATGTTTTTATTGATTTGATTAAAGTGGGTTTTGATTATTGTGGTTATTATTGTTAGTTTTATTGTTTTGGTTTGATATATTATCATTAATTGATTATTTGTTATTAGTTTGATTTAATCTTGTGGTTGATTTTGATTAGTTTAGATTGGATTCGTGTTATTTTTTGTTCTTGCGTGTTCTTCGTTCGAGTTCATTTCCCAGGTATATTCCGGATCAAAGATTTGTTCAAAAAGTTCTGAACCAAGCAAAAGTTCTGAACCAAAGTTCTGAACCAAGCAAAAGTTCTGAACCAAGAAAGTTCTGAACCAAAGTTCCGAACCAAGCAAAAGTTCTGAACCAAGCCAAAGTTCCGAACCAAGCAAAAGTTCTGAACCAAGGAAGTTCCGAACCAAGCAAAAGTTCTGAACCAAGCAAAAGTTCTGAACCAAGAAAGTTCTGAACCAAAGTTCCGAACCAAGCAAAAGTTCTGAACCAAGGAAGTTCCGAACCAAAGTTCTGAACCAAGAAAGTTCTGAACCAAAGTTCCGAACCAAGCAAAAGTTCTGAAACAAGAAAGTTCTGAACCAAAGTTCCGAACCAAGCAAAAGTTCTGAACCAAGGAAGTTCCGAACCAAAGTTCTGAACCAAGCAAAGTTCCGAATAAAGACTTTATTCCGGATAAGTGACATATTCCGGATAAAGGAATTATTCTGGATGAAGGTTTTGTTCAAAAATTCCGAATGAGTGTCTTGTGTTGATTTATTCCGAATGAAGAAGAATTATTCCGGGTGAAGGTGACATTCCGAACGAGTAATTATTCCAAGTGAGGTATTTTCAGGTTCTTTTTAGTTTCTGTTTTTAATTTTTAATTTTCAAGCTTTATTTTTCCCGCCTTTTTCCGTAGTCGCACTTTAAGATTACTTGCCTTAGATTTATTTTAGCCTTGCCTTAGTTTAAGTTTTAGTTGCGTTTTAAGTTTGCCTTAGATAGTTTTAAGTTTGCGTTATTTACTTTAAGTGCCTTTTAATTTCTCGTCACGCTTTTAAATACTCGCCATTTATTTTTAAAATAGAGTTAGATTTAAATTAATTGCCCTTTACTTTAATAGTTTTGCACTTTTTAATACTACAACGACACAACTATTTGTTTCCACCAAAGAACGACTGAGTCGCATAGTTAAACCAGATCAATTCGATTAGACACACGACAAATAATCTTTTTACCTGGCCAAAAGCCCATGTATCAAATGGCGCCGCTGCCGGCTCTTTTCGTAAAGATTAACGGTTTTCTGTGAGAGACGCGTTGCTTTTTGGGATCTGTTCACTTGTGAGCGTTACTTTTCTTGCATAAAAAATCAAATTTCAAAAAACCATAAAAACTAAAAATTGATAAAAATCCATAAAAATTAAAATTTTCAAAAATCCAAAAAGATTTTATTTTTATTGTGTTTGGTATTGTTTTCTTTTGCCTTTGTAGGTGTATGCGTACTAGATCTTCTAATTATCAAGAGCCCGAGACTCGAGAAGATTTAAGTATGTCAGGTGTTAACAACAACAATAATCCACCGCACCTCAACAATAACAACAATATTCTTCCACAGCCCGATCTTCGGACAATGGAGGAGCTTTGTCAACCTACCATGTTTGGACGAGGAGGACCGATTGCACCGATGCAAATCACGGCTCCGGAGTTTTCGTTGAAGCACCACATGATTCAGCAAGTACAAACTAACCCATTCCATGGATTGCCTGATGATGATGCTAACAAACACCTCGACAAGTTCATTACAATCACCCAAAGCATGAAGTTGCCCGGTGCTACGATGGATGTTCTACGCCTTCAACTCTTTCCACATACTTTATCACATCATGCCGAGAAATGGTTTGATCGTCTCCCGAAGAATTCTATTCATACTTGGGATGACATGACTCAACGCTTTTTGTCGCGCTACTTTCCACCATCCATGGTCATGAGCCTTCGCAATCAAATCAGCAGTTTCATGCAAGATCCCGATGAATCTCTTTTTGATGCTTGGGAAAGATATAATGTCTTGATCGATCGTTGTCCAAACCACAACATGCTTCCGGTCACATTGATTGATACTTTCTACAACGGTTTGACTTTTCGTGATCGTGATACGATTAATGCAGCCGCCGGTGGCACATTTATGAAAAGGAGACCCGAGGAGTGTAGAGAGCTTATTGAGAACATGACTACTCACCACAAAAATTGGGATTCCTACGCTTCTTTAAGGAACAACCCGAGAGTCAATGTTTCTTCCACCTCAGCAAGCCCTGACATGACCGAATTCACCCGCATGATGACTGAAATGAACAAAAATATCTTTCTTCTCGCTTCAAACCAACAACAACAACAAGTTAAAGCAGTTGCTAATCCTTGTGAAACATGCGGCGGTCCACACTCATACACTGATTGTCCTTCTACTCAAGGAAGTCCGGAAAATGTGTATGCAGCTTATGGTAATTATTCACCAGAAAATTACCAAGCTCGACCTCAAGGGGATAGAAATTTGTTGAGTTACCGGTCAAACAACTACCTTTCCCCCGGTTTTTCTCCTCAAAACCAAAACCTCGCCAACAATTACAATAGAAGCAACAAAATCCCACCATGAACTTCTAATCCTTATAACCTACCCGCCCAACAAGCCCCACCCATTAACCCCGATGTTGAAGCCATCATGAGAACCCAAGGTGAGCAAATCAAGAATCTGCAGAGCCAAATTATAAATTTGAAAGGAGATATCACCAAGCAAGGAAATGACATTAGATCCGAGCTTCGAGATAATATTCAATCCTCCTTCAGCACTCAAACGAATGATATTAAGAATATGCTGGCTAGTTTCTTGCCCACAACTCAACCTTCTACTTCGAGTTCTCTACCTTCTAACACTGTCACCAATACGCGAGCTAATGTGAGTGCTATTACTACCCGTAGTGGAGTTACCATAGTAGGACCACCTATCCTGCCCCCATCATCTACACCTCCTCCACCACCATTTATCCCTACTCATCCTACACCTAGTATTAGTGCACCATTACCGTCTCCGCCTCGTCATGACGATGTTCCCAAGAAGAACCCTTCAACATCTCAACCTTTACCACCTTCACCTTCACCACCCAAACCCAATATCCCATATCCTTCTCGCTTAGGCAAGACCAACGAACTAACCAAGAATGATTGTCAAGTATCAAGCTATGTGAAGATGCTCTCTCAAATGAACATCAACATGAGCCTTGTTGAAGCACTTGTCCACATGCCGAAATTTGTTAAAGCATTTAAGGAATTGCTTAACAAGAAGGAGAAGCTAATTGAGCTCGCCAACACATGCTTAAATGAAAACTGCTCTGCAGTTATTCTTAAAGAACTTTCGGAAAAGCTTGGAGATCCCGGTCATTTTGTGTTGCCTTGCATTTTCAACAAAACTAAAGAATTTACTGCCCTAGCTGATCTCGGGGCCAGTATTAATCTTATGCCTTTGAGTGTTTGGAAAACACTATCATTACCCGACCTTACTCCAACAAAGATGACTCTTGAACTTGCAAATCGCACTCTCGCTTACCCCGTTGGTATTGCCGAATATGTGTTCATCAAAGTTGGCACATTTACTTTCCCGGTCGATTTTGTCATTGTTGATTATGAAATGGACCCTCGTATTCCTTTAATACTTGGTCGGCCATTCTTGAGAACCGGACGAGCTTTAGTTGATGTTGCCGAAGGTGAGTTAATCTTAAGAGTCGGGGATGATGCACAAGTGTTCAAAATGGGTAAGCTTACAAGCAAATCCTTTGGACGAGAATCTGCGAATATGATTAATGTGCTTGATGATTTTTTTCGTCTACAACAATCCTTTATTCGATTCTTGCATTGATAATCCACTTTTTCAAGATGATGTGAATGATTCTCTATCCAATTTGGACCCTTCACCCATTTATGATTCTCCACCGATCTTCGATGCTTATTATGATGATTCTAGCTCAGATTCGGATGATTATGATGACCTTACTTCTGAGTATCCCGATCTGCCCACATATGATGATTTTGATGAGGCCGATACTCTTTCGAGTGATTCTTCACATGATGAAGATCCTCTGTCATCCATGCTTAATCCTACTTTGGATGATTACTCTTTTGAGGAAGACTTCTCTACGTTTCTCAACACTTACTTCCCTCGTGAGAGTGATGCTCCTCCTTTAGATTTTGAAGATTATCGTCTTGATCCTACTTTGGATTTGAAGAACATTCTTTCAAAGGAGAAGAAACCGGTCGACACCAATATCCGCAGCACATATGATTTAACACCTCTTTGTCCCCCTTCTGAGGACGAGGTTGTGCATTTTCATCGCGGATCATCTTCACACTCTACTGAGCCTGAGTGCTATTTTCCCCTAAAGGAAAAGGTGTTCGACCCCGGTATCGATATTTTGCAGCCATCTCAGTATCCACCTGATGAAATAAAAGGAAATATTTTTGGAACTTATGGAAAATTGCTTGCACCACTTCACCCTTGCTTCCACCGTGCACCATCGCTGCTTAAGGGAACCTTGCTTACTCTTCTTTGGCTTGCCTTGTTCGCCTTAAGCTTTTGCTATTTGATGGACGAAAACTATGTCTTTGATCCCGGTGGATATGTTTCATGCTTCTTCCTATGGTAATCAAGGTCGAGTCAGGTTCACGACTCGGTTAACAAAAATCAAGTGCTTCTTGAGAGGCAACCAATGCATCTATCTTTTAGCTTTCTATATCCTAAGTGTAGGGGAGACCCGTTGTTGTTTGCTATTTCCTCTCTTCTACTAATCATGGATTCGAGCGCTCAATGATCCACTCGTGATGATTCTTGACGACCTATGATTCCATGTTCCCATTTTCCCGGTTCTATCTTAAACTCTTTTCGATTCACTATTTTATATTTTCTCAATATTAAAATAGGAATCTCTTTAGTTGTCTCTTCCTTAGCGAGATTTAAACAAAGTGCACAATGTCCTAAGTTTAGGGGAGTTTACTCCCACATGCTTAAACATTAAGGACAATGTTTATCTTAAGTGTAGGGGGACTTCTATCGAAGTTAAGTGGTCTTTTCCTTGTATATGTCCTCATTTTAACCGGAAAATCAATTTTTCGACATTTTTCAAAATTTTTGATCTATTTTTGCCTATTAGCTTTTACCTTTGTATAGTTATTTTCTTTCCTTGTTAGAATAAATCTTTAATAAAGTGGTTTTAATTTTCAAACGTTGTGAATCTTTTGACTCAAACCGAGTTTACTTATCTAAGTTTACTCTAGCTAGTATCCTTAACGTGTTTAAGTCAAGTTTTGCTAGGCTTTTATATAGGGAGCTATAAAACGCGAAAGTCTTACCTCTCACGGGTTAAGAACAAGAACTTTTTGCAAGTTCCTATAATTGATCCTAGAGAGTCGTTTATCAAGGGAACTTTAAAATGCGATTTCTAAACTTGAAAAAGTCGAAGAGTTTGCAAGATCCTATAGGCGACTCGAAAACCCAAAACTTTGATTTAATAGGCTAAGTATCCACGAGTCTCATTCCTTGAGATTTTAAACTGTGGAGAACGAGAGATGATAGAGCCAATTATAAGTTTGGTATTCTTTCGTGAATTTATGTGAGTTAATTATAAGCCTATTCTCCCATCGCTTGTTAATAAATTTATCTACAATAAATAAGGTTGTACGATTTAAAAAGATACTTAGCTTCTAGCCCAAGATCGTTTAAAAGTTTCTCGGTATGGATTAGAGTTCATAGCCAAGGCATAACTTATTGAAGCGGGATGCGAAGATTGGCGAGTCCAAAAAGGTCCTAACAAGACATGAGGGCTACATTTTGTTGCTAAATATCCCAAGTGATGTGAAGAATCATTTATCGAAAATCAATATGAAGGATCGAGACACACGACGAAAAGCAAAAACTCCCCAAAAGTCATGGAGAAGTGTATCCGAAAAGACCCTTGCAAGGTATGAGGATAAATAGATCCAAGTCATAAAAGGAGGCGGATCATTGTAGATCAAAGTCCAAAATAAAGATTGGAGAAAAATGAAGAAGTCGTGGTCCAAGTATTAAGAATCTCTCAAAACTTCAAGTGAAGAAATTCCTATTATGAAGAGAAGACCATTATTTCATGAACGTCTCTCAAGGTTTGAAGTATGAAGTCGTTGCCAAATATCGGTCCGAGAAAGGTCTCAAATCGCGAAGCGAGTTATGCCAAGATATGAACTTTATGAGGTCCCGAGAAGCAGTTTTAAAATATTTTGTCCTTTAGCTAACTATTGATTAAATCGTTCACTTTATTTTCGGACTAAATAACTATCGAAATAAGTCAACAATGCATCCTCGTGATCATTCAAGACAACAATAAAATATAAGAGATACCCCTAGGAATAAGGGAGTCTAAGTGAGTAATTGGCCCACATGAGTTCGTGATAGTTTGCTAAATTATAATAACAATGATCTCGTTTTTAAGCTTGGTTTGGAGAAAGTGAAAACTTGAGGATGATGATTATTCATGACATTTCCAAAACCCAAGGTATGCTTTTGATTTCTTTACTTTAAATGTTTATAGTTTTCTATCTCTTTAATAAAGGCCAACGTGGATGGATTATGATGAAGAATGTAAACGTGCTTTGTAACTAATGCATTGCATGAGGACATTGCAACGGTCAAGTGTAGGGGATTTGATAGGTGTGTAAACATCCATCCTTTTTACCACTTAATTACAATAATAACCGAGCCAAAACGTGTATTTTATGTCTTTTATGTCGGAATTATGCGTGGTTTGTGTTTTTGTTGTGATTTAGGACGAAAAGGTGAAAAGTGGAGAAAACACGGGCATTCACGGGCATTTACGGGCTTTTATCGAAGAAAAAGATGAAAGACGAAGTCAAGAAGTCAAGAGTGCAAAAAGAACGGAAGTCCAAGACCAATTCTAAAGATTTATCGAAGAAAAAGTCAAAAGACGGAAGTTTACTAAAAGCCGAAGAACTCAAGTCTTATTTATTGAAGAATTAAAAGACGAGTTCAAAGAAATCCCGAGCCAAAAGTCATTAAAGTCCAAGATTAAAGAAGATTAAAGGCTTAAGGACCTAATGGTGCAATTAAGAGAAAATGAAGGAGGGGAGGAAGCTTCCTAAGCACTCCTTAATCCTCCCCTATAAATAGTCATTAGATATATCATTTTCATTTTGTTGGCTAAGTGTGACAATTAGTCTTCCACCTTTTAATTACCTTGTCATTTAAATTCATGTCCATTTAAATACATTGTCTTGCACCTTAAATACATTTAATTTCAAGTAAGTTTTCTTTTAATTATTGTCAATCTTTACTTTTCTTGTCAATCTCCTATCTTCCTTTCTTGTTTGATCTTAATCTTTATGCGTTATTGTTCATGTTCATGTTTTTATGTTTTTATTGATTTGATTAAAGTGGGTTTTGATTATTGTGGTTATTATTGTTAGTTTTATTGTTTTGGTTTGATAGATTATCATTAGTTGATTATTTGTTATTAGTTTGATTTAATCTTGTGGTTGATTTTGATTAATTTAGATTGTATTCGTGTTATTTTTTGTTCTTGCGTGTTCTTCGTTCGTGTTCATTTCCCAGGTATATTCCGGATCAAAGATTTGTTCAGAAAGTTCTGAACCAAGCAAAAGTTCTGAACCAAAGTTCTGAACCAAGAAAAAATTCTGAACCAAGAAAGTTCTGAACCAAAGTTCCGAACCAAGCAAAAGTTCTGAACCAAGCCAAAGTTCCGAACCAAGCAAAAGTTCTGAACCAGGAAGTTCCGAACCAAGCAAAAGTTCTAAACCAAGCAAAAGTTCTGAACCAAGAAAGTTCTGAACCAAGAAAGTTCTGAACCAAAGTTCCGAACCAAGCAAAAGTTCTGAACCAAGGAAGTTCCGAACCAAAGTTCTGAACCAAGAAAGTTTTGAACCAAAGTTCCGAACCAAGCAAAAGTTCTGAACCAAGCAAAAGTTCTGAACCAAGAAAGTTCTGAACCAAAGTTCCGAACCAAGCAAAAGTTCTGAACCAAGGAAGTTCCGAACCAAGCAAAGTTCCGAATAAAGACTTTATTCCGGATAAGTTACATATTCTGGATAAACGAATTATTCCGGATGAAGGTTTTGTTCAAAAATTCTGAATGAGTGTCTTGTGTTGATTTATTCCGAACGAAGAAGAATTATTCCGGGTGAAGGTGACATTCCGAACGAGTAATTATTCCAAGTGAGGTATTTTCAGGTTCTTTTTAATTTCTGTTTTTAATTTTTAATTTTCAAGCTTTATTTTTCCCGCCTTTTTCCGTAGTCGCACTTTAAGATTACTTGCCTTAGATTTATTTTAGCCTTGCCTTAGTTTAAGTTTTAGTTGCGTTTTAAGTTTGCCTTAGATAGTTTTAAGTTTGCGTTATTTACTTTAAGTGCCTTTTAATTTCTCGTCACGCTTTTAAATACTCGCCATTTATTTTTAAAATAGAGTTAGATTTAAATTAATTGCCCTTTACTTTAATAGTTTTGCACTTTTTAATACTACAACGACACAACTATTTGTTTCCGCCAAAGAACGACTGAGTCGCATAGTTAAACCAGGTCAATTCGATTAGACACACGACAAAGAATCTTTTTACCTGGCCAAAAGCGCTTGTATCACCTGGTTTCCCTATCTTGCCGAAACTGGAGAATGCGACAAAACAGGGTGCATCGAATCCACGGACCATTTCTGGTGCAATGAAGGTAATTTTCACCGTCTTGTATGTTGGTTCAATGCAAACTCTATAAATTTGGCGGGATCATATGTGGCGGTACAGTAGCTATATGCTCATAGACGTTCCACTCTTTTGTTAGTTCAAACAAACGTATGTTCTTGAGTCCGCTTACCCCCAACAATTGTCTCAATTTCGACCAGAATAGCATACCCGTCTTTCCTAAATTGGCTACGAGTGATGGAGTTCCACCCCTCAAACTGGTTCAACAAAGTACTCATTCTAAGCTTCAACAATGCATGATCCACCATATCATTATAGTCGGCTGCCGTGAACACGATTCTCCCCATGGGGATAAAATCTTGAAGAAAACACCATGTTCCGAGAAAGCACCACACCACAATCGATGTTAAATTCAATGTCGTGTGTCTTAGCATTGTTGTACCAACCATTAAATGAACTGGACTCCATATGACTAGGAATCAAGTCACGTTGAGGTATTGAAACATGTGAGATATCAAACCTCAATCCGATGGATGTCGCATTCAACTAAAAAAGTATGGTGTTCCCATGTTTCGAAATGAGTGTTGAAGCCCATACGAGGTAAATCGTATGACTTGAAAACACCCATAGTATACAAATTTGAAACCATCATGTAACTCGATGCATCTTCTCCCGCCACACATCTACCAACAACCCTAAGGGAACCAAAAGTCAAATGGAGCTCACATCTACCTTTGACATAATTTCAAGCAAGCGGAATTTATGTTTTGAATTGTTCTTTTCTCTTTTGTCACCGGTCTGGTCAATGCATAGAAGCACTCCTAAATCAATATGGTATTAATATAAGACTTGTGCCATTAGCCAAAGACGAGACTGGATAGTTTCATTCATTACAGGCTATTGGCAAAGACCAGACAAAGTAATACGTCCCTAAATCTTCTACTTACGACTCTAAGTCCCACTAACTCGGGAACATCATCGATGAGGGTCTCTCACCGATGATTTTTCCCCAGTTAGTTGGACTTACAGCAGTAAATAGAATATTTAGGGGCGTTTTACTTTCTTTGGCCTTTGCAGCATCCTTTAACGAAAGAAACCATTTAAGCCCGTCTTGGCTAATGGCACATGTCTTCGATAAATACCACATAGATTTTAAAGTACTTCTCTGCGTTGAGTAGACTCGTGTTGAAGAAAGAAGAAGCCATACAAATTCCATTGCTTGAAATTGTGTCAGAGGTAGATGGTGAGCTCCATCCGACTTTTGGTTGCCTCAAGGTCGTTGGTACTATTAGATGTGTCGCGGGAGAAGATGCATCAAGTTATGTGATAGTTTTAAATTTGTATATTATAGGGTGTTTTCGAGTTACATGGTTTAACTCTTATGGGCTTCAGCGTTCTCGAAACATCAGAACACCATGTTTTTCGAGCAGACTCGTGTTGAAGAAAAAAGGACAATACAAATTCCATGTGTATGGAGTTAGTTCAATTAATGGTTGGTACATAAATTTTTTGACACCACCGGAATTTGGCGACAAACTAATTGAATATAACCACGATTATGGTATGGTACTTGTTTCTTAACATGTTGCTCGCTTCAAGGTCTCAAATGAACGGGTAGAAATAGTATTCACAAAAGTCAACCTCAATGATATGATGCATCATGCCATTGAAGCCAAGAATTAGTACTTTTATTGAACCCATTGAGGGATGGAACTCCATCACTTATAGTCAATTTGGAAAAGACGGGTATATTATTTTGGTCCACACTAAGACAAACCCGTTTGTTGGGGGTAAGCTGACTCAAGACCATATGTATATTTGAGCTAACACACGAATCGTACGTGTATGGGAATATAACGACCGTACCACCACATATGATCCCACCAAATCTTCGTTCTTGTGATTATAGAGTCCATATTAAAAAGACATACAAGACGGTGAACATTCCCGTCATTGCACCAGAAAGGTTTCATGGATTCGGTGATGCTTGGTTTTGCTGCATTCTCTAGATTTGCCACGACTTGGAAATCGAGTAATGGCAAAGCCGATACAGACCTCTACCTTACTCTAAAATATTTTTGTATAGGGTGGCATTCACTCCCCACCTTACCGTTGATCTTTTCTAGGAATGCATGCCTTCTTTTACTTTTTTGTTCATGGTTAAAGTATTCTATTTGTAATCTTAAATGTTTGTGTTTTTTGAAACTTAATTATGCGATTGAGGATTAAACTAAGAATCTTTGATTGTATTTTTTTATTATGAGATAGTTAGCTTGAAATCTTTAACAAAAAATGTGGGATGGAATATCTCTATTATAAGAGGTCTTCTTGTTATTTTATTTTTTGGAACTTATTGTATCAAGTGAGAAAAAATATCTTTTGTGAACAATAATCTACTAATCAACTATTCTAGGAAAAGATAAATATAAAAAATACAATGTTGATCATATCTTTCCTAAACATACAAAACGTGTTGACTAAGTAGTTCTCTTGTGACTGGAATTTCCTTTGTCAGCGCCTTGATATGTCTTATCAGTGCTCAATCTGTCAGCGCTCCAATTACTCTTGTCAGCGTCCAAAATCCCTTTGTCAGCGGCTAAGTGACTTAGCTATTTTTTTTTCAAACAGTGTACATGAAAGAGACGGAACACATTATAAAAAGAAGACATTTTTAAATTTTGTTGTTTGTTTTAATAAAGGTCAAAAAGAAAGCTTTTTCATATTTATTGATTTGTCATCTTTGCTAAAGTCATATTTTTGTTGGAGACAATTTCCCCTATTATTTAATTCGTTACAGTTCTTGTATGATGAGTTGCAAGTTTTTTATAAGTTTTAAAAGTCAGTAACTAGTACTAGTGTTTTGAATTAATTTGCTCTAGGTCAAGCAAAGTTTAAATGTGAGGTGGGGACGAAATCACAATTATTCATATTTTTACACTTAGAGGTGTTTGTCTTTGGGTTTCCTATCCAATTACATGATTATTCAGTTCTCGAATCGCAAATACTAAAAAATAAGTGTTTGGATGACCAAAGCAAAAAAGCGATTTTCTATGGTTTGAAGGCTTTAAAACGACGTTTTGTAAAAGTAAGTGACCACCTACAGCTTCAAAAACGTGATTTGGAAAACTACTAGTACTTTAATTGTCAAATGACCAATATACCCTCAAATAATACACTCATTTCTTCCCACACACTGTTACTTGGAAATCTAGTTTGATCATTCTTATCCATTGCCATCCTTCACTTCGATGGTGTTGTTCCAATGAACAATAGTCGACACCAACAAACCATTTTTTTATGAACTACTTTTTGATTATGATTATGTATATTAGTGATAACCACTTATGGATCGAGTGAAGAAAAGAGTTAGACAGGTGAATATAGGGATCATGGTGAAATGAATGTGTGCACGAAGGTGGGTGAAAGACTCGATGTAAAATGTTTGTGTTAAACTGTGTGTTAAATATGAGGCATGTGAAAATCATGTACTCCGTATTATATAAAGAGGAGTTTTTAAATAGATATACATACGAGTAAAATGGTATACAAATAAAAGTTATGTGTTGTAGATTTTATTATGAGTTATTCATTGTTAAATTTATAAATTACAATTTGTAATGATGTCTTTATTGGTCATTTTATTTATAAACGCAATAAATAATTTAATTTGCCAAACATTATAAAAATTTATTATCGGATTATTGCAATATCAAACAATGTAATCAAATCCAAAAATTATTTTTTATAACAACGTTTTATAACAAATGATTATTTGATTATCTGTTTTGAAAATGCATAATCCATTTTAAATAAACAATCCCCAACACCCACATAAGACATTCGGTCTATGTTGATATAACAAAGTTACGGTTTTTATTGCAAATATTACATCTATTGTCATTTCATTGTTAACGTATTGTTCGAGATTTATTAGACAGTAAGAAGCAAGTGCGACATTAAAATGAAAGTAAAACGAAAATACTAAAGATATCTAAAATGTTAAGTATATATATTATCAACGTAATTTCAATATTTTACACATCTTGACAACAAGTTGATTATATTACCAATATAGTATACGAACTTTCAAATTTATTGTATTATCATCAATATGGTGACATGCTACCAGTTTAGTTGGTAAAAATTGCTTATTTATCATTTTTATTTATTTTTATGCTTAATTATATGCGTACGTGGCATTGCATAGTTGTCACTTTGTCACCATCGCTACATCATCTTCATTAAGATCTCACAATCACTAATCTTTAGCAAACACATTTACATTAAAACACATATTTGATTACTATTTTTAAAACCACAATATATAATTATGAAATGAAAATAATAAACCCAAACACGTAACTATAGAAATATTTATACAATTAACTCTAGACCAACGATCAACAAAATTTTCAAAGATATAAAATACAAAGGAACACCAATTTTTTTAACATAAATAAACACACCATTTTTTTATCATAAATGACGGTTATGCTTCATCAAACTGGTGAATACATACCATCAATAAAGTTGTCAGATTTTTCCATATATATGTTTTTTATATAATCAAAATAATAATTACTCATGTTTTTATTCACGAGAACAATCATTTTATAAAAAAATTTTAATAAATACTTATAAATTACGAAGTCTTTAGCAAAAAGTATAAGAACATTTTCAATACATCAATCTCACCAGCAATGCAAAATATATTTAATGTTGGTAACTTGTGTTTTCTTTTTGTTATGAAAAAACAAGTTATTAACATTAAATGACTTTTCCACCAAAATGCATCAAGTTTTTCAACAATTAAATTTATGGGAGAATTTCGTTTATATCCTTCTAAAACTTCTAAATTACATCAACATCCTTGTAAAAATCGTAATTACGTCAACATCCTTTGAAAACACATATAATTCTCATTTATATCCAAAAAAGCATTTGATATTAAATTAATGATTTTAATCTATTTATAAATTATCAAATACAAGAGTATGTTACCATTTTACCCTTCACTTCTAACCACTCAATACATAATCATTAAACATTAAAAAGCAAAATAAGAACATCATTAGTTAAAAAACGCTGACCCATGATCCCTTCAATGGCTATTATCAATTTTTAACAAAAAAACGTTGACACCATGGAGATTTATGGGTATATATTCTTGGTAAATTACACAATTAATATATCTTCAAAGCGTCATATTCATTATATTTGTTTTTTGGAATTGAATTGAGACCTGCTTATGCAATAGTTAGAGCTTTATTTATACCTACGATGGAGATTAAATAATAATCAAATCTAATACATTAAGAATTGATGAAGGCATGATATGAATCTTAATTAAATCCAATTAAATCAAGAATACCCGGTGAACACAGGCAGTTCTAAATGTTGAAAGAGGTTGTTTAATGAAGGTGAGAAGAAAACATGAACTTATTTTGTATATAGTTAATTCGTTTATAAAGATCAAAGGGTTAAAAAAAGAAAAGAAAATATTTGCAATAATAAAACTATTAATATAAAATTTACTTCTTGGTTTGGATATGCATGAGTATTATTAAGTTTCGAAAGGATATTGAGGTAATTTTGTTTTTTTAAAGGATATTGATGTAATTAGAGTTTTTTACAAGGATATAGATGAAATTCTCCCTAAATTTATTGTAAGAATACTAAGTGCCGTAGACCCTGAAAAGCTTGTGCCAATAGAAAAAGTGATGTCACGTAGGCAAAATTGGCTTTAGCAACATAAATCCGTTACGCACCATATTTTCAAAATTTGAAACCATCATGTAACTCAATGCATCTTCTCCCGCCACACATCTACCAACAACCCTAAGGGAACCAAAAGTCAAATGGAGCTCACATCTATCTTTGACATAAATTCAAGCAACGGAATTTATGTTCTGAATTGTTCTTTTCTCTTTTGTCACCGGTCTGGTCAATGCATAGAAGCACTCCTAAATCAATATGGTATTAATATAAGACTTGTGCCATTAGCCAAAGACGAGACTGGATAGTTTCATTCATTACAGGCTATTGGCAAAGACCAGACAAAGTAATACATCCCTAAATCTTCTACTTACGGCTCTAAGTCCCACTAACTCGGGAACATCATCGATGAGGGTTTCTCACCGATGATTTTCCCCAGTTAGTCGGACTTACAGCAGTAAATAGAATATTTAGGGGCGTTTTACTTTCTCTGGCCTTTGCAGCATCCTTTAACGAAAGAAACCATTTAAGCCCGTCTTGGCTAATGGCACATGTCTTCGATAAACACCACATTGATTTTAAAGTACTTCTCTGCGTTGAGTAGACTCGTGTTGAAGAAAGAAGAAGCCATACAAATTCCATTGCCTGAAATTGTGTCAGAGGTAGATGGTGAGCTCCATCCGACTTTTGGTTGCCTCAGGGTTGTTGGTACTATCCGATGTGTCGCGGGAGAAGATGCGTCAAGTTATGTGATAGTTTTAAATTTGTATATTATAGGGTGTTTTCGAGTTACATGGTTTAACTCTTATGGGCTTCAGCGTTCTCGAAACATCAGAACGCCATGTTTTTCGAGCAGACTCGTGTTGAAGAAAAAAGGACAATACAAATTCCGTGTGTATGGAGTTAGTTCAGTTAATGGTTGGTACATAAATTTTGTGACACCACCGGTATTTGGCGACAACCTAATTGAATATAACCACGATTATGGTATGGTACCTGTTTCTTAACATGTTGTTTGCTTCAAGGTCTCAAATGAATGGGTAGAAATAGTATTCACAAAAGTCAACCTCAATGATATGATGCATCATGCCATTGAAGCCAATAATTAGTAATTCTTTTGAACCCATTGAGGGATGGAACTCCATCACTTATAGTCAATTTGGAAAAGACGGGAATATTATTTTGGTCCACACTAAGACAAACCCGTTTGTTGGGGGTAAGCTCACTCAAGACCATATGTATATTTGATCTAACACACGAGTTGTGCGTGTATGGGAATATAACGACCGTACCACCACATATGATCCCACCAAATCTTCGTTCTTGTGATTATAGAGTCCATATTAAACAGACATACAAGACGGTGAACATTCCCGTCATTGCACCAGAAAGGTTTCATGGATTCGGTGATGCTTGGTTTTGCTGCATTCTCTAGGTTCGCCACGACTTGGAAATCGAGTAATGGCAAAGCTGATACAGACCTCTACCTTACTCTAAAATATTTGTGTATAGGGTGGCATTCATTCCCCACCTTACCGTTGATCTTTTCTACGTATGCATGCCTTCTTTTACTTTTTTGTTCATGGTTAAAAGTATTCTATTTGTAATCTTAAATGTTTGTGTTTTTTAAAACTTAATTATGCAATTGAGGATTAAACTAAGAATCTTTGATTGTATTTTTTTATTATGAGATAGTTAGCTTGAAATCTTTAACAAAAATGTGGGATGGAATATCTTCATTATAAGAGGTCTTCTTGTTATTTTATTTTTTTGGAACTTATTGTATCAAGTGAGAAAAAATATCTTTTGTGAATGATGATGAAGCTCTAGAATGGTGTTAATACATTGATGACTTGTTAGTTACGCATAAAATGTTACAAAATATAAAGTTAAATTAAATTGTTCTAAAATTGCGACAACCTATAGTAATGTGAGTATATATAGTGTTGTGTTCCAGATTTAAGACATAATTGATGAACTATCATAAAAACATGGGGATAAAATTATTTATATTTTAGTTGTTCTTATACATTTCCAGGTATATATGCCCATAACTAGTTATGTAAGTTCATTGATGGGTTTATTTTAACCTTTGTTGGTAGTTTTCAAGACAGGGGAGGCTGTGCACCCGAGCCAGTGCTTTGGGTTTATTATTTTTCCTGTTGCAAACTGGGAACACTTTGTTTTGGATCTTTCATGTTATGACTCGTATTGGTTACTTTGTGTAATACATGAGACTTGCTTTAGTACTTGAATGAAGAAAACCTACACAATGTGAAGTGGTTTTTACCAATGTTTTAAAACCCGAGTTTTTAGTTGACCTGGTCTAATGATCGGTTCACGGGTCAACCAGTTTAATCAGTTGAACCGCCGGGTCCCCGGTTATATATATATATATATATATATATATATATATATATATATATATATATATATATATATATATATATATATATATATATATATATATATATATATATATATATATATATATATATATATATATAGGGGGACTTTATTTACAGAACCCATCTTAGTGACAGAACATGCAGAACTCTTGTTTTTGAAGACAAACATGTATGTTTGAAGGCTTACATGTATGTTTATGAAAGCGAACATGTATGTTTTTATATCGGTGCACATACATGCATGTGCGCTTTCAAAAATGTATGTTTTTGAATGCGTGCGCATACATGCATGCACGCCCTCAAACATGTATGTTTTTGGATATCTTTATTTTATTTTATTTAATTTTGACAAAAAGAATTTCAAATATGCTTCGTGAATACATATATTCTCTAAAAACATACATGTACTCCTTCAAACATACATGTTTGCCTTCAAAAACAAGAGTTCTGCAAGTTCTGTCACTAAGATGGGTTCTATAAATAAAGTTACACTATATATATATATATATATATATATATATATATATATATATATATATATATATATATATATATATATATATATATATATATATATATATATATATATATATATATATATATATATATATATATATATAGTTTGGTTCAAATGAAAACTTTTTATAGTTTTAAAGATAAGAACTCAATCAATAATTTACAAGTGGGATTTAATTTTAAAAAAACTGAAAATTGAAAGTATAGTCAAAAGGGTATTATAGGGATTTCGTTTAATTTTCAATCACCCTACTCCTGTGACACATAATCATAAAGACTAATATAATCACAAAATCCAGCCTCCATCTTCTCTTTCTCCCATCAAAACTCTATCCATCCATTGTTTATACTCTCACCCCCGTCACAATAAAACCACCAATATATAACAAAAACAAAACTCCATCCATCCATTATAATATATTTTTCTTGAATCACGAACCTACATTGTTTATACACTCTCTCCCCCGTCGAGGTTTGCCACGATGTCGCTGATGAGCTGAATCTGTCTCGGTACACCGGATTCATCGTGGTATCTATTGTCTCTATTCCCCAGTCAAAGCTGCAACTGTTACCCGATCGCCGCCGCTATTAGATCTAGTCAGCCAGTATGAGGTCAAACTGTCAGATCTAGTCGCCGGTACATGCGGGCGATGTCGCTGCTCGTTTATTGAGTATCAAGTCGTGGGTAAAATACACCATAAACATATCACTGTCTTAGAGATCTGCAAACATAGCGATGCATTTTTACGGCGAGGAATCTTTTTTCGAGCAAGCCTACGTTATAAAAGATTATGGGTAAATGCGCCATGCATATTTTGTATTTTCTAATTTTAATTAATTGAAATGGATGATGTAACATGATATTATAATATTTATATTATAATATTTATTAAAAATTTAATCTAAATGGTAAAAGTTAATATTCCAATGAGCCGTCATTTTTGTTTCAAAGATGTGTCAGTGTGACGAATTTTTTAGATGTCATTTGTAATTGTTTATTTTCAGAGATTGCTATACCGGGATGTGCCACTTACAAATTCTTTGTTCCACAGTGCATTAGTTTTTTACGAAATGATGCACAATGACACATCAGTTATATTCGAGATGACGCAGCACAATGCATCAATTATATTCGAGACGACATACTAGAATGTATCAGTAATTTTTAAGATGGCGCACCACGATACATTAGTTATTTTTAAAATAACGTATCACGATGCGTTAACTATTTTTCTAGATGATGTACCATGATGCATCCGTTATTTTTACTAGATGATGCACCACGACGCATATATTTTATTAGTTTAGTTTATGAGTTTTGGAAAGAATGTATAGTATTAGTAGCAAAGTATATGTCTTTTGAATATTTTTTGGAAATGATCTAGCATCCATATGACATCGTTGTTTGAAACTAATAGATTTTGTCATATGTGATATTTATTGTGTATCAAATAAATTAGTGTATATTATTGATTTTCGCTAAAATAAAAGAAATTAGACAGTGTACCATGAATTTGTTGAAGAAACGGGAATTAAAAAGGAAGAATAAAAAAATAATTGACTAGACTTTAATTTAATTCCCCCATATACCCTCAGGACATATTTGTTAACTACAATATATTTGATCAACAATTAATCATATTAAATACAAAATAATAGATCTAATGGCTGTGATTAGTTCTTATTTTTACAATGTTAATTTTGCTCTCACAATAACCTTCCTATATATATATATATATATATATATATATATATATATATATATATATATATATATATATATATATATATATATATATATATATATATATATATATATGGGCGAGTTATATGTAGAACCAATTTTTTTAGTGTAGAACTCTACAAAACTCTTTTCAACCAATCAAAAATAGTATTATTAAATAATTTTATTTAATTGAAAAGGGTAAGATAGTAAAAAAACATTTTGAATTTAATTTTTAAATTTTTATATAGAACCATTTTTAACCATTTATTTTTTAAATAAAAAAATATTATTCTATCATTGATGTTTTCTATAAATACCGGTACATGTATGTTATATTAAACATCACACATTTATGTACATTTATTTATGTATTAAACTTGTTTAGCTTAAAATGATAACTACACATATATTTAAGCACTTTAGTATTCGAAATTTATAACCATCCACAAAAACATACCCGTAACGTATAAGTTTATAACATACCAAATAATTTAAATATTGTACATAAAATTTAAATTCAAATAAGTAGATTTTCTAAAATATTGATTTGCACGCCATTAAAAAAACATGTGTGCACTCTTAATTTTTCCTTACATTCATTGAAACATATAAGCACTATATCAAGAACATGAATGCACTCTTTCCGAAACTCCTTCTGAAACATGTATGCACGCCTTCCGAAACATGTATGCACACCTTCGAAAAAATGTAGTCGATAAAAACATAAGTGCACCCAGCCGAGAACATATATGCATTGTTTGAAAACATAGATGCACCTCTTGCAAACATAAATGCACGCTATCAAAAACAACAATGTTTGATGTTGACATAAGTTTAATAGTTGAAGCCCCAAACATTCCTATCAAAAGAAACAAAACAAAATATCATTAAAAAATCATACTAGTGCATGTATGTTTAATTTAGGATATGGTATATCATAAAGATGTCACTACATTGTTGGGTAGATCTAGTTTAAGCAAACATATATTTTTTCAACTGTCACGATGGATAAGTATAGTTGATTTTTGTCATAATCTTGGCCATGCTACGCAACTGCATCTCGACACAAAATCATTTTTCAAACAATAATTATCGCTACAAATATTGCAAAAACCTAAATCAGTTCATATTCAACAATTTAGATTACAAACTAATACTATAAAATAAAAATTAGCTTCTACATCTAATTGAAAAGAGCAAAACCCATACGAATGTGGATTCCTAAAATTTCAAGAGTAACATAACTTATGTTATTGGATCTTAGTAAAGTGAAAGAAAAACAATAAAAATTTAATCACAAAATTATAAGTCTAGCCTTTTCTATAAGATCTAAAGATGAAGCAAATGTGTAGGCAATAATTTTTTAATGATCCATCACTTAATTAATAAAATCACGAATAAATTAGGCCATTGATAATCCATTATCAAATCCAAAAACCAATACAAACCATCTAATCCAAACAAATACATATATGAATTTTTATTTAAATTTATTATTAAATCAATACAAACCTTAAATAACGCAACGAATCTTATTTCTTCTAAACAAACGATCTGCAATCCCGAGCACCACAAGTGTAAAAACACCACTGCCGACATAGTCGTCACTGCCATCATCATCCTCCTTCAACACGCCGTCGCCATCCCATCGTCCTCCTCCTTCAAAATCCCACCTTCGTGATCATAGTAGTTGTTATTATGATGTCCTATGAAACCCACAGTAAGAATGGCTAGAGTATGTGAGATGAGAAATAGTTTTGGATTTTTCCAGATCTGATGACAATAAAGAGTAGATTTTTGTTTCTGACGATTAATATCTGAGATATGGATTTGCATTGGGGCGGCTAGGTTTTTTTTTGTAAAGATGAATAATAAAAATGTGTCAGAGGTTACTACATAAAGAAGAATGAAAAACTGAAGTTCAATAATTGGTTACGAGGCTAAAAAGAAAAAGAAGATTTTGAATAAATTACCATGATGCCCTTTTATTTTATCAGATATTTTTTAGATTTTCTTTTATTTACAAATATGCCACATTTATTTTCAGCCCTTCATCAACTCATCTAACGGTTTAATATGCTCTAAAATAGTTCTACATGATTCTACACTAAAAATGAGTTCTGCATATAACTCTTACCTATATATATATATATATATATATATATATATATATATATATATATATATATATATATATATATATATATATATATATATATATATATATATATATATATATATATATATATATATATATATATATATATATATATATATATAGAGAGAGAGAGAGAGAGAGAGAGAGAGAGAGTTAGGATCAAATAAGAAGATTAAGTAAAATAAGAAGAATGAGAAGAAACCACAGCCACACATTTCAGATGCACCTACAAAGTCAGATGCATCTCCCCTTAAAATTCTCCTTCCTTTGTGGAATTTGTGGTCAGGATTTCTTCTTACTCTCCTCATTTTAATTTTTCTTCTTACTGGATCCCTACTCTATATATATATATATATATATATATATATATATATATATATATATATATATATATATATATATATATATATATATATATATATATATATATATATATATATATATATATATATATATATATATATATATATATATATTTAGTATATAATACTGTATAATCTTATAACTTTTCTCACGTTAAGTTAAATCGATGAAAAATATTTAAACATTTTAATTTAATATTTATAACATTATAGCAAATGTATGGAAAACAATTAATTTATATTTATAATTTGTATTAAACAATGATAAAACGATATTAATTTGTATTTTAAGTTAGTTTTAATTTTATTTTAACTAACAATAATCACCAATGTTTAAATTTATCTTTAAAATTTAAAAGTGTTTATAGAAAAAAAATATTTTGAAAATATTTATTTATAAAAAATTGTGACCTGGTCGGGTTTATCAAACCGGGTCAACCCGGGTGAAAGAAAAACCGGCGGTTCAATCTGGTTCTCAAAAAAGCAAAAACCCGGTCACATCTGGCTCGGTCACCGAGCCGATTCACGGTTTAACCGGTTTAATCGGCCGGGTCAACCCGATTTTTAAAACATTGGTTTTTACATGTTGTATATAATTAGAGAATGTTATCATTTTATATTTACTTGTTTGACCAGTTAAAGAGCACAACATAACCTAAATAGACTCATTTAATGCAAGTATCATTTAGTGACTAGAATTTGTATCAATGATATTTTATATGTAAAGCTTTTATGAAAAGCTTTTCATAAACCTCACATGGTAAAAAACACATCAAAAAACTTTTTCAGATAATAAAAAGTCATTCACCATTTATAACCATTGGATATGCTCTAAAAGGGTGTTTAGCTAAGCTTTTTTAGGTACTAATTAAACTTCTTCACTACTCAAACTCCATGCTTTTAATACGCTCTCTGCTATCTATGTATGTTGTTAACATTCCAAAACAATTCTAATCAACACGAAGTTTACCAACCGGCCTCGAGGTTCTGGAGATATCATCAAGAGTTGGTAACGTCTTGTATCATTTGGATTTATTGCATTTTCTTATTCTATTCATCATTTTTTTAAACTTGTTTTCGCTCTATATCAAAAGCTGGACAAACGCCATGTACTACTAGTGCTTGAGAAAGAGCTGCAAGAAACAATACTGCTAGAACGACTACTACTACTGCTGGTCAGTCACTCTTATCCTGCTCTAACAACTACTGTAATTAAACCCCCTCGATCTCATCATGCGTTGTTACTACTAGTTAGTATATATTTGCTGGTTGGGTTCCAACAAAGAGATATTATTGTAGACTAGTTTTGCCGTGTTTTTTTCTACGTGCCTTTTAAATCAATAACTTCTCACCACATTTGGTTTTATATGTCTCAAACCTCTACTTATCTAATTTACCCAATTTGAACTTTTCACCACATTTGGTTTTATTCAAATCAAGAACTTTTCACCATATTTGGTTTTATAGAATCAAGCCAAGCTCAAGTTTTTATCAAGCCTTATCAAGTCAAGCTCAAGCCTGGATTGGTAAAGCTTGACTGACAAGCTATCAAGACAAGCTCAAACCTACAATTTTAGTATCAAGCCAAGCTCAAGCCTTACTAAGCTTGAGCTCGGCTCGACTCGATTACACCCCTATTCCATGCTAGCTACAAAACACAAGAGCTGAACTTTGCACAATATTAGCAATAAAAGTCCGTTTATTACCACAAATACTATATTAATAGTAAAGATAACGCTTATGAATACATGTTGGATTTGGGCGTTATTAGATTGTTTTTCTATACTTTTATAAGAGTTAACTTTAAAGAAATCAACAACCTTAAAGACGGGTTTTGTAGTTAGTTAACTTTAAAGAGATCAAGAATCTTAAAGATGCATTTTATAGTCTTCGTTAGTATTGATTTTTTGAAAATGAATTTGTGTTTAGTATCTGCGTATATGTGACTTATGGGTTCTAAAATAGCTGGATTTATTCTCACTCCTTGCAAGGTCGGAGGTCCTTTTGTACCTTTGATAGGGGTATGATTGTCTACGTCTCAACCCCACCCATACACCTTCCCTAGATGGTATTGGACGTTATCTTACCTTTTTTCTTTTCTATCCTCAGTACCAATGCATCCTTCCTAAAATAGTCAGACGATGGGTGATCGGATACTGCTGCAGCAATACCCAAATGAAATTTAATTAAAACATAGAATAATTATTGATATGCGAGCTTATATACAGTATATTATTTTAGTGAATAAGCTTGATTGTGTTTGATAAATTATCAGTTGCTAAAAAGTGTCAAATATATTATTAAATCAAAAACAAAAAGTATTTAGTCCCGAATCAAAATGGATGAAAATTTGTAAAAGTTCACCCATAACTTTTAGTGGCATAGTTATGTTTTATATTATATAATAAGTCTATTTTTTTATGGCCAAAGAAGCGAAATTCTTACTGTGCAGATCATATCGGGTACTTTTGACATACTTGGTTGCTTGATTTTTAATACCACTAATAACGCCCAAATTCAACATGTATTCATAAGCGTTATTTTCACTTTTAATATAATATTTGTGGTAATAAACGGACTTTTATTGCTAATATTGTGCAAAGTTCAGTTCTTGTGTTTTATAGCTAGCATGGATGAAGAAACGCGTAGATAAGAATAAAAGGCGAGAATTGGAGGCGAAAAGATGAACGAGACATGGAAGCATAAGCTCTCATATGAAGAATAAAAGAGAATAAGAAGTCTTGGGAAGTTTGGAAGAAATAAAGAATAAGAAACAAAGTAAAAGGACTTAAGGGAAAAATAAGGAAAAATGGCAAAGTCGCCACCGGCGAAACAAAAGCCGCCACCAGCGAAACTGACCAAAGTTGCCACCGGCGAACTTCATTCTACCGCCGGCAAAAGTCCAGACGGGTTTTGTAAAAGTCACATTAAACACTCCATAACTCACCACCATCAATGGGAGGCTGATCATTTCCCTCCCATAACACTCCCTGACGTTTTTACTTCTTCTCCGTGGCTAAAACATGTATATAATGGACCCTAGGGTCATGGTTCTAAGTGTACTTAATCTAGTAATCATTCTAACCCTTGACAAAGGTTAGAACACCAATCCTACATAACCCAAATTATAGTAAACCTTGTTTATCCTCGTAGGAGGGACAAATTTTGCTAGGAGGAATTTGGTTGGAGGTTGATTGATCAATTGGAGGCTTGGAATTTCTCTAAATTCTATTTGTTAGTACTTTTGTGTTAGAAGAACCATTTGGTAAAACTTTTTTACTTGAATTGATTTTCCTTTTAATTTAAGTATTGTTGAATGTTTGATATGATAATGAATTACGGTGAAATGTGTTTGAGTATGATTTTCGAGTAGTGTGATATGCTTGTGTGATGAACATGAATTCTAAAGGAGAGTTTGATTTTATGATCAAGGGAATATAATTGGGTTTTTATGGTTGATAATTTCTTGAAACATGTTTTGATAATCAATGAAATATAGATTTTTATTGGATTTAAAGGTCGAAAGGATTTTCGGTAAACTATGTTCCAAAAGATGTGTGCATGAGTCAATTTGGTTTTTTGGTGATTGACACTCACCTTGATGAGTTGGTTAAAGAAAATTTGTCAATAAATTTATCTTAGGTATAGGTCGAAAGGACCCATTCAAACCAAACTAATCTCTTCGTATTTTCTAAAAAATGGAAATTATAATAAATTGGAATAGATAATCATAGGTCGAAAGTGTTTGTCTAAATCAATTTGTTAACATGGATAAAGTATCTTATGCGTTCGGGAAAGTATAAACAAGAATTACCGGTTAAAATTGGAATACATTCGGGCAAGTATACCCTAGTCAGGTTTGGTAAGTCAAGGTCTTCCCAAGAGACTTGATTGCACTCAAGTGTCATTTGTTTGTAATAAGACGATGCAGATTTTCACGGATCAAAGCAACAAGGAAGGCAATATGAGAACAAACACATAGAGAACATACATGTGTGGGCACAAATGATCACATGGATGTTAGGATGTTTAATTTGGAAAACATATTATCAAGGGCAATCCTTTTAACCTATATGACCAATAATATAATCTAGTGTTTTATAAATTTATTTGACATAAGTCTCAATCAATTCGTCATACCATCCACCTATAGACTTGATGTAACACCCCACGTGGATAAGTGGACCGTTACGTGTATTTATGACGTGTCATCAAAGCATAAGGTAAATATCCTAAAACATTAACTGACCATAACGGAAATACCAGAATCAAACATCGGTAATCCAACATAAGCTCAAACATGAAAAGTAAAATACTGAAAGAAAGGACTGAACAATGTCCAACAGGCAATATAAGAATGAAGTGCATAAAGTAAAGAAGTCTAGATTGCTTCCATCCAATGCACATGCCCTCAGAATCTTAAGAGTGTCATGGTGTACCTGCCGTTAGAACATGAAAGAACTACGGCTGAGCATAACGCTTAGTGAACGTATATAATGCATGATAAGAATATACAGAACTTAAAATAATTAATAATTACTGAAGCTGAAAGACTGATATGCAGAGTGTGATGAAAACTGTAGAAAATCTGATAAGTCTGATTTATAAATAATAAAACTGAACTGATATCTGTTAAATCTAAAACATGCATTTACTGTATTTTAATTGCCAAGAGCTTATATAGGTCATGTGTTGTAACAACTGTTGCATGAATAATTGGAGGGGTGACCTCGTCATGCTGTAGAGGTGACCTCTAATTACTGTGTTGGGTGGAGGGATCAGCTCAAATGTGAAGGATGTAGAGCACACACCATATTCACCTGATAACTATAAACTGATAAGCCTAGGATGCATCCATACGCCCCACTAATAATACTGATAAAATGGCCAAGCTGAGCTGAGTGGAACGTTGCGGAATATCACTCTCTTGCAGGTGAGTCATGACACGGTGCCTCAAGTGTCATGGTTACGGTACCTCCGTAACTACTACTACTGACTGGTCATGTTTGTATATAAGGCTTAGGAAATATCTTAGTTATTAAAACAATTTCAGATAATTTATAACATGTACTAGGGAAAACATTTGGCTGCAGACGGGAAATCCTAATCATGCATAGAAGGGAAGTCCTTACTGAAAGGACGGAAAATCCGTACCTCTTGTCCAGTAACTGACTGGAGGAAGACTGAACGAACACTACTCGGGCTTTACGGAAGCTACAATAATAATAGACGTGAATAAGTTATCTGATCTTTATTTAATTTACTGATCTTATCGGCTTCTCATTTATTTATTTATTTCTGAACTTCTTTACGTATGTTAACTGATAAATCTGATCTTTCTTATAATTCTTTTTAATGTATAATCGACCTACTACTAATTTCGGTACAAACGTATTCTGACGTGATATTAATACTATAATAGGTAACCCTGCTAAAAATAGAAATTTCCTATATTAGAAAGTTTTCAAAATCGTTTATAATTTCTATAATAAAACTATACCTTTTTAAATATTATAAAACTATCTTAATTTAGTTCATTTAAGTATACAATTAAACATTTATAAAATTAAGTGCTAAAAGGAATAATTTAAAATATCCATTTTTATAATTTAACTATAACCCGAGCCTACCGAGATACCCGTTCTCGGTCGCACTAAAACAATTCAATAAAATATAAAATCTGCCTATATGGATTAGTGACAGAAAAACTGTCACTAAAAAGTGTGACCAAAAGCTGAGTATTTAAAAAATACTGTCACCAAACGAATCTGCGACAGAAATTAGCGTCGCTATTCTGTCGCTAATTTCAGAACTAAAACTTTTACTTTCTGTTTAAAGTTTTTACCCACTGCTCCTTATAACATTCCCATTGTTTTCATATGGTTCCCACTGCTAGTGTATGGTTCCCACTGCTAGTGTTTTCTGTTCACAAGCCCAAACACCCCTTAAGGTTTAATCCCAAACGCCCCTATGACTTCTTGGTTTTTCTTCTGTTCTAGTTCATGACCAACCCGCGCCCCTTGGTGGTCAATACTGGTTCCAAAGCAACCCCGCCGAGACCTTAAGGTCTCGGTTCCTTAATCAAACAAAACCCGACACTAGATTATACCCCTGATATGGGGTTGCTGTTTTTGGTCAGCCCAAAACACAACACCACTCCCCTTTTTTGTTGTTGTTGGGGCTGGGAAAAAGAAGGGACCATCGAGACATGGTGGTGTGTGCATTACCACCCCATTGAAACATTAACATGTCTCGGCGGTGAGGATCTAAAGCCCACCGAGACTGGTCAAATAAAAAGAGAAGAAACGACGCAATTACCGTTATGATGATTAACAAAGGAATGGATGATTATACATGAATTACTATGGAGCAATCAACCCGAATCTCCTCTTTTCTTTCTATAGCCAGCGGCTACACCAAAATAAGAACCCTAGTTTATTTTATTTTCCTTTTTTTGTTGATGTTTGTTGCGTCTGATCTACACAAAAGGGGGTAAACCCCGATTTCTTTTTTCTTTCTTTCTTTGGTCGGGCCTAAAGCCCATTTAAACAATACTTTTTCTTTGTATAAACTTCCCCTTTATAAACTTTATATAGTTTTCCTTTTTTTTAAAAGCTTTAAATTATTTACATACTTTCGTGATCAATCTTCGCGTGTCTCTAGTCTTTCTGAAACGTATATATTTTGCGTACTTAACGTATATACGTTCGTAATAATTATTTCTCTGAATAAATGCATATAGTTTTATATAATTAAAACTGCGTATTTAATATTTAAAATATTTAAATACGGGTTTTACAATTCTTCCCCTCTAAAAAAACAATTTGTCCCCGAATTAAGGATACGACTGTACTGGGTTTTACAATTATCCCTCTCTAAAAGAAAATTCGTCCTCGAATTAAGGGTGATTTAAACTGGTGGCGTTATAAAAGCTGAAAGGACATATATGCTTAAAGAACATGAAGGCTGAAAAGACATATAAGCTGAAGGATCATTCGTCCTTGATTTAAAACATGATGCTGCTGAAAGGTATAAACCTGGCATGACTAAAGTGGCATGTAACGTGACATGGCTGAAGAGGATATGGAATATAACATGACTGAAAGAACCTAACTGGATTTATTCAAGGAAAAAGATGAGAGGTCCGGATGAACTCCTCCGTTTCGAGTGACCTCCCGCTTGAAACGATTCCTTCAAAGGTCTAAACATAATAATAAAAATCTTGGTCCTTATGACCCTGTCCTGACGATGCTGAGTAGTTTCTGGTTTCATACTTAAGATGGATTTTCTGAATCTGATAGAATGAATAAGCTATAGCATGTAGTATACATGAAACGGTACGTTAAATTATTCTGAAAAGATAACATTTATATTTCTGGGCAAGCTGTTGAAAACATATAGGGACGAACTACATGAACAATTGTGAACGTGCTACGTGAGAAATTATGAACGTGGTTCACGATTATATGAGGAACACTGAGCATGAAGTATATCGTGAACGTGATACGTGTGACATACTGTGAGCGTGATACTAGAACATATCATGAACGTATGCTAACTGAGGAAGGAATACTAACCGATACGATCTGAGATGTGAAATGTCTGCCTGGTTACGAAAAAGCTATGCTACACTTGAGCCTGGTTCCTTAGGTTTTCAGTGACCATACATGTTAACAAGCTGGGAAACGTGTATCGTGAGATGGATCACGAATCTGAACATGAACAATGTTATGAACGTGAACGTGAGCTTAAATCATGAGATAGCATAAAACATGAACTGAAATGGCATCATACTGCGAATGAGACGTAACCTGTGAAAGTGAAAATAAACGTGAACGTGAATGTGAACGTACACATGATCGTGAACATGAACGTGAGCGCGATTTCGCGAACGCTAATTTCTATCTGACAAGATTGTTGATTGAATACCTTGAAATCATACGATTTACTGCTAAATTCTCTGTAGGTCCACTACTGCGTAATCCTTTCGGATGAAAGAAAACGTGTAGGCTGATTACATGGTCGACAATGACTTAGATAGTATTATACTTTTTATGGGTCTGTGGTAATCAGATAACAATCTCCATGGAGTCTTGTCTCCTTTTGGTCCATAATTTCTACTGGTGGTAATAACTTGCTAGCATGACGGCGTTCTATTTTAAACCTACTGGAATGTCAGGCATCAAGATGTGAACATAACTGCATCAACATGTCACACTGCTTCTAACAAAATTCCGCCTGATTATGGGACATTCTGGTGGAAATCTGGTTGAATAGTCATGGGAAATTTTTTAGGGAGAACCGTCAGCAATTTCTACGGTAGCAGTCAATTAAGTTCTAGAAAATTTGGTACTTCGTTCACAAGCATCAGTCGGGACCATCAGGTGATGGCCTTCACCTTCGCAAGATTGTCTGAAATTTCTTTCTGCTGAAATAGGGGCTCAGAAATGCCACTTTGTTCATCTAGAATATACATCTGGAAAGTTGCTTATATAATTTCCTCCTATCAGAAAATCTGCAGAATCGTGAAAAGATGACTCCCATGTTCTACTCAAGAATTTAGGAGATCAGGTTGTTATCAAAGAACATACTAACGATTTTGTCTGCGATGTCGTAAAAAAAGTATTCATAAGTTTCATACTATCGCTGGGGCATTAGGGAGCCCAGACGTATAAGTCAAAATTTTAGAAAGACTGTAACGTGTTTAATAGCAATCTGGAAAACATCATGTTCTTCTCTTACCACTGCTGGTGGCATGGTCGCGAATTGTTCTAGAAAAATATTTAAGATATCGTAGCAGGTCAGGTAAACCTTCTATACATGGAATGAATATCGATTAAGAATGGTGATCTGGTAAATTTTCCGATGGTCGATACATGATCTCATGTTACCGGCCTTTTTCTAATAGACAGAAACAGTGCACTTTCTGATGGTGTGTTAGGGCGAATAAGGCCTTGTTCCGGTAACTTTTGCAGCAAATGCTGCAACTCTTTAACTTAGCTGAAGCCCTGCAATAAAGAGTTTTGAAAACAGGTTCCGTTCTTGAGACTAACTCGATGTTAAATTCTATCTCGTGGTTAAGGAATTTCTTGAAAACTTTCTGAAATAACATCTGGGAACTCTAGAATAATCTACTGATCACGAATTTAAAGAACTTCAGAAGTGGATTATAACTTGTGGCTAGACAGTCTTCGTTGGACTGATAGGTCACGCACTTGTAAGGCAGAAACAATTTGTACTGACTTTTCAGCAGAAAACTTAATGAATACATATTAGGGATTTAGTAAGACGGATCTCTTCGTTAACTGGAAAGAAAACTGTAATAAATATGGGTGATACTGTGGATTCTTTTCTGGCTAGGAGGTAGGTAATACCTGATTTAGATAAAGTTGATATATGAATAGGCGAAGCAAACGTGGCAACTTTTTTTTCACTGAATGCGTTCGTCTGTAACCTCTTAGAATGAATACTGCGTGTTTAACCTGAGTAATACTCTAGTGGTGGTGACTGAATTTTTAAATGATTTGATTCATGCGTGGCATAATAGAATGGGTATACCCCTTTCTGAAAGGTACCGTGAATTACTGAGGGCATGGTTTAGAAATATACTAGAGTTATGAGTTCTGACTCGTATTTTGAGAAAAGATTCGTATGACGTGTACCATGACTGGTGTCCTGATATGTGTCTTCCGAAATGATACATGAGACCTATTTCTTGACTGTTGTCTTGACATGTGTTTTAGTGGATGAATCTGGACAAGGCTGAAAAATTTTGGTAACTACTGGGATTGGCAGACCGGTTAGACTACTGACCTCTGTATTTCTGGTCACGTCCGTTCCGGAGTTTCGATGTTTACTGACTAATTAATTATAAGCACGGTGGTTGTCACTACTGCTTTGTCTGTCAATTTATGACGGTCATTATCAATCACATTCTAGGAGGCGATTAATTCTAGGGAATAAGATGATATGGCAGCTTTACATTTGCTATAAATAAGGTAGAAGATATACATAAACCAATCACATTCTAGGAGGCGATTAATTCATCTGAAAAAGAGATGAGTTCTTTAAAGAAGGATCATACTTGGGACTTGATCGATCAACCTCCTGGTCAGAAGCTGGTAAGCTGTGTAAATGGTTGTATAAGATTAAAGAAGGGATTGACGGTGTTAAAAAACCAAGGTATAAAGCAAGGCTTGTAGCTCAGGGTTTTACACATCGAGCATGGGTCGATAATAATGAGGTATTTTCACATGTGGTTCGACATACATCTGTTAGGGTGAATATATCATTAACTGCTTGTGAAGATTATGAGTTGGAAAAACTTGATGTGAAAATCACGTTTTTACATAATCTTGAAAAAACTATTTACACGAGGCAATCGCGTAGTTTTACAGAAGAACCCAACAACAAGGTATGTTTATTGAAAAATCTCTTTATGGTCTTAAGCAGTCCCTAAGAAAGTGGTACAAATGGTTTGATGTGTATATTGGTCAGCAATAAGTTTAGTCGCAACAGCTGTGATAGTTGTGTTTACTTTAAGGAGTTTCTACTGATGTATGTAGATGATATGTTGATTGGTTATAAAAGCAAGTGTGAGATCTAATATACCAAGGGACTACTGCGAAAAGAGTTTGATATGAAGGAACTTGGTTCAACTAGGAAGATACTTGGTATGGAGATTGTCAGGGATAGGGGTAAACGAACCTTGAAGGTGTCTCGGTCGGGATACGTGTAGAAAATTCTGAATAAGTATAAAGAGGATAATAGAAAGTTGGTATATGTGCCACTAGAAGCACACTTCAAGGTATCTTTGAAGGATTGTTCGTTCAATGACTAAGATGTGGAAACAAGGAGTAAGATCTCATATGCGAATGAACTAGGTAGTTTAATGTATTTGATGGTTTGCACTAGACCAAATATTGCGTACGTTGTTAACATTGTGAGCACGTATTTAGCGAATCCAGAGGTAAACACCAATAGGAGGCAGTAAAGTAGATTTTGAAGTACGTAAAAGGCACCATTGATGTAGGTCTAGTGTATGGTAAAGATCAAGGGAAGCACGTAGATGTTGACAGTTTCATGGATAGTGGTTATGCTAAAGAACCTGACAGTGATAGGGCCATAATCGGGTATGAGTTTATGATACATGGTTGTGTTGTGAGTTGAAAAGAACATTTGCAACATGTTGTTGCGTTATTCAATACAGAGGCGAGGTATATGGCGCTAACAGAAGCGGTTAAGAAAAGCATTTGGCTTAAAGGTCTACATCGAGCTGGTAATAAACCTAAGGCCAGGTGTTGTGAATTATGATAATCAATGGCCATTTCATCTCTTAAGAAAATGCAATGTTTCATGAGAGGACAAAGCATATGAACGTGAGGTAAAGAGATTGAAATGGCAAAGATAGACACGAATAATAATGTAGTTGACGCCTTTATAAATATGTTTCTAGGTCAAAGTTCAAGTATTGCATGGAAATACCTAGTGTTGGATTTAACTAGTCTTGTCAGTAAGGCTGTGTTCAATGGTGTCTCGGTCGACCGAGGGAGATCGAGTCGCACTAGGTCGTGTCCGTTGAGACGACCGAATCACCCAACTCGATCGAGCCAAAAGCTTCGTGGGATCGATCGGGTTGAAAATGAAGAAATTCGAAAATGGAAAAGAAATGTTACCGTGCATTTGAATAAACAAACTTTTTTTTAATTTTAAATTTAATCTTTTATCCCTATAAAAACCCCATTTATTCAACCACTTTTTCACAAAAATTAAACTCACAATTCTCCAAACTACAATTTCTTAGGAATTATATTTTTTCGACTCTTCTGACGACGAGGATGAAGTTACGAGTGAGCTTGCGGTATTTACGCAAGCTTGTCAATCGGCTTACGAAGCATCAAACCCTCCAAAACAACGAGCATACATAAATAGAGATTACGATGGTGCATATAATCGTCTAGTGGCGGCGTATTTTACTGACGGGTCGCAGTATGACGCGGAGACATTTCGTGCGCGGTTCCGAATAGAGTGAGAACTATTCTTACGACTTGTTCGCGACGTCACCAATAACTATCCTTATTTTCAAAACGCGGGAGATTGTACGGGTCGATAATGTCTTATGCCATTGTTGAAGTGCGCTTCTGCTATTCGTCAAATGGCTTACGGAGCCGTTCCTAATGTTCTTGACGGATATTTTCAAATTTTTGCGTCAACTGCCCTTGAGTGTCTTCGTAAGTTTTGTAAGGCCATCATGGAATTATAAGGTAAAAAGTACTTGCAAAAGCCAACGTACACCGAAATCGAAAAACTCTATGCTCATCACGAGGAATAGCATGGGTTTCCTGAGATAATATGAAGTATCGATTGTACAGATTGGCTGTGGGAGAATTGTCTCGTTGCATAAGCTCAATTTTGTAGACGTGATCATGGGTCAACTCCTTTTATTTTATTGGAAGTGATCGCCTCTCAAGACTTATGGATTTGGCATGTGTTCTTTGATGTAGCTGGGATAAGTAACGACGTAAATGTTTTAGGTCAATACTCTCTTTTCAATGATCTTAAATCAGGGAAAGCACCATAACAGCCACGACGTGTATTATCGGCATTATCTTATTGACGAGATATATCCGAAATGGTCGGTTCTTATTAAGTCTATAAAAATCCGCGGTCGAATGATCATAAACGGATATTGTAAAAAAAGAAGCACGAAGCACAAGAAAAGATGTGAAACGAGCATTCGGTGTATTGAAAACGAAGGCCCGAGGAATGTCAAGACGTAGACTATCGGACGTAATGTACACATGCATCATATTACACAATATGATACTTCAACACAGCGGGGCGGTGATATCACCCAGATTTTATGGTGATAACGATTCGGTAAATACACATGAAGAATCACTCGTAATTATTCGGCACATAACCAACGAACAAGCTCATCTACACCTAAAAGCCGATTTGTAAGAACACATTTGGGCTAACAGCAATCAAAAAATTAAGCTTTTTAATGTAACGTTTTTTTATTAAATGTAATGGTTTTTTTTAAAGTAATGTTTTTATTAAATTTAATGTCTTTAATATTTGAATAAAAAAAATGAGTTAGGTCGATTTGTTGTGACAAATAAATCGTTGTAAATCGCCGAAAAGATAAAGCTGATGTGGAAAAAAAAATAAAGGTTGTATTAAATCGCTATTGTAGATAGCCTAAAGTAAAAATTGTTAGTGTTAGTTTCCAAATCTAGTTAGGATTAATATAAGTTAAGTTTCCTTATCTACGATTCTTAGTCGGTTCCCTCTCAATAGTATAAAAGAAACAAACTCTAAGAAAGAAACTACTGTAATAATCAACGAATCAAAAGATCGATGGCTGAGGCTAAGATATTCGTACCATTTTCTTATCGGAAGTATGTGAGCCAGGAAGAGATAAGGACGATACGAGACGAAAAAGAACGACAACGCTATTGGGCTATGATGGCTTCTGGTAATTGCTAAATTCCTTCTTTTTATACTTTAATACGCTCTCTCTTTATATATGCTGTTAACATTCCTAAACAATTATAATCAACAGGAAGTTTACCACCTGGCCTCGAGATTCTGGAGATACCATCAAAAGCTGGAGAAGCGCCGCAAATTGTATACAGGCTTCCATGCAAGATGACCAGAACTACTGCTTCTGAAAGAGCTGCAATAAGAGCTGCAAGAAACATTACTGCAACAACTACTGCTGCTGGTCGGTCCTGCTCTAAACACTACTGTATGTAATTATATCCACTCGATCTCATCTTGCTAGTTGTTAGTACATATATTTGCTGGTTGGGTTCCCCTACGTGCCCTTTCAAATCGATCGAGGACTTTTCACCACATTTGGTTTTATACGTCTCAAACCTCTGCTTACCCAATTTCACTGACTTGTTAAAGATCAAATAAACTTATTCATATGTAGATATTGATTTGGTTTTATATTCACCATACAATAAAGTTACGATGGGTCTCAAACCCTCCAATACCAACTTTCTACCCGTTTGACTCTAATCATGTTACAAGTAACTATTACCTCTTGGCTTATTAATAATTATTGTGCTCTGCCTAAATTTATATTACAGGTTGCAGAGCTCTAGGTGGAGGATCAGTCCTAAACAAGGATCCTCGCGAGTCAAGTGAAACCCTGGTCGAAAATCTCAAGCTTGAAGAGCTCCGCATCAGCAACTAGTCAGTTTAAATCCACACACTCTTGTGGTGGCTCGGTTTCTATCATCCTTTCATTTTAATACTAGTGTGTTGTTAATCAATATGTACTCTAAAATGTTTGGATTAACTTCGATCAATGTATCTTTTACATTGCATTAGGCTCAAACCAAGTTTTAGTTGTATTAGTTGGAGAATAACATGTGAATTACATACAATAGATACTTTTGAACATCCTAAAATAAGAATTAAACAAGAGTAATCTGGTGTTTGTTTATTAGTTGTATCCGCCTTTTATTTTCACTTTTATTTAATACAAAACACGTACTCGTGACTTCTATGTTCTGGACGATAATATTGAGGAATTTGAAAATAAAATCTTTGTATACACTATGATCTCGGACACTTCTGAAGTAGACCCTTATTTTAGTATAGAAACTATGCATGCCATATTTACATATCAGCTCTCACTAGGGGCGATCATGGTCAGAAAACTGAACCACACCGGACTAGATTGAAAACTAATTTGATTCTAGGCCACTACAGTCCTGGTTGTGCATGAGACCGAAACAAGACCCGGAATTGAGCAAAATGGTGAACCGAAAACTGGACCAAATATGTTCAGTCCGGTCTATAATGCTCACCCCTAGCTGTCCCTATGAAATGTTATAGAAAAAAGAAACATAATGACAGTAATCCACAATCTTCAGCTCTTAAATTGTTCTCTATATTTTTAATGGTTGGACTTAGTGGATGATTAGCTTTCTGTGAAATGATACCACTAATGAACATGTTTTATACAAATCAAAAGAAGTAGATTAATGATAAACCAACTGACTTAGCTCAGTTGGTCACCAAAGTTCCACTAAGTGGTTTCTTTGTTCATATGTGGATATTAATTTGGTTTTATATTCACCATACAATAAGGTTACGATAGGTCTCAAACCCTCAAATACCAACTTTCTAACCGTTTGACTCTAATTGTGTTACAAATAAGTGTTACCTCTTGGCTTATCGATTATTGTGCTCTGCCTAAACTTATATTGCAGGTACCATAACTCTAGCTGAGGATCCGTCCTAAACAAGGATCCTGGCGACTCAAGTGAAACCATGGTCAAGCTTGAAGAGATCCGCATCAGCAACTAGTGCTTCTGGTAACAGTTAAAATCCACTCTTGTGGGTAGCTGGGTTTCTATCATCCTTTGATATTACTACTAGTGTGTTAATCAACATGTACTCTAAAATGTTTGGATTAACTTTGGTCAGTGTATCGTTTACTTGCGTTAGGCTCAAGCCAAGTTTTAGGCTAGTCATTAACTTTGCAGGTTTTTGGAGAATAATATGCAAGTGAAGTACAATAAAGACATCTTTTTGAACATCCTAAAATAAGAATTAAACAAGAGTAATTTGGTGCTTGCTAATTAGTACTTGTATCGGCCTTTTTTTGCAGTTTTATTTAATACAAAACACTCCTGACTTCTATGTTCTAGACAATAATATTGAGGATTTTGAAAATAAAACTTTTGTTTTAGTCAATACGACCAGAAACTATGCATACCATATTTACATATCAGCTCTCCCTAGGGCCGATCACGATCAGAAACTGAATCAAGACCGGACTAGATCGAAAACTAATTTAAAGATGGTCATGTGTTACAAAAAGTTTTGGACAAGCTACATCACATGAAGACGCTCTTGAGGAATTACGAGGTAGTTTTACTTATAATCACAATTTTATTAACCAACCTATCTTTATTTTTTGTTACTATAAAATTTATATAAAACCTCAACTCTTAATCATCGTTGATATCGTAAACTTGATAATTAGAAGGAAGACGATACGATAAACATATAACCTCGCTTGTATCTAGAGAAACTTATTACCAACGAATTGCCTAAAGCTACAATAACCGATTCTTTTATAGAAGAACGTTAGAGTGACGACCACCATTAAAAATAAATAATTTAAATGTTCCTTAAGAGAAACGCGTATCCATTGCTAGTTTAGATATCAAAACTCAAATATATGAAAATGAAATTTATAAAAATACGTGAAAATTAATAACGAGAAGTTGACATGTCGTGAGTCTTAAAATTTTCAACAACCGAGGTCAACAAGCAATAATTACATTGGTGTATTAACTTTATGGAAGAGAAATTGACATGGCGTGTGTCTTAAATCTGCCAAAAGAAAGTAACAAGATAGAATGATAATTGTGCATTATAATTGTGAAAGAGAAGTTGGCATGCCGTATGTTTTACATTTAACAACCAGAGTCGGCAATCAATAATTACAATGATGAATTGATTTGTGAAAGAAAAAAGTGACATGTCGTGTCTTTTAAATTTGCCAATAACCAAAGGCAGCAAGAAATCATGACAATTGTACTATGTATTAAATTTGTGGAAAAGAAGTTGATTTACAGTGTGTCTTAAGTTTGCCAACTACCAGAGTTAGCAAGCAATAATGAAATTGATGTGTTAACTTTGTGGAAGAGAAATTAACATGTCATATGTTTTAAATTTGCCAATTGTATATTAATTTTGTGGAAGAGAATTAATATGACATGTGCTTTAAATTTGCCAATAACCATAGTCAATAATAAAAAATAAGTTAACTTTTATGAATGAAAAGTTAGGTGTCTTTTAAATTAACAAACAATAAATCAGGTAGGGAGCACTTGATGGTTTACTACTCAACAAATAGAGAACGTTTCTTAATAAATGTAAGGTGCATAAAATAGGGCGCATTCCATCTATTAAGCGTATTAATAAGTGTGTAAACACTTATCCTTTTGCCACTAAAATCTAGGAAAAAAAGACCTAATCATGTGTTTAATATCGTAAAAGTCGGAATTACGCGTGGTTTTGTGTTTTTGTGTGAAATAGGTACAAATGATCAAAAGGAATGAAAACACGGGATTTCATGGTCAAATGTTGAAGAAAAGTCCAAGAAAGAGACGAAGACATAGTCAAAAGACCAAAAGTGTGCCAAAGATCACGAAAACCGGCAATCCGACACGGTTTTGAAGAAATGAACAAGAAAGCCAAAATCGAGCTCGTTTTAGTGGATTTAATCATTTACGAAGATAATTGGGCCAAGTGGGTCCCACATTTGGGTTAATGGTCTCAAAAGCCCATTTGGAGTTATTAAGTTGCTAGAGTTATTTTTTTTTAAAAAACCCAATATGGCCCAATACAATATTATGAGACGGATTGGAAATAATTCTTGGGCTTTAAAAGCCCATTTGGCTAATCAAATGGAACGGATAAAAGAAGTGAAATAACTTTTCACTTTGTTTTGCTGGTCAAACCCTCAGTCAACATCACACACGTAACAATCACTCACCCCACACATTTAATAAATAAAACACATTTACCCCACTCACATTTTGTTACAAACGAGATAAAGTTTTCACCCACACCTTTCTTCTCTCCTCCAAACGCAGCAAACATCATTTTACACCAAAACCCTAATTTACCCTAACCAAAATTAACTCATAAAAATTGGGGGTGTTCCCTTAAGTGTGTGATTCACACACTTGGGGATTAAATCCCCAAGTTAATCGGAAGATCCAACACTGGTGGTCCTCAAATCATACGTGGCATTCCCTCCACTTGTGATTGGCCAAAACAACACCAAAAACCCAATCCTCCAATCAAAATCGTACACATCACCCCTAAACTAACACAACTAACACAAACTCGACACTCTGGTGATCCGTGTGATCTTTGATGCGTTTTCCACCGTTAGATGAAGAAAATGAAGAGACAGAAGGTAGAAAAGAAGGATTTAACGGCTCGGATTTGATGTCTTGCTCTCGAAGCTTCACCAACAAGCCCTTGGGGGTTGGCTATAAAAAAAACCCCTCATTTGTGTAATTTGGTGCCTTCTTTTTAGTCTATTTTTTATTTCTGAAAAATAGATTTTAGGTTTAATGTAATTTCTTTTTTTCAAGTATTGTATCAGTTTTAAATATTAATGAAATTTCAATTTTCGGTTTAATATTGTCTTGTTAATCGTTATTGCAATTTATCTTAAATCTGCTATGATTAAATAATTATTGAATTAAAAAGGTAGGAATAATTTCCCCTACTGGGAAATTATAAAAAATATTGGTTCGGTTCACTGTTCATGGAGGATGATTTGTTGATGGTGTTTGGATAATAAGGAGGGTTTCGGTTTCGGTTCATAAAGGGGTTCAGCGCCCACCTTCTTCCCAAAGGAAATCATCATCAGGTTTGAATCTCTATTTTTAATTTTTGCTTATGTTTATTAGCTTTAGGTTGGTTTTTGTTTAGTAATTTAGCTGTTAATTTGAATCTGCTTGTTTAATCTTGTGTTATTATTTAGTGTTTGGTTCTGCTTTAGTTTCGAGTTTGTTTAGTCTGCTGGATTTGATTAAACTGCTTGATATATTTGCTTATGCTTATTTATTTTTATCTGCTTGAATTATTTTTATCTGCTAAGTGTTTGGAACTGTTTAGTTTAACCTGTTTTTGAGTTGGAGTTTTGTTCGTTTGTTTTGGGTATCTGATTGTTTAGCTTGGTTCGAATCTGTTTACTCATATTAGGATAGTCTGCTATTTGGTTTGGGTATATTCAGTTTAATATAACTGTTTTTAAGTTCTATAGTTTACTGAGTTTTTTTTAGTTTGCTTATTTTTAGTTTTGTTTTGCTTAGTTGAATATCTGCTTGTTTACTTATTAGGTCTTTAGCTTATTTGATTTCGAAATCTGTTTATTAGCTTATTTAGTCATAGCTTATTTGCTTAGTAGCTTATCTCGGTTTGTTTTTTCAGTACTGCTTATTTCCCTTGATTTATTGTTTAATGCTTATTTGATTTAGCTGTTATTAGCTTATTTTGTTTTGCTGTTTACTGCTTAAAAGTTTCAGACTCTATTGGTCTGAGAAGTTAATTTCCAAAAATAAAAAAAAATAGCAAATTCGTCCCTCCTGGGACTCAAACGCGTGGCCTCACGCTTAGCAGCCCATAGCTTCAACCAACTTAGCTAGTACCTTTCTTGTGTTTTATTCTGCTGTATTTAATTAATATAGGGTTTAAATAAACTGTCAGTTTTAATTAATTAAGTTTTAAATACAAGATTTAGTTTAATAATTTTTATATAAAAGTTTTATTTAAGTTTTCTTTATAAAGTTTTTAATAGAAAATAAAAAGATAAGATAAAAAAACATTTTTAATTACTTTTATAGATTTAAATTGTTTTTAAATTTAGTTTTAAAATTAGTTTTCAACTAATATAGATTTGTTTAAAAATAGTTTTAAAAAGGTTTATTAAAAGTTTTTATTCTAAATTAGTTTAAAATAGATTTTTAAATTAGATTAATTAGTAGTTAATTAAATAGTTTTTAATTTTAAAATACCAAAAATATTCGTTTCACCAAGAACAAATTAATCTTACTTAATTTGAGATCAATTCGAGTCGAGTCGAGGAAATGAACATTAATTGCTTAAAACGATAATTGCAAAATTCCCACATTAAATTGGCGTCGCTGCCGTTTCGCTCGTTACGATTGAAGATTTCGTGAGACGTTTGGATTTTGGGATCCATTCATTTTGAACGTTTATTTTCTTGCACAAAAATTAAAAATACAAAAAAAAATCAAAAAGATTAAAATATAAAAAAAATTAAAAAACCACAAAAGCAAATTCTTCCTTAAGATTTGCAACAAAAAAATTAAAAAATACAAAAGTAATACTTTTTCCTAAAAGTATTACACCAAAAAAATATTACGTATTAGTGTTATTTTTCTTAATTCGATTTCTTTCGATTTTTCTTGTGAATATATATTTTTCTAAAAAATATAAAAAGATTTTTCATTTATTATATTATATTACATAGCACAATAAATTTACCTACTTTTCAAATAAGGCCTTAGTTGGGATTTCATCACCTAACTATTGTATTCGCATCCTAAACAAATAAATCAAGGCAAAATAGATCAATACTAGTAAGACGTTTGAACTCGATATATACAAACTATAAGGTGGGTATAAGGCGACACGCTATAAAAGGCCGTCTAATGAAAAAGGTTTTTAAGTGCTTTGTGTCACCTCGTTTCCCCGCTTGCTTGTGCGTATATTGAGAGGGACGACCGATTATTGGTTTGCCAACTCAATTAGTATTAAGTATATATTTTTGTAGCTTTTTCATATTGCACCTCGAGAGGGAGAATCCTTTTCCTCTCAAAGTCGACCGAGGTCACCTACCTCATTCCAAAGTTTTAATTGTATGCGCACTCGCGCGCGTACATACATACCGATTGGTGTACCAAATACTTCTAATTCTTCTAAAAAGAAGAAGAAGAAAAACAAAAAGACCGTCATTAAAGCCGATCCCGAGAATCGAGCTTTAAACAACACGATGGCAACGGATAATCGACCAATGATTGAGATTCTACAATCCCACGTTGAAGGAAACGATGACGCGATTGTGGTGCCGGATATTGGAGCTAATAATTTTGAACTTAAAACGGGTTTTATTCAAATGGTTTCCGCTACACCATTTTTAGGTCGTACTAATGATGACCCACACGCTCATATCAAACGTTTCATACAATTAGCCAACACCGTCAAATACAATGGGGTGCCACAAGAGGCTATTCGTTTACAACTCTTTCCTTTTTCCCTCGAGAGACAAGCCCGGATTTGGCTTACCCCAAAGTATTACAACATGGATTGACTTAGAGACCAAGTTCATAAACTACTTTTTCCCACCATCACGGACCACCGCTTTAAGGAATGAAATCATTACCTTTGAACAAAAATATGGGGAAACGTTTAGTGAGTCTTGGGATCGATTTAAAGAGCTTTTAAGAAAATGTCCACAACACGGTTTCACTAAAGTGCATCAAATTAATACGTTTTACAATGGTTTAACTCTAAATGACCAAGACTCACTTAATAGTGCCACGGGGGGCAATATTCTTGTGAAATCCATGAACGAGGCTTGGCCCATAATTGAAAACAAGGCTAAAGTGCAAACCAAGAGTGTTCGGACTACAATAGCTAGTTCTAGTGATAATGAGGTGACTAATCAAATTAAAGAGCTTACTCCAATTGTGAAACACCTTGTTTTAAGAGATAACCCTCCCACTACACATGTGAATGCCGTTAAAGAAACTTGTGAAACATGTGAGACTTGTGGTGGACCACATTCATATTTTAATTGTGACAAGGTTTACAATAATCAACAAGAAGTTTATGCTTATAATAACAATGAAAATGAGCGGATTCATTTCAAACCAAATGTTGATGTTAACCATTTGTCTTACAAGTCTAATAACTATTTGGCTCCCCGGGTTTTGTAGCACCACAAAGACCACCCCCACCCGCCCAAAATAGGAACCAAGGTCCTCAACGGGGTAATTTTCAAGGAAATTCTAATCAACGGGGTTTTAATCAAAATCAAGGGAATTTTCAAGGGCAAAATCAAGGGTTCAATAATCAAAACCAAGGATTTAATAACCAAGGTTTTCAAAATCAAGGATTTAATCAAGGTTATAATCAATATCAAAACCAAGGTTTTCCTAATCAAGGTTTTCCTAATTAAGGGTATAATCAAATAAACATGCATAATCCTCAAATGGACTTGGTTCTACAAAAATTAACCGACCATGAACGAATTATGAGAGAGATGCAAGAATCGACCGATAAGAAATTTTTGACAATGATTCAAACCCTTCGTCCCCAAGGTGCCCTCCCTTCGAACACCGTGACCAATCCTAGGGCTAATGTTAATGCTAGCACTACTAGGAGCGGTAAGACCACCGTAGAACCTTCCTATCCCCCACCTAACCAAGGACCCGAGATACCTTCTTCTTCTACCCAACCTCCTTCTTCTACTTGTGACATACCACCCGTTATGCCTTCGTCTACACCTTATGTTCCACCGATACCTAAATTTTCTACCACACCTTCGGTTCCCAAACCGGTTCTTTCACCTTCCATTGCTACTCCTCCTCTACTCAAGGATGTGAGTGAGCAATCCACTCCAAAGCCTTTATCTCAACCCAATATACCTTATCCCTCAAGGTTGCGGAAAGAGAAATTGAAGAATAAGGATGATATTCAAGTTTCGAACTTCCTAAAAATGTTCAAACAATTGAATTTTAATATCACCTTTGCCGAGGCGCTCGCTCACATGCCTAAGTATGCTAAGATGTTTAAGGACCTTTTAGTGATAAGGAAAAGTTGCTCGATATTGCCAATACCCAATTGAATGAGAATTGTTATGCGGTTCTTTTGAGAAAATTACCGGTTAAGTTAGGAGTTCCTGGTCGATTCCTTATTCCTTGTAATTTTCCGGGTGTTGAGAATTGTATGGCTTTGGCGGATCTCGGAGCGAGTATCAATATTATGCCATTGTCCATGTGGAAACAATTATCTTTACCCGAGCTAGTCCCCACTCGTATGACCTTGGAATTAGCTAACCGTACGGTTGCTTATCCGGTGGGGATAGCCGAGGATGTTTTTGTAAGAGTCGACAAATTCACTTTTCCCGTCGACTTCGTTGTAGTCGACTATGAGATGGATCCCCGTGTTCCCTTAATTGTGGGACGACCCTTCTTGAGAACCGGGCATACATTGATTGATGTAGCCGCGGGTGAACTTATCATGAGGGTCGGGGATGATAAAATCGTCTTTAACATGGGTAAACTTTCCAAACTTCCCGATGAGCCCGAATCCGTGAATTACATCGATGTGCTCGACGAAGCATGTGAAGAACATTTTCATGAGGCTTGTAAGAGCGGGATTTCTCCTTTACCTCATGTTGAGACCGTAGCTTCTATTGCTCCTTCATTGACTCCATTTGGAGAAAGTGATTTTCTTTTACAAGAATTTGAAGCGAGTTTAGGGGATGTGGATTTAAAATATGAAGATTCTCCCACTGATTGGGAAGAAGACATTCGTACCATTGAGAGACTTCTCAATGAGGACCATATTTCTCCACCTACTCCTAAGGAAGTTACAAACGATGATCCAAAATCAAAGAAGGGTTAATCAAAGAAGGGTTAATCCAAAAATTCATGAAGTCATTAAGAAATAAGTTATCAAACTTCTAGATGCCGGAATGATTTACCCTATCTCGGATTCGCCATGGGTTACTCCCGTCCATTGTGTGCCTAAGAAAGGCGGAATCACCGTTGTTCCCAATGAAAACAACGAGTTGATTCCTACTTGACTCGTAACGGGTTGGCGAGTTTGCATCGACTATCGTAAACTCAATGATGCCACTCGTAAGGATCATTTCCCTCTTCCTTTCATGGATCAAATGCTCGAGCGTTTAGCGGGTAATGATTTCTATTGCTTCTTAGATGGTTTTTCCAGATATATTCAAATCCCTATCGATCCAAAAGACCAAGAGAAAACCACATTCACTTGTCCTTATGGAACATTTGCTTACAAACGAATGCCTTTCGGCTTATGCAATGCTCCCGGGACTTTCCAAAGGTGTATGATGGCAATATTTCATGACATAGTTGATGAAACTATGGAAGTCTTTATGGACGATTTCTCGGTCTATGGTGATTCTTTCTCTTCTTGCCTTGCTAATTTAGAACGTATGCTTAAACGGTGTGAAGACGCTCGTCTCGTTCTTAATTGGGAAAAATGTCATTTCATGGTAAAAGAAGGCATCGTCCTTGGTCATAAAATTTCCAAAGCCGGTATCGAAGTAGACCATGCTAAAGTTGATGTTATTTCTAAGTTACCTACACCTACCACCGTCAAAGGAGTTAGAAGTTTTTAGGCCATGCGGGATTTTATCGACGTTTCATCCAAGATTTCTCGAAAATAGCTCGTCCAATGACTCATCTCTTAGAAAAGGATGATCCTTTCATCTTCTCTCAAGAATGTCTCGACTCTTTCGAACTTCTTAAAGGTAAATTAACTAAGGCACCGGTCTTAGTCTCTCCAAATTGGGAGTTACTATTCGAGCTCATGTGTGATGCTAGTGATTTCGCGGTAGGAGCGGTTTTAGGTCAACGAGTTAACAAACATTTCCAACCCATTCATTATGCTAGTAAGACAATGACGGGGGCTCAATTGCATTATACCACTACCGAAAAAGAGCTTTTAGCCGTAGTGTATGCTTTTGAGAAATTCCGCCCCTATCTTGTACTTTCCACCACCATCGTTTACACCGATCATTCCGCCTTGAAATACTTGTTGGCCAAGCAAGATGATAAACCGAGACTCCTTCGTTGGGTTTTGCTCCTACAATAATTTAAAATCAAAATTCGTGATAAAAAGGGAGCGGAAAACCTAGCCGCGGATCATCTTAGTAGACTTGAGGATCCTTATCAAGGGGAACTTCCAAATCAAGAGATTAATGAATCTTTTCCCCTTGAGACCTTAATGTCTACTAATTCCAATCTTTACGATACCCCATGGTTTGCGGACATTGCAAACTATTTGGCGGGTGGTGTTCTTATCGAAGGGTTATCGTCCCAACAAAAGAAAAAATTCTTCAAGGACGTTAAAACGTACTATTGGGACGACCCTTATCTTTTCAAGAAATGTGCGGATTTAATCATACGTAGATGTGTTGATGGGCCGGCGGCTTTACAAATCCATGAAGCTTGCCACAAAGGACCCACCGGTGGTCACGTTGGTCCTAACTACACCGCTAAAAAAGTTTTCGACTCTGGATTCTATTGGCCCACCATTTATCATGACGCTCATGAAATGGTTAAGCATTGTGATGCTTGCCAAAGACAAGGCAAGATCACACATAAAGATGAGATGCCTCAAAATTTCATTCAAGAGTGTGAAATCTTTGACGTATGGGGCATCGACTTTATGGGGCCATTTCCATCATCCAAAGGAAACAAGTACATCCTCGTAGCCGTTGACTACGTATCAAAATGGGTAGAAGCAAAGGCATTACCTACTAACGATGCGAGGGTGGTTGTTAACTTCTTGAAACAATTGTTTGCTCGATTCGGTGTGCCTCGTGCTATTATTAATGATCGCGGGACTCATTTTTGCAATGATCAATTCGCACGAGTCATGGCTAAGTATGGTGTCAATCACCGAATTTCCACCGCGTATCATCCACAAACTAATGGTCAAGCCGAGGTTTCCAACCGTGGTCTTAAGAGAATCTTAGAGCGAACCGTGGGAGAGCATCGTGCCTCATGGGTCGATAAATTAGATGATGCTTTGTGGGCTTTCCGTACCGCTTATAAGACACCTATAGGTTGTACTCCTTATCGCCTTGTGTACGGAAAGGCGTGCCACCTCCCTATTGAGTTGGAGCATAAGGCTTATTGGGCCTTGAAATGGGCTAATTTTGATATAAACAAAGCCGGTGATCATAGGAAAATCCAACTCAATGAACTCAATAAACTTAGGAATGAGGCTTATGAAAATTCATTAATCTACAAGGAGAAGACTAAGCTCATTCATGATTCCAAGATTAAGAACCGAGCGTTCCATGTTGGTGATCAAGTTTTACTCTTTAACTCTCGGTTGAAAATCTTTTCGGGTAAACTTAAGAGCCGTTGGTCCGGTCCATTCACCGTGGCCCAAATTTTCCCTTATGGTACCATTGAGTTGTCCCAACCAAATGGGCCCATTTTTAAGGTGAATGGCCAACGGGTTAAGTTGTACTTTAGAGAGGACATCTCTCACGAGATGATTCCATCCCTCTCCACATTTCCCTTGAATTAATTCGGGAAATCGAGTCGAGCTAGAGACTCGTGATAAATAAATCAAGCATCGTATAACTAGGTTAGATTTTTACCTTTACCATCCTTTTCACCCTTTTTCACCTTCATCCATTTCCACCAATAAGTGTAGGGGGAGCCAAGTAGGTTGTTTGTGTGTTGTGATGTTGTGCAGGGACATGAGCTTTAATGATCCACTTTTGGTGTTCTTGATGCGACCCATGATCCCGTGTTTCCCGTGTACCCGGTTCTCTCAAAAATATTGTGATTCATACATGTATATAAATAAAACAAATAAATGTAATCACTTTAGTTGTCCCTTCCTTAGCTCCATTTTAAACAATGTACTCAATGCCCTAAGTGTAGGGGATTTTATCCTCCCACATGTTTAAACATTGAGGACAATGTTTATATTAAGTGTAGGGGGACTTCTATCGAATTTTAGTGGGCTTTTCCATGAATTTGACCCCATTTAACTAGAAAATTTAAAAAAATTTCAACGTTTTTCAAATTTTTGATCTATTTTGGCCTAGTAGTATTTCTATTCATTTTCCTTTTGTCATCGCATCTTATTTATATTTTCCATTTCAAGAATAAAGTCAAAAATAAATAAATAAATAAAATGGTTTTAACAAGTTTAGATATCTTCGATATATTAGGCCCGTCGTGAATATTTTGACTCAACCCGAGTTTACTTATCCAAGTTTACTCTAGCTAGTATCCTTAACCATATGGACCTTAATTGGTTGATTAGGCTAAGCATCCACGAGTCTCATTCCTTGAGATTTTAAATTGTGGAGAACGTGAGATGATAGAGTTGATAATAAGTTTAAGGGTTAATTCTTATTTATATGAGTTTTTGTGGCTCTTTCTTCCCGCTTGTATATTTAATTGCTTAATAAATGAGGATTTTTGCGGTGTAGATTCGATATCTTAAATCTTAGCCAAATCTTTATTCTCCTTGTAATTAAAGCACGAACACATTGAGGGTGCCAGCGTTGTGGACTTCCGACTAAGGTGGCTCATAACCACTAAGTATGAGGTATTCAGACCATGGGACCGCGGAATTTGGCCTACTATATATATCATAAATAAAGAAAGAATAAGATTAAAACATGACCTCAAGGAGCCTTAGGGTGTGGGGCATGTAGCACGAACCTTGTCATTAGAGCCTTAGGGTGTATGGCATGGTAAGTGTTGAATAAAAATTGATCAAAAATCAATTCCCTTGTTTATCGTTCAAGGAGCCTTAGGGTGTGGACAATAGATGAGGAGCATATTTACATCTTAAAGAGCCTAATGGTATATGATGTGAACTTGCTAAACTCCACATAAAGTCAACATGACTTTGGAGGAATAATTAATAAACTAGTACTATTGGCCAAATTTTGGGTCCGGGAATTTATTCCCCAAATCGTGTTAAATCATCCTTGATGTGGGCTTACTTTAGTGACAACGTTTTTGAGGACGAGGCTAGGTTTTGAGTGTCGGGTTTGCACCGTTTGGCCTTCATTTTTGGACTAATAATTATCAAATAAGTCAAATGAGCCTACGGGTGAATGACATTCAATAAAAACTAGAGATACAACTTAGGACTTAGAGAAAGAGTATTACACAATTGTCTTATATAAGTGGTTTTAACTTAAGGACTTATGGTAAACAATGATCTCGTTTTTAAGCTTGGTATGGGGAACGTGAAACTTGAGGGTGATTAATATTCATGACACCAAAGCCCTAATCTAAGTCTTAGATTTCTTTACGAGTTTCTTCCATCAAATAATTTCCAAGTTAAATAAATTGTTATAACTTTTGTTTTCTTTAAAGTTTTTATCTTTCCGTCGTAGTAGTAATAGTATATCTTAATAAAGGCCAAGATGGGTTAATTATGAGAAAAATGTAACCTTAATGCTTTAAAACTATGCATTGCATGGGGTCATTGCAATGGTCAAGTGTAGGGTATTTAATAAGTGTGTAAACACTTATCCTTTTGCCACTAAAATCTAGGAAAAAACAAGACCTAATCATGTGTTTAATATCGTAAAAGTCGGAATTACGTGTGGTTTTGTGTTTTTGTGTGAAATAGGTACAAATGATCAAAAGGAATGAAAACACGGGATTTCACGGTCAAATGTTGAAGAAAAGTCCAAGAAAGAGACGAAGACATAGTCAAAAGACCAAAAGTGTGCCAAGATCACGAAAACCGGCAATCCGACACTGAAGAAATGAACAAGAAAGCCAAAATCGAGCTCGTTTTAGTGGATTTAATCATTTACGAAGATAATTGGGCCAAGCGGGTCCCACATTTGGGTTTATGGGCTCAAAAGCCCATTTGGAGTTATTAAGTTGCTAGAGTTATTTTTTCAAAAACCCCAATATGGCCCAATATAATATTATGAGACGGATTGGAAATAATTCTTGGGCTTTAAAAGCCCATTTGGCTAATCAAATGGAACGGATAAAAGAAGTGAAATAACTTTTCACTTTGTTTTGCTGGTCAAACCCTCAGTCAACATCACACACTTAATAATCACTCACCCCACACGTTTAATAAATAAAACACATTTACCCCACTCACATTTTGTTACAAACGAGAAAACTTTTCACCCACACCTTTCTTCTCTCCTCCAAATGCAGCAAACATCATCTTACCCCAAAACCCTAATTTACCCTAACCAAAATTACCTCATAAAAATTGGGGGTTTTCCCTTAAGTGTGTGATTCACACACTTGGGGATTAAATCCCTAAGTTAATCGGAAGATCCAACACTGGTGGTCCTCAAATCATACGTGGCATTCCCTCCACTTGTGATTGGCCAAAACAACACCAAAAACCCAATCCTCCAATCAAAATCGTACACATCACCCCTAAACTAACACAACTAGCACAAACTCGACACCCTGGTGATCCGTGTGATCTTTGATGCGTTTTCCACTGTTAGATGAAGAAAATGAAGAGAGAGAAGGTAGAAAAAAAGGATTTAACGGCTCGGATTTGATGTCTTGCTCTCGAAGCTTCACCAACAAGCCCTTGGGGGTTGGCTATAAAAAACCCCCTCATTTGTGTAATTTGGTGCCTTCTTTTTAGTTTAATTTTTATTTCTGAAAAATAGATTTTAGGTTTAATGTAATTTCTTTTTTTTTCAAGTATTGTAATCAGTTTTAAATATTAATGAAATTTCAATTTTTGGTTTAATATTGTCTTGTTAATCGTTATTGCAGTTTCTCTTAAATCTGCTTTGATTAAATAATTATTGAATTAAAAAGGTAGGAATAATTTCCCCTACTGGGAAATTAAAAAAATATTGGTTCGGTTCACTGTTCATGGAGGATGATTTGTTGATGGTGTTTGGATAATAAAGAGGGTTTCGGTTTCGGTTCATAAGGGGGTTCAGCGCCCACCTTCTTCTCAAAAGAAATCATCATCAAGTTTGAATCTCTATTTTTAATTTTTGCTTATGTTTATTAGCTTTAGGTTGGTTTTTGTTTAGTGATTTAGCTGTTAATTTGAATCTGCTTGTTTAATCTTGTGTTATTATTTAGTGTTTAGTTTTGCTTTAGTTTCGAGTTTATTTAGTCTGCTGGATTTGATTAAACTGCTTGATATATTTGCTTATGCTTATTTATTTTTATCTTCTTGAATTATTTTTATCTGATAAGTGTTTGGAACTATTTAGTTTAACCTGTTTTTGAGTTGGAGTTTTGTTCGTTTGTTTTGGGTATCTGATTGTTTAGCTTGGTTCGAATCTGTTTACTCATATTAGGATAGTCTGCTATTTGGTTTGGGTATATTCAGTTTAGTATAACTGTTTTTAAGTTCTATAGTTTACTGAGTTTTTTTTAGTTTTCTTACTTTTAGTTTTGTTTTGCTTAGTTGAATATCTGCTTGTTTACTTATTAGGTCTTTAGCTTATTTGATTTCGAAATCTGTTTATTAGCTTATTTAGTCATAGCTTATTTGCTTAGTAGCTTATCTCGGTTTGTTTATTTAGTATTGCTTATTTCCCTTGATTTATTGTTTAATGCTTATTTGATTTAGCTGTTATTAGCTTATTTTGTTTTGCTGTTTACTGCTTAAAAGTTTCAGACTCTATTGGTCTGAGAAGTTAATTTCCAAAAATAAAAAAATAAAAAAAAATAAATAGCAAATTCGTCCCTCCTTGGACTCGAACGCGTGACCTCACGCTTAGCAGCCCATAGCTTCAACCAACTTAGCTAGTACCTTTCTTGTGTTTTATTCTGTTGTATTTAATTAATATAGGGTTTAAATAAACTGTCAGTTTTAATTAATTAAGTTTTAAATACAAGATTTAGTTTAATTAATTTTTATATAAAAGTTTTATTTAAGTTTTCTTTATAAAGTTTTTAATAGAAAATAAAAAGATAAGATAAAAAAATATTTTTAATTACTTTATAGATTTAAATTGTTTTTAAATTTAGTTTTAAAATTAGTTTTCAACTAATATAGATTTGTTTAAAAATAGTTTTAAAAAGGTTTCATTAAAAGTTTTTATTCTAAATTAGTTTAAAATAGATTTTTAAATTAGATTAATTAGTAGTTAATTAAATAGTTTTTAATTTTAAAATACCAAAAATATTCGTTTCACCAAGAACAAATTAATCTTACTTAATTTGAGGTCAATTCGAGTCGAGTCGAGGAAACGAACATTAATTGCTTAAAACGATAATTGCAAAATTCCCACATTACGTATTATTTTTGAAAATTGTTTTATATGAGGCACACATTATAAAACATGTGCACTTTTACTTAAAAATGCTCCTTACATTTGTTGTTTTAATCTTGTATTTCTCATGTTAGATTCACACAAATGAAGGCGCACCGGGCGCACTAGTATATTAGGCGCACAAGAGCAATTGATCTTTAAATTTCTCCTTCACACTAATATTGAAAATATGTGTTGTTATGTGAGGCGTACATGAAAGAGAGGGAACACATTATAGAAAGAAGACATTATAAATTTTGTTGTTTGTTTTAATAAAGGTAAAAAAGAAAGTTTATTCATATTTTTACACTTAGGGCTGTTTGTTTTTGCGTTTCCTATCCAATTATCTGATTATTCAGTTCTCAAATCGCAAATAATCCAAAATAAGTGTTTGGATGACCAAAGCAAAAAAGTGCTTTTCTACGGTTTGAGGCTTTAAAACGACGTTTTGTAAAAGTAAGTGACCATCTACGGCTTCAAAAACGTGATTTGGAAAACTACTAGTACTATAATTGTCAAATGACCAATAAACCCTCATTTAATACACTCCTTTCTTCCCAGAAACTGTTACATGGAAATTTAGTTTGATCATTCTTGTCCATTGTCGTCCTTCACTTCGATGGTGTTGTTCCACTGAACAATAGTCGACGCCAACAAACCCACTTATAAGGTTGTGATCTATTATGAACTACTTTTTGGTTATGATTATGTATATTAGTGATAACCACTTATGGATCGAGTGAAGAAAAGAGTTAGACAGGTGAATATAGGGATCATGGTGAAATGAATGTGTGCACCAAGGTGGGTGAAAGACTCGATGTAAAATGTTTGTGTTAAACTGTGTGTTAAATATGAGGCATGTGAAAATCATGTACTCCGTATTATATAAAGAAGAGTTTTTAAATAGATATATATACGAGTAAAATGGTCTACAAATAAAAGTTATGTGTTGTAGATTTTATTATGAGTTATTCATTGTTAAATTTATAAATTACAATTTGTAATGATGTTTTTATTGGTCATTTTATTTATAAACGCAATAAATAATTTAATTTGTCAAACATTATAAAAATTGATTATCGGACTATTGCAATATCAAACAATGTAATCAAATCCAAACACTTTTTTATAACCACGTTTTATAACAAATGATTATTTGATTATCCGTTTTGAATATGCATAATCCATTTTAAATAAACAATCCCCAACACCCACATAAGACTTTTCGGTCTATGTTGATATAAAAAAGTTACGGTTTCTATAGCAAATATTACGTCTATTGTCATTTCATTGTTAACGTATTGTCCGAGATTTACTGGAACAGTAAGAAGCAAGTGCGACATTAAAATGAAATTAAAAAGAAAATACTAGAGATATCTAAAATTGTTAAGTATATATATAAGAAATGTAATTTCAATATTTTACACATCTTGACAGAAAGTTGATTATATTACCAATATAGTATACGAAATTCCAAATTTATTGTATTATCAGCAATATGGTGACATGCTACCGGTTTAGCAGGTAAAAATTGCTTATCGATCATTTTTATTTATTTTTATGCTTAAATTATTTCCATACGTGGCATGGCATAGTTTTCACTTTGTCACCATCGCTACATCATCTTCATTAAGATCTCACAATCACCAATTTCTAGCAAACACATTTATATTAAATTACATATTTGATTACTATTTTTAAAGCCACAATATATAAATGAAATAAAAATAATAAACCCAAACACATAACTATATCAAAATCCATTTCTTTTTTATTCATTCAATATTTTTTATGTTCGGATCTAAAAGATTGTCACAACAAAATAAATTTCTTTTTGTGGTCATCTTCCTTATTATACATGCATACAAAAGTAAACAAAACCTGAATCACTTCCTGGGTTTGCTCAAATAAATGGAGCACAAGCCCATTTCCAAAAATACACCATTTAAACAGTGCATCCCCGTTACCCTTACCAGGTTCGTTATTGTGTGAAGTCGAAACCATCAAGACCTTTATAAATATATTCTCAACGGACTCAAATATTTATAATAAACTATTAATTGTTTCAAGTTCTTTTTTGTCAAGATCTTATCATTCGTTTTTTCACGAGCTTGATTTTCTGCGGGTTTAACAGTGGTTCTAACAAATGGATGATGATATGTGGGTTTTGTTGATATATAGATGGATGAACGGGTGGTGTTGGTTTAGGTTAGACGGTCTTGGGGTGAAATACAACAAGTTAAAAGATTTTATGTTAAATATAAAGTTGGGTGGGATGAGTAACAATAGATACAGATGGAAATTTACTAAAACAAATTTACGTGGAAAACTATAATTAATTTTTTTATCTAGCTGATATATAGATGGAAATTTTCAATAAAAAATTCACGTGCAAAACTATAATTAATTTTTATCTAAAAATCATCAGGTCACGTTACCTATATTTCAAAAAACTTAGTCGGTAGTGTGTAAATTTTGAAAAGTACATTAGTAATATATAGACTTAACCCATATCTAAAAGATAAATGTGATGATTATTTCAAGAATTCGAGCATGATGTATGTCCTGGTACTAGTCGAGCTCAAGCCCACTGGTAGGGGTGTGAATCGGATCGGGTTGATCGGGTTTGAGTCAATTCGGGTCAGGTTAAAATTGGTTCAATATGAAAATTTTCAAATTAAAACTCGACCCTATTTGAACTCACGTTACTTGGGTTCTGATCAATTTTGGGTCAACCCGAATATGAATAAAACGTAAAAAAAATCTTTTTTTACTCTTTTTAAATAGAAAACAAATATAAATTTATATTAAAAATAAAATTTTTTATTCGAGTCAATCGGATTGACCCGAATCCGAGTTAGCAAAAACTTTCATACCTGATTTCATTTAGTATTTGGGTTAGTCGTGTTAATCCAAATTCATGCTTAAAAAGCATTGTACATATGCATTATAAACTTGCCATTTGGGTAAATATGAAAATCTTATGTTTATTTTGGGTATATATGGAATTTTCCCTAATTTAAATATATATTTTAATTCGACAAACCTGACTCGAATTAACTTATTCAAATTCAGGTCCGAATAGAATCGGGTTTTTTTTACGCCTCTACTACCCACTCGTATTTCTTGAGATAAGATGAAAATAGAGGCTGCTACGAGGTTTTTTTGTAAAGTTAAGTTAACATTCAAGAAGACCTTAGCGCACATAATACTATCACAATTTTCAATTTGATAGCCTACGTATCCGATATCCCGCTGTAACATAAAGGTAGATTGCTCGCGGCTAAGAATGAACTGAGACGAAATCTTTGTCAACTACTCATTCACTGTCCAATACTCGAACGTTTAAACTTCAATTGGTGCTAAACGATTTTCTTGTGGGCCAGCAACGATTAGAAACATTAACCAACGAATTAATTGCGTAAATCGTTTTTTAGTTTGTCGGGTTTAATATATTTTGTCTCTTATAAAAAAATTAACAGATCATCTCCCTGTGATTTTGACCCGTAACGGGTTGGTCCTTTGACCACTAGTTCCGTTAAAAACTAAACCCAATATACAACTAATGTCAAAGGACCAAAACGAATACGAACTTACTTATCAAAGAACCAAAGTTAAAAATAATAGAGAATTGATTCGTTAAAATTTATTCGAAAAACAAAATTCTTTATACCGACAAACCATATGAACTATTTATACAATTAACTCTTAACCAATGATCAACAAACTTTTGAAAGATATAAAATACAAAGAAACACCAATTTTTTTAACATAAATAAACACACCATTTTTTTAATCATAAATAATAATTACTCGTATGTATTTATGTACGAGAACAATCATTTTATAAAATCTTTTTTAACAAATACTTATAAATTACAAAGTCTTTAGCAAAAAGTATAAGAACATTTGCAATACATCAATCTCACCGTCAATGAAAAATATTTAATGTTAGTAACTTGTTTTTTTCTTTTTGTTAAATATTTAAAATTTAACAAATCATTTTTTTAGAAGTCTTTGCTGCAAATCCCTTACTCAAATAGTAAAAAGTAATCTAATGGGGCACGACGTTTTACTATTCGAATAACTCACTGTATCGTTTGAGCCATTGAATCAAAATTTCTTAAAAAATAACTTGTAGAATTTCAATTTTTTTATAAAGAAAAACAAGTTGTTAAAATTAAATGACTTTTTCACCAAAATGCATCAAGTTTTTCAACAATTAAATTTATTGTAAGAATACTGAGAGCCGTTGACCCTCAAAAGCTCGTGCCAACAGAAAAAGTGATGTCACCTAGGCAAAATTGGCTTTAGCAACAGAAATCCGTTATGCACCATATTTTCAGCCGTAGTGGATGAGTCTAAAATATCAAAATATGATTTCAAAAGATAAAAAAGTGATACCATCGATTCTAGTACACCAACTTTATTAAAGAATAAAATTAAATAAAAGAATTTGTTATAATGGTTGTTAATTTGACACCATTTTCTTTGACGTCAACCTTGATGTGACACGTCATTTATTATTTATAGAACCTCCAGGTAGCTCTACACCATACCTAACATATATTGTTTCCTTTACTCCTAGTAATTGGTCATTAATTGTTTCCTTCTAACTTACAAAGTTGCATTCAATGTATTACTAAGGGCGTGTTTGGTACATGCCTATGAGAATCGCGGAATCACAATGATATCCATTGCAATTGTTTGGTTGCTATGTTTCGGAATCAAATTATTAATTGATACCCATTGATCCATAGGAGGGGAAGAGACTCCTTTATTGTTTCATTCCCCGTGGGACCACCGTCATATTATCATATGCATAATGATTGTGACTCCCACTCGCAAACCACACGCACCCTAACTCTTAAAAAACCAAGACCAGATGCTCGGTTATTTGTCATTAGAAAACCAACACTTATCTTTTTCCCATCCTCTGTTTATATAACAAAAATGCAAGAAAACTCACAAATCTGATAATATACCATCCAAAATTGACGCAACAATAACACCCGAAATGTAGTGGTTTTGAAGGCGGCGGTGGGTTTGAAATGTTCTAAATGGTGTTTAGTGATGGTGAACACAATGTATACAAAACTTTCACTTTTATTGATAATCAATTGCGTACAATGAAAGTGTAAAAATGTATATCAACAATAAACCCTAAGACCCCTCTTTATAACATAAGGAGTCTTGAACAATAATCTACTAATCAACTATTCTAGGAAAAGATAAATATAAAAAATACAATGTTGATCATATCTTTCCTAAACATACAAAACGGGTTGACTAAGTAGTTCTCTTGTGACTGGGATTTCCTTTGTCAGCGCCTTGATATGTCTTATCAGTGCTCAATCTGTCAGCGCTCCAATTGCTCTTGTCAGCGTCCAAAATCCCTTTGTCAGCGGCTAAGTGACTTAGCTATTTTTTTTCCAAAAAGTGTACATGAAAGAGACGGAACACATTATAAAAAGAAGACATTTTTAAATTTTGTTGTTTGTTTTAATAAAGGTCAAAAAGAAATCTTTTTCATATTTATTGATTTGTCATCTTTGCTAAAGTCATATTTTTGTTGGAGACAATTTCCCCTATTATTTAATTCGTTACAGTTCTTGTATGATGAGTTGCAAGTTTTTTATAAGTTTTAAAGTCAGTAACTAGTACTAGTGTTTTGAATTAATTTGCTCTAGGTCAAGCAAAGTTTAAATGTGAGGTTGGGACGAAATCACAATTATTCATATTTTTACACTTAGAGGTGTTTGTCTTTGGGTTTCCCATCCAATTATCTGATTATTCAGTTCTCGAATCGCAAATAATCAAAAATAAGTGTTTGGATGACCAAAGCAAAAAAAAAACGATTTTCTATGGTTTGAAGGCTTTAAAACGACGTTTTGTAAAAGTAAGTGACCACCTACAGCTTCAAAAACATGATTTGGAAAACTACTAGTACTTTAATTGTCAAATGACCAATATACCCTCAAATACTACACTCATTTCTTCCCACACACTGTTACTTGGAAATCTAGTTTGATCATTCTTATCCATTGCCATCCTTCACTTCGATGGTGTTGTTCCAATGAACAATAGTCGACACCAACAAACCATTTTTTTATGAACTACTTTTTGATTATGATTATGTATATTAGTGATAACCACTTATGGATCGAGTGAAGAAAATAGTTAGACAGGTGAATATAGGGATCATGGTGAAATGAATGTGTGCACCAAGATGGGTGAGAGACTCGATGTAAAATGTTTGTGTTAAATTGTGTGTTAAATATGAGGCATGTGAAAATCATGTACTCCGTATTATATAAAGAAGAGTTTTTAAATAGATATACATACGAGTAAAATGGTCTACAAATAAAAGTTATTTGTTGTATATTTTATTATGAGTTATTCATTGTTAAATTTATAAATTACAATTTGTAATGATTTTTTTATTGGTCATTTTATTTATAAACGCAATAAATAATTTAATTTGCCAAACATTATAAAAATTAATTATCGGATTATTGCAATATCAAACAATGTAATCAAATCCAAACACTTTTTTATAACCACGATTTATAACAAATGATTATTTGATTATCCGTTTTGAATATGCATAATCCATTTTAAATAAACAATCCCCAACACCCACATAAGACTTTTCGGTCTATGTTGATATAAAAAAGTTACGGTTTCTATTGCAAATATTACGTCTATTGTCATTTCATTGTTAACATATTGTCCGAGATTTACTGGAACAGTAAGAAGCAAGTGCGACATTAAAATGAAATTAAAAATAAAATACTAAAGATGTCTAAAATTGTTAAGTATATATATAAGCAATGTAATTTCAATATTTTACACATCTTGACAGAAAGTTGATTATATTACCAATATAGTATACGAACTTCCAAATTTATTGTATTATCAGCAATATGGTGACATGCTACCGGTTTAGCAGGTAAAAATTGCTTATCGATCATTTTTATTTATTTTTATGCTTAATTATTTGCATACGTGGCATGGCATAGTTGTCACTTTGTCACCATCGCTACATCATCTTCATTAAGATCTCACAATCACCAATTTCTAGCGAACACATTTACATTAAATTACATATTTGATTACTATTTTTAAAGCCACAATATATAAATGAAATAAAAATAATAAACCCAAACACATAACTATATCAAAATCCATTTCTTTTTTATTCATTCAATATTTTTTATGTTTGGATCTAAAAGATTGTCACAACAAAATGAATTTCTTTCTGTGGTCATCTTCCTTATTATACATGCATACAAAAGTAAACAAAACCTGAATCACTTCCTGGGTTTGCTCAAATAAATGGAGCACAAGCCCATTTCCAAAAATACACCATTTAAACAGTGCATCCCCATTACCCTTACCAGGTTCGTTATTGTGTGAAGTCGAAACCATCAAGACCTTTATAAATATATTCTCAACGGACTCAAATATTTATAATAAACTATTAATTGTTTCAAGTTCTTTTTTGTCAAGATCTTATCATTCGTTTTTTCACGAGCTTGATATTCTGCGGGTTTAAAAGTGGTTCTAACAAATGGATGATGATATGTGGGTTTTGTTGATATATAGATGGATGAACTGGTGGTGTTGGTTTAGCTTAGACGGTCTTGGGGTGAAATATAACAAGTTAAAAGATTCTATGTTAAATATAAAGTTGGGTGGGATGAGTAACAATAGATACAGATGGAAATTTACTAAAACAAATTCACGTGGAAAACTATAATTAATTTTTTTATCTAGCTGATATATAGATGGAAATTTTCAATAAAAAAATCCACGTGGAAAACTATAATTAATTTTTATCTAAAAATCATCAGGTCACGTTACCTATATTTCAAAAAACTTAGTCGGTAGTGTGTACATTTTGAAAAGTACATTAGTAATATATAGACTTAACCCATATCTAAAAGATAAATGTGATGATTATTTCAAGAATTCGAGCATGATGTATGTCCTAGTACTAGTCGAGCTCAAGCCCACTCGTAGGGGTGTGAATCGGATCGGGTTGATCGGGTTTGAATCAATTCGGGTCAGGTTAAAATTGTGTCAATATGAAAATTTTCAAATTGAAACTCGGCCCTATTTGAACGCACGTTACTTGGGTTCTGATCAATTTTGGGTCAACCCGAATATGAATAAAACGTAAAAAAAAATCTTTTTTTACTCTTTTTAAATAGAAAACAAATATAAATTTATATTAAAAATAAAATTTCTTATTCGAGTCAATCGGATTGACCCGAATCCGAGTTAGCAAAAACTTTCATACCTGATTTCATTTAGTATTTGGGTTAGTCGTGTTAATCCAAATTCATGCTTAAAAAGCATTGTACATATGCATTGAAAACTTGCCATTTGGGTAAATATGAAATTATCATGTTTATTTTGGGTATATATGGAATTTTCCCTAATTTAAATATATATTTTAATTCGACAAACCTGACTCGAATTAACTTATTCGAATTCAGGTCCGAATAGAATCGGGTTTTTTTTTACGCCTCTACTACCCACTCGTATTACTTGAGATAAGATGAAAATAGAGGCTGCTACGAGGTGTTTTTGTAAAGTTAAGTTAACATTCTAGAAGACCTTAGCGCACATAATACTATCACAATTTGCAATTTGATAGCCTGTGTATCCGGTATCCCGCTGGAACATAAAGGTAGATTGCTCGCGGCTAAGTATGAACTGAGACGAAATCTTTATCAACTACTCATTCACTGTCCAATACTCGAACGTTTAAACTTCAATTGGTGCTAAACGATTTTCTTGTGGGCCAGCAACGATTAGAAACGTTAACCAACAAATTAATTGCGTAAATCGTTTTTTAGTTTGTCGGGTTTAATTACTTTTGTCTCTTATAAAAAATTTAATAGATCATCTGCTTGTGATTTTGACCCGTAACGGGTTGGTCCTTTGACCACTAGTTCCGTTAAAAACTAAACCTAATATAGAACTAATGTCAAAGGACCTAAACGAATACGAACTTACTTATCAAAGAACCAAAGTTAAAAATAATAGAGAAGTGATCCGTTAGAAATTTATTCGAAAAACAAAATTCTTTATACCGACAAACCATATGAACTATTTATACAATTAACTCTTAACCAATGATCAACAAACTTTTGAAAGATATAAAATACAAAGAAACACCAATTTTTTTGACATAAATAAACACACTATTTTTTTAATCATAAATAATAATTACTCGTATGTTTTTATGTACGAGAACAACCATTTTATAAAATCTTTTTTAACAAATACTTATAAATTACAAAGTCTTTACCAAAAAGTATAAGAACATTTGCAATACATCAATCTCACCGTCAATGCAAAAAATATTTAATGTTAGTAACTTGTTTTTTTCTTTTTGTTAAATATTTAAAATTTAACAAATCATTTTTTAAGAAGTCTTTGCTGCAAATCCCTTACTCAAATAGTTAAAAGTAATCTAATTGGGCACGACGTTTTACTATTCGAATAACTCACTGTATCGTTTGAGCCATTGAATCAAAATTTCTTAATAAATAATTTGTAGAATTTCAAATTTTTTATAAAGAAAAACAAGTTATCAAAATTAAATGACTTTTTCAACAAAATGCATCAAGTTTTTCAACAATTAAATTTATTGTAAGAATACTGAGAGTCGTTGACCCTCAAAAGCTCGTGCCAACAGAAAAAGTGATGTCACGTAGGCAAAATTGGCTTTAGCAACAGAAATCCGTTATGCACCATATTTTCAGTCGTGGTGGATGAGTCTAAAATATCAAAATATGATTTCAAAAGATAAAAAAGTGATACCATCGATTCTAGTACACCAACTTTATTAAAGAATAAAATTAAATAAAAGAATTTTTTATAATGGTTGTTAATTAGACACCATTTTCTTTGACGTCAACCTTGATGTGACACGCACTTTATTATTTATAGAACCTCCAGGTAGCTCTGCACCATACCTAACATATATTGTTTCCTTTACTCCTAGTAATTGGTCATTAATTGTTTCCATCTAACTTACAAAGTATGCATTCAATGTATTACTAAGGGCGTGTTTGGTACATGCCTATGAGAATCGCGGAATCACAATGATATCCATTGCAATTGTTTGGTTGCTATGTTTAGGAATCATATTATTAATTGATACCCATTGATCCATAGGAGGGGAAGAGACTCCTTTCTTGTTTCATTCCACGTGGGACCACCGTCATATTATCATATGCATAATGATTGTGACTCCCGCTCGCAAACCAAAAGCACCCTAACTCTTAAAAAAACAAGACCAGATGCTCGGTTATTTGTCATTAGAAAACCAACACTTATCTTTTTCCCATCCTCTGTTTATATAACAAAAATGCAAGAAAACTCACAAATCTGATAATATACCATCCAAAATTGACGCAACAATAACACCCGAAATGTAGTGGTTTCGAAGGTGGCCGTGGGTTTGAAATGTTCTAAATGGTGTTTAGTGATGGTGAACACAATGTATACCAAACTTTCACTTTTATTGATAATCAATTGCGTACAATGAAAGTGTAAAAATGTATATCAACAATAAACCCTAAGACCTCTCTTTATAACATAAGGAGTCTTGAACAATAATCTACTAATCAACTATTCTAGGAAAAGATAAATATAAAAAATACAATGTTGATCATATCTTTTCTAAACATACAAAACGTGTTGACTAAGTAGTTCTCTTGTGACTGGGATTTCCTTTGTCAACGCCTTGATATGTCTTATCAGTGCTCAATCTGTCAGCGCTCCAATTGCTCTTGTCAGCGTCCAAAATCCCTTTGTCAGCGAATAAGTGATTTAGCTATTTTTTTTTCAAACAGTGTACATGAAAGAGACGGAACACATTATAAAAATAAGACATTTTTAAATTTTGTTGTTTATTTTAATAAAGCTCAAAAAGAAAGCTTTTTCATATTTATTGATTTGTCATCTTTGCTAAAGTCATATTTTTGTTGGAGACGATTTCCCCTATTATTTAATTCGTTACAGTTCTTGTATGATGAGTTGCAAGTTTTTTATAAGTTTTAAAAGTCAATAACTAATACTAGTGTTTTTAATTAATTTGCTCTAGGTCAAGCAAAGTTTAAATGTGAGGTGGGGACGAAATCACAATTATTCATATTTTTACACTTAGAGGTGTTTGTCTTTGGGTTTCCTATCCAATTATCTGATTATTCAGTTCTCGAATCGCAAATAATCAAAAATAAGTGTTTGGATGACCAAAGCAAAAAAGCTATTTTCTATGGTTTGAAGGCTTTAAAACGACGTTTTGTAAAAGTAAGTGACCACCTACAGCTTCAAAAACGTGATTTGGAAAACTACTAGTACTTTAATTGTCAAATGACCAATATACCCTCAAATAATACACTCATTTCTTCCCACACATTGTTACTTGGAAATCTAGTTTGATCATTCTTATCCATTGCCATCCTTCACTTCGATGGTGTTGTTCCAATGAACAATAGTCGACACCAACAAACCATTTTTCTATGAACTACTTTTTGATTATGATTATGTATATTAGTGATAACCACTTATGGGTCTAGTGAAGAAAAGAGTTAGACAGATGAATATAGGGATCATGGTAAAATGAATGTGTGCACCAAGGTGGGTGAAAGACTCGATGTAAAATGTTTGTGTTAAACTGTGTGTTAAATATGAGGCATGTGAAAATCATGTACTCCGTACTATATAAAGAAGATTTCTTAAATAGATATACATACGAGTAAAATGGTCTACAAATAAAAGTTATGTGTTGTAGTTTTATTATGAGTTATTCATTGTTAAATTATAAATTAAAATTTGTAATGATGTCTTTATTGGTCATTTTACTTATAGACGCAATAAATAATTTAATTTGCCAAACATTATAACAAGTGATTATCGGATTATTGTGATATCAAACAATATAATCAAATCCAAAAATTATTTTTTATAACAACGTTTTATAACAAATGATTATTTGATTATCTGTTTTGAAAATGCATAATCCATTTTAAATAAACAATCCCCAACACCCAAATAAGACATTTCGGTCTATGTTGATATAACAAAGTTACAGTTTTTATTGCAAATATTACATCTATTGTCATTTCATTGTTAACGTATTGTTCGAGATTTATTAGAACAGTAAGAAGCAAGTGCGACATTAAAATGAAAGTAAAAGGAAAATACTAAAGATATCTAAAATGTTAAGTATATATATTATCAACGTAATTTCAATATTTTAAACATCTTGACAACAAGTTGATTATATTACCAATATAGTATACGAACTTTCAAATTTATTGTATTATCATCAATATGGTGACATGCTACCACTTTAGTTGGTAAAAATTGCTTATCTATCATTTTTATTTATTTTTATGCTTAATTATATGCGTACGTGGCATTGCATAGTTGTCACTTTGTCACCATCGCTACATCATCTTCATTAAGATCTCACAATCACTAATCTTTAGCAAACACATTTACATTAAAACACATATTTGATTACTATTTTTAAAACCACAATATATAATTATGAAATGAAAATAATAAACCCAAACACGTAACTATAGAAATATTTATACAATTAACTCTAGACCAACGATCAACAAACTTTTCAAAGATATAAAATACAAAGGAACACCAATTTTTTTTAACATAAATAAACACACCATTTTTTTTATCATAAATGACGGTTATGCTTCATCAAAATGGTGGATACATACCATCAATAAAGTTGTCAGATTTTTCCATATATATGTTTTTTTATATAATCAAAATAATAATTACTCATGTTTTTATGCACGAGAACAATCATTTTATAAAAATATTTTTTAACAAATACTTATAAATTACGAAGTCTTTAGCAAAAAGTATAAGAACATTTTCAATACATCAATCTCACCATCAATGCAAAATATATTTAATGTTAGTAACTTGTTTTTTTCTTTTTATTATAAAAAAACAAGTTATTAACATTAAATGACTTTTCCACCAAAATGCATCAAGTTTTTCAACAATTAAATTTATGGGAGAATTTCATCTATATCCTTCTAAAACTTCTAAATTACATCAACATCCTTGTAAAAATCGTAATTACGTCAACATCCTTTGAAAACACATATAATTCTCATTTATATCCAGAAAAGCATTTGATATTAAATTAATGATTTTAATCTATTTATAAATTATCAAATACAAGAGTATGTTACCATTTTACCCTTCAGTTCTAACCACTCAATACATAATCATTAAACGTTAAAAAGCAAAATAAGAACATCATTAGTTAAAAAACGCTGACCCATGATCCCTTCAATGGCTATTATCAATTTTTAACAAAAAACGTTTACACCATGGAGATTTATGGGTATATATTCTTGGTAAATTACACAATTAATATATCTTCAAAGCGTCATATTCATTATATTTGTGTTTTGGAATCTAATTGAGACCTGCTTATGCAATAATTAGAGCTTTATTTATACCTACGATGGAGATTAAATAATAATCAAATCTAATACATTAAAAATTGATGATGGCATGTTATGAATCTTAATTAAATCCAATTAAATCAAGAATACCCGGTGAACACAGGCAGTTCTAAATGTTGAAAGAGGTTGTTTAATGAAGGTGAGAAGAAAACATGAACTTATTTTGTATATAGTTAATTCATTTATAAAGATCTAAAAAAAAGAAAAGAAAATATTTGCAATAACAAAACTATTAATATAAAATTTACTTCTTGATTTGGATATGCATGAGTATTATTAAGTTTCGAAAGGATATTGAGGTAATTTTGTTTTTTTAAAGGATATTGATGTAATTAGAGTTTTTTACAAGGATATAGATGAAATTCTCCCTAAATTTATTGTAAGAATACTAAGTGTCGTAGACCGTGAAAAGGTTGTGCCAACAGAAAAAGTGATGTCACGTATGCAAAATTGGCTTTAGCAACATAAATCCGTTACGCACCATATTTTCAGCCGTAGTGGATGAGCCTAAAATATCAAAATATGATATCAAAAGATAAAAAAGTGATACCATGGATTCTAGTATACCAACTATATTAAAGAATAAAATAAAATAAAATTAAAGAATTTGTTAGCATGGCTGTTAATTTGACACCATTTTCTTTGACGTCAACCTTGATGTGACACGCCATTTATTATTTATAGAACCACCAAGTAGCTCTGCGCCACACCTAACATATACTGTTTCCTTTACTCTTAGTAATTGGTCATTAATTGTTTCCATCTAACTTAAAAAGTATGCATTGAATGTATTACTAACTCTTTGATTAGTTAATTTTGCCATGTTTTTAGTTTTGTTTAGTATGTTAGAGTAGTTTTAGGGGCTGTTTGTTTTAGGTTATATAACATAAGCCTTAATTTGGTGGTTTATTTGAAGATTTATGTACTTATCTAAGTTTGTTATGATATAATAAACTTATATAAGCTCATAAGTTACCAATAAGCTTGAAAAATTAGGGTTTATGAGATATAACTTATGGCTTATTTTCGCCTTATATAACGCAACCCTCAATTTTGTGGCTTATTTTAAGACTTACGGGGTATAATAAACTTATATAAGCCCATAAACGTTTAAATAAGCATGGAGCTTATATTATACTATAAGCAAAAATGAACTTACATTGTATAAGCTAAAACAAACACCCCTTTATATATACTTGTTTGGCGATTGGTTGATTATATTTGGTAATTTAGTGGCGATATGGAAGAGAACATTATCACTTGAGTTAAATTTTTAATTATAAGATAATTAAAGGGTAACAGTTTAAAATTGTTTTAATAAAAATTTTATTTTAACCAAACATAAAAATGGAACCACGTACATTTTGGAACTTCATTCTCTATTTATGTCAAAAAAAATTAGTGATAAACCAACTTAAACCAATTTTATAAAACAACTTCTCAAAATCGCTTTGTGGTTATTTAACTCTTTTCAAGATTTACCGGGTAAACGGAACGAGCAACCAGTAAACGTTATTTTGGAGAAAAGTATTCCACTGGTCCAATTGTTAGTTGAAATCTCCACAAAAATTGACACTAAAAGGCAACCATATCGAAACAAGCATATTCATTTTTCATATATATATATATTTGCCATAATCATTATAGTTTATTTTGTCTTATTTTCATTTAAGTCTCCGCTATTTGTTTATTAATCCAAAATCAAAAATGTAAGATAACTAAGCATAAAATGATAACTTAAACACGTTTCTCAAATTCATCATCTCTGAGAACGACATTCTGAAGATCAATACTTTCATGATACTTGGTATACTTTTTATTTGTATCCGCATATTTTCTTCCCTTTTCACAAATAACTTTGATTGTGTTAAAACGACTATATCATGTATAGTAGAAAGTAACTAATACGGATGATAGCGCGAAAGATCCAAAACAAAGTGTTCCACGCGACAACCTAAAATTGCAGTTTCCACTTACAACATAACATTCTTGGTAAAAATCATCACTAAAGATAACAACTTATAAAAAAGAGCCAAAGAACTAAAGGTAACAACAACACAACACCATACAGTTACATTAATATAGTCATATAGATTGTCACAATTTTAGATTGTATTAGTTGAGCACAAACTAAAATTTCATCATCATTCACAAAAGAAAACTTTTTCTCAACCAATACAATAAATTCAAAAAAAAAAGTTTTGTTAAAGACTAAAAAGGATGACCTCTTAAAATGAAAATGTTCCCTCTCACATTTTTTATTAAAGATTTCAAGCTAACTATGTCATAATTGCCCTAATAAACCAGTACAATCATTCTAACCATTTAAAAATGCTTAACTAAGTTTTATAAAACACAAACATTCAAAACTACAAATAAAATACTTTTAGGACTTAAACAAAAAAGTAAAATAAGGTATGCGTACCTAGAAAACATAAATCGTAATGTCGGGAGTGAATGCCACCCTATACACAAAGTTAAAGTAATGCAGTGTGTATTGGCTTTCACATTTCCTGGTTTCCCTATCGTGCCGAAACTGGAGAATGCGACAAAACAGGGTGCATCGAATCCACGGACCATTTCTGGTGCAATGAAGGTAATTTTCACCGTCTTGTATGTTTGTTCAATGCAAACTCTATAAATTTGGCGGGATAATATGTGGCGGTACAGTAGCTATATGCTCATAGACGTTCCACTCTTTTGTTAGTTCAAATAAACGTATGTTCTTGAGTCCGCTTACCCCCAACAATTGTCTCAATTTCGACCAGAATAGCATACCCGTCTTTCCTAAATTGGCTACGAGTGATGGAGTTCCACCCCTCAAACTGGTTCAACAAAGTACTCATTCTAAGCTTCAACAATGCATGATCCACCATATCATTATAGTCGGCTGCTGTGAACACGACTTCTCCCCATGGGGATAAAATCTTGAAGAAAACACCATGTTCTGAAAAAGTACCACACCACAATCGATGTTAAATTCAATGTTGTGTGTCTTAGCATTGTTGTACCAACCATTAACTGAATTGGACTCCATATGACTAGGAATCAAGTCACGTTGAGGTATTGAAACATGTGAGATATCAAACCTCAATCCGATGGATGTCGCATTCAACTAAAAAAGTATGGTGTTCCCATGTTTCGAAATGAGTGTTGAAGCCCATACGAGGTAAATCGTATGACTTGAAAACACCCATAGTATACAAATTTGAAACCATCATGTAACTCGATGCATCTTCTCCCGCCACACATCTACCAACAACCCTAAGGGAACCAAAAGTCAAATGGAGCTCACATCAACCTTTGACATAATTTCAAGCAATGGAATTTATGTTCTGAATTGTTCTTTTCTCTTTTGTCACCGGTCTGGTCAATGCATAGAAGCACTCCTAAATCAATATGGTATTAATATAAGACTTGTGCCATTAGCCAAAGACGAGACTGGATAGTTTCATTCATTACAGGCTATTGGCAAAGACCAGACAAAGTAATACGTCCCTAAATCTTCTACTTACGACTCTAAGTCCCACTAACTCGGGAACATCATCGATGAGGGTCTCTCACTGATGATTTTCCCCAGTTAGTCGGACTTACAGCAGTAAATAGAATATTTAGGGGCGTTTTACTTTCTCTGGCCTTTGCAGCATCCTTTAACGAAAGAAACCATTTAAGCCCGTCTTGGCTAATGGCACATGTCTTCGACAAATACCACATTGATTTTAAAGTACTTCTCTACGTTGAGTAGACTCGTGTTGAAGAAAGAAGAAGCCATACAAATTCCATTGCTTGAAATTGTGTCAGAGGTAGATGGTGAGCTCCATCTGACTTTTGGTTGCCTCAGGGTCGTTGGTACTATTAGATGTGTCGCGGGAGATGATGCATCAAGTTATGTGATAGTTTTAAATTTGTATATTATAGGGTGTTTTCGAATTACATGGTTTAACTCTTATGGGCTTCGGCATTCTCGAAACATCAGAACACCATGTTTTTCGAGCAGACTCGTGTTGAAGAAAAAAGGACAATACAAATTCCATGTGTATGGAGTTAGTTCAATTAATGGTTGGTACATAAATTTTGTGACACCACCAGAATTTGGCGACAACCTAATTGAATATAACCACGATTATGGTATGGTACTTGTTTCTTAACATGTTGTTCGCTTCAAGGTCTCAAATGAATGGGTAGAAATAGTATTCACAAAGTCAACCTCAATGATATGATGCATCATGCCATTGAAGCCAAGAATTAGTACTTTTTTGAACCCATTGAGGGATGGAACTCCATCACTTATAGTCAATTTGGAAAAGACGGGTATATTATTTTGGTCCACACTAAGACAAACCCGTTTGTTGGGGGTAAGCTGACTCAAGACCGTATGTATATTTGAGCTAACACACGAATCGTACCTGTATGGGAATATAACGACCGTACCACCACATATGATCCCACCAAACCTTCGTTCTTGTGATTATAGAGTCCATATTAAAAAGACATACAAGACGGTGAACATTCCCGTCATTGCACCAGAAAGGTTTCATGGATTCGGTGATGCTTGGTTTTGCTGCATTCTCTAGGTTTGCCACGACTTGGAAATCGAGTAATGGCAAAGCCGATACAGACCTCTACCTTACTCGAAAATATTTGTGTATAGGGTGGCATTCACTCCCCACCTTACCGTTGATCTTTTCTAGGTATGCATGCCTTCTTTTACTTTTTTGTTCATGGTTAAAAGTATTCTATTTGTAATTTTAAATGTTTGTGTTTTTTGAAACTTAATTATGCGATTGAGGATTAAATTAAGAATCTTTGATTGTATTTTTTTATTATGAGATAGTTAGCTTGAAATCTTTAACAAAAAATGTGGGATGGAATATCTCTATTATAAGAGGTCTTCTTGTTATTTTATTTTTTGGAACTTATTGTATCAAGTGAGAAAAAATATCTTTTGTGAACAATAATCTACTAATCAACTATTCTAGGAAAAGATAAATATAAAAAATATAATGTTGATCATATCTTTCCTAAACATACAAAACGTGTTGACTAAGTAGTTCTCTTGTGACTGGAATTTCCTTTGTCAGCGTCCAAAATCCCTTTGTCAGCGGCTAAGTGACTTAGCTATTTTTTTCCAAACAGTGTACATGAAAGAGACGGAACACATTATAAAAAGAAGACATTTTTAAATTTTATTGTTTGTTTTAATAAAGGTCAAAAAGAAAGATTTTTCATATTTATTGATTTGTCATCTTTGCTAAAGTCATATTTTTGTTGGAGACAATTTCCCCTATTATTTAATTCGTTATAGTTCTTGTATGATGAGTTGCAAGTTATTTATAAGTTTTAAAAGTCAGTAACTAGTACTAGTGTTTTGAATTAATTTGCTCTAGGTCAAGCAAAGTTTAAATGTGAGGTGGGGACGAAATCACAATTATTCATATTTTTACACTTAGAGGTGTTTGTCTTTGGGTTTCCTATCCAATTATCTGATTATTCAGTTCTCGAATCGCAAATAATCAAAAGTAAGTGTTTGGATGACCAAAGCAAAAAAGCAATTTTTTATGGTTTAAAGGCTTTAAAACGACGTTTTGTAAAAGTAAGTGACCACCTACAGCTTCAAAAACATGATTTGGAAAACTACAAGTACTTTAATTGTCAAATGACCAATATACCCTCAAATAATACACTCATTTCTTCCCACACACTGTTACTTGGAAATCTAGTTTGATCATTCTTATCCATTGCCATCCTTCACTTCGATGGTGTTGTTCCAATGAACAATAGTCGACACCAACAAACCATTTTTTTATGAACTACTTTTTGATTATGATTATGTATATTAGTGATAACCACTTATGGATCGAGTGAAGAAAAGAGTTAGACAGGTGAATATAGGGATCATGGTGAAATGAATGTGTGCACCAAGGTGGGTGAAAGACTCGATGTAAAATGTTTGTGTTAAACTGTGTGTTAAATATGAGGCATGTGAAAATCATGTACTCCATATTATATAAAGAAGAGTTTTTAAATAGATATACATACGAGTAAAATGGTCTACAAATAAAAGTTATGTGTTGTAGATTTTGTTATGAGTTATTCATTGTTAAATTTATAAATTACAATTTGTAATGATGTTTTTATTGGTCATTTTATTTATAAACGCAATAAATAATTTAATTTGCCAAACATTATAAAAATTGATTATCGAATTATTGCAATATCAAACAATGTAATCAAATCCAAACACTTTTTATAACCACGTTTTATAACAAATGATTATATGATTATCCGTTTTGAATATGCATAATCCATTTTAATTAAACAATCCCCAACACCCACATAAGACTTTTCGGTCTATGTTGATATAAAAAAGTTACGGTTTCTATTGCAAATATTACGTCTATTGTCATTTCATTGTTAACGTATTGTCCGAGATTTACTGGAACAGTAAGAAGCAAGTGCGACATTAAAATGAAATTAAAAAGAAAATACTAAAGATATCTAAAGTTGTTAAGTATATATATAAGCAATGTAATTTCAATATTTTACATATCTTGATAGAAAGTTGATTATATTACCAATATAGTATACGAACTTCCAAATTTATTGTATTATCAGCAATATGGTGACATGCTACCGGTTTAGCAGGTAAAAATTGAGTATCGATCATTTTTATTTATTTTTATGCTTAATTGTTTGCATACGTGGCATGGCATAGTTGTCACTTTGTCACCATCGCAACATCATCTTCATTAAGATCTCACAATCACCAATTTCTAGCAAACACATTTACATTAAATTACATATTTGATTACTATTTTTAAAGCCACAATATATAAATGAAATAAAAATAATAAACCCAAACACATAACTATATCAAAATCCATTTCTTTTTCATTCATTCAATATTTTTTATCTTTGGATCTAAAAGATTGTCACAACAAAATGAATTTCTTTCTGTGGTCATCTTCCTTATTATACATGCATACAAAAGTAAACAAAACCTGAATCACTTCCTGGGTTTGCTCAAATAAATGGAGCACAAGCCAATTTCCAAAAATACACCATTTAAACAGTGCATCCCCGTTACCCTGCATCCCCGTTACCCTTACCAGGTTCGTTATTGTGTGAAGTCGAAACCATCAAGACCTTTATAAATATATTCTCAACGGACTCAAATATTTATAATAAACTATTAATTGTTTCAAGTTCTTTTTTGTCAAGATCTTATCATTCGTTTTCTCATGAGCTTGATTTTATGCGGGTTTAACAGTGGTTCTAACAAATGGATGATGATATGTGGGTTTTGTTGATATATAGATGGATGAACTGGTGGTGTTGGTTTAGCTTAGACGGTCTTGGGGTGAAATACAACAAGTTAAAAGATTTTATGTTAAATATAAAGTTGGGTGGGATGAGTAACAATAGATACAGATGGAAATTTACTAAAACAAATTCACATGGAAAACTATAATTAATTTTTATCTAGCTGATATATAGATGGAAATTTTCAATAAAAATCCACGTGGAAAACTATAATTAATTTTTATCTAAAAATCATCAGGTCACGTTACCTATATTTCAAAAAACTTAGTCGGTAGTGTGTAAATTTTGAAAAGTACATTAGTAATATATAGACTTAACCCATATCTAAAAGATAAATGTGATGATTATTTCAAGAATTCGAGCATGATGTATGTCCTAGTACTAGTCGAGCTCAAGCCCACTCGTAGGGGTGTGAATCGGATCGGGTTGATCGGGTTTGAGTCAATTCGGGTCAGGTTAAAATTGGGTCAATATGAAAATTTTCAAATTGAAACTCGGCCCTATTTGAACTCACGTTACTTGGGTTCTGATCAATTTTGGGTCAACCCGAATATGAATAAAACGTAAAAAAAAACTTTTTTTACTCTTTTTAAATAGAAAACAAATATAAATTTATATTAAAAATAAAATTTCTTATTCGAGTCAATCGGATTGACCCGAATCCGAGTTAGCAAAAACTTTCATACCTGATTTCATTTAGTATTTGGGTTAGTCGTGTTAATCCAAATTCATGCTTAAAAAGCATTGTACATATGCATTGAAAACTTGCCATTTGGGTAAATATGAAATTATCATGTTTATTTTGGGTATATATAGAATTTTCCCTAATTTAAATATATATTTTAATTCGACAAACCTGACTCGAATTAACTTATTCGAATTCAGGTCCGAATAGAATCGGGTTTTTTTACGCCTCTACTACCCACTCGTATTTCTTGAGATAAGATGAAAATAGAGGCTGCTACGAGGTTTTTTTGCAAAGTTAAGTTAACATTCTAGAAGACCTTAGCGCACATAATATTATCACAATTTGCAATTTGATAGCCTACGTATCCGGTATCCCGCTGGAACATAAAGGTAGATTGCTCGCGGCTAAGTATGAACTGAGACGAAATCTTTATCAACTACTCATTCACTGTCCAATACTCGAACGTTTAAACTTCAATTGGTGCTAAACGATTTTCTTGTGGGCCAGTAACGATTAGAAACGTTAACCAACGAATTAATTGCGTAAATCGTTTTTTAGTTTGTCGGGTTTAATTAATTTTGTCTCTTATAAAAAAATTAATAGATCATCTCCCTATGATTTTGACCCGTAACGGGTTGGTCCTTTGACCACTAGTTCCGTTAAAAACTAAACCCAATATAGAACTAATGTCAAAGGACCAAAACGAATACGAACTTACTTATCAAAGAACCAAAGTTAAAATTAATAGAGAAGTGATCTGTTAAAAATTTATTCGAAAAACAAAATTCTTTATACCGACAAACCATATGAACTATTTATACAATTAACTCTTAACCAATGATCAACAAACTTTTGAAAGATATAATATACAAAGAAACGCCAATTTTTTTAACATAACTAAACACACCATTTTTTAATCATAAATAATAATTACTCGTATGTTTTTATGTACGAGAACAATCATTTTATAAAATCTTTTTTAACAAATACTTATAAATTACAAAGTCTTTACCAAAAAGTATAAGAACATTTGCAATACATCAATCTCACCGTCAATGCAAAAAATATTTAATGTTAGTAACTTGTTTTTTTCTTTTTGTTAAATATTTAAAATTTAATAAATCATTTTTAAGAAGTCATTGCTGCAAATCCCTTACTCAAATAGTAAAAAGTAATCTAATGGGGCACGACGTTTTACTATTCGAATAACTCACTGTATCGTTTGAGTCGTTGAATCAAAATTTCTTAATAAATAACTTGTAGAATTTCAAATTTTTTATAAAGAAAAACAAGTTATTAAAATTAAATGACTATTTCACCAAAATGCATCAAGTTTTTCAACAATTAAATTCATTGTAAGAATACTGAGAGCCGTTGACCCTCAAAAGCTCGTGCCAACAGAAAAAGTGACGTCACGTAGGCAAAATTGGCTTTAGCAACAGAAATCTGTTATGCACCATATTTTCAGCCGTAGTGGATGAGTCTAAAATATCAAAATATGATTTCAAAAGATAAAAAAGTGATACCATCGATTCTAGTACACCAACTTTATTAAAGAATAAAATTAAATAAAAGAATTTGTTATAATGGTTGTTAATTTGACACCATTTTCTTTGACGTCAACCTTGATGTGACACGCCATTTATTATTTATAGAACCTCCAGGTAGCTCTGCACCATACCTAACATATATTGTTTCCTTTACTCCTAGTAATTGGTCATTAATTGTTTCCATCTAAATTACAAAGTATGCATTCAATGTATTACTAAGGGCGTGTTTGGTACATGCCTATGAGAATCGCGGAATCACAATGATATCCATTGCAATTGTTTGGTTGCTATGTTTCGGAATCATATTATTAATTGATATCCATTGATCCATAGGAGGGGAAGAGACTCCTTTCTTGTTTCATTCCACGTGGGACCACCGTCATATTATCATATTCATAATGATTGTGACTCCCGCTCGCAAACCAAACGCACCCTAACTCTTAAAACCCAAGACCAGATGCTCGGTTATTTGTCATTAGAAAACCAACACTTATCTTTTTCCCATCCTCTGTTTATATAACAAAAATGCAAGAAAACTCACAAATCTGATAATATACCATCCAAAATTGACGCAACAATAACACCCAAAATGTAGTGGTTTTGAAGGCGGCGGCGGGTTTGAAATGTTCTAAATGGTGTTTAGTGATGGTTTACACAATGTATACCAAACTTTCACTTTTATTGATAATCAATTGCGTACAATGAAAGTGTAAAAATGTATATCAAAATAAACCCTAAGACCTCTCTTTATAACATAAGGAGTCTTGAACAATAATCTACTAATCAACTATTCTAGGAAAAGATAAATATAAAAAATAAAATGTTGATCATATCTTTCCTAAACATACAAAACGTGTTGACTAAGTAGTTCTCTTGTGACTGGGATTTCCTTTGTCAGCGCCTTGATATGTCTTATCAGTGCTCAATCTGTCAGCGCTCCAATTGCTCTTGTCAGCGTCCAAAATCCCTTTGTCAGCGGCTAAGTGACTTAGCTATTTTTTTTTCAAACAGTGTACATGAAAGAGATGGAACACATTATAAAAATAAGACATTTTTAAATTTTGTTGTTTGTTTTAATAAAGCTCAAAAAGAAAGCTTTTTCATATTTATTGATTTGTCATCTTTGCTAAAGTCATATTTTTGTTGGAGACAATTTCCCCTATTATATAATTCGTTACAGTTCTTGTATGATGAGTTGCAAGTTTTTTATAAGTTTTAAAAGTCAATAACTAATACTAGTGTTTTGAATTAATTTGCTCTAGGTCAAGCAAAGTTTAAATGTGAGGTGGGGACGAAATCACAATTATTCATATTTTACACTTAGAGGTGTTTGTCTTTGGGTTTCCTATCCAATTATCTGATTATTCAGTTCTCGAATCGCAAATAATCAAAAATAAGTGTTTGGATGACCAAAACAGAAAAGCTATTTTCTATGGTTTGAAGGCTTTAAAACGACGTTTTGTAAAAGTAAGCGACCACCTACAGCTTCAAAAACGTGATTTGGAAAACTACTAGTACTTTAATTGTCAAATGACCAATATACCCTCAAATAATACACTCATTTCTTCCCACACACTGTTACTTGGAAATCTAGTTTGATCATTCTTATCCATTGCCATCCTTCACTTCGATGGTGTTGTTCCAATGAACAATAGTCGACACCAACAAACCATTTTTTTATGAACTACTTTTTGATTATGATTATGTATATTAGTGATAACCACTTATGGATCTAGTGAAGAAAAGAGTTAGACAGATGAATATAGGGATCATGGTGAAATGAATGTGTGCACCAAGGTGGGTGAAAGACTCGATGTAAAATGTTTGTGTTAAACTGTGTGTTAAATATGAGGCATGTGAAAATCATGTACTCCGTACTATATAAAGAAGATTTCTTAAATAGATATACATACGAGTAAAATGGTCTACAAATAAAAGTTATGTGTTGTAGATTTTATTAAGAGTTATTCATTGTTAAATTTATAAATTAAAATTTGTAATGATGTCTTTATTGGTCATTTTACTTATAGACGCAATAAATAATTTAATTTGCCAAACATTATAACAAGTGATTATGGGATTATTGTGATATCAAACAGTATAATCAAATCCAAAAATTATTTTTTATAACAACGTTTCATAACAAATGATTATTTGATTATCTGTTTTGAAAATGCATAATCCATTTTAAATAAACAATCCCCAACACCCACATAAGACATTTCGGTCTATGTGATATAACAAAGTTACGGTTTTTATTGCAAATATTACATCTATTGTCATTTCATTGTTAACGTATTGTTCGAGATTTATTAGAACAGTAAGAAGCAAGTGCGACATTAAAATGAAAGTAAAAGGAAAATACTAAAGATATCTAAAATGTTAAGTATATATATTATCAACGTAATTTCAATATTTTACACATCTTGACAACAAGTTTATTATATTACCAATATAGTATACGAACTTTCCAATTTATTGTATTATCATCAATATGGTGACATGCTACCAGTTTAGTTGGTAAAAATTGCTTATCTATCATTTTTATTTATTTTTATGCTTAATTATATGCGTACGTGGCATTGCATATTTGTCACTTTGTCACCATCGCTACATCATCTTCATTAAGATCTCACAATCACTAATCTTTAGCAAACACATTTACATTAAAACACATATTTGATTACTATTTTTAAAACCACAATATATAATTATGAAATGAAAATAATAAACCCAAACACGTAACTATAGAAATATTTATACAATTAACTCTAGACCAACGATCAACAAACTTTTCAAAGATATAAAATACAAAGGAACACCAATTTATTTAACATAAATAAACACACCATTTTTTATCATAAATGACGGTTATGCTTCATCAAAATGGTGGATACATACCATCAATAAAGCTGTAAGATTTTTCCATATATATGTTTTTTTATATAATCAAAATAATAATTACTCATGTTTTTATGCACGAGAACAATCATTTTATAAAAATATTTTTTAACAAATACTTATAAATTACGAAGTCTTTAGCAAAAAGTATAAGAACACTTTCTATACATCAATCTCACCATCAATGCAAAATATATTTAATGTTAGTAACTTGTTTTTTCTTTTTGTTATAAAAAACAAGTTATTAACATTAAATGACTTATCCACCAAAATGCATCAAGTTTTTCAACAATTAAATTTATGGGAGAATTTCGTCTATATCCTTCTAAAACTTCTAAATTACATCAACATCCTTGTAAAAATCGTAATTGTGTCAACATCCTTTGAAAACACATATAATTCTCATTTATATCCAAAAAAGCATTTGATTAATAATTAATGATTTTAATCTATTTATAAATTATCAAATACAAGAGTATGTTACCATTTTACCCTTCAGTTCTAACCACTCAATACATAATCATTAAACATTAAAAAGGAAAATAAGAACATCATTAGTTAAAAAACGCTGACCCATGATCCCTTCAATGGCTATTATCAATTTTTAACAAAAAAACGTTGACACCATGGAGATTTATGGGTATATATTCTTGGTAAATTACACAATTAATATATCTTCAAAGCGTCATATTCATTATATTTGTGTTTTGGAATCGAATTGAGACCTGCTTATGCAATAGCTGGAGTTTTATTTATACCTACGATGGAGATTAAATAATAATCAAATCTAATACATTAAGAAATGATGAAGGCTTGTTATGAATCTTAATTAAATCCAATTAAATTAAGAATACCCGGTGAACACAGGAAGTTCTAAATGTTGAAAGAGGTTGTTTAATGAAGGTGAGAAGAAAACATGAACTTATTTTGTATATAGTTAATTCGTTTATAAAGATCAAAGGGTAAAAAAAAGAAAAGAAAATATTGGCAATAATAAAACTATTAATATAAAATTTACTTCTTGATTTGGATATGTATGAGTATTATTAAGTTTCGAAAGGATATTGAGGTAATTTTGTTTTTTTAAAGGATATTGATGTAATTAGAGTTTTTTACAAGGATATAGATGGAATTCTCCCTAAATTTATTGTAAGAATACTAAGTGTCGTAGACCCTGAAAAGCTTGTGCCAACAGAAAAAGTGATGTCACGTAGGCAAAATTGGCTTTAGCAACATAAATCCGTTACGCACCATATTTTCAGCCGTAGTGGATGAGCCTAAAATATCAAAATATGATATCAAAAGATAAAAAAGTGATACCATCGATTCTAGTATACCAACTTTATTAAAGAAAAAAATAAAATAAAAGTAAAGAATTTGTTAGCATGGATGTTAATTTGACACCATTTTCTTTGACGTCAACCTGGATGTGACACGCCATTTATTATTTATAGAACCACCAGGTAGCTCTGCGCCACACCTAACATATACTGTTTCCTTTACTCTTAGTAATTGGTCATTAATTGTTTCCATCTAACTTAAAAAGTATGCATTGAATGTATTACTAACTCTTTGATTAGTTAACTTTGCCATGTTTTTAGTTTTGTTTAGTATGTTAGAGTAGTTTTAGGGGCTGTTTGTTTTAGGTTATATAACATAAGCCTTAATTTGGTGGTTTATTTGAAGATGTATGTACTTATCTAAGTTTGTTATGATATAATAAACTTATATAAGCTCATAAGTTACCAATAAGCTTGAAAAATTAGGGTTTATGAGATATAACTTATGGCTTATTTTTGCCTTATATAACTCAACCCTCAATTTTGTGGCTTATTTTAAGACTTACGGGGTATAATAAACTTATATAAGCCCATAAACGTTTAAGTAAGCATGGAGCTTATATTATACTATAAGCCAAAATGAAATTACATTGTATAAGCTAAACCAAACACCCCTTTATATATACTTGTTTGGCGATTGGTTGATTATATTTGGTAATTTAGTGGCGATATGGAAGAGAACATTATCACTTAAGTTAAATTTTTAATTATAAGATAATTAAAGGGTAATAGATTAAAATTGTTTTAATAAAAATTTTATTTTAACCAAACATAAAAATGGAACCACGTACATTTTGGAACTTCATTCTCTATTTATGTCAAAAAAATTAGTGATAAACCAACTTAAACCAATTTTATAAAACAACTTTTCAAAATCGCTTTGTGGTTATTTAACTCTTTTCAAGATTTACCGGGTAAACGGAACGAGCAACCAGTAAACGTTATTTTGGAGAAAAGTATTCCACTGATCCAATTGTTAGTTGAAATCTCCACAAAAATTGACACTAAAAGGCAACCATATCGAAACAAGCATATTCATTTTTCATATATATATATATATATATATATATATATATATTTTCCATAATCATTATAGTTTATTTTGTCTTATTTTCATTTAAGTCTTCGCTATTAGTTTATTAATCTAAAAGCAAAAATGTAAGATAACTATGCATAAAATGATAACTTAAACATGTTTCTCAAATTTATCATCTCTGAGAACGACATTCGGAAGATCAATACTTTCATGATACTTGGTATATTTTTTATTTGTATCCGCATATTTTCTTCCCTTTTCACAAATAACTTTGATTGTGTTAAAACGACTATATCATGTATAGTAGAAAGTAACTAATACGAGTGATAGCGTGAAAGATCCAAAACAAAGTGTTCCACGCGATAACCTAAAATTGCAGTTTCCACTTACAACATAACATTCTTGGTAAAAATCATCATTAAAGATAACAACTTATAAAAAAAGAGCCAAAGAACTAAAGGTAACAACAACACAACACCATACAGTTACATTAATATAGTCATATAGATTGTCACAATTTTAGATTGTATTAGTTGAGCACAAACTAAAATTTCATCATCATTCACAAAAGAAAACTTTTTCTCAGCCAATACAATAAATTCAAAAAAAAAAGTTTTGTTAAAGACTAAAAAGGATGACCTCTTAAAATGAAAATGTTCCGTCTCACATTTTCTATTAAAGATTTCAAGCTAACTATGTCATATTGCCCTAATAAACCAGTACAATCATTCTAACCATTTAAAATGCTTAACTAAGTTTTATAAAACACAAACATTCAAGATTACAAATAAAATACTTTTAGGACTTAAACGAAAAAGTAAAATAAGGTATGCATACCTAGAAAACATCAACCGTAAGGCCGGGAGTGAATGCCACCTTATACACAAAGTTAAAGTAATGCAGTGTGTATTGGTTTTCGTATTTCCCGGTTTCCCTATCGTGTTGAAACTGGAGAATGCGACAAAACAGGGTGCATCAAATCCACGGACCATTTCTGGTGCAATGAAGGTAATTTTCACCGTCTTGTATGTTTGTTTAATGCAAACTCTTTTATCATAAGAACGAAGATTTGGCGGGATCATATGTGGCGGTACAGTAGTTATATGCTCATAGACGTTCTACTCTTTTGTTAGTCAAATAAACGTATGTTCTTGACTCCGCTTACCCCCAACAATTGTCTCAATTTCGACCAGAATAGCATACCCGTCTTTCCTAAATTGGCTACGAGTGATGGAGTTCCACCCCTCAAACTGGTTCAACAAAGTACTCATTCTAAGCTTCAACAATGCGTGATCCACCATATCATTATAGTCAGCTGCTGTGAACACGACTTCTCCCCATGGGGATAAAATCTTGAAGAAAACACCATGTTTCGAAAAAGCACCACACCACAATCGATGTTAAATTCAATGTTGTGTGTCTTAGCATTGTTGTACCAACCATTGTTGTACCAACCATTAACTGAATTGGACTCCATATGACTAGGAATCAAGTCACGTTGAGGTATTGAAACATGTGAGATATCAAACCTCAATCCGATAGATGTCGCATTCAACTAAAAAATTATGGTGTTCCCATGTTTCGAAATGAGTGTTGAAGCCCATACGAGGTAAATCGTGTGACTTGAAAACACCCATAGTATACAAATTTGAAACCATCATGTAACTCGATGCATCTTCTCCCGCCACACATCTACCAACAACCCTAAGGGAACCAAAAGTCAAATGGAGCTCACATCTACCTTTGACATAATTTCAAGCAATGGAATTTATGTTCTGAATTGTTCTTTTCTCTTTTGTCACCGGTCTGGTTAATGCATAGAAGCACTCCTAAATCAATATGGTATTAATATAAGACTTGTGCCATTAGCCAAAGACGAGACTGGATAGTTTCATTCATTACAGGCTATTGGCAAAGACCAGACAAAGTAATACGTCCCTAAATCTTCTACTTACGGCTCTAAGTCCCACTAACTCGGGAACATCATCGATGAGGGTCTCTCACCGATGATTTTCCCCAGTTAGTCGGACTTACAGCAGTAAATAGAATATTTAGGGGCGTTTTACTTTCTCTGGCCTTTGCAGCATCCTTTAACGAAAGAAACCATTTAAGCCCGTCTTGGCTAATGGCACATGTCTTCGATAAATACCACATTGATTTTAAAGTACTTCTCTGCGTTGAGTAGACTCGTGTTGAAGAAAGAAGAAGCCATACAAATTCCATTGCCTGAAATTGTGTCAGAGGTAGATGGTGAGCTCCATCCGACTTTTGGTTGCCTCAGGGTTGTTGGTACTATCAGATGTGTCGCGGGAGAAGATGCATCAAGTTATGTGAAAGTTTTAAATTTGTATATTATAGGGTGTTTTTGAGTTACATGGTTTAACTCTTATGGGCTTCAGCGTTCTCGAAACATCAGAACGCCATGTTTTTCGAGCAGATTCGTGTTGAAGAAAAAAGGACAATACAAATTCCATGTGTATGGAGTTAGTTCAATTAATGGTTGGTTCATAAATTTTGTGACACCATCGGTATTTGGCGACAACCTAATTGAATATAAGCACGATTATGGTATGGTACCTGTTTCTTAACATGTTGATCGCTTCAAGGTCTCAAATGAATGGGTAGAAATAGTATTCACAAAAGTCAACCTCAATGATATGATGCATCATGCCATTGAAGCCAAGAATTAGTAACTTTTTTGAACCCATTGAGGGATGGAACTCCATCACTTATGGTCAATTTGGAAAATACGGGTATATTATTTTGGTCCACAATAAGACAAACCCGTTTGTTGGGGGTAAGCTGACTCAAGACCATATGTATATTTGATCTAACACACGAGTCGTACGTGTATGGGAATATAACGACCGTACCACCACATATGATCCCACCAAATCTTCGTTCATGTGATTATAGAGTCCATATTAAACAGACATACAAGACGGTGAACATTCCCGTCATTGCACCAGAAAGGTTTCATGGATTCGGTGATGCTTGGTTTTGCTGCATTCTCTAGGTTCGCCACGACTTGGAAATCGAGTAATGGCAAAGCCGATACAGACCTCTACCTTACTCTAAAATATTTGTGTACAGGGGGGCATTCATTCCCCACCTTACCGTTGATCTTTTCTACGTATGCATGCCTTCTTTTACTTTTTTGTTCATGGTTAAAAGTATTCTATTTGTAATCTTAAATGTTTGTGTTGAGGATTAAACTAAGAATCTTTGATTATATTTTTTTATTATGAGATAGTTAGCTTGAAATCTTTAACAAAAATGTGGGATGGAATATCTTCATTATAAGAGGTCTTCTTGTTATTTTATTTTTTTGGAACTTATTGTATCAAGTGAGAAAAAATATCTTTTGTGAATGATGATGAAGCTCTAGAATGGTGTTAATACATTGATGACTTGTTAGTTACGCATAAAATGTTACAAAATATAAAGTTAAATTAAATTGTTCTAAAATTGCGACAACCTATAGTAATGTGAGTATATATAGTGTTGTGTTCCAGATTTAAGACATAATTGATGAACTATCATAAAAACATGGGGATAAAATTATTTATATTTTAGTTGTTCTTATACATTTCCAGGTATATATGCCCATAACTAGTTATGTAAGTTCATTGATGGGTTTATTTTAACCTTTGTTGGTAGTTTTCAAGACAGGGGAGGCTGTGCACCCGAGCCAGTGCTTTGGGTTTATTATTTTTCTGTTGCAAACTAGGAACACTTTGTTTTGGATCTTTCATGTTATGACTCGTATTGGTTACTTTATGTAATACATGAGACTTGCTTTAGTACTTGAATGAAGGAAACCTACACAAAGTGAAGTGGTTTTTACCAATGTTTTAAAACCTGAGTTTTTAGTTGACCTGGTCTAATGACCGGTTCACGGGTCAACCAGTTCAATCAGTTGAACCGCCGGGTCCCCGGTTATATATATATATAAAAATGTGTCGGAGGTTACTAGGTAAAGAAGAATGAGAAACTGAAGTTCAATAGATGGTTACGAGGCTAAAAAGAAAAAGAAGATTTTGAATAAATTACCATGATGCCCTTTTATTTTATCAGATATTTTTTTGATTTTCTTTTATTTACAAATATGCCACATTTATTTTCAGCCCTTCATCAACTCATCCAACGGTTTAATATGCTCTAAAATAGTTCTACATGGTTCTACACTAAAAATGAGTTCTGTAGAACCAATTTTTTTAGTGTAGAACTCTGCAGAACTCTTTTTAACCAATCAAAAATTAGTATTATTAAATAACTTTATTTAATTGAAAAGGGTAAGATAGTAAAAAGAACATTTTCACTTTATTTTTTAATTTTTTATATAAAACCATTTTTAACCGTTTATTTTTTAAATAAAAAAAATATTATTCTATAATTGATGTTTTCTATAAATAACGGTACATGTATGTTATATTAAACATCACACATTTATGTACATTTATTTATGTATTAAACTTGTTTAGCTTAAAATGATAACTACACATATATTTAAGCACTTCAGTGTTCGAAATTTATAACCATCCACAAAAATATACCCGTAACGTATAAGTTTATAACATACCAAATAATTTAAATATTGTACATAAAATTTAAATTCAAATGAATTACAATTCAAATACGTAGATTTTCTAAAATATTGATTTGCACGCCATTAAAAAAACATGTGTGCACTCTTAATTTTTCCTTAAATTCATTGAAACATATAAGCACTATATCAAGAACATGAATGCACTCTTTCTGAAACTCCTTCTGAAACGTGTATGCACGCCTTTCGAAACATGTATGCACACCTTCAAAAAATGTAGTCGATAAAAACATAAGTGCACCCAGCCGAGAACATATATGCACTGTTTGAAAACATAGATGCGCCTCTTGCAAACATAAATGCACGCTATCAAAAACATCAATGTTTGATGTTGACATAAGCTTAATAGTTGAAGCCCCAAACATTCCTGTCAAAAGAAACAAAACAAAATATCATTAAAAAAATCATACTAGTGCATGTATGTTTAATTTAGGATATGGTATATCATAAAGATGTCACTACATTGTTGGGTAGATCTAGTTTAAGCAAACATATAATTTTTCAACTGTCACGATGGATAAGTATAGTTGATTTTTGTCATAATCTTGGCCATGCTACGCAACTGCATCTCGACACAAAATCATTTTTCAAACAATAATTATCGCTACAAATATTGCAAAAACCTAAATCAGTTCATATTCAACAATTTAGATTACAAACTAATACTATAAAATAAAAATTAGCTTCTACATCTAATTGAAAAGAGCAAAACCCATACGAATGTGGATTCCTAAAATTTCAAGAGTAACATAACTTATGTTATTGTATCTTAGTAAAGTGAAAGAAAAACAATAAAATTTTAATCACAAATTTATAAGTCTAGCCTTTTCTATAAGATCTAAAGATGAAGCAAATGTGTAGGCAATAATTTTTTAATGATCCATCACTTAATTAATAAAACCATGAATAAATTAGGCCATTGATAATCCATTATCAAATCTAAAAACCAATACAAACCATCTAATCCAAACAAATACATATATGAATTTTTATTTAAATTTATTATTAAATCAATACAAACCTTAAATAACACAACGATTTTTATTTCTTCTAAACAAACGATCTGCAATCCCGAGCACCACAAGCGTAAAAACACCACTGCCGACATAGTCGTCACCGCCATCATCATCCTCCTTCAACACGCCGTCGCCATCCCATCGTCCTCCTTCTTCAAAATCCCACCTTCGTGATCATAGTAGTTGTTATTATGATGTCCTATGAAACCCACAGTAAGAATGGCTAGAGTATGTGAGATGAGAAATAGTTTTGGATTTTTCCAGATCTGATGACAATAAAGAGTAGATTTTTGTTTCCGACGATTAATATCTGAGATATGGATTTGCATTGGGGCGGCTAGGTTTTTTTTGTAAAGATGAATAATAAAAATGTGTCGGAGGTTACTAGGTAAAGAAGAATGAGAAACTGAAGTTCAATAGATGGTTACGAGGCTAAAAAGAAAAAGAAGATTTTGAATAAATTACCATGATGCCCTTTTATTTTATCAGATATTTTTTGATTTTCTTTTATTTACAAATATGCCACATTTATTTTCAGCCCTTCATCAACTCATCCAACGGTTTAATATGCTCTAAAATAGTTCTACATGGTTCTACACTAAAAATGAGTTCTGTACAACCAATGTTTTTAGTGTAGAACTCTGCAGAACTCTTTTTAACCAATCAAAAATTAGTATTATTAAATAACTTTATTTAATTGAAAAGGGTAAGATAGTAAAAAGAACATTTTCACTTTATTTTTTAATTTTTTATATAAAACCATTTTTAATCGTTTATTTTTTAAATAAAAAAAATATTATTCTATAATTGATGTTTTCTATAAATACCGATACATGTATGTTATATTAAACATCACACATTTATGTACATTTATTTATGTATTAAACTTGTTTAGCTTAAAATGATAACTACACATATATTTAAGCACTTTAGTGTTCGAAATTTATAACCATCCACAAAAATATACCCGTAACGTATAAGTTGATAACATACCAAATAATTTAAATATTGTACATAAAATTTATATTCAAATGAATTACAATTCAAATACGTAGATTTTCTAAAATATTGATTTGCACGCCATTAAAAAAACATGTGTGCACTCTTAATTTTTCCTTAAATTCATTGAAACATATAAGCACTATATCAAGAACATGAATGCACTCTTTCCGAAACTCCTTCTGAAACGTGTATGCACGCCTTCCGAAACATGTATGCACACCTTCAAAAAAATGTAGTCGATAAAAACATAAGTGCACCCAGCCGAGAACATATATGCACTGTTTGAAAACATAGATGCGCCTCTTGCAAACATAAATGCACGTTATCAAAAACATCAATGTTTGATGTTGACATAAGCTTAATAGTTGAAGCCCCAAACATTCCTGTCAAAAGAAACAAAACAAAATATCATTAAAAAAATCATACTAGTGCATGTATGTTTAATTTAGGATATGGTATATCATAAAGATGTCACTACATTGTTGGGTAGATCTAGTTTAAGCAAACATATAATTTTTCAATTGTCACGATGGATAAGTATAGTTGATTTTTGTCATAATCTTGGCCATGCTACGCAACTGCATCTCGACACAAAATCATTTTTCAAACAATAATTATCGCTACAAATATTGCAAAAACCTAAATCAGTTCATATTCAACAATTTAGATTACAAACTAATACTATAAAATAAAAATTAGCTTCTACATCTAATTGAAAAGAGCAAAACCCATACGAATGTGGATTCCTAAAATTTCAAGAGTAACATAACTTATGTTATTGTATCTTAGTAAAGTGAAAGAAAAACAATAAAATTTTAATCATAAATTTATAAGTCTAGCCTTTTCTATAAGATCTAAAGATGAAGCAAATGTGTAGGCAATAATTTTTTAATGATCCATCACTTAATTAATAAAACCATGAATAAATTAGGCCATTGATAATCCATTATCAAATCTAAAAACCAATACAAACCATCTAATCCAAACAAATACATATATGAATTTTTATTTAAATTTATTATTAAATCAATACAAACCTTAAATAACACAACGATTCTTATTTCTTCTAAACAAACGATCTGCAATCCCGAGCACCACAAGCGTAAAAACACCACTGCCGACATAGTCGTCACCGCCATCATCATCCTCCTTCAACACGCCGTCGCCATCCCATCGTCCTCCTTCTTCAAAATCCCACCTTCGTGATCATAGTAGTTGTTATTATGATGTCCTATGAAACCCACAGTAAGAATGGCTAGAGTATGTGAGATGAGAAATAGTTTTGGATTTTTCCAGATCTGATGACAATAAAGAGTAGATTTTTGTTTCCGACGATTAATATCTGAGATATGGATTTGCATTGGGGCGGCTAGGTTTTTTTTGTAAAGATGAATAATAAAAATGTGTCGGAGGTTACTAGGTAAAGAAGAATGAGAAACTGAAGTTCAATAGATGGTTACGAGGCTAAAAAGAAAAAGAAGATTTTGAATAAATTACCATGATGCCCTTTTATTTTATCAGATATTTTTTTGATTTTCTTTTATTTACAAATATGCCACATTTATTTTCAGCCCTTCATCAACTCATCCAACGGTTTAATATGCTCTAAAATAGTTCTACATGGTTCTACACTAAAAATGAGTTATCGCTCGACTGGCCACCATGGCACGAGTCCACGGTGCAGCCAACCGTACTGTACTGTGGCTCGTGTTATGGGGGCTTAGCTGGTACCTATCAGCAGACGTTATGGCTGACGGCGCGACAACTGCACCATAGCTTGCACCGTAGCTCGCGTCGTCGGTCGCGTTATCTTTTTTTTAATTTTTAATTATTTTTTTAATATTTAAATTTCTAACCGTTAGGTAAGGGCCCTATTTTTTGGGCTAAATTTTGACCGTTTGAAGGGTTTAAATACCCTTTTTCAACTATTTTCACTATAAATACTAGGGGTGAGCAAAAAAAACCAAAAAAAACCGAAACCGAACCGAAAACCAAACAAACCGAACCAGAAAAACTGACCGAAACAAGAAACGATTGTTCGGTTTTTACTTTTCTAAAAACTGAAAAGTTTCGGTTCGGTTTCGGTTTGCATCAAAAAATCGAACCGAACTATTTTATTATATAAAAAATATATACATAATATAATATGAATAAGTAAGTAACAAATCCAAATTTTAAATTAACATTCATTTTGTGAATGACATAGGTTGAAAAAAACAAAGAAAGGTAACTATTTTTTTACGTAAAACAAGTTTGTTAATCTAAATTATATAAACGGTTTTAAAACCGAAAAATCGAACAGAAACTGCCTAAAAACCGAAGAAACCGAACTGCCCAAAACCAAATGGTTTCGGTTTGGGGTTTTATAAAAACCGAAACTTTCGCTTCGGTCTCGGTTTTGGTAAAAAACCGACCCAAACCGAACCGTACACACCCCTAATAAATACTCTATTTAACTATAAAAAAAACATATACCATCTTTTACATATCTCACACACACCAAAATACCTTCCCCTTCCTATGATACCAACCCGACGACTCAACGGTACTTAAGCTCTAAGTTGGTGCGCTAAGACAAATAATGTTTATGTTGATTAAGTTTTTGTCTAACTATTGTCAAGTTAATTTTTGTTTGTGATAATATTTTTAGAGGTGAATGATGTCACTATAACTTATTGAAGTTTTTGTGATTCCTTACGACAACAATGAAAGAGCCGCAACAGCTCACGATACATAGAAGGAGCATTACCAATTAAACATTGATTTATAAGCCTGAAACAAAGTTACACATTTAGTTTGGGGTGCTTTTCGGTTTGGTTTTCGGATTGTTCAGTTTATTCGGTTAAATTATTTTTTGATTCAACTCGAAAATCGAACTAGATTTCAACCAAACCGAATCGAAAACCGAATTTGAACTTGGTTCGGTTCTCGGGTTGACACGATAACTCAAAATATTCGAATTTTTGTGAAGAAAATATTGAAATATTTAGTAAAAAAATTCAAGTATAAAGGTTTAAAACAACCATAATTTGCCATACAAAAACAGATTAAATGAAAATCACAAGTCATACCCGTCCATCGGACGGGTTTTGCCACTAGTATATATATATATATATATATATATATATATATATATATATATATATATATATATATATATATATATATATATATATATATATATATATATATATATATATATAGAGTTGGGGTAAAATAAAACAAAACTTATAATAAAATAAATGAGGTGGAACCATAGGCTGCCATGTGTCCCCCTTTTTTTTCAAAAAAAAATGGTGTCTTTTTGTAATTTATAAAACTTCGAGGGTGGTTTTGTAATTTTTAATTTGACAGTATATATATAATATTTTTTTCTCTGTAACTATTCATTATCTCTTTTTTTCACACAGTAACCTAATCACCTTATCTCTAACCACCGTAACACCATAACCATCGTCACCTCCATAACTCCCCCGCCACATCACCACCTCGCGATCTCACCCTAACCACCGTAACACCATAACCTCCGTCACCTCCATAGCTCTCCCGTTACATAACCACCTCATGATGGATGCATTATATTTACTGAATCATCACCCTCGACGCGTAGAGGTGCGTCATCATCATCATCATCATCATCATCATCATCATCATCATCTTGTGGTGTTTCTTGTATGTTTTTCACTATAAATCTAATAGAAAAATAGATGAACAAAGTGTTTATGGAACTTGCATACCAAGTGTTTGATATAATGTGTACAAGATATATAAAATTGGGGAGTCGTAATTTTATATTGTAATGTACTAGTTGTTCATACACACTGGTTATGAACTTGTTATTTTGCACAAGTTGTTAAAAAATATTTCGTATTGTGTTGTTTTTATGTTATTTTGTTTAGTGTATTCTGATGCAGTGGAATATATATGAATGTGGTAGAATATACATAGTAATGCAGTAGAATAAAATAATGATGCAATAAAGTAATAAGAGGAAGAAGTGACTGTATGTGATGTAGTAGAGTATACATTGTGATGTAGTAGATTATACATTATAGTGCAGTATGATATACACTAATGTTGTAGAATATACGGTAATGCAATAAAACACTAATGTTGTAGAATATACGGTAATGCAATAAAACATAACTGTTGTAAAACACTAATGTTGTAGAATATATGGTAATGTTGTAGAATATACGGTAATGTTGCAGAATATACGGTACTGTTGCAAAACACTAATGTTGTAAAACACTAATGTTGTAGAATATACGGTAATGTTGTAGAATATATAGTAATGCAGTTGGGTATAAAATAATGCAGTATGATATACACTAATGTTGTAGAATATACGGTAATGCAATAAAACACTAATGTTGTAGAATATACGGTAATGCAATAAAACATAACTGTTGTAAAACACTAATGTTGTAGAATATACGGTACTGCAATAAATTATGCAGTATGATATACACTAATGTTGTAGAATATACGATAATGCAATAAAATAATGCAATAAAACACTAATGTTGTAGAATATACGGTAATGCAATAAAACATAACTGTTGTAAAACACTAATGTTGTAGAATATACGGTAATGTTGTAGAATATACGACAATGTTGTTGAATATACGGTACTGTTGTAAAACACTAATGTTGTAAAACACTAATGTTGTAGAATATACGGTAATGTTGTAGAATATATAGTAATGCAGTTGGGTATAAAATAATGCAGTATGATATACACTAATGTTAAAGAATATATGGTAATGTTGTAGAATATATGGTAATGTTGTAAAATATACGGTACTATTGTAAAACACTAATGTTGTAAAACACTAATGTTCTAGAATATACGGTAATGTTGTAGAATATATAGTAATGCAGTTGGGTATAAAATAATGCAGTATGATATACACTAATGTTGTAGAATATACGGTAATGTTGTAGAATATACGGTAATGTTGTAGAATATACGGTACTGTTGTAAAACACTAATGTTGTAAAACACTAATGTTGTAGAATATACGGTAATGTTGTAGAATATATAGTAATGCAGTTGGGTATAAAATATTGCAGTATGATATACACTAATGTTGTAGAATATACGGTAATGCAATAAAACATAACTGCAATTTAGTAGAAACTATTTGTAATATACTTATAATTTTTTACCGCATTATAATATTTTAGTTTGTCATTCACATTAATGATTCTATAGATTCACTAATGTACATAACATTTATGTTATTTCTTATTGATCAAGTGAAGTTAATCGAATTTTGTTATTGTATGAAGTATTGAAATGAATTTAGATGGTTGTTACAGTATTTGGTAATATTGTGTTGATGTTTGGCACGTATTAGGTTTAGATATAAATACTGTGATTTTCAGAGTTAAATGGTTGTTACTGGTCTTAAAGTTAAGTAGCTTATCATCTTTTTTTATCTCATGATTTTTTAAGATTTAGTGCATTATGCTTGTGATGTATTCTAGGTGAACTAGGATTAATACTCTGTATATCAGCTTTATCTCATGATTTTGAAGTTTTTATGTTTAAGAAAGTTGCATACAAGGTGTTTGCTAAAATGTCTCAACTAGACTTTACAAATGTGTTTTGGTAAAATTATAACTGTAATGTAGTATGATTTTGTCTGATGTACTAGAAAGTGATCAGAGATGCAGTAGGATTGTGTGTGGTAGAGTGGAACATGTACTAAGATGCATTATAGTTATTTCTACTGCATTACAGTTCAAATTTTAATGCACTGTAATGCAGTAGGTCACTTGCATTGTTCTTTCTACTACATTACAGTTTAATTTTAATGCACTGTAATGCAGTAGGTTACTTGCATTGTTCTTTCTACTGCATTACAGTTTAAATTTTAATGCACTGTAATGCAGTAGGTTACTTGCATTGTTCTTTCTACTGCATTACAGTTTAATTTTAATACATTGTAATGCGGTAGGTTACTTCCATTGTTCATATGCATGATTTACTGCATTATAACTTTATTCTACTACATTAAAGTTTAAATTTTAATGCATCGTAATGCAGTATGTTACATGGGTTGTTCATATGCATAATTTAATACATTACAGTCTTGTTTCTACTGCATCATAGTTTAAATTTTAATGCATTGTAGTGCAGTAGGTTAATTGCAATGTTCTTTCTACTGCATTACAATTTAATTTTAAGGCATTATAATGGAGTAGGTTACTTACATTCTTCATATGCATGATTTACTGCATTAAAAATTTATTTCTACTACATTAAGGTTTAAATTCGAAACACAGTAGGTTACTCGTGATGTAGTAAAATAACATAGTGATGTAGTAAAATAACGTATTGATGGAGTAGAATCACATATATACAGTAATGGAGTAGATCATAACTACAATGCGGTAGAAACATACACGTGACGCAATAGGATATAAAGTAATGTAGTAGAACGTAACAGTAATGCAGTAAAAGCTATTTGTACTAATGTAGTAGAACGTAACAGTAATGCAGTAAAAGCTATTTGTAGTGTTTTTATAGTTTTTACTGAAACTTTATTTCTACTACATTATATTTATACTCCGGTGCATATGCTTGAGTAAGATATACAGTAATGGAGTAGATCGTAACTGCAATTCGGTAGAATCATACATGTGACGCAGTAGGATATAAAGTAATGTAGTAGAACGTAACAGTAATGCAGTAAAAGCTATTTGTAGTGTTTTTATAGTTTTTACTGAAACTTTATTTCTACTACATTATATTTATACTCCGGTGCATATGCTTGAGTAGGATAAAGTTGTATTTATACTCCGGTGCATATGTAATATAGAAGTGATTTGGTAAAATTATAACTGTGATGGAGTAGGATTAACACTATGATTGAGTAGAATTCATATTATGATGGAGTAAAACTAATACTATGCATGTGATTTGGTAAATTATAAGTGTAATGGAGTAGAATTAAGACGTTGGAGCACAACTAAATTATAGTTTATGTTCTACTAATTTATAGTTTATGTTCTACCGAACTGGAGTTTACCTTCTACTGAATTACAATTTATGTTCTACTAAATTAATTTTTTTGTTCTACCAAATTATATTTTATCTTCTACTGAATTAAAGTTTATCTGCTACTGAATTCTAGTTTATCTTCTACTGAATTATATCTTATGTTCTACTGAGTTATAGTTTTATATAATCTCTTTTCATCTTGTTTCCTTTTAAACTATAATTCAGTAGAAAATAAATTATATTGTTATTTCTGCTACATTATAGTGTTATTTCTACCACATTAGAATATTTTTACACTTCATTACACTGTTATTTTTACTGCATTACAGCGTTATTACTACTAAATGTTCTAAATACTTTTCAAGGTTTAGACCCAGAGCTGAAGGACTATCGAAGAGAATGGCTTGTTCATATGTGGAGAGAAAGGATGTCACAATTCTAAGACTTTACCAAATTATTACCAACATCAAAGAAATCCAAGAAAAGAAAAAAGATTTGCCAAAGAGAGCTCGTTTAAAAGAATCTACAACACCGAAAATGATGTCTTTTCTACTTTTTTCTTTTATTTTTTACTGTTATTCATTCGGGTAATAGAATTTTAAGTGAGATGTACTAGTTTTAAGATACATTTTAATACATTAACTTTTTAAAACTGAGATGTACTAACTTTATAACTTTAGCGCATTAACAAAATATATTGTGATGCTTAATGTATGATTGCAATGCAGTAGAATATTTGTGTAGTGCAACATAATATAACTATAATGCAGTAGAATGAAAGATATAAATGCGGTGGAATTAAAGACAAAAAATATAGTAGAATATAAAATATGAGTACGAACAAACACTGTCATCATCAAAATGTACAATATTGTGTAGACATTAAGTATTCCAAAGTGTTACATCTAATAAAATTTAAACATTGTTTTCAAATGATCCACGAGTATCCTCCAATAATCTTTGTTACGCGTTCAATGTATCTTTGTACCGCACCGTTTTTGAATTGGAGTGTATCATTTGGTATTAGAGGATGCAATCTAGTATTTGTGGCTTGTTAAATGCACCTTGCTTTGTCACCTGCATTTTTCCCTATGTAACAACAGTTCAAATATTTATTCATGAGAATACCAAAATATATTATGTGATAAATTAGAATCTAAACTATCATGCAGTATAAGATGGTAAATATTAATTTGTAATGCATTAAAAACAATAAATATTTAACCTATTGTGTTTCAGTTCTAATACATCACACACAATCCTACTACATTCAGTTCACATTTTAGTACATCACACACAATCCTACTGCATTTCAGTTCAAGTTCTAGTTCATTACTCAATGTAGTAGTTTTTGTCCTGTTTGTAGTAGTTTCAATGCATTAATTCATGCATATGAAGAATGTACGTAACCTACTTCATTACAATGCATTAAAATTAAACTGTAATGTAGTAGAAATAAAGCTGCAATATAGTAAATCATGCATATGAACAACACGAGTAACCTACTGCATTAAATGCATTAGAACTTAAACCTTAATGTAGTAGAAATAAATTTTTAATGCATTAACTCACGCATATGAAGAATGTACGTAACCTACTTCATTACAATGCATTAAAATTAAACTGTAATGTAGTAGAAATTAAGTTTCAATGTAGTAAATCATGCATATGAACAACACGAGTAACCTACTGCATTATATGCATTAGAATTTAAACCTTAAGTAGAAATAAGTTTTTAATACAGTAAATCATGCATATGAAGAATGTACGTAAACCTACTTCATTACAATGCATTAAAATTAAACTGTAATGTAGTAGAAATAAAGCTGCAATGTAGTAAATCATGCATATGAACAACACGAGTAACCTACTCATTAAATGCATTAGAATTTAAACCTTAATGTAGTAGAAATAAAGTTTTAATACATTAAATCATGCATATGAAGAATGTACGTAACCTACTTCATTACAATGCATTAAAATTAAACTGTAATGTAGTAGAAATAAAGCTGCAATGTAGTAAATCAATTATATGAACAACACGAGTAACCTACTGCATTAAATGCATTAGAATTTGAACCTTAATGTAGTAGAAATAAAGTTTTAATGCATTAAATCATGCATATGAAGAATGTATGTAACCTACTTCATTACAATGCATTAAAATTAAACTGTAATGTAGTAGAAATAAAGCTGCAATGTAGTAAATCATGCATATGAACAACACGAGTAACCTACTGCATTAAATGCATTAGAATTTAAACCTTAATGTATTAGAAATAAAGTTTTAATGCATTAAATCATGCATATGAAGAATGTACGTAACCTACTTCATTACAATGCAACTAATTAAACTGTAATGTAGTAGAAAGAAAAATGCAAGTATCGTAATATATTACAGTGCATTAAAATTAAACAGTAATGTAGTAGAAAGAACAATGCAAGTGACCTACTGCATTATAGTGCATTAAAATTTAACTATAATGCAGTAGAATAAAATTTGCTTATTATTATTAAAATTTTACCAAATCACATGCATAGTATTAGTTTTACTCCATCATAGTATTAATTCTACTCAATCATAGTGTAAATCCTACTCCATCACAGTTATAATTTTACCAAATAACTTCTATATTACATACAAATACTTAATTTCGACAAAACCTCAAAATACAACTTTATCCTACTCAAGCATATGCACCAGAGTATAAATATAATGTAGTAGAAATAAAGTTGTGATTCAGTAAAAACTCTAAAAACACTACAAATAGCTTTTACTACATTACTGTTACGTTCTACTACATTACTTTATATCCTACTGCGTCACATGTATGATTCTACCGAATTGCAGTTACGATCTACTCCATTACTGTATATCTTACTGCATCACATTGTGAATTAAGTTTATCACAGTTATAAAGTCTAGTTTAGACATTTTATCAAACACTTTGTATACAACTTTCACATTTTCTATATTTGTTTACAGATCTAAGAACATGTATGTATTAAAAAAAACAAGATATAATGTGCGAACCAGTAGGAGAAAGCGGTGGCGATAGTCCTATAAATGTGCGAACCATCTCGATGCGAGATGATTCAGTAGGTTTGATTTGATGGATTCGAGAGGATTTGGTGTACTGTGTGTTTTGATCGGTTTTTAGTCTGTGAAGTGTGTGTTTTTTGATCGGGCCTGTTTTAATTTTCATAATTTTCAACAATTACCCTTAAAGTTTGAGAATTTACAAAAAAGACACCATTTTTTTTATCAAATTAGGTGATTTTGATCCAAGGGTTGAGATTTCACCTCATTTATTTTATTATAAGTTTTGTTTTAGAATAACCCCACTCTATATATATATATATATATATATATATATATATATATATATATATATATATATATATATATATATATATATATATATATATATATATATATATATATATATATATATATCAAATTAAATTAAAAACCCTTATATAGGAAGGATGGTGAAACATTTCCTTAAATACAAAATTTTATAAAAATGACACATGTAATTCATTAAAGTGTTTCCATAAAATGCTTAAAAAATAAAATAGGAATTACAAATGATGCCTTAAATACAAAATTCTATAAAAATATATATAGGAATTATAAATGATGCCTTAAATATAAAATTCTATAAAAATATATAAGGAAGGATGATGAAACAATGCCTTAAATACAAAGTTCTATAAAAATGATTCCATAAGATGCTTCAAAAATAAAATAGGAATTACAAATGATGCCTTAAATACAAAATTCTATACAAATATATATAAGAATTACAAATGATGCCTTAAATAAAAAATTTTATGAAAATATATAAGGAAAGATGGTGAAACAATGCCTTAAATACAAATCATAAAAATGATTCCATAAAATACTTCAAAAATAAAATAAAATAGGAATTACAAATGATGCCTTAAATACAAAATTCTATTAAAATATATATAGGAATTATAAATGATGCCTTAACTACAAAATTCTATAAAAATATATAAGGAAGGATGGTGAAACAATGCCTTAAATGCAAAATTCTATAAAAATGCACAACAATAATATTAATTTCAAAAAAATTAATGTAAAAACGTTATTCATAACATTAACATATACAAAATTTATTACCTCATAAAATTCAAAAATACATAAAATATTTATACAATATTATTAAAATGCTAAAAAAATTTAATGTAACAAACTTATTCATAACGTTAACGTATGCAAATTTAATTAATTCATAATATTCTTAAATAAATAAAATATCTTAAATACGTTATTTTTGTCTATTCTATGCTACATTATTAAAATATAAATGCCATAACTAACACTACATATACTAAAATTCTTATACAAACACACATAAATTCAGTTTTCATTAAAAAATATATTTGAAGCTAGCCCGTCCACCGGACGGGTCTAAAGACTAGTATATATATATATATATATTGTAATTCCTATTTTATTTTTGAAGCATCTTATGGAATCATTTTTATAGAACTTTGTATTTAAGGCATTGTTTCACCATCCTTCCTTATATATTTTTATAGAATTTTATATTTAAGGCATCATTTATAATTCCTATATATATTTTTATAGAATTTTGTATTTAAGGCATCATTTGTAATTCCTATTTTATTTTTTAAGCATTTTATGGAAAAACTTTAATGAATTACATGTGTCATTTTTATAAAATTTTGTATTTAAGGAAATGTTTCACCATCCTTCCTATATAAGGGTTTTTAATATATATATATATATATATATATATATATATATATATATATATATATATATATATATATATATATATATATATATATATATATATATATATATATATATATATATATATATATATATATATATATATATATATATATATATATATATATATATATATATATATATATATATATATATATATATATATATATATATATATATATATATATATATATATATATATATATATATGTATATATATATATATATATATATATATATATATCTATATTATATATAGGTATAATTATGATTTGAAACCACACCCCTAATCCATGTCATATGTGACATGGCAGCTATTAGCCAATAGTATTTCAGAAATCCCTAAAAGATCTCCATTTTCCACTGTTTTAATGATTTGAAATCGCATTATTTGAAAATCGCGTTTTGGAAACGTGGTTTTGAAAATCGCGTTTTGAAACACAATTTTGGTAAGGATTTTCGGAAATAATGTAAAAAAGAATTCAAATGAAAGATTTGACCTCATGACCTATAGGTAACAAGTAACAAGTTTTACCACTAAGCCAAACCACTTTTGATATTTTTCTATAAAAAAGAATGTTAATAAATTCTAAAAAAACAAATGCTCTTAAATTAGAACAACATATAATAATCGTTTACCTCAAAACCAACACACTAAAAACAAGTGCGCCGCTTTAGTCTCAACCCCTAATGAAACTGTATTTTTTTTGCAGGTTAATTCATCTTTGTTATATTACTGATACCATGTTGATAGTTCTTTTGCTTTGTTTTGTTTTGCAAGTAAATGTTTTTTTCTTAAAACCCTAATAATTATTTTTTAGATTTTTTGTTTCTTTCTTGCTACCTCATTGGTCTAATTGTTGTTTATCTCACATAACCTACTTGAATGTTTTTTCCATGGGTTACACGGTATTCTTTTTATAACCACAAACCACTTTCAAGTGAACCTTTCAAGTGGAGCTTTCTTGTCAAATCAAAGCGTATGTTTGTGTTTCACATGGTCTGAAAGAAACTAATGCCAGGTAACTTTCTGTTTTACTAAATATTTACCTGATTTTGCTGGGCTAAGGTTCTGTGACTGTGACTGGGAGTCATATCCCGAGACCAATGACTCTTTTGTTAATTTGATACCGCAACATTCTTGATATTTTAAAAAGTAATGCAACCACTGTTAATATAAACAAAAACAGTTTATATGCTATTAGAATATGTAGATCCATTAGTCTATTTCCAGGACAAAGCTTCATGTTTGAGTTAATGTGAACCAATATTATTATATTCAGAAAATTGATGTAACATGTGCATATGTAGGTTAAGCTATTAGAATGGACTGATGATTCGGAGATGTTCATATTAAAGGGTTATGGCAATTCACTAAATTATCGAATGGGAGTGCTACTGTTGGAGGATGTCATTTGGTCCATTTAAAGCAAAATAAGGTACTTGTGTCGGTAACTTACAAGATACCCCCAACTATGTTACTTAATATTTGAAATTTTCCATTTTTTGGTTTGGATATATAATGTTTGAATATATTCTTGGCTTATATTTTCCAGAAGGGCGTGCACCAGGAAGTTACGAAAATGCAAGATCACGGTTTGCTCATGCAGAAACTTTGGTCCCTTTTCACGTCAGGATGGGTGATCTTTTGAGTAAGCGACCAGTCGCACCAGATTAGGTTGGCCTACAACTCAATCAACTATTTGGCCTTTCTAAAAGGTCACTGTTTTATCATGTTTAATGGTCACCATACAGTATCAATGAAGAACTTCTATCTGAATTCATTATAAGCCTTGCGCTGTCCTATATGGCTTTTTTCTTTGCCACGGTTTCAAATGTGATTTTCGTATCAGAACTTATAATTTTGGTTTTTATCTTATGAGTTATGTGTTGTAAATCCAACATATAACTTTCTTCATTAATTAATACTGCAGGTTTAACTACTGACACTGAAGATAATATTACTTTGGGGAACTCGGCCGCAAATACTGTATACTGATGCTACAAGATTACTTCAAATAGCCTAACTACATCCTAAACACTATATATGCTATATGCTAATCTCAGTTGATTTCTAATTCAAATTATTGCATATGCTTTGTCGAGATGATCTTTTATTCGAGAAACTGTTAAAACGGGGTGTTGACGCAAATGAATCTGACAGCTATGCAATGCCCAAAAGGTAAAAACTATATATATGGGATTATATGTTACAGTTTTGGTGGATGTCATGTATTTATCTGTTGGTGTGTTATCTGAAGTCATCTTGAAATATCGTAGTGTACTTCAACAGGAAGACCAGTTGCATAATATTTAGTTTGTGATGTCGTTCCTCTTCCAATGCGGAAATGAACTTCAGTGACTTGTCATATTTTTTGAAAACATTACCTTGTGATGAACGAACACAAACTATCACTTTCATAAAGAAAGAAGGTACACTATCTGCCTTTTTTAACCAGCTAATTTATGTATACAAGTATAACACGCTTTTTCCCATCTATTGGTTATCCAAACAGTTGTTTAAGAATCAGGATGATGAATCAAACATAGGTATGTGAATCCATCAGTGAGGTTATATGAAAGTATGCAAAGGGCAGACTATTGGTAAAGATACGGTTTAGTTTTTGCTTTTGAGGACCTAAACATGTTGTAGTGATTATGACGTGTATCATTAAGTTGTTGGTTTGACTTTGTTATGTTGGGCTGCGGTCTATTACCTTCTATAATCGACCTAAATGGCTGCATGTTAGTCTGCCATATAGAATTGTTTGGTTGTGACTTATCAATCCAGCAGGCCTTAGCTGATTTCCTATTCTCTCGGCCCTTAAACCACTATCGTCTCATTTTGGCTGGTTCTCTTTCCGCATTATACCTTTTATGTCTCCTCCTTCATAGTGCCCATTTTTCCACCAATTTCTTATTTTATGTTTCTAAAATCGATGTTCACATACATGGTGTGAATTATATACATATCCTTAAAACAAGGATTTTATGCTTTCAATTGTGGTGGTAATCAAGGAGGTTAGGGTCGTGAGAAACATTTTAGATAGGCCAAGTTGGGCAGGCACATAAACACTCTTTTGTCCGCATATATGATAAATGTGCTTGGTATGAAAACTATGTTACTGTGTTACAATAATAGAAGATTTTTAAAGATTTGAATTTACTTGAGTTTCAATCTATTTGACCCCCGTTAAACCTTGAAGTAAAACCATTTATCTTAACCCATTTTTACCTGTTAGAGATATCTCATTAGAAATAAAAAGGATATCAGCTGTTAAAATGTGGTATTTTAGGTTTTTCATCATACATCTTGGTTCTCGTGGATTTTCAGGAAGTTTCTGATGAAGATGATGATCTTGATCTCTTTAATGATGAGACAGAGGAAGAAAAGGCAGCAGCTATGATTACGGAAGTAATGCGTTAGTTAGGGTCGGACCTGGTGCTGAGCAAGCTGGCCGACGGCCAAGGCATCATATTTTGGGGGGCATCAAATTTTTGGGCTTATGTTATATTGTTATAGAAGCAAAATATGAAGCAGCGAATCAGATCTGACTTTAAAATCAAAGTCTTCTAAAAAATGCTATTGTTAAACTGAATTTTTTTATCATCCAAATTTTTTGTTTTGTTGGACCTATTTTAAACTTTTGCTTCTTTACATAAAAAGGTTCCTTTGCAAAATGTATTCAACGAGGGTGGTTGCCCGTCCTCTGTTGCGGGGTGTTATATACCTGCTGGATTATCATCTAAAGTTGGTCAGTTAGAGGTAAGAATCTCATATCTGCAATACTCTTCTTATTCATACATTGAGTTACCGTTTTATATATGTTTGAGATGGCCTTATCTCAATAATCTTCAATCATACATTATGTTGTGATTCACATGAAAACCAAATAATATGATGTAAGTCTGATTATTTAATTTGATTGGAATCAACTCTTTTTGGTGTCACTAACAACGAGTATGGGAACCTTTTTTGGCGTGTAAACAACTGTTGCGTGTGGACATGTAGGGATTCTTCCTCTATTTTTGTTGCTAACCTTTTGCACCAGCTTGACCAATAACCTGAACACACCTTAAACTTTGTTGTAGCAGTAGGAGGTTGACCCAAACACCCTTTAATGCATTAGGCAAACCCAATCACCCCACTGTAAGTTACAAATATAAATGATTGCACAAATAATAGTGTCATATTGTAAGTGGTGAATGTGTTTTCTATGCTGAATGGAGAGTTTGAATGACAGAAAACGTCCTATGTACAGACGTGGCAGACGATGATCAATAATTTGGCATGTAGGAGCATAGTTGAATAGATGATATGTAGGAGTTTAGTGTGTTAATTTGTAACAGATAGATTGTTTTGTTGATAAGTGAATGTTTTAAAAGGAGGGGCAATAGGAAGACATCTTTTTTCTGGTTTCATTAGCAAGTCATTTATGTTTTAATATGTTAAGTTACACGGATGTCTCCGCTTTTTCGGTTCTTAACCTGTCTGAGCCTTATAGACGATTATGTTTGTTTGTATTTCATCATCATTTAATAACTTACTAAGGTTACATGCGAAAGCGGACTACGGTCACCCATATACTGATTTTAGTGTTCCAAAGGAAGAAGGGGAAACGACTGAGCAATAACAAGAATGCTAGGGCCATTAAGATTATTGTTGTTCTAGAGAGGCGGGGTTGGGTACTGGCGTACAAGTAGCCCCGCTGCAAAGCGAAAAGAGGACCTAATATTTACGTTAGCTTTGTAATCATATTTGCGTCTGTAGCCATTTAAAGTATAACTAACAAGTGTATATGTTCAACCAAACAGGACTGGATGGTTTTCAAATTGCAAAACCACAGGTGTTTTAATTATTTTGTGGACACTTTGCCTATGTTGATTCGCCTCAAACATCTACCTTTTTGCCAAATACCACAACATCAATTTACGAATCAACGATTGCGGATTACGTTATAATAAGAAAACTGTATTTCCTCCTCAGCACCAATCAGCCACAAGACAAAAATTTATATATTTGCATTTCAACTAACCATGACTTATATATGTCACCAGGCACCAGCTGCTGACTTTAGAAGCTTTATAACAAGGTGTATTTTTACATGTCTCAGATCCTTTTATCTTACAATAAAAGCCTATAAGCAACCAGGAACCTTATTGACATGAATATGAAGAAGAAAAATAGGATTGAAAGACTTATCTATTAGTTATACTGACTACTAAGATAGGCTATTGGCAAATATGTGCCATAAGAAGCATAATCTATTGACATCAATTTCTAACCAATATACAGCTTTGACAAAAGTAACTAATGGATATCATTCCTTAACTCTGAATTCAATCAACTACGTCAGTGATTAACAAGCTGGAAGGAGGACCAAAGATAACAGAACTAACTAACAAGAAAACGGGAAGGCATGACGCAAAACAAAGGAACCTGCATATGCTCGGAAGATACACACATGGCTCAGGTACTTAAATTGTTTCTTATAAAATTATCATATGTTACGGGTTTACTCTTTACTTGAAACTGATCCTTTTCTTTTTTATTGTATTTTTGCAAGATTCTGACCGGATCTCATAACACAAATTGGCCACATTATCCAATTAAGAAACATCAAGAGCAACTGTTTTTTGTATTTGTTTTTTCCCTTTCGATGTGCTCTTAGAGCTTAAAACAGTGTTCAGGTCAGAAGCATTTTCTAAGTATATCATCTATCCATTCACAAGTACACTGATTGTGTGAAATGTTGCTAAATTGATATCTGATTGTGGTGTGCATATTCATTAATGCCCTGCAAGTCCAGAACTCATAAGTACTTTTGATTAATGTCAATCGAAGGTGTTTTTACGTTATGTGCATGTGATGAGTTATAGTATATTGTCTAGCTTTCTCTTTCACATTTCGGTTCTCCAACGGCTACGTAAGCCGCTATTGTAACTTGCATAGTACGCACTAAGTTATTTACATTACACGTGCAAAAATAAAGTTCATTGCAAGATCTTATATAGCGGCAAAACTGCTTATTTGAATGTAAATGAACAACATTTTCAAGGTTGGTGCAAACAATGGATTATTCATTGATAGTTTATGTTGAGCTTCGTCTCACAGTTGGTTCAGCATTGAGAATCTGCACATTCTGATCGGGTTGGGCAGTCCATATGGGTGATTAAAACATAAAAAGAACGGGGTATGACAAACACTTCTCTTTGGTTCTGTAATATTGGTAAATATTATCCAATTATTTATTATATAATACATTGTAAAATCTTTGTTTTCTAACATGTTTCAGTGCCTGCACGGGATACGGGAATGTTGGTTCTTAGCACTGATGAAAAGAAGACCGTGGTTTGTGCTGGTGTGACGAGACAAAGTTATCACTTGAATGCTTTAGAGTTTCTGGATGAGTAATTGAAGCCACTGCAAGGCAACGGAGGTGGAAAAGTGGTCTTGTGCAAGGCGAGGTATGGGGTTTAGCTTACTATTATTACATCTTTTAGAGTTGGGCTGGTTAAACTATTCTTCAAGTTAACTTAATCTCATCTTCAAGAACCAATACCATGAGTGGAGGAACAAAAGCTTTCGCTGATCTTGGCAAGCATCTCCAGCATTCTGATTGCAAGCATCTCGACTTTCTTCCTTTTAAATGCGATGGATGCGAAAAGGTAGTTTTGTTTTATTTTTGAATAATTGTCTTTTTTGTTTGATGGATATTGCTGATTATGCTATTTGTTGCAGGTGTTTTGTTTTGAGCATAGATCATACAAGTCTCTTGAATGTTCGAACTCAGATCATAAGAGCAGAAAGGTTTTGGTATGTGAAACGTGTTCCATGTCGATGGAGATTCGATGGAGATTCCACGAAACAACAAAGGGGGAGAAGAAGATATGGCTTTGATTTTGGCAAAGAATGACACATCTAGAGATTGTGATCCAAAGAAAAAGAAGACTCCAACTTGTGGTGTTAGGAGGTGCAAGGAGATTTTAATGCTTTCGCATACGAGTAGTTGCAAGTCTTGTCAGATTAAAATCTGCTTGAATCACAATTTTCAATTTGATCATGATTGTAAAAGTAAAAAAATGCCAGCCGTGGCTGCTGCTGCACGTGTTGGCGGTGGTGGTGCAAGGCCGATTTTGGTTTCTTTGGCTTCAAGAATGGGTCAAGATTTTGGAAAGAAGAACAATGGTACTAAGGCAGCATCGTCATCTTCTACGTCTGTCAAAAGCTTATTAATGCTCCTTTGTATATTTTGGTAGGCATTGGAGTCTTTCAGGATTTGTAAATGGTTCAACCTACAAGGAATTAGGAGGCCAACAAGACATTGATGGTTTCTTGGTCGGTGGAGCTTCTATCAAGACCAAAGAATCGGTGAGGGAAAAGTGGAAAACACCATGTTTCTTAATCATGTGAAATTTTGACGTTGATGATAAAATCCCTCAATTGTTTCTTAATAGAAAGTGTTTTTGTTTATGTGGACTTTATTTGTTGTAGTCCTGGAAGTGTGAATACACTTTGTCATGTTGCACCTTACCGAGTCATCTGGATTCTTTGGTGATTATGTTGCGAATACAGTTGTGATTTTTTTCTGTATGTGCAGCTCATCGTTGTATCAACTGTTATCTTTCGTATCATTGGCAATGAAGTGGTTTAAACAGTATATAGGTACTCTCTTCTAATGGCCATGTGTTATTTTCTCGGGATCATGAACATTTTCCCTCTAAGCCTGTGAACTTTGCTGGTCCAAGCTCAAGAGCTCTATTTAGGAGATCATCAAGTTCAGTTGCTGCATATGTCTCAAATCCATTGACAACCATTAAACACTTCAACACATGAAATATGACCACCAAGCAGGTCTTTTAGATTTTAGACTATATAATTTGTAGATCGAGTGATCAATTTTTGTTTTCATGCATTTCTAAGCAAATGTCTAGGCTTGGAAGAAGTGGTCTGAGATATTCAGATGGAGCAACAAAGATAAGGTATTGAGGAAACTAGACACATTAACATTTTATTATTAATTCTTTTTGGCTAAACTGTATTCCGATACTTGTGAACAGGGGCGTCAAAAAAGTCGACCTGATTCAAACTTGAATCCGAATAAGTCAATTCGGGTCGGGTTATTCGGGTAAAAAACTTATTCGGGTCAACTCGAGTTGATTCGAGTTTTAAATAGGTCGGGTTCGGGTTAATATATTTTAGTCTTTGACTCGAATTGACCCGACCCGAATTGACCTGAACCCGACCAGCCCGACTCGATTAATGCTATTTACTTATACTCGGGTTGACCCAAACTTGAGTTGACCGGCCAGAATTAACCTGAACCCGAGTGACCCAAGTTCTAATTAGACTCGGGTTTGAATATGAATTTTTTTGTGTCAACTTAAGTTGACCCGACTTGAGTTGACCCGACTTGAGTTGACCCGAACCCAATTGAGTCAACTTGAATGACACCTCAACCTGTGAATCGAGATTCAATTCAACTTATGTGTGATACCAAGATACAAGGTTGCTTCAATCTTGACTAAGGGGCTGTATTGACAAGCTTATTTTAGATTAAACAAATTTTTTATGATTATGTATAAAAAAAGACTACGTTGACTTAATAAAAATTCATAAAAGTAAATCACATATGTTAGTGTTTTGTTATTTTTTATCGAGATTGTTGTATGGCAAATTCATGATCATACACAACAATGGTATTTTAGTCACTTGATGTTTTAATTTAATAAAAATAATTTAAGTTATCAAACACTTTAAAAAATATTATCTTTATTATTGCGTTAGCATACAACATAAGCAAATCTGAACATCAAATTCTAAAACCACGTTTATTAACAGCTGATTATTTGATTATTTGATTATTCATATTCAAAATACACAATGTAATTTCAATAGGTAATTCCAAACACCCGCTAAAACCATTTCACTGGCTTTGGTTATCCCTTAAGCTATATTTATCAACCGCGAGCAGCTTTCCATGAAAGGTTCGTGAGTAGGTTTGTCACGGGTGACATTGCTAAATGATACTTAGGTCACGCGTAAGATAACTAAAAAACCACTCACTATGGTGAGCTAACTAAAAAATCACTCACTATGGTGAGCTGGTCTTTTTTTGTCAAACGTGCAAATGTAGGACCCTTGTCAAATGAATACTTTTGTTTATCTAAAAAAGATCAACACCTAATTTATTTTTAATAAATACATTTCAAAATACTTTTACTTTTATGCAAAAAATACAACTTCTACACACAAAACTTAAAAAAAAGTGTTATTTTTAATCTTTAATGTAATAATTCATTAATAAAAGTATTATTTTTAAAAAATAAAAATTTTAATGTAATATTTTAACTTTTAATATAATGTTTCAAAATTTTAATATAAGGTTTTTACTAATTACTTAATAAAGATATTATTTATAATAGAAAAAACTTAACGATGAAAGGTTCGGTGATTGGTAAAAGTGAATTGTGAGAAGGAGTGAAGGTGAAAACTAGGAGATAAAAAATTGATTTGTCCGGTAAGAATGTGTTTATACGGTGATAGATAAAAGCAGCCTTACAAGAAGTTAGTCATTATCAAGCATCTATACACCAACTTCATGGGTGTTAGATGTGAAGATTCCGTTTAATTAGTTTATGTTTGAGACCTTTATATTGACTCTGAACAGTGGAATTCCTCTTTTCGTCTCTTGATAAGCACAAATAGAGACAAAAAGATGGTAATTACGAAACTACAAAGACATGAGAAACAATGACATTAATATGGAATTCCCTTTTCAGCCCTTGATAAGCACACATAGAAACAACAAAATTGTACTTATGAAACTACATAGAAATGAGAGACAATGACATTAATATAAATCTACCTGAGATTGGCTTTGCCCATACCTCACAGGTTAACAAGGAAGAAAGGCTGAGTAAATGAACCCAAAAACCGAACCGAACCGACAAACCGAAACAGACCGAGTCGAATCGAGCAATTTTTCTTCCATTTTTGGTTTTGGATATATAGCTCGGTTCATTTCGGTTCAGAACCTACTCTAAAGTGGTTCGAACCACCTAAACCGAACCAAACCGGTTATAACCTGTTTGGTTTAGGTTTTTATATGTGTAAATTAGTCCGGTTCTCGGTTTGTCTTTTTAAAAAATTTGTTTTTGGTTTCGACTCGATTTAATTTGGTAGGGGTCGGTTTCGACCCGATCCTCAGCCTTACGAAGAAATGAGCTTAGATTCAGATAATCATTGGCTCGAATCTGATGGTAACTGCTTCGAAAATCTCCTGTCAAGGCCTAACACTAACAGAGGGTAGTCTCTTTTTAACAAAAACGGCTTTATTACATAGACAACTATACGTCTAACTACCAACCAACTATAACGGATCGAAAAACGTTGTTTTAAAATAAATTAAGAACTGAACCCGCCCATTTACATACATTCATAAATTAACATCACATCAAACACTGTCGTTAAGTGTACTAAGGACTAACACAAACAAAAGTTGGTTTATATTTAACAAAAATAATTAAAAAAAATATAAACCTATATATGTATAACCAGAAGTTCACATGGGACAAAACACATCCATTGGGTGGACCAAAGCCTAAAAATGTCAAAAGATAGTTTCATTTAGTTCCCTTATACCAAAAAACGGGTCCCACTGCCAACAGATTTAACTAAGACACGAACGTAATTTTAAAAAAATTTACAAAACGACCCCGCCCGTTGGGCGGGTTACGAAGCTAGTATATATATATATATATATATATATATATATATATATATATATATATATATATATATATATATATATATATATATATATATATATATATATATATATATATATATATATATATATATATATATATATATATATATATATATATATATATATATATATATATATATATATATATATATATATATATATATATATATATATATATATATATATATATATATATATATATATATATATATATATATATATATATATATATATATATATATATATATATATATATATATATATATATATATTTAGTATATAATATTGTATAATCTTATAACTTTTCTCACGTTAAGTTAAATCGATGAAAAATATTTAAACATTTTAATTTAATATTTATAACATTATAGCAAATGTATGGAAAACAATTAATTTATATTTATAATTTGTATTAAACAATGATAAAACGATATTAATTTGTATTTTAAGTTAGTTTTAATTTTATTTTAACTAACAATAATCACCAGTTTAAATTTATCTTTAAAATTTAAAAATGTTTATAGAAAAAAAGATTTTGAAAATATTTTTTTATAAAAAATTGTGACCCGGCCGGGTTTATCAAACCGGGTCAACCCGGGTGAAAGAAAAACCGGCGGTTCAATCTGGTTCTCAAACAAGCAAAAACCCGGTCACATCTGGCTCGGTCACCGAGCCAATTCACGGTTTAACCGGTTCAATCGGCCGGGTCAACCCGATTTTTAAAACATTGGTTTTTACATGTTGTATATAATTAGAGAATGTTATCATTTTATATTTACTTGTTTGACCAGTTAAAGAGCACAACATAACCTAAATAGACTCATTTAATGCAAGTATCATTTAGTGACTAGAATTTGTATCAACGACATTTTATATGTAAAGCTTTTATGAAAAGCTTTTCATAAACCTCACATGGTAAAAAACACATCAAAAAACTTTTTCAAATAGTAAAAAGTCATTCACCATTTATAACCATTGGATATGCTCTAAAAGGGTGTTTATCTAAGCTTTTTTAGGTAATAATTAAACTTCTTATCCTAATTCTCAGTTTCTCACTACTCAAACTCCATGCTTTTAATACGCTCTCTGTTATCTATGTATGTTGTTAACATTCCAAAACAATTCTAATCAACACGAAGTTTACCAACCAGCCTCGAGGTTCTGGAGATATCATCAAGAGTTGGTAACGTCTTGTATCATTTGGATTTATTGCATTTTCTTATTCTATTAATCATTTTTTTAAACTTGTTTTCACTCTATAGCAAAAGCTGGACAAGCGCCATGTACTACTAGTGCTTGAGAAAGAGCTGCAAGAAACAATACTGCTAGAACTACTACTACTGCTGGTCAGTCACTCTTATCCTGCTCTAACAACTACTGTAATTAAACCCCCTCGATCTCATCATGCGTTGTTACTACTAGTTAGTATATATTTGCAGGTTGGGTTGCAACAAAGAGATATTATTGTAGATTAGTTTTGCCGTGTTTTATTCTACGTGCCTTTTAAATCAATAACTTCTCACCACATTTGGTTTTATATGTCTCAAACCTCTACTTATCCAATTTACCCAATTTGAACTTTTCACCACATTTGGTTTTATTCAAATCAAGAACTTTTCACCATATTTAGTTTCATAGAATCAAGTCAAGCTCAAGTTTTTATCAAGCCTTATCAAGCCAAGCTCAAGCCTGGATTGGTAAAGCTTGACTGACAAGCTTTCAAGCCAAGCTCAAGCCTACAATTTTAGTATCAAGCCAAGCTCAAGCCTTACTAAGCTTGAGCTCGGCTCGACTCGATTACACCCCTATTCCATGCTAGCTACAAAACACAAGAACTGAACTTTGCACAATATTAGCAATAAAAGTCCGTTTATTACCACAAATACTATATTAATAGTAAAGATAACGCTTATGAATACATGTTAGATTTGGGCATTATTAGATTGTTTTTCTATACTTTTATAAGAGTTAACTTTAAAGAAATCAACAACCTTAAAGACGGGTTTTGTAGTTAGTTAACTTTAAAGAGATCAAGAATCTTAAAGATACATTTTATAGTCTTCGTTAGTATTGATTTTTTGAAAATGAATTTGTGTTTAGTATCTGCGTATATGTGACTTATGGGTTCTAAAATAGCTGGATTCATTCTCACTCCTTGCAAGGTCGGAGGTCCTTTCGTACCTTTGATAGGGGTATGATTGTCTACGTCTCAACCCCACCCATACACCTTCCCTAGATGGTATTGGACGTTATCTTACCTTTTTATTTTCTATCCTCAGTACCAATGCATCCTTCCTAAAATAGTCGGACAATGGGTGATTGGATACTGCTGCAGCAATACCCAAATGAAATTTAATTAAAACATAGAATAATTATTGATATGCGAGCTTATATACAGTATATTTTTTAGTGAATAAGCTTGATTGTGTTTGATAAATTATTAGTTGCTAAAAAGTGTCAAATATATTATTAAATCAAAAACAAAAAGTATTTAGTCCTGAATCAAAATGGATGAAAATTTGTAAAAGTTCACCCATAACTTTTAGTGGCATAGTTATGTTTTATATTATATAATAAGTCTATTTTTTTATGGCCAAAGAAGCGAAATTCTTACTGTGCAGATCATATCGGGTACTTTTAACATACTTGGTTGCTTGATTTTTAATACCACTAATAACGCCCAAATTCAACATGTATTCATAAGCGTTATTTTCACTTTTAATATAATATTTGTGGTAATAAACGGACTTTTATTGCTAATATTGTGCAAAGTTCAGTTCTTGTGTTTTATAGCTAGCATGGATGAAGAAACGCGTAGATAAGAATAAAAGGCGAGAATTGGAGGCGAAAAGATGAACGAGACATGGAAGCATAAGATCTCGTATGAAGAATAAAAGAGAATAAGAAGTCTTAGGAAGTTTGGAAGAAAGAAAGAAGAAGAAACAAAGTAAAAGGACTTAAGGGAAAAATAAGGAAAAATGGCAAAGTCGCCACCGGCGAAACAAAAGCCGCCACCAGCGAAACTGACCAAAGTTGCCACCGGCGAACTTCATTCTGCCGCCGGCAAAAGTCCAGACGGGTTTTGGAAAAGTCACATTAAACACTCCATAACTCACCACCATCAATGGGAGGCTGATCATTTCCCTCCCATAACACTCCCTGACGTTTTTACTTCTTCTCCGAGGCTAAAACATGTATATAATGGACCCTAGGGTCATGGTTCTAAGTGTGCTTAATCTAGTAATCATTCTAACCCTTGACAAAGGTTAGAACACCAATCCTACATAACCCAAATTATAGTAAACCTTGTTTATCCTCGTAGGAGGGACGAATTTTGCTAGGAGGAATTTGGTTGGAGGTTGATTGATCAATTGAAGGCTTGGAATTTCTCTAAATTCTATTTGTTAGTACTTTTGTGTTAGAAGAACCATTTGGTAAAACTTTTTTACTTGAATTGATTTTCCTTTTAATTTAAGTATTGTTGAATGTTTGATATGATAATGAATTACGGTGAAATGTGTTTGAGTATGATTTTCGAGTAGTGTGATATGCTTGTGTGATGAACATAGATTCTAAAGGAGAGTTTGATTGTATGATCAAGGGAATATAATTGGGTTTTTATGGTTGATAATTTCTTGAAACATGTTTTAATAATCAATGAAATGTAGCTTTTTTATGAATTTAAAGGTCGAAAGGATTTCCGGTAAACTATGTTCCAAAAGATTTGTGCATGAGTCAATTTGGTTTTTTGGTGATTGACACTCACTTTGATGAGTTGGTTAAAGAAATTTGTCAATAAATTTATCTTAATGTATAGGTCGAAAGGACCCATTCAAACCAAACTAATATCTTCGTATTTTCTAACAAATGGGAATTATAATGAATTGGAATAGATAATCATAGGTCGAAAGTGTTTGTCTAAATCAATTTGTTAACATGGATTCTATGAAAGACACCATGGAATGGAGTCCATATACTTTAGATTTGTGATTCATAGTTGCTAAACGCACACAAATTATCTCTCCTACGGATGAATTGGAATTCATACAAGTATTACTTTTAGTTATGATTTCGTTTATAATATTAGTTCTAGTGGTAATATCGACAGTGACAATCCTATTACCTACACCATCTACATGTTTTGAATATACGCAAATCCCGTGGGACGATCTTGACTTACCCGACTTTGCTACAATTGAACGAGTATACTTGCTCATATGCGTAGTTATTAAATTAATAAGTCTTGTTTATAAATTTAAAACTAGGGGTGCAAGACGCGCATCATCCACCTAATAACTCAACACCTCCACTCACTATTGTGTTACTGTATCAGCAGTAGCTCTTGCTGCCAAAGTGTACGAAGTTATGCATGTGCTGGAGCTATTCAATTAGACGAATTTTTGTCAACTATGGTAAATTATTGTCGGATGTTACAGAACATTTTGTGTCGGATTGTCGTCAACTAACCTGCATTTTGTTAGAATTGATTGTAATGCGAAAGCTGAGAATAGATTACGAGCTTTGGGACTAATTAAAGTTATTGTATATATATTATTGCCACTGTTAACATGTTCTACAACCTTTTGTAAACAACCAACTATGGTATTTTGGAACCAGCTGCTATAATTTATATAAAATCCGCTGCGGAGCTTAGGCTTAAATTCTTGTTATAAGATAAATGGAAGGTCCCAAGTGAATGCAAAATTAGAGTAATTGTATTCTCGATGAAATAAATTGTCGGATATAAATGCACATAAAAGAAAAACGTTACCCGAATGGGAATTTTTCTTCAAAATCATGAAATGCAAAGAGGATAAAATTCGTGTTCCAAAGAGAGATGTTTTCAGAACTATGGGAAAGTATTAATTATTTTGAAACCAGCTGCTGTAATTTATATAAAACCCGTTGCGAAGCGTGGGCTTAAATTCTTGTTATAAGATAAATGGAAGGTCCCAAGTGAATGCAAAATTGGAGTAATTGTATTCTCGATGAAATAAATTATCGGATATAAATGCATATAAAAGAAAAACTTTGCCCGAATGGGCATTTTTCTTCGAAATCATGAAATGAAAAGAGGATAAAATTCGTGTTCCAAAGTGAGATGTTTTCGGAACTATGGGAAAGTATTAATTATATTAAAAGTATTCCAAGAGACTTGATTGCACTCAAGTGTCATTTGTTTGTAATAAGACGATGGAGATTGTCACGGATCAAAGCAACAAGGAAGGCAATATGAGAACAAACACATAGAGAACATACATGTGTGGGCACAAATGATCACATGGATATTAGGATGTTTAATTTGGAAAACATATTATCAAGGGTAATCCTTTTAACCTATAGGACCAATAATATAATCTAGTGTTTTATAAATTTATTTGACATAAGTCTCAATCAATTCGTCATACCATCGACCTATAGACTTGATGTAACATCCCACGTGGATAAGTGGACCGTTACGTGTATTTATGACGTGTCATCAAAGTATAAGGTAAATGGCCTAAAACATTAACTGACCATAACGGAAATACCAGAATCAAACATCGGTAATCTAACATAAGCTCAAACATGAAAAGTAAAATACTGAAAGAAAGGACTGAACAATATCCAACAAGCAATATAAGAATGAAGTGCATAAAGTAAAGAAGTCTAGATTGCTTCCATCCAATGCACATGCCCTTAGAATCTTAAGAGTGTCCTGGTGTACATGCCGTTAGAACATGAAAGAACTACGGCTGAGCATAACGCTTAGTGAACGGATATAATGCATGATAAGAATATACGAAACTTAAAATAATTAATAATTACTGAAGCTGAAAGACTGATATGCAGAGTGTGATGAAAACTTTAGAAAATCTGATAAGTCTGATTTATAAATAATAAAACTGAACTGTTATCTGTTAAATCTAAAACATGCATTTACTGTATTTTAATTGCCAAGAGCTTATATAGGTCATGTGTTGTAACAACTGTTGCATGAATAATTGGAGGGGTGACCTCGTCATGCTGTAGAGGTGACCTCTAATTACTGTGTTGGGTGGAGGGATCAGCTCCAATGTGAAGGATGTAGAGCACACACCACATTCACCTGATAACTATAAACTGATAAGCCTAGGATGCATCCATACGCCCCACTAATAATACTGATAAAATGGCCAAGCTGAGCTGAGTGGAACGTTGCGGAATATCACTCTCCTGCAGGTGAGTCATGACACCGGTGCCTCAAGTGTCATGGTTACGGTACCTCCGTAACTACTACTACTGACTGGTCATGTTTGTATATAAGGCTTAGGCAATATCTTAGTTATTAAAACAATTTCAAATAATTTATAACATGTACTAGGGAAAACATTTGGCTGCAGACGGGAAATCCTAATCATGCATTGAAGGGAAGTCCTTACTGAAAGGACTGAAAATCCGTACCTCTTGTCCAGTAACAGACTGGAGGAAGACTGAACGAACACTACTCGGGCTTCACGGAAGCTACAATAATAATAGATGCGAATAAGTTATCTGATCTTTATTTAATTTACTGATCTTATCGGCTTCTCATTTATTTATTTATTTCTGAACTTCTTTACGTATGTTAACTGATAAATCTGATATTTCTTATAATTCTTTTTAATGTATAATCGACCTACTACTAATTTCGGTACAAACGTATTCTGACGTGATATTAATACTATAATAGGTAACCCTGCTAAAAATAGAAAATTCCTATATTAGAAAGTTTTCAAAATCGTTTATAATTTCTATAATAAAATTATACCTTTTTAAATATTATAAACTATCTTAATTTAGTTCATTTAAATATACAATTAAACATTTATAAAATTAAGTGCTAAAAGGAATAATTTAAAAATATCCGTTTTTATAATTTAACTATAACCCGAGCCTACCGAGATACCCGTTCTCGGTCGCACTAAAACAATTCAATAAAATATAAAATCTGCCTATATGGATTAGTGACAGAAAAACTGTCACTAAAAAGTGTGACCAAAAGCTGAGTATTTAAAAAATACTGTCACCAAACGAATCTGCGACAGAAATTAGCGTCGCTAGTCTGTCGCTAATTTCAGACTTAAAACTTTTACTTTCTGTTTAAAGTTTTTACCCACTGCTCCTTATAACATTCCCACTGTTTTCATATGGTTCCCACTGCTAGCGTATGGTTCGCACTGCTAGTGTTTTCTGTTCACAAGCCCAAACACCCCCTTAAGGTTTAATCCCAAACGCCCCTATGACTTCTTGGTTTTTCTTCTATTCTAGTTCATGACCAACCCGCGCCCCTTGGTGGTCAATACTGGTTCCAATGCAACCCCGTCGAGACCTTAAGGTCTCGGTTCCTTAATCAAACAAAACCCGACACCAGATTATACCCCTGATATGGGGTTGTTATTTTCGGTCAGCCCAAAACATAACACCACTCCCCTTTTTTGTTGTTGTTCAGGCTGGGAAAAAGAAGGGACCATCGAGACATGGTGGTGTCTCGGTTCCTGTGTGCATTACCACCCCATTGAAACATTAACATGTCTCGGCGGTGAGGATCTATAGCCCACCGAGACTGGTCAAATAAAAAGAAAAGAAACGAGGCAATTATCGTTATGATGATTAACAAAGGAATGGATGATTATACATGAATTACTATGGAGCAATCAACCCGAATCTCCTCTTTTCTTTCTATAGCCGGCGGTTACACCAAAATAAGAACCCTAGTTTATTTTATTTTTCTTTTTTTGTTGATGTTTGTTGCGTCTGATCTACACAAAAGGGGGGTAAACCCCGATTTCTTTTTTCTTTCTTTCTTTAGTCGGGCCTAAAGCCCATTTAAACAATACTTTTTTTTATAAACTGCCCCTTTATAAACTTTATATAGTTTTCCTTTTTTTTAAAAAAAGCTTTAAATTATTTACATACTTTCGTGATCAATCTTCGCGTGTCTCTAGTCTTTCTGAAACGTATAAATTTTGCGTACTTAACATATATACGTTCGTAATAATTATTTCTCTGAATAAATGCATATAGTTTTATATAATTAAAACTGCGTATTTAATATTTAAATACGGGTTTTACAATTCTTCCCCTCTAAAAAAAATAATTCGTCCCTGAATTAAGGATACGACTGTACTGGGTTTTACAATTCTCCCTCTCTAAAAGAAAATTCGTCCTCGAATTAAGGGTGATTTAAACTGGTGGCGTTATAAAAGCTGAAAGGACATATATGCTGAAAGAACATGAAGGCTGAAAAGACATATAAGCTGAAGGATCATTCGTCCTTGATTTAAAACATGATGCTGCTGAAAGGTATAAACCTGGCATGACTAAAGTGGCATGTAACGTGACATGGCTGAAGAGGATATGGAATATAACATGACTGAAAGAACCTAACTGGATTTATTGAAGGAAAAAGATGAGAGGTCCGGATGGACTCCTCCGTTTCGAGTGGCCTCCCGCTTGAAACGATTCCTTCAAAGGTCTAAACATAATAATAAAAATTTTGGTCCTGATGACCCTAACCTGACGATGCTGAGTAGTTTCTGGTTTCATACTTAAGATGGATTTTCTGAATCTGATAGAATGAATAAGCTATAGCATGTAGTATACATGAAACGGTACGTTAAATTATTCTGAAAAGATAACATTTATATTTCTGGGCAAGCTGTTGAAAACATATAGGGACGAACTACATGAACAATTGTGAACGTGCTACGTGAGAAATTATGAACGTGGTTCACGATTATATGAGGAACACTAAGCATGAAGTATATCGTGAATGTGATACGTGAGACATACTGTGAGCGTGATACTAGAACATTATGAACGTATGCTAACTGAGGAAGGAATGCTAACCGATACGGTCTGAGATGTGAAATGTCTGCCTGGTTACGAAAAAGCTATGCTACACTTGAGTCTGGTTCCTTAGGTTTTCAGTGACCATACACGTTAACAAGCTGGGAAACGTGTATCGTGAGATGGATCACGAATCTGAACATGAACAATGTTATGAACGCGGACGTGAGCTTAAATCATGAGATAGCATAAAACATGAACTGAAATGGCATCATACTACGAATGAGACGTAACCTGTGAAAGTGAAAATAAACGTGAACGTGAATGTGAACGCACACATGATCGTGAACATGAACGTGAGCGCGATTTCGCGAACGCTAATTTCTATCTGACAAGATTGTTGATGGAATACCTTGAAATCATACGATTTACTGCTAAATTCTTTGTAGGTCCACTACTGCGTAATCCTTTCGGATGAAAGAAAACACGTAGGCTGATTACATGGTCGACAATGACTTAGATAGTATTATACTTTTTATGGGTCTGTGGTAATCTGATAACAATCTCCATGGAGTCTTGTCTCCTTTTGGTCCATAATTTCTACTGGTGGTAATAACTTGCTAGCATGACGGCGTTCTATTTTATAAACCTGCTGGAATGTCAGGCATCAAGATGTGAACATAACTGCATCAACATGTCACACTGCTTCTAACAAAATTCCGCCTGATTATGGGACATTCTGGTGGAAATCTGGTTGAATAGTCATGGGAAATTTTTTAGGGAGAACCGTCAGCAATTTCTACGGTAGCAGTAAATTAAGTTCTAGAAAATTTGGTACTTCGTTCACAAGCGTCAGTCGGGACCATCAGGTGATGGCCTTCACCTTCGCAAGATTGTCTGAAATTTCTTTTTGCTGAAATAGGGTGGCTTAGAAAGGCCACTTTGTTCATCTGGAATATACATCTGGAAAGTTGCTTATATAATTTCCTCCTATCAGAAAATATGCAGAATCGTGAAAAGATGATTCCCACGTTCTACTCAAGAATTTAGGAGATCAGGCTGTTATCAAAGAACATACTGACGATTTTGTCTGCGATGTCGTAAAAAAAAGTATTCATGAGTATCATACTATCGCTGGGGCATTAGGGAGCCCAGACGTATAAGTCAAAATTTTAGAAAGACTGTAACGTGTTTAATAGCAATCTGGAAAACATCATGTTCTTCTCTTACCACTGCTGGTGGCATGGTCGCGAATTGTTCTGGAAAAATATTTAAGATATCGTAGCAGGTCAGGTAAACCTAGTATACGTGGAATGAATATCGATTAAGAATGGTGATCTGGTAAATTTTCCGGTGGTCGATACATGATCTCATGTTACCGGTCTTTTTTCTAATAGACAGAAATAGTGCACTTTATGATGGTGCGTTAGGGCGAATAAGGCCTTGTTCTGGTAACTTTTGCAGCAAATGCTGCAACTCTTTAACTTAGCTGAAGCCCTGCAATAAAGAGTTTTGAAAACAGGTTCCGTTCTAGAGACTAACTCGATGTTAAATTCTGTCTCGTGGTTAGGAAGGAATTTCTTGAAAACTTTCTGAAATAACATCTGGGAACTCTGGAATAATCTGCTGATCATGAATTTAAAGAACTTCAGAAGTGGATTATAACTGGTGGCTAGACAGTCTTCGTTGGACTGATAGGTCACGCACTTGTAAGGCAGAAACAATTTGTACTGACTTTTCAGCAGAAAACTTAATGAATATATATTAGGGATTTAGTAAGACGGATCTCTTCGTTAACTGGAAAGAAAACTGTAATAAATATGGGTGATACTGTGGATTCTTTTCTGGCTAGGAGGTAGGTAATACCTGATTTAGATAAAGCTGACATATGAATAGGCGAAGCAAACGTGGCAATTTTTTTTTCACTGAATGCGTTCGTCTGTAACCTCTTAGAATGAATAATGCGTGTTTAACCTGAGTAATACTCTTGTAAAACCCGCATGTTTTTACCATAAATAGTACCCTTAAGATCGTACGTACTAGATTTAAACTTTCTTAATATAGCATGATTACGATTACGTGTTAGGATATTACGTATTACGTACGTGTTAGAACACGATAAGTATTTACTACGCGCGAGCACGTAATAATTATTTAACAATAATTAATCACGAACGTAATTAAAACACGAACTGATATTAATTACGTATATATATAATTATTAGGAACATGAATAAATATAGTGGGTCACGATCGAAAACTAATTAAAATTACGTAAACTACGTAACACGTAAACATGAATATTAGACACGTTTATTCTTATTATGTATAATTAAATTAATACGACAAGTACTACGTAAATTAAGTTTACTTATAACACATGAAGTTATTACAAAATACGTCACGCATAATTTATACGAGGAACCGAGTACGTATTAAATTAAATGCGTACGTTTTATTAAACGAATAACATAAACACATAAGAGTAAGATTTCGGGCCGTTTTAGACAAAATAAGAAAAGGTAAGGACTTGGGCTCAAGGCCCAAGTGTATGTTTTGCTTTGGGCCGTGTATAACAAATAAGGGACGGAGGGTTGTGTTTTTGCTCTATGCCGACACAAACATCACACATATGAAACCCTAAACCTAAAATGATACAAGCCGTCACCTACTTTTTCTCTTCTTCTTCCTTGCCGCGCCCAACACCAAGAAAACAAGGAAAAGATCAAGGATTCGCGGTTGTGGTGGATGTTCTAAGCCTTAACACGAAAATAAAACAAGGTATAAACCCTAATTCGTTTCCTAGTTTCTTTAAAGTGATTTTCAATCCGAAGTTAGGGTGTTAAAACATGTTAAAATAATAATTAAGGGAGGGGTTTCGTTGGTTTATTGATGAGTTCATAAGGGCACGCAAACCGAGACTCATATAAGTCTCGGTGGTATTTTTTCACCAGCCGCAACCCTAATAAGGGTGTGGGCTTGGTTTTGTGCTAGCAGTGGCGTACAACGAACAAGCAGGGGAAACCACTGGCTGCGGCCAGTGGTATGCTTAGCCTAGCAGGGGGAACCGAGAGCTTAAGCTCTCGGTGGGATATTTGCACAGGCAGGGGAAACGCAGGTCTGTCGGGGGAAACAACTTAACTGCCAGGGGTAATGGCAGTTAGGGGACTGTTTGGGTTTGGGTTTTAAATAGGCTAAAAGGTGCGTTTGGATTTAAGTTTTGTAAACAGAAACTAAGGGGCTGTTAGGTTCGGCTTTATATAAAAACACACACATTTTCACGGGATTTCACGGGTTCGGTTTACGACAATGTTTTCTAAAAATAATACATGGGTACGGGTTATTTTTACGCGTTTAATTAGCTTAACACGTATATTAATTATAAGACAAGAAAACTAATAAATCATGACTTATTATTAGAAGATTAATTAAATTAATTTAACATGCTATATAAGTAATTTAATTAAAACATGGACTTAGGTTTATTATTACTAATTAATAATACATGATTTTAACCTAAGTATTTTTATTATTTAATTAGACTATAGTAATTAATTAATTATTAACCATGACTTATAATTAATTAATTATCATGACGTAGGTTAATTATTTTACTATTAATACATAGTTAAACCTAAGTATTTTAATCATGAGAATTAGACTAAGTAATTAATTAACTATTAAAACCATGACCTATAATTAATTAATTCTCATGACTTAGGTTACATTAATATAATTAATAATAAATGTTTTAATCTAAGTATTTATATCTTATTTAATTAAATCACATGATAATTAAATAAATGCTGTAACCTATGGTTTATTTAAATACATGGAATGATTTATAAACTATACTATGTTATTACATGACTTAGAATATTAATCAGTAAATACTTAAGCTTATATAAATAGCTTATTTGACCAGCTTATATCTATTTATGGAAACCTTCTATTTTTAGAAACTTATTTATTTCAGGCAGCTAATCTATTTATGGAAACTTTCTATTTTTAGAAACTTATCTATTTTAAGCAGTAAATCTATTCTTGGAAACTTCCTATTTTGGAAACTTTCTATTTTTGGAAACTTTCTATTTAAGGAAATCTGCTATTTTTGGAAAGTTACTTATTATTACACAGTAAGTATAATAACACATGAAATACCATAAATACTTAATCAGATTAAACATAATATAAGATTTAACACAGTTTAAGGTTTTAAAACAGTAAAACATGTTAAGAACACATAAAATAAGCTAAGACATTACATAAAACCAGCTATGTATTTAGTAAGCAGATACTTATTCATGTACGTATTTATGTAGCACTAGTGATTCGGAAGTAGGATTCTCGCAGTTCGTCTTTCTCGTTCACTGGACATAAGGTACGGATTCCCGTCCTTTCAGTATGGACATTCTTTCCTTATTAGGATTTCCCCGTATGCAGCCAACTGTTTTCCCGTAGTATAAGTATGAGTTTGATTGCTTATGTTTTAAATATGATTACCTATAGCCATATACATGCATGACTAGTTTCACCTAGTTATGGAGGTACCATAACCATAACATTAGAGGCACTGATGTTATGACTTCACCACGGCGGAGTGATTGCTCGTGGCGTCCCTTCAGCTTTTGGCCATTTATTTATATTTATCATGTGGGGCGTATGGGTGCATCCTAGTTACACGTTGTTATTCAGGATTACATGGTGAATGTGGTGTGTGCCTTGCATCCTTCACAAGGAGCTGATCCCTCCTACCCAAAAACCAGTATATTAAATTAGAGGCAGCCCCTCTAATTTGCATGATGAGGTCACCCCTCCAAGTATTCATGCACGGTGGATTTTCATGACCTATATTGGCTAATGGTAAAATATGTTAAACAGTTTTCATAAGATTAACATAAGGCTTTTCAAACTATAAAACCAGTTTTATGAACATGTTCTAGGTTTTCCAGGACTTATACATTTCCGCTGCTATTAAGTCTCTATTATGTTTTAGTCACTTATACTATGTCTATATCCGTGCACTGAGCGTTTTGCTCAGCCGTTACTTTCCTTTCCATGTCCCAAAACGGCAGGTACCCTAGGAAAGACTCGAGCATTTAGAGGACGTGCATCGGATGGAAGCTGCTAGAGACTTCTTTTCCTGTTGCCTTCATATATTTATGCTTGTGTAGTCTTTCATTCATTTCTTTTGCTTTATTATGTTTTGGGCTTATGTTTGGGAACCGATGATTGATTCCGATTATCCCTATGGTCATGTAATGTTTTATACATTTATCCTTGTATGCTTTGATGACACGCCATAATTACGCGTGACATTTCCATTATCAAAATAGGGTGTTACAATTATGGTATCAGAGCCAAGGCTTCGACCTGTAGGCTCTAAAACTCGACTTGTGACTAGTGGGTAGTCATTAGGAGCTTCCTAAGTCAACGCTTGTCATTCTACGTATTGACGTTTTCAGCGCATTGTTGTTTTAACCATGATGTTTTCAGCACCTTGAGGTTTTAACCTTGATGTTTTCATCGATATTGTTTTACTAATATGGATGGACAACCGTCATTCATATTTAGTTATGTGTCATTGTTTCATGCATAATGTTCCTCGTGAACTGTGGCTATGTGGACTGAACCCCAGTAGTTCATAATTAGTCACATAAAATTTCTTTCTGATAAGTTTTGACATGAGTTTCATTTATTTATGTTTCATGTATCATTGTTGCAGGGATTATGACTAAGTAATGGTTGGTACAGGACTGGCCCTATTTAGTCGCATGTGCTTTTATCGAAACTTTTAATTTTGGGACCGACCCATAGGCGTCCCCTCGCCATGTCTTTTGTTTTGGAACCGGCCCATAGGCGTTCCCTCGCACATATAAAGGTTTTATAAACTACATTACGCATTCATGCACTGTTTTTCATGCATAAAATTTTTCTCATGATTTAAATTGGCATAAATTTTTTCATGCCCCCTCATAATTTATTATGTTTTTATGTCAAGTATGTTTTCATACTGTCATGGTTAACTTCAGTTTCATGCTGATTATGTTATACACTTCTTCGTGATAGATGGTTTCATGTTTCTTCATGTTGATTATGTTTTACGCCTCTTTTGTTATTTACGATGTCCTGCAAGACATTGTTAGATTTCATTGAATCCTGCTTTCATGATAGTCATGGTTGGTTTTCATTGATCATGCTGTCAGGCAAATCATCGTTGAATTTTGTGTAACCACACTTTAGCGTTTCTCTATGCAACCAGAATGAGGTATATACTGGCATTGCCAGGTTATCATGATGGTTTTCCTAACCGTTTAAATGATATACTTTCTTCAGATCATGATAAATGATCGACCCCATACCGATCATTTCATGTGCATTCAACGTGTACTCCTTGTACCGTATTCCATGTGTATTACACGTACCTAAATCCATGTGTATTTCACTTGTAATACTGCACGAGTATTCGCTAGACGATTCTGAATCACCTCAGGCGTATTTTCAATTGCTGATGTTCTACAAGATTGCTGATGCCGCTCATAACTGGGGGATGTTACTAAAGGTTGATGCTGCTGAAGTTCGGAGACGCTACGAGATGCGGATGTGGTTCACAACCTGGAGATCCTACAAGACGAAGACAAAGGCGTCGAAGCAAAGCAATTGGACGAGAAGATGCTTCACCATCAGACGATTTCCATCAATCATTGTCCCTAATTCTTAGTTACATGTCATACGTCATTCAGCTGTCATTTCAGCCATATGAGTGCAAACCGGTACCAGCCGGCCACTCAACTGAATAGTTACATGAATCACGGTCATGAGAATGACCGTCATGGAACTGACAGACAGGACGATAGTAACCACTACTATGACAGAAACTATCCTAGAAATCGCAACCGAGGCTCCGGCCTCGAACGTGATCAGACATACAAATGATCAGAAGTTCAACCGATCCGCCAATTCTGGCATAATAACCTTATATTGTGGTTATATTTGTTTCACGTCTCGAGACACATGTCAAGACATCAGTCAAGACACATGTCTCACGTATACTTTCTGAAGACACATGTCAAGACACCAGTCAAGACATATGTCATGCTTATAGTTCCAAGACACGAGTCAAGACACATGACTCACGTCCAACTATGGAACATTTCTAAGAAATTCAGGGTACCCTCCAAGGGTATATCCATTTTGTTGTGCCATGTATTAATCAGGCCACAAGAATTTCAGTACCATTATCGGCGCATCAGTGAGAACTGTCGCGTTGCTGATGTTACTTTCATTTCTTTCACCATGATTCATATATTCATAACCATGAAGGACGCCTTTCGTATTCCCACGTATACGAAGGTTTTCCTTCAGCTTAATGATGAGATCCAAGCTGCTAACGCATTTCCTCGGACAGACACGAGATGAATTTTATCCTAATTATGTACTATGAACAGCACACCATGCTACGATTCATAATTATGTACAGTAATGTTCAGGCTCCTGAATACATTTAGCTTGATTTCCCATCGGGAAAATCGGTACAAATTATCTATGCTTACAAGCATGTGCATTGTTAGCCATGGTCGCTAAAATTTTCTAGTTGTCAGTAAGACACGACCACTTAATTCTTTTACGCATAGAAGAATCTACAAGGAGAAGGATGGTACCATGAGATTATGTGTCGACTACCGTTGACTTAAACAAATCACCATTCATGACCGTTATTCTCCTCCACGTATTGACGACATGTCCAATCAACCGTATAGTGTTAATCACCTTCCCAAGATCGAACTCATGATCATGCTGCCAACAGTGACGAGTGAAAAGCAGGACATGTCCATGACTGCTATTCGAGCACGACTTGGTCATGCTAGATTTATGATGTTGGAATTAGTCTCATCAATGCTCCAACGGCATTATAGGAATGAGTTTTCATGAACTCATAGTAAATTCATCAGTGTTTTCAGTGTTACGTTCATATCTTCATACCTGTTATACAAATAGGTTAAGATAGGACACCAACAGACTGAGATGTTTTCATCATCTAAAATTGTAAATTGAAATGGGACAAAATCTCCACGGATTTTAGTTACCAGATTTCAGCAAACTCAGAAGAAGCATGATGCTATCTGGGTTATTGTCAACAGTTTGATCATGTCTGCAGAATCCTTACATCCGCAAGGATTTCAGAACCAACAGATTGATCAGACATTTTCCAGCCAAGGCTCATCCGATCACTTGGCAATCCCTCAGTTATCGGGTGAGACAAATATTCACAATTGTGATCCTTATATACTTCACATCTTCATTCTAATTCCACGACTTGCTTTCACGCTCGCGTTAGTGACACTATTCACGTTCATGATCGTATCTGGGCTTACGATTTTACGTTCATTTTGTTCTGGGAAGTTTTGCAAGAACTTGAGAGACCAGACCCAAGTTTAGTATAACTCTCGATCATCAGATAGACTTTTCTCGTCATATTCTACGTCTCACCTTGTAGCGTTTGGCGTTACCGCCATTATATTCTATGATCACGATATGTTTCACATGTCATGGTCATTCCACGTTCCTCATATCATGATCAAGATATGTCACCACGTATCATGGATCACGATATGTTTACTCATACTACACTCGTCATATCTCCACGTAGCACGTTCAAAATTTTTCACGTATCACGTTCAAAATCTTTCACGTACTACCTCTCTTTATGTCTCGCGCATCGTTTCTAGTTAACAGTTAAGTCAGATTGTCTTTCATCGTAACGTTTCAGTTACTCTTACACGACTAATTCTTATTCCCTCGATCGAATTTAGGGGACCTACCTTACGTTGATAACCAAGAACTTCTTCGTATTCCAAGTCAAGGTCAGGAGGACCAAGGCTTATCATTCGTGTCAAGATCTTATAAAGGAACCGTTCCAAGAGGGAAGCCACTTGGAAACGGACAAGTTCATCCGGACTTCTTATCCGTTTTTCTCTTATCGATTAGATATGTCCTTTCAGTCACGTCACATTCCATGTCTTTTCAAGACATGTCACGTTCCACGTTCCCTTCTACCATGTCACCTTCATTTCCGTTATTATGCATACCTTTCCAGTCTGATTCGGGTATGTTTCGCTTCCAGTTATGTTATCTATAATTCGCGGACGAATTATTCTTTTTAGGGGGGAAGAGTTGTAAAACCCGCATGTTTTTACCATGAATAGTACCCTTAAGATCGTACGTACTAGATTTAAACTTTCTTAATATAGCATGATTACGATTACGTGTTAGGATTTTATGTATTACGTACGTGTTAGAACACGATAAGTATTTACTACGCACGAGCACGTAATAATTATTTAACAATAATTAATCACGAACGTAATTAAAACACGAACTGATATTAATTACGTATATATATAATTATTAGGAACATGAATAAATATAGTGGGTCACGATCGAAAACTAATTAAAATTACGTAAACTACGTAACACGTAAACATGAATATTAGACACGTTTATTCTTATTATGTATAATTAAATTAATACGACAAGTACTACGTAAATTAAGTTTACTTATAACACATGAAGTTATTACAAAATACTTCACGCATAATTTATACGAGGAACCGAGTACGTATTAAATTAAATGCGTACGTTTTATTAAACGAATAACATAAACACATAAGAGTAAGATTTCGGGCCGTTTTAGACAAAATAAGAAAAGGTAAGGACTTGGGCTCAAGGCCCAAGTGTATGTTTTGCTTTGGGCCGTGTATAACAAATAAGGGACGGAGGGTTGTGTTTTTGCTCTATGCCGACACAAACATCACACATATGAAACCCTAAACCTAAAATGATACAAGCCGTCACCTACTTTTTCTCTTCTTCTTCCTTGCCGCGCCCAACACCAAGAAAACAAGGAAAAGATCAAGGATTCGCGGTTGTGGTGGATGTTCTAAGCCTTAACACGAAAATAAAACAAGGTATAAACCCTAATTCGTTTCCTAGTTTCTTTAAATTGATTTTCAATCCGAAGTTAGGGTGTTAAAACATGTTAAAATAATAATTAAGGGAGGGGTTTCGTTGGTTTATTGTTGAGTTCATAAGGGCACGCAAACCGAGACTCATATGAGTCTCGGTGGTATTTTTTCACCGGTATTTTTTCACCAGCCGCAACCCTAATAAGGGTGTGGGCTTGGTTTTGTGCTAGCAGTGGCGTACAACGAACAAGCAGGGGAAACCACTGGCTGCGGCCAGTGGTATGCTTAGCCTAGCAGGGGGAACCGAGAGCTTAAGCTCTCGGTGGGATATTTGCACAGGCAGGGGAAACGCAGGTCTGTCGGGGGAAACAACTTAACTGCCAGGGGTAATGGCAGTTAGGGGACTGTTTGGGTTTTGGTTTTAAATAGGCTAAAAGGTGCGTTTGGATTTTAGTTTTGTAAACAGAAACTAAGGGGCTGTTTGGTTCGGCTTTATATAAAAACACACACATTTTCACGGGATTTCACGGGTTCGGTTTACGACAATATTTTCTAAAAATAATACATGGGTACGGGTTATTATTTTACGCGTTTAATTAGCTTAACACGTATATTAATTACAAGACAAGTAAACTAATAAATCATGACTTATTATTAGAAGATTAATTAAATTAATTTAACATGCTATATAAGTAATTTAATTAAAACATGGACTTAGGTTTATTATTACTAATTAATAATACATGATTTTAACCTAAGTATTTTTATTATTTAATTTAGACTATAGTAATTAATTAATTATTAACCATGACTTATAATTAATTAATTATCATGACGTAGGTTAATTATTTTACTATTAATACATAGTTAAACCTAAGTATTTTAATCATGAGAATTAGACTAAGTAATTAATTAATTATTAAAACCATGACTTTAATCTAAGTATTTATATCTTATTTAATTAAATCACATGATAATTAAATAAATGCTATAACCTATGGTTTATTTAAATACATGGAATGATTTATAAACTATACTATGTTATTACATGACTTAGAATATTAATCAGTAAATACTTAAGCTTATATAAATAGCTTATTTGACCAGCTTATATCTATTTATGGAAACCTTCTATTTTTAGAAACTTATTTATTTCAGGCAGCTAATCTATTTATGGAAACTTTCTATTTTTAGAAACTTATCTATTTTAAGCAGTAAATCTATTCTTGGAAACTTTCTATTTTGGAAACTTTCTATTTTTGGAAACTTTCTATTTAAGGAAATCTGCTATTTTTGGAAAGTTACTTATTATTACACAGTAAGTATAATAACACATGAAATACCAGAAATACTTAATCAGATTAAACATAATATAAGATTTAACACAGTTTAAGGTTTTAAAACAGTAAAACATGTTAAGAACACATAAAATAAGCTAAGACATTACATAAAACCAGCTATGTATTTAGTAAGCAGATACTTATTCATGTACGTATTTATGTAGCACTAGTGATTCGGAAGTAGGATTCTCGCAGTTCGTCTTTCTCGTTCACTGGACATAAGGTATAGATTCCCGTCCTTTCAGTATGGACATTCTTTCCTTATTAGGATTTCCCCGTATGCAGCCAACTGTTTTCCCGTAGTATAAGTATGGTTTGATTGCTTATGTTTTAAATATGATTACCTATAGCCATATACATGCATGACCAGTTTCACCTAGTTATGGAGGTACCATAACCATAACATTAGAGGCACTGATGTTATGACTTCACCACGGCGGAGTGATTGCTCGTGGCGTCCCTTCAGCTTTTGGCCATTTATTTATATTTATCATGTGGGGAGTATGGGTGCATCCTAGTTACACGTTTTTATTCAGGATTACATGGTGAATGTGGTGTGTGCCTTGCATCCTTCACAAGGAGCTGATCCCTCCTACCCAAAAACCAGTATATTAAATTAGAGGCAGCCCCTCTAATTTGCATGATGAGGTCACCCCTCCAAGTATTCATGCACGATGGATTTTCATGACCTATATTGGCTAATGGTAAAATATGTTAAACAGTTTTCATAAGATTAACATAAGGCTTTTCAAACTATAAAACCAGTTTTATGAACATGTTCCAGGTTTTCCAGGACTTATACATTTCCGCTGCTATTAAGTCTCTATTATATTTTAGTCACTTATATTATGTCTATATCCGTGCACTAAGCGTTTTGCTCAGCCGTTACTTTCCTTTCCATGTCCCAAAACGGCAGGTACCCTAGGAAAGACTCGAGCATTTAGAGGACGTGCATCGGATGGAAGCTGCTAGAGACTTCTTTTCCTGTTGCCTTCATATATTTATGCTTGTGTAGTCTTTCATTCATTTCTTTTGCTTTATTATGTTTTGGGCTTATGTTTGGGAACCGATGTTTGATTCCGGTTATCCCTATGGTCATGTAATGTTTTATACATTTATCCTTGTATGCTTTGATGACACGCCATAATTACGCGTGACATTTCCATTATCAAAATGGGGTGTTACAACTCTAGTGGTGGTGACTGAATTTTTAAATGATTTGATTCATGCGTGGCATAATAGAATGGGTATACCCCTTTCTGAAAGGTACCGTGAATTACTGAGGGCCTGGTTTAGAAATATACTAGAGTTATGAGTTCTGACTCGTATTTTGAGAAAAGATTCGTATGACGTGTACCATGACTGGTGTCCTGATATGTGTCTTCCGAAATGATACATGAGACCTATTTCTTGACTGCTGTCTTGACATGTGTTTTAGTGGATGAATCTGGACAAGGCTGAAAAATTTTGGTAACTGCTAGGATTGGCGGACCGATTAGACTAATAACCTCTGTATTTTTGGCCACGTCCGTTCCGGAGTTCCGATGTTTACTGACTGATTAATTATAAGCACGGTGGTTGTCACTACTGCTTTGTCTGTCAATTTATGACGGTCATTATCAATCACATTCTAGGAGGCGATTAATTCTAGGGAATAAGATGATATGGCGACTTTACGTTTGCTATAAATAAGGTAGAAGATATACATAAACCAATCACATTCTAGGAGGCGATTAATTCATCTGAAAAAGAGATGAGTTCTTTAAATAAGGATCATACTTGGGACTTGATCGATCAACCTCCTGGTCAGAAGCTGCTAAGCTGTGTAAATGGTTGTATAAGATTAAAGAAGGGATTGACGGTGTTAAAAAACCAAGGTATAAAGCAAGGCTTGTAGCTCAGGGTTTTACACATCGAGCATGGGTCGACAATAATGAGGTATTTTCACATGTGGTTCGACATACATCTGTTAGGGTGAATATATCATTAACTGCTTGTGAAGATTATGAGTTGGAACAACTTGATGTGAAAATCACGTTTTTACATAATCTTGAAAAAACTATTTACACGAGGCAATCGCGTAGTTTTACAGAAGAACCCAACAACAAGGTATGTTTATTGAAGAAATCTCTTTATGGTATTAAGCAGTCCCTAAGAAAGTGGTACAAACGGTTTGATGTGTATATTGGTCAGCAATAAGTTTAGCCGCAACAGCTGTGATAGTTGTGTTTACTTTAAGGAGTTTCTACTGATGTATGTAGATGATATGTTGATTGGTTATAAAAGCAAGTGTGAGATCTAATATACCAAGGGACTACTGCGAAAAGAGTTTGATATGAAGGAACTTGGTTCAACTAGGAAGATACTTGGTATGGAGATTGTTAGGGATAGGGGTAAACGAACCTTGAAGGTGTCTCGGTCGGGATACGTGTAGAAAATTCTGAATAAGTATAAAGAGGATAATAGAAAGTTGGTATATGTGCCACTAGAAGCACACTTCAAGGTATCTTTGAAGGATTGTTCGTTCAATGACTAAGATGTGGAAACAAGGAGTAAGATCTCATATGCGAATGAAGTAGGTAGTTTAATGTATTTGATGGTTTGCACTAGACCAAATATTGCGTACGTTGTTAACATTGTGAGCACGTATTTAGCGAATCCAGAGGTAAACACCAATAGGAGGCAGTAAAGTGGATTTTGAAGTACTTAAAAGGCACTATTGATGTAGGTCTAGTGTATGGTAAAGATCAAGGGAAGCACGTAGATGTTGATGGTTTCATGGATAGTGGTTATGCTAAAGAACCTGACAGTGATAGGGCCATAATCGGGTATGAGTTTATGATACATGGTTGTGTTGTGAGTTGAAAAGAACATTTGAAACATGTTGTTGCGTTATCTAATACAGAGGCGAGGTATATGGCGCTAACAGAAGCGGTTAAGAAAAGCATTTGGCTTAAAGGTCTACATCGAGTTGGTAATAAACCTAAGGCCAAGTGTTGTGAATTATGATAATCAATGGCCATTTCATCTCTCAAGAAAATGCAATGTTTCATGAGAGGACAAAGCATATGAACGTGAGGTAAAGAGATTGAAATGGCAAAGATAGACACGAATAATAATGTAGTTGACGCGTTTATAAATATGTTTCTAGGTCAAAGTTCAAGTATTGCAGGGAAATACCTAGTGTTGGAGTTAACTAGTCTTGTCAGTAAGGTTGTGTTCAATGGTGTCTCGGTCGACCGAGGGAGATCGAGTCGCACTAGGTCGTGTCCGTTGAGACGACCGAATCACCCAACTCGATCGAGCCAAAAGCTTCGTGGGATCGATCGGTTTGAAAACGAAGAAATTCGAAAATGGAAAAGAAATGTTACCGTGCATTTGAATAAACAAAAAACTTTTTTTTTAATTTTAAATTTAATATTTTATCCCTATAAAAACCCCATTTATTCAACCACTTTTTCACAAAAATTAAACTCACAATTCTCCAAACTACAATGTCTTAGGAATTATATTTTTTCGACTCTTCTAACGACGAGGATGAAGTTACGAGTGAGCTTGCGGTATTTACGCAAGCTTGTCAATCGGCTTACGAAGCATCAAACCCTCCAAAACAACGAGCATACATAAATAGAGATTACGAGGGTGCATATAATCGTCTAGTGGCGGCGTATTTTACTGACGGGTCGCAGTATGACGCGGAGACATTTCGTGCGCGGTTCCAAATAGAGTGAGAACTATTCTTACGACTTGTTCGCGACGTCACCAATAACTATCCTTATTTTCGAAACGCATGAGATTGTACGGGTCGATAATGTCTTATGCAATTGTTGAAGTGCGCTTCTGCTATTCGTCAAATGCGTACGGAGCCGTTCCTAATGTTCTTGACGGATATTTTCAAATTTTTGCGTCAACTGCCCTTGAGTGTCTTCGTAAGTTTTGTAAGGCCATCAGGGAATTATAAGGTAAAAAGTACTTGCAAAAGCCAACGTACACCAAAATCGAAAAACTCTATGCTCATCACGAGGAATAGCATGGGTTTCCTGAGATAATATGAAGTATCGATTGTACAGATTGGCCGTGGGAGAATTGTCTCGTTGTATAAGCTCAATTTTGTAGACGTGATCATGGGTCAACTCCTTTTATTTTATTTTATTGGAAGTGATCGCCTCTCAAAACTTATGGATTTGGCATGTGTTCTTTGATGTAGCCGGGATAAGTAACGACGTAAATGTTTTAGGTCAATACTCTATTTTCAATGATCTTAAATCAGGGAAAGCACCATAACAGTCACGACGTGTATTATCGACATTATCTTATTAACGGGATATATCCGAAATGGTCGGTTCTTATTAAGTCTATAAAAAATCCGCCGTCGAATGATCATAAACGGTTGTATTAAATCGCTATTGTAGATAGCCTAAAGTAAAAATTGTTAGTGTTAGTTTCCAAATCTAGTTAGGATTAATATAAGTTAAGTTTCCTTATCTACGATTCTTAGGTCGGTTCCCTCTCAATAGTATAAAAGAAACAAACTCTAAGAAAGAAACTACTGTAATAATCAACGAATCAAAAGATCGATGGCTGAGGCTAAGATATTCGTACCATTTTCTTTTGGGAAGTATGTGAGCCAGGAAGAGATAAGGACGATACGAGACGAAAAAGAACGACAACGCTATTGGGCTATGATGGCTTCTGGTAATTGCTAAATTCCTTCTTCTTTTTATACTTTAATACGCTCGATCTCTGTTTATATATGCTGTTAACATTCCAAAACAATTATAATCAACAGGAAGTTTACCACCTGGCCTCGAGATTCTGGAGATACCATCAAAAGCTGGAGAAGCGCCGCAAATTGTATACAGGTTTCCATGCAAAATGACCAGAACTACTGCTTCTGAAAGAGCTGCAATAAGAGCTGCAAGAAACATTACTGCAACAACTACTGCTGCTGGTCGGTCCTGCTCTAAACACTACTGTATGTAATTATATCCACTCGATCTCATCTTGCTAGTTAACCTCTGCTTACCCAATTTCACTGACTTGTTAAAGATCAAATCAACTTATTCATATGTAGATATTGATTTGGTTTTATATTCACCATACAATAAAGTTACGATGGGTCTCAAACCCTCCAATACCAACTTTCTACCCGTTTTGACTCTAATCATGTTACAAGTAACTGTTACCTCTTGGCTTATTACTAATTATTGTGCTCTGCCTAAATTTATATTACAGGTTGCAGAGCTCTAGGTGGAGGATCAGTCCTAAACAAGGATCCTGGCGAGTCAAGTGAAACCCTGGTCGAGAATCTCAAGCTTGAAGAGCTCCGCATCAGCAACTAGTGCTTCTGGTATCAGTTCAAATCCACGCACTCCTGTGGTGGCTCGGTTTCTATCATCCTTTCATATTAATACTAGTGTGTTGTTAATCAATATGTACTCTAAAATGTTTGGATTAACTTCGATCAATGTATATTTTGCATTAGGCTCAAGCCAAGTTTTAGGCTAGTCAGTAACTTTTAGTAATCTGGTGTTTGTTTATTAGTTGTATCCGCCTTTTATTTTCACTTTTATTTAATACAAAACACGTACTCCTGACTTCTATGTTCTGGACGATAATATTGAGGAATTTGAAAATAAAATCTTTGTATACACTATGATCTCGGACACTTCTGAAGTAGAACCTTATTTTAGTATAGAAACTATGCATGCCATATTTACATATCAGCTCTCACTAGGGGCGATCATGGTGAGAAAACTGAACCACACCGGACTACATTGAAAACTAATTTGATTCTAGGCCACTACAGTCCTGGTTGTGCATGAGACCGAAACAAGACTCGGAATTGAGCAAAATGGTGAGCCGAAAACTGGACCAAATATCTTCAGCTCTTAAAGTTCCACTAAATGGTTTCTTTGTTCATATGTGAATATTAATTTGGTTTTATATTCACCATACAATAAGGTTACGATAGGTCTCAAACCCTCAAATAGCAACTTTCTACCCGTTTGACTTTAATCATGCTACAAATAAGTGTTACCTCGTGGCTTATTGATTATTGTGCTCTGCCTAAACTTATATTGCAGGTACCATAACTCTAGTTGAGGATCCGTCCTAAACAAGGATCCTGGCGACTCAAGTGAAACCATGGTCAAGCTTGAAGAGATCCGCATCAGCAACTAGTGCTTCTGGTAACAGTTAAAATCCACTCTTGTGGGTGGCTGGGTTTCTATCATCCTTTGATATCACTAATTAGTAATTGTATCGGCCTTTTTTTGCAGTTTTATTTAATACAAAACACTCCTGACTTCTATATTCTGGACAATAATATCGAGGAATTTGAAAATAAAACTATTGTTTAAGTCGATACTTAGATTTTGAATTGTTCCAAAATAAAAACAATCAAGAAAGCTTCTCAACTGCATACACAGATACACTATGTAATTCACTAGTAAACAGTGTAATGATCGGACATTTCTGAAGTAGACACTTATCTTAGTATAGAAACTATCATCCCGTATTTACATATCAGCTCTCACTAGGGCCGATCACGGTCGGAAAACAGAACCAGACCAGACTGGATCGAAAACCAATTTAATTTTGGGTCGCTACCTCCTGGTTGTGCATGAGACCACACCGAGAACCAGCAATGAGCAAAATGATGAACCAAAAACCAGGCAGAATATGTTCAGAATCAAAAGTATCATTTCTCAATTTGTGTGTGTTGGCGCAGGGGCTATGCTAATCTTCTCTCTATCATTCAAATTTTATCGGTTGTCCCCGGAGGGACCAAAAGTAGATTAATATCAACTAGATTAGTCGCATTTCACATTTTTGAAGTAACACTCTTGTTAGAATTCTTAATACAATCCAGTTTTGTCATAACTGTTCCGGAAAAGAGATTCGCTAAAACCACATAAATTTTACACAAAAACTTTCAAAATCATATATCATGACATTTGGGACGACTTACTTATTCTCTTCATTCATAAATCATATCTCTGTTTATAAAAATCATATTATTACACGTCATTGTGCGATTTTTTATGTAAATTTTATGTGATTCTAGCATTTCACTTTGGAAAAATGATGGTTGTCCAATACAACCATCTTAGCCATTGCAAGTCACTCTGATATACAGCAGAATCCGACAAGCTCTTCAGAAACAAAGATATCGTTAACAAAGCTTGAACCTTTTTACATTTACTTTCCAGGTATGCATGACCAAAACAAAAGACAATATAACATGCACAGCATGTGTGCATCAATACTGGCATCTTTCGATACCAAACACAACCCCAAAAGAAAGGAATCAAACCATGGTAATAATAATGACAACTTAAAAAGGAGTTGATATCGACACAATGTCATAAAAACTTTGTATGGGCTGCTAAGCTCGCTACAGAAACGAAAATTACCAGAACCTTGTTCACGACATATCTTTAAAGATTGCTTTACATTATCTCTACCTGATTCTAAAGGTCTATAGCACTACATTTCAGGTATCACTGTCCTACATCGCTGTATCTAAGTCTTATTATATAGGTTACCTTTGTGCTTGATCAGTTGTACTTGTTGCACCCGCGGTTATACTACTTGGTCCAGCACCATTTTCAGCAGGTGGTGACGTGCCCCATTTCCCTTCGGATTCTTGTGGCTCGAGTACAACCACCCCACCATCAGTCAGTCCTAATGCAAATTGATTGGCTTCCGTTGGATGTGCAGCAATCACAAGTGGATACACCCTTGAACTGCAAAAAACGCATGGTTTTAGATACCATTTGAAGAAAAGATGTTTGATGTTTGAGCCTTTGAGGAACTGAAATACTCACTTTGGATTGGATGGCAAGTATGAGCTGGATGTGATTCGGCATCTTAATCTGAGTGTTGATGCGGTAAGAATGCCGACACTCCCATCCTCAAAACTTGCGTAAATTGATTGGCTATCACATGAATATGTAGCATGTGTGATCAAACCACTCGTCTCAGGAGGGACCCACTGTTACAATATAGGTATTAGTACATGAATAATGAATTGTTTAATCGGATCAGTTAATGTAAAAAATAAAAATACCACATGATTTGTTTAACTACTCGACCCACCCATGAAACTGACCTGTTTCACGCGTTCAAGTTTACGTGCTTCATATATTGCTAGCTGAGTTTCATGCACTACCAGTAACTGAGTCTGATCATTATGGAACTGTACACGGGTATCGACCACAGGAGCAGCAACACGTCCGGGTGGAATTTGTAAGCTTTTAGTTGTTTGTTTCTCCCATCCTTGTGTGCTCCAAACGCACAACTGCACATAGAAAAATATATTAAATTAATTGTTAGAATATTAAGAGTAATATTAAACATAGGTTAGAGATTTAAGTATATTTGTAATATAGATTGGGAATACACTTGTATTGGGAAATATTTAGGCTAACTTCCTTAAGTTGGTTTTTAGGATGTTTCTTATTTGATTTAAGGAGGTGCCTACCCCTCATCTCTATAAATAGGGATAAATTGGGATGAGATGATCATATTTCATTGTATTCTTCTTCCTCAATGTAAGATTTATTAGGGTTATTAATAAAGAGGTAGTTGAGGGTATACCGTGTGTATATATTTGTCGGTTCTTTGTAGTCTCTCGTGTTCGCTACTTGTGCTCGATACAACTCGCGATCTAGCGGTTCTGCGTTATCGAACTTCGGATTTGTTGTCGGTATCGTTCAACAAATGGTATCAGAGCTCACGGTTATTGTGGTCTCCGAAGATCGAGAGCTAGGTCGAGGTTAGGAGTTCGTTGTAGGTATCGAAGTTTGGTTTTCGACCTTGTCGATCGTAGCAACAAATTGAGAGGTAGACGTGGGGTTCCACGGGAGGAAAAAAACAATTCGAAAGTTTTTATCCCCACGTGAATGAAAAGCATGAGGTGGCCATTTATTGGTTTGTTTTTCCAAGATACTACAAGGTGACAAGGAGATTTGTACTAGAAGTTGATGAACGTAATTTCGTTTTTATTAAGATTTTCTTAGTAAAAGGTAAAAGGTTTTTTTTTTAAATCGTTTTTCTTTATAAATCTACTTCGTGGTTATCGTTTTTATTATAGACGATAAACCGAAGGTTTCATTGTTGCGGGTTTTATTTCTTGTGGTACAAGCTTAGATCGTGGTTTGTTTGGGTTTTAAGCTAGCGATCGGGTTGACTTGTTTGGAATCGAGGGTTTAGGGCTTTTCTAATAAATTCACGTTGCAAGTAGGGTATTTTCTTGTGGTTCAAGTTACGATCGTGGTTCGCTTAGGTTTCAAGTTAACAGTCGGGTCTGCTTGTTCGAAATCGAGGTTTTAGGGTTATACTAATTAATTCGATTTGCAAGAAAGGTACTTTCTTGTGGTTCAAGTTTGATCGTGGATTGCTTGGGTATTCGAGTTAACGATCGGGTTGCTTGTTCGAAATCGAGGGTTTAGGATTTTATAATCAATTCGATTTGCAAGAAGGGATTTTCTTGTGGTTTAAGTTTGATCGTGGTTTGCTTGGGTTTTCAAGTTAACGATCGGGGTTGTTTGTTCTAATCGAGGGTTTAGGGTTATCCTAGTTAATTCGATTTGCAAGAAAGGGTTTAGCAACAACGGGTATATTGCACACGGATTGCGAGGCTTGTCGGTAAAGTTGGTTAAGAAACAACTTGACAAGGTTTGTTGCAAGGCTAAAGAAGATTCAAGACTTGTCGAGGTTGCAAGATTTCTTAGGTTATTAGAAATCGGTTTTGCAAAATTAAAAGTACGACAAGGGTTACTTCAAAAGGAGTCGGGTACTTTCTTGATTCAATGGTTGTCGATTTGTTGGATAGGTTAATTTCCAAGGCTCAATCGATATTTGAGTAAGAAAGGGTGTTCTTTTGAAGGGTTACTTGGTTTGATCGATTTCTAAGAAGTTTTTATTAGGGTTATATCGATAAAGCAAAGGTTTTTCTTTGTTGGGAATAAATCTATGCTTATTTGTTTCCCTTGCTAGTTGATTATTCGTACCCCTGCTAGAGTAAGTCCCCCCTGCTAGATAACAAAGGCAGGAGGATTGGTCCCCCTGCTGAAGTCAAAGGCCCTGCCGTCAAAGATAAACATGGAATAGATTTTCACGCGTTTCAGTTATTATTCCTTAATACTTTCCAAGTTTGTTAGTAGTGATCTTGTACGTGAGTCCTTGTGGCTATAGCATGCAAAGGGTGTCTTTCTCATTTTGTCTTTCATTATAGTACTTTAAGGTTTTGTAAACCCTAATACCATTTGAGGGTATTCGTATATCTTTGATATATTAAAGTTCAACGTTCAATCACATTTGTTCTTGTGCTAAATACTATATTCCGCATCTTGTTTAGTTACTTTGCTTTGCAAAGTTTCTCTAGTGTTAGATTGAATTCTTTCTCTCTATCACAACCCTTAAACAAGCTATTAAGGTTTAAGATCTGACTTTGGGATCAACAAGTGGTATCAGAGCTTGTTGAGAAACTTTGTCTAAATCAAGAAAAAAATCCTCATAGCAAACATGTCTTCAGACTCATCCTCAAACAGCAACAACCACAATAACCTCAAGTTACCCATGTTGGATCTTAAAAACTTTGAATTATGGGAATTCAGAATCCAACAATACCTGAAAATGGAACACTATGTTCTTTGGGAGATCATAGAGTTTGGTGATCAATTCACCAAAACAATGGTGGTTGATGATGGCAAGGAAGAAGAAAAAGGTGAAAGTTCCAAAGGTAAGGACAAGAAGAAATCTGCTGCTCTGTGTGATAAGGAGATACTAGCTAGAAGGCATGATGTCAGAGCTCACAGCTCATTGTTGTTGGCTCTACCTGATAGACATCAACTCATATTCAGGAAATACAAAACAGCTAAGGATCTATGGGAAGCCATAGGCAAAACCTTTGGAGGAAATGAAGCCACAAAGAAGAAAAAGAAAAATCAAATGCTGAATGATTTTGCTTCTTTCAAAGCAATTGGTGATGAATCAATTGGAGCCATTTACAATAGGCTTCAAGATATGGTGGCCCAGTTGGACTTCTTTGATATTGAGGTATCAAAAGAGTAGGTGAATACCAGGTTTCTTAACAGCCTCCAGAAAGAATGGTTTGTCTATAAGGCAATTTGGCAGAATAAGGAAGACTTGGACGAAAAAGACATTGATGACATATATAATAACTTAAAAGTTTTTGAACCTGTTGTCAATGAGATGAAATCAAAAGGAACAATTCCCACCAACTCAAGTGGATTCGGTGATTCCCCTGCTAACATGGCATTCATATCACAAAGCAGTGGAATCTCCAAGAATAGTGGAATTGAAGTAGCCCCTGCTACTTATTCCCCTGCTACCAGGTCTGGACCTTCCTATGATGAAGAAAGACCAGCCACATTCAGCCTTGATACTGCTTGTGCTTTTATAGCATCTCAAGGGCCACAAGGATCTACTGTGTTACATGAAGATCTAAGTCAAATCAGTAAGCAAGGGCTAGAAGAGATGGATATCAAGTGGAATATGGCTCTGCTCAGCATGAGAGCCAACAGGTTCTACAAGAAGTATGGGAAGAAGATCTCAATTAATCCCTCTGATGTGGCTGGGTTTGATAAAACAAAAGTTGAATGCTACAATTGTGGCAAGAAGGGTCATTTTGCCAGGGAATGCAGAGGATCTAAGACTGGAAATAGCTACAGAAAGGAAGCAAGAGATGATGATTCTGGTGCTAAAGCCATGGTAGCCATGCAGGGGATAGATGGAGCAAGTGGATGGGATTGGAGTGCTATGACAGAAAGTGTGGAAAGAAATCAAGCTTTGATTGCTGAGGAAAAGGAAGAAGACTTTGCACTTATGGCCATGTCAAGTTCCAGCTCTGACAATGAGGTATATGATGACTCATACTGTACTAAAGCTTGTAGGAAAAATACTGAATCTTTGAATGATCAAATTAGAAAGGTAAAAGCTGACTATATCAATTGTGATAATGATCTTGATAATTATAAACGTGCTTTAGAACAGTTAGAGTCCACCATAAGAGAGTATAAGCAAAGAGAAAGCGATTATAGGGATCACATTGTGATTCTAGAAAGAGATGCCAAGGAGAATCACCAATCTATAAAAGAATTGACTGCTGAACTTGAAATTTTCAAAGCTAACCAAAAGATAGATGAGGAAACTGTTGAAAAATTTGGAAAAGCTTCAAAAGATTTAACCAAAGCAGTTGAAGCTGGTCAATCTCCTAGGGACAAAACAGGTTTTGGGATTAAAAATAAACAGGCCACCATACCACCACCCCCTGCTAACATCCATGCTGCTTTTCCTAGAAAAGACCTGTCCTGGACTGGTCTCCCTTGTTTTGAAAAACAGGATGACATTGAGTTTGACTTGAGTGCGTATATACCTAATAAACTTGATACAGAAGAGTCTCTAGTTAAAACTAGTGTTATTAGGGATGTTGAAAAGGAACAGGTTGGTTTAAAACAAATTGATAACCCTGTTCGATTTTTAAGAGAAGGAATTTTTGGCAGTAATTCTAGTTCTAAAAATAGCTCTTCCAAATCTAAGACCAGGTCACAGTCCCCTAAGTCCACTATTAAATATGCTGGTATGTACAGGAATGTCAGAGGTAATCAAAGAAATTGGAATGACCAAAAGTCTCATCAATTAGGAGAAGACTTTATGATTAATACCAAGCCCTGCTTCACATGTGGCAGCTTTGAACACACTTATCAAGAGTGTGAGGCACCAATGGAGATGGTGGCTGCAAATCCCTTAAAGGATATGCAACCTAAAACCATTCTTCTAAATGCAGGGGCAAAATCTTTTTCCCCTACCAAGTATGTTGCCCCTGCCTTGAGAAATAGGGTGACTGACAAATATGTTGTTCCTGCCCTTAGGAAGGAGAATGATGTTCACTCAAAGCCTAACACTTCTGTGACCACCCCAACACCTAATACTGCATATAGATCTGGCTCTAGACCTTACCAACACATGACTAGAGGCCAAAACAAAAAGTGGGTTCCCTCTGCTAAGCACAGAGGTTCCCCTGCTAAAACTGGGGTACTCCCTGCTAGCAAAATTGTGTATTCTAGGAACATGGGAAGATGGGGAAAAGCTGTGAAAGCCTCAGCTCGTTGGGTTTGGGCACCCAAAAGGGGTACTCGATCTAATGGTGTATCTCTAGTTTTTGATAAGCTATCCTACATTGATACACGAGGTAGATCCAAGTCTGTGATGGCTTGGGTCCCCAAGAAAAACTAATTTGTTTTTCTTTTTGCAGGTGACAAAGAAGACAAGGGATGATAGAGCATACTGGGATAGCGGATGCTCAAGAAGTATGACTGGACAAAAAGCTTACTTGTCTAATTTTGTGCCCCTGCATGATAATGATGGTGTTTCTTTTGGAGATGGGCATGGAACTATAACAGGAAAAGGAACTATTGTCACTAATGGGATGACCTTTGACAATGTCTACTTGGTGAAAGAACTCAAGTACAATCTCTTCAGTGTGTCACAAATGACTGATAACAAGAATTTTGTCTTGTTTACTGACACTGAATGCTTGGTGTTAGGAAAGGAGTTTGTCTTGTCAAAAGACACTCCTATTGTACTCAGAACACCAAGACAGAAGAATATGTACACAATTAATCTCAAGGACATATCTCTCCAAGACAATGAAACATGTTTCATTGCCAAAGCTTCAGCAGATGAATGTAAGAAATGGCATAGAAGACTTGGTCATCTTAATTTCAAGAACATGAACAAACTAGTAAAGTATAATCTGGTTCATGGTCTTCCTTCCAAGTCCTTTGCCAATGAACATACTTGTGCTGCATGTCTGAAAGGGAAGCAACACAAAGCATCCTGCAAATCAAAAACAAGTATGTCCACCACCAAGCCATTGGAATTACTGCATATGGATCTCTTTGGACCTACTTCTGTGGCAAGCATAAAGAAGAAATGGTACTGCCTAGTGATTACTGATGATTTTTCAAGGTTCACATGGACATTCTTTCTGTTTGAGAAGAGTGACACAGCTGATGTACTCATTGGGTTCATCAATCAAACTGAACTATCAAAAAGCATGAAGGTAGTCACTATTAGATCAGACAATGGTGGTGAGTTCAGAAATCAGAAACTGGACTCTTTCTGCATTAATAAAGGCATCAAGAGGCAATTCAGTATTGCAAGAACTCCTCAACAAAATGGAGTGGCAGAAAGAAGGAATAGGACACTCATTGAAGCTGCCAGAACTATGCTGTCTGATTCCAAACTTCCAGTTATCTTCTGGGTTGAAGCTGTATCCACTGCTTGTTATGTACAAAACAGGGCCTTGGTGGTCAAGACACACAACAAGACCCCTTATCAGCTGTTCAATGGAAGACCTCCTGTAATTGACTTTTTCAGACCTTTTGGTTGTCATGTGATCATCTTGAACACCATTGACAATCTAGGCAAGTTCAGTGAAAAGGTTGATGATGGATACTTTGTGGGTTATTCATTAAACAGCAAGGGATATAGGGTCTTCAACAAGAAGACAAGCAAAATCACAGAAAATCTTCATGTGAACTTTCTTGAAGACAAGCCTGAAGATGTTCAAACAGGTCCTGACTGGTTCTTTGATATAGATGTACTTTCAAAGTCTATGAATTATGTACCTGTTGCTTTGCAGAACTCTAACATTTCAGGTACTCAAGAAACAACTAGTGCAGAGAAGTCACCCCTGAGGTACATGAATGTACCCTCATTGTTTCCTATTGAAGCTGATGTTCAAGAAGATAATTCTTCTCTAGGAAAAGAACAGCCAATCTCATCCCCTGCTATAGCTGAAGGCAGTGGAATGGATGAAGGCAGTGGAATCCAGGATTCCCCTGCTAGACCTATTGCTTCCTCGTCCACAAAGGATCATGTTGCTAATGATACTAATGATGCAGAAAGAGAATCCCCACTCATTTCATCATCTGCACCCACAAATGATGGTCCTATTATATCCAGCAGTAGAAGCAGAATCATTAAGAGTGGAGGTCCTAGTTACTCAGAGATTCATTCTGCTCACCAGCACCCATCTCTAGGTCATGCTGTATCATTTGGAAGTTCCTTTGAGGACTTCTTTCCTAATCAAAATAGCCCCATAAATTCTGATTTGGAAGAAGATGAAACAGAAGTCATCATGCAGCCTACCTACAGAATCAATAAGGATCACCCTATCTCTCATATCATTGGTAATCCTGAAGCCCCCAGACATACAAGGTATACAGCAAAGGAGCACAGCTTCATTGCTAACATCACCATGAAGTTCAATCATGACAACATGCAATGTTGTCTGTTTACTGCATTTTTGTCACAAGAAGAGCCAAAGAAGATTTTTCAGGCTTTAAATGACCCAAGCTGGGTTGAAGCCATGCAAGAGGAGCTCTTACAATTTGACATACAAGAGGTGTGGATTCTGGTAGATTGTCCCAAATGGGCAAGGCCTATTGGGACAAAGTGGGTACTCAGGAACAAAAAGGATGAAAGGGGAATAGTGGTCAGGAACAAAGCAAGACTAGTGGCACAAGGGTATACTCAGGAAGAAGGAATTGATTATGAAGAGGTGTTTGCTCCAGTAGCCAGGATTGAAGCTATTAGATTATTTCTTGCTTATGCCTCATTCATGGACTTCACTGTTTTCCAGATGGATGTGAAAAGTGCCTTCCTATATGGAACCATTGATGAAGAAGTCTATGTTATGCAACCTCCAGGGTTTGAAGACCCAGAAAATCCAGACAAAGTCTACAAGGTGAAAAAGGCTATGTATGGACTCCACCAAGCTCCCAGAGCCTGGTATGGTACTCTCTCTAAATATCTCTTAGACAATGGATTCAGCAGGGGGAAGATTGATCAGACCCTGTTTACTAAGAAACAAAAGGGTGACCTTTTGCTGGTACAAGTCTATGTTGATGACATCATTTTTGGATCCACTAACTCTATGCTTAGCAAAGAGTTCGCCAAATTGATGCAGGATAAATTCCAAATGAGTGCCATGGGAGAACTAAACTTCTTTTTGGGGTTACACGTTCAGCAGCGAAAAGATGGGATATTCATCTCACAAGACAAATATGTGGCTGAAATTGTGAAGAAGTTTGGTATGTCTGATGGAAAGAAGGTGTCCACTCCAATGGACAAGGATCATCCATGGGGTAAGGATGGTCCTGGAAAACCTATAGATGTCAGGAACTACATGTCTATGATTGGGTCTCTTATGTATCTCACTGCTTCAAGACCTGACATCATGTTTGCAGTCTGCTTATGTGCAAGATACCAGGTGTCACCAACAGAGTGTCACTTATTTGCTGTGAAAAGGATTTTTAGGTATCTAAAATGTCATCCCACCTTAGGACTCTGGTATCCAAAGGAGTCACCATTTGAGCTGATAGCCTATTCAGATAGTGATTATGCTGGTGACAACAATGATAGGAATTCTACAACAGGGGGATGCCAATTTTTGGGAAGCAGGCTTATATCTTTGCAATGTAAGAAGCCGACCATCATGGCAACATCCACAACTGAAGCTGAGTATGTAGCAGCTGCTGCATGTTGTGGGCAAGTACTTTGGGTGCAAAATCAACTGCTTGATTATGGGTATAACTTTCTTAAAACCAAGATATTCATTGACAACAACAGCACCATTTGCATTATTAAGAACCCTGTTTTTCATAGCAAGACTAAACATATTGAAATTAGACATCACTTTATCAGAGATTGTTTTGAAAAAGGACTAATTGTCCCTGAGAAAATTGATACAGAACTTAATGTTTCTGATCTTTTAACAAAAGCTTTTGAAGTAGGGAGGTTTCAGTATCTGGTTGCAGGTATTGGAATGGTTACTCCTTAAACATTGATGTCTATTTTGTCTTGTATGATCAGGGTTCCTTCACTGCTGTTGTTGTATAACTGTTAGTCCATTTTTTATTCCACTGCTTTTTAACATAGATTCCCCTGCTGGGGGTCATTCCCTTGCTAAAGAAATTTCTTTTAAGCTGGGTGTGTTCTTTTTACAAAAGTGGTTATATATGGTTTTAGACTAACAATGCAGAGGTTCATATGGTGCTTACTATTCTCATTGGTGGATCAGGTATATACTCTATGTTTCAGGGGAGGTTAGGTCACACCTTTAGGACTCAGGGTATCCTTATGGTACTCATATATGATCTTAGATCATATCCACTGGTGAGTGAGGGTTCAGGGTAATGATGACTTGCTGCAAAGCTTGTCAGAATTCTGAAACCTTGAGGCACTGTAGTGTGTGCTTACATTTCTCTATTAAAACAGCTTGCTGTTCAAATACAGATGTGTGGCACACATTACCAAGACTGACTGACCATAGATAAGGGACAAGGTTGGGATGGTGGCTGGGGTATGCATGTTTTCTTGGGTTAACCTGGTGTAGGGGGACTTATGTATTGACTTTTTGTAATTGGGACCTTTGCTGAATAGAGGACTCTTGAGTTTCTATGCATCTATCTTGTATATACAAGTGTGTGCATTAGAGCAGAGCTAGTTAGCATTAGTCTCTCCATGACTAGTCCAATACCCCTATGAAAGTTTCCCCTACTTTTATCTGTTTATTCCCCTGCTATCATACCATTCCCCTGTTTGACCGTTGACTGACAATACCGTTACCCTGTTCATAGCCGTTGGGCCTGCTAGCTTCAGTTTTGGTTAGGGAATATTTTATTGTTTTTAAAAGATATTTAAGGCGCTTTCTTTGCTGATTGGTAATCTTTTCCTTTTTATTTCAAATATATTAATTTTTTATCAAGATTTATCTTTGATATTTTTGCAATTTGAAAATTTTGGTCCAATCACAGCTCTTCAATTCGCCTATAAAAACTTAATTCCCTTCACCAGCAGGTCCATCTCTCTCCCTCGACTTAATCCCACTTACCTTTCATCTTTATAAACCTTCAAACTATTTTCAAAACTTTATCATGACTCTCAAAATTGCGGCTAATCATAACCAAATCGTGTTGCTTCATGATGAACCAGCAGAGTTTGCTGATGCTGTGGCCTTTCTAAAGTCTACATACTTTAGAGTGGCCCTTCTCATCAATCCTCGAATCTATACCTCACACATTCAGCAGTTCTGGTCTAAAGCCATGACCAAAATAGTGGATGGAGAGGTCATAATTCAAAGCACAGTTGATGGTCATCCCAAGGTGATTTCACTTGCCTCCATCAGGGAGAATCTTCTCCTTGATGATGAGGATGGGATAACCAACTTTTCTGAGGCTGAAATTTTTGAAGGTCTTGTTAAATTGGGGTACAAACTTTCTACAAATAAAAAATGTAAGTTTGCTAAAGGCCAGTTTGCCCCTCATTGGAAATATTTGATTCATACAATTATGCAATGTTTGTCACCAAAAACCACTGCTTTTAATGAAGTTGGTAGTGAGATAGCTTCTGCCCTGATCTGCTTAGCAACAGGGAGGAAGTATTGTTTTTCTCAAATGATTTTTAAAGGAATGGTTAAAAATGTTTCAAGCACCTCAAAGTTTTGTATGTATCCAAGGTTTATAGAAATTCTGCTGAATATGAGTGATCATGGTCCAATCAAACACAAAAACTATTTTTCAGCAACCCAACACACCACCAAACTCTTCACCACACTACTTGCACCATCACCCCTGTTTTCTGGCAAAAACATTCCACTCACTTCAATTATGATGGACCAAATCAGACGGGAAGAAGCCAAGAATCAAACAGCCAAACATCCACCTTTTGATTCCCCTGCCAAGAACCTACCACCTGCTGATCCACAACAAGAAAGGCGTTCAAAATCCAGGTTTGCCAGGTCTCCCTTGCCTGGTGAATCTTCACAAGCAGCAGAGAGGAGAGTCTCCAAGAGTTTGGAGCAACCTGAGGGTTTGGCTGCCACTACTGTCTCATCCTCAAGGGGTGAGCAGGACAGTGACACCATCAATAAGTCCTCTCCCTCACTCCATGATATCCACAAAGGGGAGTGATAGGTGTGAAAACACCCATCCTTTTACCACTTAATTCTGGCTAAAAACGAGACCAAAACACGTATTTAATATCATTTGTTTGGAATTATGCGTGGTTTTTGTGTTTATTGTGTTTTCAGAGTCAACCGGATGAATAATGAAGAAAACATGGGATTGCACGGGCTTTATCAAGGAAAAAGACTCAAGACAAAGTCTATTGTCCAAGAGATGCAAAGGATTTGAAGTATTTGTGCCTATTTGAAGATTTATCGAAGAATAGAGCCAAAGATGGAAGATTCATATAAGTCGAAGAACTCGAGTCTATTAAACAAAAGATTATAAGACGAGTTGGAATTATTCACCGACACTTCTCAAATCCAAGTTAGAAACGTTTATTTAAAGATGCGTGAAGACTAAAGAAGAAAGAAGAAAAAGGAGCCCAAACCAAAGCCCAATCACAAAGCCCACCACCATACACAAGCCTATATAAAGGCCCTTACTTCACAAATTTCACACACTTAGTTAGTTTTTAGTTTTTGATTTCTCTAGTTTTAGAGAGAGAAAGTTCTAAACTTTCTCTCACTAGATTTCATCTTTTTCCATTCAAGATCAAAACTTTGTATTACTTTTTCATTAATCAAGTTCAAGTTTTTATCTTTTAATCTTTAATCTCATCCTTCCTTTCTTTTACTTTTATTGATTTTGGTACAAATCTCGTATGATCCGTGTTGTTCATCAATGATTTGTACTTAAAAAGTTGATTACTTTTTATGTTTCCTTAAGTTTATACACTAATAAGCTTTAAGATCCTTGTTCTTATTGGCTTATTTGTTGATTTGGCTTATTTACTTTTTAAGGTTTTTATGAAAAGTTCATCTTTTTATTGATTTGATTTAAAAGTTGTTTATTTTAAGCTTAGATAAAGTGTTTTTAGTGCTTATTTGATCAGCTTACTATTGGATTCGAGTTTGTTAGGGAGTTAGCTTATTCCATAAGCTCATTTCCTTGCTTTTTATTCGGATCAGCACCATTTTCGGAAAGGGCAAAGCCCTTTTCCGATCGAATATTCCGACCAGCAACATCCAACCCTTTCCGATTGAGTCCAATCGGAATAGGGTTTTGTTTTCCGATTTGATCAATTTTGTGTATTCCGATGGTAAGTATTTTCACATTCCGATTGGCCTTAGATTCAGGTATTCTGATTGGCCCTCTTATCACACATTCCGATTGTGCTCTTTGGGAACATTCCGATTGCCCCACCTTTCCCCACATTCCGATCAGTTGGTTACTCCCATATTCCGATCATTAGATCGGAATATATTCCGATTACACCTCTTTTTCCCTTATTCCGATTTAGCTTGTTTTTCTTTGTTCCGTTCTTACTTTCTTTTAGTACTTTTCAATTATGTTCATATTTTTACCAAGTTTTCCAAGAGTTCGTTTTTATTGAGTGTTCATTTATTTTATATTAAAATCTTTAAGTTTTCAACATTTATTTTTAAACTCGTTTCTTACTTTAATCTTTCAAGTCTTTAATTTTACTCTTCGACACTTAATTTCTTGTCATTAGTTTAAAATAGATAAACAAACCAACCATTTTTTTAATAACCAAGAACAAATCATTCCACTTAAAGCCGAGATCAATTCGAGAGGATATCGAGACGATTCTTGAACCCACACAAAAACACTTTTATCAGGGAGAAATTCCCTTCTAGGATTGAGAGCAGTCTGAAACCTATGACTAATTTGGAATTGACGAAAATGTGTATGAGTCTGAAAAGGCAGAATGCACAACTGGTACAAGATGTCAAAAAGCAAGGCCTGGTTATCACTCATCTGGAAACCAGACTTGCTACTCTTGAGGGGAGGAGAAAGCCCAGACTGATTCTTTCAACAGATGAGGATGCTTCCAAAGGGGAGGAAGTTCCAAATACTGAAGGGTCTACTGAGTACTATTCATATCCTGGTGGGTTACATAGAAAGATAGCAAGTGCTCAGAAAGGTATGGAGAAAGGAAGTGCTGATAAGGGAAGTGACAAGGGGAGTGCAACCAAAGATATTGCTCAAACATTGCTCACCATGGGCAATCCAGAAGAAGCCCCTGCTTCAAAAGGTTCCCCTGCCATTGCTGATCCCACTGCTGTAAGTTATTCCCCTGCAAAGAACATTACTCAAACTTTTGTTAGAAAGAATAGAAAGCAACCAGCTCAGAAGGGGATTACAATCAAAGAACCTGCATCTAAAGTGAAACCAGCACCAGCAGTGGATCCAAAAGACAAAGGAAAAGGAATCATGATGGAACAGCCCAAGAGAAAATACAAGCATCTAACTCCTGAACAGCAAAGAGCTCAAGAAGCACATGATGCAGAAGTAGCTCTCAGGCTACAACAAGAGGAGATGGATATGCAGAACCAAAGAATGCAACAAATGAGGCCCAAAGATATGCTCAAATAGGTTGAGATCATGCATAGAGAACTAGATGACAAGGTACCTCATGTTAGAGAATTTCTTGATCATTGGGAGGAGGAGTTAATAAATGCTCCTTTGGAAGACAGGTATGAGTTGACTTGCCTTGTTTACAAATATCAAACTGAGTATCTGGAAAGAAGGGCAAGTCAAATTCAGAGAGAGAAGTATTTGACTTCAGAGAAAGGGCAACTTGAACATTACAAAGTTCTACTTAAGATACATAGGAAGTGGAAGGATGGTGACTTCACAGATATGAGTTTTGAAGCCATAAAAAGAGCAGTCAGACCAGTCCTACGATTGTATGATGTGGAGGATTGGATGACTATCAACACTCCTGAGGAAGCTGAGTATCTTAGTAGACAAAGTGAAGTGCTACAGAAAGCCAGGGAATCTAAGAAAAGGAAAGCTGAAGAAACAACTTTGGAAACTGCACAAGCAGGTGCATCAGCCCAAGCAGGTGCATCATCACACGCAGGGGCATTACATCAAACTGGTGGAAGTTTTCCAGAAGTACTTGAGAAGTTTGTACTTAATGTACAAAGAGCAACAAAGAGACTCAAGAGAATGGAGCAAGTTGGCATAGTTACTAAAGAGTCTCAAAGGCCATCAAATGATGAAATTGATAAACAACTGATTCTGCAGGAAAATGATGAAATCTCACCTAGTGAACTTGGAAAGAAGTTTGCTATCATAGAGTATGCTGTTTATGAACACAAGGGGAGGACTTGGTGGAAGCTTACAAGGGCTGACAATACAGCACAAACATTTCTAAGTCTAGATGTCATGTTTCAAATTTTGGATAGTGAAGACTTAGAAGATCTATGGAAAATATTGAAGAAAACGTTTGCTGCAAAACCTCCTACCATGGATGGTGTGGAAAAGGATTGGGTGATCTGGGAGTGCATGCATAGAATGTATGAGCATGAGTTATTTGATCCTATATTTGATGCAGTGAATAAAGGAGATTTGTTGTATTGGAAGCTGTTTACCAATTCTGGGGTCTATGAGGTAGTGATGGAAGGTGTGAGTGTTTACTTGCTCAATCATAGGTATTATCCCTCCTCTCAGGAGACCTTGAAGAAACTAGCACAGGCTAACTTAATTGTAGATGCTAAAAAGCCTGTTGCTTATGATCTGGTAAGAATGGTTCATAGTCAGATTTGGCTAGAAAGTTTGTAAGCATCCTCATCAACTAGTATTTATTCAGAAACTTGTCTTTAGGGGAAAGCACAAGTTTAGGGGAGGATTGTTGGGAATAAATCTATGCTTATTTGTTTCCCCTGCTAGTTGATTATTCGTACCCCTGCTAGAGTAAGTTCCCCCTGCTAGATAACAAAGGCAGGGGGATTGGTCCCCCTGCTGAAGTCAAAGGCCCTGCCGTCAAAGATAAACATGGAATAGATTTTCACGCGTTTCAGTTATTATTCCTTAATACTTTCCAAGTTTGTTAGTAGTGATCTTGTACGTGAGTCCTTGTGGCTATAAAAGGACTCACTAGTTTAGCATGCAAAGGGTGTCTTTCTCATTTTGTCTTTCATTATAGTACTTTAAGGTTTTGTAAACCCTAATACCATTTGAGGGTATTCGTATATCTTTGATATATTAAAGTTCAACGTTTCAATCACATTTGTTCTTGTGCTAAATACTATATTCCGCATCTTGTTTAGTTACTTTGCTTTGCAAAGTTTCTCTAGTGTTAGATTGAATTCTTTCTCTCTATCACAACCCTTAAACAAGCTATTAAGGTTTAAGATCTGACTTTGGGATCAACATTCTTTACACAAGGAGACTTCGTAATTCATGATTGTGAGGTTTAATATATCACAAGGTTTAGCGAATTATCGAAGGGACTTTGTCGGTTTATGATTGTGAGGTTTTTCACAAAGTTTAGCAAACAACAAAGGGATAAAAATTGGCTAGTTCTATAACTAGGTTTAACATCGAGAATTTCGATGGGTTTAATGTACATAAGCATGGAGGTTCAAAGCAAGTTGGGTCCAAACAACTTGGTCCTTGTATTAAAACAGGAGTCCATAGAGTACAGGTTTATAAACGTGTTTGGTTTGAGGTGGAACTGCAGGGAGCTCAAGGGGATCGTGAAGCTGAGGTTTTTCAGGTTAGTAACGATCATGCTGCAGTGGCTCAAATATGGTTTGAGGTGGAACTACAGGGAGCTCAAGGGGATCGTGAAGCTGAAGTTTTTCAAGTTAGTAACGATCACGCTGCAGTGGCTCAAAGACGGTTGAAGGACAAACAACCTGAAGAAAAGACAAACACGAGCTTCTTGGTAAATGAGCAGGAAAACATACACCTTGGTATAAAGGTGGGGACAAACATTACGGTAACCGGAGTACCTGTTCAAGAGGGTGCGGAGAGTAATGTTGCTCTGAAGAAGAACGTGATAGAGTCTATGGAAGCTAATCTAAGGACATTACAGAAGTACAATGCTTGGTTAACAAGGCGGTCCTAGGTTCGAGGTTCCAACACCGGTAAAAGGTGTTGAGTATCGTTTATGTTTAAGTGTTACTCCTAAGGTGGAAGTTGTTAGAATATTAGGAGTAATATTAAACATAGGTTAGAGACTTTAGTGTACTTTGTAATATATATTAGGAATAGACTTGTATTAGGAAGTATTTAGGTTAACCTCCTTAAGTTGGTTTATAGGATGTTTCTTATTTGACATAAGGAGGTGCCTACCCACTCATCTCTATAAATAGGGATGAGGGGGGATCCTAGTTCATTGTATTCTTCTTCCTCAATGTAGTCTTTATTAGGGTTATTAATAAAGAGGTAGTTAAGGGTATACCGTGTGCATATATTTGTCGGTTCTTTGTAGTCTCTCGTGTTCGCTACTTGTGCTCGATACAACTCGCGATCTAGCGGTTCCGCGTTATCGAACTTTGGGTTTGTTGTCGGTATCGTACAACATTAATAACGTAAAAAATCTCATAAAGGTTTATGCGTTCTGTAAAGCTTTAAGTATTTAAAAACTTAAAAAAAATGCAGATTTACACCAGATGATACTAGCACGTTAAGCACATTAGAGAAAGCCAATCATGTTATCAGCTCCGTTTAGTGTGGCTTCTAAGCTTGGTTTTGACCTAATTTACAAATTTAATAAACATTACTTTATTTGTTAAGATGTTTAACTCTAAATTTAGCTTTTAATAAGAAACTATGAACAACCTCGTCGATGCGGACATTATATATTTGAATAGAAGAGTCTTCCATGCCTATGGCAATAATGTTATTGTATAAACTGAAACCTTCATAACAGCACTTCCTTTTGTCGGCTCCATGTAGTATAGACCATTAACGCATATACCCACTCCAATCAGGGTCCTCGAGCGTAAGTCCTACATTATGCAAAAATCCGGGAAAACGTCATTGCACATTTTGAATTTATGCGTTAGCCTGCTCATCGATAATAAATTACATTTAAAATGTGGAATATGAAGGACATTGTCGATTTCCAGACTATTTGGTAATATGGATTTGCCAATCCCTTTCACAGGAACGACATTTCCATTTGGCATAATCATAGGATTTTAATCACCTACACCTGAGTTCATTGTGCAAAACAGATTTATCAAAAGTAATATGTTCCGTGGCTCCGGGTCAATTATCCAAAGTCCTTCTATATTAGTCTTACCAGCCATGTTTACGGATGGATTACTTGTGTCCGAAATCGATTCATGAGTTCCAGAATAGTGTCTTATCAATGTTGCATGTTGATCAGCTGATAACCCCGGAATGGGACTTGAATCAACGCTAACTTGTGTTGATTTAGGGTTTCTTATAATATTAGTAGTTCGGTCTCTTGCTTTGTTCCCATCACATTTTGTTGGCCACCAATCTGAAACAACCATCACGTACGTGACCTGTTTTGCCACACTTCATACACTTCATCTTCTTCATGCCTTCACGTCTTACATCCTTATTGGAAGTCTGCTTTTTTTATTCTTCAAGAATGGCATAAGTTCTTATTTTGTGTTTTGACCTTGAGAATAGACTTGAAACGCAGCAGCTTCTGATGTAACTCTTCTTTCGGCCGATATCTGTTTCTGTTGCTCGTCTTCCGAAACCATGTGATATGCGGATCTGTAGAAAAATAAGGCTAGATGATCAAACAACACTTTCATTCACTTTAAACAGTCAAAGGAACGAGAGAGAGTTACAAAGATAAAATCCACCACAGTCTTAACTGGGATGGATCTATTATCTAACCTGATAATAGTTTTACAAGATTAAAAACAGAAAACAAAAGATGAATCAACCCAGGTATGAAGATAGATGTGAGGTCGCCATTGATGGCTGCACACATACATACAAGCTTAACCCTAACTCGTAATGAGTTAGGGTATTATACAAAGTGAGAAACGAAACAAAACAAAGCAACGGTCTTCAGCCCAAAAGAAGCCCAAGCCCACAAGCGCAACGTCTTAATACTTCAAGTTTCAGCAATTGCTCCAAAGTCCCTGCACAATGCAAAATGACAATATCAGTCCCTAAACTTTTGGAATATCAGATTACTTAAGGATTTTAACATCCCCCCTTAATCTGATATTCTATACAAGTCAAGCATTCCCAGTTTTTCAACCAGGTATGCATGTTGTGGTATATCCAATCCTTTGGTAAGGATGTCTACAATTTGATTTGTAGACTCCACCTTTTGAGTCCTAACCACCCCATTCAAGATCTTTTCCCTCACAAAGTGAAGGTCAATTTCAAGGTGTTTAGTTCTCTCATGAAACACTGGATTGGTAGCAATCTTAATTGCTGAGTTACTGTTACAATAAAGATCCACAGGCAAAAGATTACTACATCTCAAATCTTTTAGAATTTTAAGGATCCAAATGACTTCACTAGTCACTGAGGCTAGAGCTCTATACTCAGCCTCAGCAGATGACTTAGAGAGAGTGATTTGTTTTTTACTCTTCCATGATACAAGGTTATCATTCACAAAGACACAATACCCGGTAACAGATTTCCTAGTGATAATGCACTTAGCCCAATCAGCATCTGAGAAGGCTTTAAGAGTCATACCTGTGTGTTTCTTAACATGAATACCCAAACCTGGTGCACCCTTTAAGTATCTGAGAATCTTAAAAGCAGTCTTCAAGTGAGACCTTAAGGGTGAGTGCATAAATTGACTAAGACAATGAACTGTATAGGAGATATCAGGTCTGGTATTGGTCAGATATATGAGCTTTCCCATAAGATTTTGATAATCCACAATGTTTTCCAACAATGGATCAGTATCACATGGTTCATTAGAAATGGTCAGTTTAGAAAGTAATGGTGTCTTGGAAGGTTTGCAAGCAAGCATACCATATTCAGACAAAAGATCAAGAACATACTTTCTTTGATTCAAACATATTCCATCTTGAGTGTCAACAACTTCAATTCCCAAAAAATATTGCAGTTTTCCCAAATCTTTGATCTTGAAGTTACTTTTTAAAAACATTTTGAAGTTGTCAATTTCTTTTTTGTTGTTCCCAGTAACAATAATATCATCAACATAAACAAGCACAGCAATGAAACACTTATTGCAATCCTTAGTATACAGAGAGTAATCAGACTTGCTTTGCACAAACCCATTTTCAATCAAAACAGAAGTGAGTTTAGCATTCCACTGTCTAGGAGACTGTTTCAGACCATAAATAGACTTTTTAAGCCTACAAACAAGTTTAGGATTACCAAAGTAAAATCCTTGAGGGGGTTTCATGTAAACAGTCTCATCCAATTCACCATACAAGAAGGCATTGTTAATATCTAATTGGTATATAGGCCAAGATTGATTAACAGCTAGGTTAATCAAGCATCTAATGGTAACCATTCTAACAACAGTTGAGAAAGTTTCCTCATAATCTATTCCCTCCTTTTGACCACAACCCATGGCAACAAGTCTGGCCTTATACCTTTCAATCTCACCACTGGATTTAAACTTAAGTTTCCAATCCCACTTAGAATTTAAGGCAGTCCTATCAACAGGCAATTCAACTAAGTCCCAAGTGTCATTTTCAAGTAAAGCAGCAAATTCAACATTCATAGCATCAACCCACTCAGGACTTTGACAAGCCTCAAAAAAACTCCTAGGTTCACTACTTTTATTTAACTGAGTAACAAAGCATAACACATCTCCTTTAATTTTGGAATAACCAACAAATTTCTCAATCCCATACTTGACCTTGGAATCAACAACAAAATCATTGTAATTTTTTGGAAAAACAGAAGGTCTAGAAGACCTTCTCACACCCTGGTTACCCTGAGCATTAGTATTAGAAATACCATCCAAGTCATGTCCATGCAAAGGAAGGCTTGGGTGAAATTCTAAATTTCCTTCAGATACGTGTGTTTCATCAAGTGTGGCAGCCTCAACACTTAGACTGGCATCTGTGGTATCATTGCTAGAAGCAATGTATCCACTGTCACCTAGACCCAAGTCTGGGTTACTAGCACTTGGTGACTTACTGTCACCATTATGAACATTAGTAACTCTCTCATCATCATTAGGAAGCTCAGGATTTTCCAAATCAAAAAAGGTCAAAACTTTATTATTTTGAGAAACATCAACATCTTGGTTCTTATTCTTTTTATTCAAAACAGTATCCTTGAAGGGAAAAATAGACTCAAAAAACTTGACATCTCTAGAAACAAAGAACTGATGTCTATCAAGACTATAAAGTTTGTAACCTTTTTGCAAATTAGAAAAACCCATTATAATACATTTTTCAGATCTACTGGTGAGTTTATCATGACTATTCAAGATAGTAGCAAAACAAAGACAACCAAAGGTCCTAATATGAGAGAGATTAGGAGATGTGTTATACATCATCTCATAAGGAGATCTACCATTTAGCACAGAAGAGGGCAATCTGTTGATAAGATAAGTAGCAGTTAGAATGCATTCAGTCCAAAATCTTAAGGGTATTCCCCCCTGAAACATAAGGCATCTGGTCACATTAAGGAGATGCCTATGTTTCCTTTCAACAACCCCATTTTGTTGTGGAGTATAAGCACAAGAGGTTTGATGTATAATACCTTTGGTATTACAGAATGTTTGAAAACTATGATTAACAAATTCAGTCCCATTGTCACTTCTGAAAACTTTAACATCTTTTTCAAATTGGTTCTTTAACAAGTTGTAAAAAATCTCAATAGATTTGCCAACTTCATCTTTAGTTTTTAACAAATAAACCCAAACATCTCTTGTGTAATCATCCACAATGGTCAAGAAAAATCTATGGCCAGTATGACTGGTCACCCTATAAGGTCCCCACACATCCAAATGTACCAATTCACCAAGAGCTCTAGTTTTATGTTCACTTAGAGGAAATGGTTCTCTAGCCTGTTTAGCCCTTTGACATATTTCACAAAACTCATTTTGATCAATGCAACTGATTTTTAAAGAATCTTTTAGTACATTCAGAGCTGGGTCAGCAGGGTGACCCAATCTACAATGCCAGTCATGTTTGGACAAGGAGCAAGCAATCACATGAGAATCATTAACACATTTGTTACCTTCTACATCTAAATAGTACAAACCACCACACTGTCTACCAGTCCCCAAGATTTTTTTGAGATTGAAATCCTGATTAACAAAGAAACATTTATTTTCATCAAACACCACTAAGATTTTGTTATCCTTAGCTAATTTGTGAACAGACACCAAAGTCACACAATAATTAGGAATAACAAGCACATCAAACAACACAAGTCCATTAGAAAGTTTTAGATTTCCAATTTTGGAGATGATAGCTTCAGTCCCATTGGGATGAGCCACTTTAATGTTAAGGTGTGAAATATCAAAAACATTTTCTAATTCAGAATCATTATTGGTCATATGTTGATTTGCCCCTGAATCAACAACCTTCCCATTGTACCCAATTTTGGACTTGATGTTTGTGTTAGAACAAAAAAAACTTCTCAAAGTTATCATTAAAAATCTTACTATTGTTAAAGTAAGTACCTGCCATATTGGCATGAACATTTCCAGAGTCACTAATGGTTCCCTTGTTTTCTTTAAACATTAAAAGTAAGGTAGCAAGTTGCTCATCACTGAATCCAGATGAAGAGGATGTTCCAACAGAGTTGTTAGAGACATTTTTTCCCTTGTTACCTTGACCTCCCTTTTTCTTACCAAAATCAGGAGGGTACCCAATAATCTTGAAGCACCTATCAATAGTGTGCCCATTGTACCCACAATTCTCACAAACCAACTCAGAGTTACTATTAACAAAAGGTCTAGGACCAGAATTGTTAGGAACATTAGGTCTAAATCCAGTGGTGGGAGTGTTAGGTCTAAAACCTCCATTGTTGCCAAAATTAACACTATTAAAGTTGGGTCTGAAGTTACCACCATTATAATTTCCTTGGTTATTAGACTGATTTCTTTGAGTATTATTGTTTCTAGCAGGCCAATAGAAAAGAATGTAGATGTTTGAGTCCTCTAAGAGGAACTAGCCAAGGTACCAGATGCCAACCTGTGAGATTCCTCACTGGAAATTATGGCATAGGCACCTTTCACATCAGGCAAAGTTTCTCTAGAGAGAATAGAGCTTCTAATGCTCATGTAAGAATCATCCAATCCCATCAAAAATTGCATAAGTTTCAACAACTGATTATGTCTTTTAAATTCACCAGAAGCAGTACACACACAATTAGGCAACTCAATCATAGCATCATACTGTTTCCAATAAGCATTCAATTTATGGTAATAATCAGACAAGTTAGACCCATTTTGCTTAAGAGTGTTAATCTTGTGATGTAAATTAAAAATGACAGAACCATCCACTTTATGGTAAGTTTCTCTCAATTCATTCCAAACATACTTAGCCTTTTTAGAAAAAATTTGTCCAAGGAATAATTCCTCAGAGATTGAATTCAGAATCCACCCAAGAACCACAGCATTGACTCTATCCCATTGTTTTCCCAAAACTTCATCAGTTATAGACCTTTTACAAGAACCATCTATAAAACCAATTTTGTTTTTACCTTCTAAAGCCAACAACATGGCATTAACCCAAACTTGATAATTTTCAGTACCCTTAAGTTTAACACTCACAACAGTCAAGACAGCAGTATCATTGGGGTGCAAATGCAAGGGATCACTCAAGTCCAACTTGCTAATGAGTGTGACAGGATTAGTCACACTCAAAGTCTCATCATCACCATGAACCGACTCATCCACATGATTAGTCATGGTGAAGGGTCAAAAAAGGGTATAAACAAACTCACAACACTGCAAACTAAGTTTCCAGGCTTCCAAACCACTCAAGGGTGGCAGGTCAAGGGCAAGCAATGAGTGAGGATCCAAGAATAATGGGTCAGAATAAAAAGACAACCAACCCAAGAGCAACAAAAAAATAAACAATAAGCAAACAAATCAAATAGCAAGTAAAGGAGGGAGTTTAGAGGTGTTACAGTGAGAGCAATCAAAGCACGATCGATCTGATATATCTAGATTCACTTAGTCTAGATGACATCAGAACCTCCAATTGACAAACCCTAATTTTCCTTCACGGGAAAAAAGGGAAAATCAATTCCAGCAAGAGAATCAACACCAATCAGTCACCGATGAATCACAAGTAACAAGAATCACAAGATCTATTCACAAACAGTAAACCCTAATTTTTACAAAAAAATTAGGGGTTTACCACTTATGAGATAGATAATACCACCAGAGTCACAATAACACCACCAATCAGTCACCGGAACCTTTGAATCAAAAGATCCCCAAAAAAGTCAAACCCTAATTTTTTCAAAAAAATTAGGCGTTTTGTAAATCGAGAGAGTATAACGCTATTCCAATAGCAGATCAACCAGAAAAAACACTTTATAACTTTGTATGAACAAAACTGAAAAGTAAAAAAAATTTATAAAAAACTTTTCACAATAACAGAGTCAGATTTGATAACCTGGCTCTGATACCATGTAGAAAAATAAGGCTAGATGATCAAACAACACTTTCATTCACTTTAAACAGTCAAATGAACGAGCGAGAGTTACAAAGATAAAATCCACCCCAGTCTTAACTGGGATGGATCTATTATCTAACCTGATAATAGTTTTACAAGATTAAAAACAGAAAACAAAAGATGAATCAACCCAGGTATGAAGATAGATGTGAGGTCGCCATTGATGGCTGCACACACACATACAAGCTTAACCCTAACTCGTAATGAGTTAGGGTATTATACAAAGTGAGAAACGAAACAAAACAAAGCAACGGTCTTCAGCCCAAAAGAAGCCCAAGCCCAAAAGCGCAACATCTTAATACTTCAAGTTTCAGCAATTGCTCCAAAGTCCCTGCACAATGCAAAATGACAATATCAGTCCCTAAACTTTTGGAATATCAGATTACTTAAGGATTTTAACAGGATCCCAAGGTGGGTGTCGGGTCATGGTTAGAATTTGTGTTTTGATGGTTCCAAAACTATCATCTAGCCCCATCAAGAATTCATATATTTTTTCTTTTTCCCTAGCCTTGTTTAATTTCTTTCCAACTCCACAAGTACACTACCCACAAGTGTAATTTGGTGTGGGCGAAACAATCTGAATTTCATCCCATAAACCTCGTAGTTTTGTGTAGTAGGCTGAAACAGAGCTTTTCTCTTGTCGTGTCAAAGCAATTGAACATTTTAGCTCATACATGTGTGGAGCACTTTCTTTGCCAAACCGATATTTTAGGTCACTCCGTATTTCCTCGGCTGTGTTAGCATACTTCACTCTACTCCTGATCTCCTTCTCCATTGTTGTAGTGAGCCATCCTTTTATCATGGCCTCACATCGTTTACAAAGCATTAAGTTTGTTGAATTGTCTTTTGGCATCTTGTTGGTTTCGTCGATAAAACCAACTTCGTTTTTCGCAAAGAGAAAGTTCATCATCTCTTGCGACAAGTCCACGTAATTGTTGTCGTTTAAAGTGTCGTTCACATGCATTTGTCGGGGATACTCTAATGCGTGAATGTAATAGGGTGTGTTTATGTCAATTGACATTGCGGTTAAAGTTTTTGGTGGATCTTCTATAGCTTTTGGCATGTTTGTTTTATGGTTTAGGTTTAGGTGTTTTGAGGATCATTGACATTTTCGGGTACTATGAAATTAGGGAGAGTTTATTTGACCAATAATAAAGGATAGTTTGACCAAGAATAAAGGAAATTTTGTTGTTTCCTTCAGGTTCTAAGTAACCTAATCCCGTTAGGATTACCCAAGATCTTGATGCCATTGTCTTTTATTGATACAGCCATGAGAATTATCCCTTCCTTGTTTAATCGAATGCAAGGGGAAATCTATGAATATCATGTTAGAAGATACTGAAAAGTGGCGCCGTGAATGTACTAAATATATGAAATAAATTATTGTGGTCAACCGTCTATTTGTTCCTGTTGTGGGTAGATTTGATGTTGTTGCATTCAACATGTTGTGTCGAAATGTGAGAATAAAACAAATATTCCAAGATGAAGGTTTTTGGAACCATGCTTCTGTAAGTACTTGCTAATTTATTAAACTTTTACATTAGAAATTGTAGGATTGTGATACGCGTCTTGCACTCCTAGTTTTAAATTTATAAACAAGACTTATTAACTCTTTAACTACGCATACGATCAACTATACTCGTTCAATAGTAGCAAAGTTGGGTAAGTCAAGATTGTCCCATGGGATTTTCATATACTCAAAACATGTAGATGGTGTAAATAGGATTGTCACTACCAATATACCGCTAGAACTAATATTGTAAAAGAAATCATAACTAAAAGTAATACTTGTGTGAATTTCATTTCATCCTTAGGAGACATAATTTGTGTGCGTTTAACAAATATGAATCACAGATCTAAAGTACATGGACCCCATTCCATGGTGTATTTTTTAGAATCCATATTAAAAGTTGACTTAGACAAACCCTTTCGACCTATGATCATCTATTCCAATTCATTTTAATCACCATTTTCTAGAAAATATGAAGAGATTAGTTTGGTTTGAATGGGTTCTTTCGACCTATACCCAAGATAAATCTTTTGACAAGTTCCTTTAACGAACTTGTCTTGGTGAGTGTTAAACACCAAGAAACCAAATTGACTCATGCACAAATGTTTTAGAACATACTTTACCGGAAATCCTTTCGACCTTTAAATCTAATAAAAAACTATGTTTCATTGATTATCAAAACATGTTTCAAGAAATTATCAATCATGCAAATCCAATTATATTCCCTTGATCATAAAATCAAACACTCCTTTAGAATCCATGTTCATCACACAAGCATATCACACTACTAAGAAATCATACTCAAACACACTTGACCACAATTCATCATCACATTAAACATTTAACAATACTTAAATTAAAAGTAAAATCAGTTCAAGTACATGAGTTCTACCAAATGGTTCTTCAAACACAAAATCACTAACAATAGAATTTATAGCAACTTCAAGCCTCCAATTGATCAATCAACCTCCAACAAAATTCCCTTATGCAAAATTCATCCCTCTTATGAGGATAAGCAGGGTTTAACTATCTTTTGGGTTATGTATAATTGGTGTTATAACCTTTGTCAAGGGTTAGAATGATTACAAGAACAAGCACACCTAGAACCATACACCTAGGGTCTAATTTATACATGATTAGCCTTGGAGAAGAGGCAAAAGCATCTAGGAGGTGTTATAGGAGGGAAAAGATCAGCCTCCCATTGATGGTGATGAGTAATGAGGTTGATTAAAGTCATTTAACCAAAACCCGTTTATAAAGTAGTTGGTGTAATAACAAAGTAGCTGGCCGAATTTTCAGATTGTTGGCGGCTCCTTTTTGTTGTTTTGCTGGCAGCTTTTTGACTTTGTTGGTGGCTTCTTTTACTGTTGCCTCCTTCTTTACCATCTTCCTCCTATTCTTTTTTTAGTCCTTATTCTTTGTTTCTTCCTCTTTCTTTCTTCCTCTTTCTTTCTTCCTCTTTCTTTCTTCCAAACTTCCCAAGACTCTTTATTCTTCTATTATTATTCATACGAGAGCTTATACTTCCATGTCTCGTTTATCCTTTCGCCTCCAATTCTCGCATTTTATTCTTATCTTCGTGTTTCTTCTTCCATGCTAGCTACAAAACACAAGAACCGAACTTTGTCCAATATTAGCAATAAAAGTCCGTTTATTACCACAAATACTATATTAATAGTAAAGATAACGCTTATGAATACATGTTGGATTTGGGCGTTATTAGATTGTTTTTCTATACTTTTATAAGAGTTAACTTTAAAGAAATAAACAACTTTAAAGACGGGTTTTGTAGTTAGTTAACTTTAAAGAGATCAAGAAACTTAAAGATGCGTTTTATAGTCTCCGTTTGTATTAATTTTAGAAAATGAATTTGTGTTTAGTATTTGCGTATATGTGACTTATGGGTTCTAAAATAGTTGGATTCATTCTCACTCCTAGCAAGGTCGGAGGTCTTTTTCTACCGTTGATAGGGGTATGATTGTCTACGTCTCAACCTCACCTATACACCTTCCTAGATGGTATTGGGCGTTACCTTACCTTTTTCTTTTCTATCCTCAGTACCAATACATCCTTCCTAAAATAGTCGGACTATGGGTAATTGGCTACTGCTGCAGCAATACCCAAATGAAATTTAATTAAAACATAGAATAATTATTGATATGCGAGCTTATATACAGTATAATATTTTAGTAAATAAGCTTGATTATGTTTGATAAATTATCAGTTGCTAAAAAGTGTCAAATATATCATTAAATCAAAAAGAAAAAGTATTTAGTCCCAGATCAAAAATGGATGAAAATTTGTAAAAGTACACCCATAACTTTTAGTGGCATAGTTATGTTTTATATAATATAATAAGTCTATTTTTTATGGCCAAAGAAGCGAAAACTTACTGTGCAGATTATATCGAGTACTTCTGACATACTTGGTTGCTTGATTTTTAATACCGACGATAACGCTCAAATCCAACATGTATTTATAAGCGTTATCTTTACTTTTAATATAATATTTGTGGTAATAAACGGAATTTTATTGCTAATATTGTGCAAAGTTCAGTTCTTGTGTTTTATAGCTAGCATGGATGAAGAAACGCGTAGATAAGAATAACAGGCGAGAATTGGAGGCGAAAAGATGAACGAGGCATGGAAGTATAAGCTTTAGTATGAAGAATAAAAGAGAATAAGAAGTCTTGAGAAGTTTGGAAGAAAGAAAGAGGAAGAAACAAAGTAAAAGGACTAAAGGGAAAAATAAGGAAAAATGGCAAAGTCGCCACCGGCGAAACAAAAGTCGCCACCAGCAAAACTGACCAAAGTTGCTACCGGCGAACTTCATTCTGCCGCCAGAAAAAGTCCAGACGGGTTTTGGAAAAGTCACATTATACACTCCATAACTTACCACCATCAATGAGAGACTCATCATTTCCTTCCCATAACAATCCCTGACGTTTTTACCTCTTCACCAAGGCTAAAACATGTATATAATGGAACCTAGGGTCATGGTTCTAAGTGTGCTTAATCTAGTAATCATTTTAACCCTTGACAAAGGTTAGAAAATCAATCCTACATAACCCAAAGATAGTAAACCTTGTTTATCCTCATAGGAGGGACGAATTTCGCATAGGAGGATATTGGTTGGAGGTTGATAGATTGATTGGAGGCTTGGGATTGCTCTAAATTCTATTTGCTAGTACTTTTGTGTTAGGAGAACCATTTGGTAAAACTCTTGTACTTGAATTGATTTTCCTTTTAATTTATGTATTGTTGAATATTTGATATGATAATGAATTGTGGTGAAATGTGTTTGAGTAAAATTTCCGAGTAGTGTGATATGCTTGTGGATGAACATGGATTCTAAAGAAGAGTTTGATTTTATGATCAAGGGAATATAATTGGGTTTTTATGGTTGATAATTTCTTGAAACATGTTTTGATAATCAATGAAATATAGCTTTTTATTGGATTTAAAGGTCGAAAGGATTTCCGGTAAACTATGTTCCAAAAGATTTGTGCAAAAGTCAATTTGGTTTCTTGGTGATTGACACTCATCTTGACGAGTTGGTTAAAGAAATTTGTAATAGATTTATCTTGGGTATAGGTCGAAAGGACCCATTCAACCCAAACTAATATATGTGTATTTTCTAACAAATGGGAATTATAATGAATTGGAATAAATAATCATAGGTCAAAAAGGTTTGTCTAAATAACATGGATTCTATGAAAGACACCATGGAATGAAGTCCATATACTTTAGATTTGTGATTCGTAGTTGCTAAACGCACACAAATTATCTCTCCTACGGATGAATTGGAATTCACATAAGTATTACTTTTAGTTATGATTTCCTTTACAATATTAGTTCTAGTAGTAATATCGGTAGTGACAATCCTATTACCTACACCATCTACATGTTTTGAATTTACGCAAATCCCATGGGACGATCTTGACTTACCCGACTTTGCTACAATTGAACGAGTATACTTGCTCGTATGCGTAGTTAAGTAATTAATAAGTCTTGTTTATAAATTTAAAACTAGGAGTGCAAGACGCGTATCAACCACCTGATAACTCAATACCTCTACTCACTATTGTGTTATTGGAATAAGCAGTATATCTTGCTGTGAAAGTGTACGAAGTTATGCATGTGCTGGAGCTATTCAATTGGACTAAGTTTTGTCAACTACGGTAAATTATTGTCGGATGTTACAGATTTTTTGGTGTCGGATTGTCATCAACTATCCTGCATTTTGTTATAATTGATTGTAATGCGAAAGCTGAAAAATAGATTACGAGCTTTGGGACTAATTAAAGTTATTGTATATATATTATTGCCACTGTTAACATGTTCTCCAACCGTTTGTAAACAACCAACTATGGTATTTTGAAACCAGCTATTGTAATTTATATAAAACCTGTTGCGAAGCGTGGGCTTAAATTCTTGTTATAAGATAAATGGAAGGTCCCAAGTGAATGCAAAATTGGAGTAATTGTATTCTCGATGAAATAAATTGTCGGATATAAATTCACATAAAAGAAAAACGTTGCCCGAATGGCATTTTTCTTCGAAATCATAAAATGCAAAGAGGATAAAATTTGTGTTCCAAAGTGAGATGTTTTCAGAACTATGGGAAAGTATTAATTATATTAAAAGTATTCCAATTGATAATGTTATGCATGATAAAATTGACGAAAATAAAAAAGGTTGAGCGTCTGGTACTGCTTCACTCACAATATGGTAAAAGAGTTTAGCAATCAATATCGCACAAAAAAAAGTAAAATTCGGTAAAGTATCTGATGTGTTCGGGCAAGTATAAACAAGAATTACCGGTTAAACTTGGAATACATTCGGGCAAGTATACCCTAGTTAGGTTTGGTAAGTCAATGTCTTCCCAAGAGACTTGATTGCACTCAAGTGTCATTTGTTTGTAATAAGACGATGGAGATTGTCACGGATCAAAGCAACAAGGAAGGCAATATGAGAACAAACACATAGAGAACATACATGTGTGGGCAGAAATGATCACATGGATATTAGAATGTTTAATTTGGAAAATATATTGTCAAGGGTAATCCTTTTTTACCTACAGGACCAATAATAATAATCTAGTGTTTTATAAATTCATTTGTCATAAGTCTCAATCAATTGGTCATATCATCGACCTATAGACTTGATGTTATTAATCCGTTAAGTTCCAATTACTTGAAAGATGAACAATAATTATTCAAAAGACTCCTTTCAACATTAATCTCAATTAAACGTTTACTTGTTATGTTTAGAGTTAACTGCTTTTTTGGTCCTTGTAGTTGGATTTCGTTTTCACTTTTGGTCCAAAAACTCAAAATTTCGATTTTAGTCCAAATATAAACTATTTTTCCACTTTTGATCCAAAATCAAAACTATTTCTCCACTTTTGGTAAGCTAATTGTCCATTTTTGGACCAAAAGTGGAGAAATAGTTTCGATTTTGGACCAAAATCAAAATTATTTGAGTTTTTAGACAAAAAGTAAAAAACAGTACCAAACCACAAGGACCAAATATGCAGTTAACTCTTATGTTTATTAAGTCTCTTGCAAAATCATCAAAAAGTACAAGACCAAATCATTTGTCGATTAATGAATTGAAATCAGCCATATAGAGAATCCTTTCCTCAACCATGATTAACCAAAGTGACAAACAAGAACAATTTACAATTCAACCGAATATGATGCTATCGCCATAATCCAAACAAACACTAATGAAATCTAAACATACCTTTATCAAAGGTTTTCATATGATCTACAATATCACAAAACACATGTCTCACCATAGACATGAACATAAACATGATTGAATATTAAAGAAGAAGTTAACCAAGGATAGATAACCAACCTAAGTATCCCAATGATTCTAATCAAAAGAACAACCAAAATACAATTTATCTTACGGATAACCTTCTTGGACATCAACCTCATGGTGTGAGTATAGGGCCTTTGGGGTGTTTGTGAATAAGTATTATTGGAGAATGGATGGTTTATAGAGGTGTGATCTTTTCTAATTCTTCCATAGCTTATGGCATGAAAATGGAAACCAGTTACACCCCTCACCACCTCTGCAAATGGGTGAGGGGTAGTAGGTGAATCTGTACAACTATGTTCTTGTACGTAATAGAGCCAAAAGAACAACTATTATACATGCAAGGTATAAAGATGAGAGTAATGTATCATTGTCTAGACCATCAAGGTCTAGGGAATAAGATGATATGGCGGCTTTACATTTGCTATTGTTAAGGTAGAAAATATACATGAACCAATCACATACTAGGAGGCGATTAATTCATCATAAAAGAGATGAGTTCTTTAAAGAAGAATCATACTTGGGAGTTGGTCGATCAACCACCTGGTCAGAAGCTGGTAAGCTGCAAATAGTTGTATAAGATTAAAGAAGGGATTGACGGTGTTCAAAAACCAAGGTATAGAGCAAGGCTTGTAGCTCAGGGTTTTACACAACGAGCATGGGTCGACTATAATGAGGTATTTTCACATGTGGTTCGACATACATCTGTTAGGGTGAGCATATCATTAACTACTTGTGAAGATTATGAGTTGGAACAACTTGATGTGAAAACCACTTTTTTACATGGTAACCTTAAAGAAACTATTTACACGAGGCAGTCTCGTGGCAGCAACAAGGTATGTTTGTTGAAGAAATCTCTGTATGGTCTTAAGCAGTCCCTAAGAAAGTGGTACAAACGGTTTGATGTGTATACTGGTCAGAAATAAGTTTAGCCGCAACAGCCAACAGCTGTGATAGTTGTGTTTACTTCAAGGAGTTTCTACTGATGTATGTAGATGATATGTTGATTGCTTATAAAAGCAAGTTGGAGATCTAATATACCAAGGGACTGTTGCGAAAAGAGTTTGATATGAAGGAACTTGGTCCAACTAGGAAGATACTTGGTACGGAGATTGTCAAGGATAGGGGTAAACGAACCTTGAAGGTGTCTCAGACGGGATACGTGCAGAAAATTTTGAATAAGTATAAAGGGGGTAATAGAAAGTTGGTATATGTGCCACTAGAAGCACACTTCAAGGTATCTTTAAAGGATTGTTCGTTCAATGACTAGGATTTGGAAATAATGAGTAAGATACCATATGCGAATGATGTAGGTAGTTTAATGTACTTGATGGTTTGCACTAGACCAGATATTGTGTACGTTGCTAGCATTGTGGGCACCTATTTAGCGAATTCAGAGGTAAACACCAATAGGAGGCAGTAAAGTGGATTTTGAAGTACTTAAAAGACATTTCTGATGTAGGTCTAGTGTATGGTAAAGATTAAAGAGAAGCACATAGATGTTGACGGTTTCATGGATAGTGGTTATGCTAAAGAACCTGACAAGGATAGGTCCATAATCGGGTACGAGTTTATGGTACATGATTGTGTTGTGAGTTGAAAAGAACATCTGCAACATGTTGTAGCATTATCTAATACAGAGGCGAGGTATGGCGCTAACAGAACCCGTTAAGAAAAGCATTTGGCTTGAAGGTCTACATCGAGCTGGTAATAAACCTAAGGCCAGGAGTTGTGAATTATGATACTCAATGGCCATTTCATCTCTCAATAAATGCAATGTTTCATGAGAGGACAAAGCATGTGAACGTGAGGTAAAGAGATTGAAATGGCAAAGATAGACACGAATAATAATGCAGCTGGCGCGTTTAAAAATATGTTTTTAGGTCAAAGTTCGAGTATTGCATGGAAATACCTAGTGTTGGAGTTAACTAGCTAGTCTTATCAGTAAGGTTGTGCTCAACGGTGTCTCGGTCGACCGAGAGAGATCGAGACGCACTAGGTCGTGTCCGTTGAGACAACCGAGTCACCCAACTCGATCGAGCCAAAAGGTTTGTGGGAGCGATCGGTTTGAAACGAAGAAATTCGAAAATGGAAAAGAAATGTTACCGTGCATTTGAATAAACAAAAAAATTTTAAAAAAAAATTAATTTAATCTTCTATCCCCTATAAAAACCCCATTTACTCAACCACTTTTTCAAACAAATTAAACTCACAATTCTCCAAACTACAATGTCTTATGAATTTTTTTTTCCGGCTCTTCTGACGACGAGGATGAAGTTACGAGTGAGCTTGCGGTATTTACGGAAGCTTGTCAATCGGCTTACGAAGCATCAAAACCTCCAAAACAACGAGCGTACATAAATAGAGATTATGAGGGTGCATATAATTGTCTAGTGGCGGCGTATTTTACTGACGGTTCGTAGTATGACGAGGAGATATTTCGTGCGCGGTTCTGAATGGAGCGAGAACTATTCTTACGACTTGTTCGCGGCGTCACCAATAACTATCATTATTTTCGAAACGTGTGGGATTGTACGGGTCGAGAATGTCTTATGCCATTGTTGAAGTGCACTTCTGCTATTCGTCAAATGGCGTACGGAGTTGTTACTGATGCTCTTGACAGATATTTTCAAATTGTTGCGTCAACTGACCTTGAGTATCTTTGAAAGTTTTGTAAGGCCATCATGGAATTATACGGTAAAGAGTACTTGCAAAAGCCGACATACACCGACATCAAAAAACTCTATGCTCATCACGAGGAATAGCATGGGTTTCCTGAGATGATAGAAAGTATCGATTGTACAGATTGGCCGTGGGAGAATTGTCTCGTTGCATAAGCTCAATTTTGTAGACGTGATCATCGGTCAACTCCTTTTATTTTATTGGAAGCGATCGCGTTTCATGACTTATGGATTTGGCATGCGTTCTTTGATGTAGCCGGGATAAGTAACGACGTAAATGTTTTAGGTCAATACCCTCTTTTCAATGATCTTAAATCAGGGAAAGCACCATAACTGGGATTCGTGGCTAACGACGTGTATTATCGGCGGGGATATTATCTTACTGACGGGATATATCCGAAATGGTCGGTTCTTATTAAGTTTATAAAAAATCCGACGTCGAATGATCATTAACGGATATTGTATAAAAGGAAGCACGAAGCACAAGAAAAGATGTGAAACGAGCATTCGGTGTATTGAAAACGAAGGCCCGAGGAATGTCAAGACGTAGACTATCGGACGTAATGTACACATGCATCATTTTACACAATATGATACTTCAACACAACGGGCGGCGATATCACCCACATTTTATGGTGATAACGATCCGGTAAATACACATGAGAATCACTCGCAATTATTGGCACATGACCAACGAACAAGCTCATCTACACCTAAAAGCCGATTTGTTAGAACACATTTGGGCTAACTGCGATCAATAAATTAGCTTTTTAATGTAATATTTTTTTATTAAATGTAATGGGAATTTTTTTAAGTAATGTTTTTATTAAATGTAATGTCTTTAATATTTGAATAAAAAAATAAAAATAAATAAAATAGGTCGCTTTTGTGGCAAATAAATCGTTATAGATCGTCGAAAAAAGAAAGCTGATGTGGCAGAAAAAATAAAGGTCGTTGTAGATAGCCTAAAGTAAAAATTGTTAGTGTTAGTTTCCAAATCTAGGATTAATATAAGTTAAGTTTCCTTATCAACGATTCTTAGTCGGTTCCCTCCCTTTGTTTAAAAAAAATAAAGGTCGGTTCCCTCTCAATAGTATAAAAGAAACAAACTCTAAGAAAGAAACTACTGTAATAATCAACGAATCAAAAGATCGATGGCTGAGGCTAAGATATTCGTACCATTTTCTTTTGGGAAGTATGTGATCCAGGAAGAGATAAGGACGATACGAGACGAAAAAGAACGACAACGCTATTGGGCTATGATGGCTTCTGGTAATTGCTAAATTCCTTCTTCTTTTTATACTTTAATACGCTCGATCTCTGTTTATATATGCTGTTAACATTCCAAAACAATTATAATCAACAGGAAGTTTACCACCTGGCCTCGAGATTCTGGAGATACCATCAAAAGCTGGAGAAGCGCCGCAAATTGTATACAGGTTTCCATGCAAAATGACCAGAACTACTGCTTCTGAAAGAGCTGCAATAAGAGCTGCAAGAAACATTACTGCAACAACTACTGCTGCTGGTCGGTCCTGCTCTAAACACTACTGTATGTAATTATATCCACTCGATCTCATCTTGCTAGTTAACCTCTGCTTACCCAATTTCACTGACTTGTTAAAGATCAAATCAACTTATTCATATGTAGATATTGATTTGGTTTTATATTCACCATACAATAAAGTTACGATGGGTCTCAAACCCTCCAATACCAACTTTCTACCCGTTTTGACTCTAATCATGTTACAAGTAACTGTTACCTCTTGGCTTATTAATAATTATTGTGCTCTGCCTAAATTTATATTACAGGTTGCAGAGCTCTAGGTGGAGGATCAGTCCTAAACAAGGATCCTGGCGAGTCAAGTGAAACCCTGGTCGAGAATCTCAAGCTTGAAGAGCTCCGCATCAGCAACTAGTGCTTCTGGTATCAGTTCAAATCCACGCACTCCTGTGGTGGCTCGGTTTCTATCATCCTTTCATATTAATACTAGTGTGTTGTTAATCAATATGTACTCTAAAATGTTTGGATTAACTTCGATCAATGTATATTTTGCATTAGGCTCAAGCCAAGTTTTAGGCTAGTCAGTAACTTTTAGTAATCTGGTGTTTGTTTATTAGTTGTATCCGCCTTTTATTTTCACTTTTATTTAATACAAAACACGTACTCCTGACTTCTATGTTCTGGACGATAATATTGAGGAATTTGAAAATAAAATCTTTGTATACACTATGATCTCGGACACTTCTGAAGTAGACCCTTATTTTAGTATAGAAACTATGCATGCCATATTTACATATCAGCTCTCACTAGGGGGCGATCATGGTGAGAAAACTGAACCAGACCGGACTAGATTGAAAACTAATTTGATTCTAGGCCACTACAGTCCTGGTTGTGCATGAGACCGAAACAAGACTCGGAATTGAGCAAAATGGTGAACCGAAAACTGGACCAAATATGTTCAGTCGGGTCTATAATGCTCACCCCTAGCTGTCACTATGAAATGTTATAGAAAAAAAGAAACATAATGACAGTAATCCACAATCTTCAGCTCTTAAATTGTCCTCTATATTTTTAATGGTTGGACTTAGTCGATGATTAGCTTTCTGTGAAATGATACCACTAATGAACATGTTTATACAAATCAAAAGAAGTAGATTCCAACTGACTTAGCTCAGTTGGCCACCAAAGTTCCACTAAGTGGTTTCTTTGTTCATATGTGGATATTAATTTGGTTTTATATTCACCATACAATAAGGTTACGATAGGTCTCAAACCCTCAAATACCAACTTTCTACTCGTTTGACTCTAATCATGTTACAAATAAGTGTTACCACTTGGCTTATTGATTATTGTGCTCTGCCTAAACTTATATTGCAGGTACCATAACTCTAGTTGAGGATCCGTCCTAAACAAGGATCCTGGCGACTCAAGTGAAACCATGGTCAAGCTTGAAGAGATCCGCATCAGCAACTAGTGCTTCTGGTAACAGTTAAACTCCCTCTTGTGGGTGGCTGGGTTTCTATCATCCTTTGATATTACTACTAGAGTGTTAATCAACATGTACTCTAAAATGTTTGGATTAACTTTGGTCAGTGTATCGTTTACTTGCATTAGGCTCAAGCGAAAGTTTTAGGCTAGTCATTAACTTTGCAGGTTTTTGGAGAATAATATGTAAGTGAAGTACAATAAAGACATCTTTTTGAACATCCTAAAATAAGAATTAAACAAGAGTAATTTGGTGCTTGCTAATTAGTACTTGTATCGGCCTTTTTTTGCAGTTTTATTTAATACAAAACACTCCTGACTTCTATGTTCTGGACAATAATATCGAGGAATTTGAAAATAAAACTATTGTTTAAGTCAATACTTAGATTTTGAATTGTTCCAAAATAAAATCAATCAAGAAAGCTTCTCAACATACACAGATACACTATGTAATTCACTAGTAAACAGTGTAGTGATCGGACATTTCTGAAGTAGACACTTATCTTAGTATAGAACTATCATCCCGCATTTAATTCTGGGTCGCTACCTCCTGGTTGTGCATGAGACCGCACCGAGAACCAGCAATGAGCAAAATGATGAACCAAAAACCAGGCAGAATATGTTCAGAATCAAAAGTATCATTTCTCAATTTGTGTGTGCTGGCGCAGGGGCTATGCTAATCTTCTCTCTATCATTCAAATTTTATCGGTTGTCCCCGGAGGGACCAAAAGTAGATTAATATCAACTAGATTAGTCGCATTTCACAACTTTTTGAAGTAACACTCTTGTTAGAATTCTTAATACAATCCAGTTTTGTCATAACTGTTCCGGAAAAGAGATTCGCTAAAACCACATAAATTTTACACAAAAACTTTCAAAATCATATATCATGACATTTGGGACGACTTACTTATTCTCTTCATTCATAAATCATATCTCTGTTTATAAAAATCATATTATTACACGTCATTGTGCGATTTTTTATGTAAATTTTATGTGATTCTAGCATTTCACTTTGGAAAAATGATGGTTGTCCAATACAACCATCTTAGCCATTGCAAGTCACTCTGATATACAGCAGAATCCGACAAGCTCTTCAGAAACAAAGATATCGTTAACAAAGCTTGAACCTTTTTACATTTACTTTCCAGGTATGCATGACCAAAACAAAAGACAATAACATGCACAGCATGTGTGCATCAATACTGGCATCTTTCGATACCAAACACAACCCCAAAAGAAAGGAATCAAACCATGGTAATAATAATGACAACTTAAAAAGGAGTTGATATCGACACAATGTCATAAAAACTTTGTATGGGCTGCTAAGCTCGCTACAGAAACGAAAATTACCAGAACCTTGTTCACGACATATCTTTAAAGATTGCTTTACATTATCTCTACCTGATTCTAAAGGTCTATAGCACTACATTTCAGGTATCACTGTCCTACATCGCTGTATCTAAGTCTTATTATATAGGTTACCTTTGTGCTTGATCAGTTGTACTTGTTGCACCCGCGGTTATACTACTTGGTCCAGCACCATTTTCAGCAGGTGGTGACGTGCCCCATTTCCCTTCGGATTCTTGTGGCTCGAGTACAACCACCCCACCATCAGTCAGTCCTAATGCAAATTGATTGGCTTCCGTTGGATGTGCAGCAATCACAAGTGGATACACCCTTGAACTGCAAAAAACGCATGGTTTTAGATACCATTTGAAGAAAAGATGTTTGATGTTTGAGCCTTTGAGGAACTGAAATACTCACTTTGGATTGGATGGCAAGTATGAGCTGGATGTGATTCGGCATCTTAATCTGAGTGTTGATGCGGTAAGAATGCCGACACTCCCATCCTCAAAACTTGCGTAAATTGATTGGCTATCACATGAATATGTAGCATGTGTGATCAAACCACTCGTCTCAGGAGGGACCCACTGTTACAATATAGGTATTAGTACGTGAATAATGAGTTGTTTAATCGGATCAGTTAATTTAAAAAATAAAAATACCACATGATTTGTTTAACTACTCGACCCACCCATGAAACTGACCTGTTTCAGGCGTTCAAGTTTAGGTGCTTCATATATTGCTAGCTGAGTCTCATGCACTACTAGTAACTGAGTCTGATCATTATGGAACTGTACACGGGTATCGACTACAGGAGCGGCAACACGTCCAGGTGGGATTTGTAGGCTTTTAGTTGTTTGTTTCTCCCATCCTTCTGTGCTCCAAACGCACAACTGCACATAGAAAAATATATCAAATGAATAAAGTAAAAAATCTCATAATGGTTTGCGTTCTGTAAAGCTCAAGTATTTAAAAAACTTTTAAAAAATGCAGTTTTTCTCACCTGAGAATCAGCACCAGATGATACTAGCACGTTAAGCACATTAGAGAAAGCCAATCCCGTTATCCGTTTAGTGTGGCCTTTAAGCTTGGTTTTGACCTAATTCACAAAATTAAAAAACATTACTTGATTTGTCAAGATGCTTAACTCTAAATTTAGCTTTTAATTAGAAACTATGAACAACCTCGTCGATGCGGACATTATATATTTGAATAGAAGAGTCTTCCATGCCTATGGCAATAATGTTATTGTCTTGTGGATGGAACGCCAAAAAGGTTGCAGCAGGTGGAGGGGGCATGAATGTAGTCATGGTCTGCATATAAAACGAGAGTTTTGAGTACATGTATAAAGAGATAAATAAATAGAATAACTGCGTCGAAGAAATATAAATTAAATGGAATAACCATGTCACCTTAAATGTCATCATATTGAATAAAGAGATCTTCCCGCCTGATGCAGACATAACATATGAGTCATTCTTCGACAGCGCAAAGCAAGGAACAGCCTCTTCAGGGTTTGTCTCACTAATAACATTAGTCATCAAGATACCACTTGCTGGTTGCCATAACTGAGGCACAACATTAGCGGTAGCCTAGAAGAGGTTGTAAATTTTGGTTAAAATCTGAAGTGGATTTGACTGTGTACATTTAAAATATAAACATAAACATATAACAATATATATAAATATACCTTTCCATTTGAGTTCCGGTCATTTCGTGGCCATTTCCATAACTTATGGACAGCATTGGCTGCTAGAGCCAATATGGCGAGTCCTGAATTTGTGTAGATCAACCTTGAAACCTGTAAAGATGATTAAAATCATTAAGAATAATACGTCTTTTAGAAGATGTACAGAACAAGGTAGAGATGTAGTTATGAATAAAGTTAGTGAAATACCCGCATGGCAGAAGATGTGGTATCTGGAAGCCTTATAGAGCGACAGTGTGGCGGTTCTGTGATTTCTGTTAGTTTCCAAATTCTTGATTTATCCATGGACTCATCTCCGATTCTGGGCTTAACATCAACCAAACTTCGATTGTCACCATTCTGCAAGCAAGCCCGTGTTAAAAGGTTATTGTCATCATTAAGAAATCAACATTGGCATCACAACTCTCGAAACAAAATTATCTCACCATTCCAACCATTGCGGGTATTGGTGTAGCTCTGTCCATAATGCTTGGTCCAGCAGATGGATTAGCAGCACCAAACGTGCTCATTGCAGATGACTGTACATACAGAGAGCAGAGAATTCGGTAAGTATGAACCTAAGTATAAACCATAAAAAGAGGATTAAAAACTCTTTACCTTCACAACAGCTGCAGATGCAGATGCAACTCTAGAGGGGTCAAATGTACGACTATTCTCCATGGTTCTTAATAACCTAATCCCGTCTGGATTAGCCAAAATCTTTATGCCATTGTCTTTTGTTGATACTGCCATGAGAATCCCTTCCTTGTTAAATCGAATGCAAGGGGCAACCTGTAATTATTGGCAAAACCAACATTATTGCTTAGTATAAAGTCAAAACGTGTATCAAAAAGATAATATCTGAAAGAAAGTATTCTATAAGTACCGATAAACCGCCCTCTGCATCAATGGTTGTCAATAAACTGGTGTTGTCCATATCCCAAATTTTAATCACAAACTCGTCACCCACAGCAAGAAAACGATTTTTGGTGGTATCAAACTGCAAAACGGTATGAGATCGCTTCCCGAGTCCGTTATATGTACGTTTGACAGCTCCTTCACTCTCGTTCCATTCCACAATGTGTGATTCTCCTTCTTTATTTGTACCACACGAGAATAACCTATTAGGTGTACACAAACGAAGAAGACATGTTAATTAGCATCAGACACATATAAGGCGTATACAATAAAAGCAAGGCGCAAACTTATTTGAAAGTTTACGAACCTTGTTCCATCTGCATTATATGCCATGACGGTTGATGAATGACCTGGTGCATCATAATCTACCCGTGAACCCACAGTGTCATACAACCATGCTTTTATCTTCCCATCAGTTGCCGTAGAGAAAATAAACTAGTAGAATAACAAGAATATTAGTGATTACTCCCAGGATAATTAGTAAAAGATGTAGCAGTTGGATCTTGATAAAGTCTATTTTTTGGAAAAAAAGATTAAAAGAGGCTATACCTGAATGTTTTCTTTAAAATGTGGGCATACAGAATACACAGGTGCTTCATGACCCTCGAATGTAAACTGTTTCACCCCCGTTACTGCATCCCAGACCTTAATTAACCTATCTTCTCCACAAGTCACAATGCTCAGTTGTTTGTTTGGGTAAGAAAAGGCGAGATCATTTACGCTGCCAATATGAGCGTCAATCTGTAAAACAAACAAGTAAAAGGTGCTGCGTAAGTAAACTGTCTGCATCTAATATATAATAATATAATGGCTTAAAAGATAATTATGGTAAAAGATAACCTCCAAGTGATTTCGAAGATCATCACCACTATTGTAAGAGTATATTTGTACGATGTGCTTTGAAAATGCAACACCTGTATTGCGGTAAATGATTAGTCGTCTAATTTTTTATTGTTTGCCACATTGAGGAACAAATTTACTTATTTGGATCGTATTAAGTGAAAGATGTCAGTAAACATACCAAAGAGGGTTCCATCGGGGCTCCAGGTTACACGATTAACTGATGCGGTATACTCACTGGTCATAGCGGCCTAGCACAAATACAAAAGTGTACACCATAGTCAATGGTCAAGGTGTAACTAAAATTATAATTTAGAAATTAGAATAAAGAAAGGTGTAAACATATATATACACTATATAGCTATGAAGATTTAGTGTGCAAACCTGCAAAGGCGGGGAGTGTAGTCCAAGATCCCAAACCTTGAAATTTTTCTGAACAAGCCTCTCTCTGTTACCTAGTTCCCAAATCATGACCTCCCCGGTAATTGTTCCAACTGTAAGTAGCCAAAGAACGAAAAGATAGTTAAGTGAAATACATCTAAATGAAAATCCTGTAGGCAGAAACCACGTAAAAAACGGTGTTAAATTAGGCGTTAACCTACCAAGAAGCAGAATTTGCTGTACTGGATGAAAATCCATGCTCTTAACTGCTGACCCCTGATTTAGGGTCATCACCGCAGTTTTAGGCAAATCATCAGACGAGTATGAGCTTTGACCATGACTCTGGCCGCTGTACCCAACAGGTAAGATATTTACAGGCAGATGATTGACCTGCTAAGAACACACACAAATGTCTCAGCATCAAAGTATTTAACTAAAAATCCGTAAGAACTAACAAAAGGACTCTTTTTGGTTATAAAGCGCAATTTGATGCCGAAAAGGAACTTAATGCTCGGTTAATAAGAAATAACTCAAACTTAGAAACATGCAGTGGGTATGCACTGTTCAAAGAGCTGAACTTGAACGAGCTACAAATATGGATATGAAAGTGGAAACTGGATAGAAGGTTCATTTCATCAACTTAGAAAAAGATAGAGAGTATGGCTAGAGAGTGTCATACTTCATCAGATATACCGAATGTCCTTGTTCTCTTTAATACATGTTCAGAGTCAGCTGTTTGGTAGTCTATAGCAGGATTAGTTGGAGGAGTCCGAGGACGCTTTAACATCGCTGCTATGTGAACGAAAAAAAAGAGCATAAGCAACTATATTATTATCATTATAAACAGTATGGAAATGGTATAACTGACTAAACGTTGTACCAGAGTTATTTGCTGGATTGAAACCAAGAGGGCCAGCGGAAGCCGAAGGATGGGAAACAGCGGATGGATTCGCCATCCAGCCAGCAAGAGATGACGGTAGAGCTGCTGGTGTAGGCTGAAAAGGCTATAAACAAACAGAAAAATGCAATGAATACTGATACATCAGATAACTCGATCTTTAACCACAAACAACGAAGAACAAACATATTGTTTCCACTTACTCCATGAGCACCCAAAGGTGGAAAGCCTGCAGGTGGCTTTGGTACAGCGCCCACCATTAATGGATTGTTTACAGGCGATGGAGCCCTTGCACCATTAGGCTGCGACTGTCCACAAGAATGATCAACGAAAAGAGTCTTAATATCTGGATTCGGCTTGGGGTTTTTACACAGCTGATGTTGCCAATTCAAGCTACAAATCAAAAAAAGAAAGTCAAAACAAAACAAAATCTTGAAACTAAGCGAAAATGCAGCACGGATACTAATAATATCTTTACCTTTGATTGATAAGTGTCCGCAATCGCGAGTTTTTTAGAGTTGGAAAGTTTAGCTTATCACGAAACAGAGGATTTGCTTCGATCAGCTTCTTGAGCTCACCGAGCATTATACTCCTGGCCGACTTGGTGTCTCCATATTTAGATAATTGCTCGTTGTCTCTGCACGCACAAGTTTATATCAATCAAACTTTCACAACACTACTCGGATTCATTATACACTTGTAATATAAAAACATTATGCATGCATGAAAACCATTTTATACCTGAAATTCTCTAAAGTCAGAAGCTGAGTGATCTCTTTAAACAGATCTTCATTAAAGGCCGAGAACACCTTCAAATCTTTCACTAGTATTTCAACAGCTTTAGCTCGATCCTTCCTGTAAATAGAATCATTAATAAGAATCTAGGTCATCCATACCCCTATAGCAAGTAGAAGGGAAAAAACGCATTAAAAATTCGCGGTTTTATCTATCATTTAATGCATTCCTGGTTGCGAATAACACCAACCCACGCAACAAATGCCGAATCTAAGTGATCTCGCACAAACGAATTGAATTCAATCATTAAAACAATAACAAGACATACTTGTCTAAAGCCTCGAGGTACTTTTGCTTGCGTATCTCGAAAAAGATCTTCATAGAATATCTGTTATCATCCACTTTCGTGAATCCAGAAAGATACTTCTCGACCTCATCCCACTCGCCATTCGTCACCATTTCCTCAAAATAACGAACGTTGAAGAAAAAACCGGATTCTTGCTCCAACCTTAAACACATTAACACAAGTAAACACCTTTATTTCACATAAAGCATGTTAAAAAATCAAAATTTCCCCAAATTTATAAAAAAGTTTACCTGTGAACAGTCTCCTTAAATTTCTCCTCATCAAGAAACTGAAGTATTAAAAACACGAGCTCTCTGCTCAGAGATGACATGCCTTTCTAAAATCTACACAAAAATTTATTCGAAATAAGTACATAACTATAAATACGCAAAAATCCCAACAATATTCTAGTCTCTAAATTTATAACAGTGAGCTAATTAACGCAAGTAAATATAAAACTAAAATTTTGTACTTAAATAGTTAAATAGAAACAAAAACGAAAAACCCTAGAATCCATAACAATAATTGAGCCTCTAATTTTCTTAAAAGATTATATTAAATACAAAATAACCGCACAAATATTTAAATACAAAAACAAAAATCCTAAAAATAATTCACCCTCTAATAATTTATATAAAACTGAACTTAACTAACACATTAGATTCAGAACTAAATTTAGACTAAAATAATATAATTACATAAAAATGAAAAAAAAAAATAACCTCTAATTTTTTTTAATAAAATTCAGCTAATTAACAAAGTAAATTTAAATACAAACAAAAACCCAAAAAAAAAATGCCAACAATAATTTAGCCTCTGATAGTCTGATATCCATAATATAAACTCAACATTAAATAAATTAACTTATAAAAAATAATCACAGAAAAACCCTAAAAATTAATAATAATCTAACCTCTAATTTCCTAAAAATAATATAAAACTATAAAAAATAATCACAAAATTAAATACTAAAAATACTAACAAAACCTCTAAAAATTAATAATAACCTAACCCCTAGTCTACCCAAAATTAATAGAGTAATAATCTAACCTCTAATTTCCTAAAAATAATATAAATACTAAAAATACTAACAAAACCCCTATAAATTAATAATAATCTAACCTCTAATCTACCCTCTAATCTACCCAAAATTGAGCTTAATTAACACAACAATCATAAAATAAAAACCCTAAATTCAACAAAATCATCAGATACATCATCATAATAAGCACAAATAAGCCATACCCATCATCTGTAACAACTAAAATTATTTTAAAAAATGGAAAATCTATTAACAAAATAGATTTTTATACATAATAAGCACAAATAAGCCATACCCATCATCTATAACAACTAAAATAATCCAAAAAATGTGAAATTTATAAAAAAGATTAGATTTTTTTAACAAATAAGCACAAATAAACCATACCCATCATCTATAACTATAAAAATATATGAAACTTATAAATAAAAAAAAAAAATTTACACATAACCAAGCACAAACAGATCAAAATCAGCATAAATACACAAAATATATAAAAAAGAATGGATTTTTATACCTTAAATTGGACAGATCTGATTAGGGTTTGTTTTAAATTTGGGGATTTCTAGAGAGAGAAAGTGTTATGTGGGGATTTCTAGAGAGAGAAAGAAGAAATGTGAAATGAACAAGATTGAGACGAGATTTATAAATACTAGTTTGGGGATACGAGATGATGATAAGGAGATTTTGATAAGTGGGGTTGCTTATCTTGATAAGTGGAGTGTGCTTATTGAATGACTGGTTCTTGTGATTTGGGATTTATGTTTTTTTGTTTTATTTATTTATGGAATTGTTGTGTCAAATACTAGTACAATAATAGTTGTGCTACTTTTGTTAAGTAACATATTGGGATTAAATTGTTTGGGGTGCAATAAGTTTGATTTTTGTTCGTTTAAGTTTTATAAAGCTTGATTTTGATTTCGAGTTAGATTAATAAATGAGTTGCGGTTTAAACTCGAGCTTGTTTAGACTCGATTCGTTCAAGCTATATACGTATTCGATCTCGAGATTTTCACGAGCAAGTCGACTCGTTTACACTTTAAAATTTGGAATATAATCTAATGGATATGCGTTGGATCTGATATATAGGTTGTGGATGTGAATGGAGTAAATGGATTATCGATGTACATAAAGTAAATGTTTGGTGTATCTATTTGGTAAAGTTGATTCATGACTTATTTTGGATTCGGGTAATAGCCAGACAATACCATCGTACTTATCAAAATGTATCGACTTTAAACACTTACAATTTAATCGCTAGACATTACCAATAAACTTTCAAATTTGTTCCGAAATCACCAATATGATAACTTGTTACCGACACGCTGGCACAGTAATATCCATGTATTATTTAATTTTCTTTTTATATATCCACATCAGATTTCCATTATACAAGTGGTCATCTTTGGCAATTGACTTTATATTCGTTTACTAAATAATCAAAAAGTTTAACTTTATTTTTAATCACTACATATCACCACAAACCTGGTAATCAGTACACTTAATCCCAAATTATTTTTTCACCGCTGATTTTTCTCAATGAGTTTCACTACTTCCATTGTGACAATTCAATAACCACGGTCACCACCAAACCTTTATCTTCCATTTGAACCACCTTATACCAGTCGCCACAATAATCATCCCAGTTACAGATTGAAATCCTCAACCATTAACAAACCCATATCGAAAAGAAATATTTAATTCATTTCTTGTGGCCAAGGAAATTATTTGTTTTTAATTGAAGATACGTTTTTAAAGTGGGCATATAATCATTTTATGGTTTTTGGATCATAGATGTAAAGATCTGTAATTGGGATATTTTTTCATGCTTAGTGTATCCAGATTTATAATCTTTAATTTGTGTTCATATGTAATTTGTGTTTGTGTGTGGGTTATTTTGTGTGTGATTGTTTAGAGTTTTTTGATATGGTGGGATCAAGTGTAAGTTCTTGTGCAGCAGAGAAATAAGTGTCGGAAAAATGATTGATTAAGGATGATGATGGTGGATACAGTGGATTTTATTAGCCATGTGTATTTTTCAATTAAATAAATTAATGATGTAGAAATGTAACCGGTAATATTGGTAACATGGTTACAAAACAAATAAGTTCGTTGGTAATGTCAAGCGATTAAATTGTAAGTGTTTAAAGTCGGTATATTTTGATAAGTATGTTGGTATTTTATAATTTTTACCCTTTGGATTCAATGTACCTTTTTGCTTATGGTTTTTAATTAGAGTGTTGATATGTTGACCTAATAAGAGTGTCTAAAATAGATCTAAGCCTACGTGTCGTCTTATGATTGGTGAAATACAGAGGGTTTGGTATTTCATATTTTCTTTTTTCTCATCTCAGCCTTTCATTCAGACACTTGTCCTAATCTTGTAATTAGGCTTTTTTTTAGGCATACGAATTAGGTCTCTCAATCATTGTTATTTTAATTAAGGTGATGTTCAATTGCTTTAGAGAACTGAGGAATTAGAACTTGTGACCTATTTGATGAAAATCCTATCTTTCCAAAGCCTACAAAAATGTTTTTTTGATGAAGTGTATGAACATTGTTCTTAAAGTTAATGGATTTTAAGATTGGATGTGGGTATGCAATGATAGATCTTGAGCTCCCACATATCCACCAATGTATTACACATTTAAGGTTTATTTTGTTATGATGCTACGACTATAAACGTTTGCAACTTGGTCTGATTTGTAAGATTGAGATGATGGAGTATTGTGTGAACTTATTTAATTATATGTAGATGCAGAGTAAAAAATTGTGAAAAAAAAGTAAAATAATATGTCAAAGACGCTAAAGGCGTAGTATAGGATATTTCGTGCATATTGTTAAACTCGTGTTAAACTTTTAGTCGATAAGGAACATCAATCTTTGAATGACGAGGAAGACATCATCAATTCAAGTTAAGATATGAAAAACTAATAAAACATTGTAACCTTTATTTTTTATCTTCAACTAGCCAAGTCACAAATTTAAAAAGCTTTGACTTATATTATTTTATAAAAAATTAACTCGTATGCAAACGATATTTTTATCAACCTTTATTTATACACAAAAAGTTGATTAGTAATAACATTGCTAAGAGCATTGGGTGTAGTCATACATTACCCATGTCCCTCATACGTAGCACAGTGCCATCATAGGGCAAAAAACATTGCAATCTAATTTTACATTTCTTGATATTTAACCCCACATCTTCTTTTTCCACAGTTGTTCATGACGATTTTCTGTGTCATATGATTCCTTGTTATGATAAACTGAATTCGATAAAAGAAAGATAAGTTGATTGAGTTTTGTTCTCAAACTTAATAATCTCAACTTTCATGGTAAGAAGATGAAACCTTTTATAGATTAAGATTTCACCATTTTAAAACTGTTTAGCGACTTAATCGCAAATCATAAAGATGTACGATAGCCATAGGTTTTTCTAATTGAAATTAGATGTAGCAGCGAATGAGAAGTGTGGACTTGATGAGCAATATGAGAGACATGTTTACAAATTAGTATTGGATTATGACCACGTCATAAAAATATTTATATGGCTAGAAATACAAGGGCCTACGGGGTCACACACATATATACTTAGATATCCTTTATTATATGTATATAACAATATATTTATTTGTTATATATATTAACACAAATTGATGATTAAACTTAATGGTCGTTAATTTGTAACTTGTGTAAAAGTAACTGTAAGGTTTTTAATCATTCGAACAATTATGTAACTACACAATAATAAAGTTAGAGGGACCAAAAGAGTCAAAATACAACATCATGGGGTGTTATCTTTGTGGTTAGAATCGGCCACCCTAAGGGTGTGTTTGGGTTGGAGGGCTTTTTAACTCGATGAAGAAGAGATATCCACCCCTTTTGTATCCATATGATCTCCTTATATAATAACAAATGGTCTTCTTCTTCATTCCTTACTTATTCAACATGTTAGATGTATGTTTCCTTACTTAAAACACATGTCAAGATAAAATAGTAAGCTACATGATTATGTTTTCTTAAAAAATAATAAATATGGTAGTTGGTAATAAACTTGAAAATACTATTAAGATCGTGATTTGGTGCTCTAAAAGTTATTAAATTTCAGAATAACAAAACCCAAATTCGAATACTCAAATTATCATCAACAAAATTAGAGAAAGGGGGAGAAAAGTAGGTGAGATATGTTGAATCACTACATAGATAGGAAGATAGAGAGATTGAGTAATAACATCAAATAGTTAAATGTCTTTAACCTAAATATCTCTCCAGTTATGCTAAATTTAGTGCTAATTAACACCTAATATTGCAAAGATTCGTGTACTTTATGTTTTGCAGATAAAATTAAGCAAGTAATGGAAAACGAGGGTAAATGGTGAATTTGACATGAAAAAGCGCCAAACACATGAATTTAAAGACATATACAGCATAGATGGTTTTCACACCTACGGCGTAGATACAACGATGTTAGATTTTCTTAATATGAAGGCCATACAGCATAAACCATACTATCGTATACGATGTAGGTGTTATTTGACTGACAAGATACATTAGGTGACAAGATCAAGGCAGAATAAAGAAAGTCTACCTACGTCGTAGGTGATTGTTACCCCTACGTCATAGTCATGCATTGCCATAAAGGAGTTACGATAATGAATACCTATTGCGTAGGCGCTTTTCCCCTCTACACCATAGGAAAACGATTCAAGAAGGAAAGTTTATATTTAAATACCTACGATGTAGGATATGTCAAAGCCTGTACCGTAAATAATCAAAGTGATGGCTTTTTAGTACTTTTTGCCATAGCTCTTTCATACAAGCTTGTAACTGAGTGATTTAAGTGGTCATGGATAGAGGATATAAAAATTTACAACTTTTGTGCTTTACGCGAAGTCTGGATCACAACCAAAGAGCTCTGAAACTACAAATTACTATTGCACTAATGCTTACACATGGTGTATGTGATTTATCTACATTGTAGGTGATCCATTTACGACGTAGACCGTAAATCACCTACAGCGTGGGTGATTCGAGTCCTTTAAAAAGAAGCCAAAATCAGCCATATGATCATCCATTCTTCACCCCATCGGGGACGACTAGGGTCATCCCTGGGAGTTTTTTAGCCACCAACTACAACGTTAAGCTTGGATCATTGCTTTTATGTTTCTCACTTTAATAAAAACATCTTTTACACTTATGTTTTTTTAACGGCATTTTGGTGCAGCGGAGTATCTTGCGTGCCACCGAGGCACCAAGTATCTCGACCCGAGTTCGAATCATCTCACGAAGAGAATATCAACCCCCATGCTAGCCATCCAGTTTCCCAATAAGGGGCTTCAAGGCATTGGTGATGGGATTCGAACCCGGCTGCCAATTCTTGGAAAATCTCCCACATGGGAAACGATAGGAGTTAAACCCCTGACCTCCCACACATAGAGACTATAACCAAATACATCCATCCAACTGAGCTGGACTTCATTTGCATCTTTTACACTTATGTAATTGTGTATAAAAGAACAAATAGTAAAATGGTACATATACATCCCCGTATATCTGATAACCAAAGTCAACCTTAAGTGTAATGATTGCTTTGAGTGATATCTTGGACAATAGATTTGGTATTTATGGTTAAACCAAAGTCAGCTTGTACGGACCCAATTCAATGGGCGATGAAACCAATTCAATTGGGTCCGCGGGGTCCGTACGCTGCTGAGCTTGGTGCCTATAAATACCAAGCATTCTCAAAGCTTATAACTCACCCCTTTTTCTCTATAATCTCTCTCATATCTCTTATTATCTTTTAATAGTATAATCATTATTCTCATTCTTATTCTCGTCTCTTGTTGTTTAAATCTTACTCTCTTTGAGGATCACCAACAAGAAATCTCTACTCAAGCTTTGATCCTTCAAAGTTTAATTGCATTATTGTATTAAGAGACCTATACAATCACCATTTTTGTATCCATTTATCTAATACTTGTGTAATAGTGTGTTAGTATTTTAGTCCTCAAAATACGTAGAGTGAAGGGAGTTATTGTACCCGTGTGAAAGAACACGAAATCTTAGCTTAGGTGTCGGTAAATATTGTAAGCAACGTGTAAGGGTTTCTCCACCGGTATAAAGGAGGTTGTTGACTAGTGAGAGTAGAACTCTCGAGTTAGATACTCGAGGAGTGGAAGTAGGGGCAAGATAAGTGAGATCTTGCTAGGCTAAACCACTATAAATCTCTTGTGTTGTGTGGTTTGATGATCTCTTCCCTTATCTTTATTACTTACATTGGTTTAAACTAATCATACTTGATCTATATATCCTTAGTAATCACGTGTAAAGTTTCAAATAAGTAAAACTATTCAACCACCCCTTCTAGTTTTCTATAACTGACATCAAGAGCTACGTTACTCAAGATTTTTAAAGTATATTGTATTTTAAAACTTGAAACGATCCATGGATTCTAAAAATTACGAAGAATGGCCATTTATGCAAAGACCACCACTATTTGAAACCTAAGGTTTTATCTATTGGAAAAACCATTTTGAAACTTATATGAAATCTAAGGATATAGATCTTTGGTACATAATCATTAAAGGTGATTATGCACCAACTATGAAAAATGTCACTACAAACCAATTTGAAACTGTTCCGCGTGATTGGCAAACTGATGATCAAAAAAAGATATAGACTCACAAGTCAAGGATAATAAAATTGATCTTCTTGTTCAACAATATGAACAATCTTTTATCCTTGAATAATAGTCGATAGATGTTGGGTTTCCTTGTTTTAACACCATCATCACCTCACTTAAAGCACTTGACGACCTTTTCTACTAAGAACTTTTTTAGGAGATTTCTAAGGGAACTCCATCCCAAATGGAGAGTTAAAGTGACGGCCATCAAAGAATTTAAAGATCTCTCGAACTTATCACTAGATGCACTTATCGGGAATCTCAAGGTTCATTAAATGGTGGGTGGAAAAAGACTCGAAAATCATCAAAGGAATTAAGGAGCAACAAATAACAATAGCCTTAAAAGCTACAATTTAATCTAGTGATGATGATGACTATGGATCCGATAGCAACGATGAAGAGTATGCCATGGCGGTCCGTGACTTTAAGAAATTATTCAAAAGACGAGGAAGGTTTGTTAGACAACCCGTTGATGATAAAAACACACCAAAATCCTTTTGACATCAAGAAAGGCAAGGAGAAAAGAAAGTGTTACCGGTGTGGTGATCCAAATTACTTCATAGGCGATTTTCCCAAACCTAAGCAAAAGACACAAAGAGCCTTTGTTAGCGGAGCTTGGAATGCAAGAGATGATGAAAAAGACGAGTCCAAGAAGGAAGAGCTAGCACTCATGGCACATGAAACTAATGAGGTACATTCCAATCCTCACACTATTCTTCTTCTATAGATAATGAAACCTTGCAAAAAGAATATAACAATCTTTGCGAATTAAACCTTAAAATCATAAACAAAAATAAGATTTTGAAAACTAAAAAGGAAAGCTTAGAAAATGAGGTTTGTAAACTAAAAACAAAATTAAAATGATTAGAACAAGGCAAATCAACCACTAAAAAATGCTAGTCATGTCAAGAACTTTATAACAACCCATAAATTTCACATATGTGTTATGTGTTATGATTATATGAATATAAAAATTCACTATAAATTTTGCTTTATGCCTTACTTGGTAAGATGAATTTATTCGTACGACCTTAGTTGGCACTACAACATATGACTATATGTTGACTACACTATGTATATATATATATATATATATATATATATATATATATATATATATATATATATATATATATATATATCAAGTCTGAGTCCTAAAAGTAATCTAATGAGTATATTATGAATAAATTAAGATGCCCTAAATTATCAAAGAAACCCTAAAAACCCTATAAATGAATGCTAAACTCAAGAATTGGATAGAATGAATGTACAACACCTATGTATGAATCTCAAAGACAAATGTACAAGATATAATCTATCAATTATAATTATAATTTCATCAAAGAATATTAAGTACAAACCTTACAAAGGTAAGTATAAGTAATTATACATAATAGTCAAGATCACCACCTAAAATATACCTTACAATGAATTAAGATCTCATCTTTTGTAACTAATTATAAAACTCAACTTATTATCATACTAAGACTATATTTACACGTAAATTTAGTATAAATAATTAATACACAAAATACAAGTTTTTAAAGTATAGAATTTTAATTGAACATATTCCTTCATAGGATATGATTACCCTATATAACTCATCAAACTAAATGTATAGACTCTTTAGAATCCTTAGGCACAATATATATAAGACCTAGAATAAGCCAAGACAAAGATGTAAACCCAAATAACACAAGGTACAAGTCACTTAGGCTCAGTAACCTAAAACCCTTATATTACCCATTTCACTTACAATCAATGTATAATCTTTTAGGAAACATGTACAAGCCTCATTAGCATTACATTTAGGCTATGAAATTATCATAAGATAAGGTAGAACCCTCTTTAATCAGAATGTACAACATTTCAATGCATGAATTATAAATTAGGTCAAAATAGGTATTTTCACTCTTTAGACGTTTTTGCTTAGTATAACCTATTGAAACAAGTGTAGGAACTCCATGAACACATTAGAAACAATATATGAGGTATAAATTGAGATTAATCAGTACTAAAGTAAGAATTATGACTTTAACAAAGATTGAACCCTAGATCACTAGAAACACTAATCCGACTTGGTTTTCTTCCCAATTTAACTTTCAACCTATGTTAAGCATCAAAATAAGGATCCAAAATTCTTAATTACAATGTGTAGACCCTATTATACCTTAATCCATCACTAATCACCTTCATGAACCCTTAATTACATAATTACAAAGTTTCAAAGTTACAAGCATTAGATTTTGGCTCGGCTAGGTTTTTCCATTCAAAAACGCATTTAAACTATTTCCCTCCCAAATTTGAACTTAGGATCATAACTAATAGATATTTTTGAGATATTTCTAGGGAGGTGCATCACCTACATGTGTACAAAATCCCTTGTTCATACCATTTCCTTGTCGTGGCACTATATGAGCCCTAAACCATGGATAAGTTCTAAACTAGCTTGTATGAATCGTCTTTTAGACCCTATGAATCATTCCTAGAATCCCTTAGTCACTACCTTGCTTTTATTATGCGTTCATGGCCATATCTTGGAGCTTTAGACTTGAAACTAGTATAAATAGGGGCGAATGGACATAGTTTTACTTCATCCTTCATTTCATGTCTAAACACCCATATATTATCATCCAATACTTCTATTGAAGTTCTAATAACTCCCTAATATTAGTAGCAAGACTAAGAAGAAATTACACAATTCTTTGAAGAGTTTATAAGAATATATAGCTCATATGTCCCATTAGAAGCCTTAGATTCCTGATGTTCCTGTTTGTAAGTTTCCATTTTTTTTCTATAAGTTCTTTTTATGTTATATATCTTTAATAAGTTTATTAATAATCTAAATAAGTTATTCCAATAAGTATTGGTTCATGTAATAATCTAAAATGGTTTTTCTAATCTAAAGATGTAATAAAACACATGAAATAATGAGATAAAATCTATTTCAAAAGTAATAGGTCTGGAAAACTAAATTTCTTATGATTTGAAATATGTTTATGTTGGGAATATAAGTTTATTAGATTCCCTGTATCATAGATTTAAACACAAATCAAGTTGTTTGATATTAATTTGTTTGTGCCTAGGAGGCAGGCAAGTATCGCAAGTATCGCAAGACTCACAAAGATCTAAGTCTCTGTGAGCAACCTCAGAGGAGTCCATGGCAGAGACATTGTCAAGGAATTCGAAGATTACTTGAAGACATACTTATTGGCTGTGATGGATAACAGCCAAGATGTATCGGGGACTCTGAGGGGTTGAGGGTTAACAGGGGTGGCAATATCCTGTTAACACTCAATACACTTTGGACGTACCTTAGTGTGTATGATACTATGAAGAAAAGGGAAAGTGTGTTAGCTCTGTTTCCCTAAAGCATTGTGGCAGACTACCAAGAATAGAAGAGCATCTTGTGACAAATGTCTGACAAGTGTCTGTTTAGTGTAGTCGCCATCAACCAGTACTTGGAGTTAACCTCGTACCACTATAAATAGGTTATGTAGCCTAGAGTTAATGTTTAACACTTTGACACATTAACTCTAAGAACTTGTTGAACCAAACAGCTGCGACTGTGTTCATAAGTTAGGTTTTAGTTTGTCCAAAGTGTGCACAACACATTGTCATCAAACGGTGTTATCCATAACACTTGTAATTCTTTATTATACAATAATAAGTATTACGTTTGAAAAGTAATTAAGTGTGTTGATTAGTTTAATTTATTGTTTCAAGCTTGGATTTGGGAATTTCAATTGGTATCAGAGCGATGTTTGATATTAAAACCCTCATAAACATCGTTCTAAGTTTTATAATCAAGATCCACCATGCCTGAAACAAGCAATACACCACCACCACCACCGTCTTCTGGGAACAACACTACTCCACCACCAACATCACCAAGACTTACTCCTCCACCTTAAAATGAAGATAATTTACCTCAACTTCTTAACTCAAGAGGCGGATCTCATGTTACCAACGTAGCAGTCTTTGATGAAGATGATTTTGCAAGTTGGAAGAGTCAATTCCTCGTGTATCTTGACGGACTTGAACCATTTCTTCTAGAAATTCTAGAAAATGGACCTTATGTTCCCATGGCGCTTACCTCTACTGATGAGAATCTTCTTCCCAAACCTCTCAAGCAGTGGGCTCCAGCTGATAGGAAATTGGCAAACCAAGACAAACGTCTCAAGAGCATCATTATATCCCGTCTTCCTAAACACATCATGAAGTCTATGATTCAATGTCCTACAGCCAAAAAAATGTGGACATACCTTATCCTTCGTCATGAAGGACCCTCTGAAACCAGAGAAACTAAGATTCAGGCACTCAGACTTCAGTTCAATTCTTTCAAGGCACTTGAAGGTGAAAAGGTTCAACAAACATATACAAGGCTGAAAGTTCTCCCCAATGACCTTGCTACGAATGACGTCACCATTGCTCAAGTTGAAGTAAATGCCACATTTGTCAACAGCCTTCCAAGAAAATCGCTGAGTATGAATCAGACTCAGAGAGCTAACAACTCCATCAAGAATGACATATTGGCTCAGCTATATAGAAAGTACAATTATGAAGAAGGGCTGATTGATACCATATACAAATCAGAGACTAAAAGATTTGTAGTTCAGGGAGCAACATCCAAAGCCTTGATCTCCACCTCACACCCTCATAACAGCGACTTTGATATGGAAGAAGACACACGCAGTAGCCAAGAGTTCATGACAGACCTTAATGTTGAGTTTCATGAAAGAGCCTTGCTAGCTAATCAAAGGAGATTCTACAAAAGATTAGGGAGAGTAGGATCAGCTAGCAAACAAACCGACAAATCAAAAGAAACTTGCTTTGCCTGTGGAAAACCTGGACACTTTCAAAAAGATTGTCCTTCCACAAAGACATCCTTACCTTCTTATCCATCATCTTCTACCAAAGCATACAAGTTCAAATCACAACATAACAACTCATCCCACCAATTCAACTCCTCTGACAATGAGAAGAAGGATTACAAGAACAAGTACAAGGCACTTAAAGCTGAGTTGGAACATATAAATTTGAAGCTTGAAGCCCTGTCTAAGAAGAAAGGGGGTGATAAGAAGACAAAGAAAGGGTTGGTAGTTGAATCTTATTACTGGAATGATGAGCCGTTGACTTCAGATGAGAAAGATACTACTAGAATCAGGGCATTTATGGCAATAGCTGAGGATGAACCAACTGTTGGGAAAGGAGATGCAAGATCAGGACAATGGGTTGACATCACAATGAAAAAGGTACACATGCTTCTATATATGTCTGACAGTGATGAACGCAAACATGTCCTTGATTACACCATTGTTGATTTACACTTTGTAGAGGAACAAAGAAAGATTTTGCTTGATAAGTTTAACTCTGTTAAACATAAAATGTTAACTACTAGGGCTGAATGTGAAACTCTCAAACATGTTAATTTTAAAAAGATTTCTCTTCAAAACGAAGTTAATAGGTTAACCTTAAAGAACAATGCCTTAAATGATCAAGTATCTGAATTAAATAAGGTTATAGAAAAATGGTTGTGTAGTAGGTTCACTATAGATGAATTACTTAATGATGAACTACCTGCTGACATAAAAAGTGATATCTCTGCTAAGAAAAACAAATTGAAAATTCTCACCAAACCCAAAGAGATTGTTTTCAAATCTATAGAGACTATACATATGTCAGATCCCCTCTTGACAGATGTACCTGTCTCTGAAGATGTGGTTGATTTACCACCTTTACCTAAACTCTCAGGAGTTGAACCCAACAGCTCTTCTAGAGGAGCTAAGTCTGAACCCAAAACAGATGTTGAGAAACTACCAGCTAAGGTATTTGATGTACCAAATAAACAATTTGTTAAGCAAGTTGCCTTTAAGCCTGTCTCAACAAAATCTGTGAACAAAGTTGATTCCTCAACTGAAGAACGCCTGTTGTCATTAATGAAAGAAGTAGAACTCTTGAAACTTCATATTAAGCCTTCCGTTGAATGCTCTACTTCCTTTGAACCTAAGTCTATTATAGGAGAACCCAAAGGTGAAAGGATAGTCAAACCTTATTGCAATGTTTGTAAAAACTCTCATCACATGACCATAGATCATGATAGACAAATGACTGTTAAGAGATCTTAGACACCTTCTAGGGATAGATAACAGACTTCTAAGAGACAATTAGGTAACTACAGACCTTATCCTCCTTGTAAATTTTGTGGATTCACAGACCATCACTCAGATGAGTGCAGTGACTTTCCAGGATGTGATATCTATGGAAGGTTCGCACATGAGACAACTAACTGTCCTTCCCATCATCAAAATTTCTACAGGAACTCAAGAGTTGCTAATCAGCAATTTAGGGAACCCACTGGAAAGTGGGTTCACCATATGAACTAATTTGTTTCTATGTATCTATGCAGAAACATCTTAAGGAATTGATATGGTATCTAGACAGTGGCTGTTCTAGACACATAATAGGGATTCGATAATACCTGCACATATACTCAAAGGAGCCAGGTCCTAAAGTGGTGTTTGGGGATAATTCTTCAGGCGACATAGAGGGATACGGCCCAGTGAACTGCAATGGGATAACGTTTACAAGGGTTGCATATGTGAATGGTCTTAAGCACAATCTTATTAGCATCAACCAATTGTGTGATGCTGACTACAAGGTCTTGTTTACTAAGACTCAGGGAACCATATTCAATAAGAACAATGATGTGGTGCTTATAGCACCAAGAAGAAGAGATGTGTATGTCATCAACATGGCTACTTGCTCTGAAGACAGCTCCAACTGTTTTCTTGCCAAAGCCTCTGAAAGTGTCAATTGGCTGTGGCACAAAAGACTGTCTCATCTCAACTTTAAAAACATCAACAAGATAGCCACACAAAACCTAGTTGCTGGTCTACCTTCAGTGACTTTTTCTAAAGACAAGACTTGTTCAGCTTGTGTGAAGGGAAAGCATCATAGGTCTTCTTTTAAGACCAGACAATCATTCTCTATTGACAAGTGCTTACATCTCCTTCACATGGACTTGTTTGGGCCTGTCAAACCTCAGACCATTAATCACAACAAATATACCTTAGTCATAGTTGATGAATTTTCGAGGTATACATAGGTCTTCTTCCTCAGAAGGAAAAGTGATGCAGCTTATACCATCATGTCCTTCATCAGACACGTTGAAAATATGAATGATGTTAGAGTCAAAGCTCTAAGAAGTGATAATGGTACTGAATTCAAGAATCAACAACTTGAATTCTTTTGTGATGAAAAAGGAATATCACATAACTTCTTTTCAGCTGGCACCCCTGAACAAAATGGTGTGGCTGAAAGAAGAAACAGGACTCTGATTGAAGCAGCTAGAACTATGCTAAATGGTGCAACTTTACCAAAGCAATTTTGGGGAGAAGCTGTTCACACTGCATGCTATACTCAAAATAGGTCAATCATTGTCAAGAGACATGGCAAAACTTCCTATGAAGTTTTCAGAAATAGAGCTCCAGATGTTAGCTATTTCCATGTTTTTGGATGCCCTGTGTTCATTTATAACTACAGGGATAAACTTGGAAAATTTGATGAAAAGGCTAATGATGGTTTCTTCTTGGGATACTCTCCAACTGCCAAGGCCTTCAGAGTATTCAATACTAGAAGACAAGAAGTAGAATAAACCTTTCATGTCAGATTCAATGAAGATGATGACGTCATACAAAGATCAGGAACATAGGGTGATGAAATTGATTTTAATGAAAACATGTCTTTCCCAAGTGATGAATTCTCAAAACCAAGACCTCCCTGTCATCATCATCATCACACCAACATTCTCAATCCATATGTTCCTACATTTGACCCCCTGTCAACACACAATACTGAAGTTCCCTCTTCTCAAGGACTTAATAAAGAAGAACCACAACCTTCTTGTAGTCCTTGTTCCACAACTGCTGAAGATGACTCACCTATTCTTCAAATTCCTGAAGACTCTCCTGCTGATAATGAATCTGTGCCCCTTAATGTAGCTGAAGATGACACAGATACTAAGGTCATCTTTGAAGAGAGTCCTCCTATTCAGCAGGATGAAACTCAAATTGTGCTAGCTACCTCCACAGATGTCCTTGTCTATGATTCCCCAGCTCCCCAAACTAAATGGTCAAGAGATCAACACATTCTTCTTGTCAACATTATTAGGGAACCTAATGCAGGGGTCACTACTAGACAGCGAATTAATGACTCAGAGTCAGCCTCAGCCAATGAATGTCTATTCGCTGAATTTCTCTCTCAAATTGAACCTAAGATAGTTGATGAGGCTCTTATGGAAGATGGGTGGGTAGCTGTTATGCAAGAAGAAATTAACCAGTTCAAAAGGAACAAGGTATGGACTCTAGTACCATCTCCACCTGGTAAGAACATCACAAGCACTAGATGGATTTATAGAAACAAGATGGATGAAATTGGAAACATCATCAGAAACAAGGCTAGGTTGGTTGCACAGGGGTATACACAGACTGAAGGGATTGACTATGATGAAACTTTTGCACCTGTGGCAAGACTTGAAGCTATTAGAATCTTCATTGCTTATGCTGCATATATGAACTTCACTGTGTATCAGATGGATGTTAAGAGTGCCTTCCTCAATGGAGATTTGACTGAGGAAGTTTATGTTGAACAGCCTAAAGGATTCAAGAACAGCGAGTTTCCTAATCATGTGTACAGACTACATAAAGCCATGTATGGGCTGAAACAAGCTCCAAGAGCATGGTATGAAACTTTATCTAATTTCTTAACTGATAATAAGTTTGTTAGGGGTTCCATTGATAAAACACTCTTTACCTTCAAGGATAAGAGTGATTTCATCATTGTGCAGATTTATGTGGATGATATCATCTTTGGGTCAACTAATGTTAATCTTAGTAGACGTTTTCCTAAATTGATGACCAAGAAATATGAGATGAGTATGATGGGTGAATTAACTTACTTTTTGGGTTTTCATATTAAACAATGTCCTAAGGGAATTTCAATTTGTCAAGAAAAGTATGTTAAAGATTTATTTAAAAAATATGACTTAGCTGATTGTGCATCAGTGAAATGCCCTATGCTTCCACCCAACAACTTGGGCCCTGATGAGTCAAGGGTCTCTGTTAATGAGACTTTATATAGAGGCATGATTGGGTCACTCATGTATTTAACAGCCAATCGTCCTGGTATCCAATTCTCCACATGTCTCTGTGCAAGGTACCAAGTTAACCCAAAAGAATCTCATCTAGTGGCTGTTAAGAAAACTTTCAGGTATCTCAAAGGCATAACCTCCCTATGTCTATGGTATCCCAAGGAATCAGGCTTTGATCTCAAGGCCTATTCAAATTCAGACTATGCTGGATGCTGCATTGACAGGAAAAGTACCTCAGGTAGCTGTCAAATCCTAGGAGGAAAGTTGGTTGGATGGAGTGCAAAGAAGCAAAACTCTGTGGCCATGTCATCAGCTGAAGCTGAATATGTTGATGCTGCCAGCTGTTGTGCTCAGGTGCTCTGGATGAAGAGTTAATTGGCTGACTATGAGATCCTAAATGACAAAGTGCCAATCTTATGTGACAACACCAGCGCTATTGCCATTTCTAACAACCCTGTTCTTCACTCTCGAACTAAACCCATTGATATCATGTATCATTTCATCCGGGATCATATAATGAAGGGAGATATTGAGTTGCATTTTGTACCCACTGAGCTGCAACTAGTTGACATCTTCACCAAGTCTTTGGCTGAACCTTCGTTTAACAGGCTAGTTGCTGAGCTAGGGATGCTTAATATCTCCAAGCCTATGGCTTGATATTAATGTGTTCATTAATGTCTGATTAAATATTAAATGTTTTTCACATGGAACTAGGTAGTTACTTTCCAAGTAAATTCTAAAAACATTCCCTATATTTAATTACTTTTTTGAATAACGAGGATACAAATGGTTTTGAAAGGTCAAGGAACCCACTTATGTGCAGTCTTTTTCCCACTACGCATTAAATGCGTTTGAATAACTGTTTCAATTTTTTGAATATAAATATTGTCTCAAGATCTTTCTCACCTACCACTATTCTCATTTCTCACAAACTCGTCTCTCTCTAAACCCTCTCACCATCTTCGTCTTCATCAACCTCGAATCCATGGCGTTCCCAGTTCTTAAGGCTTCCAATGTTACCTTCGAACTTAATGAGAGCATCCTTGCGTCTAATAACTCGATTGGATGGCTCAAAGCTCCTAACGAATCCTACACAGATTTGGTCAATTTCATGAAGAATTGTGATGTAAGTGAAGCACTCACAAAATCCCAATCCGTTTTCTACCAAGAATACCTTAGGGAATTCTGGTATTCTGCTAAAGTCATTGATGACACCATCACCTTTAGCCTCTCTTGCAATGAACACCCCTTCGCCTTCTCTCTCAAATATTTCTCTAATGTGGTTGGGCTAAGGCATGGAGATGAATGCCTGAAAGTTGTAGACAAAAAGGTTGTAGAGGATGCCCTTGCCACACTTAAACCCATATCTAATGTTAACCTGGCCCTTACTCTTGCTGAAGTCATTGTTAAGTCTCCTCTGAAGATCAAGTATTTCTCCCCTATGTGGTGTGTCCTCTTCACACACATAGTCAAATCCCTAGGTGGTATCCAGGGATCTCAAGACCAAATGGCATTTAATCACCAAACCATCGCTTTTGGGCTGATATGGGGCACAGACGTCGATGTTGGAAGCATACTTTTCTCAAACCTTGTGGAAAAACTTAAGGGATCAAATCAGGCCAGGGAGAAAAATATTTGCTATGTTCGCTTTATTTCTCTTCTCTTTGAAAGCCTGTTGGGTGACAACTACCACAACTCTGCACTCACAACCCTGAAGCCGTATCGTATTACTAGAGATATCTACAAGGAGATTGGACCTGAGGATGTACCTGCTACTTCTCATATGCTGAACATTGCTAATAAACAACCTTCAGTTGTGAAGTCCTTGCTCCCTTCCTATGAGAAGGTGAATACAGCTAGTGTGTCTGGCAAGTCTCAGTCTTTGACCTCTGGGCAACACACCACGTCGTCCAAGGCAACAACTGGCCAACAACCAAACAAGAAGAAAAACCCATCTTCTTCCCAAACCAAATCTGTTACTAAGGCCAGGGTAAAGAAGACTGTGAACATCTCATCTTCCTCTGTTCCAGAGATTTCTATGGACACAGAGACTTTAGCTGACAAACAACAGGTGTCTAGCGTCTCGATGTCAGCCGAGACAACAGGGAACCAGCCAAATTCTGCTGATATCACACAGGTAATCAGTCTTATCATTTTTAGAGGTCCACAAGCAGCCACTCTCAAATGTTTGTAAGTGAGAGTGGTGAAGTTAGGGTTATCCTCGACCTATAGGAGTCTTTGTATGCACTTAGAAATCCTTTAAGACTTATGTACACCCTGTCTTTGCACCAGGGAATGATTCATTTGTGTTTATAAAGCACCTCGATGACCCTGTACCCTCTAGACAGTATTCAGGCAAACAACAACCTGAATACATATATGTCTCGACCTAGAGTAGCTGTACCTCACACAGCCTCTTGGTTCTTTCAGAAAAAGAATCCCAAAAGTTTTACTTTTAGGGGGAGCTGAATAATCATCCTCAGCTCTCCTAGGGACAACGTGATAAGACGACCTTACCTTACATCTTTTTCACACTTAAAAGAATCCCAAAGGATTTATCCTTTCAGGGGGAGCTGAATAATCACCCTCAGCTTTCCTAAGGGCAGCGTAACAGGCGATCCTTAACTACATATGTTTCACATAAAAGAGTCCCAAAGGTTTCTTAACCTTTTGGGGGGGTTGAATAATCACCCTTAGCCTTTCTACGGGCAGCGAATGGCGATCCTTAACAACATATGTTTCACAAATAAAAGAGTCCCAAAGGTTTCAACCTTTTTGGGGGGTTGAATAATCACACTCAGCTTTCCTAGGGGCAGCGAATGGCGATCATTAACCTCATACTCTTTACTCTTAAAAGAATCCCAAGGATTTATCCTTTGGAGTGGTTGAATAATCATCCTCAGCCTCTCTGGGACAGCAAACTGGCGACCATTCCCTTTATTTATTTCACTGTTACTAACTTAAAACAACTTGTAGGCTGATGTTGTATAACCAAACATAAAATCTATGGAGCAGCCAGATAAAGGAGCTGATACATTGATTCAGGATCAGCCAAATGAGGATGAGCCCATGCCTGATGTTGAAGAGGATGTGCTCGCCTTAATAGACAACTTCTCTGAACCTGAATCCATGTTAGATCATGAGATTCTCCCTGAGGGGATGATTGAGGAGGAGGATGATGAAGAGGATGATGACCAGCAGTCTTTGTCTCCTCCAAAGGATATCGTTGTGTCCACACCAGCTGTTGACACCACTCCTCCTCCCAAGGAAGCTCTAGTGACACCTACTTCTGCTACCTCTGTCACCACAGTGTTCCAAAGGCCTGCATATGATCCGACAGCCGAATTTTTGTTGTTTGATCATCCTACCCAGACCAACTTTGACATATTGCCAAGAGAGGATGATTATGCACGACAAAGTCTGAACATCCATGACCTAAAGCCTAAACATCATGCCTTAGACATGGAACGCCTGTCAAGAAACTGGACATAATAAAATCTGAAATGCATTCTTTCACTACAACTTTCCTCGAATCATCACACATGCGGTTAAGGATGCTGTTACTGAACCAATCAAGGATGGTACAAGAAAGCAGTGTCCCAAGGACTTAGTCATTTGTCCACTCGTATCAAAGATGCCATCGCCACAGAGGTCCCTGCATTTTTCTCTACTCATGAGTTGACTATGCATAGAGAGTTTGAGGTTGTACGAGACAGGCAAATTCGTCACACCAATTTTATAGTTGATCGTGTTCATTGCAACACAAATGGTAACTACAAGCAACTCTTGAAAATTGCCAGAGCTTCAAGAACAAGGCAAAGAAAAATGGCTGCCTATGTTGAGCAGATTGCTAAATACATTCAGGCACGTTCATCCAAACGTCTAAAGAGACAAGCTGAACGTGAGGGGGAGAAGAAAAATGTACTTAACCTTGAATCAGCTAAGCAAAGCTCAGGATCAGCTGACAACACCATCCCTTCACCCATCCCTCTCCAAGTCATCATTCTAATAACTATACATGATGATGAGGATGAAGTTAAGGGGGAGCAACAGACAAAGGATGGAGTTGATTCATCAAAATCCCTGACTCTGGTTAACATCAGCGAGGCTGTGGATGATGGTGAACCAGCTGCCAAGAAACTTAAGTTCACTGTTAGCTCCCTACCCAAAGCTGTACAAAACCAAGCTCAGATGGCTTTCCTCAAACAAGCAGAAGAGCTGAAAAACGCAAGTGTGGTATCCTCTGTCTCGAAGAAAGGAAATGAAATAGCTGTGGTAGACTCAAACGCCAAGTTAAAGAAAATAGATGCGATGCTAGAGACAGAAGGATCCACCACTGAACTATCCCAATTCACAACCTTTAAAGCAACCAATGAGAATCCTCTAACAGCTGAAGAAATTGAGAAATAGGCCATTAAATTCAAAAGGTTAAATGAAATCAAGAAAGCCAAGGAGCTTCATGAGGAACTCTGAGAAAAATGACTCCATAACAAAGGGAGGAGCAAAGACAGAGGTTGAAAGAAATGGAAGTTTTAGAAACTAGAAGGGGGGGGGGGGGGGTGAATAGTTTCTCTTCTATTAGTCACCTAATTTAAATTACTTTGAATTAAGTGTGTATCAAAACTATCTTTTACTTGAAGCTAAGTTGCATAATGATTAGGTTCAATTCAAATGCATTAGCAATGGTAATAGGTAAGTATAATGATAATGAAATAAGTAAAGAGTAAGGAAAGAGACAACCTAGTGATAAGACACCAAGATTTATAGTGGTTCGACAACGAGGCTCTATCCTCGTTTCTACTCCACTCCTCGAGTACACCTACTCGAGATTTCCACTATATCCACAAGCTCCCTTCTTGGCGGAGAAAGCCTTACATAGTCGCTTACATTATTTTCCGACACTAAGCTAAATGTCGAGACCTAATTATTAGCTAGGACCAATCTACACAACGTTGCCTACTTCACAATTTAACGACACAAGGCTAGATGTCAAGTTCTAATCAAAAGCTAGAACCAATCTTCACGACTCTTCACTTTGAAGCTAAGTGAGAACTTCACACAACACAACTAATAATCACTTTCAAGTTTAGTGAGAACTCACAAGACACAACCACATCACTTTATAGTTTAGTGAGAACTACCCTACACAAATATATTACAACTCAACTAGACATATCCAAGTACACACATGTAGCTTGGATCTACACAACACAAATCCAAGCAAACATATATGCAATGGATGTACACAACAAATCCAAGTATTCACAAATAGCTTGGATGAACACAACTAGTCCAAGTATTCATAAATACAAATGGATCAACAAAAACAAAAAGGCTAACATGATGAACATGACTAATTCATGGATTCATCTTTATCACAACATTAGTGAGTGAGTGATATTCTCATTGGACAAGGTAAAGGAGGGGATCAAGAGGATAACCATATGTAAACATACTTAACACATTAAGTGATCATTTACTAATGATTATGCTATAGAAAAGAGAAAGGGGGCTGAGAAAAACGTCCAAGAGGCTTGTTGGAAAATGAGATTTGATCCATTATTTATAGAAGACTAAGTCCAACGGCTAGCTGGGCGCGGATCCTTATCTAGCCGGCGGTTCCATGTCGCTAAGGAACCGCCTAGCTATTTAAGGTACCGCCCAGTAGAGTCCACTCCCTTTTTTATCTTTTAGTGGGAATATCTGAGGTTTTTTAAACCTTCAAAGGATATTCTTATGGCATATGGAATATGCCATTTTTAAATTTATATTTTCCATTTTAATAACACATTTTCTTAAAAAGAAAGTTTATTAAAAAATCGTTTGTCATATTAACAAAAGTGAGTTTTAAGGATAATCACTTTGATTATCACTAAGTATGATTAAGAAAAGTTAGTGATATGATTATTACCTTGATGATAGTGTTAGTTAAATAATTCGTTTTGTGTTTTACACTAAATGTGTTGTTTAGTTTGTTCTAATGTTTTTAGGCAACACTTGCATTAACAATCTCCCCCTTTTTGATTACGATAAACTATAAACTCAAACACAGAATATCGAATTATTAACGAGTTTATCACTATCATTTCTCCCCCTTTGTCGTAGCAAAAAGGTAAGCACAAGTCTTTGAAGATATTCGAACTTTGCTAGTAGCTCCCCCTTGGTGGTTGCTCCCCCTTGCTTGGGGCACCAAGTGTATGAGCTAAGGTGACATGCTACACAAAGGTTAGTAGAAAGGAAAGAAACCCCAATGTATATATGATCACTACCTACTAAGTAACTTGAGAGGGAGAAGGAGAAGAAATCTCAAATTAGAAGCAAGTATTTGCTAAGTATGTCCAAAAAGGTAAATGACAAAATCAAGGTTGAATTGGTAGAATGGAGGTAGAAAGGAAACATCCAACCAATGAACATGATAAATTTGTCAAGGGGTTAAAATTTAGAATTGATGGAATCACCCATAAACAATTGTAAAGATTAACCACGATTAACTCAAAAGGAAGAGAGAATGATCAAATAAAGAAGACAAACGCAACACAAAGATTTCATATTACATAAATATGAAAAAGATAAACAAAGTAGACAGTCATACATACAATATGAGTATCTAAAGCAAAAGATATGGAAAATAAACCACAAAGCATAAGCTAGTCTAATAGTGATAATTTTCCAAGATTGCTTAAAAATACTAATGACTCTAAAACAACTAAAGTTTTATTGACTCCAACAAAGTGTAGCCCTTTAGTTGGAAAAATAAGATGACGATGCATCATTCGAAGTTTTGTCCATGGGAACAAAAACTTTGAGAGGAGGTCGAGTGAGGAGGAATTCAAGAAAATTTAACTTCTCATACACATGAGCAAGTTCAATTTGTTGAAATCGACAACAAGCACACGAGGATCCATGATGCAACACAAAATTTGTTGATGGGGGAAGGCCATCACACCTAGGGTTTGGTGGTGGTAAGGAGAGTAGGTAGGTAATGTTTTCACAATGCCTTGTGAGGTTTGGGAAGGTTGAAAGATCATTGAGTTGAGGGGTGTCAAAGGGTTTTGGTGGTGGGGGGAGATTTTCCTTTTCTCCGGTGATGGAGTTAATGGAGTAGGTATCATTCCAATACTTGATTGGAGAGAAGTTGGGTCCTTGGGTGGTTTGGATGAAAAGGGTTCATTTTTCTTGATCCAAATAGGTCTAACCGAGATTTTTGGTTTCTTGGAAAGCTTGGATGAGGAAGCTTTGGGTGAGGAGGTTTGTGACAATGAAATGTCAAGGTTATGAAAGGTAGAGTTAGGCATTGTTGAGGTGTGAGAATGAGATCTCAAGGTGGGGGTATAAGAAGAAAGTATACAAGGCAAGGGTTTGAAAATCCGATGTAAAGTGTCAAAGAATGTTTAGCCAAATTGAGTAAACATGGAATCTTGACTGGAAATAGTGTGATGAAGAAAGACCAAAAAACGAGCCATAAAATGACTTTCTGTCCGCGGTACCTTATAGGGACCGGCGGTTCCTTATCACTTAAGGAACCGCGTGACTTTAAGGAGCCGCGTGCAGTGGACTTGAAACCTTAATTTTCCAGGGTTTTGAGAAAAACTAAGACTTTTTCAAAAAAATGCAAATCTTGGAATTTTACCTCTATTAGCACTAAATTGTGCTAGGGTTGCATAAAAGCAACACATTCACCAAGAATGTCTTGACAAAGGGTGACAAAATTTTGGATAACATTTTGAACCAATTTTAGTCAAGTTTTAGAGGTTGTGATAGATTTAGGTTCAATTTTAATTTGGAATTAAAGTTGATTAATGTGCACATAAAGATAGAAGCACACAATGCTAATTCCATAATTCATTCTCATAAAACACTCATGAAAGAGATACATAAAGGAAATAAAGAAAAAACAATTAACTAAACTAAAGATAAATTAAAACTAGATCTTGATTAGTATTCTTCCTTGGCTTGGTTTAAAGAAAAACTTATTAGGGAAAATCATCATTTATCTCCTAGGAGGATGATTGGCAAATAGACTCAACAAAAAGCTTTGTAACTCTATGTGAGCCCTAATCATCTCTATTCTAAGAATATCAAGGAGATAGAATTTGTTAAGGCAACAAGGGCAATTAGTGCCATTGTGCATGAAATACCCATAAAAGCTAGGATCATCCAAGTTTGGAGTGTTTGAGAGAGGTGAAGGTGGAGGATTTATGTTCTCCAAGGGTGAAGTGGGTGAGTGTGGAGGCATGCTCTCCAAGGGTGAAAAGGGTGAGTTTGGAGGGGTAAATGGTGAAGTCACCATGGTATCATCAAAGTCATACACAATTGGAATGCTTTGGATGGGTTGTGGTTGTGTAGTCACATCAAATAGATTACTTGGAGTGAATGGTAAGGAAAGCTCATTCATCCTAGATTGGAATGAAGATGAGGTAGAACCATGAGAATGGTTGGTTCCATTGGTAGAGGTAGTCTTGCATGGAGCAAGAGGTGGTGAGTTTGATGAAGAAATGAGAATTGGGACAATCTCATTCTTGGGTGTGTGAAAGGGTGAGGAGTTAGGTTTAGGCATTTTAATCTTAATCTTAAGATTTTTCCTTGAGGTGGAGGTTTTGGATGAGTTTGAGCTTCTTGTAGAAACCATTGTTGAAATGAGAGGTTTAAGGTTTAAGGAAGAATGGGTTAATGTGTGAAGAACATAGCTAACAAGGTAGGTTTAAAAGGGTGAGGGGATGATCCAAACTAGTAATGGGTTAAAAACATTTTATGTGAACAATGAATTTAGCTAACCTAGTTTAGGAAATGTGCAGGTTTTTGCAAAGAATCAAGCAAGGTTTACACAGATTAAGGAAAATAGTGTAAAGCAAAGATTATGTCAGGCACAGTAGCCGACGGTTCCTTATCTAGGGGCGACGGTTCCTTATCAATAAGGTACCGCGAATCTATAAGGAACCGCGACCAGTGGTGTTCAAAAATGGTACTTCCTCAAACTTTGGTTAGCCCATATTTTTACCAAAGGATTTTCAAGCCAAAGTTAACTACTGACCAAAGTCTAGGAAGCTAACTAACACATAGAATACACAAAGCTATGCAAATCATAATCACAATGGCATAGGCAATCATTTAGGATAAATAACAAATAATCCAAACAAGTAGAATTTAGTTAATACACATCCAAGATAAAAAAAATTGTTCAACATTACATGTTTACCAACATGTATTCTTTGAAATACTTCAAAGTCTTCACCTTCTTTTGTTGCCCAATCCCTTGATCATATTCCCTAAATACTTGAATCCCTTCCTTGACTCAACCCGATGTTCATGCAATTCACCTCGAGTCCTAAGATTTTCACGGTAGAGATGCTCCATATTGAGATGTTCCGGTACTTCACTAGAGGAATAATGAGGTGGAGGATCTAAGTCTTCAAGTCCATCCACGAATGAGTTTGAGGATGGATGGGAATTACTCGAAGAGTTGAAGTGAGAACTAGAACCTATGCCATCACCATCACTTGTTGGCATATAGGTGTCCTCATCATCCATCTCTTGATGATTGGATTTTCGCGAACCTCGATCACTTCTAGGCTTTCTTGCATATACCTCTTGAATAGGCAACATAACCCGATGAACCGGGTGAAAGCGAGAAAAGTCGAGGTGGGGAAAGTCATGAGTAACCCTTTTGAAAAGGCGAGTAAGAAGCATAGCATAGGGAAGGTTTGTTTTGGGCTTAGAACGGGAATAATTTATTCGTCGAGCGATATAGAATGCCAAATTGTACTTGGTTGATGTAAAGATGCAACTCAACATATGCACCATACAAGCCGGGATATGATCTCGGTTTCCACCAAGACAAAATACATTCTCCCTAAGGATATTTTCCCATTGGACCATAAAATCCTTAAGGTCGCTAGAGAGCACTCCATAGCGATTCACATTTCGCACATTAGAATGAAGGCTTCTCACAACGTTTCCATCACGCTCTTTTGAAATGATGTCAAGAATAAACTCCGGATCAATTTTGGTGTGGTCATTTGGAGGTTTATCGTAGGATTCCAAGAGAGCATCAAGTCTCCATTTATCCGTGAAACGACAAGTGCCTTCATATGGCACGCCAAGAATTTTACCAAAATTTTCAAGTGAGTATTGAATCATTTGATCATTCAACAAGAATCGAATGAAGATTTCGCCATTGTATTCAAACATGGAGTAAGTGCTAAAGAATTCTAGAAGAAACAAGGGGTAAATATCTTCTTCTATGTTGAGCAAGCAATTAAACCCCGAAAGCTCAAACATAGATTGGATATAGTCATAACTCGTTATTCCCTCATCAACAACTCTACCCTCATGGAAACAACGAGTAGAAAGGGATGAAAAGGAGTTTCGAAGTAGAGTGGAAACATAGGTTTGGGAAATGTTTGGCATGTATTCTCTAGTGAGTTGATGATCCTTTTGGTATTGAGAAGGCATGATTAGTACCTAATATAAACATAAGACAATATTTTTCCAATCACTCATATGAAAAATAAAATTAAAACTCAAAAAATATGAGAATGTGTTATATCAGTTTCTTGACAAACAAAGGATTGAATCCATATCATTCTCATGTTCACAATGTATCCATTCCATTATTAACCAAGAACATATGAACTATGTTGGATCAACAATGGACTAGAACATTGGTTTTTCAAAACAAGGTTTTTAGGTAAGCATTAACAATGCAACTACCGATTTATTCATGGGTTCATCTCAATTCCATCTTTTAACCAAGATCATTTAGCCAAAATTCGGATTTGTTCTACAAGTGGGTTTTAGTGAAATCTTAATGAATATGAACCTAAGGAATCATAGTAAAATAACCATGTCAACCCATATTCCTATTAAGGTTCTAATTCAATTTCAATTTTAAAAATCCCCAATTATGAAAGGATGAACCCTAGAACAAACTAGATGAAATTGAAAGAAAGTACTTACAATTAATTGATGTTTGATGAAGGATGAGTGAAACCCACAACTTGGAATCAATTAATTTGAGTGATTGAAGATTTTTGAAGCTTTAACAATGGTGGAAAAGGTGAAACTCGTCGGTGTGAGTTTTTGGGAGAGAGAGGGTTTGGTTTGAAAAAGGTTATTTTAATAAAACTGGCGTTCTGACAAACTTTACTGCCCACGGTACCTTATCGATAAGGAACCGCAGGTTTGAGCCGCCAGAGATAAAGAACCGCCTGCAGAGGCTGGTTTTTATCAATGAAACACGCCAAAATTTTGAAAACCAAGTTTTCTAAAATACTTAAAAATATATCTTAAACCTTTTTATAATATCATTTGGATCATCATAACACTAAGCAATATACCTTAATGAAGGATTACGAGTTGAATCGAGATCGAAAAGAACCGAAACGGATAAACGACTACTCGTAGCGAAAAGGCAAAGTGGAGAAAAGTCAAGGGAAGTGAATCAAGACTAAGATCAATGCTCAAGGAATTAATGACAATCTTCAAATCATGGAGACGAAGAGCTTGTGTCGTATATAGTAGTTTAAGACGTGCCTTTCTGGCGACACGTTAAACGGCTTTGGTAATGAATAAACACAAAGCAATTATTGATGCATAGACTAAGATCACTTTCAATAATAGTCTTAGTCTAAACCAAAATATGAGCAAGGTATTAATTCACTTTCTCTCCCACAAAAGGCCTACTAACCGTATGGGTGCAAACCATGGAAATCATGCTTGATACTTTAAGCTACTACTAACTCACTCTGCATCACCATAGTGAGTCAAGTATCCAAGCAATGAAGGTTTGAGAGGATAAAAGAAAAGAATCACAAACCACAAACAAATGTCAAGGCAATGATGCCAATAACAAGCACATAGTCAAGTAATGATCAAAAGAATGATCAAAGGGCGTGTGGAAGAATGAAAGCGTACCTTGGCCACAAAGAGCAATCCATCAAGGAATCAATGCAATGCCCAACAATGACTATGATGAGTACTAAGTCTTCAAGGACTAGTATCATTCCCAATCATCTTGATATCATCATTCAAGGATGTTGAAGATCAATGAAGATGAGTCTTCTACAAGTACAAGTAACTCAATCCACAACCAAAAAAATGATTGATCTTCATGAGTACCTACACAAAGCAAGATGCAAACTAGTAGATACATTTCAAGAATAGATCTAAAATGCATAAGGGCTACTAATCTAAGAGGGATGCAATATTACCAATTAAAAGACCTATTTTCCAAGAAAAACTAGTTTTGACCAAAGAGAAACTTTAGTACAACTTGACCTTCTAATTTGAGGAGACAGTGGATCGATCCAAGTTTTAAAGTACAATATACTTCAAAGATCTTGAGTGACCATCGCTTTGATACCAATTGTAGAAACTAGAAAGGGGGGGGGGGGGGGTTGAATAGTTTCTCTTCTATTAGTCACCTAATTTAAATTACTTTGAATTAAATGTGTATCAAAACTATCTTTTACTTGAAGCTAAGTTGCATAATGATTAGGTTCAATTCAAATGCATTAGCAATGGTAATAGGTAAGTATAATGATAACGAAATAAGTAAAGAGTAAGGAAAGAGACAACCTAGTGACAAGACACCAAGATTTATAGTGGTTCGACAACGAGGCTCTATCCTCGTTTCTACTCCACTCCTCGAGTACACCTACTCGAGATTTCCACTATATCCACAAGCTCCCTTCTTGGCGGAGAAAGCCTTACATCGTCGCTTACATTATTTGTCGAGACCTAATTATTAGCTAGGACCAATCTACACAACGTTGCCTACTTCATAATTTAACTACACAAGGCTAGATGTCGATTTCTAATCCAAAGCTAGAACCAATCTTCACGACTCTTCACTTTGAAGCTAAGTGAGAATTTTACACAACACAACTACTAATCACTTTCAAGTTTAGTGAGAACTCACAAGGCACAACCACATCACTTTATAGTTTAGTGATAACTACTACACAAATATATTACAACTCAACTAGACATATCTAAGTACACACATGTAGCTTGGATCTACACAACACAAATCCAAGCAAACATGTTGGGAATAAATCTATGCTTAGTTGTTTCCCCTGCTAGTTGATTATTCGTACCCCTGCTAGAGTAAGTTCCCCCTGCTAAATAACAAAGGCAGGGGGATTGGTTCCCCTGCTGAAGTCAAAGGCCCTGCTGTCAAAGATAAACATGGAATAGATTTTTACGCGTTTCAGTTATTATTCCTTAATACTTTTCATAGTTTGTTAGTAGTGATCTTGTACGTGAGTCCTTGTGCCTATAAAAGGACTCACTAGGTTAGCATGCAAAGTGTGTCTTTCTCATTTGTCTTTCATTATATTACTTTAAGGTTTTGTAAACCCTAATACCATTTTGGGTATTCGTATATCTTTGATATATTAAAGTTCAACGTTTCAATCACATTTGTTCTTGTGCTAAACATTACATTCCGCATCTTGTTTAGTTACTTTGCTTTGCAAAGTTTCTCTAGTGTTAGATTGAATCTTTCTCTCTATCACAACCCTTAAACAAGCTATTAAGGTTTAAGATCTGACTTTAGGATCAACAAGTGGTATCAGAGCTTGTTGAAAAACTTTGTCTAAATCAAGAACAAAACCCTCATAGCAAACATGTCTTCAGACTCATCGTCAAACATCAACAACCACAATAACCTCAAGTTACCCATGTTGGATCCTGAAAACTTTGAATTATGGGAATTCAGAATCCAACAATACCTGAAAATGGAACACTATGTTCTTTGGGAGATCATAGAGTTTGGTGATCAATTCAACAAAATGGTGGCAGTTGAAGAGGGCAAGGAAGAAGGTGAAAGTTCCAAAGGTAAGGACAAGAAGAAATCTGCTGCCTTGTGTGACAAGGAAATACTGGCTAGAAGGCATGATGTCAGGGCTCATAGCTCATTGCTGTTGGTCCTACCTGATAGACATCAACTCAGATTCAGGAAATACAAAACAGCTAAGGATCTATGGGAAGCCATAAGGCAAAACCTTTGGAGGAAATGAAGCCACAAAGAAGAAGAAGAAAAATCAAATGCTGAATGATTTTGCTTCTTTCAAAGCAATTGGTGATGAATCAATTGGAGCTATTTACAATAGGCTTCAAGACATGGTGGCCCAGTTAGAATTCTTTGATATTGAGGTATCAAAGGAGCAGGTGAATACCAGGTTTCTTAACAGCCTCCAGAAAGAATGGTTTGTCTATAAGGAAATTTGGCAGAATAAGGATGACTTGGACGAAAAAGACATTGATGACATATATAATAACTTAAAGGTTTTTAAACCTGTTGTCAATGAGATGAAGTCAAAAGGAACAATTCCCACCAACTCAAGTGAAATCATTGATTCCCCTGCTAACATGGCATTCATATCACAAAGCAGTGGAATCTCCAAGAACAGTGGAATTGAAGTAGCCCCTGCTACTTATTCCCCTGCTACCAGGTCTGGACCTTCCTATGATGAAGAAAGACCAGCTACATTCAGCCTTGATACTGCGTGTGCTTTTATAGCATCTCAAGGGCCACAAGGATCTACAGTATTACATGAAGATCTAAGTCAAATCAGTAAGCAAGGGCTAGAAGAAATGGATATCAAGTGGAATATGGCTCTGCTCAGCATGAGAGCCAACAGGTTCTACAAGAAGTATGGGAAGAAGATCTCAATTAATCCCTCTGATGTGGCTGGGTTTGATAAAACAAAAGTTGAATGCTACAATTGTGGCAAGAAGGGTCATTTTGCCAGGGAATGCAGAGGACCTAAGACTGGAAATAGCTACAGAAAGGAAACAAGAGATGATGATTCTGGTGCTAAAGCCATGGTAGCCATACAGGGGATAGATGGAGCAAGTGGATGGGACTGGAGTGATATGACAGAGAATGTGGAAAGAAATTAAGCTTTGATTGCTGAGGAAAAGGAAGAAGACTTTGCACTTATGGCTATGCCAAGTTCCATCTCTGACAATGAGGTATATGATGACTCATACTGTACTAAAGCTTGTAGGAAAAATACTGAATCTTTGAATGATCAAATCAGAAAGGTAAAAGCTGACTATATTAATTGTGATAATGATCTTGATAATTATAAACGTGCTTTAGAACAGTTAGAGTCCACCATAAGAGAGTATAGGCAAAGAGAAAGTGATTATAGGGATCACATTGTGATTCTAGAAAGAGATGCTAAGGAGAATAACCAATCTATAAAGGTATTGACTGCTGAACTTGAAACTTTCAAAGCTAACCAAAAGATAGATGAAGAAACTGTTGAAAAATTTGGAAAAGCTTCAAAAGATTTAACCAAAGCAATTGAAATTGGTCAATCTCCTAGGGACAAAACAGGGTTTGGGATTAAAAATATGCATGCTACCATACCACCACCCCCTGCTAACATCCATGCTCCTTCTCCTAGAAAAGACCTGTCCTGGACTGGTCTCCCTTGTTTTGAAAAACAGGATGACATTGAGTTTGACTTGAGTGCTTATATACCTAATAATCTTGATACAGAAGAGTCTCTAGTTAAAACTAGTGTTATTAGGGATGTTGAAAAGGAACATGTTGGTTTAAAACAAATTGATAACCCTGTTAGATTTTCAAGAGAAGGAATTGTTGGCAGAAATTCTAGCTCTAAAAGTAGCTCCCCTAAGTCTACCATTAAATATGCTGGCATGTACAGGAATATCAGAGGTAATCAAAGAAATTGGAATAACCAAAAGTCCCATCAATTAGGAGAAGACTTTGTGATTAATACCAAGCCATGCTTCACATGTGGCAGCTTTGAACACACTTATCAAGAGTGTAAGGCACCAATGGAGATGGTGGCTGCAAATCCCTTAAAGGATATGCAACCTAAAACCATTCTCCTAAATGCAGGGGCAAAATCCTTTTCCCCTGCCAAGTATGTTGCCCCGGCCTTGAGAAATAGGGCGACTGATAAATATGTTGTTCCTGCCCTTAGGAAGGAGAATGATCTTCACTCAAAGCCCAACACTTCTGTGACTACCCCAACACCTTATACTGCACATAGATCTGGCTCTAGACCTTACCAACACATGACTAGAGGCCAAAACAAAAGGTGGGTTCCCTCTGCTAAGCATAGAGATTCCCCTGCTAAAACTAGGGTATCCCCTGCTAGAAAAATTGTGTATTCTAGGAACATGGGAAGATGGGGAAAAGCTGTGAAAGCCTCAGCTCGTTGGGTTTGGGCACCCAAAAGGGGTACTCAATCCAATGGTGTATCTCTAGTTTTTGATAAGCTATCCTACATTGATACACGAGGTAGATCCAAGTCTGTAATGGCTTGGGTCCCCAAGAAAAACTAATTTGTTTTTCTTTTGGCAGGTGACAAAAAGACAAGGGATAATAGAGCATATTGGGATAGTGGATGCTCAAGAAGTATGACTGGACAAAAAGCTTACTTGTCTAACTTTGTGCCCCTGCATGACAATGATGGTGTCTCTTTTGGAGATGGGCATGGAACTATAACAGGAAAAGGAACTATTGTCACTAATGGGATGACCTTTGACAATGTGTACTTGGTGAAAGAACTCAAGTACAATCTCTTCAGTGTGTCACAGATGACTGATAACAAGAATTTTGTCTTGTTTACTGACACTGAATGCTTGGTGTTAGGAAAGGAGTTTGTCTTGCCAAAAGACACTCCTATTGTACTAAGAACACCAAGACAGAAGAATATGTACACAATTTATCTCAAGGACATATATCTCCAAGACAATGAAACATGTTTCATTGCCAAAGCTTCAGCTGATGAATGTAAGAAATGGCATAGAAGACTTGGTCATCTTAATTTCAAGAACATGAACAAACTAGTAAAGTATAATCTGGTTCATGGTCTTCCTTCCAAGTCCTTTGCCAATGAACATACTTGTGCTGCATGTCTGAAAGGGAAGCAACACAGAGCATCTTGCAAATCAAAAACAAGTATGTCCACCACCAAGCCATTGGAACTACTGCATATGGACCTCTTTGGTCCTACTTCTGTGGCAAGCATAATGAAGAAATGGTACTGCTTAGTGATTACTGATGATTTTTCAAGGTTCACATGGACATTCTTTCTATTTGAGAAGAGTGACACAGCTGATGTACTCATTGGGTTCATCAATCAAATTGAATTATCCAAAAGCATGAAGGTAGTTGCCATGAGATCAGACAATGGTGGTGAGTTCAGAAATCAGAAACTGGACTCTTTCTGCATTAACAAAGGCATCAAGAGGCAATTCAGCATAGCAAGAACACCTCAACAGAATGGAGTGGCAGAAAGAAGGAATAGGACACTCATTGAAGCTGCTAGAACTATGTTGTCTGATTCCAAACTTCCAGTTATCTTTTGGGCTGAAGCTGTATCCACTGCTTGTTATGTACAAAACAGGGCCTTGGTAATTAAGGCACACAACAAGACCCTTATCAGCTGTTTAATGGAAGACCTCCTTTAATTGACTTTTTCAGACCTTTTGGATGTCATGTGATCATCTTGAACACTATTGACAATCTAGGTAAATTCAGTGAAAAGGGTGATGATGGATACTTTGTGGGTTATTCATTAAACAGCAAGGGATATAGGGTCTTCAACAAGAAGACAAGCAAAATCACAGAAAATCTTCATGTGAACTTTCTTGAAGACAAACCTGAAGATGTTCAAACAGGTCTTGACTGGTTCTTTGATATAGATGTACTTTCAAAGTCTATGAATTATGTACCTGTTGTTTTGTAGAACACTAACATTTCAGGTTCTCAAGAAACAACTGGTGCAGAGAAGTCACCCCTGAGGTACATGAATGTACCCTCATTGTTTCCTATTGAAGCTGATGTTCAAGAAGATAATTCTTCTCTAGGAAAAGAACATTTAATTTCATCCCCTGCTATGGCTGAAGGCAGCGGAATGGCTGAAAGCAGTGGAATCCAGGATTCCCCTGCTAGACCAATTGCTTCCTCAAAGGATCATGTTGCTAATGAGACTACTGATGCAGAAAGAGAATCCCCACTCATTTCATCATCTACACCCATAAATGATGGTCCTCTTATATCCAGCAGTGGAAGCAGAATCATCAAGAGTGGAGGTCCTAGTTACTCAGAGCTTCATTCTGCTCACCAGCACCCATCTCTAGGTCATGTTGTATCATTTGGAAGTTCCTTTGAGGACTTCTTTCCTAATCAAAATAGCCCCATCAATTCTGATTTGGAAGAAGATGAAACAGAAGTCATCATGCAGCCTACCTACAGAATCAATAAGGATCATCCTATCTCTCAGATCATTGGTAATCCTGAAGCCCCCAGACATACAAGGTATACAGCAAAGGAGCACAGCTTCATTGCTAACATCACCATGAAGTTTAATCATGACAACATGCAATGTTGTCTGTTTCCTGCATTTTTGTCACAAGAAGAGCCAAAGAAGATTTTTCAGGCTTTAAATGACCCAAGCTGGGTTGAAGCCATGCAAGAGGAGCTCTTACAATTTGACATACAAGAGGTTTGGATTCTGGTTGATTGTCCCAAATGGGCAAGGCCTATTGGGACAAAGTGGGTACTCAGGAACAAAAAGGATGAAAGGGGAATAGTTGTCAGGAACAAAGCAAGATTAGTGGCACAAGGGTATACTCAGGAAGAAGGAATTGATTATGAAGAGGTGTTTGCTCCAGTAGCCAGGATTGAAGCTATTAGATTATTTCTTGCTTATGCCTCATTCATGGACTTCACTGTTTTCCAGATGGATGTGAAAAGTGCCTTCCTATATGAAACCATTGATGAAGAAGTCTATGTCATGCAACCTCCAGGGTTTGAAGACCCAAAACATCCTGACAAAGTATACAAAGTGAAAAAGGCTATGTATGGACTTCACCAAGCTCCCAGAGCCTGGTATGGTACTCTCTCTAAATATCTCTTAGACAATGGATTCAGCAGGGGGAAGATTGATCAAACCCTGTTTACTAAGAAACAAAAGGGTGACCTTCTGCTAGTACAAGTCTATGTGGATGACATCATTTTTGGATCAATTAACTCTATGCTTAGCAAAGAGTTTGCCAAATTGATGCAGGATAAATTCTAAATGAGTGCCATGGGAGAACTAAACTTCTTTTTGGGGTTACAAGTTCAGCAGCGGAAAGATGGGATATTTATCTCACAAGACAAATATGTGGCTGAGATTGTGAAGAAGTTTGGCATGTCTGATGGAAAGAAGGTGTCCACTCCAATGGACAAGGATCATCCATGGGGTAAGGATGGTCCTGGAAAGCCTGTAGATGTCAGGAATTACAGGTCTATGATTGGGTCTCTTATGTATCTCACTGCTTCAAGACCTGACATCATGTTTGTAGTCTGCTTATGTGCAAGATACCAGGTGTCACCAACAGAGTGTCACTTATTTGCTATGAAAAGGATTTTTAGGTATCTAAAATGTCATCCCACCTTAGGACTCTGGTATCCAAAGGAGTCACCATTTGAGCTGATAGCCTATTCAGATAGTGATTATGCTAGTGACAACAATGATAGAAAGTCTACAACAGGGGGATGCCAATTTTTGGGAAGCAGGCTTATATCTTGGCAATGTAAGAAGCAGACTATCATGGCAACATCCACAACTGAAGCTGAGTATGTAGCAGCTGCTGCATGCTGTGGTCAAGTTCTTTGGGTGCAAAATCAACTGCTTGATTATGGGTATAACTTTCTTAAAACCAAGATATTCATTGACAACATTAGCACTATTTGCATTATAAAGAACCCTGTTTTTCATAGCAAAACTAAACACATTGAAATTAGACATCACTTTATCAGAGATTGTTTTGAAAAAGGACTGATTGTTCCTGAGAAAATTGATACAGAACTTAATGTTTCTGATCTTTTAACAAAAGCTTTTGAAGTAGGGAGGTTTCAGTATCTGGTTGCAGGTATTGGAATGGTTACTCCTTAAAATCTGATGTCTATTTTGTCATGTATGATCAGGGTTGCTTCACTGCTGTTGTTGTATAACTGTTAGTCCATTTTTCTATTTCTTCCATTCCACTGCTTTTTAACACAGATTCCCCTGCTGGGGGTCCATTCCCCTGCCAAGAGAATTTTTCTCTTCTAGTTGGGTGTGTTCTTTTTTACAAAAGTGGTTCAATGTGGTTTTAGACTAACAATGCAGAGGTTCATATGGTGCATACTATTCTCATTGGTGGATCAGGTATATACTCTATGTTTCAGGGGAGGTTAGGTCACACCTTTAGGACTCAGGGTATCCTTAGGATACTCATATATGATCTTAGATCATATCCACTGGTGAGTGAGGGTTCAGGATAATGATGACTTGCTGCAAAGCTTGTCAGTACTCTGAAACCTTGAGGCACTGTAGTGTGTGCTTACATTTCTCTATTAAAACAGCTTGCTGTTCAAATACAGAAGTGTGGCACACATTGCCAAGACTGACTGACCATAGGTAAGGGACAAGGTTGGGATGGTGACTGGGGTATGCATGTTTTCTTGGGATAACCTGGTGTAGGGGGACTTATGTATTAACTTTTTGTATTGGGACCATTGCTGAATAGAGGACTCTTGAGTTTCTATGTATCTATCTTGTGTATGCAAGTGTGTGCATTAGAGCAGAGCTAGTTAGCATTAGTCTCTCCATGACTAGTTCAATACCCCTAGAAAAGTTCCCCCTGCTTTTATCTTTTATTCCCCTGCTATCATAACATTCCCCTGTTTGACCGTTGACCGATAATACCGTTACCCTGTTCATAGCCGTTGGGTCTGCTTGCTTAAATTTTGGATAGGGAATATTTTATTAATTTTAAAAGATATTTAAGGCGCTTTCTTCGCTGATTGGTAATCTTTTCCTTTTATTTCAAATAAATTAATTTTTTATCAAGATTTATCCTTGATATTTTTGCAATTTGAAAATTTTGGTCCAATCACAGCTCTTCAATTCGCCTATAAAAACTTAATTCCCTTTACCAGCAGGTCCATCTTTCTCCCTCGACTTAATCCTACTTACCTCTCATCTCTGTAAACCTTCAGACTATTTTCAAAATTCATCATGACTCTTAAAATTGCTCCTAATCATAACCAAATCGCTTTGCTTCATGATGAACCAGCCGAGTTTGCTGATGCTGTGGCCTTTCTAAAGTCTTCGTACTTCAGAGTGGCCCTTCTCATCAATCCTCGAATCTATACCTCACACATTCAACAGTTCTGGTCTAAAGCCATGACCAAAACAGTTAATGGAGAGGTTATAATTCAAAGCACGGTTGATGGTCATTCCAAGGTGATTACACTTGCCTCCATCAGGGATAATCTTCTCCTTGATGATGAGGATGGGATAACCAACTTTTCTGAGGCTGAAATTTTTGCAGGTCTTGTTAAATTGGGGTACAAACTTTCTGAAAATAAAAAATGTAAGTTTGCTAAAGGCCAGTTTGCCCCTCATTGGAAATATTTGATTCATACAATTATGCAATGTTTGTCACCCAAAACCACTGCTTTTAATGAGGTTGGTAGTGAGATAACTTCTGCCCTGATCTGCTTTGCAACAGGGAGGAAGTATTGTTTTTCTCAAATGATTTTTAAAGGCATGGTTAAAAATGTTTCAAGCACCTCAAAGTTTTGTATGTATCCAAGGTTTATAGAAATTCTGCTGAATATGAGTGATCATGGTCCCATTAAACACAAAAACTATTTTTCGCAACCCAACACACCACCAAACTCTTCACCACACTACTTGCCTCATCACCGTTGTTTTCTGGCAAACACATTCCACTCACTTCAATTATGATGGACCAAATTAGAAGGGAAGAAGCCAAAAATCAAACAGCCACAAATCAACCTTCTAATTCCCCTGCCAAGAACCTACCACCTGCTGATCCACAACAAGAAAGGCGTTCAAAATCCAGGTTTGCCAGGTCTCCCTTGCCTGGTGAATCTTCACAAGCAGCAGAAAGGAGAGTCTCCAAGAGTTTGGAGAAACCTGGGGGTTTGGCTGCCACTACTGTCTCATCCTCAAGGGGTGAGCAGGATAGTGACACCATCAATAAGTCCTCTCCCCCACTCCATGATATCCAAAAAGGGGAGAAATTCCCTTCTAGGATTGAGAGCAGTATGAAACCTTTGACAAATTTGGAATTGACGAAAAAGTGTATGAGTCTGAAAAGGCAGAATGCACAACTAGTACAAGATGTCAAAAAGCAAGGTCTGGTTATCTCTCACTTGGAAACCATACTTGCTACTCTTGAGGGGAGGAGAAAGCCCAGACTGATTCTTTCAACAGATGAGGATGCTTCCAAAGGGGAGGAAATTCCACACACAAAAGGGTCTACTGAGTATTATTCATATCCTGGTGGGGAACATGGAAAGATAACAAGTGCTCAGAAAGGGATGGAGAAAGAAAGTGCTGATAAGGGAAGTGACAAGGGGAGTGCAACCAAAGATATTGCTCAAACATTGCTCACCATGGGCAATCCAGAAGAAGCCCCTGCTTCAAAAGTTTCCCCTGCTATTACTGATCTCACTGCTGTAAGTTTATCCCCTGCTAAGAATATTACTCAAACATTTGTTAGGAAGAACAGAAAGCAACCAGCTCAGAAGGGGATTACAATCAAAGAACCTGCATCTAAAGCGAAACCAGCACCAGCAGTGGATCCAAAAGACAAAGGAAAAGGAATCATGGTGCAACAGCCCAAGAGAAAATACAAGCATCTAACTCCTAAACAGCAAAGGGCTCAAGAAGCACATGATGCACAAGTAGCTCTCAGGCTACAACAAGAGGAGATGGATATACAGGACCAAAGAATGGAGAAGATGAGGCCCAAATATATGCTCAAGCAGGTTGAGATTATGCATAGAGAACTAGATGACAGGGTACCTCATGTTGGAGAGTTTCTTGATCAATGGGAGAAGTAGTTGAGAAATGCTCCTTTGGAAGACAGGTATGAGTTGACTTGCCTTGTTTACAAATATCAAACTGAGTATCTGGAAAGAAGGGCAATTCAAATTCAAAGTGAGAAGTATCTAACTTCAGAGAAAGGGCAACTTGATCACTACAAAGTTCTGCTTAAGAGACATAGAAAGTGGAAGGATGGTGACTTCAGTGATATGAGTTTTGAAGCCATAAAAAGAGCAGTCAGACCAGTTCTAAAATTGTATGATGTGGAGGATTGGATGACTATCAACACTCCTGAGGAAGCTGAGTATCTTAGGAGACAAAGTGAAATGCTACAGAAAGCTAGAGAATCAAAGAAAAGAAAAGCTGGAGAGACAACTTTGGAAACTACACAAGCAGGTGCATCATCCCAAGCAGGTGCATCATCACAAGCAGGGGCATCGCATCAAGCAGGTGGAAGTTTTCCAGAAGTACTTGAGAAGTCTGTACTTAATGTACAAAGAGCAGCAAAGAGACTCAAGAGAATGGAGAAAGTAGGCATAGTTACTAAAGAGTCTCAAAGGCCTTCAAATGCTGAGATTGATAAACAGCTAATTCTGCAGGAAAATGATGATATTTCACCTAGTGAACTTGGAAAGAAGTTTGCTATCATAGAGTATGTTGTTTATGAACACAAAGGGAGGACTTGGTGGAAGCTTACAAGAGCTGACAATACAGCACAGACATTTCTAAGTCTAGATGTCATGTTTCAAATTTTAGATAGTGAAGACTTAGAAGATCTGTGGAAAATATTGAAGAAAACGTTTGATGCAAAACCTCTTACCATGGATGGTGTGGAGAAGGATTGGGTAATCTGGGAGTGCATGCATAGAATGTATGAGCATGAGTTATTTGATCCTATATTTGATGCAGTGAACAAAGGAGATTTGTTGTATTGGAAGCTATTTACTAATTCTGGGGTTTATGAGGTAGTGATGGAAGGTGTGAGTGTGTACTTGCTCAATCATAGGTATTATCCCTTCTCTCAGGAGACCTTGAAGAAACTGGCACAGGCTAACCTAATTGTAGATGCTAAAAAGCCTGTTGCTTATGATCTGGTAAGAATGGTTCATAGTCAGATTTGGCCAGAGAGTTTGTAAGCATCCTCATCAACTAGCATTTATTCAGAAACTTGTCTTTAGGGGAAAGCACAAGTTTAGGGGAGGATTGTTGGGAATAAATCTATGCTTAGTTGTTTCCCCTGCTAGTTGATTATTCGTACCCCTGCTAGAGTAAGTTCCCCCTGCTAAATAACAAAGGCAGGGGGATTGGTTCCCCTGCTGAAGTCAAAAGCCCTGCTGTCAAAGATAAACATGGAATAGATTTTTACGCGTTTCAGTTATTATTCCTTAATACTTTCCATAGTTTGTTAGTAGTGATCTTGTACGTGAGTCCTTGTGCCTATAAAAGGACTCACTAGGTTAGCATTCAAAGTGTGTCTTTCTCATTTGTCTTTCATTATATTACTTTAAGGTTTTGTAAACCCTAATACCATTTTGGGTATTCGTATATCTTTGATATATTAAAGTTCAACGTTTCAATCACATTTGTTCTTGTGCTAAACATTACATTCCGCATCTTGTTTAGTTACTTTGCTTTGCAAAGTTTCTCTAGTGTTAGATTGAATTCTTTCTCTCTATCACAACCCTTAAACAAGCTATTAAGGTTTAAGATCTGACTTTGGGATCAACAAAACACACATGCAATGGATGTACACAACAAATCCAAGTATTCAATAGCTTGGATGAACACAACTAGTCCAAGTATTCATAAATACAAATGGATCAACAAAAACAAAAAGGCTAACATGATGAACATGACTAATTCATGGATTCATCTTTATCACAACATTAGTGAGTGAGTGATCTTATCATTGGACAAGGTAAAGGAGAGGATCAAGAGGATAATCATATGTAAACATACTTAACACATTAAGTGATCATTTACTAATGATTATGCTATAGAAAAGAGAAAAGGGGGCTGAGAAAAACGTCCAAGAGGCTTGTTGGAAATGATATTTGATCCACTATATATAGAAGACAAAGTCCAACGGCTAGCTGGGCGCGGATCCTTATCTAGCCGGCGGTTCCATATCGCTAAGGAACCGCCTAACTATTTAAGGTACCGCCTAGTAGAGTCTGTTCCCTTCTTTGTCTTTTAGTGGGGTAGGAATATCTGAGGTTTTTTAAACCTTCAAAGGATATTCTTATGGTATATGGAATATGCCATTTTCAAATTTACATTTTCCATTTTAATAAAACATTTTCTTAAAAAGAAAGTTTATTAAAAAATCTTTTGTTATATTAACAAAAGTGAGTTTTAAGGATAATCACTTTGATGATCACTAAGTATGATTAAGAAAAGTTAGTGATATGATTATTACCTTGATGATAGTGTTAGTTAAATAATTCGTTTTGTGTTTTACACTAAATGTGTTGTATAGTTTGTTGTGATCAAAACTAAGAAATATTAGTTAACACTAATAATATTTTTAGGCATCACTTGCATTAACAAAAGTCAAACGCATAGAGGCACTGAAAAAGGTAAAAGCTGACTATGATGCCTGCGTTAACAACAGGTTTTCACCTGGAAAAATCACCAAGTTCAAGTACACTATTCACAAGTCTACTCATACACCACAAATGATTTTGTGGAGAGATAATTAACAGGCCAATATGGATCTCTTTTAAGACTTTAAGTTAAAGAAACTTGGCTTGTCTGAATGGTTTGAACTTGAGGCTTTAGCTGCTAAAAGAACTGGACGGGCAAATTTTACTCTTCTTAAGACCCTCAAAGCTAAGTTTAATTGGGTTAAAGAAACTACATCCAAACTCAAGATAGATCCCCCACCACAACTGTTTGAACAAGATCTTCCAAAGTCTGGAAAGAAAAGAAGAAGGATGACTCAATTCATTAAGGAAACCTCTGTAACTGATGATGTTCAAGTGGATGGAATGCACAAGGATTTTGTTTTACCAAATAGGATTGTAGGCCCTATTGGTGGTCAGACATATACTGAGCCTAAGAAAGGTATGGCTTTCATGAACAGGGCATGTGAATATGTGTTCCAGAGGGAAGATGAGCTGGGATTAGCATCAACTATTCAACTTATTTATCTCAAAAATGCAGTTAAAATCAACACATAGTATTCTAAGGTATTTGCACAAGCTTTGCAGGCCGAATTGGATGCCAGGACAGACTTAGCTGAAGCTGAAGAAAGAATAAAAAATGATGATTATTGAAGTGTTTCACACGTGAATATTACTTTTATATTTTGTTTCACTTATGTTTTGTACTTATAATTTCTTTTAAGTTATAATAAAATCATGAGGTATGTTTGTTAAGATCTGTTATGAGTAAGTAGAAGCTATCATCACACTTACTATAACTTATGTAGATCTACTTGTATTTATGTTTAAATAGGGGGAGATTGTTGGGAATCTAAGTTTATTAGATTCCCTATATCATAGATTTAAACACAAATCAAGCTGTTTGATATTAACTTGCCTGTGCCTAGGAGGCAGGCAAGTATCGCAAGACTCACAAAGATCTAAGTTTCTGTGAGCAACCTTAGAGGAGTCCATGTCAGAGACATTGTCATGGAAGTCGAAGATTACTTGAATACATACTCATTGGTTGTGATGGATAACAGCCAAGATGTATCAGGGACTCTGAGTGGTTGAGGGTTAACAGGGGTGGCAATACCCTGTTAACACTCAGTACACTTTGGACATACCTTAGTGTGTATGAGACTATGAAGAAAAAGGGAAACTGTGTTAGCTCTATTTCCCTAAAGCATTGTGGCAGACTACCAAGAATAGAAGAGCATCTTGTGACAGATGTCTGACAAGTGTCTGTTTAGTGTAGTCGCCATCAACCAGTACTTGGAGTCAACCTCGTACCACTATAAATAGGTTATGTAGCCTAGAGTTAATGTTTAACACTTTTACACATTTCACACATTAACTCTTAGAACTTGTTAAACCAAACAGCTGCGACTGTGTTCATAAGTTAGGTTTTAGTTTGTCCAAAGTGTGCACAACACATTGTCATCAAACGGTGTTATCCATAACACGTGTAATTCTTTATTATACAATAATAAGTATTACGTTTGAAAAGTAATTAAGTGTGTTGATTAGTTTAATTTATTGTTTCAAGCTTGGATTAGGGACTTTCAGTTTATAAACTTTGTTCTAAGTTTCTAGATCATTTTGTACAAATTTTTATCTAAGGACCAAAACTGTAAACATTTTTAAAAACTGTAAACATTTTGATCAAAAGTGTCGTTTTACTAAAGTTAAAACTGTAAGGATTAATTTTGTAAAGTTTGAAACCTTAAGGTTAATATTAGAAAGTTGAGAATGTAAATATTAAAACTAGATACTATAAGGATTAAAAGTGTAAATATACTAAACTTATAACTTTATGGGCTAAAAATGTAAATATTCCAAACATATAAACTTTAAGGGTCATTTTTTCATTTATGAAACTATATGGATTAAAATTGTGTAATGGAACCTATTTTCTAAAGTTATATAAACTAAAAGGGTCATTTTTTGTGAATTTATAACTAAAAGGGTACAAAAGTGTAATTATATAATATTTCAACTAATCGTTGAAGAAATTTATAAAACATGATGTATCATGTTAGTAGGGAGCTTTGTACTAAGATGCTCCATCTCGATATTACATTTTGACTGAGTGCTTGGGTTTACGATTTAAAGTGTCATCGCTCCTCAAACGTTTATAGAATGAAGTATGATGGCCCGAACAATGATGCTATAATTTCACAATTAATATTGAAGAACATCTAATTTATAATTAAAAGTATTGAACTCAAGGTCAAAGACTTGATACATACACAAATGTGTTAATCTAAGTTGGTGAGATTAAGATATTAAATTGTGACTGAAATATAATCTGATGTGTTTCAGACTCTTTGAATATAAGGTGAGTTCATAGCCTCACTACCGCTGATTATTGAATGATTTGAAAACCCGTGAGGGGGATATATGCTAAAATTGGAATACCAGCATTTTTGATATGCTTCCATGATATGTTTATTGACACTATGTTTACTGCTATCTTAAGTCCATTTTTATCATGGACCGCTAATCATTTTATAGAAAATGAGTGCTAATATTGTAGATATTACTATTTGAGGACTGACGTCCTCTATCTGGGCAAGTTTCACTTGCTAGAGCCTTAGAGGCCAGACAAGAATACTTTATCTTGCAAACTCAGGATAGTTGGCAGACTACCTGCTTAAGGGCAATTGCTGGTTACTGATTATGTCAAGCCGTCAATTTCCTAAACGTCCTTTTCTAAAAAGTGACCAAGGGGTACTCGGAAGATATAACAATGTACCATGGAATTATGACTACCACAACCAGTTTTCAATGGGAAATCTCGTTCCATTAGATGTGTTTGGTAACACCCCAATTGGTATGGCTATGAGAGGCATGTTTAACCCAAACATACCCATGAGACAATGGGGACCAAACACTTGTGCTTCATGATTTGTAGGTTTGCTTGAAAGCCGGACTTGAACCTGACGAATGGATCAATGACAACGGTTGTTCAAGACACATGACGAGGAATAGGAATCTTTTCAGTACGTACAAATCTATGAAGGGAGGTAATGTAATATTTGGTGGAAACGTCAAAAGCAAAGACATCGACAAAGGTATGATTTCGAATGACCATATCACCATAGATAATAGAATACTTAGGATTTAATCTTCTTAGCATAACCCAACTTTGTAGCAATAAGTGTCAAGTTCTCTTTGAAAAAAATGGTAGCAAAATACTAAAAGACGACATAACCATAGCTAAAGGAATTAGGAAGAATAACATATATGTGATGAAGTTTGACTCATTCATGATGCAAGTTGTTTAACCACAATAGATGACACCTCAACTCTTTCGCATAGACGCCTAGGTCATGCTAACATGAGACTTTTACAATCCGTGGTTAACAAAGACCTTTTTAGAAATCTACCCAAACTAAAATATGAAAAACACTTTTGTGATGCGTGTAAAATGGGAAAGCATGTTCACTCAAGCGGTAAGGCTAAAAATATTGTGTCCACATGTAGGTTCCTATAACTTTTATACATGGACTTTTTTTGTCCATCCGTGGTGCAAAGTTATGGAGGAAATCTCTATACATTGGTCATCGTGGATGATTATTCTAGATTTACTTGAACAAAATTCTTGAAAACTAAAAATAAGGCGTTTGATCATTTTGAGATTTTAAGTAAGAAAATTGAAAACCAATTAGATTGTCGTATTGTGTCAATCCGGATGGATCATGGTAGAGAGTTTCATAATGAGGCACAATTCGGAGCTTTTTGTGACGCCAAAGGTATCACCCATAAATTATCGGCTCCTATAAGCCTCAATCAAACGGTGTAGTAGAACGTAAGAAGCTTATACTTCAAGAAATGAGTAGAACAATGCTAAATTAGTGGTAACACCGCAAAAGTTTTGGTCTCATGTGAAGATACTTCTACATACATTCTTAACTGTATCTTAATTAGACCATATCGATAAAACAACATATGAACTCTTACAAGGTAGAAAACCTATAATAGGGTACTTTTCTATCGACTAAAACAAAAACAACTCAACCTTAGAGTTGGAGAAGATAGAATTTCCTTTTCTATCGACGAAGTAATGAAACATTCGCATTCTATTGACGATACTTGCTTTAGTATTGATGTCATTGACGAAGTCGTTGAAGCCGATTTCGACGCTCTTATTGACGAAGGAAGCGAAATTTTATATTCTATCGAAGGAACCATCCTTGAAGAAGAACTTTTTGCTGAATTTGACGCCTTCATAGTCGTTCACACCGACGAACCAATAGAAACACCTGAGGAAGAAAAAGAAACACCACTTAAAACCATAACTTTCGAAACCGATTTCAAAGTTAAGAAATATGTGGAAGAACCTCCTATAGATTTAGAACTTAAACCTCTTCCTGAACACTTGGAATATGCATTTCTTCACGAAGAAAAATTACTGCCTGTAATTATCTCATCCTAACTTTTGGAAGAAAACAAAGCCAATCTAGTAAAGTTCCCAAGAAACACAAACAAGCTTTTGCTTGGAATACTTCTGACATTCCTGGCATATGTCCATCGTTCTGCAAACACAAAATCCAACTTTTAGATAACAAAAAACCAATCGTTGAAAAACAAAGGAGATTAAATCCTAACATGAAGGATATTATTAAAAAAAGAAATACTCAAACTCTTAGATTCTGGAATAATATACCCAATCGCCGATAGCCCATGGGTTAGTCCTATTCACTGTGTACCTAAAAAGGGGAGGTATCACTGTAGTGACTAACGAAAACAATGAGTTAGTACCAACACGAACCATCACCAGATGGAGAGTTTGTATTGACTATCAAAAATTAAACGACGCAACCGTGAAAGATCATTTTCCTTTACCCTTTATGGATTAAATGTTAGAAAGACTCACAGGGAATGAATACTTTTGTTTCCTCGATGGTTTTTTCGGATACTTTCGAATCCCCATCAACCCTATGGATCAAAAGAAACCCACATTTACTTGTCTATTTGAAACTTACGCCTATAGGCGCATGCCTTTTGGCCTATGCAATGCACCTGCTACTTTTCAGAGGTGTATGATTGCAATTTTCCATGATATGATTTAAGAATCAGTCGAAGTCTTTATGGACGATTTTTCCGTCTTTGGAAATTCTTTCGACACATGTCTTAGCAATCTCGATAAAATGTTAGGACGTTGTGAAGAAGCAAATCTTGTGCTAAACTGGGAAAAATGTCACTTTATGGTTAAAGAAGGAATTGTGCTTGGACACAAAGTGTTTGGCGCAGGCTTAGAAGTTGACAAATAAAAAATAAACGTAATCTCAAAACTCCCACCACCTACTAATGTGAATGGCATTAGAAGTTTTCTAGGTCATGCCGGTTTTTACTCATTAAAGACTTTGCAAAGATCGCAAGACCTTTAACTCAACTTCTAGAAAAAGAAAGAACATTCGATTTTAATGATGAATGCATTTGAAACACTCAAAGAAAAGCTTACATGCACACCAATTATTGTAAGTCCCAATTGGAATCTTCCATTTGTGCTTATGTACGATGCAAGTGAACATGCCCTTAGAGCCGTCCTCGGACAAAAAGATGGAAACCAATTTCACCCCATCTACTTTGCTAGTAGAAATCTAAACGCAACCCAACAAAATCACACCATTACGGAAAAAGAACTCTTTATGCGTTTGACAAATTTCAAGCATACCTCGTTTTGTCTAAAACAATAGTTTACACCGACCACTCAGCTCTAAAATACTTGTTTAAAAAGCAAGAAGCCAAACCTCGTCTCATACGATGGATATTGCTTTTACAAGAATTTGATTTAAAGATTTAAGATAAAAAAAGGAGCCGATAATGTTGATGCCGATCATTTATCTCGCATAGTTAATGATGATTCTAGCGATGATGAAATCGATGATTTTCTCGATGAGCATATAATGCAAATAAATACTGACGATACACCATGGTTCACAGACTTTGCAGACTATTTGACTGTAGGTATTTTACGAAAGGGAATGACGTACCAACAAAAGAAAAGATTCTTTTCTGAACTCAAAATACTTTTGGGACGAACCTCATCTATTTAGAATATGTTCCGATGGAATGATCCAACGTTGTATTTCCGGATCTGAATCTCGAAAAATTCTCGATGAATGTCACTACGGACCGACCGGAGGACATTACGCTGTGAACACCACCGCTAAAAAAGTGTTCGACGCTAGTTTTTACTAGCTTACGATTATTTGTGAAGCTCATACCTTAGTACGATTATGCAAAGCACGTCAATGGACTGGAAATCTTTCAAAAAGAGATGAAATGCCTCTCAATAACATCAAAGTCTGCAAAATATTTGACGTGTGGGGTATCGACTTCATGGGACCATTTCCTTACAAATGTGAATACATTCTAGTCGTGGTCGACTATGTATCGAAATGGGCCAAAGCTCAAGCCTTGCAAACTAACGATGCAAGAGTTGTTATAACATTCTTAAAGAAATTATTATATCGTTTTGGAATTCCAAAAGCACTAACAAGCGACAGAGGAACTCATTTCTATAACAAAATTATAGACAAAATCATGAAAAAGATATGGAGTTAACCACCGATTTTCCACATCTTACCACCCTCAAATGAGTGGCCAAGTTGAAAACACTAACAGAGCTCTTAAACGATTTTTTTAAAAGACCGTAAAAACAACCCCTCTTGTTGGTCTATAAACTAGAAGATGCTCTATGGGCCTTTCGTAGCGCATTCAAAACACCAATTGGAACCACAACGTACAAACTCTTGTATGGAAAGACATGCTATTTACTAATCGATATTGAATACCGTGCATATTGGGCACTTAAGAACTGCAATCCCGATCTTATTGCAGCTGGAGAAAAACGAATATTCCGACTTCATGAGTTAGATGAATTTCGACATCAAGCTTATGAAAGTTCTCGTTTATATAAAGAACGAACGAATGTCTGGCATGATCGGAAATTGCGAATAAGAAAAGAATTCAAACATGGAGAAAAAGTACTTCTCTTTTTCTCGAAATGCAAATTCAAACAACCTAAACTCACTTCGAGATGGACTGGACCTTATACAGTGAAACACCAATGTCTATCCGGGTATGTTGAACTATATGGTAGAGACACCACAACTTTTATTATCAATAGACATAGACTCAAGCTCCACCACGAAGAAGAAGGCTACAATGAATTCTACATAGAAGAGATCCCATTCTACTTAAAATAAACCCGAGTAGTCGAGTCTGGCTGAAGACTCTAAACTTAGCGCTTCTCGGAAGGTAATCCGTGTTTTATTTCCCACTTTTTACCTTAAGTGTGGATGAGGACTTGTAGCATAAATAAAACCGTCCTTGTATATATTTTACATGTTTTTTTTGTTTTATCATGTCATGCAGGAAAAACAGCAAACTTGGAGCTATAAGTTGGATTCACCTCGTGAAGTCCCGCAACTTTCTACTTAGCCCCAAGAAGTTCTCGTTTCCCTTTGCATTTTTCCTATTTTTAATTTTATCATTTTTCACATCGAGGACGACGTTCACCTTAAGTGTGGAGGAGGAGATAAATAGGAAAAATAATAATAAATCAATTTTATCCACATCAAAATCTTTTTGAATTAAAATAAATATATATATATATATATATTCTAAATAAATAAAGTTTTTAGCAAATCACAAATCTCATTGATTGACATTATAACTAAACACAAAATCATCCACCAAATATGTGAGAAAACCAAGCATTATATTTCTCTATTTTGTATGAAAGCCGATAATCTAGTATGCTTCAGAACTTGTGCTTGATCATCATTTACTAAACTGGAGTGAGGTTAATTTATAGATATTTTCGAAAAGAAGCAAAATAAATCCCCATTGTATCATTTTAGTCAAGCTACACTGGCTTGCTAAAATTTGTTGCACTCGTACTTATGTGTTATACTATCCCACGTGCTATTATCTCGATGTTATGTAATATTTGTGTTTTTAGTTTGTTTTTTCTCGACTAAATACGAATTGACTAATCAATAGAAATCAGGTTAACTAATTGTTTTTGGTGTTAGATTTATAGAATTTTGGTAATCTAGGTCTAATTATCACAAAGCACGTAAAAAGGTAAAATTATTACCTCTACGTATCCATACTAAGCTAAAACATAGTGCACATACAACATTTAAAGCCAAAAGTACAAGTAATCAATGCAAAATTTGTAAAATTGCTCAAAATGTAAAGTTTATAAAAGTATATGGACTACAAATGTAAACTCAGAAAGTTAAAGGACTTGAAATGAAAATATAACCAACTATTAACCAAATTGTAACAAACTTCCAAACTTCCTAACTGAATTTGTAACTACTAACTAATTCCAGGGATCTAATTGCAAAACCTAGAAACTTTTAACTAATTATAACACATTTAACAATCTCCTAAATTACAGGGACCTTAATGCAATTTCTAACTCTTATTAAGCAAAAACGGGCATATATACTTCAATAAGCTCTATCTTGTTCTAAGCCACCAAATAATCTGAGATAAGTTCTAAAAGATTGCAAATTTAATTATACCTAGCCAGTTACAAGGAATTTAGCTAAAATACCCTATAAGCTCAATGATTATAGAATAAGCCAATTTTATTGAATGAGCTTATTGGGATAAGCACTAGAGCTGTATTTCTCAGAATATGATCTAGAGGCAAAATGATGGACACCTATCCAAGAAAATTCCAAAAAGCACCTATGAATAAGCCAGAAAATCAAATAAGCTATATTGGGCTTATTTTGACCAAACGTTGACCAAGTTTGACTTTGGTCCAAACTTTTTTCTAAGCTTATTATGCTGTTTTGTGAAAGAAAATGGTCACTTTTATGAAAACAATAAGCATATATTGAAAATCTGATAAGCACTTTATCACAGAAACTTGACTTGGTTTTGGTGCTTATTCTAATGCTTATTACTAGCTCAAATCTACAAAATGTATATTCTACCTTATATGTCTAAAAAGCTAGGATGTTAAGCTTTACTCAGAAACAAAAATCACACCAAGAAACTAAGTAATGAAGATTTGAGAGCTATTTAAAAAAGGCATGTTCTTGGCTTGAAAACTGACCCAATGTTTTTAAAAGACTAATTGCCTGTTTGACTTGGAGTTTAACTCCAAAACTTTGCACATTTACTTGTTATCAGTTGGTAAGTGTATACAAACTCTAAACAACAACTTTCGAACACTAATTCAAAGATTGTGACTAAATCCAAACACCATATACTAAAAATGAGCAAAATTTAGCTATGAGAACTACTTGAAACTAACAAATTAAGCTATCAAACATACAAAACTTATCAATTACCTCAAAATGGTCAAATAGCAGGCAAAAGCAAGTTGAATTATACTAAGATACAGAAAGTAGCATGCAAACTCTATTTTGTAGAGGAAAATGTAAACAATACTTATAATTAGACTTTGAAGGCTCCTTTGACGCAGAAATGAGCGCTGAGCTCACTTGTGATCTAGTCAACACCCAATCAATCTATCATCACAGCTACAACCCAAATCAATCATCATCTTTATCTAATTTGATCACTCTTCAAGAACTGGCATCTTTTGGCTATGGGTGTGCTAAGAAATGAACTGCTTATGTCTTAACTCTTATGAAATCTTCCAAAGTAATCACAAACGAGAAAAATAGAATCAAGATAGTATCAGTAGGATAGTATGAATTTGCAAGTAGAATGAGACTGAGAAGTGAATTTAGGGAAAAGGAAGTTTCATTAATGGAGTGGTTTGTTACAACAACTTTAACTAATCAACAAGCCTTCTAAAAGTGGCTGTCAATCACTTTTAGAAGCTTAACTACTAAAATGATTTGTGTGTGATTTCACACTTAAGCTAACTATGCAAAATGAAGATACAAATGGGGTATTTATAGACTAAGATTGAGTGCTGGTGAGGTTTGATGACGTGTTCCAACCACTAGCAAAGCACCACGTGTCCCAATTCTAGAAATGATATGATCCATGTTCTTCATGAATTGGGGGTTTTAAATCCTCTCAGTGATTTTTTAATTGGATACTGGGGTTGTGTTCGTCTAGTGATGACGATCACTTTTGATGTTGAAAGCTTTCCATGAAAGTGTATAAATCTTGCTCCACGATCTGGGCTTGAAAGATCCACGTGGCATGTTATGATAGGCTCAATAATTTTCACACGGATCATGATCCATAGTAATAGTGGAGGATGTGAAGTGGAAGCTTGCCATTGGTGGAGAAGCGATAGTGCTCTTTAATGTTGAGATACGCCAACTATATCTCTCTCCTCATAAATGAACTTGAGCTGGCAATCCATGTATCAAAAATACTCACTTCTGATTGGTTGTTTGGACTATCACACGGATCAAGTATCATTTTCTTTCCAAAATTGGCAGCTTTAGTCCCTTTGGTTATCAACCTTGTATCTTGAGCTTCAAACTTCAGCAACTTGCCATTCTTGGACCTTGACTTCATACTTGACCATATTTGACCCCTTGATTTGTTTACTTTGACTTTAACCAGATTTGACTTTGTTCTTGACTTTTTTAACTTGACACTTTTAGTCCCTCAACTTTTGTAGCTTGTCGAGAAAGGTCCTTTGACTTGTTTTGACTTGTCATATTTTGTCCTTCTTTTGTCTTTTCTTCATCATAAATGCCTTGTAATCCGTGTTTGCATCAAACTTGTATTTTTTTTACCTACACAAGCACAAACAACAAAGAATACCCATAATACTGCTTTTACACATTAAATATGGTATTTTTCTTTGTGTTTTAGGGTTAAATATGATATAATTGATATGAGATTTTACTCATATCAAATCCCATACACTTGATCATTGCCATGATCTCATGCAATGCCATATTTCAAAGCTCAAAATTACATTTTTCTCATAATTAATCCACCTTGGCCATGATGAAATGCTTTTACACTACACTACACTATATGATGCATGATTTTGATTTTTACAATGCAATGCAAGGAATACAATTCTATTTATATATTTTGTATTTTATTGAAATGGTCCTCAAGTTTCACTTTCCCCATACCAAGCTTAGAAACGAGATCATTTTTATCCATAAGTAAAAGTGCATCGACTTATTCATACAAATTAATTGTTTTACCATTATACCCACACTTATTATGCCTCTAAGATCGGTTATTATTTGAGCAAATTGCTTTTGGGTAAATTTATCATTATTTAAAGCGTGAAATGTAAGAAGTGTAAAATCTGAAAATAAGGAAGCATGGTTTTAATCCTATGTAACCATCTTATCTATTACTCGAAAAACCGCCCACAATTGATATAAGTCTTACCCAAAATAATAAGTCATTCACCTTATGTGTAAGATCCTTATGTCATGAATTAATAAGTAGCTACTCACCCGCTAAGGAAAGAAAAATAAAACTCACGCAATAATTTACATCCGCCGCCTTTTTGAGACCTTGGATCTTCAATCCCGCAACCCGTCAAGGTAATATTGGATTGGAGCAACTATTAAATCCCCGCAACCCTTGTGAGTGTAATATTGGAATTCAATAGCTACTATAATTAACACTTCACTGCCTCTCTTGGGAGTTTTGTATAATTATGTTTTTTTTTCTAGCCACTCATTTTTTTATAAGCCGCTCTTATTTTTCTTTATTCCTCACAAAGAAAATTGAAAAGAATAAAAGGAAAAACACCCGCTAAGTATTAAACATGACATAAGTCTAGTACACATAAAACGTCCTAACTTAGAATCTTAAGATGTACTTATACCAACCACAAATGATTAGTCAAAAATGCATAAGAGACTACAAACCGATTAAAACTGTTCTTGATTATTTATTAATAATATATACATGCGTTGACAAGAAAGTAAAGGTTACGAAAGGGGATATAAAAGCCACAATTAATTAATATGAGGTTTATCTAGGCCTTTACACTTACTTCAAACTCTATCATCTCTCGTTCTCCATAGTTTAAAATCTCAAATAATGAGACTAGTAGATGCTTAGTCTTATAAACCAAGAAAGTCTACATGGTTAAGGATACTAGCTAGAGTAAGCTTGAATAAGAAAAGTCGGATTGAGTCAAAATATTCATGTTAGGACTAATATGTCAAAGAAGTCTAAATTTGTTAAACCATATCCTTTATTATATATATTTTTTAATATATTTTTGATGAAAAATAAAAGAAGAAATATATAAAATGCAAATGTGTTATGCAAATGAAAAGTGATTAATGCAAAAATTATGAATGCATATTTTTGGTGACCAAAGTAGATCAAAAATTTGAAAAATTAATTTCCCAATTATCATGAAGGCTATGACAATGTTCTGGGTAAGGTCACTTCGATAGAAGACCCCCTTACACTTAAGATAAACATCGTCCTCAATGTTTAAGAGTATTGGAGTAAACTCCCCTACACTTATGACATTTATAACTTTGCTTAACCCAAGCTAAGGAGAGGTCTACTAAAGTGAATTCATTTTAGACATTATTAAGAGTCAATTTTGAATCACAAAAGTAATGAAGTGAACCCGATACAAGGGCCTCCTCCATAAGCTCCAATGCATGCAATGAGAGAGAGTAACCCTACAAACACCAAGAAGACAAACGATAGGCACCCCCTACACTTCATCTCAACTATATACCCTTTATTCCTATCATACCACACTCTAGACTAAATGATCTAAGCCTAGTTATTCAAGCTTGATTTAATGAGTCTCTAGCTCGACTCTTCCCACAATGAATTAATTCATGGGGAAAATGAGGATCTCTTAGACCATTTAAACGGAAATGTCCTCCCCAAAGTAATGCTTGACACGATGACCATTCACTTTGAAATTTGGGCCATTTGGTTGTGACAACTCAATAGTCCCATATGGAAATACTTGAGCAATAGTGAATGGACCAGACCATCGTGACTTAAGCTTGCCCGCAAAAAATTTCAACCATGAGTTAAAGAGTAAAACCGACTCTCCAAATTTGAACTCACGGTTCTTGATCTTAGCATCATGCAATTGCTTAGTCTTTTCCTTATAAAGCAATGAGTTTTCATAGTCATCGGTTCTAAGCTCATTCATCTCAGTAAGTTGGTCTTTCCTATGTGAACCGGCTTGGTTTAGATCAAAGTTAGCCCATTTAAGAGCCCATAAAGCCTTATGTTCTAACTCGAATGGGAGGTGGCATGCTTTTCCATAGACAAGTCTATAAGGTGTACAACCAATTGGTGTCTTAAAAGCGGTTCTAAAAGCCCACAAAGCATCATCAAGCTTATCCGACCAAGAGGCTCAATGCTCTCCCATCGTACGCTCTAAAATCCTCTTTAAACCACGATTTGTGACCTCGGTTTGCCCATTGGTTTGAGGGTAATACGCGGTAGAATGTCTATGGTTAACACCATACTTCTTCATGACTCTTGTAAATTGATCATTACAAAAATGAGTCCCACGATCACTTATGACGGCACGAGGTACACCAACTATAGCAAATAATTGCTACAAGAACTTTACTACAACTAGAGCATCATTAGTAGGCAAGGCCTTAGCCTCAACCCACTTAGAAACATAATCCACAACTACGAGTATGTACTTATTCCCCTTTAAGGATGGAAAAGGTCCCATAAAATCTATGCCCCATACATCAAATATCTCACATTCATGTATGAAATTTTGTGGCATCTCATCTCTTTGATTAATTTTTCATTGTCTTTGACAAACATCACAATATTTCACCATTTCTTGGGCATCTTTGTAAATGGAAGGCCGATAGTAACCCGAATCAAAGACTTTTTTAGCCGTGTAGTTAGGCCCAAAATGGCCCCCCGTGGGTCTATTATGGAAAGCTTCTAAGATCTTAAATGCTTCGGGCACATCTACACAAAGTCTTATGATTTGGTCCGCAAATTGCCTAAAGAGGCAATGGTCATCCTAAAAGTAATATTTAGCTTCCTTGAGAAACTTTTTCTTTTGTTGGGAAGTAAGACCCTCAATAAGCACATCCCCCATAAGATAGTTTGCAATATCCGCAAACCAAGGGGTGACATCCTGTTTGGAAGAGGTAGACATGAGTTCCTCAAGTGGAAAGGATTCACTGATTTCTTTATGAGGTAATTCTCCTTGGAAAGGATGCTCAAGTCTACTCAAATGATCCGTCGCTAAATTCTCGGCTCCTTTCTTATCACGAATTTCTATGGAAACCTCTTGGAGCAACAAAACCCATCTCAATAGTCTAGGCTTAGCATCTTGCTTTGTCGTAAGGTATTTGAGAGCGGAATGATCCCTATACACTATGGTCTTCGAAAGCACAAGATATGGTCTAAATTTCTCAAAAGCATATATAAGAGCTAATAATTCTTTTTCCGTAGTGGTGTAATGCAATTGAGCACCCGTCATTGTCTTACTCGCATAGTGTATAGGTTGAAAGTGCTTATTAACTCTTTACCCCAAAACGGACCCCACGACATAATCACTAGCATCACACATGAGTTCGAAAGGCAAATCCCAATTTGGTGATACCAAAACGGGAGCCTTAGTCAACTTTCCTTTAAGGATCTCAAAAGAATCTAAACACTCTTGTGCGAATATGAAAGGAGCCTCTTTTTCTAAGAGGTGGGTCATAGGTCTAGCTATTTTATAAAGGTCTTAAATAAAATGTCTATAGAAACCCGCATGTCCCAAAAAGCTCCTAACTCCTTTCACAATGGTAGGTGGGGGATGTTTGGCAATAACATCTATCTTAGCATGATCCACTTCTAAACCTTTGTTAGATATCTTATGCCCCAAAACTATCCCTTCTTTGACCATGAAATGGCACTTCTCTCAATTTAGAAACAAGACGTAGTTCTTCACCCTTTTTAACATATGTTGTAAATGGGAGAGACAAGAAGTGAATGAATCTCCAAAGACCGAGAAATCATCCATAAACACTTCCATGGTGTGCTCTATCATGTCATGAAATATTGCCATCATACACCTTTGAAATGTCCCCGGGGCATTGCACAAGCCAAAAGTCATTCTCTTATAAGCAAATGTGCCATAGGGACAAGTGAATGTGGTCTTTTCTTGATCTTTTGGATCAATGGGTATTAGGAAATAACCCGAAAATCCATATAGAAAGCAATAATATTCATTTCCCGCTAAGCGTTCAAGCATTTGGTCCATGAAAGGTAATGGGAAATGGTCTTTCCTAGTAGCATAATTAAGCTTTCTATAATCAATACAAACTCTCTAACCCGTGACAAGTCTAATGGGAATCAACTCATTGTTCTCAGTAGGCACAACGGTGATTCAACCCTTTTTAGGCACACAGTGCACCGGGCTAACCCATGGTAAGTCGAAAATTGGGTAAATCATACCCGCATCAAGGAGTTTGATAACTTCCTTTTTAATGACTTCATGGATTTTTTGGTTAACCGTTTTTTGGTTTTGGATGACGGATTTGTAATCATCCTCCATAAGGATTTTGTGAGTACAAAAATTAGGATCAATCCCCCTTATGTCGGATATTTTCCAAGCTATAGCCTTCTTATGCTTCTTAAGAACTTCTATAAGCTTTTCCTTCTCATCATCTTTCAAGTAGTTGGCTATGATAACGGGTAATTTTTCCGTTCCCTCTAAGAAAGCATACTCAAGGTGTGATGGAAGATCCTTAAGCTCTAGGGAAGGTGGACTCTCAATAGAAGGTTGAACCAATGTGGGTTCATCATTAGTAACCTCTTGTGGAGTAGGTAAAGGAATGAGATCCTCATTGAGTAACTTTAGGATAGTAAGAATATCTTCTTCCCAATTTATGGGAGAATATTCATTTCCAAGAAAGTTAGACTCAAATTCTTTTAAGAGGAAATTACTCTCTCCAAATGGTGTTAAAGAGGGAGCAATTGAAACAATGGTCCCAACATGTGGAATGTCCTTATTATCACTCTTGCAAGCTTCATGAAAGTGTTCATTACAAAACTCATCAAGAACAACCACAATGTTAACGGTTTCACAACTTTGAGATTTCTTAGTTACTTTCCCCAACTTAAACACTACTTTCTCATCCTCTACCCTCATAATTAGTTCACCTTCCGCCACATCAAAAAGAGTGCGACCCGTCCTTAAGAAAGGACTTCCTACAATGAGAGGAACTTTAGGGTCCATGTCATAGTCAACAACTACAAAATCCGCGGCAAATGTGAACTTATCAACTCCTACAAAAACATCTTTCGCAATCCCGACCGAACTAACTCAAGTGTCATCCTAGTAGGTTTGAGCTCGGGAAGAGAGAGTTGTTTCCAAACCGACAAAGGCATCAAATTTATGCTTGCACCAAGATCCGCAAGTGCCATGCAATTCTCAACCCCTGGGAAATTACAAGGAATAAAAAACAGGTCCGGATCACAAAGTTTAGTTGGTAAAGTCTTCAATAAAACCGCGGAACAATTTTCGTTCAATAAAGTGTTAGGCATATCAATCAACTTTTGTTTGTTGGATAGAAGGTCCTTAAATATTTTGGCAAACTTGGGCATGTAAGTTAAAGCCTCCACAAAAGATATGTTGAAATTCAATTGCTTAAACATCCTCAAAAAGTTGGACACCTGAATGTCATCCTTGTTCTTAGGCTTCTCTTTTCTCAATCTAGAAGGATACGGAAGATTTGGTTTTGGTGAAGGTTGAGTGGTAGTTGTTAAAGGACTCTTTTTGTTGGTTTCTTCAATGATAGGTGTGGAAGGTGAAGGATTAGTAGGCGTGGGATTGGAATGTGTAGGTTTTAAAGGTGTAGGATTTTCACAAGAAGGAACCGTAGTAGGAGTTACCAAATGAGGTATAGGAGGTATTGAAGGGTCAATGGTTGTTTTCCCACTCCTTGTAGTGATTGCATTTACATTTGCCCTTGGATTGGTTTGAGTGTTGGAGGGTAAAGCACCTTGTGGTCTTTGATTTAGGAGCAACATAAATTTCTTGTTTGTTTCCTCATGCATAGCCCTCAATTGATCTTGATTCCTCTTTTCACTCTCACGGATCCTTCTTTTGGTCTCTTGATTCATCTTTTGAAGTAGCTCAAAGGTCTCATTTTGCCCATGCCCTTGATTATATCCTTGGTTGTGAAAAGGTGGAGGTGGTTAGTGAAACCCTTGGTTATTTGCATGAAAGTTATTTCCTTGATTATGAAAGTTATTAGGCCCTCTATTGTTATTGTTCCCTTGATAATTTCCCCTTGGCCCTTGGTTCCTATTAAGTAATTGTGAAGTGTTTGTTTGGTGTTGGGTGGGTTGATGGGGAGGGAAACCAGGTGAAGCACGGTAATTGTTGGACTTATAAGAGAGGTGATTATGATTGATGTTGGGTTTAAAGTGCTCTCTTTGTTCATCATGATAAGCGTAGCATTCTCCTTGAAAGTTTTGAACTTTATCACATTGCAAGTAGGAGTGAGGACCTCCACATGTCTCACAAGATAGGGTGATGGCATTGACATTGTTGGTAGAATATTGTTCAAGGTGATTTCACAAAGTTTCAAAACCATATCACTAATAGTATAAACCTTTTGATATAAAACCTTGTCGATTAGTTGAGTATCACCCTCTTGCACCACATGTACTACCTCATCTCTTTCCCTATTACTTTGAACCATGGATTTTGTTTCAATGATATCCCATGCATATTGTGTGGATTTTGAAAGAATGTTCCCACCCGCGGCCGAGTTAAGGGAATCTTGATGGTGAGATCTCAAACCATTGTAGAATGTGTTAATTTGGTGAACTAGGTTAAAACCATGGTTTGGGCACTTTCTTAACAACTCTTTGAACTCTTTTCAAGCTTTACTAAAGTTTTGGTCTTGCTTTTGTTGAAAACCTATGATTTGGTTTCTCAAGGCGGTGGTTCGTAATGTAGAGATCCTAATTTTCTCTCCCCTCTAGGGGCGATTTCCGGCCGCCCCTCCCTCATCACTTTCTGATCAATCTTTCTTCTAATATCGTCTCTCTATCATCTACAATTTATTAGATGGTTATTTTTTGATTTAAGATTTGTGGGATTTCCTTCGTGGGATCCTTTCGAACTCTGAACAGATTAACGACATCTTTTAATCTATTTGGTATGCAATCGATTTAGGGGATTGATTTTACTAGGGAGGGGCGGGGTAATCTTATTTCTTATTTTTTGCGGTTATCGCTGTTATCAGTCGTGATTAACCAAAAACCCTAATTTTCTAGGGTTTTGTTTTTCTTGTAAATCTCTGGTGGGTATCACGATGGTGGTCTTGGGTTTAGATCCGTCTTTTCCATGCTTATCTGTTGGGGTCTTGGTGTGTTTTGGCTTGGGATCTGATGGTTACATCCTAATGGGTGTTATATTTGATGCCGAGTATGTTTGAATCTGCTTGTGGTGATGATTCGAGCATTGGTTATATATGGTGCGATCAAGAAAACTCATTTTAGGGTTTTTTACGTGTAATGTTCCATTTTTATGATCTCGCTATATTTGGGTGGTGGTGTGTTTTTTCCTAACGTAATGATAACATTGTATATATGTTGTTGTTTTTGTCAATGGTAATACTTGGTCACCCTATAAACCCTAGGTTAGGGTTTCGCATTATGATTCATATGTAAGGGTTTCAGTATTAAGAGCATTGATGATTGATCCGAATTTGAATGCTTCTTGAATCTGGTCAGCATGACGTTGGGTGTTTTAGGGCACATTTATGGGTGTACTTTTGGCTGTGCGGGTATGCTGCGTATAGGGTATCTGTAACTTTTGTAAGGTTACACGACTGGTTTTTTTTCTGCTGTGGGTTAAGGGGAGTGGTACTACGATTGGTGTTATGCAGGTTCTTTGCCGAGGTGTTTGTGTCTTCATAGGGATGTATTTAGAAGGGCAAAGGAGGGTTTTTTTTGGTTAAACAGGGTGTCCATTCTACACACTGATGTGGTTTAACCATTTGGGAAGTAGGTCTTGTGAGTCTGCAAGTTCTTATATGTGTCGTTTAGACACTGATACTGATAGTACACGGGTTGGCAGGTGTTATCAACCAGTGTTATTCGTGAATTCCTATAGTACGCGTCGTGTCGGGTACTTAGCTTCGGATGAATAATGTGGTGTCTATCGTGGAGGTAGGAGCTGACTTGGTAGATCCAAGAAGTCTCCTGTATGGTTAACATATCTAGTACGTACAGTATTTCATTCTTATATTTAGACGGAAAGGTTGTTAACGTTAGTAGTCATAGGGATGGCATGCCATTCTTATGTAGGATTTTTGGTCCTCGCACAATGTTTTTGTGCTGATTATAGCCCATGTAACGGGCCGTGATGTTAGGATTCACCTACATCAGATTGTACTTCAATGTTTTTTGGTGTAATATATTTTACCGGGGTTGAATCCCTTTTACCCAAAAAAAGGCGGTGGTTCGTGAAGTAGGAAAGAACTTATTCACAAATTTCTTTTTCAAATCATCCCAAGTGAAAATGCTATTAGAAGGTTGCTTATCTAGCCAATTCCTAGCATTTCCCTCCAATGAGAAAGGGAATAAGATCAACTTAACCGCTTCGTGAGGTACCCTATTATACTTAATGGTATTACAAAGTGACATGAATCTCTTGATATGGTCATGAGGGTCATCCATAGGTCTCCCTATGAAGGGAATAGAAGAAACCATAGTAATCATGCATGTCTTAAGCTCAATATTATTAGCGGCTATATCGGGAATGACTATGGCATCCGCATTCCCATCCACATTGGATTGGAGAATCTCAATCAATGGTCTATTGTACATGGCTTCTTGTAAGTTTTCGAAAGCACGATGCTTGTGATCGGCTTGATGGACGGTTTTGTTCTTGTTCTTTTGCTTCCTTTTGGGAGGAAGGGGTTGTACACCAATAGGTATATGTGCACGGGCTCGAGTGCGCATGCAACTCAACACGAGGAATGAGAGAGGAGCTCTCGGTCGACTTTGGTAAAGAATGGATTATCTCTTCCGAGGTTCAATAGTGAAAACCACAAGAAAGTATAATATATATGTAGTACTAATTGGGCGTCAAAACCCCCCAACAAGCCTTCCTTCTTAGAATACTTACTTGTGAACGAGGGGAATGAGGTGGCGCTAAGCTCTTAAGTACCTGTTTCCCTTAGGCTTGCATTTTATAGCAAAACCGCCTTTCTATTCACTTAATAGTTCGTATTCTTGCTTATTGAAAGTGTTTATCTATTGGGTAAAAGCTATAAAATACCATCTTACTTATTGATCTGTCCGACTTTAAATACTTACTATTTTATCTCGTCACTTTACCATTGTACTTTCAAATTTGTTTCGACTATACCAATATTAGCCTGAAATGACTATACTACCCCTGTCTTTTTCAGCATAATTACATTTATTGCCATAACATCTCATTCTCCTCCATTACAGTTTCTCTTTTTGAAAACTATTCTTTGATTAAAATTGAAGATCGGGTTTAATCCCAAATCAGCAATATAGCAATGGAGAAACTACCAAAACATAATTACATTTTGAAAACTGAAATGATCAAACACCTCTTTAACATCAAGAATTACAAAAAATTAATCTCATCATATACTGCTTAAAACAATCTCATCCTATTCTTGATGTTGATGTTGATTTAATCCATCTCACCTCAATCCCCCCGCCACTGACAAAAACCACCCCACCTGAACCGTTGCTGCTGCTTCCCATTTCGCTTGAGCCTCCGCCACTGTCACGCATCCCTATCGCCGCTACCTGACACCACCGCAATCTTTTTTTGTAGAAGTGGGTTATGTATCCATGAACAATCTTTGTAAAAATGGGTTATGTATCAATGAACAATCTTTTTTTTATAGATTAGTGGTGGTAGCCGGAGGACCACGTTACGTGGTCGAGTAGCGATGGTGGCCGGTTTTGTGTGTTTCTCGATCTTCAACGAATCTTAAAACCACCATTACCACTTTCTCCATAAATCTAGAAATAATATGCTACTAAAAGTTCTTAGATCTGAAGAATTTGTGTGTGAGAGAGAGAAAAGAAAAAAGTGTGTGAGAGAGAAAATAAATATGTGATTTTTTGGTTATGTAGATGTATATGTGTTATGGATAAGAAAAAAGACGAGTAAAAGTTCTAGTTAATGTACTTCTTATTGTCTCTCTAATCATTGACCGTGTACAACGGTGTTTAGATACAAGATGGGTGGTGTCTGAATACACCGAGCAATGAAAGAAAGGTTGGATCTAATTCTTGATGTTGAAAGAAAGGTTGGATCGATTTTTGGGATATGAAAAAAAGATAAAGGGTATATTAGTCATTTATAAGGGTAGTATAGTCATTTCAGGCTAATATTGGTATGGTAGAAACAAATTTGAAAGTACAATGGTAAAGTCACGAGATAAAATAGTAAGTGTTTAAAGTCGGCACAAATCAATAAGTAAGATGTTATTTTATATCTTTTAGCCTTATCTATTTTTGCCTTTAATTTACTTTGATTGATACACGTAAATGGGACCGAAACACCCCTAAGTACGGTGTATTGCCAAGGCAATACTTATGGAAGTAGGTAAATTGATTGTTCGCATCTACCTATATGTATTTACATATAATAATATATCAAAAATATTTTTGTATTTATTTGATTTTTATGAAAGTATAGTATGTACGTAAAAACGAGTGAAACCGATATATATAATATATTTTTGGTGTAATCTTTTAGGAAAAAGATTAGTTTTTGATTTTTGATTTTATTGGTTCAATTCTTAGGAAACAATTGATTTTTGTGGTTTTTTTTATTTTTTTATTTTTTTATCTTTTTGATTTTTTTTATACTTTTGATTTATGATACGTAAAAGGAACGTTCACAAGTGAACGGATCCCAAAATCCAATATGTAACCGTCAATCAATCTTTAATCTCCACGTAATGAACCAGCAGCGGCGCCATTTAATATTTGTGTTTTTAGTTCGTTTTTCTCGACTCAATACGAATTGACCAATCAATAGAAATCAGGTTAGCTAATTGTTTTTGGTGTTAGATTTATAGAATTTTGGTAATCTAGGTCTAATTATCACAAAGCACGTAAAAAGGTAAAAATATTATCTCTACGTTCCATACTAAGCTAAAACATAGTGCACATACAACATTTAAAGCCAAAAGTACAAGTAATCAATGCACAATTTGTAAGATTGCTCAAAATGTAGAATTTATAAAAGTATAGGAACTATAAATGTAAATTCAGAAAGTTAAAGGGCTTGAATTGAAAATATAACCAACTATTAACCAAATTGTAACAAACTTCCAAACTTCCTAACTGAATTTGTAACTACTAACTAATTCCATGGATCTAATTGTAAAACCTAGAAACTTTTAACTAATTATATCAGATTTAACAATCTCTAAAATTCTAGGGACTTTAATGCAATTTCTAACTCTTATTAAGCAAAAACGGGCATATAGACTTCAATAAGCTCTATCTTGAGTTTTAAGCCACCAAATAAGCTGAGATAAGTTCTAAAAGATTGCAAATTCAATTATACCTAGCCAGTTATAAGGAATTCAGCTAAAATACCCTATAAGCTCAATAAGTAAATCTAAAATAAGCAACTTCTATTGAATCAACTTATTGGGATAAGCACTAGAGCTTAATTTCTCATAATATGATCTAGAGGCCAAATGATGGACACCTATCTAAGAAAATTCCAAAAAGCACATATGAATAAGCCAGAAAATCAAATAAGCTATATTGGGCTTATTTTGACCAAACGTTGACCAAGTTTGACCAAGTTTAACTTTGGTCCAAACATATTTTCTAAGCTTATTATGTTGTTTTGTGAAAGAAAATGGTCAATTTTATGAAAAGAATAAGCAGATATTGAAAATCTGATAAGTACTTTATCACAGAAACTTGACTTGGTTCTGGTGCTTATTCTAAGGCTTATTACTAGCTCAAATATGCAAACTGTATATTCTACCTTATATGTCTAAAAAGCTGGGATGTTAAGCTTTACTCAGAAACAAAAATCACACCAAGAAACTAAGTAATGAAGATTTGAGAGCTGTTTGAAAAAGGCATGTTCTTGGCTTGAAAACTGACCCAATGTTTTTAAAAGACTAATTGCCTGTTTGACTTGGAGTTTGACTCCAAAACTTTGCACATTTACTTGTTATCAGTTGGTAAGTGTATACAAACTCTAAACAATAACTTTCAAACATTGATTAAAAGATTGTGACTAAATCCAAACACTAGATAAGGAAAATGAGCAAAATTTAGGTATGAGAACTACTTGAAACTAACATACTTAGCTATCAAACATACAAAACTTATCAATTACCTCAAAATGGTCATATAGCAAGCAAAAGAAAGTTGAATTATACTAAGATACAGAAAGTAACATGCAAACTCTATTTTTTAGAGGAAAATGTAAACAGAACTTATATTTGGACTTTGAAGGCTCCTTTGATGCATAAATGAGCGCTGAGCTCACTTGTGATCTAGTCAACACCCAATCAATCTACTCATCACAACTACAACCCAAATCAATCATCATCTTTATCTAATCTGATCACTCTACAAGAACTATCATCTTTTGGCTATGGTTGTGCTAAGAAATGAACTGCTTATGTCTGAACTCTTATGAAATCTTCCAAAGTAATCACAACAACTCCATTGTTCAAATGAGAACAATAGAATCAAGATAGTATCAGTAGGATAGTATGAATTTTCAAGTAGAATGAGATTGAGAAGTGAATTTAGGGAAAATGAAGTTTCATTAATGGAGTGGTTTGTTACAACAACTTTAACTAAATAACAAGCCTTCTAAAAGTGGTTGTCAATCAGTTTTAGAGACTTAACTACTAAAATGATTAACAGAGTTGAGAGAGAAAATATAAGTGTGTGTGATTTCACATTTAAGCTAACTATGCAAAATGAAGATACAAAGGGGGTATTTATAGACTAAGATTGAGTGCTGGTGAGGTTTAATGAAGATACTAGGGTTGTGTTCGTCTAGTGATGACGATCACTTTTGATGTTGAAAGCTTTCCATGAAAGTGTATAAATCTTGCTCCACGATATGGGCTTGAAAGATCCACGTGGCATGTTATGATAGGCTCAATAATTTTCACACGGATCATGATCCGTATTACAGTGGAGGATGTGAAGTGGAAGCTTGCCATTAGTGGAGAAGTGATAGTGCTCTTTACTATTGAGATACGCCAGCTATATCTCTCTCCTCATAAATGAACTTGAGTTAGCAAGCCATGTATCAAAAATACTCACTTCTGATTTGTTTTTTGGACTATCACACGGACCAAGTATCGTTTTCTTTCCAAAATTGGCAGCTTTAGTCCCTTTGGTTATCAGCCTAGTATCTTGAGCTTCAAACTTCAACAACTTGTCATTCTTGGCCCTTGACTTCATACTTGACCATATTTGACCCCTTGACTTGTTGGCTTTGACTTTGACCAAATTTGACTTTGTTCTTGACTTTTCCAACTTGTCACTTTTAGTCCCTCAACTTTTACAGCTTGTCAAGAAAGGTCCTTTGACTTGTTTTGACTTGTTGTCTTTTGTCCTTCTTTTGTCTTTTCTTCATCATAAATGCCTTGGAATCTGTGTTTGCATCAAACTTGTATTTTTTTTTACCTACACAAGCACAAACAACAAAGAATACCCATAATACTGCTTTTACACATTAAATCTGGTATTTTTCTTTGTGTTTTAGGGTTAAATATGATATAACTGATATAAGATTTCACTCATATCATTATGCCTACCCATTGTCAAGTTAAAAGTATATATGATGTACTCTAAAAAAAAGAAAAAAAATAGAAAGAATAAAGTATTATAGTATAGTTTGTTCTACGACTTTGACAAGGCATATTTTGTTACTAAACCTTCATCATTATCACGTTTTGCTTCTCTGAAAAATTATCCGATGCTCACGCCGCAACGGTTATGTTTATGATTCATGTACAAGCATATGGTAGCTATCTATTTTATGTCTATGCTATTTGAGTGTTATCTTACATTTTCCTCTTCTAAGTGACATTTGTGTGAATTCAAATCTAAACACTATCCATGTGAGGTGCTGAAATTATTTTGTCATTTGCTTTTTCTACTTAGAAAATTCTAATCATTTTCCTATCATACTTCACATACTTAAAAGCTTTTAAAATCTAATTTTTTTTCTCGCTTTGATTGCTTGAGGGCAAGCAATAGCTAAGTGTGGAGGAATTTGAAAACGACCTAAATATACATATTCGATCCGTTACTATTATGCCACTTTGTATTAAAAATAAGAACTTTCGATACTTAATACATTGCGTTTTATATGCAGGTACAAAGTTTGAAGGAACAAAGTGAAGAAACAAAAAAGAAGAGTCCTTGAACTGCAAATAATAAAGACTTATATGAGAAGATTCTGGAACGCACGAAAGGGCAGCGCACAAACTCAAATGTGCGGCGCATAATTCCCACCTCCAAAGTGCGGCGCATAATTCCCACCTCCAAAGTGCGGCGCAAATTTACTCTCAGTCTGCACTATAAATAGGAACCCTCTCATCTCATTTTACACACACCTCTCAACTACTACTCTACAAATCCAAGTATTCTTAGCTTTCTTAGTTAAATTTCAGTATATTCCACTTTTGGGAAATACTTGTAACGAGAGTATCTTACTCTTTGGTTCTTGGAAAGAAGATACGAGTTCTTGGAAAGACGATACAATCGTGACACTTGTGTACTCGTTCATTCGATCAATCAAAGTATGATGTTCTCTTACTCTTTTCCATTTGTTACTTTGATTACTACGTTAGGTTAAGCTATTTGTGACTATATGGGTATGCGACTATAACTAGTGACGATGCTATGATATGATCCTTTATAACTGATTTCAATATAATGTTGTAGAACCATTTTTCCACTTAGTTCTATCACCATATTTTATCTAAAGTTGATTTGTTACGATTATTTGACGTCGAGAGACTCAAGTTGTTATAATAAGTTTTTAAGAACTTGTCTATGGTTTTGAATCTTTGGTTTGAGAGATCTGTTTAGATACTTTTATAAAATATTGAACTTGTTGGAAACTTGTTTTAAGCTTAGTCGCTTAATCAAACATAAGTCTTGAATCATACCAAAGTGAATTGTGGAAATGCCATTTTGACGAAAAAGGATTATAACTCTTTACCTAAATAAACATATCTCGATCATTATTATCATCATCACGAACTTATACGAACTATCTCATATTAGTCATATTTGTTATTATTTTTACTATTTCAATCATTTCTTTCTTCAATTATTATATTGATTACCAACACGAAACTAAGTCCTTGTGAACGATCCTGGCTTACCACTACAAAACTATATTACGACGAAAGGGTATACTTACCCGTGTTTGTATTCTAGCCCCTTGTTTTGTCAAACCTTGTTATAAATTTAAGACTTGCGAAACGAACATCGGACACTGCGAACCTACTCCAATTGGGGCCGCCTCCTTACAGATTGGGTCCGTGGGTAATGCAGCTTATTTTCTTTTCTTTTTCTTTGTAATTGTTAATTTAATATTTTGTTTAAATGTTCCACATCCGTAGGTTGTAATTTTACTTTGGACAAGCTGAATAAATGAGTGAATTTCTCAACTATCTTCTCTTTATTATGAATGTGTGATATGTGTACCTAATTAGTGTATCACTTACCCATTTGTATTTTATATTCTTTTGCAAAATTCAATGACATCTATTGTAGGTTTTAGCCCATATATTATTTGGTTCTCTCATCTAGTGGGAGCATGAACCGAGGAGAGTATCCACAAAATGCAACATATGCATACATCTCTTCATTCTTATGTTTGTATATACTTGTAAATTCAATGTCATGTGTTGTAATGTGGTTCAAGACTATGTGTTGGGTCTTGAATATATATGATCTACCTCCTCTATCTATTCTAACTTTGTTTTGCATGTTTTCATAATCCATGTCTCCCGAATCTCTCGCTTAAGGGAAGTATAAACCAAGAGAGAGGATATGGAAAAGCAATTTCATATCTAGATTTCAAATTTTCTTCTAAATTTTAAATCTCTCTCTAAAATTCTTTTTCTACCCTCACCCTTTTTATTTCGACAAAAAGGGGGAGAAGAAAAATATAAAAACATATTTCTAAAACTTATGTGTTGTTTCTAACCATAACTTAAAAATAAGTTTATGTTTTGTCTTAAAAAGGGAGATTGTTAATACAAATATCACATTAAAACGATGTTTATATTTTTAATAACTCCTAAATTTTGTTAACGACAAAACATCAAATATATTTCTAATCTTGTATTAAAAACAACACTAAAGCTTGGATCATTGTTTTTATGTTTATTACTTTAATAAAAACATCTTCTACACTTATGTAATTTTGTATAAAAGAACATACACTAAAATGGTACATATACATCCCCATATATCTTATAACCAAAGTCAACCTTAAGTATAATGATTGCTTTGAGTGATATCTTGGATAATAGATTTGATATTTATGGCTAAACCAAAGTAAGCCCGTACGGACCCAATTCAATTAGGTATATGGCGTCCGTACACTGCTGAGCCTGGTGCCTATATATACCAAGCATTCTCCAAGCTTATATCCAATCCTCTACTCTGTAATCTCTCTCAAATCCCTGATTATCTTCTAAAATTATATTCCTTATTCTCATTCTTATTCTTGTCTCTTGTTGTTTAGATCTTACTTTATTTAAGGATCACCAACAAAAAATCTCTACTGGAGCTTTAATCCTTCAAAGTTTACTTGTGTGATTGTATTAAGATTTAGTTATACAATCACCATTGTTGTACCCATTTACCTAGTACTTGTGTAATAGTGTGGTTAATATTTTAGTCCTCAAAATACGTAGTGTGAAGGGAGTTGTTGTACCCGCGTGAAAGAACATGACATCTTAGCTTAGGTATCGGTAAATACTGTAAGTAACATGTAAGGGTTTCTCCACGGGTATAAATGAGGTTGTTGACTAGTAAAAGTCAAACTATCTAATACTCGGGGAGTGAAAGTAGGGGCAAGATAAGCGAGATATTGCTAGGCCTAACCGCTATAAATCACTTGCGTTGTGTAGTTTGATTATCTCTCAATTCCATCTATTACTTACATCGGTTTAAATTAATCATACTTGATCTATATATCCTTAGTAATCACGCATAAAGTTTCAAATAAGTAAAACTAATCGGTATAACTATTCAACCCCCTTATAGTTTTCCAAATCATGTTAATGAGTACTTTTAGTTTATATTATTGACTGTTTAGGATATCATATGCTTGTTATGCAACCCTTGTCTTTTGATGGTATTGGCTTTTTTACAAGATTCCCTTGGCCTATACGGGATGTATAGGAACTGACCATTGGTAACTTTAGGAAGGGATTTACAAGGGGCAGGTTGGAAACTGTCATGAATGTACGGGGTTTAATGATCACCACCTTTTCTAAGATGTTTACTTAAAAATACAAAAAGCTTTGTGGGAGGGTTTGAATAATTAAGTCATATGGGTGGTTTTCAATTATTGTTAACTTTGTACTTGGCTAGTTCCGAAACACGATAGTTGTGATTTAGAAGACATGGGCCAAGGGATATTGAATAGATAGGCTTGTTGAATTGATGACCAGTAAATAGTTAAACATAAAACACTAGGTTATTATAACTTATGTAGTATGCTCCTTAGCTTGAGTTCCTACTTATAAATTAAGAGTCCAAGTCATGTTCAACATGCACATAACATATCTCTTAAGACTAATACATGGGTAACATTAATTGCACTGAGAAATATAATTTGAATTGTAATTATGATTAACTAGGATAAAATTATATATGATATTGATAAATTTTTTTGAACAAATCATATTGATAATTTAAAACCCTTATTTCCCGTCACGTTAATTTATTGTATTTCTCTTTATCAAATGTTTCCATTACGTGGCAATTAAATTCAGATTTTTACCTCACACTTAGCTCCTTGGAAGACCTCAAATGTACCAACTTATACTTCACGCGATCAGGTTATTTGTCCGTTAGTGAGTTGTCATTAAATCGAGTTTTATAAATTAAAAACTTGATAAAAATATATCTAAAATAAAATACTCGTCACACATATATATATATATATATCTATATATATATATATATATATATATATATATATATATATATATATATATATATATATATATATATATATATATATATATATATATATATATATATATATATATATATATATATATATATATATATATATATATATATATATATATATATATATATATATATATATATATATATATATATATATATATATATATATATATATATATATAGAGGAGTGTTATTGTGGTATACACTCTTAAAATGAGTTATAATAAACATAGTTATAAACCATTGGATCAATTATTTTTTATAAGATCTAAATTTAGTTGATCAAATGGCATTATTGTGAATAAAACTAAAAATAATGGCAATATCTACCACCAATATTTATGAAATGATGCGTCACTTTATCAGTCATACGTTTCGTACGGTTATGTCTTGGTTTTATTCAACTTTTTGCATAATTTCTTTGGTATTGAATTCTTCAATTTAAAATTAATAAAAGTAGTGATGCATTTATTTATTTTTATTTAATTTATGTATTAGTAACATATTATTAGTGACACATTTTATAGATATAATAAGTGACACGTTATTAATGACACATTTTATTTTTTATATATAAATGACACATTTTGATTTTATTCTAAATGACACCTTTTTTGTGACATATTTGTTATTTTAATTCTTTTTATATATTAAGTCACATATTATTAGTGACATATTATTACTAGTGATTTTTTAATATTTTTATATACTAAGTAAGTGGCATATTATAAGTGAAATATTATTATTAGGAAGATGTTCTCTTTTTTGCTAAATGGGTATAAACTGTCACCACAATGAAATTTTTGATCACCTATATATCAGTTCATACAAAAAACACCATTACCTTCTCTAATTCTTTTTGAATCGTCTGTGTATAATTGACACACAAAATTAACCAATCATACATGTAGATGCATATATATCAAGACGCATTGAACAAATAGAAAATCAAAGCATGCATTAATTGTAGTCTACTCGACTTTGATACATCAACTCTATATTTAATCACATAAGAAATAAAAGTTACTAATACACATGGCAACCGTGATACATACCCATGACGAAGGTGGTTGTTGTCGGAACAAACGACGACGGTGGTTTGATTTGATGTACAAAGCGGTTGATACAAATAAGCAACATGGCTTCACACACGAATAAAAAATAAATAGAATTCATCAAGCTGACTCAAACCAAATAACTCTTCGAACCAAAAACATGATACCATCTTAACTAGAAGCTAAATCACCTGTCGTACAACCTAGAACCTCACGTCCTAATAAGATAAACGCGACGACATCGATCTCCTCGATCATGTTGGAAAAAAGTCGTAGATAGCATCGGTTACATCGCCGGAGACTTGTTTTTTCTGAGAAGAAAACGTTATCCCCATAACAAGATTACTATGTATTAAATTACCCAGATTCCCTCGTCGACAGATTGGTGGTAACGGTAATGTTTCTTTTGATGTGGCTATGGGAGATTGAAGTGGGAATCAAAAATCGTGACACTGTTAAAGTCATGTAGTTGATACATATAGTAACATGACAACGGAGACGGCAAGTGGACTTGGTGTCCGAAAGCATCAACGGCGGCGGTGATACACAAAGGCGGTTGAGCCATAAATGGCTTAGAAACCGAAGATAGATTCAAGTCGTTTGAGCGATTAGTTATTGTATTTTTTTTAAACAACCAAAAAGGATCTGTGTAACTTTGGTTAATGAGATGAGAGAGAGGGAGATTGATTTGGCGGCTAGGTTTGATGGTAACAATGGTAGAGAGCGAGAATGAAGACATGTGATGAGAGAGATAAATTAGCATTTTAATACGTCAAACAAAAAATAGTATAGTACCATCAAAGAGAATAATTAGGAACTAAAATAATTACCTAAAATACCCTTTTAATTATCTGTATTAATTTTGTTTTCATTAAAATAAAAATGCCATGTGTCTTATTCTTATTGGTGCCTACTATAACCTATTTTAAAAGTGTTCACCATATGAACACAAATTTATATATATATATATATATATATATATATATATATATATATATATATATATATATATATATATATATATATATATATATATATATATATATATATAGAGAGAGAGAGAGAGAGAGAGAGAGGTACATGAAAAAGGATAAAGAGGGAGGGGATATAGAGGAAGAGGGATATAGAGAGGGAGATGGAGAGAGAGAGAGAGATACAGAGCGCGAAAAAGATAGGGGCAATGGTATAGTTTCTGAAATAAATATGTACCAATATATTCTTTATTTTGGCTACGTACCTCATATTCTTTATTTTTGGATCTGATCGGCCTGCGTTAATTATATGGGCGGGTAAAGGCATTTAATGCAGCCTGAAGGGGTTGGGCCGGGATACCCGACCAATGTAAAGTTTTATAAAGCCTCGTATTATTTGTCTTTAAGATAAATATTCACCAACTTTTATCTTTCTAAAATTTGTTCCAAACGATAAAAATTATGACAGTGGTGTTGATGCGAGAAAATCATAGACGAGAATTAAAAAATGATGAATTTGTGCACTCTTTATGTGGTTGTTGATGAAGTGTGATATTTTTAGGAATCATATTTATCTTTAGTTTTAGAGGGAAATGTAAAAATGCTCCATGTGGTTTGTTCAAAATGCAGGCGGCCTCTCCATTTTTACAAAAGTACAGGCAACCTCCCCAACGTTAAGGAAAAGTAAGCAGACGGCCTCCCCAACGTTTAACGCTGTTAAATTTGATTCATTATATATGGGCAGGACCGTCTTTTCCATAGTAATAAATTAATAAACACTTCTCCCCTTCAATCTTCTTCCTTTTCTCATTTTCTAATGGTGATGTTTGGTACAGATGATCTATGTCATTACCACATGCAATGATTGTATTTACCATATGCGTGACCATTTTTCTCCCGTCACAACATTCTCAATCATTGAGCGAAGCTCAAGAGCAGCACGATCCACGACCCTCCTGATCAACACAATATTGTATGCCATGGACTTCATTTTAAGCTCAAACGCTTGATTCCTTTCCACTTCTGCTATCTTTTGCAGGTGCTTCAAGTCAACCTTTCCGACACCTTCTATCTCCATTTTCATAGATTGCTTCCTCATTGCTTCTGAAAAGCGGGTTTGGTTTGACTTAATCTTGTTTATGGAAACTGAATATCTCGGCTCATTTGAGTAAATTGTTTTCTTCTCGCATTCGATCATCTTTAAAACTTGGTAACTATACTTTTCCTTATTCCTACTTATGACAAAGGAAGTTGCATTGGTAATGAGATGAAAAAGCTCTGGATGATACCCTTTAAATATGTCTGCCATGACAGTTCCGGTAACTGTGTTGAGATGAGTGAATATTTTGTCCACAAACTTATTGACAATCTGAGCAACGCCTCCGAACTTTTTCTCCATGAAAGCCTGAAAGGAAGTTTGGATCTGATTGTTTTTTTTTTCATCGAGTCTATCTCATCTTCCAGAAACTTATCCAATGATTTGAAACTTGTATTAATTTGTTGAAGGAGTTCATTGTGTTGTTCAATGAGAAAAGTGCTAAACTCATCAGAATCTCGTCTCATGAATATGTCCCGAAGTATTTTTATTTAAGAAACTAAATATAACATAAACCCTGTGATTCCACCCAGATTTTGGGGAAGAAAGGGTATTACCCTATTTAGCTAAAATGGGTTTAAATTGGTAGGGGTCATACCATGTTTAGCTAAAATAGATGTATTAATAGTTTAATATTGAAAAGACGGTCATGCCCTTAGTCCAACTTAGATAACGAGTCAACGTTAACATTGGGGAGGCCGCCTGCTTACTTTTCCTTAACGTTGGGGAGGTTGCGTGCACTTTCGCAAAAGTGGGGAGGCCGCCTGCATTTTGAGCAAACCACATGGAACATTTTGAGTAAAAAAAGTTGTAGTTGCTTTATTGTTTGTTTGTTAGTTGATTATTCAAACTAATTAGTTACAAGTAGATCATTGGTACAAATGTGTTACCGGTCGACTTGGCCGACCGTTGGTAAAGTCGACTAAACTCGATCGTTGGTACGATTTTGTTACGATTCGACTAAAGTTATGTGTTTATATGGTTCAGATCGTTGGTATCTTTCGTGATTTCGCCACTCAGACTGCAATTAAGTATTAGATGCTAAGAGGCTCAAGCCGACTTGTGAGTTTATGTTCATTAGAGTTTCTAGGCACATAGTTCAATAATACTTGATAAATAAACACAAAATACATTATATGGAATTATAGTCTAACATATTATTGTGATGTTTTTAAAATTATAAATGAAATTTAAATTTTAAAAAATATTAGTTATGCATTTGAACATAATTACGAACATTTAATCATGTTTTTTTAATTATAAATGAAATTAAAAATTAAAAATATATTAGTTTGCATTTGGACATAAGTACGAACATTTAATCATGTGTTTAGATTTAGAGAGAAAAATGATATGTCAAGAAGTGTTACCATTACTATTAGTCTAATTGGCATGTTAGTATAATTTTTATTAGAAAAATAATTAATAGGTCTAATTAATAAACTTAATAATAGACTTATAAATATGATTGGTGAAAATAAAAATTTGATTGATGGTTAATAATGAGAGAAAATTAATGTATAGCACTTGTAAAAAGATGAATATATTAGGCTTTGTACGTCTATCTAGTAGACCTATTTATCATTACTCTTTTGGTTTATATAATATTTTATTTGTATACATTTTCATCTCAAACAAAAGATTGAAGTTCATTTAGATACTAAATTTTTCTTATATATCAGGAGACTCGTCCCTATCCTTTATCTCCTTATCATTTAATGGATGAGATTAAATCCTCAATTCACATTACATGAATATCTTAGTTATTTCACCCGTCCACTATATATAAAATTCCTTTCTACTAAACTTCTCATTTAAAACACAAAAAAAAAATTATACATCATTTTTTCTCTCTCTTTCTCTCTTTAACCTCCGATCTATTTTCTCTTTCTACAAATTCTCTTTTTAGCAACGAATAACATCAAGAACATATATAATATATCCATCATTACGAATCAATCAATCCATAATCACGAATCAAACGATCCATCATCAAGTTAGATTAAAATCTATTTTTATTTTAGCTTTATTTGAATAAGCTTATTAATTTGTCATCATGCGAATTATAAGATTTTAATTAGCTTATTTTGAACAAATTATCTGGATTGATTTTTCTTAATTATAAGCTAACTTAAGCTGATTCATTTGAATAAGCTTATGCATTAATGGATATGAGCGCTATGTGAATTAGTGTACTAATTAGATGAGAGTTATGTGAATAACCTTATAAATTATAGGAGAGTTATGAATAAGCTACCTTATTAGCTTATTTTAGAGAATTATTAGGTTATATAAATATGGGAGTTATGAATAAGCATATTTTAGTATGAATAAGTTGTATTAGTAGGTATTTCTATGTTTTGAACAACTTATTATTTAGCATTTGATTTAATTAAGTTATTGATGTAGGTTCAATTAAGTTTTATGTATCATATATGATATCTCATTTATCATAAATAATAGTTATATGATATGCAATATATGATAGGCATATCATACATAATATATGAGGTATCATATATGATGTATCTAACAAACAACAAGAAAAAACCAGATTTTATGCCTATTATGTTATATCCTTACTTTTATAAATTCAGATTATGCAAACACAACAACAAGCATATGGATGTTGTAATTGTCCTGTTGGAGCAAAGCAAGAGGACGTGCATGCATATGTTAAGGATAAAAGTAGATTTGGTTGAAAATGAAAATTGACTAAAAAAGAAGAATAATAGTTTCAATAATAAAAATGTTTTGCTTTTATTTATGAGTTCAACACACTCTTTTCTTTTTGTATCTTTTTATTACGAATAAGTGTTTTAATCATGATTTTTACATCATGTTAGATTGTTTGTACAAGTGCTTAATCATTAATTCTATTCTGTTAAAAAGTACTTTTTTATTTTATGAAGACGTGTTTAATAATTGATTTAACGGACTCTTTGTTTTAATATTAAATTCAGCAAATCCTTTGTTTAATCTACCAAACTTTTTTTACGAGTATCATATATGATATTGTTAAAAAGTACTATTTTTTTTATTTCTGAACAAGTGTTTAATAATAAATCCAACACTCTTTTTCAATCTGTGAAAATTTTGTTTGAGTATCATATATGATAATGCGTTATCATATATGATAATGCATTACCATATATGTAATAAATTATTAGTTACATGTATTATCATATATGATACTCAAAAAAGGTAAAAATTATGCTTCAGAAACATGATAAAAACTTTAACAAAATAGTCATATTATCCAAAAGTTACATCCGAAAATGTTTCGCTTTTTCAAATTCAACAAAAAACATAATGATTTAGTAGCATTATAAAGTTAAAGCATTACATCAACATACAAATTTTTCTAAAGGACAAACTATTCAAACGAGTAAAACAATGGATGTTGATCTCAGCATCAACATTTGTGTTCTAAAATTGGCATCGTCTTCTGTCATCTCGCGCACATGCCCTTGTTTCTTCTTTTAGTTGAGAATTCGATGTTTCGCTTCTTTGGCCTTGAGATAATTGAACTTTTTAATGCACTAAAACAACTTTATCTGCACAAATAAAAAGATTTAGTTTTAGTTTCAAGCACATTATCATATATGATATATTACAAAAATTGAATTTCAAGCCGATTATCATATATGATAATATACGCATAATTAGGTTTTAAATACCCACCAGGAGATCACATATTTGCTTATATTTTGTTTCCAAACACAGGATCATATATAATATATTATAGTGTTAATTAAGTTGACTTGTAAGCAGATTATCATATATGATATATCTATCGTATATGATATATATTGAGGTGTCATATATGATATATTATACAAGGTTTTTTCCAAGTAACTTATCATATATGATATTTCACTAACAAGTCATGTTATATATGTTCATCATGAGTTAAGTTATTAAACCAGATAATTCATAAAAATAAGCTAACAGGTTGGCTTATAATTCACTAACAGGTTATATTATTTAAATCGATTACCTAATAAGTTAACTTATCCTTCAACATGATAAATCACATAATCATCAAAAAGCTGAATTATAAGTTTATAAATTCAGATGATGACATATGCATACACTTTTTTCAAATCCATACACTTAATCACATTAAATAAGCTAAAAATGATAAACTTGTAAGATAAATTCACATCATATAAGCTAAAAAGGATAATTAAATTTCTAAGCTTATTCACATCAAATGAACTACAAAAACGATAAATAAAAATAGATTGGGATGAGTTTTATATGATGTTAATGATATGAAGAAGAAGATGATCGATAAACGATCAATTGATGATTTCTAACATGATTGATCGATCGATGGTAACTATGTGTTTTGTGTGTGTTTTAGTGTATATTTTATAGAGAGATAGACGAAGAAAAAAAGACGATGTGTGTAGTTACATCTGAGGTGGGGTGTTAAGTGGGGCGGTGAAAAAACAAAATTGCTCTTATTTTATTATTTTCTTATTTATTTTTTAATAAATGTAGGATTAATATAGGCTTTTGAATCTTTTTAGATAACTAGTTGAAATGTGTTACCTTATGTCTTTGGAATATATTATAGAGTTTTGCTTTATTCACAAAAGAACAAAAAAAAAACACAAAAAAAGATACTCCCTTCGTCTCATGTTAATTGTTCACTTTGACTATTTTGAGTCTTTTTATTATCAACGTTTACTTTAAATATATTTGTATGTGCTATATAATACTTCATGTAATGTATATGAATAAGTTGTGTTTTAAATGTATTTTTCAATAATATCAATTTCATCAAATATTATAAAACATAATAAAAGTTATTTACGATCAAAATTTAAAAATAAAGAATTCAAAAATCAAATGTGAACATTTAGTATGAGAGGTAGTATCATATTTTGATTGAGTTAATAAAAAGGATAAAAGAAAAATCATCTAAACAAATCACTAATTAATACGTGACATTCACCTTTATGAATGGCTTTTTCTTGTTCAAAAAAGAATGGCTTTTTCTTATTTTTTTGTGAATGTTACAAAACTTTATATTATATCTAATATAATTCCTCCTCCAAACAAAAAATCTTAACTAAATTTTCAAAATTATGAAGTACATTACCAAGGCACATGAAAAAACATGTGAATGAGATAGACATGGTGAATTCATGCTTATGACAAACTAATCATACAATGTAGCACTAGTTTTATTTTTTATTTTGTTTATTATTGTTTGTAACAGTACAATTTATATATGTGGCTTTTGGGAAATGCTAATGTGCGCACGACCCACACGTCAAAGTGTTTGTTGCAGTGAGTGAGTGGACCCGCCATTCTTTTTTGTCTCAAAAGTTGTGTGGATCTAAAATCTCTCTCTTAATTTTAGTTTTAACTATTTTTTTCATAACACAAAATTAAGTAATACAATAAACTACTCATTAATGTTTTGAAACTTATGTCTAGCCAAATAATTGACGCATATTGCGCATCTAAATGTTGAGCTGGGAAAATAATTTAAATAGTTTTGACATGTTGTTGTACCAATACTTTGTAGTAGTAGGATATAAATCCTCCAAAGTTGAAGACAACTTGATAAGTTGTGTGACTAATTAAAATTTAAATAAATGTATAAAAGTTTTTTATTTAGTGAAATTCAGAAGGCCTACTTGTATTTATCTTTATTATGATTGACTAATGTTACCTATAAAGTTAACTCTAACTTGAGAGAATCCTCCGTAGTAGTAGTAATAATAGTCATTTTAAATTAAAGAGGGACAATATTAAAAATTAAAAAAAGAATACATATTAGAAGCGTAGAGTTTAAAGACATTCTTATAATATAGTCTCTACGATATATTAAAAAAAACACATTTTATTTTAAAATTATATTTCAAAATCAACTTAGTCTTTGTAATGCTTCATGTACAAGTCAACATAGCTCCAAAATTAAAAATAAAAATAATAAATATCATTTAATACGCGTTATTAAAACTAATCAATAAATAACTTTAAAACTAATTAATAAATAATTTAATATTTATATTAAAACTAATTAATACATATTAATTAATACACACTTAAAGGAAAAATAACTAATACACCTCATTACTTATATATTCTATTATATATTCACATTGTGCAACAATTAAAACCATATATATTTACAAAATCGTACATATTGTCTACCTAAAATGATAAGGTTCAACTGGGAACCGGAATCACAGTCGGTTCAACTAACAAAAAAAACGGTCAGAAGACGAACCGGAGAGGACCCACCGAAACTGATAAAAACGACACCGTTAAATTAATTTGTACTACTTTTTTGAATAACACATAAATCAAATAGATGTACTCTCTCTCTCCAAAATTTTAAGTAATACAACGTTACAAGATTTTGGTACAAACCTTTACAACACAAAAATTTCATAAATTTAATTCTATATTAATTGGTAGCTGATAAACGCTAAATGACAAAATTAATATAAAAATGTACAAATGATTATTGCTATAAATTATAGTTTTTTAGACACAATTATTTAAAATGTTCACTAATGTAAGTTTAATATCAAATTTCTATGTTTCATTTGAACCATGCAATTTTTTTTCATAAAATTTTATATTTTTGAAGACATATATCGTCTAAGTATACATTTTAGTACAAATTTAGTAAAATACTGATCATTTTACTAATGAATTCTATTAAAATGTACACATCAAAGTAGAAAGTTTTAAGATCATTATGATGTATGAAATAAACATATAAATTAAGAAGATTTTCTATATTTATATGTTATATAATATTGCAACGAATGATACACATATTTATAAATACCTTTCACCATCAATCATCACAACCCCGTAATACTATTTATATATGAAATGGTTTATTAATGCTCATAGTTATCTCAATTTAAAGTTATCGTCATTATTAATAAATATAAATATAAAACATCACACTTATTGAATTTTAGTTTCAGGGTAGCCGCAACCGCAACGCGCGGGTACCCTGCTGGTGTTTGACAAAGAATTAAAGAGTCTTAATTAAAAAATTGGTAAGTTAATTACTAGTAAGTCATTAAAGACTTGTTTTGTGCTTATAAGTAACAAATGACTTCCTACAAAAAGCCAAAAGGATGAGGGTTTTCATATTAAGTCTATGACTTAATTTATAATTTTACATATTTACCCTTTTATTTTTTTCACATATAATCTCATATAACTTTTTTTAGGGTATATATAAGTATTTTCTTTAAATCAGACACTCCGTTCAACACATAAAACAAACAGTTATATATCACTCTATAATTAGACATTATATATCCCTAAAAACACTTTAATTTCACAGGACAATAAAAAAATCAAACAAACAACCCCTAACACAACTAAATATGACATTGACAATAACCGACTATTTATGTTAAAAGAACCTGATGTCCTCCGCCATCGTGCTTGTGTTGAGAAATGTCATTTTTTTCATCCTCAATATTATTACATTTTTCGTTACATTACTGCGTACATCTCTTGAGAAGCCTTTCGTTTGAGTCTATATTCATCATGTAACGACTTCCTAAAATATTTGCATGTTATCCAAGTGTTGCTCGACTTGCTCTACAATTTTATTTTTTTCGTCATACGTTGTTTGTCGAGGGGACGTGGTCTTGGATCATCCTTGAATATCTTGGTATGCTCGGTGACAACAATCGGTTCAACCATTTCCAGTGCATCAGACTTAGGGTGTTTCTTGTGATTTCCCATGGCCCGCCTTGAGTAAACATCCTTCCCGTACTATCGTCTTTAAACGCACTCCTACTCAGGTTAAAAGATCAACTTCGTTGCCATCACTCTTACTCGAACTTTTAAAACTTTCGCATATATCATTAAACTTTTAGCAATTACCGTTCATCCTTGCCCACTTCCTTGTAATCATATCTTTAGTACGCTTGTTGAGAGAAAATGAGTTGAAGTCATTTCGTTTGGTCTTGGTTGATTTCTTTTGCAAGTTTTTTGTGACGCTTGCTCTGTTTGTGGTTGTGGCGGTGGTTGAAATTGTAGTGGAAAGATATCATATATGATACATTATACAAAGTTTTTTCAGGCAACTTGTCACCCCCATACTCTTTACCTCAAGCTAGAAAACTCACTTTTGTCAATTATAATCATATGAATGCACCTGACATTTCTAGTAATAGTTTAAAACGTGTGACATTTCAGACCACAAAGGAACCTGTAGGTTCAAATGACTTAGTTCATACCAACCCCCTAGAGGACGTTAAGAAAAATGGACAAATTAAAAAAGAAAAAGCTTTATATTCAAAACCTAGTATACCAACTTTTGCTAGAGTTTAAAACACTACCGATGGTAGTAAACCGAAACCTGAGAATCCCTATCAGCAACCTAGAAATTAGCCACCATTCATGAGTAGTCGTGTATCGAACACATCGACTGAACGATCAGAAAAACCTGGGAACACAAAGGCTTGCTTGAATTATTGAAGATGTTGATATTGTTGTTTAAGAGTTGTTGTTGTTGTTAAAGTGTTGAAAGATGTTGAGTAGTCGTGTATCAACATGAAAGTGAAAAATTTGTTTATGCGTGTAAAAATGATTGTGTAAAATTGATATGTGTATTATTTAAAAAGTTGTGTAAAAGTCAAAGTGTTTAAACATTTTATTTTATAAAGTGAGTAGTTATTGCATTTGCAATAGTGATATATATATATATTTCTATATTTTAACGAACGCTAAATATTTGACGAAAGTTTTAGCGAACTATAAAGGCAGTTTAGTGACGTGCGAAATGGCGATGACCATTTTAGATTGGCTTAGTTCAATAATCATTGCAGCTTGCGCTCTAAGGGTAAGTAGTGCGGAGATGAGTTTTTCATCATCACATCAACTTTAAAGCACAAGGCGTAATGATTGATATTTTCTTGCATCAAATACAACAAACTTTTTTTTATCTTTTTGACCTTTTTATCATTTAAACATACTAAAAAAACACAAATATTTATTTACAACACAACAAAATAATGCTTTTGTCTCCAAAAGCAGTTTCTCTTGTCGAAATCTTACGCCACTGTGAGTATGTTTGATAAAACCAGTTTTAAGCTGTAAATTGAAAAACTTTTAACATGAATTACAAGTTGTATTTTTTTACTGTGTTTGATAAATTAACTGTTGACTATAATATTAAATATAAAATGATTAAAAAGACATATTTAATTAGATTATAATATGGTTGAAAATGTATAAGTAATTTATAGTTTTGACAACTATTAATAATTTGAATAACTTCATAAATTAAATTTTCATTTAAAGGCTACTTATTTAAAAGGAAAAATTACACGTTTCATTCCTATAGTTTATATCAAACATCATGTTTCGTCTTTATTTCATTTTAAATACCCTGACAATCCCTAATTTTGTAAGTTGTAAAATTAACGGTCCCTATTATGGAAAATAGGGAACATGTGTGTAATTAATCTTCTTGAAACTTGTAACATTGGATAGTGAATAATTTTTCAAAATAGAGACCGTATGGGTTACAACTTACAAAATTAGAGATTGTCAGTGTATTTAAAATGAAATAGGGACGAAACGTGATGTTTGATATAAACCATAGGAACAAAATGTGTAACTTTTTCTATTTAAAATAAAAGTTTGAAGTTAATGCGTCCAAACGAAATTACTTATCTTTTTTAGAACGACAAATGTTGGTGTTTAGTGGGTCGAGTCGTGCAATGACATCTAAGCGGAAAAATGTCTTCTTCGAACCCTCGCCTAATTATGTTAGACTCCTTACCCGCTTCGCCTGAAAGACCCTTCGCAGGCCTTAAACCAAGACCTCCAAAAATCCTCCCAACGAAACCAGTTAGTGAAACTTTAATTATCAACTGAGGTAAACCAGTTAGTTAATTATTTTAAAAGATATTATTTGAAAAATAAAACATTAATAACTAAAAAAAAACTCTTACCAAACAGATACATATATAAAGAGTCCCAAACATGAGATTATGTCATTCAAAAATGGAGCTATGCTCATAATACATCTTTTTATAAGAAATAGTACGATTTTGAGCATAACTTTGAAAATAAATGTATTTTAGTACTAAAAAGAAAAGAAAAAGAAAAAAAGAGAGCTATTTGTGGAAATGATTAAATAATAATAATGGAAGGCGTAGAAAAAGTGATAAAGACACATTTGTGTGGCAGTTGGCAAGAATCACACGACTCGGATAAAGTCACAACTCCATCTCATGATACGATACGATATTTTCATTTTCCAATATATCGTTATCGTTTCAATATACCGTATCGTTTTATTTTTTTATTAAAAAAAACTGAAAAATGAATGGTTTTCGAGTAATCACCATCACATGTTGCAGTTTTATTGTCGCTTTCTTTCTTTATTTTTTGCAAGATAAACGTATCCAAATAATCTTCCTTTTTGTTCCTGAATAAATTGTTTTGTTATACTTTTAATTTAAGTTAAAAAAAGTACTATTTGGGTCCATAAAAGAAAATGATCATGTATTTGGATGCTATTTATTTTTAACTTTTCTTTTATGTCATAGATTTATCAAAACTAAAACTTGTTTGTAAATTATTTTCAATCAAGTTTTTTTTGTCCTAAAATAATTATTGACGTTTGATTTTTCGATTTTTTTTCTAAAACTTTGACTGTAAATATATTTATTTGTGTTATATAAGTATTTGATAAAAATGATATCAATGAAAATATATTTAAAACTCCATTCATTCATATATTTTGGATTAAGTATTACATAACACACTCAAATATAATTAGGGTCAAAGTTGCACAAAAAATACTTCAAAAGTCAAACATGGACAATTATCTTGAGACGAAAGTAGTATTTAATTAACAGATGATTTGAGACAGACTCATGATGTTTGATTAAAACTTATAGGGTCTTAATTGAAAAATCAGCATATAAATTAAGTCATTAGTAGTGTGTTTGTTTTGTGCTTAAGGCTATGTTTGACGCGTAAGCTTATCAGAGCTTATCGCAGCTTGAGCTTATTGTTTTTAAAAAATAAGCTACTATTAAAAATAAGTCTCGTTTGGTTGACAGAGCTTGTTAAAAAAATAAGCTCCTAAATGGCATGCTAGTTAAAATAGCATGTGAAATAAGCTCAAGCTACATGCTCCAGCATCCAACTCCAGCAACCCACTCCAGCTCCTAAGAATGCCAAACACACCCTAAAACTAGCATACGACTTTTCAGAAAAAGTCATACTCCCTCCGTCCCATAATAATAGTCCACCGACAAAAAACACGCAGATTAATAAAACATCACTTTTCAGGTTTCTCTCTCTTACTTTTTACACAATGACAATTTTACCCTTAACCATTTAATTTACAACTTGTTTATTATTTGTAATAATACTTTCAAGTGAGGGTAATATTGTAAACTTAATCCATATTTCTTATCTATTTTTAGACTAGACTATTAATATGGGACGTCCAAAAATAGTAAGTTGGACTGTTAATATGGGACGAAGGGAGTAATAAAAAGGGTCTCCATATTAAGTCCATGACTTAAAAAAGTCTCCATATTAAATCCGTGACCTTATGTGATGTTTGATAAAGACTTGATTAACTTAATACGAAAAAAGCTGAAATTATTAAGTCATGAAAATATTGTTTGTTTGTGAATTAATAGGCACACATTACTTAAAATATCAAGTCCTGTAAAATTAAAATGCCTTTTAGATATATGATGTCTATTTGTAGATAATTATATTAGTGTTTGTTTCATGTGCGGAATAAAGTGTCTGAATTAAAGAAAATCATTGTTATACCTTTTTAAATTAAATAAGAGAAGAAGTTGGAGGCTAAATTTGTAAAATAACGTATTAAGTAATGGACTTAATATGAGACTCTCTCCATCGTGATTCTTTCTGGAAAGTCGTATGCTAGTTTTAAGCACAAAACAAACACGCTACTAATGACTTAATTGATATACTAATTTTTTAATTAAGACCCTATAAGTCGTAATCAAACACTACCAGATAAGGATGTTATCAGGTCGGGTTAACGGGTCTTATCGGGTCGAGTTAAGTCGGTTTTGAATTTTTGAAACTCAGCCGCAACCCGACCCGATAAGAAATCGGGTTATCGGGTTCGGGTGGTAGTCGAGTCGGGTTATATCGGGTCGGATGATTCGGGTTATTGGGTTACTTCTACTAAAATTTGAAACTGTCATTAATTGTTGTATTATAGTGTATTAAAATGAATTTATCTCATTAGCTAACGTGCGGCTGTCTTGATGGTTACTATGAAAGCATAAGATACTTGAAATTGCCATACCAAAAGAATAATACAAGTTGGTTTGAATGAATCTAGTTACGATGGTTTATTTGGCTTGCATACATTTAGCTTGAATTAACAAGGAATGCTATCTTCGGCTGCCATGGTTATATTTTACTTTTGATGGTTTGAATGAATCTAGTTACTTATATATACAGTTTTCTTTTAAATACATTTGCTTTTGTTCGCCTATTATTTGCATTGCAGATGGAAGAAATAGAAACAAAATATATCCCCAACATGCTACATCGTAGTTTTAAGGATTACGAAATGAAATTCAACAGTAAATGTCCTACAAAAATTTGAACAGTAAGATAATCGGGTGTTATCGGGTTGACCTGATAACTCGACAAAATAAATTATATAACCCGTAACCCGATCTTATTCTATCGGGTTGTCGGGTCTGAGTCAAATCAACCCGACTATTTTTATAAACCCGACTTAACCCGACCCGATAAAGTTTTATCGGGTTCGGGTTTGGGTCGGGTCAACCCGATCCTACTGACACCCCTACTACCAAAGTATATTCGCATTAACTAATCTATTAATTAAAAATAAAACAAACTCAACCAAACAAAATGCATACAACTTCATAACTTAATGTTTTAACAAACAATTTTTCTATGACTTGACAATTTTTTTTTTCATATTAAGCCAATTAAGTTATTATTAAACACCACATAAGTTATACATCATTTATTTTTGGTTGTTTTCATTTATGTTAAATAATTTTTTGCAAAAATATTTGAAACAATGAGAATAAAGTTAAATATAAACATATTAAAACTACACTTTAAGTATTGAAATGTGAAGTATCATTTTTAATATTTATTTAAGGAGTGTTGATATATGGACCTAATAAGAAGACGTAAAAATATATCTAAGCTTACATGTCGTCTTGTGACCAGTGAAATACAGGGACTCAGTATTTCATATATTCTCTTTCTTCATCTTAGTTTTTCATTCGTCACTTGCCTCAATTTTATGATTAGGCATCGTGTTAGACATACAAATAAGATCCCTCAATCATTTTCGTGTTAAATTGTAAGTTACGAGTTATGAAAAAAACGAGTTAACAACAATTTTTGATGTAAAACAAAGCTAATAGTCACCCGGTGCTTTAAAGAGGACTCATAGAGCTCGTGGCTTACGACGTTAATCTTGCCACGACGCGTCGTTTTGTGGTTGGTCTATAGCTTTTTGCGTCATGTTTATCAGTCAATAATAGTGTATATTTTTTTAAAAAATTGACCATTGAGAGTCGTTTATGTATTATGTTATGTATAAAAAATACTTATGACACCATTTTTGTAACGATTTATCACTTTTTACAAAATGTGGTGTTCTGAGAATTCTAACGACATAACATATGTGAGTGACAACACTTTTTTTTTTCTACGACATTACTTTTTTTCTATAACACCACTCTAAGAGTGCTAGGTACCGTAACACCATAACATTCAAATAACACCGTCACATCAGCATAACACCCAAATAACACCAACCCCTCTAATCATAACACCAACCAACACCACTTTTTTTTTTCAAAAAACACCCTCGACAATTATTTCATTCTTTAAACAAACACCCATTTCATTCATAAACTTAAAATACATATTACATTACGAAAAAAAAACTACCAATTAAAAAAAAACATACAAATAAAAAAATCTATGAATTAAAAAAAACAAATAAAAAAACATTACGAATTAAAAAAAAATTTAAGACGTCCCGACCCCGTCATCTTACCCCAAATCTCTGAACGGGTAGCTATAAACCGCAACTCCTCCAAACGCACAAGCATGCGATCTTTTTCAGTTTGCACTTCGAAAGCCCTTTCGACGGCTTCCCGTTTGAGACGAAGTTCGTTCTCCATTAGCATATCGAATTGGGACGAGTTACTTCCACCCGTGCTCGCCGTGGCGTCAGACTTAGTTTTTTTTGGCGGGATGTGGTTTGTCGAGCGGCCTTGGTCTTGCATCATGCCCGAATAGGGTCTCTTGGCTATCCCCGGGGACGTCCCCGGTTTAGTAAACCGGGTCCGATGCGTCCCATTTGCTACGGTTTCTCAAAACCCCCAAGCGACTAATTGAGTAAACGAGAGCCCTCGATGCTTGTCACGGTCAATCGAGTGAGCCCGTTTCATCACGTCCGCATCGTTCTCGCCACTTTTGCCTAAACATTTGGCCCGTTTGAAAGATGCGTTAAACTTTTGGCAATTGGCATTCAATGTATGCCATTTGCTAGTTATCATATCCTTGTTACGTTTTTGAAAATTTGTGTCGTTGAACACGTTCGTCACTCGAATCCAAAACGTATCACCCTTTTGACTTCGCCCAACATTGTTATCTTCCGAAACAAAAATGTAAGACGATGCTAGCAATTCTTCTTCAACTGGTAGCCAACGACCCGCTATAATCGGCTCATCTTCGACAACACCTTTTCCTCTTTTTTTAACATTTCTTTTTCCGGGTACCTTTTTTTGACGGTGAATCGGTTTGTTATGTGAATGATGGTGGGTCTTGGAATGTGCTCATGGCTTGTGATTGTTGCCACCGAAGGAAAGCTTCTTGTTGATGTTGTTGGAATGCTTCTAATGAATTAAAGTCGGTAAAGGATGGATTTTGAGTCGAAGGGTTTCTGGCACAAGCCTCGTTCATCATATTAACGAACCGTATTGAGGGTAGTCGGCCATTTTTTAGCAATTTGATAAAATAAAAGTTGTGATTTGTTTGTTATTTGATATTCTATATATAGTAAGGGGGGGGGGGGTGTAAAATAATTTTTTGTTTTTTAAAAAACTAGTCGTTAAAATGGGGGGAGGGGGTGGGTGGTGTTTTAAACTTTTAAACTGAGGGGTGAAAAGTGAAAGTTAAAAAGAGACGTTGGGAAGGATAAAATGAAACTTTTTTTATAAACACCCTCTAACGCATGTTGCCCTAAAAAAGCGTTAGGATTTTTGCATATACGATATCGTAACGCCGATTAACAATGGACAATGCCCGTCGAGGTGTTACGATACCTTGAACTCTAACAATCTTGTTGCTAAAAAAATTAAAGAAGGGAAAATTAATGTTACATGTCGCTTTCTATTTGGAAAGAGTCGAGTCTAACATTTGTAAATAGCCAGACTATTTTTTTTAAATTCTAAAATCTATAGTTCTATACTAATGGATGACACTCTTTTCTTTGAAATTACTTTGAGCAATGCTACATCCACAAACATTTTACAAAACCAAATCCACATAACCAATCACAAAGCATAATAATTTTTTTTTTTCTACTTTTTTACCCTTCACAATTTATTGACAAATCATTTTGTGGATTATTTCTTGTATACTCTTTGTGGATCTAGCAAAATTCAATTACTTTTGACTAGAATCAAATATATATAATGGATCCAAAATAGCCACGTTGCTAAAAATGAGTTATTTTCATTAACTTTAACCAAAAAGACATCACTACTCTATTTATTTACGTGAACCAAGTTCATTAATCATTGATAAGGATTTTTCATTTAACAGAAACTTTAATATACGAAAACTCTATACGAAAAAGGCTATGTGATTTCGATTGGATGTCCTAAAGCAAGTACTATGTTTTTATGGAACGTTATGTTTTCATTGCGTAATACACTTGACTCGTTATGATTGTAAAACATTTCTAAATACGTGGATTCGTAACTCACACTTTTTTTTAACAAAAGGGTCACTTAGTGGTAGTTGACACGTAGACTATAACATCAGAATGTTATGACACTATTTTTGGAGGTAGCAATGAGCATGGAAAAAGTGGTGTCATAACTTTTTTCTCATTTTTTTTAAATATCATCTGCATATATAAAAATAAATTTATAAAAAAAATATTTAATTACATAATCTAAAAAAAAGGAAAAAGTCAACCCAATTGTGACCTCCTTCTTCAGCAGGAACACACACAAACATAAACATAAGCGTGCACACACACATCAAACAACAAACCAGTACAAAAAAAACACACACATCAAACAAAAACACACACAAACATAAACATAAACACACACAAAAACACAAATACACCGACATAAACACAATTATTAAAAAAAACACACAACGCGACTTTTTGTGGGCTGGGGATTACGACGCGACACACCACAGCGCGAGGGTCGGTGTGGTGCGCGGTAAAAAAAGTAGCGCCATAAAGTACGACGCAAGATACGACGCCACCGTACTTACGCTCTTAGTTGTAAATGTACTTGTAACTTCTACAAATATGTAAGGTTTAAGTTCAATTATTGTTAAGCGTAAATAATCATGAAGTAATCATATGAATCTTTAAAAAAAGAGATATTTAATGGCTTAATAAACGCTTTATGGGCTCTGATTGTGATAAAGTCAAACCCAACGTTGAGGGGCGTTACCACACCGTTTACTGACGTTGCCTTACGCCGTATGGGGTGGAGCGTTGCCCCACCAACGCGTGTTAAGGTTGAATTAGTAAAAGTAAGACCAGCAGAACAGATACTTTTGTGGCAAGGTGATGCGGATATTACATCCGTCTTACGGCCTTGATACTTGATAACTATTTCCAAAAAAATTCACGGTTTTTACCTGAACTATACATAGTTGATCAAGCTCCGTTTAATAAAGGTCAAACAATGTAAGTTTGGGAAAGGTTGCTTTGTGGCCGGGCAATGCAGATATTACGTCCGACTTACGAACTTTCGAAGTTGTACTTCCGCGGTAAAGGAATGCATCGACGGAAGGTGTATCACCACGGAAGACGTAGCAATCAAGGATGGTTGTCCACTCTAAGCAAAAGAAAAAGGAAATGTTTGCCTTTGTTGTTAAAGTATTTTGGTGGACAGGACCTAGCAATCAAGGACGATTAGTTGAGGTGTTTTGTGGATACCTTTAGAGAAGATCATAACTTTAGTCTTGAGTTTAGTGAGGTGAATTCCCGTGTATGCGAGGGAGGGTGTTCTTGATTTAATGATCTAACTAATTTCTACCATTGTTGATTAAGAAGGTAACTTTTCTAGTTTCGTTTATGTTAATCACAATTTGCATATGTGATTTTTTACTTTCGCTGCTCTTATTCTTGATGTATTCATTTATATGTGATATAATTGTTAAACTTCAAAAGTGACATCACGAGCCATGACATATGTTTTGTAATTACATACCAAATGATGCTAAAAGTATTTTTTTTTTGATAAAATATTATGAATTAATTAGTTTTTTAATATTTTTGTATTTAGAGATGATTAGATCCAAATAATCAAGATAAATTATTATGAATTAATTAGTATTTTAATATTGTTATAATTGACCAATGCAAGAATTTTTTTTTAAACTTGCGATGGAGGGATGAAGGCGACCCATTGAGAAGAATAAAAATTTATGTATTTTATAGAAAGTATTTTTTCTAAGCCCACCAAATTTAATTATATATAAGTTCATATATAAGCCCAAGATTTATAAATGTTTTTTTAAGCCTAAGATTTTAAACACATGCATATTTTCGAGTGTTTTTTTAAACGTTTAATTGTTTTCGAGTGTTTTATTTTATTTTATTATTGTAATATGAATTTTTATTTAACGAAAAATTTAGTTTGTTTAGGTGATTTTATGAAAAATAAAAGAAAGTGGTGTTATGTTATAATAATGAGAGTAGTGTTAGTGTTATGCTGAAGCATTTTGTTTTTGTAAGATAATAATTTAGTTTAGGCAGTGGCGGAACTAGAAATCTCAAACAGGGTATACACGATTTTTTTTATGTTATTTAAAAACCGGTCTTTGACTTGTGGTTTTCGGGTCGGGTTTTATATAATTTGAATTCGCCGGTTTTCGGGTCGGGTTTTTTTATAATTTGAATTCGCCGGTTTTCGGGTCGGGTTTATTTAAAAACCGGCCTTTGACTTAACTTTCAGTTAAGTGGGTATGTTACTCTAATAACAAATTCGTGTGTTTATGATATTAATCAAATAAGATCACAACCAAAGCTCATCTTATATCATGTAATCTGGTTAAGTTTGAACCACTATAACTTAAGTATAATATTTATCAACGTCTACACGTTTGAAATACTAAAATAAAGTTATGTGATCAAGTACTTAAAACAATATCCTAAAATCAGATAGTTTTTTTGTATAGACTAATTCTCAATATTTTTTGTAACAACCTATGTCACATATAACAAAATAGATACTAATAATAAGAAGAGAAATGAGTAAAACTTATTACTACTACAAACCTTAGCTCATTAATCTTAAATGAGCTAACTAATTTTCAAATAATCATGAACCTCAAGATAAATGAAAAAAAAGTTACCTAATGCTCGTATATTTAATTCAAGGTGCAAATTTGAGTTTATTGGGCCTGAAGAAGGGAAAATGAGTGGACCAAATTGAGTAAACTGTTAAATTTTTTTGGGTCATTCTAAATATACCTATTATTTTCACTATATGTATCTATATTTATTATGGGAGATAATTTGCACACTCTAACTTTTAATTGGCACTCTCAAATTATTTGTATGTTAACATTTATACCCTTACACTAGTGAAGTGGATAAATTTCAACTCAAATATTAAGGGTATAAATGTTAACAAACAAATAATTTGAGTGTCCCAATCAAAAGTTGGAGTGTGCAAATCACCTTCTATTTATTATATTAATCATTAGTGTATTTTGACTAACTAATAAAACACCTTAATTAATAATTACTACATTAATCATTAATCTATTTTGACTCACCATTAAAACATGTTAATTATTATACTTATTATTAATTAACATTTTTATTTTTACATTAAATTTTCATATAATTTACTAAATCATTGTTTATAAGGGCATCCATTATGGTAAACCTTTTTATAGGTTTATAAAATTGCCACATCATATAATGTTATTAATTTTAAAACTTTTTTACATCATGAACTCATTCTCACTATGGATTAAACTTTTTGAGCTTTACAAATTGTTTAGTTTGTAACATCAATTAAATGCACATAAAATTTTAGACCTCTTCAAGATCCTAGACCTCTTCATGACACTTAGGCATGAAATGGTTTCTCAGTATGACAAAAAAAATTTAGACCTCTTCATAAAATTTTAGACCTCTTCTTAAAACATCATAGTGAATGCTCTAAGTATATCAAAGTTTTCATTTATAAAAATTTGATTACATGTTGGTTGTGACGATATATAATTTATTTTCTCGAACGTTTAATAGTTTATAAGATATTTAAATAAAAAAATAAACGTAATTGAATTTCTAGTTTTTAAATATTTAAACGCAATTGAATTTCTAGATAAACATAATTGTATTAATAAAAACTTTAATTACGCATACAGCTTGTCCAAAAAGGAAACTTTAATTACTTATGATACTTGAAATTTTAATTATTTTAAAAATATACAAATTTCCACATTTTTGCCATTACATATACAACACTAGGGCTTTTGCCCGCGCTTCGCTGCGGCGCGAAGGGCGGGCGTTTTTTTCAACAGTTTTATTGTGTCTAAAATGATAGTTGATCCAACTTGCACAGCCTAGGCCAAAGATATTTATGGATTGACTCTTTGGAGTGATTCAGGTAGTGGTTGTAAAGGAACCCAACCCAATCTCGCTGCTATCCTCCCGACATTTGTGTCAACCTGCAAAACAAAAAAAGAAAATGTTTTTTGTAACTATCTATTAATCTGCTAGAGTTCTAACTTAAGTTATTGCTTCATTATTGACATACCAGCAGGCCCGACATCAGAAATATATAAGAACCCCGTGGCATCAACCTGCATCAACAACACCTATAACCTTCGAACTCTTCATCGTTCCTGTTACCAAAAGAGCATGCATAAACTCATTATTTCAGCCTATTTTGTCACTCGCATAGGTCCTCTACAATCTATTTTACACATATATTATTTTAAGATATCGTTTACTATTCATATTCATTTACCTTTCGAAACATCACCTCAGAACAACATATTCATCTTATTTATGACCACACCTTTATTGCTAAAAAAAGATGCAGAAATTAGTAATTATAAAAAATACCGACCATTAAGACGAATGGAAACCTCGTTGTCAATTCAGTGTGCATATACTCCTTTGTTTCTACGGCTGTATCACAAACATATTCTTCAAAATCAACCGAAACTGGGGTCTCACATTTCACACACATACCTGACAATATAAGATTTTGATCAAATCATAATGATGAATCAAAACAGGAGGCATACTATAACAAAAAAAGTTAACCGTACCTGTGATGGGACACCAATACAGCCTGTCGAATATATAAAAAGCTACACCGAAACCTTAATAACAATTCGAATATTTAATTAACCTTCTTTTACACAGGTTATTATAGACCTGTGATAGATAAGAATGTAAATGGCAAGGGACTAATTGTTGGCTCAGATTTGAAGGCGTCTTCCCGGCGATTCAAGTGATCGACCTGCTATGGCTGCAAACACGATGTCGTGCTGCCACGCCAAAAATCAGGTCGACCACACCTATCATGATCGCCAACTAATAGTTGTTGGAAACCGGAAAATAGACACACAAAAAGATTTCTTCATCGCCATAAATTCTGATTTAAGAGTATCCGACCCGACGTGGCTACAAACACTACTTTGTGATGCTTCACAAAGATACGGGATGCTTTGACCCTTATAACATTAGGAACAGTGAAACCCAACAGAAACATAATAAACAGATGCTCCCCATAAAACAGTGAGTCACAAACGCAAGACGATTGTGACAACCGTCGCCTGCCATGAAGAGCGGCAACGAAAGACACGCCCGTCACTATCGCTGCCCGCCATCAGCAACAACAGAGAGGAGAAATGCGAATCACAATAAATAATAATTTATCACACATAGCTAATTGAACGACCATCTAACAAACATTTTTGTCTTTCACAACCCTCAAAAGTGACCACAGCCGTGTTACACATGAATAGAATAAACATATGCTCTCCCCACAAACATAAACAAACAATAACTAATGTTATTTCAAGATATCGTTCAATATTCAGATTCATTTACCTTTCGAAACACATATCATTTGTTTAGTATTTTTGCCACTGTTCTCCTCACCCTCACTCTTCTCACACACTTATAGTGGACTTAAAAATTGACCACCACCGTTGATTAGATCGGGCGCCAAAAAAACATGACCGTCCATTGACCATGCCTGTGTTTATATGTTTCTTATCTCAAAACAAAAACAACTCTCACATTATATTCCTTTTCTCCCTCCTAGACGGTTCTCTTTCACAACCCTCAAAATTGACCACAGTCGTGTTCTTACACGAATAGAATAAACATACGCTCCCCCCACAAACATAAACAAACAATAACTTATGTTATTTCAAGATATCGTTTACTATTCAGATTCATTTACCTTTCGAAACATCACCTGAGAACAACACATTCATCTTATTTATGACCACATCTTTCTGCTAAAAAAAGATGCAGAAAATAGTAATTATCAAAAATACTGACCATTAAGACGAATGGAAACCTCGTTGTTAATTCAGTGTGCATATACTCCTTTGTTCCTAAGATTTCCATCAAATCATAATGATGAAGCAAAACAGGAGGCATACTATAACAAAAAAGTTAACCGTACCTTTGATGTGAAACCAATATAGCCTGCCCAATATATAAAAAGCTACACTGAAACCTTAATAACAATTCAAATATTTAATTAACCTTTTTCGTTATTCGAGTGTAAATGTCCTTTTTTACACAGCTTATTACAGACCTGTGATAGATAACAATGTAAATGGAAAGCGACTAATTGTTGGCTCAGAGTTGAAGGCGTCCTCCCGGCGATTCAAGTGATCGACCTGCTATGGCTGCAAACACGATGTCGTGTTGCCACGCCAAAATTCAGGTTGACTACACCTATCATGATCGCCAAACTAATAGTAGTTGGAAACCGGAAAATAGACGCACAGAACGATTTCTTCATCGCCGTAAGTTCAGATTTAAGAGTATCCGACCGGACGTGGCTACAAACACTACTTTGTGATGCTTCGCCAAGATACGGGTCGCTTTGACTCTTATAACATTAGGAACATTTAAACCCAAAAGAAACAGAATAAACAAATGCTCCTCATAAAACAGCGAGTCACAAACGCAAGACGGCCGTGACAACCGTCGCCTGCCATCAAGAGCGACAACGAAAGACACAACCATCACTGTCGCTGACCACTGTTAGCAACAGTATAGAGGGGAAATGCGAATCACAATAAATAGTAATTTATCTCACATACTAATTGAACGACCGTCTGAGAAAGACGTTTGTCTTTCACAACCCTCAAAATTGACCACAGTTGTGTTCTCACACGAAGAGAATAACATATGCTCCCCCCACAAACATAAACAAACAATAATTTATGTTTAACCCGTTTATTTATGGTATGACAAACGCGAGACGACCGTGACAATCGTCGCCTAGCATCAACAGCGGCAATGAAAGACACGACCATGCCTGTCGCTGCCCGCCATCGGCAACAGTTGCATAATAGATGTCTCAACAACGAAATTGTATTGCATCTATAATAAAAGAGGGGTTGTATGCCCTATCGTATAACTGCGGCATGTCTTCTTTTAAGCTTTTTACCATGTAACTCATACTTGCAATATCAAAGAAATAGTAACATAAAAAGTTTACCAATGTTATCAATTATCTCCACGCGCCCGCCCTCAACAACAAAACTGGTTTTGACACTGTCTGTTAGCATACCTACATACACATTCATAAAATTGCAATGTATCAGTGAGAACTCTAAAATGTTTGATTTCTTAAAATCAGAGTCGCATAAAACAACTTAAGTTAAAGGCGAAGCAAAGGCAATGATTCTGAGACAGGAGGGGTTCCTCAGGTGTTGGGATCATTCATGAACCACCAAACTTTATAAGAAACACTAATGCTGTATTATGTATAACCCATGAGCATGTATAAATGTATTTTATCGCAGTTTTCAATGGACATCAGCCTTTAAAGACGATTCAAGATAGATTTCATACAAACACATAAGTTATTCCAAGATAAATTAGTTCATATAAGACTACATGTCAACATGTGCCCTTTTAACTTCATCAATTCATACAGAAAAAGATCATCATCGTTGTAGCATCTTTACTTTTACATACGACCAATTTCCATCAGATGAGATATTCATCCATATTCATCCTTAAAACATTTTTTATCATACACCAATTTATCTTGGTATGGCATCTGATGTGCATTTTTGTAATCATCTTATTAACCATTTATATTTTATTATTATATTTTGGTTGTTAATTCCTTTCTCAATGAATTACTATCGAAATGCGTGTTGGCAAGCAATGCGAATACTACAAAATTGCTATTAATAATGGCTAGGCATCACTTAATTACCTTAGCCCAAATAAATGAGCTAAACCTTCAGAATTAACCAAAAGTCGATACGAACAATCGGAATGAAAATTACTATAGTATTTATTCCGTATAAAGTAAAATTCATACCTATTGATACAAAGTTTGTTTTTTGTTGTACTGGACCTTCACCGTACCTGCAGTTATACGATAGACACAAATCAAATAGACCGTGTATGAAACACCCGAAACAGTAAAGGTTCAATAAACCAAAACGCACGCCCTAACAAACATTGAAAACCAAAACCCCAAATTTAATGTACACCTCACAATATCCTTAATTTTCAATAAAAAACAACTACCTTGATAAAAAAACAAAACTACATGCGCAAAAAAATAACCAGATACACTTACAAAATGACTTGAGTTCAAATCAACACATTCATATTCATGGGTTTCTTGTGCAAGACTAATCTGCCCCATCGATGCGCTTTGATAGGTTTCTTCTTTCATATATTTGGTGGGATTAGATCAAACCTCCTGATTAAGAGTGACAACAACATCTCCACCACTACCAACATCCAAAACATTAAGTAACATAAGTTCAAAGTTGTTTACAGGTTCCAAAACCATCAGCATCAAGAAAAACTTAAACCACCCCCATCAAACATCATCACGCAAAACTTAAACCACCCCATCAAACACATCCCCATCACTATAAGCAACCACCCCCACTCTAGGCAACACCACCAACCCACCCACAACGTCGCACAACACAAACGGCGGCAACGAAGAGGTGGGGGCGACGCAGCAGGGTATTTGTGTGGATCAAACCATCTATAGACCCGGACAAACTCATGATTAGATCTGGATCAATCTATCAAAATCGAGAGAGGCGGAAAACCCTATGAGAAAATATAATGTGAGATTGTTTTGGTTTGAGGCAAGAAACATATAAAAACACACATAATCAATGGACGACCATGATTTTTTGGCGTCTTATCTAATCAACGGTGGTGGTCAATTTTTAAGGCCATAAGTGTGTGAGAAGAGTGAGGGTGAGAAGAGTGAGGGTGAGAATAGTTGCAAAAATACTAAACAAATGATATGTGAGGGGATCACTGTTCCTAGGGGAACGTGATTTCCCTCTATTATTAAGTATATAATATAATTTTCTTTTTGGAAACGGCAAATAATTCAACGGACGCCTACTCGTAATATTTCAACGAGCACCCCGAGTTCGAGCACCGCATAGCGGGCAAACCCAGCCCCCAAAGGGATCTCCAGGGAGAATTCCCCACGTGTGCCCGTGTGAGGTATGAGTTACATTATGCTAATGCGACGACCACAAGGATCGAACTCACAACCTGCAGCCCACAGTGGTTGTAAACACAGTGCATCGCGCCAGCTGGGCTGGAACAACCTGCAGCCCACAGTGGTTATAATATAATTTTCTATAACTGAAAAGATGTATAGATAATAAATTTTTTTTTTCTCGTAGATTTCATGATAATGTCTATTTAATGTTATTATTATAATATATTAGAGGAAGGATTAAATGTAGTGAAACATAGCAGTGTCAATAAATGCGAGTAAGAAAAAAATTTAATAGTCTGCTCAAACTTCAATATGCTTAGAAATTTAGAAAAATTAAATAAGGTATACTTAATGGATTAAGGGTAAATTTAGTAGGACCCTTTTTTTTAGTAAATAGTCAAAAACGTTGTTTGACCTCATTAACATACCCTATCACCCCCACAACTTGTACACTTCATCTTCTTCAATAATACGCTTGCCGCTCATCTAAAAATCAGGAGCAGATTTCTTTTTTTTTTTTTTTTTTTACTTTTCAACATTGCTAACTTGATTAAGGTATGCACTAACATTTATCTTGTTTTTCAAAGGGTGTGCACTCAAAAATATTTAGTGCATTTTGTGGTTACTTTCGAAAAATTCTAAAAAAAATTACACTAGCAGTAATCTACACAGGGTATGCACGTGCATACCCTTTGTTCCAAGTAGATCCGCCCCTGGAGTTTAGGCTGCTGGTTAGGAATCAACCGAGTGTGTAAATCGGCCTGATGCGGCAATCGATTTTACTCGATCGTCGAAACAAATTCCATCGCCCTCTAATCGACTTTTTATACCAAACGTGGACAATAAGCCAAGCAAGTGTGTTAAAGAAAGAAAATTTAAACCAAGTTAGTGTTTGCGTGGTTGAAGAAAAAGTTTTTTAATTTTTTTAAAAGATTTTTTCATATGATTATATAAAGTGGTGTTCTAAAGAATATAAATAAATCGTATGTAAATTATCGGAGAAAGAAAGGTAAAGTGACGAGAAAAATGAAAATCGAACTAAATCGCGAATTTTGACAGCCTTATATACATTTGAAGAAGATTCAACAATTGAAAATGACTTAACCTTCCAAATATAAAAACATGATACTCTTTAGTACACGACTACACGTAAATAATAAAAGCAATCTACTACTACCAACGGACAAAGATGTTTAATTACATTGCAAAGCTAATTTTATGAAAAACCATATATGTGGATTTAATTGTTATAAAGTTGCTATTAATAACGCGCTGAATTCTCTTTAGAAGCTCAATCGCTTCATGAGCAATAAAACCGAATGTATCAAATGCAAAACGAATAAACACGTGCTAATTTTCAAACATATAAACAATAAACACTTAAATTGATAATCAACTTGCATACATATAAACAAAAAATTAGATCGACTCGTTAAAAAGTCAAGGGTAAAGCCACAAAGTTATAGTCGAGGCAAACTTTGATAACCTTAAAAACTACACTATAAATCGACTCGTTAAAAAGTCAAATTACAAAAATGCCCGGATTTAAAAAATTGACGTGTGGTCGAGTCCAAAGCATTTTTTCGTGATGGTTTGTGGTTGCTGCAGTACTGTAGTTACTGAACACATGACCATCCTTTTTGCTGTCAAAATGGATTTTATTTGGTTTGCCTAGTGGTCTTAAGAGTTTATTCGGTCATCTTGCTGGTTTTTTTCCTTTTGGCCACCGGTCGTGCTTGTAGGTTTGGCCTTTGCAGTCTTTTATGTCATATATGCCTTTTTTCAAAGTACTGATGCAGTGATGCTCAAGTTGCAATTTTCAACTGAATGTATTTTTCGTGAGTATGCAAGTAATGGACTAATGGACATCAAAGTCTTCGTTTTCGTAACTGTGGGTCTCATTTAAATTTAATCACATCAAGTAAATGTAACAGTTGATCAAATCGTCTGTTCACAGTTCACACCATACAGCGAGAAATGAACATGGTAACAGACTAACAGTAAACCAACCTGAACGGGCAGCATACACACATGTTATCAGCATTGGTATTAATAACTTTTCCAAAAGAGTACCGGTCTGGTTAGTGTCAATGAACTATTAACATGATCAGCTAAGTTTCAATCGAAGATGATATTGAATGTTAACAAACTAATAAGATAGGCCCGTACACTTTATATTTTGAGTTTTGACAAAAACCACTAGCTCAAAGCTTTCTACAGAATATCAATCAAGAAACAGAAACGAGTGGCAAGTATGAGATTTCGATAGCAAGGAATCAATCTAGGATGAGTTTTGAGTATTTACAAAAGATTATATTTTGACTAGAAACACGAGTACTGTGTTTGCAAAGATAACATCATTTGACAAAAAGATTCAATCCAAGATGATAGCGAAGGAGTAATAAATAAAAAAGATTGTCGAAAACTATATTTTGGCGATGAACACCAACACAGCTTCCTGTTTATCAAGATCCGCAAACTGACATTCTGATTTCCCAGACGATACAGAATGTTGACAAACATAAGGCTTGTCTATTAAGAAACTATTAAAGATCGCCAAAGATGATACAGTGACTAAAAAGTTTTAATCCAAGATCATAACGTTGTTAACAAGTCTAAAGGACTAGTAAAGACAGTATTTTGGCAAGAGACGCCAACACAATGCTACATACTTTTGCTACTTATCTTCGTTCAATATGGTACTTTGACAGGAAAGTTTTACTCAGGTGGGCGTAAACAACCCCCTGGAAGTAGAAATCTGAACTTTTCAGCGTTTTCAATCAAGTAAGCTGGTAGATGAACAGCTGAAGACGAACGAGGCACTGATCCCATCTTCCCGATCAAGTCCTTAAAAGTATACTCTTCCGGTAACATGTCATAAAGATCATCACCATTACAAATCTTTTCCTGAATTTTCTTATGATCCAGGTGCTCTTTGCTCTTGACACGGTCTGCATGGCTATATGCCTTCATTTTGTCCACAAATTCACTCAAATGTTTAAAACAGAAACTGCAATGCCATCCTGCATCAGAAAGAACAAGTTCTGTTTGGCGTCCATGCTTGTAAAGAGTATTCTGATGGTAGAGATGACTTGTAGCCTTCCACGTTGGGTCCGTTGGAAACTCAAAAGAATACAGATACTTTCTCATGTCAAGGTGCAAAATTGGTGGCAACCCGTCACACCATTGAAGTAGCTTAATAGTATTTCTACTAGGAATCTCATCAGTATCTGCTACAATTAGTATATCCCCATCCGAAATACCCGAACTCCTAACCAAAATATTCATTGACACTCGATGGTGTGCCTCGACAGAAAATGGTTCTATACGCTGTCCTTTAGATGCTAATTTACCAGGAAGAAAACCATAAACAATTTTTTCCTCTACAAAGGAAAAACGCTCACGGTTTTCAACAAAAGTAAGAGTCTTTGGGATACCCGTAAAAGTAGCATTTGATTCTAGAATGGTAATACGGATCAAGTTCACCCCATCTAACTTCAAGCAAGTCCAACTCGTTGCTGAATATGATTGCATCAAACACTCTACGTGGTTTCAACCGTAAGGTCCATCCATGTAGTTTACAGATCGTACCCATAGAAGCGTTTTCTGCATAATAGTGAGGCACATACTGTAATGGACGAGGTGGTGTGTCCCATATCAGCCGCAAAAAGTATGTGATCTTTTCATAGTGGTTAAAGATCATTGTAAAACATATTGGTACAAGTATTAAGATTACCAAGCATCTAAATCCAGGAAGACGTCGTCTTGAGACAACCAGTCCAGAAGCCATGCCGCGCAATGACTAAGATTAGCAGCAACCAGCAGCAGCGTAATTTTGATCTTTCATGCTTTCCGTAATCTGCATAGCAAAAAAAAAATATATTTATTAACAAGTTGTTAAGTTTATACACTTCTGTCAAATATTTAAGTAGCAGAATCATAAACTACTGTTATCGTATAGTCGTTCACAAAGCTGCAGATGTATCAACTAAACTCAAATTTACACATCCAACGGCAAGTTAACAATTCTGGCTAATCCAAATTGCAAATGAAAAAAGATTCTGTTTTTTTCTTATGCATACTTTCAACTTTCAAGTACTTATGTTTTCTAAGTAAGCAGATAAGCAATTTTAAGCTTAAAACAACGTGATAAGAAAAGTACTGAAATTAGAAATCCCAAACACCCCATAAAGGTGTAATTAACCACGATGACGGTGTTAAGGATTACTTTCGAGTGCTTATTATTTCCACAATTAGCGGATATGGGTTCAGAGTTCAAACTCTTTACCTTCACTTTAGAAGGCTTGGCTAACCTATCGTTTATAGTTAACTTACTTTTATTTTTGAAAAGTATGTTTCGGTTATAGTTGTCCATTTATGATTTTGTAAAAAAAAAAAGACTTTAGCGATCGAATATTCTATTTAAATTGTTAAAAAGTGTAGTGATTAGATTTTTTTCGTGACAATAATTTTAAAACGGAAGCATTAATTTACACGATATCTTAAAAAATTCAAACTCTTATTATTGATACATGGACATAGAGAATATTTGAGTAATTTCCCACTAAAATGATCTAATGACAATAGAACAGTATTTATAATACATACAAATTTACAATGACTAAAAGATGAATAAGCTGCTAAACTACAATAACCTAACTAATCGTTACTTAACTTTACAATCTCTAAAACAATGCTTCCACAAAGTATGGTCTTTGTACTCTTGTGATTGTGCTGATGCGTGCTTATGCTATAAGCTCATGCTGTAGTATTTTGGCTTCAGGTTTATCAGCAGAGTTGGGGTGTTTGGATCCTCGCTCATCACCTTCTATACTTATTAAAGATCTGAAAATGTTGTAAACAAAGTATTCGTTACTTTCTTTGGCTATTTCAAAATCTGAATAGTTTCATTACATTTAGAAGAAAAAAATTGTTTCCTACCGTTTTATAAAATTTAAAATGTCATACAATGACCTTTATGATATATACATTTCGAGATTATTAAAAGGTTGAAAAAAAAGAAATAAACGCCGCTGCCGGGGATCGAACCCGGGTCACCCGGGTGACAAGCGGGAATACTTACCACTATACTACAACGACATTATGTTTTACTGATATTCGGATCGTAGTACAAAACATAGAATTTGTGGTGTTTGTTTCAGTTTATATAGCCTGGTTTTGGGCGTATGTTTATAACTTATAAGCTCACTTTTTATAGCTTATTTGGAAACTTTTCAGCATATATTATTTCATTATGTCATAGTGAGCTTATATAAGCCGAAAAGTTTCAGAAAAATATTCATGAAGACGAACTCGATAAATTGCAGCTTGTTGGTGTCACATAATTTGCAGGAAACGTGTGGTTTGTAAAGACGATACTGTGAGTATGTGACTAGAAAGTTTTAATCCAAGATCATAATGAAGCATTAACAAGTCTAAAGAACTAATACTTTTACAGGAAAGTATTACTCAGGTGGGCGCATACAACCCCCTGGAAGAAGAAACTTAAACTTTTCTGCATTTTCAATCAAGTAAGCTGGTAGATGAACAGCTGAAGCCGAACGAGGCACTGATCCCATTTTCCCGATCAAGTCCTTGAAAGTATATTCTTCTGGTAACATGTCATAAAGATCATCACCGTTACAAATCCTTTCCTGAACTTTTTTATGATCCAGGTGCTCTTTGCTCTTGACACGGTCTGCATGGCTATATGCCTTCATTTTGTCCACAAATTCACTCAAATGTTTAAAACAGAAACTGCAATGCCATCCTGCATCAGAAAGAACAAGTTCTGTTTGGCGTCCATGCTTGTAAAGAGTATTCTTATGGTAGACATGGCTTGTAGCCTTCCACGTTGGATCCGTTGGGAACTCAAAAGAATACAGGTACTTTCTCATATCAAGATGCAAAATTGGTGGCAGCCCGTCACACCATTGAAGTAGCTTAATAGTATTTCTACTGGGAATCTCATCAGTATCTGCTACGATTAGTATATCCCCATCAGAAATACCCGAACTCCTAACCAAATCATTCATTGAAATCCGATGGTGTGCCTCTACAGAAAACGGTTCTACACGCTGTCCTTTAGATGCTAATTTACCAGGAAGAAAACCATAAACAATTTTTTCCTCAACAAAGGAAAAACGCTCACGGTTTTCAGCAAAAGTAAGAGCCTTTGGGATACCCGTAAAAGTAGCATTTGATTCGAGAATGATAAACTTGGTGACATACGGATCAAGTTCACCCCATCTAACTTCAAGCAAGTCCAACTCGTTGCTGAATATGATTGCATCAAACACTCTACGTGGTTTAGACCGTAAGGTCCACCCATGGAGTTTACAGATGGTGCTCATAGAAGCATTTTCTGCATAATAGTGAGGCACATACTGTAATGGACGAGGTGGTGTGTCCCATATCGGCCTCAAGAAGTACGTGATCTTTTCATAGTGGTTGAAGATCATTGTAAAACATATTGGTACAAGTATTAAGATTACCAAGCATCTAAATCTAGGAAGACGTCGTCTTGAGACAATCAGTCCTGAAGCCATACCGTGCAATGACCAAGATTAGCAGCAACTAGCGGTGTAACTTGAATCTCTCATGCTTTCTGTAATCTGCATATCAAAAAAATAATAAAACAAGTTCTTAAGATTATACACTTTTGTCAAATATGTATAATCGTTCACAAAGCTGCAGATGTATAACACTAATCTCAAATTTACACTAACAACGGCAAGTTAACAATCCGGGCTATTTTGTTCTTAAGAATTCAAACTACACATTAGCTACTGGATCATTTAAATCCAAATTGCAATTTTGAAAGAATTTTATGTTTTCTTTGGTATTATTAACTTATTTGACCATTTAAACAAACAAACTTTGGGATTGCAGAAGGAATTTTGTCTGCTATTAAAAATTACTAACAAAAGCAATATACAACAAATATCAACATGCATACTTTCCAGTGCTTATGTTTTCTAAAATAAGCAGATAAGCAATTTTTCAAAGTGTTTGAGAGGGCTCATCTGCTTAAAACAACATGATAAGCAAAAAGGAACTGAAATTAGCAATCCCGGCCAAACACACCATAATACTCACAAATAGTATCCGCGGTATGATGAGAGAGTGTTAAGGATTGCTTTCGAGTGCTTATTCTTTCCACAGTGAGCGGATAATAAGCAATCTATAGTAGACTTTTCCGCGGTGTCTGAAATGACACGGGTCACACGACAAACATTAGGCACCTAAATAAGCACATGTATTCCAAACACTAAAAAAAGGTAAAATCGCAATCGCAATCACAATAGGTGTTGGGGTAGAGAAATAATTACAGTAGGACACAAATCACTCTCAGAATTTAATGTAAAAACATCAAGGCATACTATGAAGTATGAACACAATAACAACTAAACAACATATATCAACAAAACGTAGGAAGGAACCAGAACACAAAATGACGAGGACATTTAAAAAAACTAAACAATGCTACAAACACAATTTTTAGACACCGGATACATTAAAAAAAATTTCAAGATTTCAAAAAATTAACACTACGACAAAAAATCTCGAGACGAATCTCCAATCATATGAAATAAAAGTAAAAACATTGTACCTATGAATTCTAAACAAAACCATATAAAAAACAATTATCATGAAATGAAACACAATACCTTAATTAACAAATCATTAGAACTGTAAAATCATAAACCCAATTTTGGTTAAAATAATTTACGTTACAAATGTTGTGTTTATATACAGACAGATCATGGGACAAACAACAACAATAATATTGTGAAACCAGCTAACCAATAAAAGCCTGCCACTTGTTGGTTAAATAGCTTGTGACTGTACGATTTGTGGGGTTTACAGTTGTTACTGTGGGGTGAGAAGTACAGAATGTGAGTCTTGTGTGAATTTATTACACATGGAAAATTGAAATTTTATTCCTTTTTTTGGTAATTAGAAATTTGTTACTGTAATTCCTTTTCATTATTGTAGAAAAATTTAAATTAATTAAAGTAAATTATAAAAACAATTAATATATGTTAAATATATTTTTAATTTGAGTTCTCACATATTCAATTTAAAATTCAAAAGATTACTTATTTCAACATGCCTAACAAGAAAATCTCGCAAATCAAAACCCATAAACTCGACTTCCTCAAGAAAATGTTTCGCATTTAACACCGGATCTGAAATTTTGGTTATCGGCAATGTTTTCAGACCCGGGTCGACCCGACCGGGTCAACCGGTTGAACCGATTCCGGGCAAAAAAAGGGTCATATTGACCCGGGTTTCATATTTTCGAAAACCGGCTTGACCCGGCGGGTTTGGGGTGACCCGGGTCAACCCGGTTCTCAAGACCCGGCCGGGTTTCGATTTTTTCGGGTTTTTTTGAAAAAAAGTTTTTAATTTTACGTATTTGCGACGAAATTTTATATTTACATATTATATTGGTTGGTAAACAATTTATATTTTCAATATATGTAAATTTTTATGGTTTTTATAAGTATAATTTTGTTAATTATTAAAAATATAAATTTTTTTTTTATAGAAAATCGGGTTAACCCGGGTTGACCCGGACCCGGCGACTCGACCGGGTCGATCTAAGACCCGGGTATTAAAACATTGGTTATCGGTGTCGCACCGACTATTCGTTTTCGATCCCCGAGTTTTGAATATCCATAACAACAACCACAAAATCTTAACATGTATTATTAAAACCATCCATGCGCTCCTTATAACAACCATCTATCTATCTTCAACTCTCCAGATGAGTGTATTGTCCTAGTATGGATTTATTAACGTTTTCGCGTTGAAATTCGTCGTTTTATGTGATGAATCGTGTAAATTTTGATATGAATTTTGAGCAGCGTATGTATAATCAAGACTATTTTTCCGGTCAAGGTTATCCGAGTCAAGGTTATCAAGACTATGTATAATGAATTTTGCGGGTCAAGGTTCTGGTCAAAGCTATCCGAGTCAATGTTAGCGGATGAGAGCGACGAATAGACTCAAGAACAACGACCAATTGTTCGTGACAAAGCTAAGAAAAATCATTTTCCTCTTCGATCGGGGATTTTTATTTGCTGACGTTGTAGCCAACAAATGAAAAACGTTCAACGTATTGAAACCGAAAAAAAGGAGCAACAAGACTCTTACATGTAGTTAAAGCATCAAAAGTTGGATATGCATGAGGCAGCTCAACGGGAAGCACTGACCTTGAAAAGAGAGAACTCAAATTAAAACGTCAATAAATTGAAATTGCAAAAAAGAGAATCGGGACAAAGACTTATGGTTTTATAACACTGAATTTGACCCCAATTTGCCTCGATAAACAAAAGTCGTTGCAAGAGATGAAGTAAAATATCAAGGAAACATATAATTTGGATTATTAGTTTAAGTTTTTAATTATTATTGTAACATTATTTTAATTAAATAATTAAGTAGTGTTTGTTTTTCTGTAATTCTTTTTATTAACGTAATGTTTTATTTAATGAACTTTAGTTTAAAAAAAAGACGTCTTGATGCGGAAAATAGTCTCTAGTACATCATCGATGAGAGAAAACTGAGATGGTGGGGGGATTGAGAGGTGAAAATGGTCGTTTGATGTAGGGCTGAGCATAACAAAGTCAAAACCGACCCGGACCTACCTGAACCGGACGAAACATTTTCGGTCCGAGGTTTTAGATAATTTATGTCTCCGGTCCGTTCTGGTCCGATTTGGTCTTATAAAAAACATCGTTGATTATGCCTAACAGGATCAGATCGGACTAAACCATTTCGGTCTAGTCTCAATATGGGGTTTCTGATCATTTTGGTCCTCAATCTGATCCGATCTTGACCGGTTGACTCCGTTCCAAACCCGATGCTCGACCCTAGTTTGATGTCACGAGCCTAATAGTTTGATGTCACGAGCCTAATATGTACCAAAGAGTTTGCTAAATAATGATTATTGGACAATGATTAAATCATAATAAGTAACTTGTTTTTTTTTCTCTTCATATTTAAAGCAATTATCTATTCACATAGTGTATAACTAATTATAAGTCTCGTATATACACGAGTTTATAAATAAATTAAATTTAATTAAATTTTTTAATTTAATATATAAATATATATTAAAAATTCTTGTTTAACATTTTATAATTGTAGTATACGAATATATATATGTTTAAAGTAGTTATGTATCTAATGTATAATAAATAAATATTTTGCTTTAAAATTTAATTCATGTATTCATATGTAACATAACTATGACTCACGAGTGATTTATCTCCAAGAGTTTTGAAATGTCATAAAAACGTGATGCTTCATTTTGGACCAGTGCAGGAAAATTTGTCTTTTGTTTTGGCAACTAAATATGACATTTTGAGTATGTACCACTTGATTCTTACCCATTAAATAGAAAATATGAGGTTGAAAGCAAAGATAAAATGATAGAATTCGGGGAGAAAGGTTGTAAGCCAGTTACTATGGAGTTAGGTACCATTTTGGATTTTGGAAATGTAACATACGATGATTTTTTAACCTCATATAGTCATATGTTGCCGCAAGATTGCATGATTGTCTACGAGGATTCTTTACATATCAAACGAAAAGAATATACACATGAGTTAAAGCATGTATGAAAGTGCCATATTATAAGTATCACCAAGATATTTATTATTTAACAAAAAGGTTTAGCAAAAAGAAATTCGTAAATATAATGAGTTACAGTAATTCAAATGATGGAGTTATCCACCCATCATTTAAGTTTCCAAGAAAATAAAAAAGAGTAAGATTAAAGACATAGCTCGAACTAATTTTTTAGAAGAACTAAAGTGACAATTTTTTTTAACGGCAGTTTGGTGCAGCGGAATATCTTGCTTGCCATCGAGGTACCAAGTCTCTCGACCCGAGTTCGAATCATCTCACGAAGAGAATATCAACCCCGTGCTAGCCATCCAGTTTCCCATTAAGGGCTTCAAGGCATTGCGATGAGATTCAAACCCGACTGTCAATTATGGGAAAATCCCCCACATGGGGAATGACAGGAGTCGAACCCCTGACCTCCCCCACATAAAGACGATAACCAAATGCATCCATCCGACTGATCTAGACTTCATATGCACTAAAGTGACATTTACTTATTTTATTTTAGGCCAGATGGAATGATGAATAAATATCGTCATGTTAGCATCATATCAGCTTTCTTTCTCCACTCATTCGACCTATCTTTTTACCTAACTGGTGGTAAGAAACTCACCGGCATGTTTATACCTTAATTTTTTTCTTAAATATTTTAATTCGTAAACTAAAAACGTACACTTTTTATTCGAAAATTAAAACATTTATTCAATAGATAAAACAATAAAATACTAAAATTCAAATACAATAAGAAAGAAAATAAACTAAAAGAATATCCGTATTTGATATACACTTTTTCTTATGAAAAAATCGTCCATGGCGGTGAACCTTATCCCCTTTTCATATCTTTGTTTTTCTCTTTTTCAGACTTAATTCAACTTAATTCCTAATTCCTCTCCTTCTCCCTTTCAAATCTCTGATCCTTTTTTCTAATCAATTTCATTTATAATCCTGTTCTCTTTTCCTCAACTTATTAATCTAAAAAACCCTTTTAAGAATCAGCCATCTTGCCATGATTTGATCTTGTTCTCTGTCATATGGAACAATGTTCGTTTTGGGTCAGTAAATTATATGTTATAAGTCCTGCTCACCAACTGTTTGGTTTATTGTACCAATTGAGTATATGTTGTAAGTGCCCCTGGTGGGTCGTGGGTTTTTTTGAGTTATGGAAATGGAGGATTCGGCTAAGGTTACTAAGTCTTTGGCTGCTGACTTCAATAAGTTTATTGCTAGGCTGAATCCTGAGGGTAATGGTACTGATAATGAAATGGAGGTTAACGGGCGAAGCAACAATGGGGTGTCTTTTGTGGAGGCACTTAAAATGATTGCTAGGTCAGAAGGTAAAACTCATAAAATCCATTTTAGATCATTATTCAATGAGGCAAAAATTGAGGAAACGGATTTTGTTCTCCCATTGGAGAATGTGATGGCAGCGCAACATAGGTTTGAAAACTCGTTGGTAGGGTTCTTTGTTGGCAAGGGAGTTGCCTTTCCACTCGTGAAGAACTATGTGATGAATACGTGGGGAAAGTTTGACTTACAAAAGGTTATGAGGGATGAAGAAGGGGTGTTCTTTTTCAAATTCACGTCGTTGACGGGGCTTGAACATGTCCTTGAGAAATGTCCATGGATGATTAGGAATCAACCTCTCATTATTACGAAATGGATGCCAAATTTAACATTATCTAGGGATAAAGTAGATAAAATTCCTTTAAGGGTGAAAATCCACAAGGTTCCTGTTGTAGACTACTCAGCCGATGGTGTTAGCCTCATTGCCTCTCAAATTGGGACTCCTATTATGTTAGATGCCTTCACAAATGCTATGTGCGCGGAAGCATGGGGACAAATTGGTTTTGCTCGAGCATTGATTGAAGTCACTGCTGATAAGGCATTGAAGGAAGAGGTTGTTATGGCAGTTCCACATTTGGATGGCACAGGCTACACGAAGGTTAATATGCAGGTGGAGTACGAATGAATACCGTCTCGGTGTAATGACTGCTATGCGTGTGGGCATTCGTCTAGTCAATGCCCTAAGAAACCAGTGGAAAACAAAGTTACCAAGAGTATAAGTGTTAACGAGAATAATGAGGATGGATTCACTAAGGTCACTAGACGGAGGAGGAATGGCAAAGCTAATAAGGTGCAGAATGCAAGGCAGTTTGAGGGGCTTAAACTTACTAACCCTAAAACTTCTCTTGTGTGGAGTAATAAGGCTAAAAAATCGAATAATAAGGATAATGATAAAGGGAAGCAGACTAATGGAACTAAGGCTGATGATAATTATGTAACGCTTCAAAATAATTTCCATGCTTTGAATGACTTGGACGAATTAATATCGTCTACTGAAGTTGGTGAACCAAGCACGGGTGGTAAAGAATGTTTTAAGGAGGGGACCCAACCAGAAGACTCGGAAAGTGAAATTGAGGAGATGATCCTTGAAACCGCACCAACATGTTTAAAGGGGGCAAGCACTCCCATTGAAGAGGTTCTTAATGTTTTGTCTTGCTTCTTGGAATATACGGGGTCTTAACCGAGCCCCCAAACAATCGAAAGTTAGACAAGTTGTGAACGAGAATAACCTTAGCGTTTGTGCGATTCTAGAATCACATGTGGATGTGTCTTCTTTATCTAGTATCTGTAATAGGGTGTTTAGGTCTTGGGATTGGACTTCAAATGCTAACATGTGTCAGAGTGGATGTCGGATTATTATAGGTTGGAATGCGGATACGGTAAATTTGATGGTGATTGCGTATACGGACCAAGTCGTTCATGTCAAAGTGGTGCATAAGATAACTAACAAGGCTCTCTTCTGCTCCTTTGTTTATGCGAGCAACTCACAGGTTATGAGAAGACGGTTGTGGACTGATTTGGTGTATCATAAAAACTTGGTTCGTAATGACCCATGGACTCTAATGGGTGATTTCAATGTTATGCTTAATATTGAAGACACGCACACTGGTTCTGCTGCTATGAATGCTTCAATGTGTGAGTTTAAAGATTGTGTTTCGTCTATTGAAGTCATGGACCTGAACTGTTCGGGACTCCAATACACGTGGAACCAAAAGCCCAATGGCGTTGTTGGTATTCTTAGGAAGTTGGAAAAATTTATGGGTAATTTGGCTTTTGTGGATTCTTTCCCGGGTTCATATGGTATTTTCCAGCCATATAGGATCTCGGACCAAGCTCCATCGGTTCTGAAGATTCCTGACCTGGTGGACAACAAACCTAAACCATTCAAATTTTACAATTTTGTGGCTCATAAAACAGGTTTTCGCGATGTTCTGCTAGCTAATTGGTTTTATGAGGGTGAGGGACATCATATGTACAAGCTGGTGTCTAAACCGAAAAAGGTCAAGAAACCGTTACGGAAACTTCTCAAGGACCAAGGCAATCTTCATGATCGAGTGAACATGTTGAGGAATGAGATTGATAATGTTCAAAAAGCATTGGATAATCAACCTACTGATGCTAATCTTAGAGAGGAGGCTGCTATCTACCTTAATGCTTTTAATGAGGCAAAAATCGATGAAGAACGCTTCCTAAAACAAAAAGCTAAAGTGGAGTGGCTTCAAGCAGGGGATTCTAATTCGGTATACTTTTTTAAGACTATTAAGAGTCGGAATCACCAGAAGCGCATTGAGGTTATTTTGAATAGTAACAATGAGGAAGTTACGGGCCCATATGTTCCAGAGGTGTTTGTTGATCATTATAAACACTTTTTGGGTCGACCATGGCCACTGACGAAGCCAGGATCTAACATACGGGTGGGCCAAATATCAATTGATAGTTAAATAAACTCACGAGTATGGGTGGCTATTCGGATCGGGTTGGGTTGGCGGGTTAGAAAATCTCAACCCGAACCTGACTCATTTAACCAACCCGAATCTGACCTTTTTAACCCACTTATATACTTGGGTTCGCGGTTTAATCAGGCTACATGGGTTAAATAGGTTAAACGGGTTTGGATTGATCCATTTAACCAGTTTTATATACGAAAGTTGACACATTACACGAGTTAATTTTGAATTTAAGAAAAAAGTTTTCAACAAGTTGGCGAGTCAACTCGTTTAATTTATTCACAACCTAAACCTGACCTGTTTAATACACGGGTTGGATAGGTCGACCTAAACCCGACCCATATATATATTAAGATTCAACCCGAACTAATTAATTTTCGTGTCGATTTTAGGTCAGGTTTTTTGTTAGGTTAGAAATTGTCACTCCTACTAACAACGTTACGATATATTTTATTTTTTATATATATATTTTTATTTTTTATTATAAAACTATGAACAAAGATAAAAAACATGAATATGAAGTTTGACAAAAGAATAAAAAAAATTAATACAAAACAAAAAATTACTAAGCAAAAACTGGAAAAAGATAGGTGGTCATATAATTAGTAAATTAAAGGAGTACTAGGCGAGTACCCGCGCATAGCTGCGGATATTCCTAGCAGCAGACATTCCTAACGACCAATGATTAATGATATGCGATAGTGGCGAGTACCCACACATAGCGACAGACATTCCTAGCGACAAAAATTTCTAACGGCCAATAATTAACGATATATGATATTGTCGTAAGTGTTTTATATAACGTCCGCAACTTTTGGTGTTATGTACCAGTACACGAGTTTATAGAAAATTGGATCTCTAAATTGGATCTTTAGACACTGACCCAGGCTCACAAAACATATTGTATATGTTCTACATTGAAATCTTCTCAACATCCTCATCGACACCTTTTAATTCCCTGTAATACCATCTAATCCTGTGTTAGCACCCACCATGTGGCCTAAAAAATACTACATTTTATCGAAAGATTTCTACATTCTACTTACGTTGATTTTAGTTGATCCATCTTGGCACACTTGATTTGTTTTTACTTCATAATTTAGAATATAATACCTATGTGATATGGATGTTACATATATAATGCATAGTCATTAACCACCACTATTAAATATAGTCATTTACGAGACTCTCCAAACTAATTGACGGGTAAAAGCATACACATCTTGCTAAAAATATATACACAAATGAAACTGAACATTAGTTGCATAGCAAGACTAAAATCTATTTCAATGTTTCCTTTCTTTCTACACGTTCCTCCACTTAACTTTAAGATGCATATATGTACAACTACTACATAACAAATAAAATCCTTATACTAATATTGCACCATAAGCTAATTTGTGCCATTTTTACATGTGATTCCATTCTTATTACCAATTCATATAAAATTGTAGTTCTACTTCTCACAAAACATTATGTTTATTTCTTAAAATAGTGAAGTGCATTATATGAAGGATAGTAGAATATCCTGTAAATAATAGACATGGGACTTACATGTTACGATTGTTATGCAACTCGACTACATATAAGTTTGATGAACCATTTTCAGTCGAACCCTATTATTTATAAGCCGCATCTCCTAGTTAACAAACCTGTAAAACAAAAGGAAACGATTACTCTAACAACCAAACAACGGTTTTTAATGAGACCGGATGTACATACTTCTCGGTCGGGAAAATATTAGGCAATGTTCTTGAATGAGATATGGAGTGAAACAAAGTTTTGCAGGTAGAAGACACAACATCATTAGCAAACCATAATCTTATATGCCAAATCTTACATTTGTAGATCACCTTTTTAGTGAAACAAGGTAGGCACACCCGCGCTTCACTGTGGGGCCGTGTCACCTTCCTTAAATGAAGAAACCACTCGCTGACTCATGACGGGATGTATGTCACCGAAATTACCAGGGGTTTCATTTTCGGAAAGATTTATGTTATACTATTTGCAGCATAAACATTACAAAATTAGTGTACAGCTTGTCAATTGACTGCTGGTGCCTACTTTCCACAACATGCATCTGCCACTGATTCACTTTGTAATTCATTTGTAGACTCCAAAGTACACTATCACCTCCATTTTTTTTACCAAACAAAGATTTCATGTTAAGCACACAACCCCATGTCATGGTAAGTGATATCAAAGCAGATTTCGAAAGAAAAAGAGTCTTCTTTCTAAGAGTAGGCGTGGAGAGATTTTACGGGGAAACTTGCTTGGTCATTATATGCGACTCACTTTTTCCCTCAGTTTTTCGAAATGATAACCTTCAATTAACTGATAGGAATACCATTTAAGTATCAGCGTACAATCATATGAAACCTAAAGCAAAGTTGCAGCAAGTCCATATACTTCTGTGGAAGCTTGATCATACCCAGATTTCAACCTCTTTTGTTCATCTTCTACAAATATTTAACAATGAAATTCTATCAAATGCTTACGAACCATAGTGAGTATAACAACTACAAGACATTAAAAACTTACTTCGTTGTTGTAAACAACAAAGAATTAAGATAGAACATAAAGAGGCCGGTTGTCCTATAACATATATTCCATCTAGAAAATGACATAACACAATACTTAATTTTCATTCTAGAAGCTTAGCAAGAGTACAACATATAGTGTAGGTAAATATCACATGATAAATTGGGTAGTTGAAGCTTTTTGCTACTTGGATAAATATAGTACATATTTTTTAACAACAACAAAATCTTTTTATTTTCACATCTCAACTAATTAACTAAATATCACATTTGTTGCCTAATTTTCTTAGTATCTATTGGTGATAAAGGCTCATGAATAGATTTTATTCTCTCATTTCAATCTCAGCTTGAACTATTTGTGGCTTTTTTGGTTAAGAAACAATTGACTTTCTGCACAAATGACCAAATAATATTTTGGATAATATATCCATTGACCTTGTTCAAACTGTTGACATTTAAACGCAATAGTTAGTTGTAGTAAGTAAGCCTATAAACACCATACTTGTCCACTTTAAACCAAACGGGTAAAGCAATGGGTTTTTCCCTTACCAATAAGCTATTTTTCTCTACTTAAAACCATACCTAACTAACCTAGCGCAGGAAAATATCAAACCTACCAAAACCCAAAATATCATATAGCCTAAGTCATGATTATTTTTGTGTTTTTTGTTGAAATGCATATTACCTTCCCATTGTTCTTGAGGATGCCTAGATCATAATAAGCCCAAACACGTTATCATTATTATGCTGCCCTATAAGTAGATAAAACATGTCCACAAACATCAAGTGATCTAAGAGAATATGATGATATACAAATAGCGATAAGTTTATGGTGGAAGTCGGCCCGCAATATTTAATAAGAGCCGCAAAATCATATGATTATGCCGCCTTATCCTCCATATCTTAACCACCTGATAATGTTGATTAAGCATTGCATTACCTGAAGATAGTTTGGGTGTAAACTTATGACTGTCACTCCCATTGGATATAGCTAGCCTGCCATTGACATAAGAAATATGTGGTTAGTAATCCCATAATAGAATAACATATTACATTTTAGATTTAGATAGCAAACAAACCAACTGATATCCATTTTAAAAAGCCACATTAGGCGTAAAGACGATATATCTGTATAGGACAAACATAATGTAGGACGAACAAAATGTAGATTTTAAATACAATATTATTGCTACTCATTGCTCTACCTACACAACGTCAGCTCGTTACATTATCTATTATATAACAACAACCATAGTAGCAAACTAAAAGAACACAACAGATGCAGATGACACAACAACTTAAGACGCTACAGTCACTAACAACATTCTAGTACGACGGTAATAAACTTTCAGTGAAGAAAATAGTAAGGAAACGCGTTATCAATTCAAAGTGCTCTACACAGTCCTAACACCTTAAGAAGCAATTTTCAACCTCACACTTACTCATTTATTTTGTAGCTTTCTTGAATTGGATCTTCGATCTTCAGCTTACTGTTGAGAAGAAGTGATAATTTCATGATTTTATTTTGCATGTTCGTCTTCACCATCTGAGGCCACTATCTCTGGAAAGTACGGAGGAACCTCCAAAATGCACCCTTTAAAGGCCTTACCAAAGAGTTGCACGATTAGGCTCAGATTTGTATAGGCTAATCAGATCAAAGAATTGTCCGACTTCCGCTAAGGGTGCAAAGTTATCTGGTTGCATGGCGGGCACGTATACCATGCCGTCCGGGCTTTGCCATACCAACTTAAGGGTAACATATCTCACTGACATTCACACAATCATCATGGCCCTAGAAGCTATGGACCTTATCCGTATCCTCATCGAAACACACATAGTTTCAAAAGACAGGAACCCGCGATGGTTGCAAAACAAACTATTTACCCTGCTAAAGCATGGATGTGTAGGCCGTTAATATAGACAACATGCCAAAGAAAGACAGATTCGAACCTTAAATTGGTGACCAGATGTGAAAGCCAATTCGGAACAGCAGTTCAGTATATTCCATATAAGATTCTTGCTTTTTTTTAGAGTGACACACAAAACGGGCCTCGCGTTGGAAAAAATCTATCGCCAAAATAGCAAGATTCTAATAAAAAATTGTTACTGTATACAATGTGAGAGAGCACCACTACGACAAACAGATGAGAACTTGTCTTACAAAGTCAAAGGCGAAATATGCATTGATACTACAATAATCAGCCAAATGAGAACGCCTTTTGGCGATACACCTTTCCCGTTTCAGTTTCAGAAAACACAAGCACCCGCGATGGTTGCAAACTAAACAATTTACCATGCCAAAACACGAGCGGCTGCGTTTGTGGAGATTGCTGAGGTGAAAAAATCTCGACCTTGACCATCCATCCACTCAAATCAACGATAACAACAGTGGGACTATGTCCGCGGTGGCGACAGACATAACAGGTTGCCGTGCCAGACCGCGAACTTTCACAACTTAGTATAACAACAGTAATCTACTATTGTATCAAACAGGACTACGTTTCACATAAACCTCAACCTTTACCACCATAACCATGTTAATATCTTTTATATGTTTATGGTAATGTTTGAATCTCACTACCAGACCAACAACGATCCCAGATGACAACAATATATCGAAAGCGATAAAAATAAGCTTACTCATAAGGGTTTCGTGCGTATGCTTTTGTGAAGGTTGGGAATCAAGAAAGTTTCAACGTGTACCATCCGTCCACCATACACATCAACATTATACCCTTATCTGGCAATAGCAAACTGAAAAAAACCCTACATATTATTCACCTAAATCCGAAAACCCCCCAAATAGTCGGCTTATGGCTTATTTGGTTTTGGGCTTGTGTTTCATAAGCTCACATTTTCTTGCATATTTTGAAACTTTTCAAAATAAGCCACAAAAAGTGAGCTTATGAATCATAATCCCAACCCGTTCTCAAATTCCGAACCTACCATGTTTTAGCACCGAATACCATAAATCTGAACCTACTTAAATCACAAAAAACAAACAGCAACAATCAAGAAAATAATAATCAAAATAGATAAACTCTTTACCTTATTTCATCATCTTGTTTTTTTATTTTAATTCCAGTTCAATATTCAACAGTAGTATCTTCGGATTTTTTGGATTTCGAGATGCATAAATCAAGATATAAATATCGAATTCGAATCATACCAGTTAAAATCTAATCAAATAGATAATGAGTGTTTGATGTTACCTATGATTCCCATTGAATTTTGTAATCAAGAATCTAGATCCAGTTTTGTGTGGGTAGATAATGATTTTGTGGATGAAGATGAAATGGAGACGACCACTCTAAACCACCCAATCAACAAAAACACATAATCCAACCACCAGTACTACCAACCAATATCACCAATCGAAACTACCTTAAACCACCAAAACCATCAAGAGAAGGGGCGGATTCGGCAGACGCAATGGTGATAAAATTATGGTGGCGGCAGAATAAGGTTTATGTGAATTAGGGTTATGGGAGAATAAAGTTTGTGGGTGAGGAATGTAGTGTTAATGTGTTTTGATTTTTGAGTCGTGTTGAAGAAGAATGCTTTAAATATGGCAATAAGATTTGTATTGATCCTGGGTTGATAAATTCACTGGTTTCTTTTTCTGAATGTGTGAGATTGTAATTTGGGAAATGTTGAGAAAACTTACTATTAGTAGCAATGAAGAGATTTTTGAAAAATAATTATACAGCCTTTATAAGTAGTAGAGATAAATAATATAACCCATGAATCCATAATAGATAAACGGTGGCTAGACGGAAAACATAACAACACACTCTTAAAAAGAGACAAAAAATGTGAGAATACAACCTTTATATATACTACTACTACGTACAAAGCACTCTAATATTTGAATAGATGAAAGGTTAAATAAGCAGATAAAGGCTTATCCTTTAGTAGATGATGATACCTTTGTATCAGTTTTGATATGTGCTTTATTTTTTCAAAAAATTTTGGATGGGCCAACTTATCCTTAAGTAGATCAATTTACCTTCCCATTATATAATTACTAGTATCTGGTGGAACTTTAGGGTGGGTTTTGGCCCACCCAAATTAATATATAGCTCCGTCCCTGACCATGGCAGCAACTGATCTAAATACCGAGGGCCTGTTCACTAGAGTTGTATCGGAGGAATCTAGGCAGTTTATGGTGCGTGAAATCTCCCGTGAGGAGATTAAATTGGCTATGTTTGGAATTGGTGACGATAAAGCTCCCGGGCCGGATGGATATACGTCTACCTTTTTTAAGAAAGGATGGGATGTTGTCGGAAATGATGTATGCAATGCGGTTACAGACTTCTTTACAAATGGGCAGTTACTTAAGGAAGTGAACCACACTCTACTTGCTCTTATCCCGAAGACACCTGCTCCTAACAAGGTGAATGATTACCGCCCTATTTCATGTTGTAACGCCATCTACAAGTGTATTAGTAAAATTCTTACTAATCGGATCATTGCGGGAATTCAAGAGGTGGTGAGTGAGAACCAATCGGCTTTTGTTCCGGGTAGGAGAATATCAGATAATATTCTTATTACTCAAGAATTGTTGCATAATTACCATAGGGAACAGGGGTCCTCCGAGATGTGCGTTTAAGGTTGACATTCAAAAAGCTTATGATACGGTGAATTGGGTTTTTTTAAAGAAGATCCTTACGTGCTTTGGTTTCCATCATACTATGATTAAATGGATCATGGCGTGTGTAACATCTTCATCGTTTTCAATCAGCCTCAATGGGAATGTGCATGGTTTTTTAAGGGTAAACGTGGGTTACGGCAAGATGATCCCCTATCTCCATATCTTTTCACGTTGATTATGGAAGTTCTTACGCTTATGTTCAAACGAAAGGTTCGTCTTTCGGATAAATTTCAGTATCATTATCGATGTGAAGATATGGAGCTTATTAATGTATGCTTTGCGGATGACTTATTTATATTTGCTCGGGGGGATATTGAGTCGGCCAAAGTGATCATGGAATCGTTAGATGAGTTTAAAGAAGCATTGGGTTTGGTTCCTAGCATTCCTAAGAGCACGGCTTTCTTTTGTAATGTCCGGAATAATACTAAAATTGCTATCCTATCTATTATGCCGTTCTTAGAAGGTACGTTACCGGTAAAGTATCTTGGGGTTCCGCTGATTTCTTCTAGACTTTTGAATAGGGATTTTAAGGTCCTTGTTGAGAAAGCTCAAAATAGGATTAGTGATTGGAAGAACAAGTCGTTATCTTTTGCGGGGAGACTTCAGCTTTGTAAATCGGTTATTTCTTCCCTTCATGTCTATTGGGCGTCGGTGCTTATGATTACTAAGGCCATTATTCATGATATTCATCAACTTATTCGAAGGTTCTTATGGTGTAATGGTGAATATAAACGAGGGAAAGCAAAGGTGGCGTGGGAAGTGATTTGTCTTCCTAAACACGAAGGGGGTTTGGGTCTGCGTTGTCTGAACATTTTTAATATGGTGCTTATGACTACTCATATTTGGAACATTGTGTCTAACAAGGAGTCTCTATGGGTGCGTTGGATTCATTTGTTCAAGTTGAAGGGCAGGTCCTTTTGGGATGTCCCAGTTAGGACGGACAATAGTTGGGGTTGGCTCAAACTGCTCCAACTTCGTCCGTATGTTAGGAATTTCTTTTGGTGGCAGATTGGTAATGGCAAGTATATCTCGGCTTGGTATGACTTATGGGACGAGAAATGTCCGTTGGCTCAGTTTATCTCCCCTCGTGATATGGCTCAAGCTGGTTTGAATATTCGATCTTCGGTTGTTGATATTGCAGTGGATGCTCATTGGCGCTGGCCAAATGCCTGGATTTTGACAGCGCCGAACTTAGGTCTGATTCCAGCTCCTGTTTTAGATTAGCATAGGTCTGATGTTTTACAATGGCGAGATTTGCAAGGGAGTTTATCGGATTTCTCGGTTGGATGTGCATGGGAGGCCCTAAGAACTAGAGGTAATGAGGTTGTTGGTACAAGATTGTGTGGTTCCCTCATTCTATCCCTCGACACTCATTTCACTTATGGCTTGTCATGAAGGAACGGTTAAAAACACAAGATAAGATCATGCCGTGGGACGTTGGGGAGGGTGTTGATATTTCTTTGTTGCGATGTCCGTTATGTGGGAACCAACCTGACTCTCATCCGCATTTATTCTTTGAATGCGAATTTGCTGCGAAGGTTTGGAATTATGTTCGACATCTTGGTTATATGGAGGCTATTCAACCCAAGTTGCTTAATATTGTCGCATATCTTATTCCTATTGCTTCTCAACGTTCAGTTAGAAGTATTATAGGTCGAGTATTAGTTTCTGCGACTAGCTACTTTGTGTGGAGCGAGAGAAATAATCGCTTATTCAAGAAGTCGAAGCGAACTCCGGAGGAGGTTAGAGATATCATCATGGTTACTGTTCGGCTGAAGTTAAGTACTTACAGGTTTAAAAACTTGAGCAGGGTGCAAGAGTTTTTGAGTAGATGGAATATGCCTACTAATTTTCGTTTGTATGGTAGTTAAGGCTTTTTGTTAGTAGGATGTTTTGTCTTGGTCATTCTCGTGGCATGTCACGGATTGTAGGTTTGGTGGTCCAAGCGCGAGCTTGGGGTTAAGATGGTATGCCAACCATCTTCCATTGTATTTATTTTTTGAGTTGAATACCATTTACCGGGGTAACCCTTTACCAAAAAAAAAAATAAACTAATAGATAGATAAAAAACAAACACGTAATACGATTAGTCAGTTCCCATAAAAAAACTCCGACTCCCTTTGTTCAGATGCTTCGGCCCTAACTTTATCCTCCCACTTCCTTTGTGCCCTAGCTTCTTCCTCCAATGTTTCTCTCAATACATGTTCATCTCGGTATAATTGATGTAGTTGAATGTTAGTAAATAAGTTATTTGAGTTGTTAACAATAGGATAGGGTGGATCAGGAGAAATATATCGACATCGATGTTGTTGTGATGAATAACGGATATGAGTTTGGGATGAAATTTCTTCATTTTTGTGGGGAGTGATGTTATTCAACAATTCAGTTTTAGTTTGAATTTGAGCCTCCAATTTTGACGGTTTTCTAAACAAGGCTCTTTGCATGTTGAAATCATTGTCATATTCTTTTTTAAGAAACGATACGCAGTGCGCAGTTTGATTTTAGCTTCGTAAGCAACATCAAATTCAAAAGATAATGTCGTAAGCGTAAACTGATGACGTTGTTTTTCATTGATTTATTTATGAACCATAGTTTTGATCTCCTCAACGGGGTGTGGAAGGGAGCACGTCATTTGATTTTTGAAGTTGTATGTGAAAAATTTGAAAGTTAAGAAGTATTTTTAGATAGTAAATGGAATAATGTGGTATCTACAAAGAAAGAAAAGGGGGATTATTTGAATGTTAACGGTAATAAATAATATATGGAAGTAGTAAACAATAACTCAGCTAAGTGAGCTCTTCACAATTGTGGCTTGAAACCACGCGTGAGTTTTTTGCTCGAGGTCGCAACTCACGCGTGAGTTTCTAACTCACCGTGAGAAGCCACGCCCACTCCATCCATCCTTAGAGGGCTTAAATCATTAACAACTTTGAGAAATGACACTAAACAGCAGAAGTTTTGAAAGGGTTAAGGCCTACCCTTGCTTTTGGTTTCCTTTGTCCTTGAGGGAGAGAGATTTGAGTATTTGGCTTGGTGACCTCCTAGTTACGACCGGGTGTAATACAAGAAGGTCGATTGAGTATTCAGAGTCCGAAACCGTCTTTTTTAATCAGGATCACCCAATGTGACGCGTGTTCATGAAAAAAATGGAGGATACAGTATTGCCATCGACCGAGTCGTGCAGGAAGGTTTGTCACAAAAGCAAGCCCCAACGGCTAAAAACTAATCAGTTTGCCACATATAAAAAAATATTTATTTTATCTTATAAAATACCCATCTACTCTTTTGGCTTTCATTCGCGATTTCAAACACAAGTATTTCTTATACACTCTACCACGTCTCATCAAAATAAATGGATACCGAAAAAAATATTTTACATCCTGTGATGGAAAAGAAGAAGTTAGTAGTATCGAGCTAGACTATTTTAATAACGAGGCGCCAATATACTATATGAATATCAAGCTTCTACTTCTACGATTCCAAAATCCCAGACTTATCGAAACACGATCGATAGAGATCGTTAGAGTGCTTATGATCGCCTAGTGACCGCTTACTTCTCTCAAAACTCGATGTATGATCATAAATATTTCGAGGCAGTTTTGAATGAGTCAATAACTATTTGCACACATTGTTTGGGATGTAACTGCCATCTTTTCGTTTTTTCAACAAGTTAGTTATTATACGTGAAGAGTTGGTATTTCTCCATTAATTATGTGTACCTCTACAATTCGTCAATCGGCATACGATACCGTTCCTAATGGTCTAGAAAATACCCGCAAATGGGTGCAAAAAACTCATGTAATGCTCTTCAAGATTTCGGTAAGGCTATTATTGACTTATATCGAGACGAGTTTTTGAAAAGACCTACTTATAATGATGTTGAAAAACTTTATGCTTTTCAGGGGAAAAAACATATGTTCAAGAGATGTAAGGAAGAACTAGTTGTAAGGGTTAATTGCGAGCTAATTTCCCAAATACATATTTTGCTTAATATATGTACGGGTGATCCCAAGTCACATCCATTCATTTTAATAGAAGGATTTTCTCATAAGACTTATAAGTTTTTCATGCATTCTTTGGTGTTTTTGGGGCGAACAACGACTTCAATGTTATAAGTCAATCGCCTATTTTAAATGATCTCAAAGATGGAAAAACGCTAGAGGTTCTGTTTGTGGCTAACGATGTGACTTGTAAATAAGGATATTACCTAACTCAAGGGATATATGGAATGATATGTTTTTGTTAAGTCCATCTCACAGTGACATACGAATGATGCGAAGCGAATAAGATATGAGCAAGTGCATGATGCATCAAGAAAATATGTGAAACAAGCTAATAAGTGTGTAAACACTTATCCTTTTGCCACTAAAATCAAGGAAAAACAAGACCTAATCATGTGTTTTATATCGTAAATGTCGGAATTATGCGTGGTTTTGTGTCTTTGTGTTAAATAGGTACAAATTATCAAAAGAAGAGAAAACACGGAATTTCACGATCAAATGTCGAAGAAAATTCCAAGAAAGAGACAAAGACAAAGTCAAAGACCAAAAGTGTGCCGAAGATCACGAAACCCGGTAAAATCGATACGATTGAAGAAAAGATCGAGAAAGCCAAAATCGAGCTTGTTTTAGTGGATTTAATATTTTACGAAGATTTTGGGCCTTGTGGGTCCCACTTATGCTTAATGGGCCCACAAGCCCATTTAAGGAATGGTTAACCTAAAATAAACGGATCAGAAAGTCATGGCCCAAGTCCTTTTGACTAGTAAGTGACGGATGGATATTTGGGCTCCAAAGCCCATTACACAAATAATTTTGAGACGGATCAGTCAAGTGAAAGTTTATTCACTCACTTTGCTTTGCTTTGATGGTCAAATCCTTAGTCAACATTCACCAAATAAATAAACAGTCACTCACCACACACGTGTAACACCCATTTACCTCACCCCAATACACGAAATAAATAAAACAAACTTTTACCCATCCCCACTTTCATTTGTGACGTTACAAACAAAGTTCCTCTCACCCACTTCCATCTTCCCCAAAAAAATGCAGCCAAATCTCGAACCCTAGTTTTTACCATCACCAATTTTAACCAACGAAAATTAGGGGTTTTACCCTCATTGGTTAATTCACACCATGAGGGATTAAATCCCCATGGTTTTCGGGGTTAACACTCACTTGTGGTCCTCATCTCTCATCCTGACGTGGCTCATCCTTCCCATTTTATTGGTCTAAACCAATCCCACCACCAATCCCTCCAATAGAATCATTCCACATCACCCTCAAACTAACATAACAAACACAACTTCTGCCATGCTGGCAATCCAAGTGATGCAAGAGTGATTCTCCACCGTAGATTGAAGAAAATGAAGAGAGATAAGAAGAAAAGATGGATTCTACGGCCTGGATTCATTGCTTAATTTTGAAGCTAACAAGAGGGTTTCCAAGGGGTTTGGCTATAAAAACCCCTTCATATCTGTAGTTTTGGGTGCTTTTCTTTTAGTTTAATTTTTATTTCTGAAAAAATAGAATTAGGGTTTTATGTAATTTCTTTTTATGAAGCATTGTAATTTGAATTTAATTAATGAAATTTAAAAGTTCTGTTTAAATTTTGTCTCGTTCAAAATTATTACATTTTATCTTGGTTTTATCTTTGATTAAATAATTGTTAAATTAAAAAGATAGCAATAATTTCCCCTACTGGGAAATTATAAATAAAAAAAATATGGTTCGTACTGTTCATATTCGAGAAGGATGGTGACGATGGTGTTCGGGTAAAAACGGTGGTGTTTGTTGGTCTCGGTTTCGAATAATAGGGGGTACAACGCCCACCCTACTGCTCAACGGAAATCGTCATAGGTTTGTTCTTCTTTTAAAATTATTGTCAAGTTTATTATGTTTTAGTTTAGTTTTAATCTGATAAGTTTCGGTTTTGGATGTCCTGCTCATTTTAATCTGCTTATTGTTCTTGGGTTTTTAGTTTAAAGTTTCTGATAAATCTGTTTATGATTATTTAAGTTTCTGTTGGTTCGAATAGTTTTGGTATCTGCTTTTTCGTTTTGTTTAGTACTGCTTATTGTTTGGTTCGTAGTATAATTGGATCTGCTTACTTTTTGGTTTGGAGTCACTTGAATCTGCTTAGTTAATTATCAGTTAAATTTGTTTTGATTGTTGATTGTTTCTGTTTGGATTAAGTATTATTAGGATCTGCTTATTAGTTACTGAATTGGGTATCGGGTTGTTTTTAGTTAGTACATTTGTTATGAGCTTTTAATCCTTTGTTACTCATAGCTTATTTGATTGCGTGTTAGTTTAGCTTATCTAATTATTGCTTATCTGCTAGGACTGTATTACCTTATTCGGTTTTCTTATATGCTTATCATCTGCTTATTTATTTTTGACTGTTATAGCTTATTTGTTGTTTGCATATTTACTAGTACTGCTGAGAAACAGATCCATTTGATCTTATTTCTTTCTTTATTCCAAAAATTTTAATATAGCAAAAATATAGTCCCTCCAGGGACTCGAACCGTGGACCTCCTGTCCAGCTGTCAAACAACACAACCAATTGTGCTAGGCTCTTATTTGTGTATTTCTCTTCATCATTATACTAATATAGGTTATTTAATATCTGGCAGATTTATTAAATAGTTAAATTCAAGTTTAAGTTTATTTAAATTTAATAAAAAATATTTAAATAGTTTTTCCTTTAATCAGTTTTTTAAAAAAATATAAAAAGTTAAAAAATATTTTATTTACTTTTATAATGTTAATTTAGTTTTCAATAGATTTTAAATTACTCAATTTCAATTAATTTAGTTTTATTTTAAAATAGACTTCATTTAAAGTTTTTAAAAATCTTTATTTTAAAATTAATTAGATTTCAATCTAGATTTAAGTTTTATTTTAAAATTAGTTTTATTTAAATTGTTTTAATAGTTTTTAATATTAAATAGTCTTTTAGTTTAAAAAACCAAAAAAAAAATATAGTTACCAAGAACAAATTAAGTTTTACGTTTTAATCGGAAATCAATTCGAGTCGATTCAAGGAACGAAAATAGACATAAAAAAAGAATTGGCAAAATTCCTACATTAAAATGGCGCCGCTGCCGCTTCGCTCGTACGATTGATGATTTTTCGTGAAGACATTTGGATTTTGGGATCCATTCGCTTTGAACGTTAATTTTCTTGCAACAAAATCAAAAATATAAAAAAAAAATCAAAAACTTAAAAAAAAAAAAAAAAATTCACAAAAGCAATTTCTTTCCTAAGAATTGCGCCAAAAAATTAAAAAATCAAAAAGTAATACTTTTTCCTAAAAGTATTACACCAAAAATATTACGTATTATTTTTATTTTTCTTATTTCGATTTCTTTCGTTTTTATTGTGAATATATATTTTTCTAAAAAAATACAAAAAGATTTTTCTTTTACTATAGTATATTACGTAGCACAATAATTTACCTACTTTTCAAATAAGCCTTAGTTGGGATTTCATCACCTAACTATTGTAGTCGCATCCATAACGAAATAAAAAGGCAAAATAGATAAATACTAGTAAGACGTTTGAACTCGATATATACAAACTATAAGGTGGGTATAAGGCGACGCGCTATAAAAGGCCGTCTAAGGAAAAAGGTTTTTAAGTGCTTTGTGCCACCTCGTTTCCCCGCTTGCTTGTGCATATATTGAGAGGGACGACCGATTATTGGTTTGCCACCTCAATTAGTAATTAAGTATATATTTTTGTAGCTTTTTCATATTGCTCCTCGAGAGGGAAAATCATTTTCCTCTCAAAGTCGACCGAGGTCAGCTACCTCATTCCAAAGTTTTAATTGTATGCGCACTCGCGCGCATACATACATACCGATTGGTGTACCAAACTCTTCCAATTCTTCCAAAAAGAAGAAGAAGAAGAAAAACAAAAAGACCATCATTAAAGCCGATCCCGAGAATCGAGCTTTTGACAATACGATGGCAACGGATAATCGACCAATGATTGAGATTCTACAATCTCACGTTGAAGGAAACGATGACGCGATTGTGGTGCCGGATATTGGAGCTAATAATTTTGAACTTAAAATGGGTTTTATTCAAATGGTTTCCGCTACACCATTTTTAGGCCGTACTAATGATGACCCACACGCTCATATCAAACGTTTCATACAATTAGCCAACACCGTCAAATACAATGGGGTGCCACAAGAGGCTATTCGCTTGCAACTCTTTCCTTTTTCCCTCGAGGGACAAGCCCGGATTTGGCTTGATAAGGAACCACCCCAAAGTATTACAACATGGATCGACTTAGAGACCAAGTTCATAAACTACTTTTTCCCACCATCACGGACCACTTCTTTAAGAAATGAGATCATCACCTTTGAACAACAATATGGGGAAACGTTTAGTGAGTCTTGGATCGATTTAAAGAGCTTTTAAGAAAATGTCCACAACACGGTTTCACTAAAGTGCATCAAATTAATACGTTTTACAATGGTTTAACTCTAAATGACCAAGACTCACTTAATAGTGCCGCGAGGGGCAATATTCTTGTGAAATCAATGAACGAGGCTTGGGCTATAATTGAAAACAAGGCTAAAGTACAAACCAAGAGTGTTAGGGCCACTATGGCAAGTGCTAGTTCTATTGAGAATGATAAGAGACTTGATAAACTCACTTCGCTTGTTGAATCACTTGCTCTAAAAACCGATGCCCTAAATGGTCAAGTTAATGCCATGAAAGAAAATTGTGAAACGTGTGAGACTTGTGGAGGACCGCATTCATATTTTAATTGTGACAAGGTTTACAATAATCAACAAGAAGTTTATGCTTATAACAACAATGAAAATGAGCGGATTCATTTCAAACCAAATGTTGATGTTAACCATCTGTCTTACAAGTCTAATAACTATTTGGCTCCCCCGGGTTTTGTAGCACCACAAAGACCACCCCCACCCGCCCAAAATAGGAACCAAGGTCCTCAACGGGGAAATTTTCAAGGAAATTCTAATCAACGGGTTTTTAATCAAAATCATGGGAATTTTCAAGGGCAAAACCAAGGGTTCAATAACCAAAATCAAGGATTTAATAACCAAGGTTTTAAAATCAATGATTTAATCAAGGTTATAATCAATATCAAAACCAAGGTTTTCCAAATCAAGGGTATAATCAAATGAACATGCATAATCCTCAAATGGACTTGGTTCTACAAAAATTATCCGAACATGAGCGAACCATGAGAGAGATGCAAGAATATAATCGACAAATACAAGAATCGACCGATAAGAAATTTTTGACTATGATTCAAACCCTTCGTCCCCAAGGTGCCCTCCCTTCGAACACCGTGACCAATCCTAGGGCTAATGTTAATGCTATTACTACTAGGAGCGGTAAGACCACCGTAGAACCTTCCTATCCCCCACCTAACCAAGGACCCGAGATACCTTCTTCTTCTACCCAACCTCCTTCTTCTTCCACTTGTGACATACCACCCGTTATGCATTCGTCTACACCTTATGTTCCACCGATACCCAAATTTTCTACCACACGTTCGGTTCCCAAACCGGTTCCTTCACCTTCCATTTCTATTCTTCCTCCTCCACCAAAGGATGTGAGTGAGCAATCCACTCCAAAGCCTTCATCTCAACCCAATATACCATATCCCTCAAGGTTGCGGAAAGAGAAATTGAAGAATAAGGATGATATTCAAGTTTCGAACTTCCTAAAAATGTTCAAACAATTGAATTTTAATATCACCTTTGCCGAGGCGCTCGCTTACATGCCTAAGTACGCTAAGAAGTTTAAGGACCTTTTAAGTGATAAGGAAAAGTTGCTTGATATTGCCAATACCCAATTGAATGAGAATTGTTTCGCGGTTCTTTTGAGAAAATTACCGGTTAAGTTAGGAGATCCCAGTCGATTCCTTATTCCTTGTAATTTTCCGGGTGTTGAGAATTGTATGGGCTTGGCGGATCTCGGAGCGAGTATCAATCTTATGCCATTGTCCGTGTGGAAACAATTATCTTTACCCGAGCTAGTCCCCACTCGTATGACATTGGAATTAGCTAACCGTACGGTTGCTTATCCGGTGGGGATAGCCGAGGATGTTTTTATAGGAGTCGACAAATTCACTTTTCCCGCCGATTTCGTCGTAGTCGACTATGAGATGGATCCCCGTGTTCCCTTAATTGTGGGACGACCCTTCTTGAGAACCGGGCGTACATTAATTGATGTAGCCGCGGGTGAACTTATCATGAGGGTCGGGGATGACAAAATCGTCTTTAACATGGGTAAACTTTCCAAACTTCCCGATGAGCCCGAATCCGTGAATTACATCGATGTGCTCGACGAAGCATGCGAAGAACATTTTCACGAGGCTTGTAAGAGCGGGATTTCTCCTTTACCTCATGTTGAGACCGTAGCTTCTATTGCTCCTTCATTGACTCCATTTGGAGAAAGTGACTTTCTTTTACAAGAATTTGAAGCGAGTTTAGGGGATGTGGATTTAAAATATGATGATTCTCCCACCGATTGGGAAGAAGACATTCGTACCATTGAGAGACTTCTCAATGAGAACCATATTTCTCCACCTACTCCTAAGGAAGTTACAAACGATGATCCTAATTTGACTAAACCTTCCATCGACAATCCACCGGATTTAGAGCTTAATGATTTACCGTCTCATTTAGAGTACGTTTTCTTAGAGGAGGATAATAAGTTGCCCGTCATTATTGCTAAGGACTTAAAAGAAGATGAAAAATCCCGACTTATCGATGTGCTTAAGAATCATAAGAAAGAAATTGCTTGGAAAATCTCCGACATTCGCGGAATTGATCCTAATTTTTATACTCATAAAATTCTCATAGAAGATGACTTTAAACCCGCAATCCAAAATCAAAGAAGGGTTAATCCAAAAATTCATGAAGTAATTAAGAAAGAAGTTATCAAACTTCTCGATGCCGGAATGATTTACCCTATCTCGGATTCGCCATGGGTTAGTCCCGTCCATTGTGTGCCTAAGAATGGCGGAATCACCGTTGTTCCCAATGAAAACAACGAGTTGATTCCTACTCGACTCGTAACGGGTTGGCGAGTTTGCATCGACTATCGTAAGCTCAATGATGCCACTCGTAAGGATCATTTCCCTCTTCCTTTCACGGATCAAATGCTCGAGCGTTTAGCGGGTAATGATTTCTATTGCTTCTTAGATGGTTTTTCCGGATATTTTCAAATCCCTATCGATCCAAAAGACCAAGAGAAAACCACATTCACTTGTCCCTATGGAACATTTGCTTACAAACGAATGCCTTTCGGCTTATGCAATGCTCCCGGGACTTTCCAAAGGTGTATGATGGCGATATTTCATGACATGGTTGAAGAAACTATGGAAGTCTTTATGGACGATTTCTCGGTCTATGGTGATTCTTTCTCTTCTTGCCTTGCTAATTTAGAACGTATGCTTAAACGGTGTGAAGACACTCGTCTCGTTCTTAATTGGGAAAAATGCCATTTCATGGTAAAAGAAGGCATCGTCCTCGGTCATAAAATTTCCAAAGCCGGTATCGAAGTCGACCGTGCTAAAGTTGACGTCATTGCTAAGTTACCTCCACCTACCACCGTCAAAGGAGTTAGAAGTTTTTTAGGCCATGCGGGATTTTATCGACGTTTCATCCAAGATTTCTCGAAAATAGCTCGTCCAATGACTCATCTCTTAGAAAAGGATGCTCCTTTCATCTTCTCTCAAGAATGTCTCGACTCTTTCGAACTTCTTAAAGGTAAATTAACTAAGGCACCGGTCTTAGTCTCTCCAAATTGGGAGTTACCTTTCGAGCTCATGTGCGATGCTAGTGATTTCGCGGTAGGAGCGGTTTTAGGTCAACGAGTTAACAAACATTTTCAACCCATTCATTATGCTAGTAAGACAATGACGGGGGCTCAATTGCATTATACCACTACCGAAAAAGAGCTTTTAGCCGTAGTGTATGCTTTTGAGAAATTCCGCCCCTATCTTGTGCTTTCCACCACCATCGTTTACACCGACCATTCTGCCTTGAAATACTTGTTGACCAAGCAAGATGCTAAACCGAGACTCCTTCGTTGGGTTTTGCTCCTACAAGAATTTAAAATCGAAACTCGTGATAAAAAGGGAGCGGAAAACCTAGCCGCGGATCATCTTAGTAGAATTGAGGATCCTTATCAAGAGGAATCTCCAAATCAAGAGATTAATGAATCCTTTCCCCTTGAGACCTTAATGTCTATTAATTCCAATCTTGATGATACCCCATGGTTTGCGGACATTGCAAACTATTTGGCGGGTGGTGTTCTTATCGAAGAGTTATCGTCCCAACAAAAGAAACAATTCTTCAAGGACGTTAAAACGTACTATTGGGACGACCTTATCTTTTCAAGCAATGTGCGGATTTAATCATTCGTAGATGTGTTGATGGGCCGGCGGTTTTACAAATCCTTGAAGCTTGCCACAAAGGACCCGCCGGTGGTCACTTTGGTCCTAATTACACCACTAAAAAAGTTTTCGACTCCGGATTCTATTGGCCCTCCATTTATCATGATGCACATGATATGTTTAAGCATCATGATGCTTGCCAAAGACAAGGCAAGATCACACATAAAGATGAGATGCCTCAAAATTTCATCCAAGAATGTGAAATCTTTGACGTATGGGGCATCGACTTTATGGGGCTATTTCCATCATCCAAAGGAAACAAATACATCCTCGTAGCCGTTGACTACGTATCAAAATGGGTTGAAGAAAAGGCTTTACCTACTAACGACGCGAGGGTGGTTGTTAACTTCTTGAAACAATTGTTTGCTCGATTCGGTGTGCCTCGTGCTATTATTAGTGATCGCGGGACTCATTTTTGCAATGATCAATTTGCACGAGTCATGGCTAAGTATGGTGTCAATCACCGACTTTCCACCGCGTATCATCCACAAACTAACGGACAAGCCGAGGTTTCTAACCGTGGTCTTAAGAGAATCTTAGAGCGAACCGTGGGAGAGCATCGTGCCTCATGGGCCGATAAATTAGATGATGCTTTGTGGGCTTTCCGTACCGCTTATAAGACACCTATAGGTTGTACCCCTTATCGCCTTGTGTACGGAAAGGCGTGCCACCTCCCCATTGAGTTGGAGCATAAGGCTTATTGGGCCTTGAAATGGGCTAATTTTGACATAAACAAAGCCCGTGATCATAGGAAAATCCAACTCAATAAACTTAATGAACTTAGGAATGAGGCTTATGAAAATTCATTAATCTACAAGGAGAAGACTAAGCTCATTCATGATTCCAAGATTAAAAACCGAGAGTCCCATGTTGGTGATCGAGTTTTACTCTTTTACTCTCGGTTGAAAATCTTTTCGGGTAAACTTAAGAGCCGTTGGTCCGGTTCATTCACCGTGGCCCAAGTCTTCCCTTATGGCACCATTGAGTTATCCCAACCAAATGGGCCCAACTTTAAGGTGAATGGCCAACGGGTTAAGTTGTACTATGGAGAGGACATCTCTCACGAGATGATTCCATCCCTCTCCACATTTCCCTTGAATTAATTAGGGACATCGAGTCGAGCTAGAGACTCGTGATAAATAAATCAAGCATCGTTTAACTAGGTTAGATTTTTACCTTTACCATCCTTTCCACCCTTTTTCACCTTCATCCATTTCCACCAATAAGTGTAGGGGGAGCCAAGTAGGTTGTTTGTGTGTTGTGATGTTGTGCAGGGACATGTGCTTTGATGATCCACTTTTGGTACTTTTGACACGACCCGTGATCCCGTGTTCCCGTGTACCCGGTTCTATCAAAACTATTGTGATTCATACTTGTATATAAATAAAACGAATAAATGTAACCACTTTAGTTTTCCCTTCCTTAGCTCGATTTTAAACAACGTACTTAATGTCCTAAGTGTAGGGGAGTTTATTCTCCCACATGCTTAAACATTGAGGAAAATGTTTATATTAAGTGTAGGGGGGACTTCTATCGAATTTTAGTGGGCTTTTCCATGAATTTGACCCCATTTAACCGGAAAATTTAAAAAAATTTCAACGTTTTTCAAATTTTTGATCTATTTTGGCCTAGTAGTATTTTTCATTTATGTCTTTCCTTTTATCATCGCATCTTATTTATATTTTCCATTTCAAGATAAATGCCAAAAATAAATAAATAAATAAAATGGTTTTAACAAGTTTAGATATCTTTGATATATTAGGCCCGTCGTGAATAGTTTGACTCAACCCGAGTTTACTTATCCAAGTTTACTCTAGCTAGTATCGTTAACCATATGGACCTTAATTGGTTTATTAGGCTAAGCATCCACGAGTCTCATTCCTTGAGATTTTAAATTGTGGAGAACGAGAGATGATAGAGTTGATAATAAGTTTAAGGGTTAATTTTTACTTATATGGTTTTTGTGGCTCTTTCTTCCCGCTTGTATATTTAATTTCTTAATAAAGGAGGATTCTTGCGGTGTAGATTCGATATCTTAACTCTTAGCCAAATCTTTATTCTCCTTGTAATTAAAGCATGAACACATTGAGGGTGCCAGCGTTGTGGACTTCCGACTAAGGTGGCTCATAACCACTAAGTAGGAGGTATTCAGACCATGGGACCGCGGAATTTGGCCTACTATATATATCATAAATAAAGAAAGAATAAGATTAAAACATGACCTCAAGGAGCCTTAGGGTGTGGGGCATGTAGCACGAACTTTGTCATTAGAGCCTTAGGGTGTATGGCATGGTAAGTGTTGAATAAAAATTGATCAAAAAAATCAATTCCCTCATTTATCGTTCAAGGAGCCTTAGGGTGTGGACAATAGACGGGGAGCATTTTTACATCTTAAAGAGCCTAAGGGTATATGATGTGAACTTGCTAAACTCCACATAAAGTTAACATGACTTTGGAGGAATAATTAATAAGTAGTACTATTTGGACAAATTTTGGGTCCGGGAATTTATTCCCCAAATCGTGTTAAATCATCCTTGATGTGGGCTTACTTTAGTGACAACGTTTTTGAGGACGAGGTTAGGTTTTAAGTGTCGGGTTTGCACCGTTTGGCTTTCATTTTTGGAATAATAATTATCAAATAAGTCAAATGAGCCTACGGGTGAATGACAATCAATAAAATCTAGAGATACAAAGTAGGAATTGGAGAAAGAGTATTACACAATTGTCTCATATAAGTGGTTTTAACCTAAGGACTTATGGTAAACAATGATCTTGTTTTTAAGCTTGGTATGGGGAACGTGAAACTTGAGGGTGATTAATATTCATGACACCAAAGCCCTAATTCAAGTCTTAGATTTCTTTACGAGTTTCTTCCATCAAATAATTTCCAAGTTAATAAATCCTTAATAACTTTTGTTTCCTTTAAAGTTTTTAACTTTTCGTCATAGTAGTAGTAGTAGCAATAGTAATAAAGGCCGAGATGGATTAATTATGAGAAAAATGTAACTTAATGCTTTAAAACTATGCATTGCATGGGGTCATTGCAATGGTCAAGTGTAGGGGATTTAATAAGTGTGTAAACACTTATCCTTTTGCCACTAAAATCAAGGAAAAACAAGACCTAATCATGTGTTTTATATCGTAAATGTCGAAATTACGCGTGGTTTTGTGTTTTTGTGTTAAATAGGTACAAATTATCAAAAGAAGAGAAAACACGGGATTTCACGGTAAAATGTCGAAGAAAATTCCAAGAAAGAGACAAAGACAAAGTCAAAGACCAAAAGTGTGCCGAAGATCACGAAACCCGGCAAAATCGATACGATTGAAGAAAAGATTGAGAAAGCCAAAATCGAGCTCGTTTTAGTGGATTTAATCTTTTACGAAGATTTTGGGCCTTGTGGGTCCCACTTATGCTTAATACGCCCACAAGCCCATTTAAGAAATGGTTAACCTAAAATAAACGGATCAAAAGGTCATGGCCCAAGTCCTTTTGACTAGTAAGTGACAGATGGATATTTGGGCTCCAAAGCCCATTACATAAATAATTTTGAGACGGATCAGTCAAGTGAAAGTTTATTCACTCACTTTGCTTTGCTTTGATGGTCAAATCCCTAGTCAACATTCACCAAATAAATAAACAATCACTCACCACACACGTGTAACACCCATTTACCTCACCCCAATACACGAAATAAATAAAACAAACTTTTACCCTCCCCACTTTCATTTGTGACGTTACAAACAAAGTTCCTCTCACCCACTTCCATCTTCCCCAAAAAAACGCAGCCAAATCTCAAACCCTAGTTTTTACCATCACCAATTTTAACCAACGAAAATTGGGGGTTTTACCCTCATTGGTTAATTCACACCATGAGGGATTAAATCCCCATGGTTTTCGGGGTTAACACTCACTTGTGGTCCTCATCTCTCATCCTGACGTGGCTCATCCTTCCCATTTGATTGGTCTAAACCAATCCCACCACCAATCCCTCCAATAGAATCATTCCACATCACCCTCAAACTAACACAACAAACACAACTTCTGCCATGCTGGCAATCCAAGTGATGCAAGAGTGATTCTCCACCGTAGATTGAAGAAAATGAAGAGAGATAAGAAGAAAAGATGGATTCTACGGCCTGGATTCATTGCTTAATTTTGAAGCTAACAAGAGGGTTTCCAAGGGGTTTGCCTATAAAAAACCCCTTCATATCTGTAGTTTTGGGTGCTTTTCTTTTAGTTTAATTTTTATTTCTGAAAAAATAGAATTAGGGTTTTATGTAATTTCTTTTTATGAAGCATTGTAATTTGAATTTAATTAATGAAATTTAAAAGTTCTGTTTAAATTTTGTCTCGTTCAAAATAATTACATTATTATCTTGGTTTTATCTTTGATTAAATAATTGTTAAATTAAAAAGATAGCAATAATTTCCCCTACCGGGAAATTATAAATAAAAAAATATGTGGTTCGTACTGTTCATATTCGAGAAGGATGGTGACGATGGTGTTCGGGTAAAAACGGTGGTGTTTGTTGGTCTCGGTTTCGAATAATAGGGGGTACAGCGCCCACCCTACTGCTCAACGGAAATCGTCATAGGTTTGTTCTTCTTTTAAAATTATTTTCAAGTTTATTATGTTTTAGTTTAGTTTTAATCTGATAAGTTTCGGTTTTGGATATCCTGCTCATTTTAATCTGCTTATTGTTCTTGGGTTTTTAGTTTAAAGTTTCTGATAAATCTGTTTATGATTATTTAAGTTTCTGTTGGTTCGAATAGTTTTGGTATCTGCTTATTTCGTTTTGTTTAGTACTGTTTATTGTTTGGTTCGTAGTATAATTGGATCAGTTTACTTTTTGGTTTGGAGTCACTTGAATCTGCTTAGTTAATTATCAGTTAAATTTGTTTTGATTGTTGATTGTTTCTGTTTGGATTAAGTATTATTAGGATCTGCTTATTAGTTACTGAATTGGGTATCGGGTTGTTTTTAGTTAGTACATTTGTTTTGAGCTTTTAATCCTTTGTTACTCATAGCTTATTTGATTGCGTGTTAGTTTAGCTTATCTAATTATTGCTTATCTGCTAGGACTGTATTACCTTATTCGGTTTTCTTATATGCTTATCATCTGCTTATTTATTTTTGACTGTTATAGCTTATTTGTGGTTTGCATATTTACTAGTACTGCTGAGAAACAGATCTATTTGATCTGATTTCTTTCTTTATTCCAAAAATTTTAATATAGCAAAAATATAGTCCCTCCAGGGACTCGAACCCTGGACCTCCTGTCCAGCTGCCAAACAACACAACCAATTGTGCTAGGCTCTTATTTGTGTATTTCTCTTCATCATTAAACTAATATAGGTTATTTAATATCTGGCAGATTTATTAAATAGTTAAATTCAAGTTTAAGTTTATTTAAATTTAATAAAAAAATATTTAAATAGTTTTTCCTTTAATCAGTTTTTAAAAAAAATATAAAAAGTTAAAAAATATTTTATTTACTTTTATAATGTTAATTTAGTTTTCAATAGATTTTAAATTAGTCTATTTCAATTAATTTAGTTTTATTTTAAAATAGACTTCATTTAAAGTTTTTAAAAATCTTTAGTTTAAAATTAATTAGATTTCAATCTAGATTTAAGTGTGATTTTAAAATTAGTTTTATTTAAATTGTTTTAATAGTTTTTAATATTAAATAGTCTTTTAGTTTAAAAAACCAAAAAAAAATAGTTACCAAGAACAAATTAAGTTTTACGTTTTAATCGGAAATCAATTCGAGTCGATTCGAGGAACGAAAATAGACATAAAAAAAGAATTGGCAAAATTCCTACACTACAAGCATTCAACATGCTAAATAGAAAGTGGATGATAACAAAATTTCTCGAGCGGTCGATGAATCTTCACAAAATAATGGATACTGTGCATACATACATCATATTACATAATATTATTATAAAAGATAAACCGAGAGAAATATCTCCCGAGTTGTATACACAAGAGAAACATCGTGATGTTCATCTCGTATGAACGCGTAAAGAAACATTACAAACTGTTATCAATTTTGTCAACGAGAAGAATCATCTAAGCCATAACGTCAATTTATTTGAACACATTTAACGTCGAGCGTGTGCTACTATTTTGTAATTTTACTTTCTTTGAATTTTTATTGGCATTTTTTGTATTTTTTTGAAATATTAATGCAATTTTAATTTAAGTGTTTATATATAATCAAAATGAAAAAAAGTTGGCGATGAATTTGGTTGGTTTATTACTATTGATGAAGTTAATTGTAGTGATAGGAAGTTGACTTGGCGTTGAGGTAACGATGGTGAATGCGGTCTTGGGGCTTTCTTATTACACTTAGTATGTGCATGGCGATTACCACTAAGCTACGATCAACCAAAATAGAAAGATTTTTAAGATCGGGATTTTACCTAAAATCGTTTTCAACTTTACAAGACTTTGATCGTAAGATCAAAGTCAGGATTTCAAGATCGTATTATAGTGACACTTTCTTAATACTCGTCGTAAAACTATGAAAATCTACACAATTTTACTCGTAGATACAATAGTGAACGAACAACAATGTTTTGAGGGTGCAACACGACATCGTTTGATAGTTGGGATTGTCCGGGCTAGAGTGTGGGTGGGTAAAACACGTCATTTAGGACTTCTCGATCTCATATGATAAAATGACCGTCCTAAACAATATCGTTTTGGTGGGCATAAAGGGTAGTTACAACGGAGTGAAAAACAGCCAGACACACACATATAAAAAAATGCACATACACACAATGGAAGATCGATATGCACATAAGGTAATCAGATTTTGAAAGCCATCGTTATACATTTGATAATGCGTAGTGAGTTTTCTTTATATATTTGGTACAATCATTAGCGAATTAGAATAAAGATCATGGCGTTTTAGTTTAGTCGTTTAAATTTTTAAACCGAGATGAGGTATAAATCATGTCATTATAATTTAAATATCATAAGGGTCAACCATGATGCTTAGAACGTGGTTTGAATTTTGGGGTTTTTGTTTGGTTTCATGTGTAAGGTAATATCTGATTTGGATGTGGTTGTTGCATGTCGCAGTTCAAGATTTTTTTGCTTTATTTGGTTATCCTTTTAATGTTTCTTGTTCGTTTGCTGCTAATGGCTGTGTCATGTATTTTTACTACTTAATGAAGTGAGTTTTTGGTTATTTAAAACACACGAGGAATATAAAATGTGAAGGTGTTGTCTTGTGAAAACTGTGCCGTTGAATGTTCATGAGTTTTACGTGTTTTGTAGACCGGGTTTTGATGGCGCTTTCTCAGTTATGATGATTTGCTCATTTGGTGTATTGTATATCTAGTTGCACGAAAAACTGGATAACATAAATTATAACTGTTTTTTTCTAGCAAGTATGATTGATGCGGGTGTTTATATCATAAAAAGCTTTACAACCTCAGGCAGTGCACCTAAACATTGTAGTTATATTGTAGTTATGTAACACTTGGGCTTGTTATTCTTCTCAAAGGAACTAGTGTTGGTAGGTTCAAATTTAATGTCACAAAGGTTTAGAGTTTGAAGGAAGATTATTTTGTATTTTAATGTTTTTATGAAAACAACTCAAAACAATGGTTTATATATTGTGGGGTTTTTATTAAACTACTAATCTAATCTAAATGCACGAACTGTAAATTGTGGGAATTTCTTATAGGTAAACAAACGTGTTCACTTAATCAAGCACTACTTCCTATTGTGTTCCCTCTAATCCCGTTACGTGTAAACCTTATAGTGAAATATGTAAGTATTAAAAACACTTAAATAGAAATCAACCTGCGAAAGCAAGGTAGTATGAAGAATGTTGCAAAGGTATCCTTTTAACTAATCACGTTTCCCTAAACGTCTTCACTAAGATATGAAGATCGAAGCAAGTTTTCTAAAGCTTAACGTGCACACCACTTTCAAGAAGCAACAAAACAAGAGATCACAAGTTAGGTTTCATGCAATCATAAGCAAACACAAATTAATTTTAGCATACCATGTTAATAGAAGATGAAGAAGATAAGATCAAACAACACATAGACATATTGAATGATAAGGTGGAATAAAGAACTTCATTTTAAGTAAGTATGGAGTTAAAAAGAGTATGTAAGGGTTAGAAAACCTTAAAATTTGATACATGTGGCTGCTACAATGGTTCTCCCAAGTTTCCACACGAATTGGGGTGAATAAGAGGCTTATATATATAGGAAATCCACCCATACGACGTCTAGCTTTAATTGCGGCACCATTTGTACGATATTAAAATTAGGGCTTTATTCCACCGCCAGAGTTCAGACGGCGTCAGGATTTTTTTAAGACGTCATCACTTTAGGCTATAGACGGCGTCACAAGGTTTTCAGACGCCATCTACACAGTCTCATGGTCTCGAGCTTGGTCATGGAATTTTTTGTTCTTACTATGGTTCTTCTCGATTTTTGTCCAAATTATAAATCACCCAAACAAAAGAAAGGACTTAGAGTCTTTTTAGATTACATTTGTATAAATACGGGATTTAAATGACCCCGGAAAATCGTATAAAATGACACATGATCAGTGATATACCTATGATTTGTAGTTTTTGTGTGGTATGAACCGGTTTGCTCAAAATGCGACTCCATTTTGCAGTCATCATAATATACGAGCCAACATTTTAGAAACTTTATAACTTGGAATACGGATCAACCGTCGTTGTTTAAGATTGAAAACTGTTAATATAAATAAGGTAAGCGAACGACCACATTAAAGGCTAAAGCATTTACTTCATGGTTTTAAAAAAGTGACACCATTTTGGGTTTCTGTTCAACCATTTAAGACTGGATGTATGCGAAATAACGTACTCTAAAACTCAAAGTATCGATATATGTAAAATCGTAATAACAGATTGTGCCCACGTCATAAAATAATAAAGCGTAAATTACATACTTGTGGTTTACGAAATTAACGTCTCACGTTCTTCACGCATACTTCTTGATAATTTCATCCACTCGTTAGTAAAATGAGGCACCATACATCTATGAGGACAAATAATGCAAATTTTCCCCGATAAGTACTAATGTGGGTCTAATAAGAAAAGTATTAGAGGGTTCAATACGATGGGCTGGTATGTGGCACCAAAGGCTTTGGCGCGAGCCATCCTTTGGCGTACCACGCTGCACCTCGCGCCATCCCCATCAGCCACGGTGAACGATTTTTTAAATTATTTTCTTTCTTTTAAAAAAAACTTATAGTCGTTGGAGGCTACATTGTTACCATTTTTTTTGTATTTATTCTTTTTTTTCAAAACTTAACCCCTTAAAAAATCTATAAAAGCTACCTATTTTCACTAAATGTTATATACTCACTTCTTATATTTTATAACAAATTATTCTCCACTTCTCTTGTTTTTTACCCACTAAAAATGAGTCCCAACTTTGATTGGACAACCAACTTGCTAAACGATAATACAAACCAATTTTCGACTAACAATCCCGAGTCGTCTTCGAACCTGAGATCCTCTACTCAAGATCCACTCAACTATATGCCATTTTATCTCAACATGAAGCAAAATGAACGGTTTCTCAAATTCCAACAAGGACAATTTCTCAAATTCCATCAACGACAATTTGAAAGCTAAACGGGTCGCAACCTCAATTCCAACCATAATTCGACCAACAATTCATCACATAGCAGATGAAGAGGACTATGAACAAATTCCTACGCCAACATCCAAGAAACGTCTCGTATGAAGCAAAAGTCTAAGCAAGCCCTTGAACCGGTATCCGGTTCGGGTACTCGAAATTTGTGATCCGACGACGAGGAGTTTCTTTTAACTGAATATTATATACAAATATATGAGGATCCTCAATTTGGCGCGGGTCAAAAAAGGATATTTTTTGATACAAGGTTAACGACTCATAAAATTCCCTTAACAAAACAAAAAAAATATCCGTCTCGCACCAAAAACATGTTGACGGAAAGTGGACCCTTCGAGAAATAAAAAAAATATAATTCACATGTGGAAGAAATGAGTGTTTTGAGTGGGGAGAACAATGACGAGGTGTTTATGACTCAGGTTAATCTCGCGTATAAAAGATTATCGAGTATGACTTTTAAGCACAAGAGCCTGTGTAACTTTTTAAAAGACAAGCATAAGTGAAAAAATCCCGATTCGACTCTAGAAAGACGAATCGTCTTCGGGTTACCGAGCAACAACCCGAGCTATTCGGACCCGACGCGTTGCCACACCCCAGGATGCACATCATTTCAAAAAGTGAAGGTTCCAATAACTTAACGACTAGTTCCGGTTCAAACCCGCAAACATATCAAGAAATGATCAAAGAACAACATAAGTTAGATCGCAAGACAAAATGGATCTTATGAAACAGAAGTCGGTCGCAAAAGTAATTCTTTCAACTCTCGAGAGGTCGATGAGGACTTCAAGATCCTAAACATCGACACATCCGCGATCCATGTGGTCGATGTGGCTATCATCACGAATCTGATGCAATTCAGGCCTTGTATCCATATATATTGTTTTTATTTTTATTTGTAAAAAAAGAGTTTTGGCATCACATTGTGCGCTCCAACCATTACGCCTGAAAATGTGGTAACAAAATGTTTTTGATGCCAAATACAGTTTTGCTTATGTAACACTACTTTTTTTTAGCACGAGACTTTCAGACTCAACCGCTCCGTGGTGCTGATGTTGTTTTTTTCTTCCACATGTTTTTTTTGCGTATGAGCCGAAATATTATCATTTTTTACTTGGTAAAAAATACGAGTATTAAGAAACTAGTTAACGAATATAAAGCTGCCACGTGTTGGTTAACAGCTAGTGACTATACACACGATTGGTGGGGTTTTTAGTTTTTACTGTGGGGTGAGAAGTAGAGAATATCTCATTGCATGAAAGTGTGTCTCTTTATTACACAGGGAAAATTGAAATTTTTTTTTGTGAATAGAAATTGATTAGTCTTTTTTTTCCATCTATTATCTATTATATCTAATAAAATAGAGTTTTTTACAAGTCTTTAAAGCAGTACAAATTTATTAATTTTTTCCTTAAATACGGAACATTCTTGTGTCACTACGTGAACTAAAATAATTTTTCAAAAGTATTTTGTTTTAATCATGTAAGATTTAAAACTTTGCCATATATAACACTATTGTACAAGTTGTTTAAGCTTAAGCACTAAAATTGTATTTAAAACCTTGCCATATATACTAGAAAATATACTAGGAATTTAACTAAGTTTTTTGTAAATAACTTATTCAAACATAAAGAAATATACACGGATGAGAAGTACAAATTTATTAAAAAATAACTTTAAGAAAGTTTATAGAAATAAACAAACAGATGGCAAGTACAAAGTTTATAAAAAATTAAAATAAGTCTTTTATGAATAATTGTTACAATATTTTTTTTACAAAAACATAATTATTTTAATATGTTCCATAAAAAATACATCTAAAAACTACAATTCTTTATTTTAAACGTTTAAAAGTTTAACTAAAGTAAATTATATAAATAATTATATGTAAAAGATGAAGGAAATTTATTAAAAAAAATAAAAAACACAAATAATGCATCTTCTCTAACAAGCTTTAGCAAATTCAAAAAAAAATATCAGTTTCAATTCTACACATTTATGTCAAAATTAAAACCATCCAAAAATAATCTTTTATATTTTTGAAAATTGAATCAACCATAATAAATTTGAATCTCCATATATGATTTAGTTACAAAACCCCCTATATATGCACAAACCTCTGCATGTGTTCTTCATTTGCCGGCGATTCCTATGTTTTCAACACAACCGGTAAGTATTGAATATATTAAATTTTTTCTATTGTAATTTTTTAGGTAAATCTCATCGTTACACTTTTAAATTGTCTTTAAAACATTGTATGTAACCATTTTATATTCAACCATTCAACCTAATAAAAAATAACTATTTAACCTTATCATAAACAACATAGGCTCGTATTCTAATATAAATTTTGCAATTATTAAGGTAAAAGTTTCTCTATGGGTTTATTATCGTCCAAAATCATCTAAATTGATTATAAAACGTGTGTTTTCCATCACTAATGCTAAATATAAAACTTTGATCATCTCTTTTGAATTTAGGTCTGGTGATTTGGTGAGAATATTGGTCTTATTAGGTTTTTGGCTACTCCTATATAAATGACATTTGTATGTGATCAATTATGCGCTACCAATTATTCAAACCCTAATAACAAGTCTAAAAAACAATGTTAACTTTTGTTGTAGGAAACATCAACTATCTATTGTTGTTAAGGCTAATGGGAGTGGCTTAATAGTCACTCGTGAGTTTGTATAGCAGCTCGTGAGTATCCATTCCCCCCATTAAAGTCGCGCGCGAGTAAGTGTCCCGGAGAAAAAAATAGGGGCAAACTCACCCTGGGTGAGTTTAACTTTTGTGGGCTCAAGTGTTTTTATTTTTTGGGTTAGGTTTATTTGTGGGTGTTTTTTGTGAGTGGGTTGTGTTTAAATAATAAAAAATAGGTATGAAAGGTGAGTTGTAGTAAGTTTGAGTGAGTGCTATTACCTCCCGTGGGGAGTTTGGGTGAGTTTGTTAAAAATCTGATATGACGCTGACGTGGCGGTGAGTGAGTTGCATGCCACTCCCACCAGGAACTCAATATTGTGTGTTCGAATATTGAGTTCCTGGATACAAACATGGGGGAGGTCACTCAATTTTTTAAGCTCTATTTTTTTGTCAAAATCTATATCTTGAGTGCCGAGTGCATTATTAAGTGAATTATTAAGATTTAGTTTTAATTTCAATTTGTTTTGTGATTGTCATGTGTCAAGACATATTTGCACTAAGTTTACGGGATTGATGTTGTTTTTATTTTCATTTGCAGAATTGTTGCTGACTATTATAAGGGAGACTTCACAATATACAAACGAAGCAAAACATGGCTACAGATTGTATAGAGGTTCATTTAATGGTTATGAAAAAAAAATTTGTAATCACCACTACACATCATTCTCTAAGGGTCATACCATGTACTAATTTCCTAAATTTTCCTTCATGTTAGTCAAGGTTTGTGTCACATCTTACTTCTTGCTTACTGTTGCTACTTATGATGTCCAATTATGTTTTTCACATGTATAAAAAGTAATTATGTCAATGGTGTATGTAGGAAACTAGGCATGGATTGTATAGAAGTAAAACAATATTAATATGCTGGCCCGTTTCAATATAATATCCCGTTTCAACTATGGACAAATGGTCCAATGCTGTGTAGTTTCCAATAGTAACTCCTCAAACTTTTTCTATACAACTGTTTCAATAAGTTGTTTTGGATCAGTTTATGTAAAAAATATTGATCCATTGTCTAAGAAATAAGTTCTAGCCTTATAATAAACTGTTTGACCAGCTAAAGAATAAATGTGTGTCATGGTTACTAAACCGGTACTATTATCCTACATGCAATTCAACTTTTAATTCTCATTGAAAAGTGCATAAAAAAGTATCCTATAAATGAGCTTAAGTATGTTTGTGCCCCTTCTTAGGATAAGGTACATGAGCTTAAGCGTATTCTTAGAATAAATGAGCTTAAGCATATTCAGATGTGAAAAAACCATACTAATGTATTTAAAAACGTTAGATTAAGATTAACGTAGTTTTTGTAACCTATAGAGCACATTCTTGCAATCAAAGAACCAAGGATGTGAAAATCTGAGTCTTAAAAATATTTAATGTTTTTGAGTTCAAACATTAAGTAGTGATATCTTAAAACTATTTATTGCTTTAGTTTTATCGTTTATAAACAAATGTACTTCTCTTTTGGAGGAGTAACGTTTAATTGGTCCATTTGTAGTATTAAAATTAAGATGCAAGCTATTTTTAGCTCAATTTTGTGGATTATGCGAGTTATAACGGATCACATAATATGATCCAAAAGATAATAATTGTAGGATCGCTTAACAAATTAAAAAGTTATAATAGTGATAAAAATGGAAGAGCCAATGCTTCAATCTTCTCCAATAATAAAAATTGAGAAAGAGTAATATAATTAGTTCAGTAATTATGGAATGAGAAAATTCTATGTAAGTGCAAAACTTACCTTTTCACACTTCTTTCATTTGAATGGCAATCTCCACCCATTTACTTGTGAATGGATCGATCTAAAGGGTATTTGGTTAACTTATTTTTCAGGCTTATGAACTTATTTGAAAGTGTCAAAGGCTCATAAACTCAATATTAGACTTACGAGCATATCAATTTGCCCAAATTTGTTATCAAACATCCCTTTAGGTTATGTTTTTTTTAACAGTAAAGATGAACCTTTTTTTTATGGTAACTTACTTATCACTCCAATGCCGCAAATCAGATAAGTATCACGAAAGTCAGTATGAACCATTAGACCCACGAGCACAAAAAAAGATCATTTTAGTTATAGCTAAGGGTGTTTGTATTTTTTTTTGTAAAAGTATTATACCTGGCGAAATATATTAAAAGATATATGAGTTGCATACAATCAAGAATAGGAATGAGCTATGAACGAAAAAAAACACTCATATTTGAACATTCTCAAATATGAACAACCAACATTAAGCTAGCCATTACAAAAGAAAACAAAGCCATATCGGAAATTTATGATAGCTCCATGCACAACTCAAGCAATCTTCCATTTAGCCTTCATATGTCTCATACTACTATTATTCTTCAACTTGATAGACGCAAGTTTAAGCCGAACCGTCTCTAAAATAATCTTGGCCACTTGATCTTCAATCCTAATTGGTTTAGAGTGAATACGATTATTTTGTTCTTCCCAATACTTGGAACATTGTCCTTTAAAGATAAGGGCAATACCAACTAATGATATCGTTCCATAAAGGAGAGTTGCTCGACATCTTAGCAACCATCCCAACAATGCTCCATACTTTAGAAGAGAACTAGCACTAAAAAGATAGATGGTCATGAGAGTCAGGATGAAGATGGCAAAGAGAACATCGAAGCACGTTTAAGTTGACATTACTGCCAACGTCCCATTGCGTTAGCCTATATTGAGTTTTAAGTCTTCTTCTCATTACGAGCCAAAGGTGACTTGAGTTTCGTGGGATGTCGTACTTCGACCACATCAATCTAGACCAAACAACCTCATTGCTTCTTTGACGAATAAATTGCAATACTTAATGAGAATTCATTTAATAACCCATTTGTAGTTTTTCACAATAGAGATTATCCTGCTGATTTGTTTGAAGGATAGGAACACCAAAATTAACAAGGCTCGGGAAACGCACATATTCTTGGAATAAAAAAAATAGTAACAATTCAATTTAACCCACTGATAAGCAATAATGTAGTTTTGTAAATGAGTAAGGAGATTATGCATTTGCATATGACTACCCCCTCACTGAAACAACTTAAACCAAAATTCTTGACCTTAACCTAAACGACCCATTTTTTCACACGGCCAATTATATGCGGCCATGTCTCGTGATAAGAGCAAAAAAAGAACTCAAGATGTTTATTCATGACGAGGACGGAAATCCCACTAATACAAAGACCAACGTGGTCTACAAAGAAGTGCTACATAATTTATAATCACATCTTCATGTACACGTATGTCGTATTCGTATAATAAAGGGTTGGTGTTTTTTTTGAACGACAACTTTATTAAGAAACTAGCAAGGAGCTAGAATGATTACAAAGAAATTAAATAAGGATGTTGTAACCAACTATCCCAATTAAAAGAACGACTACATCTAGAATGACAAAAGGCAAACGAACGAGAAACAATGTCATCGAAAATAACGTCCTTACGAGGGATATGCGCCCAGAACAACAGATGGTTCCGAAACATCCAAACACTCCACCACGAGACATAAAACACCCCTTCCAGTAATCCTTTTGCAAAGGAGTTGATCCTGATGGAATTAAACCAACTCAGCCATTCGGAATATGATTCAAGAGGAGACCAAGTCACATTCCACCAACGACAAAAGAGCCTTACAACGTCCGAAATAAGGCAACAGCTAAAAAAAAGATGTGACGACGTCTCTTAGCCAGAAGCACAAAGCGAGCATGAAATATCAGGGATATAAACACCTCGAAGCATTAGATTAGAACGGGTTGGGAGACGATCCAAATAAAGTTTCCAAGCAAAAACATTAATTCTAATCGGAACATACTTGGCCCACCTAGTAGCGGTGGCAGCTTTCGGCAGAAAATGATCATCAAGAAGACTTCGCACGTCCTTTACCCGAAAGACACGAGCACTATTCAAGTCCCATGTCCATCTATCCTCCATATCAGAAAGAATGGTAGAACCAATTGTCTCCTCCAGAAGAGCTAGTTGGGACGATTCGACTCCGCCTCTAACAACACGACGAAGGGTGGCAGTAATTGGATTAAGTAACTTAGATGCCACCGAACAGCCTTTATAAATCTCTAGAGCATAAATACGTGGAAATAAATCACAAAGAGGTGTACCAGCAATCCATATCTCGTTCCAAAATTGAGTACGTAAACCGTTACCAACACGGTTGGTGTTTTTTTATTTATCTATTGTGTTTCATATAATGTTTGTTTGATTACTGCTATATATTTTATGTTTCTTTATCCAAATGTGGCTTTTTTAACTAATAGCTTCGTAATAAGCAATGTGCTTCCCTAACTCTTTCAACATTTCCTTTAAGATACCCGTGAATTTCACGGGTCTTTTAGCTAGTTTATTACATGAATGAAAGCTAGAAAGCATTTACTTTTTTGAAATGGACTAAACCAAAACCAGCTATATTTCGTATCTAGATATGCGTTTCAAAATTAAAGTTTATGTTTACTTTAACTTTCTTTTTTTGAAGTTTCAAATTACATGTTGTGAGTCGATTAATTATTGAGCGATTATCTTTTCGAACTGTCTAGAGTCGATGTTTCAAATATAGTAAGCTTATCATTTTGTGAAAAAAGTTTAAAAGGGCGAATATTCAATTTAATTTGTTGAGAAATATGGTGATCTCTCTATTATTAAATCGTGGTAGTTTTGTTTCGTGACAATTTTTAGATGAAAGTAGTAATTTTCTTGTTTAAGGGGGTATCATATAGTTATGACACAAGACCATCATAATTAACGAAATGACCTTGGATTTACCTATCAAAGATAACTCAAGTTAAAAAATTTTAAACCGCAAAAAAGACTCATACACAATGAACTTAGATCATATTAACATCTGTAAAATAGTTAAAGGGTTGGAATGTAAGTAAATAATAGCATAAAAAAATTGGAAAAAAAGAAAAATACGCCGGTGCCGGGGATCGAACCCGGGTCACCCCGGCATGACAGGCAGGAATACTTACCACTATACTACAACGACATTTTTGATTAAAAATTTAAGATGATCTTCTAGGCTGTAAACTAATTACTTTCCAATTTGTTTAAGTATTCAGAAACATTAAAAAGCTGAACTCTTTTAACTAGAAATGATGATGTCCTTTGAAATTTGTTATTTAAGAAGAATCATATTCTGACATAATCTGCTTGAAACATATTCTTGAAGATGAAACTTGATATATTGCAGCTTGTTGGTCTCACACAATTTGCTTGTTTTCTTGTTAAGTTCATAGTATCTCCAAGTTGCGTAACTCCATTCGCCAACGACCATTAATCATAAATACATCCTCACTTCAAGATTTGTAGTATGTAACACGTATTAGATCATTTGCTGCAAATCATGGGTCTCAATACCTTCTATATGGATTTCTATTGCTGCAAAAAACAGTTTCTAATGCCGGAAAACATAGATTTTGCTTCTAATAAGCACCATTTCAGTGGTCGAATTATGACAAAAGGATTGTATACATATGCTGAGTAACAACATATACATTGTATTTCTAGGTATACAAATTTGTTAATTTTTAATGAAGGCTTGTATGCTAAACTTGACGTACTTTATTACAAAATCTATGATTCTGAAGGTTTTACTGCGAAAGGTTTTGCACATAGACTAATTAACCTAGCTAAAACAACAAACTTCAAACAATTGGTGCAATAAACATGCACATTCAACAATCATAACCTAATAATAGATCAGGCATATCAGTTATTAATAAGCACACTACTAATGTTCAGCAGGAGATTAAATTCACATATTTATTAGTAAAAACTAGATATTTCATGAGGTATATGTCCGCGTGGTCGCTAATCACTGCTTACGTGGCCTTCCACGTCCTCGCTTCACCACCTCAACACACTCATCTTCAATTTCCATGTCCACACGACCACGCTGACTTGTTCTCGGCCTCTGAGTCCTCTTAACAGCCTCGGTATCCGGATTTCTCTTGGTGACTTTGGCTAGACATAGTTTACTCTCACTTGTGATGAACTTAAATACACATTCATCGCCTTCAGCTAGCTTATTGCATCTTTTGAACTCACGCCATCCTGGCGACAAACTGTACCTTTCAGTCCAATATGATTTCTCCAGTCGAACACCCACGTTCCACTCTTTTCCGTCTTGATTCTTCAGGATTATTGTTCCTTCACGGTCTATTCCGGGTAAGCCCACAAACTTTTTGGGAAGCCGCTGGTAATACCAAAACACAAAATTTGGTAGATTATCTCAAAATGGTGTTTACTATTGCTAATGGAAATTTGCTATAATAATAATTAACCACAACATATATACTGTTTTTCGTAAGAATGGGATATCTTTCTAATAACATTTCGCATATTTAGGATCAAAAAAGGAAATTGTTTAGTTATCATAAACCTTACCAAAACATCGTTTATCTTAGGGATAATCACCACAAAGTAAGGGTCCTCATGATCGACATCAGGACCATCATCTTCATCGACTTCATCTTCAACTTTAACCTCTTGTTTTATTGGTGGTAAAACTTTTTCACACTCATTCATAGTATAAAACGCCACTTTGAAGGTGGAATCATTAACGAGCCAAAAAACAAGCATATCACCATACCGCAAATCAGCATCTTTGACGAGATTTAGCCATCCATCAGTAAAAGAATACCTGTCACCAACTTTTTCAATCTTTAATCGCCATTCAAACCCTCCTTTTGCAGATCGGACTATTGGGTCTTTAGTCATTTGGTACCTCAACCTCAAGTATCTTACATAGAAGTCATCTGGTAGCGGCTGCAAAAAAAAGAACAAAAAAGACAGAAACATATCATGGATATATTCACATAAACAACTAACGGAAAACACGTAAAACACATTGATCAAGTACGTTAAGCACGTACCAAGTAAGGACGAGTTGGGTCTATGATAATCTTGAAGAAAGTTGGATAAGTACGAGGAGCCATTTTGAATGATTTTAATTTTAATTTTAGTAAAGTGATATTGTGAGAAGGAATTATTTGTTGGAGAAGATGTAATATGCAGAAAGTGATCGAGATGCCCTCTTTGCCTAAAAATTGCTTGATGCCCTCTTTGCCTAAAAATTGCTATAAATAGTATTTCGACCTATTTAAGCTTATGTGACAGCTTGCATTTCTTTAGTTTAGTAATGAATTTAATAGTTACAAGTTTGAATTGTTAGACAACTTTGAGTTTAATCTTGCGAGCTAGCTAGTAGCCAATATTTTTCTTCAATATGCAAGTAATGGATAATGGCCATCAAATTCTTCGTTTTCGTAATAAATTACTACATCGAGTAAATGTACGCAACAGTTGATCAAATCGTCTGTTTACTTCACACCATACAGTGCAAAATGAAGATGTTAACAGTAAATCGACCTAAATGGGTAGCATACACACATGTTATCGGCAATGGTATTAATTTTTTCCTAAAAGAGTGCTGTCTGGTTAGTGTCAATGCAAAATGCTATTTTGGAAACGCTAACATAATACTTATCTACTCAAAAACTAAAAAGATTGACAAAGATGATATTGTGACTAAAAAAGTCTTAATTCAAGATCATAACGAAGCGTTAACAAGTCTAAACGATTACTAGTAAAGACAATATTTTGACAGGAAAGTTTTACTCAGGTGGGCGTAAACAGCCCCCTGGAAGAAGAAATTTAAACTTTTTTGCATTTTCTCAAATAAGTTGGTAGATGAACAGCTGAAGCCGAACTAGGCACTGTATACTCCTCGGGTAACATGTCATAAAGATCATCGCCATCACCTATCACAATTCTTTTCCTGGATTTTTTTATGATCCAAGTGCTCCTTGCTTTTGACACGGTCTGCATGGCTATATGCTTTCATTTTGTCCACAAATTCACTCAGATGCTTAAAACAGAAACTGCAATGCCATCCTACATCAGAAAGAACAAGTTCTGTTTGGCGTCCATGCTTGTAAAGAGTATTCTGATGGTAGAGATGACTTGTAGCCTTCCACGTTGGATCCGTTGGAAACTCAAAAGAATACAGATACTTTCTCATATCAAGATGCAAAATTGGTGGCAACCCGTCACACCATTGAAGTAGCTTAATAGTATTTCTACTAGGAATCTCATCAGTATCTGCTACATTAATTAGTATATCCCCATCAGAAATACCCGAACTCCTAACCAAATCATTCATTGAAATCCGATGGTGTGCCTCTACAGAAAATGGTTCTATACGCTGTCGTTTAGATGCTCATTTAGCTGGAAGAAGACCATAAACAATTTGGACCCGTAACAGTAAGAGCCTTTGGGAGACCCGTAAAAGTAGCATTTGATTCAAGGATGAAAATTTGGTGAATTGGTGACGTACGGATCAAGTTCACCCCATCTAACTTCAAGCAAGTCTAACTCGTTGCTGAATATGATTGCATCAAACACTCTAGGTGGTTTAGACCGTAAGGTCCATCCATGTAATTTAAAGATGTTACTCATAGAAGCGTTTGCTGCATAATAGTGAGGCACATACTGTAATGGACGAGGTGGTGTGTCCCATATCGGCCTCAAGAAGTATGTGATCTTTTTATAGTGGTTAAAGATCATTGTAAATCATATTGGTACAAGTATTAAGATTACCAAACATCTAAATCAAGGAAGACGTCGTCCTGAGACAACCAGTCCTGAAGCGATGCCGCACAATGATCAAGATTAGCAGCAACTAGCAGCGTAACTTGGATCTTTCATGCCAGTAATCTGCATAGCGCAGAAACATAAACTATCGTTATCGTAATAACCGTTTACAAAGCTGCAGATGTATCAAACTAAACTCAAATTTACACTTACAACGGAAAGTTAACATTTCGGGCTATTTTTTTCTTAAAATGTAACATGTGCTGAATTTAATCCAAATCGCAGAAGGAATTTTGTCTGTTATTAACTATTAACTTTGGCAATATCTCAAGTAAACACTACAGAAAATACCAAAGATCAATCTACGTGAAAAATAAAAATCCCTAAATGATAGTAATACATTAACACTATTGACTTACGTGTTTGAGAGTGCTTATAGGCTTAAAACTATGTGATAAGCAAAAAAAGTACTTAAATAAGCAATCCCAAACACCCCATAAGGTGTAATTGACTACTCATAAAAAGTGTCCGCCATAAAAAGTGTCCGCCACAGTGAGGGGATAAACAATCTATATTAGACTGTTTCACGGTGTCTGAAATGACACGAGTCACACGACAAACATTAGGCATCTAAATAAGCACGTGTACTCCAAACACTCAAAATAGCTTAAATCGCAATCACAAAAAGTGTCCGGGTACAGAAATAATTACAGTAAGACGCAACATTCAAAGTGTTTGCTTCATAAATTTAATGTACAACCATCTACAAACCATCATGGCATTCTATGAACACAACAAACAATTAAGGGTATTTTTCTCGGATTATAAAGCAGGCCTATGGCTTATGGCTTATGTCGTTTTCGGCTTACGTTTGGTAAACTCACATTTTGTAGCTTATTTGGAAACTTTCCGGCCTATATTAGCTTATCATGTCAATAACTTTATACCAGCCGAAAAGTCTCAAGATACGCCACAAAACAGTAAGCTTATGAACATAAGCCGAAAACCACATAGGCTATAAGCCCGCTGTAAACAATACTACTAACAACTAAAAAAACTAAAACAACATGTATATCAACAAAACATACCAATTATGAAAAATAATTTACGTTACATATGCTCCTATACAGACAGATCATGGGACAAACAACAATAAAAATATTGTGAGCCTAACGAATAAAAAGCTGCCACGTGTTGGCTAAATAGCTTGGGACCGTACGATTGGTGGGGTTTATTACACATGGAAAATTGAATTTTGTTCCTTTTTCTGGTAATAGAAATTGATCGATTAGTCTTTTTTCAATTTATTACATGAATTAAAGTAGAAAATATTTACTTTTTTCAAATTGACTAATTACCAAAACTAGCTATATTTGTAATAAAAGTTAAAATTGTGTCGTGTTGATAATAATAAAAGTTAAAATGTCATACAATGACTTTTGACTAGATATATAAATTTTGAGGATAGAGATTCTCTAAAATCATATGAACTTTATAGGCAAAATTTTGTTACAAACAGGGGCGGAGCTAGGGGTTCTCAGGGATGCAAGGGAACCCGATGAAATATAATCACGGAGCTTGCTGAGATATCTTGCTTATTTTATACTTATGATGGAATTTAAGTTCATACAACTTAAGACAGTTCCTCTATCCAAATTTCAATGCGTAGTCGGAAATTTTGATGGTTCAAATACGAGATTTAAAGTCAAATCTCGACGACCTCATGTGTCGCTCGCTCTTCTAATGACGTTTACTATCAAGCTTTATATGCCTTGCAAGGTGGTCTGTAAAATCTCGCAGGATACACCCATCAACTATTAAAGATAACTCAAATAGAAAAAAATAAAGTCATGAAAAGACAATGCCAACAATTTTGTTCAAAATAAGCTGCAAAAAGTGAGCTTCTCAAACATAAACACAAAATCAAATAAGCTACAAGTCTTCTATATTAGCTGCAACAAACATTTCAAGTTAAGGTTTTGCACATAGACTAACCTAGCTCAAACAACCAATTCAAACAATTGGAGCAATAAACATGCAAATTCAACAATCATGTTCAGGCATATAAATTACAAATAAATACACTACTAATGTTCAGCAGGAGATTCAATTCACATATTTATTAGTAAAAACTAGATATCTCATGAGGTAGTTGTCCACGTGGTCGTTTATCACTTCGTACGTGGCCTTCCACGTCCTCGCTTCACCACCTCAACACACTCATCTTAAATTTCCTCGTCCACACGACCACGCTGACTTGTTGTCGGCCCCTGAGTCCTCTTATCATCCTCCGTATCCAGATTTCTATTGGTGACTTTGGCTAGACATAGTTTACTCTCACTTGTGATGTACTTAAATACACATTCATCGCCTTCAGCTAGCTTATTGCATCTTTTGAACTCACGCCATCCTGGCGACAAAGTGTACCTTTCAGTCCAATATGATTTATCCAGCCGAACACCCATTTTCCACTCTTTTCCCTCTTGATTCTTCAGGATTACTGTTCCTTCACGGTCTATCCCGGGCAAGCCCACAAACTTTTTGGGAAGCCGCTAGTAATACCAAAATACAAAATTGTTAGGCTATCTCAAAAGGATTTGCTAATGGAAATTTGCTATAATAATGATTAACCACAACATATATAATGTTTTTCGTAAGAATGGGAAATCTTTCTAATAACATATTGCATATTTAGGATCAAAAATGGAAATTGTTTAGTTAAGTACTCTTGAGTAAAATTAAGATGAATTGTGGAGTATATGATATACATTGATACTTGTCATAAACCTTACCAAAACATCGTGTATCTTAGGGATAATCACCACAAAGTAAGGGTCATCATGATCGACATCAGGACCATCGTCTTCATCTTCAACTTTAACCTCTTCGTCGATTTCATCTTCAACTTTAACCTCTTTGTTTCTTGGTGGTAAAACTTTTTCACACCCACTTATAGTATAGAAAGCCACTTTGAAGGCGGAATCACTAACGAGCCAAAAAACAAGCATATCGCCATAGTGCAAATCAGCATCTTTGACGAGATTTAACCATCCATCAGTAAAAGAATGTCGGTCACCAACTTTTTCAATCTTTAATGGCCATTCGAACCCTCCTTTGGCAGATCGGACTATTGGGTCTTTAGTCACTTGGTGCCTCAACCTCAAGTATCTCACATAGAAGTCACCTGGTAGCGGCTGCAAAAAAAAAAAACAGAAACGTAAACAACTTACGGAAAACACGTAAAACACATTATAAGTACGTTAAGCACGTACCAAGTAAGGACGAGTTGGGTCTATGATAATCTTGAAGAAAGATGGATACGTACGAGGAGCCATTTCGAATGATTCTTAAGCTTTAGTAAAGTGATAATGTGTGAAGAAAATTATCTGTTGGAGAAGATGTAAATATGCTCAAAGTGATGTAATATTCTTGCCAAAAAATTGCTTGATGGCCTCTTGCGTAAATATTTGCTAAAATTGCTATAAATAGTATTTCGAACTATTTTAGTTTATGTGACAGCTTGCATTTCTTTAGCTTCAATAATGAATTTAATAGTTATAAGTTTGAATTGTTACACAACTTTGAGTTCAATTTATGGAACTGTTAATATATACTCCTTATGATCTTCTTGTGATCTAGCTAGGGATTTCAATATAAATGTACGTAATACTCATGTCTATAAATGTGTGTGCATGGCTTAATCTTTTTGTTTTTTCTAACATCAGTGAATTAAATGTAAGTTGCAAAAGTTTGGAAAGAGCACTCATCTGCTTAAACAACATTATAAGCAAAAAAGTTCTGAAATTAGCAATCCCAAACAACATGATAAGCAAAAAAGTTCTGAAATTAGCAATCCCAAACACCACGGAAAGGTGTAATTAACCGCTCACAAATAGTGGCTGCTGTATGATGATGAGATAGTGTTAAGGATAGCTTTCGAGTGCTTATTCTTTTCATAGTGAGCGGATAATAAACAATCTATAGTAGACTTTTCCGCGTTCTCTAAAATGACACGAGTCACACGAAAAACATTAGGCACGTAAATTATAATATGTACTCCATGTTGGAAACTATAATCCAATTAATCTTTGTTATGTATGTTTAGTAGGTTTATGTTCCTGTAAGTTAAGTATGTAAAGGGCTGCACTCTTGGCCCAGGCCCGATTATTAGTTAGGTTAAGAAACGGTTATTTAGTTAAGGGGTACGACGTGATGGTTCTATCAAACCATCATAACCCTTCAATCACACCGATTCGTGTATTATATATAGGGTATGAATTCTGTATTTGTAAGTAACCCATTCAATATTAATATCACATATATTAGGGTTCATCCCAATCCCCTTTATTCTTGTTCTTATTTTTATTTCCTGATGATTATGATCAAGATCATGATGCGTGTTTGATATGAACGATCCTGGAAATCACATGGATTAAAGGCCTGTCAACAGTGGTATCAGAGCGAAGGGATCAAACAACAACAAGAATTCAAGATCAATCAAGAGGATCCTTCCTTTTTTGGGAAGGAAAAAGCAGCGAACAGAAGAGGCAGATTTAGAAGGAGTTTGTTCAGTTTTTGCCCGGGAATTAGGAAACCAAAGAACTGCAGGATGTAGTTGGTTTAATTCGCCCTGCAAACAGGAGAACACTCAAGATCTGCCATGGATGTTGTTTTGAAGATGAAAGAATGAAGAAGAGAAAAGAGGAAGCGGATTCAAGAATCAGAAGGAAGATCAGAAGAAAAATCAGTAAGGCAAGAAATGTTTTTGGTTCATAGCAAGTTAAATGGAACCGTTCATGATTCACAGCAAGTAAGATCGAACCCTTTGGTTCATAGTAAGATAACTGAATCCCTGAAGATTCACAGTACGTCCAGAACCATGACGATTCAAGAAAGACCCGAACCAAGAAGTTTCAAGAAAGGCATCAGCACGGAACGATTCTTCTGAAGAGGTCGAGGAACGAGAAGATTGGAAAGAACATAAAGATTAATCAGATTAGAGGGGAATGTTGGAAACTATAATCCAATTAATCTTTGTTATGTATGTTTAGTAGGTTTATGTTTCTGTAAGTTAAGTATGTAAAGGGCTGCACTCTTGGCCCAGCCCGATTATTAGTTAGGTTAAGAAACGGTTATTTAGTTAAGGGGTACGACTGATGGTTCTATCAAACCATCATAACCCTTCAATCACACCGATTCGTGTATTATATATAGGGTACAAATTTTGTATTTGTAAGTAACCCATTCGTTATAATATATCAGTTTATTTAGGGTTCATCCCCATGTTTCTTTGTTCCTGTTTATTCGCATGATCTATCATGATGCTCGTTTGATCATTGTACGATCCTGGACGTATGGCGCCTGTGAATTCTCAACACTCCAAATACTCAAAGTAGTTAAAATGGCAATCACAAAGTGTCCGCTGTACAGAAATAATTACATAACAGTAGTACACAAATCACCTCTAAAAGTTAAACGTAAATATATCAACATACCATCATGGCATTCGATGAACACAATAGAAAATTAATACAACAAATAACAACATAGATCAACAAAACACACCATATATACATGGACGAAATCAAAACACGAAATGATCAGATGCACTTATAATAAATTAAACAGTGCTACAACACAACTTTTAGAGAGCAATGCATTTATGAAATATCATTTTTACAAAATTAACACTACTTTGCAGTAATATTTCAATGCCTCGAGAGCGAATATGTAAAAAAACATGATAAATAAAATAAAAATGATCATGAAATGAAACATAAGACCTTAATTAGCAAATCATTAGAGCTGTATAATCATAAACCCAATTTTGGTCAAAATAATTTACGTTTACAAATGTTCGTGTTTATATACAGACATATCATGGGACAAACAACAACAAAAATATTGTGAAACCAGCTAACGAATAAAAAGATGACACCTGTCGGTTAAACACTTGTGACTGTCCGATTGGTGGAGCTTATAGTTGTTACTGTAAGGTGAGAAGTAGAGAATGTGTGACTTTATTACACATGGAAATTTGAATTTTTATTCTTTTTTTAGAATAGAAATTGATTAGTCTTTTTTCCATTTATTACAAGAATTAAAGTAGAAAATATTTACTTCTTTGAAATCGACTAATTACCAAACCTAGCTATATTTCGTAATATGTGTCTCAAAATTAAAGTTCATGCTACCTTTTTTTTGCTTTATTTGAAATTCTCATTTGATGTTACAAGACGATTAATCATAGTAGTACTTTATTAGAACATTTTTAGAGTTCGAAACCATTTGCTTTCACTTTAAAATGTTGATATTTTTATCGTTACATCATTATTTATAATTGGGTTTTACTAATCAATGCCATTAACAATGGTCACTACAAAAACAAAAAGCTTTTAAGACCTTTTTGTGAGACATCTTTTTAAACAACATCTTAACAAACAATTTATAAGACCAATTAAAATTTAATTACATTAAGTTGTTTTTAATATGACACTTAAAATGAGGATCCTAATAAACTTCTTGAAAAAATTACATGTTTCGGGTCCCTATGTTTTATACCAAACATCAAGTTTCGTCCCTAACTCAAAATGAATACACTGGTGCTCCCTATTTTTTAACAAGTAACATTGTTAGTCCCTATTTTGGATGACCGTTTATTTTTAACGTTAAGTCGTGTGGGTGGAGGGGTAGACTTGTCTTTTCATATGCATCATCCCTACCCGCACACCCCATCGTCTTACACATTCATAAACATTATTCTAGCCAAACCCTTACAAAAAAAAACACTTACAACAGATCACTCAAAACCATGACCACCACTAGAAAACGAAAACAAAATTCGTCATCTCGTCATCATCATAAAACCCAGTTCCAGTCGTCATCCCAAAATCTCTCCAGCATAAAAAAAAATTGACCACAAGAGTAGTTGTTATCAACAAAATCCCACATGAAAACCCAACCTATTGATTCGAAAAATAGATGTATTTCTTTCCTGTTGGCCACCACGAGACTTGAGTACAAAATGAAAAAGTCGTTCAAGCAGCCCTGATCCAGCATCTTTGTGCATGGAAGGAACATTGGACCCACATGCAGTTGCCGGAAAGATTGTGATATGTGACCGTGTGGTATCAGTCCTCGAGTTCAGAAGGGTCAAGTGGTGAAACAAGCAAGTGGCGAAAAAGAGAGAAAATTAATCAAGCAATATACAATGAGAGATCCAAAACCAACCGGAAATCTTGCATTTTTGGGGAAAAAGTTGGTATATGACCATCTCCGTTGATAGCAGCTTTTTCAACCAGGGGACCTAATTTCATCTCGTTGGAGATATTAAAGCCGGATCTGGTGGCTCCTGGAGTCAACATACTTGCAGCTTGGACCGGCGACACAAGTTCATCGAGCCTAGAGACTGATAGGAGAAGAGTAACGTTCAATATACTTTTAGGAACTTCAATGTCGTGTCCTCATGTTAGTGGTGTTGCTTGCTTAAAGCAAGGCATCCCGAATGGAGTACGGCTGCTATAAAGTCAGCATTGATGACAACAACTTATATCCATGATAATACCTATAAACCTCTAGTAGATTCTTCCACTGGTGGAAAATCCAGCCCATATGACCATAGAGCGGGTCATATTAACCCATCTAAAGCAGTCAACCCCGGTCTGATTTATGATATTGGAGCACATGATTACTTCGACTTCTTGTGTACACAGGGCTTCACCTGCACTCAACTTATTTTTGCTAAATTCTCAAACATTGACCACATGAGCAGAAAATCATTTATTATTTCAATTTTAGGGTTTTATTTATTCCTGGGATGTGTTTTGTGTGTTTGATCACATTTGGGGGTTTTATAAAGTGTTTGTGTGTGTTTGTGATCGTGTGTGTTAAGGTGGGTGGGTTGTTTGCATTAAATGAAAGAAAAAATAATGAAAGGACAAGATTATTCCTCTACCCACACGACTTAACACTAAAAACAAACGGTCATCCAAAATAGGGACTAACAATGTTACAAGTTACTAAAATGGGGAGCATCATTGTATTTACTTTTAGTTAAGAACGAAAGTTGATGTTTGATATAAACCATCAGGAAACGTGTAAATTTTTCAAACTTATTTATAGGATACGTTTATAGTGAGGTCTTATTGTGATCAAACATAATAACACACAATATCAAATCGGCCATAAGTCATCTATATTAGCTGAAACAAACATTTCAAGGTTTTGCATAGACTAACCAAGCTAAAACAACCAATTCAAACAATTGGAGCAAAAAACATGCAAATTCAACAATCATAACCTAACAATAATTCAGGCATATAAATTACAAATAAACACACTACTAATGTTCAGTTGGATGGATGCATTTGGTTATAGTCTCCATGTGGGGGAGGTCAGGGGTTCGACTCCTGTCTTTCCCCATGTGGGGGATTTTCCCAGAATTGGCAGCCGGGTTTGAATCTCATCGTAATGCCTTGAAGCCCCTTAATGGGAAACTGGATGGCTAGCATGGGTTGATATTCTCTTCGTGAGATGATTCAAACTTGGGTCGAGAGACTTGGTGCCTCGGTGGCACGCAAGATACTCCGCTGCACCAAACTGCCGTTAAAAAAAAAATGTTCAGCAGGAGGTTCAATTCACATATTTATTAGTAAAGACTAGATATCTCATGAGGTAGTTGTCCACATGCGCATGTGGCCTTCCACGTCCTCGCTTCACCACCTCAACACACTCATCTTAAATTTCCATGTCCACACGGCCATGCTGATGTGTTCTCAGCCTCTCAGTCCACTTAACAGCCTCGGTATCCAGATTTCTCTTGGTAACTTTGGCTAGACATAGTTTACTCTCACTTGTGATGAACTTAAATACACATTCATCGCCTTCAGCTAGCTTATTGCATCTTTTGAACTCACGCCATCCTGGAGACAAAGTGTACCTTTCAGTCCGATATGATTTATCCAGCCGAACACCCATTTTCTACTCTTTTCCCTCTTGATTCTTCAGGATTATTGTTCCTTCACGGTCTATTCCGGGCAAGCCCACAAACTTTTTGGGAAGCCGCTAGTTATACCAAAACACAAAATTGTTAGACTATCTCAAAAGGGTGTTTACTATTGCTAATGCAAATTTGAAATAATACTGTAATGATTAACCACACCATATATACTGTTCGTAAGAAAGGGATATCTTTCTAATAACATTTTGCATATTTAGGTTCAAAAAAGGAAATTGTTTAGTTAAGTACTCTTGAGTAAAATTAAGATGAATTGTGGAGTATATGGAACTTATCATAAACCTTACCAAAATATCGTTTATCTTAGGGATAATCACCACAAAGTAAGGGTCATCATGATCGACATCAGGACCATCGTCTTCATCTTCAACTTTAACCTCTTCATCGATTTCATCTTCAACTTTAACCTCTTTGTTTCTTGGTGGTAAAACTTTTTCACACCCACTTATAGTATAAAAAGCCACTTTGAAGGCGGAATCACTAACGAGCCAAAAAACAAGCATATCGCCATAGTGCAAATCAGCATTTTGACGAGATTTAACCATCCATCAGTAAAAGAATGTCGGTCACCGACTTTTTCAATCTTTAATGGCCATTCGAACCCTCCTTTGGCAGATTGGACTGTTGGGTCTTTAGTCACTTGGTGCCTCAACCTCAAGTATCTCACATAGAAGTCATCTGGTATCGGCTGCAAAAAAAAAAGAAAAAAATACAAAGTATCATGGATATACTCACCTAAACAACTAACAGCAAACACGTAAAACACATTAAGCACGTACCAAGTAAGGACGAGTTGGGTCTATGATAATCTTGAAGAAAGATGGATACGTACGAGGAGCCATTATTTCGAATGGTTTGAAGCTTTAGTAAAGTGATAGTGTGAGAAGGAATTATTTGTTGGAGAAGATGTAATATAAGCAAAGTGATCAAGACGCTTTCCCAAAAATTGCTTGATGGCATCGATCTTGCCTAAATATTGGCTAAAATTGATATAAATAATATTTCGACCTATTTTAGTTTATGTGACAGCTTGCATTTCTTTAGCTTCAATAATGGATTTAATAGTTAGAAGTTTGAATTGTTAGACAACTTTGAGTTCAATCTATGGAACTGTTAGTATATACTGAATGTTCTGCCACTTGTTCTTAGTCATTTTACATATGCTACAAGTCCAGTGTGATTTAGATTAGGTAATATATAGGATCATAAATCAATTATTCATTTGCAGGAACTAGACTCCATACACATACTTTTATATTCATAAAAAATTATATATAATTATGTCTAAAACATTAGTTTACCTTCATCAAGTCATTCAAAAACTCAAATGGTGTTTTGTTATCAATCACTACTACAAAAATGTCAATAAAGCCCTGTTGAAAAGGGCCATAGATCCCGGTTTTGCTTGAGGGCTTAAAAGGGGAGGGACTCTATAAGATAACCAAATAAAGCCCGGTTTGAAAAACGGGATCTATTGTAGTTTATAGTGCCCGGTTTTCTAATTCAAAACATGGCTCTTTGCGAATAATAAAATTAAAAAAAAAATATATTGTGGTAGAATTTCAACCATCAAATCAAGATTATAAGAGGAAAACAACCCAGTTTCATCATTGCATATTTCTATCTATTACAAGAATCATTCTAATCGTATTTTTATATCTTTATCTCAGCTTTCAAACCACGACACATCTTGGCTTCAGCTATCGTTCTTTCCGACTCACTATATATAGAAGCTGCATATGTAAAGAATCACTAGTGCTGATTAGAACAAGTGAAACATTTGACAATTTCAATACTTCTGCAAAACATTACAGTTAAATACTTCACTCTAAAAAGCCAAAACTTCTACTAGATGCCATACATATACAGTTATATTCTGTTAGCTCTTTGTAGAAATGAAATTTACATCCATATAAGAGTTGCAGTTGTACATTAATGAACTCGACATAAATAATACTCCAACACTCTACCTTAAGTGAATATCATGGCTTGCGCTACCTCAAATACTCGGTTTTTCAGAAAATACTCAACCCATCATCCTACATAACACAAAAAAAAGCATAGTTAAAATTCAAGATCTTTGTATGAAACATGATATAACCACAAGTTATCGATTAACCAACTTTGGAATTCAATACAAAATATATACACAAACACAAACGCTCACAATATTCAATGGCAAACACATACTACATGATATATCTGTGAGTACACCTTACCCTACGGTACCCTATCCAAGCGTAATTGTGTTTGAAAAAGTAGGTTATTACTGAAGCAACCAATACTATGAACGTATATTGCATTTTCGATTGGATATTACGACTGACCTGCTAATACTTTTGGCGACTGAGTTTTACATTTCAAAAAGAAAACGTGTAAAAAGGGGTCAAACAGGTTGCAAACAGTCGAACAAAGTAGACAAACACAAGACAAGTAAATGTTTTAGACCAAATCAACCGTTTACTCAAATATAAGTAGTAAATGCTTCAAGCACTTAACAAAATCACAATCATAGTACAAACATAGACAAACACAACAAGCCATGGACACATCACACATGTAAAACCCCAAAACCAAGTTCATAATATACATTCAATTAGCACATTAAAGCTTGTATGAAACAAACTGTATGAATCATTACAGTAAGGCACTTACCATGGGTCCAAAAGCTTCAAGGCTTTACCATAGATCTGTGATAAAGAATCAATGGAAGAATGAGAAGACACAAATCATATGAAACTTTTGAGTATAGAAAGCCTTTATGAATACAACAAATATACCAACACCAGAACCACATTTCCCTTGTGCAAGAACCATAGAGAACATATCATGTAGTTATCCATAAGCTAAAGCATACAAACTTATAAAAAAAAACATGAATGACCTCTCTGCAATTAGATCTACAATTATCCCCAAGTTCCAATTAAGCCTCAATGTAACAATAGAAGTACATATATTAAGCGAACAACCAGTCCTGAAAAGTAAAACATAAATTAACCCCAAAATTAACAAATGCATACCAACCCGGGCTATTTAAATTAAAATTCTAAAAGCACAAAATGGATCGGATATGATTCACAGTTAGATGTGGCGGCGGTGGTTGAAGGGAGGAGTTGATGGTTGGTGGAGGAAAAGCAATGGTAGAGTGTGTGTGTGGTTTTGGTGGGATAAATAATGGCAACTTTGGGTTTCTTGAAAAAGTTGAGTTTTCTGTTCAAAAAAAAGAAAAAGTTTTAGATTCTCCCGGGTTGAATAATGGTTTGAGTGTTTGATTTTATGAAAAAGTTGAATTTAGATTATCCCGGGTTTTGTTTGGTTTTTGTGTACAAAAAAAGTTGAATTTAGATTATCCCGCCACATGAATAGAGCAGTATTGTTAGAGAACAAACAGGGCTTTATTATGGACACTAGAATAGAGCCCGGCAATTAAAAGTGAACCTGGCTTTATAAGTGAAAATAAATTCATAGAACCCTTTTTTAGGTAAAACAGGGCTCTATGTAGGGGCTTTTATTCCACTTTTTGTAGTAGTGAATATTTTTTAGAAGGTAAGATCTGTAACTAACAAAAGTTTAAGGGTTGGAATGTAAATAAATAATAGAATAAAAATTGATAAAAAAATGATACGCCGCTGCCGGGGTTCGAACCCGGGTCACCTACATGACAGGCAGGTATACTAAACCACTATACTACAGCGACTTCTTGACTTCTTAATAATCTTATAGCTTATATAAATTTAGTTTACATATGCACGTACAGATAATGTAACTCATACTACTACTAACTTAAGCTTTGGGGGTGCTTGTTTCGGTTTATATAGCCCGCTTATCTGCTTATTTGGTTTTGGGCGTATGTTTATAAGCTCGCTTTTAATGGCTCATTTTTAAACTTTTTGGCTTATATGAGTTCATTAAAAAAATATTCATGAAGATGAACTCGATACATTGCGTCTTGTTGGTGTCACACAATTTGCAGGAAACGTTTGTTTTGAAAATTAAAGATGATACTGTGACTAGTAAGTTTTAATCCAAGATCATAACGAGAGCGTTAACAAGTCTAAAGGGCTATTAGTAAAGACAATATTTTGACAGGAAAGTATTACTCAGGTGGGCGTAAACAACCCCCTGGAACAAGGAATGATAAATAATAAATAATAGCATAAAAAATTGATAGAAAGATGAAACGCCGCTGCCGGGGTTCGAACCCGGGTCACCTACATGACAGGCAGGTATACTAAACCACTATACTACAGCGACTTCCTGACTTCTTAATAATCTTATAGCTTATATAAATTTAGTTTACATATGCACGTACAGATAATGTAACTCATACTACTACTAACTTAAGCTTTGGGGGTGCTTGTTTCGGTTTATATAGCCCGCTGCTTATGGCTTATTTGGTTTTGGGCGTATGTTTATAAGCTCGCTTTTAATGGCTCATTTTGAAACTTTTTGGCTTATATGAGTTCATTATGTCATAGTGAGCTATATAAGCCAAATAGTTTCAAAAAATATTTATGAAGATGAACTCGATACATTGCGGCTTGTTGGTGTCACACAATTTGCAGGAAACGTTTGTTTTGCAAATTAAAGATGATACCGTGACTAGTAAGTTTTAAACCAAGATCATAACGAGAGCGCTAACAAGTCTAAAGGACTACTAGTAAAGACAATATTTTGACAGGAAAGTATTACTCAGGTGGGCGTAAACAACCCCCTGGAAGAAGGAATTTAAACTTATCTGAATTTTCAATCAAGTAAGTTGGTAGATGAACAGCTGAAGCCGAACGAGGCACTGATCCCATCTTTCCGATTAAGTCCTTGAAAGTATATTCTTCTGGTAACATGTCATAAAGATCATCACGGTTACAGATCTTTTCCTGAATTTTCTTATGATCCAGGTGCTCTTTGCTTTTGACACGGTCTGCATGGCTATATGCCTTCATTGTGTCCACAAATTCACTCAAATGCTTAAAAAAGAAACTGCAATGCCATCCTGCATCAGAAAGAACAAGTTCTGTTTGGCGTCCATGCTTGTAAAGAGTATTCTGATGGTAGACATGGCTTGTAGCCTTCCACGTTGGGTCCGTTGGAAACTCAAAAGAATACAACATACTTTCTCATATCAAGATGCAAAATTGGTGGCAACCCGTCATACCATTGAAATAGTTTAATAGTATTTCTACTAGGAATTTCATCAGTATCCGCTACAATTAGTATATCCCCATCCGAAATACCCGAACTCTTAATCATTCATTGACACTCGATGGTTTGCCTCTACAGAAAACGGTTTTACACGCTGTCCTTTAGATGCTAATTTACAACAATAAACAATTTTTTCCTCGACAAAGGAGAAACGCTCACGGTTTTCAGCAAAAGTAAGAGCCTTTGGGAGGCCCGTAAAAGTAGCATTTGATTCAAGAATGATAAACTTGGGGACATACGGATCAAGTTCACCCCATCTAACTTCAAGTAAGTCCAACTCGTTACAGATGGTGCTCATAGAAGCGTTTTCTGCATAATAGTGAGGTATGTACTGTAATGGACGAGGTGGTGTGTCCCATATCGGCCTCAAGAAGTATGTGATCTTTTCATAGTAGTTGAAGATCATTGTTGGTACAAGTATTAAGATTACCAAGCATCTAAATCCAGGAAGACGTCGTCTTGAGACAACCAGTCCTGAAGCCATACCGTGCAATGACCAAGATTAGCAGCAACTAGCGGTGTAACTTGAATCTCTCATGCTTTCTGTAATCTGCGTATCAAAAAAATAATAAAACAAGTTCTTAAGATTATACACTTTTGTCAAATATGTATAATCGTTCACAAAGGTGCAGCTGTATAACACTAAACTCAAATTTACACTAACAACGGGAAGTTAACAATCCGGGCTATTTTGTTCTTAAGAATTCAAACTACACATTAGCTACTGGATCATTTAAATCCAAATTGCAATTGAAAAATATTATGTTTTCTTTGGTATTATTAACTTATTTGACCATTTAAACAAACAAACTTTGGGATTGCAGAAGGAATTTTGTCTGCTATTAAAAATTACTAACAAAAGCAATATCTCAAGTAAACACGTACTATACAACAAATATCAACATGCATACTTTCCAGTGGTTATGTTTTCTAAAATAAGCATATAAGCAGTTTTTAAAAGTGTTTGAGAGCGCTCATCTGCTGAAAACAACGTGCTAAGCAAAAAAGAACTGAAATTAGCACTCCCAAACACACCATAAAGGTGTATTAACTATTAACCACTCACAAACAGTATCTGCGGTATGATGAGAGAGTGTTAAGGATTGCTTTCGAGAGCTTATTCTTTAATTTCCACAGTGAGTGGATAATAAACAATCTATTGTAGACTTTTTCACGGTGTCTGAAATGACACGAGTCACACGACAAACATTAGGCACGTAAATAACCACCGTCGCCGCTGCCAACCCTGACACCATCGCAAGCAGTTCGTTTGTGTGTATTTCAATATTTATGTAGTTGTTTGTATCTTCTTCGTTTCTTCTAATGGCTGTGGGACATGAGTTTGAAATTGTTTATGATAAATGTTGTTCGTAATGAATTTAATGATATATGCGTATAACCGATTGAAACCAAATTTGAATAAGATTTGGATAGTTTTTTGGTTTTCAAATTTTTTCCCTTTAATTAAATCAGATGAAAAACATTAATGCAAACTTTTTATTTTTCCAAAAAATCACATCTTTCAATACTTACATTTAATCTTTTGAATAAAAAAAGTCAAAACAAAACTTTGACTAAGGTACAGTTAGTGAAAACGGTGTAGATTTAGTAGCACCCTATTTCATTGCATGAAAATGTGTCTCTTTATTGCACAAGGAAAATTGAATTTTTATTCTTTTTTTGGTAAGAGAAATTGATTAGTCTTTTTTCTATTTATTACATGAATGAAAGCAGAACACATTTACTTTTTCGAAATGGACTAAACCAAAACTAGCTATTATTCGTACAAGATATGCGGTTCAAAGTTAAAGTTCATTTACCCTTAACTTTTCTTTTTGTTTCTATATGGGTTTCAAATTCAATGTTGTGAGCCGATTAATTATATAACAATTATCTGTTTAATCGTCTATAATCCGTGTAGATAAATTCTCATGATCACAAGATATTTAATTTTATATGTATGTTTCAAATACAATTGTCCTTATTATTTTGTGAAAAAAAAGTTTATTAGGCGAATATTTTATATAATTCGTTTAATCTCTTTTTATTAATTTGTGATAGTTTTGTTTCGTGACAATTTCAAAATGGTAATAGTAATTTTCACGATGTTTTAAAAAATTTAAACACTTATTAAAGCTCCGAAAATGTTTGTAGACAATTTATTCTTGTTAGTTCAAAAAGAAATTTTACTGTATTGATAGCACCATAAATATTACCTTGATTAATTCAGTCATATTGATGTGTCAAGATTTTGTAGAAGGTAAGATCTGTAAACTAGTTAAAGGGTTGGAATGTAAATAATAGCATAAAGCAGTGGAGAAAAAGATCATTCGCCGCTGCCGGGGATCAAACCCGGGTCACCCGCGTGACAGGCGAGAATACTTACCACTATACTACAACGACTTGATGTTTGTAATTACGTAGTACCACTTTCCAATTTGTTTAAGTTTTCTGAAACATTAAAAAGCTGAAACTCTTTCAGAAGAATCTGCCTGAAACATGATACATTGCAGCTTGTTAAGTTCATAGTATCACCAAGTTGCATACATTCATTTCATACGCCAACGGCCAATAATTCATATGGACTATAACATTTGCTGCAAATCATCGGTCTCAACACCTATAAGAGCACAATGTCAAGTGTACTAGTATATCAAAGCAAACGTCATATTTTCTTAATTCTTTGATACATGAAATGTGGCAGATAGATGCCCGTTACAAATAAAGTCATAAAGCGACTCTTTCAATATCAGTAACCAAAATCAAAAGCATAAGTATTCGGGTGGTTGGATTCGCATTTAGAAACTAAATACTGCAACTTGTGCTGCAATAAACAGTTTCTAATGCTGGAAAACATAGATTTTACTTCTAATTAGCACCGTTTTTAGTGGTCGAATTATGACAAAAGGATTGTATACATATGCTGAGTAACAATATAAACATTGTATTTCTAGGTATACAAATTTGTTAATTTTTAATGAGATCATACATTGTATGATTACATAAGGCTTGTATGCTAAACTTGACGTACCTTATTACAAAATCTATGATTATGAAGGTTCGAAAGGTTTTGCACATACACTAATTAACCTAGCTAAAACAACAAACTTCAAACAATTGGTGCAATAAACATGCACATTCAACAATCCTAACCTAATAATAAATCAGGCATATAATTTACTAATAAGCACACTACTAATGTTCAGCAGGAGATTAAATTCACATATTCATTAGTAAAAACTAGATATCTCATGAGGTAGTTGTCCGCGTGGTCGCTAATCACTGCTTACGTGGCCTTCCACGTCCTCGCTTCACCACCTCAACACACTCATCTTCAATTTCCATGTCCACACGACCACGCTGACTTGTTGTCGGCCCCTGAGTCCTCTTAACCGCCTCGGTATCCGGGTTTCTCTTGGTGACTTTGGCTAGACATAGTTTACTCTCACTTGTGATGAACTTAAATACACATTCATCGCCTTCAGCTAGCTTATTGCATCTTTTGAACTCACGCCATCCTGGCGACAAACTGTACCTTTCAGTCCAATATGATTTCTCCAGTCGAACACCCACGTTCCACTCTTTTCCGTCTTGATTCTTCAGGATTATTGTTCCTTCACGGTCTATTCCGGGCAAGCCCACAAACTTTTTGGGAAGCCGCTAGTAATACCAAAACACAAAACTGTTAGATTATCTCAAAAGGATGTTTATTATTACTAATGGAAATTTGTTATAATAATGATTAACCACAACATATATACTGTTTTTCGTAAGAATGGGATATCTTTCTAATAACATTTCGCATATTTAGGATCAAAAAAGGAAATTGTTTAGTTATCATAAACCTTACCAAAACATCGTTTATCTTAGGGATAATCACCACAAAGAAAGGGTCCTCATGATCGACATCAGGACCATCATCTTCATCGACTTCATCTTCAACTTTAACCTCTTGTTTTATTGGTGGTAAAACTTTTTCACACTCATTCATAGTATAAAACGCCACTTTAAAGGCGGAATCATTAACGAGCCAAAAAACAAGCAAATCACCATAATGCGAATCAGCATCTTTGACGAGATTTAACCATCCATCAGTAAATGAATACCTGTCGCCAACTTTTTCAATCTTTAATCGCCATTCGAACCCTCCTTTTGCCGATCGGACTATTGGGTCTTTAGTCATTTGGTACCTCAACCTCAAGTATCTCACATAGAAGTCATCTGGTAGCGGCTGCAAAAAAAGAAAAGAACAAAGAAACGTATCATGGATATACTCACATAAACAACTAACAGCAAACACGTAAAACACATTAAGCACGTTAAGCATGTTAAGCACCTACCAAGTAAGGACGCGTTGGGTCTATGATAATCTTGAAGAAAGATGGATAGGTACGAGGAGCCATTTCGAATGATTTTGAAGCTTTAGTAAAGTGATAATGTAAGAAGGAATTATTTGTTGGAGAAGATGTGATATGAGCAAAGTGATCAAGATGCCCTCTTTGCCTAAAAATTGCTTGATGGCCTCTTGCCTAAATATTTGCTAAAATTGCTATAAATAGTATTTCGACCTACTTTAGTTTATGTGACAGCTTGCATTTCTTTAGTATCAATTATGAATTTAATAGTTAGAAGTTTGTAGTGTTAGACTACATTGAGCTTATATAAACCGAAAAGTTTCAAAATAGGTTTCGTTGACATAATTTCTTGAAAAATATGCCTAAAGATGAACTCGATACATTGTGGCTTGTTGGTGTCATATAATTTGCAGGAAAAATTTGTTTTGCAAAGATGATATACTGTGACTAGAAAGTTTTAATCCAAGAACATTACGAAGCGTTAACAAGTCTAAAGGACTAGTAATGACAATATTTGACTGCAAAGTTTTACTCAGGTGGGCGTAAACAACCTCCTGGAAGAAGAAATTTAAACTTTTCTGCATTTTCAATCAAGTAAGTTGGTAGATGAACAGCTGAAGCCGAACTAGGCACTGATCCCATCTTCCTGATCAAGTCCTTACAAGTATACTCCTCGGGTAACATGTCATAAAGATCATCACCGTTACAAATCTTTTCTTGAATTTTCTTATGATTCAAGCGCTCTTTGCTTTTGACACGGTCTGCATCACTATATGCCTTCATTTTGTTCACAAATTCACTCATGCTTAAAACAGAAACTGCAATGCCATCCTGCATCAGAAAGAACAAGTTCTGTTTGGCGTCCATGCTTGTAAAGAGTATTCTGATGGTAGAGATGACTTGTAGCCTTCCACGTTGGATCCGTTGGAAACTCAAAAGAATACAGATACTTTCTCATATCAAGATGCAAAATTGGTGGCAACCCGTCACACCATTGAAGTAGCTTAATAGTATTTCTACTAGGAATCTCATCAGTATCTGCTACATTAATTAGTATATCCCCATCAGAAATACTGAACTCCTAACCAAATCATTCATTGAAATCCGATGGTGTGCCTCTACAGAAAATGGTTCTATACGCTGTCGTTTAGATGCTCATTTAGCAGGAAGAAAACCATAAACAATTTTTTCCTCAACAAAGGAAAAACGCTCACGGTTTTCAGCAAAAGTAAGAGTCTTTGGGAGACCCGTAAAAGTAGCATTTGACTCAAGGATGAAAATTTGGTGAATTGGTGACGTACGGATCAAGTTCACCCCATCTAACTTCAAGCAAGTCTAACTCGTTGCTGAATATGATTGCATCAAACACTCTAGGTGGTTTAGACCGTAAGGTCCATCCATGTAATTTAAAGATGGTACTCATAGAAGCGTTTGCTGCATAATAGTGAGGCACATACTGTAATGGACGAGGTGGTGTGTCCCATATCGGCCTCAAGAAGTATGTGATCTTTTCATAGTAGTTGAAGATCATTGTAAAACATATTTACCAAGCATCTAAATCCAGGAAGACGTCGTCGTGAGACAACCAATCTTGAAGCCATACCGCACAATGACCAAGATTAGCAGCAACTAGCAGCGTAACTTGGATCTTTCATGCCTTCAGTAATCTGCATAGCGCAGAAACATAAACTATCTTATCGTAATAACCGTTCACATAGCTGCAGATGTATCAAACTAAACTCAATTTAACATTTACATCGGCAAGTTAACAGTTCGGGCTTTTTTGTTCTTAAAATGTAACATGCAAATGCTGAAATTAATCCAAATCGCAGAAGGAATTTTGTCTGTGATTAACTAGCAATATCTCAAGTAAACACAATACCAAAGATCAATCTACGTGAAAAATAAAATCCCTAAACGAAAATACGTTAACACTATATATTGACTTACGTGTTTGAGAGTGCTTATAGGCTTAAAACAATGCGATAAGCAAAAAAGTACTTAAATAAGCAATCCCAAACATCCCATAAGGTGTAATTGACTATTCATAAAAAGTGTCCGCCATATGATGAGAGAGTGTTAAGGATTGCTTAATTTCGAGTGCTAATTCTTTCCACAGTGAGGGATAAACAATCTACAGTAGACTATTTCACGGTGTCTGAAATGACACGAGTCACACGACAAACATTAGGCAGCTAAATTAGCACATGTACTCCAAACACTCAAAATAGCTGAAATCAGAATTACAAAAAGTAAAAAAATATCCAGAAATAATTACAGTAAGACGCAACATACAAAGTGCTCGCTTCATAAATTTAGTGTAAAACCATCTACAAACCATCATGGCATTCTTTGAACACAACAAACAATTAAGGGTATTTTTCTCGGATTATAAAGCAGGCTTATGGCTTATGGCTTATGTGGTTTTCGGCTTATGTTTGATAAGCTCACATTTTGTAGCTTATTTGGAAACTTTCCGGCCTATATTTGCTTATCATGTCAATAACTTTATACCAGCCGAAAAGTCTCAAGATACGCCACAAAACAGTAAGCTTATGAACATAAGCCGAAAACCACATAAGCTATAAGCCCGCTGTAAACAATACTACTAACAACTAAAAAAACTAAAACAACATGTATATCAACAAAACATACCCATTATGAAAAATAATTTACGTTACATATGCTCCTGTACAGACAGATCATGGGACAAACAACAATAAAAATATTGTGAGCCTAACGAATAAAAAGCTGCCACGTGTTGGCTAAATAGCTTGGGACTGTACGATTGGTGGGGTTTATAGTTGTTACTGTATGGGTGAAAATGTGAGTCTTTATTACACATGGAAAATTGAATATTGTTCCTTTTTCTGGTAATAGAAATTGATCGATTAGTCTTTTTTCCATTTATTACATGAATTAAAGAAGAAAGTATTTACTTTTTTCAAATTGACTAATGACCAAAACTAGCTATATTTTGTAGGGGTGGCAATTATCGACACGACACGATTAATGACACGAACCCGACACGAAGTTAAATAGGTTTGGGTCAAGGATAAACAGGTTTGGGTCAAAAACAGGTCAACCCGTATAACCCGTTTAATAAATGGGTCGTGTTTAGGTTGAGTAAGTATTAAACAGGTCGACACGTGAACCCGTTTAAGTATATATAAGCCTCTAAAAATAAATATATAACTTTAGTCTTATGTTAGATTTTGATTAAATATATTTTATCATGTAGTTAATAAGAGTAATTGGCATTATAATTCACATATCATCTTTCTTTACATATTTATATCCTTTTTTCATATAAATTAGTCTGATTGACAAACATCAACCTTATTTACCGCTTGACATATTTACTTAAACAGGTTAAACGGGTCAAAAACGGGTAACACGTGTTATGCAGGTGCGGGTTAGGGTTGAGTTTCTTGACACGATTAATAAATGGGTCGTGTTTGGGTTTAGGTTATAATAACACGTCAACCCGCGAACCCGAATAGGTCGACACGAACACGACTCGATTGCCACCCCTAATATTTTGTAATAAAAGTTAAAATTGTGTCGTGTTGATAATAATAAAAGTTAAAATGTCATACAATGACTTGTGATGGAATTTAAGTTCATACAACTTAAGACAGTTCCTCTATCCAAATTTCAATGCGTAGTCGGAAATTTTGATAGTTCAAATACGAGATTTAATGTCAAATCTCGACGACCTCATGTGTCGCTCGCTCTTCTAATGACGTTTACTATCAAGCTTTATATGCCTTGCAAGGTCATCTGTAAAATCTTGCAGGATACCCATCAACTATTAAAGACTAGACGAATACCCGCGCATAGCGGCGGAATGCCTACCGACAGATAGTTAACGAAATGACTTATTTTGTATATATGTTTGCAATCTTTACAATTCGTTAAATCCCGTTTTGTGTCATTGAAATTTTGTGAAAGCGTTAACTTTATTTCAGATCGTTTATGTAAATAGAATGAAGCCAAATTATATATTAAATTTATTAAACAAAAGTAAATCATTTATAAACAAACAAATTATATATTAAATTTATTAAAAAAATGAATGTTCATACGATAAAAGAAAATTAAACTTAATAAACTATTAGAAAAAACTAAGTAAAAATGTTTAGTCCTTCTCATATGCGAAAAACTCATTTATACGCAACGTTGATTATTGATTTTGTGTATATATAATTAATGTAGAACCTTCTTTTAGCATAGACCAAATTAACAAATCACAATCACCCATTTTTTTATCAAACAAAACAACTCAATTTTTTAAAAAGCTAAATATCTCACAAACCGTTAATCGTTACGTATAATGAAATATATTATCGCGACGAGAATTAAATCATCTCTCAATCGAGGAGTACATCTATATACTTTCGATGAACTTTTTTGTATCTTTATTTCAATCATGTTTCAGAAAATCATATATAATTTGTATCACGAATCATATATAATTCGTATCAAGAATCATATATAATTATATGATTCGTATCACGAATTATATATAATTATATGATTTCAGAAAATCATATTTGATTCATGATACGAATATATGATTTCAGAATATCAAATATGATTCGTAAACGAATCATATATAATTTTCTCAGAGGTGACTTAAGAAAAAAATAAAAAAAAAAGTTCTTCGAAAGTATATTACATGTGCCATCGATAGAAAGATAATTTAATTCTTATTGCAATAATGTATTTTTTGTCGTTTGACGATTTATCGTTTATGAGATATTTGGTTTTAAAAAAATGGTAGAAAATAGATTTTTAAAAAATAAATTGTTGTAATTAGTTGATTAAATTTTTTTTATATACTTTTTCATCTAAGAAAAATTTATAGTAATAATTTGTTTTTCTATGATGATTATGTCCAGCTAGTTAATTACCATGTATTATTTACGCCATATATATTGTCCAAGACTTGTCCAATATATATATACACTTTATTTGGTTTAAATTGGAATATTTTGTTTCAAAAGTAGGTTCCTACATTACTTTGTTTAAACAAACCACCAGGCAAAACCTCTAAACAAAATCGCCAACGAAAAATCATAGCCAATTTCAAATTTAAATTGATATAAATCTTGAAAGTTTACTTTCCAAAATAGATCTTATTTTTTAATTCAAGTTTTATGTTTTAAAAAGATCTTAATTCAAGTTTTTAACTGCATATATGAAACTTAGTTTTAATTTCATTTATAATTAATTCAAAAATTTTCTTAAATATATGAGAAGAAGGTCAAATCTCAATGAAACACACGAGGTTACAGGATGAAAAAAAAGTAATAACAAAACTTACCATTTGTGCATTCACTATATGAATTACATGCTTTAAAAGACACTGGCTCAAGACTTTCGGTTACAAAGTCCCTAATAAACATGCATTAAAACACTCCATTTAAATGCCTCATATATTTTGGAAAGGTTTAATGTCAATTCTTCAATCTACTATAAATAAGTTTCAATCCACTTTTACTATAAATAAAGCTTAATTTTAATTTTAAGGTTTTCACGTCCTCAACTTATCATTTGTATTGCTTATCGATACATATTTAGTTTTACACTTTTCATTTATCAACCAACATTTAAAAAAAATAAATAGCTGTAATTAGTTGATTGAAATTTTTTTATATTTTTTCATCTAATAAAACAATTTCTAAGTAAGGAAGTAATAAGAAGACATGAAATTCACATGTTTTTAAAAGGAAGAAAAACATAGCTACTTAAGTGCATCATGCAGTGAGTCGTTAGAAACAAATACATGAGTATCCACAGTTAAAAAAATAAAGTATATCAATTGTAAACAATATTTGACTGATCAAAGTCGAACAATATTTGGCTGGCAAAGAAAGAACTCCAAACATATTATCTTTTAGCTTTGTTTCTTAAGTGTCGTCAAAAATATCTGAAACCAAGCTTACTTCTTTCACTTCTTGACCAAAAATTCTAGGACCCAACCTACAGTTACATTGTAAACTCACCGACTCGAGACGGTAAAAAAACTACACATAAGTAAACGTAACACCAATCAGCTTGCATTACAGGCAAAAACTTTGACTAAATCTCGGGAGACAATGGCGTTGTTTCCTTCTCTTTGGCAATCTTGAACTCTCGAACAAGGAAATCATTTCCATCTCAAATTGGTGGCTTCTTCGGGACGGATCAATTGTCTACTGAACTGATAACGCCAAAAACACAAATACTCAATTTGCGGCGTGGATAACAACCATTGACAAACTCAATGAAATATATTGTACTACATATGATTTGAATACAAGATATTAACATTTGACAAATAAAGACATGGAGTAGAAAGAGATACATCGTTGATATATGCTTCTGTGTTGCCTCTCAGGAGTTTCTTTAAGAAAACGTTCAATGTGGAAAAGAACAAATAACCCACAATCATTTGCGGTTTTTTTTCTGTCGTGGCACCTGTTTTAGATACACAAAAAACTTAAATCATTGAGAAAATCAACATATGTGATATAAGTTAGAATAATTAAAGAAAATCTACTTGCATGCACAGAACTTTTAAGTTAAAAGTCTCCTTATAATGTGGAGTAAAGCTGTTATATAGGAGCATTATGTTCAAAACCATAAGTATAGTCAATAAATTATTTGAGAAAATACGTTTACCTCATATTTTTTCTATTATTATATCATCATCCCAGATTTCATCCATCATGATAAGGGAGATCTAATGAATCTTTTAAATTTCATAGATAGCTCCATAAAGCTAACAAAAAATTGACACAAAATATATTAGAAACGTATGTTCCTCCAAATCAAATAATATAATCTAAAATATAAAGAAAACAGATGTTAAGTCAACATTTTTCTCCCATGAGTTCTATCTGGTAAGCATCTTGTGTAAACATGCATACCTTATAATGTTATCAAAAATCGAACTGCTATTATGCAGTCCGAAAACGTTGTTTTGGATACATATAATCGCTAGGCTCTAGTGAGCACTGCAGAATCAATAACACAGTAAAAATAATACAATGTAATAAGTTAACATCATGCAGAAAATTATATACACTAAGAAACAAACCTCAAGAACATCATCAACATTCTTTTTTCATTCATGTTTGACATTTTTGATATTGAAAATCAAAGTTTAACACGTCTTAAAGAAATCTTATACGATGTTCAGTACAAGGATCAATGTACAGTAGAAGGATCAATGTGTGTGGTTTATATAGCCACAAGAATTGAAAGTTTGAGAAGTTTGAGATTCAAAGTAAAAAAAAATTCCCGCCTCTTAGTTTTTGATATGCATAAACAGTGGTATAGTTTCCTTGTTTATCTTACATTTTGTCAAAGGACATTAAATCTGATTGAATACAGTTAAAGTTTTCCATTTATCTGCAACATTGCCCGAAATACTTATCTGATTATTTCAACCTTTGCTAGAAATACAAGTCTGATAAATTCAACCTCTGGCGTTTTTTTTAGTTACCATATATATAGATTTTCAACTTTTCAACTTTTCAACATTCAACATTGTCTATACACCCTTTATAGGGTATATAGATAACTCAAATAGAAAAAAAATAAAGTCATGAAAAGACAATGCCAACAATTTTGTTCAAAATAAGCTGCAAAAAGTGAGCTTATCAAACATAAACACAAAATCAAATAAGCTATAAGTCATATATATTAGCTGCAACAAACATTTCAAGTTAAGGTTTTGCACATAGACTAACCTAGCTAAAACAACCAATTCAAACAATTGGAGCAATAAACATGCAAATTCAACAATCATGTTCAGGCATATAAATTACAAATAAACACACTACTAATGTTCAGCAGGAGATTCAATTCACATATTTATTAGTAAAAACTAGATATCTCATGAGGTAGTTGTCCACGTGGTCGTTTATCACTTCGTACGTGGCCTTCCACGTCCTCCCTTCACCACCTCAACACACTCATCTTGAATTTCCTTGTCCACACGACCACGCTGACTTGTTGTCGGCCCCTGAGTCCTCTTATCATCCTCCGTATCCAGATTTCTATTGGTGACTTTGGCTAGATATAGTTTACTCTCACTTGTGATGTACTTAAATACACATTCATCGCCTTCAGCTAGCTTATTGCATCTTTTGAACTCACGCCATCCTGGCGACAAAGTGTACCTTTCAGTCCAATATGATTTATCCAGCCGAACACCCATTTTCCACTCTTTTTCCTCTTGATTCTTCAGGATTATTGTTCCTTCATGGTCTATCCCGGGCAAGCCCACAAACTTTTTGGGAAGCCGCTAGTAATACCAAAACACAAAATTGTTAGGCTATCTCAAAAGTATTTGCTAATGGAAATTTGCTATAATAATGATTAACCACAACATATATAATATTTTTCGTAAGAATGGGAAATCTTTCTAATAACATATTGCATATTTAGGATCAAAAAAGGAAATTGTTTAGTTAAGTACTGTTGAGTAAAATTAAGATGAATCGTGGAGTATATGATATACATTGATACTTGTCATAAACCTTACCAAAACATCGTGTATCTTAGGGATAATCACCACAAAGTAAGGGTCATCATGATCGACATCAGGACCATCGTCTTCATCTTCAACTTTAACCTCTTCGTCGATTTCATCTTCAACTTTAACCTCTTTGTTTCTTGGTGGTAAAACTTTTTCACACCACTTATAGTATAAAAAGCCACTTTGAAGGCGGAATCACTAACGAGCCAAAAAACAAGCATATCGCCATAGTGCAAATCAGCATCTTTGACGAGATTTAACCATCCATCAGTAAAAGAATGTCGATCACCAACTTTTTCAATCTTTAATGGCCATTCGAACCCTCCTTTGGCAGATCGGACTATTGGGTCTTTAGTCACTTGGTGCCTCAACCTCAAGTATCTCACATAGAAGTCACCTGGTAGCGGCTAGCGGAAAACACGTAAAACACATTATAAGTACGTTAAGTACGTACCAAGTAAGGACGAGTTGGGTCTATGATAATCTTGAAGAAAGAAGGATACGTACGAGGAGCCATTTCGAATGATTCTTAAGCTTTAGTAAAGTGATAATGTGTGAAGAAAATTATCTGTTGGAGAAGATGTAAATATGCTCAAAGTGATGTAATATTCTTGCCTAAAAATTGCTTAATGGCCTCTTGCGTAAATATTTGCTAAAATTGCTATAAATAGTATTTGGAACTATTTTAGTTTATGTGACAGCTTGCATTTCTTTAGCTTCAATAATGAATTTAATAGTTACAAGTTTGAATTGTTACACAACTTTGAGTTCAATCTATGGAACTGTTAATATATACTCCGTATGATCTTCTTGCGATCTAGCTAGGGATTTCAATATAAATGTACGTAATATTCATGTCTATAAATGTGTGTGCATGGCTTAATCTTTTTGTTTTTTCTAACATCAGTGAATTAAATGTGAAGAAACTACTGATGTTAGTAAGTTGCAAAAGTTTGGAAAGAGCACTCATCTGCTTAAACAACATGATAAGCAAAAAAGTTCTGAAATTAGCAATCCCAAACATCATGATAAGCAAAAAAGTTCTGAAATTAGCAATCCCAAACAACATGATAAGCAAAAAAGTTCTGAAATTAGCAATCCCAAACAACATGATAAGCAAAAAAGTTCTGAAATTAGCAATCCCAAACAACATGATAAGAAAAAAAGTTCTGAAATTAGCAATCCCAAACACCCCGGAAAGGTGTAATTAACCACTCACAAATAGTGGCTGTTGTATGATGAGATAGTGTTAAGGATAGCTTTCGAGTGCTTATTCTTTTCACAGTGAGCGGATAATAAACAATCTATAGTAGGCTTTTTCGCGTTGTCTGAAATGACACGAGTCACACGACAAACATTAGGCACGTAAATTATAATATGTACTCCAAACACTCAAAGTAGCTAAAATGGCAATCACAAGGTGTCTGCTGTATAGAAATAATTACATAAAAGTAGTACACAAATCACCTCTAAAAGTTAAACGTAAAAACATCAACATACCATCATGGCATTCGATGAACACAATAGAAAATTAATACAACAAATAACAACATATATCAACAAAACACACCATATATACATGGACGAAATCAAAACACGAAATGATCAGATGCACTTATAATAAACTAAACAGTGCTACAACACAACTTTTAGAGAGCAATGCATTTATGAAATATCATTTTTACAAAATTAACACTACTTTGCAGTAATATTTCAATGCCTCGAGAGCGAATATGTAAAAAAAACATGATAGATAAAATAAAAATGATCATGAAATGAAACATAAGACCTTAATTAGCAAATCATTAGAGCTGTATAAAATCATAAACCCAATTTTGGTCAAAATAATTTACGTTTACATATGTTCGTGTTTATATACAGACATATCATGGGACAAACAACAACAAAAATATTGTGAAACCAGCTAACGAATAAAAAGATGACACGTGTCGGTTAAACACTTGTGACTGTCCGATTGGTGGAGCTTATAGTTGTTACTGTAAGGTGAGAAGTAGAGAATGTGTGACTTTATTACACATGGAAATTTGAATTTTTATTCTTTTTTTGGAATAGAAATTGATTAGTCTTTTTTTTCATTTATTACAAGAATTAAAGTAGAAAATATTTACTTCTTTGAAATCGACTAATTACCAAAACTAGCTTTATTTCGTAATATGTGTCTCAAAATTAAAGTTCATGCTACTTTTTTTTTTTTTTGCTTTATTTGAAATTCTCATTTGATGTTACAAGACGATTAATCATAGTATTTATTAGAACATTTTTAGAGCTCGAAACCATTTGCTTTCACTTTAAAATGTTGATATTTTTATCGTTACATCATTATTTATAATTGGGTTTTATTAATCAATGTCAATAACAATGGTCACTACAAAAACAAAAAGCTTTTAAGACCTTTTTGTGAGACATCTTTTTAAACAACATCTTAACAAACAATTTATAAGACCTAAGACCAATTAAAATTTAATCCCATTAAGTTGTTTTTAATATGACACTTAAAATGAGGATCCTAATAAACTTCTTGAAAAAATTACACGTTTCGTCCCTATGTTTTATACCAAACATCAAGTTTGGTCCCTAACTCAAAATGAATACACGGGTGCCCCCCATTTTTTAACAAGTAACATTGTTAGTCCCTATTTTGGATGACCGTTTGTTTTTAACGTTAAGTCGTGTGGGTGGAGGGGTAGACTTGTCTTTTCATATGCATCATCCCTACCCGTACACCCCATCGTCTTACACATTCATAAACATTATTCTAGCCAAACCCTTACAAAAAAAAACACACTTACAACAGATCACTCAAAACCATGACCACCACTAGAAAACGAAAACAAAATTCGTCATCTCGTCATCATCATAAAACCCAGTTCTAGTCGTCATCCCAAAATCTCTCCAGCATAAAAAAAAAATTGACCACAAGAGTAGTTGTTATCAACAAAATCCCACATGAAAACCCAACCTATTGATTCGAAAAATAGATGTATTTCTTTCCTGTTGGCCACCACGAGACTTGAGTACAAAATGAAAAAGTCGTTCAAGCAGCCCTGATCCAGCATCTTTGTGCATGGAAGGAACATTGGAATGAGGTCTTAGAGGGTGTTTGGTTAAGCTTATGAATGAGGTTAGGCTTATATTATATAAGCCATTTATGGTTATATATAATGAGCTCATAAGCCTTTAATAAGTGTTTGGTTTAGCTTTTATAACTAATAAAGTAGAATGATTAAAAAGTACATAAAAATAAAATGGGTGTAATGAATTAAATGAGGGTATAAAAGTCTTTTAATATTATATTCATATATAAGCCTACACCTCCTTAGAAAAGCCACAAAGTTTTAGCTTACCAAAACCCCCTTATATAAGCTTATAAGCCTAATTATATAAGCTTAACCAAACACTTGTTTCGGCTTATTTAACACATATAAGCTAATAAGCTTATAAGCCCATTATATAAGCTTAACCAAACACCCTCTTACTATGATCAAACACAATAAAACACAATATCAAATCGGCCATAAGTCATCTATATTAGCTGAAACAAACATTTCAAGGTGTTGCACATAGACTAACCAAGCTAAAACAACCAATTCAAACAATTGGAGCAATAAACATGCAAATTCAACAATCATAACCTAACAATAATTTAGGCATATAAATTACAAATAAACACACTACTAAATGTTCAGCAGGAGGTTCAATTCACATATTTATTAGTAAAAACTAGATATCGCATGAGGTAGTTGTCCACATGGTCGCTTATCACTGCGTATGTGGCCTTCCACGTCCTCGCTTCACCACCTCAACACACTCATCTTAAATTTCCGTGTCCACACGGCCATGTTGATGTGTTCTCAGCCTCTCAGTCCTCTCAACAGCCTCGGTATCCAGATTTTTCTTGGTGACTTTGGCTAGACATAGTTTACTCTCACTTGTGATGAACTTAAACACACATTCATCGCCTTCGGTTAAATTATTGCATATTTTGAACTCACGCCATCCTGGCGATAAAGTGTACCTTTCAGTCCAATATGATGTATCCAGCCGTACACCCATGTTCCACTCTTTTCCGTCTTGATTCTTCAGGATTATTGTTCCTTCACGGTCTATTCCGGGCAAGCCCACAAACTTTTTGGGAAGCCGCTAGTAATACCAAAAAACAAATTTATTAGATTATCGTCTCAAAAGGGTGTTTACTATTGTTAATTACGATGAATTGTGGAGTATATGATACATTGATACTTGTCATAAACCTTACCAAAACATCGTGTATCTTAGGGATAATCACTACAAAGTAAGGGTCATCATGATCAACATCAGGACCATCGTCTTTGTCTTCAACTTTAACCTCTTCATCGATTTCATCTTCAACTTTAACCCCTTTGTTTCTTGGTGGTAAACCTTTTTCACACCCATTTATAGTATAACAAGCCACTTTGAAGGCGGAATCACTAACGAGCCAAAAAACAAGCATATGGCCATATTGCAAATCAACATCTTTGACGAGATTTAACCATCCATCAGTAAAAGAATGTCTGTCACCAAGTTTTTCAATCTTTTATGGCCATTCAAACCCTCCTTTCGCAGATCGGACTATTGGGTCTTTAGTCATTTGGTACCTCAACCTCAAGTATCTCACATAGAAGTCATCTGGTATCGGCTGCAAAAAAAAAATACAAGATATCATGGATATACTCACCTAAACAACTAACAGCAAACACGTAAAACACATTAAGCTCGTACCAAGTAAGGACGAGTTGGGTCTATGTTAATCTTGAAAGATAGATACGTACGAGGAGCCATTTCAAATGATTTTAAAGCTTTAGTAAATTGATAATGTGAGAAGGAATTATTTGTTGAAGATGTAATATGAAAGTGATCAAGATGCCCTCTTTGCCTAAAAATTGCTTGATGCCTCTTACCTAAATATTTGCTAAAATTGCTATAAATAGTATTTTGACCCATTTTAGTTTATGCGACAGCTTGCATTTCTTTAGCTTCGATAATGAATTTAATAGTTACAAGTTTGAATTGTTAGATAACTTTGAGTTTAATCTATGGAACTCTTAATATACACTCCCTATGATCTTCTTGCGATCTAGCTAGGGATTTTAATATAAATGTACGTAATACTCATGTTTATGACTAAATGTGTGTGCATGGCTTAACTTTTTTGTTTTTTTCTAACATCAGTGAATTAAATATACAGAAGTTATTGATGTAGTAAGTTTGGAAAGAGCATAGATGAGTTAAAAATCCACGCTATTCAGTTCTCAGAATCAAATTTGATGTAAAGTTTATGTTGGTTTTGTTAGATCCTCTGATTTTGGTGTAGTTATAGAAAAGAACATTCATGCCCTCGAGTCCTTGACTGTGAAGGAATATGTACACGTAAATAATATATGTCTGGAAGTCGTCCCGAGCCTAAGGAGACGCACGCGTTAATACGTAAAACAATTATACATTAATATATTATGCGTAATATATTAATTAGTGATAAGCTATGACGAATGTTAACTAATAGTTAGTTAATGGGGTTTGACAAACGATAGTTAAATGTTAACTATAGGGACTTGTATGTAAACCAAATAAAAGATATACTTGGAATAGATTGTTTTGTTTTTATATAGGAATTTGGTCTCCTATTTGGAATAGGATTAACAACCGACCATATCATGTATATATATAGAATGGCTTGGTCATTGAAAAGATGATATATATTCCAAACGATAGGAAAAAAAACGATTGTGACTTTGTTTGCTTTTATAGTGCGACTTAATTAGCACATCAAGTTGTTGGGTTTTTTTGTTTATTTGTTTTTAAGAAAACAAGTATTGTTTAGCTTTATCACTATCGGTACTAGCATACTTAATTGTTTGCTACAACGTATTGTGTGCGTATTCTTAGAGAGATCATTGTTTGATCTTTTGGGTTTTCATTTATATTGGTGGTTCGATAAAGGTGTTTAATCCATCGCTAAAAGGTACGCGTTTCTTTATCGTAATTGTTAATTACTTGTCTATACGTGATCCTAAATTCCGCTGCGTACTCGTGATTATTAATGTGTTAATATGATAAAAGGTTTTTATAAATTCCAACAGTGGCATCACGAGCCGTTCGTATAGCTTTTAATTACATTAAAAATAACGAAAGAGATAAAATTGTGTAAACTTACTATGATGGCGTTTGAATTATTTTATTTGATGATTAGTTTTTCATAAACCCTAATTAGGGTTAATAAAATTAATTAGACAAACTCTAAGTTGTATGCAATTTTTGTTGATAAATATGTTGTTAGTTGTTACTTAGTCGTTATTTATCACGTTGTTAATTGTTAAATTTATGGTTCGATCCATGGGAATCATGCAAGTTTACCATGGATCATGTGTTCTTGATTAATTGTTTTAATTAAAGTCATGATAGATGTGGTATGCATGAAGTATGTGATTAATTGTTAATTGGATATATGTTTTAGGTTAATATTTATTTGTTTTGCTTTTGATTATAATTGTTATATCATGGTTCAAGCAAAGGGTTTTTCGAAAAATAAAAATAAACCGGACTAAAACTATATGAAATTTGATTTATTATAACCTTGTTCTTGCACGATCATATGTGGCAAAAAACGAGTCGCCCTTACATGATTTTAAATCTAACTCACGCCGTGATTAGCAAGAATCAAGTTTATAATTTATTTTCTATTTTAAAGTTGTAAAATTTTATTAATGACGTAATTTGCAAAAGTACTATCTAGTTGCAAGGCTAAGGTTCGGGAAGACTCATCAAGACTTCAGTCTTGTAGATACCATTGCCCTATAATACCTGACTATTTGTAGTCTCCTTATCTTGCATACTATTTAGGAAGCCGCAAATGGTCTAGGGTTTGAATGATTTTTAATCATTCTTTAATCTTTTCCCGTGATAAAATTAAACTTCTTTAAATAGAATACATGTTGAATCGTCAATTTTTATGATATCACTATTTATACAATTGAATTGTAAGTTAAATAAGTGATGTTTATAATTAACGAATTGAGTAAATTTTATAAATTATCATGATACAAAGATGTTGCATGCTTCTTTGTACATGTTTTGAATTGTCAAAATTTATACCCTTTGAAATAAGTTTATTTGCCATCCAACGTGTAAAAGCACTTGCACTTACTCTTTCACCATACGTGAGACTGTGGTGATTTTGTAACCCAAGGTGATATAATACACTCGATTGTGAGACGTCGGTGCTATATAATCACGGTTTTTAGTTGGACGACTTAAGCAAGTTAAGATAGGTGAGACCTTAACTCGTGGCAATAGATGGGATAAACATGCTCACTTTTTCACTTTTGAATTGTCACAAGTGATGGATATAAAGTTGAGTCCCATAATTCTAGAAGTTGTATTGGATGCAATTATTGAACGTCAATTACCCCTTGAATATCATCATCACTAGCAGATCAACTGATGTGGTGGTGGTATGTCTTGGTGGATTCTAGCTTTTAGAAAATTAATTGTTTATTTATAAACATGGGTATTTAATTTTCTATAAAGGAAGTATTATCGAAAATACTAAATTATTGAACTTTGTTTATTTGTAGATGGCAACGAACAATGCCCAAACCAAACAAAACAGTTCGGCTTTCAGGTCGATGCTTGAGAAGCAACAACTTACTGGTCCTAACTTCAATGAGTGGTTACGCGCGCTCAAACTAGTTGTGCGTGTGGAGAAACTAGAGGATGTGTATGACAATCCTTGGCCTGACCATCCTGGTGCTAATGCTACTAATGAACAATTAGTAGAATGGAATGCTCTTTATGATCGTCATAATGAAGTTGCTTGTTTAATGCTTGGAACTATGTCTCCATCGCTTTATCAACAATTTGAATACAAAAGTCCGAAGGACATGATAACTAAGCTCCAACAGATGTATGGAAAGCCTCCTGGTGTCGAACTACAAGAGTTAGTACACACTTTCCATTCATGCAAGCAGGAAGAGGGTCAATCCGTTAGCGATTATGTTCTATTGATGAAAAGCTATTTGGATCATTTGGCAACTCTCAACTATGTTCTTCCAGAAGCTGTCTCTGTCAGCTTGATCCTCAATTCACTTTCAAGTGATTTTGAGGGCTTTGTGCAAAATTACAATATGCAAAGCATGGGGAAGACAATTAGTGAAGTTCATTCTTTGCTTATTGAATTTGAGAAAGGAGTTAAGAAGAACAAGAAGTCAAATGTTGCATCTTCTTCTACACCACAAGCGATGGCGATCCAAGGTGGTAGGATCCAGAAGTACAAACCGCAAGGAGGTAAGGCTAAAGGTAAAGGTAAGGATAAGGGTCCTAAAATTTCTTATCCTCCTAAACCTAAAAAGCCTCAACCTTATAAGAAAGAGCATCCGGCAAAAGATTCCATATGTCACCACTGCAAAGAGGTTGGACATTGGAAGAGGAATTGTCCTGTTTATCTAGCTGAGTTGATGAAAAAGAAGAAGCAAGTTGGATCGTCCACTTCTTCAGGTATTTATACTATTGAATTGTTTGCTTGTTCTAAAAATTTCTGGGTGTATGACACTGGTTGTGGTACTAATATTTGTAACACAAAACAGGGACTTAGAGGAGCAAAGAAGCTGAAGCAAGGTGCTGTCTACTTGTATGTTGGAAACGGCGTACGTGCTGAAGTAGAAGCTATTGGAAGTTTTGACTTAGTTTTACCTAATGGTTTAATTCTTGTTTTGGATGATTGTCATTATGCACCTACTATTACTAGAGGTGTTGTTTCAGTTTCTTGTTTGCATGATAAAGGATTTATTCATAAATTTACGGATTCTGGGATGACCGTTTCTTTTAATGATATGATTTATTTTAATTGTATCCGTGTTAATGGTATTTATGAAATTGATATGCATGATCCTACTTTGCAAATTGTGAATTCAATGTATTCGATTAGCAATAAGAAATCTAAAGCAAGTTTAGATTCGACTTATCTTTGGCATTGTCGACTTGCTCATATTAGCAAGAAGCGAATTGAAAAGTTGCAACATGATGGACTTTTAAACTCAACGGATAGTGAACCGTTTGATCAATGCGTTTCTTGTATATCGGGCAAGATGACAAGGAAATCTTTTTCGCATAAAACGGAAAAGGTGAAAGATCTACTTGGATTAATCCATACCGATGTATGTGGTCCACTTAGACATGTGTCAAAGCAAGGTGCTACATACTTCATTACCTTTACTGATGATTATAGTCGTTATGGTTATGTTTATTTACTTAAACATAAACACGAAGTCTTTGAAACATTCAAGGTATTCAAAAATGAAGTAGAAAATCAACTCGGGAAGACTATTAAAGCCATTCGATCAGATCGTGGTGGTGAATATATTAGTCAAGAATTTAAAGATTATCTAAAGGCTAGTGGAATTGTCCAACAGCTGACTCCTCCTTACACACCACAACACAATGGTGTTTCTGAGAGGAGAAATCGAACTTTGCTAAACATGGTTCGATCAATGATGAGTCTTTCTACTTTGCCACTATCCTTTTGGGATTATGCTCTGGAGACTGCTACACGCATTCTCAATATGGTTCCAACCAAGAAGGTTGACAAGACTCCATATGAACTATGGCATGGAAAAGTTCCTAACTTGTCTTACTTAAAGGTCTGGGGTTGTGAGGCTCATGTGAAACGTCACACGCCTGACAAACTTCAATCAAGATCGGTTAAGTGTGTCTTCATAGGTTACCCTAAGGAAACTATGGGTTACTATTTCTACTACCCACCTGAAAACAAAATAGTTGTTGAGAGGTATGCAGATTTCTTTGAAAAGAATCTCATAGTTCAAAAAGAGAGTGGGAGGATTGTAGAACTAGAGGATGAAGATATTTTACCTTCTGAAACTACTAGCGAACATCCAATTGAGGAAGAAAGTCTTGCACCTGATGTAACTCAAGAAGAGGATGTTGTCCCCATTCGTAAATCAAAAAGAACAATCAAAGCACCTGAACGACTATGTCTAAATGTAGAAGTCGAGGAACATAGTTTAGGGGATCTTAATGAACCCACTAACTACAAAGATGCAATATTGGATTCTGAATCCGATAGGTGGATTGTTGCTATGAATGCGGAAATGCAATCTATGTATGATAATCAAGTCTGGAGACTTGTAGATTTACCACCCAATGCGAAGGTCGTAAAGGGTAAATGGATTTACAAGAAGAAGACGGACATGGATGGCATTGTACACACCTATAAAGCTCGATTTGTAGCAAAAGGGTTTACACAAACTTATGGTGTTGACTATGAGGAAACCTTTTCTCCTGTTGCAGATTTGAGAGCTATTAGGATTCTCATAGCTATAGCAGCATACTATGACTATGAGATATGGCAAATGGATGTAAAAACCGCGTTCTTAAATGGTTACTTGGAAGAAGAAATCTATATGGAACAACTGGAAGGTTTTGTTGATCCTAAGCATCCCAGAAAAGTATGTAGGCTTCAAAGATCCATTTATGGACTTAAGCAAGCATCAAGAAGCTGGAATAAAAGATTTGATGAAGAAATCAAAAAGTTTGGTTTTGATCAAAATCTAGATGAGCCATGTGTATATCAAAAAGCTAGTGGGAGTAATGTTGTTTTTCTAATCTTGTATGTTGATGACATAATCATTATGGGAAATCATATTCCGAGTTTACAAGAGGTAAAGACCTATCTTGGGAAGTGTTTTTCTATGAAAGATTTAGGGGAAGCGGCATTTATTCTTGGAATCAAAATCTATAGAGATAGATCGAAGCGGTTAATTGGACTAAGTCAAAATGCATATCTTGATAAGATCTTGAAGAAGTATAGAATGGATAATTCCAAGCGTGGTCTCATTCCTATGCAAGTGCACACTGACTTAAATAAAACACAAGGTGCTACTACATCTGAAGAGATGAAGCGTATGCAAAATGGTCCTTATGCTTCGGCTGTAGGATCGATTATGTATGCTGTGAGATGCACAAGACCTGATGTTGCGTTCGCGCAGAACATTACAAGCCGATTTCAGCAAAATCCAGGTGAAAGTCATTGGACTGCTGTGAAAAATATTCTTAAGTATTTAAGACATACTAAGGATACGTTTTTGGTTTATGGTGGAAATCCTGAAGCTAATGAGCTACAAGTTAATTGTTATTGTGATGCTGGATTTGAAACCGATAGAGATGACACTAAATCTCAAACTGGGTATGTTTTCGTTTTGAACGGAGGCGCGGTAGTATGGAAGAGCTCCAAACAAAGTACTACTGCACAATCTGCCACAGAAGCTGAATATATCGCTGCTTCTGAAGCTGCAAAGGAAGCTGTTTGGATGAGGAAGTTTATTGGTGAACTTGGTGTAGTTCCTACCAATGAAGAACCTATAAAGATGTATTGTGACAATTCAAGTGCAATCATCATAGCTAACGAACCGGGAGTTCAGAGAGGCGCCAGACACTATCAAAGGAGATATCACTATGTTCGAGAATGTATCGAACTGGGTGAGATTGATCTAGTTAAAGTTCATACAGATAATAATCTAGCAGATCCTTTTACGAAGGCTTTACCTGGTAAAAAGCTTACTCAACATGCTAGGAGCATGGGACTTCGTCCTGCTAGTAGTTTCATGTAATCTGTTTTAGTATTTGGATAAAGGATATTGTTAAACAATATTTATTTTATGAATTGAAATATTGGATATATTCGTTTTCTTTAATATTTATTGGTCCTATTTTTGCATGTTTAAATCCTTGAATAATATGTTATTCTAAATTGTCTGTGTCAATTAATTATATGGGAATATAATTAAATTAAGACATATATGAGAGATGGTAATATTCGTAGAATATGTAAGAACGGTTCACCAACTCATACGATATCCAAAAGTTGTATATTGGACATCTCCTACCAACAAGTCAATCACTTTATGGATCGACGTCTTTAAGTGAAACTTGTAAATGATTTACATTACTAAATCCTTTGACTTGAGATGCAAGCAGGTCTTATATATGTGGATGGTACTTTTTGCTATAGATCTAACGCTATCCTGAATAAGGTAGTAATAAAGACTATAATCATTTGTATCTTGAAGCATGTAAGAGGCACGTGTAGTCAAGATAGAATTTGTTCATTCAACTAGGATTGAAGAATAATGCTACTGGGCCCCTCGTTAATTAATTAGATGTTTGTATGGCCATACCCAATGGTAATCTAGATTTGTCTCGATTAGATTGGTAATCTATATTAATTATGTATTGCGAGAAACAGAATAGTTAAAATGGAATGACTTTGATCCATATCCATTGTTAACATGGCATTTGAGAAACAAAGGGATTGTAAATGTTTTAAGTCATTTAAATGTACTTTATGAAAAACTACACTCGAGAGTTTCCGGGAGCATTGGCGTGTTGCTAGACGCTAACCAATGTTATTATATTATATTATTGTACATGTCCAAGTGGGAGCTGAAGGAATATGTACACGTAAATAATATATGTCTGGAAGTCGTCCCGAGCCTAAGGAGACGCACGCGTTAATACGTAAAAAAATTATACATTAATATATTATGCGTAATATATTAATTAGTGATAAGCTATGACGAATGTTAACTAATAGTTAGTTAATGGGGTTTGACAAACGATAGTTAAATGTTAACTATAGGGACTTGTATGTAAACCAAATAAAAGATATACTTGGAATAGATTGTTTTGTTTTTATATAGGAATTTGGTCTCCTATTTGGAATAGGATTAACAACCGACCATATCATGTATATATATAGAATGGCTTGGTCATTGAAAAGATGATATATATTCCAAACGATAGGAAAAAAAACGATTGTGACTTTGTTTGCTTTTATAGTGCGACTTAATTAGCACATCAAGTTGTTGGGTTTTTTTGTTTATTTGTTTTTAAGAAAACAAGTATTGTTTAGCTTTATCACTATCGGTACTAGCATACTTAATTGTTTGCTACAACGTATTGTGTGCGTATTCTTAGAGAGATCATTGTTTGATCTTTTGGGTTTTCATTTATATTGGTGGTTCGATAAAGGTGTTTAATCCATCGCTAAAAGGTACGCGTTTCTTTATGGTAATTGTTAATTACTTGTCTATACGTGATCCTAAATTCCGCTGCGTACTCGTGATTATTAATGTGTTAATATGATAAAAGGTTTTTATAAATTCCAACAGACTGTTCAATCAGTTTTTGGGGATTTTCCTAGTGACGCAAGAGTCGAGACATCTTTAACAAGTTATTAAGGGTAAAAGCTATAAAATACCATCTTACTTATTGATTTGTGCCGACTTTAAACACTTACTATTTAATCTCGTAACTTTACCATTTTACTTTTAAAGTTAGTCCGACTATACCAATACAAGCGTGAAATGACCATATTATCCTTACCTTTTTCAACATAATTATATTCATCGCCATTGGCTCAAATCTGCTTCTCACTCTTCAATCTAGTTTCTCTCTCTTCAAAAATCATGGTGTCATTAAAATTACAGATCTAATCGCTACTACTAATTATATAGTCATTTTAGATAATCCTGTATGATTTATAGCTGATCAATTCACTAAGAATCTATATGGCCAACAGCATTATCACTAACTAAGAAAGCTTGGAATTACTTCTACATACTCGAACTTAAAGGGAGTGGGGGCATACTGTTGTAGTTAAAAGATACTTACACATCTTCCTAGAAGCTCTTTCTTCTTCGTAAGTCATTTAGGCGGTTACAAGTTTTTCAGATTACATACAATGCATCAAAGTTAGTTAGCAAGTTTTATGATTAGTACTTGATCTTCTGTACTTGACAGTTGCAAATTTTAATTGATGATCATTTTCTCTCTTTATACTTTGTTCTTTCAACGGAATGCATCAGAAGTAGTATTTCAAATTGTCAATCATAGCCAATTTGATCTTTACTGCATTGCAGATTTCAAAATTACTCATTTCATACATATAGAAGTACAACATGTCATGATTATGCATCTGATTGGAACATGGTCTAGTAAAAGACAACAATATACACTTTTATATATAATTTATGCAGTATAAAGAATAAGGCAAATGTTTCTGGACCGTGTGGCAAAGCACACTATTTCCGTTACAATTTAGTTAACAAACAAATATAACACATCCACATATTAGGAACAAACACGGGAGAGAACACGTACGGGTAGTTGTTAGGTGCTCATTATAGTAGGATTGAAAAGCAAGATCCAAGAAATGGAAGACGTCCTCGGTACTAGCAGATCCAAGGGTATATTAGTCATTTAAAAGGGTAATATAGTCATTTCACGCTTATATTGGTATAGTCGGACCAACTTTAAAAATAAAATGGTAAAGTCACGAGATTAAATAGTAAGTGTTTAAAGTCGGCACAAATCAATAAGTAAGATGGTATTTTATAGCTTTCACCCAGTTATTAATCATTGACTCTTTCACATTGATCATGTAATTTGCAAAACAATCTTTTGAAAACTCGTGAGCAGTAAAGGATTAGAGTCCTTGAAGCTTTTGCAAACGGTACCACTCGAGGATAGTTTTTTAACTGCCTTTTATATGTTGTTAAAATAACATTATATTTAATAGTTATAGACAAAAATACAACATTTGCAATATTAAACTTTTTATTTTGTTTGTGTGTTAAACGTATTGTACAACATATTTATAATTTAGATTACTTAAGACTAAAGATTTATAGCGACGAACTTAGCCGAAACACGAAAATAGTTTCATAAATTAACTGATCACGAATGATATTGGGTCTTATATTTTATTCAACCCACAATTATAATCTGCTATTGATTTTTGCTTTATTTATTTTGCAAACATTGGCTTTAAATATTTTATTCATAATATTTATGACAATAAAAGTATGTTTAAAAGTTAATTTATTTATATCTTTTGTATCAAATATTATATAATGAAAAATATCTAAAATACAAAATGAAAAAATAAAATTGTAAAAGATCAATACTGAATTATAATTATAGAACAAAAAGGATATAATATAAAACAAGAAAACAATTCATAGTTAAAATATTTTCTTAATATCACCTAATGCACTAAAAAATCATTTGTTTTATAATAAGTGATAGTTGCTAAAAGAAAAACTATCATAACATTTTGAAAAAGTTTCTAGGGGAAGTAAAATTTTCTTCCTTTAGTACGGAGTTACTCTCCATTTGATTAGACTTTGTTTCAAAAAGAAAAAAAATTCTTACACAAAATATCATTGATGGTTAACTCTCTATTAGTCACGTGAGCAACACAACTCTCTATTCCTTTATTACTTTCTCTCCGAATCATTGTCATCTTCCTCAAAATTTCAGATCTACAATTTCAACATTTTCTTCACCACAATTCTGCTGCACTAGATTATTGCAAGCAAAGTTATCAACTACGACATTAGTTCTAGGGAGAAATGGCGAAAAACACAAAGGTGGTTAGGACGGAGATTGTGAGGATGGTGGTAATGAGGACGCCGATGGTTAAGAGGACACTAATAGTGATCTTTCTATAACAGGTAGGCATAAATGTCTGAAAAATCAAACTTTCTAATAAAAGAATAGTCTCAAATGCTTTATAATATAGTATGATATCTATTAAAATACATTTCGGTTAATATTTTTTTTTCAACGATAATTTTATTAAAACTAGCAAGATGCTAGAAAAATATTACAAAGAAATAAGATAAGGGTTCTTTAACCAACAATCCCAAGAAAAAGAACTAGAACGCGTATTGACACTCCAAAGAAAAGAGGCCGAGACAATATCATCAAATAACACGCATCTTTTGGGCGGGGAAGAATTAAAGATCAAACGGTTCCGAAATACCCAAATAGACCACCATGAAGTATAAAAGACACCCTCCAACAAAGATTTGAGCGTACCCGACATACGAAGAGATGCAAACCAAGTATACCATTCAGCGAAAGAAAAGACTTCCTCCCATTGAATATTCCACCATCTACATACCCTTTGAAGAATAATCATGCTCAGGTCACACCCAAAAAATAAATGATTTGAGTCTTCGTGAGCCACATCACAAACCGCACATAATGTATAAGTTATAGGGACCCCTCTTATGATTTAATTACCACGAGTCGGAAGACGATCAAGCCTTGCACGCCATAAAAAATGTTGATCTTAATTGGAACAAATTTCCCCCATCTAGTGACCACATCGGAAGAAGGCAGAAAAAGATCATATATAAAGGAACGAACATCCTTGACACGAAACAACCCATCACCATCAAGATCACAAACCCATCTATCCCTAGAAGCAGAAAAAGAAAGCGTACCAAACAAGGATAAAAGCTCAGCCCACTGGTTGCTTTCGACACTATCTCTGACCCGTCTTCTGAAAGAGGCATCTAAAGAAGAATCTCTCATCTTAACAGCAACCATCACCTCTTTCTCAGATTCCAACGCAAAAATATGAGGGAACCGAGAAAAAAGATGACTACCCGATATCTAAGTATCGGTTGATGTTGACCTGTTTGATGTGCACAACCAGACTCAAGCCTGAACCTGCTCTTAGCCCAAGCCCAGAATAGCATAGTTTAACCAGACGTCATAGCATGCCAATTATTATCTACAAAGCCCACTCGACTGGTCGGGCTGGAATGGGCTAAGCCTGAAATAAGGCCAAAGTTTGAAAACCGAGTCAAATGGGTCAAATATCAGCATCTATCTAATAAATAACACTATAGTTCTTCGAATTTAAGACACTAATATTGCCTCTGTTTGTGCCTTTCGATCAAGCGTTTGCACCTGTTATCACGGTTGCACTTACAAGCTCACTTTATTATGTGGCCGTGATACGATCCTGCAGTTCTTAGTAATATTAAATATATAATTTGTTTATTTACTTACATTGTATTCTATTTGTTTATTGAACAAGTTATCCTTCTATATTATATATGAGATATTAGGGTTGTTATCGGAGGATGTTTAAAGATAATGAAGCAGTATTGATTAGTTAATCAATTGGCGAGTCGATTTATCTCACTAATATAAGTCATCGTGTCGGGTTATTCTATTAATATAATCTATCTATCCGATAATCTCTTTCATCGATCTGATTCGTATCAATTTTTATAAGAGCTCCTTCGATTCTAGGGTTTCAAGAAAAAAAACTGTTCATCAAAACACTATTCATCCGAATCACTATTCACCACTAGAAAACACTATTCACCATATTGTTGATAAAAAAGATCAATTCTTCTTTTGATTTTGAGTATCAATGGACTCATAGAGGGCTATGATGGAAGAGCATCGAACTGCATCAGCCCGTAAACATCAAGAATCAGTCCGTAAACATGAAGAGCTTATAGATCTACCGAAGAAGGTTGCGATTTCAAGAGGTTTACCTAAAAAGGTTGAAGAATGCGAGAAGTGACATGATCAAAAAAGAGCTCAGGAAGCATACGAACAAACAATTTCAAACCCTAAATCAAAAAACTTTGTCACTGAAGATTGTGATGATGGATCAAGATCAGAGCTAAACTTTGCATCTTATGATGCTAGGAAATTGTAGTGTTTCCATTACAATCCGTCACAACTAAAATAAGTGGAAAAGATGGTGGTAATTAGGAGAGACTGGTGGATACATCAGTCATCGAGAAAGTTGGGCTAATTTTGGCAGCGAAAGAAAATTTAGGGCAGAAGTTAATTGATGCCTTGGATGAGCCTCTTATGGTGCTCGAATTAGATGGAATGATTAACAAGAATAAGCGTGTTGTTGGTGTTGTTGCATCGAGTGTTGAAATTGCACCCATTGCATACGTCGATGTTGCACGTGTTAAGCAAAGTTTCATTCCGATGGGACGAAGAATCAACCAAAATCAAGTAGAACAACATAAGATATTCATATGGGAGATTATATTGAAGTTGGAATGTAAGATCTGTCTTGGAAATCTTTTGACTAATGTTTGGTTAAAAAAGACTCGGTTCCAGCTCAAAGAAGAACATGAGATCCTGAAATTTCATGATGTGACGTTTTAAAGCAACACCTTGAGACAAGCTGTTTTGGGGGCGGGAGATTGATACAATCATGTAGCTCTTAGTAATATTAATATATAATTAGTTTATTTACTTACATTATATTGTATTTTCTTATTGAAAAAGTATCCTTCTATTATATATAGAGGATATTAGGATTGTTATTGGAGGATTTTTGATGATAATGAAGTATTGATTAGTTAATCAATTGGAGATTCGGTTCTCACTAATATAAGCCATCGGGGTTCGGATTATCCCATTAATATAATCTATCTATCGTTTTATCTCTGTTATCAATCCGGTTCATATCTGTTGGAAACTCACTTTATGTGACGACATTTAAGAATTCCCATTAGTTATCATAGTCACACACGCTTAAACTAGACTAGGTTTCGATGTATAGTTTAAGGTGCGTGTGTGACTATATATACCCCTCCTTAGCTTCCAAGGAGGGGTGTTTCTTGTCATTTTTTCACTTAATTCATTTTATTTCTCTTTACATTCAACCTCTCTTCTCTCTCTAAAAACCAACAATGGCTTCCACCACCATCTACCACCACATTAGACCACCGGATAGCTTTTAGCAAATCTACATTTGGCATCAGAGCCTCGGTTCCATCCTTGGATCGTGTTCGTATATTCGATTTGGTGGTCTAATTTTTTTTTTGTGTCTCGTTCTATAACATTTTTGTCCAATCTGTCTCAAATTTTGTCGCGTCTTCTTATTATTATTGTCCAATCTCTCTAAAAAGTCATTTTCTTGGTCCACAGCTGTCTAAAAAATCACTTGGTCTCACAGTCCAAGTCTGATATTTTCATTGGTTGGGTTACTGTTTCTGGATTTCTTATATGATATCATTCTTTTTCTGGGTTTCTATCATTCTTTTTGATGATGTATTTAGCCAGAAATGTAGTCAGATTCAAATGATCCTGAAAAAACGGAAGTAGTACAGATAAGATAACAGATCCATCTTTTTGGAAAAACCATGAAAAAGGGTCAAAACCCTTTTCCGATGGGGATTCCGATTGGGTTTCTGATGGTCGTTCAGATTGAACATTCAGATTGGGATTCAGATGGGGATTCAGATTAAATCATTCCGATGGTGACTTAAACATTATTTTGACTCAAAAATAAAATCATTCCGATGAGACCATTCCGATGAGACCATATTAAGAAAAACATTTCGATGGACTATTTTGAAAAATATTCCGATGGGATTGTTTTTTGACATTCCGATGGACCATGTGTTTTAAAAACTTGTGAACCAAAAATGTGACCCAAAACTGAAACCATCTCAACCGAGTCAACTCGGTAATTACCAAGTTGACTCAGTTAACTCACTGAGTCGACTCAACATTGAACCAATTTAACTCACTGAGTTTAAACACAACTGCCAACCTTTTTACTCCTCAACTCCACAATCTAAACCTATGCCCATCAACACCTAGCCCATCTAATCTCAATACTTTCGTCTCAAAGTTAAACAAAAACATATCTCAGATTTACTTTCGGTAACATCTTTGAAGATGTGCAAAATATTTTCAGATTTATTCAACCCGAATCATATCTCATCATAGATCTTTTTGGGGATAACCCATCTTTAATATACGAAATATCATGAAAGATTTATAACGATTATGTTATAATCAACTCATTTTTTTCGATTAAAACAAGATTAAACACATGAAATTAACCTACCCGAGAACATTTATCTGTTCTTGAAGTCGAACTCGTGTGTGATCAGATAAGAACGAGATGGTTATGATTTTGTGGAATGATTAAGATAGATCGGATGAAAGATGAAGTGATGTATGATGGGACGGATTTAACGAGGATGGTGATGGAACAGATGAAGTTTGGATCAGTGTTATTGTTTTATGAGATGGAGATGATCAGATTTAGGAGAAGAGAAGATTGATTATGTGTTTGAAAGTGGCAGATAGGTGTTGTGGGTTGTGTCGTTTGAGAAGAAGAGATGAGAGAAGATAAAGGGGGCGGAGTTTTTGGAGGCTATGAGTAGTGTTAACCTAATTTTTAGGTTTGTGTTATTTACCTCAAAAACTTGGATCGGGTATGTTAAGATGGGCCATCCATTCTTTTCAATAGCATCTGAGTTGATGAATGGATCGTTCTGTATTTTTATGGGCCGAAAATGTTGACACAGTTATGGATCTGGCTATGATTATTGTTTTTGTATGGGCCACGAACTAATGTTGATCGACTGGATATGAGCTAGTATAATTTTACTAGTAATTTTGTTTCCTTAATTTTACTAGTAATTTTTAGCCATCAGTCGTATTATCAGGATTTAAATAAGACATAGTGACGAGACAAAGTGATAAACGTGACGAGACAAAGTGACAAGAAATTTATTTGGACGAGACCAAGAAAAAATGGGCGATTTTTTAGTGGCTACAGATTCGTTTGATCGGGTATTAATTACGTGACGTTGAAGACGGATTTTTGAAGGCGTGTATTTATTTTATCTTTTAAAAGATAACTTGCTCGGGCTTAATCCTAGAATGAAGACTTGGTTATCTGGTTTCCGGGTTCGGGGTGGTTGGTTGATGACTCGGATAACTATCACTTAAAGGGGTTACATTGTTGTACTCAGTGTCACGCGCTTAGTCGACGTGGATAATTTCAAGAGGTGTTGTGCTTATAGACTTCTTCAGTGATGCATTGAGTACTTAGAGATTTCTCCACCGTTCTTCATTCAACAATAGTGCAAGCTTAAGTCACAAGATCGAAGGATTTTTATTCAGCTTCATGTTTGATGTATCTGGTTCATTCAATCAGTGGTCACTTCAAATTGCTTTCAAGTGGGTTGGTAAAGGTGGCCATGGAGAGTTTATGAGAAGAGATTTTCGATCAACAGCTGATTCTCACAAAATATATAATTCAGCTTATTTATTATTCTCACGAGATTTCAGGTTTATGTGCGTACGATTTGTTGATGGTTCGAATTTCAAAACCATCAAAGGGGGAAGAAGAAGACACATTGAACGCACAACGAGTACACGTGATGAACTTCATACCTTCTTTTGATTTGAAGATATTCCGGGATGACATTTGTCATAGCCGCAGAGAAAATCAGTGTTTTAACTCGTGTCGTTATCAATCTCCAAACGGTACACTACTGATTCGAGGTTTAATTGTTTGATTGTTGCAATTATTCATCATCATTATCCTATATGCATTCCTGGGACTTAATTGACTCTGGTGCATCTCCGGAAGAAGACATGTGCATTTCCGGGACTTAATTGACTCTGGTGTTACGATGTCAACTTCATGAATGGGATAAAGTGTCCACTTCAGTATTTGAGCTTCATAATTGGGATTGATTTACCTTCTTCAACTATGTGGGGGAAGAAATGTCTTGATTCTTTCTGGTATGCATAACTTGAACTCTCAGGGGGAAGAAAAAATTCAAAAGAATTATTCAAGCGTGAGAAGAAAAGTTGTTGATCTACTTGGTGTACCCCTTACTTTCAATTCCTCTTAGCAACGTTATCATGTTATATGATGGGATTTGCTTGTTAGATTCCGCTGTGCGCTTAATCATTCTAAGCTTTATTGAAAGCTTTGAAGTTGCTTACGAGGATTCTCGATTTAGGGGGAAGCTATTTAAAAGCTTCTACATCAAGTTTATGTGGCATGAATTAGGGGGAAGCTAATTCAGAAGCTTCTCCTTATCCAGAAGTGTATGGGTTACTTAGCTCGTGCCGTTACAGTATTTCTACTACAAGTTAAAGATGAGTCGTTTTGAAGTCAAAGGTCTCAGAAGACATCATCAGCATTGGACGCTTCATGAAAGCTCTTATTCTTATCATTATGTACTTGTTAGGAAAAATATTGTAAGGAATTCTACACGTCGTCCCATGGGGGAAGATTGTTGGAAACTCACTTTATGTGACGACATTTAAGAATTCCCATTAGTTATCATAGTCACACACGCTTAGACTAGACTAGGTTCGATGTATAGTTTAAGGTGCGTGTGTGACTATATATACCCCTCCTTAGCTTCCAAGGAGGGGCGTTGCTTGTCATTTTTTCACTTAATTCATTTTATTTCTCTTTACGTTCAACCTCTCTTCTCTCTCTCTAAACCAACAATGGCTTCCACCACCATCTACCACCACATTAGACCACCGGATAGCTTTTAGCAAATCTACAATATCAGGCTGCATATCCAGAAGGTTTGTATTATGTTTATTTAAGCACTTCCGGTTTTATCTCTTAATAGTCTAACAACGCGTGTTGCCGCTTTTGCTTTATATCTTGCTTATGTTGTGGCACCAGCTTTTAGTTGTGGAATATGTACGTCAAGATATGAAAAAGCTTTTCGCATGTTTAATCTTCTGCCTCTTTCCTAATATATGAAAACTTACCTTGATGCATCGAGGTTGCTAAACTATTTGTGAAGTTGCATAAAACTGATACTGCTAGCTTATTTGTGAAGTTGCATAAAACTGATAGTGCTAGCTTATTGTACTGACTAATCTTGTTTAAGGTAATTCTTCAAGTACCAAGTAATTATATTGTTTTTGGATGTAATTATAATGACGTCTGATTATTAATTTATTCTTTGTTGTTGAACCTCAGTTTCTAGATTATGTAGATGCATATTTGAGGTTTGTTGCTATTACGAAAGTACGTAATAATGTCCCTTTAAGCATTGAACCGGTACGTAAGCTCTTGTTTGTATTATTGTTTACATTTACCTTTTTTGCATATAACTGCCTATATTTCACCTCTGCTCATCATTGTTGTTTCAACTTTGATTGATCCGCTCGTATAAATTCCATCTATCTATACACCTGTGACCAAGTCGCTCTTGTACGCAAGAGTCCACATATATCGCATGGCCTTGCCTTTTTATTTTGGTATGTCAACTTATTAAACCTATGAGAACTTATACTAGTAGGACTCAACTTGACCCAAGTTTCATTTTTTTCTCTTTTGATTTTTTATCTGATACTTTATCTTTAGTGAGCGAAGTGGGTTAACTTTAGGGTAAACATTAAGATAATTTCCTAATGTATATGTAGTATGAAGTATATTAACCAAATGCGTGAGACCCCAGAATCTGACATGGAACAACTAGGCAACGATGGGATCACACGTCAAGGTACAAGTAAAAATGAGTTATAAATGACACAAAAATGACGAAATAAAAGATTTATATATTACATCACATTATATCAGAGTTTAAAAGCATCGGTCCCACAAGTTTTAAAACATAATAAAGTACCATAACAACATGGTTTAAGGTTTTAAGATAACGAAAGATAAGCGGAAGACTTTAACAACCTCATTTATAACAAAAGCATAAAGATAACACAACACAGATCTTTCCAAGTTGCCAACATACTGCGGGATTCCCATCCAAGCATATTAAGCCATATTACCTGAGATTAAAACATGTAAAACCCGTCAACATAAAGTTGAGTGATATTCATAGGTTTAGAAAACTAAGTAATGGAACACAATAGAATTTGTAAAGCACGTAATGAGGGGATAACTATGTATATTGTCTATAGTCACAATGAATATTATTGCTATTTAGTCTCATGAACCGAAGCCTAACTCAATGTAAGTTCCTCTAGGGAGTATTCAGCCTAAATACTCAAGTATAGACAAATGTAAGTGCGTCAAGGTAATCGGGACGGGGATTTTCAATCCCGATGGATCCACCCACAATATTCGCGCTTAGCGCAAAGCATACGGGACAATTAACGGTTCATGATCAGTAGAGGAAACTCAAGGCTAACGTCTAAAAGCACTAATATCATTGAATTCATCTGGAAGCATACAATTCTGGATAGCATACAGTTTAAAAGATTGTGTTCCAACATGATAATCTCACCCCGAGTTTTGAAAAAAAGAACAAGTAGCTAAAGGGGCTATGAACTCACCTTAGCTATAAGGTGGAATCAACACAGAACTGGAGGGCTCAGTAGTAACAACGGAAAATCAAGCAACGTTAAGTCATCCGAGACCTACAATAACGGGACGCGAAAGTTTAGAAGATATGAAAATAAATGTTTAAAAAACACTTGAATTAAACTAGTACATAACCAAGTTATGACACATAAGAAAATCCATGCAAGGGGGTACTTCTAGACACTTCTAAAAGTATACTTTTACTAGACAATGCTTTCGATAAAAACTGCCAGCACATAGCAAATGTACCGGCTGATTTACCTCACTTAGACACGTCAAAAGTTTATAGTACTAACTGAGAATCTCATTTAATATCTATAGAAAGCCATATAAAAAGCTTTTCAAAAGTTTATACTTCTAAGACTCACTGCCCGACACATCTGCGAGTTACAAAAACCGGACAGAATTACGTCTTTGACTCGTAAAACCATTTTGACCTTTCTAAACAACACCGTTTACAAAACCGACACTTGAGTTTGATAATAGACTCACAACCCTAAGTTTATAGTCCAACAACAGCCTTTGAATATTTTTAAAACTCAACTTATAGTCCCTAGATTCGATCCAAATATCGACAACAACTTTAAATTGTGCCGATACTCGTATCCCAGTACACGAATACTCAAACTATCGCTATTTCCAACTCGTTTTGAGTTGGAAGCTCTAATTTATATCAAATCGAAGGTACGAAAAATCTCTACAGCCCTATCTTATTAGTTTAATAAGAATCCAAGCTTAAAGTACCCAAAACCAACCTCAACTTTTTGCCTAAAATCACTACTTTGAAAATCATATCAAAAGACTTTTTCAACACAATCTAACCATTTTTCTACTCATAAAATCATGCTATAATCATCCTCTATCAACCTAAACCCTTGCATGCAACATAATCAAAAGATCAAAATCAAAAACTTTGATTTTTATACAATTAAATAACAAAATCTAGCGATGATCATCATGTTTATGATGATCAAACATCAACCCAACTAAGAAATCACCAAAAACATAAAAACTGGTTGCATGTACAACAATTTTGTACCATAAGAAGCACGTTAAAAATCTATGATCTGGTCTTTATTTTGTTTTGAATTGATCAAGTGAAAAGTGATGATTTAAGGGGTGTTTTTGTGTTGGGGTCTCACGGCAAAGGGAGAGGAGGAAGGTGTTGTTTTTGATTTTTTTGTTATAAACTTTGTATGTGTTTGTGTAGTGGAAGAAATTGGAGTTTATATATGGCTAGTTAAGTGGGGGATTAAACATCTAAAGTTTAAAACTTTTGGACTAAAAAGTAAATACTTTGTTAAAAAGTAGAAAATGACTATTAGTCAATTTTACAAATATTTACGGGACTCGGGTTTCGTAAAAATACTTCTCAAAACTTAAAACGCACTCGAAATAAGATAATATGGACTCCCGACTCGACTTGACGCTTATTAAAAGAAAACATCGAAAACATCAAACATTGAAACAATTGACAGTAAATGTGAGATAAAACGATTAAACACTGTGCCCGTTATCAGTCTAGACTTAATACAATGTAAAGATTAACATCTTTAGGTCGAAATATTTAGCCCTCGGTTCTCGTTCCGTTGATTCAAGTAAACTTTTGTAAAAATGCACGTGGTGATTTTAAATCAAAATATTTGATTTAAATAAATATGGAATTATAAAATAAAAATAATTTTATAATTTCGAATAAGTATTAACAATGATTAAAATAAAGAATAAGAGTAAAATAATTACCAGGAAAATAAGAGATCTCATAGTCTTCCCCCCTAAAGGAACTCTGGTCCCTCAGAGTTTAACTGGAGATGGAAGAAGAAGACGAGAACAAATGAGGATACTTAGTCTTGAACTGATCCTTACTTTCCCAAGTAAACTCAGCACCCCGACGTGAATCCCAATGAACCTTAACGATAGGAATCCAACTACGTTTCAGCTTTTTGACTTGGTGATCCACAATCTCTATTGGTTCTTCAATGAAGTATATTTTCTCGTCCACCCTTATTTCTTCTAACGGTAACTGAACATTTGATTCGGCTACACATTTCTTAAGGTTGGAAACATGGAATACATCGTGAACACAACTTAACTCCCGGGGTAACTTCAATCGATAGGCTACCAAACCAACACGCTCAACGATCTCGAATGGTCCTACAAAACGTGGCGCAACTTTTCCTCTTTTACCGAACCTCACAATACCCTTCCATAGAGATACACGTAGCAGCATACGGTCTCCGACTTGAAACTCAAGAGGTCTGCGTCTTTTGTCTGCGTAAATCTTTTGACGACTTCTAGTAGTTTTCAGTCTTTCCCTAATTTGTGCAATCTTGTTTGTAGTTTCTAGAACTAGTTCATGCCCTATCAGTTGACTTTCACCTACTTCGTTCCATATCACTGGTGATCTGCACTTACGTCCGTATAATGCCTCGAATGGCGAACACTTGACACTTTTGTGATAACTATTGTTATAGGAAAATTCAACTAAAGGTATATGAGTATCCCAGCTACCACCAAAATTCATAACACATGCTCGCAGCATGTCTTCCAAAGTCTGAATAGTGCGTTCACTCTGTCCATCAGTCTCTAGGTGATATGCTGTACTCATTAATACTTGTGTACCCAACGCCTTTTGAAGTGATTTCCAGAAATGAGACGCAAAACGACCATCCCTATCAGAAATAATCGATATCAGTACTCCGTGTTTTGCAACAATTTCGTTGATGTAAATTCAAGCTAATCTATCAGTTTTATAATCCTCACGAATAGGAAGGAAGTGAGCAGATTTGGTTAATCTATCAACAATTACCCAAATTGCATCAAAACCACCACTGCTTCTAGGCATCTTTGTGACTAAGTCCATTATAATCCTTTCCCATTTCCATTCAGGGACTTCGGGTTGTTGTAAAAGACCTGAGGGTTTCTAATGTACTGCTTTAATCTTTGAACAAGTCAGACACCTGTTAACGTATTCTGCTATGTTCTTCTTCATACCTGGCCACCAATAAACATCCCTTAAATCGTAGTACATCTTATCTGCACCAAGGTGAATCAAATATCTTGAAGTATGTGCTTCGTCCATTATTACATTTCTTAATACTCCAATTAATGGTATCCATATCCGTCCAACAAAGTAGATTATTCCATCGTCTTTCCTCTCAAATTGAGCATCTAATCCTCGCAGCAATTCAGCTGGAGCCTTAAGGTCATTTGCAGCTTCCTTCTGTGCTTCTAAAATCTTAGCCTTAAGGCTAGTTCCACACGGCCAAGGAAGCATCGGTTTTTAATGGTTATGCTCATAGCACGCACTCTCCTAGGTTTAAGTCTTTCCTTTCTACTTAGGGTATCAGCCACAACATTAGCCTTTCCCGGATGATACTTAATTTCACACTCGTAGTCACTAAGGAGTTCTAACCAACGTCTTTGACGCATATTCAAGTCCTTTTGGTTAAAAATATACTGGAGACTCTTATGATCAGTGTATATCACACTTTTCGTTCCATAAAGATAATGTCTCCATATTTTCAAGGCAAATACTACTACACCTAACTCCAAATCGTGAGTAGTATAGTTCTGTTCATGGACTTTAAGTTATCTGGAGGCATAAGCAATCACTTTTCCTCGCTGATTTAAGACACAACCGAAACCTTGATGGGATGCATCACAATAAACCACAAAATCATTTGGTCCATCTGGAAGTGTTAATAATGGGGCATTACACAATTTCTCCTTTAATAAGAAAAAGGCTTGCTCTTGCTCTTCATTCCAAATGTATTCCTTATTCTTTTGTGTAAGCAGGGTTAAAGGCTTAGCAATCTTGGAGAAGTTTTCGATGAATCTGCGATAGTATTCGGCTAACCCTAGAAATGAACGGACCTCAGTAGGCGATTTAGGATATTTCCAATTCTTAACTACTTCAACTTTACTAGGATCCACGTGTATACCATCCTGATTTACCACGTGTCCTAAAAACTGAACCTCTTTCAACCAAAATTCACACATAAGAGAATTTGGCATATAACCTTTCTTTCTCCAGAAGACTTAAGATTGTTCTTAAATGGTTTTCATGATCTTTTTCAGATTTCGAGTAAATGAGGATGTCGTCAATAAGACAATGACAAACTTCTCAAGGTAGGGTTTGCAAACACGGTTCATTAGATCCATAAAAACGGCAGGAGCATTGGTAAGACCGAATGGCATAACGGTAAATTCAAAGTGTCCATAACGAGTTCTGAATGCGGTTTTGGAGATGTCTGATGTAGGTTTTTTATATACAAGTCTTAGGAAAGACACGTATAAATGCGGCAAGTATTAAACTCGACGATTTAGGAAAACCGACAAGTCGAATAAATGCGGGTTCGTTCTCGAAGGAGGTGTGTGGATTAATGTGCCAATATATAAAATCAAGTTTGGACTAGTTACGTTTTTGGTTTAGAGAGAGAAAAGTAAAAGACGAGCTACGACTATGGTTACTCTACGACGTTGACGTAAAACGATGACGTAATTACGTAAAACGCGACAAAATTAAAAATTAAACCTAAAAATTAATTAAAAGATTAAACTAAGTCAAAAATAATATAAATAAGAATAAAAATCCAATAAATAAATTTTATAACCTTTTATTAATTAAATATTCAATTTTTAATGCTAATTAAAGCCCTAAAATTAAATATAATTAAGAAAAAGCCCAAAATATTATTTTATTGAACTAATAAATCACTTATGTTATTTAAAGACTAAAAAGTATTTTTCCTAAATTTTCAAAACTATTTTTCTGTTTTTAAATCACTAAAAACTATTTTTTAACTAAAATAATCATAAAAAATAATAAAATAATGCTAAAAATGATTTGAAATTTTTAAAAATCCTAAATTATACTAATGAACATAGAAAAATGAAAAAGTTTGAAAAATGTAAAATTTTGCACTAAAGGACAAAATTGATATTAATTAAAACCCTAATTAAACTAAATTAATTATAAGAATTAATTAAAAAGGTGAACAGTAAAAACTTTTTAAACTAAAAATCTTAAACTATTTTTCTAAGTCTAAGAAAATTTTTAAAACTGAAAAATATAACTTTTGTCACTAAAAGACAAAAACAGAAAGTTAAAAAGTAATTTAAAATGCAATTAAATGTAAAAAATAAGAGATGAACAGTAACTGAAAAATAAATTAGACAGAAAAATCAAAAATAAAATAAGAAAAATAATGAAACAAGAATCAAGGTCTAAATCCTATTTTCAACCACTAAAGACAAAAAATTGAGTTTCTGAAAGTGACACTTGGTCACTTTTGTCTGCTTGTATAGCAGTGGTAACTTTTACACTACCAGTGGGAATTTGGTTCCCACTGTTAGTATAAAAAAACGTGTTTGGGCACTTGTTGAGCTCTAACTTGTGATTGGATTGGTGTTTTTGGCAAAGAAGGGCACCCCACAACCAGTTGGGTTGTGGGGAGTCACATAAACAAGAAAACAGCCAAGTTTTTCACAAAAATAGCACACAAAGGACCAAAGATGTTACTGATTAGGCCATATAGAGGTCTGTGAACAGTGAACTGAACCAAATGGTCACTAGATGAGATTTGGCAGCCTAAAACTCACACAAACCACACCCAAATCACCCTAGAACTGCATACAATCCTAAATTAACTAATCTTCTAACAACTAACAAGATTAGATGGTCAAAATTACACAAGAACAGGCAGAATAGTGACTAACTGATTTCTATGATATGTTTACCAAACATAAAAGCATACAAACTGATTTTTCCTAACAATAATGAAACAAGCTAATATTTATCACTTACCAAGAACTAAAGTAATGTGTTAAACAGGTTTTTAAGACCTAAGTTTGTCAAACTACCTTCTTAAAACCCTAATCCAAACACTCCTTTAATTTTCAGAAATGGATTTTTCTAACAAGGAATAACCACTGCAATCAAAACTAAACTAATTTAATCAACCAAGACATGCATATCAAATTAATAAAGCAAGATAAATAACTATATCAGCCTAACAGTCATTAAAGAACTAATCACATAGAGCATATGAATCCAAAAAAAAAGACACCAGCAGGGTTCAAGCCAACTCACCAGCTGAAAGCCTTCTACTGGGCTTTTTAGGAACTTATGGAGAACTTATGTGAAGAGCTAATGCATGTGCTGATGTAGAGAAATGGGTGGGGACTACTGCAGTCCCAAACACCCCTAATATCTTCAAATACAAGGAGTTGAAACTTTGTGCACCTGCAAAGAAAGAGACCAAAAAAAGTGAACCGATACAATAGCTATGAGCTATAAGCTAGGCTTATTGGTTAAGCTAGCTTATGGCTTATAGCTTATGATGAAAAAAAATGGAAGATCAATTTTTCATACCATAAAACTTTGAAACCTTTCATAAAGAAACAAACTAGAAATTTTGAAGAACTTTTGACTCAAACTTAACAAAATCAGTAAACCCGTTTTAAAAATCCACTTTCACTTCCTTTTAAAACTGATTCCAAGATTTTATCACTTTTACCAAGAACTTCAAAAACTGATTTCTGAAAAATCAGTTAAGATAAAAACAACTTAAATCTCTTTAACTAAGTTTACCAAACAGAAACCCTTACGCTAAATTATACTAAGAAAGCACTTTAAATGGAACTCAATAATTTGTAAATATTTAAATGTTCATTTTCATTACTAATAAAAACTTTTACAAAAATTGGAACAAGAACTAAAATGGGTACAATCCACCCATTTTATACTACTCTACTGAATTTACTAGAAGCTTGAATAAAATAATACAGGAAACTAAAACCCTAAACCCTAATTGACATGAAAATCCCAAAGTGCCCTTGGAATCTTTGACTGAAAAGTGGTCAATTCGTGCCCATGTGAATGCCAGTTGGATGAGATGATCCTGAACGTTCTTTTGATGCCTTTGGGACCAAGTTTTAACAAGTAGGACGTTGATTTGCTGGAGGATTCCCTTTTTACTATTCTTGGTGCAGCAGGGGAAGGACGGGGGGCCCATTGGGAGTCACGGGATGGTTGGTTTGGTGTTGGGTTTTGGTTATGGTGGGGTCAATCAATGAACTGGAGGTTTATGGGGAAAACCCCCTTGGTTTGGGGTTTATTCATCCTGGGAAAGTTAGGGTTCTTGGGGGATTAGGGGTAGTTTTAAATCCGGTTTGGGTTTAATTGTATTTAAATTGGATGTTTAGGAGGGAACGGTAAATAATTAAGTTAAATTGGTGATGGTGGAAATCAGACGTGGGGGATTAGGAGGTGGTGATTGGTTGATATTTGTGAGTGGGTGACGTGGCGATTTGTGAGTGGGGAGTGAAATAAGGTTGTCGGCTGGGGTTAAGGTTTAATGGATGTGGTGTTAAAAACTTTGTGGTTTTGGCAATATTAGTCCTTCCCGTTAAATTACCCTTTTACGGCTTTTGCATTACCAGTCCTTGGCCCTTTCATAGTTAGTCCTTGTGTAATATCATCCACAGTCCTTTAGTTAACAAAGTGAATTAACTTGTAATTTTATCCAAACTTAGGGACCCCACTCATATTTATGGATATTTGAGGGGTATAAAGTGTCATTCTTCAAAAGTTGAGGGACCAAACTTGTACAATCTTCAAACTTCAAGGATTTCAATGGAAGTTCATCGTTCGGGTCCGGTTCTATGTGCGGCTTCGTTTCCCGTGTTCGTTTTTGCTTGATTCCTTTGATCTTTTGGTGAATTCACGATATCCGTACCTAAAATACACAATGAACAAACACAAGCATATATTTGGGTATTTTGATGATATTTTAAGCGTTTTAAGCCTGATTTGAAAGATGAGACTATGTATAATTACAGTCTCATCACTCCCCCATACTAAACCATTGCCGTGTCCTTACGCAATGCTAGAATTAAGTATCATAGCACTTCCAAAATTCATTTTATGATGACATTTATTGAAGACATAAATTTAAATAAACTACTACACGCGTTTTAGACATAATGTATTGTTTTCATCACGATTAAGTGACTTTTAGGATCATAGAATAAGAACACGTGAATGCTTCGTTAGAAATAATTTCGTCGTCCTCGATTTTCACCCAATTCCATGCTAAGCGTGTAACGAGATCATTGTTATTATAAGTTAGCAACCTGATCACATCTCATGAGTGTTAATTACGAACCTAAACTCCCTTATTCCTACTTGGTATCTCTTATATTTTATTTTGTCTTAATGATCACGAGGATACATTATTGACTTATGTATGAATAGAGATTAAGTCTAAAAATAGAGTTTTAACTGTGTAACCAAAATCATTAAATTAATAATTCATCGTAATAGACAACGATGTCAAAAAATTAAGTCAACAAGAAGGATCGATAAACACGGTTTTATAACGGTTTTGAACATGAGACTTATTACCATGACTTTTATTATCCGCCATCATCGGTGGTTTTATTATCATGGTTTACCTCCATCTTTTATTCAACTTCGCCATGAAGCTTTTATTATGACTTCGGTCTTGCCTTGCCTTTTATTATCCGCCTCATCGGTGGTTTTATTAGCCAAAGACGTATATCCTCACGCTAAAGCGAATTTTGGATCTTTAAAGCTTCAAAGATTAAGGCTTGATTCACTTTCAATTTGGGCATAGATTTTTCGGCCTTGTGAGCTTCAAATTTTTGCTTAATTTAGGTGAGCACTTGAAATCTTATTATTAGGTGAAGCTTTCGATTATTTGGGTGCCAATACTTCAAAACTGTGACGCTGGCGATACCTTAATGTTTTCCCAGTTTAATTACATGGAAGCTACTAAAACAAATTAGAAACCAACAATAGTGACTAAACCGCTAAATCAATATTTATTAACAATTTATTATCAAAAGCGTGGGGAGAATAAGCTAATAGTTACTACACATGAGATCGTGACGATTACGAGACTTATAAATAACTCTATCATTTCTCGTCCTCATTTAAGAGACTTAGCCTAAAAAGTTAAGGAATCGAAGCTAAGTGCTCAACACGCACGATCGAGTCAAAAATTACTCTTATTCTCACCATCGGAAAACCTACATTCGTGTCTTAAACACTTATGAACAACTAGAAAAATTTTAAAATTTGGCCATTTTTAGCCTTATTTGCAACAAAACGATAACAAAAAGATGAAATTTGGATTGCGTAGTGACGTAAGCAAGGTGAAGTATCTACTCACCCCCATACTAAAACTAAACATTGTCCTCAATGTTTCGAGTCTAGGGGTGAAAACACCCCCATACTAGAGACGAAGTCGAATGCTTAATCTCGAGCATGGAAAGGGTAAAACGAATAACCTAAAAGCCGTTTATGAATTATGCTAATAAGATAAAGGTTAGAACATAAAAGGATATCATCGGATATCGGAATCTCCAAAGGCAACGATCGAAGCTCGAGTGATCCGTAAAACGAACACGAGAGGCTTCAATGATGACAATGAACCTAATAAATCACAATCACAAACAACCACGGAACAAAGGTTGGAAGAGCACAAGTCCCCTCGCATTACACTAATTAGAAAGCAATAATATTTACAAGGATAAGCATGAGAATCCCCCACGAGGCACCTTGTTTTTGATAACCGAGTCAAAAGCTCGACTCGAATCCCCATAAATGTGATCATTTAGGGATAATCATGGTTTGGTCATTTTGGTGGGGCTTACATGATAAACAGTGCCCAAAAAGCAACCGGTACTAAGGACTAAGTCCTTTCATGATGCAAAATACCGGGGTCGAAGATGGCATCCTCGTTTTCGGATGAAAGACGAAACAACGCCACTCCAACATGAACTCGAACCCCAAAGGGGTAGAAGAAAAGAGATGAGAAGTAGAAAGGTGGGGCAATGGGTAAGTCAAAATAATGAGCTACTCAAGGTAGACTCACACCACGCAAACGAAAATATTTTCTATTTATTGCATCGGTGGAAGACCGAGATTTCCCTTTACAAGCAATTCCGGGATCGTAAATCTCGTCCTCGGTGGAGAAATGTGAGGGAACATTAGGGGTTTCCCCCACACTAGATCCACACCAACCGTCGTCAAAAGGAGTAGACGAGGTGGTAGCACTCATAAAACGCGGTGATGACGGAGTTAAACATGTAGAAAATTCTTTTAAAACATTTTTAAAATCCTTTCATTTTTCATCGTTTTTAAACTCTTTATGAAAACCCGATTTGATGATGTCGAAAATATTTGGCGTGTCAAATTCAAAATTAGTCGCGCTAAAAATCCTCACATTTAAGTCTTTGGTGGGAGGGGGTGGCGGAATTATATAAGTTCTCAAAACGTTTGTCAATAAAGAACACCACCCCCTCGGGGTCAACATACTCGTCATCCTCATGAACGTCGATCTCATCGATTTCTTCATCAAATATAGGCTTGTCAAACCAAGGTTTGTCATTCCCCTCCTTGAGTATCTTAGAAACTCTCTCGAAAAGATCACGATCAAGCACGAAACCATCATTCTTTTGTGGGGATTGTTGATAAGTTAAATCCTCACGAATGTGGTAAACGTAATTCTCATTTGAAGAGTGTTGATTAGGTAACTCCTCGAGAATTGGATTTTGGGTGGTCACATGAGTTGGCTCGTCATCGAAAATAAGACGTTCCAACTCATTTAGTTCATCCTTGATTTTGGAAAGATCGACCTCACTCGTAGGTGGAAGTGAAGGCATAAGAGCTAGCTCTCGTTCAATGATTTCCTCAATCTTGGGATCAAACTCGTAATCAGCGTACTTCACATGTTTCTTTTTAGGAGAATCAAAAATTGCATGTGGATTTCGAAGTACGTGATCAAGCTCGGCAAAATCGCCATCGTCATCGTCAAAGAAAGAGTCGATGTGAGCACTCACAACCATGGTCTTACAAGTCGAATGACTATGCTTAGGTGACTTTTCTAAGACGAGAGGATTGATGTCGATAAAACCTTTAGCCTCAACGGGTGTTGGGCTAGGCAAAGGAGGCACTTCGATGGAGTTAGAAGTTGAAGCCTCAAAGACATGGTCCTTCGAAGGTGGTGAAGACGAGTCCATTTTGGTCATTGTCGTGATGGCACTAACGTCGCCCTTCGGAATTGGTGTTTCACTTGTTTCGCTAAATACATCCCAAAGTGAGTTTTCATCCATAAATTTACACATACCCTTTTGAATTAGGTACACGTACTCTTTATCATTAAAATCATCATCTTTAAAACCATTTTTCTTAATTCTTCCAAAACATGCATTAAGCCTCATTCTTTCCGCTAAAGTGAACATTTTGAAATCATTAGGATTTGAATCATTAGGTTTTGAAACCTCGGTTTTTTCATTATCATTAAACACTTGGGATTTTCTAGCGAAAAAGTCCATTTTGTCATCCCCATATCTCATAGTAAGTCTCCCCTCGTGAACGTCGATTACGGTTCGAGCCGTCGATAAAAATGGTCGGCCTAAAATAATGGGACATTTAGGGTCACACTCGTAATCGGATATAACGAAATCCGCGGGAAAAACAAACTTTCCAATTTTGACATAGACATCCTCAGCTATTCCAATTGGTATAAGTGGAGTACAATTTGCAAGCTTGATTGTCATGTTCGTGGGGGTAAGTGAAGGCAATCTCATCAATTTCCAAAGAGAATGAGGCATGAGATTGATGCTAGCACATAAATCGGCAAGGGCTAAACATCCCTCAATCTCGGAAAAATCACAAGGTAGTAGAAATTGGCCCGGATCCTCTTCCTTTCTCGGCGTACGCCTTTTGGGTTTTTTAAGAAGGATCGATGCACAAGTTTCTTCAAGGGTTACTTTGGTAAGGTCGATAAAGCTCTCTTTTTGAACCGTGGATGGAATTTGAGGTACACGAGGACGTGCACTCTTTTCCTTGGTCGCCACGTTCACCCCATCGACTTTAGAACAATAAGACGTCTTAGAAATCGAGGGTTGAGAAGAAGGAACAACTCGAAATCCTTCAAGGTTAGGGGTAATCACACGACCTTTCTCACGAGACGAGGCGGCTTTACATTGTTCCTTTGGATTTGCAACGGTGTCACTAGGTAACGAACTCGATGAAGCACCCGAGGCTTTGTTCATAATAGCCGAAAACATCTTTTTAATGTCGATTTGTCCTTGCTCAATCTTCGTGTTTTGCAATTTCAATGTATTAGAAAAGTCGTTTTTCAAAGTACCAATTTCTCCCTCTAATCGTCACATATTAGCCTCATTCGTTTTCATGTAATTTTGAAAATCGTTTGACGAACTATTTTGATTAGAATTAAAGTTCCCTTAGTTTTGATTACTTCTTTGAAAATTGTTTTGATTCCCACTTGAAAAATTGTTACCTTGATTGTTGTTGTTTTGAAAACTCGAGTTTTGATTGTTGTTGTTATCTCGGTTTTACCAATTCAAATTCCGACCTTGATTATAACCTTGATTTTGAAAATTTCCTTGTTGATTATTTCCTTGAAAATTGTTACGATTTTGAAAATTGTTGCCTTGGTTATAATTGCCTTGTTGTGATGGACCCGCGTTATTTTGATTTTGAAAATTGTTGTTTCCATTAACGCACTCACATTCGACGTTTGGCCATCCGTAGCCGCACACTCGTAATAATTATGAGGTCCACCACAAAACGTACACGAAACCTCAACCGCTTTCGTCGTAGCGAGAGCGTCTTTCTTTTGCATTTCAACGAGAAAAGACGTAAACACATTCGTCAACTTGTCGACTTTCGCATCAACTCTCTCAATGTCGCGATTAGAACTACTAACGTTGGCGACATTGGCAACACTCGGTGCATTGCGGAGTTGGTAAACCTTGGATCGGTTTACGATAATTATCAATGCATCTTTCAGAGTCTTACACAAAAAGTTGCCACCGGCGGCGGAGTTCAACGAATCTTGTTCTTGAAAATTAAGACCGTTGTAAAACGTATCGATTTGGTGCAACTCAGAAAAACCATGGTGAGGACATTGCCTAAGCAATTCCTTCAAACGATCCCACGCGTCTCTAAAAGATTCATTCGGTTTTTGCTCGAATTTCGTAATTTCATTTTTGAAAAACGTCGTCTTAGACGGTGGGAAAAAATAATTAACGAACTTGGAAACGAGATCCTTCCACGTAGTTATGGAATTAGGTGGTTCTTTCTCGTACCAATCCTTGGCGGCACCATCGAGCGAGTAAGGAAAAAGCATAAGCTTGACGACATCGGTGTCGACGTTCTTAAACTTGCTCGTGGCTAAAAGACGATCAAAATTCCGAATATGGTCGTGAGGATTATCGGCTTCACGACCTCGAAACTTCGTAGCTTAGATTAACGAAAGCATTCCGCTCTTAATCTCAAAATTCTCCGCTTCGATAGCGGGAATTACGATCGCGTCTCCATAAACCTCGGTGGGTGCTTGGAGCAATTCCATCATCGAACGATTGTCGGCCATCTCCTCTACGGTCTCTTCAACAACGATATTAGGAACGTCAGTTTCTAATTCTCGTCTACGTCGTCGATTCCTTCAATTACGATTGCGTCGATTCGAAGCGTCGCTAGAATTAAAATAATCCTTCGATCGAGTGCGCATGCACTAAGCGTAGAATGGGTGGTAGCAAAGAAGATTCTTTTTGCAGCTTTTCGATTTTTCAATTTTTTTTGGTTTTTGATTGTTTTTTAATTTTTTGGATTTTCTACAAATCTCCACTCGAATCGATCTTCTCGATTAAAGGAGCCATAAGGAATGAAAACGATCACGTGGAGTGAACGCTTTCGATGACTTTAGAACGTTGGTGGAACACCAAAACGTTCAAGAGGGTTTAATCTTGAAAACACAAGCAAATATAATATACGTAGATAATACTTGGGCTGCAAACCCTCGATTAGCCCTCTTTCTCAAAACACGCACAAGCAAGCGGGGGAAACGAGGCGGCGCTAAGCACTTAAGAGCCTTTTTCCCTTAGGTCGTGAAATACAACCGCATTATACCCACCTTATAGTTTGTGTTAATTAAAATTAAGCCTCACGAAAGTATTTATCTATTTTGCCTTTAAACTTTTGCTTTAGATTCGAATACAATGATCGAGTGATGAAATCCCGAATCAAGGTTGCGTTTTCACGCTTTTGGAGTACTTGTATATTTATTGTTCTACGTAAGTACAATATAATAATATATTCATAAAGAAAAACGAAAACGATAATGGATATCTACAATATAGTAAAAGATTGTTGTATGTTTAATTTAGGAAAATTAAACACGATTTATTTGGATACTATAATATAATAAGGAAAAATAACAAAAATGAGTATGTACGATATTCACGCTTTCCAAAAATTGAAAAGCAAAAACGCACTACTCACACAAACACGATACTAATAATGGCACACTAAAAACACCTCCCTGGCAGCGGCGCCATTTGATGCAGGTTTTTTTATATACAAGTCTTAGGAAAGACACGTATAAATGCGGCAAGTATTAAACTCGACGATTTAGGAAAACCGACAAGTCGAATAAATGCGGGTTCGTTCTCGAAGGAGGTGTGTGGATTAATGTGCCAATATATAAAATCAAGTTTGGATTAATGACGTTTTTGGTTTAGAGAGAGAAAAGTAAAAGACGAGCTACGACTACGGTTACTCTACGACGTTGACGTAAAACGATGACGTAATTCGTAAAACGCGACAAAATTAAAAATTAAACCTAAAAATTAATTAAAAGATTAAACTAAGTCAAAAATAATATAAATAAGAATAAAAATCCAATAAATAAATTTTCTAACCTTTTATTAATTAAATATTCAATTTTTAATGCTAATTAAAGCCCTAAAATTAAATATAATTAAGAAAAAGCCCAAAATACTATTTTATTGAACTAATAAATCACTTATACTATTTAAAGACTAAAAAGTATTTTTCCTAAATTTTCAAAACTATTTTTCTATTTTTAAATCACTAAAAACTATTTTTTAACTAAAATAATCATAAAAAATAATAAAATAATGCTAAAAATGATTTGAAAATTTTAAAAATCCTAAATTATACTAATTAACAGTAGAAAAATGAAAAAGTTTGAAAAACGTAAAATTTTGCACTAAAGGACAAAACTGATATTAATTAAAACCCTAATTAAACTAAATTAATTATAAAAATTAATTAAAAAGGTGAACAGTAAAAAATTTTTAAACTAAAAATCTTAAACTATTTTTCTAAGTCTAAGAAAATTTTTAAAACTGAAAAATATAACTTTTTGTCAATAAAAGACAAAAACATAAAGTTAAAAAGTAATTTAAAATGCAATTAAATGTAAAAAATAAGAGATGAACAGTAACTGAAAAATAAATTGGACAGAAAAATAAAAAATAAAATAAGAAAAATAATAAAGAATCAAGGTCTAAATCCTATTTTCACCCACTAAAGACAAAAAATTGAGTTTCTGAAAGTGACACTTGGTCACTTTTGTCTGCTTGTATAGCAGTGGTAACTTTTACACTACCAGTGAGAATTTGGTTCCCACTGTTAGTACAAAAAAACGTGTATGGGCACTTGTTGAGCTGTAACTTGTGATTGGATTGGTGTTTTTGGCAAATAAGGGCACCCCCACAACTAGTTGGGTTGTGGGGAGTCACATAAACAAGAAAACAACCAAGTTTTTCACAAAAATAGCACACAAAGGACCAAAGATGTTACTGATTAGGACATATAGAGGTCTGTGAACAGTGAACTGAACCAAATGGTCACTAGATGAGATTTGGCAGCCCAAAACTCACACAAACCACACCCAAATCACCCTAGAACTGCATAAAATCCTAAATTAACTAATCCTCTAACAACTAACAAGATTAGATGGTCAAAATTACACAAGAATAGGCAGAATAGTGACTAACTGATTTCTATGATATGTTTACCAAACATAAAAGCATACAAACTGATTTTTCCTAACAATAATGAAACAAGCTAATATTTATCACTTACCAAGAACTAAAGTAATGTGTTAAACAGGTTTTTAAGACCTAAGTTTGTCAAACTACCTTCTTAAAACCCTAATCCAAACACTCCTTTAATTTTCAGAAATGGATTTTTCTAACAAGGAATAACCACTGCAATCAAAACTAAACTAATTTAATCAACCAAGACATGCATATCAAATTAATAAAGCAAGATAAACAACTATATCAGCCTAACAGTCATTAAAGAACTAATCACATAGAGCATATGAATAAAAAAACAGACACCAGCAGGGTTCAAGCCAACTCACCAGCTGAAAGCCTTTTACTGGGCTTTTTAGGAACTTATGGAGAACTTATGTGAAGAGCTAATGCATGAGCTAATGTAGAGAAATGGGTGGGGACTACTGCAGTCCCAAACACCCCTAATATCTTCAAATACAAGGAGTTGAAACTTTGTGCACCTACAAAGAAAGAGACCAAAAAAAGTGAACTGATACAATAGCTATGAGCTATAAGCTAAGCTTATTGGTTAAGCTAGCTTATTGCTTATAGCTTATGATGAAAAAAAATGGAAGATCAATTTTTCATACCACAAAACTTTGAAACCTTTCATAAAGAACCAAACTACAAACTTTGAAGAACTTTTGACTCAAACTTAACAAAATGAGTAAACCCGTTTTAAAAATCCACTTTCACTTCCTTTTAAAACTGATTCCAAGATTTTATCACTTTTACCAAGAACTTCAAAAACTGATTTCTGAAAAATCAGTTAAGATAAAAACAACTTAAATCTCTTTAACTAAGTTTACCAAACAGAAACCCTTACGCTAAATTATACTAAGAAAGCACTTTAAATGGAACTCAATAATTTGTAAATATTTAAATGTTCATTTACATTACTAATAAAAACTTTTACAAAAATTGGAACAAGAACTAAAATGGGTACAAGCCACCCATTTTATACTACTCTACTGAATTTACTAGAAGCTTGAATAAAATAATACAGGAAACTAAAACCCTAAACCCTAATTGACATGAAAATCCGAAAGTGCCCTTGGAATCTTTGACTGAAAAATGGTCAATTCGTGCCCATGTGAATGCTAGTTGGATGAGATGATCCTGAACGTTCTTTTGATGCCTTTGGGACCAAGTTTTAACAAGTAGGACGTTTATTTGTTGGAGGATTCCCTTTTTACTATTCTTGGTGCAGCAGGGGAAGGACGGGGGGCCCATTGGGAGTCACGGGATGGTTGGTTTGGTGTTAGGTTTTGGTTATGGTGGGGTCAATCAATGAACTGGAGGTTTATGGGGAAAAACCCCTTGGTTTGGGGTTTATTCATCCTGGGAAAGTTAGGGTTCTTGGGGGATTAGGGGTAGTTTTAAATCCGGTTTGGGTTTAATTGTATTTAAGTTGGGTGTTTAGGAGGGAAGGTTAAATAACTAAGTTAATATGGTGATGGTGGAAATCAGACGTGGGGGATTAGGAGGTGGTGACTGGTTGATATTTGTGAGTGGGTGACGTGGTGATTTGTGAGTGGGGAGTGAAATAAGGTTGTCGGCTGGGGTTAAGGTTTAATGGATGTGGTGTTAAAAACTTTGTGGTTTTGGCAATATTAGTCCTCCCCGTTAAATTACCCTTTTACGGCTTTTGCATTACCAGTCCTTGGCCCTTTCATAGTTAGTCCTTGTGTAATATCATCCACAGTCCTTTAGTTAACAAAGTGAATTAACTTGTAATTTTATCCAAACTTCAAGGGCTTGATGTTGAAAGTATTCAAACTTTAGGGACCCCACTCATATTTATGGATATTTGAGGGGTATAAAGTGTCATTCTTCAAAAGTTGAGGGACCAAAATTGTACAATCTTCAAACTTCAAGGATTTCAATGGAAATTCATCGTTCGGGTCTGGTTCTATGTGCGGCTTCGTTTCCCGTGTTCGTTTTTGCTTGATTCCTTTGATCTTTTGGTGAATTCACGATATCCGTACCTAAAATACACAATGAACAAACACAAGCATATATTTGGGTATTTTGATGATATTTTAAGCGTTTTAAGCCTGATTTGAACGATGAGACTATGTATAATTACAGTCTCATCAATGTCACTTTCATCCACTCTTAGCTGATGATAACCTGAACGAAGGTCTATCTTGGAGAAACAGCAAGCACCTTGCAATTGATCAAATAAGTCGTTGATACGAGGGAGAGGGTAACGATTCTTGATTGTCAGCTTATTCAATTCCCTGTAGTCAATACACATTCTCATTGCACCATCCTTTTTCTTAACAAAGAGCATAGGCGCTCCCCACGGCGAATGACTCGGTCTGATGAAACCTTTCTCTTGTAATTCCTTAAGCTGATTCGACAATTCACTCATTTCAGATGGGGCTAAACGATAAGGCGATTTGGAAACAGGCAGTGCACCCGGAATAAGATCGATACGGAATTCAACTTCATGCACATGAGGTAATCCCGACAAATCATCTGGGAAAACTCCAGGAAATTCACAAACGATACGAATGTCATCAAGCGTTTTCTCATCAGTCTTGATAGAAAGAAGAGAATTCGGATTGTCATATGGCTTCTCACCTTGAAGTTCTAAGATTTTACTCGAAGAAAGAGGAATACACACGATTCGCTCTAAACAAACAATTACAGCACGATGAGACGCTAACCAATCTATACCAACAATAGCATCAAAACTACCGATACGTGTCGGTAAAAGGTCGATTAAAAACAAATGACTAAGCAAGTCAAGGGTACAGCCACGTAAGACTGTATTGGTACTAACAATCTTACCGTCTGCTAATTCTACTTCATAGCTAGTGTCTAAAGCAGAAGGAGTAATATCAATGAAAGGAGTAAAAGCAGAAGAAACGAAACTTTTCTTAGCACCAGAATCGAATAAAACACTAACATAATGATCGTTAAGAATATACGTACCCGCAACCACCTGAGGATTATGCTGAGCATTATTACCCACATGATACACCCTGCCTCGAGCTCCATCGTTCTGCGGATCCTTAGCCTTTGGACACCTATTCTGGTAATGACCTTTTTCATCACAGTTAAGGCACGCATTGCAGTATCCTTCCCTATGGCCAATCCTCTTACAAATTGCACACTTAGGAGGACACACACCAACATGATGCCAATTGCATTGATCTCACTTAGGCAAATTCCCAGTATAACCTCGTCGGCCAGCAGGAGTAGCAGGAGTAATAGGAGCAGCAAGAGTAAAGGGAGTAGCAGGAGAAGCAGGAGCAGCTGCATACATGGTTGTTGTCTCTTGTCTCTTTGTTGGCTTGCCGATCATGGTTCATGCTGGAGTTTCTATTGTTGCATCGGTTGTTGTTTCGATTATTGCCCTGATTGTTTCCTTGATTGTTTCTTTTATTCTCCTCCTATTTCCATTTGTTATCAGCATTTAACTTAGCTGCTTTACCTTCCACAGACTGCTCGACCAATTCACGAGCCTTGTTCACTGCTTCATGTAGGGAGGAAGGTTTTGATGAAGTTATGTGTCCTTTAATCCTTTCAGGAAAGCCCTTTACATAACTTTTTATTTTCTTCTTCTCATCTTGAACCATTTCAGGACACATTAAGGCCAACTCATGAAACCTATTAGTGTAGGCTTCAATATAATCATTCTTCATTTGTAAGTTCTATAGCTCGTGTTCCATCTGAGCAATCTCTGTCTCAGGGCAGTACTCAGTAGTCGTCATTATTTTGAACTCGCTCCAAGGGGTTTTGTTTGCATTATCTAGACCTAAGGTTCGAATATTTCCATTCCACCAGGTGAGTGCAATACCTTCCAAAGTACTAGCAGCATAAATTAACTTATCCTCTTCAGCACATTTGCAAGTTCCAAACACTTGCTCCATCTTTTCAAACCAACGTGTCAACCCAACAATGCCTTCGGTCCCTTTGAAGGAGTGTGGCTTTCCAGACATGAAGGTCTTATGCGAACATCCATTTGTGCTTGAATAACCTTCGGCTTTAGTTTGATTCTCTCGGCTCTTTTCGTATTTAGTAACTGCTTTCTTTACCCTTTTTGCAATGATTCTTTCCATAGTAGCCCGACGAGATCTCCTGGGTCCATCAGCTCTATGAATTCTGGTAGGCGACATGTTTCTGTCAACAATACAATACAAAATTCAGTGTGAACTTGTATAAGTATGCTATTTCAAGATTCATGAAAATGGAGAAAATAGAATAAGAAGAGATTTTAGAGATACATAACTGATTGTCAACAAGGAATGCAACACCAAGGAGTGGAGAATATATATATATAATAATAATAAGTAAGAGGGGTTTGGAAAGAGGTAATAAGTATCACAATGGAATCAATAAAATATTTCAAAATGAAATCAAGGTATGAAATATCATAAGAATAATTAAGGTAAACAATAAAGATTAGAGAGTTACCCGCGCAGATATTAAACAACATTGGCAGATTCTGTGTTTGACACTAGTAAAGCATGAAATAGTTTTGAAATTAAATTATAGACCAAGTTTTTAAAATGACTCAGTTACCTATAACCATCGCTCTGATACCAATCTGTGAGACCCCCAGAATCTGACATGGAACAACTAGGCAACTAGGGGATCACACATCAAGGTACAAGTTACAGTGAGTTATAAATGACACAAAAATGACGCAATAAAAGACTTATATATTACATCACATTATATCATAGTTTAAAAGCATCGGTCCCACAAATTTTGAAACATAATAAAGTACCATAACAACATGGTTTAAGGTTTTAAGATAACGAAAGATAAGTGGAATACTTTAACAACATCATTTATAACAAAAGCATAAAGATAACACAACACAGATCTTTCCAAGCTGTCAACATCCTGCGGGATTCCCATCCAAGCATATTCAGCGTTATTACCTGAGATTAAAACATGTAAAACCCGTCAACATAAAGTTGAGTGATATTCATAGGTTTAGAAAACTAAGTAATGGAACACAATAGAATTTTTAAAGCACGTAATGGGGGGATAACTATGTACATTGTCCATAGTCACGATGACTATTATTGCTATTTAGTCTCATGAACCGAAGCTTAACTCAATGTAAGTTCCTCTAGGGAGTATTCAGCCTAAATACTCAAGTATAAATAAATGTAAGTGCGTCAAGGTAATCGGGATGGGGATTGTCAATCCCGATGGATCCACCCACAACATTCGCGCTTAGTGCAAAGCATACAGGACAATTAACGGTTCATGATCAGTAGAGCAAACTCAAGGCTAACGTCTAAAAGCAATAATATCATTGAATTCATCTTGCAACATACAATTCTGGATAGCATACATTTTAAAAGATTGTGTTCCAACATGATAATCTCACCCTGTGTTTTGAAACAATGAACAAGTAGCTAAAGGGGCTATGAACTCACCTTAGCTATAAGGTGGAATCAACACGGAACTGGAGGGCTCAGTAGTAACAACGGAAAATCAAGCAACGTTAAGTCATCCGAGACCTACGATAACGGGACACGAAAGTTTAGAAGATATGAAAATAAATGTTTAGAAAACACTTGAACTAAACTAGTACATAACCAAGTTATGACACATAAGAAAATCCATGCAAGGGGGTACTTCTAGACACTTCTAAAAGTATACTTTTACTAGACAATGCTTTCGATAAAAACTATCGGCACATACCAAATGTACGGGCTGATTTACCTCACTTAGACACGTCAAAAGTTTATAACACTAACTGAGAAGCTCATTTAATATCTATATAAAGCCATACAAAAAGCTTGTCAAAAGTTTATACTTCTAAGACTCACTGCCCGATACATCTTCGAGTTACAAAAACCGGAGAGAATTACGTCTTTGACTCGTAAAACCATTTTGACCTTTCTAAACAACACCGTTTACAAAACCGACACTTGAGTTTGATAATAGACTCACAACCCTAAGTTTATAGTCCAAAAACAGCCTTTGAATATTTTTAAAACTCAACTTATAGTCCCCGAGATTCGGTCCAAATATCGACAACAACATTAAATTGTGTCGATACTCGTCTCTCGGTACACGAATAATCAAACTATCGCTATTTCTAACTCGTTTTGAGTTAGAAGCTCTAATTTATATCAAATCGAAGGTAATAAAAATCTCTACAACCCTATCTTATTAAATAAAAATCCAAGCTTAAGGTACCCAAAACCAACCTCAACTTTCTGCCTAAAATCACTACTTTGAAAATCATATCAAAAGACTTTTTCAACACAATCTAACCATTTTTCTACTCATAAAATCATGCTATAATCATCCTCTAACAACCTAAACCTTGCATGCAACAATATCAAAAGATAAAAATAAAAAACTTTGATTTTTATACATCAAAACAACAAAATCTAACCATGATCATCATGTTTATGATGATCAACATCAACCCAACTAAGAAATCACCAAAAACATAAAAATTGGTTGCATGTACAAAAATTTCGTACCATAAGAAGTACCTTAATAATTTATGATGTGGTCTTTATTTTGTTTTGAATTGATCAAGTGAAAAGTGATGATTTAAGGGGTGTTTTTATGTAGGGCTCTAACGGCAAAGGGGGAGGAGGAAGGTGGTGTTTGTGATTTTTTTTGTTATAAACTTTGTATGTGTTTGTGTAGTGGAAGAAATTGGAGTTTATATATGGCTAGTTAAGTGGGGGATTAAACATGTAAAGTTTAAAACTTTTGGACTAAAAAGTAAATACTTTGTTAAAAAGTGGGAAATGACTATTAGTCAATTTTACAAATATTTACGGGACTCGGGTTTCGTAGAAATACTTCTCAAAAGTTAAAACGCACTCGAAATAAGATAATATGGACTCCCGATTCGACTTGACGCTTATTAAAAGAAAATATCGAACATTGAAACAATTGACAGTAAAATGTGAGATAAAACGATTAAACATTGTGCCCGTTACCAGTCTAGACTTAATACAATGTAAATATTAACATGTTCAGGTCGAAATATTTAGCCCTCGGTTCTCTTTTCGTTGATTCAAGTAAACTTTTGTAAAAATGCACGCGGTGATTTTAAATCAAAATATTTGATTTAAATAAATATGGAATCATAAAATAAAAATATTTTTATAATTTCGAATAAGTATTAACAATGATTAAAATAACGAATAAGAGTAAAATAATTATTAGGAAAATACGAGATCTCACAAAATGTGCTGTCATGGTTAAGTCTACTAGTGTTGAGTGTTTGGATACAACAAATAGTCCAACTTATCTGTTTATTTAAACTTTTTATGGGACTTGATGCAATGTAGGTGCAAATGTTTGAAGAAATGATTAGAAAATTTCAAGAGAATAACTCTCAAATGAGATCAAGATTGGAAATAGTACAAGTGTGGATACAAAGACAAGTGAAACACCAGGTGAAAATATGCAACGAGTCTGGATTTCTCAAAACAACTATTTGAACGGAACAGTCCACAAAAACTAGAGAGGCTTTGACTCGGATTTAGTTTAGGATTATGGATCGAGGCTAGCTTTATTATTTCTATATATATTTTTTGACTTTCATCCTAGGCTTTCTTTAGAGTTTATGTCATCTGGATCTCTTGTTCTAAACCTGCCATGAAACTTAAGGTTTTATTGATTGTCAATTTGAGCTTTATTATGAATCATCATTCCGGGTTTATGTTATTTGGCTTCTATGTCCAGTTATTTGAGTTTTATCTGAATTACATCAATTTTAGCTTTATTATGTTTAGTTGTTTGACCTCTTTTTATGATATACTGGCAACTGATAGTGACGGAATTATGACACATTTACTCTATATTTTTCGACTGAATTCTGAGAGAATTTTTACTTTACCAACGGCTCTCCGACAAAAACATACCAAGAGATTTTAGAGAGAAATTACAGACGGATTTTCTGACGTATGCTTTCTATCGTTGTTTGTGAGAGAATTTCGACGGATATCAATTACCGACCAATGATTCAACAACACACTTTTTTGGTCACAAATCCGTCGAAAACTACTTTTACTGACAGATTTCTGACCGAAATGACCGTCACTATAGACCAGTTGTGCAGTAGTGTATAACCTATATGTATATTAGATAGAGAAACAATTGAGAAATAATGGATGATTTACTTTCATAAACTACACGTGTGGGTTGTGTCATGGAGAAGGTTACAATATCTTGACATGGCCTTCATGGCTTCATCAAACAATGCAAGAAAAATAAAAGAAAAAATATAATTTGTAACATATATGTTTAAATAAAACTTCAGATAAAACTAGTTAAGTCGACAATAATTTTTCTCAAAATATTTTCATATTTTCCATACTACTAAATATTACTTGTAACTACAAAGGGATAATATTGTTTAATTTACAACTATTAAATTTCCTTAGGGTAAAGTGTAAACTTTGTTCATTCATTCTATCTAAAATGTGAGAAACCCTTTGAGACGAAAGATCGTGCAAAAATGCCTTTGAACTTTGTATTCCGGTGCGAAAAATTCGTGAAACGTTAAACCTAACATTTTACTCGTTATCATATCTTTCTCGCGTACCCTACACATGAGGGTATTTTTTGTCGAGTAAAACGCAAAAATCGTACCTTTAGTATTTCATTTTTGCAGATTTAATAACCGGTGTATCAAAAGTGCAGGCGACCTCACTAGTGTTTATGTTTTGTATCATTTTGTTACTTTTACTTAACGATTGTTAAAAAATTTACCGTTATCACATGGACAATTTGTCCTTTTTTGTCTTCTTCCCCAAAACACCACAAACTATCATCATCTTCATTATCAAAGGTGAGCCTAAGTTTCTTCCTAACATTAACACTAACTATCATCATCTTCATTATCATCAACACTTGTTGCACTCATCACCGGCCTCGAATAATTATAATCGTTTAATAGTATCGCATATTCTTTGCTCCCATTATCTCTTTCCTTTTTCACGTTTATATTCGAAAATGATGAACGTGCACCATAAATTACAGTACTATCCATAGGGATGCCCGAGAGGCCCAACGTTAAGGATGGTTGAAAAGTCGTGTTGGTGTCCGTGTTCATCGTGTTGGATGTGATCACTGATGGTGATGAATTAAGGCTTAATCCTACGACAAATCCAGTGTCACAAATATTATGATCAAACCCCATTCGATTGTTGGATTTAATCCTAAGCAACTTAGGCACACTTGTGATAATGAAGATCATGATAGTTTGTGGTGTTTTGGGGAAGAAGACAAAGAAAAAGTCAAAATTTTCTATGTAGTAACGGTTAACTTTTAACAATCGTTAAATCAAAGTATCAAAATGATTCAAAACACAACACTAGTGAGGTCGCTTGCACTTTCGAAACACCATTTAGCAAACATGGAATATTATAGGTACGCTTTGTGCATTTTACTCTATTTTGTCCTTTCCCCTTCACCCTCTTAATGCCTACTTTTTTATACCAATGTTGGTGACGGGAGACTAGGCTTCTATATGAAAAAAAAAACCATGAAAGACCTATTTTCCCATTTCTTTTTCCCCACTTTGATTTTCTAAGACCACCACCCTCACCAACCACCAACGCCACCACCCTCGCCACCACCGCCACCTATCTCACTACCATTCTCTCGTGTCCGAAGAAATTCTTATTACTACTATGCATCACTACTCATCTTCTTAAAAGAAATTCTTAACAGAACAACTCAGAATAATTTCTCTTATTTTGTATACTTAGGTGCACTTTTCCAAACTAGGTGGTGGTGATGGCGAAAGTGTCGGTGTTCTAGGAAAACTAAAGTAAGGAAGAAGAAGCGGGGAAGAATAAATGGGGAAGAAGAAGTTTTGATAGAGTTGTTTGCATATAAAAGTTTAGTAGTTAACAAAGGACGAAAATGCTCTCTAAATTATGTGAGAGGGAGATACCGTCCAAATTGTTTGATTTAAGGTCTCATGATATTTTTCGCACCAAAATGCGAAGTTCATGGAAGTTTTTACACAAAAATACGAAGTTAATAAACGCTTTTGCACGACCTTTATCGCATAAATTTGCTCGCATTTTTTACATAATAAAAAGACAAAAGTTGCAGTTTACCCATTTCTTTACATTATGACAACCTAATATATGATGTGAACATAGGTGATCATGTGAATATATACATAGCCTAGGAGCTCATGATGTGAACAAACGTAGTCATAGTGAACATATATGCATAGGCAGCTCAATGGTGACGGTGATACAATTTGCTAAAATTGGTTTAGTCATATCATTTTATAAATCTCTAACTCATTAAATATATGTCTATTTTAGTCTTTGTGCCAACTTGTATACTTTATCATCAATAATGTATTTACTATTTGATGTAAAGGAATTTCAAGAATGTTATTAGTTTTAAATCTATGTGACTGTTAATATTATTTTCTTAAGTGCATATGAATACACCATTTTAGAATTTCAATATGTAGTTTTTGATGTCTATGTAGAATATGGCAACAACATGATTTGAAGGTTTTGGCTACGTGCAAATCCGTTGCTGAAATTCATAAATCATGTCACATCCGGCAGTTCGACACCATGTAAGTCTTACCCGGGTCACGCAACAAATCTGGGTCACCCGCGTGACACGCAGGAATACTTATACTATACTACAACGAAATCTTGTCAGCTAAATATAGTTAAGGTGGTAAAAAACACAAAAATATAAAGAGCTTGTCATACCATAATATATATATTGGGCCCCCGAATTGAAAGATGGCTAAAAGTACTTTAGAACAACAAACAACGATTGAAGTGTAAAACAAACGTTTCCTGCAATTGGGCCAATTTTGTTGACATTCTCACTAATACTATAGATACTGCAATATGCAAACACTTTCACGCAAACACTACAATTCAAAACATATGGATCAGAAGTATGATCAGAATTGCCTTAATCGACACCCCAATCTCCTACATATCGTCCATGGTGTCACGCTTTCCGGTGTTTCATCAAAAGTGGGAATACTGAGTTTGTACAACCAAAATATCAACGAAAAAAGTATTTCCAGAGTCACGTACGTGTGGTATGCTAAAGCCGTGTTCACGGTTAAAACCTAATTTGGTCACGAAGTACATTCTTCATCAGCTACCAAAAACCAACTTGGAAACATAGTTTTGACTAACATCTTGGTTCAGCAGCGATTAGTTATGAAGGTTTTACTGTCAAAGGTTTTACACATAGACTGACCTAAGCTAGCTAAAACAACAAACTTCGAACAATTGGAGCAATAAACATCCAAATCCAACAATCATAAACTAACAATAAATCAGGCAAATAAACTACTACTAATAAACACACTACTAATGTTCAGCAGGTGATATTATCTCATGAGGTAGTTGTCCACGCGTAGTCGCCTATCATTGCTTACGTTGCCTTCCACGTCCTCGCTTCACCACCTCAACACACTCGTCTTCACTTTCCATGCCCACACGATCACGCTGTTGTGTTCTCGGCCCCTGAGTCCTCTTAACAGCCTCGGTATCCGGATTTTTCTTGGTGACTTTGGCTAGACATAGTTTACTCTCACTTGTGATGAACTTAAATACACATTCATCGCCTTCGGCTAGCTTATTGCATCTTTTGAACTCTCGCCATCCTGGCGACAAAGTGTACCTTTCAGTCCAATAGGATGTATCCAGCCGAACACCCATGTTCCACTCTTTTCCGTCTTGATTCTTCAGGACTATTGTTCCTTCACGGTCTATTCCGGGCAAGCCCACAAACTTTTTGGGAAGCCGCTAGTAATACCAAAACACATAATTGTTAGATCATCTCTAAAGGGTGTTTACTACTGCTAATGGAAATTTTCTATAATAACGATTCACCACAACGTATACACTGTTTTTCGTAAGAATGGGATATCTTTCCAATAACATTTCGCATATTTAAGATCAAGAAAGGAAATTTTTTAGTTAGGTACTCTTGAGTAAAATTAAGATGAATTATTATGGAGTACATGATAATACATTGATACTCATTATAAACCTTACCAAAACATCGTTTATCTTAGGGATAATCACCACAAAGTAAGGGTCCTCATGATCAACATCAGGACCATCATCTTCATCGATTCCATCTTCAACTTTAACATCTTGGTTTCTTGGTGGTAAAACTTTTTCACACCCATTTATAGTATAAAACGCCACTTTAAAGGCGGAATCATTAACAAGCCAAAAAACAAGCATATCGCCATAGTGCAAATCAACATCTTTGACAAGATTTAACCATCCATCAGTAAAAGAATACATGTCACCAACTTTTTCAATCTTTAATCGCCATTCAAACCCTCCTTTCGCAGATCGGACCATTGGGTCTTTACTCATTTCCTTCCTCAACCTGAAGTGTCTCACATAGAAGTCATCTGGTACCGGCTGCAAAAAAGAAAAAGAAAAATGGATATATTCACATAAACAACTAGCGGAAAACATGTAAAACACATTGATCAAGTACGTTAAGCATGTACCAGGTAAGGACGAGTTGGGTCTATGATAATCTTGAAGAAAGATGGATAAGTACGAGGAGCCATTTCGAATGATTCTTAAGTTTTAGTAAAGTGATAATGTGAGAAGTAAATTATCTGTTGGAGAAGATGTAATATTCTTGCCTAAAAATTGCTTGATGGGCTCTTGCGTAAATATTTGCTAAAATTACTATAAATAGTATCTAGACCTATTTTAGTTTATGTGACAGCTTGCATTTCTTTAGTTTCAACAGTGAATTTAATAGTTACAAGTTTGAATTGTTACACAACTTTCAGTTTAATCTATGGAACTGTTAATAATATATACTTCGTATGATCTTCTCGCGAGCTAAATGTAGTCTTATGGCGGTTATTTTGGCAAGTAACCCATGAAAGATCACTTAATATTAAAACAGGAAACTTATGTGCAATACTGATCGTAAATGTGCACGTTTAGTAGAGTGAAGAATATGTGCTGATACCGCCAACATGTCTCCTGAGTATGGTTCAAATGGGTTTCTTCTTGGTGAATCATGTTAATCCAGATTTGCAGAGGGGATCTCATCTTATATAGTATGATGTTTTTTTAGCACTTTCTAACGTGTTTTAAGGTTTTTTTTTTCTCCCCTAATTAAAATCAAATTCTCGGCTAACTACCAGTGGCGGAGCCAGGAAAGTTGATCACCGGGGGCAACGAGTAATAAGAAGGTTTTTTATGTAACGTTAAACGAGTCGGGTCGAATCGAATATCGAGTTTGAATAAAGGGAACAAAAATACTCTATTTCGATGCAACTACTACTGACTAACAAAAAGCTAACATATATATCTAATATCATACAAATTATATTAAAGTACTTGACATTTAATGTTACTATTTTATCAGATTTTGACATTTTCAAAAACTCTCCTATGTCGTCAAATAGTTACAATTAAAAAACCATGATAAAGAAACTAGTATTTCGTAAATTTGTCACTTCGAGCCTCTCAAAATATGAAAATTGTATACGTTTTAAATTTGTGTGTTGATAAACCATAAACTAAAGCGCACAAAATTTTTTATAGCGACGAATCATACCAAAATTACTATGAGCTATGAAGTACACAGACATATGCAACTTATATTAGGACTTAAGAATTAAGATAAAGAAAAATATTAAATATATAATATATTAAATTTATTTTGTGAAAGGTACTGAATATATCACGTGATATAACTGGCCCTACAACCTCATAACTCATATTTTACCTTCTCTCTTCCCACTAGATTAACCTCAACTTCCATTGTTTCCGGCAAACAATACAGCCGGAAAAACAGTATCTTCATTGAAGAGCTTTGCTTTTTGATAAACCTTGAGATTGTAGAGGGCACTTTCACAATTTGTATGAGGGCACTAGTCCTTATTTGTCAAGAATATGAATTTTTTCCTATATGATTCAAGGATCTGTAAAAGCTTCGTTGGGGGCAACGCCCCCCACTACATTACATATGGCTCCGCCCCTGCTAACTACCAAATAAATTTAACAGTATAGTTAGTACAGGGGATTTCAATGTGTGTGCATGGCTTATTCTTTTTGTTTTTTCTAGCATCAGTGAATATAAAGAAAGTTTCATATGTGTGTTTTTATGAAACTTCATAATAAAAACTAGTTAAGTTGATAATACTTTTTTACAACTAAATATTACTTGTAATTAACTACTCCGTACTAAACTACAAAGGGATAATATTCTGATTAAATTTCCTTACATTATGACAACCTGCAGATACCTTTTTTTTTAACATGACAACCTGATAACTGATGTGAACAAAGGTGATGATGTCAACATATGCATAGCCTAGCGGCTCATGATGTGAACAAAGGTAATCATGTTAACATATACACTTATAGGAGCTCATGGGTGATAGTGATATAATTTGCTAAAAATTGCTTTAGTCATATCATTTTATAAATCTCTTCCTCATTAAATATTTGTCTATATTAGTGTCTCTGACAACTTGTATACTTTGCCATCAATAATGCATTTACTATGTGATGTAAAGTAATTTCAATAATGTTATTAGATTTTTATCTATGAAACTATTAGTAATATTATTTTCTTGGGTGTAGTTTTGATGTCTATGTATATGGCAACTACATGATATGAAGGTTTTAGCTACACGCAAGTCATTGCTAAACTCAAGTGTAACTCGTGTCGTTGAGAAAGGTGACACAAGACTGAAGTAACAATATAATTAATATAAAACGACACACGGATTTAACATGAAAAATTCTATTAGGGTAAAAACCACGAGCAAGAAAAGATATGTTTCGTTGTGTAAGAGATTAGGAGTTAAAACTTTTCTCTTGTTACAAAGATAATAATAATGTCTCGTAACTAGGAAATACACTACACAATATCCCTAATATTACTTAAAATACTCGGAGATGGGAATGAGAATGAGAAGAGGAAACGAGAGAATGAAGCCTTTCTTTTATAAGCAAACCTCTACGCACTTGACATCATGCATGACAAATGCTCTAACCAACTTGCGATCAACTTTTATGAAACTTGCAAAAGATTCTCAAGTGATATATTGTATCTTCTATTTATCAATGTTTGCACTTGAAGATTCCATTGAAGCCCAATAAATCTTCACACTGTTACCCTTCTTTGCACTTTCATGTTGCTTACGTTTATACTAGACCGTATGAGAATCGACACCATATAAACTTGGAACCATTGATTGATTTCTTTAGATAATTTTCCACGTTATCATCATTATGAATTTTCTACATATCGAGAGTTCCTTTCTCCACTTACGCACGAACAAAATGATATCGAACTAGTATATGCATTGTTTTTTAATCAACTGTCGAATTCCTTGCAAGATAAAACGTGCTCTGATTATCACAAATTAGAGTAGATTTCCCTTGTTCGTGTCGAAGGTCTTCCAACAACATCTTCAACCATAAGTCTTCTTTGATGGTTTGATCTGCTGCAACATATTCTAATTTTGTTGTTGACATGACCACAGCTGACTATCATTTTGAAGCCCAATTGATTGTTTCGCCACAAAGTATGAATACATATCATGTGGTTGAATTGCTTCTATCAGTATCACCTGCATAATCTGAATCAGCATATCCTTTCACAATAAGGCCCAATCCCTCAAATTATAATGCAACATCTGAGGTTCCTTTGAGATATTAAAGGATCCTCATCGTAACTTCCAAATTCTCTCTACCGAGTTCGCCATGTAGCGACTCCACTAATTTGGAGATGTTTTTGACCTAGATGTTTGGGGTGCATTCAAAATCACTAGTAGGGATCAAATATTTTCTTACCATTGTTGATGATGTTTCTCAAGACGTTTTAGGTTCACTTACTAAAGAGCAAGTCTGAGGTTGGTCAACATACTACATCTTTTTACAACATGTTTTTAACTCAATTCAATACAAAAATCAAAATTTTTAAAAGTGACAATGTGATTGAGTTTGCTAATAATTCTCTTGAACAATTGTTTTGATTTTCGGTATTAGAATTCTGATTTCTCTAAAACTTAATTCTAGCATGCCCATAACATAGAAAATCATAAGTAATAGCCATTTGAGAGGGCCTAGATACACTACCAGATGTCAATCAATGAGATTCATCACTAAAGATTATGACATAAGCACCCTTAACATCTAGCAAAGTCTCTCTAGAGAGAATAGAACTTCTAATTCTTATTTAAGAATTATCAAGCCCCATTAAAAATTGCATCAACTTCATTAACTGGTTATGTTTTTTAAAATCACGAGTAGCAATACACAAATATTTAGGTAATTCAACCGTAACATCAAATTGTTCCATAAAGCATTCAACTTATGATAATAATCAGATAAATTAGAACTATTTTGCCTTAGAGTCCAGTCTTGTTATGCAAATTAAATATAACATAACCATCAACCTTATGATAAGTCTCTTTTAATTCTTTCCAAACATGTTTAGCCTTTTTTTTAAATATTTAACTAAAAAACAACTCTTCATAGTTAAGTATCCAACCTAACATAACAGCACTAACCCTATCCCATTATCTCCCTAAGACCTCATCAACAATAGACCTTTTACATGTTTCATCCATAAAATTGGTTTTGTTTTTACCTTCTAAAGCTAATAATATAGCATTTGGCCAAATTTGATAATTTTAAGTACCTTTTAATTTAAGAGACACAACATTCAAAGCACCAGAGTCATTAGGGTGTAAATGCAAATGGTCACTACCATCAAGTTTGCTATTCGAGGTAATGGGTCAACAACACCCTCAGTATCATAATCACCAAGAACAGATATGGTGACAAACCAATAAACTAAAAAACCAAAGAAAGCAACTTAATCAAAGCCAACAAAGTTCTCATGCTTCCAAACCACTCAAGATAGTAGGCCAAGGAAAACGAAATGTTTAAAGGTCTAGATAAATAGAACTACAACAAAAGGACAGGAAACAATAAAGAACACTTCACACTATCTAATACAAGAAAGAAGTAAAAGACAAAAAAATAAAGAAATGTGCGAGAGGTGTTACAAAGCACGTGTTCCAAGCAAGATCCCAAGAGCGATCTGTTACTCCTAAATTCAATTATAATTAGTCTATGATGCAACAGAACCTCCCGTGAACCAAAAATACCAAACCCTAATTTTTTTCTTTCAATAAAAAATAGGACAAATCACTAGAACCACCAGATGTATCAATACAAATGATATATTAACCACAATAATCAACACGGAACTAAGATTCACAAAGATCACTTAAACCTTACTTTTTCAAAAAAGGAATATAGTGTAGAATCAATAGATATTGCTATCTCAATAGCATATATATTTCAAAAAAGCTTTAATTTAAAAAACCCCAAATTTTATAAACCCTAAAAAGTTTTCTTTGGTTTCATACCATGTAGAAAAACACAAGATATTTCTTAAAACGTTTTATTAATCTCAACTCTTGAACAACAAGAGAGAGTATATAGCTCCATCTTTGAATTGAGCTTATATAAGCTTGACCCAGAGACGTTGCAAAAAGGTCCTTAGTTTATTTGCCAATAAGGGCCTTCGTCCAAAACTATTTTACGAAATGAAAGATGTCTTCGGTCGTTAAGTCAACGTTAGTCCTTAGGCTTCCACCTGCAACATAAGTCTCTTTAGTTACTACCAGATATCAGATCAAGTCTTGGAACTTAACTTCTGACAGCGTTGGGTTCAGTAAATGCTATTGAAAATAGGAGATGTCAAAAGAAAGAAAAAGAGTGAATGACGATGCTTTTCAAAATAAACCAAGAGTCCTTATAATATCAAGACAAAACAAGTTTACTTATTATATGTATACATGACATTATATTCTACCGTGTTTCATGAATTCCTGTTTGTTATGCTAAATTGTGTTTGAGTTGATTCACACTCGTTGACTAAATACGACCTAGCTAGTACTGCTTGGCGTCTTTTCTTGAATTTCTATAAAGATGAGAAATTTGAGTTCTTGGGTGACATTTTTTTCATGCATTTTAGACAATGATTATGAAGGTTTAATGTGAAAGGTTTTGCACAAGACTAATTAACCTAGCTAAAACAACTAACTTCAAATAATTGGAGCAATAAACATGCAAATTCAACAATCATAACCTAACAATAATTCAGGCATATAAATTACTAATAAACACACTACTAATGTTCATTACAAACTAGATATCTCATGAGGTACTTGTCCACGCGTTGTCGCTTATCATTGCTTACGTGGCCTTCCACGTCCCCGCTTCACCACCTCAACACACTCATCTTCAGTTTTCATGTCCACGCGACCACACTGACTTGTTTCCGGCCCCTGAGTCCTCTTATCATCCTCGGTATCCGGATTTTTCTTGGTGAGTTTGGCTAGACATAGTTTACTCTCACTTGTGATGTACTTAAATACACATTCATCGCCTTCAGCTAGCTTATTACATCTTTTGAATTCACGCCATCCTGGAGACAAAGTGTACCTTTCAGTCCAATATGATGTATCCAGCCGAACACCCATGTTCCACTCTTTTCCGTCTTGATTCTTCAGGATTATTGTTCCTTCATGGTCTATTCCAGGTAAGCCCACAAACTTTTTGGGAAGCCGCTAATAATACCAAAACACAAAATTGTTAGATTATCTCAAAAGGGTGTTTACTGTTGCTAATGGAAATTTGCTATAATAATGATTAACCACAACATATATACTGTTTTCCTTAAGAATGGGATATCTTTCTAATAACATTTTGCATATTTAGCATCAAAAAAGGAAATTGTTTAGTTAAGTACTCTTGAGTAAAATTAAGATGAATTATGGAGTATGTGATACATTGATACTTATCATAAACCTTACCAAAAAATCGTGTGTCTTAGGGATAATCATCACAAAGTAAGGGTCATCATGATCGACATCAGGACCATCCTCTTCATCTTCAACTTTAATCTCTTTGTTTCCTGGTGGTAAAACTTTTTCACACCCATTTATAGTATAAAACGCCACTTTGAAGGCGGAATCATTAACGAGCCAAAAAACAAGCATATCGCCATAGTGCAAATCAGCATCTTTGACGAGATTTAACCAACCATCAGTAAAAGAATGTGTGTCACCAACTTTTTCAATCTTTAATGGCCATTCGAACCCTCCTTTTGCAGATCGGACTATTGGGTCTTTAGTTATTTGGTACCTCAGCCTCAAGTATCTCACATAGAAGTCATCTGGTATCGGCTGCGCCCCAAGAAAAAAACAAAAAAATCATGGATATATTCACATAAAGAACTAACGGAAAACATATAAAAGACATTAATTAAGTACGTTAAGCACGTACCAAGTAAGGACGAGTTGAGTCTATGATAATCTTGAAGAAAGATGGATACGTACGAGGAGCCATTTCGAATGATTCTTAAGCTTTAGTAAAGTGATAATGTGAGAAGGAATTATTTGTTGGAGAACATGTAATATGCGCAAGATGATCAAGATGCTTTGCCTAAAAATTGCTTGATGGGCTCTTGCGTAAATATTTGCTGAAATTGCTATAAATAGTATTTCGACCTATTTTAGTTTATGTGACAGCTTGCATTTCTTTAGCTTCAATAATGAATTTAATAGTTACAAGTTTGAATTGTTACACAACTTTGAGTTTGATATGTACTCCGTATGATCTTTTTGCGAGCTAGCTAGTATATATAGGGATTTCCGTGGATTAAGTTGCAAAAGTTTGGAAAGAGTGTACATGAGTTACAAATCCGCGCTATTCAGTTTAGTAGTTCACATAATCAATTTTCATGTAAAGTTCATCCTTGCTTTGGTTAGATCCTCTGATTTGGTGGAGTTATAGGAAAGAAATTTAATGTTGTTGACGATGAGATATCATGTAGGCCGTATCGGGGAAGACACTTGCTCATGATCGTTATCTCATGTAGACCGTATCGGGGAAAGCACTTGCTCGTACCGTTGTCTGCACGACACTAGCGAAAATATGGAAAGAGATATGTAACATTTGTATGTTTATATGAAACTTCATAATAAAAACTCTAGTAGTTAAGTTGATATTGCTTTTTCTCAAGATATTTTCAGATTTTCCATACTGCTAAGTATATTACTTGTAACTACCTGATATCTGATGTGAACAAAAGGTGATGATGTGAACAAAGGTGACCATGTGAACATATACGTAGCCTAGGAGCTCATGATTTGAACAAAGGTAATGATGTGAACATTTGCATAGCCTAGGAGCTCATTGGTGACAGTGATACAATTTGCTAAAAATTGGTTTAGTCATATCATTTTATAAATCTCTTCCTCATTAAATATATGTCTATTTTAGTGTTTGTGCCAACTTGAATACTTTACCATCAATAACGCATTTACTATGTGATGTGAAAGAATTTCAACAATGTTATTAGATTTTAATCTGTGAAAATGTTAATATTCATTTCTTGGGTGCATATGAACACACCATTTTTTAATTTCAATATGTAGGTTTAATGTCTACGTATATGGCAACTACATGATTTGAAGGTTTTGGCTACGCGCAAGTCATTGCCAATTGTATCGTGGGCAATGACATGTCAATGATAATAGGTCAACAGCACTTCGTCGTAGCTAAATGTTTCCATGATGAGGTTTAACGTTTTACTGACGACACTGTGAAGCCCACAAGAGCTCGTCGTGAAAGATAAAAGAATGGGTCTCAAACGGTGAAAATCTTGTGATCGATTTTCAAGAAGGTGTTGCACAAAACATTTGTTGGGCTAACTAAAAGTTACACCCTAAGTAGCGCAAGTAGCAAAAAAAATATGGTGGCAGCACAAAAAAACCCGACTTTGAATTTTTTTTACACTTCTTAACATAAAGTCAAATATAACGCGTGTCACAACCGACACCCAGTAAATCTGTCATGAGTCCTTACTCTTTTACTCATAACACATTAAATATTTATGTCTAAAACATTAGATACCTTGATTAACCAACTCCAAACGGTGTATTTGTTCCATAAAATCGCACAATCCTTGAACTTACGAAAGTGTGAAGTGTGCGGTGAAGTGTATCGTCAAGATTTTTTAGTGGTAAGATCTGTAAACTAACAGAAGTTCAAGAGCTAGAGTGTAAATAAAAATAAAATGTAAAAGTTGAAAAAGAAAATATTCGCCGTTGCCGGGGATCGAACCCGGGTCACCTGCGTGACAGGCAGGAATACTTACCACTATACTACAACGACATCTTGTGTACTTATTAATCTTGTAGCTTATATATCCCATTTGTTATTCTTGTGTTCTGAAACATTAAAAGCTGAAGTATTTAGCAAATTATGTCTTTTAGAATTTGTAATTTCAGATTACTCATATTTTGACATAATTAATCTGCTTGAAACATATTCTTGAAGATGAAACTTGTTACATTGCGGCTTTTAAAGTTCATAGTATCTCTAAGTTGCATACATGTATATGGGGTGTTTGGATTTGTATTATTGCAACAAACACTTTCTAATGCTGGAAAACATAGATTTTGCTTCTAATGAGCACCATTTTCAGTGGTCGAATTATGAAAAAAGGAAGGTTCATAATGCAATCATTCAAACATTAGACTAAAAAAATTAATGTTTTCTACCTGAATAAGCATGTTTGTGCAAATCAAGTGGTAAGGACTCTCAAATAGTCAAATCTGCAGGGACAGCTTACAGATAAAAGACCTACTTAACCATTAACGATTTAACTACATTTGACAAGCTCTACTCGACAAAACTTAAGTTGTCATACCATAATATGTATTAGGTCCCAGAAAGATGTTCAAACGTACTTTAAAACAACAAGTTAGACAACAGTTGAAGTCTATAAGCAGCATTGCCAATGGCAAAACAAACATTTCCTGCAATTGGGTCAATTTTTGTAAACATTGTCATCAGTTGACGACATCAAGTGGATACGTGGTTTAGCACAAGTCACAACTGCTATAGATATGGCATATGCAAACAATTTGCGTGTCAGATCCCTTCCTTTTTCATGTTCTGATGTTCATGCGTCGATGTTATATAATACTTTTACGGTACAATACAATTCAAAACATAGGAAACCGTCATTTCTTCAAACAACTGGACGCGCCCAACATGACATCACACATATGATGTTGGAAATTGTTGTCCCCAAGATCATGTGACATAGGAATTGCCTTAATCGACAACCTAATGTCTATATTCCGCATCGTCCATGGTATCTCACATGCCTTCCGGTGTCTTCATCAAAAGTGGGAATACCAAAAGCTTGTACAACCAAAATATCAACGAAAAAATATTTTCGAGTCGTGTGTGGTATGCCAAAAGCAACGTTCTTTGTTAGAAACTAATTTGGTTACGCAGTACATTCTCCATCTACTACAAACAAACTCGAAAAGATAGTTGTCATTAACATCTTGGTTCAACTAAGTATTGGTATTCATGCTTTCTAAAGATCACTGAAACACATATGAAATGCATTAATACATGGGATGAATAGCAAGCGACTAAAATGAAGATACATGCCACTTTTATAGAAAATATCATGAAAATTTACTGCAAGCCCAGATTTTTAGGATAATTTACTGCAAGCCAGATTTTAACGAAACAGATCAAATACATAATTTTATGATAATGAAGGTTGCAAAATGGCCAGGTTAGGTCGAAATGGGTCCTATCAAACTGGGTTTGGGTTGAAACGAGTCATTTTGGAAAGCGGGACAGACGGGTTACGGGTTGGGTTAACCTGTTATCTGTAGTTAATAAACATATTATGCAGTGGAGGCTTCAATTTATGCTAAACCATATCAAAAAGTTTATAAAGCAAATCGACTAAAACTACCTTTGCCTTATAAATTTGTGGATCGGATCACAACTTAAAATCTGGCCTGAAGTTGATCAATTTAGTGAAAGTGAGACTCAAATCTACTAAAAATATGCTAAACTGTATCACTTGGTTCTAATTTTTAAAAGCGACTAAGAATTAGCAATACGAAAAACAGAAGTAATAGATTTCATTTGCTGCCAAGGATGTTTTCTTTGAAAAGAACATAATGCTAATGAAAACAAAGTACTATATCTGTTTCAATCATAAACTTTAACATGAAAAAAGATAATAAGACCGAATTTACACGAAAATTCATCATATGTAGTGGGAAAAACTGACAATCGATCACGATGATTCAATTTTATTTTGGTTCTTTCTGGTCGGGTCCTAGTTTTGTTTTTCAGTTCGAATCAAGTTATTGGATGCTAAAGATAGCGTTAGAACTATAACAAGTACTTGATCAAACACAATGGTCTAGGCGATTTGCATAATATAGAAGTGTCGTGTGCAATCAAGTACTTCGACATATATAACGATTCCTTGTCTTCAGGTCAATATTGTTTGGCTTTATCAAAGCTATATCAAGACTGCACCCATTTGGTAATGCATTCGATATATATGGTTGCCTTTGTCTTTTCGACTTAATTGTACTTCTTGTTGATTGGAAACAAGACGATCTTTTCTCTGATTTATGCAGAATCTCTAATTTTACAATTGTCATAAAATTTGCGAACTTAATAGCCAATGTTTAAACACGATCATCATGTCAAACTAGAAATCTTTTATTCCCTTATGCGTGAAAACAGAAAGCAAATCGAAGTTCATGAGCGTGTTATGATCCCACATCGGCCATGTATGGGAATGGTTGATGGTTTATAATGTCCGGGTGTCCCCTCCTCAAACAAGCTAGCTTTTTGAGTGAGTTCTACACTTGCGACTTATGAACCGATTACGAGCCTAGTATGGGATAGGTTCGTATCAATTGGTATCAGAGCTGGACGCTCCTCGGTACTTCGTCACAAAAGTTTTTTTGGAGATCAGTATCTTTAAAAAAAAAAAAAAAAAAAAAAAAGGTTCTCGAATTAGCGCTTCTGCTACATGATGGAGGTCAAGCAAATGGAGGTATGTTTAAAATCTTATGTAAAGGATATTTTGGATAGAATAGATCGTAGTAATCAGCAATCATACAATAGGCAAATATCCGATATAGAAAATCTCGTTTCTAAAATGTCAAAACAAATTGCACAATTTGAGGCTGGAAATCTTAAAAAGGGAGTTGAGCTTGGTATGGGAGTCGAAAGTAATGTTCAAACACTTGTCTCAGGAATAGGAAACTCTGAACCTGATTGTAAGTTAGAAAAAATTGAGGTTGCCTACCAAGTGTTTGATAAAAATCCTAAAAAGAATTTTGAGGTTGTTCACAAGGCGTTTGTCGAAATGCCAAATGGAAATGTGAGTTCAACTCGGGTAGCTTATGCTGAAGCGTCAAGTGGTCGGTTTGGTGAGTTAGAATGTCTTAAGCACGTTGCTAGTGTTAAGGAGTATCATGACAACTTCAATAGTATACTTGATCGTTTGCAACTATCACCTGGTTATGCCCTTAGTTGTTTCATTTCTGGTCTTAAAGAAGAAATCCAAGAGATGGTGAGGTTCTTTAAACCTCAAACCCTTCGTGAAGCGTATTATTTGGCTAATATACACGAGCACACACTTAGTAAAACAAAACCCAAAGACCCGACTATAATAGTCAAGTTGCCTACCCCAAGCATTCGAAAAGAAAAGAATCATGCAGAGCTTCACGCGAGTGCTAATTTTTGTATTGTAAACACAAGTTTTCAAGTGTCTTTGCAATCTGATGCACACACTATTATTCACACTAAAGATCAGTATGAAGGGATCTTAAATGCAGAAAATGGTATTGGTGAAAAAGCGGAGAATCATGATGAATCGACAATTAGAGCTAGAAAAACCAAGGGGCCTATTAAAACAACACCTTTAGCCACTGGAAACACACCAAAAGAAGGGTACCTTGGAGAACTCGACCAAAGTGCTGATAATAATACTATACCCACAGATTCTCAAGGGTGTTTTCAAACTGATTCACTAACTTTAGGTCAATCTCAAGAGCTATTGAATTTAGGACTCTTTGTGAGTGGGAATCTAGATTTAGAAATACAAGTTGCAACGGAGTCAAAGGAACCCATTGAAGGTGCAGATACACGGTCTGAAAATGCAGATATGGGTGGTTATACATGTAATGTTTCTGCTTCGAGTGTGGGTGAGATAGAAAAACAAGCTCTAATTGTTAAAAATATCAACGAGTTGGAGTTAAATGATGTTAAGGAATATGATCGGGTTGTTGAGGCTTCACTGATTAAAGATAAGATATTAAGGCAGCCTAGTTATGATCTGATCGTTGTTGAAGGTTTTGGGTGGAAACCAGGTTTAGTTTTTTGGTCTGTAGAAAAGGGAAGAAAACTGAAACATGGTTTAACCAAACATGGATCTGATGATGTGATTAAATGGGATTCAGTTATGGTGAAGGCTGAATTTTGTAGGTTTAAGCCCCTCTTTCTACTGACTAATATAAGGAGAAAGAAGCTTTAGTGAATAGAAAGAAAGTGTTGCATTACTCAAAAGCAAAAAGGCCTATATATAGGCTTACAGTGAAACGTGAGAAACCTAAAAACATGGAACAATCTACCTACTAAGTCATGGTTGTAACTGACCACTACTATCCCAAATACTCGGTCTAGTACTTACCCATTCAAACTTCTTTTATTAAATTCAAATGCCTAAATATTATTCAAGATAAAACCAACATTCTCCCCTTAATCTTGAATCGTTTCCTCGTCAAAGCAATGCAGGTTCTTCATCTTGGATCAAGTGGGCTTCGTTATCTTTGTCACTCCACTTTGAGCACTCATAGCTAAAATGCCCAAACACTCCACAGTCATAGCATCGAATCCCACTCTTATCACCTCGACCTCTTCCTTTTCCTCGGCCTCTTCCACCTCTCTCGGAGTTCCTTCCACGTCCTCTACCTTCACCATGTCTTTGTTCACTTGCCCACATAAGTTGCCCGTGATCTCCTTCCTTCTCACCATGGCTTTTGAGTCTCTCTTCGTATGCCTTAAGCCTTCCAACCGCTTCATCAAAGAGCATCGTATTCAACTCGAAACATTGTTCGATCGATGCCACAATTTGAAGGAACGACTTTGGCATTGCATCAAGCAACCTTCTCACCAATTCTTCTTCCTCAACTTCATGCCCAAGACTCCTCAACTTTGAAACAAATCCAGTCAACTTAGTAGCACAATCATCAACAAGCTCTCCTTCTTTCATCTTCAAGCCTTCAAGTTCTCTTTTTAATGTTGCAACTCGAGCCGTCCTTACCCGATCTACACCCAAGTATCGAGTTTTCAATCCATCCCATACTTTCTTCGGGTCCGTGTGACTCGACATTTGCAACACCATCTCTTCCGGTATTGCTTGAAGCAAGAAGGCTAGAGCATGTTTTGATTTCTTAGGATCAGGTTCAGCCCCAAGAGTCCTTGGTTCCACCGTCTCCAATAGACCATGCGCATCCAATATGGCCTTAATTTTGATAGACCATACCGGATAGTTGGTTGCGGTCAGAATCGGAACTTGGTAAGACATCGCACCTGCTTCTTTTGGTTGTATCAAAGCCATTCTTTACTTCCTTTTTTCTGTTTTTCTTTCTTTCTTTCGGTCTTTTAATTTGTTTCTATTTTTCGGTCACGGTCTGCTTCGGTCACGGTCTCACGGTATCTTGCTAGCGTCGGTCTTTTCGGTCTTCGGTCTCACGGTCTCCTCTTGCTAGCGTCGGTCTTTTCGGTCTTCGGTCTCACGCCGGAGCTTCCTCGGTCTTCTCTACGGCGTCGGTCTTTTTCGGTCTTCTTTTCTTTCTCGGGCAACACGCGGTCACGGTCTCGGTCTAGGTTGCCTCCTCGGTCTCGGTCTATAGTTTTCCGATCTCGGTCTCGGTCTTCACGGTCTGAATTCCTTCTGCAATTCAAATGAACATGTTGCTTTCTCTCCTATATAAGCCAAACCTAGCTCTAGATACCAAATGTAGGTTTAAGCCCCTCTTTCTACTGACTAATATAAGGAGAAAGAAGCTTTAGTGAATAGAAAGAAAGTGTTGCATTACTCAAAAGCAAAAAGGCCTATATATAGGCTTACAGTGAAATGTGAGAAACCTAAAAACATGGAACAATCTACCTACTAAGTCATGGTTGTAACTGACCACTACTATCCCAAATACTCGGTCTAGTACTTACCCATTCAAACTTCTTTTATTAAATTCAAATGCCTAAATATTATTCAAGATAAAACCAACAAATTTAATTCTAAGTGCGGTAATGGGTCACTTGAGGAGCATTATCTTGGCAGAAAATATAAAAGTTCAAAAAGGCTACAGAGATTGTTTGACGCAAGTTGTATGCAAGATGTTTTTGTGTCTTCTTGTGGTGACAAAGGTAGCTATGATTTCCAAAAAGATACAATAACGCAAAAGAATGTTATGGCTACATCCGTGGTTGCTCAATTCATGAAAAAGAAATATCATAACCTCTTCAAACCCCGACTGCAAGAACCATGGAAGTTTCATGGAGCCATCTTTGGTAAGTTACATATTGTTGATTTTTTTTTTTGATAAAAGAAGATCTGAAATATGGAAGTTTTCCAAAGTATTTGTTGCTCTTTTTGCAAAGACTGTCATAGAAAAAGACCTTTTGGTTTCTGTTCGGAAGCATGGTAGTTTTCTTGAGGTCGTTATGATCAGTGACACAAAGACATGGAAGTTTGCTACTGATTTAATAATTGCTGAACGTTTTGAACGGAAACCGGGTTGGCTCTCATGGATAATTAAACATTGGTCGAGAATCATACATGATTTTGACATGTATGGTACTGGTGGCATGACAAAGAGATTTTGCTATAATGTTGATAAAAGAGGAACATTCAAAGGTGTCAAAAACGGAGGATGCCGAGCTATTTTTCATTGCAATATAGGATCAGTAGGTGATCGTTATCAAGAAAACGTGAAGGTTGTGTTTGGATTGACTAAAGAATTACTCAAGTTAGAGAAATATTTGAAAGCTACTGGTATTGACAATCCATTTCATACTCTTCAAGTTAACAAGATAAAGAAATTATATATTGAAGCCCATTTAAGTGAAAATTCTGAAGCTTCCTCAGAAGTAGATTGTGCTGACTTTTTTAAAAGTCAACCTAATGTCCAAAGAAAGATCCATGGTATTGTTGCTTGCAATGTGGAAGTAAGGAAGACCAGGAACAAAATTCTGGACAAGTGGCTAGTTGAGTGTAAGTGGAAGAAGCTATATGGAAGAATGATTAGTCCTCAGAAGAAAAATATCGATTCTTTTGATCCTTGGGGTCAAGGATCTTTTGAAGGGGAGGGTATTGTTATGTGTCTAACTAAACTATGGGGTCTTTTATGTCACTTGTATTTCTACAAGGTCTTTTATGTAATTTTCTCTTATGTGCAGCTTACACATAAGGCATTACAGTGTTGGAAAACATATGAATGAAATGATATCTTCTTCCTCATGATTCTCTGAACTCTAAACATTGTCTTGTTACAAACAATTACCGATCCTCATCGAAAGCTATTCTTTATCCCTAGCTTTCCTCGTTGATTGGAGGATTCATTAACCACTGAGCTTTAGCTTGGTCTTAATTGATACGAACCTATCCTATACTAGGCTCGTAATCGGTTCATAAGTCGCAAGTGTAGAACTCACTCAAAAAGCTAGCTTGTTTGAGGAGGGGACACCCGGACATTATAAACCATCAACCATTCCCATACATGGCCGATGTGGGATCATAACATTACCCTACCCTTTGAAGAACCAACGTCCTCGTTGGTCACGGCTATGTTGGTCACGGTTGGCACCCCCTTTGGGTCCAAGCCACCACTCCATAGGCCACCACTCCGAGCTCGTTGGTCACGGCTATGTTGGTCACGGTTGGCACCCCCTTTGGGTCCAAGCCACCACTCCATAGGCCACCACTCCGAGTGTTGGAACCTCGTAAGGTAGGGCTAGCTCTGATACCAATTGATACGAACCTATCCCATATTAGGCTCGTAATCGGTTCATAAGTCGCAAGTGTAGAACTCACTCAAAAAGCTAGCTTGTTTGAGGAGGGGACACCCGGACATTATAAACCATCAACCATTCCCATACATGGCCGATGTGGGATCATAACAGAGCGGTTTAGCACGAGCTTTCGTTTCAGAGTTTTCTGGCAAAAATAACAAAGTGTAAAGACAAAATTTACGGTTTATCCTAGATTTGAACATGTTGAATTGTTTGCATGACGGCCCAACCCTGTCGTGACTTGCAAAGTTGCAATAAACATATACTCGTTTTGAGCCATTACTACCTACCCAAACCAACCTTTTCGGCATGTAAATTTATGAAACCTCTTTGTAACAATTACTAGGTTTTCAAAATTTCTTTGCGTGAAAAGTGTTGACTGGGAATAGAGAGGCAATAGAGGCAACCAAAGGACATATGTCACGTAGGAAGATTAAGTTGCCTTGGTTTCTTTGATTGCCTCAATGCGATTGAAACATTTTGAGAAAAATAAAAGTTATGAGTCTAAAGAGTTAACACCCTTTGTCTAGGGTTCAAAATAAAAAATAACACTATAAAAGAACTTGAGAGAAGTATAAAATACATTCTTGTGGTTCACAAGAAGTGTAGATTACATCCCTCGTTAACACTTCGGACATATAATACATCCAACCGTTACATACTTTTAACAAGATGTATCCCTTGGACGGATGATGCAAATATTTTTTTTGTTAAGTACTAACGAGGGTTTATAAAGAATGATATTTTTACCTTTTTGTATTATAGAGTGATGTATTTTGCACTAAACTAAAAAAAATATTTTATTTTTTTATAAAATTATTAAAAAAGTAATTTTAATTTTTTTCTAAAAAAAGGTTTATTTTTTTTGGAAAAAAGAAATTTAATTTTTTCGAAACCATATTTTTGAAAAAATTTAAAACTACACTTTCTTCAGAAAAAATTTAAAATTTACCAAAAAATTAATTATTTTTCTAAAAAAAACTAAAAAAATATTAAGTTTTTTTACTCTATAAAAATTTCGAAAAAGTAATATTATTTTTTCCAAACATTTTTTATTTTGGAAAATGTAAAAAATATGGTAACAAAAATTATTAAATATGTTTTTGAATCAAAATTAAATTACGCTTTTTTTTAAAAAAAAATCCCTAACGTTGTAAACTTTTTTCGAAGAAAATATAATTTTGTTTTTACTCAAAAAAATTGTTTCAAAAAATTAACTTCCTTATTTCGAAAAAAAACATTTTTTTCTAGAAAAAATTGTAATTTTAAAAAAAATTTTAAAAAGGTTTCAAAAAATTAAACTACATTTTTTCGAAAAAAAAAATAAACTTTTCTAAAAAAATAATAATTACTCTTTTTTAAAAAAAATCTACCTTTTTAAAAACTTTTTTTTCGAAAAAGAATTAATTTTTTGGAAATATAAAAAAATTTTCCGAAAAAAGTGTAATTTTAAATTTTTTTCAAAAAAAAATGGTTTCGAAAAAATTAAACTTCTTTTTTTGAAGAAAAATTAAACTATTTTCCGAAAAAAATTAAAATTACTTTTTTAATAAAAAAATTTCAAAAAAAATATTTTTTTTTAATTTAGTGCAAAATACACCCCTCTATAATAAAAAAAAGGTAAAAATATTATTCTTTATAAAACCCTCGTTAGTACTTAACGAAAAAATATATGCATCATTCGTCCAAGAGATGTATCGTGCCCAAAGTATGTAACGGTTGGATGTATTATGTCTCAAGTACTGACGATGGATGTAATTCACATTTTTTGTAAACCACAGGGATGTATTTTGTACTTCTCTCAAAAAATTTTAAGAGATGATTTACTTCAAATTAGTTTGTTAAGAGTCTGTTTGGTTTGAAGTCGGATTTTACTTTGTTTGTGAGATTATAAAGTGGATGGTTTAGGATTGGGTAGATTTTAGATTTTGTGTAGGTTTTGGAGAGAAAAAATAAATTTATTTAATAAATTTATTTAATAAATTTTATAATAATATAAAAATAAAGTATAAGATTAAAATAAAATTTATTATATTATTTAATATTATAAAAAAAAGATAGAGAGACGATATAGTGATTACGAGTGTGGGCCTAATTTTTTTAATAAATTTATCAAAAAAGGTCTTTTTAGCACAAGCCTATTTTTTTTTCTTACCAATCTTAACATAAATAGTAAAACATCAACCAAACGTTGGTTTTTGTCAAATCAAAATCTAAACCGGTGAAACCTAGAGGTGGTTTAGAGGTGTGCAAGCGGTGTCGTTGTACTGAGCCTCCACTTGAAAGGGGGCCACATTTTTTCATTAATATATATAGAATACGTTATATGTTTAGCATGTATGAGTTGTGTAATTCAAGTTTATATGAAATTTCTCTTTAATATGAAAGTGTAACGGGGCCTCTTAATCGTTATTGCTTAACGCCTCCGACAACAATAAGCCGGCCCACTAACCCCACCAACCAAACACACCCTAAGTCTTATACGAGCATTAAAACAGGTAATGTACATATGTTAAGCTTAGGAATAATTCTGAAATTTAAATTAGGTTAATTATTAAAAAGTAAAAATACAGTGTGAACATGGCCTAAAAAATCATTTCTTTTTTACTTTTAAAACCAGGTTTTGTTATCCAAAAAAATAAAGTTAAATCTAATAACCAAAAAATAAACATGAAAATTATCTATGAAAAAAAAAGGTTAATATGAATATATATAACAAAACATATATTATAATACAAGAATACTCTTAAATTTATTGTTTAATTTTTTTAATTTAATTATTTACTATTAAAAATAAATAATCGAGTTTGATCAAGTTTACTATATTATTTTTCTTTGAAATTATTATTATAAAATTTAAAAAAAAAATTAATTAATTATTTAAAAATAAAATTAATATTTTAATAAAAAAATTATTCAAAATATATAATAAACGATAATAAATGTACTTTACTTAAAAATGTGTAGTTCTCATCTAAAAACGATAATTTTAAAACGATAATAAATATACTTTACGAAAAAATTTGCCATGAATTAATGTTTTAACTTTTAAAAACCAATTCTAAATTACCCGGTCAAACCATTGTATTAATTGTTTAATCTGCTTGACTCGAGTCAACCTATTACCTATGTAATAAACTCCTTTACTAATGAATGGTGTTGTCTTGTATCTCAAATATGTTATGTTAATCTTTACTACATATAAAGTATTTACCTCCAAAATCTTGAATGTTAAAAAACCATTTAATTTAGGAAATGTTGAAAAACCATTTAGCTTAAGAAATGTTGAAAATTAATATATAATGCAGAAAAGCTTGTAAATTTAAAACACTAAAAAAGAATAAATAAATTAGGAAATGTTGAAAATATATAATGGAGAAATAAGAATTGTTGAAAGTTAATTTTCAATATTTATGAGAAAGGAAATTAAATTTTTTGTAACAATAAAACACGAATCCCTACTACTTATAAAGGAGGAACAACTTTTTTTTTAAGTACACTTATCCAGGGAAATATAGGTAATTATAAAGGAAAGTCTAGGAATCTTTTTCTAACTTTCCATCTTTAAGTTCTGACTTTTTTCAAATCTCCCTACTAATCATCGACTCATTCTACACACAAACCTTGTTTTCTCTCTAAACCCTAATACCCTCATACTAACTCAGCCGCCATCACCACCGTCCTCACAAGAACACAACCGCCACCACCACCACCATCGTATCTGCCGAATCCGCCACCATCTCTTAATGGTTCAGGTGGTTTCAAGGTAGTTTCAATTGGTTGTATTGGTTGTTGGTTTGGGTGGTTTTTGTGGTTGGTAATATTGTTTTCAGATTCAAACAACACCACCGCCATTGAATCAAGATAACAAACACCACAGTCGCTGATCTAGACCTCCACCACATCCTTCGATGCCCGTCGACCTCTTTGTTGCCGCCGTAAATGGTGCGTGGCGTTGTTGATGGTGTTGTTGGTCGATGGCTTGGGTGGTTTCTTTTAACTACAATGTCGATTGATTGGATTCGCTGGTTTAGGGTGGGTTGATTGGATTGGTTGTGGTTACGGTTGGTTGAGTGACGAAGCTGCTCAACCTCATGGAGGTTTTGTATTTTTAGTTCATGATGACATGACCATTACCTACTTTTTCATCTACCACCCCCTCATTTTTTTCCTCAAACGATGGTTAGTTAAAAGGTTATCACCAAACAAAAAACTCGCACACACACTAACTAAATGGTTACCCTTTAATATTGCCGGTTGCCGTTGTAGCAGCATATATTCAAAGCAAACGCAAAATCATGAGGTAGCTTCTTTTTCCTAATTTATGTGCATAATTATTTATACATTGCTTTTACTCTCAACTGATTTTAGGTTCACAAATTTTGCATAAATAATTATCTCAGATTCGTATAAAAAAAATTAGGGGTTTCAGTTTTCGGGTTACGTAGAGCATTTTTACCATAGTAGTTTGTGTGGATGTTGAAGTATATGATTTAGTTTTGTATGCCTGGTCTTAATGTTTAGGAGAAATTTGGATGAAATATTGTATTTTGTAGTTTGTTTTAGGAGAAATGTTTAGGATAAATTTTAGATGAAAGATTGTATTTTGTATGCCTGGTTTTAAGTGTTCGATGAAACGTATGCTAAAAAATTTAGTGACACTTTTGGTTTGTTATATTTGTAGTTCAAGTTAATGATCGCGCCCAACGGAAATTAGTCCTAATGTGAGATGTTTAGACCAAAGTATGACTCATGAAACTATCATCTATAACTCACTGATATTAAAAAGCATGTGTTCCTTATTATGCCTTATGTGGTTTGCTTTCGTTATACGCCTAATTGTTACCGCTTATGTTGCTATTATCCAAATGATTTTCTCTTTTGTTTTTCACTTCTTTTCTTTGACATATTATTTGTGCATGCTTTATTATTCTCATATTGATTCCTCCCGGTTTAGTCTGCCTTTTGTTTCATGCCAAAATTGTAATTGAATTACTTGCTTTCCTGACTGTGTTGTTTGTGCATTTGTCATGCCTTTGTATGCCTTATAGTTTTGCATCATGCCTGAATACTCTAGCCTATGTGCGTTAGAGACCCAATCAGGATGCCACTGCTATTGCCGAGTCAGAACTTTTGCGTACTAATCCAATCAGGCTTGGCTTGGCTTTGAACATCTCGGTGTTTTACTATGAGATAATTGCCGATACTGAAAGGTATTTCACTATGTCATTTCTACTGTTAATACTTAAGTTCTGATGTAAACTTGCAGACAAATCTATATCAAATTTAAGAGTCAAATATAGTTTATGTAACCACACAAATCAAAGTCAAGGGACGATATAATTTACTCTTGGTACTGGACATACTAACCTGAATCACAACCAAAGTTCCATGTAAATTTACATCTATTTTGTAATTTTGTAGGGCTTGTAATATGGCTAAACAGGCATTTGAAGACGTTGCTGCTGAACTTGATAGCCTAGATCGAAAGTCACACCAGGACAGTTCTCTGATAATGCGGTTGATTATGGACAATCTTACTCTTTGGACCCCAGATCCTGCAGAAGATGAAGGTAATGCCTCCACCCCCACCCAAATAGTTATAAGAATTATTTGTCGGCAAGTCTTGTTCCCATATAGTTAATACTCTCCTGCTGATATTAGAACCAAACTGTGAATCGACAAATTTTTGTGACTTAGGAGAAACATAATTGTAAGAAATGTGGAATAATTTCCAGATTTATTCTATAAATTGCAGTACTAGAATGATAACAATATGATATAACCAGCAGAATTGCGTTGCATTGGCGAAAATAGAACTGTTAGCTTACAACTATTAGATAAGTACTTAGTGCCCCTTTTGGTATTCAGGATGTTTAGTTAAAGCTTGTTTCAGGAGCTTATTAGCTTGTTGGTGTTGTCAAAATGCAATACAAGATTTTGAGTGTTTGAAATTACTTACAAGTTTATTTATGGGGTTTTAGGTGGGCTTTCAAAACTGATGAGCTGTTAAGCTTTCATAAACTCTCCTTAAGCTGGTGTTTGAGATTGCATATTCAAACTGCTTATCTGCTAAAGCAAGCATGTACATACTGGGAAAGATGTAGGATTTTGTGAGATTTGATATTAAGTGTGTTGTAGAAATTGGGTTTAATTGGTGTTAGGTGTCATAATATGGAAGGATGAATGCTTGATTTCATTTGTCTACATCTGTTTTGATTTCATTTGCTTATCTTTTTTTGCGCGCTTGTTATTCTAAATTCAGTCAGCTTTGTGGAATGTTTTGCAAAGCTATGCTCTTTATCTTGTATCATTTCTGCTTAATTCTTTATTAACGTTTGAAGTACATTTTCTGGATGCAGCAATGAAGAAAAAAGGAAAACAAGTTAAAGCAACAACTGAGGTATCTAATGTTACAGCGGATCCTGATACAAAGGCATCTACCAAACCAAAACAGAAACGTGGAAGGTCAGACAACACTGAGAAAGCTCATGCTCCTAGGAAGATGCCAAAGCGAGCTGCCTCTTGTACTAATTACAAGGACAAACCACTCCGCTTGTCAGATAAAACTTCACTAACTGAGAATAAAAAGGTCCAAGAGGTGGAGGAAGAAATAGCAGCCTTAAGTCTTGTACCAGGGCTGGACAATCCAAAGCCTAATAGAAGATTGGCAGATTTTATTTTTCATTTTGCTGATGGGAAACCACAACCTGTTGAAATGCTAGAAGTCGATGAAATGTTCATCTCTGGTCTAATATTGCCTTTGGAGAAAACTTCTGGTAAAGAGAAGGAGACGGGTGTTCGATGAGAACCTCGAGGACCTGGAGATCAAGTCAGATAATGAAGAGTAGTGGAGAACCTCAAGGAATGTAAGGTCTGTTTCAAACTCTCAGTAGATTAAGAAACCATAGTCTATACTCAATAGTGGGTGTTACAGATGCTCCAAAACTTGTTGTGCATAGTTCATCTTTACTTGTTTCATTCATCGATACATCTATGTTTGCTACTTCGTTCTGTCATGAATTTTCTTGAAACGTTGGTATACACATAGCTCATGTGATCTGATTTTGTAAAGTTTTACTTGTTCCCTTGCATACAACTTCTGTTTTAAGGTTACTTTACATTCAGCTGATATTCTATCATAGTGTGTTTCGTTTGAATTCTACCATTGCGTGTTTCGTTTTAACTTAAACCACAAATGGATAGGGTCTGATACTTTAGTACATCTTTACCATCTATAAACTGAAAAGTTTTTATTTAAAGAAACATAGGATAATATAGGAAATGTTGAAAACCAAATCCATACTTATGGAAACAAATGAATTAGTTACCAGGTTACGGGTTTGACTATCGAGTTACGGGTTCGACCACCGGGTCAACCCGATCGAGATACCAGGTCACGGGTTAGACCACGGGTCACGGGTCAGACCATCGGGTCACGGGTTTGACCACCGGGTCACGGGTTCGACTACTGAGTCGACTCGGTGGATCATCGGGTCACGGGTTTGTCCATCGGGTCAACGGGTCACGGGTTCGACCACCATGTCAACCCGGTTGAGTGACAGGGGTACCGATTCGATCGCCGAGTCAATTAGCATATTATTAACTATCTGCCGGTAGGCAATTCCGCCGCTATGCGCGGGTATACGTCTAGTGAATTTGAAAAATTGAAATTTTAATATATATTTTCGAAAACAAAATGCAAATAAGCAATGTTTAGAACCACTGTTTTTTAGAAATTGTTGAAAAAGCTGTAAAACACTAAAACATCATTCTAACATGTATTTTTAGAATGTATACAAGCTGTGAATCAATCTCATTTACAAATGAAACAGCTCTTATGTGATATGTATATAGACTGCCTCTTACATATTTGCAAATATTTGCAAGCACACAGTTACATCTCTCAAAAACACAAAGCCCTACCTTACCACATAAACCACCACGAGTCTCGCCCACCGACCTCACCACACCACCGTACTAACACCACACGAATCACCCAACCCAGTCTTAAGGTATGTTTGATTTTTTTTAATAAATCTTTTATACATCCGTATATTTTTCATCAAAATTTTAATACTTTCGGCATATTATTGTTACAGTTCCTTGTTGTCATCGTTGTCGTCGATGTCTCGCTGCTGAAACATAAAGCTCCTAAGCACCAACTAGTTACCACGACCACCATTCTTAGTTGTAAGGTATATTTCAATTTGTAATATATTTATTTTTATTAATAAGTTCTCATTTTATAATGTTTTGATATTTTTAACAGTCACGGTTCGTCGCCGCTTGTTGCCCTGCTGCCGTGTTGATTCACTGGAAATAACAGGTTGTATAACTCTTTTCATCGCTCGGCTCTTAATTGATGGTTCGTAGTTCATTATTTATTTTTGATTATTTATTTTCTTGAAACCTTAAATGTTTTCACCACCAATTTTAGTCAGATAATGTTAAACATGAGTTATTTTTTAAAACTGGTCCATATAGGTGGTTATTCATTTTATTCTAACGACAAATAGAGGAGACGATTTGAAAGCCAAATGAATACTCATGGTCAAACATCAGAACAAGTTTGGTATAATGGTTTTTCATGATAAAATGTATTAGTAATCATCGTGTGATACATATAATGACAGATGACTGCACAAAAGCAGAAGGGACAAGCTGCAAATGTGGTATATGCTCAAGCAGCAATTGATCTTTTAAAGGTATGTCACAAACTACAATAGTCATACGTATTCTAATGGTAGTAACTCGAATGCAAATAATAGTACTTGTTTTTTTGGTACAGGCTCACCCTGAGTTGATGCAAGCGTTCCAAGCAGCATCTGTCGCTGGAGGGTGGGGCAAAACTAACCTCGAATTTTTATTAAGTAGTAGTAGTATGATTTTTTACTGTTTACTTTATATATAAAACTCTAAATGACTAAAAAAGGCACTCAAATAATCAACCATAAAGTTGCACACTCTTTCAACCTTCGAGGTTATAAGCTTGTAATTATCTATAGGAAAATGTATACTTTCTGTTGTTAAAGATGAAAAATTCTTCAGAATAAGAGGAATTCCAGCAGTGTTGTTTATGCTTATACCAAAGTGAAGTAGATATTAGATATTGAGGGGAAAGTTCCTACTTATCTACATGAATACATATTTACTTGGGGTTTGATTTTATAAATGACAAATTCAAACGAGTTAAACAAGGTTACTAATAAACAGTAAAATACATACATAACATTATGAAGTGGTTTAAAGTTTTCTGAAGTTTACTTCTTTTAGACTTTTTAATTCTAACAATTAGCTAACTACATTTGACAAAAAGAATATTGAAAGGTTAAATCTAAGTCTACACGAATCGACTTAGTTTTAAAAAATATGATGATGGTTCAACCTAATTTTAAAAACAAAAGTTCGATGAAACGGTACACTAATGATTCGACTTAGTTTTAAGCATTAACAAGACTTTTGAGCTAGAACCAATCAATGAAATAAAGTGAAATCTAGGGTCGGACGACGAACATGGCGAAAAAAGACTATCTATCCAAAACCCTTCTTTTCTTCACTCAAAGGGGAAATGCGCCAGAATCGTCTTTCATGAAACTATCTTCGTTTGTATATCTTAGTGTACGCGTAATAATGTGTCCCATTGACTAGGACCTACAGTTACGTGAAAGTCATTTACATGAAAGGTCATAAAGAAAATTTATATGTTGTTTGATATATGTTTATATGACCAAGTTATCTAAAACTAAAAAATCGCATGTTACAATCTTTACCATTACGATTTTATCTTACCATAATGTAATCGTTAATTATCTGTCGCTAGGTTATCCGCCGCTATGCGCGGGTATTCGTCTAGTTTTACTAATGAATGGTGTTATCTTGTATCTCAAATATGTTATGTTAATAACGAGTGACTGTTAAAACTTTAAAGCCTTTTATTGTTTAATACTCTTCCGTAGTTTGAGCGGTGAAATCGCAAAAAACTCGGACTACAGAAGTAAACTAGAAAAGCAACACAAAACATAAGAAAAACATATTTTAAAAGTGGATATTGAGACGCAGCGGATCTTGAGAAGCAACGAATCTTGAGAAAAAACGGATCTTGGGAAGAAGCAGATCTTTATGAAATCTGTGAAGAAAAGTAGTACTAACCTAGAACTGAACCTACACCCACAAGCCGGGCTTGAGACTTATTATTATTATCTAACAGTGACAACGTGCCCGCGCGTTACGGCAGAGCTGATTTGTATCTGACGCTGACGCATGTATTTTATTTGATTAAGCATTGCTTTTTAGTAACCATGGTTTCCAAACTTTTGGCCGCCTGATTCACGAGATTTGATTGACCGTTTATCGTTGGTTGAGTATTTCGCAATTAACTCTATTTATTTATATCGTCGGGTAATCATGGTTTCCGAACTTTTGGCCGCCTATTTATAACCTTTTTGTGTCATCAATTTTGACGTGAAAGCGTTTTGATTTATCTTCTAGTTTCTTAAAGCGTATGATATGGTTTGGTGTTGTAGTGTGGTGTTATAAAAAAGTGGGTGTCATGTAGGCATATCACTCCATAACATCTAACGCCACAAAAATGGTTTCTTGATTAACACTAGATTTATATGGTTATAATGGTCATACGTTTAATAAAAAATAATTAAACATTTTAAAATAATTAAAACTAAAAACTAATAGCGCGAGCCCACAACGCGAGCCACAGTACACTTCTCGCACCGTGGACTCGCGTTATGCCCACCATTTTGGGCTGATAACTACGGCTTGAGAAGATATAACACGAGGCACCCTGTACTCTTATAAGGGTGTGTTTGGTATGTGGGTATCTGTATAATTCTATGGATTTGAAAGGTATAAAAGATGTTTGGGCAATGTTTTAAAAACCGGTTCAACCCGGCCGGTTGAACCGGTGACCGGTGATATTACCGGGCCGTTGCTAGCCGGGTTTTAGACGATTCAAGACCTGGATTAAACCGCCGGATTTTTGCCGATCCAGGTTAAACCGGTTCAAAAAATCCGGCCGGATTTTACTTTTTTCTCAAGTGTATGAGTCTACCGGAAAAAATGGCGTGTGGATATAATGATAAAGATGAGTGAAGTCAGGAGAAGAATTTAATAACTTATTTTTGTTAGATAGTGGGATGAAAAGTTAATAGTGGTTTAGGCCTAAAGCTAAATGTCAAAAACTTTTTATTTATGGTCTATTTAAATGATAAAAAATCTGTACCAACTAACACTTATACCATGCCTAAAAATTTCATATCCGAATTTTATTTCATTTAATTGTTTCAAAGTTAAAATCCCACTTGTTTGATAAGTAATTATATTTATTGTGCATGGTATCGTAATTTTCAAGTTTAATATATGTTTGACATAAATATTTGTATAGTTCATGGATTTTTTTAAAGATAAATTATTTTAATATTTATTTTATTAAAATCGGTTTGACTTGACGGTTTAATCGGTTGAACCGGTTGACCCGTGAACCGGCAACTTGACCGGTTCGACTGAAAATCCGGGTTTTAAAACATTGGGTATTAGTGTATAGGTGTAAAGCAACCTTTGAGACATAGGCATTCACATACTAGTTCACTTTGAGGGGTATCTGCCAATGTTTTAAAACCCGGGTTTTAAATCGACTCGGTCGAGTCGCCGGGTCCGGGTCAACCCGGGTTAACTCGGTTTTCTAAAAAAAAAAAAAATTTATATTTTTAATAATTAACAAAATTATACTTATAAAAACCATAAAAACTTACGTATATTGAAAATATAAATTGTTTACCAACCAATATAATATGTAAAAATAAAATTTTGTCGCAAATACTTAAAATTTAAAAAACAATTTCAAAAAAATCCGAAAAATTCGAAACCCGGCCGGGTCTTGAGAACCGGGTTGACCCGGGTCACCCCAAACCCGCCGGGTCAATCCGGGTTTCGAGAAAATATGAAACCCGGGTCAATTTGACCCGTTTTTTTTGCTGGAACCGGTTCAACCGGTTGACCCGGCCGGGTCGACCCGGGTTTGAAAACATTGGTATCTGCAAACCATTCCAATTCTTTTTTCTATATTATCATATTGTTGAAACAAAACTATATTATCATAAATTCTAAAAGCAATATCATCATCTCATCTTCATTGATAAATTGCTTCAGAATCAACTTAATACTCAAGATACTTGTAATTACAACATCTTCAAATTCTTGAAATAAATCAAGTCGAGCCGTTCACCTTCCTCGCCTTCCACCCCGCTCCCCTTTCGTGATCCTTAATTATATCAGATTCTCCAAACAATTTTGTGCTATTGTGATATGCATATCAGAATTTACGAACTTGTATCTATGTTCATCAATATGATTTGATTGGTTCTTGTATAAATCTTAGAGTTGAATTTTTGAGTTTGTTGTTGTTGACTTTACTAAAGAAAATGATGAATTTGTACTTGTTTTTTTTTTCGCTTGTTGATGAACATAATATTTTTTGAACGGCAAAATTTATTAAAAAGCTAGCAAGATGTTAGAAAGCTATAAAGGGTTACAAAACCAATCTATCCAACTAGAAGTTTTTCTACCTCTAAATTTTAACCAAAAAAAGAAAATAAACGAATAAAATCAAAAATGGCAAATTTGGCATTATGTTGATGGTTTTCTTTTTAATGATTTTTTGTTTCTTAATTGTTTTTATTTAATATGTATATTTTGTTATAAATCAATTTATTCAAGCCCAACTCATATAAACCAAACAACACTTTTGAAACAATTATACCCTTTTCTATTACATGTCATTTCCAAACCGTTACTTATAGTGATTCCGTCAAACGTACCAAGCGCACCCTTAAAAAAATTTAATTAAATTATAATTTTATTATTGCATCTTAATATAAATTATAAATTTTTAAATTTTTATAAGTTTGATTATGTTTCTTTTTACTTTGCATTATGTAAATTACTAATTAGAATAAACTCATATTCATTTTGCTTTCAATACTTCTATTATGTCATATCCTGATTATTAATCAATAAACTATTTACATCACATACACGTATACAATTTGAGTTAAATTTGTTTTGAAGTTAAATATTGTGACAATTTATAACTTCATGATTTCGTAATGTTTCTATAGAATTATATTGATCTTTTAATTAACCAACTGACTTAGTTCAGTTGGCCACTAAGGTTGCACTAAGTGGTTTCCTTGGGGGAGGATTCCTGGAGGTCTTGGGTTCAAGACCTGCCAAGGGCCTTTCAGGCGAAGCGGATAAGGAGTCTAACATAACTAGGCGAGGGTTCGAAGAAGACATTCTTCCACTTGGATGTCATTGCACGACTCGACCCACTAACCACTAACATTTGTCGTTCTAAAAAAATATTGATCTTTTAATATTTAAATAGTTATAATACTAATGCACTCACGAGTTTTACGTAATTTTTTCATGAATGTGTTAATATTGGTTGATATTTTGTATATTTTTTTGTTGCATAAAACATTTGACTTGGTTTAACTGAAAATTTAGTTATCCCGTTATAGACATTATTTGTTTAGTTACACATAACGATCTTAAAAAAAATATATATGTCGTTGCAAATATGTAACATTCCACCTATTTATTTTCATCTCGCACTGACGTCTGAGATTGTGCCTTCGTTTGATATTTAATTCCTTTTAATAATTATTTACGTCGATATCGTTGCTTGATTTTATTAAGTGTCATAATAAAAATAGACAATAACCTATGTTTCATTTTGATATTCACAATAGTTGTAGATTTAAAACAACATATATTGTATTTTAAAGTATAAAGTTTAGACAATGTAAAGTTTAAAGCATTATTTCGTTTATTTTCGGGTTAATATACACAGAGGTTACTAAAGTTTGGCTAAAATAATGATTTTGTTAATAAAGTTTAAAACCTTACACTTAGGTTACTATAGTATACGTGTTTGATTTATTTGTTACTAAACATTCAAGAAAACTTTCCCCCGTTACTCATAAGAGGGGTTACCGGTTAAACAACCGGTTGCTATGCCACGTAAGTTTTTGGTGGGCCCCTTTTTTATTTCATGACCTTTGCAACCCTACCCATTATAAACTCAACAACTGATTTCTGCTTATAAGCAAAAACAAACACCCCCTTACTGCACATTTTTTGATATAATCTGTTCCATTTCACACACACACTAAAAACACACACGCAGTAGCACAGTTCCGCCATGGCTAACATTTGAAGGTTATCTCTTATCCTTAATTATTACTAAAATCTAATTTTACTTCATTTTCATTATATGTTGTTAATCAATTTTTCCCTAATTGTTTGATTGTTCATTTAATTCTTACTTGACCTCATTTAGATCAGATATTAGTGCCGGATATTTAGAGGCTGTTTGTTTTAGCTTATATATAAATATAACCTAACCTTATTTTGGCTTATATATTATAAGCCTCAATTTTGTGGCTTATTTAGAGACTTCTTGCCTTATATAAGTTTATTATGATATAATAGACTTATTTAAGCTCATAAGTCTCCAAAAATGAGACCTAAAAGAAACCAGTAGAACTTAAACAAAAATGCACGGCTGTAAAACTGAGATTAACTTTCTCAATAGAAGGAGTTGGGGTTACATTCTTGTTAAAACCTCATTAGCCCAAAATGCGCAGTCGATTGAGTAACAGATCAAAGCGCTAATCCCCTCACACAATAACCAATGTATTTTGAATAAAATGATATAGCCAATTCGGCATTATAACTACACTTTGGGCAGCTTTAAAATGGGTTTGATCTGCACAAGTATTCTGAAATTATTTCCTTTATTATATCACTTTGGGCAGCAAATGCATCTAGTAAAACGACATTGAGGATGTTCTTCATGAATGTCTTTTTATTCTCCTTTTGCATATCATCGACACCTTCATGGACAGTGTCATGTCTGTTTGTTTAACGAAAACTGAAATCATTGCCGGGAGTGTTGATGGAACTGTACGTACATTTGACATTCGAATGGGTAGGTATGTATGTAAGAATAGTCTAACATCGTCGTATTCCCCCTTCCCCAAGAGACTGGGCTAGAGCCTTAACTTCTTTTTAATTGTTCCATCTCCAGAGAATCATCTGATGACTTGGGGTAGCCTGTCAACTGTATCTCTTTGTCAAATGACGGTAACTGTGTTTTAGCAAGCTGCCTGGATTCTACTTTACGACTTTTGGACTGGTAAATTTGACTTTGGGATTCTTTCTTATATCTTGTTATATATATTAGGATGACTGTGTACTGACTTTCTTCTTTTACTTTGTAGAACTACTGGTGAATTACTACAAGAATACAAAGGTCATACTTGTAAGGTAAGATCGGGGTGTTGAGATGTCAATGGTTCGTTTAGTAGAACTGAAAAATAGGCAGGTCGGGTAACATGTTGGAATGGGTCAGATTGGGTGGCACGCCAAAGTTTATGATGCATTTTATGATTTTGTAGAAGCTAGTGGCAATAGAATTTATGCGATCTAAAACTAATTTGGCTGCTGTTGCGAGTTTTTTTGCTGTGACTAACTTATGGCTTTTGTTGACAGTCATTCAAAATGGATTGTTGTCTTACAAACAGTGATGCCCATGTAGTCGGAGGTTCAGAAGATGGCTATCTTTTTATCTGGGATGTGGTGGATGCATCTGTGGTTTCAAAGTTTCGTGCTCACTCATCAGTGGTAAGCTTATCTTTGTTTCTGCTCATATGATTATGTACGCGATCCATGAACAGGAACAGTTATAAATAAGTAGAAAAGGGGAGCGGACAAATTCTTTATACGAGTCTTGTTCGAAAATTATAAAAAGAAATGTAGGATTTGTTTGTTGACAATCATATAAGAAATCTGAAATTTCTCTTAGACAAGGAAATGTAAATTGCAGCCTTTGCTATGACTTGAGCATTTAAGAGTCGTTTATCTTCATATTTAAAGCAATATGTTGGGTTTGTAAACTAAACAATAGAACTACCTCATATACTGGAATGTGTGGATCTATCAGTTCTCAATAGCACACACAATAATTATACTTTCTTGTTGGCAGGTAATGAGTGTTAGTTATCATCCAAAGGAAACCTGTATGATAATTGCATCGGTGGATGGCTCCGTGCGCTTTTGGAAGGCATAAGTTCATAGGAAATTTCATTAAATCATGCAGTTATTATGGTGTTTCACTGGAGTCGCACGAAGAAAATGGCCTATCCCTATCCACTGTTATATATGTACAAGTTTTGATTGCTCTGATGGGTCCTTTGTAATACTACGTAGAAAATAGAACAAATCTGATGGGTCAAAAGTAAGCATCTAATCAGTGCTGATAAACATATGAGCATCAAAACATTTTTACTTGATCTTGATCGGCCAGATGTATCTTGTTATTTATGATTACGTATATTACGTAATGGATATTATTATATTACGGCCAGATGTATTTGAATTATGCATGAAAAACGGCATACTGTCTCTCCAAATTTGGAGGAAGGTTACCTGTTACCCAAGGTTAAAACATAATGAGTAACGGGGAGTTCAGGTAATCAATACTATAGTAACCTAAGTGTAAGGTTTTAAACTTTAGTAACAAAATCGTTACTTTGGCCAAACTTTAGTAACCTCTGTGTATATTAACCCTTTATTTTCATAGTTGTTTAAAAATATGTAAAATGATAAGTTTACACTTAAATCTATTTGACTTATTTAAAATTCAACCATTAAAATTTTACTACTATTAGTTACTACATCTTCTTTTTAAGTTTTTATTTTCACAAGTTTAACACTTATACTTTTATCACTTTTTTATCTTGTTCAAATTTCTTCACCAATTTTTTGATTTTGATCAAATTTATATTCAATTTTGACTTTTTCACCAATCACATCTTTCAATTTTGCCAATGTGTCAAAATCAAGCAATGTGATTGGTTTATTTCTTTTTTCTCCAACCTCCGTATTTTATGAAAATTCTAAAATAATCTAATTCTTTTATTATATAAAAGATGACTCCTACTTATTTTTTAATACTATCTCCGTCCGATTTTTACCGTGCACTTTCTCTTTTTGGGATGTATTAAATTACTTGTCTACTAATAAAAATAGATAACGTACTTTGGCCAAGTTTACTATAATATCTTTGTTGGAAATTATTATTACAAGATTTAATTAAAAAAGAATAGTAGATTACTTAAGGGTAAAATTGTAATTTTATCAAATAATAAAAATAAAAACTGTAATAACTCATTTTCTTTTAATTGTGTGTTTTCTTCGAAAAATAATAATTTTAGAAAAAAAAAAGCAGTTTATCATTGACATGGTCCTAAATGATGGTTTTAGTTGTATTTTATGTTAAGTGAAACAAATTAAAAAGGATTGCATTTTTAAATGTAAAGGTTGGTTTTTAAGATATTAAAATATCTCATTAACTTGTATGTTGTCGTAGGTACAAAAGATGTGGCCAAATTGATGAAGAGATTAACCAACTGAGCAGCTTAGTTCTATCAAAGATAATTTTGAGAAGGTTTTTTTTAATAGTTCTTAAGTTTGAGTTTTATTAAGAACTTTTGGAGGCTCGAATTAAACAGAAGCAGAAGTGGAGTTTATCTCATAAAGAAAAAATTCGATACTTACATACTGCCTAACTAAATATCACTGTAAGTTCGAATCACTAACTATTAATTCGCCGTTAAAAAAAATAAAAATTGATAAAGAGATTAAAAGTTAAAAGAATTTGTTGTACATGTGCTCAAACTGAAGATCAACATATCATCTTATGGGGATAATGCCATAATGGAAAATTGTAGAAAAACATGAATTAAGACACCTCAAACACTTTTTCTTTTATTAAACAAGATCAAGAACACAGACTGAATAAGTAAAATACTAAAGACTACTAGTGCTACTCACGTGTAGCCCTATGATCTACATGATCATAGTCTTACAATCAAAACACAATAAAAAGATTAAACTAGGTTTCTGAGATCAAAAAAGAGAGAGAGCAAAGTGTGTTTTTGGGAGAAAACACACAGATACAAAATGAGAGGCGATACAAAACAAACAAGCACGCTCCTCTCTTATCTTAACCTAAAGGCTAAAAGAGCTGTTTGATAGATGGGCTTCAAACATGGGCTTGGGCTTGTCCATTTAATAAGAATGAGAGTTGTCCAGCTTCAGTCCTCCACGCCACAAGAGTATAGCACCAATAGTCCAAGGTTTAACTGAAATAATAGAAAACAACATAATAAGCCCTTAAGGTGTCAAAAGGTTAGCAGATTAGGACTCCATTTTAACATCCCCCCTTAATCTGATAACCAATACAGGTTAATCATTCCAAGTTCCTTAACAAACTTTTGGTGAAATTCCATGTCCAACCCTTTGGTCAAGATATCTGCAATTTGATTTGCAGATTCTACTTTAACAGTTTTAATCACACCACTCAAAAAATTTTCCCTCACAAAATGAAGGTCAATTTCAAGATGTTTAGTTCTTTCATGAAAAACTGGGTTGGCAGCTATTTTAATAGCTGAATTACTGTCACAGTGAAGAGTGACTGGAAGTAGGTTCTCAACTTGTAAGTCTTTTAAGACTTTGAGAACCCAAATCACTTCACTGGTTACTGAGGCAAGAGTTCTATACTCTGCCTCAGTAGAAGATTTAGAGAGAGTGTTTTGCTTTTTGCTTTTCTAGGAAACCAAGTTTCCATAAATAAACACACAATACCCAGTCACTGACCTTCTAGTGACAACACATTTTGCCCAGTCAGCATCAGAATAAGCATCAAGAATCATACCTGAGTTTCTTGTGAAATGAATACCCAAACCTGGAGAGCTTTTGAGGTGTCTTAATACCTTAAAAGCAATTTTGAGATGAGAGTTCAAAGGACAATGCATGAACTGACTCAGACAATGCACAACATAAGAAATTTCAAGCCTGGTGTTAGTCAGATAAATGAGCTTTCCCATAAGCTTTTGATAATCAACAATTTTATCAAGAAGAGGGTCCTCATTAGTAGGCTGATTAGTGATGACAAGTTTAGAAGGTAAAGGACTTTTAGCAGGTTTACAAGCAAGCATACCATAATCAGACAACAAGTCCAACACATACTTTCTTTGGTTTACACAAACACCATTCTTAGTGTTAACAACTTCAATTCCCAGAAAATACTTGAGTTTACCCAAGTCTTTAATCATAAACTTGGTTCTCAGAAAACTCTTGAATTTTTCAATTTCAACAATATTATTCTCAGTTATGACTATATCATCAACATATACAAGTAACACAAGAAATAAATCACCCTGAGATTTAATGTACAAAGAATAATCAGAATTGCTTTGAACAAAGCCATTTTCACTAAGAACAGATGTAAGTTTGGCATTCCACTGTCTAGGAGCTTGTTTAAGCCCATATAAAGATTTCTTGAGTCTGCAAACCAAGTTATCACCCCCAGGAAGATATCCTTAGGGTGGTTTCATGTACACAATTTCATCAAGATCACCATACAAAAAGGAATTGTTGACATCAAGTTGGAAAATAGGCCAAGATTGCATGATATCAAGGTTAATCAAACACCTAATAGTGACCATTTTAACAATAGGGGAAAATGTTTCATCATAATCAATTCCCTCCTTTTTCCCAAAACCTTAGGCAACAAGCCTAGCCTTATACCTCTCAACCTCACCACTAGACTTAAACTTTAATTTCCAAACCCATTTACACCCTAAGGCTTTCCTACCTTTAGGGAGTTCAATAATGTCCCAAGTGTCATTTTCAAGCAAGGCAGCAAGTTCAGTGTTCATAGCATCAACCCAATGATGATTCTGAGATGCTTCAAAAAAAAATTTGGTTCATTCATTTTGTTAAGTTGAGTGACAAAGCAAAAATTTTCTTTATCAAGTTTGGAATATCCAACAAATTTTTCAAGTCCATACTTGACTTTTGATTGGACAACAAAATCATTGTAGTTTCTGGGAAAAACAGAAGGTCTTGAGGACCTCCTCAAACCTTGACCACCCTGAACATTGTTTATAGAGTCATCCCCAAGATTTTCTTCCATGTTTTGAACATGAGGGGAAGGAATGGGATTAATATCTAAATTTCTCTCGGAGTTAGCATTCTCATCAAGTGTGGCAGCCTCTTCCCTATTCAAGCTGGCATCACTGGTATCATTGCCTGAGGCAATGTGTCCAGTGTCACCTAGACTTGGAGGTGGGCTACTAGCACTTGGTGACAGATTGTCACCATTATGCTTAGCTGCTCTCTTCATCATTGGGAAGTTCAGGGTTATCAAGGTCAAAAAAATTCAACAGATTTGAGTCTTGAGAAACATTTTCTTTATTAAAATTATTTTTATTGTAATTAAAAACAGAGTCTTTAAAAGGAAATATGGTTTCAAAAAACTTAACATCTCTAGAAATAAAAAACTGATGCCTATCAAGACTGTAAATCCTATATCCTTTCTAAGATTAGAATAACCCATCATAACACACTTTTCAGATCTGCTGGAAAATTTATCTGCACTATTAAGAATAGTAGCAAAACACATACATCCAAACATTCTAATATGAGAGAGCCTAGGACAAGTATTGTAGATCATTTCAAAGGGGGTTTTTCCATTTAGCACAGAAGAGGGCAATCTGTTAATAAGATAAGTAGCAGTTAGCACACATTCAGTCCAAAATTTAAGAGGAATACCCCCTGAAACATAAGGCATCTAGCAACATTCAAAAGATGTATATGTTTCCTTTCAGCAATTGCATTTTTTTGTGGTGTGTAAGAACAGGAAGTTTGGTGTATGATGCCATTATTTTCACAAAAGACTTTGAAGTTTTGATTAGCAAATTTAGTTCCATTATCACTTCTGAAAGTTTTAACATTACCTTTAAATTGATTTTTAATCAGATTATAAAAGTTTTGAATGTTAGAAACAACTTCATCTTTGGTTTTTATAAGAAACAACCAAACAGCCCTAGTGTAATCATCCACAACAATCAAGAAGTATCTATGGCAAGAGTGACTAGTAACCATATACGGACCCCACAAGTCAAGATGAACAATATCACCAAGTTTTTTAGTTTTATGATCACTTAAGGGAAAAGGATTTCTGGTTTGTTTAGCTCTTTGACAAACTTCACAAAAGAAGGTTTTCTCATCTTTGTCAATTTTTAAAGATTGTTTAAGAACATTAAGAGCAGGATCAGCAGGGTGTCCAAGTCTACAGTGCTAATCATAATGAGATAGAGAGCAGGTAACAAGATTGTTTTGATTTTTACAATTAATACCTTCAGTATCTAAATAGTATAAACCTCTACATTGTTTACCAATCCCCATCACCTTTTTCAGAATCAAATCCTGGTTAACAAAGAAGCACTTGGTTTCATCAAACAAAACAAATATTCTATTATCTTTAGCAAGCTTATGCACAGATATCAAAGTAACACAATACTCAGGGATAACCAACACATCAACAAGAATCAGACCATTAGGAAGTTTAAGGTTACCAATTTTAGTTATAATAGCCTCAGTTCCATTTGGGTGGGCAACTTTGATTTTAAGATGAGAGATGTCAAACACATTATCAAGTTCCCTCTCACTATCAGTCATGTGTTGGTTAGCCCTAGAGTCAATAACCTTCCCATTGTAAGTCATTCTAAGTTTAGAACTGGTGTTAGAACAATAAAACTTATCAAATAGTTTTCATTAAAAACCTTGCTAGAATTAAAAATAGTACCTGCCATATTGGCTTGTACATTCTTTCCATTTCCATTGTTATCTTTAAAAAGAGAGAGAAGAGTAGCCATTTGTTCATCAGAAAAACCAGTAGCACTAGTAGAACCAACATAGTTATTAGCCACATTTTTTCCTTTAAAATTTTGATTTCCCCTTTTTTTCCCATGAACAAAGTCACTGGGGTACCCAATGATCTTAAAACACCTATCAATGATGTGACCATTGTACCCATAGTTTTCACAAACCAATTCAGCATTAGAGGTAAAGTTGGGTCTCACAACATTCTGATTATTAGGTCTAAAACCAGTATTACCATTGTTAGGTCTAAAGTTGCCTTGTTTACCATTCTGATTAAAGTTGTTGGTTATGGGTCTCAATATATTAACATTAGGGTTCTGATTTCTTTGAACATTGTTTCTGGTGGGCCCATTAGACAAAAAAGCAGTGGTCTGAGCCCTTTGAGAGTGCCCAGAACCACTGCTATAAGCCATTTTGTGAGATTCCTCAGCAGAGATGATGGCATAAGCCCCCTTAACATCAGGAAGACTTTCCCTAGACAATATAGAACTCCTAATACTCATATAAGAATCATCCAACCCCATTAAAAACTGCATAAGTTTCAATAACTGATTATGTTTTTTAAACTCACTAGAAGCAGAACAAACACAAGCAGGTAATTCAATCATAGCATCATATTGTTTCCAGTGAGCATTCAACTTATGATAATAATCAGACAAATTACAACCATTTTGTTTCAAGGTATTAATCTTATGGTGCAAGTTAAACATGACCGAACCATCAACCTTATGATATGTTTCCTTTAGCTATTTCCAAACATGTTTGGTCTTTTTTGAAAAAATTTGTCCAAGGAAAAGGTCCTCAGATATAGAGTTAAGAATCCAACCCAACACAACAACATTGACCCTGTCCCATTGCCTTGCTAAAACCTCATCAATTACAGACCTTTTACAAGTACCATCAATGAAACCAATTTTATTTTTACCTTTCAAAGCAAGTAACATAGCATTAGCCCAAAATTTATAATTTTCAGTTCCCTTAAGTTTCACAGTGACAATAGTTAAAACAGCTGAGTCATTAGGGTGAAAGTGAAATGGATCACTCAGGTCAAGCTTACTAATAAGTGTAACTGGGTCAGTTACACTTATAGCATCATCATCACCATGTTCAGACATGGTGAAGGGTCAAAAAGGTCAAAAAATGAACTCACAATACTGCAAACAAAGTTCCCAGGAATCCAAATCACTCAAGGGTGGCAGGTCAAGGGCAAGCAGTAAGTGAGGATCCAAAATAAAGGGTATGAATAAAAAAACTACCAAACCCCCAAAGAGCCATAATAATAATAAACAGACAAATAGCATATAGCAAATAAAGAGAGAGAAGTAGAGGTGTTACAGTGCTATAAACCAAAGCTCAATCGAACTGTCACTCTTAGATTCACTTAGTCTAAGAAGTGACAGAACCTCCAAGTCACAAACCCCAAAAAATTCTTCTAGGAAAAATTTGGGGAAAGTGACCAAACCAGCGAATCAACCACTGAATCAACAAGGAATAAGTATGAATCACCACCAATCGAAAAAGTCACCAACTCAAAAGTGAAACCCTAATTTTTTTTTCAAGAAAAAAAATAGGAAAAATCACTTTAAACAAGAGACAAAGCCACCAATCAAATCAATCGTTAATAATAATGAATAAGAGAGCGTATCTCATAAAACCTATTTTTTTCTCAAAAAAATTAACGGTTCAAAACTTTGATTCAAACAGTAATATTAACTGATCTTGCTATTTCAATAGCAGATCTTTCCAAAAAAGTATAAAAAACCAAAAACCCCTAATTTTATACAAACCCTAAAAAAAATTTCATCGAGTTTTAAGAACCAGGCTCTGATACCATGTAGAAAAACATGAATCAAGACACCTCAAACACTTTTCATTTTTTTAAACAAGATCAAGAACATAGACTGAATAAGTAAAATACTAAAGACTACCACTGCTACTCACGTGTAGCCCTATGATCTACATGATCATAGTATTACAATCAAAACACAATAAAAAGATTAAACTAGGTTTCTAAGATCAAACAAGAGAGAGAGAGCAAAGTGTGCTTTTGGGGGAAAACACACAGATACAAAATAAGAGGCGATACAAAACAAACAAGCACGCTCCTCTCTTATCTTAACCTAAAGGCTAAAAGAGTCGTTTGATAGATGGGCTTCAAACATGGGCTTGGGCTTGTCCATTTGATAAGAATGAGAGTTGTCCAGCTTCAGTCCTCCACGCCACAAGAGTATAGCACCAATAGTCCAAGGTTTAACTGAAATAATAGAAAACAACATCATAAGCCCTTAAGGTGTCAAAAGGTTAGCAGATTAGGACTCCATTTTAACAAAAACAAAAGGAATAAATTCTTTTAACTTTTAATCTCTTCATCAATTCTTATAAATTCTAAATGACTCGATGTACATTGGTATAGGGGTGTAAATGAGTTGAGTTTTTATTAATCAATTCGAGCTTGAGTTCAAACTCTACTCGATGGAGCCAAGCTTTTATCGAGCCCAAGCCCGAGCTCAAGCCCAATAATATGGCTCGAAACATATAACGAGCCGAGCTTGAGGTTTTGAAAGCTTGGCTCGATCTTTTATCGAGCGTTTCGAACCTTAATATAAATATATTTTTTTATAAGTAAACAAACGTTGATTTGAGTATTAGCTTTATTACAAAGAGTAACTATATAAAAAATCAAATAATTTATTAATAGTCGTTATCATAGTTTACTACAAATCTAGAATTTGTGGTGGTGTGTAAACGATAGTGATATATTTGTTTCGTATATACAATTTCGAGCTTTTCAAACTAAGCTCGAGATTTGCTCGAATCCTAATCGAGTCGAGCTCAAGCCTTAAAAATAAAAGCTCGACGAGCTATCGAGCCGAGCTTGAGCCCACTATTTATGTTTCGAGCCGAGCTCGAGCCCTGTTGAGCTCGGCTCGACTCACCTCGTTAGCACCCCTACATTGGCATATATATGTCGGCTTAAAAATTGTTTTTTATTTTACTTTTCTATATATATATATATATATATATATATATATATATATATATATATATATATATATATATATATATATATATTGTCTCAAGTCATCTTTAATTACGTACTAATATAAAATTATATTTTTGTTGGGTTATGTGTTTTTTAGAATAAGTACGATCGATTTTGTGATTAAGCTGCGTTTTTTATAAAAGACATAATATCATAGAACGAGAGAAATGTTACACCCAACCAAACACCCCTTGGTGTATTTTATTATAAATCAGAGTACGAAAACAAAAGATAGAGATTAGTCCCCAAATGGGTGCTAATCGAACGATTACAAAATAAATGATGAGATCGTCCCAACTAGGTTGATCTGATCTCCCTCACATACAAAGATCACTCAATCACACACACTATACAACATGAAATAATCAAACTCCTAGGTCAACCTTCATAGTTTGGTGAGAGAGAGATGAGAGAGCTACGCACACACAGGTGTGTGTGTGTGTGTGTGTTATGAATGATGATGAAACCCTAGCCAAAGGCTAGGGTAATAAACTCGCCCAACAAAGGGGCCAGCAATGGGTTTCAACGGTAATAACACAAAAGGCCCACCGAGACTAATAAAAGCCTAATACACCAAACCTGAAATAAGACCAAAAAACATAACACAAGAAATATATCATATGGAAAGATTGCACAAAACAACACCCTTCCTCAATCTGACATATGAGAGAGCTATAAATCATCTGCCAAACATGTTCACAAGCCTCAGTTGTTTACATAGTTTCAGGTATTGGTTAATGCCATGAGCCTTAGTAAAAATGTCAGCAGTCTGATCAAGTGAAGCAACCTTGATAGTGTTAATCACACCATCTTGAACCTTTTCCCTCACCAAATGAACATCAACCTCAAAATGTTTGGTTCTTTCATGAAATACAGGATTAGCAGCAATCTGCATAGCAGAACTGCTATCACTATAGATGTTCACAAAAAACAAGTTTTTCACCCTTAGATCACTAAGCAAGTTAGTGATCCAAATAACTTCACATGTAGCACTTGCCATACATCTATACTCAGCCTCAGCTGAAGATCTGGATATTGTGGGATGTTTCTTGCTCTTCCAAGAAACAAGAGACCTCCCAAGAAAGACACAGTATCCAGATACAGACTTTCTGGTTCTAAGACATTTGGCCCAATCAGCATCAGTGAAACAAGACACCCTTAAAGAGGTATCTTTATAAAACTGGATACCAGTCCCAGGTGAATTTTTGAGGTATCTAATAACCCTTAAAGCAACTTTAAGATGAGATTGAAGGGGGGCATGCATGTGCTGGCTAAGGCAATAAACAACATAAGATATATCAGGTCTGGTATGAGTCAGGTAAATGAGTCTCCCAAGTAATCTTTGATACTCAAAAATGTTTAAGAGAAATTTATCATCTTTGCTTTCATCAACAGCCAAAACACAATTTTTAGGTAATGGGGTTGTTGCTGGTTTAGCACCAAGTAAACCAAACTCATGAATAAGTTCAAGGCAATACTTTCTTTGGGTCATGCAGATCCCATTAGAGTTTTCAAGAACCTCAATACCTAAAAAATACCTCATAATGCCAAGGTCTTTAATCATAAATTTGGTTTTTAGAAAGCTTTTAAATGATTCAATTTCCTCAATGCAGTTACCAGTGATGATAAAATCATCAACATAAACAAGAAGAGCAATGAACATGTTACCATTCTGTTTAGTGTAAAGAGAGTAATCAAACTTACTTTGGTTAAATCCATGCTCAACCAAGACAGTGGTGAGTTTAGCATTCCACTGCCTTGGGGCTTGCTTGAGACCATACAAAGCTTTATTAAGCTTACACACCTTACCTTTATCCTTGCAATTGAAGCCCAAATGAAGAGTCATATAAATGTCCTCATCAAGATCACCATACAAGAAGGCATTGTTAACATCAAGTTGGAAAAGAGGCCAGTCATTAGAGACAGCTATGCTAACAAGACACCTAACAGTAACCATTTTAACAACAGGACTGAAAGTCTCATCAAAATCAATGCCTTCCCTTTGACTATAACATTTAACAACAACCCTAGCTTTAAACTTGTCAACAAGGCCAGAGGACTTGTATTTAATCTTATAGATCCATTTATTGTTAATAGCCTTTCTATCAGCAGGTAAATCACATAAGGTCCAAGTATTGTTCCTTAAAAGAGCCTCAATTTCATTGTTCATAGCCTCAACCCATCTACTATCCTTCACAGCTTCATAGTAGGTGGATGATTCAATAGATTGATTAATGGTGGTAGCAAAGCAAAAATTGGTAGTGTTCAACTTAGAGTAATTAACATGCTTCACTATACCATACTTAAGCTTGCTATCAAGAACAAAATCATTAAGTTTAGCAGGCAGTTTAGTGGGTCTACTAGACTTTCTAACAGGCTGCTCCTCATCTTGAGGATGGTCCCCACTATGCTCAATAAAAGAGTTAGAAGAATTTTCATTTTCAAAATTGCCCTTAGAGCAGGATTGCACATTTTCACCTATAGTGGTTGCAGAGTTCTCCTCCTGATGATGCACAAAGGCATCATCAATAATGGGGTGAGCCCTACCATCCATTAGGTGTTGCTCTCTCATCATCATTGGGACTTGAAGGTGTTTGATTATCAAAAAAGGTCAAGAGTTCAACATCAGTTGTAATGACTACATCTGTTGAATCTTTTCCAAAATTGTTTTTCATTTTGAAAGAAAAAACAGTTTCATAGAACTTCACATCTCTAGAAAACAAAATTCTTCTATTATCCAAGCTAAACAATTTGTAAGCCTTTTTAAAAGAAGAATAACCAATTAAAACACACTTCTCAGACCTAGATGTGAGTTTCTCACTGTTATTCAGACAAGTAGAAAAACATAGACATCCAAAACACTTTAAATGAGAGAGATTGGGTTTTTTGCCATAGAGAAATTCATAGGGGGCCTACCATTTAAGACAAAAGAGGGGAGCCTGTTAATCAAATAAACAGCAGTCAAAATACATTCAGACCAAAAATTGATAGGAATCCCACCCTGAAACATAAGACTCCTGGCAATATTAAGAAGGTGTCTATGTTTCCTTTTAGCAATCCCATTTTGCTGAGGGGTATGAGGACAAGAGGTATGATGGATAATACCCAAATAAGAGAGCAATGTGTGTACTTTGTTGTTAACAAATTCAGTCCCATTATTAGATCTAAAGATTTTGATTTTGGAATCAAACTGATTTTTAACAAGATTAATAAATTGAGTTAACCAATCAAAAACTTCATCCTTAGATTTCAAAAGATAAGTCCACACAGCTCTAGAGTAGTCATCCACAATGGTAAGGAAGTATTTATACCCTTCCTTACTAGGAACCTTGTAAGGACCCCCACAAATCCAAGTGAACAAGGTCACCAAGTTGGCTGGATTTGTGATCACTCAAGGGAAAGGGTTCCCTTGTTTGTTTGGCCCTATGACAAGTTTCACAAACAGAAATGGTGGTGTTTTTGGAAAGTTTGAGGTCAGTCTTGAGAGAATTGAGAACTTTGTCAGAGGAATGACCAAGTCTACAATGCCAAATATCTTTAGAGGTGTTAAAAATCATGGCATTGTTAACAATACCTAAGCCCTTAGTCTTAAGGTCATCAAACAAGTAGAGCCCCCCCCCCCCCCAGATTCACTACCAGTCCCCAGAGTGGTCCCCTTGGCCAAGTCCTGAATATAACATTTATCCTCATCAAAACCAACAAACAACTTGCTATCCTTAATAAGTTTGTTAACAGACATCAAGCTAACACAGTAACCAGGCACAACCAACACATCATGGAGAACAACATTATTACAAAGTTTGAGCTCACCAATGTGACTAATATTGGCAACAGTGCCATTAGGATGACCAACAGAAATGTTGAGGTTGGAAATATTAACAACATTAAACATACCAACTGTGGAAGTGGTAAGGTGTTGGTTTGCCCCAGAATCAATAATCCAACACAAAGTAATGGTTTTAACAAGAAATTCAGAGTTCCCACAAAAAAACTTGGAAAAATTAACATTAAACCACACATTAGCATTAAAGAAGGAAATTCTACGTGCCATATTGGACTGAGTATTGCCAGAGGTGCCATTGATCAGATTAAGAAGCTTCTGCATTTGTTCAGTGGTGAAAGAGTTTGGAGAGTTACAAGTGAAAACCTGTTTTTCTCTAGTTTTAATGTCACAAATAGCATTAAAATTAGATTTAAAACCAGTTTGCCTTTGACTATTACCCCCCTTTTTGATGTAACCAGCAGGATAACCAATCAATTCAAAGCATCTATCAACAGTATGACCAATTTGATTGCAATGAGTGCACAAAAGGTTAGGGTTAGGACCCCTAAAACTTTTGGACCCATTGTCCTTGTTGGGGGTTCTATTAGAAGCATTGGAAGTTCTTCTCGTATTTTGATTATAGGTCTTAGCAGCAAAAGAAGTAGCATTCAATTAGCCTCTCTATGGTCTGAGTTATCAGGAACACCCCTATGGGATTCCTCTCTAGATATAGTGACATAAGCTTCCTTAACATCAGGAAGTGGATCCCTGGTGAGAAGTGATGTTCTAACAGGTTGATAACAGTCATCAAGCCCCATAAGAAGCTGCATAAGCCTCATGATTTGCTGATGCAAAGCTAATTCAGTGCTAGCAGAACAAGAGCATTTAACAGCACACACACATTTAGGAATCTTAGAGACAACATCAAACTCTCTCCAAAGAGAGTTCAACCCGTGATAGTAATCAGATATAGGGCTACCCCCTTGTTTAACAAACCTAATTTTTTTGAAGTAAGTTATAGAAAATAGAACCATCAACCTTGCCATATGTTTCATTAAGCTCTTTCCAAACATTAGCAGCATTTTCAAAATAAACAAGCCCCATATACACATCACTAGAGATAACATTCATAATCCAGGTAAGAACCATAGCATTGCATCTATCCCATTGAGCACACAAGACATCATCAGTATAAGACTCCCTTAAACAAGAACCATCAATAAAAGAAACTTGTTCCTAGCTTGTAAAGCAAGTCTCATAGCATTGTTCCACATTCTATAGTTCTCAGTCCCCAATAATTTGAAAGGGACAAGGACAGAGCTACTGTTATCACTATTATGAATATGAAGTGGGTTTCCAGCATCCAAGTTGCTAATGAGAGCAACTAGATTGGTAGTGGTTTCAGGGGGACCCCTACCACCACCATTACCTCCACCACCATTGGGTGTAGGAGGTGCACCACCAGCACTCATGATTTACACAAAGAGAGAGCAAAGCAGGAAAAAAACAATAAAAGCAAGACAAGAACAAGAGCCAAGTATAGCAAGTAAAGCAAACAAAAAAAACACAATAAACACTCAGAAAATGAGCACCAGAAATGATAAGCTGCGGACTGGGATTGGCCAGAGCAGGTATCCACACCAGTCAAGGCTGGACGGTCAAGGTGTTAACCGAATCCGTTTGCACCCACAAACTCAACAACAGTAGCTCACAAAGTAACCAAGAGAGAGACAAGAAGGAAATGAAAGAAGACTTACAGCAGAAATCAGCAACCAGTATCTATCATAAAACACCCAATCTCTAGATTCACTTTGTCTAGAGGATGGGTGAGACACCAATAGGAAACCCCCCAAAACGAGTAACAAACTAGGGTTAGCAAATCCTAGAAAGATATACCTGTGCGAGCTAGCCAAAAAAAGGTAACGGCACCACCAAAGGTGATACCAGGATACCAAATAAAGAAAAAACCCAAAAAATTAAATTAGGGTTTCAAGAAACCCTAATCCAATCTTCAAGATTTTTAACGGCACCACCAAAATAAGTAACGGCACCACCAATTAAAACTTCTTGGGCACCACAGAGTCAAAACCCCAAAAAATATAATTAGGGTTTGTGAAAACCCTAATAATATTTTTCAAGAAAAAGAACGACACCACCAATACAAGATTCTAGAGACGTCAAGAGAGCAAAGAACACCACCCAAATAATAAAAACCCTAAAAAATAAATTAGGGTTTCACTTTAATAAAAAAATTGATTATAATAAAAAGGAACACAAGAGAGCTTCGATAGGCTGAAAGATCTACAACCAGCGCTCTGATACCATGTTAAAACATTAATATCATAGAACGAGAGAGATCTTACACCCAACCAACCACCCCTTGATGTATTTTATTATAAATCAAAGTACAAAAACAAAAGATAGAGATTAGTCCCCAAATGGGTGCTAATCGAACGATTACAAAAGAAATTATGAGATCGTCCCAACTAGGTTGATCCGATCTCCCTCACATACAAAGATCACGCAATCACACACACTATACAAGATGAAATAATTAAACTCCCAGGTCAACCTTCATAGTTTGGTGAGAGAGAGATGAGAGAGCTGCGCACACACAGGTGTGTGTGTGTGTGTGTGTGTGTGTGTGTGTTATGAATGATGATGAAACCCTAGCCAAAGGCTAGGGTAATAAACTCGCCCAACAAAGGGGCCAGCAATGGGCTTCAACGGTAATAACACAAAAGGCTCACCAAGAGTAATAAAAGCCCAATACACCAAACCTGAAATAAGACCAAAAAACATAACACAAGAAATATATCATATGAAAAGATTGCACAAAACAACAGTTTTATAGAGCATAAGTGTTAAAACATCATAATATTAAAAAATGCAGCTATGTGAACAACCAAAAGCGGAGCTAGAATTTTAGTTAAAGGGATTGATCATATTAAAAAAAAACTATAATGTTAAAAAAAGGCTTGCGAATGTGATTGCTTATTTAAAACATATTATTTATTTTAAAAATTAATAATTAGATAATCATAATTTTGAAAACATCATTTTAAAAAATAGTATTTGAATTTGATTATTCTGTTTAAAATCGCAATAATCAGTTTTTTGAATGTTTGCAAATTTGATTATTTTATTATTTGAGAAGTTTTTCAAAACTCCATTTTAATGAATAAAATAAACTCCATTTTTGAAGCCTACCTTTTTCAAAAGCTAATGATTTGCACACTCTCAAATTTGATTGGGACACTCCAAACTGTGTTTAAGCAATTGTACTACTGCTTTAATAGATTGTATATTTGAGTGTCTCAATTAAAAAGTGGAGTGTGCCAATCGATTCCCTTTTTCAAAACTCAATTTTAAAAATGAAATAAGTACCTCTCCACTTACTTTTTTAAAAAACTTCATTTTGGAAGGTTTAAAACGTAAATAATCACTTTTCTCCATTTATTATTCAAACACTCATTTTACCTTCTCTCCATTTTCAAAACGAAATAAACAGATAATCTACTTGCAAACGTAGTCCCAAACACCCACTTAATATAAGAATATTTGAAAAACGAATAATAATACATATAAATGTATTGAATAAGTTAATTAGAGGTGACTAAGCACCCACTAGTCTTTTACTAACTCCGTCCCTGATAACACGTGAATAAAATATCAACACTAAAACAACCTTTTATCATAACATCAAATATCGTCATCTTTTTAATTCCATCCTTTATTTATTTTTCATAAACCTTCCTTAACAAATACTACGTAAATAATCAAAACTCAACTTACACTACTCCATTTAATATTTTTCACAAAACCAGGAAAATGATGGTTTTAGAAGAAAAATAAAGTAACAACCGCATATATTGCATGGCTTTACCTGTCACAAAACTACAAGATGTCAAATTGCGTAATAAATAGGCAGTTTCGTGGGATTGGATTTTATTGAAATTTTGTTTTTCCGTATCTTTTGATTTCTGATAGTATTATAGTAATATTATATGGTTAATATATTAGGGAGAAAAACATTGGAGTGAAGTAGAGAGTATCTCATGCATCGTTATAAATAGCGTAAAGCGTGGCGTGGAGGCATGTCCAAGTTACACGCTTTAGCGGTTAAGGCGAATCTTTAGCGTTTTTAAAGCGTGTCTTATAGCGGCACAACACATAAAAATATTTATTTGTTTAGCATATTTCAACATTATATTTACATTAAATTTACAATAAGTAATTAAGTGTTGTACATAATAATTAAAATTAAAAAACTCTCATTACTTGTAATAATATTCATTCTTTGAAGTTGAATTCAAAAAATCACCGCACCCCATATCATAACGCGCCATAATCTATTGCATTGCGTAAAGGCCGCGCCTTAAGTTTTAACGCGCTTTAAGGCGAGCTATAACGAACTATTTTGAACCATGATCTCATGTCACATTTTGTCAATTATAAACGGCAGCCCAACCCGATCATTGTATTAGTTTATTGAATTTACTAAAATCTCATCTCATAACCAATAGATCAAAAACAGCCCAATAAAGGGCTCAGCAGGTTTTGGCATCTAATGCGACGCTCCTTGGTATATAAGGAAATTAATTAGTACTCTAAATCGTAATCTGTTTAAGCAAAAGTTCAATGTAAACATTTTTTTAACAATATATCGAATCAATTAATTACAATCACTTATTTTTTCTAATAAAAAATTTAATTTTTTTAAAAATTAAATATTTCACAAACCATTAATCGTTAAACGAAACATATCATTACGATGATAGTTATATTTTTTTTCTATCGAGAGGCACATAAACGAACTTTTTTCTGATTGTTTCTTCAATCACGTCTGAGAAAATCATATACAGTACGATTCTTATCACGAATTATATATGATTATATGATTTAAGAAAATTACATATGATTCGTGATATTAATCATATATGATTTCAAAAATCATATGTGATTCTTGATTCGAATTATATATGATTTTCTCATACGTAATTTAAGAAAAAAAAATCGAAAAAAAAAGTTCGCTAAAAGTATATACATGTCCTTCTTAATAGAAAAATAATTTAATTCTCGTTGCAATTGAGTATTATTGTCACTTGACGATTAACCGTTTGTGAGATATTTGATTTTATAAAGAAAATAAGAATTAGTTTTTAAGAAAATAAGAATTAGTTTTTAAGAAAATGAATTAGTTAAAGATGCACATCAATTTCAACTCAATATGTTATTAATGTTTCAATAAGTGGTTTTTTTAGGGGATTTCTAGAGGTAGGGGTGTAATCAAGTCAAACTTTTATCAAGTAACTCGAGTTCGAGTTTGGCTTGATCAAGTCAAGCTTTTATGAAGCTCAAGCCCAAAAAATAGCTCGAAATTATATCAACTCAAGTTTTTGATAACTCGACTCGAGTTCTTATCAAGCTTTTTCAAGCGCTATCAAAAATATGTTTTTATGATGAATTTATATAAGCAACTAATTGTTAATTTGAGTATTAACCTAATTTTAAGGGCTAATTTCATAAATCAATAATATATTTTAGAATTACTTTGAACTCTAATTACATTTATATTTTAATACTTTTAAATGATTCTTTATTTTTGTAAATTTAATTATTGCATTTACTCGGTAGTTGATGGAATACAATATGTGTATAGATATGTTTTTTACTCTTTTTAATACTAAACGCAAATTGTCTAACTTGTGTTCGAATTCACATCATTCAATGGCCTTTGGGATCTTAATCGTATTGGAGTGCAAAACACTTTTTGAAACCAAGATTGTAAGAGGATTTTGTTATTGTATTATTAATGTTAAATAAATCAAATTTGTTTTAAGTAATGATATTTGTTTTTGTTATTTTACGAATATGTTTTTTTAACTAAATTTTGTACATATGTTTATTGATGACTTTTATTATAAAAAAATTAAATTTATATACACTCAAGCTTTCAAACTAAGCTCAAGCTTTTATCAAGCCTTATTAAGTCAAGCTCAAGCTTGAATTAGTAAAGCTTGACAAGCTATCAAGCTAAGCTCAAGCCTATATTTTTGGTATCAAGCCAAGCTCAAGCCCTACTAAGCTTGAGTTCGGCTCGACTCGATTACACCCCTACCTAGAAGTCTTAAGTTCAAGACCTGTTAAGGGTCTTTCAAACGAAACAGATAAGAAGTCTAACATAATTAAACAAAGGTTCGAAAAAAACATTATTCCAGTTAAATATCAATACACGACTCTACTCACTAACCACTATTATAAAAAAAAAAAAATCAACTCAATATGTTTTTTGCAAGTTAGACACAATGTGCCCATCTCATTATTCGTTTTCACCTGTCCAAAACCAAACCCTCTCAATCTTTATTTAATTCGTAACATGAACATTAGATTGATGTATACACAAACGTCATATGTTGCCTAAATGAAGAGTCAATAGCAGCATTTAAAGCATAGATTACGACAAGCAAAGAGAAACCCACGAGACAGGTAGCTTCGTGGTAATTAAGGGTACCCTATCGGTCTCTACCTCATAAAAAAAATACAAAAAGTACACAATGTACTTTTTTTCTCCCAGTTTTTTTCTGAACAATTTTTTTATCAGTTTTTTTTTCGTATTTTTGTCAGTTTAACAGTTTTAACGTGTTAAACTTTATTTTTTTATTCTGTATTTTTCGATTCATAGTTTCATTACAAAACCAAAATTATAAATTTTAAAAAAAATAAAAATAAAATAAAATTCAGAAGTATAGATGAGAGTTTTGGAGGAGTCTTTATAGCCTGACTCTTCTTTAAAATCGTGGTTTTTTGCTTTTTGATACGTACATAATAGTTATTCCAGCTGTATCAAACCATTTTTCATCACATTGGTATACGCATTTAATTTACCTATTATATGAATTAAGATCTATATAAACACTTAAATGATCATAGATCTATCCAACTATTCATAATCACCTATTTTTAAAAAAACCCACTTCTCACCACTTTTTTAAAAATTAAATATGGTAAATCGTCAAACGAAAAAAAATACACAATTGTGACGAGAATTAAATCATATATCTATCGAGGGGCACATGTATATACTTTCGACGAATTTTTTTTTCGAGTTTTTTTTTCTTAAGTCACGTCTGGAGAGAATCATATATGATTCGTCACGAATCATATATGATTTTCAGAAAATCATATATGATTCGTGATATGAATCATATATGATTTTCTGAAAATCATATATGTTTCGTGACGAATCATATATTATTCTCTCCAGACGTGACTTAAGAAAAAAAAGTCGAAAAAAAAGTTTGTCGAAAGTATATACATGTGCCCCTCAATAGATAGATGATCCAATTCTCGTCGCGATGATATGTTTTGTTTTACGTAATGATAACGGTTTGTGAGATCTTTAATTTATAAAATGAGTTTTTTTCCTGTGTCTGGTAAAATTTTATGCATTTGAATGTACAACAGAATTAATAGAATTTTACCCGTGACCATGCATATAAATATGAAGAGTTAGATCAGTATACATCTCTAAAATAACATATATTTAATCAACTAATCATAAAAATGAATTTTAAAAATCCACTTTCTATTATTTTTTTAAAAACTAAATATCTCACAAACGGTAAATTATCAAACGATAAAAAATACGTCATTACAACAAAAGCTAAATCATTTTTCTATCGAGAGGCATATGTGTATATTTTTGACGAACATTTTTTCCTATTCTTTTAATAAGTTACGTCTAAGATTATGATTCGTTCATGAATCATATATGATTTTTAGAAATCATATGATTATATATGATTCGTGATAACAATCATATAATTTTATATGATTCGTGATACGAATCATATTATGATTTCTGAAAATTATACATGATTCGTGTATATAATTCGTGATACGAATCATTTTCTCATACGTGATAATATGTTTCGTTTTACGTAACGCTTAACGATTTGTAAAATATTTAATTTTTTAAATCAATAAAGTTTTTTGGTAGATGAAAAAAATGCATGATTTTAATTTATTGATTGAGTCTAAGAAGTGTATGCATTGAGCTTTCCTTTAGATATGAAAGACTCCAAGTTTTTATATTAAACTGAAAATGAAAAATAGCTACGTAAAGAAAAGATGTGCCTTATCATATCACCATCCTGTGTATAACTTTATCAAATAAGTATCATTTTCATTTTTCTTCAAAAAAATTTCTAATTTTGAACTTATTCTAAAAGCAAAACTTTGTTTGTTGTTTTTTTACCATCATTTATGGTGTTTAAAATTGTTTAATATAAATAGATTATTTGATTTGATAATTGATAATTAAATAATCAACAATTAAAGAAATATGGTTTTAACTAATATTGTTTGAATTTAATTATGTTGTTTGTAATTATAATAAATGGACTATCAATTTTTTAGGTGTTTGACAAATCAAATTATTCGTTTAATTGATAAATAAAATAACTATATTAAACATTTTTATATTTTTTAATTAATAAACATTACAACATTAATGGGCAAAATAAGTATTTATGTAACTGATCTCACTTATAAAATCTTCATTTTCAAAACATTTCGTCATTTATTTTTTCAAAACTTTATTTTGCGATCTTTTAAGAAAAGAGTCCGGTTATTTTGAAAACTGTTTCTTTTGTGGAATCTAAGGGACAAATCTTATCTATCCATTATCTAAGATTAAAAAAAATACGGAGGGACCAATTTTGTCAAAATGTCCAAATTTTGCAAAAAAACGACAGAATGACTAAACTGTAAATATGACGAAAATCAGTTATCACAAGTGATATTTTGTTATTGATAAAAACAATGAAATATTACTAGAGATAAATCAATGAAACATCACTAAGTGGTTTCTTCGGGGGAGGTTTCCTGGAGGTCTTGGGTTCAAGACGTGCCAAGGGCCTTTCAGGAGAAGCGGATAGGAGTCTAACATAACTAGGCGAGGGTTCGAAGAAGACATTCTTCCGCTTTAATGTCATTGCACGATTCGACCACTAACAACTAACATTTGGCGTTCTAAAAAAATGATATTTAATTGTTTTATCAACAGTGATATTTATTGATTTTGGCTAGTGAAATATCACTAGTGATTAATCATTACTCCGTCATATTTACAACTTTGGTACCTCCGCTCATTTTTTCAACTTTTGAACATTTTGGTAAAAATGGGCCCTCTATGTTTTTTTAAATCTTAGGTTAATATCCACCATTAGATAAAAAATAAACAAAGATTGAGGATTTATCCCTTAGTTTCCATAAAAAACAAGGATGCAAAATAACTTTTACTTTTAAACGCAAATAATTATTTTTTAAACGCAAATAATTAGATCAAAATAACCGGACTCATCTTTAAAACGCAAATAATTATTTTTTTTCTTTTACTATCCAAACACATATTTTAATTTATCTCTATTTTAAATTTAAAAAAATTAAATAATCTAATTACAAACAATAATCCCAAATACTCTAAATCATCCATTTGAATATTCGTGTCTACGTACGTGATCAAGTTTCTATTTGTTACCTTTTGCACATATAAGTTCCATTTTGAGCAAATATCTGGATTTCATTTTGATTTTGCGTTTAAAAATATGGCTAAATTTTGTGCCCATAATATTAGTACTTAAGAAGAGTTGGACACTCACATATATAGACAAAATTAAAATTTTACAATTCATTAAAAATAAAATTGTTTGCAAATGAATGTGTAATTGTCCTTTTTTCCCCTGTATATAAATAATTTTTTAATTTTTTTGCGATCGTATGTAATTTACTTTTGAAAATCTATGATTATATGTATTTTCTAACCATAATACTTTTTTTTCAATGAGTAAAATAATCATTTCACATGACAAAATTATCAAAAAAATACATACAATTGCATGTTTTAAAAATACACTACATAAGATGATAGAAAAAAAATAATATACATACAATTGTAAAAAGATAACAATTTTATTTGCAATTAACCTTTAAAAATAAGCAAAATTCTAATAAAAACAACTAAGCAAGTGTACCATAACTACTTTTATTTGCCAGTATTGTATTCGTAAATACAACTAAAAAACACAAGTCTAGGACTCGGTGGAGTTGTGTAAAACACACTTATCTCCACGTCAACGTCACATCATTCTTTTAACAAATTCACTACAACTCATTCACACTCACTTTTGAAATGTAAGAGAGGAAGGTACCACGGCGAGGGGTACCTCGTCGAGCCGACGTGGCCCCTCGTCGTGGCTCGTCGTGCCATGTCGCCACACCCCCCATTTTGCTGAGAGGTTTTCGTTATTGCGAAATATGAACAACGACGAGAGTTAGTGCCTTAGTGGCATATATAGCCGTTGGATTTTGTAACAGTAACTTTTTTTAATTTAAAATATTATTTTTTCTTATATATAATCCTAATTTTCTTATTTTTAACACACACAAACAACTAAAATCTCTCTTTCAAACAACAAACCTTATACAAAAAAGAATAATGAATGGTCCGGTGAAGAAGATATGGAGGATTTAGATTACATAACCCAGCTTGAAAAAGAAGAAGCACAAAAATAAGTTGAGGCAATACAAAGGCGTAGATACATTAACCGTCAACGTGATATCGCCGAGGCACGTTTGCTGGAAGATTACTTCGGCCCGTATCCAAAGTATCACGAGGAGTATTTCCAGAAGCGGTATCGAATGCGGCGTTCTCTTTTCTTAGTGATTGTTTAAGGTATTGAAAATTACAATCAATCAAATAATCCTCTACCCAAACACTTTTACTTTTTTACTAGCCGCATTTATGCAACGGGTTTAAAAAGTTTTAGTGTAATTATGAAATGCACATCTGCCATACGCCAATTGGCGTTCGGTATACTGCCAGATTCATTAGATGAATACTTGCAAATGGGTGCACATTGTGCACGCGATTGTCTTGATTACTTTACGATGTGCGTAATTGATTTGTTTCAACCCGAATTTATAAGAAAACCCACACCAACTGACATTTAAAAGCTATATGCCGCTCATAATACGATTCATGGGTTTCCCGGGATGCTTGGTAGTATAGATTGTATGCATTGGGAATGGATTAATTGTCCGAGATCATGGCACGGCCAATTTGGTAGATGGGATAAAAAATACCCAACCATAATACTAGAGGCTACTGCATCATACGATTTGTGGATTTGTCATGCATTTTTCGGGGTTGCAGGTTCAAACAATGATATTACCGTTCTGAATCATTCACCCTTATTTGCTGATCTTTTGGATGGGAATGAACCCGAGGCCCCGTATGTTGTAAACGGGCAAACTTTTCATAGAGGGTACTACCTTGCAGACGGGAGTTACCCACAAGGGTCAGCTTTTGTGAAATCATTTAGTATTGCACGCGATGAAAACACAGCTTTTTTCAAACGCCGTCAAGAAGGTGCCCGAAAGGATATTAAAAGGGCATTTGGTGTCTTACAAGGGAGATGACGTATTATAGCTCAGTCAGCGCGTCAATTTACTTTGAACAAGTTACGTAGAATCATGTACACCTGCATCATATTGCACAACATGATTTTGAAAAATCAGGGGGGGGTGCGATATCTGAAGCTGCAGAAATGTATGTTTGTCCACATGCAAATATATTATGGACATGGGTTGAGCGTTGTGGAATACGTCAAAGACAACAAAAAAAACTTCGTGATATGCCGACACATACAAGGCTTCAACTTTGTCTTATTGACCATATTTGGGAGCGTCGTCAACCCCAAAATGAATAGTTTATATTAATTGTTGTGTTTTTAAATTTTCGTATTTTTTTCGTATCGTATTTCTTTTTTTTCGTATCAATGTAATTTTTATTTTCGTATTTGTAATGTTTTATTTGAATGAAATAAATTTTTGTTTTTGTGAAAATGAAAAAACGAAAAAGAAAATATAGTAGTGGGGCCCAAGTGTAATGAGGGGTTGAGTGTGTTGTGAGTGAGGAGGTATTTTTGTTAGTTGTGTTGGTGTGATGTGACGCTGAGTTGTCAGCTGACTAGGCAAAATTTTGAAAGGGTGGCTTGTTGTGACACCATTGTCTCTAATGACACTCACTACATCTCACTCTAACTTTTTTATTAAATATTTTTCATTCATAAAATAAAATCTATTATTCATACATTTTATTCAAACAGGGTACACACGGATAAATAAAAACGATGCATGAGTAAATATAAAATAACATAATAATTTAAGAATTGTTAAACAGGTGCTCGACCAAATCTGCTCGAAATTGTGATGTTCTTGCGTTGAGTTGAGTTGCTGCATAACTTGTAGCACGCGTTCTTGGGGTCGTAACACGTCTTCCGGTTGAATTTCTTTTTCTAGGAACCATGTAGGAGATATTGCTACTTTTTTGAACTTTCGAATCATATTATGTAATATGATGCATGTGTACATCATATTCATAATTCTTTCTTTCCGGAATGCTCATGCAGGATTGGCTAATATGACCAATTTCTTCTTCAAAACACCAAAAGCTCTTTCGACATATTTTCTTGCGGATCTTGTTTTTTCTTATAAAAAATTCTCTTGTGGTCACCATCTGTTGGTTCGGGAATTGTTTTAACAAGTGTTGCCAATTTCGAATATATCCCGTCAACAAGATAGTATCCCCATGGATAGTGTACACTGTTAGCCACAAAACCAACCTTTGGTACTCGTCCGGCTTTCAAATCGTTAAATAAAAAGGACTGATATAAAACGTTGATGTCGTTGTTCGACTCGGAAACACCAAAAAATGCATGACATATCCATAAGTCATGCGACGCCACAACTTCAAGTAAAATGAATGGATTCGGTCCATGATCTCGTCTAACATATTGCCCTTTAAAGCCAACTGGACAACCAAACCACTCCCAGTCCGTACAATCAAGACTTTCTAGCATCCCTGAAAACCCGTGCTTTGCTTTATGATGCGCATAAAGTTTCTGAACATCTGGGTTTCCTCAGATACTCAGGCCTAAAAATTTCCATAACAGCACTACAGAAATGATCAAGTGGTTCTCGAGAAGTTCTTGGGCTCATTTGTAGATACTCATCTAGAAAACCAGGAACAATGTCGTATGTCAATTAACGAATTGCGAGGTGCACTTTAACAACGACGAAATACTTTCTTTTCCGGTCCAATCAACATTATTACGAAAATATGCAGAATGGATAGTCACTTCATTAACTATCCAGTTGAAAAGGGGACGACCCATTCGAAAACCCGTCTTGAACTCTTTCGCATCGTATCTTTGGTTCGCTGTAAAAAAAGACGTAACTAACCGATCATGAGCAACTATTTGGTCCCGATTTATGATGTTTCTTAGTATTCGATTAGTATTACGTCTTCTCTTAATAAACGCCAACGCTTTTCTAATAAAACTCAACTCGCGTTTCATTATGACTTGGACGTTTTCAGTGGCAAAGATTAACTCGTATTCGTCGATATTATCCATTTTAGTGTTTTAAGGAGAATGTGTATGAAATGTGATTGTGTGTTTGAAAAATATAAGTGTTAGTAGGTATTTTATAAGTAAAAAGATGGTATTAATAAAAAAAATTAAATATAACGGTTAGTTTGCATGTGGGGCCCAAATCAAACAAACTCCCGCTAAATGAGTTTGGCCAGTTTCTTTATATAAAAAAAAGAAAATCGTGCGTGAGTGGGTTTATGGAGAAACGTTAAATCGTGCGAGACTTTTTAAAGTCGCAGGTGACTTTACCTCCGCTTCCATCAGCCTAATCATATAACCATATACATGTAATTAAAGATAATATTTAAAAAAGGTTATGTTATTAATACCTTTCCTGGCCCACAAAATATACAAGATCTTACAATCTTTATCCCCTTTTGACCCACTGTTGACAGTAGAACACATTTTTTTTAATTTATGTTTCGTATTTTTTGATAGTTTCATACTTTTGGCTTATTGCATTTTATAGTTTTGTTCCACACTTTACGTTTTACAATTTTATAATAAAAATAAAATTACAAACATGAAAAATGGTTTAAAATAAATGTCAGAAAGTTAGGGTTATATTTTTAAGAGTAAACTACACCGTTCGTCTCTGTGGTATGCAATGACCGACAAGTTTTGTCCCTTGACAAAAAAAAATGCACCACTCGTCCCTAAGTGGGTATACGTTATGTATTGTTAGTCCCTCCCTTTTTTGAGGGCCACTAACTGGTGTTAGTCTTTACTACCCAAGGGGTATTCGCGTCCTTTCATACTCACCGCATTCCAAAACGCTTTAAAAAAATCTCTCATTTTATCACACACGGACGAACCATGTAGTTTACTCTTAAATCATTAAAACTCACCATCTTCATCTACCACCACAATTATCACCACCTCAAGTCACTTTCACAAACTGCATATTCCACCTCATAGTAACCAACTCAAACAAAAAAATACCAAAATTAAATTTATTTCCTATAAACCATATCTACACTATCATCCTAAATCAAACCCTAAACTCAACTCCATTTCTATCATACTTTAAAACCTAGGAACAAAGTTTTGTTATTTATTCTCACTCTTTGACTTTTTTGCTCATATGAAACGGAAGTTTCTCAAATGTTAGCATACAATTTTTCAAATGTTGCATACAATTTGTTTTATGGGCCTTTGTTGGCTTGTCTTTGTCTTTATGGTGGATTAAATACCAGATTGAACAAAGCATATTCATCCATTTACTTAGACTCGTTGAATAAGCAAAACCACCACTCATTCATTTACCTCCGTTTGAACCCAATTAACCTTTTCTTTTCACTTGATAATTAAACAGACTCATCATAATAATCATGTCCTTACTCAATCACGATGACCTTTTTCACCTAAAAATCCCTCTTCAAAACATACTACAAGCCACCGACAATTTTTCTGACAAATTATTCTGGGCAAACGATGCATCTGAAAAGGATGTGGGACAACTTTGGTGGCCTGGTTCGCCAAGTTATATCTTAGCTCGGAGGTTAAATAAAGAATTAGATTCCATTGCTTACTAGATCCCATGGCTGCTGACTTTAACAGGAAAATATCAAGAAGAATCGAACGTCAATTTTTAATGATTTTTTATGTTTTTGGTTTTAATTTGTACCAGAAAACACATATCGGAATCATGGCTAGTTTGTTTTTAATTGGGTGTTTTGATTTTATTTAAATTGATTTGTCATATGTTTTTAATTTTAATTGTGATGGTGAGATTTAAGATTTGATGGTGAGAATTAATTGGCAGTGGTGGTAGGTGATGTATAGAAGATGAAATACTATGGTAAGAGGGCATGGAGTGGTCACACCACCACACCAAAAAAACACCCCGCCACGTCAGCTTTTTCAATTCCACATCCACACCACATTCACACCAAAAACAATCATCTTATCATCACACAATTCCCACACCAATTTAACAATTTTTTCACTTTTTTTTCAAAAACTACCCTCAACAATTAAATTTATTCAAATCCTAATTTACTTTATTCATTTAAATAAAAATATTACAACATAAATAAAAACATAACATATCAAATAAAAAAATTACAAAGGACATAAAATAAAAAGGCTAATCCTCCATTTCTTCGTCTTCATCTTCATCTTGTAGACGTCGTGCCCAAAGATGTTCCATAAGGTTTCGTTGAATTAAAAGATGTGAATTTTTATCTCGTAACTCTTTTGATTTGGTACGGTCGTGTCATGCCTATCTATCCATCGACGTTGCATTTTTGTCGATGGATTATGATGAGACTGTATTTATACATAGTCTCATCGTCCAAATCGGGCTTAAAACGCTTAAAATATCATCAAAATACCCCAATATATGCCTGTGTTTGTTCATTGTGTATTTTAGGTATGGATATCGTGAATTCACCAAAAGATTAAAGGAATCAAGCAAAAACGAACACGGGAAACGAAGCCGCACAAAGAACCGGACCTGAATCATGAATTTCCTTTGAAGTCCTTGAAGTTTGAAGAATTGGCAAGATTGGCCCCTCAACTTTTGAAGACTTGTCATATTATACCTTTGCAAAATCCTATTATTGCATTTGGGTCCCTAATATTTCAAGATTATGCCATTTAAGCCCTTAAAGAATGAAGAAAATGCTTATATGGTCCTTGATACAAAGATTTGCAAAGTATTATGCCATATTTGACAATTGCTTGAAAGATATTACAAAGGATATAGAGTTTGCTGTTGAAAACTTGAAGTGAAGAAGTTTGGGAGTTCAGGGGGTTTTTATGGACAAAACAAAACCCCACCATCCATTAGAAACCTTACACGTCACCAGACCCACCCAACTTACCAAACCCGGATCCAAACTCACCCAAATCCCCTATATCCGACCCAACCAGCCCAAAACCCTACCCAAGTCAACTGCCCAGTCAAAACCACCCACTAATCACTTTTTAAACTTATTTAATATAATTTAAAAACGTGGGAAACACTTGTTTTAAACCCAAATCAGATTAAAAAGATACTGCTTATCCCTTCCCCAACCCATAAACCCTAAAACATTCCCAGATTAATTAACCTAATCCTTAACTTAAACCCCAATTAATGTTGGGGGTTTTCATCCCAGCCCCACACCCAACACAATACTCAACCCAGAAAGTGACAACTCAGTCCCTTGTTTCCCCACAGCTTCACGTGTTACTGTACACAACTGACACCCAAGACCAAATCAACGATTTATGTTAATTCCTTGGTCACCACATCAAAATAGAGGGTCAAGATCACATTCTATCCTGCTACACCACATGGGAGTATCACATGAAGGCAAGAACAAATTCAAAAATGGCATCTTTTCAGCATATTCAAGCATCTTTCCAAGGGCAAGAATGGGAATTCAGTCATCTAGGGTTTTTAGACTAGAATGTCATCTTCATTGTATAAATATGGACGTTTGTGTCCATATTCACTTGTTCCAGTTTTTATGTAAAAAAATTTGGTTATTAATGATAATGAAAGCTACAATCTTTTGGCATAAATTATGAGTTCCATCATTTTAAGTACCTTGTCTTAGTTTAAAATTTAAATTTCAGCTTTGGTTTGTTTAATTTTAAGTTATCAAGTTGAGCTTTGGTTAAAAAAGTTTGAGTGAAAAGTTTTCTTTATATTCTGACTTTCTGAAATCCACCAACACTTGAAGTGAAAGTGGATTGTGTTGTGGATTTCAGAAATCTCCTTAATGATTTTGTGTGAATTCAAGTATTTGTGGTTCTAAAAAAAATTCAAATCTCACTTTATTTTTATTTAAAGCTATAAGCCATAAGCTGGCTTAATCAATAAGCCCAGCTTATAGCTCATAGTTATAAGCACCAGGTCACTTTTTCCCTTGTTTTCTTTCTTGGCAGGAAAGTTTCTGTTTGTGAAGATATAAAGGGGGTGTTTGACTGCTGTAGTCTCACCTTCCCTATTCTCTCTACATCAGCTTATCACAAAAAGCTCAACATAAGCCTCCTGCTTATAGGAGAAGGCCTCAGCTGGCCTTTGTGTGGTTGGATGTTAACCACACCAGGTACGGGCTTGAACCCTCCTAGAAATAGGATTTTGTATGTTGTTTTGTGATTGTGCATGATTTTGGATTTTACTTGTTTTATTGTTCCTTTAGCTGCTTATTCTTGCTTGCTTAGCTGTATTGTTCTTGTTTAGATAGGTGTTAATCAGTTAAATAGGATTTGTATGAAATTTCTTTGATTAATCTTAGTTTTCAGTAATTAAGGGTGTGTTTGGATGTGGGTTTTATGGACAGCTGTTAACAAAATGTTGGCTTGAAATCAATCTAAACACATTTGGTTTAAGTATTCTTGTGATATATCAACTAGTGGTATTCATATCAATAGGTTTTATAAGGGTTTGCATGATAAAATTTGGTTTCTATAGCTTAAATTCAGTAAGTCCCTTTTGAGCATGATTTAGCTTAATTTATGCAATCAAATCTTGTTCACCAATAGGAAGTAGGTTAAAATAAGTTTATATTTAGCTTATATGATGTTTGGTCCATTTATGTGCAAGATTTGAGCACTTTAAATTCGTTTTTGTGCATCTAGAAAATCAACACTGTTCACAGAAACTTATAAGCTTTAACAGTCCCCTATTTGTGCCATTTTTGTGTTAAATTTGTACTGTGCTTTGGTGTTTTTGTGTTCAAACTGACTCCCCACACTTCCATGAGTGTGGGGGTGCCCTTGTATCCAAGAAAAAGTCACCACAAAGAGCTTTCCTAAGCTCCCAAACCACCAGACCTCAATTTTTGTTCTATCAGTGGGAACCAAGTTCCCACTGCTTGGTTCTTTTTTCCCACTGCTTAGCTAAAAGACAGAAGTGACAAAGTGTCACTATCACAGTTAAATTTTTGTCTTTAGTGAAGTAATTTAGGACTTAGGACTTGATTCTAATTTTGTAATTTTTCTTATTTTATTCTTTATTTTTCAGTTTAATTAATTTTTGTTTTAAAGTTCATTAAGTATTTTTTAGGGTTTATTGCTATTTTTAATTACTTTTTATTATTCAGCTTTTGTCTTTTAGTGTAGAAAAGGTATATTTTTCTGATTTAAAATTTTTCTTAGATTAAGAAAATTAATTTAATATTTTTAGTTTAAAAAATATTTACTGTTCACCTTTTTAATTATTTTTTTATAATTAATTTAAGTTAATTAGGGTTTAATTACTAAACTGTTTTGTCTTTTAGTGCAAGATTTTACTTTTTTCAAACTTTTTTAATTTTCTACTGTTCATTAGGGTAATTTAGGATTTTTAAAATTGTTAAATTAATTGTGGCATTATTTTATTATTTTTTTAGGATTATTTTAAATTAAAAACAGTTTTTAGTGATTAAAAAATAGAAAAATAGTTTTTAAAATTTAAGAAAAATACTTTTTAGTCTTTAAATAATATAATTTAGTTATTAGTTCAAAAAATTAATATTTTGGGCATTTTGTTAATTATATTTAATTTTGGGCTTTAATTAGCATTAAAAATTGAATATTTAATTAATAAAAGGTTTAAAAATATGTTTGTTGGATTTTTATTCTTATTTATATTATTTAAGACTTAGTTTAATATTTTAATTAATTTTTAGGTTTTGTTTTTAATTTCGTCGCGTTTTACGTATTTACTTTCGCGTTTTACGTCAATGTCGTAGTTTTAATCATAGTCGTAGCTCGTCTTTAATTTTTTCTCTTCTCGACCAAAAACGTCACTAATCCAAACATTGTTATTTTATATTTTGGCACATTAATACACACACCTCCTTTGAGAACGAACCAGCATTTATTCGATTCTTCGGTTTTCCTAAATCGTCGAGTTTAATACTTGCCGCATTTATACGTTGTTTTCCTAAACGCGTGTTTCTACACCTATCATTTTGGCGCCGCTGCCGGGGAGGTGTTTAGTGTGCCATTATTATTAGTATCGTATTTGTGTGAGTAGTGCGTTTTTTATTTTCAATTTTTGGAAAGCGTGAATATCGTACATACTCATTTTTGTTATTTTTCTCTATTATATTATAATATCCAAATAAATCGTGTTTAATTTTCCTAAATTAAACACAAAACAATCTTTTACTATATTGTAGATATATTGGTTTTCGTTTTTTGTGAATATATTATTACTATATTGTACTACGTAAGAACAATAAATATACAAGTACTCCAAAAGCGTGAAAACGCAACCTTGATTCGGGATTTCATCACTCGATCATTGTATTCGAATCCAAAGCAAAAGTTTAAAGGCAAAATAGATAAATACTTTCGTGAGGCTTAATTTCAATTAACACAAACTATAAGGTGGGTATAAGGCGGTTGTATTTCACGACCTAAAGGAAAAAGGCTCTTAAGTGCTTCGCGCCGCCTCGTTTCCTCCGCTTGCTTGTGCGTGTTTTGAGAAAGAAGGCTAATCGAGGGTTTGCCGCCCAAGTATTATCTACGTATATTATATTTGCTTGTGTTTTCAAGATTAAACCCTCTTGAACGTTTTGGTGTTCCACCAACGTTCTAAAGTCATCGAGAACGTTCACTCCACGTGATCGTTTTCATTCTTTGAGGATCCTTTAATCGAGAAAGTCGATTCGAGGAGAGATTTGTAGATTTGTGTCTACGTAATACATTCAAAAATCCAAAAAAAAAATTTATTAAAAAACCAATCAAAAACCAAAAAAATTGAAGAAATCGAAAAGCCGCAAAAAGAATCTTCTTTGCTACCACCCATTCTACGCTTAGTGCATGCGCACTCGATCGAAGGACTATTCCAATTCTAGTGAAGCTTCGAATCGACGCAATCGTAATCGAAGGAATCGACGACGTAGACGAGAATTAGAAACCGACGTTCCTAATATCGTTGTTGAAGAGACCTTAGACGAGATGGCCGATAATCGTTCGATGATGGAATTGCTCCAAGCGCCCACCGAGGGTTATGGAGACGCGATCGTAATTCCCGCTATCGAAGCGGAGAATTTTGAGATCAAAAGCGGAATGCTTTCGTTGATCCAAGCTACGAAGTTTCGAGGTCGTGAAGCCGATAATCCTCACGACCATATTCGGAATTTTGATCGTCTTTTGGCCACGAGCAAGTTTAAGAACGTCGACACCGATGTCGTCAAGCTTATGCTTTTTCCGTACTCGCTCGATGGTGCCGCCAATGATTGGTACGAGAAAGAGCCACCTAATTCCATAGTTACGTGGAAGGATCTCGTTTCCAAGTTCGTTAATTATTTTTTCCCACCGTCCAAGACAACGTTTTTCAAAAACGAGATTACGAAATTTGAGCAAAAACCGAATGAATCTTCTAGAGACGCGTGGGATCGCTTTAAGGAATTGCTTAGGCAATGTCCTCACCATGGTTTTTCCGAGTTGCACCAAATCGATACGTTTTACAACGGTCTTAATTTTCACGAACAAGACTCGTTGAATTCCGCCGCCGGTGGCAACTTTTTGTGTAAGACTCCGAGAGAAGCTTTGATAATTATCGAAAACCGATCCAAGGTTTACCAACTCCGCAACGCACCGAGTGTTGCCAATGTCGCCAATGTTAGTAGTTCTAATCGCGACATTGAGAGAGTTGATGCAAAAGTCGACAAGTTAACGAATGTGTTCACGTCTTTTCTCGTTGAGATGCAAAAGAAAGACGCTCCCGCTACGGTGAAAGCGGTTGAGGTTTCGTGTACGTTTTGTGGTGGACCTCATAATTATTACGAGTGTGCGGCTACGGATGGCCAAACGTCGAATGTGAGTGCGTTAAACAACAATTTTTCTAATCAAAATCAAAATAACGTCGGTCCATCACAACAAGGCAATTATAACCAAGGCAACAATTTTCAAAACCGAAACAATTTTCAAGGAAATAATCAACAAGGAAATTTTTCAAATCAAAATCAAGGAGGTTATAATCAAGGTCGTAATATAACTTGGCAAAATCGAGACAATAACCAAAACTCGAATTTTTCAAACAACAACAATCAAGGCAACAATTTTTCAAGTGGTAATCAAGGAAATTTTCAAAGAAACAATCAAAACCAAGGGAACTTTAATTCAAATCAAAATAGTTCGTCAAACGATTTTCAAAATTACATGAAAACGAATGAGGCTAATATGAGACGATTAGAGGGAGAAATTGGTACTTTGAAAAACGACTTTACAAATACTTTGAAATTGCAAAACACGAAGATTGAGCAAGGGCAAATTGACATAAAAAAGATGTTTTCAGCCATAATGAACAAAGCCTCGGGTTCGTCATCGAGTTCATTACCTAGTGACACCGTTGCTAATCCGAAAGAACAATGTAAAGCCGCCTCGTCTCGTGAGAAAGGTCGTGTGATTACCCCTAACCTTGAAGGATTCCGTGTTGTTTATCCCTCTCAACCCTCCACTTCTAAGACGTCTTCTTGTTCTAAAGTCGATGGGGTGAACGTGGCAACCAAGGAAAAGAGTGCACACCCTCGTGTACCTCAAATTCCATCCACGGTTCAAAAAGAGAGCTTTGTCGACCTTACCAAAGTAACCCTTGAAGAAACTTGTGCTTCGATCCTTCTTAAAAAACCCAAAAGGCGTATGCCGAGAAAGGAAAAGGATCCGGGCCAATTTCTATTACCTTGTGATTTTTCCGAGATTGAGGGATGTTTAGCCCTTGCCGATTTAGGTGCTAGCATCAATCTCATGCCTCATTCTCTTTGGAAATTGATGAGATTGCCTTCGCTTACCCCCACGAACATGACAATCGAGCTTGCAAATTGTACTCCACTTATACCAATTGGAATAGCCGAGGATGTCTATGTTAGGATTGGAAAGTTTGTTTTTCCCGCGGATTTTGTTATATCCGATTACGAGTGTGACCCTAAATGTCCCATTATTTTAGGCCGACCATTCTTATCGACGGCTAGAACCGTAATCGACGTTCACGAGGGGAGACTTACTATGAGATATGGGGATGAGAAAATAGACTTTTTCGCTAGAAAATCCCAAGGATTTAATGAGAATGAAAAAACCGAGGTTTCAAAACCTAATGATTCAAAATGTTTACTTTAGCGGAAAGAATGAAGCTTGATGCATGTTTTGAAAGAATTAAGAAAAACGGTTTTAAAGATGATGATTTTGATGATAAAGAATACGTGTACCTAATTCAAAAGGGTATGTGTAAATTTATGGATGAAAACTCACTTTGGGATGTTTTTAGCGAAACAAGTGAAACACCAATTCTGAAGGGCGACGTTAGTGCCATCACGACAACGACCAAAATGGGCTCGTCTTCACCACCTTCGAAGGACCACGTCTTTGAGGCTTCAACTTCTAACTCCATCAAAGTGCCTCCTTTGCCTAGCCCAACACCCGTTGAGGCTAAAGGATTTATCGACATCGATCCTCTCGTCTTAGAAAAGTCACCTAAGCATAGTCATTTGACTTGTAAGTCCATGGTTGTGAGTGCTCACATCGACTCTTTCTTTGACGATGACGATGGCGATTTTGCCGAGATTGATCACGTACTTCAAATCCACATGCTATTTTTGATTCTCCTAAGAAGAAACATGTGAAGTACGATGATTATGAGTTTGATCCCGAGATTGAGGAAATCATTGAACGAGAGCTAGCTCTTATGCCTTCACTTCCACCTACGAGTGAGGTCGACCTTTCCAAAATCGAGGATGAACTTGATGAGTTGGAACGTCTTATTTTCGATGACGAACCAACTCATGTGACCACTAAAAATCCCATTCTCGAGGAGTTACCTAATCAACACTCCTCATTTGAGAATGACGTTTACCACATTCGTGAGGATCTAACTTATCAACGATCCCCACAAAAGAATGATGGTTTCGTGCTTGATCGTGATCTTTTCGAGAGAGTTTATAAGATACTCAAGGAGGGGAATGACAAACCGTGGTTTGACAAGCCTATCTTTGATGAAGAAATCGATGAGATCGACGTTCATGAGGATGACGAGTATGTAGACCCCGAGGGGGCGGTGTTCTTTATTGACAAACGTTTTGAGAACTTATATAATCCGCCACCCCCTCCCACCAAAGACTTAAATGTGAGAATTTTTAGCGCGACTAATTTTGAATTTGACACGCCAAATATTTTCGACATCATTAAATCGGGTTTTCATAAAGAGTTTTTGAACGATGAAAAAGGAAAGGATTTTAAAAATGTTTTAAATGATTTTTCTACATGTTTAACTCCGTCATCACCGCATTTTATGAGTGCTACCACCTCGTCTACTCCTTTTGACGATGGTTGGTGTGGTTTTAGTGTGGGGGAAGCCCAAAATGTTCCCTCACACTTTACCACCGAGGACGAGATTTACGATCCCGGAATTGCTTGTAAAGGGAAATCTCGGTCTTCCACCGATGTAATAAATGGAAATCTTATTCGTTTGCTTGGTGCGAGTCTACCTCGAGTAGCTCATATGTTTGACTTACTCATTGCCCCACCTTTCTACTTCTTATCTCTTTTATTCTACCTCTTTGAGGTTCTAGTTTGTGTTGGAGTAGCGTTGTTTCGTCTTTCATCCGAAAACGAGGATGCTATCTTTGACCCCGGTATACGTTTATCGGGTTTTTTTTAAAGTACTCCATGTACTTTTGGGCCTTGTTTATCATGTAAGCCCCACCAAAAATGACTAAACCAAGATTATCCCTAAATGATCACATTTATGGGGATCCGAGTCGAGCTTTTGACTCGGTTATCAAAAACAAGGTGCCTCGTGGGGGATTCTCATGCTTATCCTTGTAAATATTATCGCTTTCTTAGTTTAACGTAACGAGGGGACTTGTGCTCTTCCTACCTTTGTTTCGTGGTTGTTTGTGATTGTGATCTATTAGGTTCATCGTCATCATTGAAGCCTCTCGTGTTCATTTTACGTAGCACTCGAGCTTCGATCGTTGCCTTTGGAGATTCCGATATCCGATGATATCCTTTTATGTTCTAACGTTTATCTTATTAGCATAATTAATAAACGGCTTTTAGGTTATTCGTTTTACCCTTTCCATGCTCGAGATTAAGCATTCGACTTCGTCTCTAGTATGGGGGTGTTTACACCCCTAGACTCGAAACATTGAGGACAATGTTTAGTTTTAGTATAGGGGGTGAGTAGATACTTCACCTTGCTTACGTCAACACGCAATCCAATATACATATTTTTGTTATCGTTTTGTTGCAAAATAAGGCTAAAAATGGCCAAATTTTAAAAATTTTCTAGTTTTTCATAAGTGTTTAAGACACGAATGTAGGTTTTCCGATGGTGAGAATAAGAGTAATTTTTGACTCGACCGTGCGTGTTGAGCACTTAGCTTCGATTCCTTAACTTTTTAGGCTAAGTCTCTTAAATGAGGACGAGAAGTGATAGAGTTATTTATAAGTCTCGTAATCGTCACGATCTTATGTGTAGTAATTATTAGCTTATTCTCCCAACACTTTTGCATAATAAATTGTTAATAAATATTGATTTAGCGGTTTAGTCACTATTGTGGGTTTCTAATTTGTTTTGGTAGCTTCCATGTAATTAAATTGGGAAAATATTAAGGTATCGCCAGCGTCACGGTTTTGAAGTATTGGCACCCGAATAATCGAAAGCTTCACCTAATAATAAGATTTCAAGTGCTCACCTAAATTAAGCAAAAATTTGAAGCTCACAAGGCCGAAAAATCTATGCCCAAATTGAAAGTGAATCAAGCCTTAATCTTCGAATCTTTAAAGATCCAAAATTCGCTTTAGCGTGAGGATATACGTCTTTGGCTAATAAAACCACCGATGAGGCGGATAATAAAAGGCAAGGCAAGACCGAAGTCATAATAAAAGCTTCATGGTGAAGTTGAATAAAAGATGGAGGTAAACCAAAGATAATAAGGCCCTTCCGTTAGGGGGCGTATAAAAGTCTTGGTAATAAGTCTCATGTTCAAAACCGTTATAAAACCGTGTTTATCGATCCTTCTTGTTGACTTAATTTTTTGACATCGTTGTCTATTGGGATGAATTATTGATTTAATGATTTTGGTTACACCGTTAAGTTTCTATTTTTAAACCTAATCTCTATTCACGCATAAGTCAATGATGTATCCTCGTGATCATTAAGACAAAATAAAATATAAGAGATACCAATTAGGAATAAGGGAGTTTAGGTTCGTAATTAACACTCATGAGATGTGTTCGTGTTGCTAACTTATAATAACAATGATCTCGTTACACGCTTAGCATGGAATTGGGTGAAAATCGAGGACGAAGAAATTATTTCTAACGAAGCATTCACGTGTTCTTGTTCTATGATCCCAAAAGTCACATTCTCGTGATGAAAACAATACATTATGTCTAAAATACGTGTAGTAGTTTATTTAAGTTTATGTCTTTAATAAATGTCATCATAAAATGAATTTTGGAAGTGCTACGATACTTAATTCTAGCATTGCGTGAGGACACGGCAATGGTTTAGTATGGGGGAGTGATGAGACTGTATTTATACATAGTCTCATCGTCCAAATCGGGCTTAAAACGCTTAAAATATCATCAAAATACCCCAATATATGCCTGTGTTTGTTCATTGTGTATTTTAGGTATGGATATCGTGAATTCACCAAAAGATTAAAGGAATCAAGCAAAAACGAACACGGAAAACGAAGCCGCACAAAGAACCGGACCCGAATCATGAATTTCCTTTGAAGTCCTTGAAGTTTGAAGAATTGGCAAGATTGGCCCCTCAACTTTTGAAGACTTGTCATATTATACCCTTGCAAAATCCTATTATTGCATTTGGGTCCGTAATATTTCAAGATTATTCCATTTAAGCCCTTAAAGAATGAAGAAAATGCTTATATGGTCCTTGATACAAAGATTTGCAAAGTATTGTGCCATATTTGACAATTGCTTGAAAGATATTACAAAGGATATAGAGTTTGCTGTTGAAAACTTGAAGTGAAGAAGTTTGGGAGTTCAGGGGGTTTTCATGGACAAAACAAAACCCCACCAGCCATTAGAAACCTTACACGTCACCAGACCCACCCAACTTACCAAACCCGGATCCAAACTCACCCAAATCCCCTATATCCGACCCAGCCAGTCCAAAACCCTACCCAAGTCAACTGCCCAGTCAAAACCACCCACTAATCACTTTTTAAACTTATTTAATATAATTTAAAAACGTGGGAAACACTTGTTTTAAACCCAAATCAGATTAAAAAGATACTGCTTATCCCTTCCCCAGCCCATAAACCCTAAAACATTCCCAGATTAATTAACCTAATCCTTAACTTAAACCCCAATTAATGTTGGGGGTTTTCATCCCAGTCCCACACCCAACACAATACTCAACCCAGAAAGTGACAACTCAGTCCCTTGTTTCCCCACAGCTTCACGTGTTACTGTACACAACTGACACCCAAGACCAAATCAACGATTTATGTTAATTCCTTGGTCACCACATCAAAATAGAGGGTCAAGATCACATTCTATCCTGCTACACCACATGGGAGTATCACATGAAGGCAAGAACAAATTCAAAAATGGCATCTTTTCAGCATATTCAAGCATCTTTCCAAGGGCAAGAATGGGAATTCAGTCATCTAGGGTTTTTAGACTAGAATGTCATCTTCATTGTATGAATATGGACGTTTGTGTCCATATTCACTTGTTCCAGTTTTTATGTAAAAATTTTTGGTTATTAATGATAATGAAAGCTACAATATTTTGGCATAAATTCTGAGTTCCATCATTTTAAGTACCTTGTCTTAGTTTAAAATTTAAATTTCAGCTTTGGTTTGTTTAATTTTAAGTTATCAAGTTGAGCTTTGGTTAAAAAAGTTTGAGTGAAAAGTTTTCTTTATATTCTGACTTTCTGAAATCCACCAACACTTGAAGTGAAAGTGGATTGTGTTGTGGATTTCAGAAATTTCCTTAATGATTTTGTGTGAATTCAAGTATTTGTGGTTCTAAAAAAAAATTCGAATCTCACTTTATTTTTATTTAAAACTATAAGCCATAAGCTGGCTTAATCAATAAGCCCAGCTTATAGCTCATAGTTATAAGCACCAGGTCACTTTTCCCTTGTTTTCTTTCTTGGCAGGAAAGTTTCTGTTTGTGAAGATATAAAGGGGGTGTTTGACTGCTGTAGTCTCACCTTCCCTATTCTCTCTACATCAGCTTATCACAAAAAGCTCAGCATAAGCCTCCTGCTTATAGAAGAAGGCCTCAGCTGGCCTTTGTGTGGTTGGATGTTAACCACACCAGGTACGGGCTTGAACCCTCCTAGAAATAGGATTTTGTATGTTGTTTTGTGATTGTGCATGATTTTGGATTTTACTTGTTTTATTGTTCCTTTAGCTGCTTATTCTTGCTTGCTTAGCTGTATTGTTCTTGTTTAGATAGGTGTTAATCAGTTAAATAGGATTTGTATGAAATTTCTTTGATTAATCTTAGTTTTCAGTAATTAAGGGTGTGTTTGGATGTGGGTTTTATGGACAGCTGTTAACAAAATGTTGGCTTGAAATCAATCTAAACACATTTGGTTTAAGTATTCTTGTGATATATCAACTAGTGGTATTCATATCAATAGGTTTTATAAGGGTTTGCATGATAAAATTTGGTTTCTATAACTTAAATTCAGTAAGTTCCTTTTGAGCATGATTTAGCTTAATTTATGCAATCAAATCTTGTTCACCAATAGGAAGTAGGTTAAAATAAGTTTATATTTAGCTTATATGATGTTTGGTCCATTTATGTGCAAGATTTGAGCACTTTAAATTCGTTTTTGTGCATCTAGAAAATCAGCACTGTTCACAGAAACTTATAAGCTTTAACAGTCCCCTATTTGTGCCATTTTTGTGTTAAATTTGTACTGTGCTTTGGTGTTTTTGTGTTCAAACTGACTCCCCACACTTCCATGAGTGTGGGGGTGCCCTTGTATCCAAGAAAAAGTCACCACAAAGAGCTTTCCTAAGCTCCCAAACCACCAGACCTCAATTTTTGTTCTGTCAGTGGGAACCAAGTTCCCACTGCTTGGTTCTTTTTTCCCACTGCTTAGCTAAAAGACAGAAGTGACCAAGTGTCACTATCACAGTTCTTAAATTTTTGTCTTTAGTGAAGTAATTTAGGACTTAGGACTTGATTCTCATTTTGTAATTTTTCTTATTTTATTCTTTATTTTTTAGTTTAATTAATTTTTGTTTTACTGTTCATTAAGTATTTTTAGGGTTTATTGCTATTTTTAATTACTTTTTATTATTCAGTTTTTGTCTTTTAGTGTAGAAAAGGTATATTTTTCTGATTTAAAATTTTTCTTAGATTAAGAAAATTAGTTTAAGATTTTTAGTTTAAAAAATATTTACTGTTCACCTTTTTAATTATTTTTTTATAATTAATTTAAGTTAATTAGGGTTTAATTACTAAACTGTTTTGTCTTTTAGAGAAAGATTTTACTTTTTTCAAACTTTTTCAATTTTCTACTGTTCATTAGGGTAATTTAGGATTTTTAAAATTGTTAAATTAATTGTGGCATTATTTTATTATTTTTTTAGGATTATTTTAATTTAAAAATAGTTTTTAGTGATTAAAAAATAGAAAAATAGTTTTTAAAATTTAAGAAAAATACTTTTTAGTCTTTAAATAATATAATTTAGTTATTAGTTCAATAAATTAGTATTTTGGGCATTTTGTTAATTATATTTAATTTTTGGGCTTTAATTAGCATTAAAAATTGAATATTTAATTAATAAAAGGTTTTAAAATATGTTTGTTGGATTTTTATTCTTATTTATATTATTTAAGACTTAGTTTAATATTTTAATTAATTTTTAGGTTTTGTTTTTAATTTCGTCGCGTTTTACGTATTTACTTTCGCGTTTTACGTCAACGTCGTAGTTTTAATCATAGTCGTAGCTCGTCTTTAATTTTTTCTCTTCTCGACCAAAAACTCACTAATCCAAACATTGTTATTTTATATTTTGGCACATTAATACACACACCTCCTTTGAGAACGAACCCGCATTTATTCGATTCTTCGGTTTTCCTAAATCGTCGAGTTTAATACTTGCCGCATTTATACGTTGTTTTCCTAAACGCGTATTTCTACACCTATCATTTTGGCGCCGCTGCCGGGGAGGTGTTTAGTGTGCCATTATTATTAGTATCGTGTTTGTGTGAGTAGTGCGTTTTTGATTTTCAATTTTTGGAAAGCGTGAATATCGTACATACTCATTTTTGTTATTTTTCTCTATTATATTATAATATCCAAATAAATCGTGTTTAATTTTCCTAAATTAAACACAAAACAATCTTTTACTATATTGTAGATATATTGGTTTTCGTTTTTTGTGAATATATTATTACTATATTGTACTACGTAAGAACAATAAATATACAAGTACTCCAAAAGCGTGAAAACGCAACCTTGATTCGGGATTTCATCACTCGATCATTGTATTCGAATCCAAAGCAAAAGTTTAAAGGCAAAATAGATAAATACTTTCGTGAGGCTTAATTTCAATTAACACAAACTATAAGGTGGGTATAAGGCGGTTGTATTTCACGACCTAAAGGAAAAAGGCTCTTAAGTGCTTCGCGCCGCCTCGTTTCCTCCGCTTGCTTGTGCGTGTTTTGAGAAAGAAGGCTAATCGAGGGTTTGCCGCCCAAGTATTATCTACGTATATTATATTTGCTTGTGTTTTCAAGATTAAACCCTCTTGAACGTTTTGGTGTTCCACCAACGTTCTAAACTCATCGAGAACGTTCACTCCACGTGATCGTTTTCATTCTTTGAGGCTCCTTTAATCGAGAAAGTCGATTCGAGGAGAGATTTGTAGATTTGTGTCTACGTAATACATTCAAAAATCCAAAAAAAAAATTTATTAAAAAACCAATCAAAAACCAAAAAAATTGAAAAAATCGAAAAGCCGCAAAAAGAATCTTCTTTGCTACCACCCATTCTACGCTTAGTGCATGCACACTCGATCGAAGGACTATTCCAATTCTAGTGAAGCTTCGAATCGACGCAATCGTAATCGAAGGAATCGACTACGTAGACGAGAATTAGAAACCGACGTTCCTAATATCGTTGTTGAAGAGACCTTAGACGAGATGGCCGATAATCGTTCGATGATGGAATTGCTCCAAGCGCCCACCGAGGGTTATGGAGACGCGATCATAATTCCCGCTATCGAAGCGGAGAATTTTGAGATCAAAAGCGGAATGCTTTCGTTGATCCAAGCTACGAAGTTTCGAGGTCGTGAAGCCGATAATCCTCACGACCATATTCGGAATTTTGATCGTCTTTTGGCCACGAGCAAGTTTAAGAACGTCGACACCGATGTCGTCAAGCTTATGCTTTTTCCGTACTCGCTCGATGGTGCCGCCAAGGATTGGTACGAGAAAGAGCCACCTAATTCCATAGTTACGTGGAAGGATCTCGTTTCCAAGTTCGTTAATTATTTTTTCCCACCGTCTAAGACAACGTTTTTCAAAAACGAGATTACGAAATTTGAGCAAAAACCGAATGAATATTCTAGAGACGCGTGGGATCGCTTTAAGGAATTGCTTAGGCAATGTCCTCACCATGGTTTTTCCGAGTTGCACCAAATCGATACGTTTTACAACGGTCTTAATTTTCACGAACAAGACTCGTTGAATTCCGCCGCCGGTGGCAACTTTTTGTGTAAGACTCCGAGAGAAGCTTTGATAATTATCGAAAACCGATCCAAGGTTTACCAACTCCGCAACGCACCGAGTGTTGCCAATGTCGCCAATGTTAGTAGTTCTAATCGCGACATTGAGAGAGTTGATGCAAAAGTCGACAAGTTAACGAATGTGTTCACGTCTTTTCTCGTTGAGATGCAAAAGAAAGACGCTCCTGCTACGGTGAAAGCGGTTGAGGTTTCGTGTACGTTTTGTGGTGGACCTCATAATTATTACGAGTGTGCGGCTACGGATGGCCAAACGTCGAATGTGAGTGCGTTAAACAACAATTTTTCTAATCAAAATCAAAATAACGCCGGTCCATCACAACAAGGCAATTATAACCAAGGCAACAATTTTCAAAACCGAAACAATTTTCAAGGAAATAATCAACAAGGAAATTTTTCAAATCAAAATCAAGGAGGTTATAATCAAGGTCGTAATATAACTTGGCAAAATCGAGACAATAACCAAAACTCGAATTTTTCAAACAACAACAATCAAGGCAACAATTTTTCAAGTGGTAATCAAGGAAATTTTCAAAGAAACAATCAAAACCAAGGGAACTTTAATTCAAATCAAAATAGTTCGTCAAACGATTTTCAAAATTACATGAAAACGAATGAGGCTAATATGAGACGATTAGAGGGAGAAATTGGTACTTTGAAAAACGACTTTACAAATACTTTGAAATTGCAAAACACGAAGATTGAGCAAGGGCAAATTGACATAAAAAAGATGTTTTCGGCCATAATGAACAAAGCCTCGGGTTCGTCATCGAGTTCATTACCTAGTGACACCGTTGCTAATCCGAAAGAACAATGTAAAGCCGCCTCGTCTCGTGAGAAAGGTCGTGTGATTACCCCTAACCTTGAAGGATTCCGTGTTGTTTATCCCTCTCAACCCTCTACTTCTAAGACGTCTTCTTGTTCTAAAGTCGATGGGGTGAACGTGGCAACCAAGGAAAAGAGTGCACACCCTCGTGTACCTCAAATTCCATCCACGGTTTAAAAAGAGAGCTTTGTCGACCTTACCAAAGTAACCCTTGAAGAAACTTGTGCTTCGAACCTTCTTAAAAAACCCAAAAGGCGTATGCCGAGAAAGGAAAAGGATCCGGGCCAATTTCTATTACCTTGTGATTTTTCCGAGATTGAGGGATGTTTAGCCCTTGCCGATTTAGGTGCTAGCATCAATCTCATGCCTCATTCTCTTTGGAAATTGATGAGATTGCCTTCGCTTACCCCCACGAACATGACAATCGAGCTTGCAAATTGTACTCCACTTATACCAATTGGAATAGCCGAGGATGTCTATGTTAGGATTGGAAAGTTTGTTTTTCCCGCTGATTTTGTTATATCCGATTACGAGTGTGACCCTAAATGTCCCATTATTTTAGGCCGACCATTCTTATCGACGGCTAGAACCGTAATCGACGTTCACGAGGGGAGACTTACTATGAGATATGGGGATGAGAAAATAGACTTTTTCGCTAGAAAATCCCAAGGATTTAATGAGAATGAAAAAACCGAGGTTTCAAAACCTAATGATTCAAAATGTTTACTTTAGCGGAAAGAATGAAGCTTGATGCATGTTTTGAAAGAATTAAGAAAAACGGTTTTAAAGATGATGATTTTGATGATAAAGAATACGTGTACCTAATTCAAAAGGGTATGTGTAAATTTATGGATGAAAACTCACTTTGGGATGTTTTTAGCGAAACAAGTGAAACACCAATTCCGAAGGGCGACGTTAGTGCCATCACGACAACGACCAAAATGGGCTCGTCTTCACCACCTTCGAAGGACCACGTCTTTGAGGCTTCAACTTCTAACTCCATCAAAGTGCCTCCTTTGCCTAGCCCAACACCCGTTGAGGCTAAAGGGTTTATCGACATCGATCCTCTCGTCTTAGAAAAGTCACCTAAGCATAGTCATTTGACTTGTAAGTCCATGGTTGTGAGTGCTCACATCGACTCTTTCTTTGACGATGACGATGGCGATTTTGCCGAGATTGATCACGTACTTCAAATCCACATGCTATTTTTGATTCTCCTAAGAAGAAACATGTGAAGTACGATGATTATGAGTTTGATCCCGAGATTGAGGAAATCATTGAACGAGAGCTAGCTCTTATGCCTTCACTTCCACCTACGAGTGAGGTCGACCTTTCCAAAATCGAGGATGAACTTGATGAGTTGGAACGTCTTATTTTCGATGACGAACCAACTCATGTGACCACTAAAAATCCCATTCTCGAGGAGTTACCTAATCAACACTCCTCATTTGAGAATGACGTTTACCACATTCGTGAGGATCTAACTTATCAACGATCCCCACAAAAGAATGATGGTTTCGTGCTTGATCGTGATCTTTTCGAGAGAGTTTCTAAGATACTCAAGGAGGGGAATGACAAACCGTGGTTTGACAAGCCTATCTTTGATGAAGAAATCGATGAGATCGACGTTCATGAGGATGACGAGTATGTAGACCCCGAGGGGGCGGTGTTCTTTATTGACAAACGTTTTGAGAACTTATATAATCCGCCACCCCCTCCCACCAAAGACTTAAATGTGAGAATTTTTAGCGCGACTAATTTTGAATTTGACACGCCAAATATTTTCGACATCATTAAATCGGGTTTTCATAAAGAGTTTTTGAACGATGAAAAAGGAAAGGATTTTAAAAATGTTTTAAATGATTTTTCTACATGTTTAACTCCGTCATCACCGCATTTTATGAGTGCTACCACCTCGTCTACTCCTTTTGACGATGGTTGGTGTGGTTTTAGTGTGGGGGAAGCCCCAAATGTTCCCTCACACTTTACCACCGAGGACGAGATTTACGATCCCGGAATTGCTTGTAAAGGGAAATCTCGGTCTTCCACCGATGCAATAAATGGAAATCTTATTCGTTTGCTTGGTGCGAGTCTACCTCGAGTAGCTCATATGTTTGACTTACTCATTGCCCCACCTTTCTACTTCTTATCTCTTTTCTTCTACCTCTTTGAGGTTCTAGTTTGTGTTGGAGTAGCGTTGTTTCGTCTTTCATCCGAAAACGAGGACGCTATCTTTGACCCCGGTATACGTTTATCGGGTTTTTTTTAAAGTACTCCATGTACTTTTGGGCCTTGTTTATCATGTAAGCCCCACCAAAAATGACCAAACCAAGATTATCCCTAAATGATCACATTTATGGGGATCCGAGTCAAGCTTTTGACTCGGTTATCAAAAACAAGGTGCCTCGTGGGGGATTCTCATGCTTATCCTTGTAAATATTATCGCTTTCTTAGTTTAACGTAACGAGGGGACTTGTGCTCTTCCTACCTTTGTTTCGTGGTTGTTTGTGATTGTGATCTATTTGGTTCATCGTCATCATTGAATCCTCTCGTGTTCGTTTTACGTAGCACTCAAGCTTCGATCGTTGCCTTTGGAGATTCCGATATCCGATGATATCCTTTTATGTTCTAACGTTTATCTTATTAGCATAATTAATAAACGGCTTTTAGGTTATTCATTTTACCCTTTCCATGCTCGAGATTAAGCATTCGACTTCGTCTCTAGTATGGGGGTGTTTACACCCCTAGACTCGAAACATTGAGGACAATGTTTAGTTTTAGTATGGGGGGGGTGAGTAGATACTTCACCTTGCTTACGTCAACACGCAATCCAATATACATATTTTTGTTATCGTTTTGTTGCAAAATAAGGCTAAAAATGGCCAAATTTTAAATTTTTTCTAGTTTTTCATAAGTGTTTAAGACACGAATGTAGGTTTTTCGATGGTGAGAATAAGAGTAATTTTTGACTCGACCGTGCGTGTTGAGCACTTAGCTTCGATTCCTTAACTTTTTAGGCTAAGTCTCTTAAATGAGGGCGAGAAGTGATAGAGTTATTTATAAGTCTCGTAATCGTCACGATCTTATGTGTAGTAATTATTAGCTTATTCTCCCAACACTTTTGCATAATAAATTGTTAATAAATATTGATTTAGCGGTTTAGTCACTATTGTGGGTTTCTAATTTGTTTTGGTAGCTTCCATGTAATTAAATTGGGAAAACATTAAGGTATCGCCAGCGTCACGGTTTTGAAGTATTGGCACCCGAATAATCGAAAGCTTCACCTAATAATAAGATTTCAAGTGCTCACCTAAATTAAGCAAAAATTTGAAGCTCACAAGGCCGAAAAATCTATGCCCAAATTGAAAGTGAATCAAGCCTTAATCTTCGAATCTTTAAAGATCCAAAATTCGCTTTAGCGTGAGGATATACGTCTTTGGCTAATAAAACCACCGATGAGGCGGATAATAAAAGGCAAGGCAAGACCGAAGTCATAATAAAAGCTTCATGGCGAAGTTGAATAAAAGATGGAGGTAAACCAAAGATAATAAGGCCCTTCCGTTAGGGGGCGTATAAAAGTCTTGGTAATAAGTCTCATGTTCAAAACCGTTATAAAACCGTGTTTATCGATCCTTCTTGTTGACTTAATTTTTTGACATCGTTGTCTATTGGGATGAATTATTGATTTAATGATTTTGGTTACACCGTTAAGTTTCTATTTTTAGACCTAATCTCTATTCACGCATAATTCAATGATGTATCCTCGTGATCATTAAGACAAAATAAAATATAAGAGATACCAATTAGGAATAAGGGAGTTTAGGTTCGTAATTAACACTCATGAGATGTGTTCGTGTTGCTAACTTATAATAACAATGATCTCGTTACACGCTTAGCATGGAATTGGGTGAAAATCGAGGACGACGAAATTATTTCTAACGAAGCATTCACGTATTCTTGTTCTATGATCCCAAAAGTCACATTCTCGTGATGAAAACAATACATTATGTCTAAAATACGTGTAGTAGTTTATTTAAGTTTATGTCTTTAATAAATATCATCATAAAATGAATTTTGGAAGTGCTACGATACTTAATTCTAGCATTGCGTGAGGACACGGCAATGGTTTAGTATGGGGGAGTGATGAGACTGTATTTATACATAGTCTCATCGTCCAAATCGGGCTTAAAACGCTTAAAATATCATCAAAATACCCCAATATATGCCTGTGTTTGTTCATTGTGTATTTTAGGTATGGATATCGTGAATTCACCAAAAGATTAAAGGAATCAAGCAAAAACGAACACGGGAAACGAAGCCGCACAAAGAACCGGACCCGAATCATGAATTTCCTTTGAAGTCCTTGAAGTTTGAAGAATTGGCAAGATTGGCCCCTCAACTTTTGAAGACTTGTCATATTATACCCTTGCAAAATCCTATTATTGCATTTGGGTCCCTAATATTTCAAGATTATGCCATTTAAGCCCTTAAAGAATGAAGAAAATGCTTATATGGTCCTTGATACAAAGATTTGCAAAGTATTGTGCCATATTTGACAATTGCTTGAAAGATATTACAAAGGATATAGAGTTTGCTGTTGAAAACTTGAAGTGAAGAAGTTTGGGAGTTCAGGGGGTTTTCATGGACAAAACAAAACCCCACCAGCCATTAGAAACCTTACACGTCACCAGACCCACCCAACTTACCAAACCCGGATCCAAACTCACCCAAATCCCCTATATCCGACCCAACCAGCCCAAAACCCTACCCAAGTCAACTGCCCAGTCAAAACCACCCACTAATCACTTTTTAAACTTATTTAATATAATTTAAAAACGTGGGAAACACTTGTTTTAAACCCAAATCAGATTAAAAAGATACTGCTTATCCCTTCCCCAACCCATAAACCCTAAAACATTCCCAGATTAATTAAACTAATCCTTAACTTAAACCCCAATTAATGTTGGGGGTTTTCATCCCAGCCCCACACCCAACACAATACTCAACCCAGAAAGTGACAACTCAGTCCCTTGTTTCCCCACAGCTTCACGTGTTACTGTACACAACTGACACCCAAGACCAAATCAACGATTTATGTTAATTCCTTGGTCACCACATCAAAATAGAGGGTCAAGATCACATTCTATCCTGCTACACCACATGGGAGTATCACATGAAGGCAAGAACAAATTCAAAAATGGCATCTTTTCAGCATATTCAAGCATCTTTCCAAGGGCAAGAATGGGAATTCAGTCATCTAGGGTTTTTAGACTAGAATGTCATCTTCATTGTATAAATATGGACGTTTGTGTCCATATTCACTTGTTCCAGTTTTTATGTAAAAATTTTTGGTTATTAATGATAATGAAAGCTACAATCTTTTGGCATAAATTCTGAGTTCCATCATTTTAAGTACCTTGTCTTAGTTTAAAATTTAAATTTCAGCTTTGGTTTGTTTAATTTTAAGTTATCAAGTTGAGCTTTGGTTAAAAAAGTTTGAGTGAAAAGTTTTCTTTATATTCTGACTTTCTGAAATCCACCAACACTTGAAGTGAAAGTGGATTGTGTTGTGGATTTCAGAAATTTCCTTAATGATTTTGTGTGAATTCATTTGTGGTTCTAAAAAAAAATTCGAATCTCACTTTATTTTTATTTAAAGCTATAAGCCATAAGCTGGCTTAATCAATAAGCCCAGCTTATAGCTCATAGTTATAAGCACCAGGTCACTTTTTCCCTTGTTTTCTTTCTTGGCAGGAAAGTTTCTGTTTGTGAAGATATAAAGGGGGTGTTTGACTGCTGTAGTCTCACCTTCCCTATTCTCTCTACATCAGCTTATCACAAAAAGCTCAGCATAAGCCTCCTGCTTATAGGAGAAGGCCTCAGCTGGCCTTTGTGTGGTTGGATGTTAACCACACCAGGTACGGGCTTGAACCCTCCTAGAAATAGGATTTTGTATGTTGTTTTGTGATTGTGCATGATTTTGGATTTTACTTGTTTTATTGTTCCTTTAGCTGCTTATTCTTGCTTGCTTAGCTGTATTGTTCTTGTTTAGATAGGTGTTAATCAGTTAAATAGGATTTGTATGAAATTTCTTTGATTAATCTTAGTTTTCAGTAATTAAGGGTGTGTTTGGATGTGGGTTTTATGGACAGCTGTTAACAAAATGTTGGCTTGAAATCAATCTAAACACATTTGGTTTAAGTATTCTTGTGATATATCAACTAGTGGTATTCATATCAATAGGTTTTATAAGGGTTTGCATGATAAAATTTGGTTTCTATAGCTTAAATTCAGTAAGTCCCTTTTGAGCATGATTTAGCTTAATTTATGCAATCAAATCTTGTTAACCAATAGGAAGTAGGTTAAAATAAGTTTATATTTAGCTTATATGATGTTTGGTCCATTTATGTGCAAGATTTGAGCACTTTAAATTCGTTTTTGTGCATCTAGAAAATCAGCACTGTTCACAGAAACTTATAAGCTTTAACAATCCCCTATTTGTGCCATTTTTGTGTTAAATTTGTACTGTGCTTTGGTGTTTTTGTGTTCAAACTGACTTCCCACACTTCCATGAGTGTGGGGTGCCCTTGTATCCAAGAAAAAGTCACCACAAAGAGCTTTCCTAAGCTCCCAAACCACCAGACCTCAATTTTTGTTCTGTCAGTGGGAACCAAGTTCCCACTGCTTGGTTCTTTTTTCCCACTGCTTAGCTAAAAGACAGAAGTGACCAAGTGTCACTATCATAATTCTTAAATTTTTGTCTTTAGTGAAGTAATTTAGGACTTAGGACTTGATTCCAATTTTGTAATTTTTCTTATTTTATTCTTTATTTTTCAGTTTAATTAATTTTTGTTTTACTATTCATTAAGTATTTTTTAGGGTTTATTGCTATTTTTAATTACTTTTTATTATTCAGTTTTTGTCTTTTAGTGTAGAAAAGGTATATTTTTCTGATTTAAAATTTTTCTTAGATTAAGAAAATTAATTTAATATTTTTAGTTTAAAAAATATTTACTGTTCACCTTTTTAATTATTATTTTATAATTAATTTAAGTTAATTAGGGTTTAATTACTAAACTGTTTTGTCTTTTAGTGCAAGATTTTACTTTTTTCAAACTTTTTCAATTTTATACTGTTCATTAGGGTAATTTAGGATTTTTAAAATTGTTAAATTAATTGTGGCATTATTTTATTATTTTTTTAGGATTATTTTAATTTAAAAATAGTTTTTAGTGATTAAAAAATAGAAAAATAGTTTTTAAAATTTAAGAAAAATACTTTTTAGTCTTTAAATAATATAATTTAGTTATTAGTTCAATAAATTAATATTTTGGGCATTTTGTTAATTATATTTAATTTTTGGGCTTTAATTAGCATTAAAAATTGAATATTTAATTAATAAAAGGTTTAAAAATATGTTTGTTGGATTTTTATTCTTATTTATATTATTTAAGACTTAGTTTAATATTTTAATTAATTTTTAGGTTTTGTTTTTAATTTCGTCGCGTTTTACGTATTTACGTTCGCGTTTTACGTCAACGTCGTAGTTTTAATCGTAGTCGTAGCTCGTCTTTAATTTTTTCTCTTCTCGACCAAAAACGTCACTAATCCAAACATTGTTATTTTATATTTTGGCACATTAATACACACACCTCCTTTGAGAACGAACCAGCATTTATTCGATTCTTCGGTTTTCCTAAATCGTCGAGTTTAATACTTGCCGCATTTTTACGTTGTTTTCCTAAACGCGTATTTCTACACCTATCAGATTAATAAAAATATCATTAGAATCATCGACACGAAATTCGGCTTCATGTTCTTGACCAATCTCCATCTTTTGATCTTCTAAAATCATGTTATGCAATATGATGCAACTATACATGATTCTACTGATGGTGTTTACTCTGTATGATCGAGCCGGTTGACGTAATATTCTCCAACAACCTTGAAGAACATCAAAAGCGCGTTCTACGTCCTTTCGTGCTCCTTCTTGTTTTCTTTTAAAATGTATGTTTTTGCGTTGACTTGCAACCGAAAACGATTTCACAAAACTAGCCCACTGTGGGTAAATCCCGTCGGCTAAGTAATACCCGTTCTGAATCGTAACGCCATTTACTCTATACGGAACAACAGGTGCTACGTCATTAAGAAGCTCGTCAAATAATGGAGAAACGTCTAAAACATTTATATCATTATTGGCGCATGCTACACCAAAAAACGCATGTCAAATCCACAAATCATGAGAAGCAACTGCCTCAAGCATAATTGTTGGGTATTTCTTATCACCTCTCCCGAATTGTCCCTGCCATGATACTGAACAATTTCTCCATTCCCAGTGCATACAATCAATGCATCCGAGCATTCCCGGGAAACCATGAACATTCTTATGCCTCACATAAATTTTATGAACGTCTTCAAGAGTTGGTTTTCTCAAATAGTGGTTCATGTACAAATCCAAAATACACCTATTAAAGTAAAACAAACTTTCAGTTACAGTACGTTCGGCCAACTGCAAATATTCATCAAACTGGTCGGGCACGCTGCCGTATGCCAGTTGGCGTATGGCGGCAGTGCATTTGAGAATAACACTTGCACTCATTCGACCGGTACAATCGGGCCGAACTTTAAAGTAATCAAAGTGTTTTTGAAGAGGATCCGCCGTATAATTTTCAATATCATGGACAATTTTTAAAAATAATGTTCGACTCATATTATATCTTTTACGAAAAATGTGTAACAGATACTTACAAGGCTCGTCAAAGTAATCCGCCCTCAAACGAACTTCGGCATTTTCACGATCACGTTCAATAACATTTCGGGTGAGTCGGGGTTTGTTTTCTTGTTCTTGCAAGTAATTATTATAATTATACGCGCTAACCAACATATCAATGTCGGTTTCATCATCAATGTCAAACGCGGAAGGTTGGTACACCATTATTTTGTGTGTGTGTAAATTTGATTTGTGTGTGTGTAAATTTGATTTTTTTGAGAAGTTACAAAAAAGTTAGGTTTATATATATAAAGAGGTTTTCAAAGAAAAAAAAACCTCAAACGGTCATATAGCCGTTGGGATAGGTTTTAAAAAAAATTGAATTTTTTTTAATCCCAACGATAATATAACCGTTGGGGGTAGTATTTGCAAAAAATAAAACATAAAGGTTTACTAGTAGAAAATGCAACAGGGGGTAAAATGAATTTTTTTTATATACCAAGTTCAACGCCCGTGGCTACAGCCACGACGTCTTCCACGCTGCAAGCCACGACGTCTTCCACGCTGCAACAGACGGTGTGATCACGCAGAACAACGTCGAGCCACACCGTGGCCACTCCGTCTCCTCTAAGTAGGGAAGATAAATGAGAGAGAGATAGTGGGGTGAGGAAAAGACGAAAATACCTTTTGTGGATGTGTGTATAACGTCAGTTAGTGGGCTTTAAAAAAAGGAGGGACTAATAATACATAACGTATACCCACTTAGGGACGAGTGGTGCATTTTTTTTATCAAAGGACGAAACTTATCGGTTAACGCATACCACATGGACGAATAATGTAGTTTACTTTATTTTTAACCATTTAAAAGGTATTAATAACTCACCCTATTTAAAAAACAAAAATGTAAATTTCGAAACAATACGCGTATCCTTGTAATTAATTATTAGAGGATGCTGCTATTCACTTGTCTACCCATAACGCTACATAAGTCACATCCATTGATATCGGTTGGTTGCAATCCTTTTCACTTTTACTTTAGATAATTTAATGATTTTAATTTTTTTAAATGATAATAAGTGTTTTAATCTTTGCTTAAAAAATGTTTTAATTAGGTCGCAGTTAAAAAAGTATTTTAATAACTGTTTAAACTTTTACTTAGTAATAATTCGAGCTAAAGTTCGATTTTGCGAGCTAATTAAACTTTTATCAAATTTAAGTTTAAGTTCAAGCACAAAAGATAGCTCAAAACATAAATCAAGATTAATCTCAAGCTTTTGTTTGTTTGACTTGAGTTTTATCAAGTTTTTTCAAACTTTAACATCAATATGTTTTGATGATAAAACTTCATAAACATTTAAGAGCTAATTTGAATATTAACATAATTATAAAAATTTATTTTATAATTAAAAAGAATATACTTTAAAAACTTCCTACAACTTAATAAATTATTATATTATATATCCTTAATAAAAAGGGAGAATTTCGGTTCCCTATGAACAGTTCCTCCCTCACACCAAAACTTATTATATTATCTCCTCACAATTCACAAACACACCTCACACAGTCTGATTAAAAAATGACCTCCCCATGTTTTGTTCTGTGGCCTCAAACTTGACCACAACCGTTGATGGGAGTACCAATCGACCTTCACCGTTGATTGGTGGTAGTGGCTACAGGATTCGATCTCATGTCGTTGATTAATTGGTTAGTAAATCGTAGCCATTCGTTTTGATTTGGGGGTTTTATATGTTTATCTATGCATTCTCTCAAAACCCATCTACTTTCTACTCTCTCTCGCTCTCTCTCTTTGTCTCTCTCAACTAAACCAGATATGTGTTTGACCTAAAAATGATTGGTGGATCTGTGCCGTTTGATATTTGATAGATCTTCCTTGATCAACCGAGTTTGATGGAAAACAAATTCGTATCATGAAACCGTGGTTTTTGGGGTTTGTTGGAAGTCCTCTCTTGGGTTTGATGGAAAGCATGCTTTTTTTAGCTCTTCTGGACATATTGAATTCATATCAGGTTTGATTGAAACCCTTTATTGGGTGTCATGGAAATCCTCACTTTTTTTAGCTTTCATTGATTTTCCTTTATTAGAAAGTATATACTATTGAGATTATACCTATTTAAGTCTACAATCACGGTGGGTCACAATGTTTTGGTTGCCGGGGTTGATGGCAGACGACGATTGTCACGTTCGTGATTTTCGTTGCTGTTGTTGATCCCGGGCGACGATATACATGGTTGTATCACATTAGATTTAGCTTTAGATGAAAAAAATTGTCCCAGAAAACTTATTTAAGGGTATTTGCTTCATTACGGTGATAGCTTATTTGCAATAAACTGATGTGTTGATAAAGCAGTTTGGTTTTGCTCATGTGGCCTTTTAAGGGTGTTTGCTTCATTACGGCCCGTATCTTGGCGGGGCAGCACCGCGCCCATGGTGTTTGCATCCATGTCGGGTCGGGCCCTCTTTACCCATATTACCACTCGCTAATGTTTTTGAGCGTCTTTCTGCGGATTACTGTTTAGATAATGCTTAGATTGAGAAGAGTTTAGATGATGACTATTCTAATGCCTATATTGTGGTTTTACATGTTCAACTGGAAATTTGGTTATGCTTGGCTGGCTGTTTAGGAATGGTTAGTTTGCGAAAAACATACTCTTGGGTATTCAAGTTTCCATCGATATGGCCTTCTACTTTGAAGCTCTTTATACGAAGTTTGAAAACTTTCTTTTAATGCCCTAAAACTGATTTAAACATATTAGTGTGAGGCTTTGATTTTATATTCTCACGATTTTTGAAGCCTTTGTTGGCCCAATTAGTCTTATGCTCCTTCGATGCCACCACGCTCTTCGTTGCCACTATCCATAGCATGCGACAATGTGCTGGTTCGGTAACGATGGTGGTAGGGTTATTGGCTAGAAAATACAACAGCTGACTTTACACCTTTAATACAAACTTGGACGAGCAAACTCCCTCCTTGGACAAAAAGGGGGTTGGGTAACAAGGCTGACTTTACACCTTTACACATTTAATACAAATGTGCTGGTTCGGTAACAAGGCATTTTTTATTAGTATGCCAAGGCTAACCCAGAGAGGTGTGTAAATGTGACTTATATTAGTTTAGCATTAACATTATGTGAGTGTTATCAATGGCAGTTGTGATCTGTTCGTATTGCAAAGGAAAAATGTTTTCGGGCTATGATGAACAATAACGGCAACGGACGAATTTGAGACCACCCGTATCTTGGTGGGGCAGCCTGTTGCAGCTGCAGCCATGGCGGGTGTGTTCGTTTTTTTCCCCAGTGTGCCATACCTGAGCCTATATGTTTATTGATCGTCGCTTGATATTTGAGTGTCCCTAGGTGGAACTGATTTAGTTGTTTTGTAAATCAAAGATGCTGCGACTCAGTGTATTCAAGAGTAGTACGATCAAGCTTGATAATGAAATGACTGACCATTGGACTCGCTTGCAGTCAATGGCTATTCATCAAATGCTTATTCTTTTGGTGATAGCCATAAGAATATCGTTTGAATGTGTAACAAAGGAATTTGATACGCTTGAGTAGAAGGTGAAACCACTTCTTTTTGTGATGAGTAATGGTATGCTTTTATAATTATGTCGGGCTGTGATGGGTTTGTATGCTTATATAATTATGTCGGGCTGTGATGAGTTTAAACGGGCGTGGGTAAAGACAAGATAGCCCGGATCTTGGCGGGGCGACCTTTGAAGGTTGTAGCCATGTCGGGTTATGATTCTGTTTCCCAAAAAACGCCTTATTTGAGCCTATGCTAAAACCCGAAAAAATCAGGAATGAAGTTCGAGAATAAAAACAGATTTACGGGTGAAATAAAAGCTTATATTCATGTCGTCTCACATTTGCGTTGGCGTATTTTCTGTGCTGAAACAATGCACCTTATATTTCAGTGCGTTATGGTGGGTCGGGATAAGGTGTGTGAAGATGAGAGAATGAGAGGCAAGTATTTTATTGCGTTTGTGAGGGGTGTGTTTGTAAGGAGATGCAATATAATATGTTTTGGTGTGAGGGGGAACTGTTCATTGGGCACCGAGATTCCCTCCTTTTATTAAAGATAATATAATGTCGGGCTGTGATGAGTTTAAACGACCGTGGGAGAAAGCCAAGATATCCCGGATCTTGGCAGGGCGACCTTTGAAGGTTGCAGCCATGCCGGGTTATGACTCTTTCTCCCAAAAAACGCCTTATTGGGAACGAATTTCGAGAATAAAACCAGACTTACGGGTATCTTAATGGCACACTGTGATGAGTAACGGTATGCTTCTATAATTATGTCGGGCTGTGATGAGTTTAAACGGCCGTGGGTAAAGACAAGATAGCCATGATCTTGGCGGGGCGACTTTTGAAGGTTGCAGCCATGCCGGGTTATGATTCTTTTTCCCAAAAACTCCTTATCTGAGCCTATGCTAAAACCCGCAAAAAATTGGGAACGAAGTTCGAGAATAAAAACAGATTTACGGGTCAAATAAAAGCTTATATTCATGTCATCTCACATTTGTGTTGGCGTATTTTCTATGCTGAAACAATGCACCTTCTATTTCGGTGCTTTCCTGTCGGGTGAACATAATGGAAGTAATGATGGCACAAGTGGCCCGTATCTTGCCAGGTATGTTTACAAACAATTATTATTTTAGGATGTTCTTTCATAACTTTTCATTTCGGTGCTTTCAAAGGTCAACCTGCCAAGATTTATCTGTTTAGGATGTTCTTAAGACTTATATCCGAAATGAAAATAATAATCTGTTTGATTCTTTTATCTCTTTAGGATGTTTTTTTTGTTAGGATGAAAAGTTATTATAAGTGGAGAGTGTAAACAGTAGCGGTATAAGCGCATAGATCTGAAGGCCAAGCGTCTACCAACAGATTGCAGCAAGGTATGACGTGCATACTTCATTTTCATAGTATTTATGTAATACATTTTGTTTCTGAGCATACTCCAAATTACAAGTTTTTTGTCGTAGTAAGATATAGAACTTCTCAAATGCAGTAGGATGAATTCCTGTCTTTGCCACAAATCAGAAAAGACAGATAAATAAATTGCAACTGTTGGTGATTCTTAGCCACAAATGATTTGAAAATTTGGCTCCGCCAGTTCCCTTAGTCACCAAAATACAACATCAAATTTTCATAATTTGTATCTGCATATGGCTGTGATGGATATATGAACTATGAGTAAGAAAGAAATGTAAATACAACATTGCATACTGTAGTAGTGTAGTCATTGTACTGATGAAAATAAAAGGCAAACTAAAGGTACTTTCCAGATTTTTCTTGCTGCATGAACGAACAATAGACTACAAAGCTAAAGAAAGTTGACATGTGTTAGTTCGAGCAGGGAATAAGTGCTCATAACCTGACAACCTCTTATTGTGTACGCTGATACAGGGCGAAACGCTTGCAAAGATGTCTGACATGTGCTCATAAGATGTGAACTATGTTATTATCCTGAAGCGAGTGTTTGGAGAGATGTCCGGTCCAACTTCCTACAGATAAATAAATTGCAACTAAGAATGTTTCACGTTATACACGCCTTCAAATATTGAATCAGGTCGTCATCCCAAGAATCGTCCCGCTAAGTTAATGCCTACAGACTTGGTTTGCTGATGGTTGCAATATGTTGTGATGATGATTGAATGGTGTCTTAGCTTCCACAAGACGAACAATAGGAGGTAAACATTATGTTTCACCTAATGTAAAACTTATGCTTAGGTGGCAACTTTTCAGCGACATAAGGACGCGCCATATAGTTTATTAGGCTGTATTGATGTGAAAGTTTTAATATTGAGTTTTATTATTGGGTGGCAGGAGTATCTTCATGAAGTTCCCCACATGACTCAAACTGTTGTGATCTTCAACTTATTCGATCTTAGCGGTGAGTACAGGAAGACACACAGCTTATGGAATACGAAAAGTGGCTACAAGGGAGACGATTTTTTACTCAAGAAACTATTAAAAGGGGTGTTAGAACAACTATGTGCACAACGCGCTGTACCAACACTTGATAAGATGAGGCTTCGTTGCGAACTTACACACATCGGATAGATTAGCAAAACACTCGCCCTTCGCGCCACAACGAAGCGCGGGCAAAAACCCTAGTTATTATAAGTTATAAAAATATATTCATTGTTGGAATATTGTATAGGTTTAAACACGGACTAATATTTTGATTTATATTAAACTTTAATATGAGCATGTTAATATCGGTGTATTAATCTTTAATAAACCATTTTTTTTTACTTTCATCACATGTTTATCAATGAGCTTGGTAAGCTTTCAAGGCAAACTTAAACATATATTTTTTTATCGAGTTAAATTCAAACCTTATCAAACTCGAGTTATTCTACTTTTAGTTGATAAACAAGTATCTGCACAACGATGGATAATTAACGATATGATATATTGTGGTAAGATCAAGCTGTAATTACAAATGGTCCAAGAACAAGTCAAATTAAATCGGATATTATATTTTCGGAACCGGATTAAATCCGTCATTTTAAGTGATTTGGGTCAACTCGGTTGTAGGATCGATAATATGTAAACATGGTGTTTTATGGAAGACCGGTTTGGCTCGATGGTTGAGCCGATTAAACCCGTAACCCGGTGACTCGTTTATTTGTCTAAGTCGTTTCGATATCTAATTATACATGTCGCGTTTAAAGTGATTTTGGTTAACCCGGTTGTCAAATTAGTAACCCCGTAAACATGGTGTTTTGTGAAAGACATGGTGGTCGAACCGGTTGAACATGTAAACTGACGATTCGGTTATTTGTTCGGCTCGAATGAAGGCGCGGGTTTCAAAATATTACTACTTTCTAGATTTGCGCTTTGTAAAATAATGTAAAAAAAATTATTTATGAAATTTAAGTTTTCATTTTCTAAATTTTTATAAAAAAGGTAACTTTTTTATGTATATGATATAGATAAACAAAACCAAATTGTACTAGTTTTGGGCTTGTGGTTTATTTTTTTTACGGGTAAGTGGTGGTTACAACGTCTTATTAACTAATTTGAGGATAGAGATTTTGATGTGACTTTCAAATAAAATTATTTAAAAGAGGAATTGAAGAAAAAGTAAACAAATCAAAAGAGAAATCAAGGAAAAAGTAAACGACTTCGAGATAATGCTTCTTTGTTGTTGTTTTTTTTGTTACCATTTTCAAGCAATTCACGACCCAAATCCTAACCACACATGGCTAAGAAATGGATTTCGCTGCTTAGGAAACTTCATACTCACTGGAGGTAATTTCATTAGATACAACTATTGTTAAATTTGTTATTTTTATGGTTTAATTTGTGGTTTGAGTGTGTTAGAATATTAACGAGATAAATTTTGTTGAATTATGTAATTATACTTTCTTCGTTTCAAATTAATTGTTCTCGATAAAAAAAATATATAATTTTAGAGAAAATAATAATTACAGTATTATCTTTCTTATTTTTTTACAAAATGACAACCATACTCTTATGCAAATGATTAAACATTTAAATAAACTTTGCAATTTCTAATACCATTAGGTGCAATATGGTAAACTTGTTAACTTACCCACTACTATATTTAAAAAGGGACAATAATTTTGGGACGTCCTAAAATAGAAAGAGAGACTATAAATTTAGGTTGGAAAGAGTAATGCTTAAGGGTGTTAGTTGGTTGGTCGAACTCGAGTTTAAGTTGGGTTTAACTTAAATTTTTTATATTCTGAGATGATTTTATTTAAATTATGATTATTTAGGTTCGAGTCAATTCAAATCGGATCAACGCGAGTCAGGTCCACTTATATTCGAGACATCTTTGCAAGTTTTACTCTTTTAAAATGGTGTTTGGTTTAGCTTTTATAGGACATGTACCACCTTAGGGCTAGGTGAGATTTTAGAGGGCTACAATGAGTTTACGAGGTTATTAGCTTATATGATTCAAATGAGCCCAAACTATGTGAATTTGGTATTACTTGTGTGTTACGAGTAGAAATGTTTTGTGATAACGTATCTGTTTTGCAGCTTGCTATAAATCCTGTTTTTCATAAGAAGTCTAAGCACTTTGAGATTGATATGCATTTGATTAAATAGAAACTTGATGTTGGAGTTGTTAAAATCATAAAGATTTATACAACTCAGCATATTGTTGATATATTCACAAAGGGACTTGTTGTCCAACAATATAAGGTTGTGTGTGAAAAGTTGAACTTGAATGACATGTTCAATGACAAAGTTTGAAGGAAGGTGATATGTAAACAAACTGATCCTATTAAGTACAAGGGCCTAACATGTACAATTTATGCTTCCAATATATGTTTTCTTTAGTCAAGAGGTTGTTCTTGGGAAAAAGATCCTCTCAAGTTCATGTCAATTTGATTGGTCAAGTTCTCCAATCACAACAAAGACAAATGCATGTGGGCCCCATGCATTTCAATAAAAGAAAAAAATGTAAACATTTATCTAAATTTGATTGGCCAACATGATCAATCAAGTTACTATCAACTTGAGAGGATTTTGATCATTGTTCTTGTCTATTTCATAGTTTAGGTCCTCATGTGTTATAGATGAAAGGACTGATCTTGCTAAATGTATGAAAGATCAATGCCAATTTTGGTCATGTTTTAGACTTCAAAGATGGAAGTGCAACTTAAGTTTTCTTGGCCATATAAAGCCTTCTACTAATCATTAGTATAAAGCTCTCCTTCTTTAGCTTTGTAACCCTAAAAAAATTCTCTTTCGATCGTATTATAGTTTTTATTATAATCGTCCAAGTGAGATCAAGTCAACGTTTAGTTGTTTGTATTAGTTTGGTTGTACACTGTTTGTGTTCATTTTTGTTTGTTGCATTTTTTTAATTATACTGATAAATTGAACTAAAGGGTGGTTAGTTAGGTTATGTGTATTGTGTTTGATAACACATTTTGAGAAATATGCAAATAATTAAAAGAAAAGTGATCTGAATTTGTTTATGAGAAACTTTAAAATATGATTAGTAATTGTGAATGAGTTTGAACGATTCCGTTTCTTATAAACATATTAAAATCTCTTTTTAATTGTTTTACTTTTTAAAAGTGTAATTACGAAAACAAACACAAAAACTAAAGAAGAAAATCTGTAAATATATAATGGTCGACTAAAATGAATTGTATATAGTGTGCGTACAACATCAATGGACATTTTGTGAAATATTAATGGTGTCACTTTGTGAGATTAGGATATTCAATTTAGAGATCTCGGTGTGAAACGCCAAAATGGTGGCATTGCCTAACGTTATCACATAGCCGAAGGCATTGGGCGAAAAAGGTAAAAAAATATATTTTATTTTACCTCATATGATTATAATAAACAACCCTCTTATTTTATGAATTGGCAATTTCAACCCTCCGACGACAATTTTTTTCTTTTTTCTTTGAACACCTCCTTTAAAAGTCTACTTAAAGAAAATCTTTTCCTCCCGCCTCTCCAACGACTATAATTTTGAAATATTATTTTAACCCTTCCACAATTACATATATCTCGTTATTTTAACACATTTTCACACACAAATTATTACAAACATATAAACATATCAATCTTATTATACCATTCAAAAAACAAATAACCAGATTCTTAACGAAGATTTTGTGAATATCCTCAATGAGCGTTCACAAAATCCTCCGACATCAAACGCCCCTATACCGGCTACTCGAGTCAATTTCCGCTGATGATGTCTCGCGATCAATCTCAACAATACCACCACCAGCAACAAGGTTTTTTTAGCATGAAAAGAATCACAAACCCTCAACCATGAATTTCGAAATCTTCACAAAAGCTACCCCATTGCTTGGTGCTAGAGAAATCCAATCTTCCCATTACTCACATAACCAATAAACGAATCCCTAAAAAAAGAAGCCACAAGAAGAGAGTATCAAGAAAACGCAAATATGTTGAAGAGAAAGAACCAGTACAATCGTCTTGCCAAATGCCAGTTGAAGAAACGTTACTTGTCGAAATGTTGGGTGGTCGTGCCCGAAACTCCGAATGTCGGTAGGACACAAAAGTTGGAAACATTTTGGTACAAGGTGATGAACGAGTTCAACGCAAAGAATTTTAAAAAACGCCCCAAAGACATGTTGACTAGCAAATGACATACGTTACATGACAATTGCCAAAAGTTCATCGCCAACTTCAAACAGAGCAAACGTTTGAGAAAAAGTGACGAAACCGATAAGGATGGAAACACGCGCATAATATGTATCGTGAGGAGCATAAAGGAATCACGTCTACTAAAGAAGATGTTTGAGACGTTTTGAGAATGCATCCTAAATAGGTAGCCCCTGATTCGGTTGATTTATCCGAAGACGCCCTTGTGACTACCCAAGAAAGTTATTCGGTCCGGATGCAAGACCACGTCCAACTGGCAAACCACGTCCCTTTTAAAAAACCAAATCTGACACCACAACGTGTATCGGTGGAAGTAACGCGTCATCCTAATCCGGCGAGTTTATGAAACAAGAGATTCGTCTCAAACGGGAGCCGACGAAAAGACTTTTGAGGTCGCGGGCAAAAAAGACCGTACGTTGATGCGGTTGGAGGAGTTAAAATTTCTCGCAACACCCACGAAGGATTTGGACGAGGACGACATTTACTATATAAAGTTTCAAAAGAAACTAATCAAAGACAAATATAGGCCGGATGAAAACTAGCCGTTGGGCGTATATTTTTATTATATATATTTTTTAATTTCGTAATGTTGTTTTAATTCAGTAATGTTTTTTTTAATATTGTAATTTGTATTTTAATTATGAATGAAATAAGTTGTTGTTTAAAGAAGTGAAATATTTGTTTAGGTGATTTTATAAATATTAAGAGGTAGGTGATGTCACTACAAATTTTATGACATTTGTTTACTAACTAAAATGTGAAAAAGGTACGTAATAAAAGAATCACTAAAATTTATATTCTTATTCATTTTTACTAATAATTAACTAAAAGTTATTTTTATAAACTATTACTAAAAATAAAAAACGTAACATTCGGTTCCCGAGTAAAAAACGAAAAGAACATAGACTTATATGAAAAAGAGAGAAATAAAAAGGAGAGATAAATGAAATAATTTTTTTACTTTGTGTTGCTGAGTTAGAAAGAAAATAGGAGGGTGTAAGGAAAAAAGTAAATTTAGGAAGAAGATTTGGTTACTAAATTTCACTTCATTTTATCTCAATTTGGAAAGAAGATTTTTAGAGTAAATTTGATGTAATTTACTCTCCTTTACTTTTCACACATCTTCTCAAAATCTTAGGAATACAATTTTTTTTCTACCATCTCAAACCTTTTCATTTCACTCTAAAATATAAACTCGTGAACACAGTGCAAGTAATAAAAGGTGGCACTAAAAATCTATTATTACCCCATATATATTTAGTAAGAAAAAAAGTAAAACTATTAATGACTATTTATTTAGTAGACAAAAGATGTTGGTTCTTTTGACTATTTTTATATTTAATATGTTTTAGTCAAGGTTCTAGATAGCTTGAGGCTTGGCGGCATGGTCAAGCCTCATGCCTTTGCGAGCCATGACGAGTCATAGCGTTTTTTAGGCTTGAACTAAAGCGCCACAAAATATAAAAATATATATAAATTTATATATTTATATCATATTATACATATATTGAGTTAACAAATAGTGTCACAAATAAAGAATAAAATTAAGAAACTATTTTTAATGTAATCTTTTTTATTTTATATAAAAAATACGATTTTATTCAAATTGAATGTAAGAAAACCTTCACGCATCTAGTTTTATCGCAACTTGTCACGTTTATTAACTTATTGTCTCATGTTAAACCTTAAGCACAAGCCTTAGTCTATTGTGTGACGTGAAGGTCAAACGTCATGCCTTTGCGAGAAATTTGCGAGTCTTTTAGAACCTTGGTCTTAATAAACAAAAGTTATAATAACTTAAATGATTATATATTTTGTTAGTAAGTAAAACTTTTATCTAACTAAATAGTTTTTATTTTGTAGTGTGTTACTATATTTGATATTATGGTAAAATGGGTGGTATTGGTATGTTGATATATCATTCGATTAGTAACATTTTCTCAGGCTAATTAATTCAAGGGTTGACACACAAATATGTTACTTAAGTTTGTCAAATGTTCACCTAAGTTACTAAAGTTTTTTTCGTTACAAAAAGATTACTCAAGTATACGGGTTAATTATTTGGGTTACTAAAGTTTTAAAAAGTTACAATTGGGTTACTCTGAGGGTGGGCAACGTGTTGGTAACCTGTTGTTCTTGCCACGTCAGCACTTTGTGGGTCCCACCTCAAACAAGAATGTTGCTGACTCCTCAATGTCTGTTCATCAGCACAACGGCCACCGCCACCAGTTCTCAAGCCTTCACCACCACCGGATCTAAAGAAAAAAAATGCTACCACCGCAAAAAGATTGATGTCGCTCTCACCAGCCACCACAACCTCCGGCCATCGTAACTGATCCACTACTACAACCACCGTCACCCATTTATCCGGCACACACTCACCCTTCTTCCGCCATCAACCCAATCAAGAACCTCGACATCCGTTGTCTTAAGTCTTCGCCACCATAGGTGGACGGGCTTTGAATCAGGAATCTCTTGTTTGATAAGCCCAGAAAAGATAAACTTTTTCACAAAGAGATATGATCTATCATCTGTTATTTTCACTAAACTCTCAAGCAGTTTGTATTATCAAACGAGACTCATTCGAGACCTATCAATTAAAAGGCTGTTGATTTGAAGGATGCAACCTCATCCTTAAGCTAGACAATAAATGTGTCTTCTGCCAGCAACAATAACTCGGATCCAGATAGTTGCTCATCATGTCTTAGTGAAAAAGGAAAATGGAAGAATCTGAAGATATCTTAGAAGCAGAGGGTTTAGTATGATCATTTTCCTTGAATCATTCATTATTAGGATACACATAATTTAAAAAAAAAAAGATAATTTACTCAGTAAACAAATAAAAAATGAGTAATTCCATGTCGATACTTACCTTGTACAAAGGGTTAGAACATATACGGTAACTTATTTAACCGGATACCTTAACTTTAGTAACCTATTTGTTAAAAAAAATACTTTAGTAACGTAGTTGAACATTTTAGCAAACTTTGGTAACATTTTTGTCTATTAACCCATTCATATTATATGTCACGTCACTCAGTTATCGGTAACAAAAGGTTGCAATCAAACGAGTAATTTATATAACAGGTAAACTATACATAAGTAACCGATTTATAACTAAAAATACTATAATAACTTAAGTAAACATTTAAGCAAACTTTAGTAACTTATTTATGAATGTTTCCTTAATTCATCAAGTGAGTGTGAAAACGTTTTGGTAGAATCTTATTTTTATTTATTCGGATCTACTATGGGTTTAATTAAGGTTTTACAAAATACGAGGACTAACCTGCAAATACTTGTTGTGAATGACACTATATAAATGAGCGAGGGTCGTTTACCTTTGATTATTGGTAAACGAAAGCTGGCTCTTTCTCATACTTTTTTTTTTTTTTTGAACAATTTCTCATACTTTTCTTTGGTTTGGTTTTTGACCTTTGATTATTGGTACCATTTCTTCAAACACTAACCCGAATTATGCCTCCTGCCGTTATCCGTTCGAAAGCTAGCAATTCGATTGCGCCTACGAAACTTCCTACTTACTTCCTGGTACAATTTCTTTTTTTATGCTTAGTTTGTGGTTTTGATGGCTAGTGACGTGTAACTTTCATTACACTGCTTTTATTTTGCATGTTTAATTTCTACTAGTTTTGTTGAACTCATTAGTTACAATGCATTTTATATTACAATCATAATTTGCTACTAGTGGTGGAAATGAGTCAAACCGAGCCCGGCGCTACCAAAGCTCGAGCTCGGCTCATTTTATAGAGCTCGAGCTAGATTCGGTTTTTAGGGTGCATAACTTACTATATATATATTTAATATTTGAAATATCCTAGTGTTCTTTAGGCTCGTGAGCCGAAACGAGCTTTGTATATAAAGGTCAGGCTCGAGCTCGTGTAGGCGTGGCTCAATCAAGCATTTTACCGGTCCTATCTTAGCTTTTCACGAGCGGGTCGCTTATTTCCACCCCCTATTTGCATTATCTTGCCCCACACGTTTTATTACAGTTGAACTTGTGATATTGATTATTTGAGTCCCTTCATAAAACACCCATACAAACACCTCTTATATTGTTGCAGTTTGAAATGTTAATTTGTGTGTTTGGTCGAGAGGTCAGTCAAAGTCCCGGCAGTCAGTAACAAGCTTGCTGATATTCCAAGTGACGAGTATTCTTGGAGGAAATATGGACAGAAGCCTATCAAGGTTCTCCTCATCGAGGTGCTAGATGTTTTGACTTGTACTCCTAAAGGTAGCTCTGTAATTTGGCACAATGTAGTTTAGTTTATGTACCAAGTTTCGTAATTTTAGTGTATCAGGTATCTTAAGAATTAGAAAACCTGTGTATGTCGTAGTCAATCGTATAACACAAGGGGATTAGTAAAAGTTGGAAAAAAAATTTAATACGCCGCTGCCGGGGATCGAACCCGGGTCACCCGCGTGACAGGCGGGAATACTTACCACTATACTACAACGACATTTGGTATCCTTAAAAACTTTGTCATATAGATAACAGTGAACTACTTCGCATTTGCAGATTTTTATTTAATTAATGTCTTGTTGATTTTGAATTATAGTGGATGTTTACTTGATTAGCAATCTGGCTGAAAATTAATATGATGTTGGAAATTGTTGTCCACAAGAACAAGTGACATACATAGGATTAAAAGTGATTTGATTGATGTTGAGGTGACGCTAAAATGACGTCGAGTTTTTCATCCATCACTCTTTCGAACTTATTTTAAAGACTTATATAAATCGTTAGGCGTTAGTCAGGTGATCGATCACTTTCGAAGCGGAATTTTCTTAAACAGCGGCGTTTAGACGGATTGAATTTTTTTTTTCATATAAATATACTATAAATAATATATAAAACATAATAAAATACTTCTAATTTCAAATAATTCAAGTTTACAAAATAGACAAATAAACGTAATAATTAAGCACTTAAAACTACACACGTGAACATATCAATTTAATTACTTTAAACAAAAATATTAAATTAATTTTCGATTCTCATCTTATCCATATGGTTTGATTGACTCAAATTTCATACGAAAAACTAAAACTTTTACAATAATTCACAATCGCTGATTTATCTTTTGTGTTGAGATCTTATGTTAAAATAAATCCGATCGTGTAAATTAGAAAAGAAAAAACGTATAATCTTTTTGTTAGAAAATTTTGACTTTTTATTTTTGTTGATCGCTTAGACCCGCCTAGCTCTGCTTAGACGGATATTTGATCGTCATTTGAATTTTCCGCTTAGCTTGACCTCTTAGCCATTAATCAAAGCAATACATAACCGCCTAGTGTTTAAACAGTCGTTTAAACCGTTTTTTTATAATATTGATAAATACCTCTTACCTTACAAAACGTACACAACTAACACACAAAAACTAACACCTCTACTCTTTCTCTTTCAGTTTTGGTGTCGTATTTTTATCTAGTTTTATATTTTTAATTTATCAAATTTTATGTATCTTTTTCAAGGCATTTTCTATTTCATAATTTAATAATAGAAATAAAATTATAAATTAACGATTAACTCAGTTGATCATCAAATTTTTATTAAATGATTTGTTTAGAGAGGTTTTTTTTGGAAGTCTGGATTCAAGACTTATCAGCCTAAGTGGATAAATAGTTTAAGGTAACTAGTTTCCATTCGAAAAAGACATTTCATGTAAGCGGTAGGGGCAATAGTGTTACCACCAACCCCGGTTTATTAAGGAAGTCAACTACCATGTTTCTAGATGGGTGCTATATAAACATTTTCAAAACATCATATGATTTATATCATCTCTTCTGTTTTCATATTTTTGTTTGGTTTTGAGTTTTTATTACCATTTTCAAAACACTAACCTTAATTATTATTATGTCTCCCGCCTTTATCCGTTCCGAAGCTAAAGAATCAACTGCACCTAGGACACTTTCTACTGATTACTTTGAGGTAATTTCCATTACTTTCAACTTTCTATAATTCCTTTTTTTTACAAATGTGTTTATGTTTTATGTTTAATTTTTGGTTTTTAGTGTGATTTGATGGTTAGTCACGTGACTAGCTGTGACCATTAACCGGAGAAATGAAAAGAATGTGATCCCGGTGAGACCCAGTTAACCCGTTTTTATCGGTTTTGACGGGTCTCCTCCGGTTCGTCTTCGGACGGCTTTTATTCTCTAGTCGAACCGATTATGACTTAGCTCTTGGTTGAATCCGGTTTTAAAACTGTATGCACCCATCTTTTTAGTTAGTACAGCTAGCAGGGTACACCATAACATAATTTTCAGCGAATAATATTTTTAATTTTATGGTTTTGACGAGATCCCGGAGCACGATAATTTAAGGTTGAAGTAACTTTATGTTTGATTTATGTTTTAATAGGTTGTATTGTATGTTATGTTTATTTAGTTGTCTGGGTTTAATTGGAATGTACATATCTGATATAGATAACTTCTTTCGAATTCGTTAATTACACTGCTTTTACTTTTTATGCTTAATTTGTGGTTTTCATTGTGTTTAGAAGGTTAGTAACACGATAAATTTCATTACATACAACTTTTGTTGAATTCATTAATTACAATGCTTTTATTTTTTATGTTCAACATGTGCTGTTTATTATGTTTAGATGATTCGTGACGGGATAGTGATTGTCAAAGCAGCATACGAAAACTATACGACTAAGTTTCCATTCCAACTTCCAACTCAACCAACCAACAGGAGTTCACAGAGGTTTATAAAGTTGAATGAGGAGATTGCTATAAGGTTTCAACTACAGCTAGGTAGCTTTAAACTCAAATATATAGACCCAGATGGCGATATGATAATGATAACATGTGACGATAGCTTATGTCTATCAGCCGAAGATTTTAAAGTACCAGGCCTTCAAACTGTCATAATACTCGTCGTTTTGCCTGTCTAAAGCATCAAATTTGGTGCAATATTTAGGGCATGTGCTATAAGAGTATTTCACATTGTGGTAAAAGGTTTATAGCGTTTTTCTTAGGTGTCATGTAATCAATGGTTGAAATCATAAGTGTTGTCATGTTTGTGTTAAAATACTGTATACGTATTTTTGCGGATTTTCTTTTCTAATTGGTTTCTTTTAGAAGTGCCCTGGCGATTAAGAAACTTTTTGTTTCATGGTTGATTCGGTTAAAGGACTTGATATATGAAAAGCACGGGTATTAATTATAGGTGAACTTAAACAAGTGTTTAGAATGTTTTAGGTGCCAAAAAAGCATATGATAAAATTCTACCAATTTTAGCACAAACAGTTCTTATTTTGAGACAACAATCTTAGGCCTATAAAGATTTGATTTTTGCGGGTTTTCTTGTAAAGACTTTCCAAACATGGAGTTCGGAGTTTTATGTAAGGAAATTGGTAAAGCCACTCAATCACTTCACTAAAAAATGAATGAGTTAGAATATTTTTACCCTTTCTATGTGATACGGTAACTAGACTATCTGCATAGAATGTAAATCTTTGACTGAATTTGGTTACTGCCTGGATGTAAACGCTAGGGCTCCTTTTAACCCTTTTTTGTCTGTTTTAAGAGACATTATCCATAGAAGTGATTTTGAGGCTTATGCTATCTGTTTTATTGTCCTGTTTCACTATGCAATTCATATATAGCAAACGATGGTGCAAAATATTTAGTTCGTGGTGTTTGGTCTGATTTATTCTTTCTTTTTTAACTTCTGAAGTAGATTGGATTGTGTTAATTTCTCTCTATTGATATATCAGCACTATTAGTGTGATAATTAAGTAATGGCAAATGGGATTGTGATTCTTAGATATGTAACTACACTTGAGAAATTTTAAACATGCAAACTACATTCTTTTTCTGAGATGTCAGCATCTGCTATTATTATGTTATCAAGCTAATTAGGTTAGTTGATTCTGCTGGATTTAAACAGCCAGTATCGTAAAATTGTAATAATTAATGTCCTTTTTTTTGTTGCAAGCTGATAATTATGAAAAATTTTCTTGCACATGAAGCCAAACAACATACTTGTACTTTCCCACAGTCTCCTTTTTGGTCATCTGCAATCAGTTAGTCGTAATTTCCCCATATACATAAGCAAGGTTGCTGTCAGTGAGGAGGCTTTAGTTTCTAGCATTCTGTTAATATTGTGACATGATTTCTAAAAATATAATGGACCGTAATTAGTCTCAATGTTTCTTACATAAATCGACAGGTATATTCCTCCCTACTTTGTCTTGTTCCTATTAGTCTTCTTTGACTTTGGTTTTGGTTTCTTTCAATTGATGTTTCAAGTGTATTGGTGTGATAATTCAATAATAGGTAAATGGGATACTGATTTTAGATATGTATTTACACTTTAGATATGCTTGAATGTGAATTTTGTTTCATTATTGATTCGGTTACAGGACTAGGTATATGAGAAGCACGAGTAGTAATTATAGGTGAACTTAAAACAAGTGTTTAAAATGTATTAGGCGCCAAAAAAGTATATATCTTATGCTACCAATTTTAGCAAAAACAATTCTTATTTTGAGACTACCATCTTAGGCCTATAAAGATTTAATTTTTGCGGTTCTTTTGTAGAGACTTTTCAAACATGGAGTTCGAAGGGTTTTATGCAAATGAATTGGTAAAGCAACCACTTCACTAAAAAGTGAACCAGTTACAATATTTTTACCCTTTCTATGTGATAGGTGACTAGACTATCTGCATATGTATATCTGCCTGGATGTGAATGCTAGGGTGTCTTTTACTAGTAACTTTTTTTATCTGTTATAAGAGACATCACCTATAGAAGTGATTTCGAGGCTTATGATGCTATCTGGGGCCGGTGCGTGGGCGAGTCATGTTTCATGACACAATTCATATATAGCAAATGATGGTGCAAAAAATATTAGTTTCTGTTTCTTAGTCTGATTTTTTTTTTCTTTTTTAACTTGTTAAGTAGATTAGATTGGTGTGATGATTAAATAATGGCAAATGGGATATGATGCTTGGATATGTAACTACACTTGAGAAATTTAAACATGCAAACTACATTTTTTTTTCTAAAATGCCAGCTCCTGCTGTAATTATCTTATGATCAAGCTTAGGTTAGTTGATTTTGCTGGATTTAAACGGTCAGTATCGTAAAAATGTAACAGTTAATGTCTTTTTTTTGTTGTTGTTAGGTGCTCAGTAAGAGAATTCTTCTTTCACATGAAGCCAAACAGCATACTTGTACTTTCCCATGGTTTCCTTTTTTTTCATCTGCAATCGGTAATTATGCAGGACATTGACGAAAGATCCACTCATACTACACCTTATGGTCATCTGCTCTTGTTTCACTCTTTACATGTGCCACTGCACTAGGAGAGGAGGACAAGGGTGAGCGTTTTCGCATAGTCTTTACTCTCTATTGATATCGTAAATTTTGGTTTCTGTTTTTTTGAAACCTATAATAGGAAACTATGCAAGGCGTGAATCATTAGTTGTAACATCCGGTTTACTTAGTTTTATTAAAACTATATTAGTCATAATATCGTAGTCAAGTATACAAGTCTGCTATAATCTGTCACGATCCCACATCGGCCAAGTATGGGATTGGTTGGTGGTTAATAAGTCTAGGTGTCCTCTCCTCTTACAATCCAACTTTTTGAGCGAGTTCTCTAGTTGGACTTATGAATTGATACGAGCCTAGTATGGGATAGGTTTGTATCATTATCACTTCTATCTAACGAGGCTAATATTCTATTCTAGGTCTACGAAATGTATCTTAGTTAAGTATATTTTAAGTTTTTATATGGTAAAGACACTGAGTTTTATATGGTAAAGAAACTGAGTGTAGGAGCGGACAAGAACGGTTTTGGATTAAACACAAAAAATGGTTGATTACAACTTTTGTTTCGAAATGTTTGTTGATTTTGAGTCATCTTATAGTTATTATGTGATATTAATGTGTTCTAAGGGACAACAATTATACGTGTTAGTAATGTCTATTATCCGTGAAGAGTTTTATTTGTGAACATAAGCTCAGTTAATGCAATGGAACTTAGCAAAGCGTGAAACTATTTTATTATAAACTTTAGAACCTCACAAGTTCATTTTACTATAAACTTTAAAAAGTGTGAATACGAAACTTGGTACAATTACAATGTTTATTAGGTATTACTTAATCAGGCACTATGAACTAATATGACCATGCTTACAGTTGCAGGTCATATTAAAAAACAACCATGTAGCCATACCAATGCCCATTAGATGGGCCGGTAACGATCCCTAATTGAGCCATGGTCGGGACCATAGGACTTGGTTAATCACGCTCTAGCTACATGGTCATGGCTCATCGGCCAGAAATGGGTTACGTGGGTTACTGTATCTTGAGAGATCAAGAATACAGGGGTACGAGCCTATACAATAGATTCTGTTCAAGTAAGGCCGTACCATGCTTTGTGTTTCACATGGTGATTAGTTGGCTTAGCAAATGTAGTCAACATGAGTTACTCAAGCTCTTGATGAGGCCTGCATGTTTTACTGCTAATTAGGGGTGTCAATAGGGTCGGGTTGACCCGACCTGAACCTGATAAAGGTTATAGGGTCGGGTTTAGTTGGGTTTAAAAAGCTTATCGGGTTGGTTTCACCCGAACATGATAACCCGATTTCTAGGGTCGGGTTGCGGGTTGAGTTATTTATGTTATCGGGTTAACGGGTCAACCAGACAAGACCCAAAACATATGACAAATTTTATCTTACATATAATACATATGTAAAGTTTATATAAATGTTACGCCTTGGGTTGCAAAGACTAACCTACTGGTATTGTCTATTCATTTTTTTGTACTAAAATCTTTCTTTATGTGCCAAAGAACATCTTGAATACGTGGGATTTTGAACTGTATATTGTTTTCTCACTTTGTGAAACATGTATTTGAGCCAAAGATCACTCTGTACATGGCCATAAACTCACATCATCACTAGACTGATGATATCTGAGTGACCTAGTGTTCATTTTTGAGCTATAAAAAATTAAACGTCATTGACTAGTGTTAAAGCTCGAGTAATTTTCTTTCCAAATTAGATAAGCCAACCCGATAACCCGACTTGATAACACCCGACCCGATAGTAACCCGAGACCGATAACCCGATTCCTTATCGGGTCGGGTTACGGGTTAGTTTCTATAACCAAATCCCGCCCCGATAACCCGACCTAATGATCACTTCTGTGACGAAAGAAGGTGGACTGCAGTTGATGAATCATTATTTCTTGTAAAATGGTCTGGAAATGTTTCAGCTTGTATCAGCATATTTACTTAGAATTTTGGATGTTTATGGCTGCTTTGAAATGTGTTGGGCATGTCATCGCACTTTCAAACTGCTTTTATTTGTGAACATAAGCTTGTACATATTATTTTCTAGTAATATATACTTCACCTTTCACCCCAAAAAAAAAGCCTAATATGACCATGCTTTATAACCAAAGCACCTTAATATTCACGCTAAACATACTTACAAAATTCCTTGAGATTAATTAGTATTTTTATATAATTATGTGACTGCTTTAGATGGGAGTTCTTTTCATTTGATCAGATCAACTAGGTCAACTGATCAAGGTCCCCACAGCAACATCAACAGAGGTGTCGGGAGTGTGAAATGTGCTAGTACTGGTAGATGTCATTGCAAGAAGATGTCATTGAAATGTGGTAGTTCTGATTTCATAGTATAGTTTGGTAGTACGTTAAGAAAGTAATTATATGATTATTGCAACTGTTAGGGGTTGTTTGGGATTGCTTTTTGCTCATAAAAACACAGGTATGCTGTTTTTAGGCGCTCATTTACCTCTTATATTGTCACAATATGAAATGTTAATTGTGTGTTTCAATCATCATCAGGAAGCACAGGGTCGAGACGTCAGCCAAAGTCCCTGCAGTCAGTAACAAGCCTGCTGATATTCCACCTGACGAGTATTCTTCTTGGAGGAAATATGGACAGAAGCCTATCAAAGTCTCTCCTCATCCAAGGTGTTTAGATGTTTTGTCTTGTACTCCTAAAAGGTACTAGTTTAGTTTATTTACCATGTTTGGTAATTTTGGTGTATTGAGCATCTTAAAAACTAGTGTATGTCGGTAGTCAATCTTATAACAAGGGGATTAGTAGAATCATACCTTTGTACTTTTTGAACCTTTTTATGATAATAAAATCAACTTATGCTAGCGGTTGATTTCAAGAATCACTTTCTTGACATGATTGGATTTCATTTATCTTTGGCGATTCGATCAATTTGAACTTTGAAGCTATCATGTTCAAATATAAACTTTGGTAACTTCTTTCACTAGTTCTTTTGAAGACAAGTTTTAGTATGTGTCATTAAGATTTTGTATAAGGTAAGAATCTGTAAACCAACAAAATTTAAGGGTTAGAACGAAAATTAATAATCATATAAAAATGTTGAAAAAAAATTACTAACGCCGCTGCCGGGGATCGAACCCGGGTCACCCGCGTGACAGGCTGGAATACTTACCACTATACTACAACGACTTTTTGTGCTATTCAAAAGCTGGTAATGTAGATATTAATAACTTATTGTGTATTTGCAGATACGATGTTTACTTGATTAACAAGTAATCAGATGTCTTGTTAATTTGAATTATAATGACACAGGATGTTTACTTGATTAACAACCAGGCTGAAAATTAATACGATGTTGGAAATTGTTGTGTACAAACAGTGATAGAGCCAGGTTTTTAGTTTTGGATGAGCCAAATAATAAATTATCGCTTAACAAAAATGTAATACTGTTTAATAACAACTTAATTTTATTCGAGGACTTAGAAAATGAAGTATGAGATTTCTATAATGAAACCAAGAAGGATCATAACAACTCCATTACGATCGATGAATGCGACAAAACTTTTGATTAACTTGTTACTTTCTTTCCAACGGTAAAACTCCAATAGAAATCTGGTAAAATAATGTTGATGGTTTAAATCTATATGCTTAAAATTAATTAGATGAGTTTTATAAAAGTTGTAACTCGTAAGTAACAAAAAAAAGTTGATGACACATGTTCTGCTTTTGCCCTTATTGGGTTACGTCGTCGGTACAGCTCACTGGCTGGCTTCGGCACTCGGTGTTCATGATTCTGTTCAAGCCGTTTTCAATCTCGCCTATGAGTGTTTTGCCCTTATTACGTGGTTTTTGTGTTCAGTGAGTTTGGTTTTGGAAGTTGTTTTTGTTTGAGTTTCTTTGCAGGATGTTTCATCAGCTTTTGAAGGATATGTTTTTGGTTATATTTCAATTGTGTTATTTGTTTCAATATCGAGATGGTAGTTTCTTTAATTTTCAATTGGTTTGCTTTTTGCAAACCTTGAATGTATTCACAAGATCTTTGATCTTTTCAAATCAATATCAATTCAATATTTGAAAAAAAAAATGTTCTGCTTTTGCCAATAATGACACATGATGATTAAGTTTTTAAACAATCACATACTACGTAATATGTTCTATTTTTGTGAATAAGTGACACATGGCTTTTTTAAACTTCAATATCAAAATGAAAATAAGTTTGCAAGAGTAATAAGTTCTTGACCTTTTAGGTGCGCCAAATACATCAAATTGTCCAATTATACATCAAAATATAAGATATGACCGAACATTGTTAGAGCTTTTGGGTTGGCCTTGGCACACCCTAGCATATATGTACCTCCGTCCCTGGACTATAAAAACAAGTGACATAGAAATTGCTTAAATCAGGAACCCGATCTCTTTCTCGTCTTCCATGCATGGTATCTCACATGCTTTCCGGTGTCTTCATCAATAACTGATCGGGAACATAGTTTTTGTTGACATCTCGGTTCAGCCAAGTACCGGTATTCAAACTTTTGAGAAAAACACCTAGAAACATATGATATGTTTCTAATATCTTCACAAAAGATGTATTTTAATAGTTAAGCCTTTTGCTAAAAAAAAGTAAGAACTTTGATGTATTTTTCTCATCGACCAAGTTTAACAAGACTTCTTCAAGTCGTCATAGCTATCTATAGACTAGAGCGGGAGCTCGCTAAACCACACTGTGGTAGACCTAATCAATGTGGAGTTGAACATGTGGTACCATGTTGGTATGACGGTCGCTGCTTGGAACACTTTTAATTAAGTGGTCCTCCGGGTCTTCGACTCCCTCGTATATTTTGACGTGGCTTGACCTTCAGATCTTTTTGGGAACTCGAAATTGGGGATGCTAGGTGTGAACGGATTAACTTCCTCGCATAGCTAAGGTTGGGATACATCATCTTAGCTTCCTCCGTGCTTGACTTTGGTCTTTTTGATTTTGACTTTTTGTGGCTACCTCTGCTGTGGTAACTCTCGAGAAGTCTTCCGCGGGGAAATTTCTTCACGCTAGTGCTTATATGAGGCGGACTACATTTTTCTTTGGTAGTTTACTAGGTGAGGGTTGTGGTTCCTGAAGTGGCTCATAGCCTTCATTCTTTGTTTATCCATATCTATGAGTATGACGTTCATCGCAATGAAAGTTTGTTTGTGTTTACACGTGTAAGACATCTTTATCCTTTCTTCATATTCTATTAAAGATACCCTTTTCTTTGTTCCTTCGTCTTGTGAATACTGTTTTTTCATTAATGTCCGTATGATTCAGTGATCTTGGCATGTCATGCCTTATTCTAGAGAAGACACTTCGGTTATGTTGGGGGCTTTCAAACATGCCCGGAGACCATTATATATTTTGTTTCATATTTAGTTCTCCTTTTAGGTTTGGGGTTACAGACTCGAAATACTGCGACATTTCTGGGTCCCTTGGATTCAATCTTGAACACACTTTAAAGTTCAAGCGGGTTTGTACCCCTTTTGGATTTATCTGGTGCTTCTCTTCTTGATGTACTTTTTCAGCTGTCTATGGCAATAATTGGTGATAGTATTCACCACAGAATTTCTAGATGACTGCATCAGACGTTGGTCTCTTGGGGTTATCTATAATATGATTGTTTTCCTTCCCTGTCGTATTCCGCATGGCGGACGTGGGTGGTGTAAGGAGAAATTGTGTTGGTGCGCTCATATTTGGATAAGATATTTAGAAATATGGTTTTGTACTGTTTCCACGGATGGTGCCACTTGCTAGTACAAAACTAGTTGGTAAAAAGGTTTAGGCCGCTTGCGGATGGACTCAACAGACTGTTCTTGGGTTTAGATCTTGTACTAAAAATAAGTAAACTTGATGATTTCATGTGCAATAAAGGTAAATTGTTAATCTTACAGTGGGAACAGACCAACGATTAGACTCTAGTGTAAGAGTAAGATTTCATGTTCTCAGAGGTATATATGTGTGTATAGGGACGTGTGATAAAATCATACATTTTTAGAGTGCGATGGTTTCCTTTTATAAGCAAGCTAAATGATAGGGTTTCTTAGTATTTCGTTTAGTGCTTGGGATGTGACCTTTGTTAAGAAAGGATCCGTTTTCGTTGTCTGCTAGCTAAACATGTCTTGATGATCCGTTTTCGTAGAGCTGATCCGGTAGTGCCTTGCAGATGCCACCTGAGGTAGGCTTACGTCTGTCTCACTGTACCGCCTCGAGCGTTTTGGGCCTTTAGCCTATCCATCGTTACTTTAATTAGATCGTGGTCCAATGCTTGTGGTGTATGCCCACTAGCCATGTACCTGATATACGTTATCAATAGTCTATAGACAAGAATTACATTGTTTAAAAAATGCATTAATTACTGTTTTGATTTTCTATGAAAGCAGAAAAGAGACACTTTTACCATTTGATAAATAAATTAATGTTTTCTTTTAGTCACGTAAATATCAATTTGGATTAAAAGTAATATGATAAATCTAAACAAATTCAACTATTATTTTTAGTAGCGACCAATTATTTTGAGACATATTGAAAAATTAAAAATAGACTATTAAATTTAAGACTAACATAATATACATTCTATCTTGTATACGTAATTAAAGATGATTTGAGACAATATTAAGAAAAGAAAATTAAAGAATAAATTTAAGACTTCAAAGAGGGCTATCTGTATTATTCAAACTTCCAAGTTATAACTATTTCCTATTTTACAAGGACCTTTCCTGTATAATTTATAGCTCTTTGTTAGTTTGGTGTTGCTTCTAGCAGGTTTATATCTCGAGGGGCTAAAAGAGTATCTTGGCTGCCTATAAATAGATGGTGTTACCGTTAGGGCAAAACAACAAGATCTGATCTATATATTTGGCTCTTACTGATGATAGACTGTGATGGAGTATGAAGGCCTTGCAATAAAAAAGAACATACATATTTGTATGTTTTGCTCTCTTTGTAGCCGTTTAGGCTAAGAATTTATGAGAGGCTGATTGTCTTGTTTAATCATTGAGTGTATAGTGATCTATGTGTGTGAGGGAGATATGATCAACCTAGCTGGGACTATCTCGTCATTTTCTCTTTGTAATCGTTTGATCCCGTATGGGGACTAATTATCTAATGGTTTCTTGTAAACTAGGGTTTTTCTGAATTAAGGGTTTTCTCTATCTTGAGTCACGATTGTTAAATAGTGGCGTTGTTGGTTATTGAGAAGAAAAAAATAGGGTTTCACAAACCCTAACTTTTATTATTATTGGGAATTATTGGTTTTGATTGATTCTAAAAGGTTTTTGGGTGATCAATCGTTGATTTATGGGTTATTAGACCTATTGTAGTGGTTGAATTGGGAAGCCCTAATTTTATAAATTAGGGGTTTCTTGATCCCATTGTTGTGGGTTACTCCTACTGCTTTCTTGGTATTACTCTGTAAGTCCTATTCTTGTTTCTTTTTTAAGTTGGTTAATAACTCAGTGAGTGCACCGCAAACCCTGAGGGTAACTTCTTGACCCTCTTACCAAAGAAGTATGGACGTCTGCTCTTCCTTCAGATAGGTGCAAAGCTGATTATTGCATTTAACTTAGTTTTTTGTTGCTATCCCATTGTCTCTTAGTTAAATTTGTCTATTTAAAACCTATGGGGTGATGATTGTTTTTTGTTACCAGTGTTTGTTTGTTATCTATATTAATTGTTGCTTTTATTACTGTTGTCTTGTCGCTCATGTCTCTTTGTTTGTTCTTTTTTCATTGTCTTAGAATTGCTGAAATCGTTGTTGTGGGCTGACATATTGGTGACTGCATAGTTCTTGTTGCTCTCGTTTTGTTATTGTTTTGTTTTGTATGATTGATGTATTTATCTACCCTTGTGTGCATGAATGTTATGTGTATATGTGCTATATTACGTCTCTATGTGGTAGTGGCTATATGTTCTTGTGATATATGGGTTAAGTTATTGTTGGTTAAACTTTAGGCTTCTATAAATTGTTGATGTTCTCCCTTATGCCTCTTTCTGACCGGTTGGGTTGGTACCGTGCTATTTTTTGTGTTATTTGTGTTTATTTGCTGTTGGTAATCTTCTTCTATCTTGTTTTTATGTGTTTCTATTTTTTTTTGCTTCTGTTGGTTGCCTTATTGCTGATTCTGCCATGTGCTTGGATTAGCTGTTTATTATGCCTTCGTTTCGTAGCTATGCCTATGGCTGCTTGGTCGTGTCTTATTGTTGGGAATTATTCTAAGTGTCAAGTACCGTCAGTGTAAACTCAAGTACTGTTAGTTACTTTCAAGTACCGTTAGTGGTAACGCGGTACATAGTAAGTACTGCTAGTTATAAAGTTAGTACTACTAGGATATTTAGGACGAATATATCTTTGTATAAGATATGTCATAGTTTATAGTAAGAGTATATCTTATGTGATATACTTTGATAGTTAGAATATAGATAATATATCGTCTGTGATATAGTTATCTTTATAGAATATTCTAAGGATTCTAGGGTTCCTTACTCTATAAAAGGAACATAGGTACGATGACATTCATGCACCTCATTCAAGTCGATTAATAAGAGAATCGAATAGTTAATAGTATTCTGTTTGTTTTGTGCTTTATGAGTTAGATTCCGCATAACTTATTTAGTGCTAAGTAAGAGATCTCATAGTGTTTTAGTTTGATTACAAACTATTATACTAGTTCTTAACATAATATAGATCCAACCAATGGGATCAACAAGTGGTATCAGAGCTTGTTGAGAATCTCTGAAAAAGAAAAACAGAAACCCTAAACACTCCACTCACTCCAAAACATCTCAATGTCTCAACACAGTGAAGACCCTCACTTGGAAGACATTCCAGAACCTGATCCAATACCACATGGATAACCTCAAGTAGTGCATCCTGCACCACAAGGTGTTCAAGCCGTAGATGCTGTAGTTGCTCCTTCAACTACAACACCTTCACATACTCTATCTGCTGTAAAGCTTCCTGTTCTCAAAGGTGATAACTATGAGACATGGGCTATGCAGATGGAACATTACTTGAATCACACAGACTATAGTTTGTGGCAAGTTATTAGGAATGGGAACACACCTAAGAAGTTGTACTGGCTACCTGATGGTACATGTTATGCTCTTCCTGCTGTGACTACAGAAGAGATACAAGTAGAGATCAAGGAAAGAAAGGCCAGAACTGCTCTAGCTATGACACTTTCAGAAGACATTCTACCTAGCTTTCATCACTATAAAGATGCAAAGGCTATGTGGGAGGCAATTAAGCTCAGATTTGGAGGCAATGACAAGTCTAAGAAGATCAAGAAAATTGTTATCAAACAGGAATTTGATAACTTCTCAATTTCTAGTATTGAAGGAATTCAAGGTGGATATAGAAGATTTAGTAAATTGCTAATACAATTGGCAGTTTATGGACTAATAATCCCCAATGAATAAGCCAACCTGAAGTTACTAAGAAGCATTCCACAATAATGGAAAGCAATGGCTACGCACTTCATCATAAGAGATGATCTGGATACAATTCCTTTTGATCATGTCTACAACAATCTCAGAGCTTATGAGATAGATGTTAAGAGCTTTGGAGTGACAAAACCAGCAGCAGCAAAAAAGTCTAACTTGGATTTTGTGTCCGAAGGTAATGGCGGTACTTACTTTCAAAGTACTGTCGGAGGATCAAGCATCGGTACTTACTTCCAAAATACCGCTGGGGGACATACAAGCAGTTCTTACTCACCAAGTACTGAAGGCAATCCTATGATCTCTCAAAGTCCTCAAGGAAGATCTTCACCATTTTTTAGTGACAATGATGCATTCTCATTATTTTCTGGACAAGACAACAGGCCAATACTAACACTTAATGACTTGTTCCAAATGGATGATGCTGATGTTGAAGAGATGGATCTTAAATGGCAAGCTGCCATGATTTCAGTTTGATCCAATAGGTTCTTTAAGAAGACTGGAAGAAAGATGACTATTGATCCTAACGAACCATTAGGATATGATAAGTCAAAAGTTGAATGCTATAACTGTGGAAGGAATGGACACTTCGTAAGGGAGTGAAACAGAGACAAGGTTGAAAGTAGCAGTCAGAAGTCAAAACACAACTATAGAACCAGTCCAAGAATTACTGAAAGTGTTCCAAAAGGGAACAACAGGAATTCCAAAGGAGCCAAAGCTTTAGTGACTACCTTAGATGGAGTGGTTGACTGGACAGAAGATGAAGAAGAAGAGCATGGTCTAATGGCTCTCTCACATGAAGATACTGAGGTACATCCATGTTCTAAAGATTGTATTCTTAAATTCAATAGTTTAAAAGTAGAACTAGATGAACAGTATCAAAGGGTCAATACTTGCACTGTAGAAGCAAATGCTTTTAAACAAGGTGTTGCTAAAATAGAAGAAAATATAGTTTTGTATAAAAAGGGTCAACAAAACTATGAAGAGAAAATTAGAATTTTAACTCTTCGAATGAGGGAAAAAGATGTGGAAATAAAAGCTTATGAAAAACAACTGTTGAAAGTGTTAGCAAAAGTTGAAGTTTTAAAAACCAATTTTATAATGAAAGGGAAGTGATTAATCATTGGATAAAATCCTCTAAAGGGCTAAGCAAGTTGATTAATTCACAAATGGGGTATTATGAAAAGGCAGGCCTAGGATATATAAAGGACCAACCTGGGATAACCTTAACTGACAAAGACTTATCAAAAGGGATTTTTGATAGCTCTAGTGAAACAGATAATACACCTGAAAATGATAGGTATGCTGAAGGAATGAAAGCAGTTCCTCCACCATTATCAGGAATTTTCATGCCCCTAGTAAAGATTCAGGAATAGAGTTAGATGAATCAAAAGATGTTAGTGATTTAAGCTCTAGTTCAATGAATAAGGATAAAACTGTTGTGACCAAAAACATTGTCTATCCTCCTTTAATGAGCACATTTGTGCCAGAAGGACATGTCTTTGAAACTAGTTCTGCCCCCAAACAGGTAAAAACTCCTAGCAAGACATTGGATAAAAATGATGAACATAGCAAAACCAACAAGGGTGGAATAGGTTTTGAGAAACCTAAGTCAAAACAACCTTTTGGATCTTCTCTGAAAAGAAAAGGATGTTATGTTTGTGGTAGTTTAAGTCATTTTATCAAAGATTGCACTTTGCATGAAGATAAAATTATAAAACAAAAGGCTGTTCAAAAGGTCACAAGATTCAGTAAGGCACAGATAAAAGGGCAATTGGGACAAGAAGATGACAAACCTACGTTTGTTCATACTAAGAAAACAGGTGTAGGAAAGGCTAAACAAACCTTTAACCCTGAAGACCTTATTCCAAGAGCAGTACTTATGAAACAAGGTCTAGTACCTTTAAAATTTGGTAAGCCAAATTCTGGCAAATCCAAGAGTACAAGTACTGCTAAGCCAAAGGTAAATACCGCTGGTGGAAAGTCTGCTAAACTCCAGTCCCAAAAGACTTCTAAGGATGTAGATTAACAGGTTAAGACATCTAGAAGTAAGCCTAGTATCAAACCAGTGAAAAAGTGGGCTCCTAAAATGGAAAAACCATGTGTTCAGACAAGTACTGCTAAAACGGTACTTAAGCCAAAACAAGACAGAGACAATGAACCTACTTATGTCTTTGATTATGTAACTGGAACCATGAGGTATAAGAGTGTGTGTAGTCTTACTGGAAAAACTACATACCAAACTCTTAAGTATGTAGGTCCTACAAGATCCGAGCCAAATGTGGCTTGGGTCCCTGTTAAAAATTGATATGTTTTGTGTATGTGCAGGGGCATCTAATTGATGAGTTAAAAGATAAAGGTATAATGGACAGTGGATGCTCAAGACACATGACAGGAAACAAAGATTTCCTTGCTGAATTTGAAGAATTCAGAGGTGGACCAGTAGCCTTTGGAGGTAGAAAAGGAAGAATCACTGGCAAAGGAAAAATCAATACATAGAAGTTGGAATTTGAAGATGTGTTCTTTGTAAAAGAATTGAATGAATTCAATCTCTTTTCTGTGTCACAAATGTGTGATAAGAAGAACAAGGTGTTGTTTACGGATACAGACTGCTTGGTGCTCTCTAAAGACTTTGAGATGCCTAAAGAATCTCAAATACTGCTTAAAGTACCCAGGCAAGAAAATATGTATACCTTTAATCTTCATACTATTACTCCAACAGGTGGAATAACATGTTTGCTAGCTAAGGCTTCTAATGATGAGTCTAACTTATGGCATAGGAGGCTAGGTCATGTGAATTTCAAGAATCTTAATAGGTTAGTGAATAAGAATTTGGTTAGAGGTCTACCTAACAAATCTTTTCAAAATGATTTCACATGTACTGCTTGTCAAAAGGGTAAGCAATATAGAGCTTCTTGTAAGACCAAGACTGTCAATACTGTGACAAAGCCTTTGCAACTTTTGTATATGGATTTATTTGGTCCAGTTTCTGTCAGAAGCATTAGCCATAAGACATATTGTCTAGTCATAACGGATGATTATAGTAGATTCAGTTGGGTTTTTTTAGCTCTTAAAAGTGAAACCAAGGATTTGCTTAAGGACTTCATCACTTCAGTTGAAAAACAGTTCACTAAACAGGCATTGATCATTAGGACAGACAATGGTATAGAATTCAAGAATGAGGAATTTGATGAATTTTGTAGGTCTAAAGGAATCAAGAGACAATTCAGTAATCCTAGGACTCCACAACAAAATGGAGTAGCTGAAAGGAAAAATAGGACACTAATTGAGGCTGCTAGAACAATGCTGGCTGATTCTCTTTTACCAAATACATTTTGGGCAGAGGCAATCAATACTGCATGCTATGTGTTAAATAGATTTTTGGTAACAAAACCTCAAAATAAGACACCTTATGAACTATTGACTGGTATTAAACCAATCATAAGTTATTTTAGACCATTTGGTTGTCATGTGTCTATACTGAATACCCTTGATCACTTGGGAAAGTTTGATGGTAAATCTGATCCAGGATATCTTGTAGGATATTCAATGCAAAGTAGAGCATATAGGGTTTATAACTTGGCATCTAAAAGGGTTGAAGAAAATGCCCATGTTAACTTCCTAGAAAATAAACCCAATGTTCCAGGAATAGGTCATGCTTGGATGTTTGATTTAGATTATCTAACGAACTCCATGGATTACTATTCTGTGCAAAAAGATTGTCAAGCTAACAATGCAGATAAGGAGATTGATGACACTCAGACAGGTACTCAAGGAGAATCTTCTTCTCAAGACTATCCAGATGATGATGTTCACATCTATGTACCTAGTATGCCTACTGTCACTCCTAAAGCTGATACTCCCAAGCAGCAAACAATGCCATCCACTGATGAACAAGCCTCTCAAGAGCTTCAGAGTCTTCAAGATCAAGAAAGGAATGTTGCAACTCTAAATGAGCATTCAGGAGAAGAATCTTTTGAGTCACAACACTCAGCAGTACATACTATACCTAGCGGTACCTCATCTGCAAGTACTGCTAAGTCAAAATCTGCAAGGTCCGTTGACTCATTAGAAGAAACTTTACAAGCTATGGACAATGAAGACATGTTTGCAAGTCCAGCTGAAGGAATCTTCTCCAAAGCTTCCTATGATGAGCAGGGTGTAGTAACTGATTTTAACAATTTGGAAACAGAAATTCCAAACAGTTCTATTCCCACTCACAGAGTCAACAACAACCATCCTACTACTCAGATTATTGGAGATCCTAAGTCTGCTGTACAAACTAGAAGACAGCTTCAAACCAATACTAAAACTCATGCACTTATGAGTTATGTCAAACAACAGCAGAGAACAAATCATAAATATACTCAGCATTGTTTGTTTGCCTATTTCTTATCACAAGTAGAGCCAAAGAATATTTCTCAAGCTCTTGATGAAGAAAGTTGGGTAGATGCCATGCAAGAAGAATTAACACAATTTGAGCTACAAAAGGTTTGGATTCTTGTGGATCTTCCCTCAGGTAAGAGAGTTATTGGTACTAGATGGGTTTTCAGAAACAAAAAGGATGAAAGAGGAGTTTTTGTGAGAAACAAAGCAAGGCTTGTTGCTCAAGGCTACAGACAGGAAGAAGGGATAGACTATGATGAGGTTTTTTCACCAGTGGCAAGAATAGAAGCCATTAGATTGTTTTTGGCTTTTGCATCATATATGGGTTTTATATTCTATCAAATGGATGTGAAAAGTGCATTTTGATAGGTGTGAAAACACCCATCCTTATACCACTTATTTCTTGCTAAAACGAGACCAAAACGCGTATTTAATGTCATTTGTTTGGAATTATGCGTGGTTTGTGTGTTTGTTGTGTTTCAGAGACAACCGGATAAATATTGAAGAAAACATGGGATTGCACGGGGTTTTATCGAAGAAAAAGACGAAAGACGAAGTCTATAGTCCAAGAGATGCAAAAGATTGGAAGTCAATGGGCCTATTTGAAGATTTATCGAAGAAAAGGACCAAAGATGGAAGATTTACATATGTCAACGAACTCAAGTCTATTAAACGAAGTAATTAAAAGACGAGTTGAATTTATTCATCGACAAATCCCGAATCGGAGTCGAAAACGTCAACTTTACTGAAAAGACGAGAAGACTAAAAGAAAGGAGAAAAGCCCACTCACCAACCAACCACAAGGCCTATAAATAGGAGTCCCCTCCTCACATTTAGAGCTAGCTTTCATTTTTTGTTTTTTTCTTCCTTTTGTTTCGTAGGATAAACCAACACCACTAGGATGTTTGGTGATTTTTATTTTTCTTTGAATCTATCTTAGATCTTGTAAGTTTTAATCTTTCCTTTTGTTTGTTAAACCTTAATCTTTCAATACCATCTTTCATTTAATCTTGTTCTTTCTTTTCTTGTTGATTCAAGGTTTTAAAGTTGTGATTTGGTTGATTTTGATCTCTAAAAACAAGTGGGTTTTGTGTTTTTGTTGATTTGGTTTGATGTTTATCATTAATAGATGATTAATGGTTAGTTTGGTTAAATCTTTGGTTAAAACTTGGTTGATTTTGGCAAAAATTCGTCTTGTTGTGTTTTCCCTGTTCTTCGTAATTTTTGTTTCCCAGATTCCGAATGAACAAACTTATTCCGAACCAACAGCTTTGTTAAATTTATTCCGAACCAGTTGATTTCCTTTTTTATTCCGCATAAAGCAACATTCCGAATAAGCATTTTATTTCGCGTGAGTGATTTTTCCATTTTATTCTGAATGAGCCAATATTCCGCATAAACGATTTATTCCGAACAAAAGCTTTTTCCGAATAAGCCGATATTCCGCATGAGCTTACTTTCCGAATCAACTTATTCCGAATCAACGAATATTCTGAATGAACAGTTTTAGTCCGAACCAGTAATTTATTCCGCATGAAGGTCTAGTATTCCGAATCAAGTTATTCCGCATAATGGATATATTCCGAATGAGCACAAACATTCCGAATCAAGCTTTCAAGTTAAGTTATTCCGAACCAAGTTATTCCGGATGAGCAATATTCCGAACGAAGAGATTTATTCCGAATGAGTTGTTTCTGTTTTCTTTCTGGTTTTTTTTCTTATTTTCTAAATTAAGTTTCGTTTCCATTTATTGTTTAATTTTAATTTCCGCTTTATTATTTTTTAATTGTTTTTAGTTTGTCGAGATATTTTTAGTAAATTGTTTTTAGCTTATTCTTACCACTTTGCTCATGTAATTCTTTTTAGTAGAATAGTAAACCCAATCCCCCTTTTAGCCTCATGTCTTTGCGAGCCATGACGAGTCATAGCGTTTTTTAGGCTTGAACTAAAGCGCCACAAGATATAAAAATATATATAAATTTATACATTTATATCATATTATACATATATTGAGTTCACAAATAGTGTCACAAATAAAGAATAAAATTAAGAAACTATTTTTAATGTAATTTTTTTTATTTTATATAAAAAAATACGATTTTATTGAAATTGAATGTAAGAAAACCTTCACGCATCTAGTTTTATCGCAACTTGTCACGTTTATTAACTTATTGTCTCATGTTAAACCTTAAGCACAAGCCTTAGTCTATTGTGTGACGTGGAGGTTAAACGTCATGCCTTTGCGAGAAATTTGCGAGTCTTTTAGAACCTTGGTTTTAATAAACAAAAGTTATAATAACTTAAATGATTACATATTTTGTTAGTAAGCAAAATTTTTATCTAACTAAATATTTTTTATTTTGCAGTGTGTTACTATATTTGATATTATGGTAAAATGGGTGGTATTGGTATGTTGATATATCATTCGATTAGTAACATTTTCTCAGGCTAATTAATTCAAGGGTTGACACACAAATATGTTACTAAAGTTTGTCAAATGTTCACCTAAGTTACTAAAGTTTTTTTCGTTACAAAAAGATTACTCAAGTATACGGGTTAATTATTTGGGTTACTAAAGTTTTAAAAAGTTACAATTGGGTTACTCTGAGGGTGGGCAACATGTTGGTAACCTGTTGTTCTTGCCACGTCAGAACTTTGTGGGTCCCACCTCAAACAAGAATGTTGCTGACTCCTCAATGTCTGTTCATCAGCACAACGGCCACCGCCACCAGTTCTCAAGCCTTCACCACCACCAGATCTAAAGAAAAAAATGCTACCACCGCAAAAAGATTGATGTCGCTCTCACCAGCCACCACAACCTCCGGCCATCATAACTGATCCACTACTACAACCACCGTCACCCATTTATCCGGCACACACTCACCCTTCTTCCGCCATCAACCCAATCAAGAACCTCGACATCCGTTGTCTTAAGTCTTCGCCACCATAGGTGGACGGGCTTTGAATCAGGAATCTCTTGTTTGATAAGCCCAGAAAAGATAAACTTTTTCACAAAGAGATATGATCTATCATCTGTTATTTTCACTAAACTCTCAAGCAGTTTGTATTATTAAACGAGACTCATTCGAGACCTATCAATTAAAAGGCTGTTGATTTGAAGGATGCAACCTCATCCTTAAGCTAGACAATAAATGTGTCTTCTGCCAGCAACAATAACTCGGATCCAGATAGTTGCTCATCATGTCTTAGTGAAAAAGGAAAATGGAAGAATCTGAAGATATCTTAGAAGCAGAGGGTTTAGTATGATCATTTTCCTTGAATCATTCATTATTAGGATACACATAATTAAAAAAAAAAAGATAATTTACTCAGTAAACAAATAAAAAAATGAGTAATTCCATGTCGATATTTACCTTGTACAAAGGGTTAGAACATATACGGTAACTTATTTAACCGGATACCTTAACTTTAGTAACCTATTTGTTAAAAAAAATACTTTAGTAACGTAGTTGAACATTTTAGCAAACTTTGGTAACATTTTTGTCTATTAACCCATTCATATTATATGCCACGTCACTCAGTTATCGGTAACAAAAGGTTGCAATCAAACGAGTAATTTATATAACAGGTAAACTATACATAAGTAACCGATTTATAACTAAAAATACTATAATAACTTAAGTAAACATTTAAGCAAACTTTAGTAACTTATTTATGAATGTTTCCTTAATTCATCAAGTGAGTGTGAAAACGTTTTGGTAGAATCTTATTTTTATTTATTCGGATCTACTATGGGTTTAATTAAGGTTTTACAAAATACGAGGACTAACCTGCAAATACTTGTTGTGAATGACACTATATAAATGAGCGAGGGTCGTTTACCTTTGATTATTGGTAAACGAAAGCTGGCTCTTTCTCATACTTTTTTTTTTTTTTTGAACAATTTCTCATACTTTTCTTTGGTTTGGTTTTTGACCTTTGATTATTGGTACCATTTCTTCAAACACTAACCCGAATTATGCCTCCTGCCGTTATCCGTTCGAAAGCTAGCAATTCGATTGCGCCTACGAAACTTCCTACTTACTTCCTGGTACAATTTCTTTTTTTATGCTTAGTTTGTGGTTTTGATGGCTAGTGACGTGTAACTTTCATTACACTGCTTTTATTTTGCATGTTTAATTTCTACTAGTTTTGTTGAACTCATTAGTTACAATGCATTTTATATTACAATCATAATTTGCTACTAGTGGTGGAAATGAGTCAAACCGAGCCCGGGACTACCAAAGCTCGAGCTCGGCTCATTTAAGTTTTATAGAGCTCGAGCTAGGTTCGGCTCGTTTTTAGGATGCACCAGCGAAAAAATTAAAGTTTGGCTCGAGTTCGGCTTGTACTATATATCTATTTTGAGCTCGTTAATAAGCTCGTCTATAGCATAAATGCATAACTTACTATATATATTTAATATTTGAAATATCCTAGTGTTCTTTAGGCTCGTGAGCCGAAACGAGCTTTGTATATAAAGGTCAGGCTCGAGCTCGTGTAGGCGTGGCTCAATCAAGCATTTTACCGGTCCTATCTTAGCTTTTCACGAGCGGGTCGCTTATTTCCACCCCCTATTTCCTAGTTATTTTAGACACACATAGGAACTATAGAATTATCTTTACCAGAACACACTGAAATAAATATAAGTTAGCTAATGTTGATGCATCTATAAATATACTTTTTCTTATTTTAGATACAAATAAAGAATGGAAGTTAATTTAAAAATGGAGATACGCAGTGTGACAAATGTGTGGGTACAAATGTAATGTCTCAAGTAAACGACGCTTCATTGATTTTAGAACGCTAGTCCATACAACGTTTTATATTGGAGCAATTTTGTCGACTAAAAAGCTCTTTAAACTTCCAACCAAACAAAGCTTATTTTTAATAGGAGTTTTTTTTTTTTTTTTTTTTTTATCAAAAATAAAAGCTAGCAGAGCTCTTAAAGTAGCTTGGTGCCAAACAGGTCCTGCATACAACTTTTGTTGAATTCGTTGATAACAATGCTTTTATTTTATATAGTATGTTTAATTTATGGTTTTGATTGTGTTTAGATGGTTAGTGACGCGATAGTGACGTTGAAGGAACGTAACGGATCAAGTCAGTATGCGATTGGGAAGTTTATTGAAGACAAGTATAAGGACCTGCCGGTTCATTTTAAAAATATGTTGTTGATTCAGTTGAAGAAGCTAGTTGCTAGTGACAAGTTAGTTAAGGTCAAAGCTTCCTACAAGCTTCCCTCTACTGCTAAAACGGTTGCAGCTGCCAGGCCGAAGAAGGGAGTAGCTCCGGCTAAGAAGAAACCAACCACGCCTGCAAAAACTAAGGCTGCTCCGGCAAAAGCTAAGCTGCCAGCTAAGGCTAAGCCGGCTGCAAAAGCTAAGCCTATTCGCCACCAGCAAGTACAAACAAATCGGCCTGATGAACTTGCGCAGCATGAAACAACCAACAGAAACTCAGTGGTGACTGTCAAAACAGCATACAAAGAGTATGAGGCAAGTTTTTCATTCAAATTACCAGATGGATATATAAAGTTTTCCTACAAGCTTCCTCTACTGCTAAAATGGTTGCAGCTGCCAAGCCGAAGAAGGGAGCAGCTCCTGCCAAGAAGAAACCAACCACGCCTGCAAAAACCAAGGCTGCTCTAGTTAAAGCTAAGCCGGCTCCAAAAGCTAAACCAGCAGCTAAAGCTAAGCCAGCTACAAAAGCTAAACCAGCAGCTAAAGCTAAGCTGGATCCAAAAGCTAAACCAGCAGCTAAAGCTAAGCGGCCAGCTAAGGCTAAGCTGGCTGCAACAGCTAAGCCTATTTGCCACCAGCAAGTACAAACAAATCGGCCTGATGAACTTGCGCAGCCCGAAACAACCGTGGTGACTGTTGAGGCAAAATACAATAATCAATCGGAGAGCTTTTCTTTCGAAGTTCCAGCTCAAGCAACCGAACTTCCAACTCAAACAACCAACATGAGTTCAGAGAGATTTATGAAGTTGAATGAGGAGATTGCTATAAGGTTTCGACTACAACTAGGTAGCTTTAAACTCAAATATAAAGACCCAGCTGGCGATATGATAATGATGACACATGATGATAGCTTAAGTATAGCAGCTGAAGATTTTACAATACAAGGCCTTCAAAATGTCATAAAACTCGTGGTTTTGCCTTTGCCTGATAATCAGTCAGATGCTTAAATCAAGCATCAATTTTGGTGCAATATTTAGGGGCTTAGGGCATCCACTATAGAAGGTCTATGAAAAGGTTTAGCTTTTGTTTTTTTTTACCATAGTGAGCTTATAGTTTATAGCATAGCGAGTTTATATATTCTTAGATATGCATTTACTTGAGAAATGCTTGAATGTAAGTTCTGCATGATTGATTCGGTTAAATGACTTAATATATGAAAAGCACGGGTATTAATTATAGGCGAACTCAAAACAAGTGTTTAGAACGTGTTAGCCTAGGTGCCAAAAAAGTATATGATCTTATGCTACCAGCATTAGCAAAAACAATTCTTATGTTGAGACAACCATCGTAGGCCTATAAAGATTTGACTTTTGCGGTTATTTTGTGAAGACTTTACAAACATGGAGTTCGGAGGTTTATGTAATTGGTAAAGCAACTAGATCACTTCGCTAAAAAATGAACGAGTTAGATATTTTTAGCATTCTATGTGATAGGTAACTAGACTATCTGTATAGAATGTAAATCTTGGACTGAATTTCTGTTACTGCTTGGATGTGAATGCGAGGGTGCCTTTTAACCTTTTTATCTGTTTTAAGAGACATCACCTATATAAGTGATTTTGAGGCTTATGATATTATCTGGTTCATTATCCCGTTTCATGAATCATGACACAATTCATAAATAGCAAACGATGGTGCAATATATTTTGTTTTTTCTAACTTCTTAAGTAGATTGGATTGTGATTCTTGGATATGTAACTACACTTGAGAAATTTAAACATGCAAACTTCATTTTTTTTTCTGAAATGTCAGCTCGTGCTGCTAAACTGTCAGTGTCGTAAAGTTGTACTAATTAATGTCTTTTTTTGTTGTTGTTGCTAGGTGCTCATCATGGGATTTTTTCTTGCACATGAAGCCAAACATACTTGTACCTTCCCATGGTCTCCTTTTTGGCCATCTGCAATCGGTTGGTCGTAATTTCACCATATACATATGCAAGTTTTCTGCTAGCGAGGAGGCTTTAGTTTCTAACATTGTGTTGATATTGTGACATGATTTCTGAAAATATAATCGACAGTAATTATGCAGGCCTTTGACGGAAAGTGATACCACACCTTATATGGCCAGTTGCTCTTATTTCACTCTTTACATTTGCCACTACACTTGAAGGAGGACAAGGGTGAGCCTTTTTGCATATTATTTACTCTTTATTGATTTTTTGAAACCTATAATATGAAAGTATGCGATGTGTGAATCATTAGTTGTAACATCCAATATACTTAGTTTTATTGAAACCATATTCGTCTAAAATATCATAGATAAGTATACAAGTCTGCTGTAATCTGTTACGATCCCACATCGGCCAAGTATGGGATTGGTTGGTGGTTTATAACTCTAGGTGTCCCCTCCTTTTTGATTGAGTTCTACAGTTGGACTTATGAATTAATACGAGCCTAGTATGGGCTGCACATATTAAAAACAACCATGTAGCCATACCAAGACCCATTAGATGGGCTGGTAACGATCCTAAATTGAGCCATGACCGAGACAATAGGACTCGTTTAATCACGCTTTAGCTACATGGTCATGGCTCATCAACCAGACATGGGTTACTTGGGTTACTGTCTCTTGAGAAATCAAGAATACAGAGGTACGAGCCTATAGAATAGATTCTGTTCAAGTAAGGCCGTACCATGCTTTGTGTTACACGTGGTGATTAGTTGGCTTAGCAGATGTAGTCAACATGAGTTGCTCAAGCTCTTGATGTGGTCTGCCTGTGCTACAGCTAATGATCACTGTTACGAAAGGAGGTGCAGTTGATGAATCATTAGTTCTTGTAAAATGCTCTGCTTTGAAATGTGTTGATGGGCGTGTCATCACCCTTTCAAACTGCTTTCGATGTGTAACTTGTACATATGTTTTTGTAGTAATATATACGTCACCTTTCAAGCTTTCACCAAAAAAAAGCCTAATATGATCATGCTTTATAACTAAAGCACCTTAATATCTCTACTCACGCTAAACATACTTACAAAATTCCTTGATATTAATTAGTATCATGTGATTATGAGACTACTTTAGATGGGAGTTCTTTTCATTTGATCAGGTCAACTCGGACTCGGTCAATTGATCAAGGTACATCAACATAGGGAGTGGTGTTCGGCTAGAGAAGATGATGGGAGTGTGAAATGTGGTAGTTCTGGTATGATGACGTATATTCAACTGGTGTCATAGTATTGTTTGTTGGTACGTTAAGATAGTGATGAGTTGATTATTGCAACTGTTACGGGTTGTTTGGGATTGCTTTTTTACTCATAAAAACACAGGTATGCCTATTTTTAGGCGCTCGTTTATTTTAATTAGTCAGGTAAGCAGACAATGAAAACTCCTATCTGCTTAAAAAATAAGTAAAAAAAAGCAGTCTCAAACACCCTTTGAGCATTATCTTGCCCCACGCGTTTTATTACAGTTGAACTGGTGATACTGGTTATTTGAGTCCCTTCATAAAACACCTCTTATATTGTTGCAGTTTGAAATGTTAATTTGTGTGTTTCAATGTTCAGGAAGCACAGGGTCGAGAGGTCAGGCAAAGTCCCTGCAGTAAGTAGCAAGTTTGCCGAGTTGCTGATATTCCACCTGACGAGTATTCTTGGAGGGGAAATATGGACAGAAGCCTATCAAAGGTTCTCCTCATCGATGGTGTTAAATGTTTTGACTTGTACTCCTAAAAGGTAGTTCGGTAATTTTGGCACGATGTAGTTTAGTTTATGTACTAAGTTTGGTAATTTTGGTGTATTAAGTATCTTAAGAAAACTTGCGTATGTGGATAGTCAATCTTATAACACAAGGGGATTAGTAGAATTAAACCTTTGTACTTTTTGAACCTTTTTATGACAATAAAAATGACTTCTGCTTGTGGTTGATATCAAGAATCACTTTCTCTTTGGTTGTTTGGTGATTCGATCCATTTGAAATTTGAAGCTACATGTTTGTGGTTTTAGGATATTCTTTTGTTCGATAGAATAACAAGAATAAAAAAGTTGGGAAAAAAATTTAGTACGCCGTTGCCGGGGATCGAACCCGGGTCACCCGCGTGACAGGCGGGAATACTTACCACTATACTACAACGACATTGTTGGCTGTTTGTAAGATAAACCAAAACATGACATAATACTTACCACTATACTACAGGTATGTTTGTGATTCACTGATGTAGATCTAATGAAATAAGCTACTACACAAAGATAGATGATTATATTAAGGTTGTTATACCAGATATGTATGATACAAGGATATTATAGTAACTATATTTGATTAATAGCAGATAACGAAATAAACAAGCCGTTTAGTTTCGATATTAAATGCCAACAGAGTTGTTTATAGTACTGATATATTTTATCTCCTTCTGTGATGAAGGTGCCAGACCAGCATGCTTCTAACGGAAGTTGTGAAGGTTGTTTGCGAAACGTCTAGTCTTATTTGGGCTCGACATGTACAAAATTGTTTTGATATTGCAGAAGGTTTGAGTTACGTCATACATCATGATATAAAGAGTGCTAACAGTGACATCAAAAGTGCCAACATAGTACTGGACGATGTGTGGAATGGCAAAGATCGCCGATATTGTGCTCTTTGACATACAACATCCAATTTAGTATGGCAAGGGGAGAGAATGGGTTTTCGTTTCTTAAGAGTCATTTTTGGTGACCGTGCGCTAAATGAGCTTTATGAAACTATATGAAACTATGAACCCGTACGACTATCGTGTGAACTTTGTGGACTCTATTCCACCTCGTCGTCCAGAATTCTATGAGGCAAAAAGCACGTCAGCAGAGATGACTCGTGCTCTTATTGAGAGACACAACTACATCATACTCAGGTTTACATTGTTACGGGCCGATCACAGTGATTCGTAACCCTATGTGGTTTGTCCATGCTGGTTTAGTAGTTTCATCTAAGGATGGCCACAAGTCAAGATAACTCATTTAGAGTGGTACTATTTGAAATCATTGTATATGAGTATGCAGATATAGGATGGAAGTTTGGATAGATATAAAAATAGTTTAAGTGGATTGGATTTTCTTCACAGTGGCGACTTAGCGACACATAAGGAGATTTGAAGGTGCTAGCACGTATTCATATGGGTGTCTTCTCTTGGTGTCGTCTTGTATGATTACGGTTGGTTAATTCAAGAAAAATATATTGTATTTATGTATTTCTTAATGACTATGTATGTGATTTTGTTTTAATAAGTCGAAGTGGCTATCAGGATTCCATTTTTGGTATATGTATCTTATACCTGAGAATAAGAAATAACTTGAATTTTGATATTTACAGATTGAAGGATAACATCCAATTTATAAGGGGTGCATCTGGACTTTAAAATTCAAAACATGAATAAGAAAGAAAAAAAAAATACAACTTAACAAAACTATTGTACTTCATCACACTTTGATCTATTGCTTCTTAGGGCCTTCAAGCCATAAATTAACATTACCAGGCGGCTATTCATATAGGTGTCTTCTCTTGGGTTTCTGTTCTTGTGGTGCATCTTTTTTTGTCTGCAAGTTTTTTTCTCTCTGTTTTTATCCCTGTACCAATAAAGATGCTAGCTTTAATATTGTACTGAAGAGATAATGACCATAAGCTATGACACATAACACTTATGGACTGTCATAATTCTTCTATTTGTTAACACAAGGGGAAAAGTGGTTAACTGCATGCAATGACCAAAGTTATCAAATCAATGTCTTGTACAGGTGGTAACCGGCAACTAAAAGGACTATCTAATTAAACTAATTGAACTTGTGATTTCAAAACACGAGGGGAAGGTTTCACTAAAAAAGACGTTGGCGATGGAGAAACAAGAGTTGTCTGTATGATTTGCAAGCAACACTTCGCATACAGAAAAGGTTCCAAAATATTAAGCACCAGTCACTTTGAACATCACAAAGCCCCTTCAAAGATGAGTGTTCAGACTGCGGATCTCATCAAAGACACTTTAACGATGCAAGAAATATACACCTCAACGAAGTTCCAGAACTTCATCGGTTCCTGTGGCATTTGACTCAGAAAGGTGTCGCCATGAAATCGCTCAAATGATTATACTACATGACTATCCACTTCACATGGTCGAACACAAAGGATTCATGACTTTTTTGCATAACCTTTAGCCTAAGTTCAACATGGTTGACTTTAATACGATTCAAGAATCAAGACGACTGTGTAGCAACATATCTTAGCGTAAGGTCATCCATTGAGAACATGATTGCACAAGTTCCGGGTCGAATTTGCCTTACCCTTGACCCTATGGAACTCAAACAGTACAACTGGTTACTTTTTTATAACGGGTCGGTTCATTGGCAGTGAATGGAATATACAGAAAAGGCTACTGTGGAATTCCATCCTGAGTCTGACTGCGGTTTTAGTTATGCAGGATCTACTTGCCTCACTGATTGGAACATTCAGGGTCGATTATCTTCTGTCACGCTAAACCAAAACCAACCTTCCAGTGAAATTGGTATCGATAGTCTCAGAAGTTTGCTTTCTGCAAAAAGCCCGTGTACCCTTAATGGTCAATATTGATCTTACTAATTGGTATCACTATCCTTTGTCTCAGTACACGCCACATAATAAGCAGGCGAAAACAACTTTATCTTACCAGGCTCGGTAGGAGACTGCACCACGAAACCTCTTTTCTAAATATCCAATGACGCTGGAACCGAAAGACGAGTATCGATAGCTCAGAAGCATAGACTGAAACATTCCATGATTTCCTGAAACGCTGGAACCGAAAGACGATTACGAAAAAAAGACGCCGCTGCCGGGGATCGAACCCGGGTCACCCGCGTGACAGGCGGGAATACTTACCACTATACTACAACGACATTATGTGCTAATCAAATCCTGGTCAAATACATATCAATAATTTATTTTGCATTTGCAGATAGCATTTTTAACTTTGTATGACACTTTTAACTTAGTTTCCTGTATTTGATTAGTAGCTGAAATTTAATATGATGTTGGAAATTGTTGTCCACAAGAATAAGTGTCTTCATGAAAGTGGGAATACCGAAAGATTGTACAAACAATATTTCACTTAATAAAATGTCCCCGAGATGTTAATGACTACCTTAAGTACATGACCAACCACATCTCGATTAGATAACGATTTAATCATCCCTTTGACGACACTCTTGATTTCACATTTGAGCTTCAATTGAGTTTCCCATACTTGTAATAACATCAACCTTGCTAGTACAAAAATCCAATCATATACAACTATGTCTATGTCTAGTATCACCACAGAGTAATCAAACTACCAACACATTGAGGAGAATAGTGATTGTGGATTATTTCCCTCAAAGATTTATTCATAAATTTTCACTCTTTGGTTTTGTGCTTCAAGATTGTGAGAATTGAATCCTATCTTTCATTAACCGGTCTATAAATACAATACACATGCATATCCATCTCAACTAACTATGAGAAAAATATGAATATGATATACATTATGAAATGTTAGTTTTGTGGGTGGTAATAATCAACAATCCTATATGCCTTCGGTATCACGAAATCCTCAATTGGATAAGACAGAGAATCACAGTTACTCTCTAAGGCACGAGAGATCTAAGCAATACACTGAAATTCGTTGAGTTTGTTGTATTCTGGAAAGATCAAGTTTTCAGTTTCTATGAAGAAAACCGAAATGACAGTTGTGGTTTGTTAATAACTGGCGGGGCCCCCTTGACCCCCGCATTTGTTCGTGGCGGCATCAAGTTAGCTAGAACGAGCGTGCACTCCGCACTGTTCATACTCGACTGTAAGCTATACTCGATTAAGCCTTTAATCTCAAGTATATCACAATTACACAAAAATATATGTGATGACACTAAAATCACCAACATGAAATATACCAGATATATACTATAATTAATGCTAATAGACCCCCGCAATCGAAGCGAGAGGAGGATGGATGTTGAGATTGTCTCGAAAATCATCAAACAAAACACGAGGAAGACCTTTAGTAAAAATGTCGGCAATCTGGTATCTTGAGGGAACTTGCAAAACCCGAACTTCTCTGCGCGCCATCTTTTCACGTACAAAGTGAATATCCATTTCTATATGTTTTGTGCGTTTATGTTGTACCAGATTGCCCTCAAGATATATAGCACTTGCATTATCACAATATACAAAAGTAGCTTTTTGAAGAGGACAACGAAGTTCCAGAAGAAGGCTGCGAAGCCAACAAGATTCTGAGACAACATTAGCAACCCCGCGGTATTCCGCTTCAGCACTCGAGCGAGACAGTGTAGGTTGTCGTTTAGAGGACCATGAAATCAAATTATCACCAAAATAAACACAATACCTGGAAGTGGAACGACAAGTATCCGGACGCCCACCCCAGTCAAAATCCGTATATGAAACCAAAGCAGAAGAGGAAGACCGATATAGATGTAGCCCGTAATGCAAAGTCCCTTTAATGTAACGCAATATACGTTTGAGAGCAGTCATGTGAGCCTCACTTGGATCATGCATATGGATACATATTTGTTGAATGGCATAGGAGATATCGGTTCTCGTAAAAGTAAGATATTGCAAAGCTCCTGCCTGGCTTCTATAATGCGTAGGGTCTGAATATGGAGCACCAGAAGTAGAACTCAATTTACTCTTAGTATCAACAGGTGTATGACAAGACTTACATGATGACATACCAGCCCGCTCAATGATTTCCATAGCATATTTCGACTGAGTAAGGAACAAGCCATGATCATCTCGTTTGACCGCAATACCTAAAAAGTAGCTCAGTGGTCCAAGGTGCTTCATAGCAAACTCATCAGCTAGACGAGTAATGATAGAATGACGAAGGACATCTGATGAAGTTGTGAGAAGTATATCATCATCATAAAAGCAAAAGATAAGCCAAGTCTTGGCCTTTGCTGTAGATGAACAAAGAATGGTCAGATTGACTATGAACAAAGCCAGTAGTATATATAAATTCTATAAAAATGTTGGTACCAAGTTCGCGGTGCCTGTTTCAACCCGTAAAGTGGCTTCTTCAATAGGCATATATAGCCAGGATGTTTGGAGTCACAAAACCCCATAGGTTGATGCATGTAAACTGTTTCATGAAGTGTACCATGCAAAAACGCATTTTAACGTCTAATTGGTGAATATACCAAGACTTTGAAATCGCCAAGCTGGGAACTAGTCTAATAGTCGCGGGTTAACCACGGGACTAAATGTTTCATCGCAATCCACACCCACTTGTTGAGACCTGCCATCACCAACCACACGAGCTTTGTATCGCTCAAACGAACCATCATATCGTAAATTATGACGAAAAATCCACATAGACCAAATAACATGCATATCACTAGTACGAGGTACAAGTTCCCACGCATTATTGTCAACAAAACCATTTTGAGAAGACGTATGTGGACATGAGAAACGAAAAATCATACCATTGTTTTTGCAAAATTGATGAAAACTTGAATTATTATATTCAGTACCATTCTCACATTGAATTGTTTTAACATTTAGATGAAATTGTGTACTGATAAGGTTATATAGAGATGTGAAGGTAGAGTATACTTGGGTTTTATGAGCAAGTGGAAAATTCCATAGAAAATTAGAGTAATCATCAAGAAAAAGAATATTGTACTTATGACCAGCCGAACTTAAAACCGACGAAGTCCACAAGTCACTGTGCAAAATGTCAAAAGGCATGACTCTAAAAGAAGATGACTCATAAAATGGTAACTTTATATGTTTCCAAAAATGCAAGATTGACAAATACTGGAACTCCTAGATGAATTACATTGAATGTAATTATTATTCCTAAGCGAGCTTAAATTAGTAGCGCCCGAGTGACCTAAACGATGATGCCACAAGTCTTGAGAAAGAGCAGAAAAGGTATAAGGTGTTGAGAGTTGTTGAAGCACGAAAGTAGTAATCGGGTAAAGGTCCCCGATACTATTACATCTCATGAGTGGCATTCCCGTCTAAAAATTATAAAAAAAAAAACAAATGGATCAAAGGCAATAGTAAGATTATTGTCCATGGATAGACGACGAACTGAGATCAATTTTTTAATGAGATGAGGTGCATAGAGAACATTTTTCAAAAGCAATGGAGGGTATGGTGGTGGGAGATGCGTGTGTCCAGAACCACATATTGCAATAGTGTTGCCATTACCAACAAGAATATGTTTAGGAACACTCGAATTGAAAAAGACTAGAGTGTACCTTAAGATGCGTCATGTGTGAGCTAGCTCCTGTGTCCATGTACCACTGATCATCAGGAGGTGTAAGAGACATAGTATGCATAGCTTGATCAAGATTAGTTGGGATAGTTGAAGCTGGAATAGTTGAAGCTGCATAACTTTGAGTAGGGCGAGGACCAAGTATTCCAGCAGGTGGTGGTGGGGGAAGGATGTGATCAATGACTTTGTATGCCCGACAATGGATTTTGAAGAGTTCTGACCAAGACAAGTATTGGCCATTCTCCAAGCTCAGTTCAATCCTTATGGGATTTTTTATGCTGGAGACGGTGAGGGTTGGGTGTAGCTTTTGGTCTGCCATTGGAGAGAACAAAGATAGAATGAAAATGGTGTGATTTAAGGTTAGGTATTAGGAAGTCCTGATACCATGTGAGAATTGAATCGTATCTTTCGTTAATCAACTAAAGGTCTATATATACAATACAAATGCATTTCCATCTCAACTAACTATGAGAGAAATATGGATATGATATAAATTATTAAATATACCAGATATATACTATAATGCTAATAAAGATTATGATCGATTTTATGAACGAGTATAGGAACTACTTTGACACTCAAAATTAAAATGAAACATAAAACTCAAACACAAGACAATCATGCGATATCCAAAAACTAAATATCTCTAAAATATGTGTTATTGATTTCTTTCTTTGTACTAAATTTGGTTGGAAATGTAGCTTCGGTTGAGAGAAAACTGTTCGGGAACATCGTTTTTATTTACACATTGGTTCAACTTAGTATCGGTATTAATCTTCATAAAAACACACCTAGAAACATATGAAATACTTCGGATATCATGCACAAAAGCTATTCCTAAACCTAAAAAAAGTGATAAAAATACACAAGTTAACTAGCGAGACAACATGTGGCTAGATTTATTTATTTCAACACACCAATAGACGAGCAAATAACATAATACTAATATCAACTTAACCAACCAATATCAATTTAGTATATGAGCTATCAAGTTTTTCTTTAAGCTATCAATGTGGGATTAAAACTAGTTTCTTGCTCCGTATGGCTCTTGAGTCATGTACATTCTATTTGCCTTTCGAAGGCTTCGTCAACTAGACGTTGGTAATTGGCTCTCGCGTTCTTTAATTCGAATGACATTTTTGTGTAGCAAAAAATTCCTTGGCTTGTAACGAATGTTGTTTTGTCCTCATCTTCTATAGAAGTATTTCGGCAAAACATGTTTAGGTCTATGAAGTTAAAACACAACACCTTTTTACCATCACATGGTTTGAAAGCCAACTATGATAGTGTACCTCTCTCATTATTCCTGCTTGCACGAGTTTTGTTACTCCTCATGGATTGCTTTGTTTGTGTCTAGGGATTGCCCTTTTTTATTTTGTCTGGCCGGAGGGCACCATGCTCTTATGTTCAGACGGAGTTCCACTATGTGCCTTGAGACTCCTGTCATGTTCACTAGCTTCCAAGCAAAGATATCTAAGATTTTTCTTAGCAGTTTGTAAAGCTCGTCCTTTCCATGTTCGGATAGGTTTCCTCCTATTGTGATTCCATATTCGTGGTATTCCGGATGGATAGCTACCTTAATGTTTTTCTCCGCGACCGGGCTCGTGGGTGGAACAATGTCGGAAGGTTCCGCTACCATTCCGTATTCCATTGGTGGGATTGTTCCACTATAGAGTGTAGTGTGGGGCACCTTCTACTTTCAGCATTCTGTGCGCTGTGGATTAGACTACTTTAATATTCCGACATCTCCGACCTTCTAATGATGACATTTTATGGGGAGTGTGAGCGAAATATCATGAATCCATTTTGTGCTATTGTTGAGTGTGTTCGGGTGTGCGTAAGTAATAGTTAGTATTTTATACGACCAGGAGTTAGTGGGCCTAAGCGGCCACACACTTAGACATCGAGATAATCTTTTATTAAAATATACGATATAATAAGGCTATATTTATTGTATAATTTTAGTTTGATAAGAGTATATGCTCGACTATAATTAATTAATAAGTTGAAATGTTTAACAAGGATTAATTAAAAAGACTCAAGACTTTTAAGGTAATTAACGTAGTTACTAAACAAAGTTTATCGAAAGGCAAAAGGTCAAAACTAATACCCTTAGGGGTATGGTCGGCCGAATAGAAAGAAAAAGAAGGGGATTAGTTTCTAAAAGGTTAATTACTTAGAGGTCAAGTTGTAATTTTACCGTAATTATCCCAAAGCTCTAGTATATACACAATACTATGTGATTCATTGTTTTATAACTTTAACCCACAAACTCTCTCTCTCTCTCTCTCTCTCTCTCTCTCTCTCTCTCTCTCTCCCTCTCTCTCCCTCCCTCTCTCTCTCTCTCTCTCTCTCTCTCTCTCTCTCTCTCTCTCTCTCTCTCTCTCTCATCCTCTCTCTCTCTCTCCTCTCTCTCTCTCTCTCTCTCTCTCTCTCTCTCTCTCCTCTCTCTCTCTCTCTCTCTCTCTCTCTCTCTCTCATCCTCTCTCTCTCTCTCTCTCTCTCTCTCTCTCTGTTGGGTTCCATTTTTTCCAGCTTGTGGATTGTTTTAAAATTAACATGCCCCATCCTTCTATGCCATTTTGTGGCTTCAATCTTCTGATGCTTTGGCAACCAAGCAAGCTAGTTGGCCAGCAGGATTTACTTCATTTAACTTGATAGCGTATAGATTATGTCTTCTTGGAATTTTGAGTAGTATTGGGGAGTCATCCGAAAGTTTAAAGTCTTTGGACAAAACCAGGCAATCAGTATCCGTAAAGAGGACAAACTGCTTCTTGTCATAAATCTGAGAGACAGAGATCAAGTTGAAGTGTTGGAGTAACTCTACATAGTATACCTGCTCAAAATTAAGATTAGGAGTCTAAATAGTTCATTTGCCTGAGATATGCCCTTCACCCCCACCAAAGTACACTTTTCCGCCTTGAAATGGTACAAAATTAGTCAAAAGACCTTTGTTCCCTATCATGCTCCTAGAACAACGACTATCTACTATTCTAAGAGATGGATCTTGGTATGGATTAATCTACAACAACAGAAAAATATGTAACAGTTAGTGTCTTAAGGGGACCCAAACCATCCCTGGCTTTAGTCTGCCTTGTGGATCATTGTAAGATAGCCATGGAGATTGATGAGATCCACTGTTGTTCTTGTGTTTCCTTGGCATCATAGGGGTTTTATTTTGTGTTCAAGAACAACCTACTGAGGGCATAACAGGAGAACCCAAATTTCCCAATCCAAAATGTATTTGGTCAATAGTAGTATTGTAATTCGCAACAGACTTATGAAAATTTTGAAAATAGTTACTGGTTGGTCTGTTGGTGGTACTTTGATTGCTTCTCTAAGGAGCAGAAGCTGAAGGAGAGTTCCTCCTAGTAGAAGGAAAAGATTGAGCACATGGGTTTAACCTTCTAGAGGTGAAACCCTCACCAGTAGGAGCAGCTACTGGTGGACCAGGAGTACCATAAGAATGTTGACTAGTAGGCCTTGATCATAAAAATCATAATCTTTAATCAAATGAAAGAAGCTACTACCACAAACAAAGCATGTTTTAAAAGACCTTTTATTCAAATGACATTGTTTCGTACTGCTATTCTTATTACAAACTTTTCTAGGAGAAGCAACATTCCTAGAAGACATAATGCTAGAATAAAAAACAATGGAAGTAGATGCATTTGCAACTCTCTCATCACTCCTCCTAGCACTAGAAGCAGCAGTGTCATATGGCTTGGGACTTGAGGAACTAGACTCTTTACTTGAACCACACGATGCATAGTCATTGGCCTTGTCACTAAAAGTACAAGAGACAAATTCATTAGTGTTAGTAGAACTTTTAGGGGACTCATGCATCTGTGATTAATCTAAGTCTTTATGAATTGATGTAGGCATAAATGTTCCTGTAAGAGGTGGAGGGACAATATGCATTGCTACAACTGGTTTAAACTTATTGTAACTAGGTTTTCCCTCCTCCTCCTTGTCAGGATCAAAGACACTCGAAAAAGATAAATAAAAACCATCATCTGGTCCTATATAGTTGTCAAAACCTAACCCCCTCTTTGTTCTCCCAGACATACTGATGTCTATTAGCTTGGAAAGATTCTTGGTTGCTTTTTGCCATTTATCAAACTGTAATAAAGTAGCATCTGATTTCACTTGCATTTCTTGTTTTGATTGAATGCTTTCAGCATTAAGTTTTTCAGTATACTTAAGCAATTTCGATGTATTTTCTAAGTCAATAATCAACACCCTAATCTCATCATTATACTCAAGTTGATCATTTTGTAACCACTTCTTTTGCTGTTCTAAAGTTTTGAGTGAACTCTTGTATGCTTGAAATTCTAAAAAATATTTATCATTTTGAGCATTTAGTTCATTACATTGTGTCATAAGGTCAGAATATTTATCATCACAACCAACAGGACAGTTTGTACCTAAGGAGAGATTCCTATTAAAGCAAATTCCTCAACTTCCTCTGCCTCGGATATGTGACCAACAATCATAGCAAACACATCAGTAGCAGACTCAACTATTTCCAAAGTTGGAGTCTAATGTTCATTCCAATTAACCATGGTATCAACGGATATCAAAGCTTTCTTCTCCTCCTGAAGCTCTTGAACCTTGAAGGCTGAATATCTATTCTTCTCCTGGTCATTTCTGTAGAAACTAGAAGGGGGGGTTGAATAGTTTCTCTTCTATTAGTCACCTAATTAAAATTACCTTCAATTAGGTTTGTATCAAAACTATCTTTTACTTGAAGCTAAGTTTCATAATGATTAGGTTCAATTCAAATGCATTAGCAATGGTAATAGGTAAGTATAATGATAATGAAATAAGTAAAGAGTAAGGAAAGAGACAACCTAGTGACAAGACGCCAAGATTTATAGTGGTTCGACAACGAGGCTCTATCCTCGTTTCTACTCCACTCCTCGAGTACACCTACTCAAGATTTCCACTATATCCACAAGCTCCCTTCTTGGCGGAGAAAGCCTTACATCATCGCTTACATTATTTTCTGACACTAAGCTAAATGTCGAGACCTAATCATTAGCTAGGACCAATCTACACAACGTTGCCTACTTCATAATTTAACGACACACGGCTAGATGTCGAGTTCTAATCTCAAGGTAGAACCAGTCTTCACGACGTTGCCTACTTCACCATTTTACGACACAAGGCTAGATGTCGAGTTCTAATCCAAAGCTAGAACCAATCTTCATGACTCTTCACTTTGAAGCTAAGTGAGAACTTCACACAACACAACTACTAATCACTTTCAAGTTTAGTGAGAACTCACAAGACACAACCACATCACTTTATAGTTTAGTGAGAACTACTACACAATCTATTACAACTCAACTAAACATATCCAAGTACACACATGTAGCTTGGATCTACACAACACAAATCCAAGACAACACATATGCAATGGATGTACACAACAAATCCAAGTATTCACAAATAGCTTGGATGAACACAACTAGTCCAAGTATTCATAAATACAAATGGATCAAAAAAACAAAAAGGCTAACATGATGAACATGACTAATTCATGGATTTATCTTTATCACAACACTAGTGAGTGAGTGATCTTCTCATTCGACAAGGTAAAGGAGGGGATCAAGAGGATAATCATATGTAAACATACTTAACACATTAAGTGATCATTTACTAATGATTATGCTATAGAAAAGAGAAAGGGGGCTGAGAAAAACGTCCAAGAGGGTTGTTGGAAAATGAGATTTGATCCACTATTTATAGAAGACAAAGTCCAACGGCTAGCTGGGCGTGGATCCTTAACTAGCCCGGCGGTTCCATATCGATAAGGAACCGCCTAGCTATTTAAGGTACCGCCCAGTAGAGTCCGCTCCCTTTTTTGTCTTTTAGTGGGGTAGGAATATCTGAGGTTTTTTTAAACCTTCAAAGGATATTCTTATGGCATATGGAATATGCCATTTTCAAATTTACATTTTCCATTTTAATAAAACATTTTCTTAAAAAGAAAGTTTATTAAAAAATCTTTTGTCATATTAACCAAAGTGAGTTTTAAGGATAATCACTTTGATGATCACTAAGTATGATTAAGAAAAGTTAGTGATATGATTATTACCTTGATGATAGTGTTAGTTAAATAATTCGTTTTATGTTTCACACTAAATGTGTTGTATAGTTTGTTGTGATCAAAACTAAGAAAGATTAGTTAACACTAATAATATTTTTAGGCATCACTTGCATTAACAATCTCCCCCTTTTTGATTACGAAAAACTATAAACTCATTTACGTAGAAACACAAAATATCGAATTATTAACGATTTTATCACTATCATTTCTCCCCCCTTTGTCGTAGCAAAAAGGTAAGCACAAGTCTTTGAAGAGAACCGGACTTTGCTAGTAGATCCCCCTTGGTGGTTGCTCCCCCTTGCTTGGGGCACCAAGTGCATGAGCTATGATGACATGCTACACAAAGGTTAGTAGAAAGGAAAGAAACACCAATGTACATATGATCACTACCTACTAAGTAACTTGAGAGGGAGAAGGATAAGAAATCTCAAATTAGAAGCAAGTATTTGCTAAGTATGTCCAAAGAGGTAAATGGCAAAATCAAAGTTCAATTGGTGGAATGGAGGTAGAAAAGAAACATCCAACCAATAAAGATGATAAATTTGTCATGGGGTTATAATTTAGAATTGATGGAATCACCCATAATCAATTGTAAAGATTAACCACGATCAACTCAAAAGGAATAGAGAATCATCAAATAAAGAAAACAAACACAACACAAAGGTTTCATATTACATAAATATGAAAGAGACAAACAAGGTAGATAGTCATACACTCAATATGAGTATCTAAAGCAAAAGATATAGAAAATAAACCACAAAGCATAAGCTATTCTAATAGTGATAATTTTACAAGATTGCTTAAAACGGGATTGACTCTAAAACAACTAAAGTATCATTGACTCCAAGAGTGCTTAGTCCTTTAGTTGGAAAAATAAGACGATGAGGCATCATTCGAAGTTTTGTCCACGGGAACGAAAACTTTAAGAGGAGGTCGAGTGAGGAGGAATTCAAGAAAATTTAACTTCTCATACACATGAGCAAGTTCAATTTGTTGAAATCGACAACAAGCACACGAGGATCCATGATGCAACATAAATTCGGTTGATGGGGGAAGGCCATCACACCTAGGGTTTGGTGGTGGTGAGGAGAGTGGGTAGGAAATGTTTTCACAATGCCTTGTGAGGTTTGGGAAGTTTGAAAGGTCATTGAGTTGAGGAGTGTCAAAAGGTTTAGGTGGTGGGGGGAGATTTTCCTTTTCTCCGGTGATGGGGTTAATGGAGTAGGTCTCATTCTAATACTTGATTGGAGAGAAGGTGGGGTTCTTGGGTGGTTTGGATGAAGAGGGTTCATTTTTCTTGATCCAAATAGGTCGAACCGAGATCTTCGGTTTCTTGGAAAGCTTGGATGAGGAAGCTTTGGGTGAGGATGTTTGTGACAATGAAATGTCAATGTTATGAAAGGAAGAGTTAGGCATTGTTGAGGTGTGAGAATGAAATCTCAAGGTGGGGGTATAAGAAGAAAGTAGACAAGGCAAAGGTTTGAAAATCAAATGTAAATTGTCAAGGAATGTTTAGCCAAATTGAGTAAACATGGAATCTTGACAGGGGATAGGTTTATGAAGAAAGACCCAAAAGGAGCCAAAAATTGGCTTTTCTGTCCGCGGTACCTTATAGGGACCGGCGGTTCCTTATCACTTAAGGAATCGCGCGACTTTAATGAGCCGCGTGCAGTGGACTTGAAACCTTGATTTTCCAGGGTTTTGAGAAAAACTAAGATTTTTTCAAAAAATTGCAAATCTTGGAATTTTACCTCTATTAGCACTAAATTATCATAGGGTTGCATAAAAGCAATACATTCACAAAGAATGTCTTGACAAAGGGTGACAAAATATTTAGATAACATTTTGAACCAGTTTTAGTCAAGTTTTAGAGGTTGTGATAGATTTAAGTTCAATTTTAATTTAGAATTAAAGTTGATTAATGTGCACATAAAGATAGAAACACATAATTCTAAGTCCATAATTCATCCTCATAAAACACTCATAGAGGGAAATAGATACATTAAGAAAATAAAGAAAAACAATTAACTAAAATAAAGATAAAAACTAGGTCTTGATTAGTAATCTTCCTTGGCTTGGTTTTTCTTGAAAAATATTTTTAAAGAAAATCACCATTCATCTCCTAGGAGGGGGCATGTTAAACAAGGTGAGCAAGAAGTCTTGCAACCTCATATGAAGTCCAAACATCTCCATCCTAAGGTTTTGAATGATGTAGTTATTGTAGAGGCAACATGGACAATGAGAACCATGAGCTTCTAGGAACCCAAGGAAGTAAGGATCACCCATAAAGAAGGGAAGTGGAACATCGGGAGTGTTTGAGGGAGGTGGAGGTGGAGGAGGTATGTTCTCCAAGGGTGATGTGGGTGAGTGTGGAGGTATGCTCTCCAAGGGTGAAATGGGTGAGTTTGGAGGGGTAAATGGTGAAGTCGCCAAGGTATCAACAAAGTCATTCACAATGGGAATGCTTTGGATAGGTTGTGGTTGGGTAGCCACATCCAAGAGATTACTTGGAGTGAAGGGTGAGGAATGCTCATTCATTCTAGATTGGAATGAAGAAGAGGTAGAACCATGAGAATGGTTGGTACCATGGGTTAATGTAGTCTTGCATGGAGCAAGAGGTGGTAAGGTTTATGAAGAGATGAGAATTGGGACAATCTCATTCTTGGGTGTTTGAAAGGGTGAAGAGTTAGGTTTAGCCAACTTAATCTTAATCTTAAGATTTTTCCTTGAAGTGGAGGTTTTGGATGAGTTTGAGCTTCTTGTAGAAACCATAGTTGTAATGAGAGGTTTAAGGTTTAAGGAAGAATGGTTTGATGTGAAGAATATGGCTAACAAGGTGGGTTTAAAAGGGTGAGGGGATGATCCAAACTAGTAATGGGTTAAAAACATTTTATGTGAATAATGAACTTAGGTAACCTAGTTTAGGAAATGTGCAGGTTTTTGCAAAGAATCAAGCAAGGTTTACACAGATTAAGGAAAATAGTGTAAAGCAAAGATTCTGTCGGACACAGTAGCCGGCGGTTCTTTATCTAGGGATGGTGGTTCCTTATCAATAAGGTACCGTGGGTTGATATGGAACCGCGACCAGAGGTGTTCAAAAATGACACCTCAACAAATTTTGGTTAGTCCAGATTTTTACCAAAGGATTATCAAGCCAAAGTTAACTACTGACCAAAATCTAGGAAGCTAACTAACACATAGGATGTACAAATCTATGCAAGTTGTAATCACAACGGCATAGACAATCATTTAGGATAAACAACAAATAATCCAAACAAGTAGAATTTAGTTAATACACAACCAAGATAATAGAAAAATTGTTCAACAATACATGTTTACCAACATGTATACTTTGAAACACTTTAAAGTCTTCACCTTCTTTTCTTGCCCAATCCCTTGATCATATTCCCCAAGTACTTGAATCCCTTCCTTGACTCAACCCGATATTCATGCAATTCACCTCGAGTCCTAAGATTTTCACGGTAGAGATGCTCCATATTGAGATCTTCCGGTACTTTACTAGAGGAATAATGAGGTGGAGGAGCTAAGTCTTCAAGTCCATCCACGAATGAGTTTGAGGATGGGTGGGAATTACTCGAAGAGTTGAAGTGAGAACTAGAACCTATGCCATCACCATCACTTGTTGGCATATAGGTGTCCTCATCATCCGTCTCTTGATGATCGGATTTTTGCGAACCTCGATAACTTCTAGGATTTCTTTCCTATACCTCTTGAATAGGCAACATAACCCGATGAACCGGGTGAAAGCGAGAAAGGTCGAGGTGGGGAAAGTCATGAGCAACCCTTTTGAAAAGGCGAGTAAGAAGCATAGCACATGGAAGGTTTGTTTTGGGCTTTGAAAGAGCATAATTTATTCGTCGAGCGATATAGAATGCCAAATTGTACTTGGTTGATGTAAAGATGCAACACAACATATGCACCATAAAAGCCGGGATATGATCTCAGTTTCCACCAAGACAAAATACATTCTCCCTAAGGATATTTGCCCATTGGACCATAAAATCCTTAAGATCGCTTGAGAGCACTTCATAGTGATTCACATTTCGCACATTAGAATGAAGGCTTCTCACAACGTTTCCATCACGCTCTTTCGAAATGATATCAAGGATAAATTCCGGATCAATTTCGGCGTGGTCATTTGGAGGTTTGTCGTAGGATTCTAAGAGAGCATCAAGTCTCCATTTATCCGTGAAACGACAAGTGCCTTCATATGGCACACCAAGAATTTCACCAAAATCTTCGAGAGAGTATTGAATCATTTGATCGTTCAACAAGAATCGAACGAAGATTTAGCCATTGTATTCAAACATGGAGTAAGTGCTAATGAATTCTAGAAGAAACAAGGGGTAAATATCTTCTTCTATGTTGAGCAAGCAATCAAACCCCGAAAGCTCAAACATAGATTTGATATAGTCATAACCCGTTATTCCCTCATCAACAACTCTACCCTCATGGAAATTTTGAGTTGAGAGAGATGAAAAGGAGTTTCGAAGTTGAGTGGAAGCAAAGGTTTGGGAAATGTTTGGCATGTATTGTCTAGTGAGTTGATGATCCTTTTGATATTGTGAAGGCATGATTAGTACCTAATATAAACACAAGAAAATATTTTTCCAATCACTCATATGAAAAAGAAAATCAAAAATCAAAATATGAGAATGTGTTATATCAATTTCTTGACAAACAAAGGATTGAATCCATATCATTCTCATGTTCACAATGTATCTATTCCATTATTAACCAAGAACATATGAGCTATGTTGGATCAACAATGGACTAGAACATTGGTTTTTCAAAACAAGGTTTTTAGGTAAGCATTAACAATGCAACTACCTATTTGTTCATGGGTTCATCTCAATTCCATCTTTTTAACCAAAATCACTTAGCCAAAATTCGGATTTGTTCTACAAGTGGAATTTAGTGAAATCTTAATGAATATGAACCTAAGGAATCATAGTAAGATAACCATGTCAACCCATATTCCTATTAAGGTTCTAATTCAATTTCAATTTTAAAAATCCCCAATTATGAAAGGATGAACCCTAGAACAAAATAGATGAAATCGAAAGAAAGTACTTACGATTAATTGATGTTTGATGAAGGATGAGTGAAACGCACAACTTGGAATCAATTAATTTGAGTGATTGAAGGTTTTTGAAGCTTCAACGATGGTGGAAAAGGTGAAACTCGTCGGCTGTGTGTTTTTGGGAGAGAGAGGGTTTGGTTTGAAAAAGATTATTTTAATAAAACTGGCGCTTTGACAAGCTTTACTGCCCAACCGCCTACAGAGGCTGATTTTTATCAATGAAATACGCTAAATTTTTGAAAACCAAGTTTTCTAAAATACTTAAAAATAAATCTTAAACCTTTTAGAATATCATTGGATCATCATAACACTAAGCAATATGCCTTAATGAAGGATTACGAGTTGAATCGAGATCGAAAAGAACCGAAACGAACAAACGACTACTCGTAGCCAAAAAGCAAAGTAGAGAGAAGTCAAGGGAAGTGAATCAAGACTAAGACCAATGCTCAAGGGATTAATGACAATCTTAAAATCGAGGAGACGAAGAGCTTGTGTCATATATAGTGGTTTAAGACATGCCTTTCCGACGAAGTGTTAAACGACTTTGGTAATGAATCAAAGCAAATATTGATGCATAGACTAAGATCACTTTTAATAATAGTCTTAGTCTAAACCAAAATATGAGCAAGGTATTAATTCACTTTCTCTCCCACAAAGGGCCTACTAACCGTATGGGTGCAAACCATGGATATCATGTTTGATACTTTAAGCTACTACTAACTCACTCTAAATCACCATAGTGAGTCAAGTATCCAAGCAATGAAGGTTTGAGAGGGTAAAAGAAAAGAATCACAAACCACAAACAAATGTCAAGGCAAGGATGCCAAGAACAAGCACATAGTCAAGTAATGATCAAAAGAATGATCAAAGGCGTATGGAAGAACGAAAGCGTACCTTGGCCACAAAGAGCATTCCAATCCATCAAGGAATCAATGCAATGCCCAACAATGACTATGATGAGTACTAAGTCTTCAAGGACTAGTATCATTCCCAAACATCTTGATATCATCATTCAAAGATGTTGAAGATCAATGAAGATGAGTCTTCTACAAGTGCAAGTGACTCAATCCACAACCAATTAAATGATTGATCTTTATGAGTACCTACACAAAGCAAGATGCAAACTAGTAGATATATTTCGAGAGTAGATCTAAAATGCATAAAAGCTACTAATCTAAGAGGGATGCAATATTACCAATTAAAAGACCTATTTTCCAAGAAAAAATAGTTTTGACCAAAAAGAAACTTTAGTACAACTTGACCTTCTAATTTGGGGAGACAATAGATCGATCCAAGTTTTAAAGTACAATATACTTCAAAGATCTTGAGTGACCATCACTCTGATACCAATTGTAGAAACTAGAAGGGGGGGGGGGGGGGTTGAATAGTTTCTCTTCTAATAGTCACCTAATTAAAATTACTTTCAATTAGGTTTGTGTCAAAACTATCTTTTACTTGAAGCTAAGTTGCATAATGATTAGGTTAAATTCAAATGCATTAGAAATGGTAATAGGTAAGTATAATGATAATGAAATAAGTAAAGAGTAAGGAAAGAGACAACCTAGTGACAAGACACCAAGATTTATAGTGGTTCGACAACGAGGCTCTATCCTCGTTTCTACTCCACTCCTCGAGTACACCTACTCGAGATTTCCACTATATCCACAAGCTCCCTTCTTGGCGTAGAAAGCCTTACATCATCGCTTACATTATTTTCCGACACTAAGCTAAATGTCGAGACCTAATCATTAGCTAGGACCAATCTACACAATGTTGCCTACTTCATAATTTAACGACACAAGACTAGATGTCGAGTTCTAATCTCAAGGTAGAACCACTCTTCATGACGTTGCCTACTTCACCATTTTACGACACAAGGCTAGATGTCGAGTTCTAATCCAAAGCTAGAACCAATCTTCACGACTCTTCACTTTGAAGCTAAGTGAGAACTTCACACAAAACAACTACTAATCACTTTCAAGTTTAGTGAGAACTCACAAGACACAACCACATCACTTTATAGTTTAGTGAGAACTACTACACAATCTATTACAACTCAACTAAACATATCCAAGTACACACATGTAGCTTGGATCTACACAACACAAATCCAAGCAAACACATATGCAATGGATGTACACAACAAATCCAAGTATTCACAAATAGCTTGGATGAACACAACTAGTCCAAGTATTCATAAATACAAATGGATCAAAAAAAACAAAAAGGCTAACATGATGAACATGACTAATTCATGGATTCATCTTTATCACAACACTAGTGAGTGAGTGATCTTCTCATTGGACAAGGTAAAGGAGGGGATCAAGAGGATAATCATATGTAAACATACTTAACACATTAAGTGATCATTTACTAATGATTATGCTATAGAAAAGAGAAAGGGGGCTGAGAAAAACGTCCAAGAGGGTTGTTGGAAAATGAGATTTGATCCACTATTTATAGAAGACAAAGTCCAACGGCTAGCTGGGCGCGGATCCTTAACTAGCCCGGCGGTTCCATATCGCTAAGGAACCGCCTAGCTATTTAAGGTACCGCCCAGTAGAGTCCGCTCCCTTTTTTGTCTTTTAGTGGGGTAGGAATATCTAAGGTTTTTTAAACCTTCAAAAGATATTCTTATGGCATATGGAATATGCCATTTTCAAATTTACATTTTCCATTTTAATAAAACATTTTCTTAAAAAGAAAGTTTATTAAAAAATCTTTTGTCATATTAACAAAAGTGAGTTTTAAGGATAATCACTTTGATGATCACTAAGTATGATTAAGAAAAGTTAGTGATATGATTATTACCTTGATGATAGTGTTAGTTAAATAATTCGTTTTGTGTTTTACACTAAATGTGTTGTATAGTTTTTTGTGATCAAAACTAAGAAAGATTAGCTAACACTAATAATGTTTTTAGGCATCACTTGCATTAACAATTTCTACTAGGGCATTCTCTAGCAAAATGTCCTTGCTGATGACAGTTGTAGCATTTGACTTTGCTCCTATCAAACCTGGCTGGCTCCTTTGGGTTGTAGCTTAGTTTTCTACCAACCTTCTTTTCAAACTTATGAACTCGGAGAGTGAGCATAGCCATCTTCCATTTGAGGTCCATCTCATCCAAGTCAAGCTTATCAACCTGTTTGAAATCATTAAATGCTAGCTGTTGTTGTGGTTCAACATCAGCAACAAAGGAATGAAGAACAATTTCTACCATGCTACTGGTCTTGACCTTTGATTCAGGAGTAGGAGTATGTTATGAGGACAAAGTATAGCTTGGGCTACTTGCATAGGGCATAGGTCTGGAGCCCATGAATCTCACAAAAGCGAAGTTAACAGGAGTGGAGTAAGATTCACTGAGGTATCCTCTTACATGAGACTCAAAAGTTTTGAGTTTGTAAAATAGATCATCAAAAGAGAGATACTCAAGTCCTCCTTTTGCTTTGAGGGAGATGACTACCTGGTTCCATGAATGAGGTAGAGCTCTAAGAAACCTAGCATTGATGTCTTCATTTTCTGGTTTTGACTTTAGTTGATTCAATTGGCTAAGAATCTTTTGAAACCTGCCATAGCCTTAATGAAGACCTTCTGATTTAGAGATCTTAAATTCTGAAAATTCATCTCTCAGCATTGATCTTCTCCTCTTCTTGGATTCTTCATTTCCTCCAAAACTTGCTTTGATGGCATTCCATATTTCCCTTGCATCATCTAAGTGATAGAAATCACCCATATGATCATCAGGAAGAGACTGAAGCAAAATGGGTTTTGCTTTGATTTCCTTCTGAATAGCTGTGATTTCTTTATGTGTATTAGGATCTAGAATGATGATATTACCATTCTTGTCTCTGCGAGTATTCTTCTTGCCATTACCATTCTGAACAATCTTCCATAATGCCATATCAGTGTTAGTGATTCAGCACTCTATCTTCATGGCCCAGCTTTCATACTCTTCTTTCTTCAGGTATGGGAATTTCCCATTTGTGTTGGAGACAGTAGCAACAATCTGCTGTGTTTGTTGTGTTGTATTGGTGCTTGGTTGTCCTGTTTCAGTTGAACTAGAAGTATATATGATTCAGTGATTAAAATTTTTTAGAAAGAAAATGGTTCTTCTTGTACAAAGACTCTCCTAGGCTCTGATACCACTTGTTGGGTCCTTTAGTTGTAGATCTTTCAGCCTGTTAAGGATGGTGAACAACTTCTGTAATCACAAGTCTATTCACATAGAGACTCTAATGAACACAAAGTATTTGTGCGGAATACAAACACTAAGAACAAGAAGAAACAATTTAACTAAATAAATAAATTTATCCTTTCTAAGGATTTATACTATTATTGATATGAATTGAAACTGGTGAAAGGTGTATCCAACCCTTCTACCAATAGGTTCCTTTTATACTATAAGTAAATCCTAAACTAGATTAAACACAAAACATGTAACAGATGATATGCACATCCTTTTCTAAGATATCTCATGCATATCCTAACAAACTACTATAAATAATAATGTTTGACTTTCTAACAGACTAGGAGCACGTGTTGCTCGGACTACTACTATGACCAGGAGGAACTACATACCTCCTAGTCCACCTATTACAAACCATCTATTACATAGGTCCTAACACTCTCTTTCTCTCTCTGGTCGACGAAAAGAAAACCCACAATGGGATTTTGGGTTTTGATTTTCGTTAAGTATTTACTTAATCAAGAACTAGCAATCGAAGATGGTTGATTGAAGTGTCGTGTAGACTATATTAGAGAAGATCTAACTTGATCTTTGGGTAATTCGTGGATCGTATTAATGCAAAGTAATGCCTAAAAACATTATTAGTGTTAACTAATCTTTCTTAGTTTTGATCACGACAAATTAAAAAGACATTTATCGTCAAATACAATCGTAAGACGAATTATCTAACAAACACTATCATCAAGGTAATAATCATTTAAGTATTGCACTAGCATATCTTAATCATGATTAGTGATCATAAAAATGATTAGTCCTAAACTTACATTTTGTCAAATGTGGCAAAAGATTTTTTAATAAACTTTCTTTTTAAGAAAATGTTTTATTAAAATGGAAAATATAAATTTGAATATGGCATATTCCAAATGCCATAGGAATATCCTTTGAAGGTAAAAACTTATCTCAAATATTACTACCCCACTAAAATACAAAAGGGAGCGGAGTCTACTCTCACGGTTCTTTAAGTAGCTATGCGGCTCCTTATCAATAAGGAACTGTTGGGAATAAATGGATGTGTTTTAGTTCCCCCTGCTAGTTGGTCAAAGTTCCCCCTGCTAGAGTAAGTTCCCCCTGCTAAAAAACAAAGGCAGGGGGATTGGTCCCCCTGCTGAAGTCAAAGACCCTACTACTAAGTTAAAATTGGAAGAGATTATAACGCGTTTCAGTTACTACTTCGAGATAGTTTCCTAGTTTGTTAGTAATGATCTTGTACGTGAGTCCTTGGCCTATAAAAGGACTCACTAGGTTTTCATGTAGAATATATCTTTCTCTGTTCATTTCATTTCATACTTTAAGGTTTTGTAACACTAATACCACTATTGGGTATTCGTATATCTATGATATATTAAATTTCAACGTTTGATTCAAACACTTGTTCTTGTGATAAACATTATATTTCGCATCTTGTTTGGTTACTTTGTGTTGCAAAGTTTCTCTAGTGTTAGATTGAGTTTACTCTTTCTATCACAACCCTTAAACAAGCTAAGGTTTAAGATCTGAGTTTGGGATCAACAAGTGGTATCAGAGCTTGTTGAAAAACTTTGATTAAACCAAGAACAAAACATCAACCATGTCTTCAGATTCTCATTCATCCTTAACCAAAAACAACTCTCTCAAACTACCCATTCTGGATCCTGAAAACTTTGAATTATGGGATTTCAGGATTCAACAATACCTCAAGATGGAACACTATGTTCTATGGGAGATCATAGAATTTGGTGATCAATTTTCCAAGACTATATCAGTTGAAGAAAAAGATAAGGGAGAAGAAAAAGGTGAAAGCTCCAAAGGTGACAGCAAAAAGAAGTCTGCTGCTCTTGCTGACAAGGAGATACTAGCAAGAAGGCATGATGTCAGGGCTCACAGTTCTTTGCTGTTGGCTCTACCTGATAGACATCAGCTAAGGTTCAGAAAGTATAAGACAGCTAAGGAACTCTGGGAAGCTATTGGTAATACCTTTGGAGGAAATGAGGCAACCAAGAAGAAGAAAAAGAATTAGATGATAGACCAGTTTGCTTCTCAAAGCAAATGGTGATGAAGCAATTGGTTCAATCTACAATAGGCTCCAAGATCTTGTTGCTCAATTAGAATTCTTTGATATTGAGGTATCTAGAGAGCAAGTGAATGCTAGATTTCTCAACAGTCTACAAAAGGAATGGTTTGTCTACAAAGCCATTTGGCAAAACAGAGATGACATTGATGATAAGAACATTGATGACATCTACAAAAACCTAAAAGTCTTTGAGCCAGTGGTCAATGAGATGAAGGCATTAGGCACTATTCCCACAAAATCAAGTGGAATTGTTGATCCCCCTGCTAACATGGCATTTATATCTCACAGCAGTGGGATCTCTAAAAGCAGTGGGATTGAAGTTTCCCCTGCTAACCATTCCCCTGCTGTATGGTCTGGAACATCTTATGATGAAGAAAGGCCTGCAACCTTCAGTCTTGATACTGCTTGTGCTTTCATAGCATCTCAAGGATCTCAAGGATCTACTGTGTTACATGAAGATATGAGTCAAATCAGCAAGCAAGGACTGGAGGAGATGGACATTAAGTAGAACATGGCTCTACTCAGCATGAGAGCCAACAGATTTTACAAGAAGTATGGGAAGAAGATTTCCATCAATCCTTCTGATGTAGCTGGATTTGACAAAACAGAGGTAGAATGCTACAACTGTGGCAAGAAAGGTCACTTTGCTAGGGAGTGCAGAGGACCAAAGAATGGGAGCAGCTATAGGAAGGAAATCAGGGATGATGATTCTGGTGTTAAGGCTATGGTAACCATGCAAGGAATAGATGGAGCAGGTGGATGGGACTGGAGTGCTTTGACAGAGAGTGTTGAAAGAAATCAAGCATTAGTTGTTGAAGAAAAAGAGGAAGAGTTTGCTCTTATGGCTATGTCAAGCTCTAGTTCAGACAATGAGGTATATAATGATTCATATTGTACTAAAGCTTGTAGAAAAAATAATGAGTCATTGAATGATCAAATAAGAAAGATAAAAGTTAATTATATTAATTGTGATAATGACCTTGATAACTACAAACGTGATTTAGAATAGCTAGAGTCTACCATAAGAGAGTATAAACAAAGAGAAAATGATTACAGAGATCATATTGTCGTATTAGAGAGAGATGCTAAAGAAACTAATGATTCCATTAAGGAATTAACTGCTGAATTAGAAGTTTTTAGATCTAATAAGAAGATAGATGAACAAACTGTTGAAAAATTTGGAAAAGCTTCCAAAGATTTAACAAAAGTTGTTGAAATTAGGCAGTCTCCTAGGGACAAAACAGGTTTTGGTGTCAAAAATGAGCATGCTACTATACCACCACCACCTGCCAATATACATGCACCATTTCCTAGAAAAGATTTGTCTTGGACTGGTCTTTCGTGTTTCAAAAAGCGGGAAGATACTGAATTTGACTTAAATGCTTACATACCTAATAGTGTAGAAACAGAAGAACCACTAGTGAAAACCAATGCTGTTAGGGACTATGAAAAGGAACAAATTGCTTTAAAACAGTGGAAAATTGATAACCCTGCTCTCTTTTCAAGAGAGGGACTTTTTGGAAGTGATTAAAGTTCTAAGAGTAGTTCTCCCAGATCTAAATCAGAATCAAAGTCTTCTAAGTCTACTGTTAAATATGCTGGTATGTATAGGCCTATTAGAGTTAATCAGAGAAATTGGAATGACCAAAAGTCTCATCAATTAGGAGAGGACTTTGTGATAAACACTAAACCTTGTTTCACATGTGGTAGTTTTGATCACACTTATCAAGACTGTCAGGAACCAATGGAAGTGGTGGCTGCAAATCCTTTAAAGGATATGCAACCAAAATCCATTCTTTTGAATTCAGGGGAAAAATCTTTTTCCCCTGCTAAGTATGTTGCCCCTACTTTGAAAAACAAGGTATCTGATAAGTATGTAGTTCCTGCTCTAAGAAAGGTGAATGATGCATGTCCCAAGTCTAGCTCTTACATGACTAAACCAACACCTCATACTGCATCTAGACCCTACCAGAACACCAATAGAGATCAAAACAAAAGACGGATTCCCTCTGTTAAGCATAGGGATTCCCCTGCTAAGTCTAGGGTATCCCCTGCTAGAAAAGTTTTTCCCTCTAGAAACATGGGCAGATGGGGAAAAGATGTGAAAGCATCAGCTCGTTGGGTTTGGGTACCCAAAAGGGGTACTCAATCTAATGGTGTATCTCTAGTCTTTGAAAACTATCTTAAATTGATACACGAGGTAGATCCAAGTCTGTAATGGCTTGGGTCCCCAAGAGAAACTAAATTGTTTTTCTTTTTGCAGATGACAAAGCAGACCAGGAATAATAAAGCCTATTGGGATAGTGGATGCTTAAGGAGCATGACTGGACATAAATCCTATCTGTCTAACTTTGTTCCCCTGCATGACAATGATGGTGTTTCTTTTGGAGATGGGCATGGAACAATCACAGGAAAATGAACTATTGTCACCAATGGAATGACTTTTGATAATGTCTACTTGGTGAAAGAACTTAAGTACAATCTCTTTAGTGTGTCCTAGATGACTGATAACAAGAACTTTGTCCTGTTTACAGATACTGAATGTCTTGTGTTGGGGAAGGAGTTTGTTTTACCACCAAACACTCCTATTGTGCTCAGAACACCAAGACAAAAGAATATGTACACAATTGATCTCAAGGACATCTCTCTTTAAGACAATGAAACCTGTTTCATTGCCGAAGCTTCAGTTGATGAATGCAAGAAATGGCATAGAAGACTTGGTCATCTCAACTTCAAGAACATGAACAAACTGGTCAAGAATAATCTGGTTCATGGTCTTCCTTCCAAGTCCTTTGCCAATGATCATACTTGTGCTGCTTGCCTGAAAGGGAAGCAACATAGAGCCTCTTGCAAGTAAAAAACAAGTCTGTCCACTACCAAGCCATTGGAATTACTACACATGGATCTTTTTGGTCCTACTTTTATAGCAAGCATAATGAAGAAATGGTACTGCCTGGTGATTACTGATGATTTTTCAAGATTCACATGGACATTCTTTCTGTTTGAAAAGAGTGACACAACAGATGTACTCATAGGGTTCATCAATCAGATTGAACTTTCCAAAAATATGAGGGTAGTAACCATGAGATCAGACAATGGTGGTGAATTCAGAAACAAGAAACTGGACACTTTTTGCACAAACAAAGGAATAAAGAGGGAATACAGTATAGCAAGAACACCTCAACAAAATGGAGTTGCAAAAAGAAGAAATAAGACACTTATTGAAGTTGCAAGGATTATGCTATCTGATTCCAAGCTTCTAGTTATCTTTTGGGCTGAGGCTGTAGCCACTGCTTGTTATGTTCAAAACAGGGCCTTGGTGGTTAAGTCACACAACAAGACCCCTTATCAGTTTTTCAATGGCAGACCCCCTTTGATTAACTTCTTTAGACCATTTGGATGTCATGTGATCATTCTGAACACATTGACAATTTAGGCAAGTTCAATGAAAAAGGGGATGATGGGTACTTTATTGGTTATTCATTAAACATCAAGGGATATAGGGTCTTCAACAAGAAGACAAGCAAAGTGACAGAAAATCTCCATGTAGATTTTCTTGAAGACAAGCCTGAAGATGTACAAACAGGTCCTGATTGGTTTTTGAAATTGAAGTTCTTTCAAAATCCATGAATTATGTGCCTGTTGCTTTGCAAAATACTAACATTTCAGGTACAAAAGAACCAACTACTATGGAAAAGCCACCATTGAGGTACATGATTGCACCCTCACTATTTCCCATTGATGATGCTGCTACAAAAAATAGGTGAAAAAGATGATACATCTCCAAGGAAGGAGCAGTCAATCCCTTCCCCTGCTAAGTCAATTCCTGAAAGTAGTGGAATGGCTGAAAGCAGTGGAATCCTAGATTTCCCTGCTAGACCAAATGATTCCCCTGCTAATAAAGAATCAGCTATCAATGATGTTAGTGATGAAGAAAGAGAATCCCTACTCATTTCCTCATCCTCACCTATCACTGTTGGTCCACTTATATCCTGCAGTGGAAGCAGAATAATTAGGAATGGAGGTCCAAGTAATTCAGAGCTGCATTCAGCTCATCAGCACCCATCCCTCAGTCATGCAGTATCATTTGGAAGCTCTTTTGAGGAGTTCTTTCCCAATCAAGATAGTCTCATAAATCCTGATTTGGAAGAGGATGAAACAGAAGTAATCATGAGCATGCATCCTACCTACAGAATCAATAAAGATCACCCCCAATCACAAATCATAGGTGATCTTAAGACACCTAGACAAAGAAGGTATTCAGCAAAGGAACACAGCTTCATTGCTAACATTACTATGAAGTTCAACCATGACAATATGCAATGCTGTCTGTTTACTGCCTTTTTGTCACAAGAAGAGCCAAAAAAGATCTTTCAGGCTCTTAATGATCCAAGCTGGGTTAAAGCTATGCAAGAAGAGCTCTTACAATTTGACATCCAAGAAGTGTGGATTCTGGTAGATTGTCCAAAGTGGGCAAGGCCCATTGGGACAAAGTGGGTGCTCAAGAACAAAAAGGATGAGAGGGGCATTGTAGTCATAAACAAAGCAAGACTGGTAGCACAAGGATATACTCAAGAAGAGGGTATTGATTATGAAGAGGTCTTTGCTCCAGTAGCCAGAATTAAAGCCATCAGACTGTTTCTAGCTTATGCTTCCTTCATGGACTTCACAGTATACCAAATGGATGTTAAGAGTGACTTTTATATGGCACCATTGATGAAGAAGTCTATGTTATGCAACCTCCAGGGTTTGAAGACCCAGAACACCCAGACAAAGTGTACAAGGTGAAGAAGGCTATGTATGGACTTCACCAAGCTCCTAGGGCCTGATATGGAACTCTTTCTAAGTACATGTTGGATAATGGCTTCAACAGGGGGAAAATTGACCAGACCCTGTTTATCAAGAAACAAAAGGGTGACTTTCTTTTGGTGCAAGTATATGTGGATGACATCATCGTTGGATCCACAAATTCTATGCTTAGCAAAGAATTTGCCAAGTTGATGCAGGATAATTCCAAATGAGTGCAATGGGTGAACTCAACTTCTTTTTGGGGTTACAAGTTTAGCAGAGGAAAGATGTGATATTTATCTCACAAGACAAGTATGTTGCTAAAATTGTGAAGAAGTTTGGAATGTGTGAAGGAAAGAAAGTCTCCACTCCAATGGATAAGGAGAATCCTTGGGGAAAAGTTGGCCCAGGGAAACCTATTGATGTCAGGAATTATAGGTCCATGATTGGATCTCTCATGTACCTTACAGCTTCAAGACCTGACATCATGTTTGCAGTCTGCTTATGTGCAAGATACCAAGTGGCACCCACAGAGTGTCATCTACTGGCTGTAAAGAGAATTTTTAGGTATCTGAAGTGTCATCCAACTTTAGGACTTTGGTATCCCAAAGAGTCACCATTTGAACTGATATCCTATTCAGATAGTGATTATGTTGGTGACAATAATGATAGGAAGTCTACAACAGGTGGATGTCAGTTTTTGGGAAGCAGAGTTATATCTTGTCAGTGTAAAAAGCAGACTATTCTGGCCACATCCACAACTGAAGCTGAGTATGTAGCAGCTGCTGCATGCTGTGGACAAGTTCTTTGGGTTCAGAACCAGCTGCTTGATTATGGGTACAATTTTCTGAAAACCAAGATATTCATTGACAATAACAGCACCATTTGCATTATTAAAAATCCTGTTTTTCATAGCAAGACCAAACATATTGAAATCAGACATCATTTTTTTAGAGATTGTTTTGAAAAAGGATTGATTGTCCCAGAGGCAATTGATACATAACTTAATGTTGCTGATCTTTTGACAAAAGCTTTTGATGTGGGGAGATTTCAGTATTTGGTTGCAAGTATTGGAATGATCACTCCCTAAAAATTGATGTCTAATTTGTCTTGTATATTCAGGATTGCCTTATTGCTGTTGTTGTACATATGTTAGTCAATTTTTCCATTATTCTTTATTCCACTACTTTTGAACAAAGATTCCCCTGCATGGGTTCATCCCCCTGCTAAGGCTTTTTCCCCTGCTAAGAGGTTTTATCTTAAGTTGGGTTTGTTCTTTTTAAAAATGGTTATATGTGGTTTTTAGACTAACAATGCAAAGATCCAAATGGCCCATACTATACTATGAGAGGATCTGGTATATGCTCTATGTTTTAGGGGAGGTTAGGTCACACCTTTAGGATTTAGGGTATCCTTAGGATACTCATATATGATTCTAGATCATATCCACTGGTGAGTAGGGGTTCAGGACGATGAAGACTTGCTGCAAAGCTTGTTAGAGTTCTAAAACCTTGAGGCACTATAACGTGTACTTAAAGTTCTGTATTCACCAGCTTGCTGAATAAATTAAGATTTTTAGTACATATTGCCAAGACCAATTAACCATAGTAAGGGAATGGTAGGGATGGAGACTGGGGTATGCTTATTTTCTTGGGTTGACTAGGTGCAGGGTTGCTTATGTGTTAACTCTTTCTGTTTAGAACTTTGCTGAATGGAGGACTCTTGAGTTTCTATGTATCTAACTTGTGTTTGCAAGGGTGTACATTAGAGCAGAGCTATTTAGCATTGATCTATTCAGGATTAGTCTAATACCCTTAGGAAAGTTTCCCCTGCTTTCATTTTTGATATCCCTGCTAGTACAACATTCCCATGTTTGACCGTTGACCGACAATATCGTTGCCCTGTTTATAGCCGTTGGGCCTGCTTGCTAATTTTTTGTTAGGGAATATTTTATTCTTTTCAAAAGATATTTAAGGCGCTTTCTTTGCTGATTGGTAACCTATTCTTTATTCTTTCAAATAAATTACTTTCTCATCAAGATTTATTTCTGGTATTTTTGCAATTTGAAAATTTGGTCCAATCACAGCTCCTCAATTTGCCTATATAAACTTAATTCCCTTGACCAGCAGGTCTAACCCACTCTTTCGATCAAATCCCACTAATAATTCACAAGTTTTAAACCTTTAAACGTTTTCAACACTTATCATGTCTCTCAAAATTGCTGCTAATCACAATCAAATAGCCCTTTTACATGATGAACCAGCAGCATTCACTGATGCAGTGGCTTTTATAAAATCATCATATTTTAGAGTAGCTCTTCTCATTAGTCTAAGGATTTACACCTCACATATCCAAAAGTTTTGGTCTAATGCCATGATTAAAACAGCGGATGGAGAGGTAACAATTCAGAGCAAGGTAGATGGCCATCCCAAGGTAATTACACTTGCCTTCATTGGAGACAAGCTTATCTTAAATGATGAGGATGGGGTGGTTAACCTACCTGATGCCAAAATTTTTGAGGGTATTGAAAAATTGGGGTACACTCTTTCGGATGATAAAAATGTAACTTTGCTAAAGGTCAGTTTGCCCCACATTGGAAATATTTGATTCATACAATTTTACAATGTTTGTCACCTAAAACCACTGCTTTTAATGAATTTGGAAGTGAAGTTGCTTCTACCCTGATATGCTTAGCAACAGGGAGAAAGTATTGTTTTTCTCAAATTATTTTCAAAGGTATGGTAAAAAATGTTACAACCAGTTCTAAATTTTGTATGTATCCAAGATTTATACAACTTTTGCTGAATATGAGAGAACACGGTCCTATCAAACACAAACACCACTTTACAGCCAACAAACACACTACCAAATTGTTTACCACACTTGCTGCACCAACTCCACAATTTTCTGGCAGGGTTGTTCCTCTCACTTCTATAATCAAATCAGACACGAAGCAGCTAAAACAAAAGTAGCCAAACCCACACTATCTGATTCCCCCTACCAAAACTAATGATACCCCTGCCAGCTCTCTACCCCCTGCTGATCTACAACATAAAAGAAGAACCAAAACCAGGTTTGCCAGGTCTCCCTTGCCTGGTGAATCTTCACAAGTAGCAGAGAGGAGAGTCTCCAAAAGGTTGGAGCATACTGGGGGTTTGGCTGCTACTACCGTCTCATCCCCAAGGGGTGAGCAGGATAGTGACACCATAAGTAAGTCCTCTCCCTCACTCAGTGATACACAAGGAGGGGTGCAATCCCCTTCTAGGGTTGAGAGCAGAATGCAACCATTGTCTATCTTGGAATTGACGAATATGTGCATTAGCTTGAAAGAGAAAAATGCACAACTTGTACAAACTGTCAAAAGGCAAGGTCTGGTTATCAATAATATGGAGACCATACTTGCTACACTTGAGGGGAGGAGAAGACCTAAGCTCATTATCTCCACAGATGAGGATGCTTCCAAAGGGGAGGAAGTTCCTCAAACAGAAGGGTCTACTCAGTGGTATGAATATCCTGGTGAACAGGACCTAGGACAAGAGAAGATGGCAAGTGCTGAGAAAGGAAGTGATAAGGGGAGTGCCACCAAAGCTATTGCCCAAACCTTGTTAAATATGGGCAATCAAGAAGAAGCCCCTGTTTCTACAAAAGTTTCCCCTCCTGAGCCTGATCCCCCTGTTGTAAGTCTTTCCCTTGCTAAGTGTATTACTCAAACATTTGTTAGGAAGCACATAAGGCAACCAGCTCAGAAGGGAATCAAAATTAGAGAACCTACACCAAAATCAAAACCAACAGTGGATCCAAATGACAAGGGAAATGGGAAAATGATTGAACAACCCAAGAGAAAGTACAAGCACAAAACGCCTGAACAACTAAGGGCTCAAGAATAATATGATGAACAGGTAGCTCTCAGACTTCAAGAAGAAGAAATACACATGCAAGATTAGAGAGTGCAACAAATGAAGACCAAAGAAATGCTCAAACAGATTGAAATCATGCATAGAGAACTGGATGAAAGGGTACCTCATGTTCAAGAATTTCAAGATCAATGGGAAAAGGAGTTGGTGAATGCTCCTTTGGAACAAAGGTATGAATTGACTCTTTTGGTGTTCAAGTATCAACAAGAATATCTAGAAAGAAGGATGAGTCAGATTCAGAAGGAAAAGTATTTGAAGTCTGAAAAGGGGAGGCTGGCACACTACAAAGCTATGCTCAAAAGATACAAGAGGTGGGCTGATGCTCATTTTAAAGACATGACTTTTGAGGATATAGAGAAGGCAGTCAGACCAGTTCTAAGAGAGACAAATGTGGATGACTTCATAGGTGTAAACACTCCTGAAGAGGTTGAGTATCTCAAGAGGCAAAGTGAGATTATTCAAAGGGCTAAGGAGTCCAGAAAAAAGAAAGGATGAAGAAATAGCACTAGTTCTAAGAGAGACAAATGTGGATGACTTCATAGGTGTAAACACTCCTGAAGAGGTTGAGTATCTCAGGAAGCAAAGTGAGATGATCCAAAGGGCTAAGGAGTCCAGAAAAAGAAAGGCTGAAGAAATAGCAATGGCCACAACACAAGCAGGTGCATCATCTCAAGCCGGTGCAACTTTTCCAGCAATTGAGAAATCTGTTCTCAATGCACAAAGAGCAGCCAAAAGATTAAAAAGAATGGAAAAGGTTGGTATAATTACTAAAGAAACTCAACATCCCTCTAATGAAGAAATGGATAAGCAGCTGATTGTGCAAGAGAATGATGAAATCCCACCAAGTGAGTTTGGGAAAAAGTATGCCATAGTAGAGTATGTTGTTTATGAACACAAGGGGATGTCATGGTGGAAGCTTACAAGAGATGACAATACAACACACACATTTTTAGGTTAGATCTGCTATTTCAAACTTTAGATAGTGAGGACTTAGATGATCTATAGAAACTTTTGAAGAAGACATTTGCTGCAAATCCTCCTACTTTGGATGGTGTAGAGAAGGATTGGGTGATTTGGGATTGCATGTACAGGATGTATGAGCATGAGATGTTTGATCCCATATTTGATGCAGTAAATGGAGGAAATCTGTTGTATTGGAAGTTGTTTACCAATTCTGGGGTTTATGAGATAGCTATGGAAGGTGTAAGTGTTTATTTGCTTAATCATCGCTACTATCCTTTCACTCAAGAAACCTTGAAGAAGCTAGCACAAGCTGATTTGATTGTTGATGCTAAAGCACCTGTTGCTTATGATTTGGTAAGGTTAATGTATAGTCAGCTTTGGCCAGGAACATCGTAAGCATCCTCGTCAACTAGCATTTATTCAGAAACTTGTCTTTAGGCTAAAGCACAAGTTTAGGGGAGGATTGTTAGGAATAAATGGATGTGTTTTAGTTCCCCTGCTAGTTGGTCAAAGTTCCCCCCTGCTAGAGTAAGTTCCCCCTGCTAAATAACAAAGGCAGGGGGATTGGTCCCCCTGCTGAAGTCAAAGACCCTACTACTAAGTTAAACCAGGAAGAGATTATAACGCGTTTCAGTTACTACTCCGAGATAGTTTCCTAGTTTGTTAGTAGTGATCTTGTACGTGAGTCCTTGGCCTATAAAAGGACTCACTAGGTTGTCATGTAGAATATATCTTTCTTTGTTCATTTCATTTCATACTTTAAGGTTTTGTAACCCTAATACCACTATTGGGTATTCGTATATCTATGATATATTAAAGTTCAACGTTTGATTCAAACACTTGTTCTTGTGCTTACCATTATATTCCACATCTTGTTTGGTTACTTTGTGTTGCAAAGTTTCTCTAGTGTTAGATTGAGTTTACTCTTTCTATCACAACCCTTAAACAAGCTAAGGTTTAAGATCTGAGTTTGGGATCATCAGGAACCGCATGGAAAATTAAGGAACCGCGCTTAGAGAGTCGTTGGCTTTTGTCTCCTATAAATAGTGGATCAAATCTGCATTTTCCATGAACCTTTTTGGACACTCTTTCTACCATCTTTCTCTTTTCTAATTTCTAATCATTTGTAAATGATCACTTAATGTGTTAAGTATGCTTATTTATGATTATCCCCTTGATATCCTTCTTTACCTTGTCCAAAGAGAAGATCACTCACACACTTGTGATGTGATTAAAGAGGAAGCTTCGATGAAGATCATCCTACCTTAGATCTAGTCATGTTCATCATTTTTTTTAGTCTTGTGTAGATCCAATATATTTGTGTATACTTGGATTAGTTGTGTTAATCCAATGTATTTCTAAATACTTTGATTAGTCTTGTGTAAATCCATTGTATATGTGTATACGGATTTGTCTTGTGTGGATCCAAGTTACATGTGTATACTTGGATATGTTTTTATTGAGTTGTAAAGTGTTGTATGTTAGTTCTCACTAAACTACAAAGTGATTTGTGTATATGTCTTGTGAGTTCTCACTTAGCTTCAAAGTGAAGAGTTGTGAATATTGGTTCTAGATTTCGATTAGAAATCGACATCTAGCCTTGTGTCAAAAAAGAAGATGGGCGGCGAAGATTGGTTCTAGCTTTCGATTAGAACTCGAAATCTAGCCTTGTGTCAGAAAATGGTGAAGTAGGAGACGTGTGTAGATTGGTCCTATCAAGATTAGGTCTCGACATTTAGCTTAGTGTCGGAAAATAATGTAAGCAACGTTGAAAGGTTTTCTCCGCCAAGAAGGGAGCTTGTGGATATAGTGGAAATCTCGAGTAAGGTGTACTCGAAGAGTGAGTAGGAACGAAGATAGAGCTTCGTTGCCGAACCACTATAAATCTTGGTGTCTTCCTATTTGGTTTCTTTTTTCCTTACTCTTTACTTACTTTCATTATTACATCACATACAACAACTACTTGTCATTGTTAATGCATTAGATTGAACCTAATCATGAAAGTAAGTAAAGAGTAAGGAAAAAAGCATTAACAATGATAATTATCGAAGAGAAACTATTCAACCCCCCTTCTAGTTTCTACAATTGGTATCAGAGCGATGGTCACTTAAGATATCTGAAATATATTGTACTTTAAAACTTGGATCGATCCATTGTCTCCTCAAAAAAGGGTAAGAAATAACACACCCTGATCAAAACAGGGTAACAATAAAAACATTAAAAACACATCCTAATCACTATCATCCATGAGATCAACATAAGCTTGCTTCTGGCTAATAGCATCCCTAGTTTTCTCAATAAACTTGGTCAAATAATCCAACTTTTAAGTGTCGCTATCACGCATTCCTTTCAAACAATCCACCCAACCATCTTCATCTTCATCAACCTTAGTCTTCATCTCGTCAATCAACATTCCAATGTTTCCTAGGCTATTCATCATCTGCTCATATTAATAGCGCAACACATCCACATATGCTTGTCCAACCCAACCATTTGACCAATATAGAGCCTATACATGCGTTGAGCTATGAACCACCACATACTCCCTTCAATTCATTCAGGATTGGAGTTCTTCCAACCATTTTAACTAAGATCAAATAATTAGTTGAAAGGGTTTATGAAAGGGTTAGGGTAGAGTTAATTGATCTGTCGATGAACGAGAGATTCTGATCGTACCAATATATAGTCTTTCAAAGTTCATGCAAATTATGTCTTTGAAATTAAGTGTTAGTCTTTCAAAGGTCGTGAAAATTAAGTCCTTGGAATTGTGTCATAACATAGACGGTCATGGAGTTTTTTTGGGAAAATGGTTTCATGGACATCTTTTGGCAAACAGAAAGTTGAAGGTGGAAGTGTTGGGCGGGAAAACGATTTAGGGGACAACTATTGCATAATGGAAAGGTGGAGGTGGAAGTATCTGGAGTGAAAAAGATGTTAGGGACGAGTTATGCACCAACGAAAGGTGGTAGATGGATTGACGTGAGATGGATGATAAAAATGTTGAAAATATCCCCACGTGTGCATGCTACATGAGGGAGTTAACTGGGGTTAACGGGTGAAAATTAGAAAATAAGGTTTCAAGGGTTTTTTTGAAGGAATATAAGCAGTTTGGTAGCAAATATGCAACACCTTTGCTTTTAAATTTTTTCTTTCGCAATTTTGACATAATAAAAGAACAAAATTTGTAATGTACTTGTTGCTTACTATATAATTTTATGAAAGAGATAAAAAATAAATTTGAACGAACATATAATGCCCATGTACTACAGTACTCAAGTCCATCAATGATACGTTTGGTTCAACACCTTTGAATCACAATGGGTGTGTTGGTCCCTTTTAATTGTATATTACTTATTATCTTAAGTAATAACTATTACTTTGACTCAAGTGTGTTGTTTTAACATTAGATAAGAACTATGAAAGATTAAAACAAGAATACCAATATACTTTTCAACGCATAGACTTTTATTAGAATCAAATAAAGAATCTATAACCCACTTTGTTTGCGGAATAACAAAGTGGTTGAATGACAATGGGGTTTGATCTCCTCTACATAAACGTCTAACCAAAGTTAAAGTCTAAGCTCCAATCTAAACGTTCATATGCATCTTGGCTATATGGTTTAGTTGGTATCGAGAGAGAAAGGTTTTCCAGAGTTTAAGCTCTTGTATTGGTTAACTTTCTCTCACAATGTACACTCCTTTATATAGGCAGTGTAAATTAGGGTTTGCATTTTGCATGTACCAATGCATGAGTTTATCCAGTGGATGGTTGATGCCCATGCTGGATAAACAGTACAAAGTACATAATAAACTATTCTAGAAAAGATAAAGGTTGTACTTATATCTAAGTATACAAGCAAACTACTTTGACTTAAAGTAATCTTTTCCCGCATAATGCAAACCATCAGAATACTAAAGAGTCTTCAGTATCCTAGAGGAGATCGACATCATTCAGTTTGGTATTGTCAAGCCAAACTGAACTGAAAGCCCTTCTTCAGTCCTTGTTCTTCAGCAACTAGACCGCCTAGCATTTGAAGAGAAGACCTCTTAGTCTTCTAAGTTCACTGGAAGGGGACTGCTAAACTTTCTTCAGCTTTAAAGTCTTCTATAGGAACTTTGTTCCTCTGGTCATCCATCAGCAGACTGGCCTTACTGCTGAGCATGAATCACTTAGGGGGATTTTATATTCAAATCCTAGAGTTGCTTCAGGGTCAGTAAATACTGACCCAACAATCTCCCCCTATTGGGATATACAAATAGACTAAGTCTAATGTCAGTGGTAAGTGAGCATAACAACTTCTTCTTACTTGCACTGAACAATTAATAACTTATAAACATCAGATAATCATTTATTCAACAACATTACAAATTACAACAAAAATTATTACAAATGATTATTCAATTCTCCTTAGGCCTAAGTTCTTCAATGATGGAAGTCTGAGTTAATGGATCCGAGTTTCTGTGGTCCAATATAGCAAGCAAGCACATGCTGAAGGTTTTATCAGCATCAATAAGTCCTGGACCACCATGAAGAGAGTAAAAGATCCTTTGAACATTATAGAGAATTTCATTGTTCATTTCATCAAGGTCACTTATGCCCACAAAGTCTTGACGTTCTTGATGATTGAAAATAATCATTCCTAGTTCTGGTTCGTCCAGTACATGACCAGGGAGATGATTTTGAAACTGAACAAAGCCTTTGTATTTCTTTGTGGTGACAAATATGTCACCAACTTTAGATTGTATCAGATTTGCTCTTTTGTTCAGCTCCAGGATTGGATCTTGATCTTCCAAAGAAACTTGAGTGTTGATGTTCAGAATTTCACCTAGTCTTTCATGATTTCTCATATAGTGCTCGATTCTGGTGCGAACTTCATCCCATCTCTTGGATTTTTTTTTCTCGATCATGACACTCATTTCCAACCATTATGAGTAAGAAAGTTCTTTTCCTTGAGAGTTTTCAAGTATCTCATCAGTTCCATCACCCCTATAGAACTTGAGATTGATGTCGCCTTTGCTGGTCAACATGTCAACATTGGTGATTGGTGAGATATTTCTTCTGTTAAGCCTGGTTATACAAAACTTTTCATATAACACTTTCTTCTTGAAAATACTTTCTACTTCAACTTGCCCAATTTGTTCATACAAGCTTAGCTTTAGATCTCTTAGCTTTTCTTCTTGCTAAAGCTTGTATAAGTTGTCAAGCTCTTCCTGAGTGGTCACACCAGCTTTAATTAAATGATCATTCAGAGTGAAGTCTCCTTTGTTTTTGGGTATAAAGGGAGGTGAACCACTATCAGTTGTTTCCCCACTTGTGGTCAGCCCTTGCATATGATCATATTTGGCTGATGACTCCCCCTTACCCTTTGCTGGGCTCTTTTCAGTGATAGGTGACTCCATGGTTTGTTTCTGAGCCTTCTTTTTGGCGTGTCTCTGAAAGAGCTGCTGGATTGTGTTTTTCTCCCCCTCAGCAGAAGACTACCCAGTAGCTTTTGATGACCCACTAGCAGGGAAGAAGCCACAAAGATGATCAAGAGTGGTAGTTACCTTGGCCAGCATGGCTGAAATAGTTTCTAGGGCATTTAGCTTCTGCTGAACCTCTTCATAAATGGTCAGCTTTTGTTTCTCCGGCAACGCCACTCTATCATTGATCATGGATGCAGAATCACATAAGGTATTAACTTGGCCAGGAACTGGTGTGAATTCTGGTGGAAACTCCATGGAAGCACCGCTGATGGAGTCCATAAGAGAGGACATCTCATGCTTTAAGGAAGTGGTTGTGAGACCCCCAAAATAAGGCAAGGGAACAACTAGGCAGCAAAGGGGTTCCACGTCATGGTACAAGAAAACAATGAAATACTATTGACACAAAATTGATGTAATAAAACATTTACATTACATCATAAAAGATCAGAATTTTTACATAAAGGTCCTAGAGTTTTATAAGCAAAAAAATCTATTATTTAAACATGGTTTTGTAACATGTTGTTACCAAGAATATAGGATAAATTTCTGACAGCTTTTACCAAAACCAAGCTTTAAAAAGTAACACAGAAATCTCCAAGCTGCGATTATATCCTGCGGGATCCCATCCAAGCAAAGCTAAATAATAATACCTGAGATTAAACATGTGAAATCGTCAACATAAAGTTGAGTGATATTCATAGGTTTAGCAGTAAAGGTATGGAACACAAGCATTCATTTGTAACAAGAAATAGGGAAAATGGTTATGTACAGTAACCATTGTCCGAAACTATTATTATTGCTATTTAGTTCATGAACCGAAGCTTAACTCAATGTAAGTTCCTCTAGTGAGTATTCAGCCTAAAATACTCAAGTAATAAACAAATGAAACGCGTCATGGTTAAACAACCGCAACATGGGACGGGGATTGTCAATCCCGATGGATCCACCCACAACATTCGCGCTTAGCAACACAAGTAAATTAACGGTTCATGATCAGGAGAGGAAACTTAAGGGCTATAGACTAAAAGCAATAATAATAATGGTAATCTGTTCTGGAAAGCATACAAGATCTGGATAGCATACAAGTTTTGGGTAGCATACAGTTTTAAATGAATGTGTTCCAGCATGTAAAATCTCACCCCGCATTTAGAAACAATGTATAAGTAGTAAAAAGGGGCTATGAACTCACCTGATATAGCTATTACACGTAGCTCAAGGGACAAACTTCTAATAGTCGATACACAACTTCACGAGATATTAATCGCTCATTGATCGAGAACGAGATGCCCAACGGTTGACATATAATCGAATGAGACCTAATATAACGAGATACGTCTTAGGATCGAGACTATACATAAGTCATATATATATTTAAATAGTTCACTTTAGTAAGTTTGGACATTGCATAAGTTTTATAAAACTTTTTATAAAACCTTTGATAACAATTTACCATGTATTTTTCCATTTTAACAATTTAACCCATTATAGCCCATTAATGGCCTATTAAGTGTCCAATTATTATATGATCAGGTTTGAACTTAAATATTAGTTCTAATATTAGCCCAATAATGGCCCAGTAGCCATTATAAGTGTATCTTGGGCATATGGCCCAAGTCCACTTTATGCATTACGGGTTCTAAAACGCCTCCAAACGTTGTCGACTTAATATCTCACGTTGGTCGAGTCTCGGGTTCTATAATTATCAGTATATAAATGAGTCCTTATTTCCTGATAAGTGGGTCATACCACTTCGGTCTTAATAAAAATGATCAATTTCTACATTTTATTACTACATTTCAATTTAGCCAATTTTATGATATGTCTCGGTAATTAAGATATTATCCCTAAACCGTAATGATTCCCGACTTGGATTTTATACTCTTATTACCTTAGTTAAGTCTACTAAAAATATTAATAAGTCTCATTACTTATGTTTTCAAGAAAGGGTCAAAATGATCGAACATTAACTCGGGTCAATGCTGTTTTTGGCAGCAAGGTTCGGTTTCACGGTTTGGCCGCCATTTCTAAACCGTAAGTCCATAGAAAACCACCAGACTCGTGGAGGTTGTAAATAAGTTTATCTACATTTTATTGTATCAGTCACTACTTAGTTATGAGCTCTTATAGCAGTTTTAAGTCAGTTTATACATCAAATTCAGATTTGACACCTTTAACCGTTTCAGCCATATCTAATTCATTGGGTATCGTCACGAGACGATCAACCCGGCCAAATCACCACAAAACACAAGGATAACTCCCTAGATCTTTATCAAATGACCATAAACTACTAATTATACTCGAACCTCACGTTTGCTTCTGACCTATAATCAATATTATCACAACTTACTTAAGGATTGTTCTAGCTTTATTTTCATGTATCAAATCGTATACAATGTCCAATAACTTCAAATAAACATTTGATTTAAAAGATAAACTCTTAAATAACATCATCAATAAAATGAATAAAATTAAAAGAGTTATATAATAATCTTACAAGAAGGAGTGAAGAAAATCATAGGAAATTAACAAATATTCAATACTTACTTCAAGTCAAGATTACAACAATTCAAAGAGGCTCAAACTTAACTCATATGATTCTTGTTAGAAATCTTCTAACTCAGCCCAAATAAGTACCAATATAGTATTGTTGATAATGTTGATGTTGATGTCTTTGTGAAACGGCAAAAGCAGAGAAAGATAAGCAAAGATGGAAATCTATTTTCTTTATGAAAGGATACGTGTATAGCATTGTTGTCACCAAATTCGGCCACCTCATGGTGGTTATTAAATTATTTGATAAAAGTTGGCTAGAGGTTTAATTTGGTTAAGCGGGTATTATCGAAGCCCAATATTTTAAAAGTTACGCGATTTAAAAGATACGCGTTAAACACGAAAAATAAACGCTCCATATAAAATATAAATGTCGACATTCGGAGAATGTTGATATTTCAATAAATAAATAAAGGCTTATAATTTAATTACTATTAACACGTCGTATAAACGAATGACGCCTAAAGACTTAACGTAATTTACGTAGAATGATCGTAAAATGAGAAATTAAAACAACGACAATAAAAATATTTCTATGTCATAACAAGGATATTTACGGTTGATGACGGACATAAACTTTGTCGATAAATAATAAATGACAAGCATTTGATACACTAAAGCCATAACTTTGCCAATTAGTCGAGAATTGAATATTATTCGTCGAATGGACATGAAAAATAAAAGTCGAGTAATAAATATTAATTCGAATACTATAAATAAGATTAGATCTCGGTCTAAATGTTGATTTTAAATTTCGGGTTACAGTAAATAAATATGGAGAAATAAAATAAAAACAATTTTTTTTTTATTTTTTTATTTTTTTTATAATTCCGAATAAGATATTATCAATGATCATAAAATATTAGAATATACTTTAATTAAAATTCTCGAGATCTCAGGATTTACATATGAAAAGTAAAGAGGAACAAGTAAAACATTGTAAAATCGAGAAGTACCAATAAAAGAATAATTTAGTTACCAAAAAAAAATACGATTTCTCACAGTCAACCCCCCTAAAGGAACTCTGGTCCCCAGAGTTCAACTTGAGAGGGAAATATGGACTACATATAGACATTTGAAATAAAATTCGTCACAATTATATGTCCAGGATTTTGTATTACTTTTAAATTTAGCTTAAGTATTTTTTTTATTAAAAGAAAATTTTACAAGGTTTAGTGATTTGAAATCAAACTATATATATTTAGTGGGTAAGAAGCTGCTAAATCTTTATCTTGATCAGGGTTTCAAAGCCAAAAGCAGAACAATTCAAAATAGTTTTCTTGATCGGCTTAAGAACTTTTTGATGACTGTATGAAATTATTGTTAAAAACTCAAGTTTATTGTTACCGTTTAAATAAAATTAAATTCCAAATTATTTAGAATCATTGTTAGAAATTATAAATTAAATTGATAATTTATTAGATTGAAAGTAAAGTATGATAGAATCAAATACTTTAAAAGATGAAGCTTGACATCTTTTTTGGACACTAGTTGTAAATCTACCAAAGAGTATGTATAAATATAATATTTAACTTGAAACAGTTATTTTGGTAATTCAAACGCTTGGTAAAATGTGTAAATTTTTGTAACAATTTATGATAATTAATTCATAAAGGTACATAATGCATCGAATGGTAAGCATGGGACATACTCGGTTTTCAAAAGGTGACAAGATAGTAAACCAATATATAACAAATAATATGTAAACAATGATATGAGGGAACGAATCAAATGTGGTAATAATTCTTAACGAAAAAGGATAAAATAGAGGTGTTGACGATAAGACAATAAGATACAAACGATTTAGCAAGTTGTCATTTTTTTTGAACGGTTAGTGTCACCAATATCGGCTCATTAAGTTCTACGTGGTCGATATATGATCGAAAAAGAAAAGCCAATAACAAATTTGAAATTCGAAGAAAATTCTTAAATAATTACTCGTAGATAAAATCAATAAAATGAAAAACGTTAGCGATCAGAGAGCGAAATCAACTCACGGTTCACACTAGCGAATTTCAAGTTAATAAAGTGTGACACACATCATGACGGATAAATAAAATCATTATCCACGTCTACTCATAAATCGCTATTCGCGTCCGGAGACGTTTCGAAGGTCTACCAAATTAGAAAAAAAAAGTTGTCAATGAAGAAGCATAAAATCGTTGAAACTTTCAAGTCTGGTATCAGTGGTCGGTAATTAGACAAACTGTACAGAGAATTTAATCATGAGGGAAAAATGAGGTAATAAGTAGAACATACATCGTTGAGTAAAGAAAATGTACTCATAGATCGTCATTTGTTCAAGAAAAGATAAGGAAACATATTCATATGTCATGAACGGGCGCAACTCGCATAATATGTAAAAGTTTTTTTTTAAAAACTTTATTTATCTAACTTTTTAAGAAACATAAGTAAAAAGTTAGTTCTTTGACAAGATATTTAAGGTGACTACTATTCGGCTTCGCATGGCTCCTTATAAATTACGCATAGGTGATCAGGCCATGCATAATTTAGGACTAGCAATGTGATGCTCATCTTCGTCAAACCAATATTACATGTCATATGATTTAAAATATGTATATAATTCCATTTGTAAAACATGATTAAAATGATTCATGAAAGTTTTCACAAGTAAGTAATTGGCTAAATATTTAAATCAACAATTTTAATGTTACAAGAATTCTTTATAAGACCAACATTAAATAATTTATGAAAATACATCGTAAAACAATGTCAATTAACTTTATAAGGTATTTTCAAGTATTTTATAAAGCCCAGTAGTACAAACTGGTAAAATTACGCGTAAACACAATAACAATTTTTATATATATGGTAACATGATGAAATCTTATAAAATAGCGAGTGAGTTACACGAGAGTAGTAAAGAGTAATTAATTAGAAAATCGATGAAATGGCTACAATGTGATAAGGTTTAAAAAGGTTTAGCCAGAATTGTCATGAGACACGTGTCTAAATGATAACGAAAGATGTGAAGACAAGAACTTCAAATCTCGATCCAAATCGTTGGTACCATAGAGGAAAAGAAAGATAGAATATAATGACAAATAAGTGACGTATAGAATAAAGGATAAAGGAATCCATACGCGTGAACATCAAAAATTATTTGACATAAGTATGCTTTTAGGAAAGTAGAATATCAGTTTCAACACTAGTTCCTTCGCGGTAGACGTAAAACGACACTCCAGCCAACTTTCGTGTTTCAACTGACAGCTGTATCAGACCAGAAAATGATAAAAAAAATTATATCTAAAGTTTAAAAAAAAAATTCTCGACATCGTTAAATTACATTTATTTTTTTTTCTACAGAAAGTATATTTTTCGACACATCTTGAAATTTAATCAAACTTCATAACGACCCAGAATTTATGTACACACATGACTTGTGGATTCCATAAAGACGAACGAGAATAGATTGTATAATTAAGCATATAAAAAAATATAGTATAAAATTGATTCAAGAATGTCAACAATAAACTAAGAAATCAAAAACGACGCATGCCATCCATGTCTTAGATTTCAAGATGCAATGCAGGAAGGTCTCTTGGCGGCGTGATTTTTTTTTTTTTTCAAAATCACAAGACATACCAAGAAATAAATGGAATATTAATAGTTTGAACTCCCGGAGCGAGGAGATTTAATGAAAAGGGAGGATACAAGTTTATATAAATATAATCATATTCCAAACAATCGCCACATATTAGAGGATATAAATTACAAGATGACGATGATGTTTTCAAGATACAAACGAACTTTGTAATTCAAAGTCGACGCGTAGAATGGTCAATGAATAATATTTAATCGATATACAAGTGCCGTGTAAAACAGTGATCTAAAGGTCAATCAAGGTTACGTAAACCCACGATATTATTCAACACGTATTTCAAGCAATGCTTCGAAATGTGTGACTCACACGATGTCTTTTAGTCTTTTTCGGAAACACATTGAGCTACACAATATAGACTAGACATTCAATTACGCATGGTAGGGAAGCAATTTGGATATCTAAATTGATATCTTAAAAGAGTTTAAAAATGGAAGTAACGCACATGGTAGTAAAATAATAATCAGAAGTTTCATTGAAAGCAACCCGTATTTAATCCCAACAATGGTATCATGAGAATACACAGAACATGTAACAATGAGTCGAGAAAACAGGCAGTTCAAAACGAACGATTATATGATGTCAGTCGTATCACGCATGAACAATATAGCAATAGTACTCATAAAAGTGAGTATGAAAATTCAGCAGTATACGTGCTCCGAATACAAGTATGTAATATCATAACGATATAAAGTCACTACAACAAGATCAATTCACAAGAACAAGAATTCAAGAAATAAAGTATGGGCAGATGTAATCACAGTAATATCCAATGATAAATCATTAAGCACGAAGGCTTAAAAAAAACATAGTAATTATCGTCATTAGGGTAATGTAATATTTCAACATGTAATCAAGAGATGAAATACTACAACAATAAGTAAAAGTAAATAATAAGGATTAGAGAGTTACCCGCGCAGATATTGAACAACATTGGTAGGTTCTGTGTTTGACATTTAGAAACATGAAATATTTGAACTTTCGGTTATAGACTAAGTTTTGTAAAATGACTCAGTTCCCTATAACCATCGCTCTGATACCAATCTGTGAGACCCCCAAAATAAGGCAAGGGAACAACTAGGCAGCAAAGGGGTTCCACGTCATGGTACAAGAAAACAATGAAATACTATTGACATAAAATTGATGTAATAAAACATTTACATTACATCATAAAAGATCAGAGTTTTTACATAAAGGTCCTAGAGTTTTATAAGCAAAAAAATCTATTATTTAAACATGGTTTTGTAACATGTTGTTACCAAGAATATAGGATAAATTTCTGACAGCTTTTACCAAAACCAAGCTTTAAAAAGTAACACAGAAATCTCCAAGCTGTGATTATATCCTGTGGGATCCCATCCAAGCAAAGCTAAATAATAATACCTGAGATTAAACATGTGAAATCGTCAACATAAAGTTGAGTGATATTCATAGGTTTAGCAGTAAAGGTATGGAACACAAGCATTCATTTGTAACAAGAAATAGGGAAAATGGTTATGTACAGTAACCATTGTCCGAAACTATTATTATTGCTATTTAGTTCATGAACCGAAGCTTAACTCAATGTAAGTTCCTCTAGTGAGTATTCAGCCTAAAATACTCAAGTAATAAACAAATGAAACGCGTCATGGTTAAACAACCGCAACATGGGACGGGGATTGTCAATCCCGATGGATCCACCCACAACATTCGCGCTTAGCAACACAAGTAAATTAACGGTTCATGATCAGGAGAGGAAAATTAAGGGCTATAGACTAAAAGCAATAATAATAATGGTAATCTGTTCTGGAAAGCATACAAGATCTGGATAGCATACAAGTTCTGGGTAGCATACAGTTTTAAATGAATGTGTTCCAGCATGTAAAATCTCACCCCGCATTTAGAAACAATGTATAAGTAGTAAAAAGGGGCTATGAACTCACCTGATATAGCTATTACACGTAGCTCAAGGGACAAACTTCTAATAGTCGATACACGACTTCACGAGATATTAATCGCTCATTGATCGAGAACGAGATGCCCAACGGTTGACATATAATCGAATGAGACCTAATATAACGAGATACGTCTTAGGATCGAGACTATACATAAGTCATATATATATTTAAATAGTTCACTTTAGTAAGTTTGGACATTGCATAAGTTTTATAAAACTTTTTATAAAACCTTTGATAACAATTTACCATGTATTTTTCCATTTTAACAATTTAACCCATTATAGCCCATTAATGGCCTATTAAGTGTCCAATTATTATATGATCAGGTTTGAACTTAAATATTAGTTCTAATATTAGCCCAATAATGGCCCAGTAGCCATTATAAGTGTATCTTGGGCATATGGCCCAAGTCCACTTTATGCATTACGGGTTCTAAAACGCCTCCAAACGTTGTCGACTTAATATCTCACGTTGGTCGAGTCTCGGGTTCTATAATTATCAGTATATAAATGAGTCCTTATTTCCTGATAAGTGGGTCATACCACTTCGGTCTTAATAAAAATGATCAATTTCTACATTTTATTACTACATTTCAATTTAGCCAATTTTATGATATGTCTCGGTAATTAAGATATTATCCCTAAACCGTAATGATTCCCGACTTGGATTTTATACTCTTATTACCTTAGTTAAGTCTACTAAAAATATTAATAAGTCTCATTACTTATGTTTTCATGAAAGGGTCAAAATGATCGAACATTAACTCGGGTCAATGCTGTTTTTGGCAGCAAGGTTCGGTTTCACGGTTTGGCCGCCATTTCTAAACCGTAAGTCCATAGAAAACCACCAGACTCGTGGAGGTTGTAAATAAGTTTATCTACATTTTATTGTATCAGTCACTACTTAGTTATGAGCTCTTATAGCAGTTTTAAGTCAGTTTATACATCAAGTTCAGATTTGACACCTTTAACCGTTTCAGCCATATCTAATTCATTGGGTATCGTCACGAGACGATCGACCCGGCCAAATCACCACAAAACACAGTGATAACTCCCTAGATCTTTATCAAATGACCATAAACTACTAATTATACTCGAACCTCACGTTTGCTTCTGACTTATAATCAATATTATCACAACTTACTTAAGGATTGTTCTAGCTTTATTTTCATGTATCAAATCGTATACAATGTCCAATAACTTCAAATAAACATTTGATTTAAAAGATAAACTCTTAAATAACATCATCAATAAAATGAATAAAATTAAAAGAGTTATATAATAATCTTACAAGAAGGAGTGAAGAAAATCATAGGAAATTAACAAATATTCAATACTTACTTCAAGTCAAGATTACAACAATTCAAAGAGGCTCAAACTTAACTCATATGATTCTTGTTAGAAATCTTCTAACTCAGCCCAAATAAGTACCAATATAGTATTGTTGATAATGTTGATGTTGATGTCTTTGTGAAACGGCAAAAGCAGAGAAAGATAAGCAAAGATGGAAATCTATTTTCTTTATGAAAGGATACGTGTATAGCATTGTTGTCACCAAATTCGGCCACCTCATGGTGGTTATTAAATTATTTGATAAAAGTTGGCTAGTAAGGTTTAATTTGGTTAAGCGGGTATTATCGAAGCCCAATATTTTAAAAGTTACGCGATTTAAAAGATACGCGTTAAACACGAAAAATAAACGCTCCATATAAAATATAAATGTCGACATTCGGAGAATGTTGATATTTCAATAAATAAATAAAGGCTTATAATTTAATTATTATTAACACGTCGTATAAACGAATGACGCCTAAAGACTTAACGTAATTTACGTAGAATGATCGTAAAATGAGAAATTAAAACGACGACAATAAAAATATTTCTATGTCATAACAGGGATATTTACGGTTGATGACGGACATAAACTTTGTCGATAAATAATAAATGACAAGCATTTGATACACTAAAGCCATAACTTTGCCAGTTAGTCGAGAATTGAATATTATTCGTCGAATGGACATGAAAAATAAAAGTCGAGTAATAAATATTAATTCGAATACTATAAATAAGATTAGATCTCAGTCTAAATGTTGATTTGAAATTTCGGGTTACAGTAGATAAATATGGAGAAATAAAATAAAAACAATTTTTTTTATTTTTTATTTTTTTTATAATTCCGAATAAGATATTATCAATGATCAGAAAATATTAGAATATACTTTAATTAAAATTCTCGAGATCTCAGGATTTACATATGAAAAGTAAAGATGAACAAGTAAAACATTGTAAAATCGAGAAGTACCAATAAAAGAATAATTTAGTTACCAAAAAAAAAATACGATTTCTCACAGTGGTGTTGGCCACATCTTGGACTAAGGGCATTAAAGCAGCAATGATGACATCCTTAATTTGTTCAGTAGAAGGAGGAAGTGGTCTTGCTTTGAGAGTTGAGATTGCATTGTCAGCAAACACCTTTTCTTCCTTTAGGCTGGCCACCTGTGATTGAAGAATCAACACTTGGTTTGTTAATTCGTTTACCTGTTCAGATCTGGGGGAAAGTGGTTTTTGTGTGGCATCAGCAGTCTCTTCATCACTGTCATCCAGATTGACTAGAATTCTTTCATCGAATCCAAGTTCTTTCTCCAAATCTTCTCCAGACATGCTGACCACAAATGTAGGCAAGTGTCCCACCTTGGCTCCAGTGGTGAGATCCACTTCCTTGGGAATCTTCTGGGCATCATCATGAGTGTGTGGATCAGTTTCAAACCCTTCACCACCAGGGTTGGTTTGATCTGATGGAGCCTGAGAAAGAGTCCCTGATAAGTTTAGATCAATGATAATGTTTTTGGTTCCTTCAGTAGAACCCTGTTGTAGGGGAGCTACATCATTAGAAACAGACAGGCCAGGGTCAGCATCAGCTGTTGGATTTGCTGACACATCTTTCCCTGATGTAGACTCAGAGTGACAAGTGATAGAAATTGGTAATGAAGTATGACTTGTATTCAGAATGAAGGTACTTACCAATGCTGACTCCACACTACTGAGTTGAGGGTGAGCTCCATCTTCACCCTTCTCTCCTAAAGAAGTTGAGAGATGGGTTGCTTGCTGGGCCTCTTTATGTATATCACCTCCAGAAGAGACTGAAGGTGATGGCTGGCTGGGGATCTTGTCCTTGGCCAAGGACTTGGTCTTCTTCAAAGCATGGCCTTGGGAATCATCATCAATCTTCTTTGAGGAAGATTGTGTGAGGGGTTTCCTCTTTCTAGACTCACGTATAACCTTCTTGGTATTAATTGACGTTTGCTTCTGACGAGGTCCAGATGAAGCTCCAGGATTTTTGCCTTGTAGATCCGCTTCTCCAGTTGGAGAAGTGTACTGGACCATTTGCTGAGCAGATGTCCAACATGGGTTGTGTAAGAGGAGGATCAATGGTGCTGATTGGAATGTTCCATTGAGTAAGATCAAAGGTCTGAAAAATTAGTTTCTCTCCATTTATTTTTGAAAAATCATTTCCAAGATGGTCAGCAAAAAGGAGAGATAGAAATCTGGTGTACACAACGTTTTTCTCTCTAGTCTTTTTCTCCAGCTTCCCATGGAGATCTTCAAAAATAAGCTTCCCAAAATCAGCTTTGACCCCCTTGGCCAGACAATATAAAATGATAGCATCTTTTTGGTTGATCTGGTCAAGACCTCCAGCTTTCCCACCCAAACATTCAATGAGAATGGTCATCAATAATTTCCATCTTGGTGGCAAAGCACTCCTTTTTAACCCCCCTTTTTTAAAAAATTTCTTCAGTATACCCAATTTATTTAAAGAAATTTTTAACAACCATAAAATCATAAGGTATTGCTTCATACTCATTAGGGTTTTCCAAATAATCTAACCCCAAAACTTTTCTAAATGATTTTAACCCAAATCTACCATGAATCCCCATCGTGGTAGAATCAAACTCAATGGAATTCTTGTTGTTAGAAGCCTCTACTGTAAACCAAAATTCTTTTAGCACATTTTGAAACATCATACCATGATCCTCAAATAAATCATACCTTAAAACACTTTTGGTTAGATAAGTCAAAACTTGTTCCCCAGGAACATACTTAATGGATTCAGGTTTAAGCAAGGTGATGTTGTTTGGTTTGAAGAAGATATCATCAATGGGATAGTTAACATGAGTGGATGGTTTAAGAGTGATTTTGGTAATATTTGGGGTGGAAGATGATTCAGCCATTTATGTTTCTGTGTGTGTTTTGAAAGAGAGAAAGGTTGTGTGTGTTTTGGATGAAAAGATTTGTAAGCATGGAATGAAATCCAATTGTTAGGGATTATATAAAAACTTTAACTGACTTGTAAAAAGTTTTTAAAACCATTTGAAAAAGTTATAAATCTTTTAGGGTTTCTTTTGAACACTTGGCACAAACTTTCTCATTAATGTTCTACAAAAAGGTATGATTTTCTGTTTCTTTGAACAGTGAAACGCCCCATGTGTCAGGGAGTTGTTGACTATGGATGGAGACGTTTGAAATTTCCTTAATTAACAAATGACACCTTTTTGAAAGAATGTTTGTTTTATTCACAAGAAATAAATGTCATCTACTCTTTATGAATCACATGATTGATTTGTTTTAAAAGCAGTTGCTCATATATGCTGAAGCTGATGGCAATACTTGTGAGCTTTAGTGCGTCAAATGAGGCGACAAAACCCCATATACATGTCCACATAAGTGAACAAGACATATGACAATGCACGCTCCTCTACTCAGGCCTAGATACTCAGTTGTATTAAAAATTTGTTCAACATTGCTGAAAGAATCTTTTGATGACTGGTAATTATTTGTTCAGCTTCAGTGAATCAGGTAAGGCGACAAAACATCATATACACAATCACATAAAGTGAAATAGACACATGACATTGCACACTCCTTTACTCATACAATGCTACTTACCAATAATAAAAAAACTTTTAAGAAATGTTGAACCTTCAAGTTTCTTTAGTAAATGTTGAAGGTTCAGGTTTTGTATCATCAATGTTCAGCATACCAAGCTCCATTATCAATATTTTGAAAGTTGGTTCATCCAATGGTTTGGTGAAGATATCAGCCAATTGGTATTGAGTAGGGATGAAATGTAATTCAATGTCCCCTTTCACAATGTGATATCTGATAAAGTGATATATGATATCAATGTGTTTTGTTCTTGAGTGAAGGACTGGATTGTTGGATATTGCAATAGCACTAGTGTTATCACAAAAGATTGGTACCTTTTCATATTCTATGTCATAATCATCCAGTTGGCTTTTCATCCAAAGAACATTGGCACAACATCCAGCAGCTGCCACATATTCAGCTTCTGCTGAAGACATGGCAACAGTTTGTTGCTTTTTAGCACTCCAACACACAAGTTTTCCACCAAGCAATTGGCAGGCACCAGAAGTGCTTTTTCTGTCCAAATTGCATCCAACATAGTCAGAATCTGAATACCCCTTTAGGTCAAAACCTGAGGATTTAGGGTACCAAAGACCTAGACTTGGTGTACCTTTTAGGTATCTGAAGAATCTCTTTACAGCAGTAAGGTGTGATTCCTTTAGATCTGCTTGGTATCTTGCACAAAGGCATGTAGAGAATTAAATGTCAGGCCTGCTTGCAGTTAAGTACATGAGTGACCCAATCATACCTCTATACTGAGTCTCATTGACTGATTGTCCATTGAGATCATGTCCTAAGTTGATAGGAGGTACCATTGGAGTCTTCACTGAAGCACAATTGATATCATACTTCTTCAGCAGATCCTTGACATATTTTTCTTGATTGATGGAGATGCCTTGGTCAGATTGTTTAATTTGAAGGCCAAGGAAGTATGTGAGTTCTCCTATCATACTCATCTCAAACTTGCTGGTCATAAACTTAGCAAATTGTTTGCAAAGTTTCAAGCTTGTAGAACCAAAGATTATGTCATCCACATAAATTTGTACCAGAATGGTGTCAGTTTTAGATTTATAGATAAACAAGGTGCTATCTATTTTTCCTCTGACAAAGTTATGTTCAATGAGAAATGTTGAGAGAGTTTCATACCATGCTCTTGGAGCTTGCTTCAGTCCATACAAAGCTTTGTAAAGCTTGTAGACATGATTTGGGTATTTACTACTCTCAAAGCCAGGAGGCTGAGTAACATAAACTTCTTCTTTTAGGTCACCATTTAGGAATGCACTTTTGACATCCATTTGGTAGATGATGAAGTTCATGTAGGTGGAATATGCAAGGAAAATTCGTATGGCTTCCATACGTGCAACTGGAGAAAATGTTTGATCAAATCAACACCAGGTTCTTGATTGAATCCTTGGGCCACCAGCCTAGCTTTATTTTTGGGAACTGCATTGGTTTCATCTCTTTTGAGCTTGTAAACCCATTTAGTGCCAGTGGTTGATTTACCATATGGAAGAGGAACCAATTTCCAGACTTTATTTCTTTCAAATTGATTGAGTTCCTCTTGCAAGGCATCCACCCATCCAGGGTGTGTGAGTGCTTCAGAAACCTTTGTAGGTTTAATTTCTGAGAGAAAATTTGCATAGAGGCAATCTCCAGATGAAGCAGCACTCAGTTTCTTTGCCATAGATCTAGTGACTCTACCTTCACCAGGATTACCTATTATGTTCACCAGCTGTATGTGACTATTTTGAGTCCAAGATTTTTGTGGAGCTGGAGAATAGGTACTGGTTTCATGATTAGAGCTAGAGCTTGGAAGTCCATGACATGGACTTGGACTTAGAATGTCTTTAGTGTCTACTGAAGGATATTCAGTGGACAAATGTTCAATCATTGGAGGGCTTCCTTCTTGGTTAGAAGCAACATATCTAAGACCCAATTCTATAGAGATGATAAGAGAGCTTTGAGCAAGGGGCTTAGATTGTTCTTCAGTAGCTGCATATGATTGATCATTTTGATCATGTGTGTCAGCATGCTGATTGTTTTGAGACTGATCATCTTGGTCATTTGTGTTTCCTTGCTGATCATTTTGATAATTTTGAGATTGATCATTATTTGATTGACAGCCATCAGTATGTGATACTGAAGGATTCCTTTTTAGGACTTGTCATATCTTCGAATGGATCAATATGAGGGACTGAGTTGCTTGTTTGATATTTTTGAGAAGGCTCATAGTGATGAAATTCATCAGATAGATAATTGTGAGATTCATGTATATGAAGTTCATCATCTGATGGATTTGTAAAAGTGAGAGCTTCAGAACTTTCATTGAATGTGATGTGATAGGCTTCTTCAATACATTGTCTTCTTGTGTTGAAGACTCTGTATGCTTTAGATACTAGGGAGTATCCAAGAAAATAACCATCATCAAATTTTTCATCAAACTTTACAAGGTGATCCTTGTGATTGTGAATGAATACTGGACACCCAAACACATGTAAGTATGAGATGTTTGGAATTTTCCCCCTGAAGACTTCATAGGGAGTCTTCATGTGTCTCTTCACAATAATGGATCTATTTTGAGTGTAGCAAGCAGTGGCTACAGCATCAGTCCAAAAATGCTTAGAGAGAGCAGATCCAGCAAGCATTGTTCTTGCTGCTTCAATCAAGGTTCTACTCCTTCTTTCAGCCACACCATTTTGTTCAGGTGTGGAAGGAGATGAGAAATTTTGGGAAATTCCTTTGTCATCATAGAATTTGATTAGAGAGTGATTTTTAAATTTAGTGCCATTGTTAGTTCTGAGTTGTTTGACATGAGTGTCATTTTGATTTTCAACTCTTTTGATGAAAGACATGATGGCATCTGGTGCATGGCTTTTCTTTGTCAGAAAATATACCCAGGTGTACCTTGAGTATTCATCAACAATGACAAGTGTATATTTTTCATGAAAAATGGCCCTAGGAGATGAAGACTTTCTTTGATTGAGAAAGTTTGCTTTGTTTTGAAACTGGCCCTATGGTGCTTCCCTTTTTCACATGCTGAGCATGGTTTGTCTTTTGAGTAGACAAGTGAAGGAAGACCAATAACAAGATTTTGTTTTGCCAGCAGAGTTATTGTTGAAATTGATATGTGAAAGCCTCTTATGCCAAAGCCAATTGGTAATATTGGAGGCTTTAGCAAAGAAGCACGTCTCCTGAGTAGAGTTCATGTTCATGATATAAACATCTTTGATTCTTGGAGCAATCATCACAATTTCATGATTGGAGTTGAAGATTGTACCTTTTTTGTCATCAAACAGCACAAGATACTTTGCATCACAAAGTTGACTTATGCTGATGTGGTTGTGCTTCAATCCATTTACATATGCTACTCTTGAGAAAACTATACCATTGCATTAACTGAACCAAATCCTTCAGTAGTAGTTGATGAGTTATCACCAAAAACAACTTTAGGACATTGTTCCTCCTTATACTTGTGCAGATAACTTTTGGTGCCAGTCATATGCCTTGAGCAGCCACTATCTAGGTACCAAATAGGCTTCCTGAGATCACACTGCACACGTTAAGGAAATGGTCAGTTTTGTTTTGAAACCCACCTTTGTTGGGTGGGGGTTTTAGATCTAGAAGGTGTTCTAGATCTGAAGGGTCCTCTTGTAGAGGGTATGTGTGATTGCTTAGAAGAAGAGGAGGTCTGAACAACTTTTGCTTTCTTAGCCTGAAGGGCTTCACCCCTTCTGAACCACTCTATATGGTTGTGATCAAATGTAGTGTGGACATCGCTTCCACAAGTCTCACAACATTTGGTAATAGAGTTTGGGTTTCTTGGTTTAATACCTCTTCTGAGTGAGATGATTCGATTATGTCCATGAGTGTCATGGTCATAACTTCCACAAATATTACAAACATGGTAATAGTGGCAGTCATCTGAGTGATGATTGTCCATACCACAATGAATGCATGGTGGGAAAGGCATATTTCTCCGGGAATGAGATGCTTCAGATTTGTGAGCATCAGCACTTGTTTTGGCCAGCATATACTGAGTGTGTTCACAAGTGCGATGATCAGTCCTTTCATATTTTGTACAATAAATCACTCTTAGGCAAGTTTCAGTGAGATGGTTATTTAGACCACACAAATCACAAGCCCTTTTAAATTGTGTCTTGTACTTGAGATGAGGAGAATCTGAAGGTTCATCTCTGAATCGTGCTGGTGTTTGCTGCTGTCTGAGTTGCAATTTAAGATCATTGATCTCTTGCATGATAAGAGACATTCTCTCATCTTCCTCAGATCTAGCATTCTTCAGTTTATTTGTTGAAACTGAAGAGGTAGTTCTCATATATGAACCTTCACCAGGAGCTGAAGAGTTCTTTGAAGTGTCAATTTTGACATGTTTGGAAGAACTAACTTTGTGTGTGGTGTGAGACTTGATGATAGACTGGATAGTTTTTGGTCCAGTCGAGGGTTCAGCACCAGCCAACTTCTCCAAAGGAGGAAGTGGGGTACTTACTTCATTCTCTATATCATCATCTGAGTCATCCTCAGTAACTGAGGATTCAATTGGTGCTGAAGTGTCAACACATGCTTGTAACTCAGGAAGAAGGATTCGTCCAGTGTCATGATTGGGTAAATTCTCTTCACCTGACCTTTCAATGTCAGGGATCGAGCTACCATCCTCATTTGAGGCTTTGACAAAGACAATAGATTTGGTGCTGGAGGATCCTTCAGCACCAAGCATTTTCTTCTTTTGAGCAGGTATTTGTGCACTTATGCATTGATTTACCCTATCAGAGTTTCTAAGCCAAGATTTAACAATATCTTTTGCTTCTTTGAGTTCATCTCTAAGGGAATTATTTTCATCCAAAATTTCTTTGTTCAGTTGTTGAAAAGTAAGAATATCAAGTTTAGCTTCTTTTAGCTCTATTTGCTTACTTTCAAAATCTTCATGTTTTAGAACAATTTTGTGACATTTTTCAAGCAAATTGTTTCTTTGCTCTTCAATAAATTTTAGATCAATGCACAAGTAATCAAAGACAAATTTAATGTCATCTTTATCTTCTAATTCAAGAAGAGTTTGTACCTTTTTGATTGTGACATTGACCCATTCACCATTTCTGGCACTTTCTCTGGTCACAACATTTGAGTTTGCCCCTTCATCATCAGCAAGTGCCATTAGCACTTTCACATTTACCAACTCATCATCATCTGAAGAAACATCTTCTTCATCCCATTCATATGCTTCAACAACAAGACCTTTGTTCTTGTCTTGCTTGGGGGTCTTGGATGAGGAGCTTTCAGTACTCATTAAGGCCAATCTTGCCTTGATTTATCTGTATTTGGCCTCAAAGTCTTTTGTAGGCCTGAGTTCAGCTCTGTTTTGCTGAAAAGATGATGAAGCAATTTGCTTTGGTTTAAATGATGATTGACCAGATCGTCTTGATTGAACTGGTGAGGAATATGAAGGGAGAGATGTTTTTGAATAACAATCTCTAGCATAGTGACCAGTCTTCCCACATTTGTAGCAATTAGTGTCAACTGAAGCTTTTGTGGAGCTGGAGAACTTGCCTCCTTTCTTAAAGAACCTTCTAGACTTGGCCAGAAGTGCTCTTTCATGAAATTCCTCTTTGAGGTCATTCAGATATTCCTCACTAGATCTAGTATCTTCCTCATCATCAGGACTATCTTGGTAGTCTTGAATGACAACCTCATTGAAGAAGGCTGTGGACAAGGGTGTAGCAATGGTTAATGCTTTACTCTTGCTTGAGCCTTAATAAATCCTATCAACTAGGTTTTCTTTATATTTAAGTTTCCCAAAAAGAAAGGCTAGATCACAATCTTTAATGTGATTAGCATTTCTCAAGCTTTGACAGAAACTGAGCCACTTCTTTGGCAATGCATTAACAAAAATTGTGTTGATTTCAAGTTTTGAAAGCCCAACACCATCATTCACAAGTTCATTCATCAGTGCTTTGTATCTGGTGGATGTCTGTGTGAGGGTTTCCCCTTCTTTGTGCTTGAAGGTGTTGTATTGAAGTTTTAAATCCATGATTCTTGTTTCTTTTACATCAGAGAGTCCCTCATGGTAAAGAATGAGGTCCTCCCATGTTGCCTTGGCTGTTTTACAATTTACAACATAATTCATTTGGTCATCTGGGAGCACAGACATGATGAGACTTTTGAGACGCTGATCTAGGTTAGCAGCTTTTCTCTCATCAGCAGTCCATTGTGCTTCAGATTTTCTATTGTCCCCAACCATGGGAACAAAAGGACCATTTTCAATGATTCCAAGGAATTGAGGTTCAATTCCAACCATGTGGACAAGAACCCTCTTCTTCTAATTTGTAAAATTGACTACCTCTAGTACAGGAGCATCATTGAGTTGGCCACCCATATATTCTAGGGTTTGTGGTATAACTTGAGCCATTTTTGGATCTTGATTTGAAAACTTTTAAATGAGCAGTTTAATAAAATAAGAGTTTAACTAATCAAACTGCTCTGATACTACTTGTTGGTCCCTTGTAATTGTATATTACTTATTATCCTAAGTACTAACTATTACTTCGACTCAAGTGTGTTGTTTTAACATTAGATAAGAACTATGAAAGATTAAAACAACAATACCAATATACTTTTCAACGTATATACTTTTATTAGAATCAAATAAAGAATCTATAACCCACTTTGTTTGTGGAATAACAAAGTGGTTGAATGACAATGGGGTTTGATCTCCTCTACTTAAACGTCTAACCAAAGTTAAAGTCTAAGCTCCAATCTAAACATTCATATGCATCTTGGCTATATGGTTTAGTTGGTATCGAGAGAGAAAGGTTTTCCAGAATTTAAGCTCTTGTATTGGTTACCTTTCTCTCACAATGTACACTCTTTTATATAGGTAGTGTAAATTAGGGTATGTATTTTGCATGTACCAATGCATGAGTTTATCCAGTGGGTGGTTGATGTCCATGCTGGATAAACAGTACAAAGTACATAATAAACTATTCTAGAAAAGATAAAGGTTGTACTTATATCTAAATATACAAGCAACCTACTTTGACTTAAAGTAATCTTTTCCCGCCTAATGCAAACCATTAGAATACTGAAGAGTCTTCAGTATCCTAGAGGAGTGAAAGCTAGATTAATGGCCTTTGGATCTTCTACAATCTGATCAGTAAGGTATTAGTTAGCCCATGGGGCAATGGAGATGTGTTTGTACTAAGGGTAAAATGAGTATTTAATAATGTTAATTGATTTAATAATAAGATGGGTATATATGACTAATTTTGTGATTAAGTTGGGTATATTTGACATTTTGAGTTTTTGTTGAACAAATATGACATTAGAGGGTTTTAATTGGATATATATGAAATTAACCCATGTATTTAATATATTTTAATTTTAAAAGTTGAAATAATAATTAAAAAAAAAACGGATGTATTTTGTGGTGAGAAAGAAACTATCAGAGTAGGCCTATTTAAATTCTTACAAAAGCCACCATTCCTATATGGTTTGGATCTATAGGTGTCTCTTTGATTGAGAGAAATGAAAGTGTGAACCAAACGATTAAAATGATTCTTGATTTCATTCATACGATTAGAAACCATCAAAGCATACAACTCCAAAGTCGGTTAGCTATCAATCCCTTTCACGATGTCACATTTTTTTGTTTCTTTTAGGATTTTGGGGTTTGACTAGCTACCATTAAATTTATTATTATATTTTTTTATTATAAACCTATAAATTAAAAAAAAACAGAATTATGATATTTGATGACCCAACCTAATAAAACCACAAAAGTTAGTATTTCTATTTTGTTAATAAAATAAAGGGTAAAATGTATAAAATACAATTACTCCCTCCGTTCCATTTTAATAGTTCACTGACAAAAAATACACAGTTTAATAAAAACATTACTTTCTCAGTTTTCTCTCTCTTACTTTTTACACAATGACAATTTTACCCTTAACTAATTAATATTTATTTATTATTTGTAATAATATCCTCAAGTGAGAGTGATATGGTAAACTTAATCTATTTTTCTTATCTATTTTTGGACTGGACTATTAATTTTGAACGTCAAAAATTATTAACTTGAACTATTAATATAAGACGGAGGGAGTAATATATAATTTTGATTATTTATAATAATATTTTTAATTAAAGATAAATTAATTAAAACGTAAAAAATAATAGACTAAACTATTAATAAAAAATAAAAAAAAAATAAAAAAAATAAAAAATACAATCTTAATTTTTTCAATAGAACGGATAACATGTGATGGATGTGTAATAAACAAATATATATGTGGCGCCGATATTCAAGCTTTACTTTTAGAAAGACAATACTGTACTTGAGTATGACCTTTTTATCTTTTCAATACTGTAATTTATGAAAAACCCAATCATAGGTCCCACACGTATGCATATACCAAACATCAAATTTTTGTCGGAATTCTAAATCAATATAAATAAGTGCTTTCTCGTTCCCAACTTACCATCATCACCTCTTCTCTTCTGTTTTCATATTCTCTCTTCTGTTTTTGAGTTTTGATCATTGCTACCATTTTCAAAACTGTATTATTTGAAGACCCAAACAAACAAACACTAACCTTAATTATTATGCCTCCCCCCTTTATCCCTTCCAAAGCTAACATATCCATTGCTCCTAGAACACTTCCTCCTAATTACTTTGAGGTAATTCCATTACTTTTCTTAAATTTGTTTTTTACAAATTTTTTTTTTATCTTTCATTTCTGGTTTTGAGTGCGTTTTGATGTTTAGTGACGTCACTAGCCACGAGTAACCGGAGAAATAATAAAAAAATTGATCCCGGTTAACCCGTTTTATCGGTTTTGACGGGTCTTCTCCGGTTCTTCTTAGGAAGTATTGGCTAGACGAACCGATTGTGACTTATATTACTATGTAATTGGTTATGTTTGATTTACATTGTAGAATGTGAAAATATTGTTGTTAGTAAGGGGTGTTTTAATTGGTTGTATATTATGTTTATTCAGTCGTACGCGTTTAATTGGATTCTACATATGTGATAATATACTACCTCCGTCTCAAAATAATTGTCCACGTTTACTTTCGAAATTTTTTTTGCAACTTTGACCCTAATTATCTTTAGATGTGTTATATAATACCTGTTGCAAAATATATCAATAAATAGAGTTGTAAATATATTTTGATTGATATAATTTTTATCAAGAATTATATAAGACAAATAAATATATCTATTATCAAAGTTTTAGAAAAAAAGACCGAAAAAGTAAACTTCTTTCGAATTCCTTAATTACAGTTCTTTTACTTTTTATGCTTAATTTGTGGTTTTCATTCTGTTTAGAAGGTTAGTGACCAATTTTGTTGAATTCATTAATTATCATTTATGTTTAATCTGTCGTTTTGATTGCGTTTAGATGATTCGTGATGGGATAGTGATTGTCAAAGCAGCATATGAAAATGCTACGACTAAGTTTCCATTCCAACTCCCAACTCAACCAACCAACAGGAGTTCAGAGAGATTTATAAAGTTGAATGAGGAGATTGCTATCAGGTTTCGACTCCAGCTAGGTAGCTTTAAACTCAAATATATAGATCCAGATGGCGATTTGATAATGATAACATGTGACAATAGCTTAAGTCTATCAGCTCAAGATTTTAAAGTACCGGGCCTTCAAACTGTCATAATACTCGTGGTTTTGCCTGCCTGAAGTATCATATTTGGTGCAATATTTAAGTATCATATAGGAGGTCTATGAAAAGGTTTATCTTTGTTTTAGCCATAGTGAGCTTATAGTTTATATCTATGTAGGTGAAGAGTATTTCACATTGTTGTAAAAGGTTTAGTGGTATGAGGTTTATAGTGATTTTCTTAGGTGTCATGTAATCGATGGTTGAAATCATAAGTAAATGTTGTCATGTTTGTGTTAAAATACTGTATACGTTCTTTCTGATTGGTTTCTTTTAGAAGTGCCCTGGTGATTAAGAAACCTATTTGTTTCATGGTTGATTTGGTTAAAGAACTTGATATATGAAAATCACGGGTATTAATTATAGGTCATATCAAAACAAGTGTTTAGAATATTTTAGGCGGCAAAAAAGTATATATATTCATATATAGCAAATGATGGTGCAAAATATTTAGTTTCTGGTGATTGCATCGTGTTAATTTCGTTCAATCGATATATTAACAGTATTGGCAAATGGGATTGTGATTCTTAGAAATGTAACTAGAAATTCAAACATGCATCCTACATTATTTTTCTGAAATGTCAGTTCCTGCTGTTATTACCTTATCAAGCTTAGATTAGTTGATTCTTCTGGATTAAACCGGTCCGTATCGTAAAAATGTAATCATTTATGTCTTTTTTTGTTTTTACTAGGTGCTCATTATGAGAATTTTTCTTGCACGTGAAACCAACCAACATACTTGTACTTTCCCAAGGGCTCCTTTTTGGTCATATCCAATCGGTTGGTCGTAATATCCCCATGTACATAAGCGAGATTATTTTCAGCGAGGAGGCTTTAGCATTGTGTTAATCTTGTGACATGATTTCTGAAAATATAATGGACAGTAATTAAGCAGGACTTTGACGGAAGATCAACTGATACTACACCTTATATGGCCGGTTTCTCTTGTTTCACTCTTTACATTTGCCACTACACTAGAAGGAGGACAACGGTGAGCCTTTTTGCATAGTCTTTACTCTCTATTGATATCGTAAATTTTTTTTTTTTTTTAAACCTATAGTATGAAACTATTCGAGATGTGTTTCGTTAGCTGTAACATCCAATTTACTTAGTTTTATTAAAACCATATTTGTCTATAATATCATAGACTCATAGTTAAGTATACAAGTCTGCTGTAATCTGTTACGATCCTGCATTGGCCTAGTACAGGATTGGTTGGTGGTTTATAAATCTTGGTGTTCCCTCCTTATAAGTTAGCTTTTTGAGTGAGTTCTACACTTGGACTTATGAATTGATACTAGTCGTGAAGAGTTTTATTTGTGAACATAAGCATGAAACTCTTTTATTATAAACGTTAGAACCTCACAAGTTCATTTTACTATAAACTTTAAAAAGTGTGAATAAAAAACTTGGTACAAGTCTTACAATATTTATTACTAGTATTATTTAATCAGGCATTATGAATTAATATGATCATGCTTGCAGTTGCAGGTCATATTAAAAAACAACCATGTAGCCATACCAAGACCCATTAGATGAGCTGGCAACGATCCCTAATTGAGCCATGGGCGAGACCATAGGACTTGGTTAATCACGCTCTAGCTATATGGTCATGCCTCATCAACCAGAAATGGGTTACGTGGATTACTGTCTCTTGAGAAATCAATAATACAAAGGTACGAGCCTATAGAATAGATTCTGTTTAAGTAAAGCCTACCATGCTTTGTGTTACATATGGTGATTACTTGACTTAGCAAATGTTGTCAACATGAGTTACTCAAGCTCTTGATGAGGCGTACATGTGTTACAGCTAATGATCACTTCTGTGACAATAGGAGCTGGACTGCAGTTGATGAATCATTAGTTCTTATAAAATGGTGTGGAAATGTTTCAACTAGTATCAACATGTTTACTTAGAATTTTGATGGCATGTCAACACACTTTCAAACTGCTTTTGATGTGTAACTTGTGCATATGATTTTGTAGTAATATATAATTATATATCATTCACCAAAGAAAAAAGAAGCCTAATATGACCACGCTAAACATGTTCACAAAGTTTCATGAAATCAATTTGTATTTCCATTTAATTATGTGACTGCTTTAGATGGGAGTTCTTTTCAGTTGATCAGGTCAACTCGGTCAACTGATCAAGGTACAGCAACATAAACAAAGGTGTTCGGCCAGAGGAGATGACCGGAGTTGAAATGTAGTAGTTCTGGTAGATGTCGTTACAAGAAGAGGCTAAAAAAAGTGGTACGCTAAGAAAGTGATTACCTGATTATTGCAACTGTTAGGGGTTGTTTGGGATTGCCTTTTTGCTCATTAAAACACAGGTATGTTTGTTTTTAGGCGCTCATTTACTTTAATATAGTCCTATCTGCTGTAAAAAAATAAGTAAAAAAGCAATCCCAAACACCCTTTTTGGATTAAAAAATATTTATAATAACTTCAAGCAACAAAATCTATTCATCCAACGTCAAAATTTCATTGGTAACGGAAATATATCAGACTCACAATCAATAGTTGTGGTAACAACGTCAAGCAACAAAAGCACTTTGAAGCATTATCTTGCCCGACACGTTTTACTACAGTTGAACTTGTGATTTTGATTATTTGAGTCCCTTTATGAAACACACATACAGACACCTCTTATATTGTCACGGTTTAAATGTTAATTTGTGTGTTTCAATCATCAGAACGCACATGGTCAAGAGGTCAGCCAAAGTCCCTGCAGTCAGTAACAAGCTTGCTGAGTTGCTGCTCTCCTACCATATTCTTGGACGAAATATGGACACAATGACCTTTGTACTTTTTGAACCTTTTTATGATAATAAAATCGACTTCTGCAGTTTTGTTTGTGGTTGAATTTCATAACAAAAACTATTATTCGAAAAAGACAATAACGCCGCTGCCGGGGATCGAACCCGGGTCACCCGCGTGACAGGCGGGAATACTTACCACTATACTACAACGACATTTCGTGTTGTTTAAAACCTGTTCATATCAATAACTTATTCTGCATTTGCAAATATATTTTTAACTTTGTACGACACTTTTAACTTAAGGTTGCTAATAAAGTAATCAGCAGATATTCAGATGTCTCGTCGACACTTTTAACCTTGAAAATCCACGACCGAATGTCTTTCGCGTAGTCCATGGTATCTTCATCAAGAGTGGATGTATATGGAGCATTGCTATTGTGTACTTTGGATGTTTAAGTAATTTGGATCTATTTAGTTACCACGAACAATAGAGATAGTGCATCAGAACTTGCTACTTCAAAAAGAGAATTGCATTTCCTTTGTAAAGACCTACAGACATGATTCCAATAACTATCGATCTACCGAAGGCATCATTCTTTTCCCTTCTCCGACAATCACAGTCATGGTTCCCTTAATACCTCATATCCTCAAGTCAACCTTACAGCTCAACACCCATTCGAAGCTTCTTATCAGCCCACTTTAGACCCCATTTCCTAGCCACAGTCTTGACAGCAACTGAATTTTTAACTTTCAAGCTACTTAACGCATTTGCATCGTCCCCTAATCTAGCTTCATATACTGTCATGCCATATGTTTTCCATCCCCAACTGTCACACTCATTATGGCCAATGTCCCATATACTTCTATTTTCTAATTTCACAATGTTGACCCATTTAACCCATAATAACCTTACACGGCCGAGATACTAAAAGAACCTCATTCCATTTCTGTAGTAACTCACTGTTATATTTCTTCTTATAGGTATAAATAATTGTATAGTTTGAAACTTTGAATATTATCTTAATGAGTAAAGGCTGATTGGTTTCTCTACCGTCATAATTTCACAAGTTGCAGGTTTAGTGCTGTAGTTTCAGAGGTTCAAAACAGTCAAAGTTCACAGGTCTTAAAAACAATGACAATGGGCAAAGGTTTAATGGAGCAGGATTTGACAACATCCACTTTCTCCCGATGTTATATCTCGGCAACCTACGATTAATTATGTCTCCAGCCTTTATCCCGTTCGATAGCTAAAGAATCAGTTGCGCCTAGGACACTTCCTACTAATTACTTGGAGGTTAATTTCATTACTTGCTACTTTCCCTTAAATACATAATAAAAAACATTTTTAGGGGCTCATTTATAATTAAATAAATTTTCGTGTTGACATGTTTAATATTTATTCGACGACACGATTCAATTACTGTATTAAACAGGTTATACAGGCTTAACATCTTTTTTTACTCAAACTTATTTAACTTCGTGTCAGATTTATAGCATGTCACCTACTTTTAACACTCTTTCGGCTATGGAATCCTAGTATAAAATAAGATCAAAGGAAACATGGTTTGTCCTGTACTCGTGTATGTCATTTTGTTAACTCAGTTCATTAGGCAAAACGTAAACGGACTCTTCGTCCAGGATGGTGTGAATGATCCATAATTCTTTTGTCTCATTTGTAATTGTTACTTTATTTTTTCTTTTAAACCATTTTATAGCTCTTAATACATGGTTGTTGTAGATGAATCAAACTAGTTTTCATCAAGGGAAAATCACAAAAATACCCAGGGTGCGTTTAGTTGGATGGAAAACACCTTGTTTTTCACAAAATATTTTCTAGAAAACAAGGAAAATAGAAAACGCGTTCAAATTATCATTTTCCAGAAAATATCTCTACAAAACACAAAATTCCTATTTTCCCCTTTTATACACAAAACAAGAAAACAACTTTTTTTTATTTTCCATGTTTTCCTTTTAACACAAAATATCTAATTTTCTCTTTATTTTTACGTTTGCGTTGGAAATTTTGCTTTTTCATCAGTATTTTACGTATTCGCAAATATTTTACATTTTCGTCAGTATTTTTACGTTTTCGTCAGTAAATTTACGTTTTCGTTAGTAAAATTACGTTTTCGTAAGTAATTTAGTTTTTGTCAGTAAATTTACGTTTTCATAATTATTTTAATGTTTACGTCAGAAAATTTACGTTTTCATCAGTAAACTTACGTTTTCATCAGTAAATTTACGTTTTCGTCAGCAATTTACGTTTTCGTCAGTAAATTTACATTTTCGTCAGTATTTTTACGTTTTCGTCAGTAAATTTACGTTTTCGTCAGAAATTTTACATTTTCGTTAGTAAAATTACGTTTTCGTAAGTAATTTACGTTTTTGTCAGTAAATTTACGTTTTCATAATTATTTTAATGTTTACGTCAGAAAATTTACGTTTTCATCAGTAAACTTACGTTTTCATCAGTAAATTTACGTTTTCGTCAGCAATTTACGTTTTCGTCAGTAAATTTCCATTTTCGTCAGTATTTTTACGTTTTCGTCAGTAAATTTACGTTTTCGTCAGAAATTTTACATTTTCGTTAGTAAAATTACGTTTTCGTAAGTAATTTACGTTTTTGTCAGTAAATTTACGTTTTCATAATTATTTTAATGTTTACGTCAGAAAATTTACGTTTTCATCAGTAAACTTACGTTTTCGTCAGTAAATTTACGTTTTTGTCATTATTTTAACGTTTTCGTCAGTAAATTTTACGTTTTTGGCAGAAATTTTACGTTTTTGTCAGTAAATTTAGGTTTTCGTTTAAATTTACGGTTTTGTCATTATTTTAACGTTTACGTCAGTAAATTTACGTTTTTGTCGGTATTTTTACGTTTTCGTCAATAAATTTACGTTTTCTTCAGTAAATTTACGTTTTTGTCATTATTTTAACGTTTACGTCAGTAAATTTACGTTTTCGTCAACAAATTTACCTTTTTGTCGGTACATTTACTTTTTCGTCAATAATATTTTTACGTTTGCAAACGAAAACGTAAAATTGCAAACGGAAACGTAAATTCACTGACGAAAACGTAAATTTACTGATGCAAACGTAAATTTAGTGACAAAAACGTAAATTTACTAACGAAAACGTAAATTTACTGACGAAAACATATAAGTACTGGCGAAAACATAAATTTACTGACGAAAGCGTAAATTTACTGACAAAAACGTAAAATTTCTGACGAAAACGTAAAATTTACTGACGAAAACGTAAATTTACTTACGAAAACGTAAATTCACTGACGAAAATGTAAATTTACTGACGAAAATTAAATTTACTGACGAAAATTAAATTTACTGAGGTAAACGTTAAAATAATGAAAACGTAAATCTACTGACAAAAACGTAAATTTACTGACGAAAACGTAAAAATACTGACGAAAACCGAAATTTTCTGACCCAAACGTGAATTTACTGACGAAAATGTTGGGAATCTAAACTTGTTAGATTCCCTGTTCATTGATTTAAACATAATTAGGCTGATAGATAGTCCCTTGCCTGTGCCTAGGAGGCAGGCAAGTTTCGCAAGACTCACAGAGATCCAAGTCTCTGTGAGCAACCTCAGAGGAGTCCATGTCAGAGACATTGTCAGGGAAGTCGAAGATTACCTGAAGACATACTCCTTGGCTGTGATGGATAACAGCCAAGATGTATTAGGGACTCTGAGGGGTTGAGAGTTAACAGGGGTGGCAATACCCTGATAACTCTCAGCACACTTTGGACATGCCATTTGTGTGTTCGAGAATATGAAGAATAAGGAAATTGTTTTTGACAACTGTTCCTTAAAGCATAATGGAAGACTACCAAGAATAGAAGGACATCATGTGACTGATGTGGGAACTTGTAAAAGCTTGTGTAGTCGACATCAAGTACTGTTTAAGTCAAACTCGTAACACTATAAATAGGATGTGTATCCATGCATTAAGGTTGAACACTTTGAGATATTAAGAACATTAGTGTGTATAACTTAGTGAATCAAACAGCTACGATTGTATTCATAAGTTAAGGTTTATTGTTGTTCAAAGTGTGCACAACACATTGTCATCAAACGGTGTTATCCATAACACTTGTAATTCTTTATTATACAATAATAAGATTACGTTTGAAAAGTAATACCTTGTGTTGATTAAGTTAAGATTAGGGTTTCTTGCATTGATTAGGGACTTTCAATTGGTATCAGAGCGGTGTTTGATATTAAAACCTTCAAGAAACATCGTTCTCAGTTTTATAATCAAGATCTACCATGCCAGAAACTTCTAGCCCACAATCACCTTCCACAAACCCATCTTCACCAAGACTTAACCCTCCAGCAAATGACGATGATCTACCCCAACTTCTTGACTCAAGAGGTGGATCACACGTAACCAGTGTACCAGTCTTTGATGAAGAAGACTTTGCCAGTTGGAAGAGTCAATTTCTTGTATACCTTGATGGACTTGAACCTTTTCTCTTAGAAATTTTAGAAAATGGTCCATATATTCCCATGGCGCTTACTTCTACTGAAGAAAACCCTCTTCCCAAGCCTGTCAAACAATGGACCGCAGCTGATAGGAAATTAGCAAACCAAGATAAACGTCTCAAAAGCATCATAATTTCCTGTCTTCCCAAGCATATCATGAAGTCTGTCATTCAGTGTCCCACAGCTAAACAAATGTGGACAGACCTCATTCTTGGCCATGAAGGACCCTCTGAAACAAGAGAGACAAAGATTCAGGCACTCAGACTTCAGTTTAATGCCTTTAAGTCACTTGAAGGTGAAAAAGTTCAGCAAACCTATACTAGGCTGAAGATTCTTCTAAATGACCTCGCTATGAATGATGTCACTATGGTCAAGCTGAGATCAATGCTACTTTTGTCAACAGCCTTCCAAGAAAGTGGCTGAGCATGAATCAGACTCAGAGAGCTAACAACTCAATCAAAAATGATACCCTTGCTCAGCTCTATGGTAAGTACAATTATGAAGAAGGGCTGATCGATACTATCTACAAATCAGAGACTGAAAGATTTGTAGTCCAAGGAGCATCTTCCAAAGCTTTGATCTCTGCAACACATCCTCTTGACAGCGATTCTGATATTGAAGAAGATATCCGTAGCAGCCAAGAGTTCTTGTCAGACCTCAATGCAGAATTCCATGAAAGAGCACTGCTAGCCAACCAAAGAAGATACTACAAAAGATCTGGAAGAGTAGGATCAGCTAGCAAACCAACTGACAGGTCAAAAGAAACATGTTTTGCCTGTGGAAAGCTTGGACATTTTTTCAAAAAGAATGTCCTTCCACCAAGACATCCTCACCCTCTTATCCATCATCTTCATCCAAACCCTACAAGTTCAAACAACATAACAACTCATCTCAATCCAATTCTTCAGACACTGAGAAGAAAGATTACAAAAATAAGTACAAGGCACTTAAAGCTGAGTTAGAACAAATGAACTTGAAGATTGAAGCTATGTCTAAAAAGAGAGGTGGTGAGAAAAAGACTGAGAAAGGGTTGGTTGCTGAAACTTATGATTGGAATGATGAACCATTGACTTCAGATGAAGAAGACACCACAAGAGTCAGGGCTTTTATGGCGATAGCTGAGGATGAACCAGCTGTTGGAAAAGGTGATGCAAGATCAGGACAATGGGTTGACATCACAATGAAAAAGGTACACAGGCTTCTATCTGTGTCTGATAGTGATGAACGTAAGCATGTCCTTGATTACACCATTGTTGATTTGCACTTTGTTGAAGAACAAAGGAAGAACCTACTTGATAAGTTTCACTCTGTTAAAACTGAAATGATAAATGCTAAGGCTGAATGTGAAACTCTCAGGCGGGTTAACTTAGAGAAAATATCCCTGCAAAATGAAGTAGCTAGATTAACCTTGAAAAACATAGCTTTAAATGATCAAGTCACTGAATTGAACAAGATTATTGAAAAATGGCTGTGTGCTAGGTTTACTATTGATGAATTGCTTAGGGATGAAGTGCCTGCTGACTTAAACAGGGATATAACTGCTAAGAATAAAAAGCTGAGGATTCTCACCAAACCCAAAGACATTGTCTTTAAATCTACAGAGACTATTCATATGTCAGATACCTCTTTGACTAATGACCCTGTCTCTGAAGATGTGGCTGAGCTACCACCTTTGCCCAAACTCTCTGGAGTTGAACCTAGCAGTTCTTCTAGATCTGCTAAAGACGAACTTAAGACAGATATTGAGAATCCTCCAGCCAAAGTTTTTCGTGTGCCTGCTAAACAAACTGGTAAACAAGTAGCTTTTAAGCCTGTTACCACTAAAGCTGTGAATAAGGTTGACCCCACTACTGAAGATCGCATGTTGTCTCTTATGAAAGAAGTAGAACTCTTGAAACAACACATTAAGCCTTCCGCTGAATGCTCTACTTCTCATGAACCTAAGTCAGTCCTAGGTGAACCCAAAGGGGAAAGGTTAATCAAACCTTATTGCAATGTTTGTAAAAATTCTCACCACTCGACCTTAGATCATGACAGACACATGGCAGCTAAAAGAGCTCAGACACCCTCTAGGGACAGACCACAGAGTTCCAAAAGACAACAGGGAAATTACAAATCTTATCCTCCCTATAAATTCTGTGGGTTCACAGACCATCACTCAGACGAGTGTGGCGACTTCCCTGGGTGTGATATCTGTGGGAGTTATAACCATGAAACAATGAACTGTCCATCCCAACGCCAAAAGTTTTTCAGGAACACAAGAGTTGCTAACAAGCAATTCAGGGAACCCACTGGAAAGTGGGTTCACCATAGGAACTAATCTGTTTCTATGTATTTGTGCAGAAATATCTCAAGGAATCGGTATGGTATCTAGATAGTGGCTGTTCTAGACACATGACAGGGATTCAACAATACCTGCATAGATACTCAAAGGAGCCAGGTCCCAAAGTGGTGTTTGGAGATAACTCTTCAGGTGACACAGAAGGATATGGCTCAGTGAATTGCAATGGAATCACATTTACCAGGGTTGCATATGTGAATGGTCTTAAACACAATCTTATTAGCATCAGCCAATTATGTGATGCTGATTATAAGGTTTTGTTTACTAAGACTCAGGGAACCATATTCAACAAAAATAATGATGTTGTGCTGGTTGCACCTAGAAGGAGAGATGTTTATGTCATCAACATGGCGGTGTGCTCTGAAGACAGCTCAAATTGTTTTCTTGCCAAAGCCTCTGAAAGTGTCAACTGGCTGTGGCACAAAAGACTGTCTCATCTCAACTTCAAGAACATCAATAAGATAGCCACTCAAAACTTGGTTGCTGGTCTACCTTCTGTAATGTTTTCCAAAGACAAAACTTGTTCTGCCTGTGTCAAAGGAAAACATCACAGGTCTTCATTCAAGACTAGGCAATCATTCTCTATTGACAAGTGCTTACATCTCCTTCACATGGACTTGTTTGGGCCTGTCAAACCTCAAACCATTAATCACAACAAATACACCTTGGTCATAGTTGATGAATTTTCAAGATATACATGGGTGTTCTTCCTCAGAAGGAAAAGTGATGCAGCTGAAACCATCATGTCCTTCATCAGACAGGTAGAAAACATGAATGATGTTAGAGTCAAAGCTCTAAGAAGTGATAATGGTACAGAATTCAAGAATCATCAACTTGAATCTTTTTGTGATGAAAAAGGGATTTCTCAGAACTTATCTTCAGCTGGCACTCCTGAACAAAATGGTGTGGCTGAAAGAAGAAACAGGACTCTGATTGAAGCAGCAAGAACTATGTTAAATGGTGCAGCCTTACCAAAGCAATTTTGGGGAGAAGCTGTACACACTGCCTGCTACACTCAAAACAGATCAATCATTGTCAAAAGACATGGCAAAACCTCCTATGAAGTTTTCAGAAAAAGATCTCCAGATGTCAGCTATTTTCATGTGTTTGGATGCCCTGTGTTTATTTATAACTACAGGGATAAACTTGGAAAGTTTGATGAAAAAGCTGATGATGGATTCTTTTTGGGATACTCTCCAACAGCCAAAGCCTTCAGAGTATTCAACATCAGAAGACAAGAAGTAGAAGAAACTTTCCATGTCAGATTCAATGAAGATGATGAAGTCATACAGAGGACAGGAACAGAGGGTGATGAAGTAGATTTCAATGAAAATATTTCTTTCCCAAGTGATGAGTTCACAGAACCCAGACCTACCTGTCATCACCACTCAAACACTCTCACTCCTTATGTTCCTGCTTTTGACCCTCTATCTACTCACAACATAGAAGTTCCTACCTCTCAGGAACTTGATGAAGAAGAACCTCAAATCTCTGATGGTCCTTCTCATGATATTGATGACTCACCAATTCTTCAAATCTCTGAAGATTGTCCTGCTGATAATGAAATAGCTTCCCTTGATATGGCTGAAGAAGACTCTGTCACTGAAGTAGTCTTTGAAGAAAGCCCTCCTAGTCAGCAGGATGAGACTCAAATTGTACCAGCTGTGCCCTCAAGTACCCCTGTTCTTGAATCCCCAACTCCTCAAAATAAGTGGTCAAGAGATCAACACATTCTTCTTGTCAATATTATTGGGGAACCAAATGCAGGGGTCACAACCAGACAGCGAATCCAAGACTCAGAGTCAGCCTCAGCCAATGAATGTCTATTTGCTGAATTTCTTTCTCAAATTGAACCTAAAAGAGTTGCCGAGGCTCTGGTAGAAGAAGGATGGGTAGCTGCTATGCAAGAAGAAATCAATCAGTTCAAAAGGAACAAAGTATGGACACTAGTGCCAGCTCCACCTGGAAAGAATATCACAGGCACTAGATGGATCTATAGAAATAAGATGGATGAAATTGGGAACATCATCAGGAACAAGGCAAGACTGGTAGCACAGGGATTCTCTCAGACTGAAGGAATTGATTATGATGAAACTTTTGCACCTGTTGCTAGACTTGAGGCCATCAGAATCTTTCTTGCTTATGCTGCCTATATGAACATCACTGTGTATCAGATGGATGTAAAGAGTGCCTTCCTCAATGGTGATTTGGCTGAGGAAGTCTATGTTGCACAACCTGAAGGATTTGAGAACAGCGAGTTTCCCAACCATGTGTACAGACTTCACAAGGCAATGTATGGTCTGAAACAAGCTCCAAGAGCATGGTATGAAACTCTTTCAAATTTCTTATCTGAAAATAAATTTATCAGGGGTTCTATTGATAAAACACTCTTTACCTTCAAGGACAAGAGTGATTTCATCATTGTGCAGATTTATGTGGATGATATCATCTTTGGGTCAACAAATGTCAATCTTAGTAAACGTTTTGCTAAATTAATGACCAAGAAATATGAGATGAGTATGATGGGTGAATTAACTTACTTTTTGGGCTTTCAAATTAAACAATGTCCTAAGGGAATTTCTATTTGTCAAGAAAAGTATGTTAAAGATTTACTTAAAAAATATGACTTAGCTGATTGTGCATCAGTGAAATGCCCCATGCTTCCACCCAACGACTTGGGCCCTGATGAGTCAGGGGTCTCTGTCAATGAGACTTTATATAGAGGCATGATTGGGTCACTGATGTATCTAACAGCCAGTCGTCCAGATATCCAATTCTCCACATGTCTCTGTGCAAGGTACCAAGCTAACCCAAAAGAATCCCATCTAGTGGCTGTTAAGAGAATTTTCAGGTATCTCAAAGGAACACCATCCCTAGGACTATGGTATCCAAAGGAATCAGGCTTTGATCTCAAGGCCTATTCAGATTCAGATTATGCTGTATGCTGTATTGACAGGAAAAGTACTTCAGGCAGCTGTCAAATCCTAGGAGGAAAATTGGTTGGATGGAGTGCTAAGAAGCAAAACTCTGTGGCTATGTCTTCAGCTGAAGCAGAATATGTCGCTGCAGCCAGCTGTTGTGCTCAGGTGCTCTGGATGAAAAGTCAATTGGCTGACTATGAAATCTTGTATGACAAAGTGCCAATCTTTTGTGACAACACCAGCGCCATTGCCATATCCAACAACCCTGTTCTTCACTCTCGTACCAAACACATTGATATCAGGTATCATTTTATCAGGGATCATATTATGAAGGGAGATATTGAGCTGCATTTTGTTCCCACTGAGCTGCAACTAGCTGATATCTTTACAAAGCCTTTGGCTGAACCTACGTTCAACAGGCTAGTTGCTGAGCTAGGGATGCTCAATATCTCAAAGCCTGTGGCTTGATATTAAATGTGTTCATTAAATGATTGATTCTATATTAAATGTTTTATTAAATGTTTTTCACATGAAACTAGGTAGTTACTTTCCAAGTAAATGCAAAAAACATTCTCACATATTTAATCATTTATTTTTCGGATAACGAGGAGACAAACTTTTTGAAAGGTCAAGGGGACCCACTTGAGCAGTCATTTTCGCCCTTGCATTTAATACGGTTGAATAACTGTTCACTTAAGTTTGAATATATATTGTCTTCTTTCTCTTCTCACCCACCACCATTCTAAAATCAACTTCTCTCTCTAAACTCTTATCTCTCTCAACCATCCGCCATTTTCATTCTCCTTCAACCTTAAATCAATGGCGTTTCCCGTACCAAAAGCCTCCAATGTGAACTTCGAAATCAACGAGAGCATCATCGCCTCCAACAACGCCATTGGATGGATCAAGGCACCAAACAGCACCTACTCAGATCTGGTAAATTTCATACAGAATTGTGACCTAAGTGAAGCCTTCACCAAATCTCCATCCACCTTTTACCAAGAATATCTTAGGGAATTCTGGTATTCTGCTGAAGTAGTTGAAGACACCATTACATTTAGCCTTTCATGCAATGAACATCCTTTTGCCTTTTCCCTTAAAGATTTTTCTAGTGTGGCCGGACTCAAACATGGAGATGAATGCTTGAAGACTGTTGACAAAAAGGCTGTCAAGGAAGCCCTGGCCACACTCAACCCTTGCCATGATGTTAACCCTGCCCTTACACCAGCTGAGGTCCTCGCCAAAGCCCCTCTGAAGATTAAGTATTTCACTCCTATGTGGCGTGTCCTCTTCACCCACATTGTGAAGTCCCTGGGAGGAATGCAGGGATCACAGGATCAGATGTCGTCCAATCATCAGGCTATTGCGTATGGACTTATCTGGGGAGCTGATGTCGACTTTGGAAGCATCCTTTTCTCAAACCTGGTAGAACAACTGAAGGGAAGGAATCAGGTCAGGGAAAAGAACATTTGTTATGTGCGCTACCTGTCCCTGATCTTTGAGAGTTTGCTGGGAGAGAATTACCACAACAAGGCCTTGACAGCTCTGAAGCCCTATCGCATCACAGGCGCCATCTACAAGGAGATAGGAGCTGAGGATACCCCTGTCACCGCCCACATGCTGAACGTTGCCAACCAGGTACCCAACACTGAGAAGCCCTTGCTCCCTTCCTCTGAGAAGGTGAATACTTCTAGTGTCGCTGGCAAGTCTACGTCTTTGACCTCTGGGCAGCACACTACTAAGTCCAAGGCTTCATCTGGCCAACAGCCAAAGAAGAAGAAAATCCCCTCTTCTTCCCAATCCAAAGCTGTTAGTAAGGCCAAGGAAAAGAAGATTGACACCGCCTCTGGTCCAGATACTCTTGTGGATACAGAATCTTTGGCTGACAAACAACAGGCGTCTAGTGTCTCTAGGTCAGCAGAGACTACAGGAAACCAGCCAAACCAAGCTGATATCTCACAGGTAATTAGTGTACATTTTTAGAGGTTCACAAACAACCACTCTCATTTGTCTGTAGGAGAGAGTGGTGAAGTTAGGGTAATCCTCGACCCATAGAAGTCTGTCATTACACTTAGAATACTTTAAGACTTCTGTACACTCTGTCTTTGCACCAGGGAGTGATTCATTTGTGTTTATAAAGCACCCCGATGACCCTGAACCCTCTAGACAGTATTCAGGCTAACAACAACCTGAATACATTAATGTCTCAACCTTGATCAGCTGTACTTCACACAGCCTCTTGGTTCCCTCCTTAAAAGAGTCCCAAAGGATTTATCCTTTCAGGGGGAGCTGAATCATCACCCTCAGCTTTCCTAGGGGCAGCGTAACAGGCGACCTACAACAACATATGTTTCACTCTTAAAAGAGTCCCAAAGGTTTTACCTTTTGGGGGGGCTGAATAATCACACTCAGCTTTCCTAGGGGCAGTGACTGGCGATCTTTAAACAACATATGTTTCACAATCAAAAGAGTCCCAAAGGTTTTTTACCTTTTGGGGGGGCTGAATAATCACACTCAGCTTTCCTAGGGGCAGCGAATGGCGACCATTAACCACACTTCATTCACACTTAAAAGAATCCCAAGGATTTATCCTTTGGAGTGGCTGAGTAATCACCCTCAGCCTCTCTGGGACAGCGAAATGGCGACCATTCACCTTATATTTTTCCCTGTTACTAATTACAACAAACTTGCAGGCTGAAATTGTACAGCCAGTCAAAGAATCTCAGGTACATGAAAAGGAGGCTGAAACAATAACTCAGGACATTCCAAATGAAGAAGAACCTGTGCTCAATGCTGATGAAGAAATGCTCTCAGTAGAAGATTATGTCTCTGAGTTTGAACCCATGCCTGAAGATGAATTCCCTGAGGGAATGTTTGATGAAGAGGAGGAAGACGATGAGGATGACCATCTGTCAGCCTCTCCTCCTAAAGAAGATGACAAGACTTCTCCTCTCAAGGAAGCTGTTGACACTCCAAACTCTGCTACATCTGCAACAACAGTCTTCCAAAGACCAACATATGATCCAACAGCAGAATTCCTCATGTTTGATCATCCTACCCAGACCAACTTCGACTTAATTCCAAGGGGGGGGGGGGTGATTTTGCTCAGCAAAGCCTCAATATCAAGAATCTTCAGCCCGTACATCATCAATCTGATATTGAGCGCTTATCAAGGAAGCTGGACGTGATCAAGTCAGAGATGCACAATTTTACTGTCACTTTTCCAGGCATTATAAAGAAGGCTGTGACTGAGGCTGTCACTGAGCCAATTCAGGAGGGTGCAAGAAAAGGTGTGGCCCAGGGACTAAGTCATCTCTCGACACGAATCAAGGATGCCATTGACTCAGTTGTCCCTGCTATGTTCCATGAACAAGAAAACAACATGAACAGGCACTTCAATGCGGTTCGCAACAGGCAATACAACCATGCTGGCTTTATTGTCAGGCGTGTTCAGGCAAATACTAATGCCAATGCCAACCTCTTGCTGAAGATTGCCAGGGCTTCGAGAAAGAGACAACGTGCCATGGCTGCCTCTGTGGAGCAGATTGCAAGACGATTTCAGGCACGTTCATCCAAGCATCGGGGAAGTAAGGATGAACGTGAGGGGGAGAAGAAAAACATACTCAGCCTTGCATCTGCTGAACAAGGCTCATCATCAGCCAATCCCTCAACTACACATGTCCCTCTACAAGTCATCACACCAGTTATAGTACATGATGATGAGGATGATACTCAGGGGGAGCAACAAACACAAGATGGAGCTGACTCATCTAAATCCATGATCTTAGTTAACATCAGCAAGCCTGAGGATGAGGATGAGCCAGCGGCCAAGAAACTAAAATTCACTGTGAGCTCTCTCCCAAAATCTATTCAAAATCAGGCTCAGACAGCGTTTCTCAAAAGAGCTGATGATTTCAAAAACATAAGTGTGGAGTCCTCTGTCTCGAAGAAAGGGAAGGAGATAGTTTTGGTTGATACTGACACCAAACTTAAGAAGATAGCTGCGATGCTAGAGACAGGAGGATCCACAACAGACCTTTCCCACTTTTCAACCTTTACACCTTCCGATGAGAGTCCTTTAACTCCTGAAGAAATAGAGCAACAGGCTGAAGAATTCAAAAGACTAAATGAGCTCAAGACAGCCAAAGAATTAAATGAAGCTACTCTGAGGAAGATGACACCACCTGAAAGGGAAAAACAAAAACAAAGGTTGAGGGAAATGGAACTTAAACGCGCTGAGGCCTTAAAGAAAGTCAAAGCTGACTATGATGCCTGCGTGAACAACAGGTATGCTGCTGGCAAGATAACCAAGTTTAAATACACCATTCACAAATCCACAAACACCCCACAGATGATCTTATGGAGGGAAAACCAACAGAGGAATATGGATGTGTTTGACAACTTCAGGTTAAAGACACTTGGGTTATCAGAATGGTTTGAACTCGAAGCCTTAGCTGCCAAAAAGTCTGGACAGGCAAATTTCCTTCTGCTTAAAACTCTTAAGGCTAAGTTTAATTGGATCAAGGAAACAGCTGCCAAACTCAAGATTGATCCCCCACCACAGCTTTTCGAACAAGAACCCCCAAAGACAGGCAACAAAAGAAGAAGAATTTCCCAAATTATTGATGAAACTTTTGTTACTGAAGATGTTCGTGTGGATGGTATGCACAGGGATCTGATCCTTCCAAATGGTATCGTTGGCCCTATTGATGGTCAGACATACTCAGTGCCTGAAAGAGGAATGGCATTTATGAACAAGGCTTGCCAGTATGCTTTTCAGAGGGAAGATGAGCTGTGCCTGGCTTCAACTATTCAGCTACTCTGTCACAAGAAGTGTCTCAAGATCAACTCAGAGTATTCCAAGAAGTTTGCAAAGACTTTGCAGGATGAAATTGATAACAGATTAGATGTGGCCGAAGCTGAAGAAAGAATAAAAAATGATGACTATTGAAGATAGTGTCAGCCCTTTTTACCTTCATCTTTTATTTAACTTATGTAATGAACTTGTAATTTTCTTTAAGTCTTAATAAAATCATGAGGTATGTTTGTTTAGATCTGTTATGTGTAAGAAGAAGCTGTTAAACTCACTTACCTTAACTTAGTTAGATCTAGCATTATTTATGTTTAAATAGGGGGAGATTGTTGGGAATCTAAACTTGTTAGATTCCCTGTTCATTGATTTAAACATAATTAGGCTGATAGATAGTCCCTTGCCTGTGCCTAGGAGGCAGGCAAGTTTCGCAAGACTCACAGAGATCCAAGTCTCTGTGAGCAACCTCAGAGGAGTCCATGTCAGAGACATTGTCAGGGAAGTCGAAGATTACCTGAAGACATACTCCTTGGCTGTGATGGATAACAGCCAAGATGTATTAGGGACTCTGAGGGGTTGAGAGTTAACAGGGGTGGCAATACCCTGATAACTCTCAGCACATTTTGGACATGCCATTTGTGTGTTCGAGAATATGAAGAATAAGGAAACTGTTTTTGACAACTGTTCCTTAAAGCATAATGGAAGACTACCAAGAATAGAAGGACATCATGTGACTGATGTGGGAACTTGTAAAAGCTTGTGTAGTCGACATCAAGTACTGTTTAAGTCAAACTCGTAACACTATAAATAGGATGTGTATCCATGCATTAAGGTTGAACACTTTGAGATATTAAGAACATTAGTGTGTATAACTTAGTGAATCAAACAGCTACGACTGTATTCATAAGTTAAGGTTTATTGTTGTTCAAAGTGTGCACAACACATTGTCATCAAACGGTGTTATCCATAACACTTGTAATTCTTTATTATACAATAATAAGATTACGTTTGAAAAGTAATACCTTGTGTTGATTAAGTTAAGATTAGGGTTTCTTGCATTGATTAGGGACTTTCAGAAAATATAAATTTACTGACGAGAACGTAAAATTGCTGACGAAAACGTAATATTACTGATGAAAACGTAAAATTACTGACGAAAACATAAATTTAATGACGAAAACGTGAATTTACCGAAGAAAACGTAAATTCACTGACGAAAACCTAAAACAAAAACACTTGAACATGTTTTCTAGTTTTGATAAATAGAAAACACAAACACATATTTCTCTAACTAAACGCGTTTTGTAAATTTTCAAGTGTTTTGTGGAGATGGAAATCCCTTCTCTTTTTTTACAAAACAAAAAATAGAAAATGATAGAAAATGTTTTCCAACTAAACGCGGCCCCAATATTTTAACCTATTTTCACAAAATATCCATTTTTATCTTCAAAAAGCAAAAATACCCAAAAAAATCGAAACTTTTGACACTCTTGCGAAATAGAAAAAAATATCGAAAAGTTTCGAAATTTTTGATAAAAATATCGAAAATTTTCGATATTTTTATCTAAAATTTCGAAAATTTTCGATTTTTTTTGTTAAACTCAAAACTTTTAAAGACAGCGACAGATTAGTGACGGTCGGTGTGTCACTAATTATATTGGCAGGAAATTATGCTTGAAATAGCAACAGCTAAGTAACAGGAAAAAGCGTCGCTACAAACCATTGGAGGAAGGATTACCCTGCTTTCGAAAATTTGAAATTTTTTGATATTTTTATGAAAATTTTCGAAATTTTTTGATATTTTTATAGAAAATTTCGAAATTTTTTTATTTTTTTTTTCGATTTCGCAAAGACAGCAAAATTTTCGATTTTTTTGAGTATTTTTGCTTTTTGAGGATAAATTTTTGAGGTTGGAAAATTGGGCATTTTTGTGATTTTCCCTTTCATCAAATGTACGGTAATATATGCCCATTAACGTAATCAAAATCAAATCGAATCAAAAAATGACTTTGAAAAACATGAACCGAATTAAACCGGCAAAACTAAAACCGAACCGAATATAATTTAGATGCATTCTCTGTGCTTTTAACTCTAAACTGAACCAAACTAAGCGAAACCGACATAAATATATAAAACTGAAAACCAAACTAAAAATGATGAGTTTAATTTTTACTTGTTTGGTTCGGCTCAATTTGTCTGATTCAATTCGATTTTCGTTGAGTTTCGCTCAGTAATATCGAAAACTCTGTTGTCACTCTCAATAAAATGGATAACATGCGATGGATGTCTAATAAACAAATATATGTGTCATGATATTCGACTTTTAGTGTTATGAACAAACCTTATAAATGGGTCTGTTTTGTAAGAGCTTTTCTAAATTTTTTATAAAGCTGTTAGTTTTTTTTTTTAAAATAATCTAATATTAGCTTTGTTTGACACAATATTTTTTTTAGAGTTGTTAGCTTTTTATTTTAACCAAATAACTCTTAAATAAAAAGTTGTTCCATACAGCTTTTTAGATTGTCAAGAGCTGTTAAAGGTGTAAATTACTGATATAACCTCTGAACATATTATAATTTATTAAAAGATATCGTTTTAAGTTATTTTACATCTTACATTTACACTAAATAGCTAATATACCAAACACTTTTATTAAAATTAACAACTTTTTAACAAACAGCTTACAACTTACAGTTAACAGCTTACAGCTAGCTAGTTTTACCAAACATAGCCAAACATGTGATACATGTTTAATTAAATGCCTATATGTTCTATATAATATAAACAAACCCTATAAACATGCATATTTTCAAAAGAATTATTATTTTGAAAAAATAACAGGACCGGCCGATTTTTTTCTAAAAGGTCAGAGAAGAGGGTTCCAAAGTGTTCCTCAAGTTTTTAACTTTTTATTGAAACTGAAAGCCCCTACCGCTTGTGTAATAAACAAATGTATATGTCACACGTTATTGGAGCTGACTTTTAGTGGAAACCAATTCATAGGTCCCACATATGCATATCATAAAACCCAACAACTATAAATGTCTGCTTTCTAGTTACAATCATCTTCACCATTTCTCTTCTTATATTTTGGTTTTGAGTTTTGATCATTGCTACCATTTTCAAACCCAAACCTTAATTATTATGTCTCCCGCCTTTATCCGTTCCGAAGCTAATGAATCAACTGCCCCTAGGACACTTCCTCCCAATTACTTTGAGGTTATTTCTTTCAAACTTTTCTTAAATTTGTTTTCGAGTGTAAAATTTCTGGAGGGCATTCGCAGCCACGCGGGGTACCCTGTGACGATTAACCGGAGAAATAAAAAGAATTTGATCTCGGTGAGACCTGGTTAACCCGTTTTGGGTTTCCTTGAGTTCGTCTTCGGACGGTTTTTATTGGCCAGCCGAACCGAATATAATTCTAGTTCTTGGTTGAACCCGTTGGTTCAGTCCGGTTTTCATAACTATATGCACATATCATTTAGTTTTTACAACATGTATTTTTTATTTTACGGGTTTTTAAATTTTCTGTAGCTTGTTTAAACTGTACTTTTTTAAAATATTATTGTACTTTTGAATAAGGCTGTTTTAATTGGTTGCATGAATCTCACTGGATTCTACATATGTCGTATTATAGTATTTTATTTTTTATGCTTAATCTGTGGTTTTGTTTGCTCAAAAAAAAAATCTGTGGTTTTGATTACCTGCAACTTTTGTTGAATTCATTAATTAGAATGCTTTTATCATTTATTTTTAATTTTCGGTTTTGATTGTGTTTAGATGATTGGTGACGGGATAGTGACTGTCAAAGCAGCATACCAAAATCATACGACTAAGTTTCAATTCCAACTTCCAACTCAACCAACCAACAGGAGTTCAGAGAGGTTTATAAAGTTGAACGAAGAGATCGCTATAAGGTTTCAACTCCAGATAGGTAGCTTTAAACTCAAATATATGGACCCAGATGGCGATATGATAATGATAACATGTGACGATAGCTTAAGTCTATCAGCTGAAGATTTTTAAAGTACCAGGCCTTCAAACTGTCATAATACTAGTGGTTTTGCCTGCGTAAATTTTGGTGCAATATTTAGGGTAATCTTTTTGTTGGAATTTTTTTAATCTTGTGTTCCTCTATACTTTGTTTTGTTCCTATTAGTCTTGTTCGACTTTGGTTTGGGTTTCTTTCAATTGATATATTTCAAGTGTATTGGTGTGATAATTCAATGATAGGTAAATGGGATACTGATTTTTAGATACGTATTTACACTTGAGACATGCTTGAATGTGAGTTCTGTTTCATGGTTGATTCTGTTAAAGGACCTGATATATGAAAACCAAGTGTATGAATTATAGGTGAACTTAAAACAAGTGTTTAGAATGTTTTAGGTGCCAAAAAAGTATATGATCTTATGCTACCAATTTAAACAAAACAGTTCTTATTTTGAGACAACCATCTTAGGCGTATAACGATTTGATTTTTGCTGGTTTTTGTAAAGACTTTCCAGACATGGAGTTCGGAGGGTTTATGTAAAGATTTGATTTAGTTTGATGAAATTAAGCTTTTGCAGGTTATTCAAAAATTCAAGCTTCAAATATCAAATGGCCTGAAGCTTTTGCGTTTGTTTTAGGAGTGGAAATCGGATAGCGAAACAAGAATCATAAGAGGAGCATGCAATGGATTGGATTTGGTGTATCTTTTAACATGCTATATAAGGTACTCTCTGTAATTTTATTTTAAAAATGGTTTGAAGTTTGTTTTAACATCTGTAAGTAACGTGTATAAGATACTTATATTCTTTAGTTGGTGATTATGTGTTCTTGGACTCAAAGTGCTTGATGTTAAACTTTATCTTTGAAGGGACGTGACAGTATTGGCACTTTTCGGGTTGAGCAATGCCTAATTGATGTTGGGGCGGAAGTTCTGATCATGGGCATGAGTCAAGCGAGTCTGTTCATACCAAATATGAAAAACGAATGATCCATGAACATTTGCTTCACTTCATCTGGAAGAGATAGTAGGTGCGTGCGATTATAAGTTACTATATATGTTTTATGTATCTACTTTATAATTCAAATACATTGATAATATGTCACCTGAACTGAACTATTATTAAACGTGCAGATTGATTGGCAAGTACAGGCGTACCATGCATGTGTTCTTTGTTGTGATCAGGATTGGGATTGGCATGGTTCATTATTGACTGACTAAGAGTCTTCAAGCTAGCATACCAAAACTGCCATCTTTCCATTCCGTAATCTAAGAACTATTAAATTAATTTACTCAGAATCTTTGTAAAATGTGGCGAATGAGGATAAATGTAATTTGAGCACACTGGTGTCAAACCCCGTATAAATCTGAAATCAAGTCCATATTAGAGCAAAAGGAATTATTATCAAACCTATTTGGTTGTTTCTTGCAGCCTTTGTCTTTGCCGCATTGTTTTTCACTGGGAACTTCTTTTTCCAGGTAGCATACCGCTGCAACCAGCGGCAATGGAACACCTGAAGACTGACCCGTAAATATTACGGGGTTCCCTTCCTTTATTGTCATCTTCACCTGCATTTCATAGGGTAATATTATTGATTAAAAATAACCTGTTTCCACTCACTTACTTTCGGAGGATTGATTTTAGTTACTTTTATTCCGGAACATGTCAAATAAATTGTTTTCATAAAACACAATAAATGAGCCTAAAAGTTCAGACGGTTAAAATGAAACAAAAAGGAAAATCGAGCAGAATAGGTCAAACGGGTACAATGAGCCGATTTGTTCAAACATTAAAGGTTTATTAGTCTCTTAGAGTCCTAAAACTTGGAGGCTTTACTTTTTTTTCCGTCTACTATTTTATCCATCTTTCTGTTAAGAATGATGCTTTTTACAATTATACATTTACATTAAACCACATACGCTTCAAAGAATAGGTCGTTAAGTTATGCTTTTTTCGCATAGAATTTTAACATGCGTAGGTTTTATGATCTAAGATGTTGTCAGGGACGAAGCCAAGGGTTTTTATGACCTGAGATGTTGTCATGTTAAACTAAAGGTTTACATAACCATGTTCTTTTTCTTGGTAGGTTTAAAGCGGCTGGACAACGTGAAAGTTTATGGACTTTAAAATCGATAGTCGTGTGATAGGTTCGAACTCGAGATCACGGGATTGCACACATTACGTGAAGAGTTAATTTATTTATTAAATATATTTATTATATTTATTAAATCAAACTGTGGCTAACGATCGTTAAGTAATTAAAAGTTAAGTATTAAACGATCGTTATAGAATATTAAAGAAGCTAAAAGAAGGTGTCGGAAAGTTCCGGAAACCCCTTTTAGCACATGTGTATATCCGGATTTTATCAAAGAAAGGGATAAGGAAGGAAAATTTTTGGCTTTATCTTTTGTTTAAACTTGGAAGATAGGTTTTCCAAGGGCTATATAAACAAACCTAAGGCTTCATAATTTTTCACTCCATTCTCTCTTCTCTTTGCTCCTAACCGCCGGCCAAACACACCCTTATTAGGGTTTACCTTTGATTTTCTATAAGCTATTTTAGATCTAGTCCTAGCCCCTCTCTAGGGTTGTTGGGTAGATCTTCCATAGGCTTGGAAGGCTCGGTTCTGTTCGTGCTAGACTCACGATTAGCTCATCGTATCACGTGTGTACAAGATCGTGGTGTGATCTTATTTTAGATTACATCCTGGTGGTGTTCTTGATCTATTTTTACCGGTGATCGTTCTGCTAAGGAAAAGGTATGTAACCCTAGCCTTGATTAATTATAATTGTGTTATTTAAAGATCTTGTTAATCTGCTTCCGCTGTATGCTCTTTGATCTATGTTAGGGTTTTTATAATTGTTATGATAATCATAAACCATCAGTGGCATCGAGAGCCGTTTTAACATGATTATAATTATCAAGATCTAAAGTTTTTTTAACTAATATGATTTGTGTTAAAATTACATGTTGTTTTTTAGGTTTTATAAAAATTACGGGTTTTTGTTTTTTTTGTTTTAAAAAGGGCTTTGCCGTTTTTTATATAAAAAAAAAAAAAATTTTGTAAACCCTAAAATTACATGGTAATTAACTTTAGATGTATGCATGAATTAATTGTTATGTCATGTGTGGTTACGATCCGTAGTAGTTTTTTTAATTGTTAAGAGAATATGGAAGATCCGTAATAAACATGCATGTTTTTTACGGATCATATAATTTTGATTGCTATTTGCTTTATTTGTTTCAAAGTTTTAAAATTAGGGAAGACTTTTTATGTTCATAAAAACCCTAGATTTGATGTTCTTTGAATAAATTGTTTGCATGTGGCTATTTGATTTAGTTTTTTTTTGTACTACTTGTTTTCATGCGTTTTTTAATTGTATGTTGTAAACAAGGGTAATTTTTTTTTTAAGAAAAATAATATGGACTAAATCTTATCAAAATTAATGAATTGTTTTGAGACCTAAATTACATATGATTTGTGTTGATTAGAATTGCAATAGCAACTTAACGGCCTACTCAATTTTGACAAACTATAAAGTGGGTATAACGCACCGCTGGTCAAGTACCCGGTTAAGGAAGGAGGTGCTATGCTTTTACGCTGACCAAATTCCCGGCTCGCCTGTGCGTCAAAATTGGAATTACCTACGGTTGTTATTGGTATAATTCTTTAAGGTTGTTTGGTTTAACCAATACCTCAACTTGCAAATATATGATGAACTTTTAGTCTCACCAAAAAGTTTACTAAACGTTTTATTAAACTTATGCTATGGAGATGTATGCATGCTTCTCCATACATGATTTTGACACCAAAATCTATACCCTAAAATTTAAGTCATATGCCCTCTAATTGACGAACACTTGAAGTTACAATTGTCGTCATATAAGATATCGGACGATGTTGTAATGGAGAGAAAACTTCATGACTGAATAAGATTGCACATGAAGGTTTTACGTTCTTTAGATTAGTCGACTTAATTGAGTTACTCAGTGAGAACTGGAAACTTAAGGCATAAAGAAGGGATTAAACATGTTTACAATGCAAATGTTTTTGGCAATGTAAATCCCTGACATATCTAGAAATTGCAATATGATTTGGCAATTATTGTTCGACAAGTTACTATGTTGAATACATTTGTCACTAGCAGATCAACTGATGTGATAAATCTATGTCAATGTGGATTCTAGTTTTTCAAGGAAAATACTATGGTTTTATTACCGGGGTAATTTTATTTTCTTGAATTTTATTATCGAAAATACTAATGATTGAACTTATTTCTGTAGAAATGGCTCAACCCGAAAACAATCTGACAATAAGCTCGGCGTTCAAAGCATTTTTTGAACGGCTTGAACTTACTGGCCCTAATTTCAATGATTGGTACCGCTCACTAAGAATTGTTCTGAGAGCAGCGGGTACCATCAATATCTTGGAAACTCCTTTTCCGGAGGATCTTGCTGAAGGAGCAACTGATGCGGAAAGGCTTCAACACGCTGCTAACGTTAAGAAGTACCATGAGGTGGCTGTTGTAATGTTAGGGAGAATGGCTCCATCACTTCAAAGGAAGTATGAGTTATTTCATCCTAAGCAGATGCTTGATGAACTCAAGGCAGTGTATGAAACGCCACAAGCTGTAGAGATCTATGATCTGGTTGATGCTCTACATAGTTGCAAGCAAGCTCCTGGAAAGTCCGTAAGTGCACATTACATGGAGATGAGGGGTTATATGGAACAACTCATCGCACTAGGACAACCCTTCGATCATAATATGGCTATTAACTTGATCAATAGGTCCCTTAATAAGGACTTCGGTGATTTCGTTCGTAACTATAATATGCATTGCACGGGGAAGACAGTTAATGATTTGCATGCAATGTTCATTGACTTTGAAAAGGGTTTGAAAGATAAGGCACCCACTGCTACTCCTCAAGTACTTTATGTACAAAAGGGTAGAGTGTCGAAACCAAAACCGCAAGTGAATAAGAAGAAGAAAGGCAAAGGCAAGGTTGATAAGAGCAAGCAAGTTGCGACTACATCAAAACCAAAGCAAAACTTTGCTAAGAAATCTCTGAAAGATGAGACTTGTCACTACTGCAAGATGACTGGACACTGGAAGAGGAATTGCTCTCTCTATCTCCATGAAATGGCAGAACATAAGAAGAAGGCTGAGCAAGTTGCTACAGCACCATCTTCAGGTAACTTATTTATGATAGAGTTATTTAATCTTTCATACAAATGAAACTCCTGGGTATATGATACGGGATGTGGTATTAATATTTGTAATACCCTGCAGGGATTTGAGTTGAAGAGGAGACTTACCTATGGGGAACAATTTCTGCAAGTGGGCAATGGCGCACAAGCAGCAGTTGAAGCTATAGGAATATTTAAATTAGTTTTACCTTCGGGTTTAGTACTGTCTTTAAATAATTGTCATTATGCACCTACAATTGTTAGGGGTGTTATTTCCTTTTCTAGTATGTTGGATCTTGGATTTACTCACACGATTGATAATAATAGAATTTCTGTTTTCAAAGATGGTTTATTCTATTTTGATGCAATTTCTGTGAATGGCGTTTTTGAAATTAACATGCATGATATAAATCCCAAGAGGAAAAATAATTCTGTTTTTAGCATGAATAAGAAGAGTAAGTTAGACAAGAACTCTTCTTATCTTTGGCATTGTAGACTTGCCCACATTGGGAAGACTCGCATACAAAAGCTTCAACTTGATGGGCTTTTGGAAAGTATCAATGATGAATCATTTGATAAATGTGAATCTTGTATCTCTGGGAAGATGACCAAGAAACCTTTTAATAGCAATATTGAAAGGGCTACTGAACTACTTGGTCTAATACACACTGATGTGTGTGGACCACTTAGACATGTGTCAAGGAAAGGTGCTAGCTACTTCCTGACGTTTACGGATGATTATAGCCGTTATGGTTATGTTTATTTACTTAAGCATAAACATGAGGTATTTGAAACATTCAAAACGTTTAAAGCCGAAGTAGAGTTACAACTGGGAAAGAAGATTAAAGCTCTTCGTTCTCAAGAGTTTAAAGATTATTTAAGTGAGAATGGAATTGTTCAGAAACTTACTTCTCCGTATACTCCACAACAAAATGGTGTATCTGAAAGGAGAAATCGTACATTATTAGATATGGTACGGTCTATGTTTTACAACTTTACCATTATCTTTTTGGGATTATGCTCTTGAAACTGCTGTTCGTATTCTAAATATGGTTCCCACAAAGAAGGTTGATAAGACACCATATGAACTATGGCATGGCAAGAAGCCATATTTGTCTTATTTGAAAGTCTGGGGTTGTGAGGCGTATGTGAAACGTGACTCTGGAGATAAACTCCAACAACGCTCAGTAAAATGTATCTTTGTAGGTTACCCTAAGGAAACTATGGGTTACTACTTTTATTATCCGGCTGAGAACAAGATTGTTGTGGCTCGGTATGGAGACTTCCTTGAAAATGATCTTGTAAATCAAGAATTCAGTGGGAGAAATTATGATCTTGAAGAAATTCAAGAAGATACATTGCCTTCTGAAAATACTAGCGATGAAATTCCTGTAGAACCAGAAAGTCTGAGTGTTCCACCAGAATTAATTCCTCCACGTAGGTCTCAAAGGGCTATACGTGCGTCGGACAAACTATGTCTATACATACAGGATGATGAGGAGGAAGTAGGGGATCTTGGTGAACCTGCTAACTATCGATCCGCAATGTCTGATCCAGAAAAGTCAAAATGGATGGTTGCGATGAATGAGGAAATGAAATCCATGGAAATCAATGATGTTTGGATTCTTGTGGACGCGCCTAAAAATGCTAAAGTAGTGAAAAATAGGTGGATCTATAAGAAGAAAACTGACATGGATGGTGATGTACAATCCTACAAAGCACGTTTAGTGGCTAAAGGTTTTACTCAAACTTTTGGCATAGACTACGAGGAGACATTTTCTCCTGTAGCAGACTTACGAGCTATTAGGATTCTCATAGCTATAGCAGCATACTATGACTATGAGATATGGCAAATGGATGTTAAAACTGCCTTCTTGAACGGTCGCTTAGATGAAGATATCTATATGCAACAACCGGAAGGGTATGTTGATCCTAAATATCCAAAACGCGTATGCAAACTTCAAAGGTCTATTTATGGTTTGAAGCAAGCATCACGTCAATGGAATAAGCGATTTGATGAAGAAATCAAAAAGTTTGGATTTATTCAAAATCGTGATGAGCCATGTGTATACCGCAAAGCTAGTGGGAGTAATGTAGTGTTCCTAATTCTATATGTCGATGACATATTGATCATGGGAAGTAACATTCCAAGACTTAAGGAAGTTAAGGATTATCTTGGTAAATTTTTTTCTATGAAAGATTTGGGAGATGCTGCATATATTCTGGGAATTAAGATCTATCGAGATAGGAGTAGATGGTTAATTGGTCTTAGCCAAGATGCTTATATTGATAAGATATTGAAGAAATATAACATGCATAACTCTAAGAAAGGTTTCTTACCGATGGAGGTTAAGCATGAGTTAAGTCATGAGAAAGATGCATCATCACCTGAAGAGGTGGCTTACATGAAGAAGGTGCCTTATGCTTCGGCTGTAGGATCTATTATGTATGCTGTAAGATGCACAAGGCCTGATGTGGCATTTTCTCAGAACTTGGTCAGTAGATACCAACAGAATCCAGGGAAGTCCCACTGGACTGCTGTTAAGCATATTCTGAAGTATTTGAGAAGTACGAAAGATATGTTTTTGGTATTCGGGGGTAAACCAGACACAGAATTGAATGTAACAGGATTCTGTGATGCATCCTGGCAATGTGATAAAGACGATACGAAGTCTCAGACGGGTTACGTGTTTGTCATCAATGGAGGAGCAGTTGACTGGAAGAGCAGTAAGCAGAAAACCATTGCTATGCATGCGACTCAATCTGAGTACATGGCCCCTTCAGAAGCTGCAATGGAAGCTGTTTGGATTAGGAAGTTTATTGGAGATCTTGGAGTGATGCCTTCAATTAAAGAACCTATTGATATATATTGCGACAACTCTGCGGCAATAATATTCGCCAATGACCCTGGAGTCATGAAGGGCACCAGACACTTTAAACGTAGATATCACTACGTTCGAGAACAAGTGGAAGCTCGAGAAATAAAATTAATAAAAGTTCACACAGATGATAACGTAGTTGATCCTTTTACTAAGGCTTTGTCTAGGCCAAAGGTAGTTAAGCATGCCAAGGCAATTGGGCTGCAACTAGCTAGCGAATTCATGCAATAAATCTGTTGATTAGTATTTGGATAAAGGATGTAAGACATTATTGAATTGATGAAATAAAGACTGGATTTCGTTTATTTTTCTGTTATTTGATTTTGTATCCTATTTTACATGTTTTAATCCATGAGCATTTTGATGTTTCTAAATGTCCGTTGTCGATTAATAATATGGGAGTATTATTAAATTAAGACAATTCAAAATAGTGACAGAGTATACTTGAAAGTATATTGGTCAATTTTGGATGATATTTGATGGATCAAATATTGGACTAATCCCAACTATGTGATTTTACTTTATGGATCTTTGTCATTAAGTAAATCATAAATAGTTATCCTTAGACCTGAGATGCCAGAAAACTGCATTGAATATAGTGCATTTCTGTAAGGTAACCTAACGCTAAACGTAACTGGTAGTCATAAGGGTTATTTTCAGAAGTGTTGCGAAGTTCATGTGTTTTGCTTGTAGTCGAAATGGGATTCGTTTCCTTCAAATTATTATTTGAAGTATAAATACAACTGGGCCCCTCGGGGGAGTAGTAAGATGTTTGTGTGGCCACACCCAAATGTGTTTTGGTAATCTTGCTATATCCGTAAACGAGAAACAGAATAGTTAATGAAGGAATGACTAAGATCCATATCCTTATTAACAATGTATTTGAAATGAGAGGATAATAATAATGATTATATATCATTAAAAGGTTTTGTCCAGGAAGCCTTACTCGAGTTGTACTAGTGATATTATTAGTGTAACTAGACGCTAATCAATGTGATCACGATATTCGAATTTTGTCCAAGTGGGAGCTGAAAGTTTATGGACTTTAAAATCGATAGTCGTGTGATAGGTTCGAACTCGAGATCACGGGATTGCACACATTACGTGAAGAGTTAATTTATTTATTAAATATATTTATTATATTTATTAAATCAAACTGTGGCTAACGATCGTTAAGTAATTAAAAGTTAAGTATTAAACGATCGTTATAGAATATTAAAGAAGCTAAAAGAAGGTGTCGGAAAGTTCCGGAAACCCCTTTTAGCACATGTGTATATCCGGATTTTATCAAAGAAAGGGATAAGGAAGGAAAATTTTTGGCTTTATCTTTTGTTTAAACTTGGAAGATAGGTTTTCCAAGGGCTATATAAACAAACCTAAGGCTTCATAATTTTTCACTCCATTCTCTCTTCTCTTTGCTCCTAACCGCCGGCCAAACACACCCTTATTAGGGTTTACCTTTGATTTTCTATAAGCTATTTTAGATCTAGTCCTAGCCCCTCTCTAGGGTTGTTGGGTAGATCTTCCATAGGCTTGGAAGGCTCGGTTCTGTTCGTGCTAGACTCACGATTAGCTCATCGTATCACGTGTGTACAAGATCGTGGTGTGATCTTATTTTAGATTACATCCTGGTGGTGTTCTTGATCTATTTTTACCGGTGATCGTTCTGCTAAGGAAAAGGTATGTAACCCTAGCCTTGATTAATTATAATTGTGTTATTTAAAGATCTTGTTAATCTGCTTCCGCTGTATGCTCTTTGATCTATGTTAGGGTTTTTATAATTGTTATGATAATCATAAACCATCACAACGGGTTCAGCTACAAGAGTAACCGTGATCTGTACAACGCGTCATGAACCAGTTCCAGGAAACCGAGCTCACTGTATCTGTTTCACCTGACCAAAGCATTGGGAAAAAAATTAAGGTCGTTGAAGCACAGGATTAGGTTTTGTAATGAGGACGTCGACTGCGGAAAATATGGGAATTGCGACTGTTTCTTAGTAAGGCGTGTTTGGCTTTCTTCTTTATAGCAGTACTTTTTCCAAATCATTCAGAATCTGTTTTGGTTATGCTTTTGGAAATTTGTTTTATCTTTAAACATCACTTACCTTTTAAAAAAACTGGCCCATATAGGTGATTATTCATTTTTTCTAATGGCCAAAAGAGGAGACAATTCGAAAGCAAGCTGAATGCTGTTCACACATCGGAGTGGGTTCCTGCTTTTGTATGGGACACACTTTCTCGGATCAGACTGAAGGTGAGTAAAGATTTTTCCTTTTGTTTCGCTTAGATTTGAGTTTTCTGCAAGTGCAAGTTGTAAGAGGCTCTTTCTAATTTTAGAATCTGTTTCTATTTTCCATTATTACTTAGGTGAACAAAAGTTTCTAACTTCATTTCTCTTAGAATCCATCTTTCTGTGGTTGTATGCTATTCTATCTTCTTTGTAGTTTTTAAGATTGTTTCTGATTCTTTTTTTCTGTTGATTGCAGGTGTATCATCCATGTACATCGATTTAGGAGATTGTGTTTGGGTGTGCGAACATTGGAATGCTAAATTTTGGTACGGGAAGCGGCAAAAGGAATACTTGAAAGACCAGAACTCCAGAAGGTGTGATATCATAAATGTTGTGGCGAAGGAATACTTGTTTTGGAACAAGAAATGGAAGCGCCTGCTTATATTAAAGCTTTAGCTAAACGGAACGAGCCTAAGTTTTCTGAAACAGGTGTAAAATGGTTTGAGTGTGAGTTATGTCCGCGATGAGAAAACATCAAATAAATGTAGTGTCTTTGAGAATTTGTCATATGTTGTTGGATTTAAACGTGAGGTCTTTTTAATGGTGTATGTATCGCAGTTGTTAACATGTTTTCTTAATGTAAAACTTGAAGCGCGGATTAAAAACCTTGTTGTCACGGTAATTGAGAACAAAAAAAAAGGGTTATAAAGATTTAAGTCACAAAGAAATTACCCAAAATACTGAAAAATTAGCCACTAATGATGATATGGAAGAATAAAAAACCAAACTGTTTGATGAAGAGATAAGTAGTAGACTTCGTTCAAAGAGAAAAAAAAGTGTGTAAGTGACTTTAGTCTCTAGTCGTATTCTTGTTTTGTTGTAATTTTGACCCAAAGAGTCAAACCACAGAACAAAACTGATTATCCATTGTTCTTTTGTAGCTTGCTAAGTTGCTATATAATATGATGAATTCAAAGAAAAAGGTGATCATAAATTTATGATCATGAATAAGAAAAGAAACAAGTGGGTATGTGGGGAAGAAACTTGGAATGAAAGTAGATGTTAATTGTAATATTTAATTGATTTAATAATTAAATAGATAGATATAAAAAGTTATATGATTAAATTGGGTATGAATAGCATTATGAATTTTGGTTGAAAAAATATCTCATTAACAAGTTTGAATTTGATATATATATACCTTTTTCGTCTCAATTTACTTATTTAATATTGACTACTCACTCCGTCATATAATAATAGTCAATCGACAAAAAACACGTAATTTAATAAAAACATTACTTTTTCAGCTTTTTCTTTCTTATTTTTTACACAAAGACAATTTTACGCTTAACTAATTAATTTACAACTTCTTTATTGTTTGTAATAATACCCTCAAGTGAGGGTGATATAATAAATTTAACCTACATTTTTTATCTATTTTTGGACTGGACTATTAATTTGGGGCGTCCAAAACTAGTATACTGGACTGTTAATATGTGACGGAGGGAGTATTTTATTCAATTTTAACCGTAATTTTTTTTGTGTTATATAATATTTAACACAAAACATATGTATAGATTGAGTTTTAAATGTATTTTCATTGGTATAATTTTTATCAAATATTATATAATATGAAAATAGTAATTTATGGTCAAAGTTAAATAAAAAAATAATAGTGAACAATTAAATTAGGACGAAAAGAGTATTAAATTAACTTTTACTTATAGGAGGGTGGTGGGTTTTATTTACTAATGATAAGTTTTTATTTATTTTAATAGACTTTGCCTTTCATACATTATAAGATACAAATGAACTAAGCGGAGTTTTATAAAAATCTATATGCTAAACTCATCTCTATAGCTTATTTTCCACGTCTAGTTTGATATCAAGGGGTTATAAATTCCCAACCAGAGCAGGAGAAACAAGCGAGGGTATGTTTCCTTTGAACTTACTATCTTTCTATTCATTGTATCGTGTTTTGAGTTTGTTACAAGGTATAATAGACCTATCAGCTATGTTGCACGAAAACGCGGTTGGGGTAACATATCCCGTAGCAGAAAAGTTTCAGAAACGAGAAACGCTTGAAAATGCCTCAGAAACGTTTCTAAAAAATAGGAAACGTTTCACTACGACTGGAAGCGCATGGTGTTGAGCATGAAACGTTTCTAGGCTCTTTAAACGCGTTTCTGGGTCGTTTATTTTAACGTTTCAAAAATCAATTATAGATTTTATTGATGGTGTTCATGTTGAAAAAAGTGGGTTAAGGGGTGGGGTTAGAAGAAGGATAAGCACATCTTTCAGTTGTACCGGGAAACCAAGATGACAACTCGAACAAAAAGAACATAAGAATTATTCGATGATGATTCGAGTGACGGTTTTCGAAGCTCTGCGTGTGATGCCATTTGTGTAGTCAACTTGTCCAACTGGGTTTTTCTTGTGGATAACGGGGACAGAGGTTATATGTTTTTTTTTTGGAAAATTGTCATAAGAGTCCACCAATTACAAGAACATATTTTTTCCATATAGGTTCTTGGAAACTGGTAAAAACAGGGCAACAAGCGCCAGATTTTGACAAGTGTCCCAAAAAATATGGCAACTATGATAGATTGCCCAAAAAATAGGACAACAGAGAACATATGGCGTACTCTGCACCCGATTGCCCAATTGCCCTGGACCTAAATGTACCTGACTAACACTTTTGGACACATCTCAGAATTGGGGAATGGGCCAATAGACCCTTTTGATAATTTCCCCTTTTTTTTTAACCTTTTTAGTGTTTTTTGTTCAGTATTAAACAAAGTGTCAATTTTTTAGATTGAATTGAAAAAAATTATTAAGATTGAAAAGAAGATAAGAATGGAGATATTTGGTGAATAATGGGAAGAAAACTCAGGTAGTAAAATATGTGTCGGGAAATAAAAAAAAGTTAGATAGTAAAGTATGCATTGAGAACTGGAAAGTAGAAAATATACATAAGAAAGTACTAAAAGATGGTAGGGAAGTAATAAATTTAGGTTGTAAAATATTCACAAGGAAGTATGTTATTTGGTGACTAAGATATTTTTTGTTTAGATTTTATTTAATTTAAATAACAAGTATAAATAAATTTCATAAAATAGTCAAACGTTTCTAGCTATACCCGTTTCTTAACTTTTGAGATATTGGTGTTTTTAAGTACCCGTTTTCGTCTTCGTTTCTGTACCCATCCTTGTGCAACATAGTCTATCAGTAGACTTGGGTACTGTCTTAGACAAGGTTGTCAAATGGATCTTGGTCGTAAGGTCGTACGATCTTACGATCCCATATGATCTTATAAGATCGTAGGATCGGATCGTAAGATCGCATGTAGAATCACAAGATGGTGTTATTTTGGACTTTTTATCATTTGTGCTAGGGTTTATAAACTTTTATTAAGACCGTTATGTAATTCTTTTCTATCCAAATTATTTATTTAACAATTGAAACATGAAGCAGGTGCCTCGAGCTTATGCTCTCATATGGGCAGGGTTTTTTTTATTGAGAAATGTACTATCTATTTTGTATTTGGATCGTACATTTATTAATTAAAACATGAACGAATTTTGTGCAAATATATATTATAATATATCTAGTGTTTTCTTTCTTAAAAATATATATATACTATTCTGCAACCGTGATATTTTGTCATAAGACTTTTCTTTTATCATCAATTTAGATTCGTTTATAATAATATACATAGTCAAATTAAATTGGAAAACGTAAAAAAATATTTTTTTTAAAAAATAAACTAAATATTTTATATTATTTTCTTTTATTTTCAACAATTATAATCTAAGATTTTTATTTCTAAATACTTATTATTTAAATTTTAGGTTATATTTTAAAATAAATAAAATAAAATAAAAATTCAAATTTTCAAAAATCAAAATTTTACAAAAGCTACCAAATGATTTGGTATTGAAGGAATGCAAGTGACAGTCAATTATTACTCCCCTTGTTCCATAATAATAGTCCACCGACTAAAAAGACGTAGTTTAATAAAAACATAATTTTTTCAGTTTCTCTCTTACTTTTTACACAATGACAATTTTATCTTTAACTAATTAATTTACAATTTTATTATTATTTGTAATCATACTTTCAAGTGTGGGTAATATTGTAAACTTAATTTATATCTCTTATCTATTTTTGGACTGAACTATTAATATGAGACGTCTAAAAATAGTAACTTGGACAGTTAATATAAGACGGAGAGAGTAGTTAAGAATCATATACGCGTTTTCATCAGTTTTGATACTAGTATCATTCTTTTTGCTTCATGGGGAATGGGGATATTCATCTTGTGGGCCAATTATTTTATTTCACTTGGTCTTAGATTTGAGTCAGCTTATCATTTTTCTTTTTGAATTATAAATGTTTTGTTTTGGGTCTCATTCTTCTTTTAATTTGCTTGTTTAGTTAGAGGTGGGACGCCTTTTTATTTTATTTTTGTTAGTTCTATCTAATTTGTTGCCCATACCACAATGAATACATGGTTGGAAAGGCATATTTCGCCTGGAATGAGATGCTTCAGATTTGTGAGCATCAGCACTTGTTTTGGCCAGCATATACTGAGTGTGTTCACAAGTGCGATGATCAGTCCTTTCATATTTTGTACAATAAATCACTCTTAGGCAAGTTTCAGTAAGATGGTTATTTAGACCACACAAATCACAAGCCCTTTTAAATTGTGTCTTGTACTTGAGATGAGGAGAACCTGAAGGTTCATCTCTGAATGTGTTGGTTTTTGCTGCTGCCTAAGTTGCAATTTAAGATCATTGATCTCTTACATGACAAGAGACATTCTCTCATCTTCCTCAGATCTAGCATTCTTCAGTTTATTTTTTGAAACTGAAGAGGTAGTTCTCATATGTGAACCTTCAGCAGGAGCTGAAGAGTTCTTTGAAGTGTCAATTTTGACATGTTTGGAAGAACTACCTTTGTGTGTGGTGTGAGACTTGATGATAGACTGGATAGTTTTGGGACTAGTAGAGGATTCAGCACCAGCCAGCTTCTCCAAAGGAAGAAGTGGGGTACTTACTTCATTCTCTATATCATCATCTGAGTCATCCTCAGTAACTGAGGATTCAACTGGTGCTAAAGTGTCAACACATGCTTGTAACTCAGGAAGAAGGATTCGTCCAGTGTCATGATTGGGTAAATTCTCTTCACCTGACCTTTCAATGTCAGGGATCGAGCTACCATCCTCATTTGAGGCTTTGACAAACACAATAGATTTGGTGCTGGAGGATCCTTCAGCACCAAGCATTTTCTTCTTTTGAGCAGGTATTTGTTCACTTATGCATTGATTTACCCTATCAGAGTTTTTCTAAGCCAAGATTTAACAATATCTTTTGCTTCTTTGAGTTCATCTCTAAGGGAATTATTTTCATCCAAAATTTCTTTGTTCAGTTGTTGAAAAGTAAGAATATCAAGTTTATCTTCTTTTAGCTCTATTTGCTTACTTTCAAAATCTTCAAGTTTTAGAACAAGTTTGTGAAATTTTTCAAGCAACTTGTTTCTTTGCTCTTCAATAAATTTTAGATCAATGCACAAGTAATCAAAGACAAATTTAATGTCATCTTTATCTTCTAATTCAAGAAGATTTTGTACCTTTTTGATTGTGACATTGACCCATTCACCATTTCTGGCACTTTCTCTGGTCACAACATTTGAGTTTTCCCCTTCATCATCAGCAAGTGCCATTAGCACTTTCACATTTACCAACTCATCATCATATGAAGAAACATCTTCTTCATCCCATTCATATGCTTCAGCAACAAGCCCTTTGTTCTTGTCTTGCTTGGGGGTCTTGGATGAGGAGCTTTCAGTACTCATTAAGGCCAATCTTGCCTTGATTTCTCTGTATTTGGCCTCAAAGTCTTTTGTAGGCCTGAGTTCAGCTCTGTTTTGTTGAAAAGATGATGAAGCAATTTGCTTTGGTTTAAATGATGATTGACCAGATTGTATTGATTGAACTGGTGAGAAATATGAAGGGAGAGATGTTTTTGAATAACAATCCCTAGCATAGTGACCAGTCTTCCCACATTTGTAGCAATCAGTGTCAACTGAAGCTTTTGTGGAGCTGGAGAACTTGCCTCCTTTCTTAAAGAACCTTTTAGACTTGGCTAGAAGTGCTCTTTCATGAAATTCCTCTTTGAGGTCATTCATATATTCCTCACTAGATCTAGTATCTTCCTCATCATCAGGACTATCTTGGTAGTCTTGAATGATAGCCTCATTGAAGAAGGTTGTGGACAGGGGTGTAGCAATGGTTAATGCTTTACTCTTGCTTGAGCCTTAATAAATCCTATCAACTAGGTTTTCTTTATATTTAAGTTTCCCAAAAAGAAAGGCTAGATCACAATCATTAATGTGATTAGCATTTCGCAAGCTTTGACAGAAACTGAGCCACTTCTTTGGCAATGCATTAACAAAAACTGTGTTGATTTCAAGTTTTGAAAGCTCAACACCATCATTCACAAGTTCATTCATCAGTGCTTTGTATCTGGTGAATGTCTGTGTGAGGGTTTCCCCTTCTTTGTGCTTGAAGGTGTTGTATTGAAGTTTTAAAACCATGATTCTTGTTTCTTTTACATCAGAGGGTCCCTCATGGTAAAGAATAAGGTCCTCCCATGTTGCTTTGGCTGTTTTACAATTTACAACATAATTCATTTGGTCATCTGGGAGCACAAACATGATGAGACTTTTGAGACGCTGATCTAGGTTAGCAGCTTTTCTCTCATCAGCAGTCCATTGTGCTTCAGATTTTCTATTGTCCCCAACCATGGGAACAAAAGGACCATTTTTAATGATTCCAAGGAATTGAGGTTCAATTCCAACCATGTGGACAAGAAACCTCTTCTTCTAATTTGTAAAATTGGCTACCTCTAGTACAGGAGCATCATTGAGTTTGCCACCCCTATATTCTAGGGTTTGTGGTATAACTTGAGTTATTTTTGGATCTTGATTTGAAAACTTTTAAATGAGCAGTTTAATAAAATAAGAGTTTAACTAATCAAACTGCTCTGATACTACTTGTTGGTCCCTTGTAATTGTATATTACTTATTATCTTAAGTACTAACTGTTACTTCGACTCAAGTGTGTTGTTTTAACATTAGATAAGAACTATGAAAGATTAAAACAACAATACCAATATACTTTTCAACGTATATAATTTTATTAGAATCAAATAAAGAATCTATAACCTACTTTGTTTGTGGAATAACAAAGTGGTTGAATGACAATGGGGTTTGATGTCCTCTACTTAAACGTCTAACCAAAGTTAAAGTCTAAGATCCAATCTAAACGTTCATATGCATCTTGGCTATATGGTTTAGTTGGTATCGAGAGAAAAAGGTTTTCCAGAATTTAAGCTCTTGTATTGGTTACCTTTCTCTCACAATGTACACTCTTTTATATAGGCAGTGTAAATTAGGGTTTGCATTTTGCATGTACCAATGCATGAGTTTATCCAGTGGGTGGTTGATGCCCATGCTGGATAAACAGTACAAAGTACATAATAAACTATTCTAGAAAAGATAAAGGTTGTACTTATATCTAAATATACAAGCAACCTACTTTGACTTAAAGTAATCTTTTCCCGCCTAATGCAAACCATTAGAATACTGAAGAGTCTTCAGTATCCTAGAGGAGTGAAAGCTAGATTAATGGCCTTTGGATCTTCTACAATCTGATCAGTAAGGTATTAGTTAGCCCATGGGGCAATGGAGATGTGTTTGTACTAAGGGTAAAATGGGTATTTAATAATGTTAATTGATTTAATAATAAGATGGGTATATATGACTAATTTTGTGATTAAGTTGGGTATATTTGACATTTTGAGTTTTTGTTGAACAAATATGACATTAGAGGGTTTTAATTGGATATATATGAAATTAACCTATGTATTTAATATATTTTAATTTTAAAAGTTAAAATAATAATTAAAAAGAAAAAAACGGATGTATTTTGTGGTGAGAAAGAAACTATCAGAGTAGGCCTATTTAAATTCTTTCAAAAGCCACCATTCCTATATGGTTTGGATCTATGGGTGTCTCTTTGATTGAGAGAAATGAAAGTGTGAACCAAACGATTAAAATGATTCTTGATTTCATTCATACGATTAGAAACCATCAAAGCATACAACTCCAAAGTCGGTTAGCTATCAATCCCTTTCACGATGTCACATTTTTTTGTTTCTTTTAGGATTTTGGGGTTTGACCAGCCACCATTAAATTTATTATTATATTTTTTTTATTATAAACCTATAAAATAAAAAAAACAGAATTATGATATTTGATGACCCAACCTAATAAAACCACAAAAGTTAGTATTTCTATTTTGTTAATAAAATAAAGGGTAAAAGGTATAAAATACCATCTTACTTATTAATTTGGGCTGACTTTAAACTATTACTAACTAATTTCGTGACACCATTTTACTTTTATATTTTTTCCGACTATACCAATTTAAGCATAAAATGACTATATTAGCATTGTCTTCTTCAACATAATTACATGTATTGCCACCTGCTTCTAACTCCTCCTCCATTTTAAAATCCAATTAACTACTATCCATGTATTGCCACCTGCGAGAGAATTTAGTCAGTTTGCATGAAGATCAACCTACTCGACCCTGATCTCCATATGTGATGTCCATATCATATATTTGACTAGTTGACCAAACGCATCAGGTAGGTATGTAAGCTGGTTTGAGTGGATATCATATCATATCATCATATCATCACAAGCTTTTTTTTATAGAACCCAAATCCATCATATCATCACATAAAAGCAAGCAAATCTAAGGAATCCATGACCATCGAAATACATCCAAATCAACAACAACAACAGTCAAATATTTTGGAAACCAACAAAAACCATAAAGTCTAGAGATCTGATGTGATGATATAAAAAAACAAATAGTAAAATTGCTAACTATTGATAAGAAAAAAATAGAAATCAGATCTGGGTAACTATTAATAGAGGGTATTTTGGTCATTTAAAAGGGTAATATAGTCATTTTACGCTTAGCATGGTATAGTCGGAATAAATTTAAAAGTACAATGGTAAAGTCACGAGATTAATTAGTAAGTGTTTAAAGTCGGCACAAATCAATAAGTACGATGGTATTTTATAACTTTTACCCTAAAATAAATAATACTTAAAAAAACATCAAATAATCCTTTCGTCTCATAATAATAATCATCTAAAAAATATAAAAAAAATCATAAATAAAAAACACGTAGTTTAACAAAAACATTATTTTTTAGGTTTCTCTCTTACTTTTTACACAACGATAATTTTACCTTTAACCAATTACTCTCTCCGTCCCATATTAATAGTCCACTGACAAAAAATACACAGTTTAATAAAAACATTACTTTCTCAGTTTTCTCTCTCTTACTTTTTACACAATGACAATTTTACCCTTAACTAATTAATATTTATTTATTATTTGTAATAATACCCTCTAGTGAGAGTGATATGGTAAACTTAATCTATTTTTCTTATCTATTTTTGGACTGGACTATTAATTTTGAACGTCAAAAATTACTAACTTGAACTATTAATATAAGACGGAGGGAGTAATATATAATTTTGATTATTTATAATAATATTTTTAATTAAAGATAAATTAATTAAAACGTAAAAAATAATAGACTAAACTATTAATAAAAAAATAAAAAAATAAAAAAAAAATAAAAAAAATAAAAAATACAATCTTAATTTTTTCAATAGAACGGATAACATGTGATGGATGTGTAATAAACAAATATATATGTGGCGCCGATATTCAAGCTTTACTTTTAGAAATACAATACTGTACTTGAGTATGACCTTTTTATCTTTTCAATACTGTAATCTATGGAAAACGCAATCATAGGTCCCACACGTATGCATATACCAAACATCAAATTTATGTCAGAATTCTAAATCAATATAAATAAGTGCTTTCTCGTTCCCAACTTACCATCATCACCTCTTCTCCTCTGTTTTCATTTTCTCTCTTCTGTTTTTGAGTTTTGATCATTGCTACCATTTTCAAAACTGTATTATTTCAAAACCCAAACAAACAAACACTAACCTTAAGTATGCCTCCCCCCTTTATCCGTTCCAAAGCTAACATATCCATTGCTCCTAGAACACTTCCTCCTAATTACTTTGAGGTAATTCCATTACTTTTCTTAAATTTGTTTTTTTACAATTTTTTTATCTTTCATTTCTGGTTTTGAGTGCGTTTTGATGTTTAGTGACGTCACTAGCCACGAGTAACCGGAGAAATAATAAATTTTGATCCCGGGGGACCCAGTTCTTCTTAGGAAGGCTTGTATTGGCTAGACGAACCGATTGTGACTTATATTACTATGTAATTGGCTATGTTTGATTTATATTTTAGAATGTGAAAATATTGTTGTTAGTAAGGGGTGTTTTAATTGGTTGTATATTATGTTTATTTTTAGTCGTATGGGTTTTAATTTGATTCTATATATGTAATATAGATAACTTCTTTCGAATTCCTTAATTAGAGTTCTTTTACTTTTTATGCTTATTTGTGGTTTTCATTTTGTTTAGAAGGTTAGTGACCAATTTTGTTGTATTCATTAATTATCATTTATGTTTAGTTTGTGGTTTTGATTGCGTTTAGATGATTCGTGACGGGATAGTGATTGTCAAAGCAGCATATGAAAATGCTACGACTAAGTTTCCATTCCAGATTCCAACTCAACCAACTGTTCGCGTATATGGCCGCTGGGCCACGCCCACGTGCCAAATCTTCTAGAAACAAGATTGGCCACACGGCCTGGCAGACCGGCCCACCTACCAAGCGCAGACCTAAAGGGCATCCTCGAAAGCAATGCCAACGCATCGGGAAGGAACGGCGCACCCTATTGTCCAGTGGACATTCGCCTGGCGTTCGGATAAAGGAGCCACCCGCCTGCACACCTCAAAAGCAGGGTAGATTCCCTCGGGAACAAACGGCGCATCCTTTTACCCAGACGCCTTGCTTAACCTCCTGGACCAAAGCTTGGCCTGTCAGATCCCAAGGCTCAAGGAGCGTTGCCTTCAAGGACAACAGTCCACTACAGTACTCTGAGTACTATAAATACCCCTCATTCAATGTAAGTCACATCCATACACACACAGTCATTTAATACACATACTTACGTGGCCATTCGGCTCTGCATGATATTGGCCATTCGGCTCAATCAGATACTTACTCTCACACCGGAGTTGGTCTCGGGTTCTTCACCCGAGGCGAGCTAACGTGTGCTACTTTCTTATAGGCTTGTGGATAAGAAGAGCCGGACGGCCCAACGGCACTCTCGGCCCACTAAGAGGCCCAGCGGACTTTTGCATCTACAAACTGGCGCCATCCGTGGGACCCTAAATTCGATCTACCAAGTAGCTAAAGAATGGCGGGTCCTACCCCAACATCGCCTGAAGTTGAAATTCATGATGACAACCACAATAGTCTCACCAATGAAGAAATCATTGAGGGTCACCTTTCGGCCCTAAAGGAGCTAATAAAAGACAAAAGCAACCGAGAATACATCAAGCCAAGGCTAATCAGTTTTGACGAAGGGGAAGAACATTCGGGAGACAAGGGAAAGCAGAAGGAAGGTCAAGGCGAAGGAGAGAAGAGTAAAGGGAAGAAAGTGGCAGATGATGATTTGGGAAAGCCTTTCAAATCACTGGCCAAGTGCCCCCTTAGCCGAAGGATCATTGAGTACTCAGCCCCTAGCCACAGGATGCCGGCCAATGTTAGGATTTACGCTGGGACGGGAGATCCGGCCGACCACATCAACCATTTTAAAGGGATGGGGAACCAAGGGGAATGGCCCATGCCCGTGTGGTGCCGAATGTTCCAACAAACGTTAGATGATAAGGCCAGAGCTTGGTTTGACGAGTTGCCGTCAGGAAGCATAGATGATTGGGACGATTTGGAGGCCAAGTTCCTCACACGGTTTGGGATGCTGAAGGCGTGTGCGAAGGATCCCACAGAGATCACGAAGATCATCCGAAAGGCCAACGAGAGCCTACCGGTATTCAAGGAAAGGTGGGTAAGTGAGTACAATTCTATCCCAAATGTGCCAGATCTCATGAGGATCTCTTCATTCATGGGCTCACACAAGTGCCCTGGCTTGGCCAAGCGATTTGCTGAAAGCATACCAAAGACGGTGGATGAGATATTGAAGCATGTGGACGACTTCGTCCGTGCTGAAGCAGCATTCAGGGATGCTGAATTGCCCAGGGGAGAGTATATCCGAGGAGACGGTTCCCCGACGGGAGGCCAGAGGTACGATCGGGCCCAAAAAAGGAGTTTTGGGGGAAGAAGAGGGGGAGGACGAGGAGCCTATCAAAGTAGAAACCCCTACACCCAACCCTATACCTTGCCTTACCGTAACCCGCAGCGTCCTCAGGAGGTGAATTGAATATTCACCCTAGAGGACTTATCCAGCTCGCCGAAGGAAATTTTAGCAGCAGAACACCAATTAAACCTCCCGGCCCCACCTCCCTTGGTAGGAACACCAAAAAAAGAAAACATGGACAGATATTGTGACTATCATTGTGCGAAAGGACATTACACGAACGATTGTTTTCAGTTGAGGAGGCAATTGGAGGCCGCCCTAGAATCTGGAAAACTTAACCATTTGATTAAGGACGTGAGGCAGAAAGGCAAAGGCGGTCAGAAGGGCCACCCTCAAAAGACCAAGGTGATAAACATGGTATCGGGGCATAGTGATAACCGAAAGAGGAAGTCAAGGTGGATCAATGAAGACTGGATGAACGTCCCAATAACATTCCCACCGTGCCCAGACGAGGACTTGTCGGAAGAAGCGATTGTGATAGAGGCCGAGATCGAAGGATACTTGATAAGGAGGGTGCATGTGGATGGCGGTGCGTCCGTAGAAATAATGTACGAGCATTGTTTCAACAGCCTTCACCCAAGCATACAAGCTAGGATGACTAAGACGTACAACACGGTGTCAGGATTCTCAGGAGAAAGTGTAAAGCCGTTGGGAAAGATAGAGTTGGAGGTGTGCTTCGGGGACGGAGGGTTGTTCCGGAGGGCCATGATGAGGTTCACTGTAATACCCGCCCCTTCTCCATATAATATCATCCTGGGGAGGCCAGGGATAAGAAGGCTGAGGGCCATCCCGTCTACCATCCACGCCATGATGAAATTCCCAACGCCCCGAGGTATTGCAACTCTCGTTACATCATCTTCAATTATTAACGAATGCAGAGAGATAGGAAAAAGGAAAATGGCAAAAGGCGAGCCAGAAAAGCAAGAGGAGCGCCAAGACGTCAACTTGACAGAAGAAGTGATGATCAACCCAGCCTTCCCCGAACAACTGGTCACGATTGGGGGAAACTTGTCAAAGGAGGGCTCGGAGCAATTAAAACAATTGCTGAAGGACAATTTGGACGTCTTCGCGTGGGAACCGCAAGATATGACCGGAGTGCCAAGAAGGATTGCTCAACACAAGCTCAATGTGAACCCATCGGTTACGCCGGTGAGCCAGAAACGAAGAGTATTGTCTGCTGAGAAGAGTGAAGTCGTGGCCAAGGAAGTGGAAGAATGGGTAAAGGCAGGAATCGTGAGGCCGGTTAGGTATCCTACGTGGATATCCAACACGGTGTTGGTCAAAAAAGTAGATGGGGCATGGAGAATGTGCATAGACTTCAAAAACTTGAATTCTGCCTGTCCGAAGGACTATTACCCTCTACCAGAGATTGACGCCAAGATAGAAGCCGTCATGGGATACAAATACAAAAGCTTTCTAGACGCCTACAAGGGTTACCACCAAGTGCAAATGTCCCAAGAAGACGAAGAAAAGACAGCCTTCTACACCGATCAAGGGACGTACTGCTACACCAAAATGCCCTTCGGTCTGAAAAACGCAGGAGCAACTTACCAAAGGTTAGTGGACACGGCGTTCGAGTCGCAGATTGGACGAAATTTGGAGGCATATGTGGACGACATGGTTATAAAGAGCAAGACCGAGAAAGAAATGCTGGCGGACATAGCTGAAACGTTCGACAACTTACGAAAGATAAACATGAAGCTTAATCCAAAAAAGTGTTCTTTCGGGGTTGAAGAGGGCAAATTCTTAGGGTACATGGTGACGTCAGAAGGAATAAGGGCTAACCCAGCCAAGATCAAAGACGTCACCGATATGCAATCGCCTAGAACATGGAACGAAATGCAAAGCTTAGCCGGGAAGTTGGCCGCGCTCAACCGTTTCCTCTCAAAATCTGCCGAGAGATCACTACCTTTCTTTGACACTCTGAAGAACATAACCAAGGCCAACAAGGAAGAGTACAGATGGACGGAAGAAGCAGAGGAGGCTTTCCAGCAGATAAAAAAATGGTAATAGAACTGCCATCCCTCACCACGCCCAGGCCCAAAGAAACGCTTTCGCTATACCTAGCAGCAGCGAAAGGAGCAATAAGCGCGGTACTGCTAGCAGAAAGAAAGGGGATCCAAAAGCCAGTCCGCTACGTCAGCCGAACGCTACACGAGGCGGAGAGAAACTATGCTCCTCTGGAGAAGCTAGCCTTGGCACTTCTAAGCACATCAAGAAGACTAAGGCGATACTTCGAAGGACACCCAATCAAGGTCATCACAGATCAGCCCGTAAGGCAAATCCTAAACAAGGCCGAAGCCTCGGGCAAGCTCGCCAAGTATGCCATAGAATTGGGGACATACGACATTGCCTATGAACCCCGAAGCGCCATAAAGGGCCAAGTGCTAGCAGACTTCCTGAATGAAGTACCAGTGGGGACGGCCACTTCGAAAGACCTGGAAACACATGTTTCCAAGGAAGAAAAGGTCGATAAGGAGGAGGATTGGGGTACTATATACGGACGGAGCGTCCAACCCAAAGGGCTCCGGGGCGGGTTTAGTATTAATCAGCCCCAATGGCATGGAGTACACGTATGCTTTGAGGTTGAACTTCGGCAGCACAAATAATGAGTCAGAATATGAGGCCTTGCTAGCCGGCCTAAGGATAGCAGAAGAGATGGGAGTAGAACATTTGGCAGTAAAGGTGGACTCAAAATTGGTAGCCAGCCAAATTAACAGGGATTTTGTGGCCACCAATGAGAGCATGATCAAATACTTGAGAAAGGCAAAAGAGCACGCAGAACGGTTCAAGAGCTTCAAAATCATGAACATACCGAGAAGTAAGAACCAAAAGGCCGATGTACTAAGCAAGCTGGCTTCAGTGGCATTTAACCATTTGACAAAAGAAGTATTGGTGGAAGTGTTGGACAAACCCTCAACAGATAGGGAAGAAGTGAATGCCATTGTGGAAGAAGAGGAAGATAATTGGATGACACCTATCATAAGGTGCTTGGAGCAAGGGGTATGGCCGCAAGACCACAACGAAGCGCGTGCCCTTCGGATGAAAATCAACCAGTATGTGATGGAGGAAGGTGTGCTCTTCAAGAAATCTTACTTAATGCCGATGTTGCGGTGCGTGGGGCCACTACAAGCCAACTATGTGATCCGAGAGATACATCGAGGAGCTTGTGGCATGCACTTGAAGAAAAGGTCAGTGGTGGCCAAGGCGCTTAGGCAGGGATACTATTGGCCCACGATGCACCGCGACGTGAGGGAAGAAACAAAAAAGTGTGACGCATGCCAGATTCACTCACCGGTGCCCAAGATGCCTAAAACGCTGATGACATCAATTATGGCCCCATGGTCGTTCTTCCAATGGGGCATGGATGTGTTGGGGCCATTCCCCGCGGCGCCAGGTAAGGTCAGGTACATCATTGTGGCAATTGATTATTTCACTAAATGGTTGGAAGCAAAGCCCTTGGCCAGTGTAAAAGGCAAGGACGTGATAAAATTTGTGTGGGATAACATTGTCTGTAGATTTGGCCTACCACATGTAATAGTGACTGACAATGGGACTAACTTTGTGGATGACCCATTCAAGACATGGTGCAAAAAACTCAATATTAAGCAAATGAACACAGCAGTTGCACACCCACAGGCCAATGGTCTTGTGGAGAGGGCAAACAAGTCACTCATGGAGGGGCTAAAAACAAGGCTAGGTCGGGATCGAACAAGATGGGTAGACGAACTTCCAAATGTACTTTGGGCACACAGAACATCATTAAAAACAAGCAATGGAGAGACTCCCTTCAGCCTAACATACGGAAGTGAGGCCGTAATCCCTGCGGAGATAGGAATGCCAACACATAGGACGCTTGTGATCAAGGACGAGGAAGCCAACGATGAAGAGCTTAGACTCAGTTTGGACCTGTTACAAGAAAGAAGGGAGGCCGCAGCCATCCGGGAGGCCAAATACAAGAAAAAGATGGAACAATACTACAACAAGAGGGTCAGAGCCAAGTCTTTCAAGGTGGGGAGCTATTTCTACAGAAGGAACGAAGCCAGCCGCGTGGAAAAACCAGGAAAGCTGAGTCCAACATGGGAGGGCCCTTACAAGGTGACAGAGGCCTACATGAATGGCTCATATAAGCTGGAAAGAGTGAATGGCAAGGCCGTACCACGCACCTGGCACGCAATTAACTTAAGGGAGTGCCACATCTAGCCTAAATGCAAGCTTGTACTGACATTGTAATGTTTTAATTGTGAAATTAATCAAAAGCTATCTCCCAGCCGAGGAATAGCAATTTTACCTACGTGATAAAGGAGTATAAACATAAGAGAAAAAGTGGCCCCCTCCGAAAGGCCAATCACCTACGGTAGGAAATGTGTGGCCAATGTTTATAACCACCCTTTAGAAGAATAAACACATGAATGGTTTTGAATAACCCATGTGCATAGATAAACAAAAAGCAATCCTAACGTGGTCGATATCTAACAAAATAGGCAAAGTGCAAGCGACCTCGACGGAAGGCTCGCAACCTCCGAAATCGATAAATATGGTCGATGTATAGGGAAGGGGGATAAAGGGTTAAGTGGCTCCGAGTGGAACTTAGATCCCTTCACTCGATATATGTAGTCAATATCCCCCAACCAAAACCAAGAGTTGAATAAATATCCAAGTGGCTCCGGAGGGTAGGTGATTCCTCCCGGCCGATCAATGTAGCCAAGGTTCACTCTTAAGAAAAAATATATACATGTCGAAACACCTATGGGTCAAGAACGAAAGACCAAAAGGGAGGACAATGAAAAGGTGCATGGATAAACGGGCACGATGGCCAAACGTACAAGAGGACACTGAAAAATGTACGAGCAAGTTAAGGCCAATGGCCATATAATTGTTATTACAGACATTAATATAAAAGTTCATAGCAAATCACTGGGCAGAGGAGCAATCCTGCAGAAGGGGTCCTTGGCCAGGAGTCACTTCTCCTTCGGGCATCAAGTTTTGGAGCTCCATTGGACTTCTAAAGCACGCCCGAGAGATCTTCTCCACGAAAGGATACTTCTTCACAAATAAGGCCTCGAATGCCTCCACTAAGCCAGTCTCTGTCACAGAAGGGTCAACACCGGACGCCTCGGCCAGAGCAGCATCAATTTCTTCTTCAGTTCTCCCATGGCTAACAGCTTGCATGAAGCCCAAAGACATCGCAAGACTGAAAACATCCCCATGGGCAGATTTGTACTCTTTGCTCGCCAGGAGGCGTCGAACAAACACAGGGAAGAGATCCTTCACCAAGTTCTTCCTCAGAGTGGCCTCACGGCCCAAGTCAACGGCCAACCTAGTGTTATCAGTCCTTAACCCTTGGGCATCTTCCTCAGCAGTCTTTAGCTCGTTTTCTAAAGTAGCAATCCTCGCATCTCTTGCTGTGATCACCTCAGCGTGAAGTTTCTGTGCCTTCTCAAGAGCGGCCAAACGCCCGGCCATGTCCATCTCCAAAGAGAGAAGGAGATCATGTTCGCCAAGGAGCCTATCATAGTCCCGACGGCTCTTTAGAAGCTCCTCGTTAGCAGTATCAAGAGAGGTGCGACAAGCCTCTAACTCGGATTGGGAGGACACACAAGCTTTCTGCTCTTCTAGCAAAGATTCGAAGCGGAGTAGAACACTGGATTGCATCTGAGTACTCTGGGCCAATCTACGCCAGCTGGACCGTATGGCCACCACATGATCAATGCCTTCATTAAAATATACAAGGTCAACAGGAGTAAAGAGGTTGGCAAGCAGGTCACGACAGTCCTTGGATTTGTCCACACGAGTAGACTCAGTGATGCCCCATTGAGGATTGAAGGGTCGCTTTCCAAAATGCTTATAAGGATCACCTGCAAAGACAAAAGTAAACATAAGAGGAAGGATATGCTCTCCAAACAGTAGTAATACGATGGACGAAAGAGATGTCCTTACGGTAGGAACTCTCAGCCTCGTCAGGAGTAACGTCTGCGTCCAAATTAATGGGTTTGGAAGCATCACCTAGTAGAGGAAAGTGACAAATATAAGAAGGATGTAAAAATATATATACATATAATAATAAAACACACATATATAAAGGAGAGAACGAAAGGGGGGCCAACCTCCAGGAAAAGCAAGATTTTCGCCATCAAGAGAAACGTGGCGCCCACTAGGAACAACAAATGGGGGACGAGAGGCAGATGAGGGAGGATTTTCCTCTTCGTGAGGCCCACCTTCAGAAGCTTGCGGTTGAGATAAGACATCATCAGTATGCTGTCGAAGGTCTTCCATAACATTAGGCCCCCGGCTGAAGGAGTTGGAGGGTGAGATTTGCTAGCATCATCCACCTCAACAGGGCTGGGAGGAGCTGAAGGAGGAATAACGGGAGCTCTGGCGGCTTTACTCTTCTTGTGAGAAGATTCTTTCTTTTTGTGAGAGGAACCCTCACCATCGGCCCTCCTCTTCCTGGAATGTGTGGTAGCTCGGGTAGCCCTAGTTCCAGCACTATGAGAGCCACCAGCCGCTACATCCTCACGAGCCGCTTTCTCAACAGCACGCCTTTGTTTTCTCTCGCGATCAGCAACAACCCTAGCATCGACGATCTCAGCTTGTTCCATAGCAAGAGTCTTTGGAGGGATGGGAGCATCCTTGGGCAAAGGAGAACTAGTATAGGTAGGGATAACCGTGCCCTGCGGTAAAGGATCACCCTTACGAATGGACGCACCAGCAAAACGAGGAATCCTCAAGAACTCAGACATGCTGACACCTGCAAAAGGGAGGAAAAGTTAGTCAACGTATAGGACGTGAGGAACCAAGCAAGGGAAAAGAGGACGACATTACTTTCCCCGGCCGGACCACTGAGTACACAATCGAAGCCTGGGTACTTCCAAAAAGGGGAAAGACGGACGACACACAAAAGAATTTGGTAAGGCCTCCGAAGGAGAATAGCAAATTCGCAAAGTTTTTTGGCATCTAAAGGATCATACTCCGAAGCTTGGGGAAGGGGATCAGCCACGCTGGAGTCATGGTGCCTCCATGGCATAGCAATGGGAGCAGCCCTGCGATCAACAAAGAAAAAGAGACCTTTCCAACCTTTTAAACTAGTAGGGCCATCCTTAAGAAAGGCACGATAAGGTTTGGCACCACGACTCTGGAAGGAGAACCAATCCCCTACTTTACAAAGTTTATAGAACAATCGGAACAATGCACGGTAGGAGTGACATCCAAGCCACGACAATAGACCTCGAAGAGAGTAGCTTTATTAACACCAATAGGAACAAGCTGAGAGATATGTACACCAAAATGTTCAACGACCCGGAGAAAGAAGGAAGAAAAAGGAATGCGAAGACCGCCTTGAGAAAAGTGGTGGACGTAAAGACCAATAAGATGAGAGGGAAGTTCATTCATGCGAAAATTGCGGGAGGGAGCAGAAGGGTTCAGATCTGAGGGAATGTGGTAAGCCGTGGCCACGCGGCGCACATGATCCGAACTCAAATCGGAATGGTAAAGATGCATGTCAAATTTGGGCATAACCTGGGCCTCATTAATGGCCTCACGCTGTTCTTGGCTAGGGAGGCCAAGCTCATAAGACCCGTCGGAACACATAATGACAGGCCGGGAAAGACCAGGGAAAAGACAAGAAAAGAAAACTAATAAAGAGAAAGACAGACCTGGGAAGAAGAGATGTACCTCACGGCTCTCGACAGTAAAAAAAGGGGAAAGGTAAGAAATGAGAAGGGAAAAGGGGTATTTATAGGCCCCAAAGGCCGACCAAAGGTCATTCCATCAAACAGTAAAAATACGTGGCACCTTTCTCAACCACACAAAACGCTAATGCTAGCCAGCTGGCCGACAAATACACAGAGGCATTAAATGAGCAAGATTATTAGTATTTTTGACCGAGAGTAATTATGAGGGTAGGTACGCACCCACAAAAAAAAAAAAAAAAAAAAGAAGAAGAAGAAAAAAAGAGAGGGGGGGAATAAAATATTCAGAAACTACGAGTACAGGACAAAAGAAAAAACGGATGGGACGGCTGCACGGTTAAGTATTGAATCATCAATGCTTCACATTGATAATCCAATACTGGGGGGACATGTTCGCGTATATGGCCGCTGGGCCACGCCCACGTGCCAAATCTTCTAGAAACAAGATTGGCCACACGGCCTGGCAGACCGGCCCACCTACCAAGCGCAGACCTAAAGGGCATCCTCGAAAGCAATGCCAACGCATCGGGAAGGAACGGCGCACCCTATTGTCCAGTGGACATTCGCCTGGCGTTCGGATAAAGGAGCCACCCGCCTGCACACCTCAAAAGCAGGGTAGATTCCCTCGGGAACAAACGGCGCATCCTTTTACCCAGACGCCTTGCTTAACCTCCTGGACCAAAGCTTGGCCTGTCAGATCCCAAGGCTCAAGGAGCGTTGCCTTCAAGGACAACAGTCCACTACAGTACTCTGAGTACTATAAATACCCCTCATTCAATGTAAGTCACATCCATACACACACAGTCATTTAATACACATACTTACGTGGCCATTCGGCTCTGCATGATATTGGCCATTCGGCTCAATCAGATACTTACTCTCACACTGGAGTTGGTCTCGGGTTCTTCACCCGAGGCGAGCTAACGTGTGCTACTTTCTTATAGGCTTGTGGATAAGAAGACCCGGACGGCCCAACGGCACTCTCGGCCCACTAAGAGGCCCAGCGGACTTTTGCATCTACACCAACCAACATGAGTTCAGAGAGATTTATAAAGTTGAATGAGGAGATTGCTATAAGGTTTCGACTACAGCTAGGTAGCTTTAAACTCAAATATATAGACCCGGATGGCGATATGATAATGATAACATGTGACGATAGCTTAAGTCTGTCAGCTGAAGATTTTAAAGTACCAGGCCTTCAGACTGTCATCATACTAGTGGTTTTGCCTGCCTGAAGCATCAATTTTGGTGCAAATATTTAGGGCCTTCATTATAGGAGGTCTATGAAAAGGTTTATCTTTTGTTTTAACGATAGTGAGCTTATAGTTTATATTAATGTAGCCTCGAGAGTACTTCATCTTGTTGTAAAAGGTTTATACATAGTGGTATGTTTATAGTGAGTTTTTTCACCAAATAAAACCACAATTTTTGTTGTGATTTTCTTAGGTGTCATGTAATCGATGGTTGAAACTGTTAGGAAATGTTGTCATGTTTGTATTAAAAGTTTTCATCTAAGTAAAACAATGTGTATGCGGTTTTTCTTTTCTAATTGGTTTCTTTTAGAAGTGCCCTGGTGATTAAGAGAAGTTCTGTTGGAATTTTTCTCACTAGTAAATAGTTAATTTGTCTTGGATTGATTTGTTTTTTTTAAATGTGTTGCATGTTGCCTGTTTATGAAGATTGATCCACCTACATCTCGACTATGGTTTGGGTTTCTTTCAATTGATTTTTCAAGTGTATTGTTGTGATAATTCAATGATAGGTAAATGGATACTGATTTTTAGATATGTATTTACACTTAAGATATGCTTGAATGTGAATTTTGTTTCATGGTTGATTCGGTTAAAGGACTTATAGGTGAACATAAAACAAGTGTTTAGAATGTTTTAGGTTCGAAAAAAGTATACGATCTTATGCTACCAATTTTAGCAAAAACAATTCTTACATCTGAGACAACCATCTTCGGCCTATAAATATTTGGTTTTTGCGGTTTTTTTTTTGTAAAGACTTTCCAAACATGGAGTTCGGAGGGTTTATGTAAAGGAATTGGTAAAGCCACTTGATCACTTCACTAAAAAATGAATAAGTTAGAATATTTTTACCCTTTCTACGTGATAAGGTGACTAGACTATCTGCATATAATGTAAATCTTTGACTGAATTCGGTTACTGCCTGGATGTGAATGCTTGGGCGCCTTTTAACTTTTTTTTATCTGTTTTAAGAGACATCACCAATAGAAGTGATTTTAAGGCTCTGGTTCATTATCACGTTTCATGACACAACATAAATAGCAAATGATGGTGCAAAATATTTTGTTTCGGTGTTTGGTCTAATTTTTTTTTCTTTTTTAACTTAAGTAGATTGGATTGAGTTAATTTCTCTCCATCGATATATCAACAGTACTGGTGTGATATTTAAGTTTTGGCAAACTTCATTTTTTTATGAAATGTCAGCTCCTGCTGTTATTATCTTATTAAGCTTAGGTTAGTTGATTATGCTGGATTTAAACGATGAGTATAGTAAAAATGTAATAATAATGTCTTTCTTTTGTTGTTGCTAGATGCTCATTATGAGAATTTTTCTTTCACATGAAGCCAAACAACATACTTTTATGGTCTCCCTTTTGCTCATCTCCAGCCGGTTGTTAGTAATTTCCCCATATAGTACATTAGTAAGGTTGATGTCGGTGAGAAGGCTTTAGTTTCTAACATTGTGTTAATATTGGGATATGATTTCTGAAAGTGTAATGGACATATGCAGGACTTTGACGGAAGATCGACTGATACTACACCTTATATGGCCAGTATCTCTTGTTTCACTCTTACATTTGACACTAGACTAGAAGGAGGACAAGGGTGAGCGGTGAGCCTTTTTGCATAGTCTTTAATTACTCTCTATTGATATCGTTTTTTTTTTTTTTAAACCTATAGTATGAAATTATTCGAGATGTGTATCGTTAGTTGTAACATCCAATTTACTTAGTTTTATTAAAACCATATTTGTCTATAATATCATAGACTCATAGTTAAGTATACAAGTCTGCTTTTTTTTTTTTTTTTGGGGTAAAGAGGAATGCAACCCCGGTAAAATAATATACAAGTCTGCTGTAATCTGTTACGATCCTGCATTGGCCAAGTATAGGATTGGTTAATCACGCTCTAGCTATATGGCCATGCCATACCAAGACCCATTAGATGGGCTGGCAACAATCCCTAATTGAGCCATGGGCGAGACCATAGGACTTGGTTAATCATGCTCTAGCTATATGGTTATGGCTCATCAACCAGAAATGGGTTACGTGGGTTACTGTCTTTTGAGAAACAATAATACAGAGGTACGAGCCTATAGAATAGATTCTGTTTAAGTAAAGTCGTACCATTCTTTGTGTTACACATGGTGATTAGTTGGCTTACAAATGTAGTCAACATAGGCGTGCATGTGTTACAGCTAATGATCACTTCTGTGACAAAAGGAGCTGGACTGTAGTTGATGAATCATTAGTTCTTATAAAATGGTGTGGAAATGTTTCAACTAGTATCGACATGTTTACTTAGAATTTTGATGGCATGTCAACACACTTTCAAACTGCTTTTGATGTGTAACTTGTGCATATGATTTTGTAGTAATATATAATTATATATCATTCACCAAAGAAAAAAGAAGCCTAATATGACCACGCTAAACATGTTCACAAAGTTTCATGAAATCAATTTGTATTTTCAGTTGATCATGTCAACTCGGTCAACTGATCAAGGTACAACAACATGAACAGAGGTGTTGGGCTAGAGGATGATGGAAGTGAGAAATCTGGTAGTTCTAGTAGATGTCATTGCAAGAAGAGGTTAGTAGCTATGCTTTGTTACGTACCCTAGGTCTCACCGGAATCAAATTCTTTTTATTTCTCCGGTTAATCGTCACAGGGTACTCGCGTGGCTGCAGGTACCTCCCAGTGACGTCACTAACCATCAAAACACACTCAAAAGTCAAAACCAGAAATGTTACCTCCAAAAATGTTACACTCAGAAAACGAATTTAAGGAAAAATGAAAGTAATAAGAAATAACCTCCAAGTAATTAGGAGGAAGTGTCCTAGGCGCAGTTGATTCATTTAAGGTTTGAATTATCAAAACCTTAAGGTTTGAATTATCAAAACTCAAAACCAAAATATAAGAAGATAAGTGGTGAAGGTGATTAAGGAGAAACCAGTTATTTATACTTGTTGGGTTTTATGATATGCATATGTGGGACCTATGATTGGTTTCCACTAAAAGTCAGACATATACATTTGTTTATTACACATGGTAGGGGCTTTCAGTTTCAATAAAAAGTTAAAAACTTGAGGAACACTTCGGAACCCTACTCTGACTCTTGGTTTTTAATATTCCAAATTTTCGGTTTTCATGACCTTTTAGAAAAAAATCGGCCGGTTGTATTTTCTCAAAAAAATACTAGTAATTCTTTTGAAAATATGCATGTTTATAGGGTTTGTTTATAACATTATGTAGAACGTATAGGCATTTAGTTAAACATGTATCACATGTTTATAAGGTTTGTTTATAACACTAAAAGTCGAATATCATGACACATATATTTGTTTATTAGACATCTATTGCATGTTATCCATTTTATTGAGAGTGACAACAGAGTTTTCGATATTACTGAGCAAAACTCAACGAAAATCGAATTGAATTAGACAAATTGAGTCGAATCGAACAAGTAAAAATTAAACTCATCATTTTTAGTTTGGTTTTCAGTTTTATATATTTATGTCGGTTTCGCTTAGTTTGGTTCAGTTTAGAGTTAAAAGCACGGAGAATGCATCTGTATTATATTCGGTTCGGTTTTAGTTTTGCCGGTTTAATTTGGTTCATGTTTTTCAAAGTCATTTTTTGATTCGATTTGATTTTAATTACGTTAATGGGCATATATTACTGTACATTTGATGAAAACTAGTTTGATTCATCTAGAACAACCATGTATTAAGAGCTATAAAATGGTTTTAAAAGAAAAAATAAAGTAACAATTACAAATGAGACAAAAGAATTATGGACCATATACATCCATAATTCTTTTGTCTCATTTGTAAGGTTGAATTGAGGATATACATCCACTCTTGATGAAGACTCCAGAAAGCATGTGAGATACCATGGACTACGCGAAAGAGATTCGGTTGTCGATTTTCAAGGTTAAAAGTGTCGACGAGACATCTGAATATCTGCTGATTACTTGATTAGCAACCTTAAGTTAAAAGTGTCGTACGAAGTTAAAAATATATTTGCAAATGCAAAATAAGTTATTGATATGACCGGGTTTTAAATAACATAAAATGTCGTTGTAGTATATTCCCGCCTGTCACGCGGGTGACCCGGGTTCGATCCCCGGCAGCGGCGTAATTTTCTTTTTTTCCTAACTTTTTATGCTACTATTTACTTACATTCCAACCCTTCAACTATTTTACAGATGTTAATATGATCTAAGTTCATTTGGTGAATTACTTGAACACAAAAGACAGTAACCCAAGTAGCCATGTCTGGTTAATGAGCCCTGACTATGTAGAGCGTGATTAACCAAGTCCTATGGTCTCGGCCATGGCTCAATTGAGTATCGTTACCATCCCTATCTAATGGTCTCGGTATGGCTACAGCCTACATGGTTGTTTTTTAATATGACCTGCAACTGGAAGCATGGTCATGTACTCAATTAGTTCACAATGCCTGGTTAAGTAACATTGTAAAATCCACCTGTGTTATAAGATTGACTAGGCCATACACAGGTTTTCTAATGCTTAAGATACTAAATACACCAAAATTACCAAACTTAGTACATAAACTAAACTACGTTGTGCCAAAACTACAGAACTACCTTTAGGAGTACAAGTCAATACATCTAACACTCGCCGAGCGGGATATCAGCAACTCAACAAGCTTGTTACTGACTGCAGACTTTGACTGGCCTCTTGACCCTGTGCTTCCTGATGATGAATGAAACACACAAATAAACATTTTAAACTGTGACAATAGAGGTGTTTGTATGGGTGTTTTATAAAGCGACTGAAATAATCAAAATCACAAGTTCAATTGTCTGCTTACCTTCGACTTAGTGTACCAACTTTTGATTCTGAGTCTGACCTATTCCCGTTACCAACAAAACTTTGAAGCTCAGTGTATAGATTTTGTTGCTTTAAGTAATTATCCAAAAAGGGTGTTTGGGATTTCTTTTTTTACTTATTTTTTAAGCAGATACAAGTTCTCTTTGTCTGCTTACCTAACGATATTAGAGTAAATGATCGCCTAAAAACAGGCATACCTGTGTTTTTGTGAGCAAAAAAGCAATCCCAAACAACCCTAACAGTTGCAATAATTAGGTAATCACTTTCATAATGTACCACCAAACAATACTATGAGATCAGTTGAATATAGTATATTTAAGGATCTAGTTAACCCGTTTCCGGTTCTTTCCGGTTCGTCTTCAGTTTTTGTTGGCTAGCCGAATCGATGGTGATTTTCGTTCCCGGTTGAACCCGTTGGTTCGGTCCGGTTTTATAACTGTATGCACATATCATTTCAGTTTTTACAACATGTATTTTTATTTTACAGGTTTTAAAAAAAAAAATTACAGTAGCTTTTTTTAAATTGTACATTTTTTAAATATTATTGTACTAGACTATAGACCCGCGGGTTTCGCGGGTGACAATACAAAAATTGTTAGTAAGTACAAATTCATACATAAAATGATACGCATAAAATAAATTGAAAGACAGTTTATGAATGATATAACAGTTTACGATTTACAAAGGTCCAAAGGTGTTCCTTTATTGACAAAAATAATTTACCCTTGTCACAAAAATAGAAAGTCTTATTATAGTTGTACTAAAAATAGCATACATTCAAAACTCAAAGTTTCAACTTTGTTACTGTATTTTATAACTAATCACCAAGACCTGTGACATTCAAAACTTTGGACCTCAGAATCAACGATTAAAATGCCGCATATGTTGAATAGTCTGACATACGAATCTTCACATGAAGCCATATCGTGCAAGTCATCAAAATAATGCAGTCACCAACATGTGCTTACTCGGTTACTTTCATCTTTGATATGTTGCATAGTATTAGCAATCTTCACGAAAGTAGTCTCGTATAAGGCAATATCGGTCAACTGGCCAATTGGTTATAATGGAGTATAATCATTCTGTTTGAATTAATCTACAATAAAAGATGGAAACAAAAATTCAAGGTAGCCAAGAAAAAAAAAACAGATGAATGGTAAAATGATGATAAGGAATATGAGAAACATACAATTACTTCACTCGGTTGTAGGGCATACTGCATGGTTTTCTATGTATACTTCAATACTTGTATATCTTGATATTTTCAGTACAGGGTGACTCGTATCTTGACAGATACATCAACACGATCGGTTTTGATTTCATAAGAACCTAGTAGGCTAGTAGTATGTATATGGATACATCATCTTAAACGAAACAAATTCCAATATAGAGCATATGCATTTTCTGCACATAAATCCTAATATACCACACACGAGTGATGATGACGACAATCATCATGAAAATGTGCATGTTGGTTACTACTTAAAGAGTCACTGGTTATCAATGTTCAAAATGTGATGAAAAATATCAACAAAGAACATAGAGCAGTATCCATTCAATCATTTAGGACTATAACAGAACCATAAGCCACATATATCTTTTCAACCAGTTAGGCTTGAGTCACATCTGCACATGCACAATCAGAATGGTCCATATAGGGGGATAACAGTGTGACTAAATTAATGGTAGCTATGCACAACAATTTTGTACAACAACGACAAGAAATTATGCCATCCAACTTTTCACTCGAGGTTTTTATTAAGTGTTTTATTTGCTTTATATTTTTTAGGAATAGAAATGAGCAATAAAATGGTTTCGAGGTGAACACAACCCAACCTGTTTTGACCCAACATTTTTTGACCCATTACCAACACACCTATTTTGCTACTTGAATGTAAAACAGGTATCTGGAACTTACATTCTGCTCTATATCTTGCACGCGGTAAATGATGAACATAACTACTCACCAGTATTGACTCCCGAGACCTCCAACCTCCATAAACAAAAGCAACATGTAATTCAATTATATCAACACATAGATATACAGGTATGTGGTTACCAAACTGAATTTTGATATCAATATTTATATTAAGCATATATGACCCACAAGAATGAATTATTTATCAGGCATATTAAATTACATTGCACTCGAATAAAGAAATTCTCCAGCTTCATTAAATGCATCTAGCGGCTTATCGCCTTGAACAAAATTGAAAATAAAATCCATTTGAAGTGATAAAAAAACTTCTAAAATATTTATGTGTTATCATCGATGATAAAACTATGTCAAACATTAGATATATAGTTTGAAAATTTGAGCCCATTTGGCCTGTTTCCATCGAATTTGAAATAACTTTTGAACAATTTGTATCTTGTTGTAGTAAAAACGTATATCAACTCACTCTTAAGGAGACAAGTTATAATTGCCAACCGCAGACAAATGCAATGTTTCTCAATATTAGGCTATTTACATTTTAAAATAACATATTCAACTCCAACGATTATAACAAAGGCTATATAATACTCCGTATTGATCTATGTAGGAAATACTGTAAGAAATTTATTTTGTGTTTTTTCCTTTACCTAAGGAGTATATTATAATTATTATTGGACGATTAAAAAGTGAGTTTCTAAGGTAAAAGGTGAGGATACCTCTTGCTAAAATGATATCCAGACGTTTGTGGATTAGTCGCATGTCTATGACATCAAGTTGTTTCGGGGCTAGATTTCAAAGATATAAAGTACCAAGCCGTTCACAAGGCTGCACCATATCATCTCCAGATGGATCAATTTCTTAAGTCTCATTCCATCACCATTTCCCAAATTTTGTCTGCAAGAAAGCCCCAAGCAAATAGTCATTTATAAAAAGTGACACTCTTGTAAAAAGAGGAGTGAAATAACAATTAACAGGATATTAGGAGGAATCTGTATTAATAGTGAACTAAATATGTTTAGCAAAATAATGTCTGAGTTGGCAACAAAAAAAGGAGTAAGATTGCAATGACTACATGTCCTGGTTGTGAGAGGGATAACATAGATTGAAGCAATGTCAACATAACTTTGGGTAATGATGAATACATCAGACACAGACTTATATAATATTCACGATCACATAAAAAATTCGTAAGATAAAAGCACAATGATAATTAACAACAGATTTACACACTACAAATTTGGGTACTTCGCCAAACACTTGGTCTAGACATGCAATCCGCAACATTTTTACCAAATGACCCAACATAGTTAGGCATTTTGAGATTATACACATAAAAGATTAGAAAAGATAGTCTAATACTAAGATTTATGAATTACCTTATCTGATTGATGCATGTTGACCAATGTATGTATCCCAATGTTCTTCTGCAACAACAGATCTACTTTAATTATATAATATCACCTTTAACATTAGCATAACAACTAAATCTAAATTAAACATCCCTAACATAAACCATCATATAAAAAAACTAATATGATCAGTTATTTACAAATCCCCTAAACAAATTAATATAACAGAATCATAGCGTACAAAAAATTAGCACAAGTTGATTCTTTACCTTAGTGGATTGTTGTTAAAGGATGTACCAATTGTTCATAGATTGAATACTGGTGAATAGTCAGTTGAGAAATAATTGGGAGAAATAACTGGGACAAAGAGCGGTTATAGCATAGAAAATGTCGGGGTGTATATATGACGTCAATTTATGACGTCAGTAATAGGATAGGTGTGATTCAAAAACATTTTCTTTTATTAGATATAAAGACTTTTGAATAAAGGTGTTTTAATTGGTTGTATTTACTTGGTTTTATGTTATGTTTATGAGAAATGATACAACCACACTATTTTTACAAAAAAACTTCCATATAATGAGGTGTAACAAAATAATTGGTTATAAAATAAAGTGTTAGTGGAGAAAGAAAACATTCATTGGTACAAGTCACATGCCACATCATTATGTAGAAAACTTTATGTAAAAATTATGTGGTTGTAGCAATTTTCTATGTTTATTTAGTGGTATATGTTTAACTAGATTCTACATATGTAGTATTATAGATAACTTTTGTTGAATTCGTTAATCTGTGATTTTGATTGTGTTTAGATGGTTAATAACGCGATAAATTTCATTACATACAGTTTTGTTGAATTCGTGAATTACATGCTTTTATCATCTATGTCTGATTTGGGGTTTTGATTGTGTTTAGATGATTCGTGACGGGATAGTGATTGTCAAAGCAGCATATGAAAATTATACGACTAAGTTTCCATTCCAACTCCCAACTCAAACAACCAACAGGAGTTCAGAGAGATTTATAAAGTTGAATGAGGAGATTGCTCTAAGGTTTCGACTGCAGATAGGTAGCTTTAAACTTAAATATATTGACCCAGATGGCGATATGATAATGATAACATGTGACGATAGCTTAAGTCTATCAGCTGAAGATTTTAAAGTACCAGGCCTTCAAACTCTCATAATACTAGTGGTTTTGCCTGCGTAAATTTTGGTGCAATATTTAGGGTATTCACTATACGAGGTCTATGAAAAGGTTTATCTTTTGTTACCATAGCGAGCTTATGGTTTTTATTAATGTAGCACGAAAGTTTCATATTATTGTAAAAGGTTTATAAATAGTGGGTCGATGTTTATAGTGAGTTTTTGCACCAAATATGGCACAATATCAAAAAGGGACTGTTGATAAGATTAAACCACTGTTTTGCTTCTGTAATTTTCTTTGCTGTAGTGTAATCAATGGTTGAAGTACTATTAGTATATGTTGTCATGTTTGTATTAAATGTTTTCTTCTAAGTAAAATAATGTGTATGCGGTTATTGGTTTCTTTTAGAAGTGCCCGGGTAATTAAGAAAGTTTTTGTTGGAATTTTTTTAATCTTGTGTTCCTCCGTACTTTGTTTTGTTCCTATTAGTCTTGTTCGACTTTGGTTTGGGTTTCTTTCAATTGATTTTTCAAGTGTATTGGTGTGATAATTCAGTGATAGGTAAATGGGATACTGATTTTTAGATACGTATTTACACTTGAGACATGCTTGAATGTGAGTTCTTTTTCATGGTTGATTCTGTTAAAGGACCTGATATATGCAAGTGTATGAATTATAGGTGAACCTAAAACAAGTGTTTAGAATGTTTTAGGTGCCAAAAAAGTATATGATCTTATGCTACCAATTTAAGAAAAACAGTTCTTATTTTGAGACAACCATCTTAGGCGTATAACGATTTGATTTTTGCTGGTTTTTGTAAAGACTTTCCAGACATGGAGTTCGGAGGGTTTATGTAAAGATTTGATTTAGTTTGATGAAATTAAGCTTTTGCAGGTTATTCAAAAATTCAAGCTTCAAATATCAAATGACCTGAAGCTTTTTGTGTTTGTTTTAGGAGTGGAAATCGGATAGCGAAACAAGAATCATAATAGGAGCATGCAATGGATTGGATTTGGTTTATCTTTTAACATGCTATATCAGTACTCTCTGTAATTTTATTTTAAAAATGGTTTGAAGTTTGTTTTAACATCTGTAAGTAACGTGTATAAGATACTTATATTCTTTAGATAGTGATTATGTGTTCTTGGACTCAAAGTGCTTGATGTTAAACTTTATCTTTGAAGGGACGTGACAGTATTGGCACTTTTCGGGTTGAGCAATGCCTAATTGATGCTGGGGCGGAAGTTCTGATCTTGGGCATGAGTCAAGCGAAACCAACTATGAAAAACGAATGATCCATGATCATTTGCTTCACCCTTCATCTGGAAGAGATAGTAGGTGCGTGCGATTATAAGTTACTATATACGGAGTACGTTTTATGCATCTACTTTATAATTCAAATACATTGATTATTTGTCGCCTGAACTGAAATATTATTAAACGTGCAGATTGATTGCCAAGTACAGGCCTACCATGCATGTGTTCTTTGTTGTGATCAGGAAATTGGGATTGTCATGGTTCATTATTGACTAACTAAGGGGATTCAAGCTAGCATACCAAAACTGCTATCTTTCCAATCGGTAATCTAAGAACTATTAAATATTTAATTTACTCATAATCTTTGTAAAATGTGGCGAATGAGGATAAATGTAATTTGAGCACACTGGTGTCAAACCCCGTATAAATCTGAAATCAAGTCCATATTAGAGCAAAAGGAATTATTATCAAACCTATTTGGTTGTTTCTTTCTTATTAAAAAATGTAGCCTTTGTCTTTGCCGCATTGTTTTTCACTGGGAACTTCTTTTTTCAGGTAGCATACCGCTGCAACCAGCGGCAATGGAACACCTGAAGACTGACCTGTAAATATTACGGGATTCCCTTCCTTTTTCGTCATCTTCACCTGCATTTCATAACGTAATATTATTGATTAAAAAGAACCTGTTTCCACCCACTTACTTTCGAAGGATCGATTTTAGTTACTTTCATTCCGGAACATGTCAAATAAATTGTTTTCATAAAACACAATAAATGAGCCTAAAAGTTCAGACGGTTAAAATGAAGCAAAAAGGAAAATCGAGCAGAGTAGGTCAAACGGGTAAAATGAGCCGATTTGTTCAAACAGGTAATAACTTAAAGGTTTATTAGTTTCTTAGAGTCCTAAAACTTGGAGGCTTTACTTTTTTTCCGTCTACTATTTTATCCATCTTTCTGTTAAGAATGATGCTTTTTACAGTTATACATTTACATTAAACCACATACGCTCAACGACGGAGCCAGTGGGGGGTGGGGGGGCAGAGGGTGCTGTGCCACCCCCAACAATGGCAGATTTACCTATGATAAGGTTAGAAGAAAGTAAGCCAACTATTAATTCACCAAGAAAATTACAAATATTTTTCCTTCAATTGTTTTAATGGAGGTTTGATGTGAGAGAGGAAGAAGATGGCTAATAAATAAAACAAAAGATTTCTACTTTACTGATTTACTGATGTGTACACGTGTGTGTATGTGTTGCATTTTTATTAGAAAATTTAATTCAAACCCTTCTACTTTCTAATTTATCATAAAGTTATGTTTAAAGGCTTCAAATATTGTCCATATCTTTTTTCAAAAAAAAAAAAAACCCTACATACTACTATCGAAAAATAATTTGAGCCCCCCTTAACACGGAATCCTGGCTCCGTCCCTGCATACGCTTCAAAGAATAGGTCGTTAAGTTATGCTTTTGTCTCATAGAATTTTAACATGCGTAGGTTTTATGACCTGAGATGTTGTCAGGGACGAAGCCAGGGGTTTTTATGACCTGAGATGTTGTCATGTTAAACTAAAGGTTTACATAACCATGTTCTTTTTCTTGGTAGGTTTAAAGCGGCTGGACAACGGGTTCAGCTACAAGAGTAACCGTGATCTGTACAACGCGTCATGAACCAGTTCCAAGCAACCGAGCTCACTGTATCTGTTTACATGACCAAAGCTTCGGGGAAAAGTTTAAGGTCGTATGCATAGGAATTAGGTTTTGTAAAGAGGACGACGGCCCCTGCGTAAAATATGGGAATTGCAGTTGTTTCTCAGTAAGGCGTGTTTGGCTTTCTTCTTTATAGCGTTACTTTTTCCAAGTCATTCAGAATCTGTTTTCGTTATGTTTTTGGAAATTTGTTTTATCTTTAAACATCACTTACCTTTTAAAAAAACTGGTCCATATAGGTGATTATTCATTTTTTCTAATGGCCAAAAGAGGAGACAATTCGAAAGCAAGCTGAATGCTGCTCACACATCGGAGCGGGTTCCTGCTTTTGTATGGGACACACTTTCTCGGATCAGACTGAAGGTGAGTAAATAGTTTTCCTTTTGTTTCGCTTAGATTTCAGTTTTCTTTAAGTGCAAGTTGTAAGAGGCTCTTTGTAATTTTGGAAACCGTTTAATTTCTATTTTCCATTATTACTTAGGTGATGAACAAAGTTTCTAGTTTCATTTCTCTTAGAATCCGTCTTTCTGTGGTTGTATTCTATTCTATCTTCTTCGTAGTTTTAAAGATTGTTTCTTATTTATTGTTTTTTGTTGATTGCAGGTGTATCATCCATATACATCGATTTAGGAGATTGTGTTTGGGTGTGCGAACATTGCAATGTGATATGAACCGGATATTATAGAGATAAAAGGATAGCTAGGCTATAATAATGGGATAACCGACCACCCGATGACTTATATTAATGAGATAAACCAACTCTCCAATTAACTAAGAAAACAATAAACCAAAATAAACCATATTCATATTTCTCTGCATAATAACAGTACAGACCTATATCTCTATATATAATATAAGATAAACTTTTTCATTAAGAAAATAATAAAAAGAAAGTAAATAAGCTAATAAAATAAATAATAGTTGTTGTCTCTGGCAGGATCGTATCACAATGCTAAATTTTGGTACAGGGAGCGGCAAAAGGAATACTTGAAAGACCAGAACTCTAGAAGGTGTGATATCATAAATGTTGTGGCGAAGGAATACTCGTTTTGGAACAAGAAATGGAAGCGCCTGCTTATATTAAAGCTTTAGCATCAATATCCCCTTTTATATGTGAATGGGCTCGTTTGCGTTGTGTCTTATTGAAATTTAGCTAAACGGAACGAGCTTAAGTTTTCTAAAAAAGGTGTAAAATGGTTTGAGTGTGAGCTATTTCCGCGATGAGAAAACATCAAATAAATGTAGTGTTGTTAGATTTAAACGTGAGGTCTTTTTAATGTTGTATGTATCGCAGTTGTTAACATGTTTTCTTAATGTAAAACATGGAGCGCAGATTGAAAACCTTGTTGTAAACTAATTAAGAATAAAAAAAAGGATTATAAGATTTAAGTCACAAAAAAATTACCCAAAAATATTGAAATATTAGCCACTAATGACGATATGGGGGAATAAAAAACCAAACTGTTTGATGAAGAAAAACATATACATTAAGGTAGTGTGTAAGTGACTTTAGTCTCTAGTCGTATTCCTGTTTTTTTGTAATTTTGACCCAAAGAGTCAAACCACAAAACAAAACTGATTATCCATTGTTCTTTTAAGTTGCTATATAATATGATGAATTCAAAGAAAAAGGTGATCATAAATTTAGGGAGGTGATTTGCACACTACATAAATTGATTGGCATACTCAAAATGTTGTGTGTTAGACATTTCTACCCTTAATATGTGTGTTGAAATTTGTCTACTCCACTAATATAAGGGTATAAATGTCCACATACAAATATTTTGAGTGTGCCAATCAATTATTTGAGTGTTCAAATCACCTCCCATAAATTTATGATCATGATTCATGAATAAGAAAAGAAACAAGTGGGTATGTGGGGAAGAAACTTGGAATGAAAGTAGATGTTAATTGTAATATTTAATTGATTTAATAATTAAATAGATAGATATAAAAAGTTATATGATTAAATCTTTTATATAATAAAAGAATTAGATTATTTGAGAATTTTAGTGAAAAGTGGAGGTTATAAAAAAAACAATTGAACCAATCAAATAGCTTAATTTTGACACATAAGCAAAATAAAGTGATGTGATTGGTGAAAAAACAATTGGTGAAAAAAAGTCAAAATTAAATTGAATTTAGTCAAAATATAAAAAAATGGTGGAAGAATTTGATAAAAACACACAAAAAAATATATATCAAATTTGTGAAAATAAAAACTTAAAAAATGAGGAGGGGATTACTAAAATTTTAGTGCTTGAATTTTAAATAAACTGGATGGACTTAAGTGCGAACTTATAACTTTTCATATTTTTTAGTAACTTTATTAAATAAACAAAAAACCCCTTTAAACTTTATACCATTTAAACTTTATATTTTAAAAATAGAACATATATGCTATATTAAAAAAATCAACAAATCATATAATTATAAATATTCAAATAAGAACACAAATTATTCTTTATTTCTATTTTGACACTTAATAAAGTCCAAGCAATGCAATCTATGTAACGTATTATTAACATGAATATAAATATCAAAATAAATACAACAACTCAAACATCGGTGTGTGATGAAAATAAATAGACGGGATTCTACATATTACAACAATATATATTGTTTGAAGGTCGTTATGTGTTACTAAACACACAATGTCTAGAAAATGATAACTAAAATATCAGTTAAACAAAGTTAAATCCTTTGTGCAACAAATATTTATATAAATTATCAGTTAATATTATCACATAATGAAAAGTCGTGTAAAACTCGTGGGTCCATGAGTATCGAACCTATTTAAATATTAAAAAATTAATATTATTTTATAAAATAATATTAGGCATTACAAAATCATAAATTTATAAATCGTGTACGTGTAAGGTTGATGTAAATGGTTTGTTGATTAATAATTAAGATATGACTATTTAGAATAAAATATCAAAAGTAAAAAGAGTATTGAATTCGAAAATCAAAAATTTAGCTGAGTGCACAGTAAAACAACAATATAATCAAACATATAAACATAAGATGTTTTTAGAACATATGATATACATAAAATCATAATAACAAAATTATTACCTAATTTATTTTTTATATTCAAGTCCCGTGCGTGCACGGGCATTAAAACTAGTTGGGTATGAATAGCATTATGAATTTTGGTTGAACACATATCTCATTAACAAGTTTCAATTTGATATATATACCTTTTTCGTCTCAATTTACTTATTCACTATTGACTACTCACTCCGTCCTATAACAATAGTTAATCGACAAAAAACACGCAGTTTAATAAAAAATCACTTTTTCAGCTTTTTCTCTCTTATTTTTACACGAAGACAATTTTACCCTTAACCGATTAATTTACAACTTCTTTATTGTTTGTAATAATACTCTCAAGTGAGGGTGATATAATAAATTTAACCTACATTACTTATATATTTTTGAACTGGACTATTGATTCTGGACGTCCAAAACTAGTATACTGGACTGTTAATATGGGACGGAGAGAGTATTTTATTCAATTTTAATCGTAAATTATTTTTTTGTGTTATATAATTTTAACACAAAATATATGTATAGATTGAGTTTTAAATGTATTTTCATTGGTATAATTTTTATCAATTATTATATAATATAAAAATAATAATTTATAGTCAAAGTTAAATAAAAAAATAATAGTGAAGAATTAAATTAGGACGAAAAGAGTATTAAATTAACTTTTACTTATGGGAGGGTGGTGGTTTTTATTTACTAATGATAAGTTTTATTTATTTTAATAGACTTTGGCTTTCATACATTACAAGATACACATGAACTAAGCGGAGTTTTATAAAAATCTACATGCTAAACTCATCTCTATAGCTTATGTTCCACGTCTAGCTTGATATCAAGGGGTTATAAGTTCCCAACGAGAGCAGGAGAAACAAGCGAGGGTATGTTTCCTTTGAACTTACAATCTTTCTATTCATTGTATCGTGTTTTGAGTTTGTTACAAGGTATAATAGACCTATCAGCTATGTTGCATGGAAACGCGGTTGGGGTAACATATCCCGTAGAGGAAAAGTTTCAGAAACGAGAAACGCTTGAAAATGCCTCAGAAACGTTTCTAAAAAATAGGAAACGTTTCACTACGACTGGAAGTGCATGGTGTTGAGCATGAAACGTTTCTAGGCTCTTTAAACACGTTTCTGGGTCGTTTATTTTAACGTTTCAAAAATCAATTATAGAATTTATTGATGGTGTTCGTTGAAAAAAGTGGGTTAAGGGGTGGGGTTAGAAGAAGGATAAGCACATCTTTCACTTGTACCGGAAACCAGGATGACAACTCGAACAAAAAGAACATAAGAATTATTTGATGATGATTCGAGTGACGGTTTTCGAAGCTCTGCGTGTGATGCCATTTGTGTAGTCAACTTGTCCAACTGGGTTTTTCTTGTGGATAACGGGGACAGAGGTTATATGTTTTTTTTGGAAAAATTATCATAAGATTCCACCAATTACAAGAACATGTTTTTTCCATATAGGTTCTAGGCAACTGGTAAAAACAGGGCAACAAACGCCAGATTTTGACAAGTGTCCCAAAAAGTATGACAACTTTGATAGATTGCCCAAAAATAGGGCAACAGAGAACACATGGCGCACTCTACACCCGATTGCCCAATTGCCCTGGACCTAAATGTACCTGACAAACACTTTTGGACCCATCTCAGAATTGGGAAATGGGCCAATAGACCCTTTTGATAATTTCTTTTTTTTTTTTTACCTTTTTAGTGTTTTTTGTTCAATATTAAACAAAGTGTCAGTTATTTAGATTGAATTGAAAAAAATTATTAAGATTGAAAAGAAGATAAGAATGGAGATATTTGGTGAATAATGGGAAGAAAACTCAGGTAGTAAAATATGTGTCGAGAAACAAAAAAGTTAGTAAAGTATGCATTGAGAACTGGGAAGTAGAAAATATACATAGGAAAGTAGTAAAAGATGGTAGGAAAGTAAAAAATTTAGGTGGTAAAATATGCACAAGGAAGTATGTTATTTGGTGACTAAGATATTTTTTGTTTAGATTTTATTTAATTTAAATAACAAGTATAAATAAATTTCATAAAATAGTCAAACGTTTCTAGCTGTACTCGTTTCTTGATTTTTGAGATATTGGTGTTTTTAAGTACTCGTTTTCGTCTTCGTTTCTGTACCCGTCCTTGTGCCACATAGTCTATCAGTAGACTTGGAGACTGTCTTAGACAAGATTGTCAAATCGATCTTGGTCGTAAGGTCGTACGATCTTACGATCCTATATGATCGTATAAGTTCGTAGGATTGGATCGTAAGATCGCATGTAGAATCACAAGATGGTGTTATTTTGGACTTTTTATCATTTGTGCTAGGGTTTATTAACTTTTATTAAGACCGTTATATAATTCTTTTCTATCCAAATTATTTATTTAACAATTAAAACAAGAAGCAGGTGCCTCAAGCTTATGCTCTCATATGGGCGGGGTTTTTTTATTGAGAAATGTACTATCTATTTTGTATTTGGATCGTATATTTACTGATTGAAACATGAACGAATTTTGTGCAAATATATATTATAATATATCTAGTGTTTTCTTTCTAAAAAATATATATATATATATATATATACAGTATTCTGCAACCGTGATATTTTGTCATAAGACTTTTCTTTTATCATCAATTTAGATTCGTTTATAATAATATACATAGTCAAATTAAACTGGAAAACGTAAAAAATATTATTTTTTAAATAAACTAAATATTTTATATTATTTTCTTTTATTTTCAACAATTATAATCTAAGATTTTTATTTCTAAATACTTATTATATAAATTTTAGATTATATTTTAAAATAAATAAAATAAAATAAAAATTTTAATTTTCAAAAATCAAAATTTTACAAAATCTACCAAATGATTTGGAATTGAAGGAATGCAAGTGACAGTCAATTATTACTCCTTTTTTCATAATAATAGTACACCGACTAAAAATACACAGTTTAATAAAAACATAACTTTTTCAATTTCTCTCTTACTTTTTATACAATGACAGTTTTACCTTTAACTAATTAATTTACAATTTCTTTATTATTTGTAATAATACTTTCAAGTAAGGGTAATATTATAAACTTAATCTATATCTCTTATCTATTTTTGGACTGAACTATTAATATGAGACGTCTAAAAATAGTAACCTGAACAGTTAATATAAGACGGAGGAAGTAGTTAAGAATCGTATACGCATTTTCGTCGGTTTTGATACTAGTATCATTCTTTTTGCTTCATGGGAATGGGGATATTCATCTTGTGGGCCAATTATTTCACTTGGTCTTAGATTTGAGTCAGTTTATCATTTTTCTTTTTGAAATATAAATGTTTTGTTTTGGGTCCCATTCCTCTTTTAATTTGCTTGTTTAATTAGAGGTGGGATGCCTTTTTATTTTGTTTTTGTTAGTTCTATCTAATTTGTTGCCTTTTTAATTTTTTTTTTTAACCTTAAGGCTATTTGGAGTGGTGAGCCAAAAACTCATTGTCATCTTAACGCTACATTAACTTTCTCTCTCAACTCACTCAACTCACTTTACAACCTTACTGGCTGTGAGAAACTCAGTGACACGTCATACCATATTTTTTTCTCTTATTAATTATTTTAATTCGTAAACTAAAAACGTAAACGTAAACACTTTTATTCAATAATTAAAATTCTATTTAATAATTAAAAAAATTACATAAACCCGAATATTAAAAACGTAAATATAAACACTTTTATTCGGCACATTTTTTTCAACACAAATAAATTAAAATATATATAATTTCAACAAAAATAAATTAGTTTTATGGCTCATATTGTATTATTCAGCTCACTTGCTAATGGCCCATGTTGTATAGTTCAACTCATTTGCAAAGTACAATATACACACAACATTATCTTCAACCTCATCTTTAGCCTACATGTGGCTGCTACTACACACATAACATACACAATAGAAAGAAAAAAAATAAGAAACCAAGAAAATGTAACTCAGCTCGATGAAATTTTAAGGCTAGGGGGAGTGGTAACTAAAAATCCCACCGCCACGTCAGCTCCACCTCAGCTTTCTCTTTCATCTCGCTAACCCACTCAAAACTCACCTTTCAAGGTTCTTAAGAAAAAAAAACCCACCACCACCTCACCTCTACCTCATCTTTCCACTATCACTTTTATTTAATTTATTTATAAAATATACTTTTATTCCATCAAAATTAAAAAACGATACACGCGGGTAAATACAAACATTAAAAATATTAGGCATTATTAGCCAAGTGCTGGATTAAATCGGATCGAAGGTTTTGATGCACTTGAGCTGATCTGATGTATCCCATAACAACATGAATTTCTTCCGTGCTTCGTACCAGATCGTCCGGTTGGTGTGCTTCTCCTCGGAACCATTTGGGACTTATCACATATTTTTTGTGTTTACGAATCATATTATGCATTATGATGCATGCATACATCATATTAACAAGTCTTTCTTTCTTCAAAGCACGTGTTGGATTGACGATTATGGCCCATTTCTTTTTCAGAACACCAAACGCGCGTTCCACATTCTTTCTTGCCGATTCTTGCTTCTGCTTATATAATATTCGACTGTGGTCATCGTTAGATGGTTCTGGAATCGTCTTAACAAGTGGAGCTAATTCGGGGTATATCCCGTCGGTAAGATAGTATCCAAATGGATAAGTAACGTCGTTAGCCGTAAAAGGGACCTCTGGTGCTCGTCCTGTTTTCAAATCGTTAAACAAAGGGGATTGATATAACACATTGATGTCGTTGTTAGACCCAGAAACACCAAAGAAAGCATGCCATCTCCACAAGTCTTCCGACGCAACAGCTTCCAACAAAATGAACGGATTCGATCCGTGATCACGTCTAACATATTGCCCTTTATAGGCGTACGGACAACCAAAACACTCCTAGTCCGTACAGTCTAGACTTCCTAGCATCCCAGGGAAACCGTGCTTCCTTTCGTGATGTTGATATAGTAATTCAACATCACTCACCGTGGGTTTTCTCAGATATTCTGGCCCATAAATCGCCCTTATAGCAGAACAAAAATGATCAAGACTTTCCCGTGAAGTTCTTTTAGAGATTTGCATATATTCATCTAAAAAGGCTGGAACAATGTCGTATGCCAATTGACGAATTGCAGAAGTACATTTCACCAATGGAGCAACGCCTTCTCTTCCGGTACAATCGATATTTGAATTAAAGTAAGGATCATGTGCAGTTACAGCCGTAACTATATCGTTGAAAAGTGATCGATCCATGCGTTATGTCTTTCGGAATGCACATTCATCGTAGACCGGGTTGTCAGTGAAAAACGCGGCAAGTAAACGATCATGGGCACCATAACGATCTCGATTAACCGGGTTTCTCGACACTTTTTGTCGTCTATTTCAAAAAAACGCCATAGCTTTTGCTAGCAACCGGATACGAGGGCTATTCATCAAAGTTTCTTCATCTTCGATCATTAGACCGGGGTACATAAATGTATATTCATCAATGTTTTCCATGCTAAAAATTTAAAATTTAGAAAAGATGATTTTTTTGATTGAGAGAAAGATGAAATGCGAGATATGAAAAAAAAAGAAGTGAAAATGAGGATTATATAGAATAAAATGGGGATGAAAAAGAAAGATTTGGGGTAGTGTGAATGGTGAGAAACTCACCTGTAGCGGCTTTTTTTTGCCCTGAGAACCACAACCCACGCGTGGGTTTTTAAGGTAGGATAGTGGGGTTCATAGCAACCCACGCGTGGCTTTTTGCCACATGTATCCCACCCGTGGGTTTTTTGCACCACTCCCCCCAGCCTAACAATAACGAGTGCAATATACTCGTAACTCACGCATGAGTATTTAGACAAAAACAATAACTCACGCACGAGTACCCACTAGCGATCAAAATGACTATCACTCCATTTAGCCAATTAGTCGACGAGGTAGAACCTTAAAGTCAAAGTCTCAAAGAGATGATATAAGGTTTAATGAGATGATAAATATTAAATAGGAAAGTAAAAAAAGACTAATAGAGAAATGAAATTAAGTTGGCTATTATATGTTTGACACGTAAATATAAGTTGGGTCTAAAATGCATAATAACTTGTCGGGTAAAAGCTATAAAATACCATCGTACTTATTGATTTGTGTCGATTTTAAACAGTTACTAATTAATCTCGTGACTTTACCATTGTACTTTCAAATTCGTTCCGACTACACCAATATAAGCTTAAAATGACTATATTACCCTTGTCTTCTTCTACATAATTACATTTATTGCCACTCCTCCACTTTAACTTCAGATTTTGAGATTTTAACAAATTCACTTATATCTCTCTTTCTTTATCTTCTTCGATCTCGACCAAAACCCACTTTGCTTGCCTTATATAGAACCGGAGTTAACAAATCAGAGAGTAACACTTTCAATAAAATGAAGTGTTATACAGTAACAAAATGTTTATTTTTTTTGTTGCCAGGTGAGGAGTTTACTATGGTGTTTCTAGCCAAAAGGGTGTTTCTTGTTACTGTATCTTATGTTAGGAACAAGTGATAATACTCACATTCAGAGAAAGGGTGTTGGACATATTATTGTTACATAGTTAGACAAAGATTATTAGCAAATGTAAAGTAGCTTTACCTTTTCTACATATGCATCATTCGTGATATACCCTGTGCATGTATTAACATTTATTTTTTCATGGGTACAGAATCTTTTCACCGATGACAAAGGTGTGGCCACATTCAAAGGAGTCCCGTTTATGACATTTGCTGGGCACATTAATTCAATACCAAGAACATCATAGTTGACTTTGACTTTTAGGTGTCAAAAGGGAGATCTTTTAACTTCAAAATTAACCACAAAATTCAAAAAGTAGAAGGATATGGATAAGGAATCATAAGGAACCCAACAAAGTGGCTTGGTGTTTGTTAGTTTCTTAAACAGTACTCAAAATCATCTCACCTCATTTCGGATTCAATAAAAGTTTTTTGATATGGAAATGAACATTCGACCTCCATTTCAGATCTGGGAAATATAAAGTTCTCCAACATAATTACATTTTAGCAAAAAGAAATTTGAACATTCAACACATAAAATGGGACAACAAGTATAGTTTCCAGGAACTTAAGGTTAAGCCCACGCCGGAGAACACTGACACCATACGGCAGTTCATGGTGGTGGCGATGGCGACGCCTGGTGGTGAAAGGCTGTTGAAACCCAGAAAGGGATTAAGCTAAAAGGTTGGAAAGGTGGAGCTTATTGAAGGTTTTTGGTTGTAATGATAAGATATGAGGTCTAAAAGAAAATGAAAATGTTGCCAGAATTTAAGAAAGAAGAAGCTGCAGATAATTGAGTATTCAAATGAAGAAAGTGACATACATTTTTATTTTTAAGATTAGATCAAAAATTTGGTCCGCTTATTAATAAGCTAAGTGTTTAAAAAAAGAAATTGAACATTTTTAAAATAAGAAAAGGGTAGATTTGTCATTTAAAGGGTAATATGATCATTTCATGCTTATGTTGGTGTAGTCGGAACGGATTTGAAAGTAAAATGGTAAAGTCACGAGATTAATTAGTAACTGTTTAAAGTCGGCACATCTCAATAAGTACGATGGTATTGTGTGACTTTTACCCTAACTTGTCACGCGGGTTTAATGATGTCACTTATGACGCCGGTTTGAAAAAAGTTTAACTGGGTCACGTGTTTAAACAAAAAGTTCGGTCACTTGGGTTTAATGATGTCATTCACGACGTCTATATAGATTCCAAAAAGTTTTTGTAATTCAGTTGGCAACTTGCTTGTCAATCAATGTTCAAAAACGAAAAAACTTGCTAGTCAATATGAACAACTTAAAAAAAAAGAATTTATGAGAACCAAAAAATCATTATCAATAAAATAGTACTTCTTTCATCTCATAAGTCATTGTTAATTTTTTTAGTTTCAATTTTAGAATTTTAACTTTTAAATATATTTATTTGTCTTAATATGATATTTGATGAAAATTATATTAAGGAAAATACATTTAAAAAACCAATCTATTCATATATTTTGCATCAAATATTATATAACACAAATAAAGATATTTACGATTAAAGTTGTAAAGTTATGACCGAAAAAGTTAACAGTGAACTATTATCATGGGACGGAGAAAATAGCATTTTATATTATAAAACTTAAACAATATTTAAATGGTTAACTGTTGATCTACCATTAAAGACCAGAGTTCCTAGCGGCTAGCGGGAGGGACTCATATGTCTTAGATATTAAGTTGGATCTTTTACTAATAAGAGACGTGTTTGATGATTTCCTGCACAAGTAAAGTATACTGTTAGTTCTTACCGTGAGGACGGACCCTACGATTAGACTCCAGCGTGAGAGTAAAGTATTTATGATGTCAGAAGTATTTGTATGTATTGAGAAGTGTGAGAAAATCATACTTCGTTTGGAGTGTCAAAGTGTACTATTTATAAAGAAAAGTACTCGGCTCCCCCCAGTATTTCAGATAGTACTATGAGTGAGTCTTTATGGTCCAAAAAGTCATTTGACTTTGTTTGCTAATTGTGACCTACGGACCCGTTCCTGAGAACTTATCCATAGGGGTTCCGGACATGCTTTTAGGAGAACGTCTCCGATGTTGTGTTGCGTTGCGGATCCGCTCTCAAGGAGTTGATCCACTTAGAACTTTGTCACCGTGGTCGGCTTTTGTGTACTTGAGCTTGAGCCCAAGTTTGGTATATGGTATTACACCCAATGGTCCGTGTCCATGCTATACACCATCATTCAACCCAAAAGATATGACATACAAGTTGCTAGAGGATTCACTCACATTATTGTGTACTTATATCGAGACTTTTGTGAAACACTAGGGATAAGGTTACGCTACTAGGTCAGGAGTGCTGGTAACCTTGCTTAATCATATTTCATAAATCGTTCACTTCTGTAATAATTTATGTTGTCTAGTTCTAAACATGTATTTTTTTGTAACGCAAACTTATCTACTATGGTAAGTTTGTACATTAATTTCCATTTTGGCTATGGGATTTGGTACTTTTGAACTAACTATGTTAACCTCAATGGTTATGATATTTGCTACTTTACTTTCTATTTGTTATAACAAAACGAAAAAATATAACACGTTTGACCAACAGAATTTGTAAGTAAAAGAATAAGGTTAAGGTTATGTTTCAAATGATAGTAAAGAAAAAAGATGTATATGTTTGTAAGAATAACTAATTACCTCTTCAACATGAGTGCCAGGACCAAGGACTGGCATATTTATGACCATCTACATCAGTCTAGGAAGTGGCATATCATCTAATAAAGTTTCTAAGCCGAAAAGTTTGAAAATAAGCTACAAAAAGTTACTTTAGCTTAAGAAAGAGGAATGTTACACCCACACCCTTTTTATAAAAATAATTTCACTTACACATGTGGCAAATTACATGTACCAATAAAATTGTATTACTTTTTCTCTCTCTTATTTTCACTTCCAATAATCAAGTTACACATAAGGCTGGTGGGAGTGGTAAGAAACCCACTCACCGCCACGTCAGCGCCACATCAGTTTTTTAACAAACTCACTACAACTCATCTAAACTCCCCTTTGGGGGTAACGACACTCACCCAAACTCACTACACATCACTTCCATTTTTTTATTAAATATTTTTTATTCATATAATAAAAACTTTTATTCATACATTTTATTCAAACACGGTACACGCGGGTAAATGAAAATGATACACGGGTAAATAAAAACATTACGTGTATATTAAAAACAACACATGGATAATAAAAACGATACACGAATTATTTAAGAAGTAAAAAATCGCGGATAAGTTTTTAAAACCTCCCAACAATGAAGATACTGAAACCGGCACCTATACTCAGCTTCATATTCACGAAGGGCGTTATTCATTACATCCTCGTCAGTTGCTCCAATTATCCGTGTACGCATTGTGTTGTTGTAACATCCAACAAACCTACGCACGACACATATTAGGGACTTCTATTTCCGGTGTTATGCTATCGTATGTTTGTTTCCTTGGATCATCTAAACGACCCTCAATCCTTTGCAAAACCAAGCCCCAAAAACTAAGACTATTTGTTGAGTTACCTAACACGGAGTTGTCAGCAACAAAACCCCAAGCACGACACAACGCTATTTCTTCCTCGGGTGTACATAGTACATGCGCCATTGAAGAAGTGAAAGATGATGAATTATGTGTCTGAGGAAGAAGATGAATATGGTGTTTGAGGAAGAAGATAATGTTTTGGGGTTTGAGGAAGAAGATGAAAGTTGGGTGTGAAAATATTATGTGGTAAAATTTGGTATTTATATAGAGGAAAAATTGATATGAAAAAAATAATGTGTGGGACCCACCAAGTTATAACTCACGCTGGGTGAGTTTGGGTATGGTTTTTTGTCCCAGCTACTAACTCGCGCGCGTGTTTTTTTCAAAAAGAATGAGAGTGGCGCGCTACTTTGGGCAACTAGCTCGTGACAATCATACCACTTCCACCAGTCTTAGGTTGAAATCAAAGGCATATTAAAAGAATATATAAACTCGCACCATCGATCTTGATCATTTTCATACAATCAAAAGCCAAAATTATACAAAATACCTCACAAAACTGAAATCGCCGAAGAATAAATCAGAAACGCAGCTAGATGTTTCTAATCTTGAATCCGTTAACAATCCGATCGGATCCATCACATATGACCGACCAATACTAAACCTAAGCACTTCGATAAGATTTCTCATACAACCGGATTCTACAAAAGATTTATGTCAGAAAAAGTAGGGTTTGTTTATGGTGGTGGAGATGGGTGTGTATGTGTGAGGGAAGGATCTGTAATGCACATACATTTCTCGAAAATAACAATTTAATACTTTAATATCAAAATAGTGGACATTTAACAAATTCTTTCGCGATTGCCTTATTTTTTCAATTGACGTGAACCTATATATGGTGGGAATCGGGTCGGGTCAACCGGGCTCGGGTCAATTTAGGTCGGGTCAAGTCGGGTCGGGTCAAGACTCAAAAAAATCATACCCGAACCTCAGCCTAATTAGAACTCGGGTCACTCGGGTTCGGGTCAACCCGAGTATAAGAAAAAAGTATGAAAATTCACTTATTTAAGTAATAATACAATGTAAAATGTGTTGTTTGAGTCGGGTCAAGTCGAGTTAATCAGGTTCGGATCAAGTCGGGTCGAGTCAAAACTAAAAACTATAAACCCAAACCCGAGCTTAATGAGAACTCGGGTCAATTCGGATCAAGTCGAATTGACGAGAATACGTTTTTGGAATCGAGTGACCAGAAACGACAGTTACTACGCAACAAATAAGAAAAGGTCATGAAATGACGACAGTTACGCAGCACAAGTGAAGATATGAGATTTGTTTATGATGGTGGAGATGGGTGTGTATCTGTGAGGTTATTCCATTACTTTCAACTTTTCTCCTAATTAGTGAACATTTAACGAATTCTTTCGCGATTGTCTTAATTTTTTTTAATTCATCTGAACCTATATGAAAAAAAACATGACTTTTGTTTTGGCTTTAGACTTTGTGGATAATTTTCCTATGAAGCAACAAATAAGAAAAGGTCATGAAATGACAGTACAAGTGAAGATATGAGACTTGTCATCATTTAATGTTATATGACCTTTTAGAGACCAATCAGAAGATGGTGACAAAGACCTTAAACGCGGACAAACATTTGTTTTTCTTTTTTTAACATGATGACAAAAAAACATTTTATGATTTATCTCACGTGAAATGACAAACATTTTAGATGCCGACTAACACAACCTTTTCTAAGCCGACTAACCCTGTCTGTGAGTCTGAAGTCTATATAAATACTCATTTTTACATATGGTAAAGACATAATCTCTTCTGTTTTCATATTTTGGTTTGGTCAATTTTACGACAATTCCGGTCCGATGGCTGTTCTCCACTAACCACAAGGATATAGGGACTCTATATTTCATCTTTGGTGCCATTGCTGGAGTGATGGTTTTGAGTTTTGATCATTAGTACCATTTTCAAAACACTAACCTTAATTATTACTATGTCTCCTACTTTTATCCGTTCTAAAGCCAATCAATCAACTGCGCCTAGGACGCTTCCTCCTAATTACTTTGAGGTACTTCCATTACTTTCAACTTTTCTTTAATTCCTTTTTTACAATTTCTTATCTTTCATTTCTGGTTTTTAGTGCCGTTTTGATTATTAGTGACGTCACTAGCCACGAGTAACCCGTTTTTAAAATTTATGGTTTAATTTGGTTGTATGTTATGTTTGTGTAGTTGTATGTGTTTAATTGGATTCTACATATCTAGTATAGATAAGTTTTGTTGAATTCGTTAATTACACTACTTTTATTTTTTATGTTTCATTTGAGGTTTTGATTGTGTTTAGATGATTCGTGACGGGATAGTGATTGTCAAAGCAGCATACGAAAATTATACGACTAAGTTTCCATTCCAACTTCCAACTCAAACAACCAACAGGAGTTCAGAGAGATTTATAAAGTTGAATGAGGAGATTGCTATAAGGTTTCGACTCCATCTAGGTAGCTTTAAACTCAAATATATAGACCCAGATGGCGATTTGATAATGATAACATGTGACGATAGCTTAAGTCTGTCAGCTGATGATTTTAAAGTACCGGGCCTTCAAACTGTCATAATACTAGTGGTTTTGCCTGTCTAAAGCATCAAATTTGGTGCAATATTTAGGTCATTCACTATAGGAGGTCTATGAAAAGGTTTATCTTTGGTTTATCTTTTGTTGTAAAAGGTGTAGTGGTATGAGGTTAATAATGATTTTCTTAGGTTTCATGTAATTGATGGTTGAAATCATAAGTAAATGTTGTCATGTTTGTGTTAAGATACTGTATACGTATTTTTGCGGATTTTCTTTTCTAATTGGTTTCTTTTAGAAGTGCCTTGGTGATTAAGAAACTTTTTGTTTCATGGTTGATTCAGTTAAAGGACTTGTAGTGAAAAGCACATGTATAAGTATAGGTGAACTTAAAAAGTGTCTAGGATGTTTTAGGTGCCAAAAAAGTATATGATCGTATGCTACCAATTTTAGCAAAAACAATTCTTATTTTGAGACAACAATCTTAGGCCTATAAAGATTTGTTTTTTGCTGATTTTTGCGTAAAGACTTCCAAAATCTGGAGTTCGGAGGGTTTATGTAAAGGAATTGGTAAAGCCACTAGATCACTTCACTAAAAAATGAATGAGTTAGAACATTTTTACCCTTTCTACGTGATAAGGTGACTAGACTATCTGCATATAATGTAAATCTTTGACTGAATTCGGTTACTGCCTGGATGTGCATGCTAGGCTGCCTTTTAACTTTTTTTATTTGTTATAAGAGACATCACCTATAGAAGTGACTCGAGGATAATGATGCTATTTGGTGCAAAATATTTAGTTTCTGGTGTTTGGTTAAGTAATGGCAAATGGGATTATGATGCTATCTGGTCCATTGTCATGTTCCTGTTGTTATTATCTTATCAAGCTTAGGTTAGTTGATTCTGCTGTGTTAAACCGACCCGTATCGAAAAAATTGTAATAATTAATGTATTTTTTTTGTTGTTGCTAGGTGCTCAGTATGAGAACTTTTCTTGCACAAGAATCCAAACAACATAGGTGTACTTTCCCATGGTCTCCTTTTTGGTCATCGATCTGCAATCGGTTAGTCGTAATTTCCCCATATACACAAGCAAGCTTGCTATTTGCGAGGAGACTTTAGTTTCTATAATTGTGTTAATATTTTTACATGACTGAAAATATAATGCAGGACATTGACGGAAGATCTACTCCACCTTATTATATGGCCAGTTTCTCTTGATTCACTCTTCACATTTGCCACTACACTAGAAGGGGGATAAGGGTGAGCCTTTTTGCCTAGTCTTTACTCTCTACTGATGAATTTTGTTTTTTGTTTTTTTTGTTTTGTTTTTTTGTTTTTTTGAATATAGTATGAAACTATGCAAGGTGTAAATCATTAGATGTAACATCCGATTTTACTTAGCTTTAGTATAACCATCTATTGTATCATAGTTATACAAGACTCTGCTATGATCTCTTACGATTCCACATCGGCCAAGTATGGAATTGGTTAGTGGTTTTTAAGTCTAAAGTTGGACTTTTAAATTGATACGAGCCGTATAGGATATAGATTCGTATCATAATCACTTCTATCCATCGAGGCTAATATTCTATTCTAGGTCTATGGAACTGCGAAAATGTATCTTAGTTAAGTATAGTTTAAGGTTTTATATGGTAAAAACAGTTTTTATATGGTAAAGATACTGAGTGCAGGAGCAGATAAGTACGGTTTGGGATTAAACAAAAAAAAAGGTTCAATACCACTGTTCTTTTGAAATGTTTGGTGACTTTGAGTCATCTTATAGTTATTATGTGATATTAATGTGTTCTAAGGGAAAACAATTACACGTGTTAGAAATGTCTATTTTCTGTGAAAAGTCTTAGTATTTGTGAACATAAAGTCAGTTAATGCAATGGAACTTAGCAAGCGTGAAATTCTTTTATTATAAACTTTAGAACCTCACAATAAACTTTAAAATGCGTGAATAAGAAAGTTGGTACAAGTCTTACAATGTTATTAGAGTAAAATGCACATATCGTACCTGTGGTTTGTCCAGATTGCAGATATAGTTACCGGTCTTCTGAAAGTGCAGGCGGCCTACCTGGTCTTTCAATAAGTGTTCACTTACATACTTTGACCGTAACAATGGTTATCTTTTGACCGTTACTATAAGGACGATTCTGTCTTTTTCTTTGTCTTCTCTTCCCCATGATACCACAAACACCACTCCATCATCACATCCACCACCACTCATCCAACTCCACCGCCACTGCTCATATTCACCACCATCACCCCACCACTATACTCACTTTTATGGATCATATAAACCCGCTGGAAGAATCTTTTGATTCTCCTCAATAAATTTCGTAATTGCATATGGACTAGATCCGGTCTTCTCTTTCAACGACACAATCACCTCCTAAATCATCTATATTCACAATTTAACTAACATTAATACCTCATTGAAACAAATCTAACACAATTATTACATCAATTACATCAATTAGCCCTAAAACATCAATTCACATATATTTAACCGATATATATGTAGATGAATTAATCAACATTAGATAAATTAAAGAATATAAATGCAAAATTAGACCTTAGTGGATCGAAAGCAGGAGTCCTAGGTTTGCTCTTGGTCACCTTCTTAGCTTTCTTCACCTTGTTGACGTTGACGTCAGTCACCGGAGCTTCAACCAGAAACACCGTCTCCGTCGTCACCACAACTTCTTCTTCAGTCGCCATTAATTAAGCTAGTTACATGTCTTCTGATCTGAGTTCCAGCCCATGTCAGCATCATCGGGTCAAAGTCTGTTGGGTTGTTAATAGGTTTGGATCTGCCTTTTAGCCTGTTGTGGTGGTAGGGGTGGTGGGGCTGCTTCTGGGGGAGGACGTGCTGGTGGGGTGATGGTGGTGGCGGAGGTGTTCATTGTGCAGGTGATACTTGATTGCCAGGCATGAAACCCACCTTAAGAAAGTTGAATAAGTGATAAAAAAACACAGAAAAGACAAAATTGTCCTTATAGTAACGGTCAAAGGATAACCATCGTTACGGTCAAAGTATGTAAGTGAACACTTATTGAAAGACCAGGTAGGCCGCCTGCACTTTCAGAAGACCGGTAACTATATCTGCAATCCGGACAAACCACAGGTACGATATGTGCATTTTACTCATGTTATTATTATTTAATCAGGAATTTTTGAACTAATATGACCATGCTTGCAGTTGCAGGTCATATTAAAAATAACCATGTAGCCATACCAAGACCCATTAGATGGGCCGGTAACGATCCTCTACTGAGCCTTGGCCAAGAGCACAGTACTTTGTGAATCACACTCTAGCTACATGGTCATGGCTCATCAACTAGACATGGGTTACTGTCTCTTGAGAATCAAGAATACAGAGGTACGAGCCTATAGAATAGATTCTGTTCAACTAAGGCCGTACCATGCTTTGTGTTACACATGGTGTTTAATTGGCTTAGCAAATATAGTCAACATGAGTTACTCAAGCTCTTGATGAGGCCTGCATGTGTTACAGTTAATAATCACTTTTGTGCCAAAATATGATTTTGTAATAATATATACTTCACCTTTCACCATAAAAAAACTTAATATGACCATGCTTTATAACTAAAGCACCTTAATATCCCTACTTACGTTAAAAATAATTACAAATTTCCTTGAATTTAATTAGAATTTTCATTTGATCAGGTCAACTCGGTCAACTGATCAAGGTACAACAACATAAACAGAGGTGTTAGGGCTAGAGAATGATCAGAGTGTGAAATTTGGTGCTTCTGTTCGATGCCATTGCAAGAAGAGGTTAATATTATGCTTTGATACCCTTGATCCAGATATATTATATTCAACTGTTTATTGTTTGGTGGTAAGTTAAGATAGTGATTACCTGATTATCACAACTGATAGGGGTTGTTTGGGATTGCTTTTTTGCTCATAAAAACACAGGTACACAGACAATGAAAACTCCAATCTGCTTGAAAAATAAAGTAAAAAATCAATCCCAAACACCCTTTTTGGTAATGGGAATATCCGAATATGTCAGACTCACACTCAGAAGTTGCTGTAAAAACTTCAAGCAACAAAAGCACTTTGAAGCATTATCTTACCCGACACGTGTTATTATAGTTGAACTTGTGATATTGATTATTCGAGTCCTTTCATAAAACACCCATACAAACACCTCTTATATTGTCACAGTTGAAATATTAATTTGTGTGTTTCAATCTTCAGGAAGCACAGGGTCGAGAGGTCAGTCAAAGTCCCTGCAGTCAGTAACTAGCTTGCTGAGTTGCTGATATCCCACCTGGCGAGTATTCGTGGAAGAAATATGAACAGAAGCCTATCAAAGGTTCTCCTCATCCAAGGTGTTAGATGTTTTGACTAGTACTTCTAAAGGTAGTTCTATAATTTTGGCACAATGTAGTCTAGTTTATGTAGATAGGTTTGATAATTTTGGTTTATTAATTATCTATCATGGATGCAGGACATATATGTTGTTTGCAGTTATCTCCCAATTTGCATGTGTGTAAGGTTGGTTTTTTGTAGGCTCGGAAGCCGGTATGATTCAAAATGGGTTGATATTGGATAGATTAATCTTTTGCTCGTAGTTGTAACTGGTAAGAACAAAGGAATACACATACTGTTGTATTCCGTTGCCGGAGATCGAACCCGGGTCACGTGCGTGACAGGCAGGAATACTTACCACTATACTACAACGACTTGTTGTCCATTGGATTAATCTTGTACCAAATAAAACAACTTTGCTTCGCATTTTGCACGTGAAGCTCAAATGTGAAATGTAAAGATAATACAAGATTGGAATTAGGATCAATAGACAGGCCTATGACCCTGAAATATCAAGACAGAAACAAATTACACACTTATGCCATTCCATTGTAGAGCAACATAAGCTGAATACCGACGGGCCTCCTCACTATCCCCCTAAGCTCCAATGCACAGACTACATTTCCTTCTTGAAGGCATCCCTATTAGACGGCAGCTTCATCCTTGCAGAAATATACATATATTATTCATGATAGGCATCATCATAGTGCACCAGAACTTGCTACTTCAAAAAGAGAATTGCATTTCCTTTGTAAAGACGTATTGGAAATCCTGTTGCTCCATCCTCACAGACATGATTCCAATAACCATATACACAAGGCATCATTCTCTTTCCTTTTCCGACAATCACAGTCATGGTTCCCTAAGTCAACCTTACAGCTCAACATCCATTAGGAGCTTATTATCAGCCCATTTTAGACCCCATTTCCTAGCCGGCTAGCCACAGTTTTGACTGAAACTGAATTTAACTTTCAAGCTTCTTAACACACTTGCATTGTCCCCTACTGTAGCTTCATATACTGTCATGCCATATGTTTTCCATCACCGACAATTTAAAAAACAGAAGGATGAATGCTATCTCTGATATCCAACATACTTCTCCATCCCCAAGTGTCACACTCATTTTGTCCATGTCCCATATACTTCTATTTTCAAATTTCACGATGTTGACCCATTTAACCCAGAATAAAAGATCCTCATTCCATTTCTGTAGTAACTCACTGTTGTATTTCTTCTTATATGTATAGTTATTGTATAGTTTGAATATTATCTTAATGAGTAAAGGCTGATTGGTTTCTTTACCATCATAATTTCACAAGTTGCAGGTTTAGTGCTGTAGTTTCAGATCTTAAAAAATAATATTTATTGAAGCAAAATTCCCCGAGTACTTGTATACCGAAGAACTTACTTCAGTCACGAGTGAATGAAGCTTGTATCTAAGTATATAACCTGAAAACAAAGAACAACGCATGTTAGCCTCGTCCCAGGTTTCACCCCGAGACCAAGCTTCAGCGTGAGAGTAAGTAACGATCACGGGAGTGGTATCCGGTTTGAAATACCGGAGTGATGATATGGAATGTGTGTAAATGCTAATGCGTATCGTGTGTGTAATAAATATGAAGGAGTATTTATACTACTCCATAAGACCGGGGGGAGTGGTGTAAAACCCACTCACCTCCACGTCAGCGTCACATCAGCTTTTAACAAACTCACTACAACCCACTCACACTCACTTTTGGAGAGTAATGACACTCACTACAACTCACTACACATGACTCCCACTTTTTTATTAAATATTTTTTATTCACAGAATCAATTTTTTTATTCAAACATGGTACATGTGGGTAAATAAAAACGATACATGGGTAAATATAAATAAACATAATAATTTAAGAATTGTTAAACAAGTGCTCGACCAAATCTGCTCGAAGATTGTGATGTTCTTGCGTTGAGCTCAGAGGCGTAGCCAGAAATTTGTTTCGGGGTGGGCCAAAAACAATTTAAAGAGTCGCTCACAAGTGTTAAAAATATCATGACATATAACTATGTAAAAGTGTTGCAACAAAACTATTCATTTAATATTATGTAGTTGACCAAATGTTAATACATGATAATAAACCGGGCTTTAAACTACACTATATATGCATGATCTTATAACTCTGTGGGTGCGCCGTGGCCACCCTTACCCTCTATGTGGCCACGCAACTAGTTAAGCTGAGTTTCTGCATAACTTGTAACACGCGTTATTGGGGTCGTAACTCGTATTCCGGTTGAATTTCTTTTTCAGTTGCAAAGAATAACTCGTATTCGTCGATATTATCCATTTTAGTGTTTTAAGGAGAATGTGTATGAAATGTGATTGTGTGTTTTAAAAATATGAGTTTTAATAGGTATTTATAATTAAAAAGAGGGTATTAAGAAAGTTTTTTTTTTAAATATAACGGTTAGTTTGACATGTGGGGCCCAAATCAAACAAACTCGCGCTAGGTGAGTTTGCCCAGGTTTTTTGTGAAAAACAAGCAAGTCGCGCGTGAGTGGGTCTACGGAGGGACGGTAAGTCGCGCGCGACTTCTTAAAGTCACAGGTGACTTTACCTCCACTCCCATCAGCCTAAAGTGAACCTAGGTGCCTAGTCATGTCACTAAACTGAAAGTTTATGTAAATAAATTTAGTAGTCGTGTGTTAGGATCGAACTCGAGATTACGACATTGCACACAATACGTAAAGAGTTAATTATTTAGTAAATGTATTTATTATATTTATTAAATTAAATCGAGCTATAAAATATAACGAATGTTATTTATTAAAAGTTAAGTATAACGATCGTTATAGAACAAAAAGGAAGGAGGAATTTTTTTTTACGAAACGCCCCCTAGGGTGAGACGCATAGGCGGTCAAAAGGGGAAGGGGTAAAGGGTATTTGTTAAACTTGGGCCTCAAGTTTAATTGGCTATATAAACACTCTTAACCCTCATAATTTTTTATCCCTTCTCTTTTTTTTCTTTGTGTCGATCGCAAAACCAAACCACAAAAGGGTTTCAGTTGGTTTTTTCTTGGTATTAGGTTTAGCTTATAATCTAGTCCTAGCCCCTCTTTAGGGTTGCTGGGTAGATTTTCCACAAGGCATAGTAGCTCGATTTACACGTACTAGACTTACGGTTAGCTCGTTGTATTACATGTGTACAAGAACGTAATATAGTCTTATCATAGACTATATCTTGGTGATAATACGTAAACCCTAATTTGGTGAATTAGGTTTTGTTTGAGGGAATTGCTTTGCAAAAGGTACGTAAAACCTAACTCGATTAATTATAATTGTGTTAATTAATAATCTTGTTAAATCGCTTCTACTATATGTGATTTGATCTCGTTTAGGGTTTTATTATTTTTATGAATAATAAACCTTCATTGGCATCGAGAGCCGTTTTAACATGTTATAATTATCGAAAAATCTAAAATAAATTTAACCAATAATTGTTTTGGGTTAAAACTTTATGTTTATTTTAGGTTTTCTTAAAAATTAGGGTTTTGTTTTTTTATAAATTTGGTTTGGCCGAATTTTTTTAATAAAAAAATAAAAATTTTGAAACCCTAAAATTTACATGATTGTATGTTTTAGATTAATATTACATGATTAATTGTTATGACATGTAGTTTTTTTGTTACGATCCGTAAAGATTTAATTGTTAAGATTTGTGGTTGGATCCATGATGAACATGCATGTTTTTTCATGGATCATAAAATTAAATGTATTACATGTTTTTTGTTTCAATAAATCTAGAATTAGGGAAGACTTTTTATTAACATAAAAACCGTAAATTTCAATTTATTGAATAAAATTGTTTGTATGTGGCTATTTGATTTATTCAATCGCACATATAATTGTTATTATGTGTTTATGATTTAGTGTTTTTTACCTATTTGTTTTCATACGTCTTTTTAAGTATGTTGTAAACAAGGGTAATTTTTTTAAGAAAAATAATATGGACTAAATCATATGAAAATTAAAATTTGTTTTGAGATCTAAATTACATAGAATTACGTTGATTGGTGATTTACAATAATAATTTAACAGCTTACTCAATTTTGACAAACTATAAAGTGGGTATAACGCGTTGCTGGTCATGTACCCGGTTAAGGAAGGAGGTTATCCCATTGTCGCTGACCAAATTCACGGCTTGCATGTGCGTTAAAATTGGAATTACCTACGATTATTACTTGTATTACACCTTAAGGTTGATTTACCGCAAATTCACATCCGAAACACAATGAATAAGGTTATTGCTTTGTGCGTAGCCGAGTTCTAGCAAAAGTACGCTGTGAATAGTTGTGGGTAAAATTCTTTTATTGGTTTTAACCAATACCTAAACATAATATATGTAGAAATTTAGTCTCGTGAAATTTTTTATTAAATGTCTTATTAAACTTATGATATGGAGATGTATGCATGCTTCTCCATACATTGATTTTGACATCAAATTTATACCCTTAAAATTTAAGTTGAATACCATCTAATTGACGGACACTTGAAGTCACAATGTCATCATTTGAGATTTGAATGATGTTGTGATGGAGAGAAAGCTTTTAATAGAATGAGAATTCGTGTGATAAGTTTTACGTTCTTTAGATTAGACGACTTATTTAAGTTACTCAGTGAGATCTGGAAACTTAAGGTATTCGGAAGGGATGAAAATGTTTACAATGCAAAACGTTTTTTGGCAATATAAATCCCTTAAAATGTCTAGAAATTGGAAGTTGTTTGCCAATTAATTATTCGACAAGTTACTATGTTGAATAAGTTCATTACTAGCAGATCAACTGATGTAATGGATTTATGTCAATATAGGTTCTAGTTTCAAGGAAAATACTATGGTTTATATATCGGGTAATTTTATTTTCTTGAATGTATTTATCGAAAATACTAATAATTTGAACATATTTTTGTAGAAATGGCTCAAGCTAACAATAACACTATAAGTTCTGTGTCCAAAATATTTTTTGCTCGTCCTGAACTTACTGGCCCTAACTTCAATGATTGGTACCACTCACTAAGAATTGTCTTGAGAGTAGCGGGTACTATTGATGTTTTGACCACTCCCTATCCGAAGGATCTTGCTGAAGGAGCTTCTGAAGCCGAAAGGCTTGAACACGCTGCTACTATTAAGAAGTACTCGGATGTGGCTTGCTTAATGTTATTTGTAAAATGGCACCTATACTTCAAAATAAGTATGAGCTATTTTCACCTAATCGTATGCTTGATGAACTCCAGGCTATGTTCGAGAAGGCTCAAGCTATGGAGATCTACGACTTAGTAGATGCTTTGCGTAGCTGCAACCAAACTCTTGGAAAGTCTGTTAGTGCACATTATATGGAAATGAGGGGTTATATGGAACAACTCATTGCACTAGGACAACCCTATGATCATAATATGGCTATTAACTTGATCAACAGGTCCCTTAACAAGGACTTCAATGATTTTGTTAAGAACTATAATATGCATTGCGCGGGGAAGATAGTTAATGATTTGCATGCAATGCTCATTGACTACGAAAAAGGGTTAAAGGATAAGGCATCTACCTCTACTCCTCCTGTACTAACCATACAAAAGGGTAGAGTGAGTAAGCCAAAACAAAAAGCGAATAAGCTGAAGGGCATAAATAAAGCTGATAAGAGCAAGCAAGTTGCGAATTATCAAAAGCCAAAGAACTTTGCCAAGAAGAATCAATCCCAAAAGATGATACTTGCCACTATTTCAAGGCAAGTGGTCACTAGAAGAGGAACTGCCCTCTTCACCTCGATGAGTTGCGGGAAATAAAGAAGAAGGTTGAGCAGAGCGTTGTATCTTCAAGTACTTTATTTAAGATCGAATTATTTAATTTGACATACAAGTTAAATTCCTGGGTATATGATATGGGATGCAATAATAACATTTGTAATACGCTGTAGGGATTTAAATTGGAAAGGAAGCTATCCTATGGGGAATAATTTTTGCAAGTAGGCAATGGCCCACAAGCAGCGGTTGAAGCTATAGAAACATTTAATTTAGTTTTACCTTCGGGTTTAGTACTGATTTTAAATGATTGTCATTATGCACCGTCAATTGTTGGGGGTGTTATTTCCTTTTCTTGTTTGTTAAATCTTGGATTTGTTCATACTATTGATAATAATGGAATTTCTGGTTTTAAAGATGGTATTTTCTATTTTAGTGCGATTGCTGTGAATGGTGTTTTTGAAATAGACATGCATGATAATGGATCCAAGTATAATAATAATTCTGTTTTTAGCATGAATAAGAAGAGAAAGTTAGACAAGAACTCTTCTTATCTTTGGCATTGTAGACTTGCCCAGATCGGGAAGACTCGCATACAAAATCTTCAACGTGAAGGTCTTTTATAAAATATCAGTGACGAATCATTTGATAAATGTGAGTCTTGTATCTATGGGAAGATGACCAAGAAACATTTTAATAGCAATATTGAAAGGGCTACTAATCTACTTGGTTTATTACACACTGATGTGTGTGGACAACTTAGATATGTGTCAAGGAAAGGTGCTAGCTACTTCTTAACATTTACGGATGATTATATCCGTTATGGTTATGTTTATTTACTTAAGCATAAACATGAGGTATTTGAAACATTCAAAGTGTTTCAAGTAGAAGAAGAATTGCAACTAGGAAAGAAGATCGAAGATCTTCATTCTGATAGAGGTGGTGAATATTTAGTCAATAGTTTAAAGATTATCTAAGTGAGAATGGAATTGTTCAGAACCTCACTTCCCCATATACTCCACAACAAAATGGTGTATCCGAAAGGAGAAATCGTACACTATTATATGTGGTGCGATCTATGTTTAATCTTACAACTTTGCAAACTTGTGACCAAAGAAAACAACGAACAAATGCAAAGTAAAACCTAACACCCTTTATATAGAGGGTTACAAGTGACTAGGAAGCTTAGTAAAAAACTAGAAACCCTAGTTGATGAAGTCCCAATTTTGCGCTTTGCAGTTCGAATATTTTTTACTGAAGTTGGACTTCTTGGCGTCTTGTAAAGATTCCAGTGGTGTAGACTTCATCTTGGACGTCCAAATGAGCTTAGGATGCAAGCTAAGCTTGGGCCGTTGATTCCCTGACAAAATGTTTTGTCTTCGTCCTCAAAAGTAGCAGGGGAGGTTCATGTGACACATGGGGTGAGGTGGCAATTAGTTTAGGGTTTGGGTTTTGTTAATTATGACCCTAATCTTAAATCTGGAAAAGATTAAGGCCTAATTTTCACAAATTAGCAAAAGCCCAAATCGTGTTCTTGAGTGAATAGTTGGCTGTTTGATCTTGTATAGTGTTTAAACCATGTGTTTAGGCGCCAAGATTAACATAATATAAAACCGGATTAGTGGGTTTATGAGGTGGCAATATGGTGAGCTGTGATTGGTGGGTTTTGTGAGTGGGGTGAGGTGTCAAATTGTTAGTGGTCTAGGTAAGTATGGATGTCTGCCATGTTTAACCCCTCATTTCCTTCCTTTGTTTCATTTCAAGTTTAAACCATCTAAACTTAAATCCCTTTGTATTTGAAGTTTCAAAATTCACACATTGGCCACAAAAACTTTCCAAAAGGTTATAAAGGACTTGTTTTGTAATTTGATGATATTTAAAGGGATTTTTTGGCATGTCTTCATACTCCAAGGTCTTTACTTGTATTCTTGTCTTCATGGAGGACTAAAAGTAACAAGTCTTTAATTTTGAGGACCATTCTTGCCAATTCTTCAAAACTGAGGGTCCTTTTTGTAACTTTGACAAAATTTAGGGACCAAACTTGTAATTATGAATATATAAGGGTTTAAAGTGTCAATTATTCAATAATGAAGGACCCTTCTTGTACAATCTTCAATTCTTCAAGGACTTTTCTTGGAAAATCAACACGTGGGTCCGGTTCATTGTGCGGCTTCGTTTCCCGTGTTCGTTTTTGCTTGTTTCTTGTGATCTATTGTCATTTTCTCAATATCCGTACCTAAAATACACATTGAACAAACACAAGCATATTTATAGCACTTTTAATGATGTTTTTACCATTTTAAGCCCGTTTTGGACGATGAGACTATGTATAAAAGCAGTCTCATCACCACACCCAAATGTGTTTTGGTAATCTTATTAATTTGTGAACAAGAAACAAAATGTTTAATGAAAGGAATGACTAGATCCATATCCTTATTAACTTTATACTAGAAATAAAAGGATAACAATAATGATGAGTAATTAAAAGGTTTTATCCAAGAGACCTTACTCGAGTTGTACTAGAGGCATTGGCAGTGTAACTAGATGCTAGTCAATGTGATCACACTATATAAATTTTTCCAAGTGGGAGCTAAAAGTTTATGGACATAAATTTAGTAATTGTGTGTTAGGATCAAACTCGAGATTACGGGATTGCACACAATACGTAAAGAGTTAATATATTTAATAAATGTATTTATTATATTTATTAAATTAAATCGAGCTATAAAATATAACGAATGTTATTTATTAAAATTTAAGTATAACGATCATTATAGAACAAAAAGGAAGGAGGAAAATTTTTTTGTGAAACACCCCCTAGGGTGAGACGCATAGGCGGTCAAAAGGGGAAGGGGTAAAGGGTATTTGTTAAGGTAGGGCCTCAAGTTTAATTGCCTATATAAACACCCTTAACCCTCATAATTTTCTATCCCTTCTCTTTTCTTTCTTTGTGCCGATCGCAAGACCAAACCACAAAGGGTTTCGGTTGGTTTTTTCTTGGTATTCGGTTTAGCGTATAATCTAGTCCTAGCCCCTCTTTAGGGTTGTTGGGTAGATTTTCCAAAAGGCGTAGTAGCTTGATTTACACGTACTAGACTTACAGTTAGCTCGTTGTATTACGTGTGTATAAGAACGTAATATAGTCTTATCATAGACTATATCTTGGTGATAATACGTAAACCCTAATTTGGTGAATTAGGTTTTGTTTGAGGGAATTGCTTTGCAAAAGGTACGTAAACCTTAACTCGATTAATTATAATTGTGTTAATTAATGATCTTGTTAAATCGCATCGCTTCTACTATATGTGCTTTGATCTCGTTTAGGGTTTTATAATTGTTATGAATAATAAACTTTCAGTGGCATCGAGAGCCGTTTTAGAATGTTATAATTATTGAAAAATCTAAAAAATTTTAACCAATAATTGTTTTGGGTTAAAACTTCATTTTTTTTAGGTTTTCTTAAAAATTAGGGTTTTGTTATTTTATAAATCTGGTTTGGCCGAATTTCTTTTAATAAAAAAATAAAAAATTTTGAAATCCTAAAATTTACATGATTGTATGTTTTAGATTAAAATTACATGATTAATTGTTATGACATGTAGTTTTTTTTGTTACGATCCGTAAAGATTTGATTGTTAAGATTTGTGGGTAGATCCATGATGAACATACATGTTTTTTCATGGATCATAAAACTGAATGTGTTACACGTTTTATTGTTTCAATAAATTTAGAATTAGGGAAGACTTTTTATTAACATAAAAACCCTAATTGTTTGTATGTGGCTATTCGATTTATTTAATCGCACATATAATTGTTATTATGTGTTTATGATTTAGTGTTTTTTTTACCTATTTGTTTTCATGCGTTTTTTTAAGTATGTTGTAAACAAGGGTAATTTTTTTAAGAAAAATAATATGGACTAAATCAAATGAAAATTAAGATTTGTCTTGAGATCCAAATTACATAGAATTACGTTGATTGGTGATTTAAAATAATAATTTAACGGATTACTCAATTTTGACAAACTATAAAGTGGGTATAACGCGCTGCTGGTCATGTACCCGGCTAAGGAAGGAGGTTATGCCATTGTCGCTAACCAAATTCTCGGCTTGCATGTGCGTCAAAATTGGAATTACCTACAATTATTACTTGTATTACACCTTAAGGTTTATTTACTGCAAATTCACATCCGAAACACAATGAATAAGGTTATTGCTTTGTGCATAGCCGAGTTCTAGCAAAAGTACGTTGTGAATAGTTGTGGGTATATTTCTTTAATTGATTTTAACCAATACCTCAACATAATATATGTAGAAATTTAGTCTCGTGAAAAAGTTTATTAAATGTTTTATTAAACTTATGTTATGGAGATGTATGCATGCTTCTTCATACATTGATTTTGAATCAAACTTATACCCTTAAAATTTAAGTTGAATACCATCTAATTGACGGACACTTGAAGTCACAATGTCATCATATGAGATTTGAATGATGTTGTGATGGAGAGAAAGGTTTTTATAGAATGAGAATTCGTGTGATAAGTTTTATGTTCTTTAGATTAGACGACTTATTTAAGTTACTCACTGAGATTTGGAAACTTAAGGTATTCGGAAGGGATGAAACATGTTTACAATGGAAACCATTTTTTGGCAATTTAAATCCCTTAAAATGTCTAGAAATTAGAAGTTGTTTGCCAATTAATTGTTCGACAAGTTACTATGTTGAATAAGTTCATTACTAGCAGATCAATCGATGTAATGGATTTATGTCAATATAGGTTCTAGTTTCAAGGAAAATACTATGGTTTATATATCGGGGTAATTTTATTTTCTTGAATGTATTTATCGAAAATACTAATAATTTGAACATATTTATATAGAAATGGCTCATCCTGACAATAACACTATAAGTTCTGTGTTCAAAACAGTTTTTGATCGTCCTGAACTTACTGGCCCTAACTTCAGTGATTGGTACCTCTCACTAAGAACTGTGTTGATCCCTTTGGTTGGATCTATATTCTGTTAAGAACTAGTATAGTAGTTTGTAATTAAACTAAAACATTGTGATAACTCTTACTCAAACTAAATAAGTTATGCGGAATCTAACTTATAAAGCACAGAAGAACAGAATTACTATTAACTATTCGATTCTCTTATTAATCGACTTGAATGAGGTACATGAATGACATCGTACCTATGTCCCTTTTATAGAGTAAGGAACTCTTGAATCCTTAGAATATTCTATAAAGATAACTATATCACAGACGATATATTATCTATATATTAACTATTAAGTATATCACATAAGATATACTCTTACTATAAACTATGACATATCTTATGCGAAGATATATTCGTCCTAAATAATATAGCAGTACTTACTTTATAAGTAGCAGTACTTACCATGTACCGCGTTAACACTAACGGTACTTGAAAGATACTAACAGTACTTAACATTACACTAACGGTACTTGCCACTTAATAATAATTCCCAACAATCCTCCCATAAACAAGAATGATAACTTGTTGTCTTCTTGTTTCTCTTGTACTGAATGTATTTGAATACATATCTTCAGTCTTCTCTTTAATCTTGGATTGAACTTGGAATTATTACTTGTATCCAACTGGATGTAGCCAAACACTTTAATAAGATCTTCTTCTGATAAGATAACCTTCAAGTCTTCATGAACAGCATCTTGATCTATGATCTTCTTGTGTCTTGTAAACATTCATTAACTTGTGCAGCAACAGTAATTGTCTTCTTTAAGTTAAATCTATGAACTCTGAATCATGAACTCTGTCTTGATTTGATGAGACAAAACCTTCTAAGTATTTCTTTATAATACTTCCTTGCTTGCAACTTCATACCTGAAATAAAACAGTCAACAACAAAAACCAATCTGTATTGGCTTCATGATTTTTAGTAAATCATCAGCTATCAACGGATTTGATTATTCTTTACCAATTAGCCGTACCCTCTGGAATAACCAATACTTTATTCATAAATAATAAGGTGTACTGATAAGCCCTATAATTTTTGGTAAATTGTCAACCATCAACGGATTTGAGAAAGTGTTTACCTAGTACCGTTTGTCTAGGACTAGCCAACTCTTTGTCTTGAAACAAGGTGAGTTAGAACCCTATAGTGTTTAGCAAACTACCAGCTGTCAATAGATTTGAGAAGTCTTTACCACAAACCATTTGCTTATGGACTAGCCAGTTCTTATGTGTGTTAGACCTGGTGAACTGAGAACCATTTATGAAGTGTGACTAAAAGTCAAACACTTAAGGCTCTTTCTCAACTTCTTCCTCTTGCTCCAAATCCTTGATTTATTGTTTAACCATTCTGATCAACTCCAAAGCTCCAACAGATTCTTCTGAAATCTCCAATTGTTGTTCTAACATCCTTTCCAAGAAACTTCTTCCAAAAGGATATCTTTTCTCTTGTAGCATATAGTATGTAACATCATCTATATCCAAAATATGAAATCCACATGACCTGTAATATCTATAGTAACTAGGAACCTGATTCTCTAATTTCTTCAATATTTCCTGATCACAGTTGTGTGGCTCATACATAAAGAGAAATTATCTATATAATAGTGATACCTTAGTTTTACCTTCATTGGCTTCCTGGGTTAACTTGAAAAGATCTTGAACATCTTGCCTGTCAAGAATATGGATAATATCTTCTAATAGTCTAAACATTCTTGTTGTGCCATCTGATCTTTGTATCCCATGAGCTTCCAGTCTTTGATCTGTAGTATATATCCATTTAACAATGGATGAATTCTTTCCAAGAATTTCTGTGTCTACACACTGATCCTCAAAACTTACTATCTTCAAGTACTTTCTTAGGCTCTCATCACTATCACTATCACTATCTTCTGTGGTTGATTTAGACTTCTTCTTGGCTTTTAGCTTCTTCTTGGTTGATCTCTTCCATTTACCTGCTTTGAAAACTTTATTTTGATCTGACACATCAGAATCCTTTTCAAAGTTAGTATGTACCGTTTCTTCAGTATGTACTGTTGACTGTATATGTACCGCTTGTACATTTTTAGTCTTACCAACACTTAGAATTGTATCTCCTTCACTTATTCTTTGAGCAGTCTTTGTCTTTTTTGAACTTACCCTCTCCTTTACCTTTTTCCTAGCATATGTAGCTTTGATAGGTGGAGATGTTCTTGTATGTTCAGCAATACTTACATCAAGTCTAGGAGTACTTCCAAATTGTCTTTGTTGTCGAAACTGCTTCTTTACATCTTCAATATCTTTCTTGTCCTTTTCATAACCAATTTCAACAAAGTTCAATTCAGCTCTTTTGTGTTGTTCATACAAAGCCTTGACTTCTTTAAAATTCTTATTGACCAATTGAGCATGAGTGAAACGCTTAACCTTCTTAAGAAAAATCATCATTTGATTTCTGATCTGCATGGTAGTTGGAGGCTTAATCTTTTCTCTTCTTCGTTTTTCAGCAAAGAATCTTTGTTGCTCCCTTACCAAATCATCAATCAATCTTGCTTTCTCTTCTTCATCATAAGCATCCCTTTCTTCAGCTATTAATGATTCTGCAAGAAGCTCACTTGCTTGAAATTCAGCTTGAATCCTATCATACTCTTGTATATTCCATTCTTGTTGTATTCTTTTTGCTTTAAGCAATTGCTTTCTTGCTGCAAGTTCTTCTTGTAATTCTTCTTCACGAATCTGTGCTTGCATTCTCATAGCATATTCCTCATCATTATCTATTTGATTAAATGTGTACATGACTTTGCTTATATCATCATCTGAATCACTTTCATCTTTAGATTCTGATTGTATTTGCTTCTTGCCCTTATCCTTTGGATTGATCTTTGGTAATTTCTTCTTCAGCTTGGAAGATTTATCCTCATCCTTATCATCTTGCTGTTGAATGATAATACCTTTAGTGGGTTGTGAAGCTTTATTTTTCTTACCTTTAGATTTATTCTTTTTGGCAAAATTTCCTGTTGTGTCTTGTTCTCAATCTCTGCTTGTCTTGCTTTCTCAGCTGAATTCTTTTCTCTGAGATCAAGCAATACTTGAGCTAAAGTCTCATCTTCCTCAAAAGGAGTTTGACTTTCTAATGAAGGATGATCACCAACAGTACTTGCAGTCGACTTAGTTGGCTTAGCAGTACTTGGGTCTTCAACAATGTAAGCAGTACTTGCAGTCGGCTTAGTTGGCTTAGCAGTACTTGTAACTTCCACAATGTTGACTTCACCAGTATAAGACACACTTGTTTCTTCAATCACAACAGTATCTCCAGATACTTTTTCTTCCAATGAAGCTATCTTCTCAACTTGTAACTCCTCAGTCTTGTCTGATCCATAACTTACTCTTGATCTTGACAGTACTTGTGTTGGAGTTGAAGATTTAGGAAATTAAATGTTAATCCCCTCTAGCTTCTCATAGAAAATACTCTAGTTTACTTGAAGTTGTGGTGATTGAGATTGTGGCTTTGGCTGAGTTACCATTATTTCTTCAATCTGTGGTTCCTCATGGGTAGGTTGTGGTTCTTCTGTTTGAATCTCCATGTTAACAGGTCCCAAACTAGTCATTTCCACACCAACATCTAGACCATTTCCATCTTCAAAATTTCTAATGACATCATCAACTCCAAAGTTGATGTCATTCCCAGAAACTATTGTTTGAATATCAGAAGAAGGTATTTGTTCTTCAGAATTCCTCCCTTGTTTGGTTGCATTCAGTTGCCTTTTCTTGAGGTTTCTGGACATTTGCTTCCTAAGAGCAGCTTTCTGAATAGACCTGGTTTTCCTCGTCCAAGGAGATACTTTGTTCCTTAACTTGAGTTGGGTGGCCTCCAATTCAGCAATTTTCTTGTCTTGAACAAGCTTCTCTTTTTGCAATACATGTACCTGTTTGGACAAGCTAGTGCACAAAACAGTTAAATTTGCATCATCCACATCCTCTGTTGCTTGAGCTGGTGGTGAACCACTAGCAGCAATGGAATCAGAAGATGTGTGGATCATCTCATCTGAACTTGGTTGATTACCAATGTTATGAGAAGACGAAGATTGAGTATCTTCTGGGATTGGGAGTTCTGGTGAGAAGGAGTTTGCTGAGAACCACTAGCAGTACTAGGACTCTCACCTTCTTGGTTGGCAGGTTGAGCTAACATATTAGCAAATAAGGGTGTGACAGTTCTTGTGGAGGCATTGCCTTGTTTGGTCAAGAAAGAGAAAGTTCTCTTTGTAAATGCAGGAAAATCCCATGTATTTGTTAACTCTGGTAGGTTAGGGATTTGGTCATTAACTAAAGTCTGAATGAATATAGGATACATTAAAAACTTTTTAGAGCCTTCCAAATTCCTAGTCATGCCTTCAAAAATCAGTTTTGAAAAATTAAAAGCCCTGATGTTTGCTAGACAAATACCAGCTAATACTAATGCAGCATGAATTTGATCAAAAAAAGTACTTTTGGAGCTTAAACAGTGAATAATAGCATGAAAAAGCAATTTCCATTGTGGTGAAAATAATGCTTTAAAGAAAGTAAGACTTTCCCTACCACCTTCATAACCCATGGCTACAAGGCCATCATGTATCTCTGTATTATTTAGCATACTAAGTCCATTTGTATCATTAAGTCTCAAACTAGCTCTTAGTAGTACCTCAGTTACATAGATGTTTCTATGATTCACCCTAGCCTTAATGCAAGGTTGATTAAAACGAGTACCTAACACATCAGTATTCCAAAATTGTTCAACAATAGGAATAGAGACAATGGGACTTACAGTGAGTGAAAAACTAATATTACTTCGAGATAAAAAGCCTAGTATCTCATGAAAACCAAGAGAATCATCATTCTGAGCAAGGTTCGTAACCAAGTTGTGCTTAAAGATCACTTGTAAAGCAACCATTGTAGTTTTTGATGATCGATGATGACAACAAAGGTTGTAGAATCGAGGTGTAAAAATAAAAGATTTGGTAAATCAATAATTGTGGTTGGTATTTATAGAAGGAAATAACCCATCCACGAAGAAATCGCCAAATTTACAAAAGACACCCTCAACGGTACAACGGTTATGTAATCGTATATGGAACATACTCGGTACTTCAAGTTTGCCTAGCGGTACTTAGCAGTAGAGCGGTACCTCAAACACAAAACCGATTCATGCTATCCATCAACATTGTTACCTCTTTTATTTTATATTATCAACCTGCAATCATATCAAAAACACAAAATATATACTATACAATAATATTAGCATAAAAATTGTACAGTTGTTACCTCCCCTCAACATATGCAGCAGTCTATTGGTTAAGCATACCAATATGTGTCACCAAGAATTCAAACCTTTTTGTATCAAATGCCTAGGTCAACACATCAGCTACATTATTGTCTGTATAAATCTTCAAGACTTGAATAAGCTTCTTGTCATAGGCATCTCTTATAAAGTGATGTCTAATTCCAATATGCTTGGTCTTAGAGTGAAATACTGGATTCTTAACAATGCATATCGTACTCTCATTATCAACGTAAATCTTAGTGTTCATGAAGTTGAACCCATAATCTAACAATTAATTCTGAATCCAGAGTACTTGTCCACAACAATGAGCAACAGCTACATATTCAGCTTCAGTGGTAGAAGTAGCAACAATGGTTTTCTTTTTACACTGCCATGATAGGAGTCTGTTGCCTAGGAATTGACAACCTCCTGTTGTGGATTTCCTATCATGATTAGCTCCAGCATAATCACTGTCTGAGTAAGCTTCCAATTCAAAGGTTGAATCTCTAGGATATCGCAATCCTAAATTGGGTTGACTTTTAAGATACTTAAAAATCTTCTTCACAACATGTAGATATCAAACCTTTGGATTAACTTGGAATCTTGAACAAGCACACACATCAAACATAATATCTGGTCTTGAAGCAGTAAGATACATCAATGAGCCAATCATTGACCTATATAGATGAATGTCAACATCTTCACCATGTTCATCTTTTGATAAAGACTTCTTAGCTTCAAATGGCGTGCTTGTACTCCTTGAATCCATACATGAAAACTTTTTCAAGATTTCAGCAATATATTAATCTTGACTGATAAATATTCCATCTTTCCTCTTTTTGACTTATAGTCCCAAAAAGAAAGTAAGTTCTCCCATAGAACTCATTTGAAACCTTCCTTTCATCAAAGCCTCAAACTCTTCACACCATGATTTCTTGGTTGAACCAAAATGATGTCATCAACATAGACTTGTACTAGAATAATATCCTTAGCATTCTTTTTGATGAGCAGAGTTTTATCAATGGTTCCTCTCCTATATCCATGTCCTAACAGAAAATTAGATTAAGTTGCATACCAATCTCTTGGGGCTTGATGTAGACCATAAAGTGCTTTGATAATTTTGTAGACTCTGTTGGGGAATTTAGGATCTACAAAACCTGGAGGCTGTGAAACATATACCTCCTCTAAAATAGTACCATATAGAAAGGCACTTTTCCCATCCATCTGATAGACTATAAAACCCATATATGATGCAAAGGCCAAAAACAACCTAATGGCTTCTATTCTTGCCACTGGTGCAAAGACCTCATCATAGTCTATCCCTTCTTCCTATCTGTAGCCTTGAGCAACAAGCCTTACCTTGTTTCTCACAACAACTCTTCTTTCATCCGTCTTGTTTCTAAAAACCCATCTAGTACCAATAACTCTTTTACCCGAGGGAAGATCCACAAGAATCCAAACCTTTTGTAGTTCAAATTGTGTCAATTCTTCTTGCATGGCATCTACCTAACTTTCATCATCAAGAGCTTGAGAAATATTCTTGGGCTCTACTTGTGATAAGAAATAGGCAAACAAACAATGCTGAGTATCTTTATCATTTGTTCTCTGCTATTGTTTGACATAACTCACAAGTGCATGAGTTTTAGTATTGGCTTGAAGTTGTCTTCTGATTTGCACAGCAGACTTAGGATCTCCAATCATCTGAGTAGTAGGATGGTTGTTGTTGACTTTGTGAGTGGGAATAGAACTGACTGGAATTTCTGTTTCCAAATTATTAAAATCAGTTACTGCACCCTTCTCATCATAGGAAGCTTTGGAGAAGATTCCTTCAGATTCACTTGCAAACATGTGTTCATCGTCCATAACTTGTAAAATATCTTCTAATGAGTCAACAAACTTTGCAGATTTTGACTTAGCAGTACTTGCAGATGAGGTACCGCTAGGTATAGTATGTACTGTTGAGTATTGTGACTCCAAAGATTCTTCTCCTGAATGCTCATTAGCAGTTGTAGCATTCTTTTACTGATCTTGCAGCCTCTGAAGCTCTTGGGAGGCTTGATCATCAGCGGATGGCATTGTTTGCTTCTTGGGACTATCAGTTTTAGGAGTAACAGTAGGCATACTAGGTACATAGATGTGAACATCACCATCTTGAGAGTCTGTTGAAGAAGAATTTCCTTGAGTACCTGCCTTAGTTGTACTAATCTCCTCGCCTGCATTGTTAGCTTGACAATCCTTTTGCACAGCATAGTAATCCATGGAATTAGTTAGATAATCTAAATCAAACATCCAAGCATAACCTATTCCTGGAACATTGGGTTTATTTTCTAAGAAATTAACATGGGCATTTTCTTCAACCTTTTTAGATGCCAAATTTTAAACCCTATATGCTTTACTTTGTAGTGAATATCCTACAAGATATACTGGATCAGATTTACCATCAAACTTCCCCAAGTGATCAAGAGTATTTAGTATAGACACATGACACCCAAACGGTATTAAATAACTTATGATAGGCTTAATACCAGTCAAAAGTTCATAAGGTGTTTTATTCTGAGGCTTGGTCACTAAGACTCTATTTAACACATAACATGCAGTATTGATTGCTTCCGCCCAAAATGTATTTGGCAAAAGAGAATCAGACAACATAGTTCTAGCAACCTTAATTAGTGTCGTATTCTTCCTTTCAACTACTCCATTTTGTTGTGGAGTCCTAGGATTACTAAATTGTCTCTTGATTCCTTTAGACCTACAAAATTCATCAAATCCAGCATTCTTGAATTCTGTTCCATTATCTGTCCTCATGATTAATACCTGTTTAGTGAACTGCTTTTCAACTAAAGTGATAAAATCCTTAAGCAAATCCTTGGTTTCACTTTTAAGAGCTAAAAAGAAAACCCAACTGAATCTACTGTAATCATCAGTTATGACTAGACAAAAAGTCTTATGGCTAATGCGCCTAACTGAAACTGGACCAAATAAATCCATATGAAAAAGTTGCAAAGGCTTCGTCATAGTATTGATAGTCTTGGTCTTACAATAAGTTCTATGTTGCTTACCTTTCTGACAAGCAGTCCATGTGAAATCATTTTGAAAAGATTTGTTAGGTAAACCTCTAACCAAATTCTTATTCACTAACCTATTAAGATTCTTGAAATTCACATGACCTAACCTCCTATGCCATAAATTAGACTCATCATTAGATGCCTTAGCTAGCAAACATGTTATTCCACCTGTTGGAGTAATAGTATGAAGATTAAAGGTATACATATTTTCTTGCCTGGGTTTTGAGCAATATTTGAGATTCTTTAGGCATCTCAAAATCTTTGGAGAGCAACAAGTAGTCGATATCTGTAAACAACACCTTGTTCTTCTTATCACACATTTGTGACACAAAAAAGAGATTGAATACATTCAATTCTTTTACAAAGAACACATCTTCAAATTCCAACTTCCCTGTATTGATTTTTCCTTTGCCATTAAGTCTACCTTTGCCACCTCCAAATGCTACTGGTCCACCTCTGAATTCTTTAAATTCAGCAAGGAAATCTTTTTTTCCTGTCATGTGTCTTGAGCATCCATTATCCACTATTCCTTTATCTTTCAATTCATCAATTAGATGCCCCTGCACATATACAAAACATATCAGTTTTTAACAGGGACCCAAGCCACATTTGGCTCGGATCTTGTGGGACCTACATACTTAAGAGTTTGATAGGTAGTTTTTCCAGTAAGACTACACACACTCTCATACTTCATGGTTCTAGTCACATTATCAAATACATAAGTAGGTTCATTATCTTTGTACTATTTTGGCTTAAGTACCGTCTTAGCAGTACTTGTCTGAACACATGGCTTTTCACTTTTAGGAACCCACTTTTTCACTGGTTTGTTACTTGGCTTACTTCTAGATGTTCTAGCTTGCTCAACTACATCCTTAGAAGTATTATGGGACTTTGATTTGATAGACTTTTGACCAGCGGTATTTACCTTTTGCTTAACAGTAATTGCAATTCTAGGTTTGTCAGTACTTGGCTTACCAGATTTCAAAGGTACTAGACCTTACTTCATAAGTACTGCTCTTGGAATAAAGTCTTCAGGATTGAGAGGGTGTTTGGCCTTTCCTACACCTATTTTCTCAGTACGATCAAACTTAGGTTTGTCATCTTTTGGTCCCAACTACCTTTTTACTTGTGCCTTACTGTTTCTTATGACCTTTTGTGCAACCTTCTGTTTTATAATTTTATCTTCATGCAGAGTACAACCTTTGATAAAATGACTTAGACTATCACACACATAACATCCTTTTCTTTTTAAAGAAGATCCAAAAGGTTGTTTTGACTTAAGTCTTTCAAAACCTATCCCACCCCTCTTGGTTTTATTATGTTCAACATTTTTATCCAAAATCTTACTAGAAGTTTTCACCTGCTTGGGAGCAGAACTAGTTTCAAAGACATGTCCTTCAGGCACAAACGTGCTCATTAAAGGAGGGTAAACAATGTTTTTGGTCACAACAGATTTAGCCTAGGTCAAAGAACTAGAGTTTGAATCATTAACATCTTTTGATTCATCTAACTCTAATATTGTATCAATACTGTTGGGCTAAAAGTTGATGAGTCAAATCACCATGGAAACTAGAAAGGACCAAATAAGACATTATGTGAAACTTCAAGCTGGTGGACAAAATACAAGAAAGTTTCCCCTGCTACAAAACTTTCCACTGCTGTGAAGATTCCCCTGCCATGTACTAAAAACATGGAGATTTGGTCAAGTAGTGATAAGAATGAATAATTCTGTTTTGATTTAGTCATTATTATCTTATTTTGTTTCCATGTATCCCTGGGTTCCTTAAGTTATAAAAGGAACACCAGACCGTAGGTTTATTAATTCATTCATACTACTCAAATGTAACCTACAGAGTCTTTGATCTCTAGGCATGGGATTCAATGTATACATACATGCCTAGAGTGGTTTGTGTTAACCATCAATAATACAAACCCTTTGGAAATGATTCATCTTTGTCAAAACATCTTGTTCATGATTAATTGTGCAATTCCGCTATGTTAATCCATATGTACAATTGATCATCCTAGATAAAACAGTTTAGGCTGTTTGAGTCTAAAGATCTTGGATTCAACAAGTGGTATCAGAGCGGGTGGCTCGATATCTAAGAGAATCAAGATGTTTTCGTGTTCGTGTTCGTTGCTGTGAATATCTAGGGTTTATGTCGAAACCTTTGGTAATTAACTGTTGTTCGCTGGAATGGTCGTGGCTGTTGTACTTAAATGGTACAGACTGTTAATAAATGATAAAAGGTTGATGTTAATGTGGGTACTCTCGACATAGGAAGCAAATCGATCAAATGGGTATATTTTTTTTCTCTTATGTCGTACATAATGATTGAAAGGGACATGCGCATGATATGGTACCAAACATTTACTCAATCTAATTATTATTGGTATTCAAGTGGGATTGATATACAATTAGTGAAAGTGACATGTTTCGTGTGGTCTTTTTATGATTCGAAGGATAAAAGTGGTTCTTGATTGGTACAGCAAACGAAGTGCTATTATGCTTTTATTCGAATGTCTAGGCTATTTGGTCCCACATGAGGCTTATTAATTGATAACTAGATTTTACTCAGGTTAAAAAGATTCGTTTAAGTATGTTCGTTGATGTTGGTCTAATCGAATTGATGTAGGTTCTCTATGTGACTCAGTTTTATTTTGGTGAAACAAATATTTTTGGTTGGTTTTTAATTTAAATGTGCAAAGACTTAAAAGTAAATGTCGTTAAAGTAAAGGGCAAGTAATAAAAGAGCGTGAAATTAAATCTAAACCTAATTAAAAAGAATGGTGCGATATTTAAAAACGTTAAGGAAAGTAAATTAATTAAATGACTAAAAATTAAAGCGTGACGGAAATTAAAATTAGACAAGTATTAAAATGAGAATGTAAAAATAAAACAAGGCAAAGTATAAGAAAATAGCCTCCAATCAGAATATATTCCGATCAACCCGATCGGAATATCACCAAACCTGTCGGAATGTTGCTCGAAAGATTCAGATCGGAATACCTGTCACTTACACTGATCGGAATATCTCAAGTCACTCAGATCGGAATGTTGAAAACCTACCTGGTCGGAATATGGAAAAGACCTTGGTCGGAATGCTGTTTGGAACACCAATCGGAATATATGTCACCTTATACGATCGGAATAACCAAGACGCACCTCAATCGGAATATGGAAAAGAAAACCACCAATCGGAATATCTGTCACTTGTTCCAATCGGAATATCCTATTACCTTGCTACGATCGGAATACCAAGATGCCTCCAATCGGAATTTTAAAACCCTTTTCCGATTTTTACCAATCGGAATCCGGCAGAAAAAGTGCAAAATAAGCTAGAAAAATAAGCTAAACTCCTAATAAGCACAAGACGAAATTCTAAGGCAAAACGTGTAAAAATAAGCTATAAAACTGAAAGTTAACAACTTTTAAGACACGAAATTAATAAACTTAAAGAAAAACAACTTTAAAATGAAAATAACTTTTATAAAAACTATATAAACTTGAAATTAAATCAAATAAGCTATGAAATTAAGAGATTTAAAACAATCAAAAGCATAAAAATCAAAACTTTAAACAACTTAACAAGATCAAAACATGTAAATCAAAGATTAAAGAAAGGTAGAAGAAGATTAACAAGATAAAGTAAAGGTGCAAGTAATTAAAAGAAACACTTACTTGAAATTAAAGGTAATTAAAGGTGCAAAACATGTATTTAAATGACAAGTAATTAAAAGTGCATAAAATAAAGGTGGAAGAACTAGTTTGTCAATCTAGCCAACAAAATGAAAAGTGATTAGCTAATGACTATATATAGGGGATTAGGGGGGAGGTTAGAGGAAGCTTCCTCCCCTCTTTCCTTTCTTCCTTAATTGCATGCTTAGGTCCCTCCTCTTCTTTAATCTTTTTGTTAATTGCGCCATTAGTCCTTAAGCCTTCAAATCTTCTTTAATCTTGGACTTTAATGACTTTTGGCTCGGGATTTCTTTGGACTCGTCTTTTAATTCTTTGATAAATAAGACTTGAGTTCCTCGGCTTTTGATAAACTTCCGTATTTTGACTTTTTCTTCGATAAATCTTCAGAATTGGTCTTGGACTTCCGTTCTTTTTGCACTCTTGACTTCTTGACTTCGTCTTTCATCTTTTTCTTCAGTAAAAGTCCGTAAATCCCCGTGAATTCCCGTGTTTTCTCCACTTTTCACCTTTTCGTCCTAAATCACAACAAAAACACAAACCACGCATAATTCCGACATAAAAGACATAAAATACACGTTTTGGTCCGGTTATTACTGTAATTAAGTGGTAGAAAAGATGGGTGTTTTCACACCTATCAAATCCCCTACACTTGACCATTGCAATGTCCTCATGCAATGTATTAGTTACAAAGCAAGATTACACTTTTCATCATAATCAATCCACGTTGGCCTTTATTAAAGAGATAGAAAATTATAAACATTCAAAATAAAGAAATCAAAAACATACCTTGGGTTTTGGAAATGTCATGAATAATCATCATCCTCAACTTTTCACTTTCTCCAAACCAAGCTTAAAAACGAGATCATTGTTATTATAAGTTAGTAAACTAACACAAACTCATGTGGGCTAATTATTCACTTAGACTCCTTTATTCCTAGGGGTATCTCTTATATTTTATTGTTGTCTTGAATGATCACGAGGATGCATTGTTTGACTTATTTCGATAGTTATTTAGTCTGAAAATAAGGTGAACGATTTAATCAATAGTTAGCTAAAGGACCAAATCTTTTAAAACTGCTTCTCAGGATATCAAAAAGTTCATATCTTGGCATAACTTGGTTCGCGATTTGAGACCTTTCTCGGGCCGATATTTGGCAGCGACTTCATACTTCAAATCTTTGAGAGACGTTCATGAAATAATGGTCTTCTCTTCATAATTGGAATTTCTTCACTTGGAATTTTTGAGAGATTCTTCATATATGGACCACGGCTTCTTCATTTTTCTCTAATCTTTATTTTGGATTTTGATATACAACGATCCGCCTCCTTTATTGACTTGGATCTATTTATCCTCATACCTTGTTAGGGTCTTTTCGGATACACTTCTCCATGACTTTTTGGGAGTTTTTGCTTTTCGTCGTGTGTCTCGATCCTTCATATTTATTTTTGATAAATGATTCTTCACATCACTTTGGATCTTTAGCAACAAAACATAGCCCTCATGCCTTGTTAGTGCCTTTGCGGACTCGCCAATCTTCGCGCCCCGCTTCATAAGTTATGCCTTGGCTATGAACTCTCGTCATTACCGAGCAACTTTTAAACGATCTGGGGCTAGACGCTAAGTAACTTTTTAAATCATACAACCCTACTTATTAGCAGATAAATTTATAGCAAGCGAAGGGAGAATAGGCTCATAAGTAACTCACATAAATTTACGAAAGAATACCGGACTTATAATTGGCTCTATCATCTCTCGTTCTCCACAGTTTAAAATCTCAAGTAATGAGACTCGTGGATACTTAGCCTATTAAATCAAAGTTTTGGGTTTTCGAGTCGCCTATAGGATCTTGCAAATTCTTAGACTCTTTCAAGTTTAGAAATCGCATCTTAAAGTTCCCTTGATAAACGACTCTCTAGGATCAATTATAGGAACTTGCGAAAAGTTCTTGTTCTTAACCCGTGAGAGTTAAGACTTTCGCGTTTTATAGCTCCCTATATAAAAGCCTAGCAAAACTTGACTTAAACACGTTAAGGATACTAGCTAGAGTAAACTCGGATTGAGTCAAAAGATTCACAACGTTTGAAAATTAAAACCACTTATTAAACATTTATTCTAATAAGGAAAGAAGATAACTATACAAAGGGAAAAACTAATAGGCCAAAATAGATCAAAAATTTTGAAAAATGTCGAAAAATTGATTTTCCGGTTAAAATGAGGACAAATACAAGGAAAAGACCACTTAACTTCGATAGAAGTCCCCCTACACTTAAGATAAACATTGTCCTCAATGTTTAAGCATGTGGGAGTAAACTCCCCTACACTTAGGACATTGTGCACGTTGTTTAAATCTCGCTAAGGAAAAGACAACTAAAGAGATTCCTATTTTAATATTGAGAAAATATAAAATAGTGAATCGAAAAGAGTTTAGGATAGAACCGGGATAAAGTAGAACATGGAATCACGGGTCGTCAAGAATCATCAAGAGTGGATCATTGAAGCTCGAATCCCTGATTAAGAAGTGAGGAGAGGAAATAGCAAACCAAAGGGTCCCCCTACACTTATGGTAAAGAAAGCGAAAAGATAGATGCATGGGTTGCCTCCCAAGAAGCGCTTGGTTTTTGTTTACCGAGTCGTGAGCCTGACTCGACCTTGATCATCAACGGAAGTAGCATGAAACATATCCACCAGGATCAAAGACATAGTTTTCATCCATCAATAAGCAAGAACTTAAGGCGAACAAGGCAAGCCAAAAGAGAAGTGGCAAGGTTCCCTTAAGCAGTGATGGAGCACAGTAGAAGCAAGGATGAAGTGGTGCAAGCATGTCTTCAATGGGTCCAAAGATTTTTCCTTTTATTTCATCAGGTGGATACTGAGATGGCTTAAAGACTTCAATACCGGGGTCGAACACCTTTTCCTTTAAGGGAAAATAGCACTCGGGCTCAGCCGAGTGTGAAGAAGATCCGCAAAGAAGCACAACCTCGTCCTCAGAAGGGGGACAAAGAGGTGTCAAATCATAAGTGCAACGGATTTCGGTGTCGACCGGTTTCTTCTCCTTGGACAAAATTTTCTTCAAATCCAAAGTAGGATCAAGACGATAATCTTCAAAGTCCAAAGGAGGTGCATCACTCTCATGAGGGAAGTAAGTGTTGAGAAATTCAGAGAAATCTTCCTCAAATGAGTAATCGTCCAAAGTAGGATCGAGTGATGGCGGAGGATCTTCATCATGTGAAGAATCGCTCGAGTGAGTATCAGCCTCATCAAAATCATCGAAAGTGGGCAGCTCGGGATACTCAGAAGTACAATCAAAATCATCCGAATCTGAGCTAGAATCATCATCATAAGCATCAAAGACCGGTGGTGACTCATAAATGGGAGAAGCGTCCAAAGTAGAGTGAGAATCATCCACATCATCATGAAAAAGTGGATTATTGATGCAAGAGTCGAATAGAGGATTGTCGTAGATGGTAAAGTCATCGAGCATATTAATCATATTCACTGATTCTCGGCCTCCAAAAGTTGTACTAGTAAGCTTCCCCATTTTGAAAACTTGTGCATCATCCCCGACTCTTAAGATTAACTCACCTTCGGCAACATCCACTAAAGCTCGTCCGGTTCTCAAGAATGGCCGACCAAGTATTAAAGGAATACGAGGGTCCATTTCATAATCAACTACGACAAAATCGACCGGGAAAGTAAATGCGCCAACTTTAATGAACACGTCTTCGGCTATACCAACGGGGTAAGCGAGAGTGCGATTTGCAAGTTCAAGAGTCATCTTTGTTGGAGTGAGGTCGGGCAATGATAGTGTTTTCCAAACACTCAAAGGCATTAAGTTAATACTAGCCCCGAGATCAGCAAGGGCAGTAAATTCTTCAGTTTTGTTGAACACGCAAGGCAACATGAAACGACCGGGATCTCCAAGCTTTTCCGGAAGTTCTTTAAGAATAACTGCAGAGCAGTTTTCGTTTAATCGAGTGTTGGCGAGTTCAATCAGCTTCTCCTTCTTGTTGAGCAGTTCCCTAAATGCTTTAACAAATTTGGGCATGTGGACAAGTGCTTCAAGAAAGCTAATGTTGAAGTTCATTTGAGAAATCATCTTCACATAGCGTGACACTTCGGAGTCCTCCTTGGTTAGCATTTTGGACTTGCCTAAACGAGAGGGATAAGGGATATTGGGTTTGGATGGTGAAGGTGCAGGTGTAGGTAAAGGTTGAGATGTTGAAGGGTCATTCGTGGGAACTTCATCACGTCGAGGCGGAGACGGTAATGGTTCACTACTACTAGGTGTAGGAGGAGTAGGGATAAATGGTGGTGGAGGAGGTGTAGATGATGGGGGTGGGGTTGGTGGTCCTACGATGGTGACTCCACTACGAGTAGTAATAGCACTCACATTGGCTCGCGGATTGGTGACGGTGGTTGAAGGTAGAGAACTTGAAGAAGAAGGTTGAGCGGCTGGCAAGAAACTAGCAAGCATATTCTTCAAATCATTGGTTTGACTGCTGAAAGAGGATTGAATGTTATCTCGAAGCTCGGATCTTATCTCATTTCCTTGCTTTGTGATATCTCCTTTCAGATTGATAATTTGGCTCTGCAAGTTCTTGATTTGCTCTCCTTGGGTTCTCATGATGGCCTCAACATCGGGATTAATGGGTGGGTTTTGTTGGGCGGGTGGGTGATAAGGATTAGAAGCTCTTGGTGGGATTTGGTTGCTTCTAGTGTAGTTGTTGGCGGGGTTTTGGTTTTGAGGAGAAAAACCGGGTGAAAGGTAGTTGTTGGAACGGTAACTCAGCAGATTTCCATCCCCTTGTTGTCTAGCTTGGTAATTTTCCGGTGAATAATTACCATAAGCTGCATACACATTTTCTGGATTTCCTTGTGTCGAAGGACAATCGGTGTATGAGTGAGGACCGCCGCATGTTTCACAAAGCGTAGCAACAGCTTTAACTTGTTGTTGTTGTTGGTTTGAAGCCAAGAGTTGCATACTTCTGTTCATTTCAGTCAACACACGGGTGAGTTCGGTCATATCAGGGTTTGCTGAGGTGGAGGAAACATTGACTCTCGTGTTGTTTCTAGAAGAAGCAGAGGAATCCCAGTTCTTGTGATGAGTAGTCATGTTTTCAATTAACTCTCTACACTCCTCGGGTCTCCTTTTCATGAATGTGCCACCGGCGGCTGCATTGATCGTATCACGATCTCGAAAAGTCAATCCGTTGTAGAAAGTATCGATCAAGGTGACCGGAAGCATGTTGTGGTTTGGACAACGGTCGATCAAGACATTATATCTCTCCCATGCATCAAAAAGAGATTCATCAGGATCTTGCATGAAACCGCTGATCTGATTGCGAAGGCTTGTGACCATGGATGGTGGAAAGTAGCGCGACAAAAAGCGTTGAGTCATGTCATCCCAAGTGTGAATAGAATTCTTCGGGAGACGATCAAACCATTTCTCGGCATGATGTAATAGAGTGTGTGGAAAGAGTTGTAGGCGAAGTTCATCCATTGTGGCACCAGCCAACTTCATGCTCTGGGTGATAGTAATGAACTTGTCGAGGTGTTTGTTGGCATCATCATCAGGCAATCCTCTAAATGGGTTTGTTTGTACTTGCTGAATCATGTGGTGCTTCAACGAAAACTCAGGAGCGTTGATTTGCATCGGCGCAATCGGTCCTCCTCGTCCAAACATTGTTGGTTGACAAAGTTCCTCCATGGTCCGAAGATCGGGCTGTGGAAGAGCATTGTTGTTATTATTATTATTCAGGTTCGGTGGAATGTTGTTGTTGTTGACACCTGCCATATCTAAATCTTCTTGAGGCTCGGGCTCTTGATAATTAGAAGATCTAGTACGCATACACCTGAAAATGCAAAAGAAAACAAAACCAAACACAAAGACAATATATATACACAAGAAAGATAAAATCTTTTTGGATTTTTGAAATTTTTAATTTTTATGGTTTTTTATCAATTTTAATTTTTTATGATTTTTTGAATTTTTTATGCAAGAAAAATAACGTTCACAAGTGAACGGATCCCAAAAAGCAACGTGTCTCTCACAGAAAACTGTTGATCTTTACGAAAAGAGCCGGCAGCGGCGCCATTTGATAACTAGATTTTACTCAGGTTAAAAAGATTCGTTTAAGTATGTTCGTTGATGTTGGTCTAATCGAATTGATCTAGGTTCTCTATGTGACTCAGTTTTATTTTGGTGAAACAAATATTTTTGGTTGGTTTTTAATTTAAATGTGCAAAGACTTAAAAGTAAATGTCGTTAAAGTAAAGGGCAAGTAATAAAAGAGCGTGAAATTAAATCTAAACCTAATTAAAAAGAAAGGTGCGATATTTAAAAACGTTAAGGAAAGTAAATTAATTAAATGACTAAAAATTAAAGCGTGACGGAAATTAAAATTAGACAAGTATTAAAATGAGAATGTAAAAATAAAACAAGGCAAAGTATAAGAAAATAGCCTCCAATCGGAATATATTCCGATCAACCCGATCGGAATATCACCAAACCTGTCGGAATGTTGCTCGAAAGATTCAGATCGGAATACCTGTCACTTACACTGATCGGAATATCTCAAGTCACTCAGATCGGAATGTTGAAAACTTACCTGGTCGGAATATGGAAAAGACCTTGGTCGGAATGCTGTTTGGAACACCAATCGGAATATCTGTCACCTTATACGATCGGAATAACCAAGACGCATCTCAATCGGAATATGGCAAAGAAAACCACCAATCGGAATATCTGTCACTTGTTCCAATCGGAATATCCTATTACCTTGCTACGATCGGAATACCAAGATGCCTCCAATCGGAATTTTAAAACCCTTTTCCGATTTGTACCAATCGGAATCCGGCAGAAAACGTGCAAAATAAGCTAGAAAAATAAGCTAAACTCCTAATAAGCACAAGACGAAATTCTAAGGCAAAACATGTAAAAATAAGCTACAAAACTGAAAGTTAACAACTTTTAAGACACGAAATTAATAAACTTAAAGAAAAACAACTTTAAAATGAAAATAACTTTTATAAAAACTATATAAACTTGAAATTAAATCAAATAAGCTATGAAATTAAGAGATTTAAAACAATCAAAAGCATAAAAATCAAAACTTTAAACAACTTAACAAGATCAAAACATGTAAATCAAAGATTAAAGAAAGGTAGAAGAAGATTAACAAGATAAAGTAAAGGTGCAAGTAATTAAAAGAAACACTTACTTGAAATTAAAGGTAATTAAAGGTGCAAAACATGTATTTAAATGACAAGTAATTAAAAGTGCATAAAATAAAGGTGGAAGAACTAGTTTGTCAATCTAGCCAACAAAATGAAAAGTGATTAGCTAATGACTATATATAGGGGATTAGGGAGGAGGTTAGAGGAAGCTTCCTCCCCTCTTTCCTTTCTTCGTTAATTGCATGCTTAGGTCCCTCCTCTTCTTTAATCTTTTTGTTAATTGCGCCATTAGTCCTTAAGCCTTCAAATCTTCTTTAATCTTGGACTTTAATGACTTTTGGCTCGGGATTTCTTTGGACTCGTCTTTTAATTCTTTGATAAATAAGACTTGAGTTCCTCGGCTTTTGATAAACTTCCGTATTTTGACTTTTTCTTCGATAAATCTTCAGAATTGGTCTTGGACTTCCGTTCTTTTTGCACTCTTGACTTCTTGACTTCGTCTTTCATCTTTTTCTTCAGTAAAAGTCCGTAAATGCCCGTGAATTCCCGTGTTTTCTCCACTTTTCACCTTTTCGTCCTAAATCATAACAAAAACACAAACCACACATAATTCCGACATAAAAGACATAAAATACACGTTTTGGTCCGGTTATTACTGTAATTAAGTGGTAGAAAAGATGGGTGTTTTCACACCTATCATTAATCAAAGAATATCAGCTAATGAAAAAGAGGTCGTTCACTTATATCGAAAGTACACTAGTTGCCATTGGTTAAATTCTGAAGATACAAAGGACAGTGACGTAAGATTTTAATATTGGTATCGAGTCTGTCAACAATTAAAGGTATTTTGGTTGCTAGCTATGACAGTGGGGACAATTGATAGTTTAATTGCAGCAGAGATTCGTGATTTGTGGGCCTGAGATACAAAGAATGGTATATTTCTCACAGTAGGTATAATTTTTAGTTGCCTTTGTTTATGTTATTTATTTCACTGTTATAAAATTCATTCTCACTTTGAGTGGGTTTGGCACAGTTAATAACAAAAACAGGGGCATTAAAAGTTCCCCCTACTTGTGAAAAAGTTCCCCCTGCTTTCATTAAAAGTTCCCCCTGCTACGATCCCCTGCCTTTATTAGTTCCCCCTGCTTTCATTAAAGAATTCCCACTGTTTTTGAAAGTTCCCCCTGTTGTCAGATATGAGTTTTGGGACAGCAAGGTTTTGGAGTTTGGCATATTCACAGCAACCGGTTTAAAGGTATAAAGGCTTGATTTAATTTTATTGATTACGAAGAAGAGTTTTTATCATTTATTTAAGGACGAATTAGATTTTCGCGGGTATGTGTTTTATTCTTAAACACCTAGTGACAAAGTGATACAAGATCTAGGAATATGTGATTTTTCTTATGGTACTCTATCACTTGAAGGAGTTACATTATCGTTCTCAGTGTCTCGTTTCAAAGGTAAATGGGGATTTTTGTATATAGAAAGCATTTTTTCATGTGGTTAGTACAAGTTATAGAATACAAGTTCGGGTTATTCTACTTCATCATCAAGTAAGTTATAATCAGTTTTCTTCATATGCAATCATTACATAAAGCCTACTGAATTGAAGATTCATCAATGACTAGCACACTTTAAGGGGAAGTTCATTTGATAAAGTGTTAGTCATTTACATATGACATTGAAGTGAAGGTTTTCGCTACTGCTTATTGGTACTATGACAACTAATGTGAGTATCTACTGCTTAAAATCATTTTTATTAGGATCCTAGGCCTATGTGCTTCATGGAGGGTATTTTGAAAGGTGGAATGCTTGGGTTAGAAGTATGGTATTGGTTGATAGTCGTTGAAAATCAAGGTTGTTTACATAGAAGACCCCTATTTGATCATGTCAAAAAGGGGAAGTTGTCTACAAAGAATGTTCAGCCTATTGATCTTTGGTGTTGTATTTTTAAGGGGAAGTGTTTTGACATCATCAACTAGGGGAAGATTGTTGGGCTAAAAGTTGATGAGTCAAATCACCATGGAAACTAGAAAGGACCAAATAAGACATTATGTGAAACTTCAAGCTGGTGGACAAAATACAAGAAAGTTTCCCCTGCTACAAAACTTTCCACTGCTGTGAAGATTCCCCTGCCATGTACTAAAAACATGGAGATTTGGTCAAGTAGTGATAAGAATGAATAATTCTGTTTTGATTTAGTCATTATTATCTTATTTAGTTTCCATGTATCCCTGGGTTCCATAAGTTATAAAAGTAACACTAGACCGTAGGTTTATTAATTCATTCATACTACTCAAATGTAACCTACAGAGTCTTTGATCTCTAGGCATGAGATTCAATGTATACATGCCTAGAGTGGTTTGTGTTAATCATCAATAATACAAACCCTTTGGAAATGATTCATCTTTGTCAAAACATCTTGTTCATGATTAATTGTGCAATTCCGCTATGTTAATCCATATGTACAATTGATTATCCGAGATAAAACGGTTTAGGCTGTTTGAGTCTAAAGATCTTGGATTCAACAAATACTAGGGGGCATGAAAATTCCTGATAATGGTGGAGGAATTGCCTTCATTCCTTCAGCATACCTACCATTTTTAGGTGTATTATCTGTCTCACTAGAACTATCAAAAATCCCTTTTGATAAGTTCTTGTCAGTTAAAGTTATCCCAGGTTGGTCCTCAATATATCCTAGGCCTGACTTATCATAATACCCTATTTGTGAGTTAATCAGCTTACTCAATCCTTTAGAGGATTTTCTCTAATGATTAATCACTTCCCTTTCATTGTAAAGATTGGTTTTTAAAACTTCAATTTCTGTTGATACTTTCAACAGTTGTTTTTCATAAGCTTTAATTTCCACATCTTTTTCCCTCATTCGAAGAGTTAAGATTCTAATTTTCTCTTCATAGTTTTGTTGACCCTTTTTGTGCAAAACTATATTTTCCTCTAACTTAGCAACACCCTGTTTAAAAGTATTTAATTCTATAGTGCATGTGTTGACCTTTTGATACTGTTCATATAGTTCTACTTTTAAACTATTAAATTTAAGAACACGGTCTTTAGAACAAGGATGTACCTTAGTATCTTCATGTAAGAGAGCCATCAGACCAAGCTCTTCTTCTTCTGCTTCTTCAGTCCAATCCACCACCCCATCTACAGTAGTCACTAATGCTTTGGCTCCTTTGGGATTCCTGTTGTTTCCTTTTGGAAAGGTTTCAGTAATCCTTGGACTGGTTCTATAGCTGTTCTTGGACTTCTGACTGCTACTTTCAGCCTTGTCTCTAGTGCATTCTCTTGCAAAGTGTCCATTCCTTCCACAGTTATAGCATTCAACTTTTGACTTGTCATAGCAGCTTGCCATTTGAGATCCATCTCTTCAACATCAGCATCATCCATTTGGAACAAGTCATTAAGAGTTATCTTGGCCTGTTGTCTTGTCCAACAAAGAATGAGAAGGCATCATTGTCACTAAACAATGGTAAAGATCTTACTTGTGGATTTTGAGAGACCATAGGACTGACTTCAGTACTTGGTGAGTAAGTACTGCTTGTGTGTCCTCCAGCGGTATTTTGGAAGTAAGTACCGCTGCTTGATCCACCAACGGTATTTTAGAAGTAAATACCGCCATTACCTTCTGACACAAAAGCCAAGTTAGACTTTGTTGTTGTTGTTGTCTTGGCCACCTCAATGCTCTTAACATCCATCTCATAAGCTCTAAGATTGTTGTAGAGATGATCAAAAGGAAATGTATCCAAATCATCCCTTGTGATGAAGTGCATAGCCATTGCTTTCCATTCTTGTGGAACACTTCTTAAGAACTTCAGATTAGCTTCTTCATTAGGAATTATTTGTCCATAAATTGTCAATTGAATCAGCAACTTACTGAACCTTCCATAGCCACCATGGATTCCTTCTATACTGGAAATTGAGAAGTTATCGAATTCTTGCTTAAGAATAATCTTCTTGATCTTCTTAGATTTATCATTGCCTCCAAATCTAAGTTTGATAGCCTCCCACATAGCCTTTGCATCTTTATAATGATGAAAGCTAGGTAGGATGTCTTCTGAAAGTTCCATAGCTAAAGCAGTTCTGGCCTTTCTTTCCCTTGATCTCTGCTTGTATCTCCTCTACAGTTACAGCAGGTAGAGCATAGCATGTACCATCAGGTAACCAGTACAGCTTCTTAGGTGTATTCCCATTCCTAATAACTTGCCACAGAGTATAGTCTGTGTGATTCAAGTAATGTCCCATCTGTATAGCCCATGTCTCATAGTTATCACCTTTGAGAACTAGGAGTTTGACAGCAGAAAGAGTATGGGAAGGTGTTGTAGTTGAAGGAGTAACTCCAGCATCTACGGCTTGAACACCTTGTGGTGGCGCATGATGCATGACTTGGGGCTGTCCCTGTGGTATTGGATCAGGATTTGGAATATCTTCCAAGCGAGAGTCATCACCAGCTTGAGACATTGAGTTTTAGAGTGTTGATACAAAAGTTGGATGGACCGAGCTTGAACCGAATTAGGCTTAATTCGGGGTCTTGTGGACTCCGGCTCTTGCACCAAGTGAAACTTGTTTGAGGACCCTGCGCACTAAACAGACACCGTTAGGCTTACCGTGGGTTTGTGACCCACGATTAGACTCCGGCGTGAGAGTAAGTAATCGGTTTGAGTATGTAAGTGTTTTGGGTATTGTGTGTATCGTACCTTTGTGGCACTCGAGAGAGTCTAGGATGGGCTCCCTGTTCTTGGGGCCTAAGGAAGAGATAATGACTCGGAATAGCTTGATCTTTATCATCTAACTAAGGCAAGTGTATATCCCTTTTCCTTAGGCAAATATAACTATAATATAAGTTATACTATGTCTGATCCTGTCGCGCTACGACGAGGACCTGGCTAAGTTATCAGCCTTATGTGCGAAAATGGCTTATCGGGCCACCTGGGCCGCACGCGCACATTGCACAAGTATCCAATCCATTCGTGATGGATGCGGGTAGTACCCGTGAGTCGGACTATCCAACCCGACTAGGGACTATACGTCATCATGTCCCCCCAGTCTAGTGGTCTCTGGTTCCAATCTGCGGCTACTAGACTATAAACCATCAAGGCCCGCTCGCGCATACACCCAATCAAAAAGAAATACTTCGCACCACGCCCATAAAAGGATTTTAAACAAATGTCCACGTCAGACTTCACTACCATAGGCCTTTATTGAAAACCGGGAAAAGCATTAACCACGTCAAAGAAAACAATCAGCGCATGCCATAGGATAAACAAGGCGTTATAGACACGTGCCGTAAGATGCCATACCTCCATAGCATATATAAATGTAGTACAATAGCATGTCAATCTTCTTCACCATTTCTCCAAAAAACCTTCCCACCATTGTTGAAAATTGTAAGAACTACCATCCTTAACTAAACATACTACCTTCGTCCCTGTTTGAAATATCAACAATAGAAAAGATGGTAGCTCAACTATTTGATGTAACGTCCCGTATATCCGAACAAGAGCTCTCCCGCTTCATCACTAAATACCATATATCTGCGGATCTTCATCCGACTGTGCCAGATCCACAAGCGAATATTGGAAGTTTTCCAGACGGAAAAATTGGTATATACACCAGGTTCATTGAGTTTTCTAACAATCGCATTCCGCTAAGCCGCTTTCTGATAGACATACTAAATTATTATAGCGTACACCCTCCTAGTTGCATTGTATTGGTGCAACCAAAATCTCAAATTTCGAGATAAACTGCTTATTAAAAAATGTTGACCCAACCATAAACCTGTTCCGTGCTTTCTATCGACCCACATAGATGAACGGATGGATAACTTTCGCAAAATGCCCCGGTCAGTTACAATGTTACTCAGAAAAAATAGATTCCCTGAAGAAATGGACCGACAAGTTCTTCTGAGTAGACAAAGTTGTTTTTCCATTTGACTATGATTTCATCACCCCCGAGACAATGATAAAAGATGACCGCCCCATTGCCGGCTCGTACAATGATGCAGACGCACAATTAATTAGTGCTGACCAGATACCAATTCAAGAATACCCTGAGACGCTGTTATACGCCCTAGGACTGAGTCACATGTCAAGTCTTCCTACGAACCACCTTCCGTAATTTTTTTATGACTTCAACCATGGTAAGAAACTCCGTTCACCTTATTTGTCTTGTATCCTAACAACCAAACGATCTAGACTCACGCTCCCCTCATACTATTGCAGAATTAACTTATACACAGCTCGTGAAGCGCGAGAATCCTTGTACTGTGACCATGCGCGCTCGACCCTTTACTCCATTTGAGATTTCAAATGGATGGCGCATTGGTCAATGCACCGTAGCGCTGGAGTTTCCTTCTCCGACACCTAGCGGAAATACCAAGATGATTACCGATGTAAATGCTACCCCTATTCGAAGCATACCGTTCAGGACAGAGTCATAATCAGAAGAAACAAACCAAAGAGATGAAGAGGAACATGGTTTCGCAGAGGTCTCGCACACAGGTCCATCCTCAGAAGCCATACATGTGCCTAGCTTCAAAAGATTACAGTGCTCCCCCACTCAACAAATTCTCAGAACGGGGAGAACATTGCAAACTAGACCACGCGCCAACACGACATCGTGGGGAACACTCGCAAGGTCAAGGGAATAAATACATGTGCCTAGGTATACTACCATGTCTTTCCCAATTATCCCTTCAAAACGTACCACACCCGCGCTTCATGGTATTTTGTCGTTACGTTTTGTTGTTGCATCTCCCTTGTTGAAATAACCAAGGCTGGCTCTAGCGCCCTAAAGTCCACCACATTCTCTCCCTCCTGGCAATGCGCCCGTTCATGCGCTCTAGATAGCCAGCTACTTGTGAACCCAATTAGGCGTGCAACCAACACTGTGGATCTAGAAGAAGATTTAGATTGAATGTTTGCCATTGTATGCTAGAATTTGATAGGTATGAGGAGTGGTATTATATGAGAAGAAAGTTCCTTTTGAATGACAAAGTTTGTGCATAAGTATGTGTTAAATAGACGTGATTCTTGAAATATTGTGCAATTTTGGTCCTTAAAATAAAGGGGGAAGAGGCCTCCGTTGTGACAACCATGGTTTTGAGGTTCGTCACTTAGTTTTATTTTGTGCTAGTTACGTGTCTTTACGTGTTTATGTGCTTATTGGTGGGTATAGATTGTGGTTTGGATATCGTTTCCGGTACGGGGTACCTTGTGAGTGAAACGATGTGAGATGATTTCATGTTCATGAGCTCACATGGTAGTGACTATGAAATGAGATGGTGTTATTTAGTGGTTTTACGTATACGTATATGTATTATAGAAAGTCATATTTTTACGATTTACGGTTTAGCATTTAGAGGTCTCGGATGAGGTAATTAGTCATATGGATATTTTTCGGGATGGTTTTAAGTCATTTAGGACTTAGTTATAAAGTTTATTTCAAAATTTGAGATTTTTTTTTAAAAGTGTATATTTTACGTCTTTTACGGTAAAACGCGTAAATTTGACTAGTGCTACGGTTTTGAGGTTTTGGAAGCTTTAGGAGCTGAAATAAATCAAGACAAATTAAGGTAATTTTAGTAATGTATTATTAAACAATAAAAATAAATAAATAAATATATATATATATATATATATATATATATATATATATATATATATATATATATATATATATATATATATATATATATATATATATATATATATATATATATATATATATATATATATATATATATATATATATATATATATATATATAAGTTGGTTTGGCCGCCTAAACGAAAGACAAAAGGAAAGAAAAAGGGTAAATGGGCTATGGGTTGGACTTGGGTTCACCCATACCCTATATAATGTGTTAACTAAAAACAAAAACCATATTAATCTTCCTGGAACACCATAGTCGACGGCATAAGGAGAAGTTTTAGGGTTTTCATTATTTTTTTTATCTTCCATTGAATTAAAGGTAAAACTTTCATAACCCTTTTAGTTAAATTGTTTTTATGTTTTCTTTAATCATCTTATGATGGATTTAGGTTAGGGTTTAATATAAAAACAGTAAATTAATTTTGTATTAATCATATATATTGATTACATAAACTAGGGCTTGTATTTAATGGGGTTATGGTGAATTAATTAAGTTAATTTGATTAAACCCGTTTTTAAAAACTGGGCAGAATTTTGAGTCAATTGTTTTGATCATATTGGGAGTTCTACAAACTCTTATTTTACGATTCAAGTATCCCTGAAAAGCTAGTTAAAGTGGCTTTCCAATGCAAGAAACGAGAACTAAATTGGAGGTAGGGAAGTGGGTCAAAAACAGGTTACAACAGTCGGAGGTCAAAACAGTTTTGAATTCAGCCTGTTTTCTTTTTAAGTTTTTGGTTGTTTGGGGTACTTAGCGTTGCTTTGGGATCTTATAACGAACATGAGAGATGGTTTATATATTGTAGTAAGTATCTGCACTTGGCTAAGGTTGTGGTTTAGGGTAAGACCCCCTAATTGTAACAAACGTTTTGTATGTTTAAAATCAGTAAATCTGGAATGACGAAAGTACATATATATATATATATATATATATATATATATATATATATATATATATATATATATATATATATATATATATATATATATATATATATATATATATATATATATCGGGCCTTAACAGTAGCTTTAAGGTTAGGGCAAATAAGAGGTGTTAGTTAACATATGTAAGGGCATAAATATTCCATTTACAGAGATCATGGGTATGTTTAAGTGGGCGTTTGGCTTATAGTTTGGCGACCTAAAACTGGGACTGTTTGGGTAAAATGTTAACGGGACGGGATATGAAGTAAAATGAGCTAAGGGCTTTATAGAGGGGTGTAATGAGATGCTTAGAGCATTTAAATGAGGTATTTATATAGGAGGAGGTTCGATGTCCATCATAGGTTGATGAGCCATCTTAGTGATTGGTTCATGTTTTGATTATGTGTTTTTGGTTTGTTAGCTTTTTGCTAGTGCGAGGTCTTTTGGAGAAGCTCAATCAGGTGAGTTTCATAGTCCCATGTTTTCTAATGTTTATGACTTCCAGATGGGATGGAAGAGACATTGTTTTGTTTGTTATTTATAAATTATGATGCGAATGGTTTGGCATTGGTAATGGACTTATGTGTGCATACTTATATGATTAACTGCTAGCTGATTCTTGATGTTTATGATTTGACTTGGTACCAAGGGGATATTGGCAAGGCGGGGCCTTGGGATTTGGTTCATAGGTGTTTGGATGCCTATGGGAGTATGGTGTTTGGTAAGGCTGGGAGCCTTGGTTTTGGTTTGATTATTTGAATCTTGAATATTAGTTGGTTAATGCATGTTAGTATCACACTGTCCATATGTTTTAACTTTTGGTTGTTACTCACAGCTTATGGTATGATTTTGGTGTTTGAGTCTAAACCTATGACTCTCACCAACTTTATGTTGACGTGTTTTAGTGTCTCTTAGAATGTGGTTAAGCTTGAGGATAGAAGTGGCTAGATTTTGATGCATTAGGATTGCATTTAGAAGGAGATCCCCATTCCTTCTTAGTTTATTATTATGTGTTTTGAATAAGTGGTACTGTTGGCACCTATATGTTGTTTTGATTATGTTAATTGGTTGTCTTGGGTAAGTAGTAGGACTGTTACCTACTTACCCAGACTCCTGCATTGGTTGAGATATTGTCATGACATTTGTGTCACCTTTTTATGACATTATAGTTGCATTTTAGTTTTCTCTATAGAGATACCGTTTGTTGTGATGATATCCATACGTCGCGCCCCATATTCCGCCATGGTGGGGTGTGACAGAATGGTATCAGAGCCAATGGTTATAGAGAATTAGGTTTCCTAGTCGCGTAGCCTAGTCTATAGCTTAAGGGTCCGTGCATATAGGCTTCATAGGAGTATGTGTGCATTTTACATAAATTGATGTGTTTGAATGTTATTTATTGCGATGTTTTGACTAGTATGAATTGAACCATAGTAAGTTCATACTTAGCCACATGCTATTTTCTTTTCGGTTTGTGACTAGTGCGGGTTGAACCATAATCATCCACGCTAGTCATTGTCGTATTTTGCTTAAATTGTACATTACAGTACATAATTTGGTACATGGTAGTTTCTATCTTTTGTTGGGTTATTTTATGTACCCGAGAGATATTATTTTCTTTTGATGTTTAAGTCATGTTCCCTAAGAATCATGTGGTGGTTCGAGTTATTAGGAGTAGGTGGATATGAAGGGTTTTAAGCTGTTTCTACTCTTATGAGCGACATGACTTATAACTGATTATGTTTTCGTTTTGGATTTATTCTAGGATGTTTTAACTAGACTATGGATTTCTGTATTCCAAGAGTTTTACTATGTTATTTTTATAGATGGAGTTTTGGACCTTATTGGTTATGTGGTTATGAGCTTATGTGAGTAGATGGATTTATGTGTTATATGTTGTATTGATTCTTATAAGTGTCATCATAGGAGGGAGTGCATTGGGGAAAGGGTAATTGTATAAGTATGGTGGCCAACATAGTTATACAAGTACCACAGCTTCAATGGGTTCGCAAGTATGATTACATGAAAGAGGGTTAGTACATGCTTGTATATGATGAGATGTAGAATTTGGGTATACATATATATATGGGTTTACGTAATGGCTGCCTATGATATGGCTATTGTTCTTTTTGTGTTATATGTTTTGGGTTATAGTTTTGTTGTGTGATTATGGGGTCACACGATATGGTTTGGTTTTGGAGGTGGCCTTTATGCCTTGTTGTGGCACGGTGAGATGGTGATTACTCGTATGGAAAAACGTGCGTATAAAGCGATTGATTGACTTGACATGTATGATAACGAGTATGTTTGGGAGATTCGATAGGTATACATATGCGGATGTATATATACTAATAGATGTTATGTTATGATTTACGGTCGTTCAGTAGTTATTATAACTTGAACGTACCTGGTACACTCTTGTGTTTAAACAATTTATTAGAGCTCGAGTTTGGGGGATTTTCAACGACGTTTTGAATCTTTTGAAGTGTGTCTTGTAGCGTATTCTTTGAATTTCGTATTTCACGTGTACGTTTTAAAATGGTGTTCTTGGTTTTAAGTCTATTGAAGTAACTTGGGATTTCTTTGGAAATAATGAAATCTTTTGTGTTGGGTCTTACATTTCTTTTGATCGGTATATATTGAGAAAAAAGGGGACTTGGAAATCTATTATAGGGTTAGATAGTTGGTTGTATTCGGTAAAATAAGGGTAAGGTGTTGGAGTCGTGTTTGAAACAAGGTGCAACATAAGATTTCTTTTAATCAACACTTATTTATTTCAAATTCTAAAAGACTTTCTTTAAAATAGAGCGAAGTAAAATTTCTTTCTACTTACATATTTTATATAATTGGGTTTAACCGATTCACGTCATTTATAATTATTAGTACGAGGTTAAATTGAGTTTATGAAGGTTACACATACAATTATATCTTTCATTTAAAATGATTGCATTAATCAATAAGTTTATTCTTTAGTTTTAAAACAACTAGTATAAAATTGTTTTGGTCGTAACTTGTTCGTTTTTAAAGCTTTCTGGATGATTCAAAAGCCTAAAATTATGTACTCGGAACGTACTTTTCAAGTATTCAGAATGTATAGTCATGGGAGGTCATTATATTGGCCATTATTGTACAAGTGTTGGGTTAAAGGTTGAGTTTGAATAGTAGTTTATTTTTATGATTTGGGATGCACGGGATACCTAGTTTTTGAGTTGAGTTTTGAGTTCGTCAAGAGGGTTGTTTGTATATTGTTTGAGTCACATAGATGTGGAGGTAATTAAAAAAAAGATATGTATTCTTTTGGAAAAGTTGATCTTTTGCACGGTTTAAATAATATGTCGCGGGGCGTAATATGTTTGGTTGCCATTGGGTGTTTGTTGGATTATTTTTCGTTGTCATGGGTCATTTTGAAATGATACACGTTTTGGGTTTGAGTTTTCTCTTGAGTCTCGTGGTTTTGACTTGTTTTAATTGGTGCACGTGAAATGCCGTTAGTTATCCGTTGGTTTGATTCGTTGGTCGTATCTGATGGATTCAGGATGTAGTTTTGGTTTCGTATTGTTCGGGAGCGTTGAGGTAGCCATATGAAAGACTTGGTCGCGCCTACATGCTTAAGTAGGTGACCATGAGAGAAAGGTCGGAATACCCTTAGTGGGGAGGAAAGAGGTTCGTAGACGAACTAATGTGGTCATGAGGTCCATTAGGAGTGCCAAGGGAGATGAATAGAGATTTGTGAAATGTATGGATATTGGCACAAGTAACGTGCCATAGAGAGTGTTGGAAGGGGATATTGTTCGTAAGGCATGTATGTTTTCTGATTTCCTGAAATTTAGTGGGTTTGCCTATTATTTTGAGATAGAACCATGAATAGAACAAGTAGGAGAAGTGAGAGGAGTTGGAGTTAGTGCCTTTCCAAGGAAATTGTTGATGGAATGATTCCAAGAACAAGAGTTGATGGAAATTGCAATGGATGCAAGGTAAAAGTTGAGTTGCTTGGTAGTAGATTGGATGTGGAAAGCGGTTGAGTGGTCTGATGAGAGGAAGCATTGGTCTTTTAAAATGCGTGTAGAATTTTGCAAGTAGAACGAGGTAGGAATTTATTCGTATTGCCGCTAAGAGAGGGTGCAAGGAAGACATAGTTGAAACTGCTAAGGATGTTGTATGAAAGCTTTGGGTTTATGGTTATGCATTTGGCTTCGCTAAAGCACTAGCGGTTTTCCCGGTGTCAATGAGCCAAGTGCGCATGAACGTGTATAAACGAGTTATCATCGGGAGCATCGATGACATCTTGATCTACTCAAATCTTAGAAAGAGAGTGAGGTAAATTATGAGTTGGTTTGGAGTTGTTAGGAAAGGGAATTATACGTGAGATTTTCAAGTGTGAGTTTTAGGATTAAGTGTACTATGCTGAGTAGTTAGAGATGATGGCATATCATGGAACCAGCAAGGGGCGAGGTGAAGAAGGATGAGGAAGCATTTTGGAGGCTGAAGAGGTGGATTGGATAATGAGCCGATCTTGGCATTATCGGAAGGGCTGGACGAATTCGCGAAGCATGACGATACGTGGAGCAAGGAGTTGGATGTATACGAGAACGACAAAGAAAGGCGATTGCTTATACGTTGCAAGAACTTAAGATTAGGAAGAACTAGATATGACTTAATTAGTGGAGCTGGATTGTCATATCTGCCTAGAATGCTAGAGGCATTTGGTGTACGAGACGTAGAGAATGATCTATACGGATCATGAACGTCTCTAACACATATTTAATCATCTTGATTGAACATTTGGCAAAGGTGATGGGTGGAGTTAATTGATGAAAGAAAATTGCAAGGCCAAGTACCATCTGGGAAAGGCAAGCATGGTCGATGAGACATGGAATAAGAAGGATGAGGTGAAGCTGAGACGAACTTGAACTATAGGAGTGGCGTACTAGGGCGGTTTGGATAGAAAATATAGGTTGCACGAGTTGAGTTGTCTAAAGCAGAGAACGCGTCAACGTGTATGTTGCGTGGGTTGGACAATCGTATGGAGAAAAGGGACGTAGACTATACTTTCTACGTAGATAGGAGTAACTTAGAAGGGGCGATGTAAGGACGAAGTTGGTGGAAGGGATACATAATGCTGTGGGGGATTAAGTACGATGAGAGTTGGGTGATAGTCGATAGACTGACTAATTCATCTCATATTTCAAGAGGAATGAGAAGTCACGTAGTTGGAAGGATTACGTACGGATGTGATGGGATAGAGGGTTTTGCGTAAAAGATAGCCTAATATGTATGGAATGCCTTATGAAGGATTATGGCAAGGGAAGAGACAATGGGAAGCATCACATTATGATGTATGGTATGAGTTGAGGAAGAAGAAGGAAGTGTGTATATAAGCGAAGCATGAATGAAATAGGTCGAGATAGGAACCGAAGGTAAAACTTTGGTAGAGCCTAATGAGTAGAATAAAGCACAAAACAGGCTAATGCTGTCATAGTGTAGAAAAGGAAATGGCACTGACCTATACTGATTGTTTGGGAGGCTTAGTATCGATAATCGAATGGATGAGGAGTTATAGGTGTGATGTGCCATAGGGACGAAGGGCTTGGTCTAACTGAGACAAGATGAGGAGCAATACGACCTTGAAGGTATGACATTGTGTGGGTGCTACTAAGGAGCTATCCAAAATTAATGGAAGTAGTTGTAGCATGAGAGTGGATGGCAGTTGATAGACTAACTGAGTTAACCGTCCTTTTGATGATGTGTATAGATCATAAGATGATTTGGATTGGAAGAACTAATGGATATGTGAAAGACCGTCATAGGTCACTTTGTAAGGAAATTGTAATTTTTAAGTAGTTTGGGGTACGGACTGAAGGGAGTTGATGAACATGATTGGATATGAGTATATCCAGCTAACTGGGAAAAGGATAGACAAGTGAGATATTTATACAACCTTAGGAGTTACACCGAGGGCATGAGTGATTGATTTAGAGGGAGTTAGAAAACTCTTTAGCGATGGCTGAGTTTTTCATATAATGATAGTTATCATTCTAGAAGTCGATAAATGCCATTTGAGGCACTATATGAAAGGATAGGGTGAGTTGTCCCCATTGTGGACTAGAATTAGTAAAAGAGGCTACTAATGTGGTAATGATGTTTGTGGAAAGGATGAGAGCAACAAGGGATGCTATGTAGAAAAGGAGGAAACCACTAGAGTTAGTGACAAAGTTATGTAGGGAGTTTCACCCATAGTAACGGGTGGTACGTTTTGGTAAAATGGAAGAGTTGATGTAGAGTTTTGTAGGTCCATTTATGATCTTTGGAAAGATCGGACCATTAGCTTATGAGCATAGAATTACCTGGGGGAAATGAGTTGTATACATGATACATTTCATGTATTGAGATTGGTAAAGGTTGTTTGAGAATGAATTTTGCATGTACAGTTATTCGGGACTTGTATTAATAAGAGTCTTTGTTTTTATCAAGGAGTCATCTATGAGATTTATTGACTGTGAGGTCAAGAGTTTGGCAATGAGTTTAATTATTTTTGGTTTGTATATGTGGTATTTTGAAACTTGAACTAAAGTTCACGTGGAAATGAGAGGAGTTCATTTAGAACAAGTATCCTCGTGTGATTTGTTGTTTTTGTGTTTGATCCTGAGGAGTAAATCTCGGAACGAGATTTCTATTAGGAGGGAGTGATGTGACAACCCTGGTTTTGAGGTTCGTCACTTAGTTTTATTTTGTGCTAGTTACGTGTCTTTACGTGTTTATGTGCTTATTGGTGGGTATAGATTGTGGTTTGGATATCGTTTCCATTACGGGGTACCTTGTGAGTGAAACGATGTGAGATGATTTCATGTTCATGAGCTCACATGGTAGTGACAATGAAATGAGATGATGTTATTTAGTGGTTTTACGTATACGTATATGTATTATAGAAAGGCGTATTTTTACGATTTACGGTTTAGCATTTAGAGGTCTCGGATGAGGTAATTAGTCATATGGATATTTTTCGGGATGGTTTAAGTCATTTAGGACTTAGTTATAAAGTTTATATCAAAATTTGAGATTTTTTTTAGAAGTGTATATTTTACGTCTTTTACGGTAAAACGCGTAAATTTGACTAGTTTTACGGTTTTGAGGTTTTGGAAGCTTTAGGAGCTGAAATAAATTAAGACAAATTAAGGTAATGTTAGTAATGTATTATTAAACAATAAAAAGAAAAACAAATAAAAAATATATATATATATAAGTCGGTTTGGCCGCCTAAAAGAAAGAAAAAATGAAAGAAAAAGGGTAAATGGGCTATGGGTTGGACTTGGGTTCACCCATACCCTATATAATGTGTTAACTAAAAACAAAAACCATATTAATCTTCCTGGAACACCATAGTCGACGGCATAAGGAGAAGTTTTAGGGTTTTCAATATTTTTTTTTATCTTCCATTGAATTAAAGGTAAAACCTTCATAACCCTTTTAGTTAAATTGTTTTTATGTTTTCTTTAATCATCTTATGATGGATATAGGTTAGGGTTTAATATAAAAACAGTAAATTAATGTTGTATTAATCATAATATGATGATTACATAAACTAGAGCTTGTATTTAATGGGGTTATGGTGAATTAATTAAGTTAATTTGATTAAACCCGTTTTTAAAAACTGGGCAGAATTTTGAGTCAATTGTTTTGATCATATTGGGAGTTCTACAAACTCTTATTTTACGATCCAAGTATCCCTGAAAAGGTAATTGAAGTGGCTTTCCAATGCAAGAAACGAGAACTAAATTAGAGGTCGGGAATTGGGTCAAAAACAGGTTACAACAGTCGGAGGTCAAAACAGTTTTGAATTCAGCCTGTTTTCTTTTTAAGTTTTGGGTACTTAGGGTTACTTTAGGATCTTCTAACGAACATGAGAGATGGTTTATATATTGTAGTAAGTATCTGCACTTGGGTTAAGGTTGTGGTTTAGGGTAAGACCCCCTAATTGTAACAAAATTTTTGTATGTTTAAAATTAGTAAATCTGGTATGACAAATATATATATATATATATATATATATATATATATATATATATATATATATATATATATATATATATATATATATATATATATATATATATATATATATATATATATATATATATATATATATATATATATATATATATATATATATATATATATATATATATATATATATATATATATATATATATATATATATATATATATATATATATGTATATATATCGGGGCCTTAACAGTAGCTTTAAGGTTGGGGAAAATGGGAGGTGTTAGTTAACATATGTAAGGGCATAAATATTCCATTTACAGAGATCATGGGTATGTTTAAGTGGGCGTTTGGCTTATAGTTTGGAGACCTAAAACTGGGACTGTTTTGGGTAAAATGTTAACGGGACGGGATATGAAGTAAAATGAGCTAAGGGCTTTATAGAGGGGTGTAATGAGATGCTTAGAGCATTTAAATGAGGTATTTATATGGGAGTAGGTTAGATGTCCATCATAGGTTGATGAGCCATCTTAGTGATTGGTTCATGTTTTGATTATGTGTTTTTGGTTTATTAGCTTTTTGCTAGTGCGAGGACTTTTGGAGAAGCTCAATCAGGTGAGTTTCATAGTCCCATATTTTCTAATGTTTATGACTTCCAGATAGGATGGAAGAGACACTGTTTTGTTTGTTATTTATAAATTATGATGTGAATGGTTTGGCGTTGGTAATGGACTTATGTGTGCATACTTATATGATTAACTGCTAGTTGATTCTTGATTGTTTATGATTTGACTTGGTACCAAGGGGATATTGGTAAGGTGAGGCCTTGGGATTTGGTTCATAGGTGTTTGGATGCCTATGGGAGTATGGTGTTTGGTAAGGCTGGGAGCCTTGGTTTTGGTTTGATTAGTTGAATCTTGAATATTAGTTTGTTAATGCATGTTAGTATCACACTGTCCATATGTTTTAACTTTTGGTTGTTACTCACAGCTTATGGTATGATTTCGGCGTTTGAGTCTAAACCTATGACTCTCACCAACTTTATGTTGACGTGTTTTAGTGTCTCTTTCAGGTGAGAATGTGGTTAAGCTTGAGGATAGAAGTGGCTAGATTTGGATGCATTAGGATTGCATTTAGAAGGAGATCCCCATTCCTTCTTAGTTTATTTTTATGTGTTTTGAATAAGTGGTACTGTTGGCACCTATATGTTGTTTTGATTATGTTAATTGGTTGTCTTGGGTAAGTGGTAGGACTGTTACCTACTTACCTAGACTCCTGCATTGGTTGAGATATTGTCATGACATTTGTGTCACCTTTTTATGACATTATAGTTGCATTTTAGTTTTCTCTATAGAGACACCGTTTGTTGTGATGATATCCATATGTCGCGCCCCATATTTCGCCATGGTGGGGTGTGACATCCGCTGCTTTCATCACTAAACAAAGGGTAAGAAATAACACACCCCAATCACTAAACAAAGGGTAACGATAAAAACATTAAAACACATCCTAATCACTATCATCCATGAGATCAACATAAGCTTGCTTCTGGCTAATAGCATCCCTATCTTTCTCAATAAACTTGGTCAAATAAGCCAACTTTTGAGTGTCGCTATCACGCATTTCTTTCAAACAATCTACCCAACCATCTTCATCTTCATCAACCTTAGTGTAACACCCTATTTTGGTAAATGGAATATCACGCGTATTTATGGCGTGTCATCAAAGCATGCAAGGTAAATGTCTAAAAACATTAAATGACCATGAATGGAAATACTAGTAACAAACATCGGTAGTCCAAGTATAAGCTCATCACACATGAATATAAGTACTGGTGTGGAAAAGGACTAAACAATGTCCAAAGAAATAAAGTAGCATAATGTATGGAAAATGCATAAAGTGGTGAAGGCTAGATAGCTTCCAATCCATATGCACATACTCTTAAAGTCTACGAGCACCCTTGAGTACCTGCCATTTGGGAACATGAAAGGAAAACGGCTGAGCATAACGCCCAGTGAATGGATATACAAGTATAGCATGAAATGACATAAGAATAATAAGACTAATAGCAGTGGAAATGTATAAGTCCTAGATAACCTGGAACATGTTCATAAAACTCGTTTATAGTTTGAAAAGACTTATGTTTTTATATGAAAACTGTGTTAATTAGCCAAATATCCTAGATAGGTCATGAGGTTCCACCGTGCATGAATACTTGGAGGGGATACCTCATCATGCAATTAGAGGGGTTGCCTCTAATTAATTAGTCTAGGTAGGAGGGATCAACTCCTTGTGAAGGATGCAAGGCACACATCGCATTCACCATGAAAATCATGTAAAACATGTAACTAGGATGCACCCATAAGCCCCAATGATAATAAAAATATATGGCCAAAACTGAAAAGGGACGCCACGAGCAATCACTCCGCCGTGGGGAAGTCATAACACTGGTGCCTCTAGTGTTATGGTTATGGTACCTCCATAACTAGGTGACACTGGTCATGCATGTATATGGCTTAGACATTTAAACTAACATAAGTAATCAGACATATAAAACATATACTTGGAAAAACAGTTGGCTGCAAATGGGAATCCTAATAAGGAAAGAATGTCCATACTGAAGGACGGAAAATCCGTACCTTGTGTCTAGTGAACGAGGAAAGACGAAAGGATGAATAGTCATACTCCAACCTCACTAATGCAACATAAATAAGGGACATGTATAAGTTGTCTGATTACTGAGTACGTTACTGGTTATAGCATGTTCTTAGCTTGTTTTATATGTTCTTGTCTTGTTTACTATTTTAAACGTTATACTGTGTTAATCATGTATTCTGTATCATCTTGTATTCTTATATTATTATACTTGTTGTGTAATAATAAGTAATTTTATAAAAATAGCAGGTTTCCTAAAATAGAAAGTTTTAAAAAATAGAAAGTTTCCAAAAATAGATCAGTTTCTAAAAACAAAAAGATTCCAAAAATAGTAAGTTTCCTGAAATAGAAAGTTTCATATTTAGAAATAAGCTGGATTAATAAGCTAATAATATAAGTTACAGTTTACTTGTTAAACGTCATAAGTCATGTAGTTAATATTAGAGTTTATTAATAATGTCATGATAATTTAATAAACTATATGTTATATGATTTAATTATATAAACGCATGATTTAATTAAATTAAGACATATAAAATACTTAGGTTAATCATGTATTAATAATTTATTAATTATAACCTAAGTCATGATTTATTAATTAATTATAGTCAATATTTTAATAATTAATTAATAACTATATTCTAAATTAAATGGTAATATACTTAGGTTAAAAACATGTATTATTTATTAAAATAATATAACCTAAGTCTTGATTAAATTAAATTAATTATAGTCATGTTTAATTAATTTAAATAGCCTTGTAAAAAAAACTTGTAATTAAAATAATCCCATGCCCGTGTTTAATTTAAACCGAAACATGAACCAGACCGAACCAACCCGACAGTGGCTAACCCGGTCTAGCCGGTTGCCATTGTTGTGGCCTGGCTAGCCACTGCTGGACCAACTCACCACCAACTGTAGCCGGTGGTTCCCCTCCGTCTGGCCTGCGTTCCCCCTGCTCGACTCAAAACAGCCACCGACTGATGCCGGTGGTGTTGTTGTTGCTGCGTCGAGACCCACAAACAAACCAAACGGTACCCCGACTTGCGTCGGTGTCCCTTGTTCCCTGCTGCCGAACCACCGAACCACACCGTGACCATGAGGTATCGGTTGTTGGTGTGAATCGAACCCAAGCCGAGAGCCTGGGGCTCTCGGTTGTGCGTGTCGGCCGAACAAACCCCCACCAAAACCACATTTATCATGTTTTCTTGATTTGATCTAACATGTTTATTATGTTTTTAATTTTCTTACACATGAACATAATAAAAGAAAATAAATTTAATAAGAGATGAAGGTTTTTGTGATACCGATTACGTAATTAGAAAGGAACTATGAACACGAACACGAACAACCCGAATTCAACTATCGAAATCAACCAACACCCCTTGTGGTATTCCTTGTAGCCGACGGCAAGAGAGAAAGAAGGAGGCTAGAGTTTTTAGTTTTTCTAAAAATTCTGTAGAATGAATGTCTTTGTTTTCCTTTTTGTTTAGTTAACCAAAACAAATGGGTTGGGCCCCCTTGCTCTTGTGTCCGCGGCAACCATAAGCCCAAAGGGCTTTACTGGGCTTTGTTCATGTTTAATAATTTACGTGTTCATTCGTGTTTATTAAATGCTCCTATTGGTCCATGTTTTAATATTCATGATATATATATTATACGTAATACTTGTTTATCGTGTAATAATATATAATACGTAGTTCACATGTTCGTGTTTTGGTGTTCGTGATCATATGCTTGTGTTTATAATTATTATATTTAATAATTATCGTGTATTATCACGTACTTAATACTTATCGTGCACCAACACGTACGTAGTTTCTAAATTTAATATTCGTGACACGTGTTCATGACATAAAAGGAAAGTTTTAATTGGTTCGTATGTTTACGTAGTGTACTATTCATGGCATTTAGATGCGGGTTTTACACTTAGTTTTCATCTCGTCAATCAACATTCCAATGTTTCCTAGGCTATTCATTATCTGCTCATATTAATAGCACAACACATCCACATATGCTTGTCCAACCCAACCATTTGACCAATATAAAGCCTATACATGCGTTGAGTTATGGATCACCACATACACCCTTCAATTCATTCAGGATTGGAGTTCTTCCAACCATTTTAACTAAGATCAAGTAATTAGTTGAAAGGGTTTATGAAAGGGTTATGGTAGAGTTAATTGAACTATCAATGAGCGAGAGATTCCGATCGTACTAATATATAGTCTTTCAAAGTTCATGCGAATTATGTCTTTGAAATTAAGTGTTAGTCTTTCAAAGGTCGTGCAAATTAAGTCCTTGGAATTGTGTCATAACATGGACGGTCATGGTTTTTTGCGGGAAAATGGTTTCATGGACATCTTTTGGCAAACAGAAAGTTGAAGGTGGAAGTGTTGGGCGGGAAAATGATTTAAGGGACAACTATTGCATAATGGAAAGGTTGAGGTGGAAGTATATGGTGTGAAAAAGATTTCGGGGACAAGTTATGCACAAACGAAAGGTGGTAGATGGATTGACGCGAGATAGATGATAAAAAATGTTGAAAATACCCTCACGTGTGCATGCTACACGAGGGAGTTAACTGGAGTTAACAGGTAAAAATTAGAAAATAAGGTTTCAAGGGTTTTTTGAAGGAAAATAAGAAGTTTGGTGGCAAATATGCAACACCTTTGCTTTTAAAATTTTTATTTCGTAATTTTGACATAATAAAAGAATAAAATTTGTAATTTACTTTAAAAAATTTGGTCCTTATTATAATATTTTATGAAAGAGATAAAAAATAAACTTTGAACGAACATATAATGCTCATGTACTACAGTACTCAAGTCCATCAATGATACGTTTGGTTCAGCACCTTTGAATCACAGTGGGTGTCTCTTTAAAAAATAATGGAAAGAAAATTAGTTAGATTATACCAATAGTGTTTTTTGTTGTATTTTTGGTATGGTAATGTTTTTAATATATTTTAATTTTAAAAATTAAGGGTCCCTTTGGTTTTAAGTCGGGTTTACTTTAATTGTGTGTTTATAAAGTAGGTGGTTTATAATTGGTTAGATTTAGGATTTTATGTTAGTTTAGAATTTAAGTTTTGATTTGATTGAGTAAGAGAAAATATTATATTTAATTAAAATTATTATTTTTATTTGTTTGTTAAAAACTAAAAAATATGTTTTATATTATATAAAAATGAGATAAAAGAGATATATGGTAGTAGGATCCTACAAAAGTGGTAAACCCACATTTTACCCGAGAATAGAAAGAGGGACTAAATCCTCAAAAATTTTATTATGAAAATAACATGGTTCTAAATAGTTCGCTATAGCTCGCCTTAAAGCTCGCTAAAGCTTGAGGCGTAACCTTTACGCTACGCAATAAGTTGAGGCGCGCTACGAAATAAGGTGCGGTGGTTTTTTGAATTATACTTTAAAAAATGAATATTCTTATATGTAAAAAGAGTTTTTAACTTTAATTATTATGTGCAACACTTATTGTGAACTCAATGTAAATATAATATTGAAATAGAATAAATAAATATTTGTATATGTTGTGTCGCTATAAGTCACGTTTTAAAAACGTTAAAGCTTCACCTTAGCCGATAAAACGTATATCTTAGACATGCCGCTACGCCGCGCTTCACGCTATATATAACCATAGAAAATAATCAAACAATCTAATTGACTCCCAAAGTTAAATTAGAGCTTCAAAACACACTAACCAAACGGGCCCTAAAATAATAATTAAAAAGAAAAAAACGGATGTATTTTGTGATGAGAAAGAAACTATGAGAGTAGGCCTATTTAAATTCTTACAAAACCCACCATCCCTATATATGGGTGTCTTTTTGATTGAGAGAAATGAAAGTGTGAACCAACGATTAAAATGATTCTTGATTTCATCCATACAATTAAAAACCATCAAAGCAAACAACTCCAAAGTCGGTTAGCTATCAATCCCTTTCACGATGTCACATTTTTTGTTTCTTTTTGGATTTTGGGGTTTGACCAGCCACCATTAAATTTATTATTATATATTTTTTGTTATAAACCTAAAAAAAAAAAAAACAGAATTATGATATTTGATGACCCAACCTAATAAAACACAAAAGTTAGTATTTATATTTTGTTAATAAAATAAATAATACTAAAAAAACATCGAATACATTTGGTATCATAATACTAATCATCCAAAAAAAAAAAAAATAATCATAAATAAAAACACGCAGTTTAGCAAAAACATTATTTTTTAGGTTTCTCTCTTACTTTTTACACAACGATAATTTTACCTTTAACCAATTACTCCCTCCGTCCCAGATTAATAGTCCACTGACAAAAAATACACAGTTTAATAAAAACATTACTTTCTCAGTATTCTCTCTCTTACTTTTTACACAATGACAATTTTACCCTTAACCAATTAATATTTATTTATTATTTGTAATAATACCCTCAAGTGAGCATGATATGATAAACTTAATCTATTTTTTTTATCTATTTTTGGACTGGATTATTAATTTTGAACGTCAAAAAATAGTAATTTTAACTATTAATATAAGACGGAGGAAGTAATATATAATTTTTGATTATTTATAATAATACTTTTAATTAAAGATAAATTAATTAAAACGTACAAAAATATTAATAAAAAAAATTTAGAAAAAAGAAATACAAATCTTAATTTTTTCAATAGAACGGATGATAACATGTGATGGATGTGTAATAAACAAATATATGTGGCGCCGATATTCAAGCTTACTTTTAGAAAGACAATAGTCTAAGTATGACCTTTTTATCTTTTCAATGCTGTAATCATCAAATATCGGAAAAACTAATCATATGTCCCACACGTATGTATATACCAAACATCAAATTTATGTCGGAATTCTAAATCAATATAAATAAGTGCTTTCTCGTTCCCAACTTACCATCCTCACCTCTTCTCCTCTGTTTTCATTTTCTCTCTTCTGTTTTTGAGTTTTGATCATTGCTACCATTTTCAAAACTATATTATTTGAAGACCCAAACAAACAAACACTAACCTTAATTATTATGCCTCCCCCCTTTATCCCTTCCAAAGCTAACATATCCATTGCTCCTAGAACACTCCCTCCTAATTACTTTCAGGTAATTCCATTACTTTTCTTAAATTTCCGTTTTTTACAATTTTTTTTTTTATCTTTCATTTCTGGTTTTGAGTGCGTTTTGATGTTTAGTGACGTCACTAGCCACGAGTAACCGGAGAAATAATAAAAAAAATTGATCCCGGTTAACCCGTTTTATCGGTTTTGACGGGTCTTCTTCGGTTCTTCTTAGGAAGTATTGGCTAGACGAACCGATTGTGACTTACTCCCTCCGTCCCATTTTAATTGACCTCACTGCTATTTTAGTTTGTCCCAAAACCTTGTCCACTTTTTTAATTAACATGTTTATATCTCCTTAAATTTACAATTTTACCCATATCATTCATTTTTGTAAGGAAAGTAATTGGTACATTTATTGCATTTAATAGAGTAAACTTGTCATTTTAATAAATAAACGTTAGATTCATTGAATCTATCATAAATTATACTTTTTATGTTGGAGGACAATCAAAATAGGACGGAGGAAGTATATTACTATGTAATTGGTTATGTTTGATTTACATTGTAGAATGTGAAAATATTGTTGTTAGTAAGGGGTGTTTTAATTGGTTGTATATTATGTTTATTCAGTCGTACGCGTTTAATTGGATTCTACATATGTGATAATATACTACCTCCGTCTCAAAATAATTGTCCACGTTTACTTTCGAAATTTTTTTTGCAACTTTGACCCTAATTATCTTTAGATGTGTTATATAATACCTGTTGCAAAATATATCAATAAATAGAGTTGTAAATATATTTTGATTGATATAATTTTTATCAAGAATTATATAAGACAAATAAATATATCTATTATCAAAGTTTTAGAAAAAAAGACCGAAAAAGTAAACTTCTTTCGAATTCCTTAATTACAGTTCTTTTACTTTTTATGCTTAATTTGTGGTTTTCATTCTGTTTAGAAGGTTAGTGACCAATTTTGTTGAATTCATTAATTATCATTTATGTTTAATCTGTCGTTTTGATTGCGTTTAGATGATTCGTGATGGGATAGTGATTGTCAAAGCAGCATATGAAAATGCTACGACTAAGTTTCCATTCCAACTCCCAACTCAACCAACCAACAGGAGTTCAGAGAGATTTATAAAGTTGAATGAGGAGATTGCTATCAGGTTTCGACTCCAGCTAGGTAGCTTTAAACTCAAATATATAGATCCAGATGGCGATTTGATAATGATAACATGTGACAATAGCTTAAGTCTATCAGCTCAAGATTTTAAAGTACCGGGCCTTCAAACTGTCATAATACTCGTGGTTTTGCCTGCCTGAAGTATCATATTTGGTGCAATATTTAAGTATCATATAGGAGGTCTATGAAAAGGTTTATCTTTGTTTTAGCCATAGTGAGCTTATAGTTTATATCTATGTAGGTGAAGAGTATTTCACATTGTTGTAAAAGGTTTAGTGTTATGAGGTTTATAGTGATTTTCTTAGGTGTCATGTAATCGATGGTTGAAATCATAAGTAAATGTTGTCATGTTTGTGTTAAAATACTGTATACGCAACTTTGCGGGGACTTTCTTTCTGATTGGTTTCTTTTAGAAGTGCCCCGGTGATTAAGAAACCTATTTGTTTCATGGTTGATTTGGTTAAAGAACTTGATATATGAAAATCACGGGTATTTTTTTTTTTTTTTTTTTTTTTTTTTTAGAAAGGCAATTTTTTTACAACTCATACAATTATCTCACAAATTTTATCTCACATGTCTCCACCGAGACTTGAACCCACAACCTTGAGGTTAAAGGGCCACTCACATACCGCTAGACCAAGAGGCCTTTGGTGAAAATCACGGGTATTAATTATAGGTCATATCAAAACAAGTGTTTAGAATGTTTTAGGCGGCAAAAAAGTATATATATATTCATATATAGCAAATGATGGTGCAAAATATTTAGTTTCTGGTGATTGCATCTTGTTAATTTCGTTCAATCGATATATTAACAGTATTGGCAAATGGGATTGTGATTCTTAGAAATGTAACTAGAAATTCAAACATGCATCCTACATTATTTTTCTGAAATGTCAGTTCCTGCTGTTATTACCTTATCAAGCTTAGATTAGTTGATTCTTCTGGATTAAACCGGTCCGTATCGTAAAAATGTAATCATTTATGTCTTTTTTTGTTTTTACTAGGTGCTCATTATGAGAATTTTTCTTGCACGTGAAACCAACCAACATACTTGTACTTTCCCAAGGGCTCCTTTTTGGTCATCTGCAATCGGTTGGTCGTAATTTCCCCATGTACATAAGCGAGATTATTTTCAGCGAGGAGGCTTTAGCATTGTGTTAATCTTGTGACATGATTTCTGAAAATATTATGGACAGTAATTAAGCAGGACTTTGACAGAAGATCAACTGATACTACACCTTATATGGCCAGTTTCTCTTGTTTCACTCTTTACATTTGCCATTACACTAGAAGGGGGATAAGGGTGAGCCTTTTTGCTTAGTATCTACTCTCTGTTGATATCGTAAATTTTTTTTTTTTGAAACCTATAGTATGAAACTATTCGAGATGTGTTTCGTTAGTTGTAACATCCAATTTACTTAGTTTTATTAAAACCATATTTGTCTATAGTATCATAGACTCATAGTTAAGTATACAAGTCTGCTGTAATCTGTTACGATCCTGCATTGGCCTAGTACAGGATTGGTTGGTGGTTTATAAGTCTTGGTGTTCCCTCCTTATAAGTTAGCTTTTTGAGTGAGTTCTACACTTGGACTTATGAATTGATACTAGTCGTGAAGAGTTTTATTTGTGAACATAAGCATGAAACTCTTTTAACGTTAGAACCTCACAAGTTCATTTTATCATAAACTTTAAAAAGTGTGAATAAAAAACTTGGTACAAGTCTTACAATGTTTATTACTAGTATTATTTAATCAGGCATTATGAATTAATATGATCATGCTTGCAGTTGCAGGTCATATTAAAAAACAACCATGTAGCCATACCAAGACCCATTAGATGAGCTGGCAACGATCCCTAATTGAGCCATGGGCGAGACCATAGGACTTGGTTAATCACGCTCTAGCTATATGGTCATGCCTCATCAACCAGAAATGGGTTACGTGGATTACTGTCTCTTGAGAAATCAATAATACAGAGGTACGAGCCTATAGAATAGATTCTGTTTAAGTAAAGCCTACCATGCTTTGTGTTACATATGGTGATTACTTGACTTAGCAAATGTTGTCAACATGAGTTACTCAAGCTCTTGATGAGGCGTACATGTGTTTCAGCTAATGATTACTTCTGTGACAATAGGAGGTGGACTGTAGTTGATGAATCATTAGTTCTTATAAAATGGTGTGGAAATGTTTCAACTAGTATCGACATGTTTACTTAGAATTTTGATGGCATGTCAACACACTTTCAAACTGCTTTTGATGTGTAACTTGTACATATGATTTTGTAGTAATATATATACTTCACCTTTCACCAAAGAAAAAAGAAGCCTAATATGACCACGCTAAACATGTTCACTAAGTTTCATGAAATCAATTTGTATTTCCATTTAATTATGTGACTGCTTTAGATGGGAGTTCTTTTCAGTTGATCAGGTCAACTCGGTCAACTGATCAAGGTACAGCAACATAAACAAAGGTGTTCGGCCAGAGGAGATGACCGGAGTTGAAATGTAGTAGTTCTGGTAGATGTCGTTACAAGAAGAGGCTATGAAAGTGGTACGCTAAGAAAGTGATTACCTGATTATTGCAACTGTTAGGGGTTGTTTGGGATTGCCTTTTTGCTCATTAAAACACAGGTATGTTTGTTTTTAGGCGCTCATTTACTTTAATATAGTCCTATCTGCTGTAAAAAAATAAGTAAAAAAGCAATCCCAAACACCCTTTTTGGATTAAAAAATATTTATAATAACTTCAAGCAACAAAATCTATTCATCCAACGTCAAAATTTCATTGGTAACGGAAATATATCAGACTCACAATCAATAGTTATGGTAACAACGTCAAGCAACAAAAGCACTTTGAAGCATTATCTTGCCCGACACGTTTTATTACAGTTGAACTTGTGATTATGATTATTTGAGTCCCTTTATGAAACACACATACAGACACCTCTTATATTGTCACGGTTTTAAATGTTAATTTGTGTGCTTCAATCATCAGGACGCACATGGTCAAGAGGTCAGCCAAAGTCCCTGCAGTCAGTAACAAGCTTGCTGAGTTGCTGCTCTCCTACCATATTCTTGGACGAAATATGGACACAAGCCTATCAAAGGTTCTCCTCGTTGATCATAACAAAAACTATTATTCGAAAAGTCCCTGCAGTCAGTAACAAGCTTGCTGAGTTGCTGCTCTCCTACCATATTCTTGGACGAAATATGGACACAAGCCTATCAAAGGTTCTCCTCGTTGATCATAACAAAAACTATTATTCGAAAATATAATACGCCGCTGCCGGGGATCGAACCCGGGTCACCCGCGTGACAGGCGGGAATACTTACCACTATACTACAACGACATTTTGGGTTGTTTAAAACCTGGTCATATCAATAACTTATTTTGCATTTGCAAATATCTTTTTAACTTCGTACGACACTTTTAACTTAAGGTTGCTAATCAAGTAATCAACAGATGATATTCAGATGTCTCGTCGACACTTTTAACCTTGAAAATCGACAACCGAATCTCTTTCGCGTAGTCCATGGTATCTCACATGCTTTCCGGTGTCTTCATCAAGAGTGGATGTATATGGAGCATTGCTATTTGCTACTTCAAAAAGAGAATTGCATTTCCTTTGTAAAGACATACAGACATGATTCCAATAACTATCGATCTACGGAAGGCATCATTCTTTTCCCTTTTCCGACAATCACAGTCATGGTTCCCTTAACACCTCATATCCTCAAGTCAACCTTACAGCTCAACATCCATTCGAAGCTTCTTATCAGCCCACTTTAGACCCCATTTCCTAGCCACAGTCTTGACAGCAACTGAATTTTTAACTTTCAAGCTTCTTAACGCATTTGCATCGTCCCCTAATCTGGCTTCAGATACTGTCATGCCATATGTTTTCCATCACCGACATTTTAAAAAACAAAAGGCTCTCCATCCCCGACTGTCACACTCATTATGGCCAATGTCCCGTATACTTCTATTTTCTAATTTCACAATGTTGACCTATTTAACCCATAATAACTTTACACGGCCGAGATACTAAAAGAACCTCATTCCATTTCTGTAGTAACTCACTGTTATATTTCTTCTTATATGTATAAATAATTGTATATAGTTTGAAACTTTGAATATTATCTTAATGAGTAAAGGCTGATTGGTTTCATAATTTCACAAGTTGCAGGTTTAGTGCTGTAGTTTCAGAGGTTCAAAACAGTCAAAGTTCACAGGTCTTAAAAACAATGACAATGGGCAAAGGTTTAATGGAGCAGGATTTGACAACATCCACTTTCTCCTGATGTTATATCTCGGCAACCTACGATTAATTATGTCTCCAGCCTTCATCCCGTTCGATAGCTAAAGAATCAGTTGCGCCTATGACACTTCCTACTAATTACTTGGAGGTTAATTTCATTACTTGCTACTTTCCCTTAAATACATAATAATAAATATTTAACACAAACACATCATAAAATTCAAGTAATATATTATAATTTTAGGGGCTCGTTTATAATTAAATAGATTTTCGTGTTGACATGTTTAATATTTATTCGACGACACGATTCACTTATTAAACGGGTTATACAAGCTTAACATGTTTTTTACTCAAACTTATTTAACTTCGTGTCAGATTCATATCATGTCGAAAATTGCCACACCTACTTTTAACACTCTTTCGGCTATGGAATTCTAGTTTAAAATAAGATCAAAAGAAACATCGTTTACTCCTGTATGTCATTTTGTTGACTCAGTTCATTAGGCAAAACGTAAACGGACTCTTCGTCCAGGATGGTGTGAATGGTCCATAATTCTTTTGTCTCATTTGTACTTGTTACTTTATTTTTTCTTTTTAAACCATTGGCTCTTCTTAATATAGACATGGTTGTTCTAGATGAATCAAACTAGTTTTCAATAAATGTACAGTAATATATGCCCATTAACGTAATCAATATCATCAATAGGTAATCAATCCCTTTCACAATTTCACTTTCCTTTTATTCTTTTAGGCTTTTAGGTTTGACCATCACCAAAATTCAAATCTTTAAACATCACTCAATTTACATTTTTACTTTTTTGTTTTTATAATTTTATTTTTATTATAAAACTATAAAATAAAAAACTAAAACAAAAATTATAAACATTAATGAGATAAAAATAATAAAACACAATAAATAAAGATTAAAATAAATTAAAAAAACTATTTTAGAGCTAGCGACGCAGCTTGTTGCCCGTTTGCCTTCTCCTAATATGTAAATTATAATTATTAATGGTATGAACTTTTCACATGAAAAAAAAAAATAGTTTTATTAATAAAATAAATAAAATTCACATAAACGCATAAAAAACAAGAGCTGAACATCGGTTTAAAATCAGATCGAATCAAAAAATGACTTTGAAAAACATGAACCAAATTAAATCGATAAAACCAAAACCGAACCGAATATAATTTAAATGCATTTTTCGTGTTTTTAACTCTAAACTGAACCAAACTAAAGTTATCCCTATAGACGGGCTTGGTCAACATGTGTCACTAGTAGAATACCGTTCTATTCTTAAGTATCGCCTCATGATCCCATTATTTTCGGGTGATACAATGTGCCCTGTTTGTCGCAAGGCATGTTTGGATTATTTGGGGGAACATGTGGTTCATTGTAAAGAGCTCCCGAGGTTCAAGTATCGACAAGATATGGTTAGAGACGTTCTTTTTGACATATGTAGGCGTGCTAGTATCTCCGCCAAGAAAGAAGCACATGTGAACTTCTTGACTGACCCGGTAAATGGAAGATCCACACTCAGACCGATGGACATTCTGATTTTTGGATGGGTTGGAGGAAAACATGCGTGTGTGGATCTGACTGGGGGTTCTCCTCTTGTGGGGTTGAGTAGCCGGGGTTTTACAGCGGGTCAGGCTGCTTTGAAAGTCGCCTCATGCAAAGTGACAAAACACGAAAATGCATGCATTAAAAATCAACACGTGTTTATTCCTTTTGCATTTGATACCTTCGGTTTCTCTGCACCTGAAGCGGTGGAGCTTCTGAAGAGAGTTCAACGCGTTATGAATAGTAACGTTATGACACCTAAATTCACAAATGTAAATTTTACTAGAATTAGCTTTGTTATTCAAAAAGAGTTTATGACGCAGCTTGTTGCTCGCTTGCCTTCTACAGCTATGTAATTAAACTTTTAAATTTTATTAAATATAAAAAACTATAATCTTTTCACTGAAGAAAAAAAAACCTAACCTATATATATATATATATATATATATATATATATATATATATATATATATATATACTAGCCGAGTACCCGCGCAATGCAGCGGCGGGTACTCGGTGACTAATTTTATGGCGAACATATGTTTTTCACTAATATGTTTTTACAAGTGAATACAGTTTTACAAAAAATCTATTTATAATGTTATAAAATCCTGCTCGAAAAGTATTTATTTTTCTAGTAGCATGATATTTTATATTTGTAATTATTAATAGTCTTTGTAATTATTTTGAATGTTGCAACCTCGAACCCGTTGGTTTGGTTCGTTTTCAAAACCAAATATATTATATATGCATTAGTATATATATTGTATAAAACTTTGTGTGTTTTATTAGGTTTTACAATGTGTATAATAATATATAATTTTTTTATTTTCAGGGTGTTTTAAAAAAATTATATTAATTATTATGTTTAATTATTTTATACTTGTAACATATGCATAAAGAAATGTTGTATATTTTGCTTTAATATTTGTATTTATTAATTAGTTTCTTTTGTTGTAAAGGTTTCATTTAAAGATTGTACTATATGTCATGCTTTATAATTTATATTACATAAAAAAAGTTATCATTAAATGAAAAAAGTTCATTTGTGCATTATAAGCAATAGTAATGTATTGCACGGTATTTTGTACCTAACAGTTGCGTTTTTTTGTTAATACGTTACGTTTTCTTGATAATAATATTAGAGATGATAGTATTTTAAATTGAAATACGTTAATGAAGTATCGAGTTAGTCATTAATACTTTCATGTGTCACTTGTAAATCTTGTCCATGTTTTAAAGTAACCAATTTTTTTATAACTTTTAAAGCAACTAACCAAATTTATATAACTCAATATACATATTAAAATATAAGTAACTATACTCGCAGCCCATACACTCCTCTGATTAACAATTATCACAACCTAAAATATTTTTAACAACACTCTCTCAATCTTTATTGCACAACCGACCAAATTGTTTAATTGTTAAAAATAGCCCAAAACAAATTATAAAATCTCACTAAAAAAGACCAACAGAGGTCCCTTGGAAACAGTCCTATTTTCGGGTTATACATAGTATATTTGTCTTCACTTCACCTTCCATTTACCCTGCTTCGGTGAGATTGGTTATGTTATTGTACTAATTATAGTTTTCTCAGCCACCCATATCCACCTTCCTTATTATTCCAAAATGAACATTCATAACATCATTGTTCTTATTCACGTTTCTTTGCAATCTCTACTTGTTTTACACAATATCAATATATCATTCATCATACAAGTAAAATGGTCAAGTGATCTCATAATGACTTTTTATGATGCTCCAATATCTAAAGAAGATTGTTGACATCAACATCATATCATATGCTTGTAACAAAAACATACTCTTTTTCTTTTGGTTTCATACGTATGGAAATTTTGATATTTGATTTATCAATCAAATATTACTACAAGATACTTGTTAGGTGTTTGTCTTCCTTTTTTCTCACAGCCGAACCAAAAACAAAATGAACGTAAAAGGTTGTGGCGGTGTAAATGGTCGCAAGGACATTGAGCAAAGTGTGTGGCAGCAAGAAGGTTGTTACCTTGTTATACAAGGGACAAAGAACGCAATATTTTTGTTTCTAGATCTTGAAAAAAAATATGCGTTGCTTTTCTTGTTATATTTTTCGTTTTCGTGGGGTGGTGGTATGGTGGTGATGGCATGGATTAAGTATGTTGAGGAGATGTGAGTGTGGCGTGAGTGAGAATGAATAAAATGATATTTTTGTTGGTACATATATGTATTTTGTTACGGTAGTTACAGTATTACATTTAATTTTTTAAATGTTAAATTGGCTGTTACTTTGACTACACCATTACTTTTTTCATCTTATGACTCATTACTTTCATATAAACATGTAGTCAATAACGGTTCCGATTTTATAGCCTCATATAATATTCTTATTTAAACTTGAAATAAAGTTGCATTAAAACCTGTACAGAATTTTAAAATAGATTTGTATAGAAATTTCCTAATAAAGAAATTTTGATGGCTGAAAAATTTTAAGACTACTATTTTTAGAATGGCATAAATCTTTTATAAAGTAGTAAGATATATATATATATATATATATATATATATATATATATATATATATATATATATATATATATATATATATATATATATATATATATATATATATATATAACCGAAAACTAAACTAAAAATGATGAGCTTAATTTTTACATGTTCGGTTCAGTTCAATTTGTTTGATTCAATTCGATTTTCGTTGAGTTTCGCTCAGTAATATCAAAAACTTTGTCGTCACTCTCAATAAAATGGATAACATGCAATAGATGTCTAATAAACAAATATATGTGTCATGATATTCGACTTTTAGTGTTATAAACAAACCCTATAAACATGCCATACGTGTTTAATTAAATGCTTATATGTTTTACGTAATGTTAAGAGCACAGGGTACGGGGCGTTTTCGCCCCGCGTTTTCCCACGGCGCCACATCAAAACGCGAGAGCCACACCCTTGTTGGTGTTTTCGTGTCTCGAGCCGAGGGCACGGCGCATTTTCGTGCATAAATAAATTTTCTTTTTTTTTAAAAAAAAGTGGGCCCAATTTTTTCCCCATGGCTCAAGCCAGCCAGGGAGCGTAAAATGTGGTGTTTTCGTGTTTGTGGTGTGGTGGATCATTAAGCCACCACTCACCATACCCCTCAAAATTCTAGTGTTTTCTCACGGCTCAGCACGAAAACCCCAAACCATACCCTGTGCTCTAAACCCTATAAACATGCATACTTTCAAAAGAATGATTTTTTCGAGAAAATACCGGAACCGGCAGATTCTTTTCTAAAGAGTCAGACTAGGGTTCCGAAGTGTTCCTCAAGTTTTTAACTTTTTAAGGACAACTCACTCATAAACAAATGTATATGTCACACGTTATTGGAGCTGACTTTTAGTGGAAACCAATCCATAGGTCCCACATATGCATATCATAAAACCCAACAACTATAAATATCTGCTTTCTCGTTAAAAACTTACAATCACCTTCACCACTTCTCTTCTTATATTTTGGTTTTGAGTTTTGATCATTGCTACCATTTTCGAAATTCAAACCTTAACTATGCCTCCCCCGTTTATCCGTTCGACAGCTAAGGAATCAATTGCGCCTAGAACACTTCCTCCTAATTACTTTGAGGTAATTCCATTACTTTCAACTTTCCTTAAATTCATTTTCTGAGTGTAACATTTCTGGAGGTAACATTTCTGGTTTTGACTTTTGAGTGTGTTTTGATGGTTAGTGACGTCACTAGGAGGTACCTGCAGCCACGCGAGTACCCTGTGACGATTAACCGAAGAAATAAAAAGAATTTGATTCCGGTGAGACCTAGTTAACCGGTTTCGGGTTCTTTCCGGTTCGTCTTCAGTTTGTGTTGGCTAGCCGAATCGATGGTGATTTTCGTTCCCGGTTGAACCCGTTGGTTCGGTCCGGTCTTTATAACTGTATGCATATAGCATTTTAGTTTTTACAACATGTATTTTTTTACAGGTTTTTAAAAAATAAATTTACAGTAACTTTTTTTAAATTGTACATTTTTTAAATATTGTACATTTTTTAAATATTATTGTACTTTTGAATAGTGGTATGTGTTTAACTGGATTCTACATATGTAGTATTATAGATAACTTTTGTTGAATTCGTTAATCTGTGGTTTTGATTGTGTTTAGATGGTTAATAACGCGATAAATTTCATTACATACAATTTTTTGTATTCCTGAATTACATGCTTTTATCATCTATGTCTAATTTGGGGTTTTGATTGTGTTTAGATGATTCATGACGGGATAGTGATTGTCAAAGCAGCATACCAAAATTATACGACTAACTTTCCATTCCAACTTCCAACTCAAACAACCAACAGGAGTTCAGAGAGGTTTATAAAGTTGAACGAAGAGATCGCTATAAGGTTTCGACTCCAGCTAGGTAGCTTTAAACTCAAATATGTAGACCCAGATGGCGATTTGATAATGATAACATGTGACGATAGCTTAAGTCTATCAGCTGAGGATTTTAAAGTACCAGGCCTTCATACTGTCATAATACTAGTGGTTTTGCCTGCGTAAATTTTGGTGCAATATTTAGGTATTCACTATACGAGGTCTATGAAAAGGTTTATCTTTTGTTACCAAAGCGAGCTTATAGTTTTTATTAATGTAGCATGAAAGTTTCATATTATTGTAAAAGGTTTAAACATAGTGGTATGAGGTTTATAGTGAGTTTTTTCACCAAATATGGGGCAATATCAAAAAGGGACCGTTGGATAATATTAAATCACAGTTTTGCTGTGATTTTTTTAGGTCATGTAATCTATGGTTGAAACTCTTAGTAAACGTTGTCATGTTTGTATTGAAAGTTTTCTTGAATGTGTATGCGGTTTTTCTTTTCTAATTGATTTCTTTTAGAATTGCCCTAGTGATTAAGAAACTTTTTGTTGGAATTTTCATCAATCTAGTATTCCTCCGTACTTTGTTTTGTTCCTATTTGTCTTCTTCAACTTTGGTTGGGTTTCTTTCAATTGATATTTCAAGTGTATTGGTGTGATAATTCAATAATAGGTATACTGATTTTTAGATATGTATTTACACTTGAGAAATGCTTGAATGTGAAATTTTGTTTCATAATTGATTCGGTTAAAGGACTAGATATATGAAAAGCACGGGTATTAACTATACGTGAATTTAAAACAAGTCTTTAGAATGTTTTAGGTGCCAAAAAAGTATATGATCTTATGCTACCATTTTTATCAAAAACAGTTCTTATTTTGAGAGAACCATCTTAGGCCTATAAAAATATGATTTTTGCGGTTTTTTGTAAAGACTTTCCAAACATGGAGTCCGAGGTTTATGTAAAGATTTGATTTAGTTTGATGAAATCAAGGTTTTGCAGGTTATTCAAAAATTCAAGCTTCAAATATATATCAAATGACCTGAAGCTTTTGTGTTTGTTTTAGGAGTGGAAATTGTTGGGATAATTTGTTTAGTTCTTTTGCTGCATAAAACATGTATTTAACCTAATGTACTTATTATTATTATTATGTAATAGATAGGAAATAAATGGGCCAAAAGCAAGGTTTTGGAAAGCCTGCTAAGAGGAGTGACTGGGCCAACGGCCAACAGTCGCGACCAAAACGGCCACAGGTATATGACAGTTATATAACAGTTAAAACTGTTATTAACTGACAATCATGAAGAGACACAACGTTTTCTTCATACCTGTTAGTGAATTATATATAGGGATTATTGTACAGCAACTTTAATAAAATCCATATATTAATATATACGATTTACATATTTCCACTGCTTCATATTTATTCGTACTGCCACTTACATACAATCACTTTTACCCCTGCACATATTTACCACGATAATGGTGAATTCAAATACCTTCTTGGAGAGAAACTGGAATACACACAAATCCAGTATACCACGCCAAAAGTGGTATCAGAGCGCAATTACTGGGAGGTCTCCAAAGAAGGTTTCGACGAAGGAATTTCTGCAAAGGCAAATAAAGAGGGAGTGTGAAGAAAAGGTAGGCAGATGCATCAGACAGATATCTGATGAGTGCAAAATGATGCTGAAGAAAAAACTGCAAGATATTGAAGCCTATAATTCATCAGTGTCATTTAACAAACATAAGGAGTATGTTTGTTTCAACTGCAACAAAAAAGGACACGTTTATAGAGCATGTCCTGACAACATAAAAATAAAAGCAGTACAAAAGCACTCATGGGTATCCGCTGGAACAAGTAAAACAGGAGAAAACATAAGGATGAACAAGAAGGTTGTCAAATGCTTCAAGTGCCACAACACTGGCCATTTCGCGAACCAATGCCCAAACAAACGAATGAACCAGCCCACAATAAGTTTGAAATACCCTGAGTTTATACATTTTACAACCATTGGTATTTTGAAAGGCACGAATTCAGGAAATTGGGACAATTATTGGTATGTTAGTGATACTACTAACAAACACATGACATCTAGTCTCAATTTCTTCATAAACATCAAGGAGGAGTTTCTTGTTGAAAAACTTGAAACACAAAAGAAACTTTTATTTACTTACGGGGTTGGGGAAATTATGGTGAACAATGGAAGCATAGAATACATGATCCCAGGGGTATACTACGCTCCAGAAGTAACCCTCAATATATTGTCTAAAAACCTTCTCATACAACAAGGTTTTGAGATAATATTTGAAGGAAATACTTGCCACCTTGAATACATGTTCAAGGATAAAAAAGGGAGCAAATTGGATCTTGACAAGATGAGAAACATGCACAACGAATACTTGGAGGACTACTTCAAATCTTTGCATGAAGAACGCATCAAGGAAAGGGAGAGAGACTCACCACTGGCGGAAACAAATGATCCATCAGAAATTAAATCCCTTCAAGATCTTATTTCCTTTCTTAACATTTGCAAGGATGACAGTGTGACCAGCAAGAGTTGGGATATATTCAGAGGCAGATTCGACAAGGTCTTAACGTGGTTCTATAGCCACTACCTGAAGAAACCGATCCCTGGCCCTCTACCACCAACCATCTTGGGTGTTCAAATATACCTTTTTGATCTCTATAAATTAATAGAAGTATCAGGGGGATATTTAAGTGTACAATTCTGTAATCAATTTGGATCTATTGCAGAAATATTAGGCCTCTCGACTTCTGATGGTAAAGCCATTAGAGAATGTTATCTAACTTACTTGGATGTTCTTATCTCTACCTACAAGACAGCACGAGTACCCCCTTCCATAAAATTGGAAGATGACAAGGAAAGCCTTGACTCCTACGATTGGGTTTGTACTCCAGGAACTGCTGACAAGGGAAAGAGAGCAATGGAGCACTTTGGGATAACGCTTGAAGAGGAGGACTGCAAAAATCAGAACCTACACTATGAAGCACCAGTCGCACATCCTGAATACAAAGCAACCTACTGGGCAAGCACTTCAACCATTGGGACAACATCAAGACAACCAGAATCTGAAGAAAAGGATGAAGCAACAAGTGATGACATTACTGTCATTGCTTAAAAGGAAAAAGAACAAGACGGGAAGCAGGCAGAAGAACGCAGGATACTCAAAACCACTCACAAATTATGGGGGTGATGTTGGGATAATTTGTTTAGTTCTTTTGCTGCATAAAACATGTATTTAACCTAATGTACTTATTATTATTATTATGTAATAGATAGGAAATAAATGGGCCAAAAGCAAGGTTTTGGAAAGCCTGCTAAGAGGAGTGACTGGGCCAACGGCCAACAGTCGCGACCAAAACGGCCACAGGTATATGACAGTTATATAACAGTTAAAACTGTTATTAACTGACAATCATGAAGAGACACAACGTTTTCTTCATACCTGTTAGTGAATTATATATAGGGATTATTGTACAGCAACTTTAATAAAATCCATATATTAATATATACGATTTACATATTTCCACTGCTTCATATTTATTCGTACTGCCACTTACATACAATCACTTTTACCCCTGCACATATTTACCACGATAATGGTGAATTCAAATACCTTCTTGGAGAGAAACTGGAATACACACAAATCCAGTATACCACGCCAAAAGAAATCGGATAGCGAAACAAGAATCATAAGAGGAGAATGCAAGGGATTTGATTTGGTTTATCTTCTAACATGCTATATCAGGTACTCTCTGTAATTTTGTTTTAAAAATGGTTTGAAGTTTGTTTTAACATCTGTAAGTAACGTGTACAGTATAACATATTATAGATACTTAAATTCTTTAGATGGTGATTATGCGTTCTTGGACTCAAAGTGCTTGATGTTAAACTTTATCTTCGAAGGGACGTGACAGTATTGGCACTTTTCGGGTTGAGCAATGCCTAATTGATGCTGGGGCGGAAGTTCTGATCTTGGGCATGAGTCAAGCGAGTCTGTTCATACCAAATATGAAAAACGAATGATCCATGATCATTTGCTTCACCCTTCATCTGGAAGAGATAGTAGGTGCGTGCGATTATAAGTTACTATATATGTTTTATGCATCTACTTTATAATTCAAATACATTGATAATTTGTCACCTGAACTGAACTATTATTAAACGTGCAGATTGATTGCCAAGTACAGGCCTACCATGCATGTGTTCTTTGTTGTGATCAGGAAATTGGGATTGTCATGGTTCATTATTGACTAACTATGGGGATTCAAGCTAGCATACCAAAACTGCCATCTTTCCAATAGGTAATCTAAGAACTATTAAATATTTAATTTACTCAGAATCTTTGTAAAATGTGGCGAATGAGGATAAATGTAATTTGAGCACACTGGTGTCAAACCCCGTATAAATCTGAAATCAAGTCCATATTAGAGCAAAAGGAATTATTATCAAACCTATTTGGTTGTTTCTTGCAGCCTTTGTCTTTGCCGCATTGTTTTTCACTGGGAACTTCTTTTTCCAGGTAGCATACCCGCTGCAACCAGCGGCAATGGAACACCTGAAGACTGACCCGTAAATATTACGGGGTTCCCTTCCTTTATTGTCATCTTCACATGCATTTCATAAGGTAATATTATTGATTAAAAAGAACCTGTTTCCACCCACTTACTTTCGAAGGATCGATTTTAGTTACTTTTATTCCGGAACATGTCAAATAAATTGTTTTCATAAAACACAATAAATGAGCCTAAAAGTTCAGACGGTTAAAATGAAGCAAAAAGGAAAATCGAGCAGAGTAGGTCAAACGGGTAAAATGAGCCGATTTGTTCAAACAGGTAATAACTTACAGGTTTATTAGTTTCATAGAGTCCTAAAACTTGGAGGCTTTACTTTTTTTTCCGTCTACTATTTTATCCATCTTTCTGTTAAGAATGATGCTTTTTGCAGTTATACATTTACATTAAACCACATACGCTTCAAAGAATAGGTCGTTAAGTTATGCTTTTGTCTCATAGAATTTTAACATGCGTAGGTTTTATGATCTGAGATGTTGTCAGGGACGAAGCCAGGGGTTTTTATGACCTGAGATGTTGTCATGTTAAACTAAAGGTTTACATAACCATGTTCTTTTTCTTGGTAGGTTTAAAGCGGCTGGACAACGGGTTCAGCTACAAGAGCAACGGTGATCTATTCAACGCGTCATGAACCAGTTCCAGGCAACCGAGCTCACTGTATCTGTTTACATGACCAAAGCTTCAGAGAAAAGTTTAAGGTCGCATGCAGAGGAATTAGGTTTTGTACTGAGGACGATGGCTGCGTAAAATATGGGAATTGCAGCTGTTTCTCAGTAAGGTATGTCTGGCTTTCTTCTTTTAGCGTTATTTTTTCCAAGTCATTCATAATCTGTTTTCGTTATGCTTTTGGAAATTTGTTTTATCTTTAAACATCACTTATGTTTTTAAAAACTGGTCCATATAGGTGATTGTTCATTTTTATTCTAATGGCCAAACGCGGAGACAATTTGAAAGCAAGATGAATGCTAACGCTCAAAGATCCAAGCGGGTTCCTGCTTTTGTATGGGACACATTTTCTCGGAACAGACTGAAGGTGAGTAAAGAGTTTTCTTGTTTCGCTTAGATTTCAGTTTTCTTTAAGTGCAAGTTGTAAGAGGCTCTTTCTAATTTTAGAATCTGTTTCTATTTTCCATTATTACTTAGGTGAACAAAAGTTTCTAACTTCATTTCTCTTAGAATCCGTCTTTCTGTGGTTGTATGCTATTCTATCTTCTTTGTAGTTTTTAAGATTGTTTCTGATTCTTTTTTTCTGTTGATTGCAGGTGTATCATCCATGTACATCGATTTAGGAGATTGTGTTTGGGTGTGCGAACATTGGAATGCTAAATTTTGGTACGGGAAGCGGCAAAAGGAATACTTGAAAGACCAGAACTCCAGAAGGTGTGATATCATAAATGTTGTGGCGAAGGAATACTTGTTTTGGAACAAGAAATGGAAGCGCCTGCTTATATTAAAGCTTTAGCTAAACGGAACGAGCCTAAGTTTTCTGAAACAGGTGTAAAATGGTTTGAGTGTGAGCTATGTCCGCGATGAGAAAACATCAAATAAATGTAGTGTCTTTGAGAATTTGTCATATGTTGTTGGATTTAAACGTGAGGTCTTTTTAATGGTGTATGTATCGCAGTTGTTAACATGTTTTCTTAATGTAAAACTTGAAGCGCGGATTAAAAACCTTGTTGTCACGGTAATTGAGAACAAAAAAAAGGGTTATAAAGATTTAAGTCACAAAGAAATTACCCAAAATACTGAAAAATTAGCCACTAATGATGATATGGAAGAATAAAAAACCAAACTGTTTGATGAAGAGATAAGTAGTAGACTTCGTTCAAAGAGAAAAAAAAGTGTGTAAGTGACTTTAGTCTCTAGTCGTATTCCTGTTTTGTTGTAATTTTGACCCAAAGAGTCAAACCACAAAACAAAACTGATTATCCATTGTTCTTTTGTAGCTTGCTAAGTTGCTATATAATACGTAGTATGATGAATTCAAAGAAAAAGGTGATCATAAATTTATGATCATGAATAAGAAAAGAAACAAGCGGGTATGTGGGGAAGAAACTTGGAATGAAAGTAGATGTTAATTGTAATATTTAATTGATTTAATAATTAAATAGATAGATATAAAAAGTTATATGATTAAATTGGGTATGAATAGCATTATGAATTTTGGTTGAACAAATATCTCATTAACAAGTTTGAATTTGAGATATATACTTTTTTCGTTTCAATTTACTTATTCACTACTGACTACTCACCCCGTCATATAATAATAGTCAATCGACAAAAAACACGTAATTTAATAAAAATATTACTTTTTCAGCTTTTTCTTTCTTATTTTTTACACGAAGACAATTTTACCCTTAACTAACTAATTTACAACTTCTTTATTGTTTGTAATAATACTCTCAAGTAAGGGTGATATAATAAATTTAACATACATTTTTTTATCTATTATTGGACTGGACTATTAATTTGGGGCGTCCAAAACTAGTATACTGGACTGTTAATATGTGACGGAGGGAGTATTTTATTCAATTTTAACCGTAAATTTTTTTTTTCGTGTTATATAATATTTAACACAAAATATATGTATAGATTGAGTTTTAAATGTATTTTCATTGGTATAATTTTCATCAAATATTATATAATATAAAAATAATAATTTATGGTCAAAGTTAAATAAAAAAATAATAGTGAACAATTAAATTAGGACGGAAAGAGTATTAAATTAACTTTTACTTATGGGAGGGTGGTGGGTTTTATTTACTAATGATAAGTTTTTATTTATTTTAATAGACTTTGGCTTTCATACATTATAAGATACAAATGAACTAAGCGGAGTTTTATAAAAATCTACATGCTAAACTCATCTTTATAGCTTATGTTCCACGTCTAGTTTGATATCAAAGGGTTATAAATTCCCAACCAGAGCAGGAGAAACAAGCGAGGGTATGTTTCCTTTGAACTTACTATCTTTCTATTCATTGTATCGTGTTTTGAGTTTGTTACAAGGTATAATAGACCTATCAGCTATGTTGCACGGAAACGCGGTTGGGGTAACATATCCCGTAGCGGAAAAGTTTCAGAGACGAGAAACGCTTGAAAATGCCTCAGAAACGTTTCTAAAAAATAGGAAACGTTTCACTACGACTGGAAGCGCATGGTGTTGAGCATGAAACGTTTCTAGGCTCTTTAAACGCGTTTCTGGGTCGTTTATTTTAACGTTCAAAAATCAATTATAGATTTTATTGATGGTGTTCATGTTGAAAAAAGTGGGTTAAGGGGTGGGGTTAGAAGAAGGATAAGCACATCTTTCAGTTGTACCGGGAAACCAGGATGACAACTCGAACAAAAAGAACATAAGAATTATTCGATGATGATTCGAGTGACGGTTTTCGAAGCTCTGCGTGTGATGCCATTTGTGTAATCAACTTGTCCAACTGGGTTTTTCTTGTGGATAACGGGGACAGAGGTTATATGTTTTTTTGGAAAATTATCATAAGAGTCCACCAATTACAAGAACATATTTTTTCCATATAGGTTCTAGGCAACTGGTAAAAGCAGGGCAACAAGCGCCAGATTTTGACAAGTGTCCCAAAAAGTATGGCAAATATGATAGATTGCCCAAAAAATAGTGCAACAGAGAACACATGGCGTACTCTGCACCCGATTGCCCAATTGCCCAATTGCCCTGGACCTAAATGTACCTGACTAACACTTTTGGACCCATCTCAGAATTGGGGAATGGGCCAATATACCCTTTTGATAATTTCTCCTTTTTTTTTAACCTTTTTAGTGTTTTTTGTTCAATATTAAACAAAGTGTCAATTTTTTAGATTGAATTGAAAAAAATTATTAAGATTGAAAAGAAGATAAGAATGGAGATATTTGGTGAATAATGGGAAGAAAACTCAGGTAGTAAAATATGTGTCGGGAAATAAAAAAGTTAGATAGTAAAGTATGCATTGAGAACTAGGAAGTAGAAAATATACATAGGAAAGTAGTAAAAGATGGTAGGGAAGTAAAAAATTTAGGTGGTAAAATATGCATAAGGAAGTATGTTATTTGGTGACTAAGATATTTTTTGTTTAGATTTTATTTAATTTAAATAACAAGTATAAATAAATTTCATAAAATAGTCAAACGTTTCTAGCTATAGTCAAACGTTTCTAGCTATACCCGTTTCTTGACTTTTGAGATATTGGTGTTTTTAAGTACCCGTTTTCGTCTTCGTTTCTGTACCCGTCCTTGTGCAACATAGTCTATCAGTAGACTTGGGTACTGTCTTAGACAAGGTTGTCAAATGGATCTTGGTCGTAAGGTCGTACGATCTTATGATCCCATATGATCTTATAAGATTGTAGGATCGGATCGTAAGATCGCATGTAGAATCACAAGATGGTGTTATTTTGGACTTTTTATCATTTGTGCTAGGATTTATAAACTTTTATTAAGACCGTTATGTAATTCTTTTCTATCCAAATTATTTATTTAACAATTGAAACATGAAGCAGGTGCCTCGAGCTTATGCTCTCATATGGGCAGGGTTTTTTATTGAGAAATGTACTATCTATTTTGTATTTGGATCGTACATTTATTAATTGAAACATGAACGAATTTTGTGCAAATATACATTATAATATATCTAGTGTTTTCTTTCTTAAAAATATATATATACTATTCTGCAACCGTGATATTTTGTCATAAGACTTTTCTTTTATCATCAATTTAGATTCGTTTATAATAATATACATAGTCAAATTAAATTGGAAAACGTAAAAAAATATTTTTAAAAAAAAATAAACTAAATATTTTATATTAATTTTTCTTTTATTTTCAACAATTATAATCTAAGATTTTTATTTCTAAATATTTATTATTTAAATTTTAGGTTATATTTTAAAATAAATAAAATAAAATAAAAATTCAAATTTTCAAAAATCAAAATTTTACAAAAGCTACCAAATGATTTGGAATTGAAGGAATGCAAGTGACAGTCAATTATTACTCCCCTTGTTCCATAATAATAGTACACCGACTAAAAAGACGTAGTTTAATAAAAACATAATTTTTTCAGTTTCTTTCTTACTTTTTACACAATGACAATTTTATCTTTAACTAATTAATTTACAATTTTTTTATTATTTGTAATCATACTTTCAAGTGTGGGTAATATTGTAAACTTAATTTATATCTCTTATCTATTTTTGGACTGAACTATTAATATGAGACGTCTAAAAATAGTAACCTGGACAGTTAATATAAGACGGAGAGAGTAGTTAAGAATCATATACGCGTTTTCGTCAGTATTGATACTAGTATCATTCTTTTTGCTTCATGGGGAATGGGGATATTCATCTTATGGGCCAATTATTTTATTTCACTTGGTCTTAGATTTGAGTCAACTTATCATTTTTCTTTTTGAATTATAAATGTTTTGTTTTGGGACTCATTCTTCTTTTAATTTGCTTGTTTAATTAGAGGTGGGATGCCTTTTTATTTTATTTTTGTTAGGTCTATCTAATTTGTTGCCTTTTTAATTTTTTTAACCTTAAGGCTATTTGAAGTAGTGAGTCAAAAACTCATTGTCATCTCAACGTTACATTAACTTTCTCTCTCCACTCACCCAACTCACTTTACAACCTTAGTGGCCGTGAGAAACTCACCGCCACGTCATACCATATTTTTTTCTCTTATTAATGTAAGAATACTAATTTCCTTCCATTATTCAATAAGGTCTATACAATATATAAGCACTTAGGAAAGATCTAGAATAACATAAATGAGCTAAAGCCTAAACACAATGGGCCGATTTACCAACTAACACTCCCCCGCAGTTTGAGCGGGAGGCAATCGAACACTCAAACTGGTGCGAAATTCTTCAAATAACGCCGAAGGAAAACCTTCAGTGAAGATGTCTGCATACTGGTAACGAGATGGAACATGAAGAACGCGGACGTGACCCATAGCAACCATATCACGAACAAAATGAATGTCAATCTCAATGTGTTTGGTTCGTTGATGTTGCACCGGATTGGCAGATAAATACACAACACTAACATTGTCACAATACACAAGAGTAGCAACGACTAGAGGTGTGTGTAGTTCACGGAGAAGATTGCGAAGCCATGCCATCTCAGCAACAACGTTAGCAACACCTCGATATTCCGCTTCAGCACTAGAACGTGAAAGAGTCTGTTATCGCTTAGAAGACCATGATAAAATATTGTTGCCCAAAAATACACAATATCCAGATGTAGATTTGCGGGTAGCAGGACAACCAGCCCAATCAGCGTCAGAATAAGCCACAAAAGAAGATTCTGAGGATGCATATAACTATAAACCGAACTCCAAAGTGCCTTGAACATAACGAAGAATCCTCTTGAGAGCAACTAAGTGAGGCTCCCGAGGATCATGCATATATAGACATATTTGTTGCAGAGCATAAGACAAATCAGGACGAGTGAATGTAAGAAATTGTAGGCCACCTGCAAGACGCCGATACAAAGTAGGATCTGAAATGGGCATCCCTTTCGGTCCAAGCTTAGACTCAGTGTCAACTGGAGTCCGTGTAGGATTGCAGTTGAGCATATGTGCTCTCTTAAGCAATTCCACAACATATTTCTTCTGAGAGAGAAACATCCCTGTTGTGTCACGTTTCACTGAAATCCCCAAAAAATAATTAAGAGCACCAAGATCGGTCATGTCGAATTCCCTGTGTAAAGAGAGAATAATCTTCTGAAGCAAAGTTGTGGAAGAGGCCGTAAGGATAATATCATCCACATAAATCAATAAATATGCTGTGTCAGTACCAGATCTGTAAATAAATAAAGAAGAATCGCATCTACTCGAAGAAAAACCAACTCGAGTAGCATAAGCAGCAAATCGATGAAACCAAGCACGAGGGGCTTGTTTCAACTCATATAAAGACCTCTGAAGACGACATACATGATGAGGATACCGAGAATATACAAAACCTGGAGGCTGATGCAAATACACAGTTTCTGACAAATCTTCATTAATGCAATGATGCCTAAAAAACGTTACTCGCATTTTTCGGTCTCGCTTTGTTTTGATTACGACAATATGTAAAAACAAGCATTTACGAAAACAATGAAAAACGAATTCTTGAGTTCAAGTATTTTTCATTTCAACTATTATCACTTAAGGTATGAACAAACAAGTAATTATACTAATTAAGTGATCAAGGATTTAATATTTTCTTAAAACTCACTTTTTATTAAGTGTGACAAAGTATTAATATTAAACTTTCTTTTTAAGAAAATGTTTTATTAAATTAATTATTTGAAAATTTGAAATTTGAAAATGGCATATTCTATCTTGGTTTGGAATATCCTTTCAGGATATTTTAATCCCCATATTTGATCCAACCCACTAAAAGACAAAAGGGAGCGGACTCTGCGCCGGCGGTTCCTTAGCACCTACGACGGTTCCTTATCGATAAGGAACCGCGGGCTCCAATAAGGAACCGCAGGCAGATATAGCCGTTGGACATTTGTCTTATAAATAGTAGACCATTCTCAGACTTTCAATCCACCTCTTTTTCACATAAACTTTCAGATTCTTACATACTTTTTAAATCACTCAAATACTTGATCATTTGTTTGATTACTACTTGTTTAGAAGTGAATCTTTCTCCTCCCATCTTTTCCTCTCAAAGTGCAAAGAGAAGAACACTATCATTGTTGAAGTGTTGTGTCTACCTCAAAGATCCATTGAAGATCCAAACTTATTTATTCATTGTTGTGTCATTGTTGTGAAGATCCAAGTAGTTGTTGTGAGACCCCCAAAATCTGACATGGAACAAGTAGGCAACGAGGGGGTAACACGTCATAGTACAAGAAACAATGAATTAGAGTTCATACAAAGCTGACGAAATAAAAACATGTACATTACATCATAAAAGGTCAGAGTTTTTAAACATAGGTCCCAGAGTTTTAGAAGCGGAAAATTATATTATTTCGTCTCGATTTATAACATAAAGTTTCTCAAACGATAGAATAAACTTCTGACAGTTTATATAAAAACCAATCTTTCAAAAGCATCACAGAAATCTCCAAGCTGCGATAATATCCTGCGGGCTCCCATCCAAGCAAAACTAAGTAATAATACCTGAGATTAAACATGTAAAATTGTCAACACAAAGTTTAGTGATATTCATAGGTTTAGCAATAAGGATGTGGAACACAAGCATTCATTTGTAAAACAAGTAGTATGGAGTATGGTTATATACGTCAACCATAGTCCAAAATCATTATTATTGCTGTTTAGTTCATGAACCAAAGCTTAACTCAGTGTAAGTTCCTCTAGGGAGTATTCAGCCTAAATACTCAAGTGTAAACAAATATTAGTGCTTCAAGGTAATCGGGACGGGGATAGTCAATCCCGATGGATCCACCCACAACATTCGCGCTTGGTAGCAGGATTAATTAACGGTTCATGATCGGGAGAGGAAACTTAAGGCTAGACTAAAAGCAATAATAATATCGAAAAACTGAAAATCATACATGTTCTGGATAGCATACAAGTTCTGGATAACATACAGTTTTTAAATGGTTGTGTTCCACCATGTAAAATCTCACCCCGTGTTTAGAAACCATGTATAAGTAAAAAGGGGCTATGAACTCACCTTAGCCACGAGGTAAGTCAATCATGGTACTCAACAACTGAGTAGAAACGGTAGTGGTAGATGATCACCGACGATATGGATGCCCAGGGAAACACAAAAACCGCAACCTATCAAAATAAGGCGCGCGTTAAGACTCGAACTCAATTATCGATATGTACCAAATATAATATGACTCAAATGTTTTCAAAGTATCCATGTTTCAAAACCATTGACACGAACCAAATGAATCCATTTATCCAACGTTACTCGTTTAAACACTTGTACACTTTAAGTCGACCCGTCATAAGACGCCAAGTCAACGCAAGTCAAACTATCCTTTAGCCTTATTTGGACCAGTAGCTAAGTCATTTATATAATGACTAAGCACTTGAGTAAGTCACCATGTCCGATGGTGAATACTCAAACTCACGCAACACAAGCATTGAACTAAGTGTCCAAAACAAATCAGCAAGTACACCCCGTATGTACACACCGATCTACCCTATCTAGACTTGTCCGATTTAGATGAAAATTGGTGTCAAGGTCACTTATAACCTGTATAAGACCTCACCAAAATTTGAGCCAAAGTTCACACTTTAAAATCCATCAGCTCGACACTTTACTCGACTCCAAATTTGGGACAGATTTGTATACTTGTTTTGTAAAACCGTTTGGACCACTTTAAAGTACTAACTCGACAATCCGTCTTTTGAAACCACTACTAGACTCATCAAACTTAGTTTGTAAACTTTGAAAACCAGTAGATACATTTATCTATCCAAGCCTAAAGTCCCCGAGAGTCGACCCGAAATCAGCCACAATTTCGGATTGTGCCGACTTGCGTCTCCCGGTACACGAAAACTAAAACTAGCATAACTTTTGACTCGTAATGACTTAGAAGCTCTATCTTATACCAAAACGAGCGTATCGGAAAACTCTACAACATTATCAAATAATCTCAGTCTTTCACAGACCTTAAACCCACGAAACAATCTGTTTAAAGCTGCTGTCCCAAATTATACTTTTAGAAAACATGTCAAATCAATTTTCCCACCAAAAATATTCATTCACATACCTATAAAATGACTCTAGTATCATACCCATCAACCAAACACTCCTAAAAATACTTGTATGTAAAATCTAACAAAAATCAAAGATTAAAAACAAGACTTTTTATGATCAAAACAATATAATCTTACAAAAAACAACACATGCATGATGATTAAAATATCATACAACCATGAAATCATAAGTTTATAAAAACTTGATGCATGTGGGATATTTTTGGATCATTAGAATCACCATTGAATTTTAGGAATATGTCTTGTTTTTGTTTTAAGAGATTCATGTTAATTGATGATGAAAATGGGGCGTTTTGGTTGGGATGTCACGGCAACAAAGGTAGGGGAGGGTGTTTGTGTGTTTTTTTTATTAATGGATATGTATAAAAATGATTTATATAGTGCTAGTTAAGTGGAGGGTTAGTTTTGCCAACTTTGAAACTTGTGGACTTAAAAACAATTAATAGTTTTAAAGGGTAGAAAATGGTTATTGGTAAATACTGAAAATATTTACGTGGCTCGGGTTTCGTAATAATTCTTTTCAAAAGATACAATGCATCATAAAAATGATTATATGATTTCCCGACACGAATTAATACGTAACTAAAACGAAATCGTCGAAAATATTAATTATCGAAACAACCGATAAATAAACGTAAACTTTTGGGCATCCGTCGGTATCGCGATCACTAGGAATTCTCGTTGTACATTGATTTTGAATAAACTCGTTGTAAAACGCACGCGGGTGATTTTAAATCAAAAACTTTGATTTAAATTAAATATGGAAAAATAAAATAAAAATTTTATAATTCCATACAAAGTATTTATCGATGATCAGAAAAATATTTAAAAAGTATAATTTAAAAGTCTCGGGATTTACATATAGCAATACAAGAAAACGTAATACATTGGAAAATTCAAGAAGCACGAATAAAAAGAATAAAATAATACTGGGAAAGTACGGATTCTCACAGTATTCCCCCCTAAAGAAACTCGGGTCCCCAGAGTTCTCCTGAAAACAATAGAAGATGCAAACAAGAGGAGGTACAATGTGTAGAACAAAATTCATTGCTTCCCAGGTAATTTCCGCACCACGACAAATCTTAACGGTTAGAATTCACTATGCTTCAGTTTCTTAACTCCTTTTCGTATAACTTTTCCAACTCGGATTAGAATAATGACCTTTCAGTACGGAGAAATATTCAAAAGATAGAATGAACACAAGAATCGCTTAAACGGACAAAGTGCGATAAAATGAACCAAGATTGTTAATCAACAAGGAGTCGCAAATCGTGCAGTTGTAAAAACATGACAATCTTAAAACGTAACAATCCAGTTACAAAAAAACTAGAAGGGAAAAAACGAATTACATATGATCATTCAAAATATAGGCTGTCAAAATCAGTTGTCTAGTATTTTGGTATTACTTTAAAACTCAGTTTAAATATTTTCTTGATTAAAAGAAAATTTTACAAGGTGTAGTGATTTAAAATCAAACTATTTGTATTTAGTGAGCATGATGTTGCTATATCTTTTCCTTGATCAGGATTTATAAAGCAGAAGTAGAACAGTTCAAAACAGTTATCCTGATGGGCTTAAGAACTTTTTAGTGACTACATGAAATTTTCGTTAAAACTCAGGTTTATCGTTATCATTAGGAAAAATCAGATTTTTCTAAGTTATTTAGAATCATTGATAGAAATTATAAATTAATTTAATAATTTCATTAGGTTGACAGTAAAGTATGGTAAAATCAATTACTTTAAAAGATACAACTTGATATCCTTTGAAACACTAGGTAAATTTCCAAAAGAGGATATATAGATCCGGTACTTAACCTGATACAGTTATTTTGGTAATTTAAACATTTGATAAAATGTATAAAATGTTCTAAAAAAATTAATAATAATTTTTCAGAAATCCAAGAAGGTGATTAAGGTATCAAATGGTAAACACGTAACATTTTCTGGTTTTCAAAAGGTGACAAGACAGCAACGAATATGAGACATATAAAGGTCAACAATCTGTATGCGAGCGATAACACAAGGGAATAAAACAAAAATCGTATCAATTCTTAACAAACGTGATGGAATAGTCGCGTCGATGATTAAAATAATAAGAAACAAAGGATTATAGCAAGTCATCGCTTCTTGAGTGCAGTTGGTGACACCAATAACGGCTTATTAAGTTCTCGGTGGTCGAAATACGATCGAAAGGAAAAGCCACCCAACGAATTTTCGAATCAAAGAAAATTCTTAAGAAGTCAATTGAGAGTAAATTCAGAAAATGAAAACATAAGCAATGAAAGGCGAAATCAACACATGATTCACATGAATGAATTTCAAGACGACAAGGTCTAACACACATCATGACAATTACACGAAATCATCGTTCACGTCCAGTCATAAATCATTAATCGCGTCCAGAGACGTTTCGTAGTTCTACCAAGATAGATAGAGATGGTCGATCATAGAAGCATAACAACGTTGAAACTTTCAAGTCTGGTATCAATGATAAGAATTTAGGCAAATGGTAACGAAAATTGTATCATGAGGATGATGATGTAACAAGTAAAGCAAAGATCGCTGAATAAGGAAATCTGTGCTTGAGGCATGTACTTTGTTCAAGAAAAGATAAGGGTTCATATGTGTATGTTGCGAACTGTTGATACTCGCATAAGAAGTAAAAGTTTTCTAAACTTTATTTATCTAACTTTTTAAGAAACATAATAAAAAGTTGATTGTTGGTCAAATATTTATGGCGACTACTATTTGGCCTTGCATGGCTCCTTCTAAATTAGACATAGGTGATCAGGCCCTGCATAACTTAGGACTAGCAATGCGATGCTCAGCTTCGTCAAACCAGTATTACATATCATATGATTTAAAATATGTATATAATAGCACTTGTAAAAATAGGAATCAAAATAAAATATGAAACTTTTCGCCTATAAGTTACTGGCTAACTGTTTAAATCAACAATTTGTATAGTTACAAGGGTTCTTTATAAGACCGTATTAGAACAATTTGTGAAAATACATTGTAAAATTAATATAAATTAATTTTATAAGATAGCATTCAATTATTTAAGAAAGCCCAAATGAAACCTTTTGTCAAATGATTCGCAAATAAGACCAGTTTGAGTTTATATGGTAACATGACAATAGTTTATAAAGTAGTGAGTGGGTTACAAGAGGGAAATAAGGAGTAGTTCAAGACAGTCAACGAAATGGTTATAAGGTGATAAGGATTTCAAGAGGTTTAGTAGGAATCGTCATGAGACGCGCGTCAAGATGATAACAAACGTTACGAAAGCAATAACTTCAACCTTGGTCCAATTCAGTGGTACGATAGAAGCAGAGAAAGAAAATAGAATGACAAATAAGTCATAAATAAAAGGAAGGAATAAGGAATCCGTATGTGCACATCGTAATTAATTTGACAATAATATACTTTTAAGAAAGTAAGGTATCAGTTAACAAATAGTACAATCACTCCGAAAAGTTTCTATATTAGGAAGTTACCGAATTTCAAAAGTTCAAGATCTATGTACATGTATGACCGAACTCAAAGTTACTATTTTATACTTGTTCAAACGCAATCCTTGTTTTTTTTAGTTTGCAAAATATCATTAGTTAAAGTTTTACGAGCTCAACAAACTCAAAAACGCTTGAAATCATATTTTTAAAGTCTATCAGTTTTGACTTTTGGGTTTGACTAGACCAATTAACTCACTAAACGATATTCTAAGACTCAAAGTCTAATGCATTTCGATGTAAAACAATGTTTTAAACAACTTCCTAGTTTTACCCGATACTTGAAACGGAATAAAAATGGACGAAAATGCCTTTACATTAAATCTGTCAACAAAATAATATTTTAGTATTATTCAGAAAATAACTTCTTAGATTTTACAATCTCAAATGAACGTAACTTGCTCGATTTTTAAAGTTTACTGGTCAAATTTTATGTCCTAAATAGACGTCTCAACAAGTAGAAATATATATTTTATGTCTAAAGTTACAAAAATATTTTCTCGACACTGTTAAACTTCCTGTAAAGTTACTATACAAAGTATTTTTTTTTCCGACACAGCTTGAAATTAAATCCAAATTTCATAATGACTTTGAATTAATATACACACAAAATTAGTGGATTCCATAAAGACGAAAGAGAATAAACTGTATAATTAATCATGTAAAGAAAACACAGTATGAAAATGGTTCAAGAATGCCAATGATAATCTGAGAGATAAAAAACGACGTATATCATCCGTGTCTTCGGCTGCAAGATGCAATGCAGGAAGGTCTCCTGGTGGCGTGATTTTTCCAAAATCACAAGACATACCGAGAAAGAAACAAAATATTAACAAGTCACACTCCTGAGGCGAGGAGGTTTAATGAAAAAAGGGAGGATACAGTAGGATCGTATTCCAAACAATCGTCGCACAATAAATGACGATCATGTGTTCAAGGTACAACGGATGTTGTAAGTCGAAGTCGAAACGTAGAATGGTCAATGAAATAAGATGTAATCCATGTACAAGTGTCGTGTAAAACGGTGGCGTAATGGTAAATCAAGATTATGAAAACCCACAATATTATTCAGGTACTGATTCAACGAATGCTTCGAGATGTGTGACTCACATGGTGTCCTTTAATCTTTTCCGGAGACACGTTGAGCTACACAATGGTCTATAGACTAGACATTCAATTACGAATGGTCGGAAAGAAAATCTGCGTATCTAAATAGATATCTTAAAAGAGTTGAACAACGAAAGCAACACGCACGGTGCTCAAATGAAAATCAGGAGTTTTATCGAAAACAAAACTTCTTAATTCCGAACAATGGTATCACGAGAGTATACACAACATGTAACAGTGAGTCGAGGAAAACAGATGATTCAAAATGAACGAGCATATGAAGTCAGTCGTATCACGCATAAATGAAATAGTAATAGTACTCAGAAAATTGAGCATGAAAAGTCGGCAGTACACGCGCTCTGAATACAAGTATGTAACGTCATAACAATGTAAAAATCATCGTAACCAGATCAGTTCACAAGAACAAGAATTCCAGAAATACAGTAAGAGCAGATGAAATCACGGTAACAACCAATAATAATTCATGAAGCACAAAGGCTTTGAAAAGACACAATAATTATCGCCATTAAGGTAATGTAATATTTCAACATGTAATCACGAGAAGAAATATTATAATGATAATTACAAGTAAATAATAAGGATTAGAGAGTTACCCGCGCAGATATCGAACAACATTGGCAGATTCTGTGGTTGACACTTAAAACATGAAATATTTGAACTTTCGGTTATATACTAAGTTTTTGAAAAATGACTCAGTTCCCTATAACCATCACTCTGAACCAATCTGTGAGACCCCCAAAATCTGACATGGAACAACTAGGCAACGAGGGGGTAACACGTCATAGTACAAGATATAATGAATTACAGTTTATACAAAGCTGACGAAATAAAAACGTGTACATAACATCATAAAAGGTCAAAGTTTTTAAACATAGGTCCCAGAGTTTTAGAAGCGGAAAAATATATTATTTCATCTCGATTTATAACATAAAGTTACCCAAAAGATAGAATAAACTTCTGACAGTTTATATAAAACCAATCTTTCAAAAGCATCACAGAAATCTCCAAGCTGGGATAATATCATGCGGGCTCCCATCCAAGCAAAACTAAGTAATAATACCTGAGATTAAACATGTCAAATCGTCAACACAAAGTTGAGTGATAATCATAGGTTTAGCAATAAGGATGTGGAAAACAAGCATTCATTTGTAACACAAGTAGTATGGAGTATGGTTATATACGTGATACGTCAACCATAGTCCAAAATCATTATTATTGCTGTTTAGTTCATGAACCGAAGCTTAACTCAGTGTAAGTTCCTCTAGGGAGTATTCAGCCTAAATACTCAAGTGTAAACAAATATTAGTGCGTCAAGGTAATCGGGACGGGGATAGTCAATCCCGATGGATCCACCCACAACATTCGCGCTCGATAGCAGGATTAATTAACGGTTCATGATCAGGAGAGGAAACTTAAGGCTAGACTAAAAGCAATCATAATATCGAAAACCTGAAATTCATACATGTTCTGGATAGCATACAAGTTCTGGATAGCATACAGTTTTTAAATGGTTGTGTTCCACCATGTAAAATCTCGCCCCGTGTTTAGAAACCATGTATAAGTAAAAAGGGGCTATGAACTCACCTTAGACACGAGGTAAGTCAATCACAGTACTCAGCAACTGAGTAGAAACGGTAGTGGCAGACGATCACCTACGATATGGATGCCCAGGGAAACACAAAAACCGCAACCTATCAAAATAAGGCGCGCGTTAAGACTCGAACTCAAATATCGATATGTACCAAATATAATATGACTCAAATGTTTTCAAAGTATCCATGTTTCAAAACCATTGACACGAACCAAATGAATCCATTTATCCAACGTTACTCGTTTAAACACTTGTACACTTTAAGTCGACCCGTCATAAGACGCCAAGTCAACGCAAGTCAAGCTATCCTTTAGCCTTATTTGGACCAGTAGCTAAGTCATTTATATAATGACTAAGCACTTGAGTAAGTCACCATGTCCGATGGTGAATACTCAAACTCACGCAACACAAGCATTGAACTAAGTGTCCAAAACAAATCATCAAGTACACCCCGTATGTACACACCGATCTACCCTATCTAGACTTGTCCGATTTAGATGAAAATTGGTGTCAAGGTCACTTATAACCTGTATAAGACCTCACCAAAATTTGAGCCAAAGTTCACACTTTAAAATCCATCAGCTCGACACTTTACTCGACTCCAAATTTGGGACAGATTTGTATACTTGTTTTGTAAAACCGTTTGGACCACTTTAAAAGTACTAACTCGACAATCCGTCTTTTGAAACCACTACTAGACTCATCAAACTCAGTTTGTAAACTTTGAAAACCAGTAGATACATTTATCTATCCAAGCCTAAAGTCCCCGAGAGTCGACCCAAAATCAGCCACAATTTCGGATTGTGCCGACTTGCGTCTCCCGGTACACGAAAACTAAAACTAGCATAACTTTTGACTCGTTATGACTTAGAAGCTCTATATTATACCAAACGAGCGTCTCGAAAAACTCTACAACAATATCAAATAATCTCAGTCTTTCACAGACCTTAAACCCACGAAACAATCTGTAAAAAGCTGTTGTCCGAAATTATACTTTTAGAAACATGTCAAATTCCCACCAACAAATAATCATTCCCATACCTATAGAATGACTCTAATATCATACCCATCAACCAAACACTCCTAAAAACACTTGTATGTAAAATCTAATAAAAATCAAAGATTAAAAACAAGACTTTTTATGATCAAAACAATATAATCGTACCAAAAACAACACATGCATGATGATTAAAACATCATACAACCATGAAATCATAAGTTTATAAAGACTTGATGCATGTGGGATATTTTTGGATCATTAGAATCACCGTTGAATTTTAGGAATGGGTCTTGTTTTTTGTTTTAAGAGATTCATGTTAATTGATGATGAAAATGGGTGTTTTGGTTGGGATGTCACGGCAACAAAGGGAGGGAAGGGTGTTTGTGTGTTTTTTTATTAATGGATGTGTATGTTGTAATGGAAGTAAAAAAATGATTTATATAGTGCTAGTTAGGTGGAGGGTTAGTTTTGCCAACTTTGAAACTAATGGACTTAAAAACAATTAATAGTTTTAAAGGGGTAGAAAATGGTTATTGGTAAATATTGAAAATATTTACGGGGCTCGGGTTTCGTAAAAATACTTTTCAAAAGTTACAATGCATCATAAAAATGATTATATGATTTCCCGACACGACTTAATACGTAATTAAAACGAAATCATCGAAAATATTAATTATCGAAACAATCGATAAATAAACGTAAACTTTTGGGCATCCGTCGGTATCGCGATCACTAGGAATTCTCGTTGTACATTGATTTTGAATAAACTCGTTGTAAAACGCGCGCGGGTGATTTTAAATCAAAAACTTTGATTTAAATTAAATATGAAAAAATAAAATAAAAATTTTATAATTCCATACAAAGTATTTATCGATGATCAGAAAAATACTTAAAAAGTATATTGTATTTTAAAACTTGAATTGATCTATGGATTCCAACAAGTATCTAGAAGGGCAATCCATGCAAAGACCACCTCTTTTTGAAACCGATAGTTTTATTTATTAGAAAAATAGATTTGAGACTTATGTGAAATCAAAAGATTTAGATCTTTAGCATGTTATTACCAATGGTGACTTTTTGCCATTTCAATATAATGAAGTTTCTAAAAGTAAGGAGATAGTTACTTTTGATAAAGCTAATGATGATACTAAAAGAAAACTTGCTAAAAATAATGAGGCTAAAATGGTGATTTATAATGCTTTACCAAAGAAAGAGTACGAAATGATTTTTATGTGTGAAACCGCTAAAGACATTTGGAATACTCTTTTAGTAACTCACCAAGGTAATAGCCAAGTCAAAGAAAGTAAAATCGATCTTCTTGTTCAACAAAATGAACAATTTGTCATCTTGAATGATGAAACCATAGATAGTGCCTTTGCTAGAGTTAACACTATTATTACAAGTCTAAAAGCACTTGATGAAGGTTTTTCTAGCAAGAACAATGTTAGGAAGTTTCTTAGGGCGTTGCATCCAAAATGGAGAGCTAAAGTCACGGCGATTGAAGAATTAAAGATCTCGCCAAATTATCACTCGATGAACTCATTGGTAACTTGAAGGTTCATGAGATGATAATTTTGAAGGACTTGGAAATGGTGAAAACTAAGAGTGAAAGAAAGTCTCTTGCACTTAAAGCCAAGAAGGCACAAAGTGATCATGAAAGTTCCTCGGATAGTGATGATGAGGAATATGCCTTGGCGGTTAGAGACTTTAAGAAGTTATTCAAAAGACGAGGTCAATACGTGAGGCAACCAAACAACGACAAGAAACCCTTCTCCAAAAACTGATTTGCCAAAGACGATAAAGGTGAAAGGAAATGCTTTAGTTGTGGTGATCCAAATAATTTCATTGGTGATTATCCTAAACCTTCACTCGACAAGAACCACACGTCGTTCGTTGGAGGTTCATGGAGCGATAGCGGTGAAGATGTTGATGGCAACCCCAAAGATGAGAAGTGTCTCATGGCTCACACTTCTAAAGAGATATGCTTGGGAATCGATCTAGAGCCCGACGAGTGGATTAAGGATAGTGGTTGTTCTAAACACATGACGGGTAATCGAAGTTTGTTCTCACACTACAAAGCATATGATGGAGGTAACGTTACATTCGCTAGTAATAGACGTGGTAATATCATTGGAAAAGGTACGGTCTCTCTTGACTCTATGACTATAGAAAACGTAGAGCACGTAGATAACTTAGGTTTTAACCTTCTAAGTATAGGTCAAATTTGTGACAATAAGTGTAAGGTCATCTTTTCGGAATATGATAGTGAAATCGTAAAAGATGGAAAAGTCATTGGAAAAGGTATTAGAAAGCATGGGCTTTATGTCATGAAGGTTAATAGGAAGTCAAAGGACAACTTATGTCTAGCGACTTTAGATGATAGTTCTACTCTTTGGCATAGGAGATTAGGTCACGCTAATATGCATTTAATTCAATCTTTAGTCTCTAAGGAGTTGGTAAGACACCTCCCCAAGATGAAGTTTGATAGTCACTTTTGTGATGCTTGAAAAATTGGGAAGCAAGTTCACTCAAGTCACAAAGCCAAGAATTTGGTTTCGACCTCTCGGTGTTTAGAGCTCCTACATATGGATCTATTTTGACCTTCCGCCATACGGAGTTATGGAGGTAACCTTTATACCCTAGTTATAGTTGACGACTACTCTAGATTCACTTGTACTAGATTTTTGGCGTCTAAGAATGAAGCTTTCGGTCACTTTGAAACCTTTAGTCGAAGAATTCAAAATCAACTAGGATGTTCAATTGTCTCTATTAGGACAGATCATGGTAGGGAATTTGATAATGAAGTGCAATTTGGTGCCTTTTGTGAAGCTCATGGTATTACCCATAACTTCTCGGCTCCTCGCACTCCACAATCAAATGGGGTAGTTGAAAGGAAGAATAGGAGCATCCAAGAGATGAGTAGGACGATGTTAAATGAGCAATATTTACCTCAAAAATTTTGGTGCAATGCCGTGGAGACATCGACTTACATTCTCAACCGAATTCTTATTCGACCTTTTCTAGGAATGACCCCCTATGAGATTCTTAAAGGTAAGAAGCCCTCATTGGAATACTTTAGGGTGTTTGGAAGCAAGTGCTTGAGGCTTCATTCTCAACACCAAAGACTACCTTAATAAGTTTGACCCAGTCTTACGAAGGTATCTTTTTAGGTTATTCTCAAACTAGCAAAGCCTACATAGTCCTCAATAGAACCTCAGGTGTAATTGAAGAATCACTTAACGTGACATTTGATGAAACCCCACCTTCATCTAAGACACCACCTTTGGTAGATGATGACTTAGATGAAATATACATAGTTAATGCCAAAGATGTTAGAAACATAGGAGTTGAAGACCTTAGTGTTGAAAAGGGAGTAAACATTAAGGAGTCTAAGGATCATGCTCTTGATAATGTCATAGGCGAATTAAATCAAAGGACCCTAAGATCTCAAATCCAAAATCAAAGTAACTTCTTTTGTTTCGTCTCCTTGATTGAACCAAAGAATGTTAAAGAAGCTTTGGAGGATGAAAGTTGGGTCATCGCTATGCAAGAAGAATTGAATCAATTCATTGCTAATGACGTTTGGGAACTTGTTCCTCCGCCTAGAACTTCGACCATCATAGGAACCAAATGGGTATATAGGAATAAGTTAGATGATAATGGTGTTGTGTCTCGTAACAAGGCTAGACTTGTAGCTCAAGGCTATAATCAACAAGAAGGTATTGATTATGACGAGACATACGCACTCGTAGCTAGATTAGAATCCATTAGAATCCTCTTAGCTTACGCTTGTGCTTTTGACTTTAAGCTTCAACAAATGGATGTAAAGAGTGCATTTCTTAACGGTTTGATCAATGAGGAGGTATATGTGGCTCAACCTCCCGGCTTCATTGATTTTGAGAAACCAGATCATGTTTACAAGCTTAAAAAAGCTCTTTATGGTCTCAAACAAGCACCCAAAGCTTGGCATGATAGACTTAAAGCATTTCTTGTAAAACATGAGTATACCATGGGGATGGTAGACAATACACTCTTTACAAAGAAGAAAGGTTCTCACCTCATTATCGCACAAATATATGTTGATAACATTATATTTGGTTCAACTTGTCAATCATTGTGTGATGACTTTTGACAGGTGTGAAAACACCCATCCTTTTTACCACTTAATTACAATAATAACCGAGCCAAAACGTGTATTTTATATCATTTATGTCGGAATTATGCGTGGTTTGTGTTTTTGTTGTGATTTAGGACGAAGAGGTGAAAAGTGGATAAAACACGGCATTCACGGGCTTTTATCGAAGAAAAAGACGAACGGTGAAGTCGAAAGACCAAGAGTGGAAAAAGAACGGAAGTCCAAGACCAATTCTGAAGATTTATCGAAGAAAAAATCAAAAGACGGAAGTTTACTAAAAGCCGAAAAACTCGAGTCTTATTTATGAAGAAAATTCAAGACGAGTTTGAACAAAATCCCAAGACAAAGTCCAAGTATTAAGAAGATTAACAAAATATTAAGAAGATTAAGGACTCAAGTGTGCAATTAAGAGAAAGAAGAAAGAGGGAGGAAGCTTCCTAAGCTCCTCCTTAATCCCCCTATATATAGATTAGGTTGTTTCAATTTTTAGTTGTTGGAGGCCTGACAAGCCTCTCTTCCCATTTTTCATTTTCTTGTCCTTTAATTTTATGCACTTTAATCTTCATGTAATGCACCTTTAATTTTCTTTTAATTCCAAGTAAGTTTACCTTTAGTTGTTGTTAATCTTTATCTTATTGCTAATCTCCTTCTACCTTTCTTGTTTGATTTGTTCTTCATTTTCATTGTTCATGTTCTTGAGTTCTTATGGTTTTGATCAAGTGGGTTTTGATTGATTTGGTTATGTTTGTTAGTTTTGATGATTTGTTTTGATTGATTATTGTTAGTTGATGCTTATTGGTTGTTTTGGTTTAATCTTTTGGTTTGTTTTGTTTAGATTTGATCAAATTCTAGCTGCGTTCTTCATACCCTGTTTTTCGTTCATGTTACTGTATCCTATTCAGATATTCCGGATCATCAGCTTATTTTGTCCCTTATTCGGAATGCTTGTTTATTCCGGGTAGAGTTTCTTATACGGAATACTTATTATTCCGGGTAGAGTTTCTTATTCGGAATATTTATTATTCCGGATAGGATCTTTATTCGGAATGTTTGATACATTCCGCATGGCATTTTATTCCGAATAGGATGTTTATTCAGCATAGGTTTTTATTCCGCATGGCAACTTTTATTCCGAGTAGGGTACTTATTCCGCTTAGCATTTTTATTCCGCATAGACCTTTATTCCGCATAGAGTTTCTTTTTAGTTATTCCGCATAGGTTATTTTTATTCCGCATAGTATGTTACTTCGCATGGGATTTCTTCCCAGTAGAGATTTATTCCGAATAGGAGTTTCATTCCAAATAGAATTTTTCTGCTTTTAGTTTTAAACTTTATTTTTCCCGCCTTTTTCTTTATTTGCACTTTTACTTGCTTTCCTTTTATTTAAGTTTTATTTCGCGTCATTTACTTTTATTGCCTTTAACTTCTCGTCATTTATTTCCCGTCGAGTTTTAATCTTTCATTGTTGTTTATTTTTACCATCTTTACTTTATTTTTATTTGTTTCAAATCTTTATTTTCCTTTAGTTTTAAACAACGACAACTCTTTATTTGAATTACCAAGAACAACTGAGTCGCACAATTAACCAGAGATCAATTCGAAAAGATTCCGAGAAACGAAATTTTCAACTAGTAAAATCTCTTTTATCAAATGGCGCCGCTGCCGGCTCTTTTCGTGAGGATTTACGGTTTTTTGTGAGAGACGCGTTGGCTTTTGGGACCCGTTCACTTGTGAACGTTATTTTTCGTATCAAAAATTTTCAAAAATCCAAAAACATCTGAAAAATCATAAAAAGCATTTCTTTTTCTAAATTTTGCACCAAAAATATTCTTCTTGCTTATCTATCTTTCTTTATGGATTTTTATGTCCATTGCGTCCGGTGTGGGAAACAATTATCTGGGAACAACTCTTGTCAATGGTGTACATGTGAGCGGTGCGGAAACGATATCGACAACACACAATTCGGATTTTGTCCTTTGTGCAACTCGACTAATTCGTCCTTTTTGAACCCACCTCCTGTTCCCACGTGCATCTATTGTGGAAGCGATTCTCATTGGCATATTTCATGCCCGGTTCAATACCCGTATGATCACGGGCAAGAACCGGGGTACAATTATGACTATGATAATAGCTATCCACAAGACGCACCCAGTCTTTCTCCTCAACCGTTCTGCAACAACTGTGGGGGTCCTCACGATACTTCCTATTGTCAACCAATGAATTATTATGAGCAAAATCCGTGTCCTCAGTTTTCTTCACCTATGGATTATTATGAACCAAACCCGGTTTCTAATTCTTCCCAACCGATGAACTACTATGAGCCACAACCATGCTATAATTCAGGTTTTCAACATTTTGAACCCCCACATCACACCCTCAATCATCAATCCTCTCAGCAAACTAGTCTTGATCAACAACTCACTTCTTTGAATGACATTCTAGAAAGTATAGCTCAACTTCGAGCTGACTTACATCAGGAAAGGCAACCGTTGCTTGATGTGGACGAAACCTTGAAAACCATCGACACCTTTTTAAGCCAATTTAGTCGTTTTCCCTTCTTTTCTACACCAAAATGTTTAATTACAGCGTGGGATAGAATTGGTGAAATTGAACATACTCGGGGCGATGACCAACAAAAGTTGCTGCATGAGCTTCTTAAAGATGTGGAGGTTATCAAGGAAGAGTTAGCCGACTACGTCACTCCTAATTGGACTCGTCCCATCTATTATGATGATGACGACGAAGATGATGTCTACACTTTCAACCAATCTTCTGAAGTTGCTGCTCCTACTGTCGATGTTCCTACTGCATCTAAGGATCTAGATTCGTTGAATGAGCTTAGTGATGATGGTCTCGACAAAGTATTGGATGATGAGGTATGTGACTTACCTGCTATGGAGCCTGAGGACTACGTTGCTCTTACGGAAGAGGTCGATCCTAGTGATGACGATTCTTCTCTCTGCTATGAGAATTTCACTTTTGAAATTACTCAATCTCCACCGGGAGATGCAGACGATGACGATTTATTCTCTCCGGTTTACGAGAAGTTCACCGATGAACTTGATCTTGTGGATGAGGTGGAAGACGTGCTTCTTCGCGATAGATTACGGAAAGTTCATCTTCTTATTGCTCAAATCGAAGAGTTGACTTTTCCTTCTCTTTCCAAGTCTTTACCTCCATCTATTCCTCCCGTTGAAGATAATGACCCATTGCTGGAAGAAATCGATATCCACTCCATCCCTCCAGGTATTGATGATTATGACATGGAGGGGGACATTATTTTTGATAATTTGCTGCAAGAAGGTATTGTCCCAAGTCCCCCTCCCGAGCACCTTTCATCCACTCCGTTAGAAACCATCACAGAGGATGAGTGCTTTGACCCGAGAGGTGACATTGATTATGCTATCATTGATGACATCACAGCTTTGCCGAATGCTCAGCCTCCATTGTCTTTGGGGGATGACAATGTGCTTACTATACCCAACCCACCTCCCGTGGATCTTGAATTCACATACTTCTCGTATGTTGAAAGGACTTTTCTCCCATTCAAGACTTATCCCCCCGCCTCTCCTTTGTTGATGTCAACCGGGAACGAGGACAAGGTCTTTGATCCCGGTATTACATTCGAGGCTTCCCCATGGACCATTTAATTCGGGGACGAGTCAGGCTCGTGACTCGGTTAATATAAACCAGCGCTTTTTGGGAGGCAACCCAATTATCTATCTATTTTCACCATAAGTGTAGGGGAGCCCCGTGGTGTTTCTTGCTTTCTTTCTTATCATGTGCAGGGACTAGAGCTTCAAAGACACACTCTTGATGACTTTTGACGAACCGTGATTCCGTGTTCCCTTCTTCTCGGTTCTATCCTAAACTCTTTTCGATTCACTATTTTATATTTCTCAATATTAAAATAGGAATCTCTTTAGTTGTCCCTTTCTTAGCGAGATTTAAACAACGTGCACAATGTCCTAAGTGTAGGGGAGTTTCCTCCCACACGCTTAAACATTGAGGACAATGTTTATGTTAAGTGTAGGGGGGACTTCTATCGAAGTTAAGTGGCCTTTTCCTTGTATTTGTCCTCATTTTAACCGGAACATCATTTTTTCGACATTTTTTAAAATTTTTAATCTATTTTGGCCTATTAGTTTTTCCTTTTGTATAGTTATTTTCTTTTCTTATTAGAATAAATGTTTAATAAAGTGGTTTTAATTTTCAAACGTTGTGAATATTTTGACTCAACCCGAGTTAACTTATCTAAGTTTACTCTAGCTAGTATCCTTAACGTGTTTAAGTCAAGTTTTGCTAGGCTTTTATATAGGGAGCTATAAAACGCGAAAGTCTTAACTCTCACGGGTTAAGAATAAGAACTTTTCGCAAGTTCCTATAATTGATCCTAGAGAGTCGTTTATCAAGGGAACTTTAAAACGCGATTTCTAAACTTGAAAAAGTCTAAGAATTTGCAAGATCCTATAGGCGACTCGAAAACCCGAAACTTTGATTTAATAGGCTAAGCATCCACGAGTCTCATTCTTTGAGATTTTAAACTGTGGAGAACGAGAGATGATAGAGCCAATTATAAGTCCGGTATTCTTTCGTGAATTTATGTGAGTTAATTATAAGCCTATTCTCCCATCGCTTGTCAATAAATTTATCTGCTAATAAATAAGGTTGTACGATTTGAAAAGTTACTTAGCTTCTAGCCCAAGATCGTTTAAAAGTTGCTCGGTATGGATTAGAGTTCATAGCCAAGGCATAACTTATTGAAGCGGGATGCGAAGATTGGCGAGTCCGAAAAGGCCCTAACAAGGCATGAGGGCTATATTTTGTTGCTAAAGATCCAAAGTGATGTGAAGAATCATTTATCGAAAATCAATATGAAGGATCGAGACACACGACGAAAAGCAAATACTCCCCAAAAGTCATGGAGAAGTGTATCCCAAAAGACCCTAACAAGGTATGAGGATAAATAGATCCAAGTCATAAAAGGAGGCGGATCGTTGTATATCAAAGTCCAAAATAAAGATTGGAGAAAAATGAAGAAGTCGTGGTCCAAAGATGAAGAATCTCTCAAAACTTCAAGTGAAGAAATTCCTATTATGAAGAGAAGGCCATTATTTCATGAACGTCTCTCAAAGATTCGAAGAATGAAGTCGCTGCCAAATATCGGTCCGAGAAAGGTCTCAAATCGCGAAGCGAGTTATGCCAAGATATGAACTTTATGAGGTCCCGAGAAGCAGTTTTAAAAGATTTTGTCCTTTAGCTAACTATTGATTAAATCGTTCACTTTATTTTCGGACTAAATAATTATCGAAATAAGTCAAAAATGCATCTTCGTGATCATTCAAGACAACAATAAAATATAAGAGATACACCTAGGAATAAGGGAGTCTAAGTAAGTAATTGGCCCACATGAGTTCGTGTTAGTTTGCTAACTTATAATAACAATGATCTCGTTTTTAAGCTTGGTTTGGAGAAAGTGAAAACTTGAGGATGATGATTATTCATGACATTTTCAAAACCCAAGGTATGTTTTTGATTTCTTTACTTTGTATGTTTATAATTTTCTATCTCTTTTAATAAAGGCCAACGTGGATTGATTGTGATGAAAAATGTAAAAGTGCTTTGTAACTAATGCATTGCATGAGGACATTGCAATGGTTAAGTGTAGGGGATTTGATAGGTGTGAAAACACCCATCCTTTTTACCACTTAATTACAATAATAACCGATCCAAAACGTGTATTTTATATCATTTATGTCAGAATTATGCGTGGTTTGTGTTTTTGTTGTGATTTAGGACGAAGAGGTGAAAAGTGGAGAAAACACGGCATTGACGGGCTTTTATCGAAGAAAAAGACGAAAGATGAAGTCGAAAGACCAAGAGTGGAAAAAGAACGGACGTCCAAGACCAATTCTGAAGATTTATCGAAGAAAAAGTCAAAAGACGGAAGTTTACTAAAAGCCAAAAAACTCGAGTCTTATTTATGAAGAAAATTCAAGACGAGTTTGAAGAAATCCCAAGACAAAGTCCAAGTATTAAGAAGATTAACAAAATATTAAGAAGATTAAGGACTCAAGTGTGCAATTAAGAGAAAGAAGAAAGAGGTAGGAAGCTTCCTAAGCTCCTCCCTAATCCCCCTATATATAGATTAGGTAGTTTCAATTTTTAGTTGTTGGAGGCCTGACAAGCCTCTCTTCCCATTTTTCATTTTCCTGTCCTTTAATTTTATGCACTTTAATCTTCATGTAATGCACCTTTAATTTTCTTTTAATTCCAAGTAAGTTTACCTTTAATTGTTGTTAATCTTTATCTTATTGCTAATCTCCTTCTACCTTTCTTGTTTGATTTGTTCTTCATTTTCATTGTTCATGTTCTTGAGTTCTTATGGTTTTGATCAAGTGGGTTTTGATTGATTTGGTTATGTTTGTTAGTTTTGATGATTTGTTTTGATTGATTATTGTTAGTTGATGCTTATTGGTTGTTTTGGTTTAATCTTTTGGTTTGTTTTGTTCAGATTTGATCAAATTCGAGCTGCGTTCTTCATACCCTGTTTTTCGTTCATGTTACTGTATCCTATTCCGGATCATCAGCTTATTTTGTCCCTTATTCGGAATGCTTGTTTATTCCGGGTAGAGTTTCTTATACGGAATACTTATTATTCCGGGTAGAGTTTCTTATTCGGAATATTTATTATTCCGAATAGGAATCCCTTACTCGGAATATTTAGTCATTCCGGATAGGATCTTTATTCGGAATGTTTGATACATTCCGCATGGCATTTTATTCCGAATAGGATGTTTATTCAGCATAGGTTTTTATTCCGCATGGCAACTTTTATTCCGAGTAGGGTACTTATTCCGCTTAGCATTTTTATTCCGCATAGACCTTTATTCCGCATAGAGTTTCTTTTTAGTTATTCCGCATAGGTTATTTTTATTCCGCATAGTATGTTACTCCGCATGGGATTTCTTCCCAGTAGAGATTTATTCCGAATAGGAGTTTCATTCCAAATAGAATTTTTCTGCTTTTAGTTTTAAACTTTATTTTTCCCGCCTTTTTCTTTATTTGCACTTTTACTTGCTTTTCTTTTATTTAAGTTTTATTTCGAGTCATTTACTTTTATTGCCTTTAATTTCTCGTCATTTATTTCCCGTCGAGTTTTAATCTTTCATTGTTGTTTATTTTTACCATCTTTACTTTATTTTTATTTGTTTCAAATCTTTATTTTCCTTTAGTTTTAAACAACGACAACTCTTTATTTGATTCACCAAGAACAACTGAGTCGCACAATTAACCAGAGATCAATTCGAAAAGATTCCGAGAAACGAACTTTTCAACTAGTAAAATCTCTACATTAACTTTGCCAAAATCATGCATGACGAGTTTGAAATGAGTATGATGGGAGAACTTAACTTCTTTTTAGGACTCCAAATTAAACAAATGGACGATGGTATTTTCTTTAATCAATCCAAGTATGTTAAAGAAATGCTAAAGAAATTTGGATTAGAAGACTCTAGACCTATGAAGACCCCTATGGCCTCGGATACTAAACTCACTGTAGATTATGATTGTGAGTCGATAGACAACACCAAATATAGAGGTATGATTGGTAGTTTGTTGTACCTAACGGCAAGTCGACCGGATATCATGTTTAGTGTTTACCTTTGTGCTCGCTTCCAAGAGGCTCCCAAAACCTCTCACCTTGAAGCGGTTAAGCGTATCTTCCGATACATTAAGGGCACTATACATTTAGGATTATGGTATCCTAAATGGACCTGCGTAGAAACCATTGTCTACGCGGACTCGGATCATGCGGGAGACTATGTGGACCGGAAAAGCACTAGTGGAGTTTGTACCTTCATGGGTTGTTGTTTAGCTTCTTGGTTCTCCAAGAAACAAACCGCTCTTGCTATATCCACCATGGAAGCCGAGTATGTGAGTGCCGGTAAAGCTTGTCAACAAGCTCTATGGATGAAGCAAGCGCTTGTTGATTACGAGATTTCTCTTCATGATGTTCCCATCATGTGCGACAACAAGGGTGCAATAGACCTTAGCAAGAATCAACATTAGCGAACTAAGCACATAGAGATTCGCCACCATTTTCTTAGGGATAATGTTCAAAATGGGAACATTTCGATAGAGAAGGTACCCTCGGTAGAAAACTTAGCCGATATCTTCACTAAGCCACTTAAGAGGGAACCTTTTAATTACTTGCGTTTAGGTCTAGGCTTAATGGAACATATTCCTTAATTGTGCATTCTTATTATCTTTTATCTTTTGAGTCTTTTCTTTCTTTGAGTTCTTAAGTTTAATAAACTCTTTTTGGAAAACTTCTCTTTTTTTCCAAAATTCTCAAAGCTTTTGTGAAAATGGTCGAGAAATGTTTTTGCATTGTTAATTCAATCTAAAAACGTTTTTCATAGCTTCTTGCTATTCATAATGAGCTTACATAATTCATATGTATGGGTCTCTCAAATATAGCAAGAACAAAAGAGAACTATGGAGGATCATTGTGTCATGACCTTGTGTCTAGTTCTACACACTCCTACATTGATTTTATTAAAAAATCTATGTATTTCGGTCTAAACCTTGTTTGGTGAGCTCTTGTGTGTTTTCTTTGTCTATCTTTGCTTCTTAGCATATCCCCATGATTAGTTAGGCTAGAAAAATAGGATTTGCTGAATTGGAAAATCCTCCCTCATCACCAAACTCAACCCACTGTGGGCGGTTCTTTATTAACACCGCGGTTCCCCAGTGATAAGGAACCGCCGGGTGAGTTAAGGAACCGCGCCCAGTACCTTATTTTTCAGATATTCCTGAAACTCCAAATTTGTTCCAGCACTTTTTAGAATCTTTGTTTCAACCCTTTGGCCACCCCTAAATTATCTTGGACTTTCTCTATATAACCTTAAGCATTTTTCATTCTTTCTCAAAACAAAATGTCTTATTCCCCAAATGAAAGCTTTGATTCTCTTCCATTCTCTCCAATTGCTTTCAACCCAAATTCACCCAAGAACACTCAAAATCCCATCTCTTCTCATTCTAAGAATGGTGATTGTGGAACTTCTTATCTTCCACCACTAGCCTTTAGTGTTCTACCTCCTTCACATGATAATGTCATGCATCATGGAACATATTGTCAATGTTGTCAATATCAACATCTTGCTATGGCTCACATCTATGAGGAGTTGAATTACATCAAGAGTCTCTTAGTTAAACCTCATCTTTACTATAACTATGAGATCTCTACCAAGCCACCACCACCTCCTTCCGCCACTACCTTGTCTTTTATCTAAGCATTGGTTCCTTATCTTCAAGACATCTAGTTCAAGTAAATCTTAGAGTTCTAGCTTAACTATGATTAGATTTATGCTTTTTATTTTGGCTTGTGGTTGTGTCTCATACATCTTTGTATGATTTATTGTATATTTTATCATGTTTTCTTTTAAAATGACTTATCTTGGATCTTTTGTTTCTTATTTTTTTGTGATCTTTGCTATATGTTGTTGGGTGTCTCTTCTCTTCTACTAACCCTTCTATGTAGCTTGTCACCTTATTTCGATTTCTTGGTGCCCCAAGTAAGGGGAGTAAGCACCAAGGGGGAGCATTTGCAAAGTCCGGTTCTTTTCTTCTTCAAAGACTTTTGCAATCTTTTTGCTTCGACAAAAGGGGAGAAATGATAAACTCGTCTTCGAAGATCTTGTTTTATTAGATGATTGAGTTTATGGATTGTCGGAATTAAAAAGGGGGAGATTGTTAATGCAATGATGCCTAAAAAACGTTACTTGCATTTTTCGGTCTCGCTTTGTTTTGATTACGACAATATGTAAAAACAAGCATTTACGAAAACAATGAAAAGCGAATTCTTGAGTTCAAGTATTTTTCATTTCAACCATTATCACTTAAGGTATGAACAAACAAGTAATTATACTAATTAAGTGCTCAAGGATTTAATCTTTTCTTAAAACTCACCTTTTATTAAGTGTTATAAAGTTTTATTATTAAACTTTCTTTTTAAGAAAATGTTTTATTAAATTAATTATTTGAAAATTTGAAATTTGATAATGGCATATTCTATCTTGGTTTAGAATATCCTTTCAGGATATTTTAATCCCCAGATTCGATCCAACCCACTAAAAGACAAAAGGGAGCGGACTCTACGTTGGCGGTTCCTTAGCGCCTACGGCGGTTGCTTATCGATAAGAAACCGCGGGCAGATATAGCCGTTGGACATTTGTCTTATAAATAGTGGACCATTCTCAGACTTTCAATCCACCTCTTTTGCACATAAACTTTTAGATTCTTACATACTTCTTAAATCACTCAAATCCTTGATCATTTGTTTGATTACTACTTGTTTAGAAGTGAATCTTTCTCCTCTCAAAGTGCAAAGAGAAGAACACTATCATTGCTGAAGTGTTATGTCTACCTCAAAGATCCATTGAAGATCCAAACTTATTTATTCATTGTTGTGTCATTGTTGTGAAGATCCAAGTAGTTGTGTCTATTTGGAAGTTGTGTATGTATTAGGGTTAATACTTAGTCCTCAAAGTATATTGGTGTAGATTGGTCCTAGCTAAGATTAAGGCTCGACTTTTAGCTTAGAGTCAGAAATTGGTTAAGCGACGTTGTGTACAATTTCTCCACCTTAAGGAGCTTGTTGATTAGTGAACTCTCAAGTAAGGAGTACTCGAGGAGTGGAGTAGGAACGAGGAGTGAGCTTCGTTGCCGAACCACTATAAATCCTTGGTGTTTGGTTTGATCTTTCCTTCCCTTATCTCTTTACATTCTTTATTCTTTATACTTGTGATTATTAGTTTAGTTACATTCATTATTCTTTATACTTGTGATTATTAGTTAGTTGCACTATACCTTGTTCATATTGTGTATAAGAAGGTTTCACATAAATACTCAAGCTTAAGTTTTTGAAAAAGGATTTTTAAAAACCAAACTTTAACAAACAAATTTAAGAAACTATTCAAACCCCCCCCCCCCCTTCTAGTTTCTACAAAAAGCATTCTTAACATCTAGTTAATGAACAGGCCAATGTCTGGTCAATGCAAGACTAAGGACAATACGAATAGTGGCCGGCTTGACAACCGGACTAAAATTCTCATCATAGTCAATGCCAAGTTGTTGACTACTACCGTTGGCAACCAATCGGGCTTTATACTGACTTAATGAACCATCTGCATGAAATTTATGCCAAAATACCCACAGACACCACACAATATTGACACTAGGAGGTCTTGGAACGAGAACCCAAGTATCATTTTTAATTAAAGCATTATATTCATCATACATAGCATCTCGCCAATGCGGATCAGATAAAGCAAGAGTTGGGGATTTTGGTATAGGAATGATATGAGAAACATGAAGGTTTAGACGTTGAGTGGTCTTTCGTGTGCCATCTTGATTTCGAGTGACCATATGGTGAGTTCGGGTTGGTGGATTACTATTGGTGGGTTGTGAGGTGATTGGAGTTTGGGTTTGGTTTTCGGTTGGAACCGAGGCTGTAGATTGGGCCTCGGTCATAGGTGATGTGGGGTGATTTAAGGTCAGGGGAAAGAAACCAGGTGGTGGACTGTCAAGTGGTTGCGGGCCACTAGACTGATTTGGGTCGAGAGTAGGGTGGGTATGGGTTGGTATCTCAAGTGTTGGTGTGATAACGATAGGTGTTGGTGGGTCAACGGTAGGTGCTGGTGGTGAAGGACTATGTATTACGTGACGAGTTATTAGTGAAGGAGATGTGTCAAGGAATTCGTATGAGGAGGAATGTGTAATGGATTTATAAGGAAATTGATTCTCATCAAAGGTAACATGTCTTGATAGAATAATTTTGTTTGTAGCAAGGTCGAGACAGCGATAACCATCATGATAGGCCGGGTAACCTAAAAATATACACGGTGTGGCTCGCGGAGCAAGTTTGTGTGGTGGAAATAAATGGGGATAACAAAGACATCCAAAAGTGCGAAGTTTGGAATAATTAGGTTGTTTGTTGAACAATCTAGTAAGCGGTATTTCATTTTTAATGGCGGTTGAGGGAATGAGGTTTAGGAGGTAGGCGGCCATGTGAAGGGCCTCGACCCAAAATGTGGGCGGAAGGTGGGCTTGGAAGAGTAACGTACGAATCATATTATTGATAGTACGAATCATACGTTCTGATTTTCCATCTTGTTGTGAGGTTTTTGGACAAGAAAGTCTCATTTGAATCCCTTGTGTAGAGAAGAGGTTAAGGAGTTGGGTGTTATCGAACTCACCACCATGATCACATTGAAAACTAAGAATGTCACATTTAAATTGGTTTTTAACATAAGAACAAAAGTGCACAAATTTAGCAAACACTTCAGATTTAGTTCGAAGAGGATAGATCCACATATAATGAGAAATGTGATCAAGAAAAATAACATAATACTTAAAACCACCCGTACTAACAATGGGGGATGTCCAAATATCTGAATGAATAATCTGAAAATGACTCAAAACAATAGAAGTAGAACTAGAAAAAGGAAGTTTCACATGTTTGCCAAGCTGACAAGCATGACAAACATGAGGGGATTTCTCCTTATTACAAGAAATAAGATTACGAGAAACAAGAGAGCGTAACACGTCATTACCCGGGTGACCGAGGCGTTGGTGCCACGTAGAAGGATTGAGAGACATCAAAGCACTTGGAAGAGACGACGGCTCGGTTACCGGATAAAGATCACCTGAGCTGTCACATCGGAGGAGGATATGACGAGTGTGGAAATCTTTGACAGAAAAACCAAAAGCGTCAAATTCAGTAGTACAATTGTTGTCCCGAGTAAACTGACGAACAGAAATAAGATTTTTAATAATATTAGGGGTAACAAGAACATTATTAAGATGTAAAGGGCGATGAAGAGTGGGGAGAATGCTATGTCCCATGTTTGTGACATGTATACTTTTATCGTCACCGACACGAACAGATGGATACAAGCAAGAATTAAAAATAATACTTAAATTACTGATATTAGAATTAAGATGTGAAGATGCACATGTGTCCATATTCAAGGTGGAATCCATGACACTCGTACTGCTAAACGCATTGGGTATTAATACCTTTTGTGTCGGAATATATGCCTGACCCGTAAATAAACCATCCATATTCATTAGCTTTCTCCACTGATCACCGTCTACAAATGGATCTTAATAACCACAAAATAACAAACACGTCACAACTAAAGTAACTTAAACTAACACCAACAAGATTGATATATTCAACCAATTAATGTGAATAAAGATGTTCACCCTGACACCATTAATTGGTAAAGATATTAACAAATATCTACCCCACTGATGACCGTAAAACCAATCACAATTGAAGATCTGAGCGTAGCAAAGGTATATGAACAACGACGGTGGCAATTGGACAAAAGTCGTCTTTTTCTTTTTTTTTTCTTTTTCTTTTTGATATTTAGAGAAAAGAAGATACGGGATTTGGAGAAAAAAATTTGTTAAGGGAGAATAAACTACTGTTTGTGATACCATGTAAGAATACTAATTTCCTTCCATTATTCAATAAGGTCTTTACAATATATAAGCATTTAGGAAAGATTTAGAATAATATAAATGGGCTAAAGCCTAAACACAATGGGCCGATATACTAACTAAAAATTAATTATTAATTCGTAAACTAAAAACGTAAACGTAAACACTTTTATTCAATAATTAAAAAAAATACATAAACTCGAATATTAAAAACGTAAATATAAACACTTTTATTCGGCACATTTCTATGTCTATTTTATTATCATTCTTTATTTTTTTCAACACAAATAAATTAAAATATATACAATTTCAACAAAAATAAATTAGTTTTATGGCTCATATTGTATTACTCAGCTCCCTTGCTAATGGCCCATGTTGTATGATTCAACTCATTTGCAAAGTACAATATACACACAACATCATCTTCAACTTTATCTTCAACATGTGACTGCTACTACACACACAACATACACAATAGAAAAATAAAATAAGAAACCAAGAAAATATAACTCAGCTCGATGAAATTTTAACAATAACGAGTGTAATATACTCATAACTCACGCACGAATACCCACTACCGATCAAAATGAGTATCACTCCATTTAGCCAAATAGTCAAGGAGGTAGAACCAATGTTTTAAAACCCGGGTCTTAGATTGACCCGGTCGAGTCGCCGGGTCCGGGTCAACCCGGGTTAACCCGGTTTTCTAAAAAAAATATTTTTTTTTATATTTTTAATAATTAACAAAATTATACTTATAAAAACTACAAAAACTTACGTATATTGAAAATATAAATTGTTTACCAACCAAAATAATATGTAAAAATAAAATTTCGTCGCAAATACGTAAAATTAAAAAAATTAAATTAAAAAACCCGAAAAATTCGAAGCCCGGCCGGGTCTTGAGAACTGGGTTGACCCGGGTCACCCCAAACCCGACGGGTCAAGCCGGGTTTCGAAAATATGAAACCCGGGTCAATATAACCCGTTTTTTCGGCCAGAACCGGTTCAACCGGTTGACCTGGCCAGGTCGACCCAGGTCTGAAAACATTGGGTAGAACCTTAAAGTCAAAGTCTCAAAGAGATGATATAAGGTTTAATGAGATGATAAATATTAAATAGGAAAGTAAGAAAAGACTAATAAAGAAATGAAATTAAGTTGGCTATTATACGTTTGACACGTAATATGTGTTGGGTCTAAAATGTATAATAAAACTTGTCACGCGGGTTTAATGATGTCACTTATGACGTCGGTTTGAATTTTTTTAACTGGGTCACGTGTTTAAACAAAAAATTCGGTCACTTGGGTTTAATGATGTCATTTACGACGTCTATATATATTTGAAAAAGTTTTTGTAATTCGGTTGGCAACTTGCTAGTCAATCTATGAACAACTTTAAAAAGAATAAATATGGAACTTTGACCTTTTAAATATATTTGTTTGTTTTATATAATACTAGCAGAGTATTCGCGCGATGCGGCGGGTACCCTGTGATTGACCGGTTTGAAAATAATGTCGATCGGGTCCAGTTCACTTATTTTTATAATATTCGGACGAATTTCTGCAGATTGTTTTTGAACAAATTTTATTTGACATCTTAACCGGTGGTCACTCTTGTTCTTACTTGAATCTATGGTCCAGTCCGATTTTTAAAACTATATAGATTAGCATATATTTTATAAACTTTGTGTCTAGGGGCGGGAATCGAGTCGATCGGGTCGGATCGATTCAGGTCAAGGCTGAAAATAAGTTACTCAAACCTAAACCGATTTGAACTCGGGTTACAAGGGTTCGTGTCTATTCATGTCGGTCTACTCGGGTCGGTTAATCAGGTCAACGGAGTTGGGTAAAACATAAACTTTTTTGTATCATTTTTAAATATAAATTATATATCATTTTAAAAAACTAAAAAAAGATCTTACTTAGGTTAAATTTAAGTTAAAAATCAATAGGCTTACTCAACTCAAACAAACGGGCCTTGTATGTTTCAATACCACACACGGACCACATTTTAACACTATATATTATTGCATAGTTGTCAACATATTGGTTTGAAAATATGAATACCATAACTGGTTATCTTATTTAAAGAGTCAACAATGTAATAAATAGATATTCATTACATTGGCATGTATTAACTTGTACAATGTGTTTTATTTTTTTTTAAATGAAGTTATGGGGTTTTTCGACTGTTACAATTAAGTATTTAATTACTCTTTTACAATTAAGTTGCTATTTTTGTTAGATAAGCTTAATTTTCTTGTACCATGTGTTTTTTATAGTTGTAAGTTGAAAATTCAAGTTTTCTAAAAATAACCTATCAATTAGTTTTATAAGGGAGTTAGATTTGATGAAAAATATATTAATAAAAACACATTAAAAAAAACAATCTATTCATATATTTTACATCAAAACATCATATAACACAAATAAATATATTTACGGTCAAAGTTGTAAAGTTATGACCGAAAAAATCAACAATGAACTACTATTATAGGACGGAGGAAGTAGCATTTTATATTATAAAACTCAAACAATATTTAAATGGTTAACTGTTGATCTACCATTAAAGGCCAGAGTTCCTAGCGGCTAGCGGGATGGACTCATATGTCTTGGATTAAGTTAGATCTTTTACTAATAAGAGATGTGTTTGATGATTTCCTGCACAAGTAAAGTATACTGTTAGTTCTTACCGTGAGGACGGACCCCACGAATAGACTCTAGCGTGAGAGTAAAGTATTTATGTTGTCAGAAGTATTTGTATGTATTGGGAAGAGTGAGAAAATCATACATCGTTGGAGTGTCAAAGTAACTATTTACAAAGAAAAGTATTGGGCTCCCCTTAGTATTTCAGATAGTACTATGAGTAGGACCCCACTTTGATAAGTGGACCGTTACGCGTAATTATGGCGTGTCATCAAAGCATACAAGGATAAATGTCTAAAACATTACATGACCATAAGGTAAAACAGAATCAAACATCGGTCCCCAAACATAAGCTCAAAACATAATAAAGTAAATGAAATAATGGAAGACTTAAACAAGCACAAATATATGAAGGCAGAAGGAGAAGAAGTCTATGGCAGCTTCCATCCTATGCATGTCCTCCAAAATGCTCGAGTCCGTCCTTGGGTACCTGCCGTTTTGAGACATGGAAAGGAAAGTAACGGCTGAGCATAACGCTCAGTGCACGGATATACAAGCATGAAATAAATAATATAAGTATGAATAACATATAGCAGCGGAAATGTATATGTCCTGGAAAACCTGGTTATTTCTTAGTAAACTGGTTTTATAGTTTGAAAAGTCTTATGTTTATCTTATGAAAACTGTTTAACATATATTACCATTCGCCAATATAGGTCATGAAAATACACCGTGCATGAATACTTGGAGGGGTGACCTCATCATGCAAATTAGAGGGGCTGCCTCTAATTTAATATACTGGTTTTAGGTAGGAGGGATCAGCTCCTTGTGAAGGATGCAAGGCACACACCACATTCACACTGAGTAATCTGCTGAAAACATGTAACTAGGATGCACCCATACGCCCCACGTGATAAATATAATAATATGGCCAAAAGCTGAAGGGACGCCACGAGCAATCACTCCGCCGTGGGGAAGTCATAACACCAGTGTCTCTAGTGTTATGGTTATGGTACCTCCATAACTAGGTGAAATTGGTCATGCATGTATATGGCTATAGGTATTTTAAATTAAACATAAGCAATCAAACATATAAACTTATACTACGGGAAAACAGTTGGCTGCATACGGGGAAATCCTAATAAGGAAAGAATGTCCATACTGAAAGGACGGGAATCCGTACCTTATGTCCAGTGAACGAAGAAGACGAACGGAAGAGAGTCCTACTTCGGTATCACTAATTCTACATAAATACATACATGTATAAGTATCTGATTACTAAGTACGTAACTGGTTTTATATCATGTCTTAGCTTGTTTTATATGTTCATGTCATATTTTACTGTTTTAAACTTTATACTGTGTTTATTTTATATTATGTCTATTCTGATTAAGTATTTCATGTATTTCATGTATTATTATACTTGTTGTGTAATAATAAGTAACTTCCTAAAAATAGCAGGTTTTCTAAAATAGAAAGTTTCCAAAAATAGAAAGTTACCAAAAATAGAAAGTTTCCAAAAATAGAATTACTGCTTAAAATAGATAAGTTTCTAAAAACAGAAAGTTTCTATAATTAGATATAAGCTGGATAATTAAGCTAATTATATAAGCTTAAGTGTTTACTGATTAATATTCTAAGTCATGTTATTATATAGTATAGTTTATTAATTATGTCATGTGAATTAAATAAACTATAGGTTAAAGTATTTAATTAAATAAAAGTAAAATAAATACTTAGGTTAAAACATGTATTAATATTTATATTAATATAACCTAAGTCATGAAAATTAATTAATTATAACTCATGTTTTAATAATTAATTAATTATTTATTGTCTAAATCTAAATAATTAAATACTTAGTCTAAACTTGTAATTATTAATTAATAACAATATTGCATGATATTGTAAATATTATTAATTAATAATAATCTATGATTTACTAATTAAACTCTATAATTCGATTAGCTAAGTTTAATTTATCACATGTACATGAATAATTATGTAGATAATTATCTAATCATAAGCTTTGTTTAAATAACATGTACAACATATGCCATGGTTTTAATCAAGTAAAACTACATTTAAGTTAAACATGTAATTAATTTAATTAAAAGGTATTAATTAAACTAATTAGGTTAAATAAAATACATGTTTATTAATTTAGCCAAATACCCCCTTAAATATGCCTTAAACTGTGAACCAAACGCACCCTTAACTGTTTATAAACTCAAAAGCAAACAACCCCCTTTACTGCCAGTTCCCCCTGGCAGTTCTGTATTCCCCCTGCTTGTTAAAACCCTCGGTTCCCCCTGACAGGAAAAACACCACCACTGGCCGCAGCCAGTGGTTCCCCTTGCTAGGCTGTCGTTCCCACTGTTAGCACAAAACCCATCCAGCACCCAATTAGGGTTGCGGCTGGTGATCAGAAATCATCACCGAGAGTCTCTTGACTCTCGGTTTGTGTGCCAAACCACCACAGCGACACCAAAACGAACCCCCCCTTTATAATTATGTATAGTTAACATGTTTTTACATCGAATACATGTGTTCTTGATCAATTTAACGCATCAACCAATTAATCAAAAGGGATATAATTACTTACGTTTTCTTTTAGGGTTTAAGGAGAAAAAGCTTCACGAATGCTACCTTGATCTAGATCCACCATGGCTGTTTTTTCCTGTTCTTGTTTTGATGTGGATCGACGGCTGGGAAGAGGAACCAAGAAGAAAAAGACGGCTGTTTTAATATGTTTAGGGTTTTTACAATTTGTGTCTAAAAGTAAAAATAAAAACTACACCCCCCCCCCCCCCCGGTCTGTTTTATTGTATAAGCCGAAACACACACTTGGGCCTAGAACCCAAGTCCTTCCTCTTTTCTACTTGTCTAAAACAGCCCCAAATAAACATTATACTTTCTTTCTTTTATTTATTCGCGTCACGAAAACGTTATGCGTAAACGTGTTTTAATGTCGTGAATTTCTTAGTCATCCTTATACATATTAAACGTGATTATTATTTATGTAATAGTAGTCGTGTTAAATCCTCGTGTCACGTGATTATAATAATCATGCTAAATGTCCGTGTTTACGTGCTATATAGTTATCGATCGTGACTTAATATATTTATTCGTGTTCGTAATAAATATATATACATACGTAATATTAGTTCGTGATTAAATTACGTTCATGATTTCATGATCGCATGTTCGTGATTATAATTATTATTTGAATAATTATTGTGTGTTCATACGTAATAAATACTTATCGTGTTCTAACACGTACGTAATACTTAAATTTCCTATACGTGAACGTAAACATGCTATAAAAGGAAAGTTTTAATCTTGTACGTACGATGTAAAGGGCACTATTCATGGTAAAAGCATGCGGGTTTTACAACTCTTCCCCCCTAAAAAGAATAATTCGTCCCCGAATTATAGATAACGTAAATTGAAAGAGAAACATACCCGAATCAACTGAGAGGGTATGTAAGATAAATGAACGAGCAGGTGACATGGTAGGAGGAACGTGGAACGTGACATGTCTTGAAAGGACATGTAACGTGACGTGACTGAAAGGACATATTTAATTGATAAGAGAAAAACGGATAAGAAGTCCGGATGAACTTGTCCGTTTCCAAGTGGCTTCCCTCTTGGAACGGTTCCTTAACAAGATCTTGACAGGAATGATAAATCTTGGTCCTCCTGACCTTGACTTGGAATACGAAGAAGTTCTAGGTTATCAACGTAAGGTAGATCCCCTAAATTTGATCGAGGGAATAAGAATTAATGTGTATGGGCAATTAAAACGTTATCGTGCAAAACACTCTAACTTGACTGATAATTAGCAACGATGCGCGAGATATAAAGAAACGTAGTACGTGAAAAATTTTGAACGTGATACGTGAAAATTTTTAAACGGGATACGTGGAAAATTTTGAATGTGATATGTGGAGATATGGTGAGTGTAGTATGTGTAAACATATCATGATCCATGATAACGTGTAACATATCTTGATCATGATATGAGGAACGTGGAATGAACATGACATGTGAAACATATCGTGAACATAGAATATAATGGCGATAACGCCAAACGCTACAAGGTGAGACATGGAATATGACGTGAAAACGTCTATCCGAGGATAGGGAGTTATACTAAACTTAGGTCTGGTCTCTCAAGTTCTTGTAAAACTTCCCAGAATGAGAAAAATGAACGTAAAATCGTAAGCCGAGATACCATCATGAACGTGAATAGTGTCATGAACGCGAGCGCGAAGGCAAGTCGTGGAATTAGAATGAAGACGTGAAGTAAATAAGGAGCACAATTACGAATCTTTGTCTGATCCGATAACTGAGGGATTGCCAAGTGATCGGATGAGCCTTTGCTGGGACATGTCCGATCAATCTGTTGGTTCTGAAATCCTTGCGGATGTAAGGATTCTACAGACTTGATCAATCTGTTTGCAATAACTCAGATAGCATCATGCTTCTTCTGAGTTTGCGTTAATCTGGTAACCAAAATCCGTGGAGATCTTGTTCCTTTTCAATTCACAATTTCAGATGATGAAAACATCCCAGTCTGTTGGTGTCCGATCTTAGCCTGTTTGTATGACAAGTATAAAGATATGAACGTAACTGTATCTTGCTTCATCGAACTTGATACATAGGAGTTTGTGAAACTCTGAGTCTATGAATCTAAACTTCTCTTAGCGTAGGATTTCTATAACACCTAATGTAATGTAGGGTTATCTCCTTTACGCATAAGTTGAGTCATGGTAAGATTAACTATGCAAATCCATGTTATCCAGCGTGTCACTGTAATCAACCAGAATTGATATTGGAAATTTCCAGGGTGAAATTTCGCTTGTCATAGAATGTGCAACATAGTGCAGATATGGTCTTCCTGTTCTTCTCTAGGCTTAGAGGAAAATCAGGTTATCCTCAATGAAAACACTGATGAATTTGCTTATGAGTTCATGAAAACTCATTTGCTGCTGGAGCATTGATGGGACAAAATCAAAATCATAAATCTAGCATGACCGAGTCGTGTACGAATAGAAGTCATGGACATGTCCTGCTCTTTCACTCGTCACTGTTGGCAGCATGATCGTGAGTTTGATCTTGGAAAAGTGATTAACACTATAAGGTCGATTGGACATGTTGTCAATATGTGGAGGAGAATAACGGTCATGAATGGTGATTTTTATAAATCGACGGTAGTCGACACATAATCTCATGGTACCGTCCTTCTCCTTGCAGGTTCTTTTGGAATGTATGGGAAGATTTTGGAATATATAATAGTCATGGCTAACCAAGCACGTGCTTGTAAAGCATAAATGATTTGTACAGATTTTCCTGATGGAAAATCATGCTGAATATATTTAGAAGTCTGAACATCACCGTACATACTCATGAATCGTAGCATGGTGTGCGGTTCGTAGTCCATAATTAGGATTAAGTTCAACTCGCATCTGTCCGAGGTAAAGCGTTATCAGCTGGGATCTTATCATTAGGCTAAAGAAAACCTTCGTATACATGAGAAATACGAATGGCGTATTTTATTGTAATGAGTATATATGGAATATGGTGCAAGAATGAAATTGTCATCGGCAACGTGACTGTAACACCCCATTTTGATAATGGAATGTCACGCGTAATTATGGCGTGTCATTCCATTATCAAAATGAGGTGTTACAATTATGGTATCAGAGCCAAGGCTTTGACGTGTAGGCTCTCAAAATATGACATGTGATTAGTGGGTATTCACAATGGTCTTCCTAGAACTGACAGTCGTTTTCATGCATTCATCATTTTTATGCATACACATATATGTCATTGTCGCAGGTTTATGACTAAGTAATGGTTGGTACAGGACTGGCCCTATTTAGTCGCATGTGTTTTATCGAAACTTTTAAATTTGGGACCGACCCATAGGCGTCCCCTCGCCGTGTCTTTTATTTTGGGTGAATTGACCATAGGCGTTCACTCTCGAGCATACAAAAGTTTTCATAAAACTGCATCATGCATTCATACACAAAATTTTCTTGCATAAAATTTTTCTCTTGAAATTTTGGTATAATTTTTTTTCATGTATATATATTTTATGTTTTGATCTGTTTAATCATATGTTTTACGTTATACTGTCAGATGGTTCTCACACGCGAACAGGAACAACTCAATGCTGCAATTCAAGCTGTAATGCAAGCTTTGCTTCCTCAACTGAGTAACGACATCAGGGCTGAGGTTCAAGCTGCCAACAATCAGCAGCATAACCAGGCACCTCCTCCTCCTCCTCTAGTGACATTAGCAATATGGATGGAGAGATTCAACAAGCTCCGTCCTCGAGCTTTTGAGAAGACAGATAACCCCAGTGATGATGAAAGCTGGTTGGCTCACATCGAGAAGATTTTCAATGCTATGGGTTGTGACCCTGCGTACAAGGCGAGGTTAGCATGCTATCGGTTCGAAGGCGATGTGCTAAATTGGTGGTTAGCGTTGATGCAGTCTGAGGGAGGTGACGAGTGGGTTACTGGTTTGACTTGGGCTCAGTTCAAGGACAGGGTGATGGAGCAGTTCTTTCCCAAGGCTGAGCAAGACAAGCTCAAGAGGGAGTACCATGGGATCCGACAGAGAGCTGGGGAGAATAGCAACGAGTTTATGCAGCGCTTTCTTCGCTTAGCTGGTTTCCTTGGTGCAGCAGCAGGTACTCCGGAAGAGCAGGCACACCACTTTAGGTGGGCTCTTCGCACATCATTCGCAAACAATCTGGTGTGTGCTACGTTCAACACTGTAGCACAAGTGGCCGATGCAGCACGTAAGCTGGAGATGCTGCAGGAGAGAGATAAGTTCGGGGAAGCTGAGAGACCCGGCAAGAGGTAAAAATTCGTATTCAAGCGGTGATCAATCCGTATTCTTTCCATATATGTCAATTATTCATCTCTTTAAAATGTATCTTCCAGGCAGAAAACTGGGACCGGTCTCAGTCGGTTACTCAGCAGCAGCCTCATCAGCCCAAGGGAAACGGTCAGACTAACGACCGTTTTGCTACGGATAGGCGTGGAGGTAATGATAATTACCGTCACAATGCTGGACACTCCAACAGCAGCAGGTCCTAATACTTACGCATTTTCTTATGATTTCATGTTATAATTCATATTCTGACACTTTAGCAAAACTTCTACCAGGAACCATGGAAACGGTAGGGACCAGAACCAGAGAGGTTCACAGCCTAGCCGTCCAGCTATCACTGGTATTCAATCTTACGATTATCCGCATTGTTCTTTGTACCCCATTATCATGTCTTATGTAAAATGTTTTATCAGGTTCCCAGCCAGCCAGAGCACCTGCTGGAGGATACACTCATCCTCTTTGCTCTACTTGCCGCCGTAGGCACCCAGGGCCATGTCGTCGTAACACGGACGCATGCTTCAAGTATGGTCTTCCTGGCCATATCTTGAAGGATTGTCGTAAGGGCGACATGGAGGGCACATCGGGACATGCTGATTCCAAGCCGCCTCCTACCACCGGGCGTGTCTACACGACATCTCGAGACCAGGCCAACAAGTCTACAGGTACCATCACTAGAATCTTGTATATGTATGGTCAAGCTGCGTGTGTTCTTTTCGATACGGGTGCTACTCACTCGGTCATTTCTACTGCTTATGCTAAGAACATTAGGATGCTCCCCATGCCACTAAAGAATAGGATTAATATTTCCACGCCTTTGAGGGACTCTGTATTAATCACCCATGTATACAAGAGTCTTCCCCTAGAATTTGATGATAAGGTTCGACCTGTTGACGCACTTTCGCTGGACATGATTTTGGGCATGGATTGGCTATCCAAGCATCATGCTACCATAGACTGCCATTCATATCGAGTTATCTTCGGTGATGTTAATGCACCAGAGTACATTCATAACGGGTTCGTACCCGGACGGTCTGTACAAATCATATCTACCCTGCAAGCGCGTGCACTACTGTCACATGGCTGCGAGGGTTATCTAGCTACGGTTCATGACATGGATGCGGAATCTCCATCAATTCAGGATCAACCAATAGTGTCGGAATTCCAAGATGTATTCCCAGAAGAACTTTCGGGCATACCACCTGCACGAGAAGTGGAATTCAATATCGAGCTTATTCCAGGAGCTGAACTAATCTCCAAAGCTCCTTATTGCATGGCCCCCATAGAGCTGAAGGATCAACTACAAGAACTTCTAGAACGAGGTTTTATTCGACCGAGCGCATCTCCATGGGGCGCACCGGTCTTATTTGTTAAGAAGAAGGACGGCAGTATGCGTCTTTGCATAGACTATCGCGAGCTCAACAAGATTACCATCCGGAGTAGGTATCCACTGTCGCGTATAGAAAATCTGTTTGACCAACTCCAAGGGACCAAACACTTCTCCAAGATTGATCTTAGGTCAGGCTACCATCAGCTACGGGTTAAGGATCAGGACATCGCTAAGACTGCTTTTCGTACCCGCTATGGCCACTACGAGTTTGTAGTCATGCCATTTGGCCTGACAAATGCTCCAGCAGTGTTAATGGATTTGATGAACAGAATCTTCCATGAATTTCTGGACAAGTTCATCATTGTCTTCATCGATGACATCCTGATTTTCTCAAAGTCCAAGGAGGAACACGAAGACCATCTTCGTACAGTACTACAGATTCTTCGCCAGAAGCAGCTGTATGCTAAATTCTCCAAGTGTGAGTTCTGGTTAGACAAGGTGGCATTCTTAGGTCACATTGTATCAGCAGAAGGAATCACTATGGATCCAACAAAGGTTGAGGCCATTACTAAGTGCCGAGGCCGACATCAGCGACGGAAGTCCGCAGTTTCTTAGGCTTAGCTGGCTATTACCGTAGGTTCGTGGAGAACTTTTCCCGCTTAGCACTATCATTGACCAAACTGATGCAGAAAGGGGAGAAATTCGTCTGGACTAAAGAACGAGAGAAGAGCTTTGAAGACCTGAAGCAGAAGCTAGTATCTGCACCTATTCTTACTCTCCCATCTGGTACGGGTGGATTTCAAATCAATAGTGATGCATCAGGGAAGGGACTTGGCTGTGTTCTCATGCAACATGGGAAAGTGATCGCGTACGCTTCACGGCAGCTTAAGCCTTATGAAGAAAATTACCCCACGCATGACTTGGAACTTGCTGCAGTCGTGTTTGCATTGAAGATATTGAGGCACTACTTATATGGAGAATCATGTGATATTTTCACGGACCACAAGAGCTTGAAGTATATCTTCACTCAATGTGAATTGAACATGAGGCAGAGGAGATGGTTAGAGCTGTTGAAGGATTATGACATTAATCTACAGTATCATCCCGGAAAGGCAAATGTAGTAGTAGATGCTCTTAGCAGGAAGTCCGGAATGATCAACGACATTAAAATTGAGGAGGAAATCATAAGAGACTTGGAGCGACTAGACATCGAGATCATGGTACGTGGACAGCACGGTTACTGGGTTAATCTTAGAGTAGAACCCGAGTTACTCTCTAAGATCAAGGAAGCTCAGAAAGATGATGGAGAAATCTGGGCGATAGTACAGAATTTGGAGAAACAGACGGAATTCAGAGTAGATGCAAATGGTATCGTATGGCAGGGCACGAGACTTTGTGTTCCTGATGACTAAGAACTCTGGGAAGCCTTGTTAGCTGAAGCTCATAGCTCCCCATTCTCTATACATCCTGTTTCGACTAAGATGTACCATGACATCAAGCAATACTTTTGGTGGAGTGGTATGAAACAGGATGTGGCCACTTACGTCTCCAAATGTCTTACCTGCCAGCAGGTTAAGATCGAGCATCAGCGATCTGGCGGTCTCCTTCAACCGTTAGATATTCCAGAGTGGAAGTGGGACAAAATCACCATGGATTTTGTTAATGGTCTTCCGCCTACCAAAAGGAAGCACGATGCAATTTGGGTTATCGTAGATCGACTTACCAAATCAGCTCATTTCTTACCGATCTGCAAGGAAGATCCGGTAAGTAAACTCACCGATACGTATAGAAGAGAGATCATGAGACTCCACGGTGCTCCATCCAGCATCGTCTCAGACAGAGATCCTCGTTTCACTTCGCGATTTTGGAAGAGTCTGTAGAAAGCTTGGGGTACACAACTTAAGCTTAGCACAGCTTTTCATCCTCAAACGGACGGAAAGTCGGAGCGAACGATTCAGACATTGGAAGACATGTTGAGGTCATATGCGTTGGAATGGACGAGTGATTGGGACGATTATATCTGTTTGGTGGAGTTTGCATACAACAACAGCTGGCACGCAAGTATCAAGTGTGCTCCTTTCGAGATGTTGTATGGCAGGAAGTGTCGCGCCCCAATCTACTGGGATCGGGTTGGCGAGCGAACACTTGAAGGACCAGAAATCATAGAGATGACCAATGAAAAGATCGCAGTGGCTAAGCAGAAACTTCAGGAAGCACGGTCACGTCAGAAGAGTTACACCGATAAGCATCGTAGGGACATACATTTTAACGTAGGAGATCACGTCTTCCTTAAGGTTTCTCCGACACGTGGTGTTAGACACTTCGGGATTAAAGGGAAGCTCAGCCCTCGTTTAATCGGACCGTTTGATATCATTGAACGAGTCGGTGAAGTATCTTACCGGTTAGCGTTACCTCCGCAGCTTTCGCATGTACACAATGTGTTTCATGTGTCCTTACTCAGAGGGTACCAGTATCATCCCCTTCACGTGGTTCAGTATCCACTGGAACAGATACGTGAAGACCTCACTTTCATAGAAGAACCCGAACGAGTTCTTGACAGACAAGAACGAGTCATGATAAGGAAGACGATTCCATTCGTCAAAATCCTTTGGAGGGATCATACCGAGCGGGAAGCCACTTGGGAAACAGAGGAGTCTATCCGGGCTTCTTACCCTCATTTTATATTTTGAATTCGGGTATGTTCTTCTTTTTCAGTTTACTTTATCTATAATTCGGGGACGAATTATTATTTTTAGGGGGGAAGAGTTGTAAAACCCGCATGCTTTTACCATGAATAGTGCCCTTAAGATCGTACGTACTAGATTAAAACTTTCCTTTTATAGTATGATTACGTCCGCGTGTTAGAATTTTACGTATTACGTACGTGTTAGAACACGATAAGTATTTATTACGTACGAACACACAATAATTATTTAACAATAATTAATCACGAACACGCGATCATGAAATCATGAACGTAATTAAATCACGAGCTAATATTGATTACGTATATATATTTATTACGAACACGAATAAATATATTAGGTCACGGTGAATATTTAACGAGAACACATAAAACACGAACACGACTAAACACGAGTGAACACTTAAATAACGAGACACAGAAAACGGTACGGGTACCCCATGTGGGGGCCCCCTTAACCGCGGCTACATCAAGAGATGGGCTAAGCCCATCTAAAATTTTACTAAAAAGGGGTAAAGGTAAAATCTTGTTTTCATTTTTCACTTTACAGTAAACTTAATCAAAAACCTAAAAAGATTTTTCTCCTTCTCCTTCTTCCTCTCCTTGGCCGCCGCATACAACAACAAGAAAGGGGGTGTTCGTTTGTTTTTGATCTTGAATCTTATACGTGTGTTCGTGTGTGTTCATCCTCGTTAGATCCACGCATTCGGTATATCTTTTAATCCTTTTTCTTTTGTTTTGATTTAATAAATTAAATAAGAACATGATGTTTTTGAAAACCTAATTAAAAACATAAATCAAACATGTAATTGGTTATGGGGTAAATCAAAACGGATGTTTTTAGGGGTGTTTGTTTGGCTGGCGCCTAAACCGAACCCCAAGGGGGTCTCGGTTTGGCTAATAGACCACCACCGAGACCATATGTTCCCGGTTTGGTGGTGTGGGTCCCACGGCAGCAGCAACAAGGGGGAAACCCCGAGGTGGTTTAAGGTATTGAGTTGATTTTGAGTCCGGTTCATGGGTTCTAGTCACGATCCGGTTCATGTTTTATGATCATATGTTAAAATTAAATTAATAATTATATGACATGATTAATTTAATAAAACATGACTTAGGTTATAATTTAATTATTAGATCATGGAATTATTAACCTAAGTATTTTTTTTTCTAGACTTATAATTAATTAATTATTTAAAAAACCATGGTTATAATTAATTAATTAACATGACTTAGGTTATATTATTAATAAGTAATAATACATGTTTTAACCTAAGTATTTAAATTTATTTAATTAAAAACATGATATATTTAATTAAATACTGTTAACCTTTAGTTTATTTAAATTACATGTAATAATTAATAAACTATACATTATATCATTATGACTTAGAAAATAATCAGAAAAACACTTAAGCTTATATACTTAGCTTATTTAACCAGCTTATATCTAATTATGGAAACTTTCTATTTTTAGAAACTTATTTAATTAAGGCAGCCAATCTATTTATGGAAACTTTCTATTTTTAGAAACTTATTTAATTCAGGCAGCTAATCTATTTATGGAAACTTTCTATTTTTAGAAACTTATTTAATTAAGGCAGCTGATCTATTTATGGAAACTTTCTATTTTTAGAAACTTACCTATTTTAAGCAGCAATTCTATTTTTGGAAACTTTCTATTTTTGGAAACTTTCTATTTTTGGAAACTTTCCATTTTTGGTAACTTTCTATTTTTGGAAACTTTCTATTTTAGGAAACCTGCTATTTTTAGAAAGTTACTTATTATTACACAGTAAGTATAATAATACATGAAATACCAGAAATACTTAATAAGAATAGACAGAATATAAGATAAACACAGTTTAAGGCTTAAAACAGTAAAACATGATATGAACATATAAAATAAGCTAAGACATGATATAAAACCAGTTACGTATTTAGTAATCAGATACTTATTCACGTATGTATTTATGTAGCATTAGTGATACCGAAGTAGGATTCTCCTCAGTTTGTCTTCTTCGTTCACTGGACATAAGGTACGGATTCCCGTCCTTTCAGTATGGACATTCTTTCCTTATTAGGATTCCCCGTATGCAGCCAAATGTTTCCCGTAGTATAAGTTTATATTTTGACTTGCTTATGTTTAATTTAGAATACCTATAGCCATATACATGCATGACCAGTTTCACCTAGTTATGGAGGTACCATAACCATAACATTAGAGGCACTGATGTTATGACTTCACCACGGCGGAGTGATTGCTCGTGGGATCCCTTCAGCTTTTGGCCATATTATTATATTTATCATGTGGGGCGTATGGGTGCATCCTAGTTACATGTTTTCAGCAGATTACTCAGTGTGAATGTGGTGTGTGCCTTGCATCCTTCACAAGGAGCTGATCCCTCCTACCCAAAACCAGTGTATTAAATTAGAGGCAGCCCCTCTAATTTGCATGATGAGGTCACCCCTCCAAGTATTCATGCACGGTGGATTTTCATGACCTATATTGGCTAATGGTAGAATATGATAAACAGTTTTTAAATAAGATAAACATAAGGCTTTTCAAACTATGAAACCAGTTTTACCAAGACTTAACCAGGTTATTCGGGACTTAGTTTCTTTCGCTATTATATGTTATATGCTTATCCTATTCATGCTTTATTGTACATCCTGCACTGAGCGTATTGCTCAGCCGTTTTCCTTTTCTATGTTCCCAAAACGACAGGTACTCAGGGACGCTCGTAGACTTTAAGCGTACGTGCATATGGACTGGAAGCTTTCTAGCCTTTCTTTACTTTATTCATTATCTTTACATTGATACTCTTGCTATGGACATTGTTTAGCCCTTTCCTTTACAGTATTTATGTTTGTGTGTGATGAGCTTTACTTTTGGACTACCGATGTTTGATTTCGGTATTTTCCTTTTATGGTCATGTAATGTTTAGACATTTTTCCTTGTATGCTTTGATGAAAAGCCATAATTACGCGTGACATTCCATTATCAAAATGGGGTGTTACAGTGACAGTTCTCACTGCTGCACCGGTAATAGTACTGAAGTTCTTGTGGCCTGAGTAATGCATGGCACAACAAAATGGATATACCCTTGGAGGGTACCCTGAATTTCTTAGAAATGTTCCATAATTAGACGTGAGTCATGTGTCTTGACTCGTGTCTTGAGAAATGTAAGCATGACATGTGTCTTGACTGGTGTCTTGACATGTGTCTTCTGAAAGCATACATGAGACACGTGTCTTGACTGATGTCTTGACATGTGTCTCGAGGTGTGAAACAAATAGAACTACAAATATTAGGTTATTATGCCAGAATTGGCGAATCGGTTGGACTACTGATCATTTGGATGTCTGATCACGTCCGCGGCCGGAGTTTCGATTGCGATTGCTAGGATAGTTGCTGTCATAGTAGTGGTTACTATCGTCTTATCTGTCAGTTCCATGACGGTCATTCTCATGACTGTGATTCATGTAACTATTCAGCTGAGTGGCCGGCTGGTACCGGTTCTCCACTCATATGACTGAAACGACAATTGAATGACGTGTGACATGTAACTAAGAATTTGGGACAATGATAGATGGAGATCGTCTGGTGGTGAAGCATCATCTCGTCCGATCGCTTTGATCTAACGCCTTTGTCTTCGTCTTGTATGAGCTCCAGGTTGTGAACAGCATCAGCATCTCGTAGCGTCTCCCAACATCAGTAGCATCAACCTTTAGTAACATCTCCAAGCTATGAGCGGCATCAACAATTTGTAGAGTATCAGCAAGTGGAAGTACGCACATGGGATAAGGTACATGGAGTACACATGGAATGTACATGAAATGATCGGTATGGGGTCGATCATTTGTCATGATTTAAGGAAATGTAGAAACTAGAAGGGGGGGGGGGGGGGGTTGAATAGTTTCTCTTCGATTGGTGACCAAAATAAAATTGCTTTCAATTTGGTTTGTATCAAAACTATCTTTTACTTAAAGCTAAGTTGCATAATGATTAGGTTCAATTGAAATCCACTAGCAAGAATAATAAGCAAGTATAATGATAATGAAATAAGTAAAGAGCAAGGAAGGAGACAACCTAGTGGGAAGACACCAAGATTTATAGTGGTTCGACAACGAGGCTCTATCCTCGTTTCTACTCCACTCCTCGAGTACACCTACTCGAGATTTCCACTATATCAACAAGCTCCCTTCTCGGCGGAGAAAACCTTACATCGTTGCTTACATTATTTTCCGACACTAAGCTAAATGTCGAGACCTAATCTTTAGCTAGGACCAATATACACGACGTTGCCTACTTCACAATTTAACGACACAAGGCTAGATGTCGAGTTCTAATCTTAAGGTAGAACCAATCTTCACGACGTTGCCTACTTCACCATTTTACGACACAAGGCTAGATGTCGAGTTCTAATCGAAAGCTAGAACCAATCTTCACGACTCTTCACTTTGAAGCTAAGTGAGAACTTCACACAACACAACTACTAATCACTTTAAAGTTTAGTGAGAACTCACAAGACACAACCACATCACTTTATAGTTTAGTGAGAACTCCTAATCAAATCTATTACAACTCAACTAGACTTATCCAAGTACACACATGTAGCTTGGATTTACACAACACAAATCCAAGCAAACACATATGCAATGGATGTACACAACAAATCCAAGTATTCACAAATAACTTGGATGAACACAACTAGTCCAAGTATTCATAAATACATTGGATTGACCTAAAACAAAAAGGTATCATGATGAATATGACTAGCTCATAAATTCATCTTTATCACTACACTAGTGAGTGAGTGATCTTCTCATTGGACATGGTAAAGGAGGGGATCAAGAGGATAATCATATGTAAACATCCTTAACAAATTAAGTGATCATTTACTAATGATTATGCTATAGAAAATAGAAAAAGGGCTAAGAAAAACGTCCAAGAGGTTTGCTGGAAAATGAGATTTGACCCACTATTTAAAGGAGACAAAGTTACAACGGATCTATAACGGCTACTGTGCATGGTACCTTATCTCACCCCGCGGTACAATATCGTTAAGGTACCGCGTAGGTACTTAAGGTACCGCCACTAGATTCCGCTCCGTTTTTTGTCTTTTAGTGGGGTGGGAATATCTGAGGTATTTGAACCCTTCAAAGGATATTCTAACAGCATTTGGAATATGCCATTTTCAAATTTTCATTTTTCATTTTAATAAAACATTTTCTAAAAAAGAAAGTTTATTAAAAAGTCTTTTGTCTTATTAACAAAAGTGAGTTTTAAGGATAATCATTTTGATGATCACTAAGTATGATTAAGAAAGGTTAGTGATATGATTATTACCTTGATGATAGTGTTAGTTAAATATTTCATTTTGTGTTTCTACACTAAATGTGTTGTATGGTTTGTTGTGATCAAAACTAAGAAAGATTAGTTAACACTAATAATGTTTTTAGGCATTACTTGCATTAACAATCTCCCCCTTTTTGATTACGACAAACGATAAACTCATTTACGTAGAAACACAAACTATGGAATTATTAACTAGTTTATCACTATCATTTCTCCCCCTTTGTCGTAGCAAAAAGGTTAGCATAAGTCTTTGAAGTGCATCGAACTTTGCTAGTAGCTCCCCCTTGGTGGTTGCTCCCCCTTGCTTGGGGCACCAAGTTTGTGAGCTAAGGTGACATGCTACACAAAGGTTAGTAGAAAGGAAAGAAACACCAATGTATATATGATCACTACCTACTAAGTAACTTGAGAGGGAGAAAGAGAAGAAATCTCAAATTAGAAGCAAGTATTTTGCTAAGTATGTCCAAAGAGGTAATTGACAAAATCAAACTTCAATATAATGAAGATGATAAGCTTGTCAATGGGTTAAAGCTTTAGAATTGATGGAATCACCCATAAGCAATTGTAAAAATTTAACCAAGAACAACACAAAATAGAACTAATTAGATAGCACACAAATAACACAAAGGTTACAAAAAAAAATACAACAAATAAGATAGTCATACGCATAGTATGAGTATCTAAAAGCAATAAATATGGAAAATAAACCACTAAGCATAAGCTACTCTAATAGTGATATTTTCCAAGATTGCTAAAAATAAAATAAAACTAAAGAGACGACGATGCATCATTCGAAGTTTTGTCCACCGGAACGAAAACTTGAATAGGAGGTCGAGTGAGGAGGAATTCAAGAAAATTTAACTTCTCATACACATGAGCAAGTTCAATTTGTTGAAATTGGCAACAATCACACGAGGATCCATGATGCAACACAAAATCGTTTGATGGGGGTATGGCATCAAACTTAGGGTTTGGTGGTGGTGGGGTAAAGGGTTTGGGAGTGTTTTCACAATGCCTTGTGAGGTTTGGGAAGGTGGAAGGTCATTGAGTTGGGAGGTATTGAAGGATTATCGTGGTGGTGGAACATGTTCTTTTGCTCCGGTGATGGGGTTTATGGTGTAAGTCTCATTCCAATACTTGATTAGAGAGAAGGTAGGGTTTTTGGGTGGTTTGGACGAAGATGGTTCATTCTTCTTAACCCAAACGGGTCGAACCGAGATTTTCGGTTTCTTTGAAAGCTTGAATGAGGAAGCTTTGGGTGAGTGGGGTTGTGACAAAGAAATGTCAAGGTTAGGAATGTAGGAGTTAGGCATTGTGAGAGTGTGAGAATGATATCTCAAGGTTATGTGAGAATGAATTCTCAAGGTTGTGTGAGAATGAATTCTCAAGGTTGGGAAGGTGTGAGAATGAAATCTCAAGGTTGGGGTATAAGTAAAATGTAATCAAGGTAAGAATTTGAATACAAAATGTGTAGTGTCAAGGAATGTTTAGTCAATTTGAGTAAACAAGGAATCTTGACTGGGAATAAGGTTTAAAGGTTTTGACCAAAAATTCGTCAAAAGTCACTTTCTGGCCGCGGTACCTTATAGGGTCCGGCGGTTCCATATCACTAAGGAACCGCGGGTCTTTAAGGAACCGCGTCCAGAGGAATTTAAACCATGTTTTTCCTAGGTTTTGGGAAAAACTAAGACTTTTTCAAAAAATTGCAAATCTTGGATTTTTACCTCTATTAGAACCAAAATATGCTAGGGTTGCATAAAGCAACACATTCACAAACAATGTCTTGACAAAGGGTGACAAAATAATTTAGATATCATTTTGAACCAATTTTAGTCAAGTTTAGGGGTTGTGATAGATTTAGGTTCAATTTTAATTTCAAATTAAAGTTGATTAGTGTGCACAAAAGGATAGAATCACACAAAGCTAAATCCATAACACAACAACAAGAAACATTCATTAATGAGGAAACAAGTACAAAGATAAATAAAACTAACTAATACATAGCTAGCTTATCATAAAATATAGATAAGTGGTTTTCTTTGGCTTGTTGTTGAAAATCTTTATTAAAAGAACTCCATCATTCATCTCCTAGGAGGAGGCATGGAGAACAAAGTAAGCAAGAAATCTTGCAAACCCCTATGTAGTCCATACATATCCATCCTTAGGTTTTGGATGAGGAAGTGGTTGTAGAGACAACATGGACATCTAGGACCATGAGTTTGTTGAAACCCAAAGTAAGGATCACCCAAGAGGAGGGAAAGAGGGACACCCAAAATTGGGATGTTTGAGTTGGGTGGAGGTGGAGGAGGCATGTTCTCCAAGGGTGATGTGGGTGAAAGTGGAGGCATGTTCCCCAAAGGGGAAATGGGTGAGTGTGGAGGAAAATTCTCCAAGGTTGGTGAAATTGGTGAGTTGTGAGGGGTAAATGGTGAAGTCACCAAAATGTCATCAAAGTCATTCCCAAAAGGAATGCTTTGGATTTGTTGAGGTTGTGTGGTCACTTCCAAGGGTGCACTTGGAGTGAAGGGTGAAGAAAGCTCATTCATTCTAGAATTGAATGAAGAGGAGGTAGAGCCAATGGAGTGGTTAGTACCATGGGTGGAGGAGGTCTTGCATGGTGCAAGAGGTGGGGAAGGTGATGAAGAAATGAGGATAGGAGCATTCTCATTCTTAGGTGTATGGAAAGGTGAAGAGTTAGGCTTAGCTACCTTAACCCTTATTTTGAGTGTTTTTCTTGGGGTGGAGGTCTTGGAAGTGTTTGAGGTTTTGGTACACACCATGGTTGATTGGGGTGGTTTAAGGTTTAGGGAAGTATGTTTGATGTGTGAAGAACATGGCAAACAAGGTGGGTTTAAATGGTTGAGGGGATGATCCAAACTAGTAATGGGTTAAAATCATTTTAGGTGAATAATGAATTTAGATACCCTAGTTTAGGAAATGTGCAGTTTATTACTGAAAATCATGCAAGGTTTACACAAAATTAAAAAAACAGTGTAAAGCAAAGATGCTGTCGTGCACAGTGGCCGGCGGTTCCTTATCTAGGACCGGCGGTACCTTATCGATAAGGAACCGCGGGTCGATATGGAACCGCGACCAGAAGGTTTTCAAAAATTTCCCATCCCAGTTTTTGATAAACCCAGATTTTTCCAAAAGGTTTCACAAGCCAAAGTTAACTACATATCATAATCTAATAAGCTAACTATCAAAAGGCATGCACAAAGCAATGTAAAACACAATCAAGAAGGCATAATTAACATTAAGGATCAAAGTAAATAATAATCCAAGCATAAGTTAATACATAACCAAATGAAGAGAAGAGAGTCATGAAGACATCCTAGATGAGTGTTGCAAGTCACTATGAGCATAACATCTAATTCCTTGATTCACTTCTGAGGCGTTCTCGAAGAAGATGATTGAGATAAAATTGATAGTCGGAATCAACTTCATGGGAGGACAAGATGGAGATTGAAGAGGACATGAAGTTAATGAAGTTTGAGGGAGGGTTACTAGAAGACTCTTCTTGAGAAGTATTTTCGACTTGACACGAGTTCACATTGATCTCGGGTGAAATGTTCCCTTGAATGGGAGACATGACACGATCAACGGAGAGATAGGGTGAAGATAGAAGAGACGGAAAGTCAATAAGGACTCTTCTAAGAAGACGAGAAAGAAGCATTCCATAGGGAAGACTTGACTTAGGCTCAAGAATAACAAACCTAATTCTTCTAGCTATGAAAAATGCGAGATTGTAAGGAGTTGTGGTGGCAACACAATACAACATGTGTGCAAGACAAGCGGGGTACTAAATCCCGATTCCCATCAAGACACATTGCATTTTCCCTAATGATTTCAGCCCAAGGAGACATGAAATCATTAATATCACTAGATAGTAATTCCCAAGGAGAGATAGTTCGAACAACTCCTTGAAATTTACCATGAATAGGATGCTCACGAGGTTTAGAAATGGTATGAATGATGTTCGAAGGAGTTGGAAGCACGGTCACATAATGAGCATAAATAGGGGCTGATTCTAAAGAGTCTAAACTCCAAGCATCGGTGAATCGACATTGACCATTAGATGGCACTCCAAGAATATCACCGAATTCTTCAAGAGTGTAAATAATGATTTTCCCCATAATGGAAAATCGTATAGACAAACCATTATTGATGCTTATCAATGTGAATGAGCTAAAGAACTCCATAAGAAACGAAGGAAATATTGGCTCATCAATATCAAGAAGACAATCAAACCCAATAGATTTAAACATGAAGCGAATAAACTAATTTGCGAGTTTGGAACAAACAATGCGTCCTTCATGGAAACAACAATGTTCGAGAGACTTAGACGAGTTTTTGTGAGAGTGAATCAAAAGAGGGTGAGAGGGCATGTATGCTCGTGTTCGTTCGTGATCTTTTTGATATCTTGAAGACATGACAAGTACCTAAACACGAAAATATCTATCCAATCACTCATATGAAAAATTAAAATCAACAAACAAAGAATATGAGAATGTGTTATATCAGTTTCTTGACAAACAAAGGATTGAATCCATATCATTCTCATGTTCACAATGTGTCTATTTCATCATTAACCAAGAACACATGATCTATGTTAGATCAACAATGGATTAGAACATTGGTTTTTCAAAATAAGGTTTTTAGGTAAGCATTAACAATGTCATTACCTACTTGTTCATGGGTTCATCTCAAATCCATCATTCAACCAAAATCATTTAGCCTAAATTTGGATTTGTTCTACAAGTGTGTTTTAGTGAAATCTTAGTGAATATCAACCTAAGGAATCATAGTAAGATGACCATGTCAACCCACATTCCTATTAAGGTTTTAATTCAATTTCAATTTTAAAAATCCCCAATTATGAAAGGATGAACCCTAGAACAAAATAGATGAAATTGAAAGAAAATACTTACAATTAATTGATGTTAGATGAAGGATGAGTGAAACCCACAGCTTGGAATCAATTAATTTGAGTGATTGAAGGTTTTGGAAGCTTCAACAATGGTGGAAAAGGTAAAACCCGTCGGTTGGGTGTTTTTGGAAGAGAGAGAGTTTGGTTTGAAAAAGAATAAAAACCACAAACTAGCGCTCTGACAAAAGTTACTGCCCGCGGTACCTTATCGATAAGGAACCGCGGGTTTGAGCCGCGGAGATAAGGAACCGCCTACAGAGGCAGGTTTCTATCTCTGAAAAACGCCAAATTTTGAAAATCTAGTTTTTCTAAAATACTTAAAATTAAATCATGAGCCTTTTAGAATATCATTGGATCATCATAACACTAAGCAATATGCCTTAATGAAGGATTACGAGTTAAATCAAGATCGAAAAGAACCGAAACGGACAAACGACTACTCGTAGCAAAACGACTAAGTGGAGAGAAGTCAAGAGAAGTGAATCAAGACTAGGATCAATGCTCAAGGGATTAATGACAATCTTCAAGTAGTTGAAACGAAGAGCTTGTGTCATATATAGTGGTTTAAGACGTGCCTTTCCGGCGTAACGATAAACGGCTTTGGTAATGAATAAGCACAAAGCAATTATTCAAGTCTAAACTAAGATCACTTTCAATAATAGTCTTAGTCTAAACTAAAATATGAGCAAAGTATTAATTCACTTTCTCTCCCACAAAGGGCCTACTAACCGTATGGGTGCAAACCATGGAAATCATGCTTGATACTTTAAGCTTCTACTAACTCACTCTACATCACCATAGTGAGTCAAGTATCCAAGCAATGAAGGTTTGAGAGGAAAAAATAAAAGAAACACAAACCACAAATAAATGTCAAGGCAAGGATGCCGAGAACAAGCACATAGTCAAGTAATGATCAAAAGAATGATCAAAGGGCGTGCGGAAGAACGAAAGCGTACCTTGGCCACAAAGAGCAATCCATGAAGGAATAAGTGCTATGCCCAATCAATGACTATGATGAGTACAAGGTCTTCAAGGACTAGTATCATTCCCAATCATCTTGGTATCATCATTCAAAGATGTTAAAGATCAATGAAGATGATTCTTCTACAAGGGCAAGTAACTCAATCCACAACCAATAAAGTGATTGATCTTCATGAGTACCTATGCAAAACAAGATGCAAACTAGTAGATACATTTCAAGAGTATATCTAAAATGCATAAAGGCTACTAATCTTAAGTGGGATGCAATATTATCTATTAAAAGACCTATTTTTCAAAGAAAACATAGTTTTGACCAAAGAGAAACTTTAGTACAACTAGACCTTCTAATTTGAGGAGACAATGGATCGATCCAAGTTGCATAATGATTAGGTTCAATTGAAATCCACTAGCAAGAATAATAAGCAAGTATAATGATAATGAAATAAGTAAAGAGCAAGGAAGGAGACAACCTAGTGGGAAGACACCAAGATTTATAGTGGTTCGACAACGAGGCTCTATCCTCGTTTCTACTCCACTCCTCGAGTACACCTACTCGAGATTTCCACTATATCCACAAGCTCCCTTCTCGGCGGAGAAAACCTTACATCGTTGCTTACATTATTTTCTGACACTAAGCTAAATGTCGAGAACTAATCTTTAGCTAGGACCAATCTACACGACGTTGCCTACTTCACAATTTAACGACACAAGGCTAGATGTCGAGTTCTAATCTTAAGGTAGAACCAATCTTCTCGACGTTGCCTACTTCACCATTTTACGACACAAGGCTAGATGTCGAGTTCTAATCGAAAGCTAGAACCAATCTTCAAGACTCTTCACTTTGAAGCTAAGTGAGAACTTCACACAACACAACTACTAATCACTTTAAAGTTTAGTGAGAACTCACAAGACACAACCACATCACTTTATAGTTTAGTGAGAACTCCTAATCAAATCTATTACAACTAAACTAGACTTATCCAAGTACACACATGTAGCTTGGATTTACACAACACAAATCTAAGCAAACACATATGCAATGGATGTACACAACAAATCCAAGTATTCACAAATAACTTGGATGAACACAACTAGTCCAAGTATTCATAAATACATTGGATTGACCTAAAACAAAAAGGTATCATGATGAATATGACTAGCTCATAAATTCATCTTTATCACTACACTAGTGAGTGAGTGATCTTCTCATTGGACATGGTAAAGGAGGGGATCAAGAGGATAATCATATGTAAACATCCTTAACAAATTAAGTGATCATTTACTAATGATTATGCTATAGAAAATAGAAAAAGGGCTGAGAAAAACGTCCAAGAGGCTTGCTGGAAAATGAGATTTGACCCACTATTTAAAGGAGACAAAGTTACAACGGATCTATAACGGCTACTGTGCGCGGTACCTTAACTCACCCCGCGACACCATATCGCTAAGGTACCGCGTAGGTACTTAAGGTACCGCCACTAGATTCCGCTCCGTTTTTTGTCTTTTAGTGGAGTGGGAATATCTGAGGTATTTGAACCCTTCAAAGGATATTCTAACAGCATTTGGAATATGCCATTTTCAAATTTTCATTTTCCATTTTAATAAAACATTTTCTAAAAAAGAAAGTTTATTAAAAAGTCTTTTGTCTTATTAACAAAAATGAGTTTTAAGGATAATCATTTTGATGATCACTAAGTATGATTAAGAAAGGTTAGTGATATGATTATTACCTTGATGATAGTGTTAGTTAAATAATTCATTTTGTGTTTCTACACTAAATGTGTTGTATGGTTTGTTGTGATCAAAACTAAGAAAGATTAGTTAACACTAATAATGTTTTTAGGCATTACTTGCATTAACAGGAAAGTATATCGGTTAAACGGTTAGAAAACCATCATGATAACCTGGCAATATTAGCATAGACATCATTCTGGTTGTATCGAGAAACGTTAAAGTATGGTTACACAAAATTCAACGATGATTTGCCTGACAGCATGGTCAATGAAAACCAACCATGACTATCATGAAAGAAGGATTCAATGAAATCCAACAATGTCTTGCATGAAAGCATAAATAACAAAAGAGACGTAAGACGTAATTAACATGAAGACGGAATTATCATGAAGATACATGAAACAATCTATCATGAAGGAGTGTATAACATAATCAGCATGAAACTAAAGTTAACCATGACAGTATGAAAACATACTTGACATAAAAACATAGTAACTTATGAGGGGACATGAAAAAAATTTATGCCAATAAATCATGAGAAAAATTTATGCATGAAAACAGTGCATGAATGCGTAATATAGTTTATAGAAACTTTATATGTACGAGGGGACGCCTATGGGTCGGTCCCAAAACAAAAGACATGGCGAAGGGACGCCTATGGGTCGGTCCCAAAGTTAAAAGTTTCGATAAAAGCACATGCGACTAAATAGGGCCAGTCCTGTACCAACCATTACTTAGTCATAATTCCTGCAACAATGATACATGAAACATAAATAAATGAAACTTATCTGTCAAAACTTATCAGAAAAAAATTTTATGTGACTAATTATGAACTACTGGGGTTCAGTCCACATAGCCACAGTTCACGAGGAACATTATGCATGAAACAATGACACATACTAAATATGAATGACGGTTGTACGTCCATCCATATTAGTAAAACAACATCGATGAAAACATCAAGGTTAAAACCTCAAGGTGCTGAAAACATCATGGTTAAAACAACAATGCGCTAAAATCATCAATACGTAGAATAACAAACGTTGGCTTAGGAAGCTCCTGGTGACTACCCACTAGTCACAGGTCAAGTTTTAGAGCCTACAGGTCGAAGCCTTAGCTCTGATACCATAATTGTAACACCCCACTTTGATAAGTGGACCGTTACGCGTAATTATGGCGTGTCATCAAAGCATATAAGGATAAATGTCTAAAACATTACATGACCATAGGGTAAACCGGAATCAAACATCGGTCCCCAAACATAAGCTCAAAACATAATAAAGTAAATGAAATAATAGAAGACTTAAACAAGCACAAATATATGAAGGCAGAAGGAGAAGAAGTCTATGGCAGCTTCCATCCTATGCATGTCCTCCAAAATGCTCGAGTCCGTCCTTGGGTACCTGCCGTTTTGAGATATGGAAAGGAAAGCAACGGCTGAGCATAACGCTCAGTGCACGGATATACAAGCATGGAATGAATAATATAAGTATGAATAACATATAGCAGCGGAAATGTATATGTCCTGGGAAACCTGGTTATTTCTTAGTAAACTAGTTTTATAGTTTGAAAAGCCTTATGTTTATCTTATGAAAACTGTTTAACATATATTACCATTCGCCAATATAGGTCATGAAAATCCACCGTGCATGAATACTTAGAGGGGTGACCTCATCATGCAAATTAGAGGGGCTGCCTCTAATTTAATATACTGGTTTTGGGTAGGAGGGATCAGCTCCTTGTGAAGGATACAAGGCACACACCACATTCACACTGAGTAATCTGCTGAAAACATGTAACTAGGATGCACCCATACGCCCCACGTGATAAATATAATAATATGGCCAAAAGCTGAAGGGACGCCACGAGCGATCACTCCGCCGTGGGGAAGTCATAACACCAGTGCCTCTAGTGTTATGGTTATGGTACCTCCATAACTAGGTGAAACTGGTCATGCATGTATATGGCTATAGGTATTTTAAATTAAACATAAGCAATCAAACATATAAACTTATACTACGGGAAAACAGTTGGCTGCATATGGGGAAATCCTAATAATGAAAGAATGTCCATACTGAAAGGACGGGAATCCGTACCCTATGTCCAGTGAACGAAGAAGACGAACGGAAGAGAGTCCTACTTCGGTATCACTAATGCTACATAAATACATACATGTATAAGTATCTGATTATCAAGTACGTAACTGGTTTTATATCATGTCTTAGCTTGTTTTATATGTTCATGTCATATTTTACTGTTTTAAGCTTTATACTGTGTTTATCTTATATTATGTCTATTCTGATTAAGTATTTCATGTATTTCATGTATTATTATACTTGTTGTGTAATAATAAGTAACTTCCTAAAAATAGCAGGTTTCCTAAAATAGAAAGTTTCAAAAAATAGAAAGTTACCAAAAATAGAAAGTTTCCTAAAATAGAATTACTGCTTAAAATAGATAAGTTTCTAAAAACAGAAAGTTTCCATAATTAGATATAAGCTGGATAATTAAGCTAATTATATAAGTTTAAGTGTTTACTGATTAATATTCTAAGTCATGTTATTATATAGTATAGTTTATTAATTATGTCATGTGAATTAAATAAACTATAGGTTAAAGTATTTTAAATAAAAGTAAAATAAATACTTAGGTTAAAACATATATTAATATTTATATTAATATAACCTAAGTCATGAAAATTAATTAATTATAAGTCATGTTTTAATAATTAATTAATTATTTATAGTCTAAATCTAAATAATTAAATACTTAGTCTAAACTTGTAATTATTAATTAATAACAATATTGCATGATATTGTAAGTATTTATTAATTAATAATAATCCATGATTTACTAATTAAACTCTATAATTCGATTAGCTAAGTTTAATTTATCACATGTACATGAATAATTATGTAGATAATTATCTAATCATAAGCTTTGTTTAAATAACATGTACAACATATGCCATGGTTTTAATCAAGTAAAACTACATTTAAGTTAAACATGTAATTAATTTAATTAAAAGGTATTAATTAAACTAATTAGGTTAAATAAAATACATGTTTATTAATTTAGCCAAACACCCCCTTAAATCTGCCTTAAACTGTGAACCAAACGCACCCTTAAAATTTTATTAACTCAAAAACAAACAACCCCCTTAACTACCAGTTCCCCCTGGCAGTTCTGTGTTCCCCCTGGCAGTTCTGTGTTCCCCCTACTTGTTAAAACCCTCGGTTCCCCCTGACAAGCTAAACACCACCACTGGCCGCAGCCAGTGGTTCCCCCTGCTAGGCTGTCGTTCCCACTGTTAGCACAAAACCCAGCCAGCACCCAATTAGGGTTGCGGCTGGTGATCAGAAATCATCACCGAGTGTCTCTTGACTCTCGGTTTGTGTGCCAAACCACCACAGCGACACCAAAACGAACCCCCCCTTTATAATTATGTATAGTTAACATGTTTTTAGATCGAATACATGTGTTCTTGATCAATTTAACGCATCAACCAATTAATCAAAAGGGATATAATTGCTTACGTTTTCTTTTAGGGTTTAAGGAGAAAAAGCTTCACGAATGCTACCTTGATCTAGATCCACCATGGCTGTTTTTTCCTTTTCTTGTTTTGATGTGGGTCGACGGCTGGGAAGAGGAACCAAGAAGAAAAAGACGGTTGTTTTAATATGTTTAGGGTTTTTACAAATTGTGTCTAAAAGTAAAAATAAAAACTACACCCCCCCCCCCCCCCCCCCGTCTGTTTTACTGTATAAGCCGAAACACACACTTGGGCCTAGAGCCCAAGTCCTTCCTCTTTTCTACTTGTCTAAAACAGCCCCAAATAAACATTATACTTTCTTTCTTTTATTTATTCGCGTCACGAAAACGTTATGCGTAAACGTGTTTTAATGTCGTGAATTTCTTAGTCATCCTTATACTATTAAACGTGATTATTATTTATGTAATAGTAGTCGTGTTAAATCCTCGTGTCACGTGATTATAATAATCATGCTAAATGTTCGTGTTTACGTGCTATATAGTTATCGATCGTGACTTAATATATTTATTCGTGTTCGTAATAAATATATATACATACGTAATATTAGTTCGTGATTAAATTACGTTCATGATTTCATGATCGCATGTTCGTGATTATAATTATTATTTGAATAATTATTGTGTGTTCATACGTAATAAATACTTATCGTGTTCTAACACGTACGTAATACTTAAATTTCCTATACGTGAACGTAAACATACTATAAAAGGAAAGTTTTAATCTTGTACGTACGATCTAAAGGGTACTATTCATGGTAAAAGCATGCGGGTTTTACAGTAGGCCTTTGTGGTCCAAAAAGTCATTTGACTTTGTTTGCTAATCGCGACTTATGGACCCGTTCCTGAGAACTTATTTATAGGGTTTCCGGACATGCTTTTAGGAAAACGTGTCCGATGTTGTGTTGCGTTGCGGATCCACTCTCAGGGAGTTGATCCACTTAGAACTTTGCCACCGTGGTCGGCTTTTGTGTACTTGAGCTTGAACCCAAGGTTTGGTATATGGTTTTATACTCAATGGGTCGTGTCCATGTTATACGCCATCGTTTAACCCAAAAGATATGACATACAAGTTGCTAGAGGATTCGCTCACATCATTGTGTACTTATATCGAGACTTTTGTGAAACCACTAGGGATAAGGTTACGTTACTGGGTCAGGAGTGCTGGTAACCTTGCTTAATCATATTTCATAAATCGTTCACTTCTGTAATAATTTATGTTGTTAGTTCTAGCATGTATTTTTTTGTAACGTAAACTTATCTACTATGGTAAGTTTGTACATTAATTTCCATTTTGACTATGGTATTTGGTACTTTTGAACTAGTTACGTTAACCTCAATGGTTATGATACTTGGTACTTTACTTTCTATTTGTTATAACAAAACGAAAAAATATAACACGTTTGGCTAACAGACTTTGTAAGTAAAAGAATAAGGTTAAGGTTATGTTTCAAATGATAGTAAGTAAAAAAGATGTATATGTTTGTAAGTATAACTAGTTACCTCGTCAACATCAGTTCAAGGACTGACATATTTATGACCATTTACATCAGTCTAGGAAGTGGCATATCTTCTAATAAAGTTCCTAAGCCGAAAAGTTTGAAAATAAGCTACAAAAAGTTACTTTAGCCTTAAGAAATACCCCTCATTAGGCTGGTGGGAGTGGTAAGAAATCCACTCACCGCCACGTCAGCGCCACATCAGCTTTTTAACAAACTCACTACAACTCACCCAAACTCCCCTTTGAAGGTAATGACACTCACCCAAACTCACTACACATCACTCGCAGTTTTTTATTAAATATTTTTTATTCATACAATAAAAACTTTTATTCATACATTTTATTCAAACACGGTACACGCGGGTAAATGAAATTGATACACGGGTAAATAAAAACATTACAAGGATATTAAAAACAACACATGGATAATAAAAACTATATACGAATTATTTAAGAAGTAAAAAATCGCGGATAAGTTTTCAAAACCTCACAAAAATGAAGATACTGAAACTGGCACCTATACTCAACTTCATATTCACGAAGGGTGTTATTCGTTACATCCTCGTCATTTGCTCCAATTACCCGTGTACGCGTTGCGTTATTGTAACATCCAACAAACCTACGCACGACACACATTAGGGACTTCCATTTCCGGTTTATGCTATCGTATGTTTGTTTCCTTGGATCATCTAAAGGACCCTCAATCCTTTGCAAAATCAAGCCCCAAAAACTACGACTATTTGTTGAGTTAACTGGCATGGAGTTTTCGGCAACAAAACCCCAAGCAAGACACAACGTTATTTCTTTCTCGGGTGTCCACAATACAGGCGCCATTGGAGAAGTGAAAGAAGATGAATTATGTGTTTGAGGAAGAAGTTGAATATGGTGTTTGAGGAAGAAGATAAATATGGTGTTTGAGGAAGAAGATAATGTTTTGGTGTTTGAGGAATAAGATGAAAGTTGGGTGTGAAAATTTTGTGTGATAAAATTTGGTATTTATATAGAGAAAAAAATGATAGGAAAAAAAAATAATATGTGGGACCCACCAAGTTATAACTCACGCTGGGTGAGTTTGGGTATGGTTTTTTGTCCCAGCTACTAACTCGCGCGCGAGTTTTATGCAAAAGGAATGGGAGTGGTGCGCTACTTTGGGCAACTAGCTCGTGACAATCATACAAGTCCCACCAGTCTTAGGTTGAAATCAAAGGCATATTAAAAGAATATATAAACTCGTACCATCGATCTTGATCATTTTCATACAATCAAAAGCCAAAATTATACAAAATACATCACAAAACTGAAATCGCCGAAGAATAAATCAGAAACGCAGCTAGATGTTTCTAATCTTGAATCCGTTAACAATCCGATCGGATCCATCACATATGATCGAGCAATGCTAAACCTAAGCACTTCGATAAGATCTATCACATTCAACCGGGATTTTACAAAAGATTTATGTCAGAAAAAGTAGGATTTGTTTATGGTGGTGGAGATGGGTGTGTATCAGGGGCGGATGTATTCTTTAGGTAGGGGGTGGCAGCGCCCCTCATAACTAGCCCAAAAATACGAGATTTTAGTGTACTTTTTTTTTTATAATTTTGATCTTTTTTCGAAAGTGCCCCCACATAAAAATCGGATTGCCCCCCACTCACATATTAAAACCTAAAATTCAACTCTTTTAAACTTTATAAACTCTTGACATATAAGTAAATATACTCGATTTATCATTATTAGCATAGTTTTTTTCCTCCACATTTTATTGTGATTGTAAAAAAAAAATTTGCCCCCCCACATCCTAGTTTCCTGATTCCGCCACTGGTGTGTATCTGTGAGGGAATGATCTATATTGCACATACATTTCTCGAAAAAAAAAACAATTTAATACTTTAATATCAAAATAGTGAACATTTAACGAATTCTTTCGCGATTGTCTTAATTTTTTTTAATTCATCTGAACCTATATGAAAAAAAACACGACTTTTGTTTTGGCTTTAGACTTTGTGGATAATTTTCCTATGAAGCAACAAATAAGAAAAGGCCATGAAATGACAGTACAAGTGAAGATATGAGACTTGTCATCATTTAATGTTATATGACCTTTTAGAGACCAATCAGAAGATGGTGACAAAGACCTTAAACGCGGACAAACATTTGTTTTTCTTTTTTTAACATGATGACAAAAAAACATTTTATGATTTATCCCACGTGAAATGACAAACATTTTAGATGCCGACTAACACAACCTTTTCTAAGCCGACTAACTGTGAGTCTGAAGTCTATATAAATAGACCCAATTATTACATATGGTAAAGTCGTAAAGATATCATCTCTTCTGTTTTCATATTTTTGTTTGGTTTTGAGTTTTGATCATTGCTACCATTTCCAAAACCCAAACCTTAATTCATTATGTCTCCCGCATTTATCCGTTCGAAAGCTAAGGAATCAATGGCGCCTAGGACACTTCCTCCTAATTACTTTGAGGTTATTTCTTTTAATTCCTTTTTTTCAAATTTTTCCCTCTCTTTAATTTGTTATTTCCAGTGTGATTTGTTGGTTAGTGACGTCACTAGCAGGTAAGAATAAGCATTTCGACCCGATTTTCGGTATCCGAATCCCGTTAGGTACTGTACCGAAATCGGGACCACCAAGGTACGGGACCGGTAACAAATCGGGAAATGGTACGGGACTGGTAACACTAGTTTATGCTCGGGAAAATATCGGTACAAGATCGGATCCCTACTAGCAGGGTACCGGAGAAATAAAAAAATTTGATCCCGGTGAGACCCGGTTAACCCGTTTTTATCGGTTTTGACGGGTTTGTCTTCAAACGATTTTATTGGCTAGACCCCTCCTTGTTCGATCCATTTTTCAAAACTATGTGCTGCAGCTGTACCATTAACATAATTTTCAGCTGATAATATTTTTAATTTTATGGTTTTTACGACAACCTTGGAAAACGATAATTTAAAGTTTTAATTGGTTGTAACTTATTTATCTTGTACAATGTGAAAATATTGTTGTGATTCTGAGTAAGTGGTGTTTTAATTGGTTGTATGTTATGTTTATTTAGTCGTTTGGGTTTTAATTGGATTCTTCTACATATGTAATATAGATAACTTCTTTCGAATTCGTTAATTACAGTGCTTTTACTTTTTATGCTTAATTTGTGGTTTTCATTCTGTTTAGAAGGTTAGTGACGCGAATTTTGTTGAATTCATTAATTGCAATGCTTTTATCATTTATGTTTAGTTTGTGTTTTTGATTGTGTTTAGATGATTCGTGATGGGATAGTGATTGTCAAAGCAGCATACGAAAATTATACAACTAGGTTTCCATTCCAACTTCCAACTCAACCAACCAACATGAGTTCAGAGAGGTTTATAAAGTTGAATGAGGAGATTGCTATCAGGTTTCGACTCCAGCTAGGTAGCTTTAAACTCAAATATATAGACCCAGATGGCGATCTGATTATGATAACATGTGACGATAGCTTAAGTCTGTCAGCTCAAGATTTTGAAGTACCAGGCCTTCAGACTGTCATAATACTCGTGGTTTTGCCTGTCTAGAGCGTCAAATTTGTTTCACTATAGGAGGTCTATCAAAAGGTTTATCTTTTGTTTTAACCATAGTGAGTTTATATCTATGCAGATGAAGAGTATTTCACATTGTTGTAAAAAGGTTTAGTGGTATGAGGTATATAGTGATTTCCTTAGGTGTCATGTAATCGATGGTTGAAATCATAAGTAAATGTTGTCATGTTTGTGTTAAAATACTGTATACGTAACTTTGTCGACTTTCTTTCTTATTGGTTTCTTTTAGAAGTGCCCTGGTGATTAAGAAACTTGTTGTTTCATGGTTGATTCGGTTGAAGGACTTGATATATGCAAAAGCACGGGTATTAATTATAGGTGAACTTAAAACAAGTGTTTAGAATGTTTTAGGCGCCAAAAAAGTATATAATCTTATGCTACCAAGTTTAGCAAAAACAATTCTTATTCTGAGACAACCATCTTAGGCCTATAACGATGTGATTTTCAGCTTTTCGCGTATTTTTTTGTAAAGACTTTCCAAACATGAAATTCGGAGGGTTTATGTAAAGGAATTGGTGAAGCCACTAGATCACTTCACTAAAAATTAAATGAGTTAGAATATTTTTACCCTTTCTATGTGATAGGTAAGTAGACTATCTGCATAGAATGTGTTTCTTTGACCGAATTCAGTTACTGCCTGGATATGAATGCTAGGGTCTCTTTTAACTTTTTTATCCGTCATAAGTTATGATGCTATCCGGTTCATTATCATGTTCCATGACACAATTCATAATAGCAAATGATGGTGCAGAACATTTAGTTTCTGGTGTTTGGTTTGATTCTTTTTTTCTTTTTTAACTTCTCTGTAGATTGGATTGGGTTAATTTCGTTCTATTGATATATCAACTTTATCAGTGTGACGATTGAATAATGGCAAATAGGATTGTGATTCTTAGATATGTAACTACAGTTGAGAAATTTAAACATGCAAACTACATTTTTTTTTTCCGAAATGTCAGCTCTTGCTGTTATTATCTTATCTAGCTAGGTTAGTTGATTCTGCTTGATTTAAACAACCAGTATCGTGGAATTATGATAATTAATGTGTTTTTTTGGTCATCTGCAATCAGTTAGTCGTAATTTCCCCATATACATAAGCAAATGTTGTTGTCAGTGAGGAGGCTTTAGTTTCTAACATTCTGTTGATATTGTAACATGATTTCTAAAAATATAATGGACAGTAATTATGTATGACATTGACGGAAGATCCACTCATACTACACCTTATATGGCCAGTTGCTCTTGTTTCACTCTTTACATTTGCCATTACACTAGAAGGGGGATAAGGGTGAGCCTTTTTGCTTAATATCTACTCTCTGTTGATATCGTGAATATTGTTTTTTGTTTTTTTGAAACCTATAGTTAGCAACTATACAACGTGTGAATCATTAGTTGTAACATCTGGTTTACTTACCTTTATTAGAAGCATGTTAGTCTATAATAGTATAGTCACGTATACAAGTCTGCTATAATCTGTTACGAATCGGCCAAGTATGGGATTGGTTGGTGGTTTATAAGTCTAGGTGTCCCCTCCTCTTACAAGCCACTGTAGCTTTTTTGAGCGAGTTCTACACTTGGACTTATGAAGTGATACAATCCTAGTATGTGATATAGGTTCATATCATAATCACTTCCATCTACCCAGGCTAATATTGTAGGTCTATGGAACTACGAAACTTATCTTAGTTATTAGTGAAGAGTTTTATTTGTGAACATAAGCGCTCACTTAATGAACGCAACGGAACTTAGCAAGTGTAAAACTCTTTTATTATAAACTATAGAACCTCACAAGTTCATTTTACTATAAACTTTAAAATGCGTGTATACAAGTTTTACAATGTTTATTACGTATTACTTAATCAGGCATTATGAACTAATATGATCATGCTTGCAGTTGCAGGTCATATTAAAAAACAACCATGTAGCCATACCAAGACCCATTAAATGGGCTGGTAAAGATCCTCAATTGAGCCAAGGCCGAGACAATAGGACTCTGTTCAAGTAAGGCCATACCATGCTTTGTGTTGCACATGGTGATTAGTTGGCTTAGCAAATATAGTCAACATGAGTTAGAGTTACTCAAGCTCTTGATGAGGCCTCCATGTGTTGATGATCACTTATGTGACGAAAGGAGGTGGACTGCAGTTTTGATAATATATACTTCACCTTTCACCAAAAAAAGCCTAATATGTCCATGCTTTATAACTAAAGCACCTTAATGTCTCTACTCCTGCTAAACATACTTACAAATTCCTGGAAATTAATTACTACTATTTTTATATAATTATGTGACTGCTTTAGATGGGAGTTCTTTTCATTTGATCAGGTCAACTCGATCAACTGACCAAGGTCCAGCAACATAAACACAGGTGTTCGGCTAGAGAAGATGACGGGACTGTGAAATGTGGTGGTTCTGGTTGATGTCATTGCAAGAAGAGGTTAAAATCTATGCTTTGTTACCTTACTATATTCAACTGATTTCATAGTATTGTTTGGTAGTACGCTAAGAAAATGGTTATTGCAACTGTTATGAGTTGTTTGGGATTGCCTTTTTGCTTAAAAACACAGGTGTGCCTGTTTTTAGGCGCTTATTTACTCTAATATAGTCAGGTAAAGCAGACAATGAAAACTCCTATGTGCTTAAAAAATAAGTAAAACAGCAATCCCAAACACCCTTTAAATTTAAGCAACAAAATCTATTCATCCAATGTCAAAATTTTATTGGAAATATGTCAGGCTCAAAAGTTGCAACAAAAGCACTTTGAATCATTGTCTTGCCCAACACGTTTTATTACAGTTGAACTTGTGAATTTGATTATTCGAGGCCCTTTATAAAACACCCATACAAACGCCTCTTATATTGTCACAGTTAGAAATGTTAATTTGTGTGTTTCAATCATCAGGAAGCACAACATCGAGAGGTCAGTAAAAGTCCCTGCAGTCAGTAACAAGCTTGCCGAGTTGCTGATATCCACCTGATGAGTATTTTTGGAGGAAATATGGACAGACAAAAGCCTACCAAAGGTTCTCCTCATCTAAGGTGTTTACATGTTTTGACTTGTACTCCTAAAGGCAGTTCTGTAATTTTCGCACAATGTAGGTTAGTTTATTTACTAAGTTTGGTAATTTTGGTGTATTAACTATCACGTATCTTAAGAATTAGAAAGCCTGTGGATGTCGGTAGAATTAGACCTTTGTACTTGTGGTTAATTTCAAGAATAACTTTCTTGGCATTGTTGAATTTCATTTATCTTTGGTGGTTTAGTGATTCGATCAATTTGAAATTTGAAGCTTTCATGTTTATTCTTACTTAATTAGGCATTGTGAACTAATATGACCATGCTTGCACATGTTAAAAAACAACCATGTAGCCTACCAAGACCCATTAGATGGGCTGGTAACGATTCTCAGTTGAGCCATGGCCGAGACAATAGGATTCGGTTAATCACGCTTTAGCTACATGGTCATGGCTCATCGACCAGACATGGAGCCTATATAATAAATTATGTTCAAGTAAGGCCGTACCATGCTTTATGTTGCACATGGTGATTAGTTGGCTTAGCAAATGTACTCAACATGAGTTACTCAAGCTCTTGATGAGACCTGAATGTGTTACAGCTAATGATCATTGATCACTTCTGTGACGAAAGGAGGTGGACTGTAGTTGATGAATCATTAGTTCTTGTAAGATGGTTTGAAAATGTTTCAACTAGTACATATGATTTTGTAGTAATATATACTTCACCTTTCAACAAAAAAAAGCCTAATATGACCATGCTTTATAACTAAAGCACCTTAATATCTCTACTCCCGCTAAATATACATACAAAATTCCTGGAAGTTAATTACTGCTTTAGATGGGAGTTCTTTTCATTTGATCAGGTATAGCAGCATAAACAGAGGTGTTCGGCTAGAGAAGATGACGGGAGTGTGAAATGTGGTGGTTCTGGTGGATGTCATTGCAATAAGAGGTTAATATATATGCTTTGTTACCCTTGATCCTTAAATATACTATATGCAACTGTTACGGGTTGTTTGGGATTGCTTTTTTGCTCATTAAAACACAGGTATGCCTGGTAAGCAGACTATGAAAACTCTTTTTTGGATGAATAGACATTTATAATAACTTAAAGCAACAAAATCTATTCATCCAACTTCTAAAGTTTATTGGTAACGTGAATATGTCAGACTCACAATCAAAAGTTGCTATAACAACTTCAAGCAACAAAAGCACTTGGAAGCATTATCTTGTCCGACACGTTTTCTACAGTTAAACTTGTGAATTTGATTATTTGAGTCCCTTCCTAAAACACCCATACAAACACCTCTTATATTGCCGTAGTTTGAAATGTTAATTTGTGTGTATCAAACTTTCAATCATCAGGAAGCACAGGGTCGAGAGGTCAGTCAAAGTCCCTGCAGTCACTAACAAGCTTGCTGAGTTGCTGCTATTCCCATATTCTTGGAGGAAATATGGACAGAAGCCTATCAAAGGTTCTCCTCGATGTTTTGACTTGTACTCCTACAGGTAGTTCTGTAATTTTGGCACAATGTAGTTTAGTTTATGTACCAAGTTTGGTCATTTTAGTGTATCTTAAGAATTAAAAACATGTATATGTCGGTAGTCGATCTTATAACAAGGGGATTAGTAGAATTAGATCTTTGTACTTTTCGCCGTTGCCGGGGATCGATCTCAGGTCACCCGCGTGTCAGACTGGAATACTTACCACTATACTACAACGACATCGTGCGTTATTTAGAATTGTAGTGTCCACTATCATTCAAAATCAAGTTTTATGTGTCATTAAGATTTTGTATAAAACAAGAATCTGTAAAGTGACAAAAGCTTAAAAGTTGGAACAAAAATTATTTATCGTTTTAAAAAAATTAATACGCCGTTGCCAGGGATCTACCAGGGTCGCCCGGGCGACAGGCGGGAATACAGAATACTTACCACTAGAATGACATTTTGCATTATTTAAAAAACTGGTGATATACAAATCAATAATGTATTTTGCATTATAGTGACATAGGATGCTTACTTGATTAGCAACCAGGCTGAAAATTAATATGATGTTGGAAATTGTTGTCCACGAGAACGAGTGACATAGGAATTGCCTAAATCGACAACCCAATCTCTTTCGCGTCGTCCATGGTATCTCACATGCTTTCCGGTTTCTTCATCATAAGTGGATATATATGGATGTTCAAGTAATTTGGATCTATTTATTTACGATGCTGATTAACGTATATTGTATATGTGTACTCATTACAACTCATAAACAGAGACGTCCAAATATAAGTACCTTATTTTTAGTTGGATTTATATTTTTGACCTCATTGTGTATGATTGTAACTTGCAAGTTCAACAACTAAGATAATGGATTGAAAAAAGATTCATACGAGCGATCTAATCGTGCAAAGCAATTTATATTTTTTTTGGTTGAAAAGTGAAGGATATATTAGCACACCAAATGATTAAGATAATACAGTACAAGATTCCAAATAGGATCAAGAGACATGCCTATGAGCCTAAAATATCAAACGGCTATTTTAAAAACAAGACTAAAAGGGACTTGTCACTCAAAAAAATGACTTCTCAAAAAAAAATTAACTAATTACCCCTATTCGATCTATTCAACCTATTCGACCTTTATATTTTGTTTACATATGACATTTGGGCTAATGATTGGTTTGTACTAGTAGGGCCCACCTAGTACATGCAAGTACAAAATGTGTAAGTGTACTTGCTATTCGATCATAAGTCAAATCGATTATTCGACCCGTACTTTTTATAATAAAAAATTATTTTTTACTAAATAATACCAAATAGTTTTGTCATTCGACTTTGACCTATATCTTATTCGACCCGTATTTTTTATTAATAAAAAAATAAAAACTTTTTCCCAAATAGATCCTCTAGTTCTTTGACTTGTACTATTATATTATTCTACCCGTACTTTTTATTAATAAAAAATTAAAATATTTTCTCAAATAAATCCTTTTTTATTCCTTTGGGTTAACACGAGTAGCCACCATTTTCAAGTTTAAGAACCATCACCAAAGAAGATTGAGGTTGGGGAAAAGGTTTCTAACATGGCTATAAGAGTTGGGAGAGATAGCTCTGTCGAAAAAGAAGGAGGAGGTTTCTGTTTTCGACAAACTTCCAAATCAAGATCTAATAGTAAGAAGACACAAAACCCCTGTCGATTTAAGCAAACTAAACCCGAACTCAATAACCCACATCATAAAAAATCACCATTATCTTCAAGACATACGAGACCCAATTCGTGAGGTGCTCTATGATCCTCAACCCCTTGATATCCCCATTCTTTCTCCTGAAGATAATACTCCTATTATTCCTCCTCCTATTTCTGTTCTTGCTGCTGAAGATGAGGGTATGGTTCAGCTATATGTGGTTCTTCTGGTGTATGGAGTCCTTATGCTCAGCGCCATCTGCCAAACTATTGCGTTAGTTTCTTCATCTTTTTTATTTTTATTTTGTCAGTATAATGTTTGTAGAATTCATTTATCTATACTATCGGTAAATTTGGCGAAGTAAGGTGGACTTAGAGCTGCTAAGTTAGGTGTACCTCTGTTGGATAGTTTAGTTTTATCATATTGTGCGCTACGTGTTTGATGAAATGTTTCAGTGAAATTTATTGTTGTTTATTATGTGATTGATCACCAAATGTTTGATGAAATGTTCCAGTGAAGTTTACTGATTTTAGCTAATATGTGCGCAGTCTATCTGATGAAATATTTTTGTTGCGTTTTATGGATATAGCTACGCTATCTAGCTGTTTGATGAAATGCCTTGCGCTGTGTGTTTGATGAAATGCTTGAGGTCAAGTGCTGCTTTTGTACTGCTGCTTGTTGTTTTTTTTAACAAGATCTGAATATGCTTCCTCTTAAATCTCATCTGTCTTTGTTTTATTTGTTTATGGGGGTGTTTGGGTATCAAGATAATAATTTCAGTACTCCTTATAAGAGTAAATTATTGTTTTTGGGGGTGTTTGTCTTGAACTTTATCTGTTTTCAGTGTGTTTGTGTGAAAAGATCATTTTCTATATATGTTATTCATATTTGGGGTGTCGTTTTACCTATGAAAATTCGGAATCTGGAAAACACATAACACAACTTTAATTTGGAACCTGTAGTAGTACATTATAACAATATCTAACGCAACTATATTTTTGAAAATATGGCTAAAAGGGCTTAAGTAACTGTTTTGAAAAGCCCATAAGCCCACTTTTCTCGGCTTATGAGCTTAGTTGTTCCTTTTGGTTTCTGATATCTATTAGCTATACGGAAAAATAGCTAAAACTGAAAGTCTAAGGTGGTGTTTGTTTAACCTTATGAGACATAAGCCCATTTCGGCTTATATTTCATAAGCTCCAAATTTGTAGCTTTTTTAAAGACTTATGGGCTTATTTAAGTATATTGTGATATAATAAACTTATTTAAGCCACATAAGTCTCAATATAAGCTACATAATTGGGCTTACAAAAAATAAGCCAAATTTCGGCTTATATTACATAAGCCCCAATTTTATGGCTTATTTTGAGACTTATAAGCTTATATAAGTTTATCTTATCATAATAAAGTTATATAAGCCCATAAGTTTCCAAATTAGCTACAAATTTGGGGCTTATGAAGTATAAGCCGAAATGGGCTTATGTTTCATAAGCCTAAACAAACTCTTCCTAATTTAAATTGTTTTGTGTATTTGTTATGTCATCTGTTTTTTGTTGCTTGTGAGATATTAGGTTTGGTACTTAGGTTAGGCTTCGATTTGATTCTTGTTGAAAACACATGTGTTTATTTTAAGGACTAATGGTGAGACATGAGGAATATAAAACTATAATAGCTAGTTTAAAGTCAAAAAAAGATTTTATGGACTTTTTTTTGTCTATGTCTAAACGACTGTTTAGACGTCTTTAGTTGGTTTTAAAGCCTTTAATAGCTTTCTAATACCTAGATCCAAATGCGCATGTACTACATGGGATTGAGATTTTGAGTTTGATATGTTTCATATGATTTTTGTCGTTTATTTCTAACTGCTTTATTTTTATTATCTAGCCGGGTACAAGGAGTTGTACCCCGCAGGGGATTGCAAATAAGAATGTTATCTACGATCATAACGAAAATCCTATCTTCAATAGTGGGGCATGAGTACGGGTACAGTTCGATATCGATCCCACATGCCAGAAAGTTATGCACACGATCTCTAAAATACCCAAAAAGGCAAAGTTTGATCGTGTCTTTTACGTGGATCTTACGGGGGAGAAGAAGATCATGGATTTTTTCATCATGTGTAGCAACATCCTTAAAGATAAAGGAGGGCTCCATATGATCATCAAAAAGGCGGACTTCAAGTCCTTGAATCTGAAGGTGATTCATCCTGAAACTAAAGGTACACTCTTTTAAATTGCTCAAAGTGTTGTCTATGATATAGGCGTCTTTATAACTGATATCTGATTCTTCTCTTTTTCCCATCAAGTAACCAACTGGTGTGCGAAGCTGAGTCAGCATTGTTGTCACAGAGTGTGAAAGTTAGTTTTTACACATATAGAACATTTCTTATGGTTTCAAATCGTTAAAAAAACTTCTATGCTTCTTGTTACTTTATTGCATAGTTTAGAAGGTAGCCTTTTTAACCCGTTTGACTTATAAATGGTTTGATGTGTGTTTACTTTAATGTTGAAATGTCGAATGAGTCATCTAAAGTGATTGCGTTGACTAGGTCATACATGCCAAAACTCGCTCAAAATGTCTTTAAAGTTTACATGTTAAAGTGTCTAAAGTTTCATTATTGAAAATCTAAAATCTTATCGAGCTAGCCCAACTCGAAGTTGTATGGAAATTTGGTCATTTAGTCATCATATTGATGGGTGAACTTAGTGTAGTTTTTGTTTGAATACATAAATGATTTTGTGTACTGACATGTGTTTGTATGTTTAAATAGTCTATTTGTTTTAAAGACTAGGTCTTGAAGCCCGCGCTTCGCTGCGGCGAAGAGTGGGCGTTTTTGGTAATGTTTTTAGTGGTTGTTGAGTTATGACATAAACGTCTAAAAGTATGATGTTATAACTCAAAATGCACGGCCGAGCTACACGAAGTCTATATCATTGCCAATATCGTCACTCATTCTAGCAATGTTTATTATTTTTAATTTGTATGGCATCAGAACTCGAAAAGTCCAAAGGTAACGGGTATGACAACAAATAGAAAGGTTATTGGCTTGTACAACAGAAACGAAAGCAAAACCACATCAAATTAGGGCACGATTGAAGCACTCCGACTATATGAATGACCATTCGGATACCGTATCTGATCGAACAACCGATCTGCCGTCGCTTCAACCTGCAGTCAAGAACCATTGTTCAAATATTTTAACCAACACACAGTATTATATAAAAGGCTAATTGAATAAGGTTCAAGCATCAGTTCAAGGTTTGATATTAATATCATGGGTCATTGAGTTTGCTATACCTATCAACTTATCGTTTACAAAAAACGTGTAGCCAAAGCTGAAGTTGCTTGTATGAATCTGATGAATCCTATGCTTCCCACTTGTAAAACGGACGCCTGCATCACATGGATTAAAAAATACTTTGTGATCGTTATACATTCTTACCATCACCTAATGTAAAAATCCTTATTGTTCAAGCAAGGTCATTCACATATATTTACAACAATTTAATTGTTTGTATCTAGTTAATTGAAATCAAAAGGCATATGTGTATTGGCATGTATGTATAGTTACTGTGAAGACCTATCTTGGTGGCAGTCTTCATTTGTGGTTAGGATTTAGTCAAAGGGCTATTAGTTTGTATTCTTGTAACTGCGCATGCACATGGAATTGTGTTGGAGGCTGTGTTACAGGTTTGACACAATGCTGAATCATGAGGATCAACCTTTTCATGAAAGAGCTGTAGTTTTTGGTTGGGTGTATATTTTAAAGTAATATAAACTCCCAATGATATGTTGCAACAGTGGGTTGTGGTAGTTGTATATAAGGATGTCATGGCATGTATTTGCAATACATCACCGCGCACAGAGTAACCGATAATCAGTGACGAAAAGAATGTCTTGGTTAAGAAGGTTGCGTGCTTTGCAGACGGCTTGCGATTCCGAGGAGCACCGCGACTGTTTTTGGTTTTACCTGCGTGAACAGGTGGCTGATGAGATGGATTGGAGGGGGACACTTGAAGTTATGTATGCCCGTAAAAGGGCTGCAATTGCTGATAGGGATGGTTTGATAAGCGATTTATCTAGTATTAACCCAGAACCGCTTTTGAGCTGCATGGTTTCTTTGCTATTGGACATGCAAGACAGAGCCGAGGCAGAGCTTCGCCAGCTGCAAGAATTGATGGGTGCATCCGACTATCGTGTGACCGGCATGGAGTTTTTCATCCGTAATATGTGATCATCGAATGTGTTTGCAGGGCGCACCTAGTGATTGTCTGTGTGTTTCTATGTTTTCAATAAAGTGTTGTTCCTAGGCGTGTGTTGGAAGATTATGTTTGGTCTTTGTTGTTTTAACTTGATGTGTATTTGTCGTAGTCTATGCAGTTGTAACGTCACGTTTGTGTATGGTGCCATATGTTTATGTTGTTGTTGATTATCTTGAAATTCGAAACACCTCTTACTTTGAATGCATCTCGCTGTTGTTTTATTTCCCATCAGGAACCAACATATCATACCAAGTATTCATTTTTGCCTCTTGGTTATTGTATTGGGAGAATTTTCTTATGAACATGTGCTTGGCATTTTGCCTGGAACCTGTATCACTCATTTAGCCTGTAATGTGCTAGTGAGAATCTCACTGTTGTAAGCTTTAGTGCCTAGTTGGCTAGCAAGTGATAAAAAAAGGAAAAACCCAATGTGACATGCCAACAGTGGGTTAGAGATGGTCTATTTAAGTGCGTCATTCTATTTGGGTATGCACATTGTAGGCAATAAACAGGGTTAAACAGGCAATCCAAAAAAATAACCTGGCGAGGAGTGCTTCATGCTTTGCAACTGCTCTGTTCTTCCAGTGATTTTGGAAGCGTTTCCTATTTCTATGTGCGGAAGAAGATTGAAGCTGAGATGGAGTGGAGGGCCAGAATTGAAGATTTGCATGTGAGAATGAAAAACAATATTGATCAGAGGGCCCAGTTTATAAGTGAGCTGTCTAGCCTTAGCCCGGACCACCGTGTGAGTCGAATGCTTTGGCTGCTAGGCGACATGCAAGAGCGTGATGTCGCGGAGTTATGGAAGCTACAGGCATTGGCGGATGATTCTGACGGGCGTGTTCAAGATCTGGATAATTTTATCCGATCCTTGTGACCCATTTAATGATACAACAGATGTTTACAGCAAGAAGTTTGGTCGTGTGTTTGGAATAAACGGCGTGTGCGCTCCGATTATCTATAGTCTGGCCGTATCTGTTGGTGATATGTCTTTTATTCAACAAAACTGGCTGTTATGTTATTTTTATGGAAGTTGTGTTGTATGTTGTTTGTAATATAACGAATGTCGTTTATGTGCGAAATGTGTTTTTTCATTATGTTCCAATGCTTTTTCATTAGGTTCTAATGGATCCGTATAAAATGTTGTGCTTGTGTGTTATACCATGTTGTATAATAGTAGGAAAAGCTCTATATTATAGAAAATAGTATGGCACTGTTGTTGGTGGTTTGTTTTTCACCACTTGTGGTAAAGATATGCATTGCCCCATAACAGCATTATTTCTACTTTTTTGTATTTGGCCATAAATGGTTTTTCCTATATTGTCTAAATATGGCAAAACAGTAAACAGGAAAAGTAGAATAATAGATGATGCAACAGTGTGTGGATGGGGATAGTGTTTTTTTTACTATAGGTTTTTGGGAACCTAAGTCGATAATAATGCAATTTGGGAGCCGGCTACTGTTTTTGGTGCTAGTGTTGAGTGTTAGTGCAGGACACTATAGGTTTTAAGCCAGGAGGCATTGCTATATAAAGGAGTGTTAGCAGGCTGTAGGTGACACATCTTCACACACATCTATAGCTAAGTTTTATTAACAAATAACTAATGGAGTATCGTCCAAAATGCGATGCATTGGAGAAGGAAGCAGGGACCGACGATTGGGCGGACATGTTTATCTGTCGCCTATAGGATGAGATTCTAGGCGAAACAGCCTGGAAAGCTAGGATGGAGCAGATGTGGCAGGAGGTCAATAGTGGTGTAATTGATAGGACTCATCTTGTTTATGAGTTAAGGACCGTTGTTGGGGAACCGTTAGTTAACCAGATGGTGGCATTTTTAGGGACCCTGGCACGTGAAGACTGTTCCTTTAGAGAACAGCTCGGAGCCGAAGCAGTAGCAACATGCAACCGCATTGCTAGGATAGAAAGATTCATTGAACGGCTGCGAGGGAACGTTTCGGGTTGAAGCGATTTTTAAATGTGCCTGAAGGTGCTCGCTTTGTGTGTGTTGAATAAATCATCCTCCGGCATTATGTTAATCGCGTTGTGTTTTCGTGTCTACCAAGAATGTACCAGGCGTGTGTGCCTGGGTGTTTGTTATTTTGGTACTACCAATGACGTTGGGTCATTGGCAGGGCGTGTTTATGTATTTGGTTTAAGTACTGCCAATGACGTTTGGTCATTGGCAGGATGTCTTTATGTGTTTGGTTTAATGTATTTGCATATGTGAAGCTATTTACTTTTCTATTTTGATTTCATGGTTACAAATTCTAAAGAAGCCAAGACAAAAAAGAACAAAGGCTTTTGAGTAACAAAAGATTAGTATAGAGTGTTACCGGGTGCATTTTCCCTGTATTCCAACGACAGAGAGGGTGCCCATTAAATAAGCCGTCCTCCAGCTATCTGGCATCTCCACAAACGAACGTTCCTCCGTAGTGACTTGTTTTTTTTGGGCTGTCAGGGAACTGCCATGCTTTAGTAAACATGTGGAGGTGGCAACTTATCAATATGTTATGTATAAAATTATCATAGGCCGTATAAGAGCATCATATAAGTTATAGGGAAACAGAAAAGACCTAACGATGGCGCTAGTCCATGGCTGACACCCGGTAGGCATTAACTGTTAGGCACACCACACGCTGGCATTTTGTTTTGGTAGGTTGGTCACCTTTGCCAAGCCAAAAAACAACAAAATATTAGGGAACGCGAGACGGGTATAAGTTTTTTTTTTTACCATTTCTACCTAACATTGACATACCTTCTTGCAAGCATAGCCTAAGTTAGGTTGTGATCAAATGAATCTGCTGGCAGGTCCTAAACGGTAGAATACACGACCAAGGCAATATGGCAAGCACACGGCTTAAAATGTTGTTGATGACCTGTGGTAAGCAAATGGCAGACACAGGAAAACAAAGCTGGGGTTGTTAAGACAAAAGTTGACCAAAAGGAGAAAAGAATGTAACACTTACCAGACAGCTGGCGCGGGATACAAAAGCACAATTTATATGCCCTGTGGTAGAACCCGGTGACACGCGAGAGTTTTTTTGTTTTTTGGTATTATGCCAAGATCCAAGTCACCTTCTCTTTACCTACGCGTATTACCCTTTATATTATACAAGGGAAGCACGTTTCCATAGAAAAGTGATCCCCTCACACTCTTATTAAACTATGTTATTTTCTTTCCCTCACAAAGGGTGTCTTCCCTCAAAAAAATCACAGACACAAAACACGCACCGTTGGTAAACCGGGATGACTGCAACCTTCAAAGGTCACCCCGCCAAGATCCAAGTAACCTTATTTGGCACACTTTATGGATCCAAGTCGCGACTGTGAGGCAGAGAAAGTGGCTACACTCGCCATGGTTGCATGCTTAAAAGTTTGCCCTGCCAAGACACGAATGTTTTCATAAATCAAGGGAAATTTTTATGTCGATTCAGACCACCAATTTTTTGCTTTATAGCGTTGGCTCAGATAAGATGCAATTTGGTACAAAGAGTGGTTAACCGGCATGGCTGCAACCTTGAAAGGTCACCCCGCCAAGATCCAAGCCACCTTCTCTTTACCTACGTGTACTTAAATTCATCACAGCCGACACGGCAACGAAAATATAAGTTGGCCTCTTGGCATTGCCTCTTAATCAGCCAAAAACCTAACTGTTTAAGCCCACAAACCGAATGTCCGTGTGACCCTTCTCATATCATCAGTCCCATACAACAAACAATCCTAACGTGTTAACAACATCTTCGTACCAAAAAACCACAACAAATCAGGCGTTATTGTGGGTATATATATGGGTGGCATGGGAGAAGCATCTACAGTCACCATGGGTATACCTCTTTATGAAACGAACACACAGGATCAATTTTCTGTAGCCACCACACAATCAAACAATACCAATCAAGGATTTCATGTAGCCACCACACAATCAAACAAACACAATTAAGGATTAGCGACCAATTACCCTTTTTTGTACAAAGAGTGGTTAACCGCCATGGCTGCAACCTTCAAAGGTCACCCCGCCAAGATCTAAGCCACCTTCTCTTTACCTACGCGTACTTAAATTCATCACATCCGACACGGCAATGCAAATATCAGGTGGCCTCTTGGCATTGCCTCTTAATCAGCCAAAACCCCAACTGTTTAAGCCCACAAACCCAGTGTCTATGTGAGCCTTCTCATATCATCAATCCCACTCAACAAACAATCCTAACCTGTTTACAACATCTTGGTATGAAAACCCGAAAAAAATAGCCCAACTTGTTGTTTTATATTAAAAAGGCTCCTAATTTGACTACACTTGAAAACCTATTGAATCCCCAAAAAGAATGAAATAAAACAAATCTAATACCCTGTAATCTCGCGGGCACGCAGCAGAACATATGCAACAACAAATATGGATCCAAGTCGCGACTGTGAGGCATAGAAAGTGGCTACACTCACCATGGCTGCAAACTTAAAAGTTTGGCCAGCCAAGACACGAATGTTTTCATAAATCAAGGGAACGTTTTATATCGATTCAGGCCACCATTTTTTAGCTTTATAGCGTTGGCTCAGATAAAGCGCAATTTGGTACAAAGAGCGGTTAACCGGCATGGCTGCAACCTTCAAAGGTCACCCCGCCAAGATCCAAGCCACCTTCTCTTCACCTACGCGTACTTAAATTCATCACAGCCGACACGACAACGCAAATATGAAGTGGCCTCTTGGCATTGCCTCTTAATCAACCAAACCCCCAACTGTTTAAGCCCACAAACCCAGTGTATGTGTGACCCTTCTCATATCATCAATCCCACACAACAAACAATCCTAACCTGTTAACAACATACTGGTATCAAAACCTTCAAAAAATTGGCCAATTTGTTATTTTATATAAAAAAGGCTACTAATTTGACTACATTCGAGAACTTATTAAATCCCCAAAAAATGAAATAAAACTAATTTAATACCTCATTAAGGAAGTGATCGCCACCACACAGATACCCACCATTTTTAGCTTTATAGCATTGGCTCAGATAAAGCGCAATTTGGTACAAAGAGTGGTTAACCGGCATGGCTGCAACCTTCAAAGGTCACCCCGCCAAGATCCAAGCCACCTTCTCTTTACCTACGCGTACTTAAATTCATCACAGCCGACACGGCAAAGCAAATATGAAGTGGCCTCTTGGCATTGCCTCTTAATCAGCCAAAACCTCAACTGTTTAAGCCCACAAACCCAATGTCCGTGTGACCCTTCTCATATCATCAATCCTACACAACAAACAATCCTAACCTGTTACCAGCATACTGGTATCAAAACCCCCAAAAAAATATTTGTTATTTTATATAAAAAAAGGCTACTAATTTGACTACATTCGAGAACTTATTGAATCCCAAAAAAATGAAATAAAACTAATTTAATACCTCATTAAGGAAGAGATCGCCACCACACAGATACCCACATGAGGCATCCAACCTCGCCACACACCGACCCACATCACGGGACGCCGTTAAAGGCGGCAATGAAGTGATCGGTGGCAACGAAGGGTTACCATCACACAACACAACAATCGGAATCAGATAAAAACTGCAAAACCCCTAATATTTTTCACATATTTCAAGCTACCATGGCTGAAAATCAGAAGATGGGAGCTAACCCACAAATAATGCAAACCCACAACAAAATGACTGTGGGTATATATAAAACAATACCAAATAAGAATTTCCTGTAGCCACTACACAATCAAAGAAACATATTAAAGAGTTTAATCTGAAAGGGCAAAGGGTTAACTTGAAAGGACAAACCAAATTAATTAGCGCACTCGGCAATTAATGAATGGGGGGAAAGATCCAAAACTCATCAATGGAACGGGGTAAAGATCCAAAAAAACGGAGTCATATAACGTTCTGTTGGAACCAACGGTGCGTGTTTTGTGTGTGTGATTTTTGTGAGGGAAGACACCCTTTGTGAGGGAAACAAAATAACATAGTTTATTGAGAGTGTGAGGGGGATCACTGTTTCTATGGAACCGTGATTCCCCTCTTTAATATAGAGGGTAATGTGACTAGTCAACACCGTCTCTAGTTTTTTTATTAAACAGTGGCTGCTAGCACTTTGGAATGCATTTTTTTAGTTTCTAACATAATCACATTGTTGTTTTTATTGTGTCTTGATCACAGAATATGACGAAGTTCTACATCACATGTAACAACATGATTAAATGCCTAAACAGAAGTTCGATTGTGTGTATTATGTAGATTCGACTAGAGAGAAAAACATGATGAATTTTTTCAATAATCACGTAGCTGCACATGATGAAAAATTCATGATGTTTTTCTCTCCGGTCCAGTCCACATAGTAAACGCATTCAAACATTTTCCGTTTAGGCATTTTAGCGATCCTGCGCATATCTTTGGGACGCGTGGGATCGATTACGAATTGAACCCTTACTGTTGTGCCAAAATTGTAGCAAGGGTTCAATTCGATATCGATTCCACGTGTTATTGTGGATTCGACTTGGAGAGAAAAACTTGATTAAAGAGACCGATTTCAAGTCCTTGAGATATTGGTGCTACAGTAAACATCTTTATCAAGGTAGACAGACCATATCCCGAGACATATCGCCACCAAGGATGGGAGAATCTACATTTTTGAACCGGATGAAACAAAGAAGGCGCGGATTAGGAATAATCTCGAACTAAGATTGTATAATCTTTTTAAGTTTATTGCTTTAACGTAAATCAGTCTATTTCCTGTTTGTTGGTATTTTGATATGTGGTTGACTTTGAGTTATGGCTCATCTATGTGGGTTTTTGTTGGTTTATTATCCATGGTATAGTATGTAAATAATAGAATACACCGCCAAGCACAGCATTAGTGCTTTTGGTTGTGTGTGAGATGGCGATTGGCCTAATCTGGTGGTAGAAACTTGCATGCCATGCTTGTTAGCATGATGACAGTTTTTGATCTGAATGGAAGAAGGTTTACTTTTGGTAGGAAATGATTGCTACTTCGATTATGTTTGGATTCTTTGAAATGTTTAACTTGCAAGAGTACGTCCTTATGTGAGCCTTGAATGCTATAATCTTGTTGCTTTGTGAAATGGTATGATCCTAAAGATGGATTTGTGAAATGGTATGATCCCAAATGTCATCTCTTGGTAGCCGTGATCATAGTCTCACTGATCCTAGAGATGGAAGTGGTTGTAATGATGACCATGATGGTGGTGGAGTTTCATTAGGGGCTTAGGACAAGAAGAATACTCTTTCTTCTCGTGAGATTCAAACTGTTGTTCATCTTGTTCTTCCTGGTGAATTTGCCAAACACGCCGTCTCTGAAGGTACAAAGGCCGTCACCAACTTCACCAGCGGTTAAGTTTAGGGTTTGTTCAGTTAGATCTGGTAGGGGTGTTTGGTTAGGGTTTTTTATTTTGTGAATCAAATTTGTTTAGGTTTAGTGGTTTTTGTGGTCTCTAATGAATGAACTAAAGAAAATGCTATGTTTAAGCTTATTTCGTTTTGATTAAATGGTATGAGTAATTGATTAATCTTTCTTATGAAATGAAAAGCAGCTTGATAATCGTGGAATACGTAATTAACAACATTGTTCACCCAACTCAATGATATGATTCAAACAGCAAAACAAAACACAAATGGATATAAGGAGAATTTGTTGATCCAGTTACTTAGATAATCAACAAGCACTTCAATTCTCTATCTTCTAGTTAAAAAACTACTCTATCATCAGCTAGTTAAAATCTTCTTAAAACCATTCATTGTTATTTTTTTTACAGTTAAGATGGTCCAAGACGGCTTACAAATAAGCAAAGAATTACTGCTTGGAATCGCTTATGTAGGAAAAAAAATGTGAGTAGACCTCACAAAGGAGTAATTTGGTTTGAATACGTAGTAAATTAGTCAATTTAATTTGATATCCAATGCAGTTAAGTAGGTAAATGGATAAGTTTTTTTATGTGTGGTTATAAGTAGAAAAAGATTTTATATTTTTAATTAACTAAAAGTACGGGTCGAATAATTTTTAAGTCAAAGTCGAATAACATAATAATTGGGGATTAATTCATAAAAAATATTATTTTATTCAAAAAGTACGGGTCGAATAATGGATGTGACTAGTAGTCAAATAACAAAAGGATCTATTTGGGAAAAAGATTTTATATTTTTAATTAACTAAAAGTACGGGTCGAATAATTTTTAGGTCAAAGTCGAATAACATAATAATTGGATATTAATTTATTAAAAAATATTATTTTATTCAAAAAGTACGAGTCGAATAATGGATGTGACCGGTAGTCGAATAACATGTACACTTACACATAATAGCCCAAATGCCATTTGTCAACGGTCGAATAGCGCGAATAGGTCGAATAGGCTAATATGCTAATTGATAGTCCCTCGGTTATTTTTTTTAGGTGCACATATGGTTTTGGTCCTCATTTTAAAATAGCCCAATATCAAAACAAAAACATATCTGCTAGAAGCTAAAACACAACATTCCACACTATATCACACCATAAGCCTAATGACAGACCTCACTATCCCCTAAGCTCCAATGCACAGACTACATTTCCGTCATGAAGGCACAGAAAAATAGAGATATCATCCATGATAGGCATCAAAACATGCTACTTCAAAAAGAGAATTGCATTTCCTTGGTAAAGACCTATTAGAAATCCTGCTGCAGTTGCGTCCTCACAGACATGATTCCAACAACCATCTACACAAGGCATCGTTCTATATGCTCAAGTCAACCTTACAACCCAACATCCATTAGAAGCTCTATTGTCAGCCCAGTCTAGACCCCATTCCCTAGTCAACCATTCATACTACAACTGGATTTTTAGAAGCTTTATTATCAACCCACTTTAAAAAGCTCAACCATCTCTATATCCTCAAGTCAACCTTACCGCAACTGATTTTTCAAGCTTCTTAATATATATTATATACATTGTCTTCAATAAGTCTGCACGGTTCATCCACTTTGTTAGCTTCATTCCTGCCATATAAAATATCCAGTAGTAGATACAAACAGTCTTTTAAGCACGCACCAGATATTGTTTTTGAAGGGCTCATCTGATAAGGTTTTTACCACATCTTGCAACTTATCACTACTTAGTCTTTTGTCTCAGTTTATTCCAAGGATTAACTACAAGAGTAAAGGACTAAAGCCTGATTGGTTTCTTTACCATCAAAATTTCACATATTGCAGGTCTAGTGCTGTAGTTTTAAAGGTTCAAGAAAGATATTCACTCAAAGTTCACACATTGTAAAAACAATGATAATGGGCAAAGGTTTAATGGAGCAGGATTTGTACATCCACTTTTTCCCAAGGTTATATCTCGGCAACCTACGATTAATATTGGCTAGTTATTATAGATTTTTTTATCTATGGGTCTGGGTAAGGAGCACGCTAGTGTGTTGGTTCAGCAAAGCTGGGTTAAATCTCTTTAGTCAACAACGTACCATGTTATTATACTAAAAGTTTAGATGTTCGTCTTAACAGGTACTATAGGACATGTTGCACATGGCAAGTATACGGCTATAAAATCCATCTCTAGGTATGCTAATACCATGATTTACAAGTGTCAAGATGAATGATGTTCCAGGGTCTGAGAAGAGCAAGATGAGGTTAATTAGAAATGTGTCATTTTTCGACTTCCTAGTAAGTAACGAGCATCTAAACTTGGTCTTTTACATTGGGACATATGAGGGATTGACATGCAAACCTTACTGACATGTGTTATATTCATTATCTCTTAGAGGGGCATGGTATTTTATTAGCAACTATACACGAGAATAGTTTCTCTGTGTGCTGAAAAGAATGAACTACAGTTTGCCGTCCCTGGTGGACTCATTGGAGTAGGAACAACCATGGACCCGACACTAACCAAATCTGATAGGTTGGTGGGCCATGTGCTTGAGGAAGTTGGATCGCTTCCTGATGTTTATGTTGAACTTAAAGTAAGTTACTTGTATTTGGAGGGTGTTTGCTCACTTTAGTGTTCATCTGCTAATTGTTTTTTTTTAAATATTATGCTCGAAAAAACACCTCACTGAGATTGAATTTGTAACAAATTAGTGTTCTTTACATTAGGTGAACTTCTTCTTTTTGGAGCGTCTGTAAGGTATAAACACCACTGGAGAATATTTCAGGGTTTGAAAGCCAACTATGTAGTATACGGTACCTCCCTCATTATTCCTGCTTGCACATGGATTGCTTTGTCTATGTCGGGCTTGCCTCTTTTATTTTGTACTGGATGGCACCCTTCTCTTATGTTTAAACGGTGTTTCGCTATGTGCCTTGAGACTCCTTTCATGTCCGCTGGCTTCTAGGCAAAGATATCTAAGATACTTTTTAGTTGTTTGAATCGCTCTTCCTTTCCTTGTTCGGATAGGTTTTCTCCTCTTGTGAGTGCATGTTCTAGGTTTTCCGGATGGATGATCACCTTAATGTTTTTCTCCCCGACCGGGCTCATGGGTGAAAAAATGTCGGAAGGTTCGGCTACCATTCCACATTCCATTGGTGGGACTATTCCACTCTACAGTGTGAGGAGACCTTCACCGGCAAGTTCAACATTATGTGGGCTGTGAAGGGGACTGCTTTGATCTTCCATATCCACAGCCTTCCAATGATGACATTGTATGGGAAGTGTGACTGAAGTCCATTTGTGCTATTGCTGAGTGTTCTTTGTCACATACTGTGACTTGCAATGATCTTTGGCCTATTGGCCATAATATTTCTCCTCAAAACCCACAAGGGAAGTTGTAGCCGGAACCATATTTCACTTAATTTTAATTTTAAGACTGAGTCGATTGAAGTTGTGTTCCTACATGATTTCCAAGGAAGACCCTCCGGTTACATACATTTTGTGTACGAGGTGTCATTCTACTTTTGCTTCGATGATTATGGGTTCGCTGCCTGAACTTGTGTCTTCCAGAGGTGGAAATGATATCTTAGTGTTTGGTGAGAAACATTAAAGGACACTTTGTCTTACCACTCTTCTTTTACCATTAATATGGTCGGAACTTCATCCTTTCCGCATGTTTCTCCCTTCTTTGCGACCTTCAACTCATCTTTCCCACTGTTTTGCTTGAGCTCCTTAATCACATGCAACAACTTTCCAACTTTTATTAGCTCTTCATTTTACCTTTTTAGGTGTAAAAATTGTTCGTGTTAGCCCTACCTCCCAGTGAAATTCGCAGAATTTATTGTTGCTCCGCTTTTCCACTAGGTTGGTCATGGGGATGGGGCATTGAATTTTCCTTTATCTAGGGCTGAAATTTCTTTTGGGGACTTTGTGATGAGAGTGAACTTGTCACGTTGTTGTTTTGATCTTTGTTGGTTCCGGAAGTATGACGTCCTATCGAAACTTTGTTTTCGATTCATATCATGTTGCTTCCATGTTGGGGGCCCTTTCTTTCGTGCTTGGTTTGCTACCGCCAATTCCCCTCTTAGGAGGGCTACAATTTCTTTCATTATTTGCGCTTGATTATTCTCATGCATTAGGTGCCCATTTCACATGCCTGCTCTCGGATTTAAACCTTTTCATGAATTACTTCGTTGATTCCTTCATTTTCTCCTGGAGGAAGTTTGTCAAGAATGCCTTCTTCAAGTCGTTATAGATATCTAAGGACTCTAGCGAGGGCTCGTCAAACCAAACTCAATCAATGTGGAGTTTAACATGTGGCATGTCCCATCATTTTACTTTGGTCGCGGCTTGTAACACTTTTAAGTGGTCCTTCGGGTCTTTGACTCCCTAGTATCTTTTGACGTGGCTTGGCATCCGATCTTCTTTGGGAACTCGAAATTAAGGATGTGATGTGTGAATGGATCAACTTATTCACATAGCTACTCTCAAAGAAGTCTTCGGTCTTCTGTGAGGAGATTTCATTAGGTAATGCTTATAGGAGGCGGACTCCATTTTCCTATGGTAGTGCTTCTTTGTTTATCCATATCTCTTATATCTGGCGTTCTTCATGTCATACCGTATTCCAGAGAAGACACTTCGGTTATGTTAGGGACTTTCAAACATGTCCGGAGAACGTGTTATTTTTTGTTTCATCTTTGGTTCTCCTTTTAGGTTTGCGGTTACGGACTCGGAGTAATGTGAACACCCTTTAAAGTTCAAGCGGGCTTGTACCCCCTTTAGCTTTTTCTGGTGTTTTTCTTCTTCGTGTACTTTTCAGCTATCAATGGTAATAGCCGGTGATAGTATTCACTACATAGTTCCTCGATTGTTGAGTCGGACGTTAGTCTCTTGGGGTTATCTATGTTCTGGTTGTTTTCCTCCCCTACCGTATTCCGTATGGTGGACATGGTTAGGTGGGGAGCAATTGTTTTGGCGCGTTCATGTTTGGATGAGATACTTAGTGGGTGTTTGGCTGTGCGTTTTGAGCTTGATTATCTGCCTATTCCATTTCGAATACGCAATAATCTAATTTATAGTGTTTGGATAGAAAGAGTTCATTAGTGATTATTCACGTTATAACTTCTCAAAACATTAGTTTGGAAAAGCAGCTAGGTTTGGTTGGTCCAGTTCCAAAACGCAAGTGGTCCTCCTTATTTAAAATTACCTACTTACCCCTTATGTTTTTCTTTTATTTATCAACATGTTGTTGGTACTTGACGTGTCTATTTTGGTCAATTTATAAGTAAAGTTATAAAGAATCTAATATGACAAACACTACAAAAACTAATTATCTGATTATTGCGATATCAAATAGCATAATCAAATCCAAACACTATATTTTAAAACCCCCACTTGTAACAACCGATTATCTGATTATCTGATTTCAAAACGAATGATCTATTTTCAATAAGTAATCCTAAACACCCCCTTAGAAACGCAACTGTGTACTATGTTCACAGATGGCGTCACTTGTTAGTACATAACTAGTCTTGGTAAAGGATGGGTATGGACCGCTGCGAATGGACTCAACAGATTGTTCTTGGGCTAGATCTTGTACTAAAGTGAAGTAAATGTGATGATCTCTACACAATAAAAGAAAATCATTAATCTTACCATGGGAACGGACTTACGATTAGACTCCGGTTAAGAGTAAGATTTTATGTTGTGAGAGATGGAGAAATCATACATCTTGTCAGAGTTTTCCTTTTATAGGCGAGCTAAATGATAGGATTTCCTAGTATTTTGGGCAGTGTTCGGGATAGGACCCTTGCCAGGGAAGGGTCTGTGGTGTACTAGCTAACCGTTTCTTGCGGATCCACTTTCGTAGAGCTGATCCGGTAGTGCCTTGCGAATACCACCTAAGGTGGCGTTACGTCCGTCTTATTGTTTCGCCTGGAGCGGTTTGGGCATTTGGCCCGTCCATTGTTACTTTAATTGGGTCGTGATCCAATGCTTTTGGAGTATGCCCAATGGGCTATGTACCTACTATACGTTATCAATAATCTATATTCAAGAAATACACTGTTATTAAAAAATGCATTAGTTGGTGTTTCGATTTCTATAAAAGCAAAATGATACGTTTTTACTCTTTGATAATAAATTAATGATTTTTATCCACGTAAATATCAATTTGAATTAAAGATAATATGATAAGCTTAAATAAATTAATGAACAGTTATTTTGAGAATAACTGAAAATGAAAAATGGACTATTAAATTTGAGACTCGCGTAGTATACATCATATATTGTATACGTGGTAATTAAAGATGATTTAAGAGAATATTTAAAAAAGAAAAAGAAAAAGAAAAAAATGAATTTTTGTTTCATCTTTGGTTCTCTTTTTAGGTTTGTGGTTATGGACTCGGAGTACTGTCACATTTCGCGGTCCCTTGGACTCTTTCTTGAACACCGCTTGTACCCCCCCCCCCTTTAGTTCTTCCTAATGTTTCTCTTCTTGATGTACTTCTTCAGCTATCAATGGTAATAGTTGGTGGTGATAGTATTCGCCACAGAATTTTCGGATGGTTGCGTCGGATGTTTTTCTCTTGGGGTTATCTATTTTTTATTGTTTTCCTTCCCTGTCGTATTTCGCACGATGGACGTGGGTGGTGTAGGGAGAAACCGTGTTGGTACTCTGATGTATGGATAAGATATTTAGAAACGCATTTGTGGATTATGTTCATCGGTAGGGCCACTTCTTAGCACAAAATTAGTGTTGATGAAGGATAGAGGTTTGGGCCGCCTGTGGATGGACTCAGCAGACTGTTCTTGGGTTAGATCTTGTACTAAAAAGACGTAAACTTGATGATTTCTAGCACAATAAAGGTAAATCGTTAATTTTATCGTGAGAACGGGCCCCACGGTTAGGCTCGATATAATAGCAAAATTTCATTTTGTCGGAGACACGTGTATGTGTTGGGATGTGAGAAAATCAAACCGTTTTGGAGTGTGGGATTTTTTCTTTTATAGACAAGCCAAATGATAGGGTTGTCTCGTAATTTTTTGTAGTGCTCGGGATGGGACCCTTGTTATGGAAGGGTCTGTGGTCTGGTAGTGAACCGTGTTCCAGATCCGCTTCCGTAGATCTGATTCAATAGTGTCTTACGAATGCCACCTGAGGTGAGCTTACGTCCCTTTCACTGTTCCGCCTAAAGCGGTTTGGGTATTTGGCTCGTCCATTGTTACTTTAGTTGGGCCATGATCCAATGTTTGTAGTGTATGCCCAATGGGCTATGTACCTATTATACGTCATCAATAATCTATAGAAAACAAATACGTTGTTTTTTAAAAAATGCATTAATTATTGTTTTGATTTTTACAAAAACAAAAGTGAGACAGGTTTATCTTATGATAAATTCTTTTATTCACGTAAATATCAGTTTGGATTAAAAGTGATATGATAAGTGCAACGACCCACTTTAACAAGGTGGCTGTTAGGTCATAATTATGGCGTGTCATCAAAGCAAAACAAGGTAATATGTCTTAAAACATAAATGACAAAAAAGGAACGCCGGAATCAAACATCGGCCCCCAAACATAAGCTCAAACATGCATAAAGTAAAGAATGTAGAAAAGGACTAAACATTGTCCAACCAAGCATAAGTATTAATATTCAAAAGGAAAAGAATTCTAAGGGAGCCTCCATCCTATGCACGTACTCTCAATTGCTTATGTCTGTCCTTAGGTACCTGCCGTATGGGACATGGAAAGAAAATACGGCTGAGCAATACGCTCAGTGAACGGATATAATGACATGATAAGAATAACTGAAATATAAGTAAAGCAGCAATATGCTCAGCCGCGGGTTGCCACTGTGCAACCAAAGCAGCAGCCGCAGCCCCATGGCTTGCGGCTGCTTGGTTCCTGCTCCCACCGCCAGTAGTGGTGTTGCCACTGGCTGTATAGCTTTCCCACCAAGACCACCATGGTCTCGTTTGCCACTGTTGGTGCGCGGCTGCCACCGCACCCCTTTATGGGGTTGCGACTGGTGAAGGAAAACAGCCACCGAGACCTTATGGTCTCGGCTGGCCGGTCGAATGACCCACCGAGAGCACCCGCTCTCGGTTTTCGTGACCAAATCAAACAACAACCTGATCTAATTCTTGTTTTATTTATCATAACACATGTTCATATATTTAATTGATAAAAATCATGATTCATTATAATGAAAAGAAAAGAATAAATGGTTACCGAATGTGATTGAATTAAGGGTGAAACAAACACGATTAATACTCGAATGATTCAAAGATCAAAAGCCTTTTTCTTTCTCCCTTTTATTTTCTTGCCGACAGCTTTCCCAACAAGACCACCATGGTCTCGTTTGCCACTGTTGGTGCGCGGCTGCCACCGCACCCCTTTATGGGGTTGCGACTGGTGAAGGAAAACAGCCACCGAGACCTTATGGTCTCGGCTGGCCGGCCGAATGACCCACCGAGAGCACCCGCTCTCGGTTTTCGTGACCAAATCAAACAACAACCTGATCTAATTCTTGTTTTATTTATCATAACACATGTTCATATATTTAATTGATAAAAATCATGATTCATTATAATGAAAAGAAAAGAATAAATGGTTAGCGAATGTGATTGAATTAAGGGTGAAACAAACATGATTAATACTCGAATGATTCAAAGATCAAAAGCCTTTTTCTTTCTCCCTTTTATTTTCTTGCCGACGGCACACCAAGACCAACCTAGGGTTTCTTTTAATTTTTTTGTAACTTGATAAATGAGAATACAGGGAATAGTTTTATAAATAGTAAGTTTCCATAAATAGTAAGTTTCCATAAATAGTAATAAGCTTGTCAAATAAACATATAATATAAGCCGAAGCTTAACGAACATATTTTATAAGTCATGATCTATTAAATGATATAATAGTAAAGTTTATTTTAAAATTCGATTTAATTCGTTTTGGATAAGAAACACTATGTGATTTAGAACGTTGTTAATAGTAACAAAAATTAGTTTCAAACTAATTATGAGACATCAAATTAACAAATTATTTGGAATGTCACGAGTGATATCTAAAGGATCTGCTCCCGTACTTGTAAAAAAGGAGACCGATACTCGATTTATGTGTACGGTAGATGCTTTAAAGCATTCAGAAACCTTTTATGCCGTAGCTATGTGTTAAACGGCTAGAATGACATAAACTGAGGCCATGAGTGAATCCAACCATATATTGTTGGGAATAAATATAAGTGTATTAGTTACCCCTGCTAGTTGGTCAGAGTTTCCCCTGCTAGAGTAAGTTCCCCCTGCTAAATAACAAAGGCAGGGGGGATTGGTTCCCCTACTGAAGTCAAAAACCACTGCTTTTAATGAATTTGGAAGCGAAGTTGCTTCTGCCCTGATATGCTTAGCAACAGGGATAAAGTACTGTTTTTCTCCAATGATTTTCAAAGGAATGGTCAAAAATGTTACAAGCAATTCTAAATTTTGTATGTACCCAAGGTTTACACAACTTTTATTGAATATGAGTGAACATGGTCCTATCAAACACAAATGCTATTTTTCAGCCACCAAACATACTACCAAACTGTTTACCACACTTGCTGCACCATCTCCACAATTTTCTGGCAGGGTTGTTCCACTCACTCTCATCATGATGAAACAAATCAGACAAGAAGCAGCTAAAACAAAAGTAGCCACACACAAACCATCTGATCCCCCTACCAAGACTGATGATACCCCTGCCATCACTCTACCCCCTGCTGATCCACAACATGAAAGGAGAACCAAAACTAGGTTTGCCAGGTCTCGCTTGCCTGGTGAAGCTTCAAAAGTAGCAGAGAGGAGAGCCTCCAAAAGGTTGGAGCACACTGAGGGTTTGGCTGCCACTACTGTCTCATCCTCAAGGGATGAGCAGGAATTTGACACCATAAGTAAGTCCTCTCCCTCACTCAGTGATACCCAAAGAGGGGAGCAATCCCCTTCTAGGGTTGAGAGCAGAATGCAACCATTGTCCATCTTGGAATTGACGAATATGTGCATTAGCTTGAAAGAGAAAAATGCACAACTTGTACAAACTGTCAAAAAGCAAGGTCTGGTTATCAATAATCTGGAAACCAGACTTGCTACACTGGAGGGGAGGAGAAAGCCTAAGCTTATTATATCCACTGATGAGGATGCTTCCAAAGGGGAGGAAGTTCCTAACACAAATGAATCTACTCAGTGGTATGCATATCCTGGTGAACAGGATCAAGGACAAGAAAAGGTGGCAAGTACTGAGAAAGGATCTGAGAAAGGAAGTGATGAGAAAGGAAGTGATAAGGGGAGTGCCACAAAAGAGATTGCCCAAACATTGTTAACTATGGGCAATCAAGAAGAAGCCCCTGCTTCAAAAGTTTCCCCTGCTAAAACTGATCCCCCTGTTGTAAGTTTTTCCCCTGCTAAACCTATTACTCAAACATTTGTTAGGAAGAACAGAAGGCAACCAGCTCAGAAGGGAATTCGAATTGGAGAACTTGCACCAAAAGTAAAACTAGCAGTAGATCCAAAAGACAAGGGAAAGGGGATCATGGTTGAACAGCCCGAAAGAAAGTACAAGCACAAAACGCCTGAACAGCAAAGGGCTCAAGAAGAATATGATGAACAGGTAGCTCTTAGACTTCAAGAAGAAGAGCTACACATGCAAGATCAGAGAATGCAACAGATGAGGCCCAAAGAGATGCTTAAGCAGATTGAAATCATGCATAGAGAGTTAGATGAAAGGGTGCCTCATGTTCAAGAATTTCTAGATCAATGGGAAAAGGAGTTGGTAAATGCTCCTTTGGAAGACAGGTATGAATTGATTTGTTTAGTGTACAAATATCAAAATGAATATCTGGAAAGAAGAGCAAATCAGATTCAGAAAGAAAGATATTTGAGCTGAAAAGGGGAGACTGGCACACTACAAAGTTATGCTCAAAAGACACAAGAAGTGGACTGATGGTCACTTCAAAGGCATGACTTTTGAGGAGATAGAGAAGGCAGTCAGACCAGTTCTAAGAGAGACAAATGTGGATGAATTCATAGGTATAAACACTCCTGAAGAAGTTGAGTATCTCAGGAAGCAAAATGAGATGTTACAAAGAGCTAGGGAATCTAGAAAAAGAAAGGCCGAAGGAACAACAATGGAAAGAACACAAGCAGGTGCATCGTCTCAAGCAGGTGCATCATCACAAGCAGGTGCAAGTTTTCCAGCAATTGAGAGATCTGTACTCAATGCACAGAGAGCAGCCAAAAGACTAAAGAGGATGGAAAAGGTTGGTATAGTTACTAAGGAAACTCAGCATCCCTCCAATGAGGAAATAGATAAGCAACTGATTATGTAAGAGAATGATGAAATCTCACCTAGTGAGTTTGGGAAGAAGTTTGTCATAGTGGAATATGCTGTTTATGAACACAAGGGGTTGACTTGGTGGAATCTTACAAGAGCTGATAATACAACACATACGTTTTTGAGCCTAGATCTGATGTTTCAAACTTTAGATAGTGAAGACTTGGAAGATCTATGGAAGCTTTTGAAGAAGACATTTGCTGCAAATCCTCCTACTGTGGATGGTGTAAAGAAGGATTGGGTGATCTAGGAATGCATGCATAGGATGTATAACCATGAACTGTTTGATCCCATATTTGATGTAGTAAATGGGGGAAATTTGTTGTATTGGAAGTTGTTCACCAACTCTGGGGTTTATGAGATAGTCATGGAAGGTGTAAGTGTTTATTTGCTTAATCATCGTTATTATCCTTTCACTCAAGAGACCTTGAAGAAACTGGCACAGGCTGACTTGATTGTAGATGCTAAAGCACCTGTTGCTTATGATTTGGTAAGGATGATGTAAAGTCGACTTTGGCCAGGAACTTTGTAAGCATCCTCATCAACTAGTATTTATTCAGAAACTTGTCTTTAGGCGAAAGCACAAGTTTAGGGGAGGATTGTTGGGAATAAATATAAGTGTATTAGTTACCCCTGCTAGTTGGTCAGAGTTTCCCCTGCTAGAGTAAGTTCCCCCTGCTAAATAACAAAGGCAGGGGGATTGGTTCCCCTGCTGAAGTCAAAGACCCTGCTGCTAATGATAAACTTGGAAGATGTAGAAACTAGAAGGGGGGTTGAATAGTTTCTTAAATTTACTTGTTAAAATATGGTTTCCAAAAATCCTTTTTCAAAAAAAACTTAGGCTTGAGGAAATATGTGAAATCTTGTTATGCACAAATATGAACAATGATAGTCTAGCTAAACTAATACTAACAAAAATATATCCACAAAGAATAAAGAATGACAGTGTAGCTAATCTAATATTAACACATGTATATGCAAAAAGTAATAAGGAATGTAAAGAGTTAAGGGTAAAGAAAGATCAAACCGAACACCAAGGATTTATAGTGGTTCGGAAACGAAGCTCACTCCTCGTTCCTACTCCACTCCTCGAGTACTCCTTACTCGAGAGTCCACTACACAACAAGCTCCTTATGGTGGAGAAAACCGTACACGTCGCTTAACCAATTTCCGACTCTAAGCTAAAAGTCGAGCCCTAATTGTAGCTAGGACCAATCTACACAACTATACTTAGTACATACACAACTTCCAAATAGACACAACTACTTGGATCTTCACAACTATGACACAACTACAAGTATATAAAAATTGATCTTCAATAGATCTTTGGTGGTGGACTCAACACTTCACTAGGATAGTGTTCTTCTCTTTGCACTTGGAGAGGAAGAGATGGAAGAACAAGATTCACTTCTTAAACAAGTAATAATCAAACAAATGATCAAAGATTTGAGTGGTTAAAGAAGGGGTTTGAATTTGGAAATGAATGTGCAAAAGAGGTAAGGTGAAAAGCTGAGAATGGCCAACTATTTAAAGGACAAAGGAGCCAACGGCTAGTTCTGCCCGCGGTACCTTATCACAGCCCGTGGTACCTTATCGATCAGGTACCGCCTAGGCGCTAAGGTACCGCCGGACTAGACTCCGCTCCTTTTTGTCCTTTAGTGGTGGAGGTCTTATCTGGGTATAAAAATATCCTGAAAGGATATTCTTAACAGAATAAGAATATGCCATTTTCAAATTTCAAATAATTAATTTAATAAAACATATTCTTAAAAATAAAGTTTAATAAAAAACTTGTCACTTTTAATAAAAAGTGAGTTTTAAGAAAAGATTAAATCACTTGATCACTTGATTAAGGTTAGTACTTGTTTATCCATACCTTAAGTGAAAATGGGTAAAATGAAAAATACTTGCCCTCAAGAATTCGTTTTTCGTTGTTTTCGTAAATGCTTGTTTTTACATATTGTCGTAATCAAAACTAAGCGAGACCGAAAAATGCAAGTAACGTTTTTAGTCATTATTGCATTAACAATCTCCCCCTTTTTGATTTCGACAATACATAAACTCAATCACACAAAAACAAGTTTTTCGAAGACGAGTTTATTCATTTCTCCCCCTTTGTCGAAGCAAAAAGGTTGCGTAATCCTGTGTTGAAGAAACGGACTTTGCAAAGACTCTCCCTTGGTGCTTACTCCCCCTAGCTTGGGGCACCGAGGAATCGAGATATGGTGACTAGCTACATAGAAGGGTTAATTGAACAAAAGAAACAACCAACAATATATAGCAATAGGTCACAAAAAGAAAATTAAAAAGAGAAGAAAACACAAAGACAAAGATCCAAGATAGTTTACTAAAGAAACATCATACAAAGAAGTATGGAAAAAGAAACAAGCCAAAAGAATAAATCTAATCCTAGTTATTCTAGATTTCTAAGATTTGCTTGAATTTGGTGTCTTGATGATAAGCAATCAATGCTTATATGAAAGACAAGGTAATAGCAGAGGGTGGTGGTGGTGGCTTGTTGGAGATCTCATAATCAAAGTGAAGAGGAGGCTTGATTAAGAGACTCTTGATGTAGCTCAACTCCTCATAGATGTGTGCCATAGTAAGATGTTGATATTGACAACAATGACAATATGTTCCATGGTGCTTGACATTATCATGAGAAGGAGGAAGAACACTAAAGGGTGGTGGTGGAAGAAAGAAGTTCCACAATCAACATTCTTGGTAGGAGAAATGTGATTAAGAGTGTTCTTGGGTGGGTTTGGATTGAAAGCAATTGGAGAAAATGAAGGAGATTCAAGGCTTTCATTAGGAGAATAAGACATTTTGGATGTGAAGTAATGCAAAATGCTTATGGTTTAAATAAGGAAGGCTTAGGGTATTTTGGGGTGGTCAAAGGGTTTGAAACAAAGATTCTCAAAAAGGTTGGAGCAAATATGGAGTTTCAGACAAAAACCCAAAAAGGAAGGCCACTGTAGGCGGTTCCTTATCTAGGGTGGCGGTACCTTATCAATAAGGTACCGCGGTTCATATAAGGAACCGCCTGCAGAAGCAGGGTTTGGTGTTTGGAGGAAGATTTTCAGCAAATCTTATTTTTCTAGTCTAACTTATCATAGGGATATGCTTAAAAGTAAAGATAGACAAAGAAAACATATGCAAACTTACCAAATAGAGATTTGACCAAAATACATGGATTAAAAAAATCAATGTAGGAGGTGTGTAAGACAAGACCTTAAGTCATGACACAATGATCCTCCATGATTCAATCTTGTTCTTGCTATGTTTGAAAGAATCATACATATGAATTATGTAAGCTCTATATTAATAGCGAGAAACTATGAAAAATCGTTTTTAGATTGAATTAACAATGTCAAACGAATTTCTCAACCATTTTCGAAAGAGACTTTGAGAGTTTTGAAAAGGAGATGAGAAGATTTTTCAAAAGAATTTTAGAAGACTCAAGAACTCAAAGTCGTAATAGAAAACACACAATAAGAAAGGAATTTAAGGAAGATGTTCCATTAATGCTAGACCTAGACGCAAGTAATTGAAAGGTTCCCTCTTAAGTGGCTTAGTGAAGATATCGGCTAAGTTGTCTTCGGAGGGCACCTTTTCAATAATAATGTTCCCCTTTTGAACATTAACCCTAAGGAAATGGTGTCTAATTTCTATGTGTTTGGTTCGCGAATGTTGCACGGGATTCTTGCTTAGGTCTATAGCGCCTTTATTATCGCACATGATGGGAACATCATCAAGAGAAATCCCGTAATCAACAAGCGCTTGCTTCATCCATAGAGCTTGTTGGCATGCTTTACCGGCACTCACATACTCGGCTTCCGTGGTGGATATCGCAAGAGCGGTTTGTTTCTTGGAGAACCAAGAAGTTAAACAACAACCCATGAAGGTACAAACTCCACTAGTGCTTTTCCGGTCCACATAGTCTCCCGCATGATCCGAGTCCGCGTAGACAATGGTTTCTACGCCGGTCCCTTTAGGATACCATAATCCTAAATGTATAGTGCCTTTAATGTATCGAAAGATACGCTTAACCGCTTCAAAGTGAGAGGTTTTGGGAGCCTCTTGGAAGAGAGCACAAAGGCAAACACTAAACATGATATCCGGTCGACTTGCCGTTAGGTACAACAAACTACCAATCATACCTCTATATTTGGTGTTGTCTACCGACTCACAATCATCATCTACGGTGAGTTTAGTATCCGAGGCCATAGGGGTCTTCATTGGTCTAGATTCTTCTAATCCAAATTTCTTTAGCATTTCTTTAGCGTACTTAGATTGACTAAAGAAAATACCATCGTCCATTTGTTTAATTTGGAGTCCTAAAAAGAAGTTAAGTTCTCCCATCATACTCATTTCAAACTCATCATGCATGATTTTGGCAAAGTCATCACACAATTCTTGACAAGTTGAGCGAAATATAATGTCATCAACATATATTTGTACGATTATGAGGTGAGGACCTTTCTTCTTTGTAAAGAGTGTATTATCTACCATACCCATGGTATACTCATGTTTAACAAGAAACGCTTTAAGTCTATCATACCAAGCTTTGGGTGCTTGTTTGAGTCCATAAAGTGCTTTCTTAAGCTTGTAAACATGGTCCGGTTTCTCAAAATCAATGAAGCCGGGAGGTTGAGCCACATATACCTCCTCATTGATCAAACCGTTAAGAAATGCACTCTTTACATCCATTTGTTAAAGCTTAATATCTAAGGCACAAGCGTAGGCTAAAAGGATTCTAATTGATTCTAATCTAGCTACCGGTACATATGTCTCGTCATAATCAATCCCTTCTTGTTGATTATAGCCTTGAGTTACAAGTCTAGCCTTGTTACGAGACACAACACCATTCTCATCTAGCTTATTCCTAAATACCCATTTGGTTCCTATAATGGTAGAACTTCTAGGTGGAGGAACAAGTTCCCAAACATCATTGGCAACGAATTGATTCAATTCTTCTTGCATCGCAATGACCCAACTCTCATCCGTCAAAGCTTCTTTAACATTCTTAGGTTCAATCAAGGAGACAAAACAAAAGAAGTTGCTTTGGTTTTGTACTTGAGATCTTAGGGTCCTTTGATTTAAGTCACCAATGACATCATTGAGAGTATGATCCCTAGATTCCTTAATGTTTACTTCCTTTTCAACACTAAGGTCTTCAACTCCTATTTTTCTAACCTCTTTGGCTTTAACTACTTCTAATTCATCCAAGTCATCATCAACCAATGGTGGTGTCTTGGGTGAAGGAGGGGTTTCATCAAAGGTTACGTTGAGTGATTCTTCAATAACCCCTGAGGTTCTATTTAGGACTATGTAGGCCTTACTAGTTTGGGAATAACCTAAAAGGATACCTTCGTAAGACTTTGGGTCAAACTTGGTAAGGTAGTCTTTGGTGTTGAGGATAAAGCACTTGCTTCCAAACACCCTAAAGTATTCTAATGAGGGTTTCTTACCTTTAAGAATCTCATAGGGGGTCTTTCCTAGGAAAGGTCGAATAAGAATTCGGTTGAGAATATAAGTCGATGTATCTACGACATTGCACCAAAACTTTTGAGGCAAAGATTGCTCGTTTAACATCGTCCTACTCATCTCTTGGAGAGTCCTATTCTTCCTTTCAACTACCCCATTTGATTGTGGAGTGCGAGGAGCCGAGAAGTTATGGGTAATACCATGAGCTTCACAAAAGGCACCAAATTGCACTTCATTATCAAATTCCCTACCATGATCCGTCCTAATAGAAACAATTGAACATCCTAGTTGATTTTGAATTCTCCGACTAAAGATTTCGAAGTGATCGAAAGCTTCATTCTTAGATGCCAAAAATCTAGTCCAAGTGAATCTAGAATAGTCGTCAACTATAACTAGGGTATAAAGGTTACCTCCATAACTCCGTATGGCGGAAGGTCCAAAAAGATCCATATGTAGGAGCTCTAAGCACCGAGAGGTCGAAACCAAATTCTTGGCTTTGTGACTTGAGTGAACTTGCTTTCCAACTTTGCAAGCATCACAAAAGTGACTATCAAACTTAATCTTGGGGAGGTGTCTTACCAACAACTTAGAGACTAAAGATTGAATTAAACGCATATTAGCGTGACCTAATCTCCTATGCCAAAGAGTAGAACTATCATCTATAGTCGCAAGACATATGTTGTCTTTTGACTTCTTATTAACCTTCATGACATAAAGCCCATGCTTTCTAACACCTTTTCCAATGACTTTTCCATCTTTTACGATTTCACTGTCATGTTCCGAAAAGATAACCTTACACTTATTATCACAAATTTGACCTATACTTAAAAGGTTAAAACCTAAGTTATCTACGTGCTCAACATTTTCAATGGTCATGGAGTCAAGAGAAACCGTACCTTTGCCAATGATATTGCCACGTAGACTACTAGCGAATGTGACGTTACCTCCATCATATGCTTTGTAATACGAGAACAAACTTCGATTACCCGTCATGTGTTTAGAACATCCACTATCCTTAATCCATTCATCGGGCTCCAAATCAATTCCCAAGCATATCTAGGTAACAATACACAAGATCAAACATTTGGTCCCCAATATCTCATGGGTCCAAAATTGTTAGTTCCAAACATCCCTTGCATTTGATTGGGATGAATGAATGAAGTAGGAATTCCCCATGAAGAACAAAATAGAGGAGGGTAGTAATTCATGTAACCATTTTGTTGCTTATTACTTCTCCTAGGTGTGTTTGATCTAGGTTTAGAGTTATTATTATTATTCTTTCTAGGTGTTGGAGTTTTACTTCTAGGCTTAGACTCATTCCGTACTCTAGGTGGAGTAGAAGAAAATCTAGATAAACTTCTATTTCCCATGAGAGGTTTACTTAACGGCTTATAGAACTTACTAATAGCATTTTCGTCAAGTATGGGTAATTGAACCTTATTAACAGTAAGATGCTTTGGTTTTTCACTTAACTTAGATTTTTCAGAAGGTTCAGAATTTTCACAAAATTCAACTTCTGGCCGCGGTACCTTATCTATGGCCGCGGTTCCATAGTGATAAGGAACCGCGCCATAAGATGTGGAACCGCGTCCAGAGGGTGTTTTCTGTGAAAACCTGACTTGTTTTGGTTCACTAGTTGAGGCTTCATTTGAGTTAAAACCTAGACCAAGTTTTTCCTTAGAATGAACTTGTTTGTTTAACATATCATCAAGAGCACTAGTACCTTTCATGAACTTTTCCAATTTAATGGAGGTGCTCTTGAGATCATCATTCTCTAATCTAAGTTTCTCACAACTTAAGCAACCTAAATCAACCTCTTTGTTTTTCTCAAGTTTAGTCAATTTCTCCCTAAGTTCATTGATCTCATTTTCAAGCTTAGTTTTGGTTGATTTTAAGGTTTTATTCTTTTCTATGAATTTAAGACTAAGTTTGTGTAAGCTATCATATTTGCCTTCAAATTCAGTATCATCTAAAGTGGAACTATCATAGCTATAATATTCGGTTTCGGAATGTACCTCTTTAGAAGTGTGAGCCATAAGACATTTCTCCTCTTTGGGGTTGTCATCATCATCTTCACCGCTATCGCTCCAAGCGCCACTAACGAATGCCGTGTGGTTCTTATCACGAGCGGGCTTTAGACAATCACCAATGAAGTTATTTGGATCACCACATCTAAAGCAACTCCTATCACCTTTTTCGTTCTTGACAAACCGATTCTTTGACAATGGTTTCTTGTCATAGTTTGGTTGCCTAACGTGTTGACCTCGTCTCTTGAAGAACTTCTTGAAATCTCTCACCGCCAATGCATACTCCTCGTCATCACTTTCCGAGAAACTATCATGGTCACTTTGTGCCTTCTTGGCTTTAAGTGCAAGAGATTTCCTTTCACTCTTGGTTTTTACTAATTCCGAGTGCTTCAAAATTATCATCTCATGAACCTTCAAGTTTCCTATGAGTTCATCGAGTGATAAAGTTGAGAGATCTTTCGACTCTTCAATAGCCGTGACTTTTGCTCTCCACTTTGGATGTAAGGCCCTTAGAAACTTCCTAACATTGTTCTTTCTAGAAAAACCTTCATCAAGTGCTTTTAGACTAGTAATAATGGTGTTAAACCTAGCAAATGCACTATCAATAGTTTCATCTTCTAAGATGACAAATTATTCATATTGTTGGACAAGAAGATCGATTTTACTTTCTTTGACTTGGCTATTACCTTGGTGGGTTACTAAAAGAGTGTTCCAAATATCTTTAGCGGTTTCACACATAAAAATTCTTTCATACTCTTTCTTAGGTAAAGCATTATAAATCACCATTTTAGCCTCATTATTTTTTGAGAGTTTCTTTTTAGTATCATCATTAGCTTTGTCAAAAGTGACTAATTCTTTTGTTTTAGAAACTTCATTAAATTGAAAGGTAAAAAATCACCATTGGTAATAACATGCCAAAGATCTAAATCTTTTGATTTCACATAAGTTTCAAATCTATTTTTCCAATAAATAAAACTATCGGTTTCAAAAAGTGGTGGTCTTTGCATAGATTGCCCTTCTAGGTACTTGTTGGAATCCATAGATCGATTCAAGTTTTAAAATACAATATACTTTAAAAATTCTTGAGCAACCCGCTCTGATACCAATTGTAGAAACTAGAAGGGGGGGGGTTGAATTGTTTCTTAAATTTACTTGTTAAAATATGGTTTCCAAAAATCCTTTTTCAAAAAAAACTTAGGCTTGAGGAAATATGTGAAATCTTCTTATGCACAAATATGAACAATGATAGTCTAGCTAAACTAATACTAACAAAAATATATCCACAAAGAATAAAGAATGATAGTTTAGCTAATCTAATATTAACACATGTATATGCAAAAAGTAATAAGGAATGTAAAGAGTTAAGGGTAAAGAAAGATCAAACCGAACACCAAGGATTTATAGTGGTTCGGCAACGAAGCTCACTCCTCGTTCCTACTCCACTCCTCGAGTACTCCTTACTCGAGAGTTCACTACACAACAAGCTCCTTATGGTGGAGAAAACCGTACACGTCGCTTAACCAATTTCCGACTCTAAGCTAAAAGTCGAGCCCTAATTGTAGCTAGGACCAATCTACACAACTATACTTAGTACATACACAACTTCCAAATAGACACAACTACTTGGATCTTCACAACTATGACACAACTAAAAGTATATAAAAATTGATCTTCAATAGATCTTTGGTGGTGGACTCAACACTTCACTAGGATAGTGTTCTTCTCTTTGCACTTGGAGAGGAAGAGATGGAAGAACAAGATTCACTTCTTAAACAAGTAATAATCAAACAAATGATCAAATATTTGAGTGATTAAAGAAGGGGTTTGAATCTGGAAATGAATGTGCAAAAGAGGTAAGGTGAAAAGCTGAGAATGGCCAACTATTTAAAGGACAAAGGAGCCAACGGCTAGTTCTGCCCGCGGTACCTTATCACAGCCCGCGGTACCTTATCGATAAGGTACCGCCTAGGCGCTAAGGTACCGCCGGACTAGACTCCGCTCCTTTTTGTCCTTTAGTGGTGGAGGTCTTATCTGGGTATAAAAATATCCTGAAAGGATATTCTTAACAGAATAAGAATATGCCATTTTCAAATTTCAAATAATTAATTTAATAAAACATTTTCTTAAAAATAAACTTTAATAAAAAACTTGTCACTTTTAATAAAAAGTGAGTTTTAAGAAAAGATTAAATCACTTGATCACTTGATTAAGGTTAGTACTTGTTTATCCATACCTTAAGTGAAAATGGGTAAAATGAAAAATACTTGAACTCAAGAATTCGTTTTTCGGTGTTTTCGTAAATGCTTGTTTTTACATATTGTCGTAATCAAAACTAAGCGAGACCGAAAAATGCAAGTAACGTTTTTAGTCATTATTGCATTAACAGAAGAGATTATAACGCGTTTCAGTTACTACTCCGAGATACTTTCCTAGTTTGTTAGTAGTGATCTTGTACGTGAGTCCTTGTACTATAAAAGGACCCACTAGGTTATCATGCAAAGTGTGTCTTTCTCTGTTAGTTTTCATTTCATACTTTAAGGTTTTTGTAACCCTAATACCACTGTTGGGTATTCGTATATCTATGATATATTAAAGTTTAACGTTTGCTTTAATCATTTGTTTTTGTGCTAAACACTACATTCCGCATCTTGTTTAGTTACTTTGTATTGCAAAGTTTCTCTAGTGTTAGATGGAATCTATTCTCTCTATCACAACCCTTAAACAAGCTAAGGTTTAAGATCTGAGTTTGGGATCAACATATATAATGGTGCACTAGCACTTCAGTGTCATGTCATGTATATGGTGATAAGAGTTTGTTTAACTCTTATATTGCAGTTGAGAATGGAGAGAACGAGTTTGAGCAACTCTCCAACTACGAATATCAAAGAAAAAGAATATGTGATTCACATCTAGAAAAGACACTAAGTTAACCAACGTTGCGTGTGATGGAGATTCGTATAAAACTTGTGTCCGGATGGTTGCTTAATGAAATTTGGCTTTAATTTGCATATGAATTAAATAAAATTCGAGTTAACGAATAACATAAATTAAGTGCATATCGGTTACACTTTTAAAATGGTTAAGTTGATTATGTTTTCAAATGGTCATTATAGGAAAATGAGGGTGAATTTGGCTTATTTGTTTGTTTTTTAAACGTATGGGATGACTTACTTTGACTTGTTTTAAATTTTACTCAACATGTTGTCCAATTAAACCAAATTGGATACCCATTTTTATATTGACACGGACTACAAAATAAAAAATTGTGTTGAAGCCAAATTGACAAGTCTTTTCTCTTGGCTGATCAGAAATAACCGAAAACCTTGATATGATTCACATGGTTTTATGTGATTTGGAATTGATACCTACTAAGGTAGCGAATATCGAGTACTTTATCATATTGGCTGATTGTGATACATAATATTGCTATTTACACTTACTTGAGAGTAAGGATATAGACAAGATCATCTATATAAGTAAGTTGAGAACCAACTTATTATCGATAACAAGGTGATTCGAAGTCATTGGAGTCGAATATGTGTCTCCATTTCTAAATTTGTATGCTAAAATTAGAATAAGACACAAATTTATTGCTCTTTATATAGAAAAGAATCGTGCCTTAGAAAATATGGTTTATGCCATGTTCTTAAGTCCAGGTTTAAGCCATGACATGTGGGGGAAAGCGATTATATCGACTACTTATCTTTTAGATAAAATCTCCTGTAAATAAATAAGATACTTCTTACGAACTATGGGTGAGAAGAAAATATCTTATAAGGACTTACAAATGTGAGGGATATCAAGCTAAGATATCCGTATGAAATTCATATAGCATTGCTTATCGTTTAATTGTACATGAATCGAAAATAGACCTAGAGTAATAGAATTAAGAAATGATTCCTTCTTTGGAAATATATTTCCTTGTTTATGAAGGAAATTGGAAGATCATCTAGAATAGATGAAGAGGTCGTCCAAGGTTAGAGATGACGAGATGATATGATCTCTTAGATGAGAGACAAGATTGACACAAGGAGAGGTTGAACCTAGAAGAAACAAAATGTCATGAACTAAGAGATTGGTTGGATTCAGTTTTTGTTTCTTTTATGCTAAAAAATAAAATACAATTAGTCTACTTCTTACTGAGAAGCAGTAACTTCTTTGAAAGGGTATGAATGGAAAGAAGCCATTAAAAGTGAAATAGATTATATTTTACAAAAGTAAATTTAGAAGCTTGTGGATGTACCTTAATTTGTAATCCACTAGGCTATAAATGGATCTTCAAAACACAGATAAAAGTCTATGTCACCATTAATATGTGCAAAGAAAGATTGGTAATAAAAAAATTAGAAAACGAGAAGGTCTATCTTCCTTTGATGCCTATTCGCATGTTACACGAATAACCTCAATTATGATGGTACCTTATTTCCGCATTAAAATTTTTTGGAAGTTTCTTATGTGGATATGAAAACGATATTTCTAAACAGGGATTTAGAAAATGAACTATACATTAACCATCCTGAGGGTTTCATAGTTCCTATGCTAGAGAGAAACGTTTGTAGTCTAATTAAGTCATTATAGGATTTAAGTCAAGCTCCCAAACAATGACATCAAACTTTTTGACCACATCATGTTAGAATGTGGATTCAAAAGTAATGTATGTATGTGTGATCAACAGTAAATATGTACTCTTGTGTTTATACAGAGATGGTATATTTATCACTAGAAGTGATAACAAGATGAATAAATCCATTAATGATATGTTGTAGTCAAGATTTGTCATGAACTTCGTTAGTTGTTTGGTTTGTTTTAAACCCATATGAATTTGTTTTGAAGTCAAACATTAAGAAAACAATATTATTGAGAGGTTCAATGTGGGGGATTTCGGCCTAGCTAGAATCCAGTGGCATTTTTTTAAATCTATTGGTAAAGGCGTTGCCCATTTTGAATACTCAAAGAATATTGGGCATCTTATATGTCTAATGACGTGTGTGTGACCTGATTTAGAACTTATAATCAAGTTAAGCAAATATATTAGTAATTCAAGTGGGGACCATTTGAATAAGTATTTCTTGAGTACTATAATACTAAGTATGTTTCATTATGGAATATTCGACTACTATCAAGTGATAGAGTAATGCAAATATGGATTCTTACATATAAGAATCTAGATCCACTAGAGCGGATGTATTTATGCTAAGTTGAAAGCTATGTCTAGAAATATTGAAAGTATTTTAAAGAGACTGTTATAGCTAAACCTATGATGAAATATGAATTTATTATTTGAGATAAATTTATAAAATATGCGGGAAAGTTTACGCTAATTCGTAAAGGACATACCAAGATGGCGTATACCGGTAACAAGCATGTTTATAAAGTGTGATAGTCAATAGAATTTGACAGAGCTCATATCACAATGTAAAACGGTAAGTCAAGACATATTCATCATAGATTGTGATTGTTGCGACAACTACTCTTAACTAGAGTTATCACGATTGACTACGTAAAGTCAAAGGATAACATCCCGGATCCGCTTACAAAAGGATTAATCAGAGAGTTAGTTAGTGAGTCGTCTAAAGGAATGAAACTAAAGCCCTTGAAAGAATAAGTTTCTATGAAGGAAAACCTAACCCAGTTGACTAGAGATCCCAAGATCTGGGTTCAATAGGACAACCTAATCATAGAAATATGGGGGAAGTCACATCAATATGTGGGAGTTACTTAAAATAGTAACTTTCCTAGTCCATTCCAATAACAATGTGACTTGTGGAGAGGTTAAACATATGGCTTAATGATTCAAGATGAAATCATAAAGCATAATGATTCAAGGTGAAATCGCAAACATATGTTTTTAATGATTCAAGATGAAATCACCTATGTGAGAGAGAAGTGGGGTCGCTTTGAAAGGAAATATGGGGGGCGCAATTCCTAAGAGCTCTTGCAGAACCAGGCTAGTGTTCATGACCATAACGAACACGACTATGAGGACTTGACAATGTCAGAGAGAGTCTTGTGTGAGTGTGTATTGTCGTCTACGCAAACAGAGGCTGAGTTCAAAGACATCGCGTCTACTCAGATCTAGGAGACTAAGTGCATCTCATAAGGGAAGGTTCAAAGGGTCACACCTACCTATCCTATGCAAGATTTAACTGTTGGAATTTTATTGAAAATTTAGTGTATTACGACCAATCTCTATTCATGTGGGGGATTGTTGAAAAATATTGTTGGCAAAATGACTTTTAACCAACTTTGGACACAATTCTGTATATGTATGTATCATATATTTAGTGATACTTTATAGGTTCGCAATCTCCTTGAAGAGAGTTTCGAAATGAGCTTTTATGTGTCCAAAATGAAGCTAATGTGAATGAGATATCGTGTCTCAAATTTAGGCATTTGGTACCATGCTTAAAGAGAAAAAAATAGTTTATTTTTTATCCCACATCGGTGGGATGGGTAAACTGAAAAGGAGTCTATTGTATAGAAATAGATGCCTAATTCCATACTTTTTCACACACCAAATCAATAAGTATTATTATTGATTTTCAACATATGGAGTACGCATCTAAAGGTGAAATTTCAGGCAGTTTTGTTAAGTCCGACAGTACAACTTACTGTTTCGGCTGTTAACAGAGGACGAATCTGTTTTAAAGAAAGCGTGTCAAACACGTGCCTCGGCTCTTTAGTTCTAAGCGTGTCTTACGCGTGCTTCGATTTACTGGTGATTTAGTAAGTCTTTTATTATTTTAATGTTTTATTTAATTATCGTTTATAATTATGTCTGTATTTGTTTTTCTATTAATTATATTATATTATTTATTTTTTGTTAATTTAATTAATTTTATTTATTTGATTTATAAAATAAAAATGTTATATTTTCTTTACATGTAGCACAAGCTTAGTCTATTTTATAAGTTCGTTTCCAATTTAAAATCATAAGACATAAGATAATATATACTTTTTCATCACTTGAAATGGGTAGCAGTGAACGAAGATATGAATACAAGTCATTAGCCCGCTTGCCACGATCTCTTTCACCTGCATTATGATCGAGTTTTTTTGCTACCTTTGTGTTGTCTCCGATAGGACCATTTGCATCTACACCAGAAGACATGGAGTTTCCAGTTGCAAAATCTTGCATGATTTAATTAAATATATGAATATTAAGAAAGAAATATGAATCTATGTTGCTGCAAACATTTGATGATTTCATAAATAGGGGTGGCTAAATGAATGGGTAGGACGGGTATGGGCGGTGGGCGAAACGGACATTGATCCATAGATGTGGATCAAATGAGCAATTTGTAATATTTGGACCAAATGGACTTAGGCCAAATGTATATTGGATCAAATAAACTTGGGTCAAATGGAAAATATTAAAGGAGAAACAAATAGACTAAAGATTAATTTAACTAAATGCTTTTATGTTGTCCAAATATTCCATAATACTCATTTATTTAACTAAATGTTGTCCAAATAATCCAACTAAAATAACAGTTAATACCCATTTATTCCATTAGTTTAAAAAAAAAGTCCAAATAACCCAATTTTAGACATGTAGACATGATTTGTCACCTCTAATATTACGCTCCTTCAAACACCTTGTTAATTTTTTTTGAACTGAGATTCATTTCATATCACTTCTCACAAACGGGGGTAAATTGAACAAAACATGTTACATCGAACATAAAAGGCAAAATCCAAACCGATTTGGCAAAACAAAATACACGAAGTAACAGGTTGAGCATAACCAAAACATCCACCGTAAATATTGTTACCCATGACAGCAACACAATACAAGGGTGAGGGGAATCACCAATGTAAGCTTTTAATAGACACAACAATATAAAGGTGAGCCTGGAGCAAAAGTACATAAAATACATATAAAATACATAGAAACATACACAAAAAATAAAACCTAAACTCCCTAAAATATACAAACCTAAGTCAAACAAATCAAAGTCCAAAATCCAAACACCATGTTAATTAGGTTGATGTAAGCAAAGGGAAAGATAATACCAGCATCTTTTGTTTTGATTTTTTTTTTTGAACTAGACCAGCATCTTTTGTTGACTCCTAGCTTGTTTAATTCCTTTATTATTTTAGCATGGTTACGACGAGGTCTGATTAGAAAATGCAGATGATAAAAAAACTTTGTGTATTAATTTACTTTTAATCAGTTAAAAAGTAAAAGCATTTTTAATGTTAACATTAACAACTATTGAAAAAGCATCGGGTTACATAATAACTATTACATTTTTTGTTTTCTTTTTTTAGAATACGGAGTAATAATTTACTTTTAATTAATTAATTTAAATTTTTTTAATATTTTTAATTATAAATACAAGTAAATGTAATATAGTAAATTTTAACTAAATTTTTTATCTATTTTTAGAAGTTGACAATAATTTTAGGACAAACTAAAAAAGAAAGACTGACAATAATAATTTTGGAACAGAAGGAGTATAATAGATTAAAAAAAGAAAAAAAAAGATTAAAGATAAATTGTGTATTGGTTCACATCAGTTTATGTATTCTAGAATAACTGATTTTTTTATCATATAAATCATGCGTTATTAGGGGTGTAGCTAGTAGGGGACTAGTTGGTGTTGAGACACCCCTAGTCAACCTATTTTGCTTACTATTTATGTGTATTACACGTTATTTTTTTACTATTTTATACATCAAGCTTCCCAAACACTATAAATGTTTGCCATAAGTATGGTTAGCCTTCTCCAATACTATAAATGTTTGCCTTAAGTATGGTTAGTCTCCCATAACTAAAAATCCTAGCTCCGTCCCTGCGCGTTACGACATTGACATTAGAGTAAATTAGCTTGGTTGGATACTAGATGTGTTTGAAAACCCAAAAATGGCAGACTTCCTGAAACGGGATGAATTGGAGGGTTTGTATATACTACATTTCCTATATCATTTTAAAAAAAAAAATTATTTAAGAAAAAAAGTATTTAAAAAAAAACCCGGATGAAAACCCAACGGCTAGATTATTTAAGAAAAAATAAATTCAATTTTAAACTTTATATATACTACATTTCCTATATCATTTTTTACACACAAACACAAATCATTCTCTCCTTTATCATTCTCTCATTCACAAACACAAACACAAACACACAATGGCCGGCGAAAGTTGGTTCGGATTTACCCACCTCCTTCAATCCAACATGGGTGCCGGTGACGGAACTACGTCGAATTCGCAATCCCCGGATTTCCTACCCACGGTCCGATGACTCCCGAAGATCAAGCTTTTATACAAAAGCAACAAGAAGAATATCAAGCCTATACCACCCAAAACGCCTATCACTCCAATCTACAAGCTCAATTCCACCATCCGAAACCGAACCAACAAAAAAAAGCCGAAAGAAAAACCCCGCAAAAAAATCAAAAGAACCCGTTCCGAATGAAGGTCTTGGTCGTTGGACCAAGGACGAAGAAGCCGTGCTTGCCGAGTGTCACATCGCGACATCCGAAGATCCGAAAGTTGGGCGTCACCAAAAAAGAGACACTTTTTGGATTCGGATTACCCGGGTGTTTAACGAAAGAAATTATCAAGAACGTACCAAAGACATGCTTACGGGTAAGTGGAATCCGATGCATCATAATATTATGAAGTGGCACGCCATCTACAAGAAATGTCATCGGAACAAAAAAGTGGCGAAAGCGAGGTTGATGTGATTGAACGGGCTCGGGGCGTTTACGAGGACGAGAATAGAAATGCCTCGTTTAATCATGAAAAGGCATGGAATATTTTGAGGAAGTCCCCGAAATGGGACGCACCCGAGGTTGCCCCGGTTGATTTGACCGAGAAAGAGGAAGGCGGTTCGTTTCCGATGCCGATGAACACGGACGAGCTTTTCCAACGGGATCAACGACCTCGCCCCGCCGGTAAAGAACGGCCCGAGAAAAAAAGCCGTTCCGAAACATCGGCAAGTACCGGAGGAAGTAACTCGTCTCGATTTGAAGACGCGGTTACCTATGACCTTCGTCTTCGTCGTGAAGCCGCGCAAAAAGCGTACGCGTCTTCGCAACACAAAGACGACACGATTGCCGAAATGGAGGAGTTGAAATTTCTCAACTATGACACATCCAACATGGATCCCGAATCGGTCGCGTTTATAAACTTTAAAAAAAAAGAAATCAAGGCTCGTCTACGCGCAAAAATGCCGAATACCAATCAATACCGCGACGTTCAAGATTCCGAAGACTCCTCCAACTAGTAGTTTTTTTTCGTATTTTTTTCCTTTTCTTTATTCGAAGTTGTATTTTATATTTTTTTAAGATTGTAATATTTATTTTTATTTATGAAATGAATTAATTTAATTTGAAAATGTGAGAAATAAAAAAAAAGTGGGATCCACAAAAGGGAGTCACTTGGGGTGATGACTCCCCTGATTTTTTCATGTAAGTGAGTGAGTGAGTTTCACTGACGTGACACCCCAAAAAGGAGTCACTTGGAGTGATAACTCCTTGTGCTCTAAAAATTAATATGAGTCATTTGCGCTTTTTTTTACACTAGCCCACTTGAGCATTTATTATCTCGTCCATTTAAATTATAGACCATCTTTTATATAGTATAAAAGATGTATATTTTTTGAGATTTTTAATGAAAAATAGAAGTTTTCATAAATATAATTGGACTAATCAAATAATTTGATTTTGACATATAAGGAAAATCAAAGAATATGATTGATCCAAAAAAGTTAAAATTTAATTCAGTTTAATCAAAATAAAAAGTTTTGCGGAGGAATTTGATGAAAACACATAAAAATATATATGTTAAATTTGTAAAAATAAAACTTAAAAAATAGAAGGAGATTAATACAATTTTAGTGGTTGAATTCTAAATAAATTAGATGGACTTAATTGTAAACATATATTTTTTCATATTCTTAGTAACTTTGAAAAATAAACAAAATATTCTCTTAAACTTTATAACTTATTTTTTAAAAATATAACACATATGTAATATTAAAAAATCAACTAATTACATAATTATAAATATTCAAATAAAAACACAAATTATTGTCTATTTTTATTTTGACACTTAACAAAGTCAATCAATGTAACCACTCAAGGGTGGCCTAGTGACAAATAAATTTGAGGCCATCACTCCAAAGTGTGTGAGGTCTCAAGTTCAATTCTCGTTAGGTGCAAACAACCTTGAAGTGACCACGTCAATCTCCTGAAAAGGGAGGGCTTTACCTGGTTTGAGTCTGTGTGGCAGTGGGCTCAAACCCCGTAGATTAGTCGGCCAATGAGTCGGAAATCACGGTTACCAATGTAGCTCCGCGCCCCTAAGTATCATATATGATAGTTTTTGACAACGAAAAAAACGTGAAAAAAAAATTGTCGAAATATAACATATCTGTAGAAAGATAATTAAATGCTCGTCGAGCTTGTATTTTTTTCGCATAACAATTAATAATTTAAAAGATATTAATGTTTGAAAAAAAAGGAAAAATGAGATTTGAATTTAATCTTATTCATGAGATTAAAATGGATATAAATGATGTAAATTAGTTCTTTGAAAGTTGGGTATCACATCACATGAACTTAAATCTTTAAAATATACTTAGATAGAGTTAAGATCTAGACACTTAAATTAGCATATACCTATCCAACCAATAATAATCACCCATTTTTTAAAAAACCCACTTCCCACCACTTTTTTAAAAAATAAATATCTCACAAACGGTAAATCGTCAAACGAAAAAAAAATACACAATTGTGACGAGAATTAAATCATCTATCTATCGAGGGGCACATGTATATACTTTCGACGAACTTTTTTTTCGACTTTTTTTTTTCTAAAGTCACGTCTGGAGAGAATAATATATGATTCATCACGAATCATATATGATTCGTCACAAATCATATATGATTCGTCACGAATCATAAATGATTTTCAGAAAATCATATATGATTCGTGATATGAATCATATATGATTCATTGAGAATCATATATATTTCGTGAGGAATCATATATCATTCTCTCCAGACGTGACTTAAGAAAAAAAGTCGAAAAAAAAGTTCGTCGAAAGTATATACATGTTACATCGAACATAAAAGGCAAAATCCAAACCGATTTGGCAAAACAAAATACACGAAGTAACAGGTTGAGCATAACCAAAACATCCACCGTAAATATTGTTACCCATGACAGCAACACAATACAAGGGTGAGGGGAATCACCAATGTAAGCTTTTAATAGACACAACAATATAAAGGTGAGCCTGGAGCAAAAGTACATAAAATACATAGAAACATACACAAAAAATAAAACCTAAACTCCCTAAAATATACAAACCTAAGTCAAACAAATCAAAGTCCAAAATCCAAACACCATGTTAATTAGGTTGATGTAAGCAAAGGGAAAGATAATACCAGCATCTTTTGTTTTGATTTTTTTTTTTTGAACTAGACCAGCATCTTTTGTTGACTCCTAGCTTGTTTAATTCCTTTATTATTTTAGCATGGTTACGACGAGGTCTGATTAGAAAATGCAGATGATAAAAAAACTTTGTGTATTAATTTACTTTTAATCAGTTAAAAAGTAAAAGCATTTTTAATGTTAACATTAACAACTATTGAAAAAGCATCGGGTTACATAATAACTATTACATTTTTTGTTTTCTTTTTTTAGAATACGGAGTAATAATTTACTTTTAATTAATTAATTTAAATTTTTTTAATATTTTTAATTAAAAATACAAGTAAATGTAATATAGTAAACTTTAACTAAATTTTTTATCTATTTTTAGAAGTTGACAATAATTTTAGGACAAACTAAAAAAGAAAGACTGACAATAATAATTTTGGAACAGAAGGAGTATAATAGATTAAAAAAAGAAAAAAAAAAGATTAAAGATAAATTGTGTATTGGTTCACATCAGTTTATGTATTCTAGAATAACTAATTTTTTTATCATATAAACCATGCGTTATTAGGGGTGTAGCTAGTAGGGGACTAGTTGGTGTTGAGACACCCCTAGTCAACCTATTTCGCTTACTATTTATGTGTATTACACGTTATTTTTTTACTATTTTATACATCAAGCTTCCCCAACACTATAAATGTTTGCCTTAAGTATGGTTAGCCTTCTCCAATACTATAAATGTTTGCCTTAAGTATGGTTAGTCTCCCCTAACTAAAAATCCTAGCTCCGTCCCTGCGCGTTACGACATTGACATTAGAGTAAATTAGCTTGGTTGGATACTAGATGTGTTTGAAAACCCAAAAATGGCAGACTTCCTGAAACGGGATGAATTGGAGGGTTTGTATATATTACATTTCCTATATCATTTTAAAAAAAAATTATTTAAGAAAAAAATTATTTAAAAAAAAAACCCGGATGAAAACCCAACGGCTAGATTATTTAAGAAAAAATAAATTCAATTTTAAACTTTATATTTACTACATTTCTTATATCATTTTTTACACACAAACACAAATCATTCTCTCCTTTATCATTCTCTCATTCACAAACACAAACACAAACACACAATGGCCGGCGAAAGTTGGTTCGGATTTACCCACCTCCTTCAATCCAACATGGGTGCCGGTGACGGAATTACGTCGAATTCGCAATCCCCGGATTTCCTACCCACGGTCCGATGACTCCCGAAGATCAAGCTTTTATACAAAAGCAACAAGAAGAATATCAAGCCTATACCACCCAAAAACGCCTATCACTCCAATCTACAAGCTCAATTCCACCATCCGAAACCGAACCAACAAAAAAAAGCCGAAAGAAAAACCCCGCAAAAAAATCAAAAGAACCCGTTCCGAATGAAGGTCTTGGTCGGTGGACCAAGGACGAAGAAGCCGTGCTTGCCGAGTGTCACATCGCGACATCCGAAAGTTGGGCGTCACCAAAAAAGAGATACTTTTTGGATTCGGATTACCCGGGTGTTTAACGGAAGAAATTATCAAGAACGTACCAAAGACATGCTTACGGGTAAGTGGAATCCGATGCATCATAATATTATGAAGTGGCACGCCATCTACAAGAAATGTCATCGGAACAAAAAAGTGGCGAAAGCGAGGTTGATGTGATTGAACGGGCTCGGGGCATTTACGAGGACGAGAATAGAAATGCCTCGTTTAATCACGAAAAGGCATGGAATATTTTGAGGAAGTCCCCGAAATGGGACGCACCCGAGGTTGCCCCGGTTGATTTGACCGAGAAAGAGGAAGGCGGTTCGTTTCCGATGCCGATGAACACAGACGAGCTTTTCCAACGGGATCAACGACCTCGCCCCGCCGGTAAAGAACGGCCCGAGAAAAAAAGCCGTTCCGAAACATCAGCAAGTACCGGAGGAAGTAACTCGTCTCGATTTGAAGACGCGGTTACCTATGACCTTCGTCTCCGTCGTGAAGCCGCGCAAAAAGTGTATGCGTCTTCGCAACACAAAGACGACACGATTGCCGAAATGGAGGAGTTGAAATTTCTCAACTATGACACCTCCAACATGGATCCCGAATCGGTCGCGTTTATAAACTTTAAAAAAAAAGAAATCAAGGCTCGTCTACGCGCAAAAATGCCGAAACCAATCAATACCGCGACGTTCAAGATTCCGAAGACTCCTCCAACTAGTAGTTTTTTTTCGTAATTTTTTTCGTATTTTTTTCCTTTTCTTTATTCGAAGTTGTATTTTTCTATTTTGTTAGGATTGTAATATTTATTTTTATTTATGAAATGAATTAATTTAATTTGAAAATGTGAGAAATAAAAATAAAGTGGGACCCACAAAAGGGAGTCACTTGGAGTGATGACTCCCCTGATTTTTTCATGTAAGTGAGTGACACTCCAAAAAAGAGTCACTTAGAGTGATAACTCCTTGTGCTCTAAAAATTAATATGAGTCATTTGAGCTTTTTTTTTACACTAGCCCACTTGAGCATTTATTATCTCGTCCATTTAAATTATAGACCATCTTTTATATAGTATAAAAGATGTATATTTTTTGAGATTTTTAATGAAAAATAGAAGTTTTCATAAATATAATTGGACTAATCAAATAATTTGATTTTGACATATAAGGAAAATCAAAGAATATGATTGATCCGAAAAAGTTAAAATTTAATTCAGTTTAATCAAAATAAAAAGTTTTGCGGAGGAATTTGATGAAAACACATAAAAATATATATGTTAAATTTGTAAAAATAAAACTTAAAAAATAGAAGGAGATTAATACAATTTTAGTGGTTGAATTCTAAATAAATTGGATGGACTTAATTGTAAACATATATTTTTTCATATTCTTAGTAACTTTGAAAAATAAACAAAATATCCTCTTAAACTTTATAACTTATTTTTTAAAAATATAACACATATGTAATATTAAAAAATCAACTAATTACATAATTATAAGTATTCAAATAAAAACACAAATTATTGTCTATTTTTATTTTGACACTTAACAAAGTCAATCAATGTAACCACTCAAGGGTGGCCTAGTGACAAATAAATTTGTGGCCATCACTCCAAAGTGTGTGAGGTCTCAAGTTCAATTCTCGTTAGGTGCAAACAGCCTTGAAGTGACCAAGTCAACCTCCTGAAAAGGGAGGGCTTTACCTAGTTTGAGTCTGTGTGGCAGTGGGCTCAAACCCCGTAGATTAGTCGGCCAATGAGTCGGAAATCACGGTTACCAATGTATCTCCGCGCCCCTGAGTATCATATATGATAGTTTTTGACAACGAAAAAAACGTGAAAAAAAAATTGTCGAAATATAACATATCTATAAAAAGATAATTAAATGCTCGTCGAACTCGTATTTTTTTCGCATAACAATTAATAATTTAAAAGATATTAATGTTTGAAAAAAAAAAGAAAAATGAGATTTGAATTTAATCTTATTCATGAGATTAAATGGATATAAATGATGTAAATTAGTTCTTTGAAAGTTGGGTATCACATCACATGAACTTAAATCTTTAAAATATACTTAGATAGAGTTAAGATCTAGACACTTAAATTAGCATATACCTATCCAATCAATAATAATCACCCATTTTTTAAAAAACCCACTTCCCACCACTTTTTTAAAAAATAAATATCTCACAAACGGTAAATCGTCAAACGAAAAAAAAAATACACAATTGTGACGAGAATTAAATCATTTATCTATCGAGGGGCACATGTATATACTTTCGACGAACTTTTTTTTCGACTTTTTTTTTTCTAAAGTCACGTCTGGAGAGAATAATATATGATTCATCACGAATCATATATGATTCGTCACAAATCATATATGATTCGTCACGAATCATAAATGATTTTCAGAAAATCATATATGATTCGTGATATGAATCATATATGATTCATTGAGAATCATATATATTTCGTGACGAATCATATATTATTCTCTCCAGACGTGACTTAAGAAAAAAAGTCGAAAAAAAGTTCGTTGAAAGTATATACATGTGCCCCTCGATAGATAGATGATTTAATTCTCGTCGCGATGATATGTTTTGTTTTACGTAACGATGAACGGTTTGTGAGATATTTAATTTTTAAACAATGAGTTTTTTTTACATGATAAAAAAGAATAGTTGTGATTGGTTGGTTGAGTTTATGCTAAAATAAAGGTATACGTGGATTTTTTTTCCTACTAAGATAATCTAATATTTTAAAATGTATTTAATAGTTTGACTAAGTATAAACCTTTCATAAACCTTTTTTTTTATCAACTGAAAGACCCACCTCCCAAACCTATGATCTAAAACATAATTAAATCGGTTCATTTTAAGGGTTAGGATAAAGACCTATACCTTTTCCACAGTTTTGAAAGAGTTTTTTTTGTTTTGTAGTGTACAGTGGGCCCGAGGGATGAGAATAAGAAATGGATTATGTTCTCATTTTATTTTACTGTCCCAGCAACCCACTATATAAAGGAGGTCTTTCTTTGTTACCAACATATCATCATCTCTTCTGTTGTAAAACTATTTTTATTTGGTTTTGAGTTTTGATCATGCCTCCACCCTTTATCCGTTTCAAAGCTAAGGAATCAATGGCGCTTCCTCCTAATTACTTTGAGGTTATTTCTCATTACTTTCATCTTTTCTTTTAATTCCTTTTTTTCAAATTTTTCCCTCTCTTTAATTTGTTATTTCGAGTGTGATTTGATGGTTAGTGACGTCACTAGCAGGTAAGAATAAGCATTTCGACGCGAATCCCGAAATCGAAGTAAACCGTACCGGAATCGTACGGATTTTCGGTATCTCGATACTATACCGGTAGAAAAAAGGTCGGGACCACCAATCCAGTACAGGACCCAAATCGGGAAATTAAAAAAAAAGACGAAAAACCCGATTTCCCAGTACCGTTATCCAAATCTTGTTTGGTACGGTACTGTTACCACTAGTTTATGCTCGGGAAAATATCGCATCCCTGCTAGCGGGGTACCGGAGAAATATAAAAATATTTGAACCCAGTGAGACCCGGTTAACCCGTTGTTATCGGTTTTAACGGGTTCGTCTTCAAACGCCTTTTCTTGCCTAGCCGAACCGATAGTGATTTCAGTTTCTAACATACACTTTTCATTCCAAGACCCTTTGCTCAATCCATTATTATATAGTTGTACAACGTGTACAATAAGTTACTAACATGTACTTTTCATTATAGGATTCTTTTAAAAATAACATTACTTTAGATGTTTAATTAGTTTATACTTTATATTTGATTGTGTTTAGATGATTCGTGACGGGATAGTGATCATCGAAGCAACATATGAAAATGCTACGACTAAGTTTCCATTCCAGATTCCAACTCAACCAACCAACATGAGTTCAGAGAGGTTTATAAAGTTGAATGAAGAGATTGCTATCAGGTTCCGACTACAGCTAGGTAGCTTTAAACTCAAATATATAGACCCGGATGGCGATCTGATTATGATAACATGTGACGATAGCTTAAGTCTATCAGCTCAAGATTTTAAAGTACCAGGCCTTCAAACTGTCATAATACTTGTGGTTTTGCCTGTCTAAAGCATCAAATTTGGTGCAATATTTAGGCCGGCATTCACTATAAGAGGTCTAAGAAAAGGTTCACATTGTTGTAAAAGAATAAGTGGTATGAGGTTTATAGGGATTTTCTTAAGTGTCATGTAATCGATGGGTGAAATCATAAGTAAATGTTGTCATGTTTGTGTTAAAATACTGTCTACATATTTTTGCGGATTTTCTTTTCTAATTGGTTTCTTTTAGAAGTGGCCTGCTGATTAAGATACTTTTTGTTTCATGGTTGATTCTGTTATAGGACTTGATATATGAAACGCACGGGAATTAATTATAGGTGAACTTAAAACAAGTGTTTAGAATATTTTAGGCGCCAAAAAAGTATATAATCTTGTGCTACCAATATTAGCAAAAACAATTCGTATTCTGAGACAACCATCTTAGGCCTATAAAGATTTGATTATTGCTGATTTTTTTGTAAATACTTCCCAAATCTTGAGTTCGGAGGGTTTATGCAAAGGAATTGGCAAAGCCACTAGATCACTTCACCAAAAAATGAATGAGTTTTACCTATGTGATACGTAAGTACACCTGCATAGAAAGTAAATCTTTGACTAAATTTCTGTTACTGCTTGGATTTGAATGCTAGGGCGCCTTTTTAACTTTTTTTTATCTGTTTTAAGAGACATCACCTATAGAAGTGATTTCGAGGATTATGATGCTATCTGGTTCATTGTCATGTTTCATGACACAACTCATAGCAAATGATGGTGCAAAATATTTAGTTTCTGGTGTTTGGTCTGATTTCTTCTTTTTTAACTTCTTTAATTGATTGCATTGTGTTAATTTCGTTCTATTGATATATCAACAGTATTGGCAAATGATTTTGATTCTTGGATATGTAACTAGAAATTTAAACATGCATCCTGCTGTTTATCAAGCTTAGATTAGTTGATTCTGCTAGATTAAACTGGTCGGTATCATAAAAATGTAATAATTTATGTCTTTTTTTGTTGTTACTAGGTGCTCATTATGAGAATTTGTCTTGCACGTGAAGCCAAGCAATATACTTGTACTTTCCCATGGGCTCCTTTTTGGTCATCTGCAATCTGTTGGTCGTAATTTCCCCATGTATAAGCAAGGTTGCTGTTAGTGAGGAGGCTTTAGTTTCTAAAAGTATAATGGACAGTAATTATGCAGGACTTTGACGGAAACTCAACTGATACGACACCTTATATAGCCAGTTGCTCTTGTTTCACTCTTTACATTTGCCGTTACACTTGAAGGAGGATAAGGGTGAGCCTTTTTGAATAGTCTTTACTCTCTATTGATATCGTAAATTTTGTTTTTTCTGAACCTATAGTTTTATTAAAACCATATTTTTCTTAATATCATTAGTTGTAACATCCGATTTACTTAGTTTTATTAAAACCATATTTTTCTTAATATCAAAGTTAAGTATACAAGCTAGCTTTTTGAGTGACTACACTTAGACTTATGAATTGAATTGATATGAGCCTAGTATGTGATATAGGTTCGTGTCATAATCACTTCCATCTACCCAGGCTAATATTCTGTTCTAGGTCTATGGAACTATGAAATGTATCTTAGTTATTTGTTTTATAATCACTTCCATCTAAGACCATAGAACTCAGTTAATCACGCTCTACATGGTCATGGCTCATTAACCAGACATGGGCTACTTACTGTCTCTTGAGTATCAAGAATACAGGGGTACGAGCCTATAGAATAGATCCTGTTCTAGTAAGGCCGTACCATGCTTTGTGTTACACATAGTGGTTAGTTGGCTTAGTAAATACAGTCTCCATGAATTACTCAAGCTCTTGACGACCTGGATGTGTTACATCTAATGATCACTTCTGTGACGGAAGGAGATGGACTGCAGTTGATTATTTCATTAGTTCTTGTAAAATGGTGTGGAAATGTTTCAACTAGTATCAGCATATGATTTTGTAGTAATATATACTTCACATAAAAAAATCTAATATGACCATGCTTTATAACTAAAGCACCTTAATATCTTTACTCATGCTACATGCCTACAAAATTCTTTAATTTCTATTCTCATGTAATTATGTGACTTATTTACATGAGAGTTCTTTTCATTTGATCAAGTCAACTCGGTCCTGATCAAGGTACAGTAACATAAACAGAGGTAAACAGAGGTGTTCGGCTAGATGAGATGACGGGAGTGTGAAATGTGGTAGTTCTGGTAGATGTCGTTGCAAGAAGAGGCTAAGAAAGTGGTATGTTAAGAAAGTGATTACCTGATCATTGCAACTGTTAGCGGTTGTTTGGGATTGCTTTTTTTTTTCTCATAAAAACACAGGTATGCGGTATGCCTGTCTTTAGGCGCTCATTTACTTTAACATAGTGAGGTAAGCAGACAATGGAATGTTTAAAAAATAAGTAAAAAAGCAATCTCAAACAACCCTGTTTGGAGAATAGATATTTATAATAACTTTAAGCTACAAAATCTATTCATCCAACGTCAAAATTTTATCGGTAATGGGAATATGTCAGACTAATTCAAAAGTTGGTATAACAACTTCAAGCAACAAAAGCACTTTGAAGCATTATCTTGCCCGACGCGTTTTATTACAGTTAAACTTGTGATTTTGATTATTTCAGTCGCTTTATAAAACACACATGCAAACACCTCTTGTATCGTCACAGTTTAAAATGGTAATCAAGCACAGGGTCGAGAGGTCAGTCAAAGTCCGTGCAGTCAGTAACTAGCTTGCTGAGTTGCTGATATCCCACTTGATGAGTATTTCTGTAATTTTGGCACAATGTAGGTTAGTTTATATACTGATCCTAAAATACTAAGACAGAAACAAATCTGCTAGAAGCGAAAACACAACATTCTTCACTATATCACAGGTAATAGCTACATTTCCCATCACCATATTACTCACATAGAGGGCACGGTACAGTGGCTGGCTGTTCGGCTGGCCACCACGGCGCGAGCCACTGTACCGTGGGTCGCGTTTTCGGCCTCCAAGCCGTAGTTGCCAGCCATCGTTGTGGGTGACGGCGGGAGCCCACAGCGCGAGGTACTGTACCGTGCCTCGCGTTGTGGGTATTCTCGCGCCGTCGGTTTTTTTTTTTTTTTTGGAAAACGCCACATTTTTAGGGGAGGGTGTTTTGGTGTTATGGTGGGTTTTGAGTTATAGGAAAAAGTGATGATGTGGCACCACTTTTACCCACGGCTTGAGCCCATGGCTCAAACCGTACCTAGCCCTCTTAATGCCATTCCATTGCATAGCAACCTAAGCTGAATACCGACAGGCCTCACTAAGCTCCAATGCACATGGTCCACATACTACATTTCCATGAAGGCTTCCCTTTTTATTGCAAAATGAAGCCGTGATATTTAGCCACGTTATTATACTATGTAGTTTTGGGATTTTATTGTTTCGCAGTCATTTTCCGTACATGTTCATTGAGTCCATCCATAATAATTAGATGGGCAAAAAATATCTTTACTTTAAAAAAAAAGTTTAAAAGTTACCCATAATTAATAAAATGAGGAAGATTTGCCAACCTGCCTAATCGGTCTAACGATAAAGAAGTAGAAAAACCTAATAAAGTTTTTTCTTCTTAATTGCATGAGTATTAATTGTGGCGTGTTAATTGGGACCATCATTGTATTTGTTTTTCCTCTTCCAAATTGGGTCATCGATGGGGTCGACATATGCTTAGTAGTACAGACGTCATGCATTAGATAACGACTTATGTTGATGATTTTTTGCATTCATGATCTGTTCGAACTTGGTTTACGCATGACCGTATATTGGCGGGGCGGCCACGACAATCTGGTTGCAGCCATAGCGGGTCCGTATATGCTATGTTCTTTGTGACTGATTTAACACTGTTTCTTTAGAAAATAATATGGCGCAAATAACAGGCGATGATGATCCAGCATTTTTGTATTTCTTTGGTGATGGTTTACTGAAGCCCGTGACTTGGCTAGGCAGTCATATCCGTAATGTGGCTAGGGCTGCAAACGAGCCGAGCCGAGCCCGAGCTCAACAGGGCTCGGGCTCGGCTCAAAACATAAAATAATGGGCTCGAGCTCGGCTCGATAGCTCGTTGAGCTTTTACTTTCAAAGCTTGAGCTCGGCTCGATTAGGATTCGAGCAAAGCTCGAGCTTAGCTTGAAAAGCTCGAAATTACATATACGAAACAAATATATCATTATCGTTTACACACCATCACAAATTCTATGTATGTACTACACTATGATAACGACTATTAATAAATTATTTAAGTTTTTATATAGTTACTCTTGATAATAAGGCTATTACTTAAATGAACGTGTTCGTACTTATATAAAAATATATATTTATACTAAGGCTCGAAAAAGCTCGATAAGGGCTCGAGCCTAGCTATCAAAAGCTCGAGCTCGGCTCATTATATGTTTCGAGCCATATTATTGGGCTTGGGCTCGGGCTTGAGCTCGATAAAAGCTCGGCTCGATCGAGTCGAGCTTGAACTCGAGCTCGAATAGCTCGATAAAAACTCGGCTCATTTGCACCCCTAAATGTGGCTGCAGCCATGGCGGGTGTTTCTTAGCGAATGAAGTTTTATATCGTTTTTATTAACTGTATCTGTATTGGGTTGAATAAACTTTGGGGTCCGTTGGGTGTGAATTTTTATGATTTTGCAGATCTTAAAATAAGCTGGAGCAATTGATACATATGCTCCGATGACCAAGTAAGTTATTAAGGTGTTGTATTTCATTAGGTGGTAATATTTCTCTTTCTTGGAGGTCTGACTGCCGGGTCGACATAGTACTGATCTAAAAAGTTATTATGACAATAGCAGGCACATGCACTATGAGTCCAAAATCTCTAATTGCGTTCATTTTTTATCCCTATTCACGCTAAACATGTTTACAAAGTACCTTAATATCCCTATTCACGCTAAACATGTTTACAAAGTTCCTTGAAATTAGTTTGTATTCTCATGTAATTATGTGACTGATTTAGATGGGAGTTCTTTTCATTTGATCAGGTCAACTCGGTCAACTGATCAAGGTCCGCAGCAACATAAACAGAGGTGTTCAGCTAGAGAAGATGACGGGAGTGTGAAATGTGGTAGTTCTAGTAGATGTCATTGCAAAAAGAGGTAGGTATCTATTCAACTGATGTCATAGTATTGTTTGGTGGTACATTAGGAAAGCGACTACCTGATTATTGCAACTGTTAGGGGTTGTTTGGGATTGCTTTTTTGCTCACAAAAACACAGATAGTTTTTAGGCGATCATTTACTCTAATATCGTCAGGTAAGCAGACAATGAAAACTTGTATCTGCTTAAAAAGTAAGTAAACCCAAACACCCTTTTTGGATATATAGATATTTATAATAACTGCAAGTAACAAAATCTATTCACCCAACTTCAAAATTTCATTGGTAATAGGAATATGTCAGACTCACAATCAAAAGTTGTTATAACAACTTCAAGTAACAAAATCACTTTGAAGCATTATCTAGCCCGACACATTCTATTACAGTTGAACTTGCAATTTTGATTATTCGAGTCCCTTTCATAAAACACCTCTTATATTGTCACAGTCTGATTTGAAATGATAATTTGTGTGTTTCAGTCGCACAGGGTCGAGAGGTCAGTCAAAGTCCATGCTGTCAATAACTAGTTGCTGAGTTGCTGATATCATCCCACCTGATGAGTAGTCGATCTTATAAGGATTAGTAGAATTAGAGACCTTTGTACTGTTGAACCTTTTTATGTAGAATTAGACCTTTGTACTGTTGAACCTTTTTACGATAATAAATTCGACTTCTGCTTGTGGGTGAGTTCAATAATCACTTTCTTAATTTGAAAAAATGAAATAACGCCGCTGCCGGGGATCGAACCCGGGTCACCCGCGTGACAGGCGGTAATACTTACCACCATACTACAACGACATTGTGTGTTAATTAAAGCCTGGTCATATACATATTATTAATAATTTATTTTGCATTTACAGATTAATTTTTTTTAACTTTGTACGACACTTTTAATCAGCAAATGATGTTTATTTGATTAGCAATATGATAACTAATACACAATATATTATAAAGGGGGTGGCTATGTAATAGAATAAACGAGGGTGGTTGCCCGCGCGATGTTTGCTCGTGGATGTGTTATATATATATATGCATCGTCGGCCTACGTAAAAGAATTTTCATGTTTAGAATGTACGATTTGGTCTTCTCTACACCATCTACTGTCGCCAAACATCATGTGTAGTACTAAGAGTATGCAAAATGCAACTACGATTTCATTTACTACATAACATGTTTCAAATGCAAACTGTAATCCATACGCATAAGTATTACACCTTAAACACTATGATTATTTCTTTTAAGATTCAATCATCTTGATGTAACGCACGAGTTTGAACGCTTCGTTAAATTTGAAACTAACGTAATATACATTATATCTTGTATACGTAATTAAAGATAATTTAAGACAATAGTTAGAAAAGAAAAATAAAAAATAAATTTCAAGCTACCCGTGATCACCTTTCATAACTTCTCTTTTTATAGTGTCTATATTTTCCTTTGTTTCCCATGATGCCACCACTTCATTATCAATAATGTTCTTCCTTTGTTCTCCTTTTAAATTTATCCATTTACATTCATTTGTTTCTCTAAACTTTATTTAGATAACAAAAAATTAATCAATCGTCATTTCATTTTAATCTAATAGATGAGATTAAACATAAAACTCACTTTTACTTTTTTTTCAAACGTTTATTTTTTTAATCTGTTAATCGTTAAGCGGAGTAAAATATATCATCACGAATAGAATATAATTATTTTTCTGTAAATATGCAATATGATATATTTTTAAAGAAAAAAAATATAGTTTTTTTCTTGTTGTTGAAACTTAAGAATCATATCACGCGAACAGATATATTTTCATGTTCGTTTATTTAATTTTAGCCGAACAAATAAACGAACATGCACATATAATCGAACAAAAATTGTTGTTCATGTTCGTTTATTTAAATTTGAACTTTTTCATGTTCGTTTATGTTTATTTATTAAACGAACAGATGATAAACGGACATAAATGAACATAAACAATCATACATAAACATAAGCGAACATAAATAACTGTAACTAAAGTTACAATGTTACTTCTAGTGGCGTCAAAATCCCCGCTCATTTGAAGACCAATGTTAACTTGTCATTTTTCAAGTTTTCAATTTAAACTTTAATGTATTATTTAAGAGAAAATAATAAGCACTTAAGTATAATATTAATGTATTATTGTTATGGTTATGGACCTTCGAGTATTCTACACAAAGTTTATTATTTTTTTAACTTGAGGGATGTTAATCGAGCGTAAACGCACGAAATAAATAAACGTAATCGGACGGACATATATAATCAGTCGTTCACGTAAATGAACGAACAAAACGTTTGTTCATATTCGTTCATTTAACTAAAAGGACAAAAACCTTGTTTGTTGGAAATACGTTTTACGTATTAAAAAGGATCGGTCACTCCAACAATAGTATAAGTAGTAGCTCGTAGTTTAGTTAATTTAATATTAAGCAAACAAGGCCAAGCCAAGCCTACAACATGTGTAGGCCGGCGGCCCATTGTAAGCCCAAGCCCATCTCATGGGCTTGGATATATAAACCATCTCCTTAGTTGGAGAGGGTGGTGGTTTTCTCATAATTTACACATAGTTAAGTGTGTATTTCTACACTTTCTCTCTCTAAAGTGTGTGTGAAATCTACCATCTTTCTATCTCTTTGTCTCTCTAAACATAAGCAAGATTTACAATATCCTACAAATGGTATCAAGAGCAATGGGATGATTGTATTATTTATGTGTTTGTGTTCTTGTTTTTTTTTGTGCCTATTTTGATCCATTTCATACGAACCAATTTTTTTTGTGTTTTTTATGGTTTTTTCTTGATACAAATATTCTACATAGTTGTGGTAGAGATTTGGGGTATATTTACTTTGGCTAAAAACACAAAATTTTTGGGTATTTTGATCATTTTTTGGCTTAAAATCTCGAATTGGTTGAGTTTTGTCCGAGAAAAGTGGGTACTATTCTGACAGAATCCATCGGAAAAGGGTATAGTTTTTCCGACAGCTTCCATCGGAAAAGGGTTTACACATTCCGATCGTTATTCCGACGGGTATTCCGATAGAGGTATTCCGACAGGTTTTCCGATTGGTTATTCTGATAGATTTATTCCGACAGGGGTTATTCCGATAGATTTATTCCGACAGGGGTATTCCGATAGGTTTATTCCGACAGGGGGTATTCCGATAGAATTATTCCGACAGGGGGTATTCCGATAGTTTATTCCGACATGGGTAATATGATCAGATATTCCGATCAATATTCCGACGAACCAAAAATTATTCCTTAAAAAATTTCGAACTCGTGTGTTTTTGTTCGTCTTGGAATTTTTGGTCATAGAGAACATATTTTAGGGGATTTCAACGTTGTTTCTCGACTTCAACTCACAACAACAAACACATTTACTTTCTCTCATTGTTCGATCAACGTTTGTAAATCTTAACTTATCGAAATGGAGTACACATCTCTTACGGATAAGTCCATCCTCTCGGGTACGGATAATCGTCCACCAATGTTGGAGAAGACTATGTACGAGGATTGGACTTCCCGAATGGAACTTTACATGTTGAACAAAGAGAATGGACATCTCATTTGGGCATCGGTGCTCAATTGACCATTAGATTATGGTACTGTGATGGAAGGTACAGTTACTCGTCCTCGCACAACGGGTGAATTGACCGGAGATATGAAGATTCAAGACAAATGTGATAAGTATGCTACAAACATCATTCTCCAAGCCCTTCCTCCAGATGTCTACAAACTCGTCAGCAAACATAAATTTGCCAAAGAGTTATGGGATAGAATTCGTGTTCTAATGCAAGGCACCTCGTTAACTAAACAAGAACGAGAGTGTAAGCTATATGATACGTTTGATAAGTTTGCCTATGTTCCCGGGGAGACTCTCAATGATTACTATTTAAGATTCACTCTTTTGTTGAATGAGCTCAATATCTATGGCATGGTAATTCCTACGTTTCAATTAAACACCAAGTATTTGAACACCCTTCCTTTAGAATGGAGTAAGTACGTGACGGCTGTTAAATTGGCTAAGGACTTGCATAACACCAATGTGGATCAACTTCAAGCTTTTATTCAACAACACGAATGCCATGTGATCGAGGCTCGGTTGTCTACACCACAAGTTCGTGATCCACTTGCCATGTATGCTTCTCAACAAATGACCCCCAACAAAACATGGCTTACACTTATCAACAACAATCATACTTGCAGCAACCACCACAACACACATATCAGCAACCACAACAACCATCTTATCAACCACTGATGATGCCACAACAAACATATCAACAAAGTGTTCTTCCACAGCTTTATCCACAGTTACCAGCACATCAGGCATCACCCTCACAAGCTAACACTTCTCCTATGGGCTATACTCCTCAGCAAGGATATTTTCCAATTGAAGCACCACAAGCACAAGCCTTCTACTCCAATGAACTTCAACCAATTCAACCACCGGTCTTTACTCCAAATGATACTGATGTCTTAAACCATCTCACTGCCTACTTGTCAAAACTTGTTGCTACTAGAGGTTTTCCACCAACGAACAATCAGCTCCGCACCTCTTCAAATCCTCGACAACAAGCCACTGTTCAAGATGGTCAAGTGACGGTGCAACCTATTCAGGAAGGCAAAATTCATATGGAACTTCTACAAGGACCGTGAATGCTCAAGCTTTGAATTCTCAAGCTAATGGAAATGGAAGCACTGTTGGTCCACAAAAGGTTGTGACTTGCTACAACTGTAGAGGACAAGGTCATATGGCTAGGGAATGCACTCAGGCAAAAAGGAGAAGGGATGCAACGTGGTTTCGTAAGAAGATGCATTTGGTTGATGCTCAGTCTAAGGAAAGATTTTGGATTCAGAAGAGTTAGCATTTCTTGCAGACCCAGGGGTAGCAGACAATGAAGGCATTGCAGTCGTTTCCACTTTTAATGCAGCTTATCAAGCAAATGATCTTGACGCATATGATTCGGATTGTGATGACATTCACTCTGCCCAAGCTGCTCTCGTTGCTAATCTCTCTCACTACGGTTCTGATGTCGCCAGTGAGGTACCAACCACATCTAATAATGTTCATTATAATCCACATCATGTTGAGCATGAAAATGACAACCTCGAACAACATTCGGGAACTAGCAACTCAAATGATGTGGCATCCAATCCAACACATTTGAGTGAACCTCAACCAAATGCTACGACGGGTATGGAATCTTATGATCAACGTGATTTGGTAATGGTGCCTAAACATATTATTGATAACATGAATGTGTCTGTTCGACAAACCATAGATATGAATGCCAACCTAACCATTGAGCTTGCGCTGTATAAGGAAAGGGTCAAAACTTTTGAAATGGTCCCTCAAGCAGAGAAAATAACGTGTTCTGAATTTGACCAATTTCGTTTTGAAAAGATTGAACACTTAAAAGAAATAGAATCATTAAAAGCTAATCTTTCCAATGAATTAAAAGCAAAAGAGTCGGTTGTCAATGATTTTCAGAAACTTAAAATGGATTTCGAAACTCTCGAGTCTAAAAAATTTGAATCGGAAATTAATGCTACCAAACTTCTTAAATTCAAAGAACAACAACTTTTAAAACAATACGCTTCCACAGAAAAGGTTCATCTTTTAACTAAATCGTTTAAAGAACTCGAACTTAAGCGTCTTCAAGACTTACCACCTAATCCCGCTTATGCAAAACAAGCTCAGGAATATATTCCTTGTCTTTATGATGTGACCCTAATTGGCAAATCGAAAGAAGCACCTTATGTTCGTAGTACTGAGGAGACAGAGTCACTTGCGAAAAAACTCAATCTAAAATGCTTTCAAAATTCCATAAGCTTGATTATGATAAGCATAATAAAGATCAATTTTCTAAAAAGACCCGCATTCGCTTACAAAAGGAATTAGCTCAATTATCATCTTTTGTGCCCTAAAATTTGTCAACGGAAAACCTTCCTAGTACGTCTCCTACACTTGTCAAAAAGGATTTAACTAAGTTAATTCCACCGGTAAGTAAGGTGTCAGATAGCTTAAATGCGGTGCACCAATACTTTGCTGATTTTGACAAGGTCATTTTGGAACGTACGACGGCTTCGGCCATAACGGAAGGTGAATGGAATTTTGAGCACACTAGAACCGCGTTTCGAGACGGAATTGTTCCGTTTGTAAAGAATGTTGAAACTTGTCTTAGTAATATTGATCAAGGTTTTCTTTTGGAAATAGAAGAAGTTAGACGTGTTTTCAATAAAATGGATGATGCTTATGAAAACAGTTTACTTGAAATAGAACGAGTTTCACGCCAAAATGATCAGCTTCTGAAGCAAGTGATGTCTTATGATATTGTTTCCGTCTGTGTGAATAAAAATATTGTTAATGATTCTATTGTGCATAATGTTGAATCTGTAGATAATATGGTAGATAATACTTGTCACGAATCTGACGCTGAATTTTTAAAGCTTCAAGATTCATATTCTTCGCTTTCAAAATGTTTTGATGAGATTCAAACACATTGTATTTCGCTTGAATGCAAGCAACAATTTATTCAAGAAATCTTTGAAACGTCATTCGGTCCAAAAGAATTTTCAATTGAATTTACAATCAAAACAAAGTCAGCCAAGTGACAAGGTTGCTAAATCATTGCCGATAGACATAGAGAAATCTAAGGAGATTAACTGTGTGAACGTACTTGAGGCCACTGGGAATTTTAAACTTGATCTAGATAATCGAGTTTCCAAGATTTTGTCCAAAGCTGATAACTTAAAACAAAAAAATACACGACTCTTCGATTCAGTAAAGCCCACACGTGCTAATACCACTGCACTGAATCAATCATTGATTGAACAATTGAATCGAAAGTCGGTGGAAATATCTGATTTGAGGGAATAAATTTGTGATAAAAATCTGGCTTTGACTGAGTTAAAGGAAACATTTCGTACCCTAAAAGGTAAGAATACTGTGGATAACGCAGCCATTGTCTCAGCACCGTCCTCTAGTGCAACCAAAAGGAACCTCATTGCCGTCACACCATTTAACAAGGGCCCTAGGACTAAACCATCTCAAACATTGGTCACTAAAGATAAGGCAAAATCAAAACTAGCTTCTAATATTCCCGTGTTGCCTTCTACAGGAGTAAGCACCACTACTAAGGCTCAAAGATCTAAGCTTAAAAGAAACAAGAAGAATGATAGAATCTTGCCCCCATCTAGTAGTCAAGTGAAGAAGAAAGTAGAAGCCCATCCTAGGAATGTTATTTCTGTTTTGAATAAAAAGAATCATGTAGCTAAACCTAAAGGCTCTGTGGTTGTGCAGCGTTCTAAGCCTACTGTGAATTCTAATTTGAAATGTTGGAATTGCAATGAATGTATGTTTTCTAGTCGTCATGATTCTTGCCTTATTAACCATGTGAATGAGATGAATGCCCGGAAAAATGGATTAGAATGGAAACCGACTGGGAAAGTGTTAACCCAAGTTGGTTGGATATGGCGCCCCACTGGTAGAACTTTCACTATAGTTGGAAATGCGTGCCCTTTAACTAGGATCACTCCCACTAAAGCGAAGAAAACGTGCCCTTTAACTAGGAGTACCAAGGCTACCAAAACACAAGCGTGTCCTTTAACTAGGAACACCAACACTACTGTAGCAAACAAGTGCCCTTTAAATAGGTCTACTCCCACTGTAGTGCCCGCTAATAATCCAAAACCTCAGAAAGTTGGAACAGTGAAACCTGTTAGTGGTAAAACTCACACTAGAAAACGCAGGAAATCTAAGGGTCACACAAATGTTAGCAATTCTGATAATATTATATATGTATCTGCTAACAATCTGGAACCAATAGTTTCCAATGCTTTTTCTACTGTTATTGTTGAAAACAGGTGGTCCAAATTGTTCTCTGGTATTTGGACTCTGGTTGCTCCAAGCATATGACCGGAGATCGCTCTCAGCTCAAAAATTTTGTCAGCAAGTTTCTTGGTACGGTTCGATTTGGTAATGATCATATTGCGAATATAATGGGTTACGGTGAATATCATATTGGGAATGTAATAATTTCATGAGTGTATTATGTGGAAGGTCTCGGTCACAACTTATTTTTTGTGAGACAATTTTGTGATGCAAACCTAGAAGTTGCTTTTCGAGAGCATACCTGCTTCATTCGTAATTTGGAAGGGGTTGATTTGTTGAAAGGTACTCGAGGGAATAATTTGTATACTTTGTCTCTACAAGACATGATGGTCGCTTCTCCCGTATGTCTTCTCTCCAAAACATCAAAGACTAAGTCACGGTTATGGCATCGACGATTATCTCATCTTAACTTTGACGCTATTAATCATTTGGCGAGAAACGAACTTGTTCGTGGTCTTCCTAAACTTACATTTCACAAGGATCATTTTTGTTCCGCGTGTACAATGGGAAAAGCACTAAGAAATCATACAAACCCAAGACTGAAGACACCAACCAAGAGAAACTTTATTTGTTGCATATGGATCTTTGTGGGCCAATGCGTGTTGAAAGTCTTAGTGGTAAAAAGTACATCCTCGTCATTATCGATGATTACTCTCGGTGTACATGGGTGAAATTTCTTACTACAAAAAATGAGGCACCAAAATTCATCATCGGATTTCTCAAGATGATTCAAGTGCGTCTCAACACTACTGTCCGACGCATTCGTACAGATAATGGAACCGAATTTGTGAATCAAATATTGCGTGATTATTATGAAGAAGTTGGCATATCTCATGAAACATCCGTTGCTCGCACTCCACAACAAAATGGTGTCGTTGAAAGGCGAAATCGCACACTTATGGAAGTTGCTCAAACGATGTTAATTTACGCAAAGGCTCCATTGTTTTTATGGGCAGAAACAATATCTACAACAGTGTACACCCAAAACCGATCACTAATTCGAAAACGCCATGGTAAAACACCTTATGAGCTTCTACATGGAAAAGTACCAGATTTATCATATCTTCATGTATTTGGTTCTCTTTGCTATCCAAATAATGATGGTGACAATTTGGGAAAACTTCAACCAAAGGCTGATATTGGTATTTTCATTAGTTATGCACCAGCAAAGAAAGCATACCGAATCTACAATCGTAATTCTCGTAAGATCCTCGAAACTATGAATGTTGATTTTGATGAGCTGACGTCGATGGCTTCTGAGCAAAGCAGCTCTGAACCCGCACTTTATGAAATGGGACCCAGTAACATTAGCTCTGGTCTTGTCCCAAATAACCCTACTTCATCATCATTTATACCACCTACTAGGAATGAATGGGATACGTTGTTTCAACCGTTCTTTGATGAATTTTTTACTCCTCCAAGTATTGTTGCTCCAGAACCTGAGGTAATAGCTCCGGTTACCGAAGTTGTCCCTCCAGCAACCGAAGCACAATCGAATACGTCTACACCTACAAATGGTCAAGATATACCTTCAACGAGTAATTCTCAACCAACACATGTTTCAACTACCCATGTCACGCCTATTGATGATGAAGAGAATGATGACAATCACGATTTGGAATTCGCTCAGATGCGTGAACTTCCATTCTTTGGTGTACCAATTCCCGACTCTAATCAAGTCGGGTCGTCCACCTCAGAGGAAGCTCCTACTACGGTCTACTCTAATCCACGGATTCGTAAACATGACAGCAAGTGGACAAAGGATCATCCTATAGATTCTATTATTGGTGACCCTAATCGTTCGGTATCCACACGAAGTCAGTTACAAGAAAATGCAATGTTTTATCATTTTGATGCTTTTCTCACTGAAGTTGAACCTAAGACATGGCAAGAAGCTTTTACTTAATCCTGTTGGATAGAAGCTATACAAGAAGAACTTATTGAATTTATACGTCTTGAAGTATGGGAACTTGTCCCATGCCCGAATCAAGTGCAATTACTCACTTTAAAATGGGTTTATAAGGTGAAACTTGATGAGTTAGGCGGCATATTGAAGAACAAAGCTCGACTAGTAGCTCGTGGATACAAGCAATTATTAGGCATTGACTTTATGGAATCCTTTGCACTTGTTGCCCGTTTGGAAGCTATTAGACTATTCCTCGCTTATGCAGCCCACATGAATATGATCGTCTATCAAATGGATGTAAAGACGACATTTCTTAATGGTGAAATCAAGGAAGAAGTCTATGTTCAACAGCCGGATGGTTCTGTGAATCGTAAATATCCTAATCACGTGTATAAGCTTAAGAAGGCTCTCTATGGGTTGAAGCAAGCTCCACGCGCATGGTATGATCTATTGTCACAATTCCTCATTACGCAAGGCTTCGCTAAAGGCAAGGTGGATCCCACGCTGTTCATACAAAAACGAGATAAAGATATGATTATGGTACAAATATATGTTGATGATATTATATTTGTTGCCTCGACCCAAACCTTATCCGATGAGTTTGGGACACTCATGTCTTCCAAGTTTAAGATGTAAATGATGGGCAAGGTATCATTCTTCTTAGGACTTCAGATATCTCAGAGTCCCAGAGGCATCATTATCAATCAATCCAAGTATTCCCTTGAATCTCTTAAGAAATATAAGATGGAATCTTATGACCCCGTGGATACTCTAATGGTGGAACGAACTAAGCTTGATGCAGATCCATATGGAGTTGCCGTTGATCCGACACTTTATCGTGGAATTATCGGTACCCTTCTGTACATCACAACCAGTCGACCTAATCTTTAGTTTGCTATATGTATGTGTGCTCAGTATCAAACTCGGCCTACTGAGTTACACTTAGCTACTGTAAAACGGATCTTTCGGTATCTTAAAGGAACCATTAATCGGGGACTTTGGTATTCGAAGGACTCTTAGATTGCACTAATGGCATATGCAGATGTGGATCACGCGGGTTGTCAAGATACAAGGCGTAGCACGAGTGGAACCTTGCAACTACTAGGAGATCGACTAATCAGTTGGGCATCGAAAAGGCAGAAAAGCGCTGCAAGTTCAAGTACGGAAGCAAAATACATAGCTATGTCCGGTTGCTGTGCTCAAATTCTTTGAATGAGATCGCAATTAACCGACTATGGTCTAGGTTTCAACAAATTCTGATGTACTGCGACAACAAGAGTGCAATTGCATTATGCTGCAACAATGTTCAATTCTCCCGGTCAAAGCATATTGACATTCGCTACCACTTCATCAAGGAGCAAGTGGAAAATGGAGTGATCGAACTTTACTTTGTCCGATCTGAGTATCAATGGCGGATATTTTCACGAAGGCTTTAGATCGCGCTCGAATGGAATTTTTGGCCGACAAGCTAGGTTTGAGAACTTTCTCGCCCGAGACTCTTAAGGAACTGGCAGATGAAGCGAAAGAATAGTGGTGGTAAGCTATTCTACGTATCCTTGGTTATCATATGTATATATTGTTTATATTTTTATCCACAAAAGCAAAATACAAAAATATAAAACCATATAAAAACCAATTAAATTGAAAAATTCAGAAAAATCCAAAAAAAAATTTAATTTATTTTTCAAAGGCATGTATTTTGGTACGATAATATTTACGGCCTTAGAAATGTTGATTAATATTGACACGGCGCCATAAATAGAGTTCGTACAAAAGTTGTAAATATTTCATAAAACATGCCCAGATGGCTTTGTAGTTATTTCAGACTGCAACCCGCTTTTCATGTTAAAGTCAAGTATTTCTTATGAAAGCTTTGGCTCAACAACGGGAATTAATTTTCTCGAGCAAGGTTTACTTTAAAACTGTAAAACCCGTATTTAAAATCAGAATTTTAAATACGCAGTTTTGATTTTAAATAAACGCAAGAATTCAGAAATAAAAGCGCGAGAATTAAATGAGAGCGTACGAATAAAATTTTAAAAAAAAGGAAATGATGAAAACTATATAAGTTAGTATTTGGGCCAGTTATAAAAAAGGAGAAGAAAGGTGTAATGGGCTTAGGCCCGGTTGGTTTTGTTGTAAAGAAAAAAAACACACGGGGAGTTCCCCTTTGTCAAAACAGAAAACAGAAACAAAAAAAAAGAACTAGGGTTCGTCATTTGAGTAGCCGCCAGGTCTAGTCAACCAAACAGAGGGTTCCGATTCATTTTCATTGATTCGTCTTTCATTTAATCATTACAGGTAACTGCCCTCGCCTTTTTTCTATTTGATCTGTCTCGGTGGTGGTTCTTGTAGCCAGCCGAGAGAAATCCCAACCGAGACTTGTGTTGTTATAGCCATAAGGGTCGGGACGGTTGGGTTTTAATGAAAACGAGCCATAAGGCCCTCGGTGACCCCTTCTTTTGGCCAACCGCATGACCACAACCCTATAGGTGGGGCGCTGCGAACATCAATAGCAAACCGAGAGTCTAAAAACTCTCGGTGGTGGTCTTTGTTGATGACAAGCCCGATCAAAACAGCCCAGGTGGTCGTATAGAGTAACTAGTGTGCGTTTGGTTTATTAAATTAGTGGACAATCGTAAAAACAAAAGGAAACCGAGTGTAAAAAAAAAAAAACCCTCGGTATAAAATATAGAAAAGGGAGTGTTTGGGACTAAACTGATATAAAGGGTGCGTTTGGGTTTATAAACAGTGGGAACATTTAAGAAACGGTGGGAACATAGTATATAACAGCGTGTATTCATTAAACAAGAAATTAAATGAATTAAAATCCAGATTAGCGACAGATTAGCGACGCTAAATTCTGTCGCAGTTTAATAGTGACAATTTTACTTTTTTGATAGTTTTTAAGGACAGCTTTTAGCAACAGTTTTAGTGACTCAGTTTTCTGTCGCAGATTCATATAGGCAGATTTAATCATAGTTTGTTGATTTGTTTAGTGCGACCGAGATGGGGTATCTCGGTAGGCTCGGGACATTATTATAATAAATAATATGAATATTTTTATATTATACCTTTTAATCTAATTGTTTTATAAATGTTTAAAATATATTTTAAATGTATTAAATTAAAATAGTTCTTTAATATTTTAAAAGGGTATAATTTTATTAAATGAATTAAATTATTTTGGGAACTTTCTAATTTTAGAAACATTCTATTAGCGGGATACTTAATATAGTATTACTATAGCGTCAGAAATACGCTTGTACCGTAACTAATAGTAGAACGATAATACATTAAAATGAATTATTATAAGATCAGATTTATCAGTTAATATACGTACAAAATTTCAGAAATAAAATAAATAAATGAAAAGCCAATAAGAACATGGAATTAAATAAGCAAATATCAGTTTACTTATTCACGTCCCTTATTCATGTAGCTCGCGTGAAATCAGAGTAGACTTCCTGTCAGTTGATCTTGGTCGGTTACTGGACACGAGGTACGGATTTCCGTCCTTTCAGTAAGGACTTCCTTTCTATGCATGATTAGGATTCCCCGTCTTCAGCCAAATGTTTTTCCCCAGTATATGTTTAAGTTTATCAGTAATCATGTTAATAACTAAATAAATTGCCTGAGCATTATATACAAGCACGACCAGTTTATGTACTAGTTACGGAGGTACCGTAACCACGACACTAGAGGCACCGGTGTCGTGACTCACATGCATGAGAGTGATATCCTGCATCGTCCCACTCAGCTCAGCTTGGCCATTTTATCAGTATTATTAGTGGGGCGTATGGATGCATCCTAGGCTTATAAGTTTACAAGTTATCAGGGTGAATGTGGTGTGTGCTCTACATCCTTCACATTGGAGCTGATCCCTCCACCCAGCACAGTTATTTAGAGGTCACCCCTCTACAGCGAGGTCACCCCTCCAGTTATTCATGCACGGTTGATACAGCACGTGACCTATATAAGCTCTGGCAAAATTAAAATACAGTAAATGCATGTTTTCAGATTTAATAGTTAATAATTCAGTTTCAGTATGTATGAACCGGGTTTCTCAGATTTTATACAGAGTTCTACCACATGTTACATATCAGTCTCAAAGTTTCATTAGTTGTTATCTATTCCATTACTTTCACTACATTCCCTATCATGCTTTCTATCCGTTCACTGAGCGTTATGCTCGGCCGTAGTTCCTTTCATGTTCTAACGGCAGGTACACCAGGACACTCTTAGGATTCTGAGAGCATGTGCATTTGGATGGTAGCTACCCAGACTTCTTACTTTATGCATTTCTTACATTATTCTGCTTATTTGGACATTGTTTAGTCCTTTTTCTTTCAGTATTTTATTTTCATGTTTTGGGCTTATGTTTGGATTGCCGATGTTTGATTCCGGTACTTCCTTTATGGTCAGTTAATGTTTTAAGACATTTACCTTATGCTTTGATGACACGCCATAAATACACGTAACGGTCCACTTATCCAAGTGGGGTGTTACAATTATGGTATCAGAGCGCAAGGTTCGACCTGTAGGCTCTAAAACTTGACCTGTGACTAGTGGGTAGTCACCAGGAACTTCCCAGATTTTGGCGTTGTTATCTTTCATGTTTCTCATGGATTATTCAGTCAGTTTTCTTCATTTATCAGTCAGTTTTCTTAAAGTTTTGACTAAGCAAAAGGTTGGTACATAACTAGCCATACTTAGTCGCATGTGCTTTTTAGCGAGTTATCGTTTTGGTGAACTGACCATAGGCGTTCACCCTTGCCCGTTCGGATTTTTGTATAGATGAACTGATCATGGGCGCTTATCCTTACTCATGTCAGATTCATGTTTTCAGTCCAATATTACGTGGTGAACCAGCCCATATACGTTCACCAATGTTCAGATCAAATTTCATGATTTTCAGTCAAATGTTGTTTTGTGAACCGATCCATAGTGGTTCACATTTGTCATATCATGACATTCTATAAATTTTGACAAGTATGGATTAGACTACAGCCATCCATATTTAATATCAGATTATAAATTTCTATACATGACAGTTCTCAGAAAATTTTGACCAGTATGGATCGAACCAAAATAGCCCATACTTAGTCTCATGTTTTCTTCTTTGGGCTCTGAGGATTGAACCATAGCTATCCACATCAGTTGATGTTAAACCTCAGTTGATTATTCTCCTATGTTATTTGTATCAGTCAAGTTTATACTATCACGAGAATGTCGTTTTCATGCTGACTAAGTTCATGTCTCCTTATGAGGATTATGTTTTCAGCAAGGTGATAGTGTTTTCACCCAAAAATACAGAAGGATTACATTATCATCCTATTTCATGATAAATCATGTTCTGGTTTTCATCAATCATGTCTTTATACTGAACATTGATGAAACTCCGTTTAATCATACTTTTCAGCCTCTATACAACCAGCATTAAGTCCATGCAGAAATTTTCAGCCCATCATAGTAACTGTTTCAGTTCAGTTGCTAACCAGTAAATCAAATTATTTTCCGTTGATAATATCAGACAAGCGACACCAGTATCGATCACCCCATAAAATTTCCACCAGCTCCATGTACAGTATTTCACGTGTACTCTACGTACAGCGTCTCAGATATGCTCCATGTGCAGTATTCATTTTGTACTTCATGTACAGTAGTCCAGGTGTACTCAAAGTACCCTACTCCATGGATATTGCTAATCGATCTTCAATCATCTCAAGCGTCTCCACTTGTCGATATTCTACCAGATGCTGATGTTGCTCGTGAGTTGAAGATTTTGCTAGATGCTGATACCGCTAACACTTTGAAGACCTCACAAATGTGGATGCTGCTGAACTTTAGGAGATTTCTCAAGATGCTGATGCCGTATATACTATGAAGACTGCGGAACGAGGACGAAAACTATAAATTTGGAATTTCTGACAAGAATAAATTCAACCATCTGGCACTACCATTCTATTCCAGGCTTTTACTTTCTCAGCTAGATGTCACACTTCACTCAACTAACCGTTCGTTCAGAAGAGTGGGAACCGGAACCCAGCCGGCCACTCAGCAGAATAGTTACATGAATCACGGTCATGGTAATGACCTTCATAAATTGACAGAAAAAGCAGTAGTGACAACCACCGTGCTCATAATTAATCAGTCAGTACCATCGGAACCCCGGAACGGACGTGACCAGAAATACAGAGGTCAGCAGTCTAACCGGTCCGCCAATCCTAGCAGTTACCAAATTTTTTTTTTCAGCCTTGTTCATATCCATCTATTAAAAAAAACGTGCCAAGACATCAGTCAAGACATAGTTCTCAGGTATCATTTCGGAAGACACATATCAGGGCACCAGTCATGATACACGTCATACGAATATCTTCTCAGAGTACGAGTCCGAGCTCCTAGTTCCAGTATGTTCCAAGCAAGACCCTCAGTAATTCAGGGTATCTTTCAGGAAGGGGTATACTCATTCTATTATGCCACGCATATATCAGATCATTAAAATTCAGTCACCACCACCAGATTATTATTCAGATTAAACACACGGTAATCATTCTGTGAGGATACAGACAAACCCACTTAGTGGAAGTCGCCACGTTACTTCACGTATTCCTATGTCAGCTTTATGTAAATAAGATATTTACCTACCTCTCAGCCGAAAGGACTCCACATTATCACCTATATTATTAAGGTTTCCTTTCAATTAACGATAAGATCTGTCTTACTAAATTCTAAATATATTGTCATACTTTCTGCCAGAAAAATCAGTACAAATTACGTCTACCTTACAAGTACGTGGCTTGTCAGTCCATACCTACGAAGACTTTTAGCTACCAGTTATAAATTCACTTCTAAAATTCCTCGAATCCATGATCAGCAGATTATAGTAAAATTTCTAGATGTCATTCTAGAAATTCCTTCCTAACTACGAGACATAATTTAACATCGAGCTTGTCTCAAGAATAGTGCCTGTTTTCAAAACTCTTTAGTCCAGAGTTGCATCTAAGTTAAAAGGGTTGCATCATTTGCTGCAAGAATTACCGGAATGAGGCTTTATTCGCCCTGGCGTACCACCAGGAAGTGTGTCGTTTCTGTCTATCAGGAAGAAGACCGGTATCATGAGATCATGTATCGACCACTGAACTTTTTTACAAGATCACCATTCTTAATCAATGCTCATTCCCTAAATAGCAGGTTTACCTTACCTGCTATGATATCTTAATATTTTCCAGAACAATTCGCGACCATGCCACCAGAAGTGGTGAGAAAAGAACATGATGTTTTTCAGATTTCTGTTGAACACGTCACACTCTCTATAAAATTTTGACTTATACGTCTGGGCTCCCTAATGCCCCAGCTATAGTATGAAATTTATGAATAATTTTTTTTTCTTACGACTTCGCAGACAAAATCGTCATTATATTCATTGATCACATTCTGATCTACTAAATTCTAGAGAAGAACACGAGAATCATCTTCTCACAGTTGTACAAAATCTTCGATAGGAGAAAATTTTATATACAGCTTTCCAGATATGAATTCCAATTGAACAAAGTGGCATTTCTGAGCCATTCTACCTTAGCAGAAAGAAATTTCAAACAATGCTGCGGAGGTGAAGGCCATCACCTGATGGTCCCGACCGACGACTGTGAACGGAGTACAAACCTTTCTAGAACTCAATTGACTACTACCGCAGAAATTGCTGACAGTTCTCACTAAAAATTCTTCCATAACTATTCACTCAAGTTTCACCTGAATGTACCAAAATTCCTGGGAGAAGTTTGATAGAAACAGTATAAAACGTTGAGGCAGTTATGTTCATACCTAATGCCTGTCATTCCAGCAGGTTTAAGATAGAACGCCGGCATGCTATCGAGTTATTCCTACCAGTAGAAACTCTGAACCGAAATTATCAGTTTTACCACAAACTCAGAGAAAGTATGATACTATCTAAGTTATCATTAACCATGTAATCAGCCTGCACGTTTCTTTCAACCGGAAGGATTACGCAGTAGCGGACCTGCATAAAATTCAGCAGTAAATCATACGATTTCAAGGCATTCCATCGACCGTCATATCAGACAGAACTCATGTTCACGATCACGTGTATGGTTACGTCCACTTTACGTTCATGGTTATTTTCACTTTCACGTTTACGTCTCATTCGCGGTATGATGCTGTTTCAGTTCATTTTTTTTTGCTATCTCATGATTTAAGCTCACGTTAATGTTCATAACATTGTTCACGTTCAAGTTCGTGTGCCATTTCACGATACACGTTTCTTAGTTTATTATCGAATACGGTTACATAAAGCTTGAGAAACCAGACTCAAATTTAGCACAACTTTCCAGTAACCAGGCAGACGTTTCTCATTTCAGACCTTGTCGTTTGGCATTCCTTCCTCAGTCAGCATACGTTCATGATGTGTTCTAGTATCACGTTCACAGTATGTTCACGTATCCCATTCACGATATACTTCATGCACAACGTTGCTTTTATAATCGCGAATCACGTTCACAATTGCTCACTTAGCATGTTCACAATTGTTCACGTAGTTCGTCCCTATATATATTCTCAGCAGCTTGCTCAGAGATATAAATGTTATCTTTCAGGATAATTATACGTACCACTTCATGTATCCTACATGCTATAGCTTATTCACTCAGATTCAGAAAATCCATCTTAAGTATGGAACCTGAAAGTATTCAGCATCATCAGGAAAGGGTCATCAGGACCAAGATTTTTATTTATGTTTAGACCTTTGAAGGAATCGTTTCGAGCGAGAGGCCACTCGGAACGGAGGAGTCCATCCGGACCTCTCACCCCCTTTCCTTCAATAAATCCAGTTAGGTTCTTTCAGTCATGACACATTCCATGTTCACTTTAGTCATGTCAGGTTTATACCCATCAGCAGCATTATGTCTTACTTAGAAGACAAACTATCCTTCAGCTTATTTGTCTTTCGGTTACGTTCTTTCAGTTCTTATAGCTTCATCAGTTTATTACCTTTAATTCGAGGACGAATTTCTTCTTTTTAGAGGGAAAGAATTATAAAACCCAGTATAGTCGTATCCTTAATTCGGGGACAAATTATTCTTTTAGAGGGGAAGAATTGTAAAACCCGTATTTAAAATCAGAATTTTAAATACGCAGTTTTGATTTTAAATAAACGCAAGAATTCAGAAATAAAAGCGCGAGAATTAAATGAGAGCGTACGAATAAAATTTAAAAAAAAGGAAATGATGAAAACTATATAAGTTAGTATTTGGGCCAGTTATAAAAAAGGAGAAGAAAGGTGTAATGGGCTTAGGCCCGGTTGGTTTTGTTGTAAAGAAGAAAAACACACGGGGAGTTCCTCTTTGTCAAAACAGAAAACAGAAAAAAAAAAAAAAAAGAACTAGGGTTCGTCATTTGAGTAGCCGCCAGGTCTAGTCAACGAAACAGAGGGTTCCGATTCATTTTCATTGATTCGTCTTTTATTTAATCATTACAGGTAACTGCCCTCGCCTTTTTTTTATTTGATCTGTCTCGGTGGTGGTTCTTGTAGCCAGCCGAGAGAAATCCCAACCGAGACTTGTGTTGTTATAGCCATAAGGGTCGGGACGGTTGGGTTTTAATGAAAACGAGCCATAAGGCCCTCGGTGACCCCTTCTTTTGGCCAACCGCATGACCACAACCCTATAGGTGGGGCGCTGCGAACATCAATAGCAAACCGAGAGTCTAAAAACTCTCGGTGGTGGTCTTTGTTGATGACAAGCCCGATCAAAACAGCCCAGGTGGTCGTATAGAGTAACTAGTGTGCGTTTGGTTTATTAAATTAGTGGACAATCGCAAAAACAAAAGGAAACCGAGTGTAAATAAAAAAAACCCTCGGTATAAAATATAGAAAAGGGAGTGTTTGGGACTAAACTGATATAAAGGGTGCGTTTGGGTTTATAAACAGTGGGAACATTTAAGAAACGGTGGGAACATAGTATATAACAGCGTGTATTCATTAAACAGGAAATTAAATGAATTAAAATCCAGATTAGCGACAGATTAGCGACGCTAAATTCTGTCGCAGTTTAATAGTGACAATTTTACTTTTTTGATAGTTTTTAAGGACAGCTTTTAGCAACAGTTTTAGTGACTCAGTTTTCTGTCGCAGATTCATATAGGCAGATTTAATCATAGTTTGTTGATTTGTTTAGTGCGACCGAGATGGGGTATCTCGGTAGGCTCGGGACATTATTATAATAAATAATATGAATATTTTTATATTATACCTTTTAATCTAATTGTTTTATAAATGTTTAAAATATATTTTAAATGTATTAAATTAAAATAGTTCTTTAATATTTTAAAAGGGTATAATTTTATTAAATGAATTAAATTATTTTGGGAACTTTCTAATTTAAGAAACATTCTATTAGCGGGATACTTAATATAGTATTACTACAGCGTCAGAAATACGCTTGTACCGTAACTAATAGTAGAACGATAATACATTAAAATGAATTATTATAAGATCAGATTAATCAGTTAATATACGTACAAAATTTCAGAAATAAAATAAATAAATGAAAAGCCAATAAGAACATGGAATTAATTAAGCAAATATCAGTTTACTTATTCACGTCCCTTATTCATGTAGCTCGCGTGAAATCGGAGTAGACTTCCTGTCAGTTGATCTTGGTCGGTTACTGGACACGAGGTACGGATTTCCGTCCTTTCAGTAAGGACTTCCTTTCTATGCATAATTAGGATTCCCCGTCTTCAGCCAAATGTTTTTCCCCAGTATATGTTTAAGTTTATCAGTAATCATGTTAATAACTAAATAAATTGCCTGAGCATTATATACAAGCACGACCAGTTTATGTACTAGTTACGGAGGTACCGTAACCACGGCAGTAGAGGCACCAGTGTCGTGACTCACATGCATGAGAGTGATATCCTGCATCGTCCCACTCAGCTCAGCTTGGCCATTTTATCAGTATTATTAGTGGGGCGTATGGATGCATCCTAGGCTTATAAGTTTACAAGTTATCAGGGTGAATGTGGTGTGTGCTCTACATCCTTCACATTGGAGCTGATCCCTCCACCCAGCACAGTTATTTAGAGGTCACCCCTCTACAGCATGACGAGGTCACCCCTCCAGTTATTCATGCATGGTTGATACAACACGTGACCTATATAAGCTCTGGCAAAATTAAAATACAGTAAATGCATGTTTTCAGATTTAATAGTTAATAATTCAGTTTCAGTATGTATGAACCGGGTTTCTCAGATTTTATACAGAGTTCTACCACATGTTACATATCAGTCTCAAAGTTTCATTAGTTGTTATCTATTCCATTACTTTCACTACATTCCCTATCATGCTTTCTATCCGTTCACTGAGCGTTATGCTCAGCCGTAGTTCCTTTCATGTTCTAACGGCAGGTACACCAGGACACTCTTAGGATTCTGAGAGCATGTGCATTTGGATGGTAGCTACCCAGACTTCTTACTTTATGCATTTCTTACATTATTCTGCTTATTTGGACATTGTTTAGTCCTTTTTCTTTCAGTATTTTATTTTCATGTTTTGGGCTTATGTTTGGATTGCCGATGTTTGATTCCGGTACTTCCTTTATGGTCAGTTAATGTTTTAGGACATTTACCTTATGCTTTGATGACACGCCATAAATACACGTAACGGTCCACTTATCCAAGTGGGGTGTTACAAAAACCTTGTAAGGGATCCAGTTTACTTTATAACATTGGTCTAACACAAATCTATGTACGCATCAGTGCATTTATTTGTTAAAACAAGAGAAGTCTTGTTTTTATGAAGTTATCATCTCTACAACCATAGCTATCTACATTTGGTATCCACATACTCAACGATGCGACTACTCAAACGACGACTACATCTCTTTCAATAGAACATGGGTCAACAATTGAGGGGGAGCAATTGTCAAGCATTCAGAATCTTCGATGCCGAAAGTGCCAAGCTCACTAATTGGTGTCAAGACAACTATACCAATCGTACATGTGGTGTCAAGAGATGACTTCAGACATGACGAGGCGACCAACATTTACCGACAATAACCATTTGATCTTATCATATGATGTTCTCATCAATCAGGTCCAACCTTGTCAATTCGTTCTTATATGGTGAATATGTGATTATATTACAAAACAGTATCATATCTCACAAATTGATCTCATGAAGATTAATCGGACTTGCATGTTTCTTCCCAAAACCTTTGTTAAAACTTCATTAAATCAATTGATATTAAAAATATCGATTGGGTTAATATTTTTAATATGGGGGAGAAAATGTGATTTAATATGGGAAATTGTCACAAATGGTTTCACTTAACGTGATGGCTCATCCTGACATATGCGAAATGTTTTCGAATATCGTGGCATATGTTAAGGGGGAGCAAAATGGATTTGCTATATCAAAATGGATTTCATGTTGACATATACTTACCCCTAAACCCATTTATTTCACGACGATGAAGATTGTGGTGACATAAGGATGGTAGGATAGGTTAAGTCCAATGATTCTTCCAATACCAGAGGAACCTTCCCACAAACATTCCATAGCTAGAAATAGTAGTCCTTAGGAAAGATGGAGAAAGATCGTGAATGTAGCTGAATGCCGACCAAGTACTTAAGTTAGCACTGAAACAATCACAACAAGGTGCTAGTTATGACGTATTGGTAACCATTGAAGGGGTTGAAGAATGAAAAAGAATTGTAAAGATAAATGGTGTAAAGAAAGAAGCCCTCCTTACAACCTTAGGCAGAAACCGGGTCAACACATATGCTATTGAGATCATTTTAATGATGCTCGATATTGAAGATAGGCATCATGGAGCCAATGATGCATTACACAACGCATCCCAGCTAACTCAAATATCTCTTAAAAGGTATTTGTTTTAATCACACATAGACAAAGCATTATCTATCGATTTATTCACTCCGAATAAATAGGTATTGAAATGGTGGCACTCCTCTCCAGCCTCCGATCACTAAAATCCAAAATGCACGATCGAGTCTAGAACCATTTGAGATCATCAAATATCTCATTAGGACACACTTCCATATTTCCTTGCTTCTTCACACTCTGTGAAAAGTAAGAAACATTTTAAGAGTCCTACGCAATATCTTCATGATCTTGCCTGAACATCTGAGTAATACGAAAGTATTTACAATGAAGATGGAAATCCTTCTTGAGCGAATATTCAAAAGCTCATGGTAGGTGACTTGTGCGATTCTTTATGAATCAAACTTGTGAGAACTGGAAAGCAACAATTGTTTAATTCTTAAATGAATTTAAACACGTTCCACGCCTCTATGCAATATCTCAGTGATCTTGCCAGAACACTCAGAGTGATACCTTAGTGTTCACAATGATGAGTGGAAATCCTTCTAGTGTTAACCTTAAACAGCACTTGGTAGGTAACTTGCAAGATTCAATATGAATCAAGCTCGTGACTACTAGAAAGCAACAATGGTGCGGTTCTTAATTGAATTTTACTTGTTCCAGGAAAATGAATTGACGACTTCAATCACACGGATAATTTTATCCAAATGATTCACTCTTTACGTTCGCAGTCAGCTTTGGACGGTCGAGTAAAGAGAACGAGTTTACCCGCGAAATCTTGTCAAGGAGATTTCTAATTAAATCTACCTGCCACAAGTACGATATTTTATATCGTCCAACGGTCTTCACCGACCGGAGGTAAAATGCTACCGAATTAGAATGAAATGTTCAAAGCTATTTCGTTCGTGTCTGCTTATGTTGCGGCATTTGAAGACGGCGGCGTTGCGGAATCCGAGAGGAATTCGTCCCTGCATGCTTATACTTTATGCACTTAATTATTCATCTAATTCTAGAAAGCCTAAAAGTCAAGTCTTCCGCTGTATCAAACTCTGAAGCTTTCAAGAATTACGAAGGTATAAGTATATGGGACATGAAGTCACGGAGAGGCGGATATCACAAGTGATGGATGCACAAGATTAAGGCAAGAGACTAATGCTAAAGATTGATATCAAATATCACATCAACATGTTCACCAGAAAAGAAAAAGAAAAGAAAGACGAAGACTACGAGCTCAAGACAAGCATAGTATGCTAGGTTTATTTTATTATTGTAACTTGGGTAACGCCCTTGTTTGGAGTGACCTCCCTTAGGGGGAGATTGTTGGAAATACGTTTTACGTATTAGAAATGATCGGTCACTCAAACAGTAGTATAAGTAGTAGCTCGTAGTTTAGTTAATTTAATATTAAGAAAACAAGGTCAAGCCAAGCCTACAACATGTGTAAGCCGGCGGCCCATTGTAAGCCCAAGCCCATCTCATGGGCTTGGGTATATAAACCCTCTCCTTAGTTGGAGAGTGTGGTGGTTTTCTCATAATTTACACATAGTTAAGTGTGTATTTCTACGCTTTCTCTCTTTAAAGTGTGTGTGAAATCTACCATCTTTCTATCTCTTTCTCTCTCTAAACATAAGCAAGATTTACAATATCATACATTGTTCATGCTTATTTACTAAATAAACGAACATAAACGATTTTACTGCCGGACGACCGACGAATGGTTCGTTGAACATTTAGTTTGTTTACAATCTTATACGGAGTATGTAATAATATTAGTGGCAAAGCCCGTCCGATGGACGAGCGCGTTTTATAACTTTTATTTTAATAAATTTTTTGTTTATTAATGAAAAAACAAACAGAATTTTAAGTATATTTAATTGAATTAAGATTATAAAATAATTCAATAATAATACCTTAAGAGAAAATAAGCAAATATTAATAACATGAATACTAATCCGATAAAAAGAAATACATCGTATGTCAAAATAAATTCAATTTATTTGTATATATAGTTTAAGATCAAATTAGATGTAAAGCTTCTATGTAAACAACGTTTGACGTAAAATTGGTATAATTAACACCTATATCACCACATATAACCTTAAAACCCTGCTTCGTATTCACCATTAATACATTGACATATTTTTCTCAATAAGAGTAAATCGTTCTACAAAGTTTTTACATCCTATTACTAAATGCTGGTATAAACTTAGTTGTCTAATATGTTATACTAACATCAAAATATTTTTATTACTGTTAAACTACAAATTAAATTGTTCAATTTAGTGTATATTATAAAGGTTAACTTTCATGTCTAAAAAACAGATTGTGTTAAATGTAATATACGAAAACAAAATGAAAAGAAACAAAAACATTTATAATTTTTTTTTGCCATTCATTAAATATTACATAAAATAACTTAAACATAATACATATATGATGTAATTTGAAATTTTTTATGGCCATTTAGGTGATTTATCACCATTAAAAGCTAAATGTAAATTATCATAATCCAAATCCTCTATATCTTCCATTTCATATTCTTCTTCCTCCTCATGCTTGTATCAGAGTATCCAACCTGAAAACAATGAACACCGCATGTTAGCCTCGTCCCAGGTTTGACCCCGAGACCAAGATCCGGCGTGAGAGTAAGTGTGTGATACCGGAGTGGTATCCAACTTGGAATGTCGGAGTGATAGTAACGACATTAAATGTGAGTATTGAATAAGAGAAAAATCAGTTGGTTTGTACAAAGTAAGCCATAAAGCAAACTTGTATGTCTAGTTATGTCACTAGATTAGGCACTGCGCACAAGGTGAGATCCTTTCCCTAAAATCCAGGATTTGATGGCTGTGGCGACGGTCTCTCGCTATATCTTCTTGATAAAGCCATGGTCATTGGATATAAGAACGATCTAGGAGACCTTTTGTCATTCTCGAGGTTTTCTCTTTTCTCGCTCCTGACAATAGCTTTATTGCGCTGACCCTGTCCTTGTGCGGAATAAAAGGTCTGTTCTGGAGTCAATTTTCGAGATAATATGCGAACAATACCCTGCAAAATCTCAATAGATTTCCAAAACAATTTCTATAAATAGTCGAGTGAGAAAAATATTCATCAAAATAATTACTAAGAGATAATTAAATTAGGTTTTAATGTTTACGCTTTATTTAATACTCGCGCATATTAACGAAAATCACATAGAAGGTGATATGCTAATTGACATGGTGGTCGCACTGGTAACCAAGGGCGGAGGAGGGGGTTTGGTCATGAGTTCAAGTCTTGCAAATGACAAAAGTTCATGATTTTCCTCCTTAGTACGAAACCGTGAGTTCTAAAGGTTTCTCCTAGTGATTCGGGTCCCGGGGCCTGCCTGTAATGAATGGTATAACTCGAAGATCGGATTTCAGTAAGATTGAGATGCCGTTCTTAAAATTAAAAAAAAAAAATCAAAAAAACAAAAAACGCGGAGGATATAAGGGGGAGGGGTGTTGCCCCCGTTATAAAATTGCTCACAATTCACGATTGTTATGTATACGAAGATTTAAGTTTATCTTGTGCCCCTAAAAATGTGTTAAAAGAAGAAGTGGGTTATGGAAATTGGAAAGTCGTTTATTAAAACAAAAAGATAATTGTGAAAAAGAGAGTATGGTCTTTGACTCTTTGAAAGCCATGATGTCGGAAGTCGGAACTAAAAAGTCTCCATACCCCCACTTCATCCTAATATTTATTTTTCTGTCCATATCATACCCCCACTGGCACCCGTCACATCTTTAAAATCTTGAGCTGATAGACTTAAGCTATCGTCACATCTGTTTCTTTGGGTCCTACATCTTTTTCTGCCGTACCTCCAAATCTATATAAATGAGTATTTTCTCGTTCCCAACTTACCATCATCACCTCTTCTCTTGTTTGGTTTTGAGTTTTGATCATTTGCTACCATTTTCAAAACCCAAACCTTAATTAACTATGCCTCCCCCCTTTATCCGTTCGAAATTTAACATATCCATTGCTCCTAGGATATTTCCTCCTAACTACTCCGAGGTAATTCCATTACTTGCTACTTTTCTTAATTTCGTTTTTTACAAATTCTTTTTTTATCTTAATTTCTGGTTTTAAGTGTGTTTTCATGGTTAGTGACGTCACTAGCCACGAGTAACCGGAGAAATAAAAAATTTTGATCTCGGTTAATCCGTTTTTATCGGTTTTCACGGGTCTTCTCCGGTTCGTCTTCGGACGGCTTTGCAGAACCGATTATGACTTAGCTCTCGGTTGAATCCGGTTTTAAAACTATATGCACCTATCTTTTTAGTTGAATCCGGTAACATAATTTTCAGTGAATACTGTAATATTTTTAATTTTATGGTTTTGATGACATCCCCGAACACGATAATTTAAAGTTTAAGTAACTTTATGTAATTGGTTATGTTCGATTTATATTGTCAAACGTGAAAATATTCATGTTAGTAAGGAATGTTTTAATTGGTTGTATATTATGTTTATTCAGTCGTACGCGTTTAATTGGATTCTACATATGTAATATACATAACTTCTTTCGAATTCGTTAATTACAATGCTTTTACTTTTTATGCTTAATTTGTGGTTTTGATTGTGTTTAGAAGGTTAGTGACCAATTTTGTTGAATTCATTAATTATCATTTATGTTTAATCTGTGGTTTTGATTGTGTTTAGATGATTCGTGACGGGATAGTGATTGTCAAAGCAGCATATGAAAATGCTACGACTAAGTTTCCATTCCAGATTCCAACTCAACCAACCAACATGAGTTCAGAGAGGTTTATAAAGTTGAATGAGGAGATTGCTATAAGGTTTCGACTACAGCTAGGTAGCTTTAAACTCAAATATATAGACCCAGATGGTGATTTGATAATGATAACATGTGACGATAGCTTAAGTCTATCAGCTGAAGATTTTAAAGTACCAGGCCTTCAAACTGTCATAATACTCGTGGTTTTGCCTGCCTAAATTGGGTTCATTATGGGAGGTCTATGAAAAGGTTTATCTTTTGTTTTAACCATAGTGAGTTTATATCTATGTAGATGAAGAGTATTTCACATTGTGGTAAAAGGTTTAGTGGTATGAGGTTTATAGTGATTTCCTTAGGTGTCATGTAATCGATGGTTGGAATCACAAGTAATTGTTGTCATGTTTGTGATAAAATATTGTATGCGTATTTTCTTTTCTAATTGGTTTCTTTTAGAAATGCCCTGGTGATTAAGAAACTTTTTGTTTCACGGTTGATTCGATGAAAGGAATTGACACGGGTATTAATTGTAGGTGGATTTAAAACAAGTGTTTAGAATGTTCTAGGTTCCAAAAAAGTATATGATCTTATGCTATCAATTTTAGCACAAACAGTTCTTATTTTGAGACTACCATCTCAGGCCTATAAAGATTTGATTCTTTCGGGGTTTTTTTGTAAAGACTCTCCAAACGTGGAGTTCGGGTTTTGTAAAGGTATTGGTAAAGCCACTAGACCACTTCATTAAACGGTGAACTAGTTAGAATATTTTGACCTTTCTATGTGATAGGTTACTAGACTATCTGCATATCTATATCTTTGAGTGAATTCGGTTACTGCCTGGATGTGAATGCTAAGGTGCCTTATAACCTTTTAATCTGGTTTAAGAGACATCACCTATAGAAGTGATTTTAAGGCTTATGATGCTACCTGGTTCATTATCACGTTTCATGACACAATTCATAAATAGCAAATGATGGTGCAAAATATTTAGTTTCTCGTGTTTGGTCTGATTTTTTTTTCTTTTTTAACTTAAGTAGATTGGATTGAGTTAATTTATGTCTATCGATATATCAACAGAATTGGTGTGATAATTAAGTTGTAGCAAACTTCAAATTTTTATGAAATGTCAGCTCCTGCTGTTATTATCTTATTAAGCTTAGGTTAGTTGATTCTAATGGATTTAAACGATCAGCATAGTAAAAATGTAATAATAATGTCTTTCTTTTGTTGTTACTAGATGCTTATTATGAGAATTTTTCTTGCACATCAAGACAAACAACATACTTGTACTTTCCCATGGTCTCCCTTTTGGTCATCTGCAGCCGGTTGTTAGTAATTTCCCCATATACATTAGTAAGGTTGATGTCGGTGAGAAGGCTTTAGTTTCTGACATTGTGTTAATATTGTGATATGATTTCTGAAAGTGTAATGGACATATGCAGGACTTTGACGGAAGATCGACTGACACTACACCTTATATGGCCAGTTTCTCTTGTTTCACTCTTCACATTTGCCACTACACTAGAAGAAGGACAAGGGTGAGCCTTTTTGTATATTCTGTACTCTCTATTGATATCGTAAATTATGTTTTTTTTTTAAACCTAGAGTATGAAACTATTCGAGATGTGAATCATTAGTTGTAACATCCAATTTACTCAGTTTTATTAAAACCATATTTGTCTATAATATCATAGATTCCTAGTTAAGTATACAAGTCTGCTATAATCTGTTACGATCCTGCATTGGCCAAGTACAGGATTGATTGGTGGTTTATAAGTCTTGGTGTTCCCTCCTTACAAGTTGGCTTTTTGAGTGAGTTCTACACTTGAACTTACGAATTGATACTTAACCAGGCATTGTGAACTAATTGAGTATATGACCATGGTTGCAGTTGCAGGTCATATTAAAAAACAACCATGTAGCCTGTAGCCATACAGAGACCATTAGATAGGGATGGTAACGATACTCAATTGAGCCATGTCCGAGACCATAGGACTCGGTTAATCACACTCTACATAGTCATGGCTCATTAACCAAACATGGGCTACTTGGGTTACTGTCTTTTGAGAAATCAAGAATACAGAGGTACGAGTGTATAGAATAGATCCTGTTCAAGTAAGGCCGTACAATGCTTTGTGTTACACATAGTGATTAGTTGTCTTAGCAGATGTAGTCAACATGAGTTACTCAAGCTCTTGACGAGACCTGCAGTGGTACAGCTAATGCTCACTTCTGTGGCTAAAGCTCTTGTATAATGGTGTGGAACTTGTACATACGATTTTGTAGAAATATGACCATGCTTTAAAACTAAAGCACCTGAATATCCCTACTCACGCTAAACATGTTTACAAAGTTCCTTGAAATTAATTTGTTTTCCATGTTGATCAGGTCAACTCGGTCAACTGATCAAGGTACAGCAACATAAACAGACGTGTTGAGCCAGAGGAGATGACCGGAGTTTAAATATAGTAGTTCTGGTAGATGTCGTTACAAGAAGAGGCTAAGAAAGTGGTACGCTAAGAAAGTGATTACCTGATTATTGTAACTGTTAGGGGTTGTTTGGGATTGCCTTTTTGCTCATTAAAACACAGGTACGCCTGTTTTTAGGCGCTCATTTACTTTAATATAGTCAGGTAATGAAAACTCCTATCTGCTGTTAAAAAATAAGTAAAAAAGCAATCCCAAACACCCATATTGGATTAATAACTATGTATAAATAACTTCAAGCAACAAAATCTATTCATCCAACGTCAAAATTTCATTGGTAATGGAAATATATCAGACTCACAATCAATAGTTGTGGTAACAACGTCAAGCAAACAAAAGCACTTTAAAGCATTATCTTGCCCGACACGTTTTATTACAGTTGAACTTGTGATTTTGATTATTTGAGTCCCTTTATGAAACACACATACAGACACCTCTTATATTGTCACGGCTTAAATGTTAATTTGTGTGTTTCAATCATCAGGACGCACATGGTCAAGAGGTCAGCCAAAGTCCCTGCAGTCAGTAACAAGCTTGCTGAGTTGCTGCTCTCCTACCATATTCTTGGACGAAATATGGACACAAGCCTATCAAAGGTTCTCCTCGTCGATGGTGTTAGATGTTTTAAGTTGTACTCCTAACAAGTTCTTTAGTTTATGTACCAAGTTTGGTAATTTTAGTGTATCAAGTATCTTAAGAATTAGAAAACATGTATATGTTCTTATAACGAGAGTATTAGTAGAATTTGACCTTTGTACTTTTGAACCTTTTTATGATAATAAAATCGACTTCTGCAGTTTTGTTTGATTATTTGAGTCCCTTTATGAAACACACATACAGACACCTCTTATATTGTCACGGCTTAAATGTTAATTTGTGTGTTTCAATCATCAGGACGCACATGGTCAAGAGGTCAGCCAAAGTCCCTGCAGTCAGTAACAAGCTTGCTGAGTTGCTGCTCTCCTACCATATTCTTGGACGAAATATGGACACAAGCCTATCAAAGGTTCTCCTCGTCGATGGTGTTAGATGTTTTAAGTTGTACTCCTAACAAGTTCTTTAGTTTATGTACCAAGTTTGGTAATTTTAGTGTATCAAGTATCTTAAGAATTAGAAAACATGTATATGTTCTTATAACGAGAGTATTAGTAGAATTTGACCTTTGTACTTTTGAACCTTTTTATGATAATAAAATCGACTTCTGCAGTTTTGTTTGTGGTTGAATTTCATAACAAAAACTATTATTAAAAAAAAATAATACGCCGCTGCCGGGGATCGAACCCGGGTCACCCGCGTGACAGGCGGGAATACTTACCACTATACTACAACGACATTGTGTGTTGTTTAAACACTTGGTCATATGAATAACTTATTATGCATTTGCAAATATATTTTTAACTTTGTACGACACTTTTAACTTAAGGTTGCCAATCAAGTAATCAGCAGATATTCAGATGTCTCGTCGACACTTTTAACCTTGAAAATCGACGACCGGATCTCTTTCGCGTAGTCCATGGTATGTCACATGCTTTCCGGTGTCTTCATCAAGAGTGGATGTATATGAAGCATTGCTATTGTGTACTTTGGATGTTTAAGTAATTTGGATCTATTTAGTTACGACGAAAAATAGAGATAGTGCATCAGAACTTGCTACTTCAAAAAGAGAATTGCATTTCCTTTGTAAAGACCTACATACATGATTCCAATAACTATCGATCTACGGAAGGCATCATTCTTTTTCCTTTTCCGACAATCACAGTCATGGTTCCCTTAACACCTCGTATCCTCGAGTCAACCTTACAGCTCAACATCCATTCGAAGCTTCTTATCAGCCCACTTTAGACCCCATTTCCTAGCCACAGTCTTGACAGCAACTGATTTTTTAACTTTCAAGCTTCTTAACGCATTTGCATCGTCCCCTAACTGTCACACTCATTATGGCCAATGTCCCATATACTTATATTTTCTAATTTCACAATGTTGACCCATTTAACCCATAATAACTTTACACGGCTGAGATACTTAAAGAACCTCATTCCATTTCTGTAGTAACTCACTGTTATATTTCTTCTTATATGTATAAATAATTGTATAGTTTGAAACTTTGAAGATTATCTTAATGAGTAAAGGCTGATTGGTTTCATAATTTCACAAGTTGCAGGTTTAGTGCTGTAGTTTCAGAGGTTCAAAACAGTCAAAGTTCACAGGTCTTAAAAACAATGACAATGGGCAAAGGTTTAATGGAGCAGGATTTGACTACATCCACTTTCTCCCGATGTTATATCTCGGCAACCTACGATTAATATTGGCAAGTTCTTCTAGATTTCTTTTATTTGGTTAAATCTCTTTAGTCAATGTACCATGCTTTTGTAGTAATAGTTTTGTTGTTCGTCAACAGGTACTATTGGACATGTTGCACATAGTAAGTCTACGGTTGTAAAAGCCATGTCTGGTGTGCAGACTGTTCGTTTTAAAAAATGAGTTGGAGCGTAATATTACTATAAAACTTGGGTATGCAAAATACCAAGATTTACAAGTGTGAAGATGAAAGATGCCCCCCGCCCTTGTGTTACAGGTAAGCCTGCAATGATAGCATATCATTTTTTTTTATTTTTTTTAGAACGGCAAATGTTAGTGGTTAGTGGGTCGAGTCGTGCAATGACATCCAAGCGGAAGAATGTCTTCTTTGAACCCTCGCCTAGTTATGATAGCATATCATATAATTGTGATCTTATAGTATTGTATACCACTTTACGTGTTTATAAATGCATACTGGCATTTTGTAGACGTGGTTCGGTTATTCCCAGTTGTCTCTATCTATCCAGGGGAGGTATATGAAGGACCGAATCAGTGGATTGAAGAATTCAAGCTCGAAGACACTTCCTACTACTTGGAGGTTAATTTCATTACTTGCTACTTTCCCTAAAATACATAATAAAAAACATTATAATTTTAGGGGCTCATTTATAATTAGATTTTCATGTTGACATGTTTAATATTTATTCGACGACACGATTCACTTATTAAATGGGTTATACAAGCTTAACATGTTTTTTACTCCTGTAGTCCTGTGTGTCATTTTGTTGACTCAGTTCATTAGGCAAAACGTAAACGGACTCTTCGTCCAGGATGGTGTGAATGGTCCATAATTCTTTTGTCTCATTTGTACTTTGTTACTTTATTTTTTCTTTTAAAACCATTTTATGGCTCTTCTTAATACATGGTTGTTCTAGATGAATCAAACTAGTTTTCATCAAATGTACAGTAATATATGCCCATTAACGTAATCAATATCATCAATAAGTAATCAATCCCTTTCACAATTTCACTTTCCTTTTATTCTTTTAGGCTTTTAGGTTTGACCATCACCAAAATTCAAATTTTAAACATCATTCAATTTACTTTTTTACTTTTTTGTTTTTATTATTTTATTTTTATTATAAAACTAAAATATAAATAAAACAAAACAAAAATAATAAACTTTAATGAGGTAAAAATAATAAAACACAATAAATAAAGATTATTATACATAAAAAAAAACTATTTTAGTTTTATTAATAAAATAAATAAAATTCACATAAACACATCAAAAACAAGAGCTAGGCATCGGTTCAAAATCAAATCAAATTAAAAATTGACTTTGAAAAAACATGAACCAAGTTAAACCGGCAAAACCTAAACCGAACCGAATATAATTTAGACGCACTTTTCGTGTTTTTAACTCTAAACTGAACCAAACTAGGCGAAACCGATATAAATATATAAAACCGAAAACCAAACTAAAAATGATGAGTTTAATTTTTACCTGTTCGGTTCAGCTCATTCTGTCTGATTTAATTCGATTTTCGTTTGAGTTTTGCTCAGTAATATCGAAAACTCTGTTGTCACTCTCAATAAAATGGATAACATGCGATAGATGTCTAATAAACAAATATATGTGTCATGATATTCGACTTTTAGTGTTATAAACAAACCTTATAAACATGTGATACATGTTTAATTAAATGTCTATATGTGCTACATAATATTATAAACAAACCCATAATGTTTAAAACCAAGAGTCAGAGTAGGGTTCCGAAGTGTTCCTCAAGTTTTTAACTTTTTATTGAAACTGGAAGCCCCTACCCCACCCCGCTTATGTAATAAACAAATGTATATGTCTGACTTTTAGTGGAAATGCCTATCATAAAACCCAACAACTATAAATGCCTTCTTTCTCGTTACAATCACCTTCACCCTTATATTTTGGTTTTGAGTTTTGATCATTGCTACCATTTTCAAACCCAAACCTTAATTATTATGTCTCCCACCTTTATCCGTTCCGAAGCTAATGAATCAACTGCCCCTAGGACACTTCCTCCTAATTACTTTGAGGTTATTTCATTACTTTCAACTTTTCTAAAATTTGTTTTTGAGTGTAACATTTCTGGAGGGTATTCGCAGTCGCAGCCACGCGGGGTACCCTGTGACGATTAACCGGAGAAATAAAAAGAATTTGATCCCGGTGAGACCTAGTTAACCCGTTTTGGGTTTCCTTGAGTTCGTCTTCGGACGGTTTTATTGGCTAACCGAACCGACTATGATTCTGGTTCTTGGTTGAACCCGTTGGTTCAGTCCGGTTTTTATAACTATATGCACATATCATTTAGTTTTTACAACATGTATTTTTTATTTTACGGGTTTTTAATTTTCTGTAGCTTGTTTAAACTGTACTTTTTTTTAAATATTATTGTACTTTTGAATAAGGCTGTTTTAATTGGTTGCATGAATCTCACTGGATTCTACATATGTAGTATTATAGTACTTTATCTTTTATGCTTAATCTGTGGTTTTTAGTAACGATAAATATTCATCAAATACAACTTTTGTTGAATTCATTAATTACAATGCTTTTATCATTTGCGGTTTTGATTGTGTTTAGATGATTGGTGACGGGATAGTGATTGTCAAAGCAGCATATGAAAATCATACGACTAAGTTTCCATTCCAACTTCCAACTCAACTAACCAACAGGAGTTCAGAGAGGTTTATAAAGTTAAACGAAGAGATCGCTATAAGGTTTCGACTCCAGCTAGGTAGTTTTAAACTCAAATATGTAGACCCAGATGGCGATTTGATAATGATAACATGTGACGATAGCTTAAGTCTATCAGCTGATGATTTTAAAGTACCAGGCCTTCAGACTGTCATAATACTCGTGGTTTTGCTTGCCTGAAGCGTCATATTTGGTGCAATATTTAGGGAGCGTTCACAATACGAAGTCTATGAAAGGTTTATCTTTTGTTTTGTAACATAGTGAGTTTATTATATCTATGCAGATGAAGAGTATTTCACATTGTTGTAAAAGGGTTAGTGGTATGAAGTTTATAGTGATTATCTTAGGTGAATCGATGGCTGAAATCATAAGTAAATGTTGTCATGTTTGTGTTAAAATACTGTATACGCATTTTTGCGGTTTTTCTTTTCTAATTTGTTTCTTTTAGAAGTGCCTGGTGATTAAGAAACTTTTTGTTTCATGATTGATTCGGTTAAACGACTTGTAATGAAAAGCACGTGTATTAAGTATAGGTGAACTTTAAAAGTGTTTAGGATGTTTTAGGTGCCAAGAAAGTATATGATCTTATGCTACCAATTTTAGCAAAAACAATCCTTATTTTGAGACAACCATCTTAGGCCTATAAAGATTTGATTTTTGCGGGTTTTCTTGTAAATACTTTCCAAACAAGGAGTTCAGAGCTTTATGTAAAGAAATCGGTAAAGCCACTAGATCACTTCACCAAAAAAAGAATTAGTTTTACCTATCTGATAGGTAAGTAAACTATCTGCATAGAATGTATATCTTTGACTGAGTTCGGTTACTACCTGGATGTGAATGCTAGGGTGCCTTTTAACTTTCTTATCCGTTATAAGAGACATTACCTATAGAAGTGATTTTGAAGCTTATGCTATGTGGTTCATCTTTCATGTTTCATGACACAATTCATATATAGCAAATGATGGTGCAAAATATTTAGTTTCTGAAGTACATGCACTTGAGAAATTTAAACATGCAAACTTCATTTTTTTTTTAAATGTCAGCTCCTGCTGTTATTATCTTATTAAGCTTAAGTTAGTTGATTCTGCTGGATTTAAAGAGTCACTATCGTAAAAATGTAATTGTCCTTTCTTTGTTGTTGCAAGGCGCTCATTATGAGAATTTTTCTTGCACGTGAAGGCTGCAGCGAAACAACATGCTTGTACTTTCCCATGGTCTCCTTTTTGGTCATCTGCAACCGATTGGTCGTAATTTCCCCATGTACAATGTTACTGTCGGCGAGGAGGCTTTAGCTTCTAACATTGTGTTAATATTGTGACATGATTTCCAAAAGAATAATGGGCAGTAGTTATGCATGACTTTGACAGAAGATCGACTCATACTACAGCTTTTATGGCCGGTTGCTCTTGTTTCACTCTTTACATTTGCCACGAGAAGGAGGATAAGGTTGAGCCTTTTTGCATAGTCTTTACTCTCTATTGATATCGTAAATTTTGGTTTTTGTTTTTTTGAAACCTATAGTATGAAACTATGCAAATAGTTAGTTGTAACATCTGATTTACTTAGCTTTGTTAAAACCATATTTGTCTGTATTATCATAGTTAAGTACAAGTCTGCTATAATCTGTTACGAACCTGCATCAGCCATGTATGGGATTGGTTGGTTGTTTATAAGTCTAGCTTTTTGAGTGAATTCTACACTTGGACATATGGATTGATACGAGCCTAGTATGTGATATAGGTTCGTATCATAATCACTTCCATCTACCCAGGCTAATATTATATTCCAGGTCTATGGAACTAAGAAATGTATCTTAGTTACTCGTGAAGAGTTTTATTTGTGAACATAAGCTAAGTTAATGCAATGGAACTTAGCAAGTGTGAAACTCTTTTACTATAAACTTTGGAACTGTTAGCCCTTAATGTTTGAGAAACAAGCACGGATCGAGTCAAATCAATATACCGAAACTAACTTTTGTATTAATCGTATAAATAACAATGTATCATCATCTTTACATTAACAGATTCCTAATCTATTTATACTTGTCGAACGGGTGTCGACTAATGGTCACAACGATTCAATAAAAGTAATCGTTGTGTTGTTTCGTTTGTAACTGTCAATAACTGTCACAATAACTGTCAATAACTGACAATAACTGTCAATACTTGTCGAACGTGTCCTTTAGTACATTGGGTCGGGCCCAATATTCTCCCCTCTAATCGTAAACACTGTGGTGTAGCTTCTTGAGTCCGATGAGTTCTCTCATGACTAGAAACTTGATCTTTGGTAGTGCCTTCGTGAGTATGTCAGCTTTCTGGTAGTCTCCACTTACAAATTCTACTTGGATGTCGTTTCTTTCAACGCATTCTCTGATGAAGTGATACTTCGTGTCTATGTGCTTGCTCCTTCCATGAAAAACTGGGTTCTTCATTAGTTGTATTGCTGATTTGTTGTCTACCATGATCGTAATCTTTTCTTCTTCTTTGTGTGTTAGTCTGCTTAAGAGTCTTTTGAGCCATAATGCTTGAGTTGCTGCTGCTGTTCTGCTATGAACTCGGATTCACATGATGATAGTGCCATGGTTGCTTGCTTTTGTGTACTCCAGCTAATTGGTGAGTCACCAAAATAGAATATGATTCCTGTTGTGCCTTTACCTTCTTGTGTATTAACTCCATAGCTGCTGTCACTATATCCATGAATCTTGTTGCTGTCGTTATGCTTGTAGATTATTCCATAATCCTTGGTTCCTTTCACATAACATAGTACTTGCTTTATAGCTTTCATATGTTGCTCTTTTGGTTCTTGCATGAAACGACTAAGTAATCCTACGGAATAACTTAAGTCGGGTCTTGTGTGAAGCAGATATCTTAAACATCCAATTAAGCTTCGATATTCAGTTGTGTTGACCATTGTCCCTTCGGTTTTCTTTGTCAATCTTGTTCCTGGGTCCATAGGTATAACTGTTTCGTTGCTTTCTAACATTCTAGCTTCCTTTAATATCTTGTTCGCGTACGCTGATTGCTTGATTTATATGTCACCATTTAATTGAGTGACTTCAATTCCGAGATAGTAAGCTAATAAGCCTAAGTCGCTCATTTCGAATTTTTCTTCCATTTGAGCTTTAAATCTGTCTATCTCTTTCTTTGGCGTTCCAGTGATGATAAGATCGTCTACATAAACTCCTACCAGTAATAGTGAGTCCTTTGATGCCTTTGTGTAGATAGCTTGTTCCAGTGCACATTTCTTGAAATCTAATGTCTTCAAGGTGTTGTCTAACTTTATATTCCATGCACGTGGTGCTTGTCTTAAACCATATAAGGCCTTTGTAAGTCTGTATACTTTTCCATCATTTCCTTTCTTTGTAAATCCTTCGGGTTGAGCTACATACACTTCTTCCTTTAAATCTCCATGTAGAAAGGCAGATTTTACGTCCAAGTGATGTACTTCCCATTTGTTGTTGGCAGCGATGGCTAGTAATAGACGGATAGTTTCCATCCTTGCAACAGGTGCAAATACTTCTTCGAAGTCTATGCCATGATCTTGTATGTATCCTTTTGCTACTAATCGAGCTTTATGCTTGATTATGTTTCCATTTGCATCTTTCTTCTTCTTGAACACCCATTTCAAGCCGATTGCTTTGTGACCTTTTGGGAGGGTAGTGAGTTCCCATGTGTTATTCTTGTTGATGGAATCTAATTCAGCTTTCATTGCTTCTATCCATTTTTGGTCGTGTGATGCTTCTTTGTAGTTCTTGGGTTCATCCTCAGCTAAGTGTAATTCCTCAGTATGTTCGTATAAGTCATCAAAGGTTCTAAAACCTCTTATTGGTGTATGATCAAAGTTTGGATGTGTGATTGATGTTGTAAAAGATTCAACATCACTTTGATAGAATGACTGAGATGAATTGTTGGGTGTGACTTGAGAATTTACTTGAGATGTCCTTGTAGATTGTGTGTTAGGTGTCAGAGAGTGATTGGGTGAGTCTGGTGGTGGCGAATCGTATCCATTTTCATTGTTGAATGGAAAATCGTTGTCATCATTTGGTTGATCTTCTTGATTATGTTGATCACGGTTTCTAAATTGAAATTCTGTCCATTCTGGGTCGTCATTGTTATAATCTTCTAAGTATTCGCTCCAATCCCATGTCTCATCTTCTTTAAACTTCACATCTCTACTAACACATATTCTTCGTGTTATTGGATCAAATAATCTGAAGGCTTTTGATCCATGTTCGTTTCCTAGGTAAACCAATTTTGAGCTTCTATCATCCAACTTCGTTAGGTGTTGAGATGGTACTTTTGCATATGCTATGCATCCAAAAACTTTCAAGTTTTCTAGGTTTGGTTTCCTTTTCTTGATTGCTTCGTATGGAGTGATGTCTTCAAGTGCCTTTGTAGGAACACTGTTTAAGATGTATATGGCGTGTCTAACAGCTTCAGCCTAAAAATTCTAAGGTACCTTTGTTGCTTTCATCATACATCTTGTAGTAGACATAATTGTCCTATTACGTCTTTCTACTACTCCATTTTGTTGTGGTGAGTAAGGAGCGGTGAGTTGTCGTGCTATGCCATTTACTTTGCAGTATTGTGTGAATTCGTTTGATGTGAATTCACCTCCACGATCCGTTCTAAACATATTCAATGTCGTCCTTAACTCCTTTTCTATTCTGTTCTTGTATTCCTTGAACGTATCAAAAGCTTGATCTTTTGTACTTAAGAAATATACCCACATGTATCTTGAGTAATCATCTACTAATAGGAATATGTATTTCTTTCCAGAAGGTGTTGGAGGAGTGATTGGTCCACATAAGTCTCCATATACTAAATCTAGTGGTGAGGTTGATCTAGATTTCGCCTTCTTAGGAAATGGCATTCTACTTTGCTTTCTTATTAAACATACATCACATACTTGCTTTGTATGCTTAATTGTAGGTATTCCATGGACTAAATCCTTTTGAGTCATAGTTTTAAGTGACTCAAAGTTGAGATGTCCCAATCTTGCATGCCATAGCCAGGTAGTGTCTTTTAGGTTTGCTAGTAGGCATACAGGTGTGCCTATTTTGAGACTAGCTTTGTAGAGTCGGTTTTGTTGTCTTGTGACCTTCATAAAGATTTTGTTATCCATGTCATAAAGTCGTAGTTCATCATCTTCCATTACAATTTTACAACCAATTTCAGTGAATTGTCCAAGGCTCAATAAGTTGCTTTGTAGGTTTGGTATGTAATAAACATGTGATATGATCCTTTGCTTTTCGTCATCACATTCCAGTATGATTGAACCTTTTCCTTTGATCTCTATGTATGAACCGTCTCCAAATTTTACTTTTCCACTAACCTTTTCGTCTAATTCCTTGAAATGTTCTTTTACTCCAGTCATATGATTACTTGCACCGTTGTCCAAGTACCATAGGCTGTCTTTACTTGTCTCTTTATATCCTACATCTTCTTCATGCAGCGAGACCTTTTGTTCTTCAACTTCTAATACTTCGTTTCTTTGAACTTGTCCATCTAATATTGCCATAAGTAGAGTTGGTTCAAAGTCTTCTTCAACCAAATTGGATTGTTCGTGACCCTTTGGTTTTTGTCGGCATTCTCTTGACATATGTCCTAATTTGCCACAATTGTAGCATTCTATTTTGCTTAGATCACGACTTGGTTTTTTGAAGTTGTTGTAGTTGTTGAAGTTTTTGTTTGAGGTTTCTCCATTCTTCTTTTCGTCTCGAGGTTTCTCGTGGTTGTTGTCACGTGAAGAGTTTGATCTTCCACGTCCACGTCCTCTAAAATTCTTTCTACGATTATCATGTCGCGTGAACATCAGTTTGTCTTGACTGTCCACTTGTTTACCCTTCTTCTGCCGAATTCTTTCTTCGTAGGTTTTAAGCCTACCTATTGCCTCTTCTAAGGTCATTTTGTCTAAGTCAGAGTATTGTTCGATGGATGCGACGATTTGAAGTAATTTTTCAGGTACAACATTGAGTAATTTTTGAACTAGTGTAGAATCCTCAAATGTATGTCCTAAACTAGCGGCTTTGTTTGACAAGGTTGTCAATTTGCTGGTAAAAGTGTCTATAGCTTCGTCTTCCTTCATTTGTAGTAACTCAAATTCAGATTTGAGTGTTTGCAATCTCGCTTGTTGAACTCTGTCTTCGCCCATATGTTTGGCTTTCAAAGCATCCCAAATTGTCTTCGCAGTTTTGTGCTTTGTTATTTGAAGCAATTGATCTTCGGGTAAGGATTGATAAAGAAATGCGATTGCAGTCTTATCTTTCCTGTTGTCCGGTTGGGTTGTAGCCGACGGTTCTATCATTTCCCACAAGCCGTTGGCTTCGAGAATGATTTGCATTCGAATTGCCCAAAGTGAGTAATTCGACGGTTTTAGCATAGGACATTGGAAATTTGGTGTACCGTTGGTACCGGCTTCCTTCTTGGAAGCATCTCCGCCATCATTTGTCATATCGCGAGGGATATCAAAATAAAATCTCTAAATAAAATTTTCAACACTTATTGTGTCTAAAAATTTCTTTTCGGTGAGTACTCAAACTAATATGCCTTATAGGCTATATCAAAACGCGGAATATTATTATACGTAAATAATTATTCCTAGAGATTTTCTAAAAAAAAACTAACAGAATAACCTAAGGTTAATTACTCCTTAAAAATTATTCTATATAATAAGCAGCGTATTCGCTAGGTTATTATATGTCGTATTAAAATTTTATAACAAACAAAAATATATATATTTTTTTAAAAAAAACTTATAGTTATATATAAAAAAAATAATTTCGCTTTTATAAAAATAATAATACCTAAACCTTTTATCTAAAAATAATTTTTTTGTAAAAAAATTTACTAGATACAAAGATTTAAAATTTTGACAAATGAAAAGATGGGTAAAGGTTTATAAACCTGACTGGGCTTTTGGCCCGTAGACAGTATAAGCCCAAAAGCGTATTCGTGGGCTTGGCCTTTTACACCCATGGTCCTTGCTTCAATATAAATCGGCCCTCAATTTGTGTGTAGATAAAAAACACACATCGGTTCTTTATCTTGTGGCCGTTCCTTTTTCTTTCTTCCTCGATAATATCGAAGGTTTCTTCGATGGTGGTTCTGGTCACCCAATCGATGCTGCCTATATACAATCTTCTGTTCTACGATTTCTATTTCGTAGCAACCTTAATCCTCCTATGCGAATCCTTCGTTGGTTTCGATGTGATCTGGGGATTTATTGCCTCAAAGATTTGGGGCTTTTGGATATGAGGAAAATCACGTGGTGATTTTCAAGCTTAGCGATGATTCTGTGGAATCTACAAACAGGTGTGTTTGTTCCCTTTTGATGATCTTTAATTTTTTCTGTCGTTGACTTTTTTTTGGGGTTTCGATTTATGGGTTTGTCTAAACCTAAATCTGGGTTTCTTTTTCTTGGGTTGATTTGTTCTTCCCCTTTTTTTCAAAAATATGAAACGGAAGAAAAAATCTTGCAAAAAATGATTTTTGGGGTAAAAACCCTTTCGTTGCCGATATTAGTATCCTGGTAACGAGAGTAGGAACCCTCAATCAAAACACGGACGAATTAATTTTTGATTCGGATGAAAATGTGTTTTGGTGTTTTTGCGTAATCTGGGAAAGAAAAAAAACGGGTCGAAACCTTTGACAGAAAAAAAACTGGTATATGATGAAAAGGCTTTGATTTTGATTAAACAAAGCTCTGATGCCAATTGTTGGAGAAACAAGCACGGATCGAATCAAATCAATATACCGAAACTAACTTTTGTATTAATCGTATAAATAACAATGTATCATCATCTTTACATTAACAGATTCCTAATCTATTTATACTTGTCGAACGGGTGTCGACTAATGGTCACAACGATTCAATAAAAGTAATCGTTGTGTTGTTTCGTTTGTAACTGACAATAACTGTCAATAACTGTCACAATGTAAACAGCGGGTAAGATTATCCAGGCCCATGGGTCGTGTCCTTTAGTACATTGGGTCGGGCCTAATACTTAAAATATGTAGAATTATACGGAATTACACTAGCTATTATTAGGCAAGACCCGCAGGGACTAATGTTATTAAGTTAGAATAGTTTCCCGCGACTTCACCTATACCCCTACTTCCATGTAGGGGTGAGGAGTCATAAGGTAACCATAGAAGTGTGTGTGTTTTTCCCTTTCTCTTTATCTCTCGAGAAAACATGTCTTACTTTCACTCTTATCCTCCCCGACCTCCAGATCAAACACATGTTAATAATCTTATATGTTAACAGGAGCCTCACAAGTTCATTATATACTTTAAAATGTGTGAATAAGAAACTTGGTACTATTTTTACAATGTTTATTAGTATTACTTAAATCAGGCATTGTGAACTTATATGACCATGCTTGCACATATTAAAAAAACAACCATGTAGCCATACCAAGACCCATTAGATGGACTGGTAACAAACAGGACTCGGTTAGTCACGCTTTAGCTACATGGTTATGGCTCATCAACCAGACATGGGTTACGTAGGTTACTGCCTCTTGAAAATCAAGAATACAGAGGTACGAGCCTATTTGAATAGACCCTGTTCAAGTAAGGCCGTACCATGCTTTGTGTTGCACATAATGATTAGTTGGCTTAGCAAATGTAGTCACCATGAGTTACTCAAGCTCTTGAGAGACCTGGATGTGTTACAGGCTTACAGCTAATGATCACTTCTGTGACAAAAGGAGGTGGATGGCAGTTGATGAGTTATTAGTTCTTGTAAAATGGTATGGATATGTTTCAACTAGTATCAGCGTATTTACTTAGAATTTTGGATGTTTATTGACGCGTTGAAATGTGTTGATGGGCATGTCATCACACTTTCAAACTGCTTTCGTGTGTAACTTGTACATATGATTTTGTAGTAATATATACTTCACCTTTCACCAAAAAGAAAATCCTAATATGACTGATTTAGATGCGAGTTCTTTTCATTTGATCAGGTCAACTGATCGGTACAGCAACATCAACAGAGGTGTCGGCTAGAGAAGATGACGGGAGTGCGAAATGTGGTAGTTGATGTCATTGCAAGAAGATGTCATTGAAATGTGGTAGTTCTGATTTCAGAGTATAGTTTGGTAGTACGTTAAGAAAGTAATTATCTGATTATTGCAACTGTTAGGGTTGTTTGGGATTGCTTTTTGCTCATAAAAACACAGGTATGCCTGTTTTTAGGCGCTCATTAACTCTTATATTGTCACAATATGAAATGTTAACTTGTGTGTTTCAATCATCATCAGGAAGCACAGGGTCGAGACGTCAGCCAAAGTCCCTGCAGTCAGTAACAAGCCTGCTGATATTCCACCTGACGAGTATTCTTCTGGGAGGAAATATGGACAGAAGCTTATCAAAAGTTCTCCTCATCCAAGGTGTTAGATGTTTTGACTTGTACTCCTAAAGGTAGTTCTGTAATTTTGGCACAATGACGTTTTGACTTGTGTATGTCGTTAACACAAGGGGATTAGCAGAATTGTGGAAGCCTTGGTTTCCGGATCTTTTAAGCTACTAGGAATGATCATTGTTCATATGATTATACAATCAAAGCGGAATTAGAACAACAACCATTAACAAGGTATTTAGGCACAAGAACATGAATTAAAACAATAGGATTGCTAACTATATTAATAATTAACAATCACTAGACATGTATACATTGAATCCCACGTCTAGTCGACACACACTTTAGGTTTACATTGTGAATGAATTGAATGAATAAAACCTATGACCCTTGGTTCCTTTTATAGTGTAAGGATTAGGGTTTACAAGAGATAAGAATGAATAAACAAGTAAATCTTCTATTTAAATAAACTTATGCAGAATATCTTTTGCATGTTTATCTAAATAGAAACTTCCATAAGCTTCTTTTGTCTACGTTTTGTCAATGCTGAATTGCATGTGACAATGCTTGGATTGCACACGACAATGCTTGAGCCATCAACGCCTAATTAACTCTTGTCAACGCCCAAATTAGTCTTGACAACGCTTAGACAATAACTTCACGTTTTCTTCATTTTTGAGTTTCTGCCACATCAACCTTTTGACCCAACAATCTTCCCCTAGTTGATAGTGGCAAAACTCTATGTGTATCTCTTGTAAGTTATACATGATCTTCAAATTGCTTCCCCTCAAATGTAGCACGTATTTCTTCCCCTTTTTGTCACATCAACAGGAAAGTAAACAATGTATGCAATGTTGAAGATTCTCCAGAAGTAGCTCTATGTAATGATCTTGAAGAACAATTAATATAATATTTTTGATGTAGAAGTAGAATAACCCAACCTTGTGTTCCATGTCTTGTACTATTCATGTGACTAAGAACTTATAGAGGAGGATATAATAGACCTCGATCCCTTGTCAATATTCTCATCCTTTGTGAGACACTGAGCACGATAATGTAACTCCTTCAAGTGTTATGACAAGTCTTCGTCACCAACCATGTAAAGCACAAACAAGTTACCTTTAAAGTCAGTGGCTGGAAGTCCACGACTTTAAGATATGATAGAACACAAACTCGCGAAAATCTTCTTCAATCATCAAACTTACCATAAGAATTCTTCCCCTTAAGCTAACACCTCTTCATGAAAAGTCAATATCTTCATATGTAAAAGCTGTTAGCGAATAACTCTTTCACAAGGCTATCCCGATTACATAATCCAATAAAATTCTTCATGAATGGTTGCTAACTTACTTAAAAATCATTAATCCCTTTCAAAATATCCGAGCCATAAATATCATCATGATATTCTAAACTAAAACGGAGATTCCATGTACCTTTGTGTGTAATTTCCTCTTTTTTGTGTGCTCAAAACGTACCAATTTTCTCAAACAGCAGCCTTCTCTGTGTTGTCCAATATCTTCTTCTGTCCAATATCTTTGGCAGATGTATTGTCCAATATCAGACAATACCTATCAGCGTTGAAGTTCATATATCGGACGACACTGTCAACTCTATCAGCGTTGACTTATTCTGTCAGCGTCAAAATCCTTTTTGTCAGCGCCTCAATTACAAACGTCAGCGCCAACCTTAAATCCTGTCAGCGTTCATTCTTTTCAGCTGACGTCACCAAGTGGCTATAACCATTTGACAGCAATGTATAGCGATATAATAACTTTCCTTCTTCTGTTCCATATTATAAGCTATCAAAGTATATCTTGTATTCACGTATCATATAATGTCCAAAATAAGAACATATATCACGCAGCCATCTTTGACCCCATATCTGTGTATATGCTGAACTTTTGACTTGCTCCCCACGTGAATAAAATCATGGCATCAATAACAGATTACGTTTAGAAAATAAGTACCTAATTAAAGCCCACGTGAGAATCAAGCAATCTCACATCTCTGATTTACGTAACCAAAACGCCAAACCGTGTGAATTCAAAAGATTTAGACCAATCATAATCCAAGAACCGTGTGAATGCAATTGTTTACCATGGAATAGCATGTAGAGTAACATAACACAGTAACACAATATTATGACTTACTCTTTTGGCCGTGTGAATGCATGCTAGATCTAACGTCACTTGAGATCATGTGAACGCAGATCGTGTGAACAGAATCTTGAATCATGAATAACCAATCAAGAGCTATCATCACGTGAACAAATAGAAACACAATCGGCTGTAGCTTTTGCTTTTCTTTCACACTATTACAGCCACGAACATATGTACCAATCTGCTCACTTAATAACAGATCTAGGGTTTTCAAATCAAACCCTAAAAAACGAGTACCATTATAGCAGCCAACTTCGACCACGAATATCTTTTTCAAGAAAGCTCAGATCGAAGATTCCTTCGGTGAGATTCTAGACACAAGTGCCAAGAACCTACAGTCCAAAAATCACGAAGATCCAACGGTTAACGAAGGAGAGATCGTGTTTTGAACATGGCTGTCCACAGAAAACTGCATATACCCTGCTGCTGACTTTGACGCTTAATAACTTTTGTCTGGGGATAAAACTCGACAATCCCTCCGGTGGATGTTTAGATCTATGTATGTAGAACACACATATAAAATTTCGTGACGATCCAACGGTTCAATCAAAAGTTATGACCTTCTGAATACTGCTGCGCACACAAAAACGTCTAGAAAAACCCTAGACGGATTTTTCTTTTCTTCTCGAAACACGAACACCTTGTTGGTCCTAGCATCACGAGCCACGAGGCTCTGATACCAATTGTGGAAACCTTGGTTTCCGGATCTTTTAAGCTACTAGGAATGATCATTGTTCATATGATTATACAATCAAAGCGGAATTAGAACAACAACCATTAACAAGGTGTTTAGGCACAAGAACATGAATTAAAACAATAGGATTGCTAACTATATTAATAATTAACAATCACTAGACGTGTATACATTGAATCCCACGTCTAGTCGACACACACTTTAGGTTTACATTGTGAATGAATTGAATGAATAAAACCTATGACCCTTGGTTCCTTTTATAGTGTAAGGATTAGGGTTTACAAGAGATAAGAATGAATAAACAAGTAAATCTTCTATTTAAATAAACTTATGCAGAATATCTTTTGCATGTTTATCTAAATAGAAACTTCCATAAGCTTCTTTTGTCTACGTTTTGTCAATGCTTGAATTGCATGTGACAATGCTTGGATTGCACACGACAATGCTTGAGCCATCAACGCCTAATTAACTCTTGTCAACGCCCAAATTAGTCTTGACAACGCTTAGACAATAACTTCACGTTTTCTTCATTTTTGAGTTTCTGCCACATCAACTTTTTGACCCAACAAGAATTAGACCTTTGTACTTTTTGAACCTTTTTATGATATAAAATCGACTTCTGCTTGTGGTTGATTTTAAGAATCACTTTCTTGATATCGTTGAATTTCATTTTTTGCTTAATCGCTTATTGGTACAAAAAGTTGGAAAAAAAATATAATACGCCGCTGCCGAGGATCGAACCCGGGTCACCCACGTGACAGGCGGGAATACTTACCACTATACTACAACGACATTTTGTGTTTTATAGAACCGGATCATATATTTTCTATTATGATACTTTTAAATTTTAAGTTTCTATTGATTTTCAGCCACGTTGCTTAATCACGTAATCACTTTTAACAACATAAAAAAATTAAGTCGACAACCAAGTCTCTTTCGCGTCATACATGATATCTCCCATGCTTTTCGGTGTCTTCATCAAAAGCAGGAATATCGAAAGCTTGTACAACGCCAAATAAAATGTTCCCCAAAACGTTAATGACCACCTAAAGTACATTATATTAACAGCCTGGGTGAAAATTGAAGAATATATTAGAACACCAAATGATTAAGATAATACAAGATTCGAATTAGGATCAATAGACAGGCCTTTATGATCCTGTAATATCAAAGACAGAAAAAAAATATGTTAGAAGCTAAAACACAACATTATCACACAGGAAATATCACAAGTAATGTGTTTTGTCCTTTTATGTTTCAAAAATCAACTCATGTGTTTCGTGATTGGCATCCTCAATGCATTGTATGTTTGGGGTGGCGGCGCCTCCCCATAGCTTGACAAAAAAAACAAGTTTTTAGTGTTTTTTTTTTTTAAATTTTGAGTGTTCTTTTAAGATGTCCATCACTCGAATTTCAAATTGCCCCTCACTCACACATTGAATTCGAATAATTAACACTATAAAGCCTAGAAATCGTTAATTTTTAAGTTATAATACTCAACTTTTTATTCCGATTCTCGTTTTTTCACCTTCTCAATCCATTGTCAATTTTTCCCCCCCGCACATTGAAATTTTTTGCGTCCGCCACTGCCTCAATGCAAGTATTATTCTTTAGTTCAATACAGTGACACTTAGGCATTCCACTTTGATAGAAAAAAGCTTCACAATCTATAAATTTTGCAAAGTATAATGAATTGTCAGTGAATTATACTATCTAAAACTAGTTTTTATTTTCTTTACATAGATATACATGTGAAGTGAGAAGAGAGTGATATACTTTGCTTTATTTTAATATTTAAAACTACAAACTTGGTCTTACATTGATCGTGTATTGTGCGAATGTGTAGAGAAACACATCAAATAAACGTGTGATTGCCAGGCATCTTCACAATGCATTGTTCGTATGACAAGTCAACATTTTTTTTCTATTGTGCGTATGTCACAAAAGTGCATTAGAGATGCCCTTAGATCATTGATGCCAATTCTCATTTGAGTAGTTAGTGTATTTCTTTTTCAATGTGCGGATGTTTTTTTGGTTCTTTTGCATCTGAAAGGTATGTCTCGCAAAATTAGGTATAAGCTATTAATTATAAATTGTAAATTATAAAGCTGTTAACATGAATTACAAGTAGTATCTTTTTTAATAAAAATATTTTATAAATTAGTTGTTTAATGTAAAATTAAGATGTAAAATAAGTTAATAATATATTTAAATAAATTATAATATAATTGAAGGTATATCAACAATTTATATCTTTAAGGCTGGTGGGAGTGGGGTTAAAACCACGAGCAGCTTAGGCCAACTCGCGCGCAACCCCCATCCTATCACCAAAAACTCGCGCGCGACTATGTTCCTGGCAAGAAAAAACACAGCCATACTCACCCTGGATGAGTTGTAATGTTGTGGGCCCGAGTGATTTTATTTTTTTGGTTAATTTTTGTTGGGAATCTAAGTTTGTTAGAATTCCATTATTATACATTTTAAACTTAAATAAGCTGTTTGATATTAACTTGTCTGTGCCTAGGAGACAAACAAGTAACCCAAGACTCACAGAGTTCTAAGTCTCTGTGAGCAACTACAGAGGAGTCCATGTCAAAGACATTGTCAAGAAAGTCGAAGATTACTTGAAGACATACTCATTGGTTATGTTGGATAACAGCCAAGATGTATCGAGGACTCTGAGTGGTTACGTGTTAACAGGGGTGGCAATACCCTGTTAACACTCAGTACACTTTGGACATACCTAAGTGTTTAGGCGGGAAGTTTCACAGCCTAAAATACAAGGATTGAAGAAAAGGGAAACTATGTCAGCTCTGTTTCCCTAAAGCGTTGTGGCAGACTACCATGAATAGAAGAGCATCTTTTGACAGATGTCTGACATTGTCTGTTTTGTGTAGTCACCATCAACCAGTACATATAGTCAACCTCGTACCACTATAAATAGGATATGTAGGATAGAGTTAATATTGTTCACTTTGTTAGATTTCACACATTAACTCTTTACAACTCATAAGAAGAACAGTTGTGCCTGTGTTCTTGAGTTTGCTTTATTTGGTCCAAAGTACACAACACATTGTCATCAAACTTTGTTATCCATAACACGTGTAATACTTGTTATACAATAATAAAGTACTACATTTGAAAAGTATTTACTTGTGTTGATTATCCTTATTGTTCATTTTAAGCTAGTATTAGGGACTTTCAATTGGTATTAGAGCTGTGTTTGATATTAAAACCTTCATAAACATTGTTCTAAGTTTTATAACCAAGATCCACCATGCCTGAAATGAGCAACACCCCACCACCACCACTAAACTTGGTCTCTAGGAACATTCCACCACCACCAAACTCACCTAGAGTAACCCCCACTCAAAATGAAGACGACCTTCCTCAACTTCTTGATTCAAGAGGTGGTTCCCATGTTACCAACGTTCCAGTATTTGATGAAGATGACTTTGCAAGTTGGAAAAGTCAAGTTCTTGTCTATCTAGATGGACTTGAACCATTTCTTCTAGAAATTCTATAAAATGGACCATATGTTCCCATTGCGCTTACCTCTACTGATGAGGATCCTCTTCTAAAACCTCTCAAGCAGTGGACTCCAACTGATAGGAAATTGGATAACAAAGATAAATGTCTCAAAAGCATTATCATCTCATGTCTCCCAAAACACATCATGAAATCAGTAATCCAATGTCCAACAGCCAAACAAATGTGGATAGACCTCATCCTAGGCCACGAAGGACCCTCTGAAACCAGAGAAACAAAGATTCAGGCACTCAGGCTTCAGTTCAATGCTTTTAAGGCACTTGAAGGTGAAATGTTACAACAGACGTACACAAGGCTGAAGATTCTTCTCAACGATCTGGCTATGAATGAAGTCACCATTGGACAAGCTGAAGTAAACGCCACCTTTGTCAACAGCCTTCCCAGAAAATGGCTGAGCATGAATCAGACCCAGAGAGCCAATAAATCTATCAAGAATGATACATTGGCTCAGCTATATGGAAAATACAACTATGAAGAAGGGCTGATTGATACCATTTACAAATCTGAGTCTGAAAGGTTTGTATTTCAAGGAGCAACATCCAAAGCATTGATTTCCACCTCACACACTCATGACAGCGATTCAGATGTTGAAGAAGACATTCGTAGCAGTCAGGAGTTCATGATAGACCTTAATGCTGAGTTTCATGAAAGAGCTTTACTAGCTAATCAAAGAAGGTTCTACAAAAGGTCAGGGAGAGTAGGATCAGCTAGTAAACAGACTGACAAATCGAAAGAAACTTTCTTTGCCTGTGGAAAACTTGGACATTTTCAAAAATACTGTCCATCCACAAAAACATCCTCACTATCCTATCCTTCATCATTCAAACCTTATAAATTCAAAACAAAACAAAACAACTCTGTTGGGTTTACTTCTTGAAGGAACTTTGAAACCTTGATCACGATACAAAGACTGTGCGAAAACCAATCTTTATATAAGAAGAACAATAGAAACAACCAAACGTTCAAGCCTTAATATATTAATACGATCACTCTAAATAGTGATAGGGTTTACAACCTTGAAGCTTATAACAAACAATGAGAGAAATATGTAGAGAATATGTGTGTGTAGAAGTGTGTTCATCTCTACACCCTAGGACCTCCTTTTATAGTGCAAGGGGTGCTAGGTGGTTACAACATAATTAATACTTGCCTAAGTATTATACATTAATACCATTTAATTATTTCCTAAATAATCTTGTAACCTCCTCATCATAATCAATATATTTAATACTTTCCATATGAATAGGAAGACTAAATATTTGATCTTATCTTCTACAATCTTCCTTGATCATATCTTCTATAATCATCTTGCAACTTTATAATATGACCAGAAGGAACGAAGTACTCCAGTAGGAACTGCTATATGACCAGGAGTAACTTCTAAATACATTTTTCCTTACAATCCTCCCCTAAACTTGAATTTAACCTGGTTGAGTTCAAGTTTCCAAGTAGATGTGCCACCAATAAGCATGAGGATTGGAATATGAACCACAACAGCAACAATCTCAGTTGATAACACCAGAAGAAACATAAATTTAGCTGCTGATACACTAATTGCTGAACTATTTTAAAGCTTGAAAACATTTGCACATGTTGAATCTTGACAGAAACAGGAGCAGATTTGATAAGCCTTTACCAAGTAGCTACTCACTCTTGGGCTAGCCAGCCTTTTGGTGGAATCATGACATCACCCTGGGAGACTAGTACCCAGTCCAACTCTTGGAACGTGAATCATCGGTGAGTTGGATTACCCTAATGATTTTAGGTAAACCATCATAGCCTTCAACGGATTTGATTAAAGTCTTTACCAGAAGTCGTACCCTTCCGGACTAGCCAACTCTTAACAATAAAGCATCGGTGAGCTGAAAACCCTATAGCTTTGAGCAAGCTATTACAACTATCAACGGATTTGATATGAGTCTTTACCAAGAGCCGTACCCCCTTGGACTAGCCACTTTTCAGTCTAGGACCAAGGCAAGTGAAAACCATCCGATTTTAGGTAAACTGGCAACCATCAACGGATTTGAGAATCACACCAGGGTCGTACCCTCATGGTGAATCAACTCTTTCTTGTTTGTGAAACATGGTGAGTTGAGCACCATTTGTTGTGTGGGGGGCAGCCAACACCTAAGTACCAAACAGAAGCAGCCCAAAAAGTGAAATATATACAAAGGTATTTTGATTCGAAAGTTTCTATTTTCTTTTTTTTATTTATTTTTTTTTAATTTTTTTAATTTTTTTTTATAACCACTCAAAGACTATGAGTCAACCAGCAGGAACGTAGAATGCATCAGGAAGAACAATGGTCCACTAGAAGCAGGATGAGTGCAACCATGAGGAACCATTGGTCGACTAGGAGCAACTTAGTTCTACTAGGAGGAACCATATCCACCAGCATCAATGTCAATCTGCAAAAGTGATTAGATAGAAAAACACAAGAATATACACAGTTATATATACAACAAGCCTCCCCTTAAGCTAAAACCTCCCCTCAAACAGAGCAAAGTATTCACCATCAAGGATTTTTTTTTAAAAAACTTCTCTTTTCCTGCAAAAAGTTAGTTCACACAAATATATAAAATACAAAACATAGTAATTTATAATCACACTTGCTGAAATAAACACAAGCGAAACAAAGATTAGCGTTTATGGAAGTCCCAAGCTAAGACAGGCTTGAATCTTCCAAAAACATCAACATAATCATATCTTGTTAAGGTTTTTGATGCACTATTTGATTTGGAGACATGTTGTAAACCATCTTGTTTAGGTTTCCAAACCCGCTGAACAATATTAACCTTTGTTTTGGACCGAGCAGACTCAACCCTTCTACCTTTGACATTGTTAAAACATCTTGGTTGTGGAGTTATGTTATTTTTAGGATTGGGGTGAAAAACTCTACCAAAGTTCTTGTGATTCACCCGTCTTGAGCTATTCCATACCGTTTTAACTTGTTGTTGATCATTAATCTTTCTCTTGTGTTTACAAGTATATTGCAAGTGATCAAAACTACCACACACATAGTAAGCCTTATTTTTAAACACAAAGTTATCACCTAATTTATGAGTCATCATGCCATTCCAACATCTTTGATTACCTCTAGGACTCTTATTGTTTTTCCTAGGATTATCTGATTTCCTATTACTTTCATTCTTAGTACAAGCAGATTGAGGATAGAACTTAGGTGATTCAGCACTTAAGGTAGACTTACATGAGACATATTTACTAGTCACAGGTTCAATTATAACAGGATCAGGCACAGACTCAAGTGTATCAACACTGGAGCCAGACTCACAAGAGTCAAGGTCATTGGTCTTAGGTTCTAAAGACTTGTCACTAGAGTTACAAGAGACAGAGTCATTAGACACAGAAGTAGTTTCAATTGAGCCAGTGGACCTTGTACCATATGGCATTTGCGATTCATCAAAGTCAGAGTGGTTTGAGGTAGGCATGTATGTCCCTGTGAGAGGTGGAGGAACAACATGCATCTCTGCAGCTAGTTTATAACTATTGAAAACAGGCCTACCCTCCACATCTTCAGGGTTAGTATCAAACACACTAGACAAATAGGAGTCAAAAACATCATTTGGCCCTAGATAGTTTTCAAATCCTAAGCCCATTTTGGTTCTACCAGACATAGAGCTATCTACTAATTTGACTAAGTTTTTAGATGAATTTTTCCATTTATCAAACCTAGCCAAAGCATTATCTAGTTTAGTTTGTAGCTCCTGCTTCTTTTTATTTACCTCAGTATTAAGCTTTTCAGAATATGTCAATAGATTAGTTGTATTTTCTAAGTCAATACTTAATACTCTAATCTTATCTTCATACTCTAATTGAGTATTTTGAAACCACTTTTTCTGTTGTTCCAAAGTTATTAGAGCTCTTTTGTATGACTGAACTTCTATGAAATATTTATCATTTTGAGCATCTAAATTAGAACATTGTTTTTGATCAGCATATTTTTGTTCACAATTTTTAGAACAACTAATTACTACGTCATAGTTGTTATAAGCATGCATTTTATTCTTTAATTTAGCATTATATTCTCTAACTTCAGATTATGTCATAAGAATTACCTCATTGTCTGGAATTGAAGTTCTGCACGCCATGTCTTCTTCAGCAACACCTTAATTAGAAATTTATGGCAAACCGTCGCTAATATGTCGCTAAACTGTCGCGAATTCTGAACAACAACTTCACTTCACAACAACACGGATGTAGAAATCTTGTTCTTCTCAATCAAAGCTTCTCAACGAGGCTCTGATACCACTTGTTGGGTTTACTTCTTGAAGGATCTTTGAAACCTTGATCACGATACAAAGACTGTGCGGAAACTAATCTTTATATAAGAAGAACCATAGAAATAACCAAACGTTCAAGCCTCAATATATTAATATGATCACTCTAAATATTGATAGGGCTTACAACCTTGAAGCTTATAACAAACAATGAGAGAAATATATAGAGAATATGTGTGTGTATAAGTGTGTTCATCTCTACACCCTAGGACCTCCTTTTATAGTGCAAGGGGTCCTAGGTGGTTACAACATAATTAATTCTTGTCTAAGTATTATACATTAATACCATTTAATTATTTCCTAAATAATCTTGTAACCTCCTCATCATAACCAATATATTTAATACTTTCCATATGAATAGGAAGACTAAATATTTGATCTTATCTTCTACAATCTTCCTTGATCATATCTTCTATAATCATCTTGCAACTTTATAATATGACCAGGAGGAACGAAGTACTCCAGTAGGAACTGCTATATGACCAGGAGTAACTTCTAAATACATTATTCCTTACAAACTCCTCTCATCAATCCAATTCCTCTGATAATGAGAAAAAGGATTACAAAAACAAGTACAAGGCACACAAGGCTGAGTTGGAACAGATGAATTTGAAGTTAGAATCTCTGTCAAAGAAGAAAGGGGTGACAAAAGGACAGAGAAAGGGTTGGTAGCTGAAGCCTATGATTGGAATGATGAGCCACTGACATCTGATGAAGAAGATACCACCAGGGTCAGGGCATTTATAGTTATAGCTGAGGATGAACCCGCTGTTGGTAAAGGAGATGCTAGGTCAGGACAATGGGTTGACATCACTATGAAAAAGGTACACAGGCTTATCTCTATGTCTGAAAGTGATGAACGTAAACATGTCCTTGATTATACCATAGTTGATTTACACTTTGTTGGGGAACAAAGAAAGAACCTGCTTGATAAATTTCACTCTGTTAAACATGAATTATTGACTGTTAAGGCTGAATGTGAAACTTTAAAACATGTTAACTCTGAAATGACATCTCTTCAAAATGAAGTTAATAAGTTAACTTTAAGAAAAAGTGCCTTAAATGATCAAGTAACTGAACTAAACAAAGTTATAGAAAAATGGATGTGCAGTAGGTTCACTATAAATGAATTACTTGATGATGAAGTTCCAGCTGACATATCTAGGGCTGTGACTGCTAAAAGAAACAAAATGAAGGCACTTAAGAAACCCAAAGAGATTGTTTTTAAGTCCACAGAGACTATACATGTGTCTGACCCACTCATGACTGATGTACCTGTCTCTGAAGTGGTTACTGATAACATTGAATCTTTACCACCTTTGCCTAAACTATCTGGTGTTGAACCCAACAGCTCGTCTAGAGGTGCTAAGGCTGAACTCAAACCAGATGTTGAGACACCTCCAGCTAAGGTTTTTGTTGTTCCTGCAAAACCATCTCTTAAGAAAAATGTTTATAAGGTTGTCTCAATAGACCCTGTGAACAAAGTTGAACCATCAACTGAAGAACGCCTGTTGTCATTAATGAAAGAAGTAGAACTCTTAAAAGAACATATTAAGCCTTCCGCTGAATGCTCTGCTTCCTCTGAACCTAAGTCTGTCTTAGGAGAACCCAAAGGTGAAAAGGTTATCAAACCTTATTGTAATGTGTGTAAGAATTCTCATCATATGACCATAGATCATGATAGACATATGGCTGTTAAAAGAGCTCAGACACCTTTTAGGGAAAGACAACAGGCTACTAGGAGACCATCAGGAAACTACAGACCTTACCCTCCCTATAAATATTGTGTTCTTACAAACCACCACTCAAATGAGTGCAGGGACTTTCCTGGGTGTGACATCTATGTAAGGTACACCCATGATACAGCCAATAGTCCTTCACATCGTCACAAGTTTTACAGGAACTCAAAAGTTGCTAATCAGCAATTTAGGGAACCCACTGGAAAGTGGGTTCACCATAGGAACTAATCAGTTTCTATATATCTGTGTAGAAACATCTCAGGGAATCAGTCTAGTATCTAGATAGTGGCTGCTCTAGACACATGACTGGAATCAAACAATATCTACATAGATATTCTAAAGAGCTTGGTCCTAAAGTGGTGTTTGTGGATAACTCTTCAGGCGACACAGAAGGATATGGCCCAGTTAACTGCAATGGAATAACATTTACAAGGTTTGCATATGTGAACGGTCTTAAGCACAATCTCATAAGCATCAGCCAGTTGTGTGATGCTGACTACAAGGTTTTGTTTACAAAGACTCAGGGAACTATATTCAACAAGAATAATGATGTGGTGTTAATTGCACATCGAAGAAGAGATGTGTACGTCATCAACATGGCTTCTTGCTCTGAGGACAGCTCAAATTGTTTTCTAGCAAAATCCTATGAAAGTGTCAATTGGCGGTGGCACAAACGAATCTCTCATCTCAACTTCAAAAACATCAACAAGCTAGCCACACAAAACTTGGTTGCTGGTCTACCACCTGTGACTTTCACTAAGGACAAGACATGTTCAACATGTGTTAAGGGAAATCATCATAGGTCATCATTTAAGACCAGGCTATCATTCTCTATTGACAAGTGCTTACATCTCCCTCACATGGATTTATTTGGACTTGTCAAACCACAGACCATTAATCACAACAAATACACCTTGGTCATAGTTGATGAATTTTCAAGGTACACTTGGGTTTTCTTCCTCAAAAGGAAAAGTGATGCAGCTGATGCTATCATTTCCTTCATCAGGCAGGTTGAAAACATGAATGAAGTTAGAGTAAAAGCTCTAAGAAGTGATAATGGGACTGAATTCAAGAATCAACAGCTTGAAGATTTTTGTGATGAAAAGGGAATATCACCAAACTTCTCTTCAGCGGTTACTCCTGAACAAAATGGAGTAGCTGAAAGAAGAAACAGAACTTTGATTGAAGCAGCCAGAACCATGCTAAATGGTGCAACCTTACCTAAGCAATTTTGGGGTGAAGCTGTCCATAGGGTGAGCGCGGTTCAGGAACCGCACGGAACCGAACCGGAACCGCAAGAACCGAGAACAGAAAAACGTAAAATTTAGGAACCGAGAACCGAACCGAATACCATGTTTCGGTTCCACTCGGTTCTCGGGTCCGGTTCGGGTATTTCGGGTCTTACCCGATTGGAACCGCAAAATTTTAAAAACACCCAAGCATTCAATATTTTTTATGTGTTTACGCATATTTACTTTTAAATAAAAAATTCTTTAGCAACTATACTATAAGAAGATAAAAAAAAATATAGTTTTAATAAATTACAACTTCAAAAAATTCAATTTTCATTCAAGTCGTATGTATTCAACGACTTTTATATTGTTTTTTATAGATTCATAGAATTTATTATGTATAAAAATAAAAAAAAAAATGTTGCAATAAAGATGAACCTCCATATTAAAATTTTTGATATGTGATTTATTACGTAAAAAAAATATAAAATTCTTATATACTTGAAATTCGAACGGTTCTTCGGGTCCGGAACCGAGAACCGCGGAACCGAACCGAACCGAACCGAGAACCGCAATTTGATTAAATTAGGAACTGAGAACCGAACCGCGGTTCTAAAATGTGGTTCGGTTTAGGTCGGTTCCGGTTCGGTTCTCGGTTCCGGTTCGGTTCTCGGTCTATATGCTCACCCCTAGTCCACACTGCCTGCTATATCCAAAATAGATCAATCATTGTTAAGAGACATGGAAAAACCTCTTATGAAGTTTTTAGAAAAAGAGCACCAGACGTCAGCTATTTCCATGTCTTTGGATGTCGTGTGTTCATTTATAACTACAGGGATCAACTTGGTAAGTTCGATGAAAACCTGATGATGGTTTCTTCTTAGGATACTCTCCAACAACCAAAGCCTTTAGAGTATTCAACACAAGAAGACAGGAACTAGAAGAAACCTTTCATGTCACATTCAATGAAGATGATGACGTGCTACAAATAACAGGAACAGAAGGTGATGAAATTGATTTCAACGAAAATAGGTCTTTCCCATCAGATGAGTTCTCTGAGCCAAGGCATGTCTTTCATCATCATCCACACACAAATACTCTTGTCCCATATGTTCCTGCACATGATCCCCTGTCAACTCACAACATTGAACTTCCTTCTACTCAAGTGATAGTTGAAAGTGAAAGTCAGCCTTCCACAAGCCCATGTTCCACCTCAGCTGAAGATGACTCTCCTATTGCTATTAATCAAGAAGACTTAATAAGTGTGAAAACACTTATCCTTTTTCCACTTAATTATAATAAAAACAAGACCAAAAAGTGTATTTAATGTCGTAAAAGTCGGAATTATGCGTGGTTTGTGTTTTTGTTGTGTTTTAGGACCAAAATATGAAAAAGGAAGAAAACACGGGCTTTCACGGGCTTTTATCAAAGAAAAAGACAAAAGACGAAGTCAAAAGATCAAGAGTGCAAAAAGAACGGAAGTCAAAGGCCTATTCTGAAGATTTATTGAAGAAAAAGTCAAAATACGGAAGTTTAACGAAGTCGAAGAACCAAGTCTAATAGTAGAAGTAAATTAGAAGACGAGTTCATTTTATCATTCGACAAATCCCGAGACAAAGTCGAGAAGACGAAGAAATTAAAAGACGAAAAGATAAAGAAAGAAAGAGAGAAGCATCAACACTTCCACTCCTCCTATAAATACCCTCCTAATATGTCATTAGGAGGGAGTTAGATAATTTAGATAGATTTATTTTATGCTTTAGGAGTAGGTAATTACTTTCTTCTCTAGATTTACTTTCAAATTTTCAAGCTTTTTACATTAATCTTGTATTTGAATCTTTAATTTTAATTCTAGCTTTTGATAAATCATTCTCATTCTACCTTTCTTATTTTAATCTTGTTTGATTTTTATAATCACGTAGTTTGTTCATCATGTTCTTGTTTTGATTGATGTGTTTGTTTGATTGTGCTTATTGATTTTGATGTGTTTGATCTTTTTAGCTTATTGTGTTTAGTGCTTATTGTGTGATTTTCTTATTTTTAATTAAGTGGTTTTAATAATTTATTTTTATAAAAAGTTGATTTTTAATATTTAGATTATTTAGTGTTTTTCATAGTTTTTAAATTGTGGCTTATTTGCTTTTTCTTAAAATCATTTTGGTTAAGTTTTGGGTTAAGTGCTTATTAGATTTTAGCTTATTTTCATTTTGCTTAAATAAAGTTCTTATCCGGGTTTTCAAAACCCTTAACCCGAATTACTTGCAAACTTAGTATTCCGGATTGTAACATAAGTTGGTATTCCGGATTAGATCCGAAAGTATTATTCCGGATAAGCACCAAATCAACATTCCGAATTGAGATTGGTTCCTATATTCCGAATAGGGTTGGATTTGTGTAATCCGGATTGCTTCCTAAATCTACATTCCGGATAAGGTGAAGGAACTTATTCCGGATTGACTGTGAAATCAAGTATTCCGGATAAGATCATGAAAGTGTGATTCCGGATAAGCCCCAAACATATTATTCCGGATTGTGAATCAAGGCTCATTCCGGATTGAGTTGAGAACTCAGATTCCGGATAATAGCTTAGTGTGTATTCCGGATAGTAACAAGAAGTGGATTTCGGATTGTATTGAATTGTGATTCTGGATTAGGGTATGAAAACCTATTCCGAATTACATGCAGTTTTAGGATTCCGACTTATGTGTAGTTTTACTTTCCTGTTTTATTTTCAAACATTTATTTTTCCCACCATTTTTACTTATCATTTTTCTTTAAGTGTTTTGACTCAGTTTATTTTTCAAGTTTACTTCTTTTACAAAGTAGTTTCATTCTTAAGTTTACATTTTTATAAAGTTGTAATTTTCAAAACTTACTTTTAATTAAGTTTTTCACTTGTTTAATTTCTTTTAATCTTTTATCATTTATCTTTAAAAGTCTTAATTTTTAGTTTTACATTTTAAAGCTCTCATATTTATTCTAAAATAGATAATCACCTTTCTTTATTTTCACCAAGAACAACTGAGTCACACTTTCAACCGTAGTCAATTCAAATCGAGTCGAGACAAAATGAACTTTTAACTCTAGTAAAATCCAAATATAAATTGGCGCCGCTGCCGGCTCTTTTCGTAAAGATTAACGGTTTTTTGTGAGAGACGCGTTGGATTTTGGGATCCGTTCACCTTTGAACGTTATTTTTCTTGTCGAATTTTCAAATTTTTTCAAAAATCCATAAAATTTCAAAATTTCAAAAATCCAAAAACATTTAAAAACTTATAAAAAGCATTTCTTTTTCAAAAGTTTTGCACCAAAAATATTTTCTTTTCACGTAAACTTTATATTTCTTCTATTTCTTTGTTATTCTTTTCTTGTGTAGGTGTATGCGTACTCGTTCACGCAAAAGGAAGTCCATACAAGTCGTTATCATCGAGCCTCCTCCTGTTGTTAACACAATGGATAACCGTCCAATGATCGAGCTCTTGCAGTCACGTGTTGAAGGCAATGAAGATGCGATTGTGGTTCCGACTATTGATGCAAATAACTTCGAGCTCAAGACTGGTTTTATACAAATGGTTTCAGTAACACCTTTCTTAGGCCGCACTCATGATGATCCGCACGATCACATTAAAAGGTTTGTTCACTTAACCAATACCGTGAAATACAATGGGGTTTTACAAGAGGCAATTCGTTTGCTCCTCTTTCCTTTCTCCCTCGAGGGACAAGCCCGGACTTGGCTTGATAACGAACCACCCCAAAGTATTACAACATGGGCGGACCTAGAGACCAAGTTTATCAATTACTTTTTCCCACCCTCACGTACTACCGCTTTGCGGAATGACATCATTAATTTTGAACAAAAGTACGGTGAGACGTTTAGTGAATCTTGGGATCGTTTTAAGGAACTTTTACAAAAGTGTCAACAACACGGTTTTACAAAGGTGCATCAAATTAATACTTTTTATAATGGATTAAGTTTGAATGACCAAGATTCACTAAATAGTGCTTCGGGGGGTAATATTCTTGTCAAATCTATGAATGAGGCTTAGGCAATCATTGAGAACAAGGCCAAATTCCAAACCAAGAGTGTTAGGGCTACTATGGCTAGTGCCAGTGAGAGTGAGTTGACCAATCATCTAAAGGAACTTACTTCAGCTATAAAACAACTTGTTTTAAGAGATAACCCTCCTAATCAACATGCCCATGCTCTCAATATTACTTGTGAAACTTGTGGTGGACCATACTTTTATGCTAATTGTGATAAAGCTTATGACCAATCTCACGGGGAAGTGTATGCTTACAACAACACGGAGAGGGTTCATTTCAAGCCTAATGTCGATGTTAATCACTTGTCCTACAACTCGACGAATTACTTGGCTCCACCCGGTTTTCAACAAAGACCACACCCACCCACCCATAACAACCAAGGGCCACCTAGAGAAAATGTTCGGCAAAATGCAAATGTGAGGGGCTACAATACAAACTAAGGCAATTATCAAATGCAAAATCAAGGCTTTCAAAACCAAGGTTTCAATCCTCAAGGTTTTCAACCATATAACCAATACCCAAACCAAGGTTTTCAACAACAAGGGTTCAATTTACTTCATCCGCACATGGACTTGATTCTATAAAAATTAACCGATCATGAGAAAACCATGAAGGAAATGCAAGAGTCCACATATAGGAAATTCGTTCAAATGTTTCAAACCCTTAGTCCCCAAGGCTCTCTTCCTTCTACAACCGAAACAAACCCTAGAGCTAATGTGAGTGCTATTACAACACGCAGTCGAGAAACTCTAGTAGGACCTTCTATTCCTCTCCAAGTTACTCCATCTACATATCCTCCACCCCCATTTATCCCTCCTACTTCCACGCCTAGTACTAGTTCTTCATTACCGTCTCCACCTCCTATGGAAGAAGTACCAAATAAAAACCCTTCACTATCTCAACCTTCAACATCTCAACCTCCATCTTCTACACCTACACCACCTAAACCCAATATTCCTTATCCTTCAAGATTAGACAAGTGCAAAGTTCTCACTAAGGAGGATTCTCAAATCACTACCTATTTGAAGATGATCTCCCAAATGAATTTCAACATTAGCCTTGTTGAAGCACTTGTCCAAATGCCGAAATTTGTCAAAGCATTCAAGGAATTGCTTAGTAAGAAGGAAAAGATGGTTGAGTTTGTCAACACATGCTTAAATGAAAATTGTTCTGCATTCCTTCTTAAAGAACTTCCGAAAAAACTTGGAGATCTCGGTCGTTTTGTGCTACCTTGTACTTTTAACAAAGTTGAAGAATTTACTGCCTTAGCTGATCTTGGGGCAAGTATAAATTTGATGCCATTAAGTGTTTGGAAAAAGTTATCATTACCCGACCTTACACCAACAGAGATGACTCTTGAGCTAGCAAATCGAACTCTCGCTTACCCCGTTGGTATTGCCGAAGATGTTTTTGTTAAAGTTGGTACCTTCACTTTTCCGGTCGATTTTGTTGTTGATTATGAAATGGACCCTCGTATTCCGTTAATACTTGGACGGCCATTCTTGAGAACCGAAAAAGCTTTAGCCGATGTTGCCGAAGGTGAATTAATTTTAAGATTCAGGAATGATTAACAAGTTTTTAAGATGGAGAAGATTACTAGCAAATCAAATGGAAAAGAATCAGTGAAAATGATTGATGTGCTTCAAGACGAGCTTGATACAACTCCTTTGAAAAGTACAAAGCTTGATGCTTTTGTGCTACATGCCAATCCTCTTTTCGAAACTTGCTATGATAATCCACTTTTTGAAGACCATGAGGACGATTCTAATGATTCTCTCTCCAATTTGGATCCCCTACCAATTTAGGAATCTCCACCAATCTATGATGAATTTGATGATGATTCTCTTTCCGATTTGGATGATTATGATGATTTTTCTTCAGAGTATAAAGACATGCCAACTTATGATGACTTTGATGATGTTGACACTCTTTCGAGTGACTCTTCAAGTGCTATGTCTTCTACTGATGATTATGCTCCTATTTTTGATGAAGATCCTCTGCCAACAATGCTTAATCCTACTTTGGACGATTACTCATTTGAGGAAGATTTTGCCACTTTTCTTAATACATACTTTCCTAATGAGCATGATTCTCTTCCTTTGGACTTTGATTATGGTCTTTATCCTCCTTCGGATGTAAAGAAACCCATTTCCAAGGAGAAGAAACCGGAAGACACCAATATCCGTAGTACCTATGTTTTGACACCTTTCTTTCCACCTTCTTTGGATGAGATTGTGCGGTTTATGGGCGAATCTTCAAGGTCTACTGAGTCTATGTCTTATTTTCCCCTAAAGGAAAAAGTGTTCGATCCGGGTATCATAATTTTTAAGCCATCTCAGTATCCATCCGATGAAATAAAAGGAAAGACTTTTGGAAACTATGGAGCTATGCTTTCACTTCATCATACATTCTACCACCGTGCTCAACAATTGCTTAAGGGAACCTCGCCTACTCTTCTTTGGCTTGTGCTCTTCACCTTAAGCTTGTGCTACTTGATGGATGAAAACCATGTATTTGACCCCAGTGGATGTCCTTCAAGGTTCTTACCATTGTAATCAAGGGCGAGTTAGGCTCACGACTCGGTGAACAAAAACAAGCGCTTCTCGGGAGGCAATCCGATGATCTATCCTTTTTATCCGTTTTTATAATAAGTGTAGGGGGAGACCCTAGTATGTGTTTGTTGTTTTCTTTCTGATGATGTACAGGGATTCGAGCTTTCAAAGTTCCACTTTTGATGACTTTTGACGACTCGTGATTTTGTGTACCCGTCTTCCCGGTTTTATCCTAAACTCTTTTGATTCACTATTTTATATTCTTCAATATTAAAATAGGAATCACTTTAGTTGTCTCTTCTTTAGCAAAATTTAAACAACGTGCACAATGTCGTAAGTGTAGGGAAGTTTACTTCCACATGCTTAAACATTGAGGACAATGTTTATCGTAAGTGTAGGGGGACTTCTATCGAAGTTAAGTGGGCTTTTCCATGAATTTGTCCTCATTTTAACCGAAAAATTGATTTTTCGACATTTTTCATATTTTTTGATCTATTTTGGCCTAGTTTTATTTTCCTTTGTTATCGTTATTTTCTTTCATTGCTAGAATAAATTTTAATAAAATAGTTTTAATGAGTTTAGATGTCTTTGATATATTAGGTCCGTCATGAATCTTTTGACTCAACCCGAGTTTACTTATCCAAGTTTACTCTAGCTAGTATCCTTAACGTGTTTAAATCAAGTTTTGCTAGACTTTTATATAGGGAACTTTAAAACGCGAAAGTCTTAACTCATACGGGTTTAAGAACAAGAACTTTTCACAAGTTCCTATAATTGATCCTAGAAAGTCGTTTATCAAGGAAACTTTAAAATGCAAATTCTAACCTTGAAAAAGTCTAAGAAGATGCAAGATCCTATAAATGACTTGAAAACCCAAACTTTGATTAAATAAGCTAAGCATCCATGAGTCTCATTCCTTGAGATTTTAAATTATGGAGAACGAGAGATGATAGAGTCAATTATAAGTTTGGTATTCTTTCATGAATTTATGTGAGTTAATTATGAGCTTTTTCTCCCATCACTTGTTAATAAATATAATTGCAATAAGTAAGGTCGTACGATTTGAAAAGTTACTTGGCTTCTAGCACAAGATCGTTTAAAAGTTGCTCGGGATTAATTAGAGTTCATAGCTAAGGCATAACTTATTGAAGCGGGATGCGAAGATTGGCGAGTCCGAAAAGGCCCTAACAAGGCATGAGGACTACATTTTGTTGCTAAAGATCCAAAGTGATGTGAAGAATCATTTATCAAAAATCAATATGAAGGATCGAGACACACGACGAAAATCAAATACTCCCCTAAAGATCATGGAGAAGTCTATCTGAAAAGACCCTAGCAAGGTATGAGGATAAATAGATCCAAGTCCTAACAGGAGGCGGATCGTTGTATATCAAAATCCCAATAAAGATTGGGGAAAAATAAAGAAGTCGTGGTCAGTGTTTGAAGAATCTCTCAAAAACTTCAAGTAAAGAAATTCCTATTATGAAGAGAAGACCATTATTTCAAGATCATCTCTCAAGATTCGAAGTATGAAGTCAATGCCAAATATCGATCCGAGAAAGTTCTCAAATCGTGAAACGAGTTATGCCAAGATATGAACTTTATGAGGTTTCGAGAAGCAGTTTTAAAAGATTTTGTCCTTTAGCTAACTATTGATTAAATCGTCCTACTTTATTTTCAGCCTTAATAAATTATCAAAATAAGTCAACTATGCATCCTCGTAATCATTCAAGACAACAATAAAATATAAGAGATAAACCTAGGAATAAGGGAGTCTAAGTGAATAATTGAGTCACATGAGTGAGTGTTAGCTTACTAACTTATAATAACAATGATCTCATTTTTAAGCTTGGTATGGGGAACGTGAAACTTGAGGGTGATAAACATTCATGACAGCAAAGCCATACTGTAAGTCTTTGATTTCTTTACTTGTTTTGTCCTTTAAATATTTTAAAATTTTCTATCTTTTTAAGTTTCCTCAATGTCTTGTGTTTAATAAAGGCCAAGGTGGGCTAATTATGATGGAAAATGTAAATCTTGCTTTGTAACTAATGCATTGCATGAGGGCATTGCAATGGTCAAGTGTAAGGGATTTATTAAGTGTGAAAACACTTATCCTTTTTCCACTTAATTATAATAAAAACAAGACCAAAACGTGTATTTAATGTCGTAAAAGTCGGAATTATGCGTGGTTTGTGTTTTTGTTGTGTTTTAGGACCAAAATATGAAAAAGGAAGAAAACACGGGCTTTCACGGGATTTTATCGAAGAAAAGGACAAAAGACGAAGTCAAAAGATCAAGAGTGCAAAAAGAACGGAAGTCAAAGGCCTATTCTGAAGATTTATCGAAGAAAAAGTCTAAAGACGGAAGTTTAATGAAGTCGAAGAACCAAGTCTAATAGTAGAAGAAAATTAGAAGACGAGTTCATTTTATCATTCGACAAATCCCGAGACAAAGTCGATAAGACGAAGAAATTAAAAGACGAAAAGACAAAGAAAGAAAGAGAGAAGCATCAACACTTCCACTCCTCCTATAAATACCCTCCTAATATGTCATTAAGAGGGAGTTAGATAATTTAGATAGATTTATTTTATGCTTTACGAGTAGGTAATTACTTTCTCTCTCTAGATTTACTTTCCAGTTTTCAAGCTTTTTACATTAATCTTGTATTTGAATCTTTAATCTTAATCTTAATTCTAGCTTTTCATAAATCATTCTGATTCTACCTTTCTTATTTTAATCTTGATTGATTTTCATAATCATGTAGTTTGTTCATCATGTTCTTGTTTTGATTGATGTGTTTGTTTGATTGTGCTTATTGATTTTGATGTGTTTGATCTTTTTAGCTTATTGTGTTTAGTGCTTATTGTGTGATTTTCTTATTTTTAATTAAGTGGTTTTAATAGTTTATTTTATAAAAAGTTGATTTTTAATATTTAGATTATTTAGTGTATTTCATAGTTTTTAAATGGTGGCTTATTTACTTTTTCTTAAAATCATTTTGGTTAAGTTTTGGGTTAAGTGCTTATTAGATTTTAGCTTATTTTCATTTTGTTTAAATTTAATTCTTATCCGGGTTTTCAAAACCCTTAACCCGAATTACTTGCAAACTTAGTATTCCGGATTGTAACATAAGTGGTTATTCCGGATTAGATCCGAAAGTATTATTCTGGATATGCACCAAATCAACATTCTGGATTGATATTGGTTCCTATATTCCGAATAGGGTTGGATTTTTGTAATCCGGATTGCTTCCAAAATCTACATTCCGGATAAGGTGAAGGAATATTCCGGATTGACTGTGAAATCAAGTATTCCGGATAAGATCTTGAAAGTGTGATTCCGGATAAGCCCCAAACGTATTATTCCGGATTGTGAATCAAGGCTCATTCCGGATTGAGTTGAGAACTCAGATTCCGGATAAGAGCTTAGTGTGTATTCCGGATAGTAACAAGAAGTGGCATCTGGATTGTATTGAGTTGTGATTCCGGATTAGGTTGTGACAACCTATTCCGAATTACATGCAGTTTTAGGATTCTGACTTATGTGTAGTTTTACTTTCCTGTTTTATTTTCAAACATTTATTTTTCCCACAATTTTTACTTAGCATTTTTGTTTAAGTGTTTTGACTTAGTTTATTTTTCAAGTTTATTTCTTTTACAAAGTAGTTTCATTCTCAAGTTTACATTTGTATAAAGTTGTAATTTTCAAATTTTACTTTTAATTAAGTTTTTCACTTGTTTAATTTCTTTTAATCTTTTATCATTTATCTTTAAAAGTCTTAATTTTTAGTTTTACATTTTAAAGCTCTCATTTTAATTTAAGTTACTCAACGACATTTGCTTTCTTTCACACCAAGAACAACTGAGTCAGACATTAATCATTTTTCAATTCGAATCGAGTCGAGACAAAACGAACTTTCAACCTAGCAAAATCTGTTTATATCAAGACTCTCTTGTGCTCTATGAATCATCACTTCCTGAAATAGCTGATGAGGACACAAACACAGAGATTGCTTTTGAAGAGAGTCCTCCTACTCTGCAGAATGAAACTCAAGTTGTAATTTCATCATCCATACCTGCACCTATCTATTACTCCCAGCTCCTCAAAGCAAATGGTCAATAGACCAGCACATTCTTTTTGTCAACATCATTGGTGAACCAAATGCTGGGGTTACTAATAGACATAGAATTCATGACTCATAATCAGCCTTAGCCAATGAATGTTTGTTTACTGAATTTCTTTCCCAAATTGAACCCAAGCGTGTAGCTGAAGCACTTCTTGAAGATGGCTGGGTTGCTGCAATGCAGGAAGAAATCAATCAATTTAAAAGAAACAAGGTATGGAATCTAGTGCCTGCTCCATCTGGTAAGAACATCACAAGCACTAGATGGATATATAGGAACAAGATGGATGAAATTGGTAATATCATAAGGAACAAGGCTAGGTTGGTTGCACAGGGGTATACACAGACTGAAGGGATTGATTATGATGAAATATTTGCACCTGTAGCAAGACTTGAAGCCATCAGAATCTTCCTTGCTTATGCTACATATATGAACTTCACTGTGTATCAAATGGATGTTAAAAGTGCCTTCCTCAATGGAGATTTGGCTGAAGAAGTGTATGTTGAATAGCCAGAAGGATTCGAGAACAACGAGTTTCCCAACCATGTGTACAGGCTTCACAAGGCAATGTATGGCCTGAAACAGGCTCCAAGGGCATGGTATGAAAAGTTGTCTACCTTTTTAACTGAAAATAAATTTGTTAGGGGTTCCATTGATAAAACACTTTTTACCTTCAAGGATAAAAGTGATTTCATCATTGTACAGATTTATGTGGATGATATCATCTTTGGGTCTACTAATGTTAATCTTAGTAAATGTTTTGCTAAATTAATGACTAAGAAATATGAGATGAGTATGATGGGTGAATTAACTTACTTTTTGGGTTTTCAAATTAAACAATGTCCTAAAGGAATTTCAATTTGTCAAGAAAAGTATGTTAAAGATTTGCTGAAAAAATATGACTTGGCTGATTGTGCATTAGTGAAATGCCCCATGCTTCCACCCAACAATTTGGGTCTGAAGAGTCAGGAGTCTATGTTAATGAGACTATGTATAGAGGCATGATTGGGCCACTCATGTATCTCACAGCCAGTCGCCCTGATATCCAGTTCTCCACATGTATCTGTGTAATGTAACAAGCTAACCCTAAGGAATCCCATCTAGTGGTTGTTAAGAGAATTTTCAGGTACCTCAAAGGAACAACCTCTCTAGGTCTGTGGTATCCCAAAGAATCAGGCTTTGATCTTAAGGCTTATTCAGATTCAGACTACGCTGGGTGCTGCATTGACAGGCAAAGTACTTCAGGGAGTTGTCAAATCCTAGGAGGCAAGTTGGTTGGGTGGAGTGCTAAGAAGCAAAACTCCGTGGCTATGTCATCAGCTGAAGCTGAATATGTTGCAACTGCTAGTTGCTGTGCTCAAGTACTTTGGATGAAGAGTCAACTAGCTGACTATGAGATTCTATATGACAAAGTACCCATCTTTTGTGACAATACAAGTGCCATTGCTATCTCAAATAACCCTGTGCTTCACTGCAGAACCAAACACATTGATATTAGGTATCACTTTATCATGGATCATATTATTAAAGGAGATATTGAGCTTCATTTTGTTCCCACTGAGCTACAACTAGCTGACTTATTTACAAAGCCTTTGGCTGAACCTTCGTTCAACAGGCTAGTTGCTGAGCTGGGTATGCTTAATATCTCAAAGCCTGTGGCTGATATTTAATGTGTGTCATTAATGTCTGAATAAATATTAAATGATTTCACATGAAACTAGGTAGTTACTTTCCAAGTAAATGCTAAAAACATTCCCAATATTTTATTCACGTTTTTTTCGATAAACGAGGAGACAAACAGTTTTGAAAGGTCAAGGGACCCACTTGTGTGCATTCGTTTTCCCACTATGCATTAAATGTGGTTGAATAACTGTTTTACAAATTTTGAATATATATATATATATTGTTCCAAGGTTTTTCACCAAACACTCTTATCATTATCCATCATTTGCATCTCTCTCACTAAAATATCTCTCTAAACCCTCTCACCATCTTCATCTTCTTCATTCTCGAATAACAATGGCGTTTCTAGTACCTAAAGCTTCTAACGTTACTTTCGAAATGAATGATTGTATCCTCGTCGTGAACAACTCGATTGGATGGCTTAAAGCTCCAAATGACACTTACTCAGATCTGGTGAACTTCATGAAGAAATGTGATGTAGGTGAAGCGTTCACAAGAACCCCATCCATTTTCTACCAAGAATACCTTAGGGAATTCTGGTATTCTGCTGAGATCCTTGATGACAACACCATCTCCTTTAACCTCTCATGTAATGAACACCCTTTCGCATTTTCTGTTGCTGATTTTTCTTCTGTGGCTGGGCTAAGACATGGTGAAGAATGCTTAAAGTCTGTTGATAAGAAGGCTGTGAAGGACGCCCTTGCCACTCTCTTCCCTGTCTCTGATGTTAAACCAGCCCTTACACCTAGTGAAGTGGTTCTAAAGTCTCCTTTGAAGATCAAGTTCTTCCCACCTATGTGGCGTGTCCTCTTCACTCACATAGTCAAATCCCTGGGTGGTATGCAGGGATCTCAAGACCAATTAGACTTCAACCATCAAACCATTTCTTATGGACTTATTTGGAGAACAGACATCGACATTGGCAGCATCTTATTCTCCAACCTTGTTGAACAGCTGAAGGGTATCAACCAAAACAGAGGGAAAAACATTTGCTATGTTCGTTTTCTTTCTCTTATCTTCGAAAGCTTGCTGGGTTATAACTACCACAACTTTGCGCTGACAGCCATGAAGCCTTATCACATAACTGGGGCTATCTACAAGGTGATCGGACCCAATGACGTGCCAGCGACTGCTCATATGAAGAACATTGCCAATAAACAAAAATCTGTTGTGAAGCCCTTGCTCCCTTCCTCTAAGAAGGTGATTGCAGCTGGTGTGTCTGGTAAGTCAACGTCTTTGACCTCTGGGAAACACACCACGTTGTCCAAGGCAACAACTGGCCAACAGCCAAAGAAGAAGAAAAACCCATCTTCTTCCAAAACCCAAACTGTTGTTAAGGCCAGGGTTAAGAAGACAGTCAATCCTTCATCTGGTCCAGAGACTTCTGTGGACACAGAGACTACAACTGATAAACTACATGAGTCTAGCATCTCTACATCAGTAGAGACAACAGGGAACCCGCCTAATTCCGCTGATATCTCATAGGTAATCAGTTTATAATTTTTAGAGGTACATAAGCAGCCACTCTCAAATGTCTGTAGGTGAGAGTGGTGAAGTTAGGGTTATCCTCGACCCATATGAGTCTAAGTATGTACTTAGAAATCTTTTAAGACTTCTGTACACCCTGTATCTACACCAGGGAGTGATTCATTTGTGTTTATAAAGCACCCCAATGACCCTGCACCCTCTAGATAGTATTCAGGCAAACAACAACCTATATACATATATGTCTCGACCTAGAGTAGTTGTACTTCACACAGCCTCTAGGTTCCCTTAGAAAAAGAATCCCAAAAGTTTAACTTTTAGGGGGGCTGAATAATCACCCTCAACCTTCCTTGGGACAGAGTTACATGACGATCTTCAACTATATCTTTTTCACAACTAAAAGAGTCCCAAAGGATTTATCCTTTCAGGGGGGCTGAATAATCACACTCAGCTTTCCTAGGGGTATCGTAACAGGCGATCTTAACCCATATCTAATTCACAAATAAAAGAGTCCCAAAGGATTTATCCTTTGGAGGGGGGCTGAATAATCACACTCAGCTTTCCTAGGGGCAGCGAATGGCGACCATTAACCTCATTTCTTTCACACTTAAAAGAATCCCAAGGATTTATCCTTTAGAGTGACTGAATAATCATCCTTAGCCTCTCTGGGACAGCGAACTGGCGACCATTCCCTTTATATATTTCACTGTTACTAACTTAAACAACTTGCAGGCTGATGTTGTACAGCCAAATGTAGACTCTCTGGCTCAGCCAAACGATGGGGCTGATAACTTGACTCAGGATCAGCCAAACGAGGATGAGCCCATGCCTGATGTTGAAAAGGATGTACTTGCCTTAATTGAAAGCTTTTCTGAACCTGACTCAATGCCAGATGATGAAATTCTCCCTGAGGGAATGCCTGGGGAGGAGGAGGATGATGAAGACGATGAACAACCTCACCTGTCACCACCTAAGGTTGTGTCCACACCAGCCAAAGAAACAACTCCTCCTCCAAAAGAAGTTGTTTTGACTCCTACATCAGCTACATCTGTCACAATGGAGCTTCCAAGCGTTGTGTATGATCCTACAACATAGTTTCTATTGTTTGATCATCCACAACAGACCAATTTTGATCTTTTTCCCAGGGAAGATGACTTTGAGCAACAAAGCTTGAACATTCATGGTTTAAAGCCTGAACATCATGCCTCAGACATTGAACGTCTGTCAAGGAAGCTGGACATAGTGAAATCTGAAATGCATTCCTTCACAGTCAACTTTCCTAAGATCATTTCCCAAGCTATTAAGGACGGCATCACTGAACCCATCCAAGATGGTACAAGAAGGGGGTTTATCAGGGACTTAGTCACCTATCTACTCGCATTAAAGATGCCATCATTCAAGAAGTCCCTGAAATGTTAACAGCCCACGAGTTAGTGATGTACACAGAATTTGAAGTTGTGTGCAACAGTAAAAAACGCCACACCACCTACTTAGCTAGCCATGTTGATCGATCTGTGAATCACAACTGCAATAAACTTCTTAGAATTGCCAGAGGATCAAGAAACAGGCAAAGGAAGTTGGCCACATCTGTTGAACAGGTTGATCGTTATATTTAGTCACGTTCAGCCAAACGTCTTAAGAGACAGCCTAAACGTGAGGGGGAGAAAACTGAACTACTCAAACTAGGACCTGTCAACACTACCACCAATACAGCTGAAAACCTCATTCCTCTCCAAGTCATCACACCAATCACAATACCTGATGATGATGTTGAAAGTAAGGAGGAGCAACAAGACAACAAGGCTGTTGATTCATTAAATTCCCTGTCCTTGGATAACACCAATAAGGCTGTGGATGATGGTGAACCAAAAGCTAAGAAACTCAAATTTACTGTTGGCTCCCTACCAAAAGCTGTCCAAGAACAGGCTCAAATAGCATTTTTGAAACATGCTGATGATATGAAGAAAGCAAGTGAAGAATCCTCTGTCTCGAAGAAATGGAAAGAAATAGTTATGGTAGACACAAACGCCAAACTAAAGAAAATAGCTGCGATGCTAGAGACAGGAGGATCCACCACCAAAATCTCATAATTCTCAACTTTCAAAGTAGCTGATGAAAAACCCTTAACTGTTGAAGAAATTGAGAAACATGCACTTGAGTTTAAACGGCTGAACAAAATCAAGAAAGCCAAAGAGTTGGATGAAGCAAAGTTGAAAGCCATGTCTCCTGAACTCAGAGAGGAACAAAGACAAAGGCTAAGAGAAATGGAGATGAAACGTGCAGAGGCCCTGAAAAAGGTAAAGGCTGACTATGATGCATGCGTTTCCAAAAGATATGCTCCAGGCACTATCACCAAGTTCAAATATACAGTCAAGAAATCAACACATACCCCACAGATGGTCATTTGGAGAGATAACCAACAAGGGAACATGGATGTGTTTGATGATTTCAAGCTTAAGACACTTGGGTTGACTAAATGGCTAGAAATTGAAGCTTTAGCTGCAAAGAAAACTGGATAGGCAAATTTATTACTCCTTAATACGCTAAGAGCTAAGTTCAACTGGCTGAAAGAAATAGCAGCCAAGCTCAAAGTTGATCCACCATCACAGCTGTTTGAACCAGAACCCAAAAAGGCTGAAAAGAAAAGGAAAATAATGACTCAATTCCTCCAAAAAACCTTTGTGACTAATGATATCCAGGTAGATGGAATGCACAGGAACTTGATTCTCCCTAATGGGATTGTAGGGCCTGTTAATGCTCACACCTATACTGAGCCTGAAAAAGGAATGGCCTACATGAACAGAGGGTGTCAGTATGTGTTCCAAAGGGAAGATGAACTGGGACTAGCATCAACCATTCAGCTTATTTTGATTCAAAAGGTGCTTAAACTGAACACAGAGTACTCCAAGGTATTTTCCCAAGCATTAAAGGCTGAAATGGAGACTAGGACAGACATAGCTGAGGCTGAAGAGAAAATCAAGAATGATGATTATTAAAATTTTCACAGCTGAACTTTTACTATCATATTTTGTTTACTCATGTATTGTACTTGTAATTTTGTTTTTAGTATTAATGAAGTATGATATTGTTTGTTAGATCTGTTATTTGTAAGAAGAAGCTGTTATCTCAGTTACAATAACTTATTTAGATCTAGCTGTATTTATGTTTAAATAGGGGGAGATTGTTGGGAATCTAAGTTTGTAAGAATTCCATTAGTCATAGATTTAAACTTAAATAAGTTGTTTGATATTATCTTGCCTGTGCCTAGGAGACAGGCAAGTAACCCAAGACTCACAGAGCTCTAAGTCTCTGTGAGCAACCACAGAGGAGTCCATGTCAGAGAAATTGTCAAGGAAGTTGAAGATTACTTGAATACATACTCATTGGCTATGTTGGATAACAACCAAGATGTATCAGGGACTCTGAGTGGTTGAGTGTTAACAGGGGTGGCAATACCCTGTTAACACTCAGTACACTTTGGACATACCTAAGTGTTTAGGCGGGAAGTTTTACAGCCTAAAGTACAAGGAATGAAGAAAATGGAAACTATGTCAGCTCTGTTTCCCTAAAGCATTGTGGCAGACTACCAAGAATAGAAAAGCATATTTTGACAGATGTCTGACATTGTCCGTTTTGTGTAGTCACCATCAACCAGTACATATAGTCAACCTCGTACCACTATAAATAGGATATGTAGGCTAGAGTTAATGTTGTTCACTTTGTTAGATTTCACACATTAACTCTTTACAACTCATAAGAAGAACAGTTGTGTCTGTGTTCTTGAGTTTGCTTTATTTTGTCCAAACTGTACACAACACATTGTCCTCAAACTGTGTTATCCATAACACATGTAATACTTGTTAAACAATAATAAAGTACTACGTTTGAAAAGTATTTACTTGTGTTGATTTTCCTTATTGTTCGTTTTAAGCTAGTATTAGGGACTTTCAAGTTTATTATTAGGTGTTTTTTAGTGGGGTGTGTTTAAATAATAAAAAATAGGTATGAAAGGTGAGTTGTAGTGAGTTTGGTTGAGTGCCATTACCTCCTATGGAAAGTTTAGGTGAGTTTGTTAAAAAGCTGAAGTGGCGCTGACGTGGCGGTGAGTGACTTATGTGCCACTCCCGCCTGCCTAATAGCTTTTAATAATTTATAAAAGTTCATGAATCAGTTTTTATTTAATGGCTACTTGTTTAACGTAAAAGCTAACAGTTCTAAAAAGTTGTCATGTCCAAACAACGCTACCTATTTTATAAAAGATTATTTTTAAAATAAAAAACTAAGAGTTTTAAGAAAACTTTTAAAAAGCTCTTGCCAAATAGGTCCGAAGTCTTTATTTTTATAGCATTAGGAGCGGTTGGGCCCAAAGTTGATGCCAAAGGTGCCACGTGGGATAAAATGTCTTTTGACACCAGAATTCTTTTGGTACCATATTTTATGCGACAATGATTGAGGCCCAAAATGTGTGTTTTAATACAAAATAATTTAAATAAAATCTTCATTAAATTAAAAAAGACATTACAAAGAAAAAACATTACATAAAAGGGCTATATCTGACGTGTTCTTTGAGGGTGTTAATGTTGTCTGTATTCATTTTAGTGAGTAAAAAATAATAGAAGTAGAAAAAAGTGAGATATAAAATAAAAGAATTCGATGTATAAAATTTGGTGAAAAAATGTATTACATCCGTCTCCTATTAAATATCCACTTTATATTTTTTAAGTTTTTTCTTTTTCAACTTTAACTTTAAATATTTTTGAGTGTGTTACATAATACTTGAAATATAGTATATGAATAAATTGTGTTTTAAATATATTTTCCACTGGTATAATTTTTATCAAGCATTATATAACACAAAAAGAAAAGTTATTTACGATCAAAATTGGAAAAAAACTTGAAAAGTCAAATGTGGATATTTAATATCGGACGGAAGGAGTAGTATTTATAGATTTTTTAAGGGTTTAATTAATAAAAATGAGGTATTAAAAAAACAACGAGCTATATTTGACCCTTCAACGGATAGATTTTCGATATATTTTTTTAAAAGTTATTAGGCGAGCTGTTGTGGTTGGTGTCAGCGCCTTTGGCACTAGGGATGTAATCGAGTCAAGATGAGCTCAAGCTTTATAGGGTTTGAGCTTGGCTTGATAAAAAAAATGTAGGATTGAGCTTGACTTGATAGTTTGTCACGTTTTAACAATCCAGCTTGAGCTTGGCTTGATAAGGCTTAATCAAAATGTCAGTTTAGCTTGAAAAGCTTTAATGCGTATAGAATTGACTTTTTTTATAATAAACCTTATCAATAAACAAACAAAAAGCATAACTCAAACCAAATCTGATTCATTTAACATTATTAAAACGAAAAATAAGATGATCGTACAATCTTGAGTCTTGATTTAAAATACGTTTTGCAATACAATGCGACTAAGATCCTAAAGACAATTGTGTGATGTGATGTGACATCATTTTTATCTATGGTTTGAACCCACAATTCAAACCGTACCTAACGCGCTTAGAATCGTTCTTCTTTTGTTTTCCTTTTAGCCTTTATGAATCCCATGGCATGATGTTGTTTTTTAGATTGGACAGTTGTACAACAAATTCCTTTAACTTTTCATCTGTTTATTAGATTAGGTCTCATCTTTTATACTCGCAACACACATAAGTTTGCGAACTATTTTTGTTTTTTTTATACTTAACCTTTACATATAAAATGCACATATAAAAAATGTAACGCTCTCTAATCTGCATCACTTTACATAAAATGCAAGTATGAATCTTTAGACGAGTCTCGAAAGAGTGTGTATGAGACGCAGTCGCAAAAATGTCCGTCCAAAAAGGACCACACGTTTATTAAGTTTGCATACAAATACTGTACTACTATTTAACATATGTAAGCCAAACAATTTAATTTTGCATACAATTTGTCTTTAATGTACAAATGTAGTAAGCTTTTTTTCTAGTTTTTGACTAAAGTGACCAATAACAATGAGACAACTTTATAAATCATCATTTAAGTCCATATCAGTTATAAACTATTGAGGAATAAGTGATAAATATAGGTGTATTAAAGTGTACAACTAAAATCCTATTTGATGTAATTGTTGTATTTAACATATACTTAGAAAAATTATTATTTAAAAAAAAATTAACATTATATCAAAAAAATCTATACCCCTAGTTTCGTCCCTGCTTGGCATATCCTTTTAGTTAAAGTCGGTCTTTAGCCTGGTTTGGTCCGGTTTGCTCATACAAAAAAATGGCAATTGTGCTTTGTTGGACCAAACTATCTATGAGACGAAACAGGACTGGACCAAATCACTTCGTGCATTTCGGGTCGATTCTTGATACGATGTTTTGGACTAAATCGATTTCAGTCCAGTGTGATCTATCCATTCGATTTCATAACTGACGCATAATCATTTTTTTAGTAAATAGAAAAAGTATGCATTAAATAGAATCAAAATACTTGCATCATTTACTTTATTTTACTATAATAAAATGTGTAACTCCACAGATAAACAAAAAATGAAGACATAATCTGTAAATCTTTTTTTAGTAAAATAAAGGGATTAAGTCATACAATAGCAATGTACTTTTCGAAATGTACCGTTTTGATACGTGTACTCTAAAAAAGTTGTACAATAGTAACGAACTTTCATAAAGTGCTCCGATCTGCACATTTGGGTGACGTGTCATGTTATTAATGGTGACACGTGTTAGCCTTCTCGGGATGACACGTCATCAGAATGTGCATAAGGGAACACTTATTGAAAGTTCGTTGCTATTGTACAACTTTTTAAGAGTACACGTACCAAATCAGTACATTTCGAAAAGTACATTGCTATTGTATGACTTAATCCCTAAAATAAAATCTAAGACTTTTTGGAAAAATATTTCTTTAACAGGAAATAATATCGTGATTTATTCTTTATAATTTTTATTTTTTGAAACAAAAAACAAAATATTCCTTGATTTGGCAAAATTACTTGTAAATTCGTTTTCAAATTTTTATTTACTCAAAGGATATATTTACTACCTATATAAAGCATGGTTTTAAAATAATGATCTTGACTTAAAGTTCTAAAAAAATTCCACTTGTATACTCATGAATAATCAACGGCTCTTGTTAATTATATATTTGAGCATTTAATGTAAAAGAAAACTTAAAACAACCGCAAAAAAACGTCTGAAGAATCAATAACCAAAATCAACATATTCAAATAAACGACTTGAAAAATCAATGACTAATCAGAATCAATGAACCTAAACGTTCATGGATGTTTGATGTTCGGGAAAACTAAATCAATCAAGTGATTGAAATTGGATACATGATTATGGTAAGATTTATCTTTTGATATTCCTTGTTCTCTTTTTATGTTTAAATTTCTCATTTTAGGGTTTAATTGTATTGAGTGAATTAGATTTTATTTTGTTTTGAATTTGTTGAGAAAATATTAAATGTGTGTCTATGATTAATTTAATTGGTTTTAAGATCATTATTCTAAATGTTTGATGAAATGTCTATGAGAATAATTGTGCAACAAAAAATAGGTTTAATTCAATTTGTATAATGTTTTGCTCATAATTTTCTTTCGACAATTATTCAAGCTCAATTTGTAAATGTGGCATTTTCTTGTCATAGAAGGATACTGAAAGTCCCTAAACCTAGCTTGAAACGATTAAGAAAGATAATTAACACAAGTAAATACTTTTCAAACGTAAGACTTTATTATTGTATAACAAGTATTACATGTGTTATGGATAACACAGTTTATGACAATGTGTTGTGTACACTTTGGACAAAATAAAGCTAACTTAAGAACACAGGCACAACTGTTCGTTTAATAAGTTCTAAAGAGTTAATGTATGAAATCTAACAAAGTGAACGACATTAACTCTATCCTACATATCCTATTTATAGTGGTACGAGGTTGACTTTGTTGATCCCAAACTCAGATCTTAAACCTTAATAGCTTGTTTAAGGGTTGTGATAGAAAGAAAGTATTCAATCTAACACTAGAGAAACTTTGCAAAGCAAAGTAACTAAACAAGATGCGGAATATAATGTTTAGCACAAGAACAATATGATTGAGGCAAACGTTGAAATTTAATATATCAATGATATAAGAATACCCTAAAATGGTATTAGGGTTTACAAAACCTTAAAGTATGATAATGAAAGACAATAGAGAAAGACACACTTTGCATGCTAACCTAGTGAGTCCTTTTATAGGCATAAGGACTCACGTACAAGATCACTACTAACAAACATGGAAAGTATTAAGGAGTAGTAACAGAAACGCGTAAAAATCTATTCTAAGTTTATCTCTGACGGCAGGGCCTTTGACTTCAGCAGGGGAACCAATCCCCCTGCCTTTGTTATTTGGCAGGGGGAACTTACTCTAGCAGGGGTACGGATAATCAACTAGCAGGGGTAACAAGTATGCATAGATTTATTCCCAACAATCCTCCCCTAAACTTGTGCTTTCCCCTAAAGACAAGTTTCTGAATAAATCCTAGTTGATGAGGATGCTTACAAACTTTCTGGCCAAATCTGACTATGCATCATTCTTACCAGATCATAAGCAACAGGCGTTTTAGCATCTACAATCAAATTAGCCTGTGCTAGTTTCTTCAAGGTATCCTGATTGAAGGGATAATAACGATGATTGATCTGGTACACACTTACTCCTTCCATTACTACCTCATAGACCCCAGAATTGGTAAACAACTTCCAATACAACAAATCTCCTTTATTCACTGCATCAAATATAGGATCAAATAATTCATGCTCATACATTTTATGCATGCACTCCCAGATTACCCAATCCTTCTCCACACCCTCCATGGTAGGAGGTTTTGCAGCAAAAGTCTTTTTCAAAATTTTCCACAGATCTTCCAAGTCCTCACTATCCAAGGTTTGAAACATGACATCTAGACTTAGAAATGTCTGTGTTGTATTGTCAGCTCTTGTAAGCTTCCACCAAGTTCTCCCTTTATGTTCATAAACGGCATACTCTATGATAGCAAACTTCTTTCCAAGTTCCCTAGGTGTTTATCAATTTCTTCATTTAAAGGACGTTGAGACTCCTTAGTAACTGTGCCAACTTTCTCCATTCTCTTGAGTCTTTTGGCTGCTCTTTGTACATTAAGTACAGACTTCTCAATCTCTGGAAAACTTTCACCTGCTTGATGTAATGCCCCTGCTTGTGATGATGCACCTGCTTGGGATGATGCACCTGCTTGTGTAGTTTTCAAAGTTGTTCCTTTAGCCTTTCTTTTCTTGGATTCCCTAGCTTTCTTTAACATTTCACTTTGTCTCCTAAGATACTCAGCTTCCTCAGGAGAGTTCATAGTCATCCAATCTTCCACATCATATTCTCTTAAGACTGGTCTGACTGCTCTTTTTATAGCTTCAAAACTCATATCTGTGAAGTCCCCATCCTTCCACTTCTTATGTCTCTTGAGCAAAACTTTGTAGTGTTCAAGTTGCCCTTTCTCAGAAGTTAAATACTTCTCTCTCTGAATTTGATTTGCCCTCCTTTCCAGATACTCAGTTTCATATTTGTAAACAAGGCAAGTCAACTCATACCTGTCTTCCAAAGGAGCATTTATTAACTCCTTCTCCCATTGATCCAGAAATTCTCCAACATGAGGCACCCTGTCATCCAGCTCTCTATGCATAATCTCAACCTGCTTGAGCATATCTTTAGGCCTCATCTTTTGCATTCTTTGATCGTGCATATCCATCTCCTCTTGTTGTACCCTGAGAGCTACTTGTGGATCATGTGCTTCTTGAGCCCTTTGCTGTTCAGGAGTTCTATGCTTGTATTTTCTCTTGGGCTGTTCAACCATGATCCCTTTTCCTTTGTCTTTTGGATCCACTGCTGGTGCTGGTTTAACTTTAGATGCAGGTTCTTTGATAGTAGTTCCCTTCTGAGCTGGTTGCTTTCTGTTCTTTCTAACAAAAGTTTGAGTAATAGGCTTAGCAGGGGAACGACTTACAGCAGTGGGATCAGCAACAGCAGGGGAAACTTTTGAAGCAGGGGCTTCTTCTTGATTGCCCATAGTTAGCAATGTTTGAGCAATCTCTTTGGTTGCACTCCCCTTATCACTTCCCTTATCAGCACTTCCTTTCTCAATCCCTTTCTCAGAACTTGCTATCTTTCCATGTACACCACCAGGATATGAATAGTACTGAGTAGACTCTTCTGTATTTGGAACTTCCTCCCCTTTGGAAGCATCCTCATCTGTGGATATGATAAGTCTGGGCTTTCTCCTCCCCTCAAGAGTAGCAAGTTTGGTTTCCAAGTTATTGATAACCAGACCTTACTTTTTGACATTTTGTACAAGTTGTGCATTCTGCCTTTTCAGACTCATGGACATTTTTGTCAATTCTAAATTAGTCATAGGTTTCACGCTACTCTCAACCCTAGAATGGATTTCTACCCTTTTTTGATATCATGGAGTGAGGGAGAGGACTTACTGATGGTGTCACTATCCTGCTCACCCCTTGAGGATGAGACAGTAGTGGCAGCCAAACCCTCAGTTTGCTCCAAACCCTTGGAGACTCTCCTCTCTGCTGCTTGTGAAGATTCACCAGGCAAGGGAGACCTGGCAAACCTGGATTTAGATCGCCTTTCATGTTGTGGATCAGCAGGGGGTAGAGGACTGGCAGGGTTTAGGTTCTTGGCAGGGGAATCAGAAGGTTTGTGTTTAGTTGTTTGTGTCTTGGCTTCTTCCTGTCTGATTGTTGCATCATAATGGAAATGAGTGGAATGGACCTACCAGAAAACTGTGGTGATGGTGCAAGGAGTGTGGTGAATAGTTTGGTGGTATGCTTGGTTGCTGAAAAATAGTTTTTGTGTTTGATTGGACTATCATCACTCATATTCAGCAAAAGTTCTATAAACCTTGGGTAAATACAAAACTTTGAATTGCTTGAAACATTTTTAACCATTCCTTTGAAAATCATTTGAGAAAAACAATACTTCCTCCCTGTTGCTAAGTAGATCAGGGCTGAAGCCATCTCACTACCAAATTCATTGAAAGCAGTGGTTTTTGGTGACAAACATTGCAAAATTGTATGAATCAAATACTTCCAATGTGGGGCAAACTGACCTTTAGCAAACTTACATTTTTGATCTTTAGAAAGAGTGTACCCCAATTTAACAAGACCCACAAAGATGTCAGCCTCAGATAGGTTGGTTATCCCATCCTCATCATCAAGGAGAAGATTTCCCCTGATGGAGGCAAGTGTAATTACCTTGGGATGACCATCTATAGTGCTTTGAATTGTAACCTCTCCATTCACTGTTTTGGTCATGGATTTAGACCAGAACTGCTGAATGTGTGAGGTGTAGACTCTAGGGTTGATGAGAAGGGCCACTCTAAAATATAAGGACTTTAGAAAGGCCACAGCATCAACAAACTCTACTGGTTCATCATGTAATAAAGCGATTTGATTATGATTAGCAGCAATTTTGAGAGGCATGATAAAGTTTTGAAAATATTTTGAAGGTTTATAAAGGTAAGAGGTAGGTGGGATTTAGTCGAGAGAGAGATGGACCTGCTGGTGAAGGGAATTAAGTTTTTATAGGCGAATTGAAGAGCTGTGATTGGACCAATTTTTTCAAATTGCAAAAATATCAGAGATAAATCTTGATAAACAAGTAATTTATTTGAAATAATAAAGTAAAGATTACCAATCAGCGAAGAAAGCGCCTTAAATGTATTTTAAAAACAATAAAATATTCCCTAACCAAAATTTGTGCAAGCAGGTCCAACGGCTATGAACAGGGTAACGGTATTGTCAGTCAATGGTCAAACAGGGGAATCATATGAAAGCAGGGGAAGCAAAAGGTGAAAGCAGGGGAAAATTTCCAAGGGGTATTAGACTAGTCATGGAGAGACCAATGCTAACTAGCTCTGCTCTAATGCACACACTTGTATACACAAGATAGATACATAGAAACTCAAGAGTCCTCTATTCAGCAAAGGTCTAAGCACAAAAAGTCAACACATAAGTCACCCTGCACCTGGTCAACCCAAGAAAATATGCATACCCTAGTCACCATCCCTACCTTTTCCCTTACCTATGGTCAGTTAGTCTTGGCAATGTGTACCACACATCTGTATTTGAACAGCAAGCTGTTTTGATAGAGAAGTGCAAGTACCCATTACAGTGCCTCAAGGTTTCAGAGTTCTGACAAGCTTTGCAGCAAGTCCTCATCACCCTGAACCCTTACTCACCAATGGATATGATCTAAGATCATATATGAGCATCCTAAGGATACCCTGAGTCCTAAAGGTGTGACCTAACCTCCCCTTAAGCATAGAGCATATACCTGATTCACCAATGAGAATAGTATGCACCATATGGAACTCTGCATTGTTAGTCTAAAACCACATATAACCAAAAAAGAACAAACCCAATTTAAAGAGAAAAACTCTCGTAGCAGGGGAATAAAACCCCAGCAGGGGAATATGTGTTCAAAAGCAGTGGAATAAAAAGTGATGGAAAAATTAACTAACAGCTATACAACAACAACAATAAAGCAACCCTGAATATACATGACATAATAGACATCAATTTTTAGGGAGTAACCATTCCAATACCTGCAACCAGGTACTAAAACCTCCCCACTTCAAAAGCTTTTGTTAAAAGATCAGAAACATTAAGTTCTGTATCAATTTTCTCAGGGACAATTAGTCCTTTCTCAAAACAATCTCTGATAAAGTGATGTCTAATTTCAATATGTTTAGTTTTGCTATGAAAAACAGGGTTCTTAATAATGCAAATGGTGCTGTTGTTGTCAATGAATATCTTGGTTTTAAGAAAGTTATACCCATAATCAAGCAGTTGATTTTGAACCCAAAGTACTTGACCACAGCATGCAGCAGCTGCTACATACTCAGCTTCAGTTGTGGATGTGGCCATAATAGTCTGCTTCTTACATTGCCAAGATATAAGTCTGCTTCCCAAAAATTGGCATCCCTCTGTTGCAGACTTCCTATCATTGTTGTCACCAGCATAGTCACTATCTGAGTAAGATATCAACTCAAATGGTGACTCTTTGGGATACCAAAGTCCTAAGGTTGGATGGCACTTTAGATACCTAAAAGTTCTTTTTACAGCAAATAAGTGACACTCTGTTGGTGCCATCTGGTATCTTGCACATAAGCAAACTGCAAACATGATGTCAGGTCTTGAAGCTGTGAGATACATGAGAGACCCAATCATAGACCTGTAGTTCCTGACATCTATAAGCTTTCCAGGACCATCTCTACCTCATGGATGATCCTTGTCCATTGGTGTGGACACCTTCTTTCCATCAGACATGCCAAACTTCTTCACAATCTCAGCCACATATTTGTCTTGTGAGATAAATATCCCATCTTTCCGCTGCTGAACTTGTAACCCCAAAAAGAAGTTTAGCTCTCCCATGGCACTCATTTGAAATTTATCCTGCATCAATTTGGCAAACTCTTTGCTAAGCATAGAGTTAGTGGATCCAAAGATGATGTCATCAACGTAGACTTGTACTAGCAGAAGGTCACCCTTTTGTTTCTTGGTGAACAGGGTCTGATCAATCTTCCCCCTGCTAAAGCCATTATCTAAGAGATATTTAGAGAGAGTACCATACCAGGCCCTGGGAGCTTGGTGAAGTCCATACATAGCCTTTTTCACCTTGTAAACTTTGTCTGGATGTTCTGGGTCTTCAAACCCTAGAGGTTGCATAACATAGACTTCTTCATCAATGGTTCCATATAGAAAGACACTTTTTACATCCATTTGGAAAATAGTGAAATCCATAAATGAAGCATAAGCAAGGAATAATCTAATGGCTTCAATCCTGGCAATTGGAGCAAATACCTCCTCATAGTCAATTCCTTCTTCCTGTGTATACCCTTGTGCCACCAGTCTTGCTTTGTTCCTGACAACTATCCCCCTTTCATCCTTTTTGTTCCTGAGTACCCACTTTGTCCCAATGGGCCTTGCCCATTTGGGACAATCTACAAGAACCCAAACCTCTTGTATGTCAAACTGTAAGAGCTCCTCTTGCATGGCTTCAACCCAGCTTGGGTCATTTAAAGCCTGAAAAATCTTCTTTGGCTCTTCTTGTGACAAAAATGCAGTAAACAGACAACACTGCATGTTGTCATGATTAAACTTCATGGTGATGTTAACAATGAAGCTGTGCTCCTTTGCTGTATACCTTGTATGTCTAGGGGCTTCAGGATTACCAATGATTTGAGAGATAGGGTGATCCTTGTTGATTATGTAGGTAGGCTGCATGATTACTTCTATTTCATCTTCTTCCAAATCAGAATTGATGGGGCTATTTTTATTGGGAAAGAAGTCCTCAAAGGAACTTCCAAAAGATACAGCATGACCTAGAGATGGGTGCTGATGAGCTGAATGTAGCTCTGAGTAACTTGGACCTCCACTCTTGATTATTCTGCTTCCACTGCTGGAGATAATAGGACCATCAGATATGGGTGTAGATGATGAAATGAGTGGGGATTCTCTTTCTTCATCATTAGTATCATTAGCAACAGGATCCTTTGTGGCAGGGGAAGCAGTTGATCTAGCAGGGGAATCCTAGATTCCACTGCCTTCAGCCATTCCGTTGCTTTCAGAAGGTGACATAGCAGGGGATAAGGTTGGCTGTTCTTTTCCTAGAGAAGGATTATCTTCATCACTAGCAGCTTCAATAGGAAATAGTGAGGGTACATTCATGTACCTCAGGGGTGACTTCTCTGCACCAGTTGGTTTTTGTGTACCTGAAATGTTAGTATTCTGCTGTGACAATCCGTCAATTTATGGTTGATATTTTATTCTCGAATATTATTTAAAAACATTATTTTAATGTTACAATATGAACTCACATATTTTTGGGAAGAAATTTGGATTTACGTTTTGGAGTAGCATCGACTACGTCTAAACCGGAGGATTCAACGTTACGTGCTTATGTTTACATACACCGTCTTTGGTGACAGTCCGACATTTCAGAAAATAATTTTATCCGTAAATATTATTTTGGAGTTTTAAATTTGTGTTGGTTCATAAACTCACAAATTTACGAGAAGAGACTAGGACTTACGATTTTATTTTAACGTCCTTTACGACTAAACCGGAAACCTTAGGATTACGTATTTATGTTTTCGAACTCCGTTTTTGATGAGACAATTTTTATTGGATTCGTTTTGTGACGTTGATTCATAATTTATAAAAACGTTTTTCCGTAAAATGACCCGAGGGCACGCAAATCAAGGAAATTAGAATCAAGGAATACCCGTAAACTAGTGAGATGGGACAAAATACATTGTCCCACCCCACTAGCTTACATGGGACGGCAACAATGTGTACAACACACCACATTTGGTGTCATTTATTTAACTAGATAGACACTTGTCCATCAAGCTTACATAATAAGCAAGCTTACAACAAAACCATGTATACCATACCACTTTCTCATTTACCACATGCAAAACCACTCTCAAAACTCTCTCACCCTCCCTTTCTCTCTAAAAATACCATCCCATATCTCACAAATAACACCCTCATTTGATCAAAATCAACCACAAAATCTCATGTTATTCATATACATGTTGATGCCCTTTTGAAGCCCTATTGATTGGTGCAAGTTATAACATCCATGGAGGAGTTTCCTTGGTGTCTTGGGGCTGATTTTCCACAAGGAGTTTATGAAGAATGGTGATCTTGAAGATGGTCATGGTTATTCACAAGGTTCTCCATCAATTACCATGTCCAAATCATAACCTACATCAACTTGGTGGTATAAAGATTGTCCTCCTCACCTTCTTGTTATTTTGATTATTTAAACATGTATTTTATTTCCTATTGTATATGTATATGATGATTATATGATGATAAAAATATTATGTGGGTATTTGGTGTTGATAAACATGATTAAAAAGGTGAAAAACTATAAGAAACAAGGTTAAAATCTTGCTTAATTTACATGGCTGTATAAAACAGTAAAGAAACATGTTATGAACTGATAAAATGATGAAGTAGAATGTATTTACAGTAAGCTATGGGTCTTGTACACATGTGAGAGTTGGCCATGCAATGGAATCATTGTAATGAGTGAGATATGATCAAAACAAGTTTAAGGTACAAATCTGAGTTCACTGTTTTGGACGATTTTTAGGAAATACTTAGAGGATGATTCATCAGTAGCTATAGGAGAGTTAAATGTAGCACATATCATGTAGTTTATGTGATAAAAATTTGAGCTTCTATCTCCATATAGAACCCAAGATATGGCAGTTTTGGTGAAAGTGAAGATAAAAATCAGATTTTGGAAAATAAAGTATAATACTATTATATAAGCACTCAAAATTATATTGTATAAAATGTAAAGTTAAAACCCACTAACTCTTGAATTTTATTTATATAAATATGTGCAATGATAAATAAGTTGACATTTTATAAAAATGGTAACTTGTTATGTTTTATAAGTTATAAAAACTATAAACATGATTTTTACGACTTTTTTGGCTAATACCGTAAAATTAACGTTTTTGTTAAATAAAACTTAGATGGTTGGACCCGTCTAATAAAAACTTTATAAAACTTATATACTGATATATAGACATGTATAACAATTAAAAACCAATAAAACCCGAACTTTAGGGCATACAGACATTAACGAGCTAAGTAAACATATTGGACTAATACTTGGACTAATAATTGGACTAAGTAAAATAAAAACTTGTAAAAAGAACTTATTGGGCTTAATCCATTTGGGACCAACATGGAAAGTATACATACTGATAAAATAAGTATAACAAGGATTAAAAAAAGGTAAGGAACTTATAATAAGTTTATTGGACTTAAAACACATAAATGGGTAAAACTAGTAAACTAGTATAAAAGTTATCGACATATAACACTAAAATGAGTAAACGAGAATATGTAAACCCACTTGATCATCATATATATATAATCATCATATGTATACATAATTGATATTTTTATAAAGTCATTGGACATGAGTCTAAGACGAGTATTATTTGTCTAGGTTTCCGTGATTGAAGCACGTACCGTACGTCCAAATTGCCGATAACCCGCCTTCCCATATCAACGTGAGTTCATAGCCTCGCACTCTTTTAAATGTTTTTATGAAATGTTTTATAAACCCACAAGGGAGATAACATGTTAGTTTTTATAAAATAGGACACCATTTGTCCCGATTGTTTGTTTATTGATTTGGACCCGAATGATTGAATGACCCGATTGTATGACCCGATAAATGATGAAAGGACCCGATAGATGAAATTAAATGGATTATTAAAGTTAGGTTATGTCACTAAAAGTCCCATTAGCATGAATTGTGAACTACCGGGATTTGGTAGACGCTTATGCATTTAATATTACTATTTGGGGACGATCACCCCAGTTCGCGCCTTGACGGTTGATCCCCGTCGTGCCACATTGATTGGTAAGCAAATTTATGTATGAGAAGATTTCCATAGCGTGACCTTTGTGACGACACGCTACTTTAGATGGGCAAAATTTGGTATCGGGTTAGCTACCCGTTGTTGGTTTAGTAAGGTAACAATGTCATGCGGCTTATAATAATCCAAAACTAACGAAATACTATTAGACGCTTCGAATTACGATGTATTGCCTGACTAGCAATACGGGGTCATACTATTGATATTATGTTTGTGTTTTGGTTTTCATAACCATATTCATATAACGGTTTTTATTTTCATACAACGTTATAAGACGTATTGTATGATATTTTTGTGACATTGGCTCGTTTAATGATTTTTAAGGCAAATGCCTATATTATGATTTTCGATAAGGATTTGTATAAAACGACTTTGGCTATTTTATGGCCTATTAAAATGATTTGTACAAATTGATTTTCAGTAATAATTTTATACTGATATTATATTGATGGATTTTATTAAACTCTATGAATTCACTCGGCGTTATCGCTGACCTTTTCTTTTAACATGTTTTATCTCAGGTACTTGAAGGTAATTCTCGGGAAGACGACAAGAATTCATGGCCCGCACTTAAACAATATTTTCCATTCAAATACTTTGTAAAACTTTGTATGAAATATAATGACTTGGGACCGATGTAACTTTAATATTTAGGAATGGAAATGCTTTATTAATAAACGACGAGATTTTTATGCGTTGTCTATGATGTGAGTAATGTGCTATCCCGTAACACCAACTAGTCTTCCGCTGTATTGAGTTGTATAAGTTTGGGGGTGTTACAGTTTGGTATCAGAGCTCTCATTATAGAGAACGAAAGATTTTTAAAACCAAGGTTTTGAATAAAACATTTCAAAATCTTTTAACTATAAACATTTTTCTAAAAATGTCTAAAAATCTTTTGACTATAACGGTGCCGAAGAATTCCCGAGTTACCGACAAGGCCAGACTGAGAAGTGTTATTTTAATATATATATAACTTGGATTATATATATGATGTAATTTGATTACATGATTGTTTGATGATTATTTTGATATTTACACGAGGTATTTATACGACGTAGATTGTCACAAGTAACCCTAAATTCCCTAGTAAATTAATCGAAGCTATTCTCGTAGGAATTCTAGCTATCCTAGATCTAAACCAAGTTGTGGATAATTATGATCCCAACAAATGGTTGATATTCGTAGAAATGTAGATATTAGTTGATTGTGATATTGAAAAATAATTGGCGAGATTAAATCTGATATCGATCTTTCTTTATAGAGTGGAGTTTGACAAAACGTTACCACCTAGGAAGATGTCATCTGATTCGTTGTCATCCAATTCTTAAATTGAAATCGAAAGGGTGAATGTTGCACTTGAGGCTGTCATTGGAACCAGTACCCAAAAGCCTCATGCCACTAATACCTTTCCGAGAAGTCTAATTGAATGTATGAGTCATCTCATACTAGTGACTCATTTGATAATTGTCGTTGTAAGAGCTAATAGGATTGGAAATTAAGTGTTGATTCATATTGAGATTGTATTGCCTTTACAAGGCCTAAGAATAAGATTGAAAATATTGGAATATGAAGTAGGATATTGAATTGAGTATAAAATTGGTTGAAACTTGAATAAAGTAAAATTTAACTTGATTGGAATATGAGATTGTTAAGAGGAAGTCGTTAAGTTATGTGATTGAATTATAAGGTTTTAAATGATTGTTAGTTTCTGTTAAAGGTTGTTCCTAGGCCATTGTCCACTAACGAGGATGCCTAGTGTCCAATAAATAAATTGAAGAAATCTTCTTCTGAATTGGGACCGATGGATCTTCCAGGACAGGCAGGACACCTAATGACTCTTGTAGATTAGTATTCATTGTGGTATCTTTTAAAAATCCCTAACTTAACTGAGACATCAGTTGGTAGGATGAGTTCTGAGAATTGTATGACATAGTGACACGTAATGTGTTACGGTACAATTTTGACTTGTTTGTGATTAATGAAAAAGACTACCTTTGATTGCTAAATCCTACATGTATCGATGTTATCTATCTCTTGTTGCTTCATCCTAATGTTCGCATTAGCAATGCAACCATTGAACAAGTACTCATCTCGATTTGAGTTACGTTGTGGATTATTCTTTTGAGTGCCATCGAGATCATGAACCTCATGATTAATTAGCTAAGCTCATTTCCTATCATATCGTAGTTAATTCTTGATGAACAACTCTTCATCACTCTTTGGCAGATCACACATTGTTTTTATAAAGTTAAAACGATATCCTTTGAGAAAAATTGAATTTTCATCACTATAAGGATTATTCATAGTGAGATTTATAAGTGATTGTTATTGAAATGAAGCTGTTTATAAAACACTTTGGAAAACCTAATTGTTTTCATAACAAAGAAAACCTTTGTAAATATATTTTTGATTCTTATTTAAGAATTAAGCATGAAAATGTTTTTATAATAATAAAAATTTTGACGAACTGAGTATTGCATCGTTAATCTTGAAATTGTATATAGTTGCGCGCCTACATACAATTTGGAATGGACCATGCAAGGCTGATTAGTAGTCACCATAAAAATAATGAATAAGCACTAAATTTTCTTTGAAGATTGTGAAAGATTAAAATTTTTATGAGATCTGCAGAAGTGAAAAATAGGGACATATTGATAGGGACACCTACATATGTGCCTGTAGCATCTATTCTTCTGAGATGAATTTACTCATCAGTGGAAATTGTCTCATTTGACAATTGACAATTCTTTCTTGTCCAATTCTCCCGTAGTGAGATTCTTAGGAAAAGTATCTGATTACCGAGTGTTGATACCCGACAGGATGTATTGACGTTCTTATCATTTCTTTTGATTTGATTTCATTTGAATGACCTGGGTAACGATCCGAAGAGCTTTCGAATGCGTACTCAAATTATGAAAACATGGGATATATTCATATTCGTTAAATGTTTTCGTCTGTATATGATTTGAAATTCTCTCGCATAGATTATGTGTTAACCTTACTCTTTAATTGTAATTGTGTATCATGATATCCTTGATTTATGAAGAATTATGAGTTATTATTAGTCTTTTGAGAAGTTCACATCTTATCGACAGCAATAAAACTGAAAAAGTTGATAATGCCGGTAGAATGGATTGATTGATTATGACATGACGATATTGTCTTAATTGATGGGAACTCGAGTAGAATTCCCCTAAATGATAAGATGTTGATTATCAAAAGTGATCTAAATAATTCTTGATGGATGACCATATCCTGCATCTAGACTTGAAATTATACCGTGAATGGTTGTGAATTAGTTATAAATATAATAATCTAAAAAGAACTTAAAATAAATACATTAAAAGATGTTTATGCTATCTGAAACTTTAGGAGATATTTGTTGGTAAATTACCTAGACTTTTGCTGTTAAGGCAGACTGAAATTGGTATTGATTATATTCCCGGTGCTGCACTTGTGGCTTGTGCACTGTACGTCAGCATCATCTGAATTTAAGGAATTACCGTACAACTGAGAGAGTTGTCGGAGAAAGATTTTATTCTACCAAGCCTGTCATCATGAAGAGCTATGGTGTTACCATTCCTTATATTTATAGATTACTGTGAACTGAGTAAATTGACAATCGAAAACGATATCCATAACTCGAAATGGAAGATTTGTTCGATCATTTACAAGGTTTTGATCCTCAGCATGGTTATCATCAACTTCGCATCTGCGGAAAAGATTATGTATTCCAATCACTACATCCGGTACTTGTAATGAACATTATGAGTTTCACGTGATGTCGTTTGGATTGACAATGCACATGTAGTATTCATAAATATGATGAATCACGTGTGTAGGCTGTAATTTGATAAATTCATGCTCGTGATCATTAAGGACTATTTGTTGGTATATAAGAATAAGGATGAGTTAATAATTATTAATAGAATGCCCTGAATTGGCCGAACAATGAAAACATGTACCTTGAATATTTAACATAACACTTAAGACTTGAACCTTTACATGATTTAACCATGTGATTAATAGATGATGGAATATATTGACTCTTTAAAAATTAAGAGCCCTTTTAAGACTTTGAGTATTACTAAAAAGAAAATGGAAATATGTTTTGACGAATGTTTTAACAAAGGATTTTAAGGGATTATTCCCTTATACACAAACCATTTTAACTAAACTTCTGTTTAGGGGTAAATGTTTGTGTATACCTCAAGATAACCTAAGAGGGATTGAGGAAAACATTTAAACCAAAACTTAAAATTTGAAACTATGATTTTTACTTTTCAACTAAGAAAATTTTGACCAAAGTATAAACAAAGGTTTTTCGAACATTTACGAATCTTATTAATTATTTTCGATAAATCAACAAAAATCTTGTTAATTAAATTCAAATTTACTTTGAATATTTTATATAATTGGTCGAACTAAGAAATTTAAAATCTTTACGTTTACATTTCATAAAAATTGAATACTTAATATTTAATTAGTTATAATAATTATTATTTAATTAATTATAATAATTATCGACGCTTTAAACGTTAGATTGAGTAAAAACTGATAAAAATGATAGATGAGACGAAACTGAAACATAAAAGATATGAAGAAAGAATTTTGAATAAATACAGTTATGATATTTATTTCATCAGGAGAAAGTGAACATAATTACTGACGCATAATATAGAAAGAATATCTGAGTGAATTGTGGACATGATAATCACATCATCATGAGAAGTGAATATAGATATTGACATATTATATAAAGGATAAAGAACCAATTAGGACATGTTCCTTAATAACGATGGTACGGAATAAATTGCCGAACAATATAAAAATAAACAATATTTGTAAAAAGGATAATATAAATAGTGAAAGGTTTCACGGCTAATGTGAACCATTAAAATTTAGAAGCCGATAGCGTTAAATGTTTTAAAGACCACTTATGGTTGCCTAAATATGAAGGATTGTGAGATATAGATATGTTGGAATTTGTAAGTATAAGTATTCTATTTATGTCATTTATGACTAAAAGTATCTTTGTCTGAAGAAGTTGTACTGATGACGAATTATTAAGGCAGACATCGCCTCATACATTAGTAAATGTCTAGCTATTGCAAAGGTCATCATCTGAATTTGATTCGATTTGGGTCATCGTCGACAGACTGACCAAATCTGCTAATATCATTCTCGTTAATGATAATTGCAAAAGAGTTATGTAAACATAGTGTGCTTGTATCGAACATCTTTATCAAGATCCTCGCTTCACATCGAATTTCTAGAGATTTGCTCAGAAATCATTGAGAACGAACCTTGATGAGAGTACTATATACCACCCCAAATCGAAGGGACGAGGTAAAGTAACGATATAAAGTAATATAAGTGCTGTTTTATGTTTGAATGATTGACCTTTGGTAATAGACCGTATAATCGTTTTCCTTTGGAAGGATTATCATTGATAATCATCATATTAGGATTGAGATCGAATCTTGTTAGGATCTAAATATTAGAGCATCTATAAGCAGGAGTTGAGATAAAGACACCCGACATACACCCACTGTGAGTTGGACATGTCTTTTAGATTTAAGGTTTCCTATGATGGCAAACCTAACCTTGCAAAATACCCGACCCGCGAGATCTGAAATGATTGTTGAAATTAGGATCTGATTATTGACTGCCGGTAGTGGGCAAGAGGATATGTGAATATGAAAAGTAGATCTTGAAGTGCCAAATGGGTAGCGAAGTTATGCCACAATTTTTAACCTTGGAAAAATGAATTCATGATCTGACAAATCATGGGATATAAGTCCCCGTTGTATGGGACCATTGAGATGATATAAAAGATTGGTTTGAAAGGCATATAAGCCGGATCTACCCTAGGACTTCAAAGACTGCGTGAATTATGTTTCGTATATCGAACTTGATGGAATATCTATCAAGTGAGAATCTGATTATTCTTAGTAGAACTTATATCGGCGAAAAGTTGCATTCATCAAAAACCCGTGAACATCATGGATAGAGAAAGTAAGTCAACATTAAGCCTGATCTTATTCCCGTAGTTATGTTTGATGAAACTCGTGTATTGTAATGAATTGCACTTGTGAGAAAGGACCGAATGTGGAGGATATACCCACATGGCTTTAACTCTATAAGAAGCGAGTAGTAAGGTAAGATGATCTTTGAGGACAAAGATCCTGTTTAGGGGTAAATGCTGTGACAATCCGTCAATTTATGGTTGATATTTTATTCTCGAATATTATTTAAAAACATTATTTTAATGTTACAATATGAACTCACATATTTTTGGGAAGAAATTTGGATTTACGTTTTGGAGTAGCATCGACTACGTCTAGACCGGAGGATTCAACGTTACGTGCTTATGTTTACATACACCGTCTTTGGTGATAGTCTGACATTTCAGAAAATAAATTTATCCGTAAATATTATTTTGGAGTTTTAAATTTTTGTTGGTTCATAAACTCACAAATTTACGAGAAGAGACTAGGACATACGATTTTATTTTAACGTCCTTTACGACTAAACCGGAAACCTTAGGATTACGTATTTACGTTTTCGAACTCCGTTTTTGATGAGACAATTTTTATTGGATTCGTTTTGTGACGTTGATTCATAATTTATAAAAACGTTTTTCGTAAAACGACCCGAGGGCACGCAAATCGAGGAACCTAGAATCGAGGAATACCCGTAAACTAGTGAGATGGGACAAAATACATTGTCCCACCCCACTAGCTTACATGGGACGGCAACAATGTGTACAACACACCACATATGGTGTCATTTATTTAACTAGATAGACACTTGTCCATCAAGCTTACATAATAATCAAGCTTACAACAAAACCATGTATACCATACCACTTTCTCATTTACCTCATGCAAAACCACTCTCAAAACTCTCTCACCCTCCCTTTCTCTCTAAAAATGCCGTCCCATATCTCACAAATAACACCCTCATGTGATCAAAATCAACCACAAAATCTCATGTTATTCATATACATGTTGATGCCCTTTTGAAGCCCTATTGATTGGTGCAAGTTATAACATCCATGGAGGAGTTTCATTGGTGTCTTGGGGCTGATTTTCCACAAGGAGTTTATGAAGAATGGTGATCTTGAAGATGGTCATGGTTATTCACAAGTTTCTCCATCAATTACCATGTCCAAATCATAACCTACATCAACTTGGTGGTATAAAGATTGTCCTCCTAACCTTCTTGTTATTTTAATTATGTAAACATGTATTTTATTTCCTATTGTATATTTATATGATGATTATATGATGATAAAAATGTTATGTGGGGATTTGGTGTTGATAAACATGATTAAAAAGGTGAAAAACTATAAGAAACAAGGTTAAAATCTTGCTTAAATTACATGGCTATATAAAACAGTAAAGAAACATGTTATGAACTGATAAAATGATGAAGTAGAATATATTTCAGTAAGCTATGGGTCTTGTACACATGTGAGAGTTGGCCATGCAATGGAATCATTGTAATGAGTGAGATATGATCAAAACAAGTTTAAGGTACAAATCTGAGTTCACTGTTTTGGACGATTTTTAGAAAATACTTAGAGGATGATTCAACAGTAGCTATAGGAGAGTTAAATGTAGCACATATCATGTAGTTTATGTGATAAAAATTTGAGCTTCTATATCCATATAGAACTCAAGATATGGCAGTTTTGGTGAAAGTGAAGATAAAAATCAGATTTTGGAAAATAAAGTATAATACTATTATATAAGCACTCAAAATTATATTGTATAAAATGTAAAGTTAAAACCCACTAACTCTTGGATTTTATTTATATAAATATGTGCAATGATAAACAAGTGGACATTTTATAAAAATGGTAACTTGTTATGTTTTATAAGTTATAAACACTATAAACATGATTTTTACGACTTTTTCGGCTAATACCGTAAAATTAACGTTTTTGTTAAATAAAACTTAGATGGTTGGACCCGTCTAATAAAAAATTTATAAAACTTATATACTGATATATAGACATGTATAACAAGTAAAAACCAATAAAACCCGAACTTTAGGGCATACGGACATTAACGAGCTAAGTAAACATATTGGACTAATACTTGGACTAATAATTGGACTAAGTAAGATAAAAACTTGTAAAAAGAAATTATTGGGCTTAATCCATTTGGGCCCAACATGGAAAGTATACATACTGATAAAATAAGTATAGCAAGGATTAAAACAAGTTAAGGAACTTATAATAAGTTTATTGGACTTAAAATACGTAAATGGGTAAAACTAGTAAACTAGTATAAAAGTTATCGACATATAACACTAAAATGAGTAAACGAGAATATGTAAACCCACTTGATCATCATATATATATAATCATCATATGTATACATAATTGATATTTTATAAAGTCATTGGACATGAGTCTAAGACGAGTATTATTTGTCTAGGTTTCCGTGATTGAAGCACGTACCGTACGTCCGAATTGCCGATAACCCGCCTTCCCATATCAACGTGAGTTCATAGCCTCGCACTCTTTTAAATGTTTTTATGAAATGTTTTATAAACCCGCAAGGGAGATAACATGTTAGTTTTTATAAAATAGGACACCATTTGTCCCGATTGTTTGTTTATTGATTTGGACCCGAATGATTGAATGACCCGATTGTATGACCCGATAAATGATGAAAGGACCCGATAGATGAAATTAAATGGATTATTAAAGTTAGGTTATGTCACTAAAAGTCCCATTAGCATGAATTGTGAACTACCGGGATTTGGTAGACGCTTATGCATTTAATAGTACTATTTGGGGACGATCACCCTAGTTCGCGCCTTGACGGCAGATCCCCGTCGTGCCACATTGATTGGTAAGCAAATTTATGTATGAGAAGATTTCCATAGCGTGACCTTTGTGACGACACGCTACTTTAGATGGGCAAAATTTGGTATCGGGTTAGCTACCCGTTGTTGGTTTAGTAAGGTAACAATGTCATGCGGCTTATAATAATCCAAAACTAATGAAATACTATTAGACGCTTCGAATTACGATGTATTGCCTGACTAGCAATACAGGGTCATACTATTGATATTATGTTTGTGTTTTGGTTTTCATAACCATATTCATATAACGGTTTTATTTTCATACAACGTTATAAGACGTATTGTATGATATTTTTGCGACATTGGCTCGTATAATGATTTTTAAGGCAAATGCCTACATTATGATTTTCGATAAGGATTTGTATAAAACGACTTTGGCTATTTTATGGCCTATTAAAATGATTTGTACAAAACGATTTTCAGTAATAATTTTATACTGATATTATATTGATGGATTTTATTAAACTCTATGAATTCACTCGGCGTTATCGCTGACCTTTTCTTTTAACATGTTTTATCTCAGGTACTTGAAGGTAATTCTCGGGAAGACGACAAGAATTCATGGCCCGCACTTAAACAATATTTTCCATTCAAATACTTTGTAAAACTTTGTATGAAATATAATGACTTGGGACCGATGTAACCTTAATATTTATGAATGGAAATGCTTTATTAATAAACGACGCGATTTTTATGCGTTGTCTATGATGTGAGTAATGTGCTATCCTGTAACACCAACTAGTCTTCCGCTGTATTGAGTTGTATAAGTTTGGGGGTGTTACATCTACAATGCAAAAAGTACATAATTCATAGATTTTGAAAGAACTTCTATATCAAAGAACCAATCAGGACCTGTTTGAACATCTTCGGGCTTGTCTTCAAGAAAATCCACATGAAGATTTTCTGTGATTTTGCTTGTCTTCTTGTTGAAGACCCTATATCCCTTGCTGTTTAATGAATAACCCACAAAATATCCATCATCTCCCTTTTCACTAAACTTGCCCAGGTTGTCAATAGTGTTCAAGATGATCACATGACATCCAAAAGGTCCGAAGAAGTCAATTAAAGGAGGTATTCCATTGAATAGCTGATAGGGGGTCTTGTTGTGTGCCTTAACCACCAAGGCCCTGTTTTGTACATAACAAGCAATGGATACAGCTTCAGCCCAAAAGATAACTGGAAGTTTGGAATCAGACAACATAGTTCTTGCAGCTTCAATGAGTGTCCTATTCCTTCTTTCTACAACTCCATTCTGTTGAGGTGTTCTTGCAATGCTGAATTCCCTCTTGATTCCTTTGTTTATGCAGAAAGAGTCTAGTTTTTGATTTCTGAACTCACCACCATTATCTGATCTCATGGTTACTACCTTCATGCTTTTTGATAGTTCAATCTGATTGATGAACCCAATGAGTACATCAGCTGTATCACTCTTCTCAAATAGAAAGAATGTCCATGTGAACCTTGAAAAATCATCAGTAATCACTAGGCAATACCATTTCTTCTTTATGCTTGCCACAAAAGTAGGACCAAAAAGATCCATATGCAGTAGTTCCAATGGCTTGGTGGTGGACATATTTGTTTTTGATTTGCATGATGCTCTGTGTTGCTTCCCTTTCAAACAGGCAGCACAAGTATGATCATTGACAAAAGACTTGGAAGGAAGACCATGAACCAGATTATATTTCACTAGTTTGTTCATGTTCTTGAAATTAAGATGACCAAGTCTTCTATGCCATTTCTTACACTCATCAACTGAGGCTTTAGCAATGAAACAGGTTTCATTATCTTGAAGAGAGATGTCTTTGAGATCAATTGTTTACATGTTCTTTTGTCTTAGTGTTCTGAGTAAAATAGGAGTGTCTGGTGGTAAGACAAACTCCTTTCCTAACACCAGACATTCAGTGTCAGTAAAAAAGACAAAGTTCTTGTTATCAGTCATTTGTGACACACTGAAGAGATTGTACTTGAGTTCTTTCACCAAGTAGACATTGTCAAAGGTCATCCCATTGGTGACAATAGTTCCCTTTCCTGTTATTGTTCCATGCCCATCTCCAAAAGAAACACCATCATTGTCATGCAGGGGCACAAAGTTAGACAGATAAGATTTTTGTCCAGTCATGCCTTGAGCATCCACTGTCCCAATATGCTCTATCACCCTTTATCTTCTTTGTCACCTGCAAAAAGAAAAACAAATTAGTTTTTCTTGGGGACCCAAGCCATTACAGACTTGGATCTACCTCATGTATCAATGTAGGATAGCTTATCAAAAACTAGAGATACACCATTAGACTGAGTACCCCTTTTGGGTACCCAAACCCAACGAGCTGAGGCTTTCACCGCTTTTCCCCATCTACCCATGTTCCTAAAAGGCAAAACTTTGTTAGCAGGGGATACCCCAGATTTAGCAGGGGAATCCCTATGCTTAGCAGAGGGAACCCATCTTTTGTTTTGGCCTCTATTCATGTGTTGGTAAGGTCTAGGGCCAGATCTGTATGCATTATAAGGTGTTGGGTTGGTCACAAAAGTGTTGGGCTTGGTATGAACATCATTCACCTTTCTAAGTGCAGGAACAACATATTTGTCAGTCACCCTGTTTCTCAAGGCAGGGGCAACATATTTGGCAGGGGAAAAGGATTTTGCCCCTGCATTTAGAAGAATGGATTTAGGTTGCATATCCTTTAAAGGATTTGCAGCCACTACTTCCATTGGTGCCTTACACTCTTAATAAGTGTGATCAAAACTGCCACATGTGAAGCAGGGCTTTATATTTATCACAAATTCTTCTCCTAATTGATGAGACTTTTGGTCATTCCAATTTCCTGATTACCTCTAATAGGCCTGTACATACCAACATATTTAATGGTGGACTTAGGGGACTGTGATCTGGTTTTGGATTTTGGGTGAACTACTCTTAGAACTAGAATCACTACCAAAAAGTCTTCCTCTTGAAAATAGAACAGGGTTATCAAATTTCCATTGTTTTAAAGTAATCTGTTCCTTTTCAAAGTCCCTAATAACACTAGTTTTCACTAGTGGCTCTTCAGTATCAAGACTATTAGGTATGTAAGCACTCAAGTCAAACTCAATATCATCCTATTTTTGAAAACAAGGGAGACCAGTCCAAGATAGGTCTTTTCTAAGAAAAGGTGCATGAATGTTGGCAGGGGGTGGTGGTATGGTAGCATGCTCATTTTTAATCCCAAACCCTGTTTTTTCCATAGGAGATTGACCAATTCCAGCTGCTTTAGTTAAATCTTTTGAAGCCTTTCCAAAATTTTCAACAGTTTCATCATCAATCTTTTTGTTAGATTTAAAAACTTCAAGTTCAGCAGTTAACTCCTTAATGGAGTTATTATTCTCCTTAGCATCTCTTTCTAGAATCACAATGTGATCCCTATAATCACTTTCTCTTTGTTTAAACTCTCTTATGGTGGACTTTAACTGTTCTAAAGCACGTCTATAATTATCAAGGTCATTGTCACAATTGATATAGTCAGCTTTTACCTTTCTGATTTGATCATTTAATGACTCAGTATTTTTCCTACAAGCTTTAGTACAATATGAATCGTCATATACCTCATTGTCAGAGCTGGAGCTTGACATGGACATAAGTGCAAAATCTTCTTCTTTTTCCTCAACAACCAATGCTTGATTTCTTTCCACATTCTCTGTCATGGCACTCCAATCCCATCCACCTGCTCCATCTATCCCCTGCATAGCTACCATGGCTTTAGAACCAGAATCATCATCTCTGGTTTCCTTCCTATAGCTGTTCCCAGTCTTAGGTCCTATGCATTCCCTAGCAAAATGACCCTTCTTGCCACAGTTGTAGCATTCAACCTTTGTTTTGTCAAACCCAACCACATCAGAGGGATTGATTGAGATCTTCTTTCCATACTTTTTGTAGAACCTGTTGGCTCTCATGCTAAGCAGTGCCATGTTCCACTTGATATCCATCTCCTCCAGTCCTTGCTTACTGATTTGACTTAGATCCTCATGTAGGACACTAGATCCTTGTGGCCCTTGGGATGCTATGAAAGCACAAGCAGTGTCAAGACTGAATGTTGCAGGCCTTTCTTCATCATAAGATGATCCAGACCTGGTAGCAGGGGAATAAGTAGCATGGCCTACTTCGATTCCACTGCTTTTGGAGATTCCACTGTTTTGAGATATGAATGCCATGTTGGCAGGGGAATCAGTAGATCCACTTAAGTTTGTGGGAATAGTTCCTTTTGACTTCATCTCATTGACAACAGGTTCAAAAACTTTCAAGTTATTGTATATGTCATCAATGTTCTTGTTATCCAAGTCGTCCTTATTCTGCCAAATTTCCTTGTAGACAAACTATTCTTTCTGGAGGCTGTTAAGGAATCTGGTATTCACCTGCTCTCTTGTCACCTCAATATCAAAGAACTCCAACTGGGCCACCATATCCTGAAGCCTATTGTAAATAGCTCCAATTGATTCATCACCAATTGCTTTGAAAGAAGCAAAATCATCAAGCATTTGATTCTTCTTCTTCTTTGTGGCTTCATTTCATCCAAAGGTTGTGCCTATGGCTTCCCATAGTTCCTTAGCTGTTTTGTATTTTCTGAATCTTAGTTGATGTCTATCAGGTAGAGCCAACAGCAATGAGCTGTGAGCCCTGACATCATGCCTTCTGGCCAGTATTTCCTTATCACAAAGAGCAGCATATTTCTTCTTGTCCTTACCTTTGGAACTTTCACCTTTCTCTTCTTCCTTGCCCTCTTCAACTACCACCATTTTGTTAAATTGATCACCAAACTCTATGATCTCCTAGAGAACATAGTGTTCCATTTTCAGGTATTGTTGAATTCTGAATTCCCATAATTCAAAGTTTTCAGGATCCAACATGGGTAATTTGAGGTTATTGTGGTTGTTGCTGTTTGAGGAAGAGTCTGAAGACATGGTTGTATTGAGGGTTTTGTTCTTGGTTTAGACAAAGTTTCTCAACAAGCTCTGATACCACTTGTTGATCCCAAACTCAGATCTTAAACCTTAATAGCTTGTTTAAGGGTTGTGATAGAAAGAAAGTATTCAATCTAACATTAGAGAAACTTTGCAAAGCAAAGTAACTAAACAAGATGCGGAATATAATGTTTAGCACAAGAACTATATGATTGAGGCAAACGTTGAACTTTAATATATCAATGATATACGAATACCCTAAAATGGTATTAGGGTTTACAAAACCTTAAAGTATGATAATGAAAGACAATAGAGAAAGACACACTTTGCATGCTAACCTAGTGAGTCCTTTTATAGGCATAAGGACTCACGTACAAGATCACTACTAACAAACATGGAAAGTATTAAGGAGTAGTAACAGAAACGCGTAAAAATCTATTCCAAGTTTATCTCTGATGGCAGGGCCTTTGACTTCAGCAGGGGAACCAATCCCCTTGCCTTTGTTATTTGGTAGGGGGAACTTACTCTAGCAGGGGTACGGATAATCAACTAGCAGGGGTAACAAGTATGCATAGATTTATTCCCAACAGACTTTGATAGTTGGTTGATGGTGACTACACAAAACAGACATGTCAGACATCTGTCACAAGATGCTCTTTTGTTCTTGGTAGTCTGCCACAACGCTTTAAGGAAACAGAGCTGACACAATTTACCTTTTCTTCATACCTTGTACTTTAGGCTGCATAACGTCCCGCCTAAACACTTAGGTATGTCCAAAGTGTACTGAGTGTTAACAGGGTATTGCCACCCCTGTTAACACTCAACCACTCAGAGTCCCTGATACATCTTGGTTGTTATCCATCTCAGCCAATGAGTATGTCTTCAAGTAATCTTCGACTTCCTTGACAATGTCTCTAACGTGGACTCCTCTATGGCTGCTCATAGAGACTTAGAACTCTGTGAGTCTTGGGTTACTTGCATGTCACCTAGGCACAAGCAAGTTAATATCAAACAACTTAATTTACGTTTAAATCTATGACTAAGGGAAATCTAGCAAACTTAGATTCCCAACAATCTCCACCTATTTAAATATAAATACAGCTAGATCTAAATTAGTTATAATAAGTGAGATAACATCTTCTTTTTACACATAACAGATCTAACAAACAACTTCATAATTCATTAATACTTAGAAAAATTACAAGTACAATACATGAGTAAAACAAAAATATGAGTGTGATAATTTAGTTGTGAAAACTTCAATAATCATCATTCTTTATTCTTTCTTCAGCTTCAGCGATGTCTGTCCTGGTATCCAAATCAGCTTGCAAAGCTTGGGCAAACACCTTGGAATACTTAGAGTTACTTTTAAGCACCCTCTGAAACACCAAAAGCTGAATAGTTAAAGCCAGCCCCAGTTCACTTCCCCTTTGAAAGACATATTGACATGTCCTGTTCATGAATGCCATTCCTTTTTCAGGCTCTGTGTAAGTTTGTCCATCAATGGGTCCAACAATTCTTTTTGGTAAGACAAGATCCCTGTGCATTCCATCCACTTGAATAACGTCTGTGACGAAGGTCTCTTTAAGGAATTGAGTCATCCTTTTCCTTTTCTTCTTAATCTTTGTTGGTTCTGGTTCAAATAGCTGTGGGGGTGGATCAACTTTGAGCTTAGCTGCAGTCTCTTTAACCCAGTTGAATTTAGCTCTGATAGTCATTAACAGAAGAAAATTCGCCTGACCAGTCCTTTTCTCAGCTAAAGCTTCCAATTCAAACCATTCAGACAGACCAAGTGTTTTTAACTTGAAGTTATCAAAGATGTCTATGTTGGCCTCTTGATTATCTCTCCAAATTACCATCTGTGGTGTGTCAGTAGATTTTTAAATTATGTATTTGAACTTGGTAATTTTCCCTGGAGCATATCTAGAGTTAACACTGGCATCATAGTCAGCCTTTACCTTTTTTAGAGCCTCTGTGCGTTTAACCTCCATTTCCCTTAACCTTTTTCTTTGCTCCTCTTTGAGTTGAGGAGATATAGCTTTTAGCTTGGCTTTATCCAGCTCTTTGGCCTTCTTGATTTCATTTAACCTTTTGAATTCAAGTGCCTATTTTTCAATTTCTTCAGCTGTTAGAGGTTTTTCATTTGCAGCTTTGAAGGTTGAGAATTGCGATAGTTCAGTGGTTGATCCTCCTGTCTCTAGCATCACATCTACTTTCTTTAGTTTGGCGGCTGAGTCTATCGCAACTATTTCCTTTCCTTTCTTTGAGATAGAGGAAAACTCACTTGCTTTCTTCAGCTCTTCAACATGTTGTAGAAATGCCTTCTGAGCTTGGTCTTGGACAACCTTTGGTAGGGAGCCAATAGTAAATTTGAGTTTCTTAGCAACTAGTTCACCATCGTCCACAGCATCCTTGGTGTTAACCAAAGACAGGGATTTAGATGTATCAGCTCCTTCATTGATCTGTTGCTCCCCCTTAGTTTCATTGTCATCAGGTACAGTGATGGGTGTGATAACTTGGAGAGGGATGGGTGTAGTGATGGCGTTTTCAGTTGTACATGTGTTAGTGTTGACAGGTTCAAGTTTAAGTAAGTCAATTTTCTCCCCCTTACGTTTAGCCTGTCTCTCTAGATGATTGGCTGAACGTGACTGGAGGTACCTAGTAACCTGTTCAACAGATGTAGCCATTTTCTTTTGCCTATTCCTTGATCCTTTGGCAATTTTTAGAAGCCTGTTACAATTGCGGTTAATGGAGCGATCAACATGCCTAGCCAAAAAGTTAGTGTGACGTTTTTTACTGTTGTACACAGCCTCAAATTCCTTGTGCACAACCAACTCATGAGTTGAGAACATGAAGGGACGTCTGAAGTGATGGCATCTTTGATTCGAGTGGATAAGTGGCTAAGTCCCTGAGCAACTCCTTTTCGAGTGCCATCTTTGATAGGCTCAGTGATAGCATCTTGGACAGCCTGTGTGATGATCTTTTAAAAATTGGTTGCGAAAGAGTGTATTTCAGACCCCATTCGATCTAACTTACGTGACAAGCGTTCAATATTTGAGGCGTGATGATAGGGCTTTAAGTCATGAATGTTAAGGCTTTGTTGCTCGTAGTCATCTTCCCTTAGAAAAAGATCAAAGTTGGTCTGTTATGGATGATCAAATAATAAAAATTCAGCCGTGAGATCATACACAGCCTTCGGAAGCTCCTTAGTGACAGATTTAGCAGATGTAGGTGTCACAACAACTTCTTTAGGAGGTGGAGTTGGTTCATCAGCATGTGTGGACACAACTTTGGGTTTGGGGGTGACAAAGGGGGTTGTTCATCATCCTCTTCATCCTCTTTTTCTATCATCCCCTAGGGAAAATTTCATCATCCAGCATAGATTCAGGCTCAGATAAGCTTTCAATGAAGGCAAGAACATCATCTTCAGCATCAAGCATGAGCTCATCTTCTTTGGGCTGATCCTGAATCATAGTGTCAACTCCTTCAGCTGTAGCATGAGAATCTATAGTTGGTTGTTCAACATTAGCCTGCAATTGGTTTAGGTTAGTAACAGGGAAATAGATAAGGGGAATGGTCGCCAGTACGCTGTCCTAGAGAGGTTAAGGATGATTATTCAGCTACTCCAAAGGATAAATCCTTGGGATTCTTTAAATTGTGAAAATAGTAAGGTTAATGGTCGCCATTCGCTGCCCCTAGGAAAGCTGAGTGTGATTATTCAGCCCCCCAAAGGATAAATCCTTTGGGACTCTTTTATCTATGAAACATATATGGGTTAAGATCGCCTGTTACGCTGCCCCTAGGAAATATGAGGGTGATGATTCAGCTCCCACTGAAAGGATAAATCCTTTTGGGATTCTTTTATTTATGAAAAAGATGTAGTTAAAGATCGTCATTTTACGGTGTCCCTAGGAAAGCTGAGGGTGATGATTCAGCTCCCCTTAAAAGTTAAACTTTTGGGATTCTTTTTCTGAAGGAACCCAGAGGCTGTGTGAAGTACAGCTACTCTAGGTCGAGACATATATGTATGCAGGTTGTTTTTTGCCTGTATACTGTCTAGAGGGTACATGGTCATCGGGGTGATTTTTAAATACAAATGAATCACTCCCTGGTGTAATGACAGGGTATACATAAGTCTTAAAGAATTCTAAGTGCATACACAGACTCCTATGGGTCGAGGATAACCCTAACTTCACCACTCTCACCTATAGACATTTGAGAGTGGCTGCTTGTGTACCTCTAAAAATTATAAACTGATTACCTGTGAGATATCAGTGGAGTTTGGCTGGTTCCCTATTGTCTCTACTGAGTTAGAGACGCTAGACTCTTGTTGTTTATTAGCTGAAGTCTCTGTGTCCACAGAAGTCTCTGGCATAGAGAAAGTAGGAATAGTCACAAGTTTCTTAACCCTGGCCTTAATAACAGTTTGGGTTTTGGAAGAAGAGGGGATTTTCTTCTTGTTAGGTTGTTGGCCAGTTGTTCCCTTGGACAGCGTGGTGTGTTGCCCAGAGGTCAAAGACGCTGACTTACCAGACATACTAGCTGTAATCACCTTCTCAGAGGAAGGGATCAAGGAGTTAACAACCGATTGTTGTTTAGCAGCAATGTTCTTCATGTGGGTTGTTGCTGGCACATCATTAGGTCCCGTCACCTTGTAGACAGCCCTAGTAATATGATACGGCTTCATGGCTGTGAGTGTAGAGTTGTTGTAGTGATCTCCCAAAAGACTTTCAAAGATAAGAGAAAGAAAACGAACATAGCAGATATTTTTCTGCCTTGTTTGATTTGTTCCCTTCAGCTTTTCCACCAGGTTGGAAAACAAGATACTACCAACATCCACATCGGTTCCCCAGATTAATCCATATGCAATGGCTTGGTGATTGAAAGAAATTTGATCCTGAGAACCTTGCATACCTCCTAAAGACTTAACAATATGTATGAATAACACTCTCCACATAAGGGGGAAAACTTGATCTTTAAATGTGACTTGAGGACCACTTCAGTAGGTTTAAGGGATGGGTGAGTGTCAGAGACAGGGAAAAGTGTGGCAAGGGCATCCTTAACAGCCTTTTTATCTACATTCTTCATGCATTCATCACCATGTCTAAGCCCAACCACAGAAGAGAAGTCATCAACAGAAAAAGAAAAAGGGGTGTTCATTACATGAAAGATTGAAGGAAATGGTGTTATCATCAAGGACTTCAGCAGAATACCAGAATTCCCTAAGGTATTCTTAGTAGAAAACGGATGGGGATCTAGTGAATGCTTTGCTAACATCATAATTCTTCATAAAGTTTACCATATCCGAGTATGAATCAGTAGGAGCTTTGAGCCAACCTATAGAGTTGTTAGAGGCGAGGATATTGTTGTTGATCTCAAATGATACGTTAGAAGCCTTTGGTACTGGAAACGCCATTGATTCGAGGGTGATGAAGACGAAGATGGTGAGAGGGTTTAGAGAGAGGTTTTAGTGTGAGAGAGCAAATTGTGAATAATGAGAAAAGTGTTAGGTAAAAAACCTTGGGATAATATTTATATTCAAAATTTGAGACAGTTATTCAACAGCATTAAATGTGTAGTGGGAAAAGGACTGCACAAAAGTGGGTCCCTTGACCTTTAAAAACTGTTTGTCTTCTCGTTTATCGAAAAAAACTACGAATTAAATATTGAGAATGATTTTAGCATTTACTTGGAAAATAACTACCTAGTTTCATGTGAAAAAACATTTAATATTTACTCAAACTTTAATGACACACATTAAATATCAGCCACAGGCTTTGAGATATTAAGCCTACCCAGGTCAGCAACTAGCCTGTTGAACGAAGGTTCAGCCAAAGGCTTGGTAAATATATCATCTAGTTGCAACTCAGTGGGAACAAAATGCAGCTCAATATGTCCTTTTATAATACGATCCCTGATAAAGTGATACCTAATATCTATGTGTTTGGTTCGAGAGTGAAGCACATGGTTGTTTGAGATAGCAATGGCACTTGTATTGTCACAAAAGATGGGTACTTTGTCATATAGAATCTCATAGTCAGCTAGTTGACTCTTCATCCAAAGTACTTGAGTATAGCAACTGGCAGCTGCAACATATTCAGCTTCAGCTGATGACATTGCCACAGAGTTTTGCTTCTTTGCACTCCATCCAACCAACTTTCCTCCTAGGATTTGACAGCTCCCTGGTGTACTTTTCTTGTCAATGCAGCACCCAGCGAAGTCTGAATCTGAGTATGACTTGAGATCAAAGCCTAATTCTTTGGGATACCACAGACCTAGAGAGGTTGTTCCTTTGAGGTACCTGAAAATTTTCTTAACAGCCACTAGATGGGATTCCTTTGGGTTAGCTTGGTACCTTGCACAGAGACATGTGGAGAACTGGATATCAGGGCGACTGGTTGTGAGATACATGAGTGACCCAATCATGCCTCTATACATAGTCTCATTAACAGAGACTCCTGACTCATCAGGACCCAAGTTGTTGGGTGGAAGCATGGGGCATTTCACTGATACACAATCAGCCAAGTCATATTTTTAAAGTAAATCTTTAACATACTTTTCTTGACAAATTGAAATTCCTTTAGGATATTGTTTGATTTGAAAACCCAAAAACTAAGTTAATTCACCCATCATACTCATCTCATATTTCTTGGTCATTAATTTAGCAAAACGTTTACTAAGATTAACATTTGTTGACCAAAAGATGATATCATCCACATAAATCTGTATAATGATGAAATCACTTTTATCAATGAAGGTAAAAAGTTTTTTATCAATGGAACCCCTGACAAATTTATTTTTAGTTAAAAAGGTAGACAACATTTCATACCATGCCCTTGGAGCTTGTTTCAACCCATACATGGCTTTGTGTAGCCTGTACACATGATTGGGAAACTCGTTGTTCTCGAATCCTTCAGGCTGTTTAACATACACTTCCTCAGCCAAAGCTCCATTGAGGAAGGCACTTTTAACATCCATTTGATACCCAGTGAAGTTTATATATGCAGCGTATGCAAGGAAGATTCCGATAGCTTCAAGTCTTGCTACTGGTGCAAACTTTTCATCATAGTCAATCCCTTGAGTATGAGTAAACCCCTGTGCAACTAACCTTGCCTTGTTCCTTATGATGTTACCAATCTCATCCATCTTGTTCCTATATATCCATCTAGTGCCTGTGATGTTCTTACCAGGTGGAGTTGGCACTAGAGTCCATACCTTGTTTCTTTTAAACTGGTTGATTTCTTCTTGCATAGCAGCGACCCAAACTTCTTCAACAAGGGCTTCAACTACACGCTTGGGTTCAATTTGGGAAAGAAATTCATCAAACAAACATTCATTGGCTAAGGCTGATTTTGAGTCATGAATTCCCTGTCTAGTAGTAACCCCAGCATTTGGTTCACCAATAATGTTGACAAGAAGAATGTGTTGATCTCTTGACCATTTGCTTTGAGGAGCTGGGGAGTCATAGACAGGAACATGTATGGAGGAAGTGAGAACAACTTGAGTTTCATCTTGCTGAGTAGGAGGACTCTCTTCAAAAACAATCTTTGTGTTTGTATCTGCATCAGCAATTTGAAGAAGTAATGATTCACAAACAATATGAGAATCTTCTTGATCATGAGTTCTAGGTGGGTCATCTTCAGCTGAGGTGGAACAAGGGCTTGTGAAAGGTTGATGTTCTTCTTCAATTAGTACTTGAGTATAAGGAACATCAATGTTGTGAGTTGACAACGGATCGTATGCAGAAACATATGGTATAAGAGTATCTGTGTGTGGATGATGATGAAAGACATGCCTTGGTTCAGAGAACTCATCTGTTGGGAAAGACCTATTTCGTTGAAATCAATTTCATCACCTTCTGTTCCTGTTCTTTATAGTACGTCATCATCTTCATTAAATGTGACATGAAAGGTTTCTTCTAGTTCCTATCTTCTTGTATTGAATACTCTAAAGGCTTTGGCTGTTGGAGAGTATCCTAAGAAGAAACCATCATCAGCTTTTTCGTCAAACTTTCTAAGTTGATCCCTGTAGTTATAGATGAATACAGGGCAACCAAAGACATGGAAGTAGCTGACATCTGCTGCTCTTTTTCTAAAAACTTCATAAGAAGTTTTTCCATGTCTTTTAACTATGATTGATCTATTATGGGTATAGCAGGTAGTGTGGACAGCTTCTCCCCAGAATTTCTTTGGTAAAGCTGCACCATTCAGCATGGTTCTAGCTGCTTCAGTCAGTGTTTTATTTCTTCTTTCAGCTACTCCATTTTGTTCAAGAGTACCAGTTGAATAGAAGTTTTGTGATATTCCATTTTCATCACAAAAAGCTTCAAGCTGTTGATTCTTGAATTCAGTCTCATTGTCACTTCTTAGAGCTTTTACTCTAACTTCATTCATGTTTTCAACCTGCCTGATGAAGGATACGATGGCATCAGCTACATCACTTTTCATTTTGAGGAAGAAAACCCATGTATACCTTGAGAATTCATCAACAATGACCAAGGTATATTTGTTGTGATTGATGGTCTGTGGTTTAACATTTCCAAACAAATCCATGTGAAGGAGATGTAAGCACGTGTTAATAGAGAATGATTGCCTGGTCTTAATGGATGACATGTGGTGCTTTACCTTAACACAAGCAGAACAAGTCTTGTATTTTGTGAAAGTCACAGGTGGTAGACCAGCAACCAAGTTTTTTGTGGCTAGCTTGTTGATGTTCTTGAATTTGAAATGTGAGAGTCTTTTGTGCCACAACCAACTGACACTTTTAGAGGCCTTAGCAAGAAAACAATTTGAGCTGTCTTCTGAGAAAGAGGCCATATTGATGACATACACATCTCTTCTTCTTGGTGTAATTAACACCACATCATTATTTTGGTTGAATATGGTTCCTTGAGTCTTGGTAAACAAAACCTTGTAGTCAGCATCACACAATTGGTTGATGCTGATGAGATTGTGCTTAAGACCATTCACATATGCAACCTTTGTGAAGGTTATTCCATTGCAGTTAATTGAGCCATATCCCTCTGTGTCGCCTGAAGAGTTATCCCCAAACACCACTTTAGGACCATGCTCTTTTGAATATCTGTGCAGGTATTGTTGAACTCTTGTCATGTGTCTAGAATCGCCACTATCTAGATACCAGACCGATTCCTTGAGATGTTTTTGCACATATATATAGAGACAGATTAGTTCCTATGGTGAACCCACTTTCCAGTGGGTTCCCTGAATTGCTAATTAGCAAACCTTGAGTTCCTGTAGAACTTGTGACGATGTGAAGGACAATTGGCTGTGTCATGGGTGTACCTTCCACAGATGTCACATCCTGGAAAGTCACTGCACTCATCTGAGTGATGGTCTGTAAATCCACAATATTTGCATGGAGGGTAAGGTCTTTAGTTACCTGATGGTCTCCTAGTAGCCTGTTGTCTTCCCTTAAAAGGTGTCTGAGATCTCTTAACAGCCATTTGTTTATCATGATCTATGGTCATGTGATGAGAATTTTTACACATGTTACAGTAAGGTTTGACAAACTTTTCACCTTTAGGTTCTCCTAGAATAGACTTAGGTTCAGAGGAAGTATAACATTCAGCAGAAGGCTTAATATGTTCTTTTAAGAGTTCTACTTCTTTAATCAAAGACAACAGGCGTTCTTCAGTTGAGGATTCAACTTTGTTCACAGGGTTTGTTGAGACAGGCTTATAGACATTTTGCTTAACAGATTGTTTTGCAAGCACATCAAAAATCTTAGATGGTGGTGTCTCAACATCTGGTTTGGGTTCAGCCTTAGCTCCTCTAGAAGAGCTGCTGGGTTCAACTCCAGAGAGTTTAGGTAAAGATGGTAAAGGTGTAGTGCTATCAATTACATCTTCAGAGATAGGTACAATAGCTAAGAGTCGGTCAGACATATGTATAGTTTCTATAGATTTGAAAACAATCTCTTTGGGTTTCTTAAGGGCCTTTATTTTGTTTCTTTTAGCAGTAACAGCCCTAATTATGTCAGCTGGAAGTTCATCATCAAGTAATTCATTTATAGTGAACCTACTGCACACCCATTTTTCTCTAACCTTGTGTAGTTCAGCTACTTGATCATTTAAGGCACTGTTTCTTAAAGATAACTTATTAACCTCATTTTGAAGAGTTATGTTTTCAGAGTTAACCTATTTTAAAGTTTTACATTCAGCCTTAGCAGTCAACAATTCAAGTTTAACACAGTGAAATTTATCAAGTAGGTTCTTTCTTTGTTCCTCAACAAAGTGTAGAACAACTATGTTATAATCAAGGACATGCTTGCGTTCATTACTTTCAGACATAGAGATAAGCCTGTGTACCTTTTTTATTGTGATGTCAACCCATTGTCATGATCTAGCATCTCTTTTTCCAACAGCTGGTTCATCCTCAGCGATTACCATAAATGCCCTGACCCTAGGACTGTCTTCTTCGTCCGATGTCAGCGGCTCATCATTCCAATCATAAGCTTCAGCTACCAACCATTTCTCTATATTTTTATCACCCCCTTTCTTCTTCGACAGAGCTTCTAGCTTCAAATTCATTTGTTCCAACTCAGCTGTAACACCCCATTTTGGAAATGGAAATATCACGGTAATTATGGCGTGTCATCAAAGCATACAAGGTAAAATGTCTAAACATTACTTGACCATATAAAGGAAAATACCGGAATCAAACATCGGTAGTCCAAAAGTGAAGCTCATCACACACAAACATAGTATAGTAAAGGAAAAGGACTAAACAATGTCCAAAGCATAAGTATCATATAGAAAGGAAATGCATAATGTAAAGAAGGCTAGACAGCTTCCAGTCCATATGCACGTACTCTTAGTGTCTACGAGCGTCCCTGAGTACCTGCCGTTTTGGGAACATAGAAAAGGAAAACGGCTGAGCAATACGCTCAGTGCACGGATGTACAATAAAGCATGAATAGGATAAGCATATAACATAATAACAGCGGAAGAAAACTAAGTCCCGAGTAACCTGGTTAAGTCTTAATAAAACTGGTTTTATAGTTTGAAAGTCTTATGTTTATCTTATAAAAACTGTTTGTCATATTTTACCATTAGCCAATATAGGTCATGAATATCCACCGTGCATGAATAATTGGAGGGGTGACCTCATCATGCAAATTAGAGGGGCTGCCTCTAATTTAATATACTGGTTTTATGGGTAGGAGGGATAAGCTCCTTGTGAAGGATGCAAGGCACACACCGCATTCACCATGTAATCTGAATAAAAACATGTAACTAGGATGCACCTATACGCCCCACATGATAAATATAAATAAATGGCCAAAAGCTGAAGAGACGCCACGAGCAATCACTCCGCCGTGGTGAAGTCATAACATCAGTGCCTCTAATGTTATGGTTATGGTACCTCCATAACTAGGTGAAACTGGTCATGCATGTATATGGCTATAGGTAATCATATTTAAACATAAGCAATCAAACTCATACTTATACTACGGGAAAACAGTTGGCTGCATACGGGGAAATCCTAATAAGGAAAGAATGTCCATACTGAAAGGACGGGAATCCGTACCTTATGTCCAGTGAACGAGAACAATGAACTGCGAGAATCCTACTTCCGAAACACTAGTGCTACATAAATACGTACACGAAATAAGTATCTGCTTACTAAATACATAGCTGGTTTTATGTCATGTCTTAGCTTATTTTATATGTTCTTACTATGTTTTACTGTTTAAAGCCTTAAACTGTATTAAATCTTATACTCTGCTTAATCTGATTAAGTATTTCTGGCATTTCATGTGTTATTATACTTACTGTGTAATAATAAGTAACTTTCCAAAAATAGCAGGTTTCCTAAAATCGAAAGTTTCTAAAAATAGAAAGTTTCCAAAAATAGAAAGTTTCCAAAAATAGAAAGTTACCAAAAATAGAAAGTTTCTAAAAATAGAAAGTTCCCAAAAATAGATTTACTGCTTAAAATAGATAAGTTTCTAAAAATAGAAAGTTTTCATAAATAGATTAGCTGCCTTAATTAAATAAGTTTCCATAAATAGATTAACTGCCTTAAATAAATAAGTTTCTAAAAATAGCTGGTTTCCATAAATAAATTAGCTGCCTTATTTAATTAAGTTTCTAAAAATAGAAAGTTTCTATAATTAGAAATAAGCTGATTAAATAAGCTAAGTAAATAAGCCTAAGTGTTTTCATAATTATTTTCTAAGTCATATGATATATTGTATAGTTTAATAATTATTTCATGTAATTTAATTAAACTATAGGTTATAATATTTAATTAAAGTATGACATGTTTTTAATTAAATATATTAAATACTTAGGTTAAAATATGTATTATTAAATATTAATAATATAACCTAAGTCATGTTAATTAATTAATTATATCCATGGTTTTTAAAATAATTAATTAATTATAAGTCTTAGTAATATAAATACTTAGGATAAAATAATTCATGATTATTAATAATTAGTTAACCTAAGTCATGTTATTAAATTAATTACATCTTTATTAATTTAATTTTATCCTAAGTTCATAACATAAAAACTAACATAACCATGATCCGGATCTAAGCTTAAAAACATGCACCGGACATGAATCGACACCGTACCCCGACCCAATCGGGGTACCCCTTGCTGCCGTGGGACCTACACGCACCAACCAAGACCAAAAGGTCTTGGGGGTGGTCGGCTAAAACAAACCGAACCCCCCATGGGGTCGGTTGCATCCTGCGGCCCAAAAACAAACACCCCTTAATCGACCCTCTGATTTAATTAATGATCAAAACATGTTAGATCTATGTTTAATTAATGTGTTTTTATAAAAAAACATCACGTGTTCATAATTAAATAAAAGATTAATTAAAAGAAAAGGTTTAAAAAGGTTTTACCGTATTCGTGGATCAAGAGGGTGAAGAACAAACACGAACAAACAATAGATCAACAAGATCCAAGATCAAGAATCACCTTGTTTGGTGATTTGAAGGTGGCGGCACAAAGAGAGGAGAAAGAGAGATTTTAGGTTTTCTTGAAATCTTCTGTAAAAGTGATTTTTGAGTAGTAAAAATCTATTTAACCCCCTATTAGTAAAATTGGTAATGGGCTTGGCCCATTACCCTTGTTTGGCCGCGGGTAGGGACTCCCCCGTGGAGTTCCCGTACCTCGTTTCGTGTCTCGTTATTTAGCACTCGTTTATGTTTAATTATGTTCGTGTTTTCCATGTTCTCGTTACGTAATTACCATACTCTTATATATTTAATTACGCTCGTATTAAATATATATACGTAATTAATAATAGCTCGTGTTTTAATTACGCTCGTGATTTCGTGATCGTATGTTCGTGATTAATTATTGCTAAATAATTATTACGTGATCGTGCATATAAAATACTTATCGTGTTCTAACACGTACGTAATACGTAAACTCCTAACACGTAATCGTAATCATGCTATATTAGGAAAGTTTTTAACTAGTACATACGATCTTAAGGGTACTATGCATGGTAAAAGCATGCGGGTTTTACAACTCTTCCCCCCAAATAAGAATAATTCGTCCCCGAATTATAGATAAAGTAACTGGAAAAGAAGAACATACCCGAATTCAAAATATGAAATGAGGGTAAGAAGCCCGGATAGACTCCTCCGTTTCCCAAGTGGCTTCCCGCTCGGTATGATCCCTCCATAGAATTTTGACGAATGGAATCGTCTTCTTTCTCATGACTCGTTCTTGCCTGTAAAGAACTCGTTCGGGTTCTTCTATAAAAGTGAGATCTTCACGTATCTGTTCCAGTGGATACTGAACCATGTGAAGGGGATGATATTGGTACCCTCTGAGTAAGGACACATGAAACACATTGTGCACATGCGAAAGCTGCGGAGGTAACGCCAATCGGTAAGATACTTCACCGACTCGTTCAATGATATCAAACGGTCCGATGAAACGAGGACTGAGCTTCCCTTTAATCCCGAAGCGTCTAACACCACGTGCCGGCGAAACCTTAAGGAAGACGTGATCTCCTACGTTAAAGTGTAAATCCCTACGATGCTTGTCGGCGTAACTCTTTTGACGTGACCGTGCCTCCTGAATTTTCTGCCTAGCTACTGCGATCTTCTCATTTGTCATCTCTATGATTTCTGGTCCTTCGAGCGTTCGCTCGCCAACCTGATCCCAGCAGATTGGGGCGCGACACTTTCTGCCATACAACATCTCAAATGGAGCACACTTGATGCTTGCGTGCCAGCTGTTGTTGTACGCAAACTCCACCAAACAGATGTATTCGTCCCAATCACCCGTCCATTCCAACGCACATGACCTCAACATATCCTCCAATGTCTGAATGGTTCGCTCCGACTGTCCGTCCGTTTGAGGATGAAAATCCGTGCTAAGCTTAAGTTGTGTACCCCAAGCTTTCTGCAGACTTTTCCAAAAGCGCGAAGTGAATCGAGGATCTCTGTCTGAGAGGATGCTGGATGGTGCACCGTGGAGTCTCATGATCTCTCATCTATATGTATCTGCGAGTTTACTTACCGGATCTTCCTTGCGGATCGGTAAGAAATGAGCTGATTTGGTAAGTCGATCAACGATAACCCAAATTGCATCGTGCTTCCTTTTGGTAGGCGGAAGACCGGTAACAAAATCCATGGTGATTTTGTCCCACTTCCACTCTGGAATATCTAACGGTTGAAGGAGACCGCCAGATCGCTGATGCTCGATCTTAACCTGCTGGCAGGTAAGACATTTGGAGACGTAAGTGGCCACATCCTATTTCATACCACTCCACCAAAAGTACTGCTAATGTATCGAGAATGGGGAGCTATGAGCTTCAGCTAACAAAGCTTCCCGGAGTTCTTGGTCATCAGGAACACAAAGTCTAGTGCCCTGCCATACGATACCATCTTCATCTACTCTGAATTCTGTCTGCTTCTCCAAATTCTGTACTATCGCCCAAATTTCTCCGTCATCCTTCTGAGCTTCCTTGATCTTAGATAGTAACTCGGGTTCTACTCTAAGATTAGCCCAGTAACCGTGCTGTCCATGTACCATGTACTCGATGTCTAGTCGCTCCAAGTCTCTGATGATTTCCTCTTCGATTCTAATGCTGTTAATCATTCCGGACTTCCTGCTAAGGGCATCTGCTACTACATTTGCCTTTCCGGGATGATACTCTAGATTAATGTCATAATCCTTCAACAGCTCTAACCATCTCCTCTGCCTCATGTTCAATTCACGCTGAGTGAAGATATACTTCAAGCTCTTGTGGTCCGTGAAAATGTCACATGATTCTCCATATAAGTAGTGTCTCCATATCTTCAATGCAAACACGACTTCAACAAGTTCCAGATCGTGCGTGGGGTAATTCTCTTCATAAGGCTTAAGCTGCCGTGAAGCATACGCGATCACTTTCCCATGTTGCATGAGAACACAGCCAAGTCCCTTCCCCGATGCATCGCTGTAGATTTTAAATCCACTCGTACCAGATGGTAGAGTAAGAATAGGTGCAGATACTAGCTTCTGCTTCAGGTCTTCAAAGCTCTTCTCTCGATCTTCAGTCCAGACGAATTTCTCCCCTTCCGCATCAGTTTGGTCAATGGTAGTGCTAGGCGGGAAAAGTTCTCCACGAACCTACGGTAATAACCAGCTAAGCCTAAGAAACTGCGGACTTCCGTCGCTGATGTCGGCCTTGGCCACTTATTGATGGCCTCAACCTTCGCTGGATCCATAGTGATTCCTTCTGCTGATACAATGTGACCTAAGAATGCCACTTTGTCTAACCAGAACTCACACTTGGAGAATTTATCATACAGCTGCTTCTAGCGAAGAATCTGTAGTACTGTACGAAGATGGTCTTCGTGTTCCTCCTTGGACTTTTAGAAAATCAGGATGTCATCGATGAAAACAATGACGAACTTGTCCAGAAATTCATGGAAGATTCTGTTCATCAGATCCATGAACACTGCTGGAGCATTTGTCAGGCCAAATGGCATAACTACAAACTCGTAGTAGCCATAACGGGTACGAAAGGCAGTCTTAGCAATGTCCTGCTCCTTGACTCGTAACTGGTGATAGCCTGATCTAAGATCGATCTTGGAGAAGTGTTTGGCCCCTTGGAGTTGGTCAAACAGATCGTCAATGCGTAGCAGCGGATACCTATTCCGAATGGTAATCTTGTTGAGCTCGCGATAGTCTATGCAAAGACGCATACTGCCGTCCTTCTTCTTAACAAATAAGACCGGTACGCCCCATGGAGATGCGCTCGGTCGAATGAAACCTCGTTCAAGAAGTTCTTGCATTTGATCCTTTAGCTCCTTCAGCTCTATGGGAGCCATGCGATAAGGAGCCTTGGAGATTGGTTCAGCTCCTGGAACCAGTTCGATATTGAATTCCACTTCTCGTGCAGGTGGTATGCCCGGAAGTTCTGCTGGAAACACGTCTTGGAATTCCGACACTATTGGTTGATCCTAAATCGATGGAGATTCAACATCTATGTCGTGAACCGTAGCTAGATAACCCTCGCAGCCATGTGACAGTAGTGCACGCGCTTGCAGGGTGGATATGACTTGTACAGACCGTCCGGGTATGAACCCGTTATGAATGTACTCTGGTGCATTGACATCACCGAAGATAACTCGATATGAATGGCAGTCTATGGTAGTATGATACTTGGATAGACAATCCATGCCCAAAATCATGTCGAAGTCATTCATGTCCAGCGGAAGTGCGTCGACAGGTCGAACCTTATCATCAAATTCTAGGGGAAGACTCTTGTATACATGGGTGATTAATACAGAGTCCCTCAAAGGCGTGGAAATAGTAAGCCTATTTTCTAGTGGCAAGGGAGGCATCCTAATGTTCTTAGCATAAGTAGTAGAAATAACCGAGTGAGTAGCACCCGTATCGAAAAGAACACATGCAGCGCGACCATACATATACAAGATTCCAGTGATGGTACCTGTAGACTTGTTGGCCTAGTCTCGAGATGTCGTGTAGACACGCCCGGCAGTAGGAGGCGGCTTGGTATCAGCATGTCCCGATGTACCCTCCATCTCGCCCTTACGGCAATCCTTCATAATATGGCCAGGAAGACCACACTTGAAGCACACATCAGTATTACGGCGACATGATCCTGGGTGCCTACGGTGGCAAGTAGAGCAAAGAGGATGAGTGTATCCTCCAGCAGGTGCTCTGGCTGGCTGAGGACCTGATAAAAACATTTTACATGAGACATAATAGTTGGGTACAAAGGACGAAGCAGATAGTCGTAAGATTGAATACCAGTGATAGCTGGACGGCTAGGCTGTGAACCTCTCTGGTTCTGGTCCCTACCGTTTCCATGGTTCCTGGTAGAAGTTTGCTAAAGTGTTAGAATATGAGTTATAACATAAACATAAGGAATTTCGTAAGTATTAGGACCTGCTGTTGTTGGATTGCCCGGCGTTGTTACGGTAATTTTCATTACCGCCACGCCTATCCGTAGCAGATCGGTCATTAGTCTGACCATTTTCCTTGGGCTGATGAGGCTGTTGCTGAGTAGCCGGCTGAGACCGGTCCCCAGTTTTCTGCCTGGAAGATTCATTAAAAGAGATGAATAATTGACATATGGAAGTATACGGATTGGTCACCGCTTGAATACGAAGGTTTACCTCTTGTCGGGTCTTTCAGCTTCCCCGAACTCATCCCTCTCCTGCAGCATCTCCAGTTTCCGTGTTGCATCGGCCACTTGTGCTACAGTATTGAACGTAGCACACACCAGATTGTTTGCGACCGATGTGCGAAGAGCCCATCTGAAGTGATGTGCCTGCTCTTCAGGAGTACCTGCTGCCGCACCAAGGAAACCAGCCAAGCGAAGAAAGCGCTGCATAAACTCATTACTATTCTCCCCAGCTCTCTGACGGATCCCATGGTACTCTCTCTTGAGCTTGTCCTGCTCAGCCTTGGGAAAGAACTGCTCCATCACCCTGTCCTTGAACTGATCCCAAGTCAAACCAGCAACCCACTCATCACCACCTTCAGATTGCATCAAAGCTAACCACCAGTTGAGTACATCGCCTTCGAACCGATAGCATGCCAACCTCGCCTTGTATGCGGGGTCACAGCCCATAGCGTTGAAGATCTTCTCAATGTCAGCCAACCAGTTTTCAGCATCGCTGGGGCTATCTGTCTTCTCAAAAGCTCGAGGGCGGAGCTTGTTGAATCTCTCCAGCCATACTGCTAATGTCACTGGAGGAGGAGGAGGAGGTGGCTGATTGTGCTGCTGCTGATTGTTGGCAGCTTGAACTTCAGCCCGGATGTCATTCCTCAGTTGAGGAAGCAAGGCTTGCATGTCAGCCTGAATTGCAGCATTGAGCTGCTCCTGTTCGCGTGTGAGAACCATCTGACAGTATAACATAAAACATATGATTAAACAGTTCAAAACATAAAATATAAAATATATACATGAAAAAAAAAATTATACTAAAAATTTCACGAGAAAAATTTTATACAAGAAAAATTTTGTGTATGAATGCATGATGCAGTTTTATGAAAACTTTTGTATGCTCGAGAGTGAACGCCTCTGGTCAGCTCACCTAAAACAAAAACATTGCGAGGGGACGCCTATGGGTAGGTCCCATATCTAAAAGTTTCGATAAAACACATGCGACTAAATAGGGCCAGTCCTGTACCAACCATTACTTAGTCAAAAACCCTGTAACAATGACATGTATATGTATGCTTAAAAATGATGAATGCATGAAAACAACTGTCAGTTCTAGGAAGACCGTAGTGACTACCTACTAATCACATGTCATATTTGAGAGCCTACAGGTCGAAGCCTTGGCTCTGATACCATAAGTGTAACACCCCATTTTGGAAATGGAAATATCACTGTACCAACCATTACTTAGTCAAAAACCCTGTAACAATGACATGTATATGTATGCTTAAAAATGATGAATGCATGAAAACAACTGTCAGATCTAGGAAGACCGTAGTGACTACCCACTAATCACAGGTCATATTTGAGAGCCTACAGGTCGAAGCCTTGGCTCTGATACCATAATTGTAACACCCCATTTTGGAAATGGAAATATCACTGTAATTATGGCGTGTCATCAAAGCATACAAGGTAAAATGTCTAACATTACTTGAATGATAGGTGTGAAAACACCCATCCTTTTACCACTTAATTCTGGCTAAAACGAGACCAAAACACGTATTTAATATCATTTGTTTGGAATTATGCGTGGTTTTTGTGTTTATTGTGTTTTCAGAGTCGAACGGATGAATATTGAAGAAAACATGGGATTGCACGGGTTTTATCAAGGAAAAAGACTCAAGACGAAGTCTATTGTCCAAGAGATGCAAAAGATTTGAAGTCATTGTGCCTATTTAAAGATTTATCGAAGAATAGAGCCAAAGATGGAAGATTTATATATGTCGAAGAACTCGAGTCTATTAAACAAAAGATTATAAGACGAGTTGGAATTATTTACCGACACTTCTAAAAATCCAAAGTCGGAAACGTTTATTTAAAGAGACGAGAAGACTAAAGATGGAAGAAGAAAAGAAGCCCAAAACCAAGCCCATTCACCACCACATCACACGCCTATATATATGGTTCCACTTCACAAAAATACACACTTAGTTAGTTTTTAGTTTTGGATTTCTCTAGTTTTAGAGAGAGAAAGTTCTAAACTTTCTCTCACTAGATTCCATCTTTTTCTCTTTCAAATTCAAACTTTTGTAATATCTTTCATAAATCAAGTTCAAGTTTTTATCTTTTAATCTTTAATCTCATCCTTCCTTTCTCTTATTTTGATTGATTTTGGTACAAATCTCGTATGATCCGTGTTGTTCATCAATGATTTGTGCTTAAAAAGTTGATTTCTTTTTATGTTTCCTTAAGTTTATACACTAATAAGCTTTAAGATCCTTGTTCTTTTTGGCTTATTTGTTGATTTAGCTTATTTACTTTTTAAAGTTTTTATGAAAAGTTCATCTTTTTATTGATTTAATTTAAAAGTTGTTTATTTTGAGTTTAGAAAAGTTGTTTTTAGTGCTTATTTGATCAGTATATTATTGGATTCGAGTTAGTTTTGGGAGTTAGCTTATTCCATAAGCTTATTTCCCTAGCTTAAGTCTCGGATTGCACCATTTTCGGAAAAGGCAAAGCCCTTTTCTGACCTTGTATTCCGACCAAGCCACATCCCTCTTTCCGATCGTGTGATCGGAAAAGGGTTTAGTGCATTCCGACGGTGAGTAGTTTCTCCATATTCCGATTAGCCCCTTTCCGATTGGATCTTTCCGATCTGGACTTTGTTTCAGGATTCCGATTGTAGCTTGTTACCTTATTCCGATGATGCTCATTTGATTATTCCGATTTACTCCTTTAGCAATATTCCGATTGGTTCCATTTTGTGTATTCCGATTGACTACATTGTGAGATATTCCGACAGGAGGTGTTGCCACATTCCGATCACTCAGATTGGAATATATTCCGATTGAGTGCATTTTTTCCACTATTCTGATCTTAGCTATTTTGCTTTGTTCTGTTCTTACTTTCTTTTAGTACTTTTCTATTAAGTTCATATTTTTTTATAAAGTTTTCCAAGTGTTAGTTTTTATTAAGTGTTCATTTATTTGTCTCATATGATCTTTACGTTTCCAATCATTTACTTTTAAACTCGTTTCTTTTCTTTAGTCTTTTAAAGCTTTAAGTTTACTCTTCGACACTTAATTGCTTGTCATTAGTTTAAAATAGATAAACAAACCAACCACTTTTCATTAACCAAGAACAAATCATTCCACTTAGAGCCGAGATCAATTCGAGAGGATCGAGAGACAAAATTGAACTCATACAAAACGCTTGTATCAAATGGCGCCGCTGCCGGCTCTTCTCGTTAAGATCAAAAGTTTTTTGTGAGAACTTGGATTTTGGGATCCGTTCCCCGTGAACGTTACTTTTTCATAAAAAATTTCAAAAACACAAAAAAATATAAAATTTTCAAAAATCCTAAAAATTAAAAAAACATAAAAACCAAAAATATTTTTGCTTTGCTTTTCTTTGTTCGTTCTTTTGCAGGTGTATGCGCACTCGATCCACGTCTTATCAAGAGCCCGAGCCTCTCGATCACTTAGACATGGCCGGTGTACACAACAACAATAACATACCACCTCCAAACAACAATAATAACAACAACAACCCGCCTTTCAACAACATGAATAACAACAACAACAATGAGCCTCTACCGGATAATCGCCCGATGATTGAACTGCTGCAAGCTCATGTAGATGGCAACACGGATCCAATTGTCATACCTCCAATTGCCGCCAACAACTTTGAGCTAAAATCAGGCTTTATCCAGATGGTCTCCGCTCAACCATTCTTGGGGCGTACCATTGATGACGCACATGACCATATCAAGAGATTCTTGCAACTCACCAACACGGTCAAATTCAATGGTGTTCCACAAGAGGTAATCCGGTTACAACTTTTTCCCTTTTCTTTAGAGGGACAAGCCCGGCATTGGCTTGCTAAGGAACCGCCACAGAGTATTCTCTCGTGGACGGATTTGGAGACCAAATTTATCAATTACTTTTTCCCACCCTCTCGTACTACCGCTTTGCGGAATGAAATAATAAATTTTGAACAAAAGTACGATGAGTCGTTCAGTGAATCTTGGGATCGTTTTAAAGATCTTTTAAGAAAATGCCCACAACATGGTTTTACCAAAGTACATCAAATTAATACTTTTTACAATGGTTTAAGCATAAGTGACCAAGATTCACTAAACAGTGCCTCGGGGGGTAATCTTTTGGCTAAGACTTCCAATGCTGCTTGGGATATCATTGAGAATAAGTCTCGTGTGCAAACCAAGAGTGTTCGGACCAATGTCGCTAGTGCTAGCACAAGTGACAGCGACAAGCGACTGGACAAAATCACTACGCTTCTTGAATCGCTTGTTACCCACACCGTCAGCAACACCAACAGCAGCAACGTTAAAAACGCCCAAGTTAATGCTGTTAGTCAACCATGCGAGATATGTGGGGGTCCTCACTCTTACACCACTTGTACCGCCACTCAAGACTACCCTGCTGAGAATGTGAATGCGGCTTATGGCACCTATCCTCAACCTGCTTATCAAGCACGACCTCAAGGTGACCGTAATTTGCTTAGCTACCGCTCCAACAACTACCTCTCACCACCCGGTTTTCCTCCTACCAACCCAAACCAACAACAAAACCTCAATCGCCCTCCTCAACAACAACAACAACCTCGTACACCATACATCCCTCCTCACAAGCAGCAACAACCACCTCAACGAAACAACCAAGTTTACCAGCAACCTGCTTATCAACCACCCGCATACACTGCTCCTTCCAACCAAACCCCCGCATTACATCAAGACATTGGAACCTACATGAGGACTAATGATGTGATCGTGGATAATCTCCAACAGGAAGTGCACAACTTGAAAGCAGACCTGATGAAACAAGGGAATGATCTGAGAGCTGATATGAAAAACACTATGGATAGTCAAACGAATGACTTAAGAAACATGATGGCTAGTTTCTTCCAAGGTAATCAACCCTCTTCTTCGGGTACTCTTCCGAGTAACACCGTTGCGAATCCAAGAGGGGAGATGAAAGCAATCACCACTCGCAGTGGCAAAGGTACCAAGGAACCCGAGCTTCCTATACCTCCACCGGTGGTTGTGACTAAGGAGAACGAGTCACCTGCTCTTATTCCTCATCCTTCTCCTTCCCCAATTTCTCCACCTCTTCCTTCTACCCCTCCCCCACCCATGGATGTGAGTGATCCTATTCTCCCAAAGCCTTCCTCTTCTTCCAATATACCTTATCCATCTAGGTTGAGGAAAGAGAAGCTCAAAAGCAAGGATGATATTCAGGTTTCGAACTTTCTTAAAATGTTCAAACAATTGAATTTCAATATCTCCTTCGCTGAGGCTCTCGCTCACATGCCTAAATATGCGAAAATGTTTAAAGATCTTCTGAGCGACAAGGAAAAGCTCCTCGATATTCCCAACACCCAACTTAATGAGAATTGCTCTGCAGTGCTCTTAAGGAAATTTCCAACCAAGCTTGGTGATCCGGGTCGTTTCTTAATCCCTTGCAATTTCCCGGGAGTAGAGAATTGCATGGCCCTAGCCGATCTAGGTGCCAGTATTAATCTAATGCCCCTAAGCGTTTGGAAGCAATTATCTCTCCCTGAGCTAGTCCCCACCAAAATGACTTTGGAATTAGCTAACCGTACGGTTGCTTATCCAGTGGGGATAGCCGAAGACGTCTTTGTAAGAGTCGACAAATTCACTTTTCCTGCCGATTTCGTCGTCGTCGACTACGAGATGGACCCTCGTATTCCCTTAATCGTGGGTCGTCCATTCCTGAGGACCGGTCGCACTCTTATCGATGTTGAAGCCGGTGAGCTTATCATGAGAGTGGGTGACGATAAAATCGTCTTCAACATGGGAAAGTTGTCTAAACAACCTTATTCATACGAGAGTGTTAATTGTATTGACGTTCTGGATGAGGCTTGTGAAGAACACTTTAATGATGCTTGTAAAAATATTCCTACCTCTCTTCCCAATGTTGAAACCGTTGCCTCTATTGATTCCTCATTGTCTCTATTTGGAGATAGTGATTTGTTTTGGAACAATCTTGAAGACACTATGGGAGATGTGAATTTAGCTACTAATGATTCTCCCACCGATGGGGATGAAGACATGAATTTCTTTGACAACCTTCTCAATGAAGACACTCCTTCTCCTCCATCTCCCATGGTTATTGCTATCGATACTCCGACTTTGAATACGCCTCCCGTCGAAAATCCTCCGGATTTGGAACTTAAGGAGTTGCCGCCCCATCTCGAGTATGTGTTCCTTGAAGAAAAGAAGAAGTCGCCAGTCATCATTGCTAAGGACTTGAAAGATGAAGAGAAATCTCGCCTCATCGCCGTGCTTAAAGATCACAAAAAGGCGATTGCTTGGAAAATTTCTGATATTCGCGGAATTGATCCTCACTTCTGCACACACAAAATTCTCATGGAGGATGACTTTAAGCCCACAATTCAAAGCCAACGAAGGGTGAATCCAAAAATACATGAAGTCATCAAAACAGAGGTTATCAAACTTCTTGATGCGGGTATGATTTACCCTATTTCGGATTCACCATGGGTTAGTCCAATCCATTGTGTGCCCAAGAAGGGCGGAATAACCGTTGTTCCCAACGAACACAACGAGTTGATTTCCACTCGTCTCGTTACTGGGTGGAGAGTTTGTATAGACTACCACAAACTCAATGATGCCACGAGAAAGGATCATTTCCCTCTACCTTTTATGGACCAAATGCTTGAAAGTTTAGCGGGTAATGAATATTACTGCTTTCTTGATGGTTTCTCGGGTTATTTTCAAATACCCATCGATCCCCAAGATCAAGAGAAGACAACATTCACTTGTCCCTATGGCACATTTGCGTACAAAAGGATGCCTTTTGGCTTATGTAATGCCCCCGGGACTTTCCAAAGGTGCATGTTAGCTATCTTCCATGACATGGTTGAACAAACCATGGAAGTCTTCATGGATGATTTCTCGGTCTTCGGGGATTCCTTCTCTTCTTGCCTTGCCAGTTTGGAACATATGCTTAAGCGGTGCGAAGACACTCGCCTTGTTCTAAATTGGGAAAAATGCCATTTTATGGTAAAAGAAGGCATCGTGCTGGGACACAAGATTTCCAAAGCCGGTCTGGAAGTAGACCGTGCTAAAGTCGATGTTATCGCCAAGTTGCCTCCACCTTCAACCGTGAAGGGTGTGAGAAGTTTTCTGGGTCATGCGGGCTTCTACCGTCGATTCATAAAAGATTTTTCTCAAATCGCTCGCCCGATGACCCACCTCTTGGAAAAAGATACTCCTTTTATCTTTTCCAAAGAGTGTCTTGAAGCCTTCAACTCGCTTAAGGATAAGCTAACTAAGGCACCCGTCTTGGTTACCCCTAGTTGGGAGCTTCCCTTTGAGTTGATGTGCGATGCTAGTGATTTTGCTATTGGAGCGGTTCTGGGACAAAGAGTGAACAAACACTTCCAACCAATCCATTACGCTAGCAAGACAATGACGGGGGCACAATTGCATTATACGACAACCGAAAAAGAGCTTTTAGCTGTTGTCTATGCTTTTGAAAAATTCCGCCCCTATCTTGTCCTTTCTACAACAATCGTGTATACCGATCATTCCGCGTTGAAGTACTTGTTGACAAAGCAAGATTCCAAACCAAGACTTCTTCGCTGGGTTTTGCTGCTCTAGGAATTTGAAATCGAAATTCGCGATAAAAAAGGAGCTGAAAACCTAGCCGCGGATCATCTCAGTAGACTTGAGGATCCTTACCAGGGGGATCATCCGAACAAAGAAATCAATGATTCTTTTCCCCTAGAGACCTTAATGTCTATCAACTCGACTTCTGATGAAACCCCGTGGTTTGCGGACATTGCAAACTACTTGGTGGGTGGAATTCTCGTTGACGGGTTAACATCCCAGAAAAAGAAGAAGTTCTTTAACGACATTAAGACTTACTTTTGGGATGACCCGTATCTATTCAAACAATGTGCTGACTTGATTATTCGCCGATGTGTTGATGGACCGGCAACTTTAGAAATCCTTGATGCTTGCCACAAAGGACCCACCGGTGGTCACTTTGGTCCCAACTACACCGCTAAAAAAGTTTTTGATTCGGGATTTTATTGGCCCACCATCTACCGTGATGCTCACGAGATGGTTAAACGATGTGATGCTTGCCAAAAACAAGGCACGATCACACATAAAGACGAGATGCCTCAGAATTTCATACAAGAATGTGAAATCTTTGATGTTTAGGGTATCGACTTTATGGGGCCATTCCCTTCATCTAAAGGAAACAAATACATCCTTGTAGCCGTTGACTACGTTTCAAAGTGGGTGGAAGCCAAAGCTTTACCTACTAATGATGCAAGGGTGGTTTGTAACTTTTTGAAATCGCTGTTCGCTCGATTCGGCGTTCCTCGTGCTATTATCAGTGACCGCGGGACTCATTTTTGCAACGATCAATTTGCAAGAGTCATTGCTAAGTATGGTGTCAATCACCATCTTTCCACCGCCTATCATCCCCAAACCAATGGGCAAGCCGAGATATCCAACCGTGGATTGAAGCGAATCTTGGAGCGTACTGTGGGAGAGCATCGTGCCACGTGGGCCGATAAGTTAGATGATGCTTTGTGGGCTTTCCGTACTGCTTATAAGACCCCGATCGGATGTACACCTTATCGTCTTGTGTACGGGAAAGCATGCCACCTTCCCATCGAGCTGGAACATAAGGCGCACTGGGCCTTGAAGTGGGCTAACTTCGATTTCAACAAAGCCGGTGATCATCGCAAGAGTCAACTCAACAAGCTCAATGAACTAAGGAATGAAGCTTATGAGAACTCGCTGATCTACAAAGAGAAGACGAAGATCCTTCATGACGCAAAAATCAAGAACCGAGAGTTCCACGTTGGTGATCAAGTCTTACTTTTTAACTCTCGGTTTAAGATCTTCTCTGGAAAGTTGAAGAGCCGCTGGTCTGGTCTATTCACCGTTGCCAAAGTCTTTCCATATGGGACCATTGAGCTTTCTCAGCCAAATGGGCCCAATTTCAAAGTGAATGGCCAGCGTCTGAAGCTGTACTTTGGTGAGGACATCTCTCAGGAGATGATTCCATCCCTCACCACGTTCCCCATGAACTAATTTTGGGTCGAGTCAGGCTCGTGACTCGGTTATCAAAAACAAGCGCTCCTCGGGAGGCAGCCCGTGTATCTATCCTTTTATGCTTTAACCTCCTAAGTGTAGGGGGACCTATATAGGTGTTTGTTTGAGTGTGCATGTGATTACAGGGATGAATGCACTCTTGGAATCTTTGAAGAATCGTGCTCCCGTGTTATCCGAAATCCGGTTCTATCTCTCAACTATCATGATTCAATTTTCTTCATACTCACATTTGAAATTGATCACTTTAGTCGTCTCTTCCTTCACTTGAGTTAACCAACGTGCACAATGTCATAAGTGTAGGGGAGACTTTTCCCACATGCTTAAACATTGAGGACAATGTTTATCTTAAGTGTGGGGGGACTTCTATCGAAGTTTTAAGTGGACTTGTCCATGAAAATGCCTTCATTTAACCGGAAAATCATATTTTTCAACATTTTTTCAAATTTTTTATATTTACTTTGGCCATTTAGTTGTAATTTTTAAATTTTTATCATTGCTTTCATATGTATATATCCAGCAATAAAGTCAAAAATATTAATAAAGTGGTGTAGCTAGTTTAGAAATCTTTGACATATTAGGCCCGTTGCGTTTATTTTGACTCAACCCGAATAGACTTATCCAAGTTATTCTAGCTAGTATCCTTAACCATGTAGACCTTAATTGGTTTATTAGGATAAGTATCCACGAGTCTCATTACTTGAGATTTTAAATTGTGGAGGACGAGAAATGATAGAGTCAATTATAAGTCGGTATTCTTGCACAAGCTCACTTGGTGTAATTATTTGCCTATTCTCCCATCACTTGCTAATAAATTATCTGCAATAAGTAAGGTCGTACGATTTGAAAAGTTACTTAGCTTCTAGCCCAAGATCGTTTAAAAGTTGCTCGGTAATGATAAGAGTTCATAGCCAAGGCATAACTTATGAAGCGGGGCGTGAAGATTGGCGAGTCCGAAAAGGCCCTAACAAGGCATGAGGATTCAATTTTATTGCTGAAGATCCAAAGTGATGTGAAAAGCATTATTCCCAAAATCAATATGAAGGATCAAGAATCACGACGAAAAGCAATCAACTCCCATAAAGATCATGGAGAAGTCAATCCGAAAAGACCCTAACAAGGTATGAGGATAAATAGATCCAACTCCGAAAAGGAGGCGGATCGTTGTATCTCAAAATCCCAATTAGAGATTGAAGAAATAATCATGAAGTCGTGGTCAACAAAGTTGGAGTACCCCTCAAAAGTCTCCAAGTGAAGAAACTCTATTAACGATGAGAAGACCATTATCTCAAGAACGTCTCTCAAGATATGAAGTATGAAGTACATGCCAAATATCGGCCCGAGAAAGGTCTCAAATCGCGAACCAAGTTATGCCAAGATATGAACTTTTTGATATCCCGAGAAGCAGTTTTAAGAGATTTTGTCCTTTAGCTAACTATTGATCAAATCGCCCTACTTTGCTTTCAGCCTAATTAAACTATCGAAATCATTCCCAAAAATGCATCTTCATGATCATTCTAAGACAAAAATAAAATATAAGAGATACACCTAGGAATAAGGGAGTTTAAGCATTTAATTAAGCCATGTGTGTAAGTGTTTGATTTACTAACTTATAATAACAATGATCTCGTTTTTAAGGTTAGTTTAGGGAACGTGAAACTTAAGGGTGATAAATCTTCGCAACACCAAAGCCCTAATGTAAGTCCTCGATCTCTTTACAAGTTATTTCCACGTAAGCTATTTTCTATCCTCTTGTTTTCATTAAAATTTTAATTTCTCTTAGTGCTTTAAATTTTTGTTTAGTAGTATTTTAATAAGGCCAAGGTTGATTGATTATGAGAAAAGTGTAATTGTGCTTTGTCACTGAGCATTGCATGAGGGCATGGCAATGGTTAAGTGTAGGGGATTTGATAGGTGTGAAAACACCCATCCTTTTACCACTTAATTCTGGCTAAAACGAGACCAAAACACGTATTTAATATCATTTGTTTGGAATTATGCGTGGTTTTTGTGTTTATTGTGTTTTCAGAGTCGACCGGATGAATATTGAAGAAAAAATGGGATTGCACGGGTTTTATCAAGGAAAAAGACTCAAGACGAAGTCTATTGTCCAAGAGATGCAAAAGATTTGAAGTCATTATGCCTATTTAAAGATTTATCGAAGAATAGAGCCAAAGATGGAAGATTTATATATGTCGAAGAACTCGAGTCTATTAAACAAAAGATTATAAGACGAGTTGGAATTATTTACCGACACTTCTAAAAATCCAAAGTCGGAAACGTTTATTTAAAGAGACGAGAAGACTAAAGAAGGAAGAAGAAAAGAAGCCCAAAACCAAGCCCATTCACCACCACATCACACGCCTATATATATGGTTCCACTTCACAAAAATACACACTTAGTTAGTTTTTAGTTTTTGGATTTCTATAGTTTTAGAGAGAGAAAGTTCTAAACTTTCTCTCACTAGATTCCATCTTTTTCTCTTTCAAATTCAAACTTTTGTATTATCTTTCATAAATCAAGTTCAAGTTTTTATCTTTTAATCTTTAATCTCATCCTTCCTTTCTCTTATTTTGATTGATTTTGGTACAAATCTCGTATGATCCGTGTTGTTCATCAATGATTTGTGCTTAAAAAGTTGATTTCTTTTTATGTTTCCTTAAGTTTATACACTAATAAGCTTTAAGATCCTTGTTCTTTTTGGCTTATTTGTTGATTTAGCTTATTTACTTTTTAAAGTTTTTATGAAAAGTTCATCTTTTTATTGATTTGATTTAAAAGTTGTTTATTTTGAGTTTAGAAAAGTTGTTTTTAGTGCTTATTTGATCAGTATTTTATTGGATTCGAGTTAGTTTTGGGAGTTAGCTTATTCCATAAGCTTATTTCCCTAGCTTAAGTCTCGGATTGCACCATTTTCGGAAAGGGCAAAGCCCTTTTCCGACCTTGTATTCCGACCAAGCCACATCCCTCTTTCCGATCGTGTGATCGGAAAAGGGTTTAGTGCATTCCGACGGTGAGTAGTTTCTCCATATTCCGATTAGCCCCTTTCCGATTGGATCTTTCCGATCTGGACTTTGTTTCAGGATTCCGATTGTAGCTTGTTACCTTATTCCGATGATGCTCATTTGATTATTCCGATTTACTCCTTTAGCAATATTCCGATTGGTTCCATTTTGTGTATTCCGATTGACTACATTGTGAGATATTCCAACAGGAGGTGTTGCCACATTCCGATCACTCAGATCGGAATATATTCCGATTGAGTGCATTTTTTCCACTATTCTGATCTTAGCTATTTTGCTTTGTTCCGTTCTTACTTTCTTTTAGTACTTTTCTATTAAGTTCATATTTTTTATAAAGTTTTCCAAGTGTTAGTTTTTATTAAGTGTTCATTTATTTGTCTCATATGATCTTTAAGTCTCCAATCATTTACTTTTAAACTCGTTTCTTTTCTTTAGTCTTTTAAAGCTTTAAGTTTACTCTTCGACACTTAATTTCATGTCATTAGTTTAAAATAGATAAACAAACCAACCACTTTTCATTAACCAAGAACAAATCATTCCACTTAGAGCCGAGATCAATTCGAGAGGATCGAGAGACAAATTGAACTCATACAAAACGCTAGTATCATTGACCATATAAAGGAAAATATCGAAATCAAACATCGGTAGTCCAAAAGTAAAGCTCATCACACACAAACATAGTATAGTAAAGGAAAAGGACTAAACAATGTCCAAAACATAAGTATCATAAAGAAAGGAAATGCATAATGTAAAGAAGGCTAGACAGCTTCCAGTCCATATGCACGTACTCTTAGTGTCTACGAGCGTCCCTGAGTACCTGCCATTTTGGGAACATAGAAAAGGAAAACGGCTGAGCAATACGCTCAGTGCACGGATGTACAATAAAGCATGAATAGGATAAGCATATAACATAATAATAGCGGAAGAAACTAAGTCCCGAGTAACCTGGTTAAGTCTTAATAAAATTGGTTTTATAGTTTGAAAGTCTTATGTTTATCTTATAAAAACTGTTTATCATATTTTACCATTAGCCAATATAGGTCATGAATATCCACCGTGCATGAATAATTGGAAGGCTGACCTCATCATGCAAATTAGAAGGGCTGCCTCTAATTTAATATACTGGTTTTATGGGTAGGAGGGATCAGCTCCTTGTGAAGGATGCAAGGTACACACCGCATTCACCATGTAATCCTGAATAAAAACATGTAACTAGGATGCACCCATACGCCCCACATGATAAATATAAATAAATGGCCAAAAGCTGAAGGGACGCCACGAGCAATCACTCCGCCGTGGTGAAGTCATAACATCAGTGCCTCTAATGTTATGGTTATGGTACCTCCATAACTAGGTGAAACTGGTCATGCATGTATATGGCTATAGGTAATCATATTTAAACATAAGCAATCAAACTCATACTTATACTACGGGAAAACAGTTGGCTACATACGGGGAAATCCTAATAAGGAAAGAATGTCCATACTGAAAGGACGGGAATCCGTACCTTATGTCCAGTGAACGAGAATGATGAACTGCGAGAATCCTACTTCCGAAACACTAGTTCTACATAAATACGTACATGAAATAAGTATCTTCTTACTAAATACATAGCTGGTTTTATGTCTTGTCTTAGCTTATTTTATATGTTCTTACTATGTTTTACTGTTTAAAGCCTTAAACTGTATTAAATCTTATACTCTGCTTAATCTGATTAAGTATTTCTGGTATTTCATGTGTTATTATACTAACTTTGTAATAATAAGTAACTTTCCAAAAATAGCAGGTTTCTTAAAATAGAAAGTTTCCAAAAATAAAAAGTTTCCAAAAATAGAAAGTTACAAAAAATAGAAAGTTTCCAAAAATAGAAAGTTCCTAAAAATAGATTTACTGCTTAAAATAGATAGGTTTCTAAAAATAGAAACTTTCCATAAATAGATTAGCTGCCTTAATTAAATAAGTTTCCATAAATAGATTAACTGCCTTAAATAAATAAGTTTCTAAAAATAGCTGGTTTCCATAAATAAATTAGCTGCCTTATTTAATTAAGTTTCTAAAAATAGAAAGTTTCCATAATTAGAAATAAGCTGATTAAATAAGCTAAGTAAATAAGCCTAAGTGTTTTCATGATTATTTTCTAAGGCATATGATATATTGTATAGTTTAATAATTATTTCATGTAATTTAATTAAACTATAGGTTATAATATTTAATTAAAGTATGACATGTTTTTAATTAAATATATTAAATACTTAGGTTAAAATATGTATTATTAAATATTAATAATATAACCTAAGTCATGTTAATTAATTAATTATATCCATGGTTTTTAAAATAATTAATTAATTATAAGTCTTAATAATATAAATACTTAGGATAAAATAATTCATGATTATTAATAATTAGTTAACCTAAGTCATGTTATTAAATTAATTACATATTTATTAATTTAATTTTATCCTAAGTTCATAACATAAAAACCAACATAACCATGATCCGGATCTAAGCTTAAAAACATGCACCGGACATGAATCGACACCGTACCCCGACCCAATCGGGGTACCCCTTGCTGCCGTGGGACCTACACGCACCAACCAAGACCAAAAGGTCTTGGTGGTGGTCGGCTAAAACAAACCGAACCCCCCATGGGGTCGGTTGCATCCTGCGGCCCAAAAACAAACACCCCTTAATCGACCCTCTAATTTAATTAATGATCAAAACATGTTAGATCTATGTTTAATTAATGTGTTTTTATAAAAAACATCACGTGTTCATAATTAAATAAAAGATTAATTAAAAGAAAAGGTTTAAAAAGGTTTTACCGTATTCGTGGATCAAGAGGGTGAAGAACAAACACGAACAAACAATAGATCAACAAGATCCAAGATCAAGAATCACCTTGTTTGGTGATTTGAAGGTGGCGGCACAAAAAGAGGAGAAAGAGAGATTTTAAGTTTTCTTGAAATCTTCTGTAAAAGTGATTTTTGAGTAGTAAAAATCTATTTAACCCCCTATTAGTAAAATTGGTAATTGGCTTGGCCCATTACCCTTGTTTGGCCGCGGGTAGGGACTCCCCCGTGGAGTTCCCGTACCTCGTTTCGTGTCTCGTTATTTAGCACTCGTTTATGTTTAATTATGTTCGTGTTTTACATGTTCTCCTTACGTATTTACCATACTCTTATATATTTAATTACGCTCGTATTAAATATATATACGTAATTAATAATAGCTCGTGTTTTAATTACGCTCATGATTTCGTGATCGTATGTTCGTGATTAATTATTGCTAAATAATTATTACGTGATCGTGCATATAAAATACTTATCGTGTTCTAACACGTACGTAATACGTAAACTCCTAACACGTAATCGTAATCATGATATATTAGGAAAGTTTTTAACTAGTACGTACGATCCTAAGGGTACTATGCATGGTAAAATCATGCGGGTTTTACATCAGCCTTAGTGCCTTGTATTTGTTTTTGTAATCCTTTTTCTCATTATCAGAGGAATTGGATTGGTGAGATGAGTTGTTTTGTTGTGATTTGAACTTGTAAGGTTTGAATAATGAAGGGTAAGATGGTGAGGATGTTTTTGTGGATCGACAGTCTTTTTGAAAATTGTAAAACCCGTAAAAATAAGGTCATAATTTAATTCTATTTTCAATTATTTTGAAGTATTTTATAACGTTAAATATTAGTATGTTTAACGGTTTAAGTTGAAACCGATATTAAATATTATATTTTAATATTTTGACGAGCAACGAGGACTACTAGTGATCGCGATACCGATGGATGCCAAAAATTTTATATTTTATTATCAATAGTTTCGATATTTAATACTTTCGACGATATCGTTTCAATTACGTATCGAGTCGTTATATTATTATTTTTCGTGTGCGTTTAAACTTTTAAAATGTACAATCTAACATTTTTAGGTAGTGAAATATTTTCTCGTATAATATTTTGAAACTTATTTTTGTGTTGGTTGACGAACTCACAATTTACGGATTTAAATTTGGGCTTACATGCATAATTTAGCATCCCTTACGACTAAACCGGAAACCTTAGGATTACGTATTTACGTTTTTGAACTCCGTTTTTGATGAGACAATTTTTATTGGTTTCGTTTTGTGTCGTTGATTCATAATTTATAAAAACGTTTTTTGTAAAACGACCCGAGGGCACGCAAATCGAGAAAACTAGAATCGAGGAATACCCGTAAATTAGTGAGGTGGGACAAAATACATTATCCCACCCCACTAGCTAACATGGGATGGCACACATGACACCACATCTAAGGATGTGGCATCATGTTAACTAACTAGCTACAAGTGTAAGCATTAGCTTAACACTTAAGCTTACTCCTTCCACTCAAACCAACAAAACCACTAGCTACTCACACATACCATTTTACACTCATGCAAACAACCTCAAAACTCTCTCAACACCACCACCTTGCCGTCCACTTTGATGAACAAAACACCCCCTCTTGATCTTTCTAGCCACAAAATACTTGTTATCTAGCTCTATCATGGAGTTATCTTGAAGCCTTGATCATTTGGTGGCCATATTAACAACATTGGAGGTGATTTGCTTGTGTCCTAGGGCTGATTTCTCAACTATTGTTCTTGGTGTTTGATGATCTTGGAGTTACTTTTGGTGTTCATCAAGTTCTTGTCTTCCAAAAACAAGAAATACACTTGGTTGGTAAAGAAGATCATCCTCTCCATTTTCTCTTGTTATTTTTGTAAAAAACAAATGTATTTTCTTTATTATTGTATATGTATATGATGATAAAAATGTTGTGTGGGGATCAAGTGTTGATAAATATGCTTAAAAAGGTTAATAACTATAAGAAATGAGGCTAAAATCATGCTTATTTAGTTGCCTGTATAAAAACAGTATATAACTAAAACTTGAACTGATAAAATTGCATTGTATGATCCATTTACATTAATTACAAGATGTTATACACATGTGAGAGTTGGCCATGCAATGGAATCATTATAATGAGTGAGATATGATCAAAACAAGATGAGAGTGCTAATCTGAATAAGCTGTTTTGTAGGGACTGTTAAGGCTAGATAAACTTAAAATGAGCATTAGCTATAACTGAGTTAAATGTAGCACATAATATGAAGATCATGCCACCCAAAAATGAGCTTCTAATTCATTGTAGAACTCTAGATATGATAAAAATGGTGAACATGAAAATAAAAAACAGATTTTGAGAATTAATGTTTATTATTATTATATAAGCACTCAAATTTTATTGTATAAAATATAAAATAAAAACCCACTAACTTATGAAACTTATTTATATAAATATTTAAAAGGTTAATTAAATGGATAAATTATATAAATGGTAGTGGAATAATACTTATAAGTAATAAAAACTATAAACTTGATTTTTACGACTTTTTCGGCTATTACCGTAAAATTAACATTTTTCGCCAATTAAAACTTAGACGATCAAACCCGTCTAATGTAAAGTTTTTAAAAGTCATATACTGATATATAAGTAACTAATACAAGTAAAAACCGATAAAACCCGAACTATAGGACCTACGGACACTAACGAGCTAACTAAGCATATTGGACTAATAGTTGGACTAAATAAGTTAAACACTTATAAAAAGAACTTATTGGGCTTAACCCATTTGGGCCCAACATGGAAAGTATAGATACTGATAATATAGGTATAAGATGGATTAAAACAAGTTAAAGAACTTATACTAAGCTTATTGGAGTTAAAATAGGTAAGTAGGTAAAACTAGTAAACTAGTAAAAGTTACCAAAACGTAAACACTAAAATGAGTAAACAAGGATATATAAACCCACTTGATCATCATCATATGTACAAAATCATCATATATATTGTTATTTTGATAAAAGTCATTGGACAAGAGTCTAAGACCGATTATTATTTATATAGGTTTCCGTGACCGAAGCACGCCCGTAGCCGATAATCCGCCTTTCATTATCAACGTGAGTCTATAGCCTCGCTTTATACTAGTTATTAAATGATTTTAAACCCGCGAGGGGGAATACATGTTTTTATAAACTTAGAACACCAGATTTTTATGGTATGCTTTGTCCCTCTATGAATGGACCCGTGGTTGCCTTTAAATTGCATTAAGTGATTGCCTTTGTTAAAACCTCAATTATGGACCGTTAACTAGCTTATGATGGGCTAGCCGCTAGTACAATTAATAGATCTATGGGGGAAGCCGCCCCGGTTTAGTTTTTGTGGACTTGTCATAGAAGCTTAGGCCGGACCTCCACACTGTTTGAACATATTATATTGAGAAGTCAGGTATACGGCAATGTACCAATAATCTGGAGGTAACCGACAATTAATAAATCTCTCGTCTTATTAGACTGATATGGGAGTGTCTAAGGGCTCGGTTCCATGAGCTTATTGCAATTTATGCTATATACAATTATCATTGTTGATGCAAATTATTATTTGATGCTTATAAGCATGCCACAAACTTATAATCTTTGCTTGTGTTCAAATTGATTACATAAACCTATAGATTCACTCGGCATTTTTGCTGATTGTTTTACTCACATGTATTTCAGGTAATGAAGAAGTGGAAGCTTGGAGGTCACGGGGAATGAAGTTGTGCACTGCTTTTGTTGTTCAAACTCTTTGATTTATTTATCGTTCCATTTTTAAAACAAACCAATATGTTGTTTTAACTTATCTTTTGGTAACGATTACTTGGGACTACGCCACTCTGACAAATGTTTTAGGAACGATAAATCTAAAACGTCTCTTTTCGAGTCGTTCTTTATAAATTATGTGTTGTTGTATCATTGTTTAGCACCCAAAGATGTATTCCGCTGCGTGTAAATTTGGGGGTGTTAAAGATTGGTACCAGAGCCATGAGTTATAGAGAACTAGGTTTTTATTTTAAAAACCTAAACTATAACTGTCAGTTTTTATTTTTCAAAGAGTCGGTGCACATGATTTCGCGTGACTTCAGGTTCAAGCTACTTCTGGGATTACAACTTTAGTATACATTATTATGTATGCCTTATTGCTAAGTATTTCTAAATAAATACTATAATCCTTTATCGATATATATTTACGTCGTTAAACTTTTCGATAAAAGTTTATCATTTATTAATGATTAACTTAAATAAATACAATGAATTTTCAAGATCTTTCTGTATTTATTTTTGAACTATTTAAATTGCTTTTATTGCTTACATACCTCCATCTGCGCGCGTTACTTTTATTGCTTAACTCTTTGAGATATCTATATAGATATCCAAATCGTCTTCCGACTGTTTGTGTTTAGAAGTCTTGAAACGTAATTTCTAGACCATTGTGTAGCTCAATGTGTCCTTGGAATAGACTAACCACTATTTATTGACATTTATATGTATCGACTCCGAAGTGTATTGTTCACTTATATCTCGGTAACGTCATCGTTATTTTATAAATCATCGTCTAGATTATGGCACTAGTATTGGAATACGATTTTACTTATATAAAATTGTATCATTTGTTTTTCATTAACCTTCTCGCTCCCGGAGTGTAGCATGTTAATGTTCCATTCTTTTCTTGCTATGTTTTGTGTTTTTGACAATCGTGGCACCAAGAAGATTTGCCTACATTGCATTTTGAAATCTAAATTACGAACGTCTTTCACCGTCTTGCTTCCTAAATTTCATGTTGAATACCTTGAAGCATTTTCTGTCATTCATCATGCTATATTTTATTTGATGCTCATTACTGTTGGGAATAAATTAAGGCCAGATCACTTGAGCGCTGACAAGAACAACTCAAGCGTTGACAAGAACAAAGTGAGCGCTGACAGCTCAAGCGTTGACAATTTAAAGTCAAGCGTTCACACATTGAAGACAAGCACTGATGGAAGATATAAGTTACACGTTTATTATATTCTAGAATACTTCTAGTAAGGATAGAAACGACAATGTATTTTCTATGTTTATCTTTACCTAGAATAGTTGATACGTAGCTTATTGTACAAGGCTTCTTAGTCTATAAAATAAGGCCTTTAGGTTAATGTTTAATATCAAGTTTTATATAGTTTTCATTCGTAAACATCCTTCATTGTAAGCAAGTTCGACATTCATAATCAAAGTGAAAGTTTTGTTTACATCTTGTGTTCTTGTTTAAGTGTTAAATTCCGCATAACACTTAGATTCACAAAGCATATACAAAGGTTTCTCTACGTGCTATACTTGATCTAATCTCGTATACACAAAGCTAATCGATCTAAGTTTGGGATCAACAAGTGGTATCAGAGCTTGTTGAGGAACTTTTGATCTTTGAAGAACACCAGAACCATACACGAACACCAAAACCCTAATTTTCTCAGAAACCCTAAAAACATCATGTCTGAAGCAATAACCACCTCCTCTTCACCCTTACCAAACATCAGGATTCCCATGCTTGATGCAACCAACTTTGACTTATGGAAGTTCAACTTTGAACAATGTCTGGGAATCTTTGATTACACACTCTGGGAGATTATTGAATATGGAAACTCATTCAATAAGGCTCAAAAGATTCAGGATGCCATTACTCAAAGATCAGCTGTTGAAGGATGTCCTGATGAAGATAAGAAAGAAAAACCTGGAGATGGTAGAGCTGTAGGTGCTGAAGATATTGCAAAGAAAAGGGTTGACATGAAAGCCCTCAATATTCTGAAAGTTTCTTTGGGACAAGAAAACCAGCACAAATATAGAGGCTATGAATCTTCTAAGGATCTTTGGGAAGCACTTGAAGTTGCATATGGTGGCAATGCAGACACTAAGGAAGAAAAGAAAAAGCAACTTCTGCATGATTATGCTGTCTTCAAAGCTCAGCCCAATGAGAAACTGAGTAGTGTGAGAAGCAGATTGCTTGACATCACAAGCAAGTTGTCCTTCATGGGGACACAAGTTGGTGATGTTGACACCAATGCTACCTTTCTGAAAAGTCTTGGTGAGGCATGGAAGATTGAGGCAAGATCTATTCTTGCCAATAATACTTACAAGAGCTCCTCGTTTGATGACATCTACAACAAACTAAGACTGTTGGAAGATGAAACTCTTTCAGATCATGGAAGCAAATCTAGCACCAGCAACATGGCCTTCTTCTCTCATAGTGAAGGTCAATTCAATCAGAAGGACTCTTTTATGCATCCAGTTACTGGATCATCGTTTGTCAGCGCTGGAACAAGTCCTGTCAACGTCTCCTTTTCAGACGCTGACACATTCATAAATGACTCCCCAAGAGTTAAACCTGCTGGTTTGGATTTGGATACTGTGTGTGCTTACATTGCTTCCTTGCCCAATGGTTCAGTGATTACATATGAGGACCTTGAGCAGATAAGTGATGAGCACTTGGAAGAAATGGACATCAAGTGGAACATGGCTCTTGCTAGTATAAGAGCAAATAGGTGGAATAGAAGGTTCAAGAAGAAGATGACCTTCAATGCTAAAGACACAGCTGGATTTGATAAATCCAAAGTTGAATGCTACAACTGCCATCGTATGGGGCACTTCATGAGGGAATGCAGATCTCCTAGAAGATCTGATGCTGGTAAACCCTCAAGTCAGGTTGTTAAAGATCAGGATTCTAAAGCCATGGTTGCAGTTCAAGGAATTGATGGCACAGAATGGGATTGGAGCTATCTGGCTAAGAATGCTGAAGAGGACAAAGCTTTGGTTGCTGATATTGAAGAAGAAGAGCATGTTGAATATGCTCTCATGGCACACTCCTCCTCTTCATCTGATAATGAGGTATATGATGATGCTTTTTGTAGCAAAGGTTGTAGGTTAAACACTGATAGACTTAACAAAGAGGTGTTAAAACTAAAAGATGATATGAGCACTGAAAGGTGTAAATTGTCCAATTACCAACTAGCTCTTACTGAAATTGAGAAAACCGTTTCTGAATATAAGAAAATGGAATTTGACTTAAAAGATAAGATCAATATCTTAAAACATGAGCTAGAGGGTAGTATGGATATTAGAAATATCATGACAAAGGTCAATAGAGACCTACAGGCTAAGTTAGATGAGGCCATTAAGAATAAAGATAATGTTGACCTCAAGATTCAAAGATTTGATAGAGCCACCCAAACCCTAGGAGACTGTGTAGCTAAACAAAGGGATCCTAAGGACATGACTGGGATTGGGATGAATGATTACTCTCTGGTTCCACCACCAGCTGGTGACTTCTATGGTGTCCTTAGAAAGGATTTATCTTGGACTGGTATACCAGAATGCCAAGAAGAGGAATTCATTCCTCCACCAAGAGTTGTCACTCCAGTGGAAGAGTATCAACAAAAACTGACTGACCTAAATGAGTGGAAGAAAGCTAACCCTACTTTATTTGTTAAGGGAGGTTTGCTATGTGAAAGTCCCAATGAATCACCACCCATTAAGGTTACTCACCCAGTCACTGGTAAAGCTGTTGACCTAGGCTCAAACACTGTTAGAAGACCTACCATTAAATATGCAGAGATGTATAGGAATAATAGGTCACCCAAGAGCCAAGTTAACAATCATGGAACAGGTTTCTTCTCTTCTAGACCTAAGAGTGTGTCTAAGAAAGCCTGTTATACTTGTGGTAGCTTTTCACATTTGGCATACAAGTGTGTCAACGCTCCCAAAGCCAGCGCTGATAGGAACAATTTCAGCGCTGATAGGAAGAAAGTCAACGTTGTTAGGAAGTCAAACGTTGTCAGACCCAAACCTTGTGTGCAGCAAAGTCCACAAGTGATTAGACCTGCCCCATTCTTCTCTAGAAGGTCTAACACTCATGGAAAAAGACCTTTTCAAAAGACAAACACCTGGTCAAATAGGCAATGGGTTCCTGTAGCAAACCCTAGGTTCAACGCTAACAAGCGTAATTTCAGCGTTGACAAGACAAAATCCAACGCTGACAGAAACATGACCAGACCTAAATATTTGCAGCTACAAGGTAAGGGGTCTAAAGCTTCTTCAAGCTTAACATGGAGACCCAAGAAAGATCAAAACCCTAATAATAATGGAATTTCAATGACTTGCAATAGATTTAATTACATTTCAAAGGTCATTACAAAACCAATTGGGGTTAACTGGGTATTTCATCCTAAAAAGGATGAGAATGGGGTTGTTGTGAGAACTAAGTCTGTTCTTATTGAACAACCAGATGAATCCAAGTCTTCTGAGACTTGGGTTCCCAAAGAAAACTAATTTGTTTTCTTTATGTGCAGGGCATTCAAAGACAAATCAATGATTATGGATATTGGGATAGTGGATGCTCAAGGCACATGACAGGAAAGGAAGACTATCTGACGAATTTCACTCCTATTAAAGATGGTGATAAGGTATACTTTGGAGGGGGTTATGGCACCATTACAGGCAAAGGAACCCTTCTCACCAATAATCTGCGTTTTGAAAACGTCTTCCTGGTAAAAGAACTGGACTATAATCTGTTTAGTGTATCACAAGTTTGTGATAACAAAAATAAGGTTCTTTTCACTGATACTGAGTGTTTGGTTTTAAGCAAGGATTTTAAGATCCCTGATGAGAAGTATATTGAGTATAAAATACCTAGGCATAAGGACATATATAATGTGAATTTAAATGGGATTAAGGTGAATGCAAATATGTCTTGTTTTTATGCTAAGGCCTCAGTAGATGAAAGTAATTTGTGGCACAGGAGACTAGGGCACATAAACTTTAAGAATATAAACAGACTTGTGAGGCTTGGTTTAGTTGATGGTTTGCCTGAGAAGGCCTTCCACAATGACCACTCTTGTGTTGCATGTCTTAAAGGCAAGCAGCACAAGGTCTCATTCAAGTCCAAACAGGTGCATACTAGTTCCAGACCTCTTCATATGCTTCACATGGACCTCTTTGGTCCAACAAATATAGAAAGTTTGAATGGCAAGTCATATTGTTTTGTTGTCACATATGACTTTTCTAGGTTTACTTGGACATTCTTTCTAGCTATGAAGAGTGACACAGCTGATGTTCTTATTGATTTTATCACTCAGATTGAAAAAAGGTCTGGCAATGAGGTTAAAATGCTTAGGAGTGATAATGGTGGAGAATTTAGGAACAAGAAGCTAGATGATTTTTGTGCCAGGAAAGGAATTACTAGGCAATTTAGCATTGCTAGAACCCCACAACAAAATGGGGTTGCTGAAAGGAAAAATAGAACCCTAATTGAAGCAGCTAGAACAATGTTGGCTGATGCTCACTTTCCAATAGCCTTTTGGGCTGAGGCTGTTAATACAGCATGCTATGTGCAAAATAGATCATTGGTTAACAAAATTCAGAACAAAACACCTTATGAGTTACTTTGGGGAAGAAAACCTAATATCGGTTTTCTCAGACCTTTTGGTTGTCATGTAGTAGTACTGGATACTAGTGATGCCTTAGGGAAATTTAGTGCAAAAGGTGATGAAGGTTACTTCATGGGGTATTCAGTCCAGAGCAAGGGTTATAGGGTTTATCTTAAAGATGACAAACGTATCGTTGAGAGAGTACATGTTAGGTTCTTAGAGAATAAACCTAGTGATCCTGAAAGTGGTCCTAATTGGTTGTTTGATTTGGAACCCTTATCTAGAACTTTAAATTATATGCCTGTCACTAATCCAGACATTGTGAAGGTAACTTCAAATGTTGTGGAGGAACAAGTTGTTAATGTTTCAGGTACACAGGTTCATGAGAAGGTTGGATCACAAGCAGAAAAGGCATCTCCTACATTTGAATATGTCACAATTCCCATTTGGACAGATGCTTTTGTTGCTGCTGCTGCTGCTGGACAAGAAAATGGTGGTTTCCAAATACCACCATATACAAACATGCATGGTTCTTCAGGCGCTGACAAAGGCAAATCTAGCGCTGACAAGACCAATTCAGACGTTGACAACAACATTTCAAGCGCTGTTAGCCCAGACGCTGACAACCAAGATTCAAAAGTTGACAACACTTATGGGCATCTTTTCTCTTCCAGTTTTGAACAAGGTGGACCTTCCAATGTTCATGAAGAGATTCATGTTGCTCAAAGAGAGTCTGATGAAGAAGATATTGGCAACATGGAGCATGAGGTTGAGGACACCAGACTTTTTGAAGGAGGGGTTCTCACCTCCACAATGAAGAATCACCCCACATCTCAGATCATTGGTGATATTATGACTCCAGTTCAGACAAGAAGATCCCATCAAGGTCTTGGTGGATTTATTGCCAATATTCACAAGAAGGTTGATACCCCTCTTGTGCAAGCATGTTTGTTTGCATGTTTTCTGTCACAAGAAGAACCCAAGAAAATATTTGATGCTCTCAAAGAACCAAGTTGGGTGGAAGCAATGCAGGATGAGCTTCACCAATTTGCAATTCAGGATGTTTGGGAGCTGGTTGATTGTCCTAGATATGTCAGACCTATAGGGACAAGATGGGTTCTCAGGAACAAAAGAGATGAAAGAGGTATTGTGGTCAGAAACAAGGCAAGGTTAGTGGCTCAAGGTTATACACAAGAGGAGGGGATAGACTATGAGGAGGTCTTTGCACCAGTTGCAAGGATTGAAGCTATTAGGATTTTTCTAGCCTATGCTTCCTGCATGGGCTTCACAGTCTATCAAATGGATGTCAAAAGTGCATTCTTGTATGGCACCATTGTTGAGGAAGTTTATGTCATGCAACCTCCTGGTTTTGAGGATCCAAATCACCCAGATAAAGTGTATAGAGTCAAAAAGGCTATGTATGGCCTTCATCAAGCCCCTAGAGCATGGTATGGTACTTTTTCTACCTATTTAGTGGACAATGGATTCAAGAGGGGCACCATAGATCAGACACTATTTACAAAGAAGAAAGGCAAGGATGTGTTGCTTGTGCAGGTCTATGTTGATGATATCATTTTTGGGTCTACTGATCCAAAGATGAGTGAGGATTTCTCCAAGCTTATGACAGACAAATTCAAGATGAGTGCTATGGGGGAGATGAACTTCTTTCTTGGTTTACAAGTTCAGTAGAAAGAAGATGGTATCTTCGTCTCCCAGGACAAATATGTTGCTGAAATCTTGAAGAAGTTTGGCTTTTCTCCACATGAAAAGAGGGCTACTACTCCTATGGATAGATAACACCCTTGGGGAAAGATTGGAGATGGGAAAGATGTTGATGTCAGGCATTATAGATCCATGATTGGATCCTTGAAGTATCTTACTGCTTCCAGACCTGATATCATGTTTGCTGTGTGTGCATGTGCACGTCATCAAGTGACTCCCAAAGAATGTCACCTTTATGCGGTGAAGAGGATCTTTAGGTACCTAAGATGCTATCCTAATCTTGGTTTATGGTACCCAAAGGATTCACCATTGGAGCTGATTGCATATTCAGATAGTGATTATGGAGGTGATAAGTTTGATAGGAAATCCACAACTGGTGGATGTCAGTTTCTTGGGAGCAGGTTAATATCTTGGCAATGCAAGAAACAAACAGTGGTGGCTAATTCTACAACTGAAGCAGAGTATGTGGCTGCAGCAGCATGTTGTGGTCAAGTGTTGTGGATTCAGAACCAGCTGTTAGACTATGGGTATAATTTCATGCATACTAAGATATTTGTTGACAATAATAGTACTTTATGCATCATTAAGAATCCTGTACATCATTCTAAAACTAAACACATAGAAATTAGACACCATTTTATAAGAGATTGCTTTGAGAAAGGTTTAATACAACCAGATAGGGTTGACACTGAGGAAAATGTGTCAGATTTATTAACTAAACCTTTTGATGCTGGAAGATTTCAATACTTGGTAACAAGTATTGGAATGGTTAATCTCACTTAATATGTGTTTTGGATTCTTTTTGTAAAAGTATGTACAGGATGATGCATTATTATTATTTGTCTTAGTGATGATTTAGATTTTCCACTATATTTTTCTAACACTGAAAAAGGTTGCTTGAACACTGATAAGTATTTTTGCAACGTTGTCAGCAATATAATTGTCTAATGCTGACAAAGCTTCCCTCAACGCTGTTATGTGTTATCGGGGCGTTGTCAGCAACAATGTTAGTTTTGTGGTTTTCAATCTAAATGTGCAGATGGTGTTAGCAGTATACCATTGGATACAGAGTTTCTTATGGATCAATGGAGAAGCATTTGGACAAGTTTTTATTTATGGATGATGGTTGGAATGTTTCATTCCTATCTTGACATAAATTTTTTATGTTCATGCATGTTTTTAACAAACTTTTTGTATCATGGTTTAAGGGGAGGTTTTAGGAACCTTTAGGATGTTTGGGTATCCATATGATACTCTTATCACAATTCTAGATTGTGTCCACAGGTGAGTATGGGTTAGTTTTACTAAACCATGAGGCACTGTAGCATGCATAGTATATCAACTTTGCATGCTGCCAAGACATTTTTGGCCTAGAATTGGTTGTGGTCTGTTGGGAGTCTTGGGAATGATTTTGATATGGGATTTACCTGGGAGTAACAAGGATTTTATAAGGTAACTTTGTTGTTAATAATTTTGGTTAGCAAGGGACACTAGAGGACTGTTATGTCTATCTTGCTTATGCAAGTGTGCATAACTGGACAATGCTTGCCGCCCTATAATAATTATCAGCTTTTGGTTACCTTCTCTAGGATAAATTACTTGCTAAGGTCATTTTTCACTTTTCAAAACAATTTTATTTGGACGCTGACAAGAATTTTCCAAGCGTTGTTGTGACCAAATTGGACGCTGACATGGCTTTAGGCGAACGTTGACAAGATTATAGCCGTTGGGCGTTGATAGGTTATTTTTGACCGTTGACACTCAATGGGACCTACCCAGTTGTTACTTTTTGACATATTTTTGAGCCGTAATTTTAGGAGTTGTTACTTTCATTAAATGCATGAGATAACTTATAACTTTTTCAATATTTTCATGATTAGTTTTTGAAAATCTTTGCCTATTTTTGGGCCAATCACATGCATTCTTTATCTCCTATAAATTTGGCTCCTATTTTTAAACAGGGTATCTATAATTCTTGTCTAACACTTTTCTCTTATCAACTTCATCTTCTACACTTCAAATTAACAGCTTTCATCAATGGCACCAAAGTTTAACTCAGTAGAATTGGAATTGGGGTTCAAGTCTCAACACAACATGATTGCTTATTTTGTTGTTGATCATGATTTGTTTCCTCAATACACAAAAATGGTGGCATATTTGAATGCATCCCCATTAAGGTATGCTCTTTCTCATGCACCACTCATTCCAGTCACACACATTAAGCAGTTTTGGAACACTGTCAGTTCCTCAACAGTTAATGGAGTGACCACATTGACTTCTATTGTTCATGGGAGATCTTGGGTGGTTACTGAGGCCTTGGTACGCCAGGCCTTGCATCTTGATGATGCTGATGGTGTAGCCATTCTTCCCATAAATGAAATAGAACAAGGGCTTAGGGCTTTGGGATATCCTTTTCCTGATGAAGGTACTTTAAACAAGTATCATAAGCAGGAATTTCCCCCAGCCTGGAAGTACCTCATTCACATCCTCCTTCAATGTTTGAGTCCCAAATGTACTGCACACAATGAGATCAATAGATCCATTGCCAGTGCTATTGTGTGCATTGCAACAGGGCAAAAATATAACTATTCTAAAATGATTTTTGAAGGGATGTGTAAAAACAAGGGGACAAAAATGACTTTAGCTTATCCCCATTTTCTGCAAATGATTTTTGATGATCAAGGTTATTGTTCAAGGGATCACAATGATTTCTATAAGATCCCTGAACAAAAGAAAGCTATTTTTACAAAGATGAATTCACCACCTCATAGAGACTTACCTTTAACACCAGCCATGCTTGCTGTTATTGCAGCAGCACAACCCCAACCAGACCCCCAACCTCAAATTGACCCTCAACCACAACTTGAACCCATTCCTGAACCTTTACCCTCACCTGAACAAATGCAACTTGACCAAGAACACTTTGACGCTGACACATCAAATGTTGGCGTTGATGTGCCTATTTCCAACGCTGACACACAACCATCACAATCCCAAACACCCCTTAACCAACCCACATCTACTCATTCTTCCACACTATCTTCTACACCACCTGAATATAGGTTGATAAAACGCCAAAGGACTACTGGAGTGTTCTCCTCTGGTGGTCCTAGCCATGAAGCAGAGAGAACCACCACCACAAGTGTGGCTGGTGACCTGGATGAGGCTGTGACTATTGGTTCTGGCTTAGATGCTGGCCAAGGCAGTCCCACCATCATTAAGTCCTCATCCATGCCCAATGAACCTGACTTGGGAGGTCAAATCCCCATTTTAGAAGAGGGCAGACTGGAACCAATGACTCTTTTGGAATTGACGGCAGTCTGTATTAGCTTGCAAAAGCAAAATGCAGACTTAGTACAAATTGTCAGCTCACAAGGCCTTGAACTCAAGCAATTGAGGGAGAGGATTGTTGTTTTGGAAAGTGATCATGCAAGAAGGGGTATGGAGGAGTCTTCCAAAGGGGAGGAAGATCAAAGAAATCTGAGTGATAAGAGCAGCCAAGATGGTCAATCAATGGATGTTGCTGAAGCTCTTACAACTTTGAAGGAACAAACAGGTTTTGATACGTCCTTAATCTCTCCAACCAATCTAAATTTATCATTTACAGCTATGTTGAGAGAGGTTACACAAGGCGCTGAGGGAAAATATTTAAGCGTTGACAAGACAAATTTGGACGCTGATAGAAGTATTTTGGGCGCTGATAGAGGAAATTTGGGCGTTGACAGACCTGCACATGAAGGTGATGTAATCCAGTCATCATCTATCATCAAGGAAGTTCCTACTCAGGTATTACCATCTACCTTACCAACCATTGCACCATCAGATAAGGGTAAGGGTAAATTGGTAGAAGAAATTGTTCCAAAGGATGCAGCCCAAGTTGAATTTGATAGAAGATTGGCTGAACAAATGATGGAACAAGGTGAAAAGGAAAAGTCACCATTTGTTGTGACTTCTGAAGAGGAGAGTGATGGAGCAAGCTCAGACTCAAGTGTGATGATTATAGAACCACAAAGGCTTGAGTATGGTGATGAGCTTGCTAGGGAAAAGTTGAGAGATTTAAAATTGCAGGTTGACTTTGACATGCCAGAGGTGGTTCAAATGTACAATTCTTGGGAAGAAAGCTGCATGGATAATCCAGACTTGACCATTTCAGATCAAATATGAGGTTTGGAGCTTCTTCTTAGAGTTCAGAAGGATTGTAAGGTGATTTTGAAGCACAAGGCAAGCAATATTCTCTTAGAATTGAAAAGGGATAGAAGAGAGCTCTAATTTATGTTTCTCAGATGTCATGGAGTTGGATGGACGCATCAGAAGTTGAAGGCTTTGACATTTGATGAGTTGGAACATAGGGCTTATCCTATTTGGGTGAGAGTGCAGGAAGCAAACACTCTCAGACTTCTTTCAGATGAAAGAAGGGAACAACTTGCAGAAGAAATGGAAATCAAGAAAGCTATGATAATTCCTAGACCAGTGAAGAAGGGATTTAAATTTGAGTTTCCAAAAGATATGGATCCACTATATCCAGGTGAAGCAGTTATTAGAAAGAGCCTCAAGCTCTCCCCATTAGAAGCTTCAGATATGGTGCAGGTGTTACCATTAGATTCCAGGAATCCAATTGTGAGTTATGATGAGGATGAATGTGGATTCTGGAAGATTGGCAGATTTGGCAAGGAGGTACACACTTTTACCACTCTCATATCTTTATTTGCAAGTTGTGATAGAGAAGACTTGGTAGACCTTTGGAGGTTGCTAGAGACCAAGTATGAGGCTGAAGCACCAACTTCAACTAATGGAATAAAACTTTGGACCACATTCAAAAGAATGTGTGGGACAAATGAAGAAGATCCTAAAATATGGAAGGATCTTGAAGATGACCTCAGTGGTCTTCAATGGAGGTTATATTCAACTGCTGGTGTATACCATTTGAGTTCTACAAAGTTTGCTGAGTATCTACTTGTGGATGCTCAATATTTTATATCCAAGGCCATTTTGGAAAAGATGAAGGACACTCAGCTGGAGATAGATTATTCAAGTGACGTGGCAAAGGATTTGATCAGATTTATTCATTATCAATATGATAAGATTTGTCAGACTCCTCCAAGTTCTTAATGCTTATTCAGAAACTTGATCATAAGAGTGGATATCAAGTTTAGGGGAGGATTGTTGGGAATAAATTAAGGCCAGATCACTTGAGCGCTGACAAGAACAACTCAAGCGTTGACAAGAACAAAGTGAGCACTGACAGCTCAAGCGTTGACAAGTTAAAGTCAAGCATTGACACATTGAAGACAAGCACTGATGGAAGATATAAGTTACACGTTTATTATATTCTAGAATACTTCTAGTAAGGATAGAAACGACAATGTATTTTCTATGTTTATCTTTACCTAGAATAGTTGATACGTAGCTTATTGTACAAGGCTTCTTAGTCTATAAAAGAAGGCCTTTAGGTTAATGTTTAATATCAAGTTTTATATAGTTTTCATTCGTAAACATCTTTCATTGTAAGCAAGTTCGACATTCATAATCAAAGTGAAAGTTTTGTTTACATCTTGTGTTCTTGTTTAAGTGTTAAATTCCGCATAACACTTAGATTCACAAAGCATATACAAAGGTTTCTCTACGTGCTATACTTGATCTAATCTCGTATACACAAAGCTAATCGATCTAAGTTTGGGATCAACAATTACGAGATTTATTTTTCGTTGTTATAAAGTCCACAAGACATGTGTGTATATATGTATATATTTTGAGCCGTTAAGAAGTGTCGAAAAATGCACTTTATGCAGAAACTGTAGGGGCAGTATAAACAGGTCAAAACTTAAAAGTAAAACCTGCGTTTTTAAAATAAAATAGTCAAACCTGCACAGAACTTGCAGGGGTATTTTGGTCATTTTACATTGGTTTTCAGGTCTCGGGTAAAACTAGAAAGTCGTCTGAAACGTCGTTTTGCATTAAAATGCTTTAAACTCCGAGTCTTGGAGATGTCGTTTATCGGGTCAATTAATCGGCTCATATTTAAAAGTTAAATCTGATAGAAAATTCAGAACATGAGTTTTAAACGTTTCTAAGCAGTTTTGATTTCATTTGGGATCGTAAAAACTTTAATAAATATTATTTTACAACTAACTAATACTAGTTGCATGTGAACATGTTTAAAAATAGAAACAGTATAAGATTAGCAATTACCGGAATAATGGGGTAATTTGAAAACGAATAATATACTTTCTTAAAAAGCATGTTGTGTCGAGTATCTTACATAGAATACACATATGGATTGTTTTATTCTTTTTATATATGTGACTCTTTTGTCATTCGATATTATTTTTATTTTTCTTCTAACCTTCCACTGATTTGAGTTGAGTTTTGAAGTTTTGCCTTCACATTCTTCGTTGATATTCTTATCGCGTATCTCATGACGTTTTCGTCTAAACCTTATAACCCTTTGAAAACTTAACAACTTGTAACCATTTCATTGGTTGTTTTATGAGCTACTATTTGCCACTTTTGTAAAACTTTGACTACTTTATACGTTGTCATAATGTCATATTATAAATAAATCTGATATTGTTTTATGATTATTTTCACCAATTATTTTTACTTTGGTCTTATAAAATACTTTTCGTAAGATTAAAAGTTGCTTATTAAGTATCTCACAAATTACTTGTATCCTATAAATTTATAAACTATTTTTAAATTCCATTTTACAGATGGCATGGTTTATATATAAACATAAGAAATGTAATACTTTTCGACGAAACTGAGAACTGCATTGCTATTCCTAAATTATACATGGCCTGATCACCTATGTCTAATCTAGAAGGAGCCATGCTAGGCTGAATAGTAGTCAACTTAAAAATCTTGATAATAAACAACTTTTTACTTGTATTTATGATAAAGATAAATAAAATGAAAAGTAGTTTTAAAAACCTTCATAATTTATGCAAGTAGCGCAATTTCTATGCATCCGCATATGTTTTCTTACCTTTTCTTGAATGAATTACGCGCTTACGAATACGTTTTTACTCGACAATCGTTTTTCCACTCGTTACTTCATTTTGTCTTGTAACTGATTTCTTTTGACCGTTCGTCTAATTACTGACTGTTGATATATGACTTGAAAGTCTCGATGTTTTATCCTTCCTTCTCGTCCAATTTTTTTTATGCGACTGGGTAGATTTTTGGAATGTCTCCGCACGTGAATAATGAATTATCACTAGAGTAATTTCCGTATATCCGGGATGACGTCCGTCACTCTCGTTTGTCTCGAAATCCACTCTTGTGAACCGTGCTTTGACTTCTCTCTTTAAACACTAACATCGTTCATTTGATTTGTTTTAATTACAAATGATTATTAGGAATTTTCTTTGATTAAAATTTTTGTATGGATCTTATTTCCGATCGTGTAACGACCACCGCTAAGTTAACGAACTGATATTGGTGAACCATCGACCGCACTAACCAAATTTGACAACTTGTTTAATCTATTATTTCTTATCGTCATACCATCAACGCCTTTATTTTATTATTCTCTTTAAGAATTCATACGACATTTGCTACGTTCTCTTTTGTACTGTTGATTTCGTACTAATTGTTGACATTATTACCATTCGTATTCGTTTGTTATCTTGTCACACTTTGAAACCCAAATATATCCCATGTTATCTTGAAATAATAAACACCTTTATGTATTTCTACAAAGTATTATAAATTTTTTATGGAACTTGTCTACATTTTCTAATGATTTTCAATTATCAAAATAACCATCACAAGTAAAAGGTCAAATTTATACACCATATTTTGTATAACTAAAACTAATGTTTAAAATAAAATTATGTTCTACCTTTTGAACTAATTGACTTATCATACTTTACTTTTAATGTAATGAAATTGCCAGTTTAATTTATATTCCTAATAGTGATTTAATTTGGAAATTATATTCTCTAATTGTAACCATCAGTATGAGTTTAATTAATAAATTTATGCCATCCTTTCAAAGTTTCTTAAGACAACCAAAATAAATTATGAAGCTATTTAACTTCTATTTTTAATATATCATCTTTATCAAGAAGGTACCTCAACTAAGTTTTAAGGTAATACAAATCCGGGACGGATAACTGTGATAAACGTTATTTTAATATTAATATTTAATTCATTCTTCGCCCTCATTTTTCTAGTATTGTGAATTATTATGTTTTACGGTTACGTGAGTCGAGATCCCTCGTCGATCGTCGACCTTAAATCATTTTACCACATCTTGTCCGTTTATGCGTTTACTGAATTCATTTTTTTATCTCGTTCTGTTCCTCGTATTGAAGATCACTATTTTATTTCGAGTTTAAAATGAATCTCGGGAAGCAGTGTATAAGAAGAAACGATAAGTATCACCAGGATTTATGTGTGTACTCGTGGAATGATTGAGGACTGAATCTCTTAATGAATGGAGTTAATAAATTCGTTACAACCTCGAGGAGCATGTTGAAGCCGACACCGCAAGTGGAAAGACTCTTGTGATCAAGTGGTTATTATCAAGGGTTCGTTCAAGGTTTTCTCGATGATTAACGATGGAAATCTATACTTGATGTTATTGTTCGACCTTTTATTTTTATGTACTTATGTGGTATGTGATCTAGTCAAATGATCGTAAGTTGTGAGAACTTGAGACGGCATCATCCGATGACGTCCGATCATGTAGAACACATATTATGTAATATCTTCTTGACTTTCAACGACGATGTTTATGGAGACTTTAATGCGCGTTGGCGAAAGTGAGGCGAGTTGAGCGCCGGGACGTCGCTCCCTTAAGGTGGTGAGGATGTAAAACCCGTAAAAATAAGGTCATAATTTAATTCTATTTTCAATTATTTTGAAGTATTTTATAACGTTAAATATTATTATGCTTAACGGTTTAAGTTGAAACCGATATTAAATATTATATTTTAATATTTTGACGAGCAACGAGGAATACTAGTGATCGCGATACCGACGGATGCCAAAAATTTTATATTTTATTATCAATAATTTCGATATTTAATACTTTCGACGATATCGTTTCAATTACGTATCGAGTCGTTATATTATTATTTTTCGTGTGTGTTTAAACTTTTAAAAGTACAATCTAACATTTTCAGGTAGTGAAATATTTTCTCCTATAATATTTTGAAACTTATTTTTGTGTTGGTTGACGAACTCACAATTTACGGATTTAAATTTGGGCTTACGTGCATAATTTAGCGTCCCTTACGACTAAACCGGAAACCTTAGGATTACGTATTTACGTTTTTGAACTCCGTTTTTGATGAGACATTTTTTATTGGATTCGTTTTGTGTCGTTGATTCATAATTTATAAAAACGTTTTTCGTAAAATGACCCGAGGGCACGCAAATCGAGAAAACTAGAATCGAGGAATACCCGTAAATTAGTGAGGTGGGACAAAATACATTATCCCACCCCACTAGCTAACATGGGATGGCACACATGACACCACATCTAAGGATGTGGCATCATGTTAACTAACTAGCTACAAGTGTAAGCATTAGCTTAACACTTAAGCTTACTCCTTCCACTCAAACCAACAAAACCACTAGCTACTCACACATACCATTTTACACTCATGCAAACAACCTCAAAACTCTCTCAACACCACCACCTTGCCGTCCACTTTGATGAACAAAACACCCCTTCTTGATCTTTCTAGCCACAAAATACTTGTTATCTAGCTCTATCATGGAGTTATCTTGAAGCCTTGATCATTTGGTGGCCATATTAACAACATTGGAGGTGATTTGCTTGTTTCCTAGGGCTGATTTCTCAACTATTGTTCTTGGTGTTTGATGATCTTGGAGTTACTTTTGGTGTTCATCAAGTTCTTGTCTTCCAAAAACAAGAAATACACTTGGTTGGTAAAGAAGATCATCCTCTCCATTTTCTCTTGTTATTTTTGTAAAGAACAAATGTATTTTCTTTATTATTGTATATGTATATGATGTATATATGATGATAAAAATGTTGTGTGGGGATCAAGTGTTGATAAATATGCTTAAAAAGGTTAATAACTATAAGAAATGAGGCTAAAATCATGCTTATTTAGTTGGCTGTATAAAAACAGTATATAACTAAAACTTGAACTGATAAAATTGCATGGGTATGATCCATTTACATTAATTACAAGATGTTATACACATGTGAGAGTTGGCCATGCAATGGAATCATTATAATGAGTGAGATATGATCAAAACAAGATGAGAGTGCTAATCTGAATAAGCTGTTTTGTAGGGACTGTTAAGGCTAGATAAACTTAAAATGAGCAGTAGCTATAACTGAGTTAAATGTAGCACATAATATGAAGATCATGCCACCCAAAAATGAGCTTCTAATTCATTGTAGAACTCTAGATATGATAAAAATGGTGAACATGAAAATAAAAATCAGATTTTGAGAATTAATGTTTATTATTATTATATAAGCACTCAAATTTTATTGTATAAAATATAAAATAAAAACCCACTAACTTATGAAACTTATTTATATAAATATTTAAAAGGTTAATTAAGTGGATAAATTATATAAATGGTAGTGGAATAATACTTATAAGTAATAAAAACTATAAACTTGATTTTTACGACTTTTTCGGCTATTACCGTAAAATTAACATTTTTCGCCAATTAAAACTTAGACGATCAAACCCGTCTAATGTAAAGTTTTTAAAAGTCATATACTGATATATAAGTAACTAATACAAGTAAAAACCGATAAAACCCGAACTATAGGACCTACGGACATTAACGAGCTAACTAAGCATATTGGACTAATAGTTGGACTAAATAAGTTAAACACTTATAAAAAGAACTTATTGGGCTTAACCCATTTGGGCCCAACATGGAAAGTATAGATACTGATAATATAGGTATAAGATGGATTAAAACAAGTTAAAGAACTTATACTAAGCTTATTGGACTTAAAATAGGTAAGTAGGTAAAACTAGTAAACTAGTAAAAGTTACCAAAACGTAAACACTAAAATGAGTAAACAAGGATATATAAACCCACTTGATCATCATCATATGTACAAAATCATCATATATATTGTTATTTTGATAAAAGTCATTGGACAAGAGTCTAAGACCAATTATTATTTATATAGGTTTCCGTGACCGAAGCACGTCCGTAGCCGATAATCCGCCTTTCATTATCAACGTGAGTCTATAGCCTCGCTTTATACTAGTTATTAAATGATTTTAAACCCGCGAGGGGGAATACATGTTTTTATAAACTTAGAACACAAGATTTTTATGGTATGCTTTGTCCCTCTATGAATGGACCCGTGGTTGCCTTTAAATTGCATTAAGTGATTGCCTTTGTTAAAACCTCAATTATGGACCGTTAACTAGCTTATGATGGGCTAGCCGCTAGTACAATTAATAGATCTACGGGGGAAGCCGCCCCGGTTCAGTTTTTGTGGACTTGTCATAGAAGCTTAGGCCCGACCTCCACACTGTTTAAACATATTGTATTGAGAAGTCAGGTATACGGAAATGTACCAATAATCTGGAGGTAACCGACAATTAATAAATCTCTCGTCTTATTAGACTGATATGGGAGTGTCTAAGGGCTCGGTTCCATGAGCTTATTGCAATTTATGCTATATACAATTATCATTGTTGATGCAAATTATTATTTGATGCTTATAAGCATGCCACAAACTTATAATCTTTGCTTGTGTTCAAATTGATTACATAAACCTATAGATTCACTCGGCATTTTTGCTGATTGTTTTACTCACATGTATTTCAGGTAATCAAGAAGTGGAAGCTTGGAGGTCACGGGGAATGAAGTTGTGCACTGCTTTTGTTGTTCAAACTCTTTGATTTATTTATCGTTCCATTTTTAAAACAAACCAATATGTTGTTTTAACTTATCTTTTGGTAACGATTACTTGGGACTACGCCACTCTGACAAATGTTTTATGAACGATAAATCTAAAACGTCTCTTTTCGAGTCGTTATTTATAAATTATGTGTTGTATCATTGTTTAGCACCCAAAGATGTATTCCGTTGCGTGTAAATTTGGGGATGTTAAAAAAATGTCCAAGTTTTCCACAGGAAAAGCAAGTCTCTTTTGATTTTTCAGATTGTTTACTAGCTGATCCTACTCTCCCTGACCTTTTGTATAATCTTCTTTGATTAGCTAGTAAAGCTCTTTCATGAAACTCTACATTAAGGTCTGTCATGAATTCTTGGCTACTACGAGTGTCTTCTTCAACATCAGTGTCGCTATCATGAGAATGTGAGGTAGAAATTAAGGCTTTGGATGTTGCTCCCTGAACTACAAATATTTTAGACTCAGATTTGTATATGGTATCAATCAGCCCTTCTTCATAATTGTATTTTTCCATATAGCTGAGCCAACGTATCATTCTTGATGGAGTTATTGGCTCTCTAGGTCTGATTCATGCTCAGCCATTTTCTGGGAAGGCTGTTGACAAATGTGGCATTTAATTCAGCTTGTTCAATGGTGACTTCATTCATAGCAAGTTCGTTGAGAAGAATCTTAAGCCTTGTATACGTATGTTGTACCTTTTCACCTTCAAGAGCCTTGAAAGCATTAAACTGAAGCCTGAGTGCCTGAATCTTGGTTTCTCTGGTTTCAGAGGGTCCTTCGTGACCTAGGATGAGGTTTATCCACATTTGTTTGGTTGTTGGACATTGAATCACTGATTTCATGATGTGTTTTGGAAGACATGAAATGATAATGCTTTTGAGACGTTTATCTTGGTTTGCCAATTTCCTATCAGCGGGTGTCCACTGCTTAAGGGGTTTAGGAAGAGGATTCTCATCAGTGGAAGTGAGTGCCATGGGAACATATGGTCCATTCTCTAGAATTTCTAGAAGAAATGGCTCGAGTCCTTCGAGATAAACAAGGAATTGACTTTTCCAACTTGCAAAGTCATCTTCATCAAATACTGGCACATTAGTGACATGAGATCCACCTCTTGAATCGTGAATTTGAGGAAGATCATCTTCATTTTGAGTAGGGTTTACTCTTGGTGAATTTGGAGGTGGTGGTGTGTTGTTCCCAGAAAGCGAATTTGGTGGTGGTGGGGCGTTGCTCGTTTCAGGCATGGTGGATCTTGATTATAAAACTTAGATCGATGTTTATGAAGGTTTTAATATCAAACACTGCTCTGATACCAATTGAAAGACCCTAAACCTAGCTTGAAACGATTAAGAAAGATAATTAAAACAAGTAAATACTTTTCAAACGTAAGACTTTATTATTGTATAACAAGTATTACATGTGTTATGGATAACACAGTTTGATGACAATGTGTTGTGTACACTTCGGACAAAATAAAGCTAACTTAAGAACACATGCACAGCTGTTCGTTCAATAAGTTCTAAAGAGTTAATGTGTGAAATCTAACAAAGTGAACGACATTAACTCTAGCCTACATATCCTATTTATAGTGGTACGAGGTTAACTTTGATAGTTGGTTGATGGTGACTACACAAAACAGACATGTTAGACATCTGTCTCAAGATGCTCTTCTATTCTTGGTATTCTGCCACAATGCTTTAGGGAAACAGAGCTGACACAGTTTGCCTTTTCTTCATACCTTGTACTTTAGGCTCGTACTAGGCTCGTAATCGGTTTATAAGTCCCAGGTGTAGAACTCACTCAAAAAGCTAACTTGTTTGAGGAGGGGCACCTGGACATTATAAACCATCAACCATTCCCATACATGGCCGATGTGGGATCATAACATTACCCCACCCTTTGAAGAACCAACGTCCTCGTTGGTCACGGCTATGTTGGTCACGGTTGGCACCCCCTTTGGGTCCAAGCCACCACTCCATAGGCCACCACTCCGAGCTCGTTGGTCACGGCTATGTTGGTCACGGTTGGCACCCCCTTTTGGGTCCAAGCCACCACTCCATAGGCCACCACTCCGAGTGTTGGAACCTCGTAAGGAAGGGCTAGCTCTGATACCAATTGATACGAACCTATCCCATACTAGGCTCGTAATCGGTTCATAAGTCCCAAGTGTAGAACTCACTCAAAAAGCTAGCTTTTTGAGTGAGTTCTACACTTGGGACTTATGAACCGATTACGAGCCTAGTATGGGATAGGTTCGTATCAATTGATATCATAGCATAACTTCCCGCCAAAACACTTAGGTATGTCCAAAGTGTACTGAGTGTTAACAGGGTATTGCCACCCCTGTTAACACTAAACCACTCAGAGTCCCTGATACATCTTGGTTGTTATCCATCTCAGCCAATGAGTATGTCTTCAAGTAATCTTCGACTTCTTTGACAATGTCTCTGACATGGACTCCTATGTGGCTGCTCACAAAGAATTAGAACTCTGTGAGTCTTGGGTTACTTGCCTGTCACCTAGGCACATGAAAGTTAATATCAGACAGCTTAATTTACGTTTAAATCTATGATTAACAGAAATCTAACAAACTTAGATTCCCAAAAATGCTGCTAGCGATACCAAGGAATGTGTGTGTCGTGCCCTTGATACTCCATATGATGGTTTGTGATCTTTAAGTATATAAAAATCATGGCCCTAAATCACATTTTTCTCATTACACAGGACAATTTAACATCCAATGTTTGCAGTAAAAAGAACCTATTAATCCTGTTGAAAATGAAGGCAAACCACTTGGTCATATGGGGTAAGTTTTAGTTGTCCCAACTAAAGAGTGGCTTCTGTGTATAATTTACAATTTTATCAGCATTTTCTTTGTTATGGTTTGCAAAAATGGCAAAATGGCTAGAGGTTTTAAAGAAGAGTAACAATTTCAAATAGTTTCGGGTGCACGTGAGAATGCTCTAATGATAACCACTCAGTTCTCTGTAAATATATATCCTTTAAAATATCATATTGAGGTTCTTTTTTACTTATTTATTTATTTATTTATATAATTGCTTTTTATCATAGGTGTTTATAAAATGATGTAATGTTTTGCATTTACAAATTGTATCAATTGGTAGAAAGAGGTGTAGTGCAAATTTTCAGTTGATATTCCGTCTTCTTACGTTTATAATGGTAAACTTTCTGTTAATACAAAGTAATGCCTAAAAACATTATTAGTGTTAACTAATTTTTCTTAGTTTTGATCACGACAAATTAAAAAGACATTTATCGTCATATACAATCAATAGACGAATTATCTAACAAACACTATCATCAAGGTAATAATCATTTAAGTATTGCACTAACATATCTTAATCATGATTAGTGATCATAAAAGTGATTAGTCCTAAATTTTCATTTTGTCAAATGTGACAAAAGATTTTTTATTAAACTTTCTTTTTAAGAAAATGTTTTATTAAAATAGAAAATGTAAATTTAAATATGGCATATTCCAAATGCCATAGGAATATCCTTTGAAGGTAAAAACTTACCTCATATATTACTTCCCCACTAAAAGACAAAAGGGAGCGGAGTCTACTCCCACGGATCCTTAAATGCTTATGTGGTTCCATAGTGATAAGGAACCGCAGGAAAAATAAGAAACCGCAGGCAGAGAGCCGTTGACCTTTGTCTCCTATAAATAGTGGATCAAATCTGCATTTTCCATAACCCTTTTTGGACACTCTTTCTGCCATCTTTCTCTTTTCTAATTTCTAATCATTTGTAAATGATCACTTAAAGTGTTAAGTATGTTTACTTATGATTATCTCCTTGATCTCATTCTTTACCTTGTTTAAAGAGAAGATCACTTACACACTTGTGATGTGATTAAAGATGAAGCCTTGATGAAGATCATCTTCTCTTAAAGATCTAATCATGTTCATCATTTGTTTAATTTGTGTCTTGTATATATATAATGTATTTGTGTATACTTGGATTAATTGTGTTAATCCATTGTATTAGTGAATACTTGGATTAGTCTTGTGTAAATCCATTGTATATGTGTATACTTTGGATTTGAGTTGTGTAGATCCAAGTTACATGTGTATACTTGGAAATGTATTTTTTAGTTGTAAAAGTTGTGTCTTGTTAGCTCTCACTAAACTATAAAGTGACTTGTGGTTGTGTCTTGTGAGTTCTCACTAAACTATAAAGTGAAGTGTGATTGTGTCTTGTGAAGTTCTCACTTAGCTTCAAAGTGAAAAGTCATGAAGATTGGTTCTATCTTTCGATTAGAACTCAACATCTAGCCTTATGTCGGAAAATGGTGAAGTAAGCAACGTTGTGAAGATTGGTTCTATCTTTTGATTAGAACTCGACATCTAGCTTTGTGTCGTTAAATGGTGAAGTAGGCAACGTTGTGTAGATTGGTCCTAGTTAAGATTAGGTCTCGACATTTAACTTAGTGTCGAAAAATAATGTAAGCGATGTTGTAAGGTTTTCTCCGCCAAGAAGAGAGCTTGTGGATATAGTGGAAATCTCGAGTAAGGTGTACTCGAGGAGCGAAGTAGGAACGAAGATAGAGCTTCGTTCCCGAACCACTATAAATCTTGGTGTCTTCCTATTAGGTTGTCTCTTTCCTTACTCTCATTATTACATCACACACGACTACTTTTTGTCATTGTTAATGCATTAGAATTGAACCTAATCATTATACAACTAGCTCTCAAGTAAAAAGTAGTTTTGAGCAAACCTAATTGAAAGGAATTTTAATTAGGACATAAACCGAAGAGAAACTATTAAACCCCCCTTTCTAGTTTCTACACTTTCTTTATAGCAAGATCATCTTTTAAAACCATCTTTTCTTATTAGGTTGGATTTGTGCGACTGATTTTAGTTCTAGAATTCTAAAAGGTTTGCAAAGTCGTTATTATACTATTTAATTTTAATATAATGATTCCCTACTCATTATCTTTGGTGATTGTCTGTGCCATTTAGGAGATTACCGGCTTAAATAAGTTACCCAAACAACCCCTAAAATGTAATATGTAGGGAGTATTTGTTGAATTTATTAATTATTAAAATACATTATTGTACACTTAATTCCATAAAGTGAATTTTAAGTATATATGTTATATTTTTATAATGTTTTGGCTTGAACCAATGCTAAATTGGTCAATAAGTTTTTGACTTCATTTTTCTTCTATACCCCTATAACCTAAAAGCTTTTCGTCAAGCATACTTGTAATATTTCTATGTTTGCTTTTGAAGATAGCAAGACCCTTTTAAATCTCCATGTGGATCTTTATTTACATAATTGGTTCAAACTTTATAATCTATGCCTGGACAATGGATATCAATAAATGAAAAAGAACCACACATTGTAGTGATGTACATACAATTCTATATTATGTGAGATCTTCATGGTGACTTTAAATTCATGACAAACTCAAATTGACTTGCCTCCTCCTACTAATCCCTTTTTTCCAAATCAGTTTCAAACACATGTTAGATTTGCAGCAATATAATCCTTGTTGCTTCTATATGCAGCGTTGCAACTACCTGTACAAGACCATGCTCATGAAATTCAAACTACGTGTCACAACTCCATTATCCCAAATTTCTAGACCTCATATACGCATTAAAGTTGGTTATCTGCTATAGTGAAAAAAGAAGAAAAAGACCCTTGGGTGAAGCACAATCTGCTTCGGCTTGGAAGAAAGTTGAAAAAGTTAATAAGTTATAATGAATTTTATTTACCGTTAGTGTTTCAGATGTAAAAACTAAGACATTTCTGATATCTGACTCCCCACAAAAGTTTCAATTCTGCTTTGGCTTGGAAGAAAGTTGAAAAAACACCATCGAATATAAAAGAGGAATTCAAACACCTTAATAATGACTTGTCTTATTTCTATTCTTATTTCTTGATATAAGAAACAATAGTAATTAAAAAATGAAAATTGTAAGGTTTAGATGAAGAGAAGCGAATTAAATATTAAGAACACAAACGTTCGATAAAAGCTACCATTTGAATTAAAAAAGTAGAATCTTAGGTTGATGTTTGGATTTATATCTCAAGTCAATGACCTGATACATCAAGTAGGATAATGTGAGATCTTAAAGTGAACCGTCCGGGATGCAAAACCAGGAGGTAAACTCTTATGCTGCTGATTTCGTATACATGTTTCAGGTACAAAAGCATGCAAGTTTTTAGCCTGAATATTCTATTAGTTCTATCAGATTATGTGACATTGATATGCTTGTCTCTATTTCAGTTGGTTTGTCACCTTCAATACATGATAAGGGAGTACCTTGATGGTAAGTATTTACATAATCTTATATGCCATTTGTCAAGCATAGTTGGGCTACAATGTATATATGTGTGTAATTCTAAATGGTAAAAATGTAAAGGTTTAAGGTTTGTGGAGCCCAAACTCCTTATAACAGAAAAAAAGAGAATGGTCATCAATGATGCTAATAAGTAAGTTGATCTTTTTTCACGTGATTTGCTACTTTTTCATGATGTTAAATTGGCATGAAATGAAGAAAATTATAAACATACTTCTTATTTCTAATGTGGACTTAAAAAACAAAGTTTCGAACAATCTGCGTGATAGTATTATATTTCAATAAGATAAGCAAACCTTAATAGGCAATCTCAAAAAACCACTAAATTGTATAATGTTATCTATCTAACTTTTTCTTTACTTAAGTTTTATAGTATAACTATTGTTAACCTAAATATAGGCTATTGAGGTAAAATGGTGGACACCTTTACTCCTTTCTTCACCATCTCTCATCTGAAGTTGGATGGTATCATTATGAACCCATCAAGGTACATTTCTTTATCATTTTATTTGTATGTTGATAAGTATGATGTCATAGGTCACATTGCATCTTTTTATTTGAAAACATTTTCATCATATATATGATATATGTGTTGCACTAAATAAGGCCTTGGTGATATTTTAAAATCACGTCTTTTGTCATTATGATTCAATGTGTTGCATCAGAACCTTATGAGAAGGGTTGTTCACACAAGTCCCATTAAATTTACCTTACAAGGCAACTCTAGCGAGAGAACGTGTGATCATACCCCATTCTACACTTAAGTCAATCATAAATACTATGCTTTATTTTGTAGAAATAAAGTTGCAGGGACTGTCCCTGGATTCCTATACGAAATTCACCCTCATGCTGTCATGGTTCCTGTAACCAAGTCACTTTCGACCTATATGACCCATTTAATTTATAACCATGTTTTTATCACTTTTTCATTTAACATGTTATAAGTGTGTGGTCAAAGAATTGCTTAATGGGCATGATTAATCATGATATGACATAAAATATCCAAACAAAAGTAATATGTTTATTGATATGATTTTACACTGACGTTTTAGATTTATTATCTTTTTTGTAGCCAGTAGCAACCTAATTTAGTCATGCTTTGTCTGTAATTGGTGGAAATGTTGTTCGTCCAAGTTAGTTAGTTGCATGGTTTTAATAATGAAGCTCTTCAATCTTCGCATTCTAAAAAAATAATGTTTAGGTGATGTTGTTGTGAATGTTTAAATTGATCATGAGAAAGAAGTTTGCTTTTGTGGAGATGATATTTATCGAGGAATCCAACAACACAATGGCTTTGGTTGACATTATATTTGAGATATTCGGATAGCACTCAATTTTGTAGTAGTGTAGAGAATTCATTAAATAATAGTAGTATTTTGTTTAAGCTTATTTGTCAAAAAGCTTCAAGGCCTTTAGATTGTGATCGAGATAAATTTGTGTATGTTAGTTAATATTGTACCTCATGGAGATTTTATGTATAAGCAATAACATCTTTTAAATGTTATGTTTACATACAAAACAAGTTTCTTTAAAGAACCCTGTAATATTATATTCGTTAACATTATTTTATCAAACATTTTAATCATTTAATGCTATTTTTATCAATTCTTTAAAATTTTTATCTTGAAAAATAATTTTAAAGCTAGCCATACAGTGGGCGGGCCTTGAAGCTAGTTTTACTATAACAAAAGGTGCAACTGCACAAATAAACAAAAAATGAAGGCATAATCTGTAAATCTCTTTTTAGTAAAATAAAATCTGAGACTTTTTGAAAAGATATTTCTTTAACAGGAAATAATATCGTGATTTATTCTTTTTAATTTTTATTGTTTTAATAAATAAAAATATTCCTTAGTTTGGCAAAAGTACTTGTAAATTCGTTTTTTTAAACTGTGTTAAAAAATACATGTGTCGAAATTAAGAGATAAAAAGTAATGAGAAAAGTCATAGCAGACTCGTCATCAGTCACTTCTACCCGAGGATCAAGACTCAAAGGTAGACTAAAGATGTTTAAAGAAAAGATTAAAGAATGGAGTAATTCCACCAGAGACAGTGACCGATCTCAAGGTCGTGTTATCAAAAACCGCATAAACGAAATTGAGAAAAAGTTGGATAGGAATGTAGCGTCAGATTCTGACCGGGAAGAAAGACTAAATTTGATTCAAGAATGTGAGGAGTTGGATCGATATCATGTTTGGGCCTTGCTCAAAAGGCTCATACTCAGTGGGATGTGGAAGGTGACGAGAACACGATTTTTTTTCACGGATTGATCCATCAACGAAGACGACAACAATTGGTGAAAGGGATCATGGTTGAAGGAGTGTGGTACTCAAATCCTGTTCAAGTAAAAGAGTACTTTAATTTTATAAAGAAAAGTTTCAAGATCATGTTTCTAATACCATATTCACTAATATACCTCAATTCGTGCGCCTGACTAACAATGATCGTCTTTAGTTAGACAAAGATGCATCTTTAGAGGAAATTAAGAATGCGGTTTGGGATTTTAGTAGTAGTAAAGCTCCTGGCCAGGATGGATTCTCATTTCTGTTTCTAAAAACGTATTAGGATGATTTGAAAGACGATGTTAATGAGTTCGTGTCAACATTTCTTTCTTCGGGTCAAATGCCACTAGGATCTAATTCAGCATTTATCACTCGTATCCCTAAGGTTCACAATCCTCTCCTTATTAACGATTATCGGCCTATATCCTTAATTGGATTAGAATATAAAATCTTGTCAAAACTTATTGCTAATCGTCTAGCGAGAGTTATAGATAAACTGGTAAGTAATGAACAATAGGTGTTTATCTTGGGCCGCCAGATTCTTGACGGTCCCCTCATGTTAAGCGAGGTTATTGATTGGTATAAAAAGAAGAAAAAAAGTTGTTGATCTTTAAGGTAGATTTCGAGAAAGCATATAATTCCGTGAGTTGGACGTATTTAGATTATGTATTACTTCACTTTGGATTTAGTGAAAAAAGGAGAGGATGGATTCAGGCATGTCTGCATTAGGCGAGGACTTCTTTTCTTGTAAACGGCAGTCCCACGAAAGAGTTCTCGGTTAAGCGTGGTTTGAGGCAAGGGGAACCGTTATCACCCTTATTATTTATTCTTGCTATGGAGGGCCTCCATGTAGCTTTGGAAGAAGCTTCTCAATCTTAGTTGATTAAGGGTGTAAGAGTGGGCAACTCAAATTTCAAGCTTTCACATTTATTCTATGTCGACGATGTGGTTATGGTTTCTGATTGGAGCACATATGACATGGAGAACATTGTTCGGGTCTTAAATGTTTTTTATCTAGCATCGGGGCTGAAAATCAATATTAATAAGTCTAGTGTCTACGGTGTGAGCGTATCCACAGAAGAAGCTGAGTCCATGGCGAGGTTGATGGGATGCTCTTCAGGTTCTTTACCATTTAATTACTTGGGTCTTCCTATAGGGGAAAATATGAATAATGTTTCGAGATGGAATATTTTAGTTGATAGGTTTAGAGCGAAACTATCATCATTGAAAGCTAATCTTTTATCGATTGGTGGTCGTTTAACGTTACTCAAATCTGTGTTGGGGAGTGTCGGTATATATTACATGTCTATTTTATTGTACCGACGACAATTAATAAACTTCTCGAGCGTTTGAGAGCTATATTTTTCTGGGGTGGTGATAATGCTCAAAGAAAGATGGCTTGGATTAAATGGGACGTAGCTTTGACATCCAAGGCTAATGGCGGTTTAGGTGTTGGCAGTTTAAAGTCGTTCAATTTAGCTCTTATCCAGAAGTGGCGTTGGAGGTTTTTGTCTACATCAAATGCTTTATGGGTGTCTCTAATAAAGTCTATACATGGAGAAGATGGGGGTTTAGTTTCTGGTTATTGCATAACACGTGGTACATGGGCTAATGTGGTTGCGTCGATTCATTCTCTACACATAAGTCAGATTATTCCAAACGAGACCATTCGGTTAAAAGTAGGAAGTGGGACGCACGTTAGATTTTAGAAAGACATTTGAATCAGAGAGAGAGAGCCTTAAGTGAGCGGTACAACAGATTATTTCGGTTAGATGTTAACGAAGATTGTTATGTTGCTGATCGATGGTCTAATCATGGTTGGTCTTGGCAATGGCGTAGACCTATTGAAGGTGGCAGAACTGGTGGTATGTTGGATGCTATGATGGATGACATTCAACATATTAATCTAACTTCTGAGTTAGATTCGTGGCAATGGCTTATAGGCAAGGATGATGGTTTCACCGTTGGGGAAACTCGAAAGCATATTGATGACGTGATTCTTCCAGTTTTGATTTTGGGCACTAGATGGAGCATGTTTCTCCCAAGGAAGATTAGTATCTTTATGTGGAGGCCTTCTTTGGACTGTCTTCCTCATCGTTTCAATCTATCTAGACGTGGTCTTAATATCGACTCAATTCTATGTTCAACTTGTTTGAAGGCGGGCGAGACTAACCATCATATCTTTTCAACTTGCGAGGTTGCTTCTAATGTTTGGAGGTTAATTCGTCTCTTGTGCGGTGTCTCTGATGCTATTCTGAATTCCATTGATGCTTGGTTAGTGTGAATTGATGGTTTGGTAGGAGGATCTCCTAAAAAAGAGCGGATGTACGTGATAATAGCGACAACATCATGGTATATTTGGAAGTTTCGAAATGGTGTCATTTTCAATTCCCAGTCTATTAGGAAAAGTGATATTTTTGTTTTTATTCAATTGTATTCTTTTTCTTGGTTAAAAATGTAGACGGGCCAATGTGTTAATATGGCAAGATTGGCTTCAAACTCCTTTGTAATTTTTCTTCTAGTTTTTTGCTAGAAGATGTGTTCTATATATTTCTCTTTTTGCCGTTAAAAAAAAGTAATAAAGAAAATGGAGTACATAAAAAATTCAAAAGGTCTAATTCGAAACTTACAAAAACACTCTTACCAAATATTAACAACAAATAAAAATTCTTTCTCCACCAAAACCTAAATCAAATTCAACATAGATCTCCACCTTTAGAAGAAAACCAAAACTTCGATCAAACCCAAAATCATCACCAAAGGTCGAAATCATCATACTTGAATTATTAATAATTATACAGTAAGTACTTTTATTTAATTTAAGCTACTATTATTAAACGTATGGTAGACTATGTTACATCTCAATAAAATTTAAGTAAAAATGGTAACGAAAAAGATAAATGAAATCGGTGAATCGGAGATGGATATAAGTGTTATAACATCTCAAATCACAACTAATTTTAACCTCGAAATCCGTATTTGGAGGTGTAATAATTTTTGTATTCAGTTATTTCAAGGGAGTCTGATTAGTATGTAGGTTATCTCATTAATGTGGTAACTTAATAAGCATTAAACTCGGGGTGTTTGGGATTCTGTTTCGAAAGGGATTAACACATTGTCTATGCTTAAAAAATGATTGTTGGCAAAATTGTTGATTATTATGAAACACATTCCCATAAAACCCCCACTGCCAGGATTTTAATCAGGTTTCTGTGCTTTAATATCAATAATGGAGGTTTTGAGTATTTGTACAATAAAATTGCTTTATTGTATGTTTAACGATTTTTTAAAATTGTTTATATAAACTTTCGTAGCTGAATTCTTATTGTTCTTAAGGGTCTTTGGGAATGATTAGTCTAAATCGTTTATGTAAACAAGAATGAGACTGCCAACCTATTTTAATTTACTTTGCTTAGCAATAGAATAAGCAATTAAATCTCATTATCAACTCAAAAGCAATGTTATGTCTAGGTTGATGTTAAGACTTTCGCTTTCATACATTATAAGATACAAATGAACTAAGCGGAGTTTTATAAAAATCTACATGCTAAAATCATCTCTATAGCTTATGTTCCACGTCTAGCTTGATATAAAGGGGTTATAAGTTCCCAATAAGAGCAGGAGAAACAAGCGAGGGTATGTTTCCTTTGAACTTACTATCTTTCTATTCATTGTATCGTGTTTTGAGTTTGTTACAAGGTATAATAGACCTATCAGCTATGTTGCACGGAAACGCGGTTGGGGTAACATATCCCGTAGCGGAAAAGTTTCGGAAACGAGAAACGCTTGAAAACGCCTCAGAAACGTTTCTAGAAAATAGGAAACGTTTCACTACGACTGGAAGCGCATGGTGTTGAGCATGAAACTTTTCTACGCTCTTTAAACGCGTTTCTGAGTCATTTATTTTCACGTTTCAAAAATCAGTTATAGATTTTATTGATGGTGTTCATGTTGAAAAAAGTGGGTTAAGGGGTAGGGTTAGAAGAAGGATAAGCACATCTTTCTGCTGTACTGGGAAACCAGGATGACAACTCGAACAAAAAGAACATAAGAATTATTCGATGATGATTCCAGTGATGGTTTTCGAAGCTCTACATGTGATGCCATTTGTGTAGTCAACTTGTCATACTGGGGTTTTCTTGTGGATAACGGAGACATAGGTTATATGTTTTTTTGGGAAAATTATCATAAGAGTCCACCAATTACAAGAACATGTTTTTCTCATATAGGTTCTAGGCAATTGGCAAAAACAGGGCAACAAGCGCCAGATTTTGACAAGTGTCCCAAAAAGTATGGCAACTCTGATAGATTGTCTCAAAAAATAAGGCAACAGAGGTAATACGAGGCTTTTGCCCAGTAAGAAAATTTTATCGTCTGATCTTTTCGAATTGAGAAAGGGAAAAATGTGCGACTCAACTGTTTTTTGTTAAGAAAAATATTTTTCGTTGTTTGAAAAATAAATAGTGCAAAAATTTAAAGTAAATGACGGGTAATTAAATCTAAAACTAATTAAAACTAAAATGGTGCAATATTAAAACTTTTAAAGAAAATAAATCAAATGACAGAAAATTAAAGCGTGACGAAAAATTAAATTGACAATGTAATAAAAATGTGAACTATAAAATTAAACTAAAAGACAAATAGCGGGAAAAATAAATGCTTGAGACTGAAACAGAGGATAAACAAAACCTGAGCCGGGATCCAATATACTGTCACTATTCAGAATACCCAACTAGTACTGTTTATCCGGAATATCACCTAGCTCCGTATCCGGAATAATCACCTAGCCCTTATCCTGAATATGCACTTGTGAGCTATCCGGAATAACTTGTAATCCGGATTCCTTTGCCAAAGCTTATCCGGATCAAGCTGTCACCTTATCCGGAATAGTCTTCATCTCCTTATCCAGAATAATCTGAATCACTTATCCGGAATAATTCCACAAATCCTTCTTATCCGGAATAACTGTTTGTCCGGAATAATGTACTGAGCGTTATCCGAAATAAGTTGTTCTGTGGCTTATCCTGAATTCCCACGAGCTTATTATCCGGAATATGGCAAACAAGCCTTATCCGGAATAAATTCCAGACGCTTATCCGGGATAACTTTTGAAGTCCTTATCCGGAATAATATACTCGAACCTTAACCGGAATATCCAACTTCGTCTTATCCGGAATAAAGGGTTTTGAACCTTTATCCGGAATAATTCCCTGGTGGCTAATCGGAATAAAATTTTGACTTATATCCGGAATATTGGATCTGAGTGATGTTCGGAATAAAGGGGTTTTACCAAAACCCGGATAGCAATTAAAATCAAATAAGCTAAAACTAAAATTAAGCTAGGAACAAATAAGCACTTAACTAAAACTTTTACCAAATCAAACTTAAGAAAAAGCTATAAGACCAAAATTTAAAAACTTTTAAGAAAACTAAATGATAAAAATATTAAAAATCAACTTTTTATAAAAATTAACTAAAAAGCACTTAATCAAATTTAAGAAAAACACAATAAGCTATCAAATCAATAAGCTAACTCAATCAATAACATAAAAAACATAACCAATAAACAAATAAGCATGACAATAAGGTAATAAGCACAAAGATTAAGTAAAACAAGAAAGGTAGAATGAGAGATTAATAAAAACTTTATTAAAGAAAAGATTAAACAACAAAATTAAAAACACTTACTTGGAATTAAAGGAATTAAAGTGCAAGACAAGTATTTAAATTGACAAATAATTAAACTGACATGAAATTAAGGTGGAAAGACTAATGTGTCAAATTAGCTAACCACTCCTAATGACACATTAGGAGTCTATTTATAGTGATTAGGAAAACTAAGCAAGTGTTGGTTCATTCTTCTTTCTTTCTCGACTTCTCGTCTTCTAAATTCTTCGACTTTATCGACTTTGTCTCAGGATTAATAAACTCGTCTTTTAATTTCTTCATTAATTTATACTTGAGTTCTTTGGCTTTTATTAAACTTCCGTCTTTAGACTTTTTCTTCGATAAATCTTCAGAATTGGCCTTGGACTTCCGTTCTTTTAGCACTCTTGATCTTTCGACTTCGTCTTTTGTCTTTTTCTTCGATAAAAGCCCGTGAAAGCCCGTGTTTTCTTCCCTTTTCACATTTTGATTCTAAATCACAACAAAAACACAAACCACGCATAATTCCGACATTTACGACATAAAATACACGTTTTTGGTTGGTTATTATTGTAGTTAAGTGGTAAAAGGATGGGTGTTTACACACCTATCAAATCCCCTACACTTGACCATTGCAATGTCCTCATGCAATGCATTAATTAGAAAGCAAGTTTTACATTTTCCATCATAATCAATCCACCTTGGCCTTTATTAAAAAGATAGAAAATTACAAAATATTCAAAAGAAGAAAATAAGTATAAAGAATAAAAACTTACCTTGGGGTTTTAGAATGTCGTGAATAATTATCATCCTCAAGTTTCACGTTCCCCATACCAAGCTTAAAAACGAGATCATTGTTATTATAAGTTAGCAAACTAACACAAACTCATGTGGGCCATTATTTACTTAGACTCCCTTATTCCTATGTGTATCTCATATATTTTATTGTTGTCTTGAATGATCACGAGGATGCATTGTTGACTTATTTCGATAGTTATTAAGGCTGAAAATAAAGTGGGACGATTTAATAAATAGTTAGCTAAAGGATAAAATCTTTTAAAACTGCTTCTCGGGACCTCATAAAGTTCATATCTTGGCATAACTCGCTTCACGATTTGAGACCTTTCTCGGACCGATATTTGGCAGCGACTTCATACTTCAAATCTTGAGAGACGTTCATGAAATAATGGTCTTCTCTTCATAATAGGAATTTCTTCACTTGAAATTTTGAGAGATTCTTCATATTTGGACCACGACTTCTTCATTTTTCTCCAATCTTTATTTTGGATTTTGATATACAACGATCCGCCTCCTTTTAGGACTTGGATCTATTTATCCTCATACCTTGTTAGGGTCTTTTGGATAGACTTCTCCATGATCTTTAGGGGAGTATTTGATTTTCGCCGTGTGTCTCGATCCTTCATATTGATTTTTGATAAATGATTCTTCACATCACTTTGGATCTTTAGCAACAAAATGTAGCCCTCATGCCTTGTTAGGGCCTTTTCAGACTCGCCAATCTTCGCGTCCTGCTTCAATAAGTTATGCCTTGGCTATGAACTCTAATTAATACCGAGCAACTTTTAAACGATCTTGGGCTAGAAGCTAAGTAACTTTTCAAATCGTACAACCTTATTTATTGTAGATAAATTTATTAACAAGCGATGGGAGAATAGGCTTATAATCAACTCACATAAATTCATGAAAGAATACCAAACTTATAATTGACTCTATCATCTCTCGTTCTCCACAATTTAAAATCTCAAGGAATGAGACTCGTGGATGCTTAGCCAATTAAATCAAAGTTTTAGGTTTTCAAGTCATCTATAGGATCTTGCAAATTCTTAGACTTTTTCAAGTTTAGAATTCGCATTTTAAAGTTCCCTTGATAAACGACTCTCTAGGATCAATTATAGGAACTTGCAAAAAGTTCTTTTTCTTAACCCGTGAGAGTTAAGACTTTCGCGTTTTAAAGCTCCCTATATAAAAGCCTAGCAAAACTTGACTTAAACACGTTAAGGATACTAGCTAGAGTAAACTTAGATAAGTAAACTCGGGTTGAGTCAAAAGATTCACAAGTTGAAAATTAAAACCACTTTATAAAAATTTATTCTAGTAAAGAAAGAAAATAACTATACAAAGGTAAAACTACTAGGCCAAAATAGATCAAAAATTTTGAAAAATGTCGAAAAATTGATTTTCCGGTTAAAATGAGGACAAATACATGGAAAAGGCCACTTAACTTCGATAGAAGTCCCCCCTACAATTAAGATAAACATTGTCCTCAATGTTTAAGCATGTGGAAGTTAACTCCCCTACACTTAGGATATTGTGCACGTTGTTTAAATCTTGCTAAGGAAGAGACAACTAAAGTGATTCCTATTTCAATCATAAATGATAAAATAATGAATCAAAAGAGTTTAGGATAGAACCGGGAAGACGGGTACACGGGATCACGGTTCATTAAAAGTCATCAAGAATGGATTGTTGAAAGCTCGAATCCCTGTACATGATTTAGAAAGAAGACAACAAACAAAATACTATGGTCTCCCCCTACACTTATTATAATAACAAGAGAAAAAGGATAGATATTGGGGGTTGCCTCCCGAGAAGCGCTTGTTTTTTATAACCGAGTCGTGAGCCTGACTCGACCTTGATTAGCATAGGAAGAAGCTTGAAAAACATCCACCGGGATCAAATACATGGTTTTCGTCCATCAAATAGAACAAGCTTAAGGCGAACAAGACAAGCCAAAGAAGAGTAGGCAAGGTTCCCTTAAGCAAAGATTGAGCACGGTGGGAGCAAGGGTGAAGAGGTGCAAGCATATCTCCATGGTTTCCAAAAATCTTTCCTTTTATTTCATCAGATGGATACTGAGATGGCTTGAAAATTCCAATACCGGGGTCGAACACCTTTTACTTTAGGGGAAAATAACACTCAGGCTCAGCAGATCTTGTAGAAGATCCGATCATAAATCTAGCAATCTCATCCTCAGATGGAGGGTAGAGAGGAGTTAAGACATAAGTGTTGCTGATATCGGTGTCGGTCGGCTTCTTCTCCTTTGAAGCGGGTTTCTTCATATCCAAAGTAGGATAAAGACCATAATCATCAAAGTCCAAAGGAGGAGCATCACTTTCATTTGGGAAGTATGTGTTGAGAAAAGTAGCAAAGTCTTCCTCAAATGAGTAGTCATCCAAAGTAGGATCAAGCATGGTTGGCGGAGGATCTTCATCATGAGAAGAATCACTTGAAAGAGTATCGGCCTCATCAAAATCATCATAAGTGGGCATGTCTGGATACTCAGAAGTAAAATCATCATAATCATCTCCATCGGAACTAGAATCGTCATCATAAGCATCAAAGATCGGTGGAGAATCATAAATTGTTGGAGGATCAGAATGGGATAGAGAATCATCCACATCATCTTGGAACAGTGGATTATCATAGCAAGAATTGAATAGAGGATTGTTGTTGACGACAAAATCATCAAGCACATTAATCATATTCGTTGATTCTCTTTCATAGGATTTGTTTGTGATCTTCCCCATTTTGAATACTTGTGCATCATTCCCGACTCTTAAGATTAACTCACCTTCGGCAACATCGACTAGGGCTTTTCCGGTTCTCAAGAATGGCCGACCAAGTATTAAAGGAATACGAGGGTCTATTTCATAATCAACAACAACAAAGTCGACCGGAAAAGGGAAGGTGCCAACTTTAATAAACACATCTTCGGCAATACCAAGCGGGTAAGCGAGAGTGCGATTTGCAAGCTCAAGAGTCATCTTCGTTGGTGTAAGGTCGGGTAATGATAACTTTTTCCAAACACTTAAAGGCATCAAATTTATACTTGCCACAAGATCAACTAAGGCAGTAAATTCGTCGGTTTGGTTAAAAGTACATGGTAGCACAAAACGACTGGGATCTCCAAGTTTTTCCGGAAGTTCTTTAAGAAGGATTGCAGAGCAATTTTCATTCAAGCGAGTATTAACAAACTCGGCCATCTTCTCCTTCTTATTAAGCAATTCCTTAAACATCTTGACAAATTGTGGCATTTGGGCAAGAGCTTCAACAAGGGTAAAGGTAACGGTCATGCCGGCAATCTTGTTCAAAAATTTAGAGACTTGAACGTCATTCTTAGTCAAAATTCTAGCTTTGTCGAGTCGAGAAGGGTAAGGAATGTTGGGTTTATAGGTGGAAGGTGGGGTTGGTGAAGGGTTCTTCTTGGGTACTTCTTCATGACAAGGCGGAGACGGTAATTGTGAACTAATACTATGTGTGGGAGTAGTAGGGATAAATGGTGGTGGAGGAGGTGTAGATGGTGTAACTGGGGGTGGGATAGATGGTCCTACTAAAGTTGTTCCACTACGGGTAGTAATAGCACTCACATTCGCTCTCGGGTTGGTGACGGTGTTTGAAGGTAGAGAGCCCGAAGTAAAGGGTTGAGTGGTTGGTAAGAAACTAGCCAGCATATTCTTCAAATCATTCGTTTCAGTGCTGAAGGAGGTTTGTATATCATTTCGAAGCTCGGATCTAATGTCATTCCCTTGCTTAGTGATATCCCCTTTGAAATTGATAATTTGGCTTTGTAGATTCTTGATTTGCTCTCCTTGGGTTCTCATTAAAGCTTCAACATCTTGATTAATGGGTGGGGCTTGTTGAGCGGGTGGGTGATACGGATTAGAAGCTCGAGGTGGGATTTGGTTGCTTCTATTGTAATTGTTGTTGGGGTTGTGGTTTTGAGGAGAAAAACCGGGTGAAAGATAGTTGTTCGACCGGTAACTTAGCAAATTTCGATCCCCTTGAGGTCGGGCTTGGTAATTTTCCGGTGAATAGTTACCATAAGCCGCATACACGTTTTCCGGATTGCCTTGAGTAGAAGGACAATCAGTGTATGAATGAGGACCACCGCAAGTCTCACAAGAAATTGCTACAACTTTAACTTGTTGTTGTTGGTTTGTAGCGATGAGCAAGATATTTTTGTTCATTTCGGCCATCATGCGGGTGAATTCGGTCATGTCGGGGTTTGCTAAAGTAGAAGAAACATTGACTCTCGGGTTGTTCCTTGAAGATGCGGAGGAATCCTAATTTTTGTGATGAGTAGTCATGTTCTCAATAAGCTCTCTACACTCCTCGGGTCTTCTTTTCATAAATGTGCCACCGGCGGCTGCATTAATCGTATCACGATCACGAAAAGTTAAACCATTGTAGAAAGTATCAATCAACGTAACGGGGAGCATGTTGTGGTTTGGACATCGATCGATCAAAACATTATATTTTTCCCAAGCATCAAAGAGAGATTCATCGGGTTCTTGCATGAAACCGTTGATTTGATTGCGAAGGCTCATGACCATGGATGGTGGAAAGTAGCGCGACAAAAATCGTTGAGTCATGTCGTCCCAAGTATGAATGGAATTCTTCGGGAGACGATCAAACCATTTTTCGGCGTGGTGGGATAAAGTATGTGGAAAGAGCTGTAGGCGAAGGACATCCATAGTAACACCGGGCAACTTCATGCTTTGAGTAATAGTAATGAATTTGTCGAGGTGCTTGTTGGCATCATCATCAGGCAATCCACGAAATGGATTAGTTTGCACTTGTTGGATCATGTGATGCTTCAACGAAAACTCCGAAGCCGTGATTTGCATCGGCGCAATCGGTCCTCCTCGTCCATACATTGTTGGTTGACAAAGCTCCTCCATCGTCCGAAGATCGGGATGTGGAAGAACATTGTTGTTGTTATTATTGAGGTGTGGTGGATTATTGTTGTTGTTCACACCTACCATAGCTAAATCTTCACGAGTCTCGGGCTCTGGATAAGTTGAAGATCTAGTACGCATACACCTACAAAAACAAAAGAAAAAGATACCAAAGCAATAGACAATATATATACACTATAAAAATAAAATCTTTTTGGATTTTTGAAAATTTTTAATTTTTATGGATTTTTAACAATTTTTTAGCAAGAAAAATAACGCTCACGAATGAACGGATCCCAAAATTCAACGCGTCTCTCACAGAAAACCGTTAATCTTTACGAAAAGAGCCGGCAGCGGCGCCATTTAATACGAGGCTTTTGCCCAGTAAGAAAATTTTATCGTCCGATCTTTTCGGATTGAGAAAGGGAAAAATGTGCGACTCAATTGTTTTTGGTTAAGAAAAATATTTGTCGTTGTTTGAAAAATAAATAGTGCAAAAATTTAAAGTAAATGACGGGTAATTAATCTAAAACTAATTAAAACTAAAATGGTGCAATATTAAAACTTTTAAAGAAAATAAATCAAATGACAGAAAATTAAAGCGTGACAAAAAATTAAATTGACAATGTAATAAAAATGTGAACTATAAAATTAAACTAAAAAACAAATAGCGGGAAAAATAAATGCTTGAGACTGAAACAGAGGATAAACAAAACCTGAGCCGGGATCCAATATACTGTCACTATTCGGAATACCCAACTAGTATTGTTTATCCGGAATATCACCTAGCTCCTTATCCGGAATAATCACCGAGCCCTTATCCTGAATATGCACTTGTGAGTTATCCGGAATAACTTGTTATCCGGATTCCTTTGCCAAAGCTTATCCGGGTCAAGCTGTCACCTTATCCGGAATAGTCTTCAACTCCTTATCCAGAATAATCTGAATCACTTATCCGGAATAATTCCACAAATCCTTCTTATCCGGGATAACTGTTTGTCCGGAATAATGTACTGAGCGTTATCCGGAATAAGTTGTTCTGCGGCTTATCATGAATTCCCACGAGCTTATTATCCGGAATATGGAAAACAAGCCTTATCCGGAATAAATTTCGGACGCTTATCCGGGATAACTTTTGAAGTCCTTATCCGGAATAATATACTCGAACCTTAACCGGAATATCCAACTTCGTCTTATCCGGAATAAAGGGTTTTGATCCTTTATCCGGAATAATTCCCTGGTGGCTAATCGGAATAAAATTCTGACTTATATCCGGAATATTGGATCTGAGTGATGTTCGGAATAAAGGGGTTTTACCAAAACCCGGATAGCAATTAAAATCAAATAAGCTAAAACTAAAATTAAGCTAGGAACAAATAAGCACTTAACTAAAACTTTTACCAAATCAAACTTAAGAAAAAGTTATAAGACCAAAATTTAAAAACTTTTAAGAAAACTAAATGATAAAAATATTAAAAATCAACTTTTTATAAAAATTAACTAAAAAGCACTTAATCAAATTTAAGAAAAACACAATAAGCTATCAAATCAATAAGCTAACTCAATCAATAACATAAAAACATAACCAATAAACAAATAAGCATGACAATAAGGTAATAAGCACAAAGATTAAGTAAAACAAGAAAGGTAGAATGAGAGATTAATAAAAACTTGGTTAAAGAAAAGCTTAAACAACAAAATTAAAAACACTTACTTGGAATTAAAGGAATTAAAGTGCAAGACAAGTATTTAAATTGACAAATAAGTAAAATGATATGAAATTAAGGTGGAAAGACTAATGTGTCAAATTAGCTAACCACTCCTAATGACACATTAGGAGTCTATTTATAATGATTAGGAAAACTAAGCAAGTGTTGGTTCATTCTTCTTTCTTTCTCGACTTCTCGTCTTCTAAATTCTTCGACTTTATCGACTTTGTCTCGGGATTAATAAACTCGTCTTGTAGTTTCTTCATTAATTTATACTTGAGTTCTTTGGCTTTTATTAAACTACCGTCTTTAGACTTTTTCTTCGATAAATCTTCAGAATTTGCCTTGGACTTCCGTTCTTTTAGCACTCTTGATCTTTTGACTTCGTCTTTTGTCTTTTTCTTCGATAAAAGCCCGTGAAAGCCCGTGTTTTCTTTCCTTTTCACATTTTGATTCTAAATCACAACAAAAACACAAACCACGCATAATTCTGACATTTACGACATAAAATACACGTTTTGGGTTGGTTATTATTCTAGTTAAGTGGTAAAAGGATGGGTGTTTACACACCTATCAAGAGGACACATGACGCATTTTACACCCCATTGTCCAATTGCCATGGACCGAAATGTACCTGGCAAACACTTTTGGACCCATCTCAGAATTGAAAAATGGGCCAATAGACCCTTTTGATAATTTTCTCTTTTTTTAACTTTTCAGTGTTTTTTGTTTAATATTAAACAAAGTGTCATTTTTTTTATTGAATTGAAAAAACTTATTAAGATTGAAAAGAAGATAATAATGGAGATAATTGATGAATAATGGGAAGAAAACTCAGGTAGTAAAATATGTGTCGGGAAATACAAAAGTTAGATAGTAAAGTATGCATTAAGAACTGAAAGTCTATTTTGTATAATAAACCAAAATAATTTACAAGTATTTTAAAGCACAAAAAATTTAATTTATTTCCTAAATTGGCACCAATGTATAAGATTTTTAATGCACACCTCATAAAACAGTTTCCTAAAATACAATTCTATACATTCACCCTCTGTTTAAGAAAAATTCAAAAAATTTTGAAATTCAAAAATGCAAAATGGATTAGCGGATTTAGGAAAGGTTTTTATGGCCATTATTATTGAATGGGCCAAGACGCTCCTGCCCTAAATTAACTTTAAACCTAAAACCTATATAAGCGCCCCCCCCCCCCCCCCCCACACACCTCATCTACAGCACAAAAATCACAATGTTCGGCATCCATGTTTGTGCAGTCTCTTAGATCCCTAAAACTCTGTTCTTAATCTCCTTCTTTGTAATGCTACTAAGAATTGAATGGATTTAGGTCCATTCATGCAACAGCATTGATCTAATTGCTTGCAAAACAATATGGATTGCTGATCATTACAATGCTGCCAAGAATTGAATGGATTTATCTAACACCCCACCAAATGCTATGCGCAGCGGAACTACAATCATTTGGGTGCTAGGCAGTTATCATTGCACACAAGATATATCAAACGACTCCAAAGAGACGTAAAAGTTTTAACTTAATTTGAACATTGTTAAAAACATACATGTCTACGGTTTTCCAAACCCAAATACTACAACACAGAGTTAGCGTTTCGGTCCCCATGAATCTCAACCCCAAAAGATACAATTTTCACAACAACATGACATAAAGTTTAAAATATTCAAGTTAAGTATGGGTGGAAAAACAAGTAGACGCCAAGCAACACACAACTCCCATCCAATGCATGCTCCATGCTACACTTCATCGGTTACCTGAAACACATGCTAAATTGGGTCAACAAATAATGTTGAGTGGAATTCATAGGTTTTATAATCTCATTTTGAACATATGTGTTATAAAAATCATTCACGATCATTCATAGACTTGTCGATCAAACAATCTATTTTCAGTGTTATGACAATTGTGTTTAAGCTCATGACACTAATCCGTTAACTCAATCACCCGCGTAATAATTACCGGCGTGATTAAGATGAAACCATTGCCCCTTCTAAAGGCATCAGTTGCAATTATACCTTATCTCTTATCACAAGTTACCTGTCCACAGGGGGTACTCAACGTACTAGCCCTCGTCTCGGATAGGGTCGTCAACCCCATAGTACTACCAATTGTATAAGCGGCTATTTTCAATCCACGCTAGGATTAAACAATAGTTAATAGTTCATGATATTAGGGCCTGTTGCAACTAGGTACTCAACACAATTTCTAAGGCAACATTCGGGTCCAACAATCATTCATGACATATGTTCATTTTTGAAAACTAGCATGCATTTCCCTCGCGGGTAAAACAATTTAAAACAATAGTAAGCGAGGCTATAAATTCACACCTTATATATATAGAGTAGTCGACGATTCGAGTGACGATCAGTGACGATGATGAGGATGCCCGGGGAAATCAACACCTAACAAACCAATAATGCGTAATGAGTAATCTCATTTATAAACCTTAAGTACTGTATATATTACATACATATTAGTCAATTGTGATAACTACAACTCACTCCAAAACCAAACAAATAAGTGTTACTCGTTTTATACTATTCGTCCATGTTATTAACGTTATTACCCTTTTCACGTTTTTCGCCGATACTTACCAAAAGTATGGACTGTTTTACTAGACTTAAACCTTTTTATAAAAATTGGGAAAATTCTCAAAAATACCTTAAGATCTGTAGAAAACACATTTTTAATCCCATTAAAAGTTTTCGCTTTTACGACCCATTACTCAACACTTTACTAAACCTACGTTTTTCGGACTGATTTTGCACATTGACCAAGTCGGACTCATTTGACCCATTTAAAATATTCCATTGACCCATTTGACACCTAATTCTAATAATAGACTCACATATGCAGGTTTGAGACCAAAAATCAACCTTTAACCATTTACCAAACTATATCTATGGTCCCCGGGATTTGACCTAAAACCAAACATAATTTTGGATTATGTAGGTTCTCATCTCCCGGTACACGATTTTCAAAACATCATAACTTTTGACTTGTTAGGAGTTGTAAGCTCTATCTTATACCAAATCGAAGCTAAGAAGACGCTCTACAACTATATCCTAGGCTCATGACCTGTTTACAAAATAAATTATGAAAACATCCCAAACATTCTGCCTAAAATTACCTATCTCAAAATCAATCCAACACTCGCTTCTAAACCAATTTATCGACACTTGACCTCAACTTAAACACTCCTAATCATGTATAACCATCCTAATCAGTCCTTAACCCCCTAAATATCAAATCCATCTCAAAACCCAAACACCAAATCAAACATGTAATGGGGTTACCCACTCAAAAACATCTAAAAACAAGTAATAAACACATAATCCATGAACAAAACAACAATCACCAAGATCCACCAAACACTCCCTTAATGCCGTGGGGTGTGGGTGATCAAAACCCCCCAACCAAATTGATTTTGGTTGGTTTATTGAGTGATTATACATCCCCTATACTTGAATTAAACATGCATACCCTTAATTAACATCAAAACAATTTTTGAAAAATCCATTTGATTCTTGGAAAATTTTTATGGATGCATGTTGGATTAAAGTACATGAAAACAATTGTAATTATGAAACTAGAAGTGGTCTAACCTTAGTTTTAATTAAAACAAGCTAGAAAAAAAATAAGTGGTGGTGGTGTGGTGGTTTTGGCCGTCGGCCTAAAGAGAGAAAAGAGAGAGATGGAGAAAATTTTTTAGTGAAGTTATGTGTTGTGTGTGTTTACTTTCCCATTTTGTAATTTTTGGAGGGACTTGTTGTGCAATAATAGCTTTCTTTTGGCCTTAATTGAAAACGACCTCAGAAGTTTACGGGAATGACTCACTAGTCATTTTGGAAAATTTTACGGGAGTCGGGGATCATCCCGAACACTCCAAAATACTTTTAGGACAATTAAATGTACCCGGAAAGCAATAAAACTCACCCGACTCAACTTAACACGAACCAAAAGTAAAATTCTCGAAAAATTATAATATCGATAAAACGACAATAAACATAGAAATTTGGGCATCCATCGGGATCGTAGTCGTCATCGTTCTTCTTAAATCGTCAATCGTCAAAATTATGACCTCAAATATCGGTTTCAACCAAAATGATAAAATATATAGCAATTAAAATTTCTTAAAAATTTCAAAAATAAGCGTAATTTAGGGTAAGGTAAGTGACCTCGATTCTAGGGTATCACATCCACCCCTCCTTAAAGAGAGCGACGTCCTGGCGCTCGCCTCTTCTTATACTCACATTTCGTGCCGCTGGAACAGATGAGGATACCTTTCCTTGAAAAAGTCCTCACGTTCCCAAGTGTATTCCGGTCCACGCCTAGAATTCCATCGAACCTTCACAATGGGAATTCTACTATGCTTCAGCCTCTTGACCTCTCGGTCCATAATTTCCATGGGTTCTTCCACGAAATGCATTTTATCGTCCAGTTGAATCTCGTCCAAAGGAATCAGCAATTCCTTATCCGCCAAACTCTTCTTCAGATTTGATACGTGAAACGTGTCGTGAATAGCACTAAGCTCGTTCGACAACTCTAACTTATACGCTACCGGTCCAATTCGTTTAACAATCTTAAATGGTCCAATATACCTCGAACTCAACTTTCCTTTATTCCCAAAACGAATCACACCCTTCCACGACGAAACCTTAAGCATAACCATATCTCCGACCTCAAATTCCAACGGTTTCCTTCTATTATCGACATAACTCTTCTGTCGGCTTCTTGCAGCAAGTAATCGGTTCTTGATTTGCACAATCTTCTCTGTCGTCTCCAAAACCATTTCGGGTCCAGTCAACTGACTTTCTCCTACTTCACTCCAACACATAGGTGATCTACAATTCCTTCCATACAACGCTTCGAATGGTGCAGCCTTGATGCTCGCATGATAACTATTATTATATGAAAACTCCACTAAAGGCAAGTGGCGTTCCCAACTTCCTCCAAAATCAATCACGCATGCTCGAAGCATGTCCTCCATCGTCTGAATAGTTCGTTCACTTTGGCCATCAGTCTCCGGGTGATAGGCCGTGCTCAAACTCAATTCAGTGCCCATCGCACGTTGAAGTGATTTCTAAAATTCCGAAGTAAACCTACTATCGCGATCCGAAATGATCAATAAAGGTACTCCATGTCTGCAAACAATCTCTTTCACGTACACACTGGCCAGTTTCTCCATGTTGTCCGTCTTCTTCATAGGTAAGAAGTGAGCATATTTCGTCAATCTATCCACTATTACCCAAATCATATCGCATCCACTAGGAGTTCTGGGTAAACCCGTCACGAAATCCATAGCGATTCTCTCCCATTTCCATTCTAGGATCTCTGGTTGTACCAACAGCCCAGACGGCTTCTTATGTTCGGCTTTAACCTTCGCACAAGTCAAACACTTACTAACGTAACGAGCAATATCCGCCTTCATATCCGGCCACCAATAGACTTTCTTCAGGTCATGATACATCTTATCCGATACAGGATGTATCGAGTACTTCGACTTATGAGACTCGTTCATAACCAAATCTCGTACTCCAGGCTTTCCTTCCTCGGATGGACACAACGGTAACCAAATCCAATTCTCGAAATATCTCAGCCCGTCTGACCTAACCACAAAAAGAGGTTTCAACAGTCTTCCCAGATTCTCAGCATCAACATTCTCTTTCATTAATCCCTTCTCTTGAGCCTTCAGTATTGTTTCGGTTAAGTCAACACCCTCAGTCATTACTAGCGCTCTGACTCTCAAAGGTTTCTCTCGATCCTTCCTACTAAGTGCATCCGCTACGACGTTCGCCTTGCCAGGATGGTAGCGAATCTCACAGTCATAGTCACTCAGTAATTCTACCCATCGCCTCTGTCTCATGTTCAACTCCTTTTGGTCTAAAATGTGCTGCGAACTCTTGTGGTCAGTGAATACAATACACTTCGTCCCATACAAGTAATGTCTCCACAATTTCAGCGCAAAAACCACAGCTCCTAATTCCAAATCATGCGTCGTGTAGTTTTCTTCATTCTTCCTTAATTGTCTCGACGCGTAAGCAATCACCTTCTCACGCTGCATCAACACAGCTCCATAACCCTTACGAGATGCGTCACAATACACTACAAAGTCTTCGGTTCCTTCTGGTAATGACAATATCGGTGCAGAACATAACTTGTCCTTGAGTGCTTTGAAAGCGAATTCTTCCTCGTCTCCCCATTCATACACCCTATTCTTCTCTGTAAGCTTTGTCAATGGCTTCGCAATCAACGAAAATCCTTCAATGAATCTCCGATAATACCCAGCCAAACCAAGGAATTGTCGAACTTCAGTCGGCGTTGTCGGTGCCGACCATTCCCTGATTGCTTCGACTTTGGCAGGATCCACGCGAACTCCTTTGCTATCAATTACATGCCCAAGGAATTGCACAGACTCTAACCAAAACTCACACTTCGAGAACTTCGCATACAGCTTCTCTTTCTTCAGCAGATCCAATATCTTTCTCAGGTGCTTCTCGTGCTCTTCCTTACTCTTAGAGTAAATAAGAATATCATCGATGAATACAATGACAAACTTATCTAGATACGGCTTGAATACTCGATTCATAAGGTCCATGAATACTGCAGGCGCGTTTGTTAGCCCAAAAGGCATCACTCAAAATTCGAAGTGTCCATACCGCGTACGAAAGGCAGTTATAGGGATATCCTCCTCTCTCACACGCAGTTGATGATACCCTGACCTCAAGTCGATCTTTGAGTATACACAGGAACCTTGCAATTGTTCAAACAAATCGTCAATCCTCGGCAATGGATACCGATTCTTAACCGTCAGCTTGTTGAGCTCTCTATAGTCGATACACATCCGAAATGACCCATCTTTCTTCTTCACAAACAACACTGGCGCTCCCCATGGTGATGAGCTCGGTCGAATAAATCCCTTATCCATCAACTCCTTCAGTTGATCCGATAATTCCTTTAACTCTGATGGTGCTAATCGATAGGGTGCACGAGCAACTGGTGCAACTCCCGGCATCAAATCGATTCGAAATTCGACTTCACGGGTGGGTGGTAAACCCTGCAACTCATCTGGAAAAATTTCCGGATATTCGCGAATTACAGGTACCTCTTCTAACTTCGCCTCTAAGTCACCATCACTAGAAACTTGTGCCAAAAACACATCACATCCATCTTCTACATATCTCATCATTTTCAAGCAAGATATCACTTTCAAACGAGAAGTGCATTCATCTCCCTTCACAGTCAAGACTCTATTCCTCAATGGGATCTGAACTAATCTTTCTCCACAGACGATCACGGCACTATGCGCCATCAGCCAATCCATTCCAACGATCACATCGAACGATCCTAGCTCTATAGGCATTAAGTCGATATCAAAAGCGTAATTTCCTAACTTCAAGGTACACCTTTTAGTATAGAATTTGTACTAACGATCTTCCCATCGGCTAATTCCACGTTATAACTACTCGTTAACAATACCGGTTCTCTATCGATATGACGACTAAATTTAACATATATGAAACTCTTGTCGGAACCAGAATCAAACAATATACTAGCATAACAAGCGTCTAGCAGAAACGTACCGGTAACCACATTAGGGCCTTGTGGTTTATCAGCAGTCCCTACTCGATACATGGCAACAACATTATTTCCTCCTTGCCTGTTTCTAACCTTCGGGCAATTCCCCTGCTTATGCCCACTTTCTCCACATCCGAAGCAAACCATCACCTTCGTGGCATTTGCCCCAGTAGCTACCCCTTTAGCTCGGCCATCTGACATTCTATGACCCGCTTTTCCGCACTTGCCACACGCAGGTGGGCAATTCCCTACGTGGTACAAATTACATCGACCACAGTGGGGATTCACCTTAGCTCCTCTAGGGTTAGTGACAGACCTCATCCCATCATTTCTTCTCTGGTTGAACTGCTGATTGCGATTCTGACCTTGGTTGTTACGGTTTCCTCCTCGACTTTGACCTTGGGATTGATTACTCTGAGCTGCCTCCCACTTTCTCTTGTTTCCTTCGGCAATGAAGTCCTTTTTATCTTGCAGTTTGACATCCATTAGCGCGTGAGCCATTTGGACTGCTTCATTGAATGACCCAGGCTTAGATGAAGTTGTCTCACCCTTGATATTACTTGACAAACCCTTGATGTACTGCTTCATTTTCTTGTTATCATTAGCAAAGGCATCGGGACACAAAAGGCTCAATTCATTAAACCTCCTTGTATACGCTGTAATATCATTGTTCTTCAATGTCAAATGCCTTAACTCATCTTCCAGTTGACCCAGTTCCTCTTCGGGACAGAACTTTTTGGTCAAGAGAGCCTTAGTAGCAGTCCAAGTCCTCGCATTTGCTACCGCTAATCCAACAGTGGCTACTTGATTGTTCCACCAACTCAAGGCGTCATCAAGAAAAGGGGCAGCTGCAAACTTGACTTTATTTGCCTCTAAACATTCGCTAATCTCAAAAGTACTTTCGATCTTCTCTAACCACCTTCGGAGTTCTAGGGCTCCGCCAGTTCTACGAAACTGCGTGGGACCGCATTTCATAAAACCAGCATAAGTACACTCCCTCGGGGCTTGCTGTATTCCTGTATTTCCACCTTGATCTGGGTTTCGGTTTGCACGATCCGCTTCGAGTGCATTTGCAATTGCTTCTTGAATCATTGTGTTCACACGGTTAGCTGTTAGCTTTGGAGGCATGGTGAGTTCTCAAGTACACCTCTCTGCAAAGACAGGGAAAATAGAAAAACAATGTAAGTATACACATCAAGATTAAGATGGATTTCTCTTTCAAGACATAATATAAGTACAACGACACATCACTACAAGGTTACTAATATTCATCAATTCACATCACAAAAGAGCAAATTAAAGACGTATCATAGATTATGAAAGGTAAACATGGATTGTATTGATAAATCAACCAAAATTGTGACAAGTAATGCCACTACAACCATACACCATAAAACTTAAGTCATCAAGTTTTTCGTCACAATACCATCATACAAAAGTCTAAAATAGTTCGATTACAACGATCAAAGATAAAATAAAATACAAGCAACTAGTCATGTGGTGATCCACACGACCTCTTGGATGGCGGTTCATCTTCATCCTCCTCGGGCTCTTCGGCACTGTCTTCCTCGTCCTCTTCGTCCATCTTCCTCTTTCCTTTATCATTTGGACCACACTCAGTCGCCTTCTTAGTCCCAGAAGTAGATCCACACTCCACTGCTACCTGATTCCCTACAGTGATACACACACCTCTGGCAGGTGGCTGGACCATAAAATCATTAGCCTCCATTTCCAAGTCATCTACAAATCTCCAATCTGGTGGCAGGGATGCTCTAACTCGATGCTCCCAACTTTGCATCCTATTCAACCTCGCCTGATCCTCCCTAACTTGCTCAAGACTAGCACTCAGGTTTGCTATCATCGATCTCAAACTGTTAATATCACCCTTGTTTGCCACTCCATCGAATTCAATCCTTGCAGTTCTTGCCAACAACCTCTGGTGTGCCCTCTCGTTCTCGTCGAACCTTTTGATTAATCTAGTTTCCACTATGTACCGCTCGTACATCGATCCATCCAATCTTCTCACAACAAGCGGAGCGTCACGATAAGCTCTTGGTCCGGGGCAGATAACTCTTGCGATGTCCTGATGAAGAGAATTAGCGCTCGCTGCAGCGTCGGAACTTCTAGGGATACCTGGCATACCAATCAGATGAGAAATACGAGTAGGCCTGGGGAAGGTAGTCCTCCTTTGGTCGGGGTCCTGGGCTTGCACATGGTTCGTCTCGGCTTGTCCTTCAATAGCTGTTCCAACATTTCCCCCTTCGTGTCCTACGATGTATTCGTCTCCATTTCCGTTAGGCGGTACCTCAGCCATTCCTGCAACAACAGAGAGGGTACGTAAGATTACTATTCAATATTTATAAATACATGCATGCAAATGCAATGCAAAGGTGGTACACATGCCCAAAATGCGATAATATGATGCTCATGCATATGTAATACAAGAATTACGATATCGAGTACTCCACGTACAATTTCAACGTTTACATATAGTAGTTCAATATCTACGTAATAAATACCCATATATATTACTTCAACTCAAAGGTATACATCAATACCATGAATACAAAAATAAACCTTACCGGAGCCATGCAGGATAGTTGTGTGCTTGGGCAATTTCTTACGACACCAAAAGTTATAGTTTAGGAATTTTCAAAACGACCTAGTTCTCTATAACTCATGGCTCTGATTACCAATCTCTAACACCCCACCAAATGCTATGCGCAGCGGAACTACAATCATTTGGGTGCTAGGCAGTTATCATCGCACACAAGATATATCAAACGACTCCAAAGAGACGTAAAAGTTTTAACTTAATTTGAACATTGTTAAAAACATACATGTCTACGGTTTTCCAAACCCAAATAATACAACACAGAGTTAGCGTTTCGGTCCCCATGAATCTCAACCCCAAAAGATACAGTTTTCACAACAACATGACATAAAGTTTAAAATATTCAAGTTAAGTATGGGTGGAAAAACAAGTAGACGCCAAGCCACACACAACTCCCATCCAATGCATGCTCCATGCTACACTTCATCGGTTACCTGAAACACATGCTAAATTGGGTCAACAAATAATGTTGAGTGGAATTCATAGGTTTATAATCTCATTTTGAACATATGTGTTATAAAAATCATCCACGATCATTCATAGACTTGTCGATCAAACAATCTATTTTCAAGGTTATGACAATTGTGTTTAAGCTCATGACACTAATCCGTTAACTCAATCTGTAACACCCCTAATTTTACAAGGCAGCGGAATATCAACATTGGGCGTTACTTCATAGCACATCACACACAGTCATAGAAAACGACCTCAAAAGAGACGTTTTATAAAATAAACCATTCGATAATTTTATTAAATCATAGTTAATTAAAAAAAAGAGGTCCCAACAATTTATACAAACCTTAATAAAAATAATAAAGATTTGTCAAATGTATCGAATGGAAATTGTTTGTATTGCCTTTACTTAACCTGCGCGGCTCCATGCTCCAGCTGCTCTTAAACCTACACACCTGAGAATACATGCTAACATGTCAACACAACGGTTGAGTGAATTCATAGGTTTTTAAATAAACAATAATGGGATTTTAAATAAACCATAAAGCTTTTGAACACAAGAATCTCATCCATTGGCGATATTGCAACACATACAATACCTATATTCCACACTATTACGCTAAGCTCATGACACCGATGCCTTAATCAATAAGTTTGCCCTAGTCAGGTATCTTGCCAAATACCCCATACTTCACGTACAACACACCCAGCTGAGCCTCCAACTCACAGGTGCGACCTGCCTGGGTGGGGGTCATCATTCCCAATGGATCCATTCGTCTGTACGAGCGCCTACCCATCATAGGTAGTTAACGGTTCACGATTTATAGGGACTTTTCACTGGCAATAAGCAACTTAGCCTTACTAATAGTGGCTCATTACCTATACAATCAACGCTTGTGTTCATTTTCCAAAAGCATTCAATCAAACTTATTTACATTTATTAACAACAACTTGTATTCGTTCAAAGCATATATTCCAACAACGAATGTTTATTCACAATCATGTATCCTTTCAAAAGGATACAACACGTATGCTTATTTACCAAGAGCATGTATTCCCCTCGCGGGTTTATAAACATATATAAAACAGTAAAAGCGAGGCTATGAACTCACCTTGGCGTTGCAGAGCCGTAGAATAATAAGACGAGGCACGGAAAACAATGCACGCGAACTTATCCGCAACCTATGTAAATATGAAACGTTTACTAACCATGAAAATGAATGTAGAAATGTGTATGCATACTTAGACTCATGTTCCCGCCAACCAAACTCGTGCCTTCGCACTTATTAACCCATTTTACGCCATTTAAAGAATTTTATAATAAATATTAACCTTTTACAAGATCCGAAAACGTGTCCAGGGCGCCTATTTTAAGGACCCGTAACTTCTTCATACGTTAGAGTTATGACTTAAACCAAGCTTCTGTGGATAGCCCACGCGGCAGGCTACAATAATGGTCTTACTGAGCTAGGCGTGATTCGGACTCTAAATGGGTCAAAAACAACTTACAATATAATGTTTCTGAAGATTTTACATTAGACAGGTTGGTTTTTCCGAAAGTTTGAGAGCATGTATCTAACTGGTTGTTTACGTTCAGATAATAAGGCTTGGTGTTTAAGAAACTACGCCACGAATACGACAAAAACATCCTTGTGTAAAATTTACCAATTCGGGCCATAACTGGCTTAAAATCATGACCAAACACTGCTTAACAGACTTGAATACGTCCAGACTTGGAATTTGTTTCTGTTTTGACAGCTTTGCGACTATTTTTCTTACATTTTAGAAAAATCATATCTCGTTCGTTATAACTCCGTTTTTAGTGATTCGAGTGGCCACGCGTTCTTTGAAAGGTCTAGTTTTTAGGAAAAATGTTACATATTAGTAAGGTAACACCAATACCTACAGACTTGGGTGTAAAGGACAGCCATCATCACGAATGGACATGTGCAGTCATTTTTGGGACAGTTTTCGGCGTGACTTTTAGATAATTTAGACCACGACTTAGGGGCTGGTAAAAACAGTTTATAGAGTATCTTGGGTGTATTTTAACATATCCAAAGTTCAGCCTAGGTTGTTAAGAGAAATCAGGAGATATAAAGGCGCAAAACTGACCCAGCACACTCGATCTATGATTTTTATGTGAAAGTTGGAATCGTGTTTTAGCTTGGTTTGAGTTGGGAGTCCTTAGGGACCACATGTTTGGTGACCTTAATAAGTATTTTAAGAGGGTATAAAATGAGAATTAAGCTTACATGAAGTCGAGATGAAACGAAATATGTCGAAATGGACGAGATGATGCAGTTGCAACGTGATAGCTTCTGTATGAACTAAAACTTGATCGAGACTTCGTCTCTTCTCCTCCTCGGGCTAGTATTGGTCCTGAATTCTATTCTTGATGGTCCTATGTCATTGTTTGGAAGAGATTTATGTCTGTCCTGGGTAGTAATATGATATTTCATAACTTGGTGGTTAAGTCTTGTCAAGAGAGGTGGATGAAGATAAATTTGCCACGATATGTACTTGGTCTCTAAGAAAAGAACAAACGAATTGAAAAGGATACGGTATGAGGACACAATGTTCGTAGGTTGTTTAACATGGTAGATTTTAACATATAACCATATGTTAGATAAGAATGAGTGAGGTTTTGTTTTATACCAAGAATGGTATCCTAACATGTACTATAGTCGGCTAAGTAAGTAGTAAAAGAGGCTAATAGTTTTATTTGGTTATAAGCGGGTATTGTTGAAACCCGATATTTTTAAAGTTACGCGATTTGAAAGATACATGCAGAACACGAAAAATAAACGCTCAATATAAAGTAAAAACCTCGACATTCAGAGAACATTTATATTTCGATATATAAATGAGGGTTTATAATTAAAGAAATGTTAACACGTCGTATAAACGAATGATGCCTAAAGGCTTAACGTAAATTACGAAAAATTCTCATAAAGCGAGAAATTAAAACGACGACAATAGAAAATATTTCTATGTCATAACGAGGATATTTACGGTGGATGACGAACATAAACTTTGTCGATAAATAATAAATGACACATATTCGATATGTTAAAGTCTTAACATTGTCGGTTTGCCGATTAATCAATATTATTCGTAGAACAAACATGACAAATGAAAGTCGGGTAATAAATATTGATCCGACTACTAGGAATAAGATTAGATCTCAGTCTAAATGTTGATTTTAAAGTTCGGGTTATTACATCATCTAACCCTTTAGGAAGCGACGTCCCGACGCTTAATTTGTCTCAATAGCCTTCGGTTAAAAGGCGAAGATGTGAGGAATAGAAAAATCATTGCCGAGATTCCTAGCGACTGTTGGATAAACAAAAATCAATGTAACGATAATACTTAAAGTACAAAAGTGAATGGTTTAAATGTAGCTTCAATCCTTATAAGAAAAGGATAATACATAACTCGAAGAACAAGCCATTCGAAGCAAAAACTTGACAAATCGTGTATTTTTAGAAGTGTTTCAAGGTAGATTACTACTAGATTATCAAACATGTGACGATCGATATAAGCTCAAAACACTTACTCACGACAAGTGACGAGTCAGAAGTAGTGAAAAAAAAAACGGGCGCATTTAAAATATTTCAATGAGATAATCAATTCAAAAGATCATTGATCACATCGACCAAATCAAAATAGATATCGTCCAAGGGTCTCATAAAAAAAGTTACGTCGTAAAAGAAAATCGCATGGATCACACATAACTCCATCGAAAACGTTACAAATATTCACGACTAGGAAATTATTACGAGTCGAACAAAATCATCTAGTTGCATGATCTCAAACATGCAAACCTATTTCTTCAAAACCAATTTATCGACACAGAAATCGTTCGGAGTATACAATACTTTATCAAAGGAACTACGATCCAAATTAAATACAAAAGCCATCACTAGGCACATATAATCATATTACGACATGCTTGCAAAATAGCCAAGCCATGCCAAATAAATAAGCTCAATCAAGTTAACTCATGTTGGCTAGATAGTCAAGACATGATAAAACGAATATCTGATAGGATTTTCAGATGATTCAAGTCAAAGGAAAGTTTGCAAGTTAAAGGATGTTCACGTTCTTGATTGCATAGATGCATATCGGACAATATTTTCGTCATCAGAGGGTGCTCACACATGGATCCATACCCAAATGACGTTGCAGGGTGCTCACAAACGGATCCATACCCAATAGATATTACAGGGTGCTTACAAACGGATCCATACCCAAAATATTTTCTCGTTATGTTTGAAAAAATTATTCGATGAACCATCGATAATAACAAGAAAACATTCAATATATTTACATCTAAGATACAAAAATAGTCACAAACCAAGTCAAGCACTCTTGAGCCCACTTATTTATAATTTCTTGTTTACATCAAAAGGCGTCCCAATCCATGTAAACAAGAATTCATAAATTTATGGTTCGGGAACTTATAACTTTCCTGTTCAAATAAAAAGGCGTCCCAATTTATTTCAACAAGACGATTATAAGCCATTCTACTCAGTAATACCGTCACAGAACACGATATCATAACCAAATTAAATGCCAAGAAAAATACAGGGTGTCAAACTTACTCCATGATTTCCGTATTCAAACGTCCCATTCCATCTGAATAAAGAAACCATCGACAATCTAAGGTCCAGTGGTTTAAAACTTTCTTATTCAAATGTCCCAATCCATTCCAATAAGAAAACCTTAAACGACACATAGTTGGGCGATTTGAAATCATTATATTTAAATGTCCAATTCCATTTAAATACAAAGTATTAAATTTCTCAACTAATGACTACTATGAGCATATCTTTGTTGTACCCAAATTATATATAATTGATTTGGGTATATATATATTTTAGGTCCAACATTGGCATCCTCCTTTTCGCCATAAAACGTAATCAAACATAATTAAATTACAAGTTATATTACGTAGAAGATGTCTCCTTGAAGAAATGATTCTTCAAAATCATAAAAAGAACATAAATAAAATAATATGTTTATCAATTACGTTTCAAAATGAGATGTCCTAAAATGGCACATCACGATGCGATGACAACAATCGAGCTTAAATTAGTCGATATGCGATATATTATGAAACAATATATATGTACTCAAAATATCAACGAGTTCCATACTCGCATTCGGATAATAAATTATTTATCGAGAAAGGTGATTGGCGGCGAGGCCAAACTCTCTATTGAACCGTATCATAATATGTACGATAATCACGCAAGGACCATTGCTTCATGCGCAACACCCTTAAATACCATAGTATATACATTCATATACATACAACCATTTCTACATACACATATGATCACATTATCACAACCAAGAAATGGTTTCTAGGAGCCATGAGCGCACGGATACTTTGTAAGGCAACCAAACAATTTTACGAAAGAGCAGTTATAGTCTAGGTTTTAAAATGACCTAGTTCGCTATAACTAGTGCTCTGATACCAATCTGTAACACCCCTAATTTTACAAGGCAGCGGAATATCAACATTGGGCGTTACTTCATAGCACATCACACACAGTCATAGAAAACGACCTCAAAAGAGACGTTTTATAAAATAAACCATTCGATAATTTTATTAAATCAGAGTTAATTAAAAAAAAGAGGTCCCAACAATTTATACAAACCTTAATAAAAATAATAAAGATTTGTCAAATGTATCGAATGGAAATTGTTTGTATTGCCTTTACTTAACCTGCGCGGCTCCATGCTCCAGCTGCTCTTAAACCTACACACCTGAGAATACATGCTAACATGTCAACACAACGGTTGAGTGAATTCATAGGTTTTTAAATAAACAATAATGGGATTTTAAATAAACCATAAAGCTTTTGAACACAAGAATCTCATCCATTGGCGATATTGCAACACATACAATACCTATATTCCACACTATTACGCTAAGCTCATGACACCGATGCCTTAATCAATAAGTTTGCCCTAGTCAGGTATCTTGCCAAATACCCCATACTTCACGTACAACACACCCAGCTGAGCCTCCAACTCACAGGTGCGACCTGCCTGGGTGGGGGTCATCATTCCCAATGGATCCATTCGTCTGTACGAGCGCCTACCCATCATAGGTAGTTAACGGTTCACGATTTATAGGGACTTTTCACTGGCAATAAGCAACTTAGCCTTACTAATAGTGGCTCATTACCTATACAATCAACGCTTGTGTTCATTTTCCAAAAGCATTCAATCAAACTTATTTACATTTATTAACAACAACTTGTATTCGTTCAAAGCATATATTCCAACAACGAATGTTTATTCACAATCATGTATCCTTTCAAAAGGATACAACACGTATGCTTATTTACCAAGAGCATGTATTCCCCTCGCGGGTTTATAAACATATATAAAACAGTAAAAGCGAGGCTATGAACTCACCTTGGCGTTGCAGAGCCGTAGAATAATAAGACGAGGCACGGAAAACAATGCACGCGAACTTATCCGCAACCTATGTAAATATGAAACGTTTACTAACCATGAAAATGAATGTAGAAATGTGTATGCATACTTAGACTCATGTTCCCGCCAACCAAACTCGTGCCTTCGCACTTATTAACCCATTTTACGCCATTTAAAGAATTTTATAATAAATATTAACCTTTTACAAGATCCGAAAACGTGTCCAGGGCGCCTATTTTAAGGACCCGTAACTTCTTCATACGTTAGAGTTATGACTTAAACCAAGCTTCTGTGGATAGCCCACGCGGCAGGCTACAATAATGGTCTTACTGAGCTAGGCGTGATTCGGACTCTAAATGGGTCAAAAACAACTTACAATATAATGTTTCTGAAGATTTTACATTAGACAGGTTGGTTTTTCCGAAAGTTTGAGAGCATGTATCTAACTGGTTGTTTACGTTCAGATAATAAGGCTTGGTGTTTAAGAAACTACGCCACGAATACGACAAAAACATCCTTGTGTAAAATTTACCAATTCGGGCCATAACTGGCTTAAAATCGTGACCAAACACTGCTTAACAGACTTGAATACGTCCAGACTTGGAATTTGTTTCTGTTTTGACAGCTTTGCGACTATTTTTCTTACATTTTAGAAAAATCATATCTCGTTCGTTATAACTCCGTTTTTAGTGATTCGAGTGGCCACGCGTTCTTTGAAAGGTCTAGTTTTTAGGAAAAATGTTACATATTAGTAAGGTAACACCAATACCTACAGACTTGGGTGTAAAGGACAGCCATCATCACGAATGGACATGTGCAGTCATTTTTGGGACAGTTTTCGGCGTGACTTTTAGATAATTTAGACCACGACTTAGGGGCTGGTATTAACAGTTTATAGAGTATCTTGGGTGTATTTTAACATATCCAAAGTTCAGCCTAGGTTGTTAAGAGAAATCAGGAGATATAAAGGCGCAAAACTGACCCAGCACACTCGATCTATGATTTTTATGTGAAAGTTGGAATCGTGTTTTAGCTTGGTTTGAGTTGGGAGTCCTTAGGGACCACATGTTTGGTGACCTTAATAAGTATTTTAAGAGGGTATAAAATGAGAATTAAGCTTACATGAAGTCGAGATGAAACGAAATATGTCGAAATGGACGAGATGATGCAGTTGCAACGTGATAGCTTCTGTATGAACTAAAACTTGATCGAGACTTCGTCTCTTCTCCTCCTCGGGCTAGTATTGGTCCTGAATTCTATTCTTGATGGTCCTATGTCATCGTTTGGAAGAGATTTATGTCTGTCCTGGGTAGTAATATGATATTTCATAACTTGGTGGTTAAGTCTTGTCAAGAGAGGTGGATGAAGATAAATTTGCCACGATATGTACTTGGTCTCTAAGAAAAGAACAAACGAATTGAAAAGGATACGGTATGAGGACACAATGTTCGTAGGTTGTTTAACATGGTAGATTTTAACATATAACCATATGTTAGATAAGAATGAGTGAGGTTTTGTTTTATACCAAGAATGGTATCCTAACATGTACTATAGTCGGCTAAGTAAGTAGTAAAAGAGGCTAATAGTTTTATTTGGTTATAAGCGGGTATTGTTGAAACCCGATATTTTTAAAGTTACGCGATTTGAAAGATACATGCAGAACACGAAAAATAAACGCTCAATATAAAGTAAAAACCTCGACATTCAGAGAACATTTATATTTCGATATATAAATGAGGGTTTATAATTAAAGAAATGTTAACACGTCGTATAAACGAATGATGCCTAAAGGCTTAACGTAAATTACGAAAAATTCTCATAAAGCGAGAAATTAAAACGACGACAATAGAAAATATTTCTATGTCATAACGAGGATATTTACGGTGGATGACGAACATAAACTTTGTCGATAAATAATAAATGACACATATTCGATATGTTAAAGTCTTAACATTGTCGGTTTGCCGATTAATCAATATTATTCGTAGAACAAACATGACAAATGAAAGTCGGGTAATAAATATTGATCCGACTACTAGGAATAAGATTAGATCTCAGTCTAAATGTTGATTTTAAAGTTCGGGTTATTACACAATCACCCGCGTAATAATTACCGGCGTGATTAAGATGAAACCATTGCCCCTTCTAAAGGCATCAGTTGCAATTATACCTTATCTCTTATCACAAGTTATCCGTCCGCAGGGGGTACTCAACGTACTAGCCCTCGTCTCGGATAGGGTCGTCAACCCCATAGTACTACCAATTGTATAAGCGGCTATTTTCAATCCACGCTAGGATTAAACAATAGTTAATAGTTCATGAATATAGGCCGTTTTGCAACTAGGTACTCAACACAATTTCTAAGGCAACATTCGGGTCCAACAATCATTCATGACATATGTTCATTTTTGATAACTAGCATGCATTTCCCTCACGGGTAAAACAATTTAAAACAATAGTAAGCGAGGCTATAAATTCACACCTTATATATATATAGTAGTCGACGATTCGAGTGACGATCACTGACGATGATGAGGATGCCCGGGGAAATCAACACCTAACAAACCAATAACGCGTAATGAGTAATCTCATTTATAAATCTTAAGTACTGTATATATTACATACATATTAGTCAATTGTGATAATTACAACTCACGCCAAAACCAAACAAATAAGTGTTACTCATTTTATACTATTCGTCCATGTTATTAACGTTATTACCCTTTTCACGTTTTTCGCTGATACTTACCAAAAGTATGGACTGTTTTACTATACTTAAACCTTTTTATAAAAATTGGGAAAATTCTAAAAAAATACCTTAAGATCTAAAGAAAACACATTTTTAATCCCATTAAAAGTTTTCGCTTTTACGACCCATTACTCAACACTTTACTAAACCTATGTTTTTCGGACTGATTTTGCACATTGACCAAGTCGGACTCATTTGACCCATTTAGAATATTCCATTGACCCATGTGACACCTAAGTCTAATAATAGACTCACATATGCAGGTTTGAGACCAAAAATCAACCTTTAACCATTTACCAGACTATATCTATGGTCCCCGGGATTTGACCTAAAACCAAACATAATTTCGGATTATGTAGGTTCTCATCTCCCGGTACACGATTTTCAAAACATCATAACTTTTGACTCGTTAGGAGTCGTAAGCTCTATCTTATACCAAATAGAAGCTAAGAAGACGCTCTACAACTATATCCTAGTCTCATGACCTGTTTACAAAATAAATTTATGAAAACATCCCAAACATTCTGCCTAAAATTACCTATCTCAAAATCAATCCAACACTCGCTTCCAAACCAATTTATCGACACTTGACCTCAACTTAAACACTCCTAATCATGTCTAACCATCCTAATCAGTCCTTAACCCCCTAAATATCAAATCCATCTCAAAACCCAAACACCAAATCAAACATGCAATGGGGTTTACCCACTCAAAAACATCTAAAAACAAGTAATAAACACATAATCCATGAACAAAACAACAATCACCAAGATCCACCAAACACCCCCTTAATGCCGTGGGGTGTGGGTGATCAAAACCCGCCAACCAAATTGATTTTGGTTGGTTTGTTGAGTGATTATACATCCACTATACTTGAATTAAACATGCATACCCTTAATTAACATCAAAACAATTTTTGAAAAATCCATTTGATTCTTGGAAAATTTGTATGGATGCATGTTGGATTAAAGTACATGAAAACAATTGTAATGATGAAACTAGAAGTGGTCTAACCTTAGTTTTAATTAAAACTAGCTAGAAAAAAAATAAGTGGTGGTGGTGTGGTGGTTTTGGCCGTCGGCCTAAAGAGAGAAAAGAGAGAGATGGAGAAAAAATTTTAGTGAAGTTATGTGTTGTGTGTGTTTACTTTCCCATTTTGTAATTTTTGGAGGGCCTTGTTGTGCAATAATAGCTTTCTTTTGGCCTTAAGTGAAAACGACCTCAAAAGTTTACGGGAATGACTCACTAGTCATTTTGGAAAATTTTACAGGAGTCGGGGATCATCCCGAACACTCCAAAATACTTTTAGAACAATTAAATGTACCCGGAAAGCAATAAAACTCACCCGACTCAACTTAACATGAACCGAAAGTAAAATTCTTGAAAAATTATAATATCGATAAAACGACAATAAACATAGAAATTTGGGCATCCATCGGGATCGTAGTCGTCATCGTTCTTCTTAAATCGTCAATCGTCAAAATTATGACCTCAAATATCGGTTTCAACCAAAATGATAAAATATATAGCAATTAAAATTTCTTAAAAATTTCAAAAATAAGCGTAATTTAGGGTAAGGTAAGTGACCTCGGTTCTAGGGTATCACAATTTAGGTCCATTCATGCAACAACATTGATCTAATTGCTTATGCAACACAAAAAAAGAATGTGTTCTCGACGTCCATGATTGTGCAATCTGTTAGATCCCAAAAAATGTACTCTTACTCTCCTTCTTTTTAATGTTGCCAAGAATTGAATGAATTTAGGTCCATTCATGCAACATCATTGATCTAATTGCTTGCACAACATTATAGATTGCTGGACATTTTAATGCTGCCAAGAATTGGATGGATTTAGGTCCATTCATGCAACAAAATTGTTTGTGCAATCTGTTAGAATTGAGATTAAGAATGCTTAATCTCTTTCTTCATAATGTTGCCAAGAATTGAATGGATTTATTTCCATTCATGCAACAGCATTGATCTAATCTTCATTAAATATTTATGTTAATTCAGTGCATTTAGATCCCTTTTCTGATTAATCTTCATGCAATGTTTCTGTTAATTACAGGATATAGGTAGATTTGATAATCATTGGCTTTTTGGTTGTTGCCAGTTATGATTTTGTTGATTGCAGGATATAGGCTGATGCATAATCAACATTACTATTGGTTCATCAAGCATGATATAGTTGGAATGAATGGATCAATGATGTTGTGTATCATCAGACTTGCATTGTAAGTTTATGCTTTTTATGTGCATACTGTAATCATAATTCTTTTATTATTATATATTTTACATAATAACAAAAATTTGTTTACATTATCAAGTTTTTGAATATTGAATGGATACTTATCTTATTATTGTCCCCATCATAAGAATATTGTGGTGAAAACTGTCATCCCACCACTAACATTGCGATTTATGAACGCTTTTTATAAAATTGTGTTTTTGAATAGGGTTTTCTGAACGCAATTCACTGTAATGGAACCAAAATCTGCGTTTTTAAATGGTTATTGAATACCACTATTGTGTGCTCTAAATATTCCTTAATACACAGAAACAATTACAACATTTACAAACGTCTTATTCCTAAAAAATTTAAAACACACTATAATAAGAGAAATTACCAGTATTCAGATCCTGAATGCGAACTATTAAGACTTTATCAAATATGTTGTATATCCAGTGGACATTATAATACTTTTTCTAAATTCAATTCTACATTTTGTTTTTAAGTGTTTGTGATGCTATTTAAACGATTGTAGTTTGAATACAAAAAATATAACAATACTCAAGTTATACATCAATATAATGGTGTGGTTAGCTATATCCATTCAATATATAATACAACAATATAACTTTTAGTATCATACTCAGTATATGGAATAAATTTATAATAATGAGGTCAACACTGTAATGCAAATAAAAGTATGATCATAAACATGGATAAGTTGTATACATCAATATAATGGCGTGGTTAGCAAGTTTTAAGCAGTGGATCTTCAAGACAATGACTTTCTAACAGTGCATGTGCAATATGAAGATTTTGTAGAAGACCATGGCTGCAATTTATGATACAAGCAATCATGTACTTACATGCACCAGTTATGTATTTTTTTTATGATACAAAATTATGTACTAAACTCTCCAGGTTTTGTATTTCTTTTATGTTTTAAAACTTTGATTTAATAATTAGACATTTTGCAATGTTTAAACAAAAAATTATTATTGTACACTTGAAATACTTGGTGGATGCAATTTTTAAGCAGTAAATACATAAACAATAAATTTAGTTGTATGAACTATGTTTACACATTTTAATGCATTTACATAGTAAACTAAGATTTTTCTTAGAAGTTTACAAAATAATTATTACATGCATGCATATAACTTCCTGTAACCATCTACTCTACCTGTTCGTTTTATTTGATCAGGGTATATAAACACCTCATTGGGTGCAATGGATATCTCGAAACCATTGTTCAAACATACAGAAACTCTTCCATTATTTTTTAAAAATTACAAAAAAATGTCTAAATCTTACAAGAGAAACTCATCTGCTGCGAATCTTGAAGACATCCACGCCAATATCAACAAGTAAGTTAGTTTATTTAATAAGTATACTTTCTTTTTCATATCTTAACAATATCTTATATTTTGTGTTTTGTATTTCAGGAAATCGCGTGTGAAATCTAGACAACAAGACAATGTAATTGCAGAAACCCAAATTTTGCCTCAAGTGAAACCCTGCAATGATACAGCTATCCTAAACCATGATGATCCCTATGATAAGCATAGGTACTATGTTGAGGAAGCTGAGTTGCAGTGGCAATGGAGGTTGGAAGATGAAGAAAAAGCGCTTCTCGAATAGAGGAGGTTGGAAGATGAAAAAAAAGCGCTTCTTGAACAACAGAAAAGGGAGCAGCAAGAAATATATTAGGACCAAATACATGTACAACTTGAACAGGAGGAAAGGGATGAACTTGCTGCGGTTAGAAGGGAGCTAGATGAGGAGGAGGAGGATGAGGATGATTTTTACTATCATTACGACCCATAGAAGAAGATGATTTTGTGGAGTCTCACGATTATGATGAATTGCATCATTCATTTGACCCTGAAAGATCTCCTAAGTTCAATTTCTAGATTTATGTTTATTTATTATTTTCATTCTTCATATTTTGGTTTTAAAATCATGTAATGGACATCTAGAATTATTCAATTAATTTAAAGGAATATTCAGTGCAACTGTTTTTGTTTATGTTAATTCAATATAATTTAAATCCTACTTTTTAAGAATATTTAATTAGCAAAAAGTTTAATCATTAGCAAGGGAAAGCCTAATATTAGTCATTAGGACTTAAGCAGTTTAGTAATTCTACCTTTATCAGCTATAAATCAATTAATAGTTCATATAACCATACGCACACTTGGACACAAATTTGATAATTCCATACATTAATACACAAATTCGGGAATTAATCACAAGCATACACATCATAAGGCATAAAGTTACCAAAAGCACGATAGTGGCACTAAACATAACGACCAAAGTTTTGAGACATTCCTAGAAACATACATTGAACCAAAGTCTAAACACACGCATCACAGACAAGTTGCATGAACAAGTAATCCATAAATATTTTCAGCAGCAAAAGACATATGTTTAATACATTCAACTACAAAATATTTTAAAAAAAAATACATTTATAATAACGGACGAATCAAATAAAGAACAACAACAAAAACAGAAGGATGAGCAAGGGGATGTCAATGACAGAACAAACATTGGTGTTGCTCATGATATTTTTTACAGATTTTATATGTTGTTTTGGATAGGCAAAAATAGGGGCTGGATACATGGTTTTAGAGGGTTGTATGCTATCTTTTACAACAAAAATATATTGGATGCATGTTTTAAAAGGTTTGTATACAGGTTAAATGGAAGAAATAATGGTTTGTATGTTGTTTTTACAACATGTAAGTTGCGTCATTGACATCATTATTGACCATAATATGTATATATACTTTAGAAATATCAATCAAGATCACAAAGACTGATATAGGTTCTTAAAGATAATTTTTTGCCATTTGACCCATTTAGTGTTACTAATTTGTTGTATGTTATGCATGTTTTGATAACAATGATTGTATTCGAGTCTATAGTAGATGATGATTCAATGTGAGTTGAAAGTCGTCATGTTCTTATTGTAGCTGAAACGATTGAATTCGAGTGGATAGTAGTCAAGTTCTTTTGGTAGCCGACATGAACAACGCTATAGTCATGTGCCATTGAGGGTTTCAAACCTAGGACATTTTTAGCATATTAATGACATGTGCTATTGAGGTTTTTAAATTTTCCGCTCCTAATATACATAGGCAAGTTTTTTTAGACCAGGTCATTAATGTTAGAACAATAAACTAGGGATCTCAGTGTTCAAAGATTTGATTTCGTCTATGGATAGTGTTAAGTGAGACCCATGTATCTCGGGATTTCATTAGTTGTTTTTGCGTGTATTAAAATACTTTAAAAAGTTTAATTATTTAACTATTTTCCTAAATTATAGGGAAGTTATGAATTTAAAGAGAAATGTGGTTTGTAGTTACGGTTCTAAGTCGATTGTTATAGTATGAAAACGTGAATACATCCGTTTTCCTCATTATAGAATTGTCTGAGAATTTTAATTAAGAACGAATATGGTAGAAGGTTCAAGTCTTACCTTTAGGTTGTTTTAAATCACCCATAATTTTAGTAGAGTTATATCATATCATAGATGAAAGTAAAGTAAACTATAGCGACTGTTCAATTTATGAAACTAGAAGGACGGTTAATGAAACGATTATGTGATTGATAGAAACACATTGGCGGTACACGATACAATGTTTTTTCATGACTCTATCTTTATCCATAACATACTAAGTTGCATATTCTTAATGTATCAAATAATGACTTTTGAGTCAAAGGTTAATAGACTAATTAATAGGTAATGGCTAAAAAAAAGTCGTTTTGTTGGTTATTAATTTATCTATACACGTATTAAGATACCCATGATTTAACGGGTAAACAACAAAAGATGTTTAAAGTTTGTCATTTGTGATAAAAATGGTAATAACTCAAAAGTATTGCTAAAATACACGTTTTGGGTTGGTTATTATTGTAGTTAAGTGGTAAAAGGATGGGTGTTTACACACCTATCAAGAGGATACAAGACGCATTCTACACCCCATTGTCCAATTGCCCTGGACCTAAATGTACCTGATAAACACTTTTGGACCCATCTCAGAATTGAAGAATGGGCCAATAAACCCTTTTGATAATTTTCTCTTTTTTTTACCTTTTCAGTGTTTTTTGTTCAATATTAAACAAACTGTCAGTTTTTTAGATTGAATTGAAAAAACTTATTAAGATTGAAAAGAAGATAATAATGGAGATATTTGGTGAATAATGGGAAGAAAACTCAGGTAGTAAAATATGTGTCGGGAAATACAAAAGTTAGATAGTAAAGTATGCATTAAGAACTGAAAGTCTATTTTATATAATAAACCAAAATAATTTACAAGTATTTTAAAGCACAAAAAATTTAATTTGTTTCCTAAATTGGCACCAATGTATAAGATTTTTAATGCACACCTCATAAAACAGTTTCCTAAAATACAATTCTATACATTCACCCTCTGTTTAAGAAAAATTCAAAAAATTTTGAAATTCAAAAATGCAAAATGGATTAGTGGATTTAGGAAAGGTTTTTATGGCCATTATTATTGAATGGGCCAAGACGCTCCTGCCCTAAATTAACTTTAAACCTAAAACCTATATAAGCGCCCCCCCCCCACACCTCATCTACAACACAAAAATCACAATGTTCGGCATCCATGTTTGTGCAGTCTCTTAGATCCCTAAAACTCTGTTCTTAATCTCCTTCTTCGTAATGCTACCAAGAATTGAATGGATTTAGGTCCATTCATGCAACAGCATTGATCTAATTGCTTGCAAAACAATATGGATTGCTGATCATTACAATGTTGCCAAGAATTGAATGGTTTTAGGTCCATTCATGCAACAACATTGATCTAATTGCATATGCAACACAAAAAAAAATGTGTTCTCGGCGTCCATGATTGTGGAATCTGTTAGATCCCAAAAAATGTACTCTTACTCTCCTTATTTTTAATGTTGCCAAGAATTGAATGAATTTAGGTCCATTCATGCAACATCATTGATCTAATTGCTTGCACAACATTATGGATTGCTGGACATTTTAATGCTGCCAAGAATTAGATGGATTTAGGTCCATTCATGCAACAAAATTGTTTGTGCAATCTGTTAGAATTCAGATTAAGAATGCTTAATCTCTTTCTTCATAATGTTGCCAAGAATTGAATGGATTTAGTTCCATTCATGCAACAGCATTGATCTAATCTTCATTAAATGTTTATGTTAATTCAATGCATTTAGATCCCTTTTCTGATTAATCTTCATGCAATGTTTCTGTTAATTGAAGGATATAGGTAGATTTGATAATCATTGGCTTTTTGGTTGTTGCCAGTTATGATTTTGTTAATTACAGGATATAGGCTGATGCATAATCAACATTACTATTGGTTCATCAAGCATGATACAGTTGGAATGAATGGATCAATGATGTTGTTATCATCAGACTTGCATTGTAAGTTTATGCTTTTTATGTACATATTGTAATCATAATTATTATATATTTTAGATAATAACAAAAATTTGTTTACATTATCAAGTTTTTGAATATTGAATGGATACTTATCTTATTATTGTCCTCATCATAAGGATATTGTGGTGAAAACTGTCATCCCACCACTAACATTGCGATTTATGAACGCTTTTTATAAAATTGTGTTTTTGAATAGGGTTTTCTGAACGCAATTCACTGTCATGGAACCAAAATCTGCGTTTTTAAATGGCTATTGAATACCACTATTGTGTGCTCTGAATATTCCTTAATACACAAAAACAATTACAACATTTACAAACGTCTTATTCCTAAAATTTTTAAAACACACTATAATAAGAGAAATTACCAGTATTCAGATCCTGAATGCGAACTATTAAGACTTTATCAAATATGTTGTATATCCAGTGGACATTATAATACTTTTTCTAAATTCAATTCTACATTTTGTTCTTAAGTGTTTGTGATGCTATTTCAACGATTGTAGTTTGAATACGAAAAATATAACAATACTCAAGTTATACATCAATATAATGGTGTGGTTAGCTATATCCATTCAATATATAATACAACAATATAAATTTTAGTATCATACTCAGTATATGTAACAAATTTATAATAATGAGGTCAACACTGTAATACAAATAAAATAATGATCATAAACATGGATAAGTTGTATACATCAATATAATGGCGTGGTTAGCAAGTTTTAAGCAGTGGATGTTCAAGACAATGACTTTCTAACAGTGCATGTGCAATATGAAGATTTTGTAGAAGACCATGGCTGCAATTTATGATACAAGCAATCATGTACTTACATGCACCAGTTATGTATTTTTTTATGATACAAAATTATGTACTAAACTCTCCATGTTTTGTATTTCTTTTTTGTTTTAAAACTTTGATTTAATAATTAGACAGTTTGCAATGTTTAAACAAAAAATTATTATTGTACACTTGAAATACTTGGTGGATGCAATTTTTAAGCAGTAAATACATAAACAATAAATTTAGTTGAATGAACTATGTTTACATATTTTAATGCATTTACATAGTAAACTAAGATTTTTCTTAGAAGTTTACAAAATAATTATTACATGCATGCATATAAATTCCTGTAACCATCTACTCTACCTGTTCGTTTTATTTGATCAGAGTATATAAACACCTCATTGGGTGCAATGGATATCTCGAAACCATTGTTCAAACATACAGAAACTCTTCCATTATTTTTTAAAAATTACAAAAAATGTCTAAATCTTACAAGAGAAACTCATCTGCTGCGAATCTTGAAGACATCCAAGCCAATATCAACAAGTAAGTTAGTTTATTTAATAAGTATACTTTCTTTTTCATATCTTAACAATATCTTATATTTTGTGTTTTGTATTTCAGGAAATCGCGTGTGAAATCTACACAACTAGACAATGTAATTGCAGAAACCCAAATGATACAGCTATCCTAAACCATGATGATCCCTATGATAAGCATAGGTACTATGTTGAGGAAGCTGAGTTGCAGTGGCAATGGAGGTTGGAAGATGAAGAAAAAGCGCTTCTCGAACAGAGGAGGTCGGAAGATGAAAAAAAAGCGCTTCTAGAACAACAAAAAAGGGAGCAGCAAGAAATATATTAGGACCAAATACATGTGCAACTTGAACAGGAGGAAAGGGATGAACTTGCTACGGTTAGAAGGGAGCTAGATGAGGATGAGGAGGGTGAGGATGATTTTTACTATCATTACGACCCATAGAAGAAGATGATTTTATGGAGTCTCACGATTATGATGAATTGCATCATTCATTTGACCCTGAAAGATCTCCTAAGTTCAATTTCTAGATTTATGTTTATTTATTATTTTCATTCTTCATATTTTGGTTTTAAAATCATGTAATGGACATCTGGAATTGTTCAATTAATTTTAAGGAATATTCAGTGCAACTGTTTTTGTTTATGTTAATTCAATATAATTTAAATCCTACTTTTTAAGAGTATTTAATTAGCAAAAAGTTTAATCATTAGCAAGGAAAAGCCTAATATTAGTCATTAGGACTTAAGCAGTTTAGTAATTCTACCTTTATCAGCTATAAATCAATTAATAGTTCATATAACCATACGCACACTAGGACACAAATTTGATAATTCCATACATTAATACACAAATTCGGGAATTAATCACAAGCATACACATCATAAGGCATAAAGTTACCAAAAGCACGATAGTGGCACTAAACATAACAACCAAAGTTTTGTGACATTCCTAAAAACATACATTGAACCAAAGTCTAAACACACGCATCACAGACAAGTTGCATGAACAAGTAATCCATAAATATTTTCAGCAGCAAAAGACATATTTTTAATACATTCAACTACAATGTATTTTTTAAAAAAATACATTTATAATAACGGACGAATCAAATAAAGAACAACAACAAAAATAGAAGGATGAGCAAGGGGATGTCAATGACAGAACAAACATTGGTGTTGCTCATGATGATTTTTACAGATTTTATATGTTGTTTTGGATAGGCAAAAATAGGGGCTGGATACATGGTTTTAGAGGGTTGTATGCTATCTTTTACAACAAAAATATGTTGGATGCATGTTTTATAAGGTTTGTATACAGGTTAAATGGAAGAAATAATGGTTTGTATGTTGTTTTTACAACATGTAAGTTGCGTCATTGACATCATTATTGACCATAATATGTATATATACTTTAGAAATATCAATCAAGATCACAAAGACTGATATAGGTTCTTAAAGATAATTTTTTGCCATTTGACCCATTTAGTGTTACTAATTTGTTGTATGTTATGCATGTTTTGATAGCAATGATTGTATTCGAGTCTATAGTAGATGATGATTCAATGTGAGTTGAAAGTCGTCATGTTCTTATTGTAGCTGAAACGATTGAATTCGAGTGGATAGTAGTCAAGTTCTTTTGGTAGCCGACATGAACAACGCTATAGTCATGTGCCATTGAGGGTTTCAAACCCAGGACAGTTTTAGCATATTAATGACATGTGCTATTGAGTTTTTTAAATTTTCCGCTCCTAATATACATATGCAAGTTTTTTTAGACCAGCTCATTAATGTTAGAACAATAAACTTGGGATCTCAGTGTTCAAAGATTTGATTTCGTCTATGGATAGTGTTAAGTGAGACCCATGTATCTCGGGATTTCATTAGTTGATTTTGCGTGTATTAAAATACTTTAAAAAGTTTAATTATTTAACTATTTTCCTAAATTATAGGGAAGTTATGAATTTAAAGAGAAATGTGGTTTGTAGTTACGGTTCTAAGTCGATTGTTCTAGTATGAAAAAGTGAATACATCCGTTTTCCTCATTATAGAATTGTCTGAGAATTTTAATTAAGAACGAATATGGTAGAAGGTTCAAGTCTTACCTTTAGGTTGTTTTAAATCACCCATAATTTTAGTAGAGTTGTATCATATCATAGATGAAAGTAAAGTAAACTATAGCGACTGTTCAATTTATGAAACTAGAAGGACGGTTAATGAAACGATTATGTGATTGATAGAAACACATTGGCGGTACATGATACAATGTTTTTTCATGACCCTATCTTTATCCATAACATACTAAGTTACATATTCTAAATATATCCAATAATGACTTTTGAGTCAAAGGTTAATAGACTAATTAATAGGTAATGGCTAAAAAAAAGTCGTTTTGTTGGTTATTAATTTATCTATACACGTATTAAGATACCCATGATTTAACGGGTAAACAACAAAAGATGTTTAAAGTTTGTCATTTGTGATAAAAATGGTAATAACTCAAAAGTATTGCTAAAACTACAAGGAAGTACTTCAAGGTTTATGATAAATATTTAAGAGGTATACACAACTATATAAATGACATACATCAAGGTTGAAGACCAGTTATACGAAACTCCATTATCGTGATTGTTATAACTCTTATCGAATAATTGATTTTTTTTTGTTTTTTTCATCAATTATCAGAACCCGTTTATGTTCTTTTAATATTAACATGTTTGTTACTTCTTATAAAAATCACTCAGTAAGCTATACCCGACTTTAGGTGGGTCTTTAATCAAAGTTTATCAAGGTATGTAATCTACTACATTTTAAATTTTATTAACGCAATAGGGATTGTCTTATCACTTAAATAGACTCACATACGACATGCTTGAAGACCATAAAGGATTGAAGACTACTTTTATTATTGTTAAAAACGTTACTTGCTTATCGAATACTCCATGTTCTTTATATTACTGTTTTCATATATTACACGAACCTGTTTCATGTTTTTAATATACAGATCTTCTTATTTCTTTTACGGAAATTACTCTTTAAACTAAACCCGACGTTAGGTGGGTCTTTAAGCTAGTAGAAAATATACATAGGAAAGTAGTAAAAGATGGTAGGGAACTCAAAAATTTAGGTGGTAAAATATGCACAAGGAAGTATGTTATTGTGAGACTAAGATATTTTATGTTTAGATTTTATTTAATTTAAATAACAAGTATAAATAAATTTCATAAAATAGTCAAACGTTTCTAGCTGTACCCGTTTCTTGACTTTTGAGATATTGGTATTTTTAAGTACCCGTTTCCGTCTTCGTTTCTGTATCTGTCCTTGTGCAACATAGCCTATCAGTAGACTTGGGTACTTTCTTAGACAAGGTTGTCAAAACGATCTTGGTCGTAAGGTCGTACGATCTTACGATCCCATATGATCGTATAAGATCGTAGGATCGGATCGTAAGATCGCATGTAGAATCACAAGATGGTGTTATTTTGGACTTTTTATCATTTATGCTAGGGTTAATAAACTTTTATTAAGAGTGTTATGTAATTCTTTTCTATCAAAATTATTTATTTAACAATTGAAACATGAAGCAGGTGCCTGGAGCTTATGCTCTTATATGGGCAAGGTTTTTTATTGAGAAATGTACTATCTATTTTGTATTTGGATCGTTCATTTATTAATTGAAACACGAACGAATTTTGTGCAAATATATATTATAATATATCTAGTGTTTTCTTTCTAATATATATATATTCTTGACAAGTAATGCCACTACAACCATACACCATAAAACTTAAGTCATCAAGTTTTTCGTCACAATACCATCATACAAAAGTCTAAAATAGTTCGATTACAACGATCAAAGATAAAATAAAATACAAGCAACTAGTCATGTGGTGATCCACACGACCTCTTGGATGGCGGTTCATCTTCATCCTCCTCGGGCTCTTCGGCACTGTCTTCCTCGTCCTCTTCGTCCATCTTCCTCTTTCCTTTATCATTTGGACCACACTCAGTCGCCTTCTTAGTCCCAGAAGTAGATCCACACTCCACTGCTACCTGATTCCCTACAGTGATACACACACCTCTGGCAGGTGGCTGGACCATAAAATCATTAGCCTCCATTTCCAAGTCATCTACAAATCTCCAATCTGGTGGCAAGGATGCTCTAACTCGATGCTCCCAACTTTGCATCCTATTCAACCTCGCCTGATCCTCCCTAACTTGCTCAAGACTAGCACTCAGGTTTGCTATCATCGATCTCAAACTGTTAATATCACCCTTGTTTGCCACTCCATCGAATTCAATCCTTGCAGTTCTTGCCAACAACCTCTGGTGTGCCCTCTCGTTCTCGTCGAACCTTTTGATTAATCTAGTTTCCACTATGTACCGCTCGTACATCGATCCATCCAATCTTCTCACAACAAGCGGAGCGTCACGATAAGCTCTTGGTCCGGGGCAGATAACTCTTGCGATGTCCTGATGAAGAGAATTAGCGCTCGCTGCAGCGTCGGAACTTCTAGGGATACCTGGCATACCAATCAGATGAGAAATACGAGTAGGCCTGGGGAAGGTAGTCCTCCTTTGGTCGGGGTCCTGGGCTTGCACATGGTTCGTCTCGGCTTGTCCTTCAATAGCTGTTCCAACATTTCCCCCTTCATGTCCTACGATGTATTCGTCTCCATTTCCGTTAGGCGGTACCTCAGCCATTCCTGCAACAACAGAGAGGGTACGTAAGATTACTATTCAATATTTATAAATACATGCATGCAAATGCAATGCAAAGGTGGTACACATGCCCAAAATGCGATAATATGATGCTCATGCATATGTAATACAAGAATTACGATATCGAGTACTCCACGTACAATTTCAACGTTTACATATAGTAGTTCAATATCTACGTAATAAATACCCACATATATTACTTCAACTCAAAGGTATACATCAATACCATGAATACAAAAATAAACCTTACCGGAGCCATGCAGGATAGTTGTGTGCTTGGGCAATTTCTTACGACACCAAAAGTTATAGTTTAGGAATTTTCAAAACGACCTAGTTCTCTATAACTCATGGCTCTGATTACCAATCTCTAACACCCCACCAAATGCTATGCGCAGCGGAACTACAATCATTTGGGTGCTAGGCAGTTATCATCGCACACAAGATATATCAAACGACTCCAAAGAGACGTAAAAGTTTTAACTTAATTTGAACATTGTTAAAAACATACATGTCTACGGTTTTCCAAACCCAAATAATACAACACAGAGTTAGCGTTTCGGTCCCCATGAATCTCAACCCCAAAAGATACAGTTTTCACAACAACATGACATAAAGTTTAAAATATTCAAGTTAAGTATGGGTGGAAAAACAAGTAGACGCCAAGCCACACACAACTCCCATCCAATGCATGCTCCATGCTACACTTCATCGGTTACCTGAAACACATGCTAAATTGGGTCAACAAATAATGTTGAGTGGAATTCATAGGTTTTATAATCTCATTTTGAACATATGTGTTATAAAAATCATCCACGATCATTCATAGACTTGTCGATCAAACAATCTATTTTCAAGGTTATGACAATTGTGTTTAAGCTCATGACACTAATCCGTTAACTCAATCACCCGCGTAATAATTACCGGCGTGATTAAGATGAAACCATTGCCCCTTCTAAAGGCATCAGTTGCAATTATACCTTATCTCTTATCACAAGTTATCCGTCCGCAGGGGGTACTCAACGTACTAGCCCTCGTCTCGGATAGGGTCGTCAACCCCATAGTACTACCAATTGTATAAGCGGCTATTTTCAATCCACGCTAGGATTAAACAATAGTTAATAGTTCATGAATATAGGCCGTTTTGCAACTAGGTACTCAACACAATTTCTAAGGCAACATTCGGGTCCAACAATCATTCATGACATATGTTCATTTTTGATAACTAGCATGCATTTCCCTCGCGGGTAAAACAATTTAAAACAATAGTAAGCGAGGCTATAAATTCACACCTTATATATATATAGTAGTCGACGATTCGAGTGACGATCACTGACGATGATGAGGATGCCCGGGGAAATCAACACCTAACAAACCAATAACGCGTAATGAGTAATCTCATTTATAAATCTTAAGTACTGTATATATTACATACATATTAGTCAATTGTGATAATTACAACTCACGCCAAAACCAAAAAAATAAGTGTTACTCGTTTTATACTATTCGTCCATGTTATTAACGTTATTACCCTTTTCACGTTTTTCGCTGATACTTACCAAAAGTATGGACTGTTTTACTATACTTAAACCTTTTTATAAAAATTGGGAAAATTCTAAAAAATACCTTAAGATCTAAAGAAAACACATTTTTAATCCCATTAAAAGTTTTCGCTTTTACGACCCATTACTCAACACTTTACTAAACCTATGTTTTTCGGACTGATTTTGCACATTGACCAAGTCGGACTCATTTGACCCATTTAGAATATTCCATTGACCCATGTGACACCTAAGTCTAATAATAGACTCACATATGCAGGTTTGAGACCAACAATCAACCTTTAACCATTTACCAGACTATATCTATGGTCCCCGGGATTTGACCTAAAACCAAACATAATTTCGGATTATGTAGGTTCTCATCTCCCGGTACACGATTTTCAAAACATCATAACTTTTGACTCGTTAGGAGTCGTAAGCTCTATCTTATACCAAATCGAAGCTAAGAAGACGCTCTACAACTATATCCTAGTCTCATGACCTGTTTACAAAATAAATTTATGAAAACATCCCAAACATTCTGCCTAAAATTACCTATCTCAAAATCAATCCAACACTCGCTTCCAAACCAATTTATCGACACTTGACCTCAACTTAAACACTCCTAATCATGTCTAACCATCCTAATCAGTCCTTAACCCCCTAAATATCAAATCCATCTCAAAACCCAAACACCAAATCAAACATGCAATGGGGTTTACCCACTCAAAAACATCTAAAAACAAGTAATAAACACATAATCCATGAACAAAACAACAATCACCAAGATCCACCAAACACCCCCTTAATGCCGTGGGGTGTGGGTGATCAAAACCCGCCAACCAAATTGATTTTGGTTGGTTTGTTGAGTGATTATACATCCACTATACTTGAATTAAACATGCATACCCTTAATTAACATCAAAACAATTTTTGAAAAATCCATTTGATTCTTGGAAAATTTTTATGGATGCATGTTGGATTAAAGTACATGAAAACAATTGTAATGATGAAACTAGAAGTGGTCTAACCTTAGTTTTAATTAAAACTAGCTAGAAAAAAAATAAGTGGTGGTGGTGTGGTGGTTTTGGCCGTCGGCCTAAAGAGAGAAAAGAGAGAGATGGAGAAAAAATTTTAGTGAAGTTATGTGTTGTGTGTGTTTACTTTCCCATTTTGTAATTTTTGGAGGGCCTTGTTGTGCAATAATAGCTTTCTTTTGGCCTTAAGTGAAAACGACCTCAAAAGTTTACGGGAATGACTCACTAGTCATTTTGGAAAATTTTACAGGAGTCGGGGATCATCCCGAACACTCCAAAATACTTTTAGAACAATTAAATGTACCCGGAAAGCAATAAAACTCACCCGACTCAACTTAACATGAACCGAAAGTAAAATTCTTGAAAAATTATAATATCGATAAAACGACAATAAACATAGAAATTTGGGCATCCATCGGGATCGTAGTCGTCATCGTTCTTCTTAAATCGTCAATCGTCAAAATTATGACCTCAAATATCGGTTTCAACCAAAATGATAAAATATATAGCAATTAAAATTTCTTAAAAATTTCAAAAATAAGCGTAATTTAGGGTAAGGTAAGTGACCTCGGTTCTAGGGTATCACAATTTAGGTCCATTCATGCAACAACATTGATCTAATTGCTTATGCAACACAAAAAAAGAATGTGTTCTCGACGTCCATGATTGTGCAATCTGTTAGATCCCAAAAAATGTACTCTTACTCTCCTTCTTTTTAATGTTGCCAAGAATTGAATGAATTTAGGTCCATTCATGCAACATCATTGATCTAATTGCTTGCACAACATTATGGATTGCTGGACATTTTAATGCTGCCAAGAATTGGATGGATTTAGGTCCATTCATGCAACAAAATTGTTTGTGCAATCTGTTAGAATTGAGATTAAGAATGCTTAATCTCTTTCTTCATAATGTTGCCAAGAATTGAATGGATTTATTTCCATTCATGCAACAGCATTGATCTAATCTTCATTAAATATTTATGTTAATTCAGTGCATTTAGATCCCTTTTCTGATTAATCTTCATGCAATGTTTCTGTTAATTACAGGATATAGGTAGATTTGATAATCATTGGCTTTTTGGTTGTTGCCAGTTATGATTTTGTTGATTGCAGGATATAGGCTGATGCATAATCAACATTACTATTGGTTCATCAAGCATGATACAGTTGGAATGAATGGATCAATGATGTTGTGTATCATCAGACTTGCATTGTAAGTTTATGCTTTTTATGTGCATACTGTAATCATAATTCTTTTATTATTATATATTTTACATAATAACAAAAATTTGTTTACATTATCAAGTTTTTGAATATTGAATGGATACTTATCTTATTATTGTCCCCATCATAAGAATATTGTGGTGAAAACTGTCATCCCACCACTAACATTGCGACTTATGAACGCTTTTTATAAAATTGTGTTTTTGAATAGGGTTTTCTGAACGCAATTCACTGTAATGGAACCAAAATCTGCGTTTTTAAATGGTTATTGAATACCACTATTGTGTGCTCTAAATATTCCTTAATACACAGAAACAATTACAACATTTACAAACGTCTTATTCCTAAAAAATTTAAAACACACTATAATAAGAGAAACTACCAGTATTCAGATCCTGAATGCGAACTATTAAGACTTTATCAAATATGTTGTATATCCAGTGGACATTATAATACTTTTTCTAAATTCAATTCTACATTTTGTTTTTAAGTGTTTGTGATGCTATTTAAACGATTGTAGTTTGAATACAAAAAATATAACAATACTCAAGTTATACATCAATATAATGGTGTGGTTAGCTATATCCATTCAATATATAATACAACAATATAACTTTTAGTATCATACTCAGTATATGGAATAAATTTATAATAATGAGGTCAACACTGTAATGCAAATAAAAGTATGATCATAAACATGGATAAGTTGTATACATCAATATAATGGCGTGGTTAGCAAGTTTTAAGCAGTGGATCTTCAAGACAATGACTTTCTAACAGTGCATGTGCAATATGAAGATTTTGTAGAAGACCATGGCTGCAATTTATGATACAAGCAATCATGTACTTACATGCACCAGTTATGTATTTTTTTATGATACAAAATTATGTACTAAACTCTCCAGGTTTTGTATTTCTTTTATGTTTTAAAACTTTGATTTAATAATTAGACATTTTGCAATGTTTAAACAAAAAATTATTATTGTACACTTGAAATACTTGGTGGATGCAATTTTTAAGCAGTAAATACATAAACAATAAATTTAGTTGTATGAACTATGTTTACACATTTTAATGCATTTACATAGTAAACTAAGATTTTTCTTAGAAGTTTACAAAATAATTATTACATGCATGCATATAACTTCCTGTAACCATCTACTCTACCTGTTCGTTTTATTTGATCAGGGTATATAAACACCTCATTGGGTGCAATGGATATCTCGAAACCATTGTTCAAACATACAGAAACTCTTCCATTATTTTTTAAAAATTACAAAAAATGTCTAAATCTTACAAGAGAAACTCATCTGCTGCGAATCTTGAAGACATCCACGCCAATATCAACAAGTAAGTTAGTTTATTTAATAAGTATACTTTCTTTTTCATATCTTAACAATATCTTATATTTTGTGTTTTGTATTTCAGGAAATCGCGTGTGAAATCTAGACAACAAGACAATGTAATTGCAGAAACCCAAATTTTGCCTCAAGTGAAACCCTGCAATGATACAGCTATCCTAAACCATGATGATCCCTATGATAAGCATAGGTACTATGTTGAGGAAGCTGAGTTGCAGTGGCAATGGAGGTTGGAAGATGAAGAAAAAGCGCTTCTCGAATAGAGGAGGTTGGAAGATGAAAAAAAAGCGCTTCTTGAACAACAGAAAAGGGAGCAGCAAGAAATATATTAGGACCAAATACATGTACAACTTGAACAGGAGGAAAGGGATGAACTTGCTGCGGTTAGAAGGGAGCTAGATGAGGAGGAGGAGGGTGAGGATGATTTTTACTATCATTACGACCCATAGAAGAAGATGATTTTGTGGAGTCTCACGATTATGATGAATTGCATCATTCATTTGACCCTGAAAGATCTCCTAAGTTCAATTTCTAGATTTATGTTTATTTATTATTTTCATTCTTCATATTTTGGTTTTAAAATCATGTAATGGACATCTAGAATTATTCAATTAATTTAAAGGAATATTCAGTGCAACTGTTTTTGTTTATGTTAATTCAATATAATTTAAATCCTACTTTTTAAGAATATTTAATTAGCAAAAAGTTTAATCATTAGCAAGGGAAAGCCTAATATTAGTCATTAGGACTTAAGCAGTTTAGTAATTCTACTTTATCAGCTATAAATCAATTAATAGTTCATATAACCATACGCACACTTGGACACAAATTTGATAATTCCATACATTAATACACAAATTCGGGAATTAATCACAAGCATACACATCATAAGGCATAAAGTTACCAAAAGCACGATAGTGGCACTAAACATAACGACCAAAGTTTTGAGACATTCCTAAAAACATACATTGAACCAAAGTCTAAACACACGCATCACAGACAAGTTGCATGAACAAGTAATCCATAAATATTTTCAGCAGCAAAAGACATATGTTTAATACATTCAACTACAAAATATTTTTAAAAAAAAATACATTTATAATAACGGACGAATCAAATAAAGAACAACAACAAAAACAGAAGGATGAGCAAGGGGATGTCAATGACAGAACAAACATTGGTGTTGCTCATGATATTTTTTACAGATTTTATATGTTGTTTTGGATAGGCAAAAATAGGGGCTGGATACATGGTTTTAGAGGGTTGTATGCTATCTTTTACAACAAAAATATATTGGATGCATGTTTTAAAAGGTTTGTATACAGGTTATATGGAAGAAATAATGGTTTGTATGTTGTTTTTACAACATGTAAGTTGCGTCATTGACATCATTATTGACCATAATATGTATATATACTTTAGAAATATCAATCAAGATCACAAAGACTGATATAGGTTCTTAAAGATAATTTTTTGCCATTTGACCCATTTAGTGTTACTAATTTGTTGTATGTTATGCATGTTTTAATAACAATGATTGTATTCGAGTCTATAGTAGATGATGATTCAATGTGAGTTGAAAGTCGTCATGTTCTTATTGTAGCTGAAACGATTGAATTCGAGTGGATAGTAGTCAAGTTCTTTTGGTAGCCGACATGAACAACGCTATAGTCATGTGCCATTGAGGGTTTCAAACCTAGGACATTTTTAGCATATTAATGACATGTGCTATTGAGGTTTTTAAATTTTCCGCTCCTAATATACATATGCAAGTTTTTTTAGACCAGGTCATTAATGTTAGAACAATAAACTAGGGATCTCAGTGTTCAAAGATTTGATTTCGTCTATGGATAGTGTTAAGTGAGACCCATGTATCTCGGGATTTCATTAGTTGTTTTTGCGTGTATTAAAATACTTTAAAAAGTTTAATTATTTAACTATTTTCCTAAATTATAGGGAAGTTATGAATTTAAAGAGAAATGTGGTTTGTAGTTACGGTTCTAAGTCGATTGTTATAGTATGAAAACGTGAATACATCCGTTTTCCTCATTATAGAATTGTCTGAGAATTTTAATTAAGAACGAATATGGTAGAAGGTTCAAGTCTTACCTTTAGGTTGTTTTAAATCACCCATAATTTTAGTAGAGTTATATCATATCATAGATGAAAGTAAAGTAAACTATAGCGACTGTTCAATTTATGAAACTAGAAGGACGGTTAATGAAACGATTATGTGATTGATAGAAACACATTGGCGGTACACGATACAATGTTTTTTCATGACTCTATCTTTATCCATAACATACTAAGTTGCATATTCTTAATGTATCAAATAATGACTTTTGAGTCAAAGGTTAATAGACTAATTAATAGGTAATGGCTAAAAAAAAGTCGTTTTGTTGGTTATTAATTTATCTATACACGTATTAAGATACCCATGATTTAACGGGTAAACAACAAAAGATGTTTAAAGTTTGTCATTTGTGATAAAAATGGTAATAACTCAAAAGTATTGCTAAAATACACGTTTTGGGTTGGTTATTATTGTAGTTAAGTGGTAAAAGGATGGGTGTTTACACACCTATCAAGAGGATACAAGACGCATTCTACACCCCATTGTCCAATTGCCCTGGACCTAAATGTACCTGATAAACACTTTTGGACCCATCTCAGAATTGAAGAATGGGCCAATAAACCCTTTTGATAATTTTCTCTTTTTTTTACCTTTTCAGTGTTTTTTGTTCAATATTAAACAAACTGTCAGTTTTTTAGATTGAATTGAAAAAACTTATTAAGATTGAAAAGAAGATAATAATGGAGATATTTGGTGAATAATGGGAAGAAAACTCAGGTAGTAAAATATGTGTCGGGAAATACAAAAGTTAGATAGTAAAGTATGCATTAAGAACTGAAAGTCTATTTTATATAATAAACCAAAATAATTTACAAGTATTTTAAAGCACAAAAAATTTAATTTGTTTCCTAAATTGGCACCAATGTATAAGATTTTTAATGCACACCTCATAAAACAGTTTCCTAAAATACAATTCTATACATTCACCCTCTGTTTAAGAAAAATTCAAAAAAATTTGAAATTCAAAAATGCAAAATGGATTAGTGGATTTAGGAAAGGTTTTTATGGCCATTATTATTGAATGGGCCAAGACGCTCCTGCCCTAAATTAACTTTAAACCTAAAACCTATATAAGCGCCCCCCACACCTCATCTACAACACAAAAATCACAATGTTCGGCATCCATGTTTGTGCAGTCTCTTAGATCCCTAAAACTCTGTTCTTAATCTCCTTCTTCGTAATGCTACCAAGAATTGAATGGATTTAGGTCCATTCATGCAACAGCATTGATCTAATTGCTTGCAAAACAATATGGATTGCTGATCATTACAATGTTGCCAAGAATTGAATGGTTTTAGGTCCATTCATGCAACAACATTGATCTAATTGCATATGCAACACAAAAAAAAATGTGTTCTCGGCGTCCATGATTGTGGAATCTGTTAGATCCCAAAAAATGTACTCTTACTCTCCTTATTTTTAATGTTGCCAAGAATTGAATGAATTTAGGTCCATTCATGCAACATCATTGATCTAATTGCTTGCACAACATTATGGATTGCTGGACATTTTAATGCTGCCAAGAATTAGATGGATTTAGGTCCATTCATGCAACAAAATTGTTTGTGCAATCTGTTAGAATTCAGATTAAGAATGCTTAATCTCTTTCTTCATAATGTTGCCAAGAATTGAATGGATTTAGTTCCATTCATGCAACAGCATTGATCTAATCTTCATTAAATGTTTATGTTAATTCAATGCATTTAGATCCCTTTTCTGATTAATCTTCATGCAATGTTTCTGTTAATTGAAGGATATAGGTAGATTTGATAATCATTGGCTTTTTGGTTGTTGCCAGTTATGATTTTGTTAATTACAGGATATAGGCTGATGCATAATCAACATTACTATTGGTTCATCAAGCATGATACAGTTGGAATGAATGGATCAATGATGTTGTTATCATCAGACTTGCATTGTAAGTTTATGTTTTTTATGTACATATTGTAATCATAATTATTATATATTTTAGATAATAACAAAAATTTGTTTACATTATCAAGTTTTTGAATATTGAATGGATACTTATCTTATTATTGTCCTCATCATAAGGATATTGTGGTGAAAACTGTCATCCCACCACTAACATTGCGATTTATGAACGCTTTTTATAAAATTGTGTTTTTGAATAGGGTTTTCTGAACGCAATTCACTGTCATGGAACCAAAATCTGCGTTTTTAAATGGCTATTGAATACCACTATTGTGTGCTCTGAATATTCCTTAATACACAAAAACAATTACAACATTTACAAACGTCTTATTCCTAAATTTTTTAAAACACACTATAATAAGAGAAATTACCAGTATTCAGATCCTGAATGCGAACTATTAAGACTTTATCAAATATGTTGTATATCCAGTGGACATTATAATACTTTTTCTAAATTCAATTCTACATTTTGTTCTTAAGTGTTTGTGATGCTATTTCAACGATTGTAGTTTGAATACGAAAAATATAACAATACTCAAGTTATACATCAATATAATGGTGTGGTTAGCTATATCCATTCAATATATAATACAACAATATAAATTTTAGTATCATACTCAGTATATGTAACAAATTTATAATAATGAGGTCAACACTGTAATGCAAATAAAATAATGATCATAAACATGGATAAGTTGTATACATCAATATAATGGCGTGGTTAGCAAGTTTTAAGCAGTGGATGTTCAAGACAATGACTTTCTAACAGTGCATGTGCAATATGAAGATTTTGTAGAAGACCATGGCTGCAATTTATGATACAAGCAATCATGTACTTACATGCACCAGTTATGTATTTTTTTATGATACAAAATTATGTACTAAACTCTCCAGGTTTTGTATTTCTTTTTTGTTTTAAAACTTTGATTTAATAATTAGACAGTTTGCAATGTTTAAACAAAAAATTATTATTGTACACTTGAAATACTTGGTGGATGCAATTTTTAAGCAGTAAATACATAAACAATAAATTTAGTTGAATGAACTATGTTTACATATTTTAATGCATTTACATAGTAAACTAAGATTTTTCTTAGAAGTTTACAAAATAATTATTACATGCATGCATATAAATTCCTGTAACCATCTACTCTACCTGTTCGTTTTATTTGATCAGAGTATATAAACACCTCATTGGGTGCAATGGATATCTCGAAACCATTGTTCAAACATACAGAAACTCTTCCATTATTTTTTAAAAATTACAAAAAATGTCTAAATCTTACAAGAGAAACTCATCTGCTGCGAATCTTGAAGACATCCAAGCCAATATCAACAAGTAAGTTAGTTTATTTAATAAGTATACTTTCTTTTTCATATCTTAACAATATCTTATATTTTGTGTTTTGTATTTCAGGAAATCGCGTGTGAAATCTACACAACTAGACAATGTAATTGCAGAAACCCAAATGATACAGCTATCCTAAACCATGATGATCCCTATGATAAGCATAGGTACTATGTTGAGGAAGCTGAGTTGCAGTGGCAATGGAGGTTGGAAGATGAAGAAAAAGCGCTTCTCGAACAGAGGAGGTCGGAAGATGAAAAAAAAGCGCTTCTAGAACAACAAAAAAGGGAGCAGCAAGAAATATATTAGGACCAAATACATGTGCAACTTGAACAGGAGGAAAGGGATGAACTTGCTACGGTTAGAAGGGAGCTAGATGAGGATGAGGAGGGTGAGGATGATTTTTACTATCATTACGACCCATAGAAGAAGATGATTTTATGGAGTCTCACGATTATGATGAATTGCATCATTCATTTGACCCTGAAAGATCTCCTAAGTTCAATTTCTAGATTTATGTTTATTTATTATTTTCATTCTTCATATTTTGGTTTTAAAATCATGTAATGGACATCTGGAATTGTTCAATTAATTTTAAGGAATATTCAGTGCAACTGTTTTTGTTTATGTTAATTCAATATAATTTAAATCCTACTTTTTAAGAGTATTTAATTAGCAAAAAGTTTAATCATTAGCAAGGAAAAGCCTAATATTAGTCATTAGGACTTAAGCAGTTTAGTAATTCTACCTTTATCAGCTATAAATCAATTAATAGTTCATATAACCATACGCACACTAGGACACAAATTTGATAATTCCATACATTAATACACAAATTCGGGAATTAATCACAAGCATACACATCATAAGGCATAAAGTTACCAAAAGCACGATAGTGGCACTAAACATAACAACCAAAGTTTTGTGACATTCCTAAAAACATACATTGAACCAAAGTCTAAACACACGCATCACAGACAAGTTGCATGAACAAGTAATCCATAAATATTTTCAGCAGCAAAAGACATATTTTTAATACATTCAACTACAATGTATTTTTTAAAAAAATACATTTATAATAACGGACGAATCAAATAAAGAACAACAACAAAAATAGAAGGATGAGCAAGGGGATGTCAATGACAGAACAAACATTGGTGTTGCTCATGATGATTTTTACAGATTTTATATGTTGTTTTGGATAGGCAAAAATAGGGGCTGGATACATGGTTTTAGAGGGTTGTATGCTATCTTTTACAACAAAAATATGTTGGATGCATGTTTTATAAGGTTTGTATACAGGTTAAATGGAAGAAATAATGGTTTGTATGTTGTTTTTACAACATGTAAGTTGCGTCATTGACATCATTATTGACCATAATATGTATATATACTTTAGAAATATCAATCAAGATCACAAAGACTGATATAGGTTCTTAAAGATAATTTTTTGCCATTTGACCCATTTAGTGTTACTAATTTGTTGTATGTTATGCATGTTTTGATAGCAATGATTGTATTCGAGTATATAGTAGATGATGATTCAATGTGAGTTGAAAGTCGTCATGTTCTTATTGTAGCTGAAACGATTGAATTCGAGTGGATAGTAGTCAAGTTCTTTTGGTAGCCGACATGAACAACGCTATAGTCATGTGCCATTGAGGGTTTCAAACCCAGGACAGTTTTAGCATATTAATGACATGTGCTATTGAGGTTTTTAAATTTTCCGCTCCTAATATACATATGCAAGTTTTTTTAGACCAGCTCATTAATGTTAGAACAATAAACTTGGGATCTCAGTGTTCAAAGATTTGATTTCGTCTATGGATAGTGTTAAGTGAGACCCATGTATCTCGGGATTTCATTAGTTGATTTTGCGTGTATTAAAATACTTTAAAAAGTTTAATTATTTAACTATTTTCCTAAATTATAGGGAAGTTATGAATTTAAAGAGAAATGTGGTTTGTAGTTACGGTTCTAAGTCGATTGTTATAGTATGAAAAAGTGAATACATCCGTTTTCCTCATTATAGAATTGTCTGAGAATTTTAATTAAGAACGAATATGGTAGAAGGTTCAAGTCTTACCTTTAGGTTGTTTTAAATCACCCATAATTTTAGTAGAGTTGTATCATATCATAGATGAAAGTAAAGTAAACTATAGCGACTGTTCAATTTATGAAACTAGAAGGACGGTTAATGAAACGATTATGTGATTGATAGAAACACATTGGCGGTACATGATACAATGTTTTTTCATGACCCTATCTTTATCCATAACATACTAAGTTACATATTCTAAATATATCCAATAATGACTTTTGAGTCAAAGGTTAATAGACTAATTAATAGGTAATGGCTAAAAAAAAGTCGTTTTGTTGGTTATTAATTTATCTATACACGTATTAAGATACCCATGATTTAACGGGTAAACAACAAAAGATGTTTAAAGTTTGTCATTTGTGATAAAAATGGTAATAACTCAAAAGTATTGCTAAAACTACAAGGAAGTACTTCAAGGTTTATGATAAATATTTAAGAGGTATACACAACTATATAAATGACATACATCAAGGTTGAAGACCAGTTATACGAAACTCCATTATTGTGATTGTTATAACTCTTATCGAATAATTGATTTTTTTTTGTTTTTTTCATCAATTATCAGAACCCGTTTATGTTCTTTTAATATTAACATGTTTGTTACTTCTTATAAAAATCACTCAGTAAGCTATACCCGACTTTAGGTGGGTCTTTAATCAAAGTTTATCAAGGTATGTAATCTACTACATTTTAAATTGTATTAACGCAATAGGGATTGTCTTATCACTTAAATAGACTCACATACGACATGCTTGAAGACCATAAAGGATTGAAGACTACTTTTATTATTGTTAAAAACGTTACTTGCTTATCGAATACTCCATGTTCTTTATATTACTGTTTTCATATATTACACGAACCTGTTTCATGTTTTTAATATACAGATCTTCTTATTTCTTTTACGGAAATTACTCTTTAAACTAAACCCGACGTTAGGTGGGTCTTTAAGCTAGTAGAAAATATACATAGGAAAGTAGTAAAAGATGGTAGGGAACTCAAAAATTTAGGTGGTAAAATATGCACAAGGAAGTATGTTATTGTGAGACTAAGATATTTTATGTTTAGATTTTATTTAATTTAAATAACAAGTATAAATAAATTTCATAAAATAGTCAAACGTTTCTAGCTGTACCCGTTTCTTGACTTTTGAGATATTGGTATTTTTAAGTACCCGTTTCCGTCTTCGTTTCTGTATCTGTCCTTGTGCAACATAGCCTATCAGTAGACTTGGGTACTTTCTTAGACAAGGTTGTCAAAACGATCTTGGTCGTAAGGTCGTACGATCTTACGATCCCATATGATCGTATAAGATCGTAGGATCGGATCGTAAGATCGCATGTAGAATCACAAGATGGTGTTATTTTGGACTTTTTATCATTTATGCTAGGGTTAATAAACTTTTATTAAGAGTGTTATGTAATTCTTTTCTATCAAAATTATTTATTTAACAATTGAAACATGAAGCAGGTGCCTGGAGCTTATGCTCTTATATGGGCAAGGTTTTTTTATTGAGAAATGTACTATCTATTTTGTATTTGGATCGTTCATTTATTAATTGAAACACGAACGAATTTTGTGCAAATATATATTATAATATATCTAGTGTTTTCTTTCTAATATATATATATATATATATATATATATATATATATATATATATATATATATATATATATATATATATATATATATATATATATATATATATATATATATATATATATATATATATATATATATATATATATATATATATATATATATATATATAAAATATTCTACAACCGTGATAGTTTGTCATAAGACTTTTCTTTTATCATCAATTTAGATTCGTTTATAATAATATACATAGTCAAATTTAATTAGAAAAGGTAAAAATATTATATTATTTTTCTTTTATTTTCAACAATTATAATCTAAGATTTTTATTTCTAAATACTTATTACTTAAATTTTAGGTTATATTTTAAAATAAATAAAATAAAATAAGAATTCAAACTTTCAAAAATCGAAATTTTACAAAACCTGCCAAATGATTTGGAATTGAAGTGACATTCAATTATTATAATGGGGATATGCGTTTCGTCAGTTTTGATACTATCATTCTTTGTGTTATTTACCGCAGAGGCCTTTTACAAGGGTGTTTGTCCACCAGAGACGTTTTTGAAATCATTTTACGAAAATGACCCTGTTGTCCGCGCCTCTTTTTCAGCGGACCAACCTATGCACACGTGTCAGCTTCTTGCTAAACAAAAAAAAAGTAAAAAGTTCTCCGCTCCATTTACCAAGTGGAGCAATCATTTTTAACAATTGTCATGTAGGGCCACTATTTGGTCCGCTTCATATTCTACGCGGAGAACTTTATTTGTGGGGCTTATTTTTTGTTTTGTCCTTTTGTTTTACTTTTATTATTTCTTTTCATTATTATTTTTTTGAGTTTTTTTCTTTTTTTTCCCTTGTTTATAAAGTAGTTTAGCTCCAACTTCAGTGTTCTGTTGTTAAAATCATCGAAATAAAGGCTGGTGTAGTGATATACATGTGATGTGTTATTTGTTGTAACGTTTTGTATGGTTAACAATGAAGTATTATTTGTTTTATTGTTCTTAATTTTACAAACAAAGCATACAATACCCACGACTAGACTTTGGCGCATCATATATGCTTCATAATTATCTTTCTTGTCGAACTTTTTTTTTAATTGTCAAGTACAACTACACATCAACACAAATCGACGATTGCCGTTTTAAAATAATAGACAAACAAACATACATTAACGTCTACAATGTATGCATTCAATGGTTATTGTAACTTCGAAAACAAATGAATGATTCAAAAACTCTCGGACACACCTTAACACAACATATCTTGCTTATATTGGCTCTAATCATGTCCTGTTTTTGTGCGTTTCAAAGCCCTCGTCGTGGAGAGCAGAAAACATCAAACAACAACATCGTCAAACAACTTACAAATATGTAAAAAAAGTCCAGAAGTTGACGCTAAACTACTTTATAAACAAGGGAAAAGAAAGAAAAAAATAAAAAAATAAAATAAAAAGAAATAATAAAAGTAAAACAAACTGAGAAAACAAAAAATGGGCCCCACAAATAAAGTTCTCCGCTTAGAATATGGAGCGGACCAAATAGTGGGCCACACATGACAATTATTAAAAAATGCTTGCTCCACTTGGTAAATGAAGCGGAGATTTTTTTACCTTTTTTTTTTCTTTTTTCTGGTTTAACAAGAAGCTGACACGTGTGCATAAGTCGGTCCGCTGAAAAAGAGGCGCCGACAACAAGGTCATTTTCGTAAAGTGATTTCAAAAGGGTCTCTGGTGGACACACACCCTTGTAAAGGGCCTCTGCAGTAAATAACGCTCATTCTTTTTGCTTAATGGGGAATGGGGATATTCATCTTGTAGGCCAATTATTTCACTTGGTCTTAGATTTGAGTCAGCTTATACGTATTACTAGTTTTTTTATTTTTCAAATATAAATGTTTTATTTTGGGTCTCATTCTCCTTTTAATTTGCTTCTTTAATTAGAAGTGGGATGCCTTTGTATTTTGTTTTTGTTAGTCCTATCTAATTTCTTGCCTTTCTAATTTTTTTTAACCCTAAGGCTACTTGGAGTGATGAGCCAAAAACTCATTGTCCTCTCAACGCCACATCAAATTTCTCTCTCCAATCACCCAACTCACTTTACAACCTTACTGGCCGTGAGAAACTCACCGCCACGTCATACCATATTTTTTTTCTCTTCTTAATTATTTTAATTCAAAACTAAAAACGTGAACGTAAACACTTTTATTCAATAATTAAACTTCTATTCAATAATTAAAAAGATTACATAACGCCGAGTATTAAAAACGTAAATATAAACACTTTTATTCAACACATTTTATGTCTATTATTATTATTTTTTGTTTTTTCAACACAAATAAATTAAAATATATATAATTTCAACACAAATAAATTGGTTTTATAGCTCATATTGTATTATTTAGCTCACTTGTTAATGGCCCATGTTGTATAATTCAACTCATTTGCCAAGTACACTATACACACAACATCATCTTCAACCTCATCTTCAACCTGTAGCCATCATCTTCAACATGTGGCTGCTATTACACACATAACATACACAATAGAAAAAAAAATAAGAGACCAAGAAAATAAAACTCAGCTCGATGAAATTTTATGATACGAACCGAATCGATAATAGAGATAAAAGGATAGATAGATATTATTAATGGGATAACCCGATCCCCAATGGCTTATATTAGTGAGATAAACCAATTCCCCAATTGATTAATAAAGCCAATACTTCATTATCATAAAACATCCTAATCTTACAGCCCTTAATCCTCTATATATAATGAAAGTTGCCCTAGACTTAACTTCGTCCCTAAGATAAAACAATAAAAGGAAAGTAAATAAACTAATTATCTAATTAATATAATAAGAGACAGCAGGATCGTATCATTTTAACAATAACGAGTGCAATATACTCATAACTCACGCATGAGGTTTTAGACAAAAATAATAACTCACGCGCGAATACCCACTGCCCGAATGACTATCACTCCATTTTAGCCTAATAGTCGAGGAGGTAGAACCTTAAAGTCAAAGTGATATCTCTACCCCTTATAAAAGCAAAAGCTCTTTTTTTCAACCACTGATTTATGGTAATATAGGAAACTAGAAAAGAAACTATAGGAATCTTTTCCTATATTGCCTTATTTAAATTCTGACTTTTACAACCAATTTTCACATATCTAAGGAAACACAGAGAACAAAACGTGTGATATTCAATAGACGGTTCCAATATAATCAAAACTTTCTCTATACGGTTTGCTGAAAACCAATCTATTTATAATCCATCCATTATTAACCTTCCACAAACCTAACGATTCAAACCTACAATGAAATAACCTACACAACCCTCATTATTGCCGCCATCATAACTTTATCACCACTGCCACGACCATAATTTTATCACCACCACATCTGCCGAATCCTACCCATCTCTTGATGGTTTAGGTGGTTTCAAGGTAGTTTTGATTGATGATATTAGTTAGTGGTATTGGTGGTTTGTTTTTTGTTGGTTTCAGTGGTATTGAGTGGTCGAACCACCCACTTTGAAAAGCATATACTACCGAGCTACTACCATTCAAAAAAATTTCTTTTGATTTAGGAGTTTCTATCAATTCACATTGATTTTTAATTTTAATTTAATTTATTGTCTGTGACCCAAAGAGGGCGGTGTGGCAACGATTCCGGTAGATTGCTGCTAACGTTGGATTGAATCAATCGGTTTGTTTTCATTTTAATTTAATTTATTGTGTGTGATTTTTATTTTAGAGAAAATAGATTAGCCCATTAAAGTATGATGAGTTGGGCAATAATTTTAACACTTAAGTGACTTGTTGTATAAAAATGTAGTTGGTTGTGGAATAATTTGCAGGGTTGCGATGTTGTCCGGTTATGTTGTTTTAGATCTTGGAAATGGCAAAATGTGTAGCAATTTATGTAGTTTTGTGAGATTAAGTAGATGATAATGGATTGTTGGTGATTGCTTATTAAAGCGGCTTATATGATTATTGTGTTAGCATGGGACAACTTATAATGTGAAAATAATACAACTATTTGTTGGGTTCGACTTCTAGGGTTTTGTCTGCACATCAACGCATTTAATAAAAAAAATTACGAGTTGGGCTGGGATTGCATATTAGATCCGATTATCCCCTTATGTAGTTTCCTTGGCTGTTGATTATAGTTTTTGTAATGTTCGCGTTTAGAAAGTGATTATTAGGACTTGAAGAATCTGAATTAGAGAAAATATTGATAGGCGAACTAGAAATAGGTTATCAAATACCTCAATTAGAATTTGCTTTCCATAACTCTTTCTTTGCCTCTCTCAGTTTGATAAGAAGGGGGTGTTTGTGAATCCTTTTTAAAGTTGTTGATATGATTATTCTGATCAGACAGCCTATAACGTAAATGATATGCTTAATTTGGCTCAAGCATAATACACATACGACAAGTGAATAATGAGATATTTATTACAAGAATGGTTGGTATGCTTATTAAAATTGCTTGTATGTTATCACAAGGTTTTATCGCAGTTCCCTTAATGTTTTGATGTTTCCTTCTCGAATCTTACTTTTTGTGTTTGGTTGTTTAGATATAGGATATCAAAGTGGTTATTGAAGAATCAAATAATTAGTTTATCTCAAGTATCATTTTTCTGATCTTAACACCTTGCGTGCATCTCCAAGTTGTGGATAATTTGATTTGAATTATAAAAAACCAGAATAAGTACCGGCTTTTGTAAAACACTGAAAACTGATCATTAGTTATCATAGTTCGAATTCACAATAATGCCTTTAAAAGTACATCCTTTAGCTCAGTGGGCGCTAGGCAAGATTTCTTTGTTAACGGTAAAATTAAGAATTATCTGTAGTTTGACACTTTGACTAGCATTATGTTGGATATTCTTTGAGGAATATATGTATGTGAGGCATACACATATTCAGTTTAAATGTGTGTTTCCACTGAAAAATAATTAGGAAAGGAAAATTTGCCGCAATGAAGTAAGTCTTTGTATGTTGCGTTTCGGTTGCGATTGCAAACGCCAGTTACTTAAATTCTTGAATTTCTTATTGATTTATCAGATGCTCTAGAATAGACTCACCCTTTAGGTATTATTTTGATAATTGATTGTTACAATAAATTTTATTAAGCAATTCCGTACTTGGGAATACGACTTTTCAAACTGGTCAAACTTTGCAATTTTAAGAAGTAGCATTATTTTCATACAACAAACTATCTCAGTTGTCCCAAAATCACTTATGGTTCAGCTGGGCTTTGAATTCATCATGGTACAATATTTTAGTAAGTAAATATAAGTAGAATGGAACTCATTCACTAAATGGTTTCTTATTAACGCAACTTACACATGAATTACAGTGGATGGATAGTGTCCTTGCTAAAGGACAAAAAATTGGCTTTTTCCATGATGAATTCCCATGCCCATTTTATGTCAAGGATGTCGTAAATATCATACAAATCTTAATCTAGAAATGGATTTCAGGTTACTTTTTCCTCTGCTTTGTAAAGAAGCTTAATTTGTTGTTTAGGCTTAAATAACTTACTGTAATACATTTTTTAGTCGAAACTTTTAGTAATTACGTAAATTCACACATATGTTATTTGATAATCATAATCGGTAGAATGAAACCTTGGTAGAAATTAAGGCTCCTCATGAAATGGTAAGTTAAGTATTTTTTCTTAGAATTTGAGGCTTTAATATGCATCAAACCTTTTGTGATATTTTAGGTTGTTGCTTATCCACAACGGAGATACATGATCATCCGTAGAAGCACAATGGCCCCTATTGATTTATATCGTGTCAGGTATACTTAAGTATCGATTAAATCTGGGAATATCGGTGAGGCAGTAAAAGGTTTAGCCGTCTCAGTAAATCCAATGCATGCTTGAAGTTAAATTTTGTCTTAGTGTTGATTAGAATAGTTAAGATCCACATATGGATGAAAATGAATGCATCTTTTTTCCATTGCATACTTCAAAATAATCTGATCATAAAATCAGTTGACATACTGACACCATGCTAATCGTTTCATCATGATGTGTTGTTTAAGGTATAGTTATTACATTTCACCGATAAACTCAACTGCAATTTAACTTTCACTCATTCGCCCATAAATGTGTTGAATTATATACTATATTTTTATATCTCTAACTGTTTCATTGGGTTAAGCTAAAGTATTAAACAAAAGAGAATTAAGTTGTTATCTCCTATAATTTAGCCAAAAACAAGTAGTCTCTTAAATCTTTTGCTCATTTGTTTATGAATGACAGGTTGAGATGGAAAAGCACAAAAAAGCAGTTGGTAATTACCCTCAGCTAGAAATTCAATGTTGGTGGTTTCTGAAAACACTAAATTGAACTATAATAGAACATGATGGAGTTACTGGAATGGGTCGGCAGGTTTCTAAGTCTATGACAAATAAGGAACTGAATTTATATGATGGAGTTATAGCTACGGTACCAAATTATTAAGTTGTATAGATAAAGGACATCAATATCAATATGAAGTATCGTTGTTACCTTTTCCCTTATAAGGCGGGTTCTTTTGAAAAACTCAAGTAGTCTCTTTACTGCTATATATAGTTGTTTTGTGTTATAAAAAGTGCTATATGAGATGTGTATCGTCATTTTTTTTGTTTTTAGTACTTAAGGTAGCTAAATTAATCACGTATTCTTGGCATTTGCTCAACTTATGTAGTTGTTACCTTTTCCCTTATAAGGCGGGTTTTTTTGAAAAACTCAAGTAGTCTCTTTACTGCTATATATAGTTGTTTTGTGTTACAAAAAGTGCTATATGAGATGTGTATCGTCATTTTTTTTTGTTTTTAGTACTTAAGGTAGCTAAATTAATCATGTATTCTTGGCATTTGCTCAACTTATGTAGCAGAAAGACTGAGGTGGTACAACACTTTAGCATTGCACACTTATGAACAACTTACGGTGACATAACGGTGACAGTACGAGTTAATTTATTTTTTGGTGTGTGTATTTCCAAAATAATCCATGGTATAGATATATCATTTTAAAAAAGTGGTGAAATATGGTGACTAATGGCCACAAGTTATATGATTTGGTGTTACTGGACCACTCAACTATGAATACATAAAATTATTCTAATGTAGCGAAAGGTTGGATAGCAAGAATGCTTACGATATTAGAATAATATAAGGAAAGATCTTATAAAATAATATGAAGCAGGAAAGGCATTACTCCGTAGTTTAAATGAGGAGCCTTGCATGTTGGTGACAATCCAAGCAATGATGTTAGTGGCGTTTGATGAAAGCGTTGAATTTCACAATCTAAGCATTTTAATTTTTTCACGTTTTATTTAGAACGTTACACGAAATACTCCACACAATATCGCATATCTTTCATTATTTGTCGCTAGGAATTTTCGTCGCTATGCGCGGGTACTCGCCTACTAGGTTTAATGAGATGATAAATACGGTATTAAATAGGAAAGTAAAAAAAGACTAATAAAGAAATGAAATTAAGTTGGGACTAAAATGCATAATAAAACTTGTCACGCGGGTTTAATGATGTCACTTATGATGTCGGTTTGAAAAAAATTTAAGGGTCACGTGTTTAAACAAAAAAATCGGTCACTTGGGTTTAATGATGTCATTTATGACGTCTATATAGGTTTGAAAAAGTTTTTGTAATTCGGTTGGCGACTTGCTAGTCAATCAATGTTCCAAAAAGAAAAAACTTGCTAGTCAATCTATGAACAACTTAAAAAAAATGTGAACCAAAAAATCATTATCAATAAAATAGTTTTTTTTTCGTCCTGTAATAATAATTTGCTGTTTTTTTTGTTTAGTTTTAGTTTTAAAACTTTGATTTTTAAATATATTTATTTGTGTTATATGATTCTTGATAAAAATTATATTAATAGAAATATATTTAAAAAATCAATTTATTCATATATTTTGTATCAAACATATATAACACAAATAAAGATATTTACGATCAGAGTTGTAAAATTATGACCAAAAGATTCAACAGAACTACTATTATGAGACGGATGGAGTACTATTTTATCTTATAAAACTTAAACAATATTTAGATGATTAACTGTTAATCTACCACTAAAGGCCAGAGTTCCTAGCGGGAGGGACTCACATGTCTTGGATTAAGTTGGATCTTTTACTAATAAGAGATCTGTTTGATGATTTTCTACACAAGTAAAGTATACCATTAGTTCTTACCGTGAGCACGGACCCGGGATTACACTCCAGCGTGAGAGTAAAGTATTTATTTTGAAGTACTTTTATGTATTAGGAAGAGTGAGAAAATCATACATCGTTTGGAGTGTCAGTGTGTACTATTTATAGAGGAAAGTACTGCCCCCCTAGTATTTCAAATAGTACTATGAGCGGGCCTTTGTGGTCCAAAGGCCCATTTGCCTTTGTTTGCTAATCGTGACCTACTGACCCGTTGATGAGAGCGTATCCATAGGGGTTCCGGACATGCTTTAAGGAAAGCGTGTCCAGTGTTGTGTTGCGTTGCGGATCCGCTCTCAGGGAGTTGATCAACTTAGAACTTTGCCACCGTGGTGGGTTTTTGTGTACTTGGGCTTGAGCCCAAGGTTTGGTATATGATATTAGGCCCAATGGGTCGTGTCCATGCTATACGCCCTCATTTAACCCAAGATATATGACATACAAGTTGCTAGAGGATTCGCTCAAATCATTGTGTACCTATATTGAGACTTTTGTGAAACCACGATCAAGAGTGCTGGTAACCTTGCTTAATCATATTTCCTAAATCGTTCACTTCTGTAGTGTAGTTCTAGCATGTTTTTTTTATGTAACGTAAACTTATTTACTATGATAAGTTTGTACATTAATTTCCATTTTGGCTATGGTATTTGGTACTCTTGAACTAACTACGTTAACCTCAACGGTTATATTATTTGGTACTTTACTTTCTATTTGTTATAACAAAACGGAAAAATACATGTTTGGCCAACAGACTTTGTAAGTAAAAGAATAAGGTTATGGTTATGTTTCAAATGATAGTAAGTAAAAAAAATGTATATGTTTGTAAGTATGACTAATTACCTCGTCAACATCAGTGCAAGGACCGACATATCTATGACTGTCTACATCAGTCCAAGGAGTGACATATCCTCTAATAAGGTTCTTAAGCCGAAAATTTAAAAATAAGCTACAAAAAGTTAGTTTAACCTTAAGAAATACCCCTCATTAGGTTGAAGTCAAAGACATATTAAACGAATATATAAACTCGCACCATCGATCTGTTGGAAATTTAGTGCAATTGTGGGAACGGGTAATACTTGTAAATGGGTTTGGAGGTACGGAGTGTACACCCATTAAGTCCCTTACCTCCCTGGACTCAATATAGTGGTTGTGATATCAGTAGGAAGCTGCTCCTGGTCAGGAAGTTGCTTCTGGTCAGGAAGTTGCTCCTGGTCAGGAAGCTGCTCCTGGTCAGGAAGCTGCTCCTGGTCAGGACGTTGCTCCTGGTGATGCACAAAGTCTTTGTAACCTCTTTGACCAGTTAATGAGGGTTGAATATAGACTTGATGACCAGATTTCTGGTCATGTAACCACTATGCTTTATGAAGGTTTTTATGAGATTAATAGGCTGATTAATGCTCTTAATACCTTTGACTAGGAGTTACATTCCTTAAAGGAATAGGATCACTATAAATAGTGATCATATTTTGCATGATGAGAATACAGAAACAAGAAACACATAAACGCACAGAGTTCTTGATTTGTGCCTAAAACAAGAACTAACTCTTGGTTTTATCCCAAGGAGGTATTCGTGTTAACCCAGGCATAGGGTCGAATAATCTTCTTTGGAAAGTGATTACACGACTCCAAGAGATATCCGGTAACCATTCATTGGTACGTAGTTAGGCTATTGATTATCTTCACCCTGTTGGAACGAAGTAAACCCCAACAATCAAAGAAGATTATTTTGTGATAATCAATGGCGGCGGCAATGAAGCATATGGTGGCTAACTTCTCCAAACTGGACAAGTTTGAAGGGGTTGATTTTAGGAGATGGCAGAAGAAGATGCACTTTCTTCTTTCTACCATGAACGTGGTGTACGTGCTGACTACTCCTATTCCTGATGGTGGTGATGATGCTACTTTGGAGGAACTGAGGAAAAGGAGCAAATGGGAGAATGATGATTATGTATGTCGCGGCATAATTCTCAATGGTATGTCTGATTCTTTATTTGATATTTACCAAAATGTTGAATCTGCTAAAGAACTATGGGATTCCTTGGAAGCCAAATATATGGCTGAGGATGCATCAAGTAAGAAGTTCCTTGTGAGTGATTTCACAAATTACAAAATGACTGATTCAAGACCAGTCATGGAACAATACAATGAACTTCTTGGAATACTTGGCAGATTTACACAACATAAAATGAACATGGATGAGACCATTCAGGTCTCGTGTGTCATTGACAAACTGACGTGGTTGTGTAGATCTTAAATTTAGTTCTGGAAAGATTGTTTCTTTGTTTAATGTTTTGCATGTTCCTAATATTAGGAAGAACTTGGTTTCTAGTAGTGTTTTGAATAATTGTGGTTATAAACAAGTGATTGAATCTAATAAATTTGTTTTATCAAAACATGGTGTGTTTATTGGTTTTGGCTATTTGAGTAATCAAATGTTCAGGCTTAATATTGATTCTAGTATAAATGTTGATTCTGTCCTGATGACTACCACTAAACTGAATGATTCATCACTATGGCATGCTAGACTAGGCCATGTCCACTATAAGAGGATGCAAGATATGTCTAAGGATGGGTTAATTCCATCTTTTGACATGGACACTGATAAGTGTCAGACTTGTATGCTGAATAAAATTACTAAGAAACCATTTCAGGATGTAAAACGTGTAACTACAGTTTTGGAGCTAATCCATAGTGACCTATGTGATTTGCATGCTACTCCCTCATTAGGGAATAAGAAATACTTGGTAACATTTATTGATGATGCTTCAAGGTTTTGTTATGACTATTTGTTGCATACTAAGGATGAAGCATTAGATAAATTTAAAGTATTTAAAACTGAAGTTGAATTACAACAAGGAGTCCAAATCAAAAGATTTAGGACTGATAGGGGAGGTGAGTACATGAATACTCAGTATTTTCAGTCTGTTGGAATAATCCATGAAACAACTGCCCCCTATACTCCACAACAAAATGGTATATCAGAAAGGAAAAATAGAGTACTAAAAGAGATGGTTAACTCCATGTTGTCCTACTCAGGACTGAGTCAAGGGTTTTGGGGAGAAGCTATGTTAACAGCTTGCTATTTATTAAATAGGGTTCCTAATAAAAGGAACAGGATTACCCCTTATGAACTCTGGACTAAAAGGAAACCAAACTTGAACTATCTCAAAGTTTGGGGTTGTAGGGCTGTTGTAAGACTCCCTGATCCAAAGGTGAAAACCTTGGGTGAAAGAGGCATTGAATGCATCTTTGTTGGATATGCTGAGCATTCCAAGGCTTATAGGTTCTATGTTATTGAACCTAATGATTCAGTTTCAATAAACTCAATCATTGAATCAAGGGATGCTAACTTTGATGAGACTAGGTTCTCATCAGTCCCTAGACCAAGCCTTAGGACTCCTATAGGAGCTGAGGACACTGGTGTTTCAGTGGAACCTGAAAGGGTCACTGATGAGGTTGTGGTTCAGCAACCTGAGCCTGAGCTTAAAAGAAGCACAAGGCATAGGACTCCAAGGAATTTTGGGCCTGAGTTTCAACTATACTTAGTTGAAGGTACAAGAGATGAGGTCTCTGACCAATTCTACTATTGCTTTAATGTTGAGGATGATCCCAAAACATTTGATGAAGCAATGAAGTCCCAGGATGTTGCTTTCTGGAAAGAAGCAATAAATGATGAGATGGACTCCATCATGGGCAACAACACTTGGGTGTTGGTTGATCTACCTCCTGGTTGTCATCCACTTGGTAAAAATGGATTTTCAAAAGGAAAATGAAGGTAGATGGAACTGTTGAAAAGTTCAAGGCAAGGCTAGTCATTCAAGGCTTTAAACAAAAGTCAGGGATAGACTATTTTGATACTTATGCTCCAGTAGCACGTATCAGTACCATAAGAATGTTGATTGCTCTAGCAAGTATTCACAATCTGATTATTCATCAGATGGATGTGAAGACAGCATTCTTGAATGGTGACTTGGATGAGGAGGTTTATATGAACCAACCTCAGGGCTTCATCATGCCTGGTCATGAAGGAAAGGTGTGTAAACTGATTAAGTCCTTATATGGACTGAAGCAGGCACCTAAGCAATGGCACCAGAAATTTGATGAAGTGGTTTTGTCTAATGGTTATTCACTTAACCAAGCTGACAAATGTGTATATAGCAAATTTGATGAATCTGGTAAAGGAGTCATCATTTGCCTATATGTTGATGACATGTTAATCTTTGGTACTGACCAAGCTAAGGTTGATCAGACAAAGGATTTTTTGTCGTCAAAGTTCTCCATGAAAGACATGGGGGAGGCTGATGTTATCCTTGGCATAAGGATTAAACATGAAAGTGATGGTATTGTAATTTCTCAGTCTCATTACATTGAGAAGGTGCTGAAGAAATTCAATCACTTTGATTGTACTCCAGTGAGTACACCTATGGATACAAGTGAGAAACTGATGCCTAACAATGGTCAGGCTGTCTCCCAGCTTGAGTATTCTAGGGTGATTGGTTGCTTGATGTATGCCATGACTAGTACTAGGCCTGACATTGCATTTGATGTGGGTAAACTGAGTAGGTATACTAGTAATCCTGGTACTCAGCATTGGCAAGCAATTCAGAGGGTACTGAAGTATTTGAAAGGAACAATGGATTATTGTTTGTCTTATACTGGATATCCTTCAGTGTTGGAAGGTTACACTGATGCAAGTTGGATCAGCAATACTGAGGATAATTCATCCACAAGTGGCTGGGTATTCCTTCTTGTTGGTGGTGCAATCTCTTGGGCATCCAAGAAGCAAACTTGCATTACTGGTTCAACAATGGAATCTGAATTTGTGGCTCTAGCAGCTGCTGGTAAAGAGGCTGAATGGTTGAGAAACTTGCTTCTTGAGATTCCATTGTGGGTCAAACCTATGGCACCCATTTCTATCCGTTGTGATAGTGCAGCTACATTGGCTAAGGCATATAGCCAGATGTACAATTGCAAGTCTAGACACCTAGGTGTTAGACATAGCATGATTCGTGAGTTGATCACGAATGGGGTGATTTCAATAGAGTTTGTGAGGTCTCAACAAAACTTAGCTGATCACTTGACGAAGGGATTGGCTAGAGACTTGGTTATAAAGTCTGGTAAAGGGATGGGTTTAAAAGTCCACTCTAGTCACTGAATGCTAGGACACCCAACTCCCTCCTGAGGAAACTTGGGAGCTGAGTTCAATGTGGAAAGCTGAACATTCAGGGGACTGAAGCACATGTATATCATCCCAAGGATGTGCTTGTACCTGCTGAAAGGAGGATGAAGTTATAAACTTCTTAATGGTTAATTTCTTTGAAAAAGTGCTTAAGCAGGAGCATGAACTAAAGAGGAACCACCTATGTAAATGTTGAGGTTTCGCCGCCTCAAGGAGCATGGACTTTGACTCTTACAACATTTATGAATTGGATATGGACACATGGCTTGTATGGTGTCAGGAGCGTTTTAAGTGTTTGAAAACTTGTGTGTATTTTATCTTCAGGTATTCAAAGTAGTTGAAGGGTTCAATTCTTAGAACACCCTGATTCTCGAATATTTGAAGTGATGTACTAAGATGGAAATTCAATCCTCAGGACATTTTCATTTATGCACTGGTTTTGTTAAAGTTGATTTTCATGCAAAAAGGAATTGTACTAAATTGGGGAGGATTGTTGGAAATTTAGTGCAATTGTGGGAACGGGTAATACTTGTAAATGGGTTTGGAGGTACGGAGTGTACACCCATTAAGTCCCTTACCTCCCTGGACTCAATATAGTGGTTGTGATATCAGTAGGAAGCTGCTCCTGGTCAGGAAGTTGCTTCTGGTCAGGAAGTTGCTCCTGGTCAGGAAGCTGCTCCTGGTCAGGAAGCTGCTCCTGGTCAGGAAGCTGCTCCTGGTCAGGACGTTGCTCCTGGTGATGCACAAAGTCTTTGTAACCTCTTTGACCAGTTAATGAGGGTTGAATATAGACTTGATGACCAGATTTCTGGTCATGTAACCACTATGCTTTATGAAGGTTTTTATGAGATTAATAGGCTGATTAATGCTCTTAATACCTTTGACTAGGAGTTACATTCCTTAAAGGAATAGGATCACTATAAATAGTGATCATATTTTGCATGATGAGAATACAGAAACAAGAAACACATAAACGCACAGAGTTCTTGATTTGTGCCTAAAACAAGAACTAACTCTTGGTTTTATCCCAAGGAGGTATTCGTGTTAACCCAGGCATAGGGTCGAATAATCTTCTTTGGAAAGTGATTACACGACTCCAAGAGATATCCGGTAACCATTCATTGGTACGTAGTTAGGCTATTGATTATCTTCACCCTGTTGGAACGAAGTAAACCCCAACACGATCTTGATCATTTTCATACAATCAAAAGCGAAATTATATAAAGTACCTCACAAAACTAAGATCGCCGAAGAATAAATCAGAAACACAACTAGACGTTTCTAATCTTGAATCCTTTAACAATCCGATCGGATCGATCACATATCACCGACCAATCCTAAACCTAAGCACTTTGATCGGATCTATCACATATCAACCAGATTCTACAAAAGATTTATGTCAGAAAAAGTAGGTTTTTCGTTTATGGTGGTGGAGATGGGCGTGTATGTGCGATGGGAGGATCCGTTTAAGTACGTGTTTGAAGTAAAATGAGGCGTATAATAAAGATGACGATGAAAAAGATATGAATTTTTTGTGTTTATCAGAAAATAAAGGAATGAGATATACATCAATAAATTGCTCAAAAGTACATTTATGTTATATAAAAAACAAAAAACACATTTGACAAAATATAAGTTGCTCAAAAACCAACTGACACATACTTTACACATACATTTATCAAAAATAACAATTTTAAACTTTTAATTAAAATAGTGAACACTTACCGAGTTCTTTCACGGTTGACCCATAAAGATTTGGCTTTACACGTTTTCGATAATTTCCCCCAAAAAAAAAAAATAATTTATGAAGCAACAAATAAGAAAAGGTCATCAAATGTCACTTACGTAGCACAAGCTAGTGAAGAAGATATGGACTTGTCATAATAAAAATTAAAGTTGTCCCTCTCACCTCCTACAAAAAAGAGATGGATTTAGACTTTTCAACATTATAACCCACTCGAAATAATAACAATGATAAAGACTTTAGAAGCCAACCTTATTACGAGTATTTTCTAAGCCGACTAACCCTGTCTGTGTCTGTGAGTAAATTTAGAAGTCTATATAAATAGACTCAATTATTACATATGCTAAAGATATCATCTCTTCTGTTCTCATATTTTCTTTTGGTTTTGAGTTTTGATCATTAGTACCATTCTCAAAACTGTATTTTCTGTTGCCAATCATCTCTTCTCTTGTCATACTAATTTTGTTTGGCACCATTTTCAAAACCCAAACCTTAATTATTATGTCTCCCGCCTTTATGCGTTCGAAAGCTAATGAATCATCTGCGCCTAGGACACTTCCTCCTAATTACTTGCAGGTTATTTCATTACTCTCAACTTTTCTTAAATTCCTTTTTTACATTGATTGAATCTTTTGACGACATACCGACTTTATGTAATTGATTATGTTTGATTTTTGTTTTAATCGGTTGTAACTTGTTTATATTGTACAATGTCAAAATATTCTTGTACTTTTCAGTAAATGGGCGGTTGTATGTTATGTTTCTTGAATTCGTTAACTACACTGCTTTTCATTTATGTAAAATTTGCGATTTTGATTGTGTTTAGATGATTCGTGACGGGATAGTGATTGTCAAAGCAGCATACCAAAATCATACGACTAAGTTTCTGTTCCAGCTTCCGACTCAACCAACCAACATGAGTTCCGAGAGATTTATAAAGTTGAATGAGGAGATTGCTCTAAGGTTTCGACTACAGCTAGGTAGCTTTAAACTCAAATATGTAGACCCAGATGGCGATTTGATAATGATAACATGTGACGATAGCTTAAGTCTATCAGCTGATGATTTTAAAGTGCCAGGCCTTCAGACTGTCATAATACTTGTGGTTTTGCCTGCCTGAAGCATCAAATATGGTGCAATATTTAGGACTTTCACTATAGGACGTCTATAAAAAGGTTTATCTTTTGTTTTAATCATGGTGAGTTTATATTAATGTAGATGAAGAGTATTTTACATTGTGGTAAAAGGTTTAGTCGTATGAGGTTTATAATGATTTTCTTAGGTGTCATGTAATCAATGGTTGAAATCATAAGTAAATGTTGTCATGTTTGTGTTAAAATACTGTATACGTATTTTTGCGGATTTTCTTTTCTAATTGGTTTCTTAGAAGTGCCCTGGTGTTTAAGAAACTTTTTGTTGGAATTTTCATCAATCTAGTATTCCTCCATACTTTGTTTTGTTCCTATTAGTTTTCTTCGACTTTGGTTTGGGTTTCTTTCAAGTGTATTGGTGTGATGATTCAATAATAGGTAAATGGGATACTGATTTTTAGATATGTATTTACACTTGAGAGTTGAGACATGCTTGAATGTGAGTTCTGTTTCATGGTTGATTCCTTTAAAAGACTTGATATATGAAAAACACGTGTATTAGTTATAGGTGACCTTAAAACAAGTGTTTATAATGTTTTAGGTGCCAAAAAAGTATTAAGATCTTATGCTACCAACATCAGCAAAACCAATTCTTATTTTGCGACAACCATCTTAGGCTTGTAAAGATTTGATTTTGCATGTTTTTTGTAAAGACTTGCGGTTCGGAGGGTTGGTGCAAAATATTTAGTTTCTGGTGTTTAGTCTGATTTCTTCTTTTTTTAACTTCTTTAATATATTGCATTGTGTTAATTTCGTTCTATTGATATATCAACAGTATTGGCAAATGGGATTGTGAATCTTAGATATATGTAACTAGAATTTAAACATCCTACATTCTTTTTCTGAAATGTCAGCTCCTGCTTGTTATTATCTTATCAAGCTTAGATTAGTTGATTCTGCTGGATTAAACTGGTCAGTATTGTACAAATGTAATAGCTTATGTCTTTTTTTTTTTGTTACTAGGTGCTCATTATGAGAATTTTTCTTGAACGGGCTCCTTTTTGGTCATCTGCAATTGGTTGGTCGTAATTTCCCCATGTACATAAGCAAGGTTGATGTCAGCGAGGAGGCTTTAGTTTCTAGCATTGTGTTAATCTTGTGACATGATTTCTGAAAATATAATGGACAGTAATTATTATGCAGGACACTGAAGGAAGATCCACTGATACTAGGCCTTATATATATGGCTAGTTGCTCTTGTTTAACTCTTTACATTTGCCACGACACTTGAAGGAGGATAAGGGTGAGCCTTTTCGAAACCTATAGTATGAAACTACGCAAGGTGTGAATCATTAGTTGTAACATCCGATTTACTTAGTTTTTATTATAACCATAATTGTCTATTATATCATAGTTAAGTACACAAGTCTGCTATAATCTGTTTCCTCCCCTCTTCCAAGCTAGCTTTTTGAGTGAGTTTTATAGTTAAACTTATGAATTGATATATGGGATAGGTTCGTATCATAATCACTTCTATCTAAGTAAGATTTTTGGATTAAACACAAAAAAGTGATTTTGAGTCATCTTCTTATCAGCCCAGTTTAGACCCCATTCCCTTAGGGGTGAGCAGAAACCAAACCGCGAACCGCAAAACCGCAAAAAATCGCAAAAACTGAACCGCAGAAACCGCACCACGACAAAAACCGACGGTTTAGTTTTAAGAAAAAGGAAAAACCGCAAATGCGGTTCGGTTTCGGTTTTCGCCCATAAAACCGAACCGCAAAACCGAACCGCACCACACAATAACTATTTTATACTGAAAAACGTCACATCGACTATTTTATGCGAGTTATAAGACTTCTAGTGCATATTATCATTAATATTCATATAAGTTATTAGTAAAGTGTTTGTTAGATTCAATTTATACATTTTTATAACCGAAAAAAATCAACATTTTAAACAAAAAACCATAATTATTATATAAGTCACAAGTAATGGTTCGGTGCGGTTAAAAACCACAAAACCGTACAAACCGCAAAAAAACCGCAAAACCGGAACCGCGGTTTTTGGTTCGGTGCGGTTTCTATTTTTATATAAACCGCAAATGCGGTTGCGGTTCGGTTTTAGTCACAAACCGCACCAAAGCGAACCATGCTCACCCCTACATTCCCTAGCCACAGTCATGACTGCAACTGAATTTTTAACTTTCAACCTTCTTAACATATTACAGAATAAGTCTGCACAGTTCTCTCACTTTATTACCTTTATTCCTGCCATTATATCCTTAATAAAAGGGGGGAATCACGTTCCCCAATGAACAGTTCCCCCCTCACAATCATATTTGTTTAATCTTTTCCTCTCACACGCACATAACATTTTAATAAACCACTCTCTCACACCCCCTCACATCTTTTATCCGTTCACCCACCTCTTCCTCTCTCTCTTCTGATCATCTTCTCCAAATCATCTCATCTCACAAATCCATCCATATCTAAAATCAAGAGAATACCTAATTTTCCATTAAAAACTGATCCACCATCCAGAAACGATTAATAATTTTCTTCTACAACATGATCTACAAACCAAAAATTGGCAGATGTTTTGTATTCAGTGTTTCATCTATAAAAGGATCCGCAATCAAGGTGGGTTCTTCTTCTATAAAGTATCATAGTTTTGCTAATATAAAAAAATTGTTTTTATTTTATTTTTTCCTGACTAATTAGGAACAATTTTCATCAGGTATATACGATTTATAATTATAATTGGTAATCTTTGTTTATGATGGATTGTTTTATATCATTGGTTAATTACATGTGGTGATGTTATGTTTCAGAAACCTGGAACGTTTACGGCTGGTCCGCTTCGATTGTGCGCGTCTTTGAAGTTTTCTTTTTCGTAAGGGTAAGTTTTAAATATTTAATAGTTTTGTTTCCCCTTTTTATGAACTTTATATTGATTTTCCTTCTGTGTACCATACTTCAGTTGGCGATGATGAATACGAGTGCTTTACACACTTTTGTATGTTTTTTTATGTATGGCTGGGCTTATATAGCCCGCTTATGATTTAGCTGATTTTTGGATTATGTTTACAGCCTATAAGTTTTTAGGGGTGTTTATTTCGGCTTCAATAGCCGGCTGATGGCTTATTTGGTTTTTGGCTTATGAGCCATGAGCTCATTTTGAAACTTTAGCCTTCTATAAGTTTATATTCTATCATTATGAGCTTATATAAACCGAAATAATTCAGAATAGTGCTACACAAAGTCAGCTTATGAAACATACGCCTCTAACCAAATGAGCCGGCTATATAAAATGAAGAATAAGCAACTCAAATGATGACTGTCTATCTTGCAGGAGTACGAAGCGAGTGTGGTTTATCGTTGAAGCAAACTTTGATGATCCAAAAAGACACATCATATTCGACAGAATTATCAGGTCTGGATCAAACCACAAACACACATGTCGTCTTCTCTTTGAAGGTATGTTGGTTTTAGTCAGACCCAAAACAAAAAAAAAGTTGCGATGGTGTAACAAATTAACCCATCCGTTTGCGCCATGTTATTTGCACCAGTTTATTTGCGCCACGTTAAACAAAGTTGTGCATCACTTTTAATTCCTTTTTTTGTAAATCACCTGTAGGTAAATCACATGTAGAACTGTCTCTTTGTGAACAGCCTAGCCTTTACATGCGTAAAGGAAAGCGTGTGTCAGAGTTGGTCTCACCAGCCGCAACTGTACAACACTGTCCCAACTCGCCAGCTCTTCTCATGTCATGGTTGGGAATCCAAATGTGTAACCGAGTACGTAACGTTTAAAAAGTGAGTTCATGCCTTTCTGATTTTGTGGACGCGTCGGAACGTTAATGGTGGAACCATCGACTGATTCAAACAGAAGGTATGATAACACGTCGTTGTTTTTCGGTTTATATAACATGTTTACCATTTTGTTGGTTTTCGTCTTATGTTTCATAAGGTCACTTTATCTTAGCTTATTTAAGAAGTTTGCGGCATATATACGTTTATTATGCCAAAAAGTTTCAAAATGAGACACAAAAAAGTGAACAATGAAACATAAAGCGAAAACCATAAATGAAAGATTTTGGTTTTTACACTTTATAACTGTAAATGAAAGATTTTTATTATCTAAGATAAGCACTTTTAACTAAACGGCTTGCTACCTGCTTATCGGAAACTGCTTATATTACCTTCACTTCCCTTATAAGCGCAAGTTAGGTTCTACTTATGTTAAAAGGTTAAATAAGCATACTTTAAGAACTATGTTATTTAGGATAAGACTGCTAATCAGTTTACACTATTAAAAGCGGAACATCACTTAAACTTTTGCTTTTTATTTTTAATATAACGAGGCCACACAATTACGATTCTTTTTTGTACGTTGGACGTGTACCGCGTGCAAAAAATCAAGTTTTGGAAGGAAACTAGGTCAACTGTAAGATAGTTTATCAGACCAAAAGAAGATTCTCTGATTAATTTAGGTTGCTGGAATGACACAGGAAAAACTGTTCTAAAGGCAGCCTTGCAATGGTACCCTCGATTTACTGCTTATCGTGTACAAGTATAAAACCAATTTTTTTTTATCAAAATATAGGTAATTTGGAATGAATAATGTATTTAATTATACATAATGTCTATCTAACTTGATTGAGATTAACAGATTAATAGGACATACAAAAAACTGAGTAGCTGATCTTATCAATGTATATGTAGGCATGTAGCTCTATAACTTTTGACTTATTCATTCCCCATTAATTTTTAATTATTAACTTTTCAAGGGATAAAAAGTATACCCACATACTTATATATCAATGCCAGTATGCATGTTCAGTTGGTAAATTTTAGTCCTTGCAGCCATTAGGTACAAACAGACTATAAGGTTGATATATGTTTGTTCTTTTTATAAAATGATGACTACTCTTTTAAACATTTTCTGTCATTGGTCAAGTTATCAAAGGTAAAACTAAATTCTACCTGATTTTCTTATAATATTATATTTGCAATAGTCAGTTTATGAGATCTTATAATATGTACCATTTTTTTGTTGATCAACAGTGCTAACGTGCGACCTCTAAACATTAATTTAGTTGTAGGAGTCTAGGTACAACCAAGAGCGGCAATTTGAGATGAAAAACAAAAACCTTGGTTACAGTAGCAAACGTTATTATGATTTCTAGGTCTTTGTACCCAGGTAAAAGGTTCTCTTTTCCATTAGAGGTGACTCCATTTTTTATATGTCAAATGTTGCAAAATAGGCAGGGAGGATAACATGTAAAAGTGATCTGGGTGCAGTATTGGGAAAATAGCTTACACAATTTTAACCATTCCCAAACACCCCTAATACTTAGGTTATTTGGACTTTAATAAGAATCCCCAAACACCCCTAATTCTTATAGCCCTCTTCAATCTCAGCAGTATTGAACATCTGCCCTTTTGGTTTTTTGATTTCCCAGTTTGTTTGCAAATTTGATTTTGAGAAAGTCCGTAAGCTTAATTTTTTTTGCTGTTGTGGTTTTGGAATTGGGTTGTTTTGCTTATTGATTGGCGAAAGATCTATACAAACTACTATTGTAGCTAAGCTTTCAGTTACTACGCTAGGATTGTTGCATCCAGGAAGTTGTCGTTAGTTGACTTATACGAACTACTATCTAGGAGAATTACCAAACTGAACCACACCTTGTTGCATCCAAGAAGTTGTCGTTAGTTTCGGTAAATTTAATACAAAAGTTAATAACTATACTTGACAGCCGAATAACATTAAATAAAAGATTGGCTACTTTGGCTCATGGCCGAACTTTCCTAACGAATATATGATTTGCATGATGGGAAAAAGCCATATATTGAAGTTCTTAGTTTTACTTTGCGTAATTGAAAAAGTGTTTTAAAGTTACTGTTATAAGTCTTTTGTTGATCGGTCTAACTAAGAGCGTATTACTAGAACATTAACCTTTTGTCATTTCTGTTATGTTTTCCTTTTACTTTGTTACCATAGAGTTTGATATTCCAAAATACAGTTACTGTTTTCCTATTTTTTTGTTTGCAGGTCCTATCTCGGATACAAGAATGGACGGATTATTATGCGCGTAAATTGAAATATTCAGGTAAATGTATGTTTAAACATGTTTTTATGCCAGATAGGGTGTCTATACCTCTCTTATTCATAATTTGCAGGCAAATTATCAGGTGAAAGTTATGCTACAGAAAACAGACGGACGTGAAAGAAGATGAACCAATTTTCACGACCAAAGCGAATACACAAAATGTTCCTACAAACACGCCGCAGCGGAGCGCGGGCAAAATTCCTAGTATAAAATATGCAGTAGCAGATACAAATAGTCTTTTAAGCAATTGTTTTTGAAGGGCTCATCTGATAAGGTTTTTTTTACCACATCTTGCATTGTCCCCTAACCTAGCTTCATATGCTGCCCTTATCGAGTTATCGATACAATCTTATCTGGAGGACCCTGACTCCACCACTTGTCATGCCACATGTCAAGTCTATGGTTGTAAAAGCAATCTCTGGTGTACAGACTGTTCATTTTAAAAATGAGTTGGAGCGTAATTCTACTTTAAAACTTGGGTATGCAAACACCAATATTTTCCATCACCGACATTTTTAAAAACAAAAAAGCTTAATTTTATCTCTGATATCTAACATGCTTCTAAGTTCACAAGGTTGACCCATTTAACCCATAATAAAGAGTTTTTTTCTCAATAACATTACACGGCTGAGATACTAAAAAAAACTCATTCCATTTCTGTAGTGACTTACTGTTATTGGTTTCTTTACCATCATAATTTCACTTATTGCAGGTTTAGTGCTGTAGTTTCAGAGGTTCAAAAAAGATATTCAAAGTTTACTGATCTTAGAAACAAAGGATTTGGGAAAGTTGGATGTAGCGAAGCTACATCCACTTTCTCCGGAGGTTATATCTCAGTAACCTACGATTAATATTGGCAAGTTATTCTAGATTTATATTGTTTAGTTGAATCTCTTTAGTCCATGTACCATGCTTTTGTACTAATAGTTTGGTTGTTCGTCTTCACAGGCACTATTGGACATGTTGCACATCGCAAATCTACGGTTGTAAAAGCCATCTTTTGGTGTGTAGACGGTTCGTTTTAAAAATGAGTTGGAGCGTAATAGACTATAAAACTTGTGTATGCAAATACCAAAATTTACAAGTTTGAAGATGAAAGATGCCCCCGACCTTGTGTTACAAGTAAGCCTGCAATGATAGCATATCATATATTTGTGATCTTATAGTATTATATATCAGTTTACGTGTTTATAAAGGCATACTCGTATTTTCTTTTTCACGGCTTATGGAAGCGAGAAAGAAGATAGTCCTTTTTTTGATGTTCCAGGGTTTGAGAAGAGTAAAATGATGTTAATAAGACGTGTCATTTGTCGACTGTCCAGTAAGTAACGAGCTTCTAAAACTAGTCTTGTACATTGGGACATTAGAGGGGTCGACATGCAAACCTTACAGACATATGTTATATTCGTCATCTCTTAAAGGTACATGATATTTAAATGGCGACTATCCTTACGGGAGCTGCAATTATGGACGGAGCATTACTACTCATATTTGCAAATGAAACTTGCCCAAAGACTTGTACATTTGGCAGCTATTGAACTGATGCGGCTTAAACATATTATCGTTGTGCAAAACAAAATAGATCTAGTTCAAGAAAATGTAGCTTTTTGGTAACATGAAGCCATCCAGGAATTCATCGAGGGAACAGTTGCTGAGGTGTACTAGTTGTCCCGGTGTCTGCTCTGTTTAAGTTAAGTATAGACGCTCTGATTGAATGCATCGTTATAAAGATTCCAGTTCCTGAGAGGAACTTCACATCACCGCCTCAGATGATTTTGATAAGGTCGTTTGATATCAGTAACCCAGGGTGTGATGAGGCTGATTTAAAAGGTGGTATTGCTGACGGAATTATCCTTAAGGTGTAATCCTTTCTTTTCAAAAACGATATAAAATTTCATTCATGAAATGACTTTTTAAACTAATTACTAGTATTGATTTACCTGTCTGACCCGTAATAGATAAAACAAAATATCCTGAATCGACCCATTTATAAGTTTTTGTTGTGTGTAGGGTGTTTTGAGGTTAAACCAAACGATAGAGATTCGTCCTGCGATCCTTTTCAAAGAGAAGAATGGGGACATCAAGTGTAGACCGATATACATGAGAATAGTTTCTCTGTGTGCTGAAAAGAATGAACGAGTTTGCCGTCCCTGGTGGACTCATTGCAGTTGGAACAACCATGGACCCGACACTAACCAAATCTTATAGGTTGGTGGGCCATGTGTTTGGGGAAGTTGGATCGCTTCCTCATGTTTATGTTGAACTTAAGGTAAGTTACTTGATTATTCATATTTGGACCAAAAAAATGTCAATTTCAATTTCAGTTTCTACCAAAAAAATTAATGTATGTTCGACTATGACATATTTGGACCAAAAAAATGTCAATTTCAATTTCAGTTTCTACCAAAAAAAAATTAATGTATGTTCGACTATGACATTTTTCTGATTTTAATTTGGCACAAACATGATGAGTAACCAAAATACCTATATCTTAAATGGGTCGTTTGATGTTATTATCGTGGTTTTCCACACACCTTTCATATACCTGCAACTTAAATGGGCCATTTGATGTTATTATCATGTGACACAAGATAAAAAAAATTCATTTACAAAACACATATAATGCCGATCTTAAAAATTAAAATATATATTTTAAAAAGCTAAATTATTCTTTTTTTTTTAACAAAAAAAAGCTAAATTATCTTAAACATATCAAAGTAAAAAAAATGAATCTTAAAATGGTTTAAATAATATTTGAACTATTTGTAATAACTTGGGGAACCCTCCTCTCTAAGACCCCCAACCGCTATTAGGATTCGTCTGCCACAATGATCCAGCATCAAAACATATATTATAAGTGGAAAGCTAGATCTTATACTTTTCATAAAGATGTTTCGAGAGTTACTTAGAGTGGAAACTTATAGATATAAAAATCATATAAAATTATGAGAGAAGTTATTTTTGTTGGAAATTTAGTGCAATTGTGGGATCGAGTCATACTTGTAAATGGGTTTGGAGGTACGGAGTGTACACCCATTAAGTCGCTGACCTCCCTGGACTCAATATAGCGGTTGAAAGTTCTTCATTAGGAAGGTGCTCCTAGTTAAGAAGTTGCTCCTGGTTAGGAAATTGCTCCTGGTTAGGAAGTTGCTCCTGGTTAGGACGCTGCTCCTGGTGATGCACAAAGTCTTTGTAACCTCTTTGACCAATCAATGAGGGTTGAATATTGACTTGATGACCAGGTTTATGGTCATGTAACCACTATGCTTTTATGTAGGTAATTATGAGCTTAATTGGCCGATTAATGCTCTTAAATACCATTGACTATGAGTTACATCCTTCTAGGACTAGGATCACTATAAATAGTGATCATATTTGCATGATGAAACATACATAAACAAGAAACACTTACACGCACAGAGTTCTTGATTTGTGCCTAAAACAAGAACTAACTCTTGGTTTTATCCCAAGGAGTTATTCGTGTTAACCCAGGCATAGGGTCGAATAATCTTCTTTGGAAAGTGATTACACGACTTCAAGAGATATCCGGTAACCATTCGTTGGTATGTAGTTAGGCTATTGATTATCTTCACACTGTTGGAACGAAGTAAACCCCAACAATCAAAGAAGATTATTTTGTGATAATCAATGGCGGCAGCAATGAAGCATATGGTGGCTAACTTCTCCAAACTGGACAAGTTTGAAGGGGTTGATTTTAGGAGATGGCAGAAGAAGATGCACTTTCTTCTTTCTACCATGAACGTGGTGTACGTGCTGACCACTCCCATTCCTGATGGTGGTGATGATGCTACTTTGGAGGAACTGAGGAAAAGGAGCAAATGGGAGAATGATGATTATGTGTGTCGCGACATAATTCTCAATGGTATGTCTGATTCTTTATTTGATATTTACCAAAATGTTGAATCTGCTAAAGAATTATGGGATTCCTTGGAAGCCAAATATATGGCTGAGGATGCATCAAGTAAGAAGTTCCTTGTGAGTGATTTCACAAATTACAAAATGACTGATTCAAGACCAGTCATGGAACAATACAATGAACTTCTTGGAATACTTGGCAGATTTACACAACATAAAATGAACATGGATGAGACCATTCAGGTCTCGTGTGTCATTGACAAACTACCTCCTTCTTGGAAAGATTTCAAGCACACCTTGAAACATAAGAAGGAGGAGTTAACTCTTGTTGAGTTGGGCAGTCATTTGCGCATTGAGGAATTCCTCAGCGTGCATGAAAGTGATAAGCCAAAGAGAAACAATGTTGTTGGTTCATCTGTTGTCAATATGGTGGAGCATAACAACTCCACCAGGTACAATGACAACAAGGGCAAACGTAAGCATCAGGATAACACCAAAGCTAATCCTAACAAGAAGTCATTAGTGGCTTGTTGGAAGTGTGGGAAACCTGGACACTTCAAAAGGGATTGCAAAGGTGTTAGCATTGGCAACCAAGCTAATGGATCAGGCACAAAAGGTCAAAATATGTTTAATGAATCTCTCCAGATTTATTATGTTACATATGTATCTGAAGCTTACTTTGTGCAGGATGATGATGTTGCGTGGTGGGTTGACTCTGGAGCAACAGTACATGTGTGTAAAGATAGATGCTGGTTCAAGACTTATGAGTCAATGAATGATGGGTCTATTCTTCACATGGGAAATGAGTCAACAGCCCTAGTGCATGGACGTGGTTTTGTAGATCTTAAATTTAGTTCTGGAAAGATTGTTTCTTTGTTTAATGTTTTGCATGTTCCTAATATTAGGAAGAACTTGGTTTCTAGTAGTATTTTGAATAATTGTGGTTATAAACAAGTGATTGAATCTAATAAATTTGTTTTATCTAAACATGGTGTGTTTATTGGTTTTGGCTATTTGAGTAATCAAATGTTCAGGCTTAATATTGATTCTAGTATAAATGTTGATTATGTCGTGATGACTACCACTAAACTGAATGATTCATCACTATGGCATGCTAGACTAGGTCATGTCCACTATAAGAGGATGCAAGATATGTCTAAGGATGGGTTAATTCCAGCTTTTGACATGGACACTGATAAGTGTCAGACTTGTATGCTGAATAAAATTACTAAGAAACCATTTCAGGATGTAAAACGTGAAACTACAGTTTTGGAGCTAATCCATAGTGACCTATGTGACTTGCATGCTACTCCCTCATTAGGAAATAAGAAATACTTGGTAACATTTATTGATGATGCTTCTAGGTTTTGCTATGTTTATTTGTTACATACTAAGGATGAAGCATTAGATAAATTTAAAGTATTTAAAACTGAAGTTGAATTACAACAAGGAGTCCAAATCAAAAGATTTAGGACTGATAGGGGAGGTGAGTACATGGATACTTTGTACTTTGAGTCTGTTGGAATCATCCATGAGACAACTGCTCCCTATACTCCACAACAAAATGGTATATCTGAAAGAAAAAATAGAGTATTAGAAGAGAGGGTTAACTCCATGTTGTCCTACTCAGGACTGAGTCAAGGGTTTTGGGGAGAAGCTATGTTAATAGCTTGCTATTTATTAAATAGGGTTCCTAATAAAAGGAACATGATTACCCCTTATGAACTCTGGACTAAAAGGAAACCAAACTTGAACTACCTCAAAGTTTGGGGTTGTAGGGCTGTTGTAAGACTCTCTGATCCAAAGGTGAAAACCTTGGGTGAAAGAGGCATTGAATGCATCTTTGTTGGATATGCTGAGCATTCCAAGGCTTATAGGTTCTATGTTATTGAACCTAATGATTCAGTTTCAATAAACTCAATCATTGAATCAAGGGATGCTAAATTTAACGAGACTAGGTTCTCATCAGTCCCTAGGCTAAGCCTTAGGACTCCTACTGGAGCTGAGGACATTGGTGCTTCAGTGGAACCTGAAAGGGTCACTAATGAGGTTGTGGTTCAGCAACCTGAGCCTAAGCTTAGAAGAAGCACAAGGCAAAGGACTCCAAAGAATTTTGGGCCTGAATTTCAACTATACCTAGTTGAAGGAACAAGGGATGAGGTCTCTGACCAGTACTACTATTGCTTTAATGTTGAGGATGATCCCAAAACATTTGATGAAGCAATGAAGTCCCAGGATGTTGCTTTCTGGAAAGAAGCAATCAATGATGAGATAGATTCCATCATGGGCAACAACACTTGGGTGTTGGTTGATCTACCTCCAGGTTGCAATCCACTTGGATGCAAATGGATCTTTAAAAGAAAGATGAAGGTAGATGGAACTATTGAAAAGTTCAAGGCAAGGTTAGTCATTCAAGGCTTTAGACAAAAGTCAGGAATAGACTACTTTGATACTTATGCTCCTGTAGCACGCATAAGTACCATAAGAATGTTGATTGCCTTGACAAGCATTCACAATCTGATTATTCATCAGATGGATGTGAAGACAGCATTCTTGAATGGTGATTTAGATGAGGAGGTTTATATGAACCAACCTCAAGGTTTCATCATGCCTGGTCATGAAGGTAAGGTGTGTAAACTGATTAAGTCCTTATATGGACTCAAACAAGCACCTAAGCAATGGCATCAAAAGTTTGATGAAGTGGTTTTGTCTAATGGTTATTTACTTAACCAAGCTGACAAATGTGTATATAGCAAATTTGATGAATCTGGTAAAGGAGTCATCATTTGCCTATATGTTGATGACATGTTAATCTCTGGTACTGACCAAGTTCAGGTTGATTTAACCAAAGAGTTTTTGTCATCAAGGTTCTCTATGAAAGACATGGGGGAGGCTGATGTTATCCTTGGCATAAGGATTAAACATGAAAGTGATGGTATTGTAATTTCTCAGGCTCATTATATTGAGAAGGTCCTGAAGAAATTCAATCACTTTGACTGTACTCCAGTGAGTACACCTATGGATACAAGTGAGAAACTAATGCCTAACAATGGTCAGGCTGTCTCCCAGCTTGAGTATTCTAGGGTGATTGGTTGCTTGATGTATGCCATGACTAGTACTAGGCCTGATATTGCTTTTGCAGTGGGTAAACTGAGTAGGTACACTAGTAATCCTAGTACTCAGCATTGGCAAGCAATTCAGAGGGTACTAAAGTATTTGAAAGGAACAATAGATTATTGTTTGTCATATACTGGATATCCTTCAGTGTTGGAAGGTTACACTGATACAAGTTGGATCAGCAATACTGAGGATAATTCATCCACAAGTGGCTGGTATTCCTTCTTGGTGGTGGTGCAATTTCTTGGGCATCCAAGAAGCAAACTTGCATTATTGGTTCAACAATAGAATCTGAATTTGTGGCTCTAGCAGCTGCTGGTAAAGAGGCTGAATGGTTGAGAAACTTGCTTCTTGAGATTCCATTGTGGGTCAAACCTATGGCACCCATATTTATCCGTTGTGATAGTGCAGCTACATTGGCTAAGGCTTATAGCCAAATGTACAATGGTAAGTCTAGACACTTAGGTGTTAGACATAGCATGATTCGTGAGCTAATCATGAATGGGGTGATATCAATAGAGTTTGTGAGGTCTCAACAAAACTTAGTTGATCACTTGACGAAGGGATTGGCTAGAGACTTGGTTATAAAGTCTGCTAAAGGGATGGGTTTAAAGTCCAAACTAGTCACTGAATGCTAGGACACCCAACTCCCTCCTGAGGAAACTTGGGAGCTGAGTTCAATGTGGAAAGTTGAACATTCAGGGGACTGAAGCACATGTATATCATCCCAAGGATGTGCTTGTACCTGCTGAAAGGAGGATGAAGTTATAAACTTCTTAATGGTTAATTTCTTTGAAAAAGTGCTTAAGCAGGAGCATGAATTAAAGAGGAACCACCTATGTAAATGTTGAGGTTTCGCCGCCTCAAGGAGCATAGACTTTGGCTCTTACAACATTTATGAATTGGATATGGACACATGGCTTGTACGGTGTCAGGAGCGTTTTAAGTGTTTGAAAACTTGTATGTATATTATCTTCAGGTATTCAAAGTAGTTGAAGGGTTCAATTCTTAGAACACCCTGATTCTTGAATATTTGAAGTGATGTACTAATATGGAAATTCAATCCTCAGGACATTTTCATTTATGCACTGGTTTTGTTAAAGTTGATTTTCATGCAAAAGGAATTGTACTAAATTGAGGAGGATTGTTGGAAATTTAGTGCAATTGTGGGATCGAGTCATACTTGTAAATGAGTTTGGAGGTACGGAGTGTACACCCATTAAGTCCCTGACCTCCCTGGACTCAATATAGTGGTTGAAAGTTCTTCAGTAGGAAGGTGCTCCTGGTTAGGAAGTTGCTCCTGGTTAGGAAATTGCTCCTGGTTAGGAAGTTGCTCTTGGTTAGGACGTTGCTCCTAGTGATGCACAAAGTCTTTGTAACCTCTTTGACCAATCAATGAGGGTTGAATATTGACTTGATGACCAGGTTTATGGTCATGTAACCACTATGCTTTCATGTAGGTAATTATGAACTTAATTGGCCGATTAATGCTCTTAAATACCATTGACTATGAGTTACATCCTTCTAGGACTAGGATCACTATAAATAGTGATCATATTTGCATGATGAAACATACAGAAACAAGAAACACTTACACGCACAGAGTTCTTGATTTGTGCCTAAAACAAGAACTAACTCTTGGTTTTATCCCAAGGAGGTATTCGTGTTAACCGAGGCATAGGGTCGAATAATCTTCTTTGGAAAGTGATTACACGACTTCAAGAGATATCCGGTAACCATTCGTTGGTACGTAGTTAGGCTATTGATTATCTTCACCCTGTTGGAACGAAGTAAACCCCAACAATTTTGCATCCTAATTTTTGTGGAAACTAAGGGATAAATCCTCACCCTTCTTCTCATTTTGATCTAATAGTAGAAATTAACCTAAGATTTAAAAAATAACACGGAGGGGCCATTTTTGCCAAAATGTTCAAAAGTTGAAAAAATAGGCGGAGGTACCAAAGTTGTAAATATGACGGAGTAATGAATTATCACTAGCGAAAATCAATGAAATATCACTAGGATATTACGCAGTAACTATGTTAATGAAATATCATTAGTGATGTTTCATTGATTATCTCTAGTAATATTTCATTGTTTTTATCAGTAACGAAATATCACTTGTGATAACCAATTTTCGTCATATTTACAATTTAGTCCTTCCGCCGCTTTTTTGCAAATTTTGGACATTTTGACAAAAATGGTCCCTCCGTGTTTTTTTTAATCTTAGATAATGGATGGCTAGGATTTGTCCCTTAGATTTCAACAAAAAACAAGTTTCCAAAATAACCGGACTCATAAAATTATATTCACATATATTATCAGTTTTTACGTTAAAAAAATATAATATTTGAAATCTATACTATTATATAAAGAGGCTAACTCCGATCTTAATCCCGAACCTAAAATTTTCAAACCTAACTCCAATCCAAAAATTAAGATAGAAAGTTAAATTTAATCTATACTATTATATAAAGAGGCTAACTCTTATCTTAATCCCGAACCTAAAATTTTCAAACCTAACTCCAATCCAAAAATTAAAATATGAAAGTTAAATTTAAACATTTTGATCATATTTTTTAAATTGATCTCATTTTTTTATAATCTAATTTCACCATATTTTCTAAAATTTCGTGCTCTTTAATTCAACATCCAATTCGATATAGTTTTATTAAATTTTAGTTTCTTCGTTTTTAATGAGTTTATTTAATTTAATTTAATTTTTTAATTTTTTTACTACTTTAACTTTAGTTTAAACCTTTGTAAAATTGTAATTCTTGTTTGCTAAAAATGTAGTTATCGAATATTCGCCGCTGTATTACGCGGGTACGATGCTACTAAATGCTGCTATGTTAAAATGTATTTAAATAGTCTGACTAAAAATCTTAAAAGACCCAAACCCAACCCCAGATCCTCCTTAAGTCACCTTTTTTTGTTTGTTTTGTTTTGTATGGAAAAAGATCCACATAGACCCTTAGTTTAGCATAGACTCAACCAACCAATCACAACCATCCATTTTTATCATGTAACAAAAAAAACTCATTTTTAAAAAATTAAATATCTCACAAACCGTTCGTCGTTACGTAAAACAAAACATATCATCGCGACGAGAATTAAATCATCTATCTATCGAGGGACACATGTATATACTTTCGACGAACTTTTTTTCGACTTTTTTTCTTAGGTCACGTCTGGAGAGAATCATATATGATTCGTCACGAAACATATATGATTCTCAGAAAATCATATATGATTCATATCACGAATCATATACGATTTTCTGAAAATCATATATGATTCGTGACGAATCATATATGATTCGTGAGGAATCATATATGATTCTCTCCAGACGTGACTTAAGAAAAAAAAGTCGAAAAAAAAGTTTGTCGAAAGTATATACATGTGCCCCTCGATAGATAAATGATTTAATTCTCGTCACAATTGTGCATTTTTTTTCGTTTGACGATTTACCGTTTGTGAGATATTTAATTTTTAAAAAAGTTGTGGGAAGTGGGTTTTTAAAAAAATGGGTGATTATGATTGGTTGGATAGATCTATACTAATTTAAGGGTCTATATAGATCTTAACTCTGTTTTGTATAGTGGGGCCCGGGGATGAGAACTAATGAAGAAAATAAAAAACAAATGGAAATGCTTTTGCCAGAATTCGAAGTGTGTTGGCTACTTCTTTACTATCCCATCTACCCCGACTATATAAATGAGTTATTTCTCCTTACCATCATATCATCATCATCTCTTCTCTTCTCATATTTTTTTATTTGGTTTTGAGTTTTGATCATGTCTCCCGCTTTTATCCGTTCGAAAGCGAAGGAATCAATGACGCCTAGGACACTTCCACCTGCTTACTTGGAGGTTAGTATTTCATTACTTTCAACTTTTCTTTTAATTCCTTTTTTACAATTTTTTATTTCTCTTAATTTGTGATTTTCAGTGTGATTTGTTGGTTAGTGACGTCACTAGCAGGTAGGAATAAGCATTTCCACCCGAATCTCGAAATCGAAGCGAACCGTACCGGAATCATACCGATTTTCGGTATTCAAACCGTAATCGGGAAATTCCCCGGAAAAAGACGGATAACATGTTAAAAAAAAAATTATATAGTTGTACAATGTGTACAATAAGTTACTAACGTGTACTTTTCATTATAGGATTCTTTTAAAAATAACATTACTTTAGTTTATACTTTATATTAGAGTATATTGTAGCATGTTTAAATTGTACATTTGATTGTGTTTAGATGATTCGTGACGGGATAGTGATCATCGAAGCTGCATACGAAAATGACACGACTAAGTTTCCATTCCAACTTCCAACTCAACCAACCAGTAGGAGTTCAGAGAGGTTTATAAAGTTGAATGAGGAAATTGCTACAAGGTTTCGACTTCAGCTAGGTAGCTTTAAACTCAAATATATAGACCCAGTCACCCAGATGGCGATCTGATAATGATAACATGTGACGATAGCTTATGTCTATCAGCTGAAGATTTTAAAGTACCAGGCCTTCAGACTGTCATAATACTCATGGTTTTACCCTTGATCCTTTAATAGATTATATTCAACTGATTTCATAGTATTGTTTGGTAGTACGTTAAGATAGTGATTAACTGATTATTGCAACTGTATGGGTTGTTTGGAATTGCTTTTTTGCTTAAGAAAACACAGGTATGCCTGTTTTTAGGCGCTCATTTACTCTAATATAGTCAGGTAAGCGGACAATGAAAACTCTTATATGCTTAAAAATTCTATTCATCCAACGTCAAAATTTTATTGTTAATAGAAATTTGTCAGACTCACAATCAAAAGTTGCTGTAACAACTTCAAGCAATAAAAGCACTTTGAAGCATTATCTTGCCCGACAAGTTTTATTACAGTTGAACTTGTGATTTTGATTATTTGAGTCCCTTCATAATTCACCCATACGAACACCTCTTATATTGTCGCAGTTTGAAATGTTAATTTGTGTGTTTCAATCATCACCAGGAAGCACAGGGTTGAAAGGTCAGTCAAAGTCCATGCAGTCAGTAGCAAGTTATATGAGTTGCTGATATCCACCTGCCGAGTATTTTTGGAGGATATATGGACAGAAGCCTGTCAAAGGTTTTCCTCATCCGAGGTGTTTAGATGTTTTGACTTGTACTCCCAAAAGGTAGTTCTGTAATTTTGGCACAATGTAGGTTTGTTTATTTACCAAGTTCTGTAATTTTTGCACAATGTAGGTTTGTTTATTTACCAAGTTTGGAAATTTTGGTGTATTAAGTATCTTAAGAACTAGTAGAAAACTTGCGGTATTCAATCTTATAACACAAGGGGATTAATAGAACTAGACCTATGTTTGTGGTTTTAGGATTTGCTTCAAGAATTTATGGGTTAGGAGGAAAACAGTTAATCGTATAAAAAATTAAGTACGCCGTTGCTGGGGATGGAACACAGGTCCCCGCGTGACAGGAGGGAATACTTACCACTATACTACAACAACATTGTATGTTATTTAAAACCTACTACAACAACATCAATATATTCTATTACAATTGCACTTGCAGTCTAATTTTCAGCTACGTTACTAATCAAGTATATGTCGATTATAGTGACAAGAGCTAGAAAACTTGCGTATGTTGGAAATTGCTGTCCACAAGAACAGGTAACATAGGAATTGCCTTAATCGATATTCCATTCTCCTACTCGTCGTCCATGGTATCTCTCACATGCTTTCCGGCGTCTTCATCATAAGTGGATATACATGGAGCATTGCTATTTAGTTACGATGCTGATTAACGTAAATTGTATATGTGTACTCATTACAACTCATAATCAGAGACGTCCAAAGAGAAGTACCTTATTTTTAGTTTGATTTATATTTTTGGCCCTCATTGTGTATGGTTGTAACTTGCTAGTTCAAGAATTAAGATAAATGGATTGAAGCAATGTTTTAAAACCCGGGTTTTAAATCGACCCGGTCGAGTCACCGGGTCCGGGTCAACCCGGTTTTAAAAAAAATTATATTTTTAATAATTAATAAAACTTATATATAAAAACCATAAAAACTTCCGAATATTGAAAATATAAATTGTTTACCAACCAATACAATATGTATAAATAGAATTTCGTCGCAAATATGTAAAATTTACATATTTTTTTCTAAAAAAACCCGAAAAAATCAAAACCCGGCCGGTTCTCAAGAACCGGGTTGACCCGGATCACCCCCAAACCCACCGGGTCAAGCCGGGTTTCGAAAATGTGAAACCCGGGTCAAAATGACCCGTTTTTTTGCCCGAACCGGGTCAACCGGTTGACCCGGTCGAGTTGACCCGGGTCTAAGAACATTGGATTGAAGGTGTCTGAATACTTTGTAAAGATTCATAAACAATTTATATATTTATTCATGTTAATTGGTTCGACCTATAATTATGATTTCAAAATATTATGAATTTCTTCCAACCAAATATATGTAAGAATTTTAAATTTCGAAATTTTTAATTCTCAAGAATTTTAGTTTACTAGACTTTAAAATTTTAATTTTTTTAAATATATATATAATTATTTCCTTATAATCATAAAAAAATTAATTACATAGCTGTAGAAGGCAAGCGAGCAACAAGCTGCGCCGCAAGCTTTTTTTGAATTGCAAAGCTAATTCTAGTAAAAATCACATTTGTGGATTTAGGTGTCATAACGTTGCTATTCATAACGTGTTGAACTCTATTCATAAGCTCCATCGCTTCAGGTGCAAGAAAACCGAAGGTATCAAATGCAAAAGGAATAAACACGTGTTGATTTTTAATGCATGCTTATTCGTGTTTTGTCACTTTGCATGAGGCGGCTTTCAAAGCAGCCTTACCCGCTGTAAAACCCCGGCTACTCATCCCCACAAGAGGAGAAACCCCAGTCAGATCCACACACGCATGTTTTCCTCCAACCCATCCAAAAACCAGAATGTCCGCCGGTTTGAGTGTGGATCTTCCATCTACTGGGTCAGTCAAGAAGTTCACATGTGCTTCTTTCTTGGCGGAGATACCAGCACGCCTACTTATGTAAAAAAGAACGTCTCTAACCATATCGTGTTGATACTTGAAGCCCGGGAGCTCTTTACAATGAACTGCATGTTCCCCAAAAGAATCCAAACATGCCTTGCGACAAAGTGGGCATATTGTATCAGCCGAAAATAATGGGATCATGAGGCGATACTTAAGAATAGAATGGTATTCCACTGGTGACATATGTTGACCAAGCCCGTCTATAGGGATAGCTAGTAGGAAATCCTGAGCATGTGACGTGCGTAAACACTCAAAAACCGCTTTCTGCCTCAAAGTCATGTCAAAGTGGACCTCCATATCCTTGATCATTTCACTAAAAAGGGTAGTCGCCAATGTTTGTTGGTTTTAGAGGGGACGATATCCTTATTAGTGAAACAACTAAAATCAAAGCTTGGAATCTTATCACGTAGACAAGCTAAAGCAGAAGCATAATCATCATCCATACTACATACACCACTGTCACGTAAAATGTGATCTTATAACACTCAAGATTGGGCCCTCGAGGCCACAAAATCATAGGAGGAGGCCTCTTTTGCCGAGTACAAACCCAAACCACCCAGACGAATGGGTAAAGAAGCAAGTCGCCACTGTAAGTCTCCAAAGAATGGACCTCCACAAACCACTATGTTCTCGATTGACCCACGCAAACCCTTGTCAAAAAAATAAGGTCGCATCCTCCATGTGTACAGGTTGGCAAGTCCTTAGCCCAAAAAAGAGTTTGAAAATACCCATGCATGATCGAAGTAAAAGGAGCTCACTCTGCGGGTCATGTAACTGTAGAAGAAGGCTCGTCAAATCAACTACATTCGTGGCTCTCCTCATGGCCATCCCTCTAATAAAATTGGCGTCTCTACTAACAGCTCCCCTAAGAATCTTCACACCCGAAGACGGTCTCCGAATATCCATCGAAAACAAACCATCACGGACCTTCACACCATTGCACGAGTGCCAAAATACCTCTGTTTTCTTGATATTAAGTTCAAGACCCAAGCCTGGACCACTCACCTTTATAATGTCTAACACCTTGGCAACCTCTTCTGACTCTCCAATAACAGTTCCATCATCAAGATACCAAGCATGAAGAATAAGCTTTCAATTATCTCTGATATTATGTACAAGCGGGTGTAATACAAGAGCGAATAGATATACAATCTCGATGCTTGCCCATATAAGAAATCTACCCACAAAGAAATAGAGGGACATCTCACCCTAACCTCATGGAGTAATGTTGATCTATCCACAAGGTTAAAGAAGTCCACAGTGAGCATTGCAAGAGACCCATCATTATGGTATTCACTCAACACCATATTAGCGCTATGGTATACAATCTCGCTGCTTGCCCATATCGAACCAAATAGCACCTTATTATTTTTTTTGGTTGAAAAGTGAAGAATATATTAGCACACCATATGATTAAGATAATACAAGATTCGAATTAGCATCAATAGACAAGCCTATGATCCTAAGACGGGGAACAGTGGCGTTTTTCGCCTGCGCCAAGCCATGGCGCGAGAATGTCGAATGGCGCACTACTCCGTGGGTTGTTGCTATGGCCCAGGCACTGTGACTACAGGCCTACGTCAAACAAATTTATTTTTATTTGTTTTTAAAAAATTTCAAATATAACGGCTATATTATCCTTGGGAGAGCGGGTTTCAAAGAAATACCCCAAAAACTAGGAGTGGCAATCGATTCGTGTTCGTGTCGAGCTGTTCGGATTCGCGAGTTGAGGTGTTACTATAACCTTAACCCAAACACTACCCATTTATTAATCGTGTTAAGAAACCCGATCCTAACCTACACCTGCATAACACGTGTTACCCATTTTTTACCCGTTTAACCTGTTTAAGTAAAAATGTCAAGCGGTTAATAAGGTCGATATTTTGCCAATCTAACTAATTTATATGCAAAAAAGGATATAAAGATTTAAAAATGATAAATATAACATACAAATAGTTATGCAATAATTTCAATGATATATGAATTATAATAGCAATTCATTCCTATTAACTATATACCAAAATATATTTAATCCAAATCTAACATAAAATTAAAGTTATATATTTTATTTTTAGAGGCTTATATAACTTAAACGTGTTCTCGTATCGACCTGTTTAATACTTACTCAACCCAAACACGACTCAATTATTGACCCGTTTTTTACCCAAACCTATTTATCCTCAACCCATACCTGCTTAACTTCGTGTCGGGTTCGTGTCGTTTATCGTGTCGTGTCGAAAATTGCCACCCTAACTAAAACTCTAATTTTACCCATTTGAATTTTGAAAATCTTATAAATACACCCTTATTATTTTATACTTCTCACACACTTTCTATACACTTCTTCTTCTTCATTTCTTTAATCCAAAAAACGAAAACAAATCTCAATCACAACCAAAATTTGAGTTCCGGTATGCTTTCCTACCCAACCAACCAAATGTCAGGGTCGTCTTCGAACCCGGGCCCCCAAATGAATTACTATCCTAATTTTTAACCACAATTTCAAAGCCAAGAGGAATTGTTGATGTTTCAACAATTTAAAATAGCAACAAATACAAAACCAACAACAATCACAACAACAAAAACCGTATCCATTCACCACTTCCCAACCACACTCCGAGCATGAATCGCACCACGTTGATAAAGTCGAAGATACCGAAGATGAAGAAGAGCCGCTTCTGACCCCGATGTCGAAACCTAGCCGTGGGAGTCGTAAGAAGTCGACGGCGAAAAAAACAAACAAAAAAAGTCATACCACAAGAAAAAAGACTTCGTAATGTGTGGACCAAACACGAAGAGGAGCTTTTGGCGAAATGTTTTATTCAAGTTTCTAAGGATCCGAAAGGAGCCGATAGAGAAAAAGATGACTTTTTGGAGCTAAATCCTAAATGCGTACTATAAGGAAGCGGAGAAAAAAGGTTTTATAGAGCGTACCAAGAACATGTTGATGGACAAGTGGACTCCGATGAATACCGAGGTTACGAAGTTTAACGATTAAGTGAATGAAACTGTGGTTCATAGTGAGGAAAACGATACTGATTTGATGATGAGGGTGTACAAGTTGTTGAAACTTGTGTGAAATATCATATATAATAATAGTGTTTCATCATATATGATACTGATATTGTTAAATCATATATGATATTTGTTTTAATTCATACATTAATATTAAATCACATATGATACTAGCGTTATATTATATATGATACTAGCGTTATATCATATAATCAAACGCTCGTCGTGATGGTATATTTTTTTCCACGTAAAATTTAACATTTTAAGAGATATTAATGTTTGAAAAAAAATGGTAAAAGTAAGTTTTGAGTTTAATCGCATCCATTCAATTAAGATGGATATAGAGGTTGAAGATTAATCTTTGATATTTAATAAAGTTTAATACTAAGTGAACTTAGGCTATTTTTGACAAAACTAGTTGTAAGCTGTTAACTGTTGTAAGCAGTTTACTAAAAAGTTGTTAACATGAGTTATAAGCTGTGTTTTTTTAATAAAAATATTTGATATATTAGCTGTTAACTGTAAAATTATTTAAAAAATATATTTAAATAAATTATAATATGGTTGAAAGGTATATTTGCAATTTACAGTTTTAACAGTTCTTAAAAATTTAAAAAACTTTATGAATAAACTTTTTATTTAAAAGTTACTTGCATAAAATAAAAAACTAATAGTTTAAAATATTATTGTGTTAAACAAAAATATTAGAATATTTTTAAAAAAAAAACTAATATATAAAAAATACTTCAAAACAGCTATTACCAAACAGACCATTAAATCATACAAGTAATAAATATAGGTATTGATTTTTTTTATCTATGCCCTTAAATTTGTATTATAGTGACTTCAATTATCAAATAAAATAAGAAAACTGACAAATAATATTACATAAGATCTTTGGATAGAACATTCTTATGTTAGTTCAAAAAAATACATCCAAAAGATAAGCGGTGTTGCCATAGATGTCATTGACGAGTAAAGAACAATATTGAAATCAAATTTCAGATTAAAGGAAAAGTCAATGTTTGTTGATGGAAAAATTTCATTATTATATTCGAACGTCGCCACAATTGCAGAATTTGTCATGAAATATAAAAGGTGCAATTAAAAAAGGGAAAAATGAAGCGGAGAATCTTTAAGAGAGGGGAGCGGAAGCTGGCGGGATGGTTGGTGGCCCTTTGGTGTAGGTTATTGTTGGCGCATCGTTTTTCGTTTCGCGCCAACCGGATCAGCCAGCGCCAACATGTTTTTTTAGTAATAAAAAGGGTATTTGTAGGCCCATTATATCAATTTGGCACTATTTTTTCTCGTGCCAACTACAATCCCGTAAATATGTTGTCAAAGGATTTATGATAACAAAGCCTCAAAATCCTACGTGGCGGCTTTAGCATCACTTTTTCGTGCCAACGGTTCCCAACTCTCTAAACATACAGTGATCAACTAACATGTAAGGAGTATTCTCACTTTGTTTAGGCTGAACACAACGAGGTCTAGTGCGATCTTCATTTTCTTCGTCACGTCGGTTTTCTTTCTTCGGGGACCTAATGCGACATACTTGTCTCAACAAGGCGACTTAGTGCAACCTAGTTTAATTTTTTAATATAATTTTTTTATATACAATTATTCAAACAAAATAAAAAAACATTACAATAATATTTATACTTAATATTGTTAAAAATATATTAAAAAATATTTATTTTGAGATAAAGAGGGTAAAAAGTATTAACTAAAACTAATTCTGAAAAAAGTCAAACTAATATATATTGTGAGAAATTAAATAAAACCTGATGACGTATAGTCCCTAGTTGGGCTGGATAGCCCGACCCACGGGTACTACCCGCATCCATCAGGAATGGATTAAAGGCTTGTGCGATGTGCGCGCGTAAGCCCAGTAGGCCCGGTAAGCCGCTGTCGCACATAAGGTTAATTACTTAACCATGTCATTGACGCAGCGCGACAAGATCAGACAAGAGTATAATCTATCATATAGATATATTCACCTAGAGTGAAGAGATATACACTTGCTTTGGTTATACGATAAAGATCAAGCTAATTTAGGTCATTATCTCTTCCTTTGGCAGCAAGAGTAGGAGAGCCCAACTAGGACTCTATCAGGTATAAAAGGAACCCCATAGGTTCCACAAAGGTACGATACACACAATACCCTAAACACTACATACTCAAATCGATTACTTACTCTCACGCCGGAGTCTAATCGTGGGTCACAAACCCACGGTAAGCCTAACGGTGTCTGTTTAGTACGCAGGATCCTCAAAGCAAGTTTCACTTGGTGCAAGAGCCGGAGTGCACAAGACCCCCAAATTAAGCCTAATTTGGGTCAAGCTCGGTCTACCCCAACTTTTGTATCAACAAGTTGGCGCCATCCATGGGACCCACACTAAGCTCTAGCCAATGACGAAAAGTGGCGCAAACCCGCCCCCACCAAAGGGGGGACCCAAGAAGATAACAGGTCCCTACTCAAGCCTTGAACCTAATACCCCAAGTCGTGGAGGGAAAGGACTGCAAGTATCTTTCTCTCCGTTAGTCACTCTGACCCCACAGGTGGATGGAACTGCATCGTCCTCTCAGGAGATCCCTAATCAAGGCCGCAAGGAGGCTCTGGACGCAAGGGCTGTGATAGACCCGCAAGCTGAAACAGAAATTCCCCCCTCAGCGAAGCAAAGTATGAGCGACTATGTCGCAGAAAACTATGAGGCTTGAATCCCACTCATGAGGAAGCAGATGAGGGCGAATCCAGCAAGAGATCTTCGAATCAGTCTAGACTTCGATAAAGAATTTAAGTCTAGGGGAGGGTCAAGATCTAGCAAGGAAGCTAGAAAGGAGAAGAGAAAGAAGCAAAGAACGACTGAGATCCCAGCATCCTCTTTGGATGCGCTTCTCATTGAAGACGCATCGTCCTTAGACAGCTCCAAGGACTCAAGAGAAGAGGATGGTTTCATGACACCAGTCAATGACCATCGGCGCGCAAGCGTGAAGGACAGACTAGTGCCTAACCCTACTAGTAGACAAAGCGCCCTTAAAGGCTAGGCCCCTTAGAAGGAGATTCATCTCAGGATCTGCAAGTTTAGGAAAGAAATAAGAGCACTGAAAGGAGGCGCAAGAGGGATTCTTCAAGCGAAGATTCCTCAGACTCTAATCACAGCGACCGCCACCCCCGCCATAAAAGGGTCTCTCCTTCATCCACTGAGGACTCTGATTCCTCTAACTACGACAAGAAACGCCACAGAGCACCAAAAAGACCAAGGATACAAGGTGAAGATCAGTGAACCTTGCCATGGCGTCGAGAGAAAGGAAGCGCATTTTCAGAGCGTAACTACTTTCAGGGATAACAAAAAAGGCGCATGCCGTCCAACGTCAAGACCTACGACGGTACGACGAATCCAGATGATCACTTAAAAGTGTTCGAATCTCAGGCAGGGATAGAGCAATGGCCAGAAGCCGTGTGGTGTCATATGTTCAACTCGACGCTCATCGGAAACGCTCAGACATGGTTCGACCTCTTCCGCGAAGGAGCATTCATGGGTTCGAAGAACTTTGGAGAGCGTTCCGAAGAAACTATGTGCAGTAGAAGAAGTATGACAAAAGCCCTGTTTCACTTGCGAGAGTGAAACAAAGGCACAATGAAAGCCTAGAAGACTTCATGGAGCGCTTTAAATCTGAATGCAACCAGATTAAGGATTGCCCAGAGATTCTAAAATTTTTTGGATTTCTCGTAGGCATCACAAATCCGGACCTAATAAAAATTTTGAACAACAGAACCCCGACATCATTTGAAGGGGTAATGAAAAAGGTCCGAGCGTTTATTCAAGGAGAAACCGCAGCGGCAGGTAGCAGGCAGATGGCGTCAGGCTACAAGTACCAAGACAGGCCCAAGAAACAATCATATAGGCAGAACATCAGTCGCACGTTGGACTACCAAGGAGCGGCAAAGCAAGGGCGCAACAACACCAATAACAAGTTCACCCAACTGCAAAAAACCTCCAGGGAGATATTCCTATCAGAAGGAGCAAGTTTTCCAAAGCCTAGCCCAATGACGGGACCAACAGATAAACGAGATAACACAAAAGCACTGGAATACCATGATGATAAAGGGCACGCTACTGATGAGTGTATTCAGTTGAAAAGGCACATTGAGAGCCTGGTGAAAGTAGGGAAGCTAAACCACCTGATAAGAGATTAAAGAAAAAACGTGGATACGAAGAAGGTTGAAGTGAAGAAACAAAAGGATAAACCCATAACCAGATACATGGTAGATAGGGAAAAATCTTTCATGCAAAGAAGGGTGGTCGCGGATTTTTTGCACGATAAAGAAATAGCATTCCATATTCTCTCAAATATGGACTATAGGGTCGGGTCGTTGACAATTGACATAGCCCTCGGGGACCACACTATAGGAGGCATGTGCGTCGATGGGGGGGTCTGCAGCGAACATATTAAACGAACATTGTTTCGCACGGCTGCCATGGGAGATAAGGAAGGAGCTCGTAGAGACAACACATATCCTCACAGGGTTTAGCGGTGATAAGACTCGACCACTGGGGCACCTCTGCACACAGGTGACCATCGGAAACGCAGAACACTCAACGACAGAGTGGATGGCCTTCATGGTTGTGCGATCCCATTCATCGTACAACGGGATAATTAGACAGCCGACACTAAAGACGTTGCGCGCAGTACCTTCCACAGCACATGGTATGCTCAAATTCCCAGTATAAGATGGAGTAGTTACCATCCGTAACATAGACACACTCGAAGGGGGTAACCGTACTTCTAGCACCAGCGCTAAAAGGAAGCAGGCGGACAGGTGTCGACACGATATGGAGCCCAGCCCACAGATGAAAAGAAGGAGGCATATCTCGGAAGAATCCTAGGCGCAAAGAATATCTGTGCGCGAGGGCTCGCTGTCAGGGATCCCGTGGGTCCTCTTCTCGACAGGCTTCACAGGAAATGGGGGACCGGATGCAGGGTTCATCCTCACGAACCAGGGCGACATAAAAATCACGTACGCATTGTTGTTCGACTTCCCTACCACCAGCATGGAAGCAGATTTCAAAGCCCTCTTCGCAGGTCTCAGATTGACACTAAGAATGGCATGAAGAGCCTAGTGGCCTACACATACAACCCTCTGGTAGCAAGTAGAGTCAATGGGTCATGCAAGCCATGAGGGCAGGTGCTAATCCAGTATACGAAAAAGATACGGGACATGACGGCACAGTTCGCCGAATTTGCTATACGAAGGGTTACAGAAGAGAAGGGCGATATCTCGGTGGACATGAACCAACTTTCAATTGTGGACATGGATAAACCTCTTAGTCACGTTCTAGTCGATTTTATCTTGTACAAGAATGTGAGTGCGGACATGGAGTCACCAACATGGATGACACCAATTAGAAAGTTTTTGTCATATAACAAGTTGCCAAACAGCAGAAGGAAAGCTAGGCAAATACAGGTGCGGCTAGGCATTTTAAAATTGTCAAAGGAACGTTGTACATACAATCAGGTAACAGTCGGATGTTGCAATGCTTAGCACCAGATCAAACGCGGGCAGTGGTGGAAGCCGCGCACATAAGAGTATGTCCTTGTGGCCCGGCAGCTGTGGTTGAGGAAGTCACTCGCTCAGGGTACTTTTGGCCATTTATACATAAGGATGCTCGTAAAAGAGTGGCGCGTTGTCAGAAATGCCATGCGGACTCAAGACGTAGGACAAATTCTAAATGGTCACTGGCCTACTTTCAACTAAAGGCACAGAGGAAGGAGGACTACTCTCAAAGATGGGGTGTACTCTTGGCTCCCTGACAACAACAATTGAGAATATGGCGCAGCGCGCAGCAACACTGCTCACGTCCAAAGATAACCACGAGCAACAACGCAGGGGAGCAGTCGCCCCCGCAGCTAGGATAACTGCACGCACCATGCGGAAGCGGGGTCGTATGGGCGTACTACCAGCAGCACGAAGCACACAACGGCGCGGTCAAGCAAGCAAAGGATTCTCAAGGACTGGGATGGGTGCGCATGGCTATGCGGAGTCAGTATCCAGCCCTACAAGAAGTGAGTTACGAGGTAGCCAGAATTGTGAACGATATTATCCCTGAGATATTGCATAGTTAGCATAGACCATTCTCTTGGCTACTGATAACCCCAATAAGGATCCATGTATTTTTTTCATTGTCGTTTATTTTATTTTTTTTCAGGGTTTCCTTTTTTGTTATTTTCAACATTGGCAAAAAGTATGAATAAAAACGCTGCGGTTCCTAGCTAGCTCCGCAAGCCCAAATAATCTTTTTCTTTTCTATAAGAGTGTTGTTTCTTTTCTGAAATATATATATAAATTTGGCCTTTCGGTGTACATGTACAATAAACGTTTCCCTGTGAAATAAGAGGACTAAGTTTACCCTACTAACTAAACTTTTCATGTAAGAGGGATGCACCCCCAGCGGCGCCGGATCAGGTATCCTTTGTTAGGCAGCTTCCCACAAGACGTTGTGGTAAGTGTAGCAGTCCGCATACTTTATGACGGATATGCACAAGACACAGTGTGCACGCCTAACAAACTTGTCATTCTATATGACATTACTTATTGTAGTAGTGGCAGGACCACAGGTAATGACTTTTGACTCGCCCATAAGTTTAGAGTCGCACTCCTATGAGTGTACTCACAAACAGGCGTTCTGTCTCATACAGGCATGAATACAGACACCTGGACCCACGTGTATAACAAAGAACATGAACATAGCGTAGGACGCTATGTATTGGAAAACAAACAGGTTGCCATAAATATTATACAAATTCTTTAAAGTTACAAAGTTATTGTGCGTAATTAATACAAGACAAATAGTAAAGAAAGGTGCCCTCGATAGGAGGTCGTTCGCTGACAGCGACCTCTTCAACCTGCGGTGCGCGGGGTTCAATGACTCGAAGTGCTGTACCCATGCCTCTTTCATACATTGCAGCACGCGAGTCTGGTACACGTCGATGGAAGGCAGGCTGACTGGTACACCATCGGATCGACTAGGATGTGCTAAACCTAAACCAATAGCGACACCTTTAGTTGAAGTCCGGTTCTTGTTTGCAACACGTCTCACGTGCTGTTTCAACTTGTCTTCTAGCGAGATCATTATTGGTGCACCAGAGATGTAGACATGGACCTGTAGTTGCGAAACATCCGGTTTGGCCAGGGCAGGGGGACCTTCTTCCGTTTTTCTTGCGCGATGAGTTGCTAAGGTAAGGCCGACCATGGTCACACTGATAGGAAAATCTTGGTCTTTCTCAAGGCGGTCTATGATGGGCAGTGGAAGGCCTTCTAGTCTGCGCAATGCAGCATCAAAGAGTTCTTGCGCATACTTGGAGTAAATTTCACTACCCTCCAGGGGTCTGGTCAGTAGCTTCTCCTTCGAGGCACGCTCCATGGCGAGGCTTTGTCCTAGTAGCCGCGCAGCATCGAAGATATCCCTGATCACTTTATGGAGGTTGGGCTGTTCCATGGAATTTTTCGCAGCCAATGGCAGGCCATGCTTTATTAACCAATGATTCTCCGCGCGCACGGCGGTAAGGTGTGGATAAAGCTCTTCATCAAAATCGGTGCTCATATACTTTAGAATCACAGATTTCTTAGCCATGTCTTTATGACAATTGGCAACAAAATTATTACAATTTGAAGTAAGGGCACTCATACCTTCTTCTAGCTTCGACATAGCCCAGCGATTTTCATCCTCCTGCCTTACACGTAAGCAACGCTCGCGATCTATAAGTTCAGATAATGTTGCCTTTTCATCCTCAAAATACGGGATGGATCCGGCATTTATGCTGGACGTAGCGCGCAAACCTATAAGTTCGCACTTGGCTATTGCGAGTTCGCGGGCTTTTTGTTATGCTGCTTGGAGGACCTTTTGTTTTGCCTGTGCCAGTTGCTCTAATATCTAGGATACCTTCTTTTTCAAATGTGCGACTAGAGTTATTTCTTGTGAGGTAACTTTATCCAACTCTCTCATTAGTGTTGAGGCAGGCATTTCCTACAAGTGTTGGGCGCGGTCGGGGGAGTTAAGTGGAGGAGAAAATCCTCGCATGCAGTTGCGCAGTCCAGTTCGCATGAGTGGGTGCACTTCCAGGAGGGAATGAATTTGGTGGACTTCGAGGTGCTTGCACCAGCTTTGGTCGTTGCAACATGGGAGCTGCACATTTAATACCCTACGAGTGTTAGGAAAGTGCAGTCATTATTTGATTCGAACTAATGATAAGGAGTGGTGTGGTAATGTACCTAGGCAAATGTGTCTTTCCCCGTGGCCTTGAGAGTATTCCCCACGAAGTCACATCGGCGCGAGGTCTAGTCTGCAGTGTTCTCCCCCTTTTGGGAATTTGCTGTGTGGGGGAGCACGGTAATTGTTTGTAACTAGGAACCGGTATGATCTCTTCTGCTGGGCCTGTGTAGGAGTCCCCTCCAAGGCCATGGTTTTCCTTCCCTCCCAGGTTCGTTTCTTCTGACGAAGACTCTATGGTACATGGCACACTTCGTATGGGAGTAGCATTCACTGCAGTTATCCTCTCAGCGCTTCCTCTATGCGTTGAAGAAGGGAACTCCAGGGCTACGGTGCGTTGGCCAACGTGTCATCCATGAGATAGCTCAAAGGGTGTGAAAGGCCGAGCGCGCATCGTCACCGCGCAAGGATTCTCGTGCTTCATGAGTTGTGTATAAGTTAGTTCTACAGAAGTATGAGGCATATGTGAGTATGTGCGCATAAGTTGTTTGCATTTTGTTAATGCAAGTGATGCCTAAAAACATTATTAGTGTTAACTAATCTTTCTTAGTTTTGATCACAACAAACCATACAACACATTTAGTGTAAAACACAAAATGAATTATTTAACTAACACTATCATCAAGGTAATAATCATATCACTAACCTTTCTTAATCATACTTAGTGATCATCAAAATGATTATCCTTAAAACTCACTTTTGTTAATAAGACAAAAGACTTTTTAATAAACTTTCTTTTTTAGAAAATGTTTTATTAAAATGGAAAATGAAAATTTGAAAATGGCATATTCCAAATGTTGTTAGAATATCCTTTGAAGGGTTCAAATACCTCAGATATTCCCACCCCACTAAAAGACAAAAAAACGGAGCGGAGTCTAGTGGCGGTACCTTAAGTACCTACGGGTACCTTAGCGATATAGTACCGCGGGGTGAGATAAGGTACCACGCACAGTAGTCGTTATAGATCCGTTGTAACTTTGTCTCCTTTAAATAGTGGGTCAAATCTCATTTTCCAGCAAGCCTCTTGGACGTTTTTCTCAGCCCTCTTTCTATTTTCTATAGCATAATCATTAGTAAATGATCACTTAAATTGTTAAGGATGTTTACATATGATTATCCTCTTGATCCCCTTCTTTACCATGTCCAATGAGAAGATCACTCACTCACTAGTGTAGTGATAAAGATGAATCTATGAGCTAGTCATATTCATCATGATACCCTTTTTGTTTTAGGTCAATCCAATGTATTTATGAATACTTGGACTAGTTGTGTTCATCCAAGTTATTTGTGGATACTTGGATTTGTTGTGTACATCCATTGCATATGTGTTTGCTTGGATTTGTGTTGTGTAAATCCAAGCTACATGTGTGTACTTGGATAAGTCTAGTTGAGTTGTAATAGATTTGATTAGGAGTTCTCACTAAACTATAAAGTGATGTGGTTGTGTCTTGTGAGTTCTCACTAAACTTTAAAGTGATTAGTAGTTGTGTTGTGTGAAGTTCTCACTTAGCTTCAAAGTGAAGAGTCATGAAGATTGGTTCTAGCTTTCGATTAGAACCCGACATCTAGCCTTGTGTCGTTAAATTGTGAAGTAGGCAACGTCGTGTAGATTGGTCCTAGCTAAAGATTAGGTCTCGACATTTAGCTTAGTGTCGGAAAATAATGTAAGCAACGATGTAAGATTTTCTCCGCCGAGAAGGGAGCTTGTGTATATAGTGGAAATATCGAGTAGGTGTACTCGAGGAGTGGAGTAGAAACGAGGATAGAGCCTCGTTGTCAAACCACTATAAATCTTGGTGTCTTCCCACTAGGTTGTCTCCTTCCTTACTCTTTACTTATTTCATTATCATTATACTTGCTTATTATCCTTGCTAGTGCATTTCAATTGAACCTAATCATTATGCAACTTAGCCTCAAGTAAAAGATAGTTTTGATACAAACCAAATTGAAAGTAATTTTAATTTGGTCACCAATCGAAGAGAAACTATTCAACCCCCTTTCTAGTTTCTACAATTGGTATCAGAGCGATGGTCACTCAAGATCTTTGAAGTATATTGTACTTTGAAACTTGGATCGATCCATTGTCTCCTCAAATTAGAAGGTCTAGCTGTACTAAAGTTTCTCTTTGGTAAAAACTATGTTTTCTTTGAAAATAGGTCTTTTAATTGATAATATTGCATCCCACTTAAGATTAGTAGCCTTTATGCATTTTAGATATACTCTTGAAATGTATCTACTAGTTTGCATCTTGCTTTGTGTAGGTACTCATGAAGATCAATCAATTAATTGGTTATGGATTGAGTTACTTGCACTTTTAGAAGAATCATCTTCATCGTTCTTTAACATCTTTGAATGATGATACCAAGATGATTGGGAATGATACTAGTCCTTGAAGACTTAGTACTCATCATAGTCATTGATTGGGCATAGCACTTATTCCTTCATGGATTGCTCTTTGTGGCCAAGGTACGCTTTCGTTCTTCCACACGCCCTTTGATCATTCTTTTGATCATTACTTGACTATGTGCTTGTTCTCGGCATCCTTGCCTTGACATTTATTTGTGGTTTGTGTTTCTTTTCTTTTATCCTCTTAAACCTTCATTGCTTGGATACTTGACTCACTATGGTGATGTAGAGTGAGTTAGTAGAAGCTTAAAGTATCAAGCATGATTTCCATGGTTTGCACCCATACGGTTAGTAGGCCCTTTGTGGGAGAGAAAGTGAATTAATACCTTGCTCATACTTTAGTTTAGACTAAGACTATTATTGAAAGTGATCTTAGTCTATACTTGAATAATTGCTTTGTGCTTATTCATTACCAAAGCCGTTTATCGTTTCGCCGGAAAGGCACGTCTTAAACCACTATATATGACACAAGCTCTTCGTTACAACTACTTGAAGATTGTCATTAATCCCTTGAGCATTGATCCTAGTCTTGATTCACTTCTCTTGACTTCTCTCCACTTAGTCGTTTTGCTACGAGTAGTCGTTTGTCCGTTTCGGTTCTTTTCGATCTTGATTTAACTCGTAATCCTTCATTAAGGCATATTGCTTAGTGTTATGATGATCCAATGATATTCTAAAAGGCTCATGATTTAATTTTAAGTATTTTAGAAAAACTGGATTTTCAAAATTTGGCGTTTTTCAGAGATAAAAACCTGCCTCTGTAGGCGGTTCCTTATCTCCGCGGCTCAAACCCGCGGTTCCTTATCGATAAGGTACCGCGGGCAGTAACTTTTGTCAGAGCGCCAGTTTGAGTTTTTTATTCTTTTTCAAACCAAACTCCCTCTCTCCCAAAAACACACAGCCGACGGGTTTTACCTTTTCCACCATTGTTGAAGCTTCCAAAACCTTCAATCACTCAAATTAATTGATTCCAAGTTGTGGGTTTCACTCATCCTTCATCTAACATCAATTAATTGTAAGTATTTTCTTTCAATTTCATCTATTTTGTTCTAGGGTTCATCCTTTCATAATTGGGGATTTTTAAAATTGAAATTGAATTAAAACCTTAATAGGAATGTGGGTTGACATGGTTATTTTACTATGATTCCTAGGTTGATATTCATTAAGATTTCACTAAAACCCACTTGTAGAACAAATCCGAATTTAGGCTAAATGATTTTGGTTGAATAATGGATTTGAGATGAACCCATGAACAAGTAGGTAATGACATTGTTAATGCTTACCTAAAAACCTTGTTTTGAAAAACCAATGTTCTAATCCATTGTTGATCTAGCATAGATCATGTGTTCTTGGTTAATGATGGAATAGACACATTGTGAACATGAAAATGATATGGATTCAATCCTATGTTTGTCAATAAATTGATATAACACATTTTCATTTTTCGTTTTCCTTTTTATTTTTCATATGAGTGATTGGAAAAATATTGTCTTGTGCTTGTATTTAGGTACTTAATCATGCCTTCTCAATATCAAAAAGATCATCAATTCACTAGAGATTATATGCCCGACATCTCTCAAACCTTTGTTTCCCCTCAACTCCAAAACGCTTTTCCATCCCTTTCCTCTCGTTGTTTCCATGAGGGTAGGATTGTAGATTCAAGAATAGCGGGAGATAATTATATCAACTCTATGTTCGAGCTTATTGGGTTTGATTTTTTGCTTTACATAGACGAGGTAATTTATCCCTTGTTCCTTCTTGAGTTCTTTAGTACTTACTCCATGCTTGAAATCAACGACCAAATCTTTATTCGTTTCTTGTTGAATGGTCAAATCATTCAATATTCCCTCGATGACTTTGGTGATATTCTTGGTGTGCCATTTGAAGGCACTTGTCGTTTCACGGATAAGTGGAGACTAGATGCTCTCTTAGAGTCAAACGATAAACCTCCAAATGACACCACCGAAGTTGATCTAAATTTCATCCTTGAAATCATCACGAAAGAGCGTAGTGGAAACTTTGTGAGAAGCCTTCATACAAATGTGCGAAATGTGAATAGGTATGAATTGCTCTCAAGCGACCTTAAGGATTACATGCTCCAATGGGCAAACATCCTTAGGGAAAATGTGTTTTGTCTTGGTGGGAACCGAGATCATATCCCGGCTTGCATGGGGCATATGTTGTTTTGCCTGTTCACTTCCACCAAGTACAATCTTGCATATTACATCGCTCGACGTATAAATTATGCTCTTTCCAAACCCAAAACAAACCTCCCTTATGCTATGCTTCTTACTCGCCTCTTTAGAAGGGTTGGTCAAGATTTTCCTCAACTCGATCTTTCTCGCTTTCACCCGGTTCAACGGGTTATGTTGCCTATTCAAGAGGCGTATCAACGAAAGCCAAGAAGTGACTGTGGTTCGAGAAAATCCGACCATCAAGAGCCGGATGAGGAGGACACCGATATGCCACCAAGTGATGGTGATGGCATCGGTCCTAGTTCTCATTTTGACTCTTCGAGTAACTCCCACCCATCCTCAAATCAATTCGAGGATGATTTTGAAGACTTAGCTCCTCCTCCTCACCCTTCTAGTGATGTTCCTGAAGATCTCAATATGGAGCATCTTTATCGTGAGAATCTTAGAACCCGGGGAGAATTACATGAACACCGAGTGGAGTCAAGAAAAGGGTTCAAGTATTTGGGAAAGATGATCAAGGGTTTAGGAAAGAAAAGGAGGTGAAGACTATGAAGTTATGTCAAAGTTTGGATTTGATAGTTAAACATTTGGTTATTAACACTTTGGTTTAGTTGTTTATTAACTTGTGTTGCATGCTTGGATTATTATTTATTTTGATCCTTAATGTTGCTTATGCAATATTGTTTGTGTTTTACATAGATTTGTGCATGCCTTATGATAGTTAGCTTATTAGATTATGATCTGTAGTTAACTTTGGCTTGTGAAACTTTTGGGAAAAATCTGGGTTTATCAAAAACTGGGATGGGAAATTTTTGAAAACCTTCTGGTCGCGGTTCCATATCGACCCGCGGTTCCTTATCGATAAGGTACCACCGGTCCTAGATAAGGAACCGTCGGTCACTGTGCACGACAACATCTTTGCTTTACACCGTTTTCTTAATTTTGTGTAAACCTTGCATGATTTTCAGTAATAAACTGCACATTTCCTAAACTAGGTTACCTAAATTCATTATTCACCTAAAATGATTTTAACCCATTACTAGTTTGGATCATCCCCTCACCCATTTAAACCCATCTTGTTTGCCATATTCTTCACACATCAAACATACTTCCCTAAACCTTAAACCACCCTAATCAACCATGGTGTGTACCAAAACCTCAAACACTTCCAAGACCTCCACCCCAAGGAAAACACTCAAAATAAGGGTTAAGGTAGCTAAGCCTAACTCCTCACCTTTACACACACCTAAGAATGAGAATGCTTCTATCCTCATTTCTTCATCACCTTCCCCACCTCTTGCACCATGCAAGACCTCATCCACCCATGGTACTAACCACTCTATTGGTTCTACCTCCTCTTCATTCAACTCTAGAATGAATGAGCTTTCTTCACCCTTCACTCCAAGTGCACCCTTGGAAGTGACCACACAACCTCAACCAATCCAAAGCATTCCTTTTGGGAATGACTTTGATGACACTTTGGTGACTTCACCATTTACCCCTCACAACTCACCCATTTCACCAACCTTGGAGGATTTACCTCCACACTCACCCATTTCCCCTTTGGGGAACATGCCTCCACTTTCACCCACATCACCCTTGGAGAACTTGCCTCCTCCACCTCCACTCAACTCAAACATCCCAATTTTGGGTGTCCCCATTTCCCTCTCTTGGGTGATCCTTACTTTGGGTTTCAACAAACTCATGGTCCTAGATGTCCATGTTGTCTCTACAACCACTTCCTCATCCATAACCTAAGGATGGATATGTATGGACTACATAGGGGTTTGCAAGACTTCTTGCTTGCCTTGTTCTCCATGCCTCCTCCTAGGAGATGAATGATGGAGTTTTTCATAATAAGAGTTTTCAACAACAAGCCAAAGAAAACTACTTATCTAGATTTTATGATAAGCTAGCTATGTATTAGTTAGTTTTATTTGTCTTTGTACTTGTTTCCTTAATGAATGATTCATGTTGTTGACTTATGGATTTAGCTTCGTGTGATTCTATCCTTTTGTGCACACTAATCAACTTTAATTTGAAATTAAAATTGAACCTAAATCTATCACAACCCCTAAACTTGACTAAAATTGGTTCAAAATGATATCTAAATTATTTTGTCACCCTTTATCAAGACATTCTTTGTGAATGTGTTGCTTTATGCAACCCTAGCATATTTTGGTTCTAATAGAGGTAAAATTCCAAGATTTGCAATTTTTTTGAAAAAGTCTTAGTTTTTCCCAAAACCCAGGAAAAACATGGTTTGAAGTCCACTGGACGCGGTTCCTTAAAGACCCGCGGTTCCTTAGTGACATGGAACCGCCGGCCCCTATAAGGTACCGCGGCCAGAAAGTGGCTTTTGACGATTTTTTGGTCAAAACTTTTAAAACCCTATTCCCAGTCAAGATTCCTTGTTTACTCAAATTGACTAAACATTCCTTGACACTACACATTTTGTATTCAAATTCTTACCTTGATTACATTTTACTTATACCCCAACCTTGAGATTTCATTCTCACACCTTCCCAACCTTGAGAATTCATTCTCACATAACCTTGAGATATCATTCTCACACTCTCACAATGCCTAACTCCTACATTCCTAACCTTGACATTTCCTTGTCACAACCCCTCTCACCCAAAGCTTCCTCATCCAAGCTTTCAAAGAAACCGAAAATCTTGGTTCGACCCGTTTGGGTTAAGAAGAATGAACCATCTTCGTCCAAACCACCCAAAAACCCTACCTTCTCTCCAATCAAGTATTGGAATGAGACTTACACCATAAACCCCATCACCGGAGCAAAAGAAAATGTTCCACCACCACCACAATCCTTCAATACCCCCCAACTCAATGACCTTTCAACCTTCCCAAACCTCACAAGGCATTGTGAAAACACTCCCAAACCCTTTACCCCACCACCACCAAACCTTAAGTTTGATACCATAACCCCATCAAACGATTTTGTGTTGCATCATGGATCCTCGTGTGATTGTTGCCGATTCAACAAATTGAACTTGCTCATGTGTATGAGAAGTTAAATTTTCTTGAATTCCTCCTCACTCGACCTCCTATTCAAGTTTTCGTTCCGGTGGACAAAACTTCGAATGATGCATCGTCGTCTTCTTAGTTTTATTTTATTTTTAGCAATCTTGGAAAATATCACTATTATACTAGCTTATGCTTAGTGGTTTATTTTCCATATTTATTGCTTTTAGATACTCATACTATGTGTATGACTATCTTCTTTGTTGTATTTTTTTATGTAACCTTTGTGTTATTTGTGTGCTATTTCATTAGTTCTATTTTGAGTTGATCTTGGTTAATTTTTTACAATTGCTTATGGGTGATACCATCAATTCTAAAGCTTTAACCCATTGACAAGCTTATCATCTTCATTGGATTAAAGTTTGATTTTGTCAATTACCTCTTTGGACATACTTAGCAAAATACTTGCTTCTAATTTGAGATTTCTTCTCTTTCTCCCTCTCAAGTTACTTAGTAGGTAGTGATCATATATACATTGGTGTTTCTTTCCTTTCTACTAACCTTTGTGTAGCATGTCACCTTAGCTCACAAACTTGGTGCCCTAAGCAAGGGGGAGCAACCACCAAGGGGGAGCTACTAGCAAAGTTCGATGTTCTTCAAAGACTTATGCTAACCTTTTTGCTACGACAAATGGGGAGAAATGATAGTGATAAACTAGTTAATAATTCCATAGTTTGTGTTTCTACGTAAATGAGTTTATCGTTTGTCGTAATCAAAAAGGGGGAGATTGTTAATGCACGTGATGCCTAAAAACATTATTAGTGTTAACTAATCTTTCTTAGTTTTGATCACAACAAACCATACAACACATTTAGTGTAAAACACAAAATGAATTATTTAACTAACACTATCATCAAGGTAATAATCATATCACTAACCTTTCTTAATCATACTTAGTGATCATCAAAATGATTATCCTTAAAACTCACTTTTGTTAATAAGACAAAAGACTTTTTAATAAACTTTGTTTTTTAGAAAATGTTTTATTAAAATGGAAAATGAAAATTTGAAAATGGCATATTCCAAATGCTGTTAGAATATCCTTTGAAGGGTTCAAATACCTCAGATATTCCCACCCCACTAAAAGACAAAAAACAGAGCAGAGTCTAGTGGCGGTACCTTAAGTACCTACGCGGTACCTTAGCGATATAGTACCGCGGGGTGAGATAAGGTACCGCGCACAGTAGCTATTATAGATCCGTTGTAACTTTGTCTCCTTTAAATAGTGGGTCAAATCTCATTTTCCAGCAAGTCTCTTGGACGTTTTTCTCAGCCCTCTTTCTATTTTCTATAGTATAATCATTAGTAAACGATCGCTTAAATTGTTAAGGATGTTTACATATGATTATCCTCTTGATCCCCTCCATTACCATGTCCAATGAGAAGATCACTCACTCACTAGTGTAGTGATAAAGATGAATCTATGAGCTAGTCATATTCATCATGATACCCTTTTTGTTTTAGGTCAATCCAATGTATTTATGAATACTTGGACTAGTTGTGTTCATCCAAGTTATTTGTGGATACTTGGATTTATTGTGTACATCCATTGCATATGGGTTTGCTTGGATTTGTGTTGTGTAAATCCAAGCTACATGTGTGTACTTGGATAAGTCTAGTTGAGTTGTAATAGATTTGATTAGGAGTTCTCACTAAACTATAAAGTGATGTGGTTGTGTCTTGTGAGTTCTCACTAAACTTTAAAGTGATTAGTAGTTGTGTTGTGTGAAGTTCTCACTTAGCTTCAAAGTGAAGAGTCGTGAAGATTGGTTCTAGCTTTCGATTAGAACCCGACATCTAGCCTTGTGTCGTTAAATTGTGAAGTAGGCAACGTCGTGTAGATTGGTCCTAGCTAAAGATTAGGTCTCGACATTTAGCTTAGTGTCAGAAAATAATGTAAGCAACGATGTAAGGTTTTCTCCGCCGAGAAGGGAGCTTGTGGATATAGTGGAAATCTCGAGTAGGTGTACTCGAGGAGTGGAGTAGAAACGAGGATAGAGCCTCGTTGTCGAACCACTATAAATCTTGGTGTCTTCCCACTAGGTTGTCTCCTTCCTTACTCTTTACTTATTTCATTATCATTATACTTGCTTATTATCCTTGCTAGTGCATTTCAATTGAACCTAATCATTATGCAACTTAGCCTCAAGTAAAAGATAGTTTTGATACAAACCAAATTGAAAGTAATTTTAATTTGGTCACCAATCGAAGAGAAACTATTCAACCCCCCCCCCCCCTTCTAGTTTCTACACATTTGTTGATTTTTTTGACTACAAGGTCCTTACCATGGTCGAATTTATCGAAATATTAGGGGAGGTGGTTTGCAGTAAGGGTCGATGTATGTCTCTGTCCTAGGGCCTATAGAAGGGCCTCTGGGTATTCCTGCATTGGTATCCGGTCAGTGGTAATTACATGTGCGTCTGCTTCATTGTACGAGCCATCAATAGGGCGGTCATCTTTCATCATTGTCTCAGGAGTGATGAAATCATAATCAAATGGAAATACAACTTTTTCTACCCAAAAGAACTTATCATTCCACTTCTTCTGCGAATCTAGCTTTTCCGAGTAACATTGTAATTGACCAGGGCGTTTTGCAAATGATATCCACCCGTTTATCCACGAGGGACGGTAGAAGGCGCGAAAAAGGTTTATTGTGGGGTCAACATTCTTAAGCAAGCAGTTTATTTCAAAATTTGAGATTTTGGCGGCACCTATACAATGCAGCTGCGAAAGGTGTATGCTGTAGTAGCTTAGTATATCCATCAGAAAGCGACTTAGGGGTATGCGATTGTTGAAGAACTTGATGAACCTGGTGTATATACCAATTTTTCCATCCGGGAAACTTCCAATATGAACTTGTGGATCGGGTACAGTAGGGTGGAGATCTGAAGATATGTGGTATTTCGTGATGAAGTGGGAGAGTTCTTGTTCTGTTATGCGGGACGTCACATCAAACAGCTGTGCTACCATTTTTTCTTTGCAGATATTTTGAAACGGGGGTAGAATTGGTATTCTTTGTTGTTCGACGTTTTTGTTTCCTGCTATTTTCAACAATGGTGGGAAGGCTTTTTGGATAGGCAAAGAAGAAGGTTGGATGTCTGTCAGACTGCATTATATACACTATAGCTGCATACATTAAAAATTAAAAAAAAAATTAGAAATTTTATATAATTAAAACTAATTAAATTTAATCCAAAAATAAAATAATATAAATAAAGGAAAGATTATGTGGCAGTAGCTTGATTAGCATGTTTTCTTCACAAACAAACACAGAGTAAAGATAAAACAGAGCAAACAAAAAGAATAGCAAACAAACACAACACACAGTGTCTTTTTCCCTTTATTCTATTTAGCAAACTCGATCGGTTCAAGGAGTCGAATTGGCTCGACCGATTGGCCCGATTCGATTGCCACAACGGCGTGACCGAAGTCGTGACCGAGTCAATCGACGCCTATCTCTTTATCTAACAACAACAATTCCTTCCAATCTTTTTATATTTTACTATTATGTATATCCCCCATTTTAACACACACAATCCCTTCCAATCTCTTTACCTAACAACAAAAAAATATCTAACTTCCCAAATGACCAATTCCCACATCTCACCTTCACCGGGCTTCTCAACACAAGCAACCCAAATCCTTCATCATCCTCAAACCCCTCGACGCCATCGTCGCAAAACTCAATATCATCTTCTTCCCAATTCCCATTTTCTTCCCAATTTCCGTACCCCCTTTTACTATTAACTATTTCCCCCAAATGACACCGGAATAAATTTACCAACAATAACAAATTTTGTTTCAAAGAGCCCAATTTAACAATGAATTTCTAAATTATCCAAGTCAACAACAAGTGCCGGAAACTCAATTAAAGTTTCGCCGTCACGATCACCATCCGAAAAAGGCAACCGCAAAAAATCAAAAGTCAAAGTGTCAAAAGCCGTTGATTTGGATGCAGATGATGATGACATAGAATTTGTGGAAGCTCTGACTCAAGCACCGACACGTTGGACTCGTGATGAAAAAAATACTATTAGCCAAATGTTCGGTTGGTGTTTCAGAGAATGCCGAAATTGGAAACGACCAAAACCTTGATTGTTTTTAGTGCAGATTCTTCGAGATTTCAACGACCAAACAACCGGGATGCATCGTACAAAGAACATTATTACAGGAAAATGGAGTCAAATACATCCCGAATCTCAAAAGTTTCAAGCGATTTACGAAGGAGTAAATCATAGGAGTGGGATGAATGATGATGATGTTTTGGAAGCTGCGAAGGAGGAATTTCATGTCATGTTTTACGGGAGATCATTTGCTTACGTTCACGGGTGGAAGATCCTTCAAAACCCACCCAAAATAGGCCAGGGCGAAAGGCGTCCTGTGGATGGTCACGGGGAAGTATTCGGTCCTGATGAACGTCCTCAACCCGCGGGAAAATCTCGACCCGCCAAGAAGACAAGATCTGAGATAAGTATTCGTCTGTAAAGTTACGCTTTCGTCAGCAAACCTACATTTTCGTCAGTAAAGTTACGTTTTCATCGGTAATTTTACGTTTTCGTTAGTTAAATTACGTTTTTGTCAGTAAACTTACGTTTTCGTCAGTAATTTTACGTTTTCGTCAGTAATTTATGTATCGTCAGTAAATTTACGTTTTCATCAGTGAACTTACGTTTTCATCAGTAAAGTTACGCTTTCGTCAGCAAACTTACGTTTTCGTCAGTAAACTTACGTTTTCGTCAGTAATTTTACATTTTCGTCTGTAAACTTACGTTTTCGTCAGTAATTTTATGTTTTCGTCAGTAAATTTACATTTTCGTGAGTGAACTTACGTTTTCTTCAGTAAACTTACGTTTTCGTCAGTAAATTTACGTTTTCGTCAGTGAACTTGCGTTTTCTTCAGTAAATGAATATTACGTTTTCGTCAGTATTTTACGTTGAAGAAAACGTAAAAATACTGATGAAAACGTAAGCTTACTAACGAAAACATAAGTTTACTCACGAAAACGTAAAAAATGAAGAAAACGTAAGTTTACTCACGAAAACGTAAAATACTGACGAAAACGTAAAATACTGACGAAAACGTAAGTTTACTGATGAAAACGTAAAATTATCGACGAAAACGTAAATTTACTGATGAACACGTAAATTTATTGACGAGAACGTAAAATTATGGACAAAAACTTAAATTTTCTGACGAAAACGTAAAAATACTGATGAAAACGTAATTTTAATGACCAAAACATAAGTTAACATAAGTTTACTGGCGAAAACGTAACGTTACTGACGAAAACGTAAAATTACTAACAAAAACTTAAAATTACTAAAGAAAACGTAAGTTTACTGAAGAAAACGTAAATTTACTGACGAAAACGTAAATTACTAACGAAACGTAAAATTATTGTCGAAAACGTAAAAATACATACGGTCATAAATGGAAATAAAAGGGATAAGGGTAAATTAGTCATTTCATGTTATAAAAATTGACATGGAAATAAATCTGGTCATATTGGTGATATTGTCCCAAAACTAACAAGTTCGTTGGTCAGATTAGTACATAAAATTAGGTCTGTAAACGAAACGGACGATCGCGAACGGAGGTATGTTCATGTTCGTTTATTTAATTTTAGGCGAACAAATAAACGAACGCGAACGCATAATCAAACTAATATATGTGTTCATGTTCATTTATTTAAATTTGAGTTTGTTCATGTTCGTTTATGTTCGTTTATTTATAAGTTAAATGAGTAAACGAACATAAATGAACATAAACTGGTATAAGTGTATGTAAACGATCATATATAAACGTACACAGACATAACCGAGCGTGAAACTAAAGTTGTTACTTTAAACGATCCATATGATCTTTCAAATAGTTAACATATAGTTTATATTATTATTAGAAATCTTTGAGATACTTAATATATATTTATTAAATTCTTTTTAACATTTGGGATTTTAATCAAACAAAAATAATCGAGCATAAACGAGCGAACAAATTGAAAACATAATCGAGCGTTCACGAACGCAAATAAACGAACGGAGCATTGTTCACGTTCGTACATTAAACTAAACGAACGAAAAATCTTGTTCGTGTTCGTTCATTTATTAAATAAACAAACATAAACGAGCTTTTTTATCGAACGATCGACGAACAATTCGTTGAACGTTCAATTTGTCAGCCTTACATAAAATAGTATATTTGTCATAATGAAACAAAATAAAAAATACGTGTCTATTTTATATCTTTTACCATTTTATGTTCACATTTATAACCCAATTACCAAAATAGACCATTTAAGAACCCCTTTTACGAGAATAGACCAATTTTCACCATCTTACGAAAATGAACCAAAGTGTATAACGGGGCATTTTGGTGTGCACATCAGCGCACAAGATGGGTGCATCTAATGAGGCATTTTAGTGTGCACCTGAGCGCACAAGATGGGTGCATCTAATGGGGCATTTTTGGTGTGCACCTCAGTGCACAAGATTGGTGCAACTAAGCGCATGTATGCATGTAAAGAACAAACCTCAAGAATAAAAGCATGTATGGAAATGAGAAATAAATTCAAATAGTTAACATTTAAATCAAAATACTAAAAGAACAAAAGTGTCAAATTACTAATAGAAATAGATCAAAAAATACATACAAATACTAAAGCCCCATATTAACTGGAGTCGGCTCACCAATAACACGAGTAGGAAAAAGAAATTGACATGTCGTAAGGGAGCTTCAATGACGAATTTGATACTTTAACTTTCTGGAGAGAAATGGGCATGTCGAGCTTGAAAAAGAAATGGACAGTCCTTATGTCTTAAATGTTTAGTAGCGCACCATGTATAGTTTATGCACCATGGGGCACATGGTGCATCACAGTGCACAAATGGAGTACACAATAATTATGCATCATGGCGCATAGGGAATTTGTTGTGCAACCAATTTCAGTTTGATAACATAGGCGCACCATGTATAGTTTATGCACCATGGGGCACATGGTGCATCTAGGTGCACAATAGTTATGCATCATGGCGCATAGGGAATGTGTTGTGCATCCAATTTCAGTTTGGTAACATGGACGCATCATCTTTGTTTATGCACCATGGGGCACATGGTGCATCTAGGTGCACAATAGTTATGCATCATGGCGCATGAGATTGTGCATCAACACCTTATGTGGATCACGGCGCACATTGAGTGCACTAGGTGCACAAAAATACTTTCACAATGTATTAGGCGCACAATGTATTAGGCGCAACTTTTTTTGGTGCATCTTAGTTTAGAGCCGTTGGATTATACAATCCAAAGGTTATAATCAAAAAATCTAATTTGGTAACAATTTCGTGCGCGGACTAATGTGGTATTATATCCTCAAAAGAGGCTATTTAAGAAATTTTATCCACATTTATCAATACAGTATATCTTAGTTTTATTAATAAAATAAATAAAATTCAGATAAAAACATGGAAACTCTCTTGTCGCTGCATGTGTGTAATAAACAAATGTTGTACTATATTGCACGATATTAGAGAATCATAGGTCCCACATACCAAACATCAAATTCTTCAAAGAAGAAATCATTCGCATAAAGGAATGTGAACGTGTGCTTCCAATATTTGACCAAGTAGCCTGGACTCCATTTAATCTTGGTAGAAGATTCAAAGCTAGTATGATTTATGTAAGTTTAAGGTTTAATACTAAACTTAAAAAGTTACGGGTTGTTTAATATTAAATTTTAAAAATTGAGGAACAAACACCTAAATAAAATACTACACATAAAAAACATTGAAACTCTCTTTCGCTGCATGTGAATAAGCAACAAATGATATTGGAGAATCATAGGTCCCACATATGTACCAAACATCACATTCATGTCACAATCCCAACTGTCGATAAAAACCCATAAATGACACTCACCGTCTCACCCTCTCTGTATAAATAATGGTCTACACTACACTCTCTTTACCATCATCATCATCATCTCTTCTCTTGCCATATTTTCTCTTTGGTTTTCACTTTTGATCATTAGTACCATTTTTCAACAAGACCCAAACAAACACTAACCTTAACTATGTCTCCCGCCTTTATCCGTTCCAAAGCTAAGGAATCAACTGCGCCTAGGACACTTCTACCTGCTTACTTGGAGGTTAGTATTTCATTACTTTCATTTCTGGTTTTGAGTGAGTTTTGATTATTAGTGACGTCACTAGCAGCGTACCTGACATCACAAAGTTACCCTGTGATAATTAACCGGATAAATAAAAAAAATTTGATCCTGGTGAGACTCGGTTAATCCGTTTTTATCGGTTCTCAACCCGGTTCGTCTACGGACAGCTTTTATTGGCTAGCAAAATAAGACCGGTCCAGTTTTTAAAACTATATGTGCTGTACCCTTTTTAACATAAATTTGGGCGAATAATATTTTTAGTTTTAGGTTTTTCTTATAAGGACATCCCAACAACGACAATTTAATGTTTAAGTAACTTTATTTAATTGGTTATGTTTTTTTAATAAGGGGTGTTTTAATTGGTTGTATTTAATTTGGTTATAGGTTATGTTTATTTAGTCCTATGTGTTTAATTGGATTCTACATATCTAAGTATTATAGATAACTTTTGTTGAATTCCTTAATTATAGTGCTTTTCTATTTTTATGCTTAATATGTGGTTTTGATTGTGTTTAGATCGTTAGTGGCGCGATAAATTTCATTACATACAACTTTTGTTGAATTTTCTCAATTATAATGCTTTTATCATGTACGTTAAATTTGCGGTTTTGATTGGTTTAGATGACTCGTGACGGGATAGTGATTGTCAAAGCAGCATACCAAAATCATACAACTAAGTTTCCATTCCAGATTCCAACTCAACCAACCAACATGAGTTCCGAGAGATTTATAAAGTTGAATGAGGAGATTGCTACAAGGTTTCGACTCCAACTAGGTAGCTTTAAACTCAAATATATAGACCCAGATGGCGATCTGATAATGATAACATGTGACGATAGCTTAAGTTTATCAGCTGAAGATTTTAAAGTACCAGGCCTTCAAACTGTCATAATACTCGTGGTTTTGCCTGTCTGAAACATCAAATTTGGTGCAATATTTAGGGCGTTCACTATAGGAGGTCTCTGAAAAGCTTTATCTTTTATGTTAACCATAGTGAACTTATATTTTATATCTACGTAGATGAAGAGTATTTCACGTCGTTGTAAGGTTTATAGTGATTTTCTTAGGTGTCATGTAATCAGTGGCTGAAATCATATGTAAATGTTGTGATGTTTGTGTTAAAATACTGTATACGTCTTTTTGCGGATTTTCTTTTCTAATTGGTTTCTTGTAGAAGTGCCATGGTGATTAAGAAACTTTTTGTTCCATAAGGACTTGATATATGAAAAGCAGGGGTATTAATTATAGGTGAACTTAAAACAAGTGTTTAGAATGGTTTAGGCGCCAAAAAATGTATATAATCTTATGCTACCAATTTTAGCAAAAACAATTCTTATTTTGAGACAACCATCTTAGGCCTATAAAGATTTAATTTTCGCGTATTTTTTTGTAAAGGCTTTCCAAACATGGAGTTCGGAGGGTTTATGTAAAGGAATTGGTGAAGCTACTAGATCACTTTACTAAAAAATGAACGCGTTAGAACATTTTTACCCTTTCTACGTGATAAGGTAACTAGACTATCTGCATATAATGTAAATCTTTGACTGAATTTGGTTACTGCATGGATGTGCATGCTAGGCCGCCTTTTAACTTTTTTATCTGTTACAACAGACATCACCTATAGAAGTGATTTTGAGGCTTATGATGATATCTGGTTCATTGTCATGTTCCTGATGTTATTATCTTATCAAGCTTAGATTAGTTGATTCTGCTGTATTAAACCGACCAGTATCGAAAAAAATTAATGTATTTTTTTGTTGTTGCTAGGTGCTCAATATGAGAACTTTTCTTGCACAAGAATCCAAACAACATACGTGTACTTTCCCATGGTCTCCTTTTTGGTCATCTGCAATCGGTTAGTCGTAATTTCCCCATATACATAAGCAAGCTTGCTATTAGCGAGGAGGCTTTAGTTTCTATAATTGTGTTAATATTTTGACATGACTGAAAATATAATGGACGGTAATTATGCAGGACAATGACGGAAGATCCACGGATACTACACCTTATAGGCCACTTGTTCTTGTTTCACTCTCTACATTTTCCACTACATTAGAAGGAGGATAAAGGCGAGCCTTTGTGCATAGTCTTTAAACTCCATTGTAACATCCGATTTACTTAGTTTTATCATATCATAGTTAAGTATACAAATCTGCTATAATCTGTTATGATCCCACATCGGCCAAGTACGGGATTTGGTGGTTATAAGTCTAGGTGTCCCCTTCTCTTACAAGCTAGCCTTTTGAGTGAATTCTACACTTGGTATCTTAGTTATTCGTGAAGAGTTTTATTTGTGAATATAAGCTCAGTTAATACAATGGAGCTTAGCAAGCGTGAAACTTCTATTATGAACTTTAGAACCTCACAAATTTATTTTATCATAAGTTTTAAAAAGTGTAAATATGAAATTTGGTACAAGTTTCACAATGTGTATTACTAGTATGACTTAATTCGGCATTGTGAACTAATATAACCATGCTTGCACATGTTAAAAACAATCATGAAACCATACCAAGACCCATCAGATGGGCTGGTAACGATCCTCAATTGAGCCATGGCCGAAACAATAGGACTCGGTTAATCACGCTTTAGCTACAAGGTCATGGCTCATCAACCACACATTGGTCATATTGCTTGGGTTGCTATCTCTTGAAAAATCAAGAATTCAGAGGTACGAGCCTATAGAATAGATTATGTTCAAGTAAGGCCGTACCATGCTTTGTGTTACACATAGTTGATTAGTTGGCTTACAACAACATGAGTTACTCAAGCTCTTGATGAGGCCGGCATGTGTTACAGCTAATGATCACTTATGTGACGAAATACGATTTTGTAATAATATATACTTCACCTTTCACCATAAAAAAAACTAATATGATAATGCTTCATAACTATAGCACCTTAATATCCCTACTTACCTTAAATATACTTACAAAATTCCTTGAAATTTGTTCATTTGATCAGGTCAAATCGGTCAACGGATCAGGGTACAACAACATAAACAAAGGTGTTCAGTTAGAGAAAATGATCAAAGTTTGAAATTTGGTGCTTCTGGTAGATGGCATAGCAATATGAGGTTAATATCTATGCTTTGGACCCTTGATCCAAATATATTATATTCAACTATGTCATAGTACTGTTTTGTGGTACATTAAAATAGTGATTACATGATTATCACAACTGTTAGGGGTTGTTTGGGATTGCTTTTTTGCTCATAAAAACATAGGTAGTCAGGTAAGCAGGTAAGCAGACAATGAAAACTCCTATCTGCTTAAAAAAATAAGTAAAAAAACAATCCCGAACACTCTTTTTGGATAATAACTTAAAGCAACAAAATCTGTTGATCCAACTTCAAAATTTTATTGGTGATGGGAATATGTCAGCCTCACAATCAAGAGTTGCTGTAAAAACTTCAAACAACAAAAGCACTTTGAAGCATTATCTTTCCCGACACGTTTTATTATTTGAGTCCCTTAATAAAACACCCATACAAACACCTCTTATATAGTCACAGTTTGAAATGTTAATTTGTGTGTTTCTATCATAATCAGGAAGCACAAGTTGAAAGGTCAGTCAAAGTCCATGCAGTCAGTAGCAAGTTAGATGAGTTGCTGACATCCACCTGATGAGTATTCTTGGAGGATATATGGACAGAAGCCTATCAAAGGTTCTCCTCATCCAAGGTGTTAGATTTTTTGACTTGTGCTTGTAAAGGTAGTTCTATAATTTTGGCACAATGTAGTCTAGTTTATGTATCATGGATGCAAGACATATATGTTGTTTGCAGTTATCTCCCAATTTGCATGTGTGTAAGGTTTTGTGTTGGCTTGGAAGCCGGTATGATTCAAAATGCGTTAATATTAGATAGATTAATCTTGGCTCGTTGTTGTAACTTGTAAGAACAAAAGACCCATACACATACTTTCATAGCGCCTTAATATATTTATGTCAGTCAAAATGGTGTATTTGTTGTTATCAAGATTTTGTAGAAGGTAAGATCTGTAAACTAGAGGTGGCAAATTATGTCCAAATGTTTAAAATTGGGCTATTTGGACCTTTTTTTTAACTAATAGACTAAATGGGTATTTACTTTTATTTTAGTTGTACTATTTCGACAACATAAAAGCATTGGGTTAAAATAAATGGATATTATAGATAATATGTGATGAGTCTTTTTGTTTCTCCTTTAATATTGTCCATTTGGTCCAATGTCCATTTGGCCCAAGTCCATTTGGTCAAAATATTAAAAATTGTCCATTTAGTCCGCGTCCATGAACCAACGTCCATTTGACCCATCGCCCCTACCTGTCTTCCCCCCGTTTAGCCACCTCTAGGATCAATAGACAGGCATATGATCCTGAAATATCAAGACACAAACAAATTACACACTTATGCCATTCCATTGTATAGCAACATAAGCTGAATACCGACAGGCCTCACTATCCCCTAAGCTCCAATGCACAGACTACATTTCCTTCATGAAGGCATCCACGACAGCTTCATCCTCACAGAAAAATAGAGATATCATCCATGATAGGCATCATCATAGTGCATCAGAACTAGCTACTTCAAAAAGAGAATTACATTTCCTTTGTAAAGACGTACATGAAATCCTGTTGCAGCTCTGATTCCAGTAACTATATATACAAGGCAACATTCTCTATCCTTTTCCGACAATCACAGTCATGGTTCCCTAAGTCAACCTTACAGCTCAGAATCCATTAGGAGCTTATTATCAGCCTATTTTAAACCCCATTTCCTAGCCGGCTAACCACAGTTTTGACTGCAACTGAGTTTTTATCTTTCAAGCTTCTTAATACACTTGCATTGTCCCCTACTGTAGCTTCATATACTGTTATGCCATATGTTTTCCATCACCGAAAATTTAAAAAAAAGGCTTAATTCTATCTCTGATATCTAACATAATTCTCCATCCCCAAGTGTCACACTCATTTTGTCCAATGTCCCATACACTTCTATTTTCTAATTTCACAATGTTGACCCATTTAACCCAGAATAAAAGATCCTCATTCTATTTCTGTAGTAACCCACTGTTGTATTTCTTCTTATATGTATAGCTATTGTATAGTTTGAATATTATCTTAATGAGTAAAGGCTGACTGATTTCTTTACCATCATAATTTCACAAGTTGCAGGTTTGGTGTTGTAGTTTCAGATGTTAAAAAATAATATTTGTTGAAGCAAAATTCCCCGAGTACTTGTATACTGAAGAGCCTACTTCGGTCACGAGTGAATGAAGCTCGTATCCAAGTATATAACCTGAAAACAAAGAACAACGCACGTTATCCTCGTCCCATGTTTGACCCCGAGACCAAGCTTCAGCGTGAAAGTAAGTAACGATCACGGGAGTGGTATACGGTGTGGAATACCGGAGTGATGTTATGGAATGTAAGTAAATGCTAATGCATATCGTGTGTGTGTAATAAATATGAAGGAGTATTTACACTACTCCATAAGACCAGGGGGAGTGGTGTAAAACCTACTCACCTCCACGTCAGCGTCAAATCAGCTTTTAACAAACTCACTACAACTCACTCACACTCATTTTTTGAGGGTAATGACACTCACTACAACTCACTACACATCACTTCCACTTTTTTATTAAATAGAGATGAAAATAGAGATGAAAGTAGATGAATTCTAGAGAGAGAAAAAAGAGACATGTGTGATTAACTATGTGAAATTAGATTAAGAAAAATGAGAATCACCAACCTCCCCTTACATGCAAGGAGAGGTATTTATAGACTTGCCTACATGTGGTATAATGGGCTATATGTTTGATTGGGTCGGGCTTGAATAAATGCTTAGTACTTTGAAAGAGGCCTTTTAAGCTAGCCATCAAGCCCGTATTGTCACGACTATTATACTACCTATTACAACGTTCTAATAAACGATACATAATAAACCTATGACCGATCATTCTTGTTTGACTCAATATTTTGAGGCTAACAATCTCCGCCAATGAGAGGTCATTCCCCTTTGTCATTTGAAGATTTGTAGAGATTACTAATCTCGCCATAACTGAGTCTTGAACGTGTAATAGTAGTCTTGTTCCTTCATGCTGTGATCTTTGAGACTTTGTAATTGTCTTTCGACTTTGTCTTTTAATCTTGAGATCTTCAAATCATCCTTGGCTTATCTTTGCCATCTTGTAATCTTGTGACTTCATCCACATGCTCATACTTTGCACCATCTTGAAAGCTTGCTAACAATCTCCTTTGAGGAGAGGTCATTCCCCTACATTAATTGATAAAGAAGATTTTGTTTATCAGAGTTGTGGAATTCTTTAGCTTTCATGATTGTCGAATATGTCTTTGGGCATGAGTATGTGGTTTTTAATCTTTGACTTTGCTGAGTACACCGTAACGCCACCTTCTTGAGACAAAACATAGACACGGACTGAATGACTTTGACATTCATCCTAAATCAGTAGCGTTTTACCTCCGGTCGATGAAGACCGTTAGACGATATCAAATATCGTACATGTGATTAGGTAGATTCAATTAAGAACCTCTTTGACAGGGTTTCGTGGCTGTACTAGCCGTTCTCTTTATTCGACCATCTCAAAGAAAGACTTCAAACATAAAGAGTGAATCAATTGGATAAATATCCGCTTGATTAAAGTCGTCAATTCAAATTCCTGGAACAAGTTTGATTCATAAAGAATCTTACCATTGTTGCTTTCCAGTTGACACAAGCTTGATTCATAACGAATCTCGCAAGTTACCTACCGTAGCGCTGTTTGATGTTGACGCTAGAAGGATTTCCATTCGTCACTGTGAATATTAATGAATATCACTCTGAATGTTCTGGCAAGACCATAAAGATATTACGTAGAAACCTGAAACGAGTTTGAATCAATTCAGAATCAAACCACTGTTGCTTTTCATTTTGCACATGTTCAATTCTAAAAGAATCTTACACATGACCTACCACAGTGCTGTTGGATGTTAACACTGGAAGGATTTCCACTCATCATTATGAATACTAAGTAGTATCACTCTGAGTGTTCTATCAATATCGCAAGGATATAGCGTAGGAATCTCTTTATCGTCATTTCGTGTGTCCTAACGAGATTTGATGGATCTCTTGACTCTAGACTCGGTTTGTGCACCTTTAGTGGTCGGAGGCTGGAGCAGATGCCACCTATCCAATATCAACTATCTCGGAGTGAGAAAGTCAATAGAAGTTATGTTCATCTCCCTGATAATAAAACAAACTTCTTTTGAGAGAAGCCTGAGTCAGCTGAGGAGGGGTTGTGCATTACATCACTGGGTCCATGATGCGTTGTCTTCATGATGTATTGACCCGGTTTCTGCCTAAGTTGTATGGAGGGTTATTTTCTTTTCACCCTTTATCCTTATATTTTTTTTTCATTCTTCAACCTCTTCAATGCTTACCAAGACATCATCACTGGCACCTTGTTGTGATTGTTCCAGTGCTAGCATCAGTATTTAGTCTTCATTCAGCTACATTCATATTCTACTCCATCTTTCCTAAGGACTTCTAATAATCTATTGGATTGTCCCAGGGAAGATCCCCCAGGTTCTGGTTGGATCATAGGACTTAAACCTAACCACCCTTTTGACACCAATAACGCCGTGAATTAAAGATGTTTTGGGTATGAGATCGTAACCATAAAACCCTTGAAAATCAATCAACGTATTTGATAAATCATTTTAACACGTTGATAGTTTTGATGTTTCAGAAATGCTCCCCATTCACATGTGCATCGATAATCTAAAGTGTTTTGCACATGTGGGTAAGAGTTAAAGTGCTTGAGTCTTGCAAAATAGATCACATTTTAATCACATTTTCTCCCCTATCTCTAATATATAAAATCTTTGATATTAGATATACCAAATTTGATATATCACGAAAAATAGTCTTGAAAAACTTCAGGAGAAAAATGTGTCTAAATAGCATGAATCTTTGAAACTCTCCCCCTCAAAAATTGATCCAATTGAATTGTCATTGTGAGGATGTGATCATCATTTCGCTTTTTGAGGATAGGAGTTGTTTAACACACATTTTTTGAAAGATTTTGAATAATAATTGAGAAATTCTTGAAAAAATTGTGTTCAACACTTTTTGAAAAAATCTCAAAATCCCAATTTTTTTGAAAAGAATGGATTTTCAAAAGCATAAACTTGAGTTCATAGACTTTGAATGTCATGACGAATTCACTCAAGTGTAAAAAGATTTCTCTTCTTTTGCTGAGGGTAAGGGCACTAAAGTGTACACTCCCCCGTGAATATAGATCTGGGTTGCAATCTGAATTTGATTACAAGCCATTGTGTTGAGCTCAAAACGTTGAATGTTTTGTGACAAGCTGAACCCAAGATATATTGCTCTACCCGTTGTTGGAAAAATTATTCAAAATAGACATTTTTCTTTATTAAAAATAGAAATGACATGTTTTGAAAAATATTTACAACTTTCATTCGAGCTTTATGTACACACCCGTGTCGTTATTGAGCGACATTTCTAGGCACGTTCATATTATCGATACTGAAAGACATGTCGAGAAAAAAATTTGGATTTTCAAAGATTTTTAATTTTGTGTTTTGCTTTTATATGTTTTATATTTTGTATTTTGCTTTTTCAATGATATTTACGTGTAGACGTTTGATAGATGAATCAAGCGGGCTTCTTTTCTAGAATCTCCAGTTCTGCTGGAGTCAAATATCTCATACCAATTTGCCTAACTAGATACGCAATCCTCTCTTTTGAAAGAGCTTTTGTAAACAAGTCAGCTAATTGGTAATCAGTTCCAACAACGTATAGTTCAACGATACCCCTTTCAACTTGTTCCTTAATGAAGTGATATCTGACATCAATGTGCTTCGTGCGAGAATGCTGTACTGGATTGCGGGAGATGGCTATGGCGAACTTTGAGTCACAGTACATAGGTACGTTATCAAAGTGGAAGCCATAATCCGTGAGTTATGTTCTCATCCAAAGAACTTGAGCACAACACGCAGATAGAGACACATACTCCGCTTCGGCTGATGACAGTGACGTGCAATCCTGCTTCTTGGAAGACCATCCCACGAGCTTATCTTGACCTAGAAATTGTGCACCACCAGAAGTACTCTTTCGTGTATCAAGACACCCTGCATGATCAGAATCTGAATAGGCCGTTAGAAAGAAACTGGTTTCCCTCGGATACCAGAGTCCCAAATGAATGGTATTCTTAAGGTACCGAAAGATCCGTTTAACCTCCTTGAGGTGCCTTTCAGTAGGTCGTGCACAATAACACGTAGCATGTGATATATCTGGTCGACTTGCTGTTAAGTACATGAGGGAGCCTATCATGGCACAATATTTTGTTTGATCTATGGCATCTCTCTCCAAATCAGCATCTAGGGATGTGGTTGATAATAGTGTCCCAACGGGGTCACATGAGGTTATACCATGCTTTTGTATTATCTCTTGACAATACTTAGCTTGGTTAATGAAGATACCACTTGGGGATTGGTGAACTTGAATTCCTAAAAAGAATTTTAATTCGCCCATCCTAGACATTTCAAATTTGTTGGGCATTACTTTTTTAAACCATTTTGAAAGTTTTGGGTTTGTAGACCCGAAAATAATGTCATCAACATAAATCTGCACAAGCAAAATGTCATCCCCATATTTATAAGTGAATAAAGTTAGATCAATGGAACCTTTTGAGAAACCTTTGGATACCAAAAATTTCGAGAGCTCATCGTACCATGCCCCTGGAGCTTGCTTGAGTCCATAAAGTGCTTTGTGGAGACGATACACCTTGTCAGGATAATGTGGATTAACGAATCCTTCCGGTTGCGTGACATAGACTTCTTCCTTCAAAGGACCGTTAAGAAATGTCGTCTTTACGTCCATTTGATAAACAATGAATCTCTTATGTGCAACATAAGCAAGGAAAATCCCGTCCGCTTCCATACGGGCAACTGGTGCAATTGATTCTTCAAAATCAATACCCTCTTTCTGGCCATACCCTTTAGCCACTAGCCTAGCTTTGTTCTTGATGATTGTGTTTTCTTCATCCATCTTGTTTTTCTAGACCCATCAAAGATTTAATGGAATTACATCGTATGGTCTGTCAACAAGTTCCCAGACTTTAAGTCTTTCAAATTAAAGAAGTTCATCTTGCATCGATTCAATCCAAGCATGATCAGCCATGGCTTCTTTGATGTTTTTTGGTTCAGCTGTACTCACGGCGAGTGCGAACATACAAATATCGCCATCGGTTTTAAGTTGTCGTTCTTGTACGAACGGGCTGTGAAGGGTTTCCAATTACTTGAACCAAAGGGTGATCTCGGGTCCAATGATGTGTTGACGGATGTCGTTGGTATAACGTATGCATATTTGACGAATCAACATGGCGAGTAGAAGACTCTCCAGTTTCGTGTACCGGTGTACCGAATGGGTTGATAAAGTCGTCTTCGTCATTTAATGCATGGTCTGCTTGATTTGTGTTCACTAGAGCAATGACAGTAGTTGTGGATGTTGTAGGATAGATTGTTGAAGTGATAAGGTAAATCTGCAGCAACCCGTATTGAAGTAGATGAAGTTGTATCTTTTGTTGACGATGATCGGTATCATCATTCTTATCATGAGTGACAACGGAAGACTTTGATACAACTTGTTTCTCCCCCGTGAAATATTCATCAAACATTGGTCCATATAACATTTCCAACTCTTCAATTGTCGTGTCGACTGTCATATCTGCTCTAGGAACATTTTGGTGAACCAGCTTTGAACTTGACGGTTCATTGTTGTGGTCTTGAGTTCCGAGTTCCGTGCGATTGTGAAAAGAAGTCTTTTGTCGTTGTGGATCGGGACTTAAACTATTTTGTTCAAGTGCCCCTTCTTGTAATTCATCAAATCTGATATGAATAGTCTCAACTATCAATTTTGTTCTCTTGTTGTACACTCTATATCCCTTAGACTGAGTTACATATCCCACTAGAATGCATGCATCACCTTTCTCTATGATCTTGTCCAGATTTTCACCATCTCGTATAATGTAACAAGTACATCCAAAAACGTGAAGGTGTTTGAGTGAAGGTTTTCGGTCATGAATTATGTGATATGGTGTCTTTTCGTGTCTTGGAATAACTAAGGATCGGTTTTGTGTGTAGCATGCGGTTGACACGGCTTCGGCCCAAAAGAATAGTAGAAGTTTTGAAGCGGATAATAATGTTCGAGCAGCCTCAACTAAAGTACGGTTTCGTCGTTCAACAACGCCGTTTTGTTCGAGTGTTTGAGCAATAGATGTTTCATGTTCAATTCCTTCGGCTTCAAAATAATTCTTTAGATTTGAATTCAAGAATTATGTTCCTCTGTCAGTACGTATCACCTTTACTTGAGCTTGAAGACCACGTTGTATCTGCTTAAGGAAGTTGATGAGAACTTCGGGTGTTTCATCCTTGGACCTCAAGAAGTGAGTCCATGTGTACCTTGAGTAGTCATCGACAATTACTAGAATGTATTTCTTCCCATTGATACTTTGAACACGCATGGGACCACACAAATCCATATGAAGAAGATCTAACCGTCCTTTAGAGATTGGTGTAGTCTTTGTCTTGAAACTATTTCGTTTAGATCTACAAAACTCACAAGAAGAACAAAGATGATCTTTGATGAATTTCAAGCTTGGAAGGCCTCTCACAATATCTTTCTTGGAAAGAAAGTTGACGGTATCAAAATTGAGATGAGATAGACGTTGATGCCATAATCATGCGTGAGTCGTTGAAGCTTTAGCCATGAAGAAATTGGAGTTGTAGAAGTTGTCTCTTGAAGTGCAATCGTGTAAAGATCTGTACCCCGTGAACCAGTGAGTAAATCATTCCCATCATAATCACGAACAAAACATGTCTTCTTTCTGAAAGCAACCTCCAAATATGCATCACCTAATTGACCAACCGAGAAAAGATTGTGATTGAGCCCTTCGACGTAGTATACCCTTTTGATCGTTATATTCCCCTGAACCAAATCTCCATATCCTAGGATCGATGCAAATTGACCATTTCTGAATCGGACCGTACCCAAGAACTTCTCTACGTAGTTAATTAGAAGCTTGAGATTCCCCGTCATGTGCTTCGTGCATCCGGAGTCCAGTATGAAGAGAATTATTTCGATCACCTTATCGATTGGCTCGGTATAAAAGATAGGACCATTGTCATCTTCAGTAACTTTGAGAACTTCTTCAACCTTTTCCATGTACGAGTAACGTGCTTCAATTTCTTGGTGGGAGGCTTCATCATCAGTGTCATCAAGCATGGCTCCTTCCTCAGCCGACAATTTAACCCCCGCTTCCATCTTCATGCATAGCAGCATCTTTTCCTTATGATAGCCAGAGTCTCTAATCCGTTTCAGCTTCCTACATTCCTTTGTCATATGCCCATAACCTTGACAATTAAAACACTGAATCCCACTTTGCTGAACCACTTGAGTTCCAACAGTTTCCCTATTCCCAGCAACAGTAGCAATCCTATGAGTATCATACTTAGCAGTTTGTCGATCATACCGTGCAGAACCCTCAACATGCGTTGGATTACATCGATCATGCCTTGAAGGACTCTCCCCATGCCTACGTGTATCATACCTTGGAGGGCTCTCAACATATCAGTTGCGTGTGTTAGATGAAGTTCAGAGGTTTTTGTTGGTGGGTTTGTAAATCTTCTTGTAAGAATTCATCATAAAAGCAATTTGTTGTTTCATTTCCTTATCCTTCTGAGATTGTTCTTAATCACTGTCCTTTTCAGATGATGGTGATGGTGCTCTTGGTTCTTTGCCTCGTGATCTTGTGGGAGCTGATGACTTAGATGAAATAAAGTATCTTGGTGAGGATGATTGACTGGAGTATGACTTGGGAATACGAGAGTGATGATCTTGGACGTGTTGAGTGGTAGACACCAAAGCAAGTGGATTAGCAGTCTTTGTTATCCGTTCAACTCGAAGTTCATTCGCCTCATTCTAAAATTGTTTCAAAATATCAAAGAGCGTGTGATAGTTGACCTCGTCTAACTTACTCTGTTGTTTCACCAAAGTTACAAACCGTGTCCACTCTGGTTGAAGTTGTTGTGGAAATTGCACATTGACTTGCATGGTGGAGACTTGAAAATTGTCTCTTGTCATGTCATTCATCATCTTGTAAAATCTTGAGTAATATGAATCAATTGATTCCCCATCCAACGAAGTAAACTTGCCAAAGTTCCAGAACAAGTCAGTTTTGACATCTTGCTTGTTAAGTGATTCTCCTTGTTGCAAGCGTTCAATAGCAAACCACATTTCTTTTTCAGTAGAGCACGCATCAACCGTTGAGTAAATATCCTCCCTAATCCCACTTAGAATCAAATAAATTGCTTCCTTCTCTGCATCAATCCAAGCACGTTTCTCTTTCATAGTGTTCTCATATGTTTCCGTAATAGTCTGCTCAACGGCACTAGGCGCGAGTCGGTTGCTGGAGTTGCAGGAATGTTGATTGTAGTGAGAGTATAGGGTCCTTCTTTGATGCAACGTCGGAGAAGATCACCATTTAGTCTTGTATCAAGATATCGAAGAAATCGTGATTGCCATTGTGCATATCGACCAGTCACAAGCAGATGCTTGGAGTTAAACATGTGGCACCATGTAGGCATTACCCATTTTTTCACTTTAGCAGATGCTTGGAAAATCTTTACGTGATCTTCTAGATATCCAGACCCGTCGTATGTCTTGACTTGGCTTGGCATGCGGATTTTTCTTGGGAAATTGAAGTGTCTGATGTGGGGTGTGAAGGGGTCTATGTGTTCGTGCTGCGAATTTTTTGGCCTGCTGAGCGGTGTTGCGTTTGTGATCGTGTGTTCGTGCTTTGCCATCGACCGTAATCCCTTTCCGGGGATATTGGGCGCTTACCTCTTTGTCCTTTGTCAGGTTGGGGGGTAATGGATTCGGAGTAGTCGGAGGACTGATCCTCTTTTCGACTTTTCGTAGAGCTACCTCCGAAGGTTAGGTGTGCTCTAACCGACTTTAGCTTCTTTTCGTCGATCTCTTCCTCGCGGAATTTATCGGCTATCACTGGAAGCAGTCGATCAAAGTGTTTGTCACAGAAATCCCTGATGACGGCGTCGGACGTTGGTGGATCTAGGTTCTCCGCGAGCTTTTTTGTCTTCCAGACCTCCGTAATACGCACCACGAATGTGCTACGTGTCGGAAGATCAAATGCCTGTTCGCCTATTTTGGAACGAGATTTCTATGGAACGTAGTTGTATAGTCCCACGGATGGCGCCACTTGTTAGTACAGTGATCGGTCGGGGTCGGTTGCGGACCTACGTACTCAGCGGGGAGTGCTTGGATGCTTGGTGATGTAGTAGATCTTCGTACTATCAAGAGAAATGGTTGACGATTTCCTGCACAAGTAGAATAGCACCGTTAGTCCTTAATGTGGGGCGGACCCCATGATTAAACTCCGGCGTGAGAGTAAATATTCATATCGTCGGAGATACATGTGTGTGTAAGGATTAGTGAGAAAATCGTACCTCGTTTGGAATGCAAGTGAGTATTATTTATAGAAGGGAAGTACTGCGCCTTTTCCCCTTTTCTCGAATAGTACTAGTGAGTGGGCCTTTATGGTCCAAAGGCCCATTTGTCTACTTGCTGTCTAATCGTGTCGTGCGGAGCGACTCTTAGGGAGTTAGTCCGCAAGGTTCTCGGGTACACTTCACTGGGAGCGTGTATCCAGAGTTTATGTGCGGCTCCGCTCTCTGGGAGCGGACCCATCTAGGTTTTATGCCACCGTTGGTGGGCTTTCATGTACTTGGGTCTGGGCCCAAGGTTTGGTGTATGGTTTTAGGCCCAATGGGCCGTGTCCATGCTATACGCCATCAGTTATAAACTGTATTGTTTTCTAATAAAAGTGTTTGATAAATTAGTTGTTAACTATAAAATTAAGATTTAATATGATTTAAATGAACATATTTAAATAAATTATAATATTTAAATAAATTATCTATAGTATTTAGGACTATTCTATAATAATAATAAGAAAGTTTGAAAATTTAGACAATATCACTTAACTTTATATAGAAAGATCGGTGTTCATTCCATCCTAACAACAACTACATATTCTCACCATTGCCGCTCGAGATATGCGATTTTTTCAGTTACTACCGTCACCATCGTTGGAATAACCACAATCTAAGGGCTATCACAACCGACATCCAATATGACGCCGTCACCATTGCAACCGATGGCCATTTTCGGATTCCACCGTCTACCGTCGACAACTGCCGATCAGTGCCGGATTTCCCACACCACTACTTTCAATTAACATCTTTGATATTCACTGATATAGTGATATGATTTGTTATATCAAATTTTGGTAGGAGGATAGAGAATTAATACTCCCTTCTTCCCATATTAATAGTACATGTTATTATTTTTGAACGTCTCAAATTAATAGTTCAGTCTAAAAATAGATAAAAAAAATGTAGATTAAGTTTATTACATCACCCTCATTTCAGAGTATCATTACAAACAATAAAAAAGTTGTAAATTAATTGATTAAAGGTAAAGTTGTCATTATGTCAAAAGTAAGTGCAAAAAACTGAAAAGTGATATTTTTATTAAAATACGTGTTTTTTTGTGTGAACTACTATTATATTAGATAAGGAAGAAGATGTTAGGTAGGTTTGTTTGTTTATTTGTTAGGTCTTAAGCGTTTCTCTGCTTCTAGCTATAGAAGCTTCATTTTAATCCACCATTCAACATGTAATATTTGATGAAGTTAACCTCATCTAATAAATGTTGTTTAAATATTTTGGTTGGCAATAAATTATTAAAAAAAGTTTATTGAATAATACAAATTTTAAATTCTATTCAATATTTTACCTGTTATATGTTAATTTTTTAATGTATCAAATAAATAAATTCAGCGTATCTTTTTCTAAAAATGTTGTTATGATAGTTTATTAATCGTATGTCACAAACATATCATACGATAAACTACATACCAAATAAGTACGACATCTTTAACTCAATTTTATAGCTCTAGTCTCACGTTATATTTATATTTTGAAGGTGCTTGAGTAAATGTTACTTTTGTGTACAAAATGTTGTGCAAAACATAAAATTGTTTAGCAAGTTGATGGACTTTGTTAATGAAACATCTAACTACTAAGTATCTTTTAAAGTTAAATTATCTTTTTTTTAATAGTTAATTCCATCACAATTCTTTTAAATATTTTCTCTTTAATTCGATATCTATTTTTATATATTTTTGTGAATTTTAGTTTTTCTTTCTCTTGTTTAGTAACGTTGAATCCACTGCTTTGCGCGGGTACATGCTAGTAATATTTAAACAAGTTATAATATTTAAATAAATTATAATATGTAAAATTAAGATGTAATATTAGTGATTTACAGCTTTTATAGAGCTAGTTATTTAAAAAAACTGTATGAATCAACTTTTTATTTAAAAGCTACTTATTTAAATTTAAAAAATTTTAAAAGTCTTAAAGGTTGTTGTAAAAAACAGAACTATTATTCTAAAAATATTATTTTTGAAACAAAAAAGTAAAAACTTTTTTAAAAACTTCAAAGAAAAAATCTCTTGTGAAACATACTTATAGGGTATGTTTGGCATTTTTAAGAGTTGGAACGAATTGTTGGAGTGGGTTGCTGGAACTAGATGCTAGAGCATGTGGTTTGAGCTAATTTTTACATGCTATTTTAACTAACATGTCATTTAAAAGCTTATTTTGTTAACAAACTTCTTCAAACCGTGTTAGCCAAACGGGACTTATTTTTAATAGTAGTTAAAGCTAATAACGTAACTAGTTATTCATAGAGCGCTACTAATGTCCACCCATCAAATCATATCCCGTCAATGGGCGGATACAACCAAGTCGGTTGCTGCTATCAAGTATCAACCCCTTTCGCAATTTCACTTCAGTAATTTTTTTTTTAAATTAATAGACAAGTGAAGTCAAATCGTAACTAGTCAAAGTGTGGCTATATAGTGACAATGACCTGTGTATATAGGGTGAGTGTTAACTCTAATTTGTGGTTTTGATCTTTGGTACCATTTTCACGATTTGTATTTTACGTAGGGACGGAACCAGGGTGGGTCCTGGGGGTCACGGGACATTTATGGATTTTTGTTACGTAGTGTTAAATTTGTTAAAAAACTTTGATTTTTGTTAGATTTGTCCTAAATGCACCTGATCCGTAAAAATTTTGTTTGTAGCATTGTTTAGCTTATTTTAAATACACCTGATCGTTTTGTCTTCTGGTTATGTCCCTAATTTCACGGCCCAAACAAAAGAACCATAGCGCGATTTGATGTAGATTTTTGTTTATTAATGCTTATATATTTGATATAAACAATATATAATATTATTTATCATATATAATATAAAAAATTTATTAATAATAATATGCACTATAAGTCTTACAACATATATATATTCAACAATTAATGTGTTGTTTTTTTATTCTAAATAATTAATATGAGATGTGTGTAAATATAAATATATAATAGTTTGGTTTTATGTGTAAAAAGTTACATCATATTTTATGATTTTTTAGATTGATTCATCAATTTTTACTCTGATGTAATTTTTGTTTTTCATGTCATGAAACATAAAATAATCAACTGAGTTAGTTTATTTGGCTATCAAATATAATATTGAGGAGGTATATTTAGAAATGTCTCAAATTTTAGTCTTATTAAAGACTTTTCAAGAGCTCAAAATTGATAGAAACATAAGTAGAGTTTATCCCTAAAAGAAAAGGTTCGAGACTTACTATAAACTTAAATCATTAATTAATAATTTGTCGTTAAAAAAAAATTATGAATCATAAAAGATGTATTTGAAAAACATGTACTCCACTGCTTAAAAAGAAAAGAAAAATGATTCTTATGCTTAATAAGCAAGCCTACTTATATGTCTAATGACTTGATTGATGGATTTAAAAAAGTGATTGGTAGAGATTTGAAGAGAGAAAATACATAATACGAATATACAAGTGATTGATGCATTAGACATGTATTCAAACATAATTAGGTCTAAATACCATTACTAAAAAAATCAAAGATGAAGGAAAGATGTTAGGCCTATGACGCAGATAGTGTGACTATGACGTCAACCAAGAGGGAAGATAATGAGTTGTAAAGTATGTGTCTGCCTTGAAATTAAGGGAGATGATGTAATCACTTGGTCATTTGTTTGACAATGACGTCATCTATGTTAGATTTTATGATATCATATCACTACTATTCACTTGTACAATAGTATATGTATTAGGCCATATGATTAATTAATTAAATATATAATATGTTAATAATTTACATTCATCTCAACTCGTCACCGTCAAAGCTAAAATCCCATACACGCACTACAAAATAAATAACATTTACTTACTCAAATTTTTCCTTACTAATAAAATTTATAATTATTTAAGTCACTGTAACTTTTCCTTACTAAAACACAATGCATATAAAAGTAAGCAAAAACATTTGATTACTATTTTCCCTACTCAAAAAAGAGTTATTAAAAGTTTACACTTTTACTTACTCAATATTGAGTAAGTAATAACTTTTAGTGTTCCCCTCTATTACTTACTCTTTTTCTTAAGAGTAAGAGTTGATAAAAATTAACTTTTGATAACTTCTTTTATTAGAAATTAATAGAAAATACTTTTGCTTACTCAATATTGAGTAAGTATATACTTTTAGTGCTCTCATCTATTACTTACTCTTTCACATTTAATTTAGTAAGCAAATGTCATAAATTTTGTAATGACGGTTTATATATTTTGGTTGATGGTTTGAAATACTTCTTCCGTCCCAATTTATTAGTCCACTATTGATTTTTTAAGTCTTTTCTACTAAACTTTGACCTAAAATTATTATTTTTGTGTTATGTAATATTTGATGAAATTTATACCAAATGAAAATTCATCTAAAACTCAATCCAAATATATATTTTGAATCAAGTATTATATAACACAACAACATTAATTTAAAATTAAAGTTGAATGAAAAAAAGTTAAAAAATTAGCAGTGGACTAATAAATTGAGATGGAAGGAATAATTCCCTACGCCTGACGTCATAGGTACATTATCTACAATTCAATTTAACCACACAATCGTTCATTTTTTAAATTACTTACTTCTTACTGTTTTTTTTTAATTAAATATTTCACAAATAGCAAATTATTAAGCGACAAAAAAAACCATTAAAAAGATAATTAAATCATCTTTCTAACGAGGGACACATGTATAATTTTTCGACGATTTCTTTTTTTGAGAAAATCATATATAATTCGTATCATGAATAATATATGATTTATCAGAATCATATATGATTTCGGAAAATCATATATGGTTCGTAATACAAATCATATATGATTTTGTCAGACAAAAAAAGTTCGTCGAAAAACTATACATGTGTCTCTCAATAAATAGATGATTTAATTTTCATCGCGATAATATGTTTCATTTTACGTAATGATTAACTTGTGAAATATTGAATTTTTAAAAAATGATGAAAGTGAATTTTATTTAAACAAAAGTTTAATATAACAAAATATTTACATTGAACTTTTACTTATGAGTGGTGCCTATATTTTCGGAATTTTTCCAACGCTTCCGGAAGTACTGGCTATATAGATGACTCCAATTTCAAAACCCAAACCTTAATTTAATTATGTCTCCCGCCTTTATCCCTAAGAAAGCCAAGGAATCAACTGCGCCTAGGACACTTCCTAGTAATTACTTTGAGGTAATTCCGTTACTACTTTTCTTAAATTCGTTTTTTTACAATTTTTTATATTTTGTATCCTTCATTTCTGGTTTTGAGTGTCTTTTCATGGTTAGTGACGTTGTACCCGCTCTGCGGTGGCGGATACCCGTGACGATTAACCGGAGAAATAAAAAAATTTGATCCCGGTGAGACCTGGTTAACGTGTTTCGGGTTCTCTCCGATTCATCTTCAGCTTTTATTGGCTGGCCGAACCGACGGTGATTCTGGTTCCCAGTTAAACTCGTTGGTTCGGTGTGGTTTTCATAACTATGTGCAGATATGATTTTAGTTTTTACATGTATTTTTTATTTTATTGGTTTTTTAATTTTTTTTTTAGCTTGTTTAAATGTACACTTAAAAATTTTTGTAGCTTGTTTAAATTTACAAATTTTTTGTAGCTTGTTTAAATTTACATTTTAAATATTATTGTACTTTTGTTTTAGTTTAATTTATATAGTGGGATTATAAGCTTATTAGTTTATATAAGCTTATAAACTGAAATCAAATGTTTGGTTAAACTTATATAAGGGGTTTTTGGTAAGCCAATAATTTGTGACTTATATAAGAGTAAGTGGCTTATATAAGAAAAATTATATGAAAAAACATGTATACACTCATTTAATAATTACATTATTTTTATTTTTATATATTTTTTTGTCATTTAACTTTATTAACTATATAAGCTAAACCAAACACTTAAGTAACACTTATAAACGTATTATATATAAGCCATAAATGACTTATATTACATTATATAAGCCCACTACATAAACTTAACCAAATACCCCTAACTGGTTGTATTTACTTTGGTTTTATGTTACATTTATTTAGTTGTATGTGTTTAACTGGATTCATGTAGTATAGATAACTTTTGTTGAATTGGTTAATTACAGTGCTTTTATTTTTTTATGCTCAATTTGTGGCTTTGATTGTGTATAGATGATTCGTGATGGGATAGTGATTGTGAAAGCAGCATATAAAAATGCTACGACTAAGTTTCCATTTCAAATTTCAACAACCGACATGAGTTTCGGGAGTTTTGTAATGTTAAATGAGGAGATTGCTATAAGGTTTCGACTTCAGATAGGTAGCTTTAAACTCAAATATATAGATCCAGATGGCGATATGATAATGATAACATGTGACGATAGCTTAAGTCTATCAGCTGAAGATTTTAAAGTATCAGACGTTCAAACTGTCATAATACTCGTGGTTTTGCTTGCCTGAAGCGTCATATTTGGTGCAATGTTTAGAGAGTTCATTATGGGAGGTATATGAAAAGGTTTATCTTTTGTTTTAACCATAGCGAGCTTATAGTTTATATCGACTATGTAGATGAGAGTATTTTTCATTGTTGTAAAAGGTTTATACGTGGTGTTATGAAGTTTATAGTGAGTTTTTTCACTAAATATGGCACAATATGAATAAGGGCTATTATTGATAATATTAAACCACGGTGTTTGTTGTGATTTTCTTAGGTGTCATGTAATGGATGGTTGAAACTCATTAGTAAACGTTGTTATGTTTGTATTTAAAAGTTTTCTTCTGTATTTATATTGTATACTTAGGCTTCGTTTGTTTTAAAAAAAAAAACCCTCTTCTAGCATCTTTTGTCTGCAAACCTCTGCAGGCGCGTAGAGGTATTTGTTTGTTTTTTTGCAGACATAAGTGCTAAGAAGCACTTCTCCCCTCTTCAACCATGAAGATATCTCATTTCCTCTTCTTTCCTCTTCTTCTCACTTCTTCCCACTGCTTCAACACTGTCCCACCATCACCTTTAATATTTGTTTACATTTTTTTATTTTTTTATACTTTTTATACCGAAATGATTCATTTCGTATTTTTTCACGTTTTTATATGTTTTATGCTTTCTTTCATTTTTTCGTGTTTTACTTTTTCGTCAATTTTGCACGCTTTTGTACGTTTTTCTATGTTTTCGTGCATTTTTACGCTTCCGTTCGTTTTCGTTCTATTTTTCACGTGTTCATACGTTTTCGTTTGTTTCGTAAGTTTTTAAGTTTTATACATTTTCGTATATTTTAATTTATTTTTTACGTGTTTGTATACTTTTATATGTTTTTTTTAGGTATTAGCGTTTTCAGCGCTACAAAATACGAAGAAAACGTATGAAGACGTAAAAATCATACAAAATGTACAAAAACGTAAAAATTGACAAAACGCACGAAAACATACAAAAGAACTAATAAAAAATATAAAAAGAAAAATAGTAGAAAATAAGTACTTCAAGATTATAAAAAACAAACGGTCTTTTTTGTGTAGATGAAAACTTTAAATGCACCTCTTCTTCTTGTAGACATGGTTTGTAGATGAACTGGTTTTTTTTGGTTAAGTAAAATACTTAAAATAAAACGAAAAATGCTCGTAACGTATCTTTTTTGTGGTTATGTTTTTTTTAGAAGTGCCCTGGTGATTAAAAAACTTTTTGTTAGAATTTTATCAATCTAGTATCTTATGACCTTATCTCAATCAAAATATCAAAATTATAGTATGAGTTATGTGATTTTAGGACCCTTTCCATCTGCTTCGTCATTTTCAGTTAATTTCTCTTAGTTTTTTTGTTCCTATTAGCCTTCGACTTTTGTTTGGGTTTCTTTCAATTGGTGCGATAATTCAATAATAGGTAATAGTGTATTAGATATGTATTTACACTTGACAAATGCTTGAATGTGAGTTTTGTTTCATGGTTGATTCGGTTAAAGGCCTTGATATATGAAAAGCACAGGTATTAATTATAGGTGAATTTAAAACAAGTGTTTAGAATGTTTTGCGTGCCCAAAAAGTATATGATCTTATGCTACCAATTTTTAGCACACTTTTTATATTGAGACAACCATTTTAGGCCTAGAAAGATTGATTCTTGGGTTTTTTTTGTAAAGACTTTCCAAACAGGGAGTTCGGAGGGCTTTTGTGAAGGTATTGGTAAAGCCAATAGATCACTTCACTAAAAAATGAATGAGTTAGAACATTTTTACCTTTTCTACGTGATAAGGTGACTAGACTATCTGCATATAATGTAAATCTTTAACTGAATTCGGTTACTGCCTGGATGTGCATGCTAGGCTGCCTTTTAACTTTTATCTGTTATAAGAGACATCACCTATAGAAGTGATTTCGAGGCTTACAATGCTATCTGGTTCATTGTCATGTTCAATGGCACAATTCATATATAACAAATGATGGTGCAAAATATTTTGTTTCTGGTGTTTGGTTAAGTAATGGAAAATAGGATTATGATGCTATCTGGTTCATTGTCATGTTCCTGCTGTTATTATCTTATCAAGCTTAGGTTAGTTGATTCTGATGTATTACAACGACCAGTATCGGAAAAAAATGTAATAATTAATTTTTTTTCGTTTTTGCTAGGTGCTCAGTATGAGAACTTTTCTTGCACAAGAATCTTTCCCATGGTCTCCTTTTTGGTCATCTGCAATCGGTTAGTCGTAATTTCCCCATATACATAAGCAAGCTTGCTATTTGCGAGGAGGCTTTAGTTTCAATAATTGTGTTAATAGTTTGACATGACTGAAACTATAATGGACAGTAATTATACAGGACATTGACGGAAGATCCCCTGATACTCCACCTTATATGACCAGTTTCTCTTGATTCACTCTTCACATTTTCCACTACACTAGAAGGGGGATAAGGGTGAGCCTTTTTGCCTAGTCTTTACTCTCTATTGATATCGTTAATTTTGTTTTCCATTTTTTTTGTTTTTTCGAATATAGTATGAAACTATGCAAGGTGTGAATCGTTAGATGTAACATCCGATTTACTAAGCTTTATTATAACCATCTATTGTATCATAGTTAAGTATACAAGTCTCTCCTATAATCTGTTACGATCCCACATCGACCAAGTATGGAATTGGTTAGTGGTTTATAAGTCTAGATGTCCTCTCCTCTTACAAGATAGATTTTTTTAGTGAGTTCTATAGTTGGACTTTTAACTTGATACGAGTCGTATGGGATAGATTCGTATCATAATCACTTCTATCCATCGAGGCTAATATTCTATTCTAGGTCTATGGAACTGCGAAAATGTATCTTAGTTAAGTATAGTTTAAGGTATTATATGGTAAAGACAGAGTTTTTATATGGTAAAGATACTAAGTGCAGGAGCGGATAAGTACGGTTTAAAAATGTATCTTAATTAAGTATAATTTAAGGTTTTATATGGTAAAGACAAAGTTTTTATATGGTAAAGATACTAAGTGTAGGAGCGGATAAGTACGGTTTGGGATTAAACAAAAAAAAAGGTTCAATACCACTGTTCTTTTGAAATGTTTGGTGACTTTGAGTCATCTTATAGTTATTATGTGATATTAATGTGTTCTAAGGGAAAACAATTACATGTGTTAGAAATGTCTATTTTCTGTGAAAAGACTTATTTGTGAACATAAAGTCAGTTAAATGGAGCAGGATTTGAGTGTTCTCCTGAGGTTATATCTCGGCAACCTACGATTAATATTGGCAAGTTATTCTAGATTTCTTTTATTTTAGTTGCATCTCTTTAGTCAATGTGTCGTGATTTTGTACTAAAAGTTTGGTTAACAGGTACTATAGGACATGTTGCACACGGCAAGTCGGTTGTAAAAGCCATCTCTGGTGTGCTGAGTGTTCGTTTTAAAAATGAGTTGGAGCGTAATATTGTTGGGATTTAGAACTAGTTAAACCATTAACTACGAGTACGCAGCGGAATGGATCTAGTATAACAATCATGATTAACACATAATAAAACAATAATAAAACCAACCTTTTAAAAAATTGAATAAATCAATTAATTGATCTTGATCTTGAAGCTATAACGGTAAAGTAACCGTCCTCTAACGATTGCTCACACGACACGTCAAACGAACACACCACGATGCTAGTGGTAACTTCACTTCGATAAATCTTGCAACTAGAAACCCTAATATCCAAAACCCTAATTGGGATTGCGTAAGGATACGGTTTTGTAGACGTTACAAGATTCTTGGAAAAATCACCAATAAACCCTAATTAGGGCTTACAATAAATCGGACCACAAGGGAATACTAAAACCGAGATTATGAGATCTAGGGTTTAGTTATAAAGCTTAAATCTTTATAAGAAAACCACCAAGAAGGATTGATCTTATAAAGGTTAAACCTTTATGTGTGATTTTAGGTTAAGGAAAAAGTTTGTTCGGTTTGGGTGTTGGGGTTTGTGCGATCGGACGAAACAAACAAAGAGGGAGAGACAAAAATTTATGAGGGGTATGGGATTGTATTTATACACATCCTTGCACCTCCTCAAAAATATTAAGGCCCAACCCAACACCTAAATTAAGTAACTAATTACTTGATTAAAAAACAAAAGATCCTTCTAGACCCCTTAGGGTATTCGGCCGCCTATAGGGCACCGGATAGTTCTAGAAGTCGATTTCCTTCCTTAATTTAAATAACGCACTCGCCTTTAATTAATTAAAACCCGTTAACTAATTAAACCACCGTTAATTAAATAAAACGTGAAGTTTTTATTATACGTTTAATTATAAATAATAAAACGTAAATAAACTTGTATTCTCCGTATTGAGTGTGTGCCCCTGATAGGCTCACGCATTTACCGATGGCTAAACGATCGCATATCTCAACAGCTCCCACTTGTGAGAGTTTAGACATACAGCGTCCATAATGAAGTATCTAGCAACACTTCATTATAACCGGAAAATGTTGAGTTAAATAGTTTCAAGAATAAGATCTTAAAGACTAGTAATGGTGTACGATTATTTGAGCTTGCTAATAATCATCCCTTCGTTTCAATGTACCGGTTAAACCATGGATATGGATCCTAACTCATTCCATATAGTTTAACTTTAATTCCTCGTTTACAAATTAATTTAGATAGTCCAAATTGTAACAAGCATCATCTTGATTACATTTTGGGTACGGCCATACAATTACCAAATTAATTCTGGAGGGGATCCAGTGTACTTCACTGCACTATATCAGAGTGGAGGAACGAATTCTATATTGACTGCAAGTATTTGTGGATGCTGCTTCACAACACTTCCAATTAGAGTCGTTATAGCTAGATCTTCCGAACTAGCGTTGGACATAAAATCAAGAAGTGATATCCACACATGCACAACTTGTTTGCATCTCAAGTCTAAGGATGACCTAATCCTCACCATTTATGTATTCGAATTTACTCATGACAACGGATCCAAAAGTAACCATTCGAAAGTTCGGGGTGTCCAATATTCATATCGATGAATAACATATGAGTTTGGTTGGAAACCGTCCACCATATATACCAGTATATTACCAACACTCATATTTGTCTTAATGTATACAATATTCCCATATTGTTTAACCGACAATGGACATATTTAGAATAATTAAATATTCAAGGATTTAAACATACAAACATAGGGCAACAATAATTATATGAAGATAACAAACATCAAATATCTTTATTCATCAGAAAATAATTAAATTGTCTTACAATCCCAAATTATCCAAATACTACGATTAACACAGATTACATGAGACTATTAACTGGAAGCAAACTAATTCCATGAGTTAACATGGCATGCTTTTTAAGGTCTAACGCCTTTGTGAAGGGGTCAGCTAAATTGTCGTCTGTGTGAACTTTCTCCAGACTAACATCACCAAGTTCAATCACTTCTCTGAGGTAGTGAACTTTGGAACGATAATGTTTCGCACCTTTAGTGATTCCTGGTTCATTAGTTATAGTAATGGCTCCGGTATTGTCACAATACATCCTCATAGGTTCATTATTTGTGGGAACAACACCAAGCCCAGAAATAAACTTCCTAATCCAAACTGCCTCTTTAGCAGCCTCCGAAGCGGCTATATACTCAGCCTCTGTAGATGAGTTTGCATGGATGTTCTGCTTTGCGCTTTTCCAGCTTACAGCACCTCCATTCAGCATGAAAACATATCCCGTCTGAGACTTCGTGTCATCAGCATCCGTAAGATATCCAGCATCAGTGTAACAAGCAACCCTGAGCTCTCTTTTCATACCTCCTCCATAAATAAGAAACAAGTCTTTGGTATGCCTAAGATACCTCAAAATGTTCTTAACAGCAGTCCAGTGAGAATCACCAGGATTTTGCTGAAATCGGCTAGTCATGTTCTGAGAGAACGCAACATCAGGTCTCGTACATCTAACAACATACATGATTGATCATATTTCCGAAGCATAAGGAATTCTCTGCATGCGTCTCACCTCATCAGGTGTTGATGCTCCTTGAGTTTTAGATAGTTTTGATTTAGTTTACATGGGAACAAAGCCACGTTTGGATTTGTCCATGTTATACTTCTTCAAAATCTTATCTATGTAAGCACTTTGACATAAACCAATTAACCGTCTAGGTCTATCACGTATGATCTTGATTCCAAGGATATACGCAGCATCTCCCAAATCCTTCATGAAAAAACACCTTCCAAGGTAAGCTTTTACACTTTGCAACATTGGAATGTCTTTTCCCATCAACAATATGTCATCGACATACAGGACAAGAAACACTACGATACTCCCACTAGTTTTGATATATATACATGGCTCATCAAGATTTTGATTGAAACCAAATTTCTTGATTTCATCATCAAACCTCTTGTTCCATTGCCTTGATTCTTGCTTAAGTCCATAAATGGATCTTTGAAGCTTGCATACACGGTTTGGATACGTTGGATCAACAAAACCCTCAGGTTTCTTCATATAGACTTCTTCGTAAAGCAGTCCATTGAGGAAGGCGGTTTTAACATCCATTTGCCAAATCTCATAGTCATAGAACGCGGCTATGGCTAAAAGAATCCTTATAGCTTTGATATCCGCAACAGGAGAGAAGGTTTCTTCATAATCAACCCCGAAGGTTTGAGTGAAGCCCCTCGCTACATATCGAGCTTTAAAGGTGTGTACATTGCCATCCATGTCGGTCTTCTTCTTGTACAACCACTTGCCACTAATAGTTCTAGCATGGGGGGAAGGTCAACTAAGATCCAGACATCATTGTCTTTCATGGATTGCATCTCCACATTCATAGCATCCAGCCATTTGTCAGATTCAGGATCTGCCAATGCAGCTTTGTAGTTAGTGGGTTTATTATGATCCACTAACTCATGTTCCTCGGCGTCAATGTATAAACACATACGGTCAGGAGCACGCCTAGTCCTCGTAGACTTTCGAATGGGAGCTATATCACTTATAGGTTCATCAATTTCTTGATCATCCTCTTCATGATTGCTAGTGTTTTCAGAAGGATGTATATCTTCATCTTGAATCACTTCAAGATCCTCTATACTCCCACTTGCTTCTTGATGATTGCTCTCTAGGAATTCAGCATTACGAGCAACAAATACTTTGTTCTCGGGTGGGTAGTAGAAGGAGTAACCCATCGTTTCCTTTGGGTAACCTACAAATATACACTTAACAGATCGGGGATCTAGTTTGTCCGGTTTAATAATCGTGTCACGCTTAACAAGAGCCTCACATCCCCAGACCTTTAAGTAAGACAACTTAGGGTCTTGCCCATACCATACTTCGTATGGAGTCTTTTCAACCTTCTTAGTTGGAACCATATTGAGTATGCGAGAAGCAGACTCAAGAGCATAATCCCAAAAGGATTTAGGAAGAGTTGTTTGGGCCATCATGGAACGAACCATATCAAGTAGGGTTCTATTTCTCCTCTCAGAAACACCATTGTGTTGTGGTGTATATGGAGGAGTTCTTTGGGAAACTATCCCATGTTCCTTAAGATGCTCCAGAAATTCATAACTCATAAATTCACCTCCACGATCCGAACGTAGTGCCTTTATGGTTTTACCGAGTTGATTTTCTACTTCCTTTTGAAACACCTTAAATGTTTCAAACACTTCATGTTTATGCTTTAGCAAGTAAACATAACCATAACGACTAAAGTCGTCAGTGAAAGTGACGAAGTAACTTGCACCTTGTCTTGACACGGTTCTAAATGGACCACATACATCGGTGTGGATTAGTCCAAGTAGATCTTTAGCCCTATCCACTTGATGTGAATAAGGTTTACGTGCCATCTTTCCAGATAAACATGAAACACATTTGTCAAATGAGTCATCATCGTTTGCCTTAAGCAATACATCATATTATAATTGCTTAATGCGCTTTTTGCTTATGTGGCCAAGGCGACAGTGCCATAGCAATGTAGAGTCCAAATTAGATTTGGCCCTTTTGTTGCTTATAGCATACATAGAACTATTGTTTGCATTAGAATCACACATATCAATTTCATAAATACCATTACTAAGAACAGCATTAAAATAAAACATATTATTTTTCGAAACCGAAATACTTGCATTATTCTCAAAACGATTAACAAATCCATCGTCATACAAACATGAAACTGAAACAATCCCTCTAGAAATAGAAGGTGCGTAATGACAATTATTCAACATAACAACTAGTCCACTAGGGAGAAATAATTGAAAAACATCAATGGCTTCAACAGCTGCGCGATGACCATTGCCCACGTATAGATTCAAAGCTCCTGGCTTCAGCTTCTTACTTATCCTTAGACCCTGAGTAGTATTACAGATGTGAGTACCACAACCAGTGTCATAAACCCAATATTTATTAGGAAAAGTAAAGAGTTCTATCGTGAAGATACCTGAAGTGCTAGCTCCTTGAGAGGACTTCTTTCTCTTCCACAACTCAACGAGATACTCTAGACAGTTTCTCTTCCAATGACCAATGTCACCGCATTGGTGACAAATGGCATCCTTAGCAGGATTCTCTCTTCTTGGTGGAGGGGGAATCTTGGCTCGGGGAGTAAAGTTATCTACTTTCTTCCCTTTACCACGATTCTTACCCTTCGCAGCATTAGACGGTTTAGCCTTGTTAGGATTTTGAACCCTTCCTGCCCTAATAGCATTAATGGTATTAGGAGTAGCAGGTGCAACCTTCTTTGGCAACGTTTTCTCATGTAGCTTTAGCATGGCATGCAATTCAGGTATTGTCTTCCCCAGGCCATGCATATTGTAGTCTTGCACGAACCTATCATAGTCCTTATTCAGTGAGGCTAAAATTAGGCTAACCGAAAGCTTCAAGGACATGGGGTGACCCAAACGTTCCAAATTCTCTATGTACCCCTTCAGCTTCAAGACATAGGAGCTCACAGATTGTCCATCCTCATGTTTACACGCATGAAAGGCACGTGCAACATCAAGGAGTTCTTGATCAGCTTGTTCAGTGAACATGGTCTTCAATTCTTCCATCATTGACCATGCGCCATGACCCTCCAAAAGTTTCTGGAGTTCAGGGGACATAGTCATGAGCATAAGGCCAGCGATTTCTCTTGACCTTTTGACCCAAGTTGGATGTAAATCCGGGTCTTGCTCTGGTCCTTTATGACCATGAGGCAGAATATCAGGTTGATCAGGAATTGGTTGCTCAAGGTATTTCACCAAGTCATCAGTTTTGAGCGCTATCCGAAGAGCACGATACCAATCAACAAAGTTATTCTCAGTCAACTTCATCTTTTCAAGGAATGACTTAACAACCGTGCTGTTTAAGCAAGAGTTTTGATTATTCATCTACAAAATAAAAGTTCAACGATTAGTATTTTCGATAATTACATTCTCAAAGAATTAACTACCCAATTAATCATGTTGAGACTAAGATCCTTGCTTGCACTCCCACTTAATATTAGAGGTCCGACCGTCTAGTATTCAAGTAGGTCAACAAGGTAAGCAACGGGCGTTAATTGCATTACAAGTGCAACTCTTAGATTTATGAGATGATTCATGAAGTTTATTTGTTGTAGAGTGTTTGGATGGGATGTTCTCTCATCTCTTTCGAGTACCTTTGAACATCTCAAACAAACTTGTTCTACACGTAATAAAGTCATGAGTATGTTTCATCTCATCTTTATGCCTCGGGTTCCGAATCTGACCGGGAACTCGACTTTAAGTCGTATCAATTTGAAGCATGCAATTATTGGCAAATGTCTGACCAGTGACAAAGATCGCCTCGGGTATGTAATTCGCCCTAGGTCTGACCAGATGACAAAAAAACAACTACAAGCGCTTCTAAATTGGATGGCATAGACTTAAAAATTTCAAATAGGTATCACATAAGTTTTAGAAAAACAAATGTCAAAGTGTGTTAAAAGAATGCATGCAATTCATTCTCTTAGCACAAGTTAAGCCGCGGGAAAATATTAAAGAGAGATCAAACCCTATATCCTACTCTACATGCACCCGAAGGTGCAAGTGCTTGGGATAATTATCCCATAAGTGCCGAAGCACCTATGGAACACAGGAGAAGATTAAAGATCCCTCAAACCCTAGATAGCTCGACTAGAGCACGAGGTGAAATAGCAAGTCCATCATTAGTAAAGACACAAACCGGTGTTGTAGTTTTAAGTATTGTAAAACTAATTGATTTTGCAAATCACGTCGTTGAGAAGATAGTTTATAAGCCATCATTACGGTATGTAAGCCCAACTCGAGTGACAATATGATTTCGCAAAACAATTAGAATACAATAAAACCAAGTTTCATAGTTCTTATGTCAATATTAAGATTTGTTCAAAAATCAAGATTTTAACAAATAACACATAGCCGATTCACAAGGAAAATATGGTGTATTAATATGACATAGTTTTAAAGCTAGTTTCGATATAAGTCCAATCCGTTTTTATGATTCCTAGAATCTTGAATTATTACATTTTGCAATTCATAATAGAAAACAAATAAGCACATAAAAACAGACAGAAGGGGGTAGAAGCAGAAGACATACTCTATATGAAAGCGGTAAATCATATAAGATCCAAGTCTCGAATGAGTCTTCCCCAAATTAAGGACCAAAGACCCTCATCAAGTTTTCGAGCAAGGTACTTGATGACGTGCAAAGTATCACAAACGTGAGATGCAAAAGTCTTTGACGGATAATAAAAAACAAAAGTAATTATTAACCGGTTCAATTTTAACCTACCCAATTTTAATAGATCTAGATCAAGATTAAAACTTTATGACAAGTATGCATGTAATTGTCATAAAAACATAAATAAAAGAGATTTTAAAGCGAAGCAAGCTTGTTTTATTCTATGTGTAACCCATGAATGCCATACGATTTGACTCGTGATGCCACTGTTGGGATTTAGAACTAGTTAAACCATTAACTACGAGTACGCAGCGGAATGGATCTAGTATAACAATCATGATTAACACATAATAAAACAATAATAAAACCAACCTTTTAATTAATTGAATAAATCAATTAATTGATCTTGATCTTGAAGCTATAACGGTAAAGTAACCGTCCTCTAATGATTGCTCACACGACACGTCAAACGAACACACCACGATGCTAGTGGCAACTTCACTTCGATAAATCTTGCAACTAGAAACCCTAATATCCAAAACCCTAATTGGGATTGCGTAAGGATACGGTTTTGTAGACGTTATAAGATTCTTGGAAAAATCACCAATAAACCCTAATTAGGGCTTACAATAAATCGGACCATAAAGGAATACTAAAACCTAGATTATGATATCTAGGGTTTAGTTATAAAGCTTAAATCTTTATAAGAAAACCACCAAGAAGGATTGATCTTATAAAGGTTAAACCTTTATGTGTGATTTTAGGTTAAGGAAAAAGTTTGTTCGGTTTGGGTGTTGGGGTTTGTGCGATCGGACGAAACAAACAAAGAGGGAGAGACAAAAATTTATGAGGGGTATGGGATTGTATTTATACACATCCTTGCACCTCCTCAAAAATATTAAGGCCCAACCCAACACCTAAATTAAGTAACTAATTACTTGATTAACAATAAAACCTAAATTAGTTTCGTTACTACCTAATTCTCTCTCTCTACATGGCGATTCCTGCCGTCTGATTCTAATTCTCATCTCTGATCTACTACCTTCCTTGATCTTCGTGTGTGAAAGGGACCTGTCGTCTCGTGAGTGTTTCCTTGTGATTGATCTCCGGGAATGAGCTTTCTTACGCACTAGTAAACTTGGAACCATAGGGATCTGTTGATTGGGGATTGATCATTGGTTTCGATTCTATGTAGGGTAGGGTTTTGTTTTTTCTTGGTGTGGTTTTTGTTATCTGGTGGTTATTGATGGAGGCTGGTTTGTCCGGGGGAGTCGAAGCGTCGGTTAATAAAACCCTAATTAGGGTTTTGTTAGTATTATTGTGCATCCTGGTGTTAGGGTTCGTTTTTTAGAGAGATTGAGGAAATTGATCCGGTCACTGCAACAAAATAGTTGGCTAGCGATTTTGATAGTTTTATTGCTAAACTAACTGACAATGGAAATGGTTCGAGTGGGGCTTAGAAAGAGTCTTTTGTGTCGAAGGTTAACGGGGAATTACCTAGAAGGAAGAGTAATTTCCGTACATTGACAAGTTCTATCCAAATGGAGAATATGGACTTTGTTCTACCCATGGAGAATTTTGCACCAGTTAAGCATAAGTTTGCTAATTCCTTGGTGGGTTTTTTCGTGGGCAAAGGGGTGGCGTTCCCACTGGTGGAAAACTACGTTAAGAATACATGGTCTAAATATGGGTTTCAGAAACTTATGAGGGATGATGAAGGATTCTTTTATTTCAAGTTTGATAATGTGGCAGGGTTAGAAGCGGTGCTTGAACAGGGTCCATGGCTGATTCGTAACTCACCACTGATTCTTAGCAAGTGGTCCCCCGACTTGGCGATAACTAGGAGCAATGTTACTAAAGTTCCGGTGTGGGTTAAGATTCATAAAGTTACTGTAGTAGCATATATGGATGATGGCCATAGCCTTATTGCTACGCAAATAGGGAAACCATTGATGCTTGATGCATTTACGAGCTCCATGTGTGGTGATAAGTGGGGCCGAATTAGGTTTGCCAGGGCCCTCATTGAGGTTAGTGCTGAAACAGATCTCAAGCATGAGGTGGTCATGGGAGTTCCACTGGAGGATGGTAAGGGACATAAGATTGTAAGCATGCCAGTGGAATATGAGTGGAGACCTCCCCTATGTAAGGAATGCTGAATTTTTGATCACCCGTCGTCACAATGCCCTAAGAAAGTAAACAACAAGGAAGAAGCTGTTAGAAGTAGGGAAGTTGATGAGGACGGTTTTATTGTGGTGAATAGGAATAAGAAGAAGGCTCGAGCATCACAGGGAGCTGGGAGAGTTGTGGAAGGGGTTAAACTTAATAAGCCAAAACTTAATGTGGTATGGAGCAAGTCGAATAAGCCGGCTGCCAAGGATAAACGTGTTGGAAGGAAAGAACAAAGAAAAGAACAACAGACTGGTCCACAGGATATTCTGGAACTGAATAATAAGTTCTCTATGCTTGATGAAGAGAACTTTTCTCAAGGTGAAGTGGGGCAGTCCAGTAAGGGTAATGACCATCTTTTTGACAGCGAAGGAATTGAGGAGGCCATGTTTGAATCACAATCGAAAACTCAGGGGGCAAGCACTCCCTCTACTAATGTTCTTGATGTTTAGTGTTGCTTCCTGGAATATACGGGGTTTGAACCATACCCCGAAACAATCTGAGGTTCGTCAAGTTATGTATGAGAATTGTTTGAGTGTTTGTGGTATTTTAGAGTCGCATGTGAATGTTTCGGCTGTGTCTTCTGTTTGTTCGAAGGTTTTTAGATCATGGGATTGGACATCTAACGCGTCTCTTTGCTCTAAAGGGTGTCGAATTATGATAGGTTGGAATGTGGATGTTGTTTCTTTGATGGTGGTGGCTCAATCTAGGCAAGCTGTGCATACTAAAGTTATTCACAAAGCCACAAATAAAAGTTTTTTCTGTACATTTTTTATGCAGATAATCACTATATTATGAGGAGGCAGTTGTGGAATGAGCTAGGGATTCATAAACTCGTTGTGCGTAATGATCCCTGGGTGCTTTTGGGGGATTTTAATGTAGCTTTGAATATTGAAGACACGTTTTCTGGATCGGCGTCTATTAACGTGGCTATGAGTGATTTCAAAGATTGTGTTGAGGATATTGAAGTGATGGATCTTAATTGCACTGGACTTCAATACACGTGGAATCAAAAACCTAAGAGTGGAGGTGGAATTTTGAAGAAACTAGATAGGGTTATGGGGAACTTGCAGTTTACGGATCTTTACCCGGGCACGCATGCGATTTTCCAGCCATACAGATTGTCGGACCATTCCCCATCTGTGTTAAAAATTCCAACGCTAGTGCATAGCAAGCCTAAACCGTTCAAATTTTTCAACTTTCTGGCTCACAAAAGTAAATTTTTGGACATTCTCAAAACAAATTGGAGTAACCCTGTTGATGGTCATTTTATGTTTCAAATGGCAAGGAAAATGAGGGTCATGAAGAAACCTCTTCGGAAGTTACTTCATGATCATGGTAACTTGCATGATAGGGTGGTGAACTTGCGACGTGAGTTGGATGAGATCCAAAAAGCGCTTGATAGGTCTCCTAATTGTGGTATTCTTCGTGATGAAGAAGCTGTTTTGGTGAATGCGTTCAATGATGCAAAGTTGGATGAAGAACGGTTCCTGAAACAGAAGGCTAAGGTTGATTGGTTAGCTCTTGGTGATTCTAACTCTGCTTACTTTCATAAAAGTGTAAAGAGCCACAACCATCGATGTCGTATTGAGGCTATTGTGAATGCTAATAATGAGGAGGTTACGGGGAAGCAGGTCCCTCAAGCTTTTATTGACCATTACTCTTTATTTTTAGGTACGGCTGATGCTTGTTCTCCAGTGGATACGAATGGCCTTTTTATTAATACTATATCGGAGGACTGTCTCAGCCGTATGGTAAGGGGTGTTACTAATGATGAGATTCGTGATGCCATGTTCAGTATTGGTAATGATAAGGCTCCGGGTCCAGACGGATTCACGTCGGTTTTCTTCAAAAAAGGTTGGGATGTTGTGGGAAATGACGTATGTAATGCGGTTCGTGACTTCTTTGCTAATGGTCAAATCTTGAAAGAGATTAACCATACTTTTCTAGCTCTCATTCCTAAGGTGACAACTCCGGTTCGAATTAATGACTACCGACCTATTTCATGTTGTAACGTCATTTACAAATGCATCAACAAGATCTTGACTTCTCGAATTATTGAGGGTATAAAGGAGGTGGTTAGGGATAACCAATCAGCGTTTGTCCCGGGGCGTCGTATTTCTGACAATATCCTTATCACTCAAGAGCTTATGCATAATTATCATTGTGATAGGGGTCCGCCGATGTGTGCTTTTAAAATAGACATTCAAAAGGCATATGATACGGTTGACTGGAGGTTTTTGAAATGTATTCTCTGCCAGTTTGGTTTTCATCCTATTATGGTCAAGTGGATTATGGCTTGTGTGTCTTCGGCTTCCTTTTCGTTATCGATTAATGGGGATATTCATGGTCATTTCAAAGGAAAACGGGGCTTAAGGCAGGGTGATCCTCTTTCTCCTTATCTCTTTACGCTTGTAATGGAAATGTTAACCCTTATTTTGAAACGACGGGTAAGGGTGTCGGATAGCTTTCGGTATCATCATCAGTGTGAGGCATTGGAGCTTGTAAACGTTTGTTTTGCTGATGACCTTTTCATTTTCTCTCGAGGGGATGTTGCTTCTGCTCGTGTTATATTAGATTCCCTTAATGAGTTTAAGATGGTGTCGGGTTTGGTTCCAAGTCTTCCAAAAAGCACTGCTTTCTTTTGCAATGTTCTTAATCACGTGAAGCTTGACATCCTTAATATTATGCCTTTTTTAGAAGGCATGTTACCGGTTAAGTATCTAGGTGTGCCCCTAATCTCGTCTAGGTTACTTACTAGGGATTGCAAGATCCTGGTGGAAAAGGCAAAGAACCGTATTGGGGATTGGAAGAACAAATCTCTATCGTTTGCTGGCTGCAACTTTGTAATTCGGTTATTTCCTCTATGCAAGTGTTTTGGGCGTCAGTTCTTGTCATTCCGAAGGGTGTGGTTTATGATATCCAACATCTAATCCGTGGGTTCCTTTGGTGTAATGGGGATCTTAAGCGAGGTAAAGCGAAAGTTGCTTGGAACGTTATTTGTCTTCCTAAGAAAGAAGGGGGTCTTGGTATCCGGAATCTTGAGGTATTTAATCTTGCTCTCATGACTACTCATGTTTGGAGTATTGTGTCTCGTAAGGAGTCTATTTGGGTGCGTTAGATTTATATGTATAAGATAAAGGCTAGGACTTTTTGGGACATTCCTCTTCGGGGAAACATGAGATGGGGATGGCGGAAAATGTTGCAACTTCGTGATTCTGTTCGTCCGTTCATATGGCATGTGATTGGTAATGGTCGGGGTACGTCTATGTGGTTTGATATGTGGGATAGTCAATGTCCTCTATATCGTTTCCTCACTCCTCGTGATATTACTACAGCCGGGTTTTCTCTTCAAGATAGGGTTGCTGAATATATCTTGAATGCTAACTGGCACCTGCCCCAACAGTGGCTGCTTAAAGCACCGAATTTGGCATCGATCCAAGTACCAATTCTCAATGATAGTGAAGATTCTGTTCGTTGGAGAGAGGTCAGTGGCAGTATGGTGACTTTTTCGGTTCAACATGCATGGGAGATTCTTAGGCCGAGAGGTAATGAAGTTTTTTGGTACAATATTGTGTGGTTTCCTCAATGCATTCCTAGGCACGCGTTCCATATGTGGTTGGTCATGAGAGGGCGTCTAAAGACTCAAGATATGCTGAGACAATGGGACGTTGGTACCACGGATCTTGACACGCTTGTTTGTCCGTTGTGTGAGGTGGAGCCGGATTCACACTCGCACCTGTTTTTTGAGTGTGCTTTCGCGGCTCAAGTGTGGACTGCTATTAGAGGGTTGACTGGCATAGAGACTGTCCCCCCCCCCCCCAGGTTGGCTGATATTTGCAATTACTTCCAAATTATGGCGTCTAATAAGTCTGCTAGGAGTGTCATTGGTAGATTGGTTTTTGCTGCGACTTCATACTTTGTGTGGCAAGAAAGGAATTTTCGGTTCTTTAAAAAGGTCAAGCGAAATCATCAAGACTTGATTGATCTGATAACGGTTATAATTAGGCTTAAGTTACTTACGCTTAAGTTCAAGAATAATGCTGTGATGCTTAACTTGTTGTCTCGTTGGAAAATGCCTGCTTCGTTCACGCTTTATGATTAAGGTCGAGTAGGTTTTTTGTTTTTGGTTTGCATTTAGGGCATGTCCTAATGCGTGTAGTTCAAGCGTGTTTTGCTTGAGGTTAATGTGGTACCGTAGCCACATTCCATTGTACTTAAACCTATTTTCTGTGATTAATACCATTTACCGGGGTAGAACCCTTTTACCCAAAAAAATTTACTTGATTAACAAACAAAAGATCCTTCTAGACCCCTTAGGGTATTCGGTCGCCTATAGGGCACCGGATAGTTCTAGAAGTCGATTTCCTTTCTTAATTTAAATAACGCACTCGCCTTTAATTAATTAAAACCCGTTAACTAATTAAACCACCATTAATTAAATAAAACGTGAAGTTTTTATTATACGTTTAATTATAAATAATAAAACGTAAATAAACGTGTATTCTCCGTATTGAGTGTGTGCCCCCGATAGGCTCACGCATTTACCGATGGCTAACCAATCGCATATCTCAACAAATATTACTATAAAAATTAGGTATGCAAATACCAAGATTTACAAGTGTGATGATGAAAGATGCCCCCCACCCTTGTGTTACAAGTGAGCCTGCAATGATAGCATATTATAGTATTGTGATATTATAGTATTGTATATCACTTTACGTGTTTATAAAGACATACTCATATTTTTTTTTTCAGGCTTATGGAAGCGAGAAAGAAGATAGTCCTTTTTGTGATGTTCCAGGGTTTGAGAAGAGTAAGATGAGGTTAACTAGGCATGTGTCATTTGTCGACTGCCCAGTAAGTAACGAGCATCTAAACTTAGTCTTGTACATTGGGACATTTGAGGGGTCGACATGCAAACCTTACTGACATGTGTTATACTCGTCATCTCTTACAGGGACATGATATTTAATTGGCGACTATGCGTGCTTACTAGAGCTACAATTATGGACGGAGCAACCTCAGACACTTAAACATTTGGCAACTACCCAACTGATGCGCCTTAAACATATTATCGTTGGGCAAAACAAAATAGATTTAGTTCAACAAAATGTAGCTTTTAGGCAGCATGAAGCCATCCAGGAATTCATCAAGGGAACAGTTGCTCACGGTGCACCAGTTGTCCCGGTGTCTGCTCAGCTTAAGTTAAATATTTACGTTTTGATTGAATACATCGTTAAAAATATTCCATTTCCTGAGAGGAACTTCACATCACCACCTCAGATGATATTGATAAGGTCGTTTGATGTCATTAAGCCAGGATGTGAGGAGACTAATTTAAAAGGCGGTGTTGCTGGTGGAAGTGTCCCAAGGTATTTTTCCTTTCATCTCCAAAACGTATAAAAATTCATTTATGAGATGACTTCTTAAAATAATTATTGATATTTTTTTGTTCGCAACTCACAGGTTTTGATCTTGGGTGGTTTTCCAGGATCGCATACTTGATCAAACAACATCATGCACATTATAGAATAAACAGGAACGAAGACATGGGGAATGAACTCGAATAATCTGATATTATAAATAGTGAAGGGTTGCGTTTACATGTACAAGATCTTAACTATATATACAAACTGAATCGGTGTGAAGGATTTGTGAAGCGTTGTGACGGTTGTGAGAAACCAAACAACGCATCTCTTCACTTTATAACAGCTTTTATCTAAAGCTAATATGGGTTTGCTTTGTGGGCTTTTTTACCCATCCTAAATTAATACAGGAAATACAAAAACATAAATAAACCTAACAAAGATTTGTGGATTAACACCTAACATAACTTTTACAGATTGTTGTCCATGAGAGATTAAGAATATCAAAAGGATAATTTAAATGTTATCTAATCATGATGTGGCTGGTAATGTACTTTAGGTAGTCATTAACGTCTCAGAAACATTTTATTCGGCGATATATTGGTTGTACAATATTTTGTATTCCCACTTTTGATGACGACGCGAAATAGTTTTAGTTGTCGACTTAGGCAATTCCTATGTCACTTGCTCTTGTAGACAACAAATTCCAACATCATACAATATTAATTTTCAGCCATGTTCTTAATCAAGTAAACATCCAATGTCACTATAATTCAAAATCAACAAGTGATTACTTGATTGGAATGTGGCTGAAAATCAATAGGAATATCAAGTTAAAAGTGTAGTACAAAGGTAAAACTATATCTGCAAACGCACAATTTCAACTGTAATAAAACGAGTCGGGCAAGATAGTGCTTTTGTTGCTTGAAGTTGTTATACTCCCATTACCAATAAAATTTTGACGTTATTATAAATATCGATTCATCCAAAAAGGGTGTTTGGGGTTGTTTTTTTACTTATATTTTAAGCAGATTGGAGTCTTCATTGTCTGCTTATCTGACTATGTTAAAGTAAATGAGCCCCTAACAGTTGCAATAATCAGGTAATCACTTTCTTAGCCTCTTCTTGCAACGACATCTACCAGAACTACCACATTTTACACTCCCGTCATCTCCTCTAGATTGGGTGGATGAATGAAGTAGGAGAGACACGCGTCTAATGTGTTTCTGGTTACGAAAGAGGTTGGTTTTATTGAGGGGTGCTAATCGAGTCGTGTTTGTGTTGAGTTGTTTAGATTCGCGAGCTGGCGTGTTGATAACCTTCTACTAAAAACAGCCCAATTATTAATCGTGTCAAAAAAAGCTTAACTCTAACAGTCTAACCTAGACCCGCGCAACACATATAACATGTTCGTGACTCGTTTAACATGTTTAACTTCATATCTGATGTTTAACTTCATATATGATTTGTAGAGGTGAGATCAATAAAGAATATGTATAAATAAAAAGAAAAAAGGAATACATCATAACCTTTCATTTTTTTGATCTAATGGCTAATATCAAAAGCCCAACCATATTTAAAACCCTAAAAAAACCTCATGTCCCTCATTTACGTTAAAACATTCTCTCTCTACAAAACACACACAACCTACCATGCATCAAACCCTCACCAGAAATCAAAACCCACCGCCGGAATCTCTAAAAAATCTCGCCGGAAATCAAGAAAAAACGATGGAGACCTTAACCGCCACCACGAATCATATTAAAACAACATACACCGCTGGAATCACAAGAAAACCTTTCAGAATCACAAGAAAACTCGCCGGAAAATGACAACCTCGCCGGAAAACAACAAATCTCGCCGGAAAATGATACCGAGCAAAGAAGCATTAATTAGGATGATTTGGATGTGGTAGATCTGAAAAAAGAAGTTGTTCAACATGATAATGGACATGAATCTGAACAAAGAAGATGCTTTTAAAAAGTTGTAGATATAGATGTTAAAAATATAAATCACATGTGATTCTAACAATGATTGCTATGTTGTTTGTATGGTATTATATTTGTTGTGTTTTATATGAAAAATTATAAATCAAGTATAATTTTTCTTTGTTGTTGTAAACTAAATCACTTGTGATTCATTTTTAATCTATAAATGATCATGTTAGACTATTAAGTTTGTTACCTGGAAGTCTAAACTATTAAGTTGTTATGAGAAAAATCACATGTAATTATCAGCGAATCACATGTAATTATTAGCGAATTTCATGTAATTATCAGCGAATTACATGTAATTATCAGCGAATCACATGTAATTATCAGCGAATTACATGTAATTATCAGCTAATTACATGTAATTCAAGCAAAATTACATGTGATTCAACCATAATCACATGTAATTTATCTACAGTGAGTTTGTTAGAAGATGATAAGGTTTCAAAATGCTTCAATCACATATAATGCAAGAAAAATCACATGTAATTATCGCCGAATCACATGTAATTCAAACAAAATTACATGTGATTCAAACAAAATCACATGTAATTCAGAAGCCAATTTTGATTGAATCACATATAATTATCAGCGAATCAAAATTCAGAAGCCAATTTTGGTTGAATCACATGTAATTATCAGCGAATCAATTTTGGTTGAATCACATGTAATTTTGCTTGAATTACATGTAATTCGCTGATAATTACATGTGATTCGCTGATAATTACATGTGATTTTCGTTGAATCACATGTAATTTTGTTTGAATTACATGTGATTTTTCTTATATTATATGTGATTCAAACAAAATTACATGTGATTCAACCAAAATCACATGTAATTCAACCAAAATCACATGTAATGCAAGAAAAATCACCTATGATTCAACCAAAATCACATGTAATTATCAGCGAATCAAAATCATATGTGATTCAACCAAAATCACATATAATTCAACCAAAATCACATGTAATTATCAGCGAATCACTGTAATTATCAACGAATTACATGTAATTTGTATGCACGTGATTGAAAAATAGAAATATGATAATGCTGATTGTCAGCTACGAGGATCAACCAACGATAGACGATTTAATTTCACAACAGAATTACATGTAATTCAAACACAATTACATGTGATTCAAGCAAAATCACATGTAGTTCAGAAGCTAATTTGTTTTATATATCTTGCATGAATGAAAACAGATGTCTTAATATATTTCGAGCATGATCCAACATGATCCTACTTGTCTAATTTAATTTATCTCAGCTGAAACATTCTTGTTCTAGCAATTATTTCGAGCAACAAGCCATTTAGCACACCGCTACCAATAATATATTGCTACAATCTCTTTTACGCATTTGATCAAACACTTTTTAGGTATCAAAGTCCTAATAATATGTTACTGCCATCTCTTTTAGGCATTTCATCAAACACTTTTCATGCATCAAATTTTTAATATAATATGTTGTTGCCATATCTTTGAAACTGCTTATATGTTCTACCATCTCTTTTAAGCATTTTATCAAACACATTTCGTGCATCAAATTTCTAACATATAATATGTTGTTGCCATCTCTCTACGAAATTGGTTATTTTCCTCGAAACTAAGCAGATACACAGTGCTTAGTAAAATCTTGTAAGCAGAAGGGTCATGGAGTACAAAAAGTGTGGTACTCTGATATAGTAAAATAGTATCCTCTATACTGGCCTGGTTTTCTTTCTTTTGATATTCAGATATTGAAAAGTGAAATTAGATTGCGATTGTAAAATCATATATATTCTTGTTGACAATGGAAGGGTGCGACGATGGGGTTGCGATGGTGGTGGTGGGATGCGGTGGCGGTGGTGGGGTACGGTGGCGATGGTGGGTGCGGTGGCGGTTGGTGGATGTATATGTGTTTGTAAGAACAGGGGTGTGGGGTGGAGGAAATGAAAGTGAAACAATCTCAACCATTTAAAATGAACGGTCTAGATTTATTCATTTGGACTTTTTTGAGGTTGTGTTCCCTAGGGATCTTTTCTCATGATTCGTATCGTGTCGAAAATTGCCACACGCTTTCAAATTTGGAATCTTTTAAGATAGGATAAATAGAAACATGAGAGAAGTGCAAAAATCATCCCTGTGGTATGTCGAAAAATCGAATTACATCCTTCGTTAACTTTTTGGACAACAGCCATCCCTCCGTTAGTGCGCGGGACACAATACATCCCTCATGGACTAACGGTGCAAATGTTTTCTCGTTAAAAATTAACAAAATCTAAAAGAGAGGGTATTCTTGTCTTTTTCCTTTCCTAGGGATGTATTGTGAACCTTATCATAAATAATTTCAAAAAAAAATTATTTTCAGAAAAAATAAGTTTTATTTTCTCGAAAAAAAATTTATTTTCGAAAAAAAAAATTTATTTTCGAAAAAAAATTATTTTCGGAAAAAAAAAGTTTTACTTTCTAAAAAATAAGTTTTATATTCGAAAAAAAAGTTTTATTTTCGAAAAAATATGTTTTATTTTCGGAAAAAAGTTTTATTTTCGAAAAAATGGTTAATTTTTGATAAAAAAAGTTTATTTTCGAAAAAAAGTTTATTTTCGAAAAAAAATATATTTTCGAAAATAAAACTTTTTTTCCGAAACTAAAACATATTTTTTCGAAAATAAAACTTTTTTTTCCAAAATAAAACATATTTTTTAGAAAATAAAATTTTTTTTCCGAAAATAATTTTTTTCGAGAAAATAAAACTTATTTTTTCTGAAAATAATTTTTTTTCAAAAATATTTTTTTTTAAACTATTTATGATAAGGTTCACAATACATCCCTGGGAAAGGAAAAAGACAAGAATACCCTCTCTTTTAAACTTTGTTAATTTTTAACGAGAAAACATTTACACCGTTAGTCCATGGGGGATGTATTGTGCCCAACGCACTAACGGAGGGATGACCGTTGTCCAAAAAGTTAACGAATGATGTAATTCGAATTTTCGACATACCACAGGGATGATTTTTGCACTTCTCTCTAGAAACATTATTATGTCCTGTTTCTATATCGTTTTTTTACTCGGTTAATTAAGTAAACGCAAACGGACTCTTCGTCGATGATGATGTGTACTTATTACTTTATTTTTTCTTCTTTTTTTTTAAGGATACAAAATTATCATTTTCGTGCTTTTATGGTTTTTAATACATGCTTGTTCTAGATGCATCAAAAGGTTTTTGGGTTTTGACCACCATCAAAATTAATTTTTTAAACATTATTAATTTTCTTTAGCTTTTTAATTGTTACTATAATTTTATTTTTATTATAACATTAAAAAAAGCAAAAGCAAAAGCAACACAAAAATTATAAAATCTAATGAGGAAAAATAATAAAACACAACAAATACAGAGTAAAACACGTAAAAACTATCTTAGTTTTATTAATAAAATGAACAAAATTCACATAAAAGCATGAAAACTCTCTTGCGGCATGTGTCTGCAGCAATAGTAACAGTAAAGAAATATGTGTGACTAGTGTAAGGAATCAGAGGTCCCACCATATGCGACCAAACATCAAATTTGAATTTTTGCCACAATTCCAAATCTATATAAATGAGTTCGAGATTGCTTTCTTGTTATCGTCATTATCAATACTACTTCATTATGCCTCCCCCGTTTCTTCGTTCGAGAGCTAACACATCAATTGCTCTTAGGACACTTCCTACTAATTACTTTGAGGTAATCTCATTATGTATTCATTTCTTGTTTTCTGTGTCTTTTCATGCTTAGTCACGTCACCCAGCAACGAGTAATCGGATAAATAAAAAAGAATCTGATTAACCCTTTTTTATGGGTTGCCCGCCCTTTCCGGTTCGTCTTCAGACGCCTTTCAAAACTATATGCACCTATCTTTTCAGTTATATATTTTTGGGGAATAATATTTTTGATTTTATGGTTTTGACGACATTTCAAAAAATGATAATTTAAGGTTTAAGCAATTTTATGAATTTGGTTCGGTTTGATTTATGTCTTAATTGGTTGTAACTTGTTTGTTTGTATCGTACAAAATATTGTTATACTTTTGAGCAAGGAGTGTTTTAATTGGTCGTATGTTAATTTTATTTAGAGAACTTCTTTCGAATTCTTTAATTATAGTGCTTTTACTTTTTATGCTTAATTTGTGGTTATTGATGCGAATTTTCATTATATACAACTTTTGTTGAATGCATTAACTACAATGCTTTATCATTTATGTTTAATTTGTGTTTTTGATTGTGTTTAGATGATTCGTAACGGGATAGTGATTATCAAAGCAACATATGCAAATCATACGACTAACTTTCCATTCCAACTCCAACTCCACCAACCAACAGGAGTTCAGAGAGGTTTATAAAGTTGAATGAGGAGATTGCTATAAGGTTTCGACTCCAGTTAGGTAGCTTTAAACTCAAATATGTAGACCCAGATGGCGATTTGATAATGATAACATGTGACGATAGCTTAAGTCTATCAGATGATGATTTTAAAGTATCAGGCCTTCAAACTGTCATAATACTTGTGGTTTTGCCTGCCTAAATTTGGTGCAATGTTTAAGGCATTCATTATGGGATGTCTATGAAAAGGTTTATCGTTTGTTTTAACCATGTTGAGTTTATGTCTATGTGGATGATGAGTATTTCACATTGTGGTAAAAGGTTTAGGTGTAGTATAATCGATGGTTGAAATCATAAGTAATTGTTGTCATGTTTCACTACAACAAAATCGCCATTTAGGGTCGAAAATTTCGACCCTAAATCGAGGGTGGGGGCCACAACTTTTTTCAACCCAAAATGGCTGGTCAAAAAGGTGGTGGGGTCCACTATTTTAAGGTCGAAATTTTTGACCCTAAAAACGCAGTATAAATTTAATATATTTATGTAATATAAAATATATTTTTAATAATTAAAAATAATTTTAAAACATTTTATTTTTAAAGTTAATATTTTAGGGTCGAAAATTTCGACCCTAAATTTTTAACTATATTTTAATTTATTTATGTAATATAAAATATATTTTTAATAATTAAAAAACATTCCAAAAGTTTATATTTTTTATATGGTAATATTTTAGGGTCGAAATTTCGACCCTAAATTTTTAAATATATTTTAAAAATTTTCTTTTAGTCTGAATCCTTTTAAAATATTAATATATGTATATATTTAAATTTTAAATATATGTTTTTATTAAATGGTAATGTGTTTTAATTGCAATTTTTTTTCATAATTATTAAAATAAATTTTGAATTATTATTATTATTATACTTATATATAACTTATGTAACTTTTATGTTAGAAGATACGAACAAAACGCCTAACGATACATTTTATTCGATACGGGGGCTTAAAGTCATTAGACTTTACGAACAGTTTCGACGTTTATATAATAAAAATGAGACATTTATAAAACAAATATTTATTTATTCCAAATATTACATAAAACCTTTTGTAATATCACATGGGAGACTTACAGACAAACACTCCTAAACATAATTTTATTCATCACGGACACTTAAACACGCGCTTAATTAAACATGGATATTACAACGATATTAGACTCGTAAACACAGAAAAAAACACATCACAAACTAGTTCAAACTAAGGTTCCCCATGTCATCGTAAAGGTCGTGAAATAGTGTAGCTGAATCTATTGTGTGCCTATCGGGGTTGTGGTACAACTCTACTGTACTCTCAAGTACCTTTATCATTCCATTCAAGCGCACACAGTTTGCACACGTTGAAGAGCTTGGAGAAGAAATTGGAATCGTTGAAGGTCTGGGAGAAGAGCTTGGAGGAGAAAAGCTCGTTGAAGGTCTTGAAGAAGAGCTTGGAGGAGAAAAGCTCATTGAACCTCCAAGAGAATTGATTAGTAGTTGGACGCGTTCGTCTTTCCATAAAAAAAATTGCATCCATATGAAACTGGAGGTTGAACCCGAGAACATGGACAAGCATAGTACAGTCTACCAAAGGATTCAGTTTGCCACGATTCTCGAAGAACTACATCTCTATGTCCACACTTGCACGGAAAAGCTTCATGCTTCAACATCTTCATAATAACAATGTGTTTGTGATGATAAGTGTGTGTGATCTGCTGGTGGTTGTGATGATAAGGAGTGTGTGTGGTTCTCCTTTTATGCTAAAAAGGTGAGGGAATTGTTAACATTTTCCCTCCAATGTTTTCCCTCCAAGGTTTTCCCTCCAAGGTTTTCCCTCCAATGTTTTCCCGCCAATGTTTTCCCTCCATGTAATACGATACCCCATTGACTCATATCATGTAATACGATACACTATTGACTCATATCATGTAATACGATACCGTATTGACTCATATCATGTAATACGATACCCTATTGACTCATATCATGTAATACGATACCCTATTGACTCATATCATGTAATACGATACCACATTGACTCATATCATGTAATACGATAACCTATTGACTCATATCATGTAATACGATACCCTATTGACTCATATCATGTAATAAGATACCCTATTAACTCATATCATGTAATACGATACCCTATTGACTCATATCATGTAATATGATACCCTATTGACTCATATCATGTAATACGATACCATATTGACTCATATCATGTAATACGATACCCTATTGACTCATATCATGTAATATGATACCCTATTGACTCATATCATGTAATACGATACCCTATTGACTCATATCATGTAATACGATACCCTATTGACTCATATCATGTAATACGATACCACATTGACTCATATCATGTAATACGATACCACATTGACTCATATCATGTAATACGATACCACATTGACTCATATCATGTAATACGATACCACATTGACTCATATCATGTAATACGATACCACATTGACTCATATCATGTAATACGATACCCTATTGACTCATATCATGTAATACGATACCACATTGACTCATATCATGTAATACGATACCACATTGACTCATATCATGTAATACGATACCCTATTGACTCATATCATGTAATACGATACCCTATTGACTCATATCATGTAATACGATACCCAATTGACTCATATCATGTAATACGATACCACATTGACTCATATCATGTAATACGATATCACATTGACTCATATCATGTAATACGATACCCTATTGACTCATATCATGTAATACGATACCACATTGACTCATATCATGTAATACGATACCCTATTGACTCATATCATGTAATACGATACCCTATTAACTCATATCATGTAATACAATACCCTATTGACTCATATCATGTAATACAATACCCTATTGACTCATATCATGTAATACGATATCCTATTGACTCATATCATGTAATACAATACCACATTGACTCATATCATGTAATACGATACCTTATTGACTCATATCATGTAACACGATACCCTATTGACTCATATCATGTAATACGATACCCTATTGACTCATATCATGTAATACGATACCACATTGACTCATATCATGTAATACGATACCCTATTGACTCATATCATGTAATACGATACCCTATTGACTCATATCATGTAATACGATACCCTATAGACTCATATCATGTAATACGATACCACATTGACTCATATCATGCAATACGATACCACATTGACTCATATCATGTAACACGATACCACATTGACTGATATCATGTAATACGATACCACATTGACTCATATCATGTAATACGATACCCTATTGACTCATATAATATAATACGATACCCAATTGACTCATATCATGTAATACGATACCACATTAACTCATATCATGTAATACGATACTCTATTGAATCATATCATGTAATACGATACCCTATTGACTCATATCATGTATTACGATACCACATTGACTCATATCATGTAATACGATACCACATTGACTCATATCATGTAATACGATACCCTATTGACTCATATCATGTAATACGATACCACATTGACTCATATCATGTAATACGATACCCTATTGACTCATATCATGTAATACGATACCCTATTGACTCATATCATGTAATACGATACCCTATTGACTCTATTTATTAATTTTTTAAAACATTTTAAAATTAAAATTATTCTAGTTTCGAAATTTACTATTTTAAAACGTAATTATTGTAATTTAGAAAATAAATTTACATAAATAAAATATATTAGTGATACTTATTAATATTTTATATAAATAAATAATTTGTTAATATTATATATAAATAATTTAGTAATTTATAAACTCTTTTTATTAATTTTTTAAAATATTTTAAAATTAAAAGTATTCTAGTTTTGAAATTTACTATTTTAAAACGTAATTATTGTAATTTAGAAAATAAATTTACATAAATAAAATATATTAGTGATACTTATTAATATTTTATGTAAATAAAATAATTTGTTAATATTTTATATAAATAATTTAGTAATTTATAAATTATATTTATTAATTTTTTAAAACATTTTAAAATTTAAATTATTCTATTTTCGAAATTTACTATTTTAAAACATAATTATTGTAATTTAGAAAATAAATTTACATAAATAAAATATATTAGTGATACTTATTAATATTTTATATCAATAAAATAATTTGTTAATATTTTATATAAATAATTTATTAATTTTATAAACTCTATTTATTAATTTTTTAAAACATTTTAAAATTAAAATTATTCTATTTTCGAAATTTGGTGTCAAAATTTCGACCCTAATTTGGCACCAAAAGTTTAGTTTTCAAAACTTTTCACGAAAATTTTAAAACTTCATACTTGTGTATGTTGATAATATCCTTATTCATGGGAACAACATAGTTGAGATTGAGAAGTTTAAAAACTTTCTCAAAACTAAGTTCATGATTAAGGACTTAGGAAAGTTGAAATATTTTTTGGGTATTGAGGTTATTGATACTGATTGTGGCATTTGTCTGAATCAAAGAAAATATGTGTTGGACCTTCTTTCTGAGTATGGTATGCTTGCTTGTAAACCTGCTAGCACCCCCTTGGTTACTAAACTTGCTATATCTAATGAACCCACTGTTGATGATCCTCTTCCTGATGATGTTGTTGATTATCAGAAGTTGATGGGTAAGCTTATCTACTTGACCAATACCAGACCTGACATATCTTATGTTGTTCACTGCCTAAGTCAATTTATGCACTCTCTTTTGAATTCTCATCTTAAGATAGCCTTCAAGATATTAAGATATCTCAAAGGTTCTCCAGGTTTGGGCATTCACATTAAGAAGACATCTGGTATGTTTCTTAGTGCTTATCCTGATGCTGATTGGGCTGAGTGTGTTGTCACTAGAAAGTCTGTTACTAGTTATTGTGTGTTTGTTAACAATAATCTTGTATCATGGAAGAGTAAAAAGCAAAATACTCTCTTTAAATCTTCCACTGAAGTAGAGTATAGAGCTCTTGCTTCAGTGACCAGTGAGGTTATTTGGATTCTTAAGGTCTTAAATGATTTACATTGTGATAATCTTTTGCATGTAACCTTATACTGTGATAGTAACTCAGCTATGAAAATAGCTGCTAATCCAGTTTTTCATGAAAGAACTAAGCATCTAGAGATTGACTTGCATTTTGTAAGGGAAAAAATCTTAAATGGGGTAGTTACAACATGTAAAGTGGAATCTGCTAATCAAATAGCAGATATCCTTACTAAGGGACTGGATACACCACAACATAACTCCCTTGTTAAAAAACTTGGGATGTTTGACATCTTTAGGATATCTGATTAAGGGGGGATGTTAAAATTGTGGACCTAATTAGATACCATCCTAACTCTTTGGGGACCAGGGCCGTCCCATGGAATTAGGAGGCCCTGTGCCAAATTTTTATTTATGCCTTGGAACACAGAAAAGGATAACCACATATACTAACGTAGAAATTGTTTATTTTAACTTTTTTATGTTACACTTTATATACTCCTATGTTATTTACTGTTGTGTTTACCACATTTTTAAAGTATACATATAATTTCTATACCTTTCAACTAAAACATGTAAGCTACTTGAAAAGATTTTATAAAAAAAAATTATATGTAAAAAGCAAAGTTAACTTTAATAATTATGAAAGATTGAGGGGTTAAAAATAAACTTTGTGTAATAATAAAGTTTAAAGGAGAAAAATTAGTAGACCACAAACATCCTGTACCATTTTGGTCATCTTCCCCAATAACCCATTTCTCAGCCAAACTCCATTAAAGCTACTGCAGGTATGGGTTTCGTTTTTTGGCTTTCAATAATCATATTTCGTTCATAAAACACACATATAATGATCAAATCATCAAAAAATGAGACTACATATAACCATAATCTGTAAAAATCGGAGGCCCCTCGCAAACGGAGGCCCTGTGCCGTTGCACGCCCTGCACATGCCCAAATCCGGCCCTGTTGGGGACTTATTGTGTTATGTTTAATGTTTCAGATATAGCTTTGGACCTTTAATGATGGCTGCTTATGACTTGGAGGACTATTGTTGTCAACATGTGAAAGATTAAAGCCCATAAACAGCTCAAGCCCAAGCCCACACACACAAGCCCTACAACGGCTCTTTGGTTTGTATATCATTGGACACGCTCCCATTTGTTGTATTATCTAGGTTTTTTTATGTGTGTGTGTTTTTGAGTGTTTCTCTCTCATTTTCAAATCATGTAACCCATATCATTATTGTTCTTTATCTTTGTAAAACTATTATCACTTTAGATAATAGGATCATACCAGATTAGCTGTGGTGATCTTTATCTTGTTTTAATCTTTGAACTTGTTTATTTATGAAAAGTTTTTATTCTGAGTTTCTATCTTGTTTGATTCTATCTTATTAAGATTTTCTACAAATCACAATTCAGCGGATTCTTTCTAACTTCCTCCTCGTATTGAAACATTTTTTTCCCAACAGTTTCATCTTCAATACCCTTTGGATCACTGTACTGCTTCTCAAATGCAACAAACTTTCTATACAGCTCCTCAGCCCGCCCCTTTGGTACGCGGTTTAGAGCAAATTTATAGATCCATCTAGTTCTCTTAGTTTCTTTACATCTCTCTTCGAACTCAGCATAAAAAATGATCGAGATAAATGTGATACTATACATTAAAAACCAATCATAACAGAATTTAAATCAAATGTTTATACCTCGAGCGTACGGCTATTCCTGTCTCAGCAACCGATGGTATCTGTACATACATATTCGCGAGAGCTACCTGAGGAAACCGATAAACGAAGCACATCATCAACCATTGTTAAAAAACATGCATAAAATGAGGGTAGGCAAAACAAACCTTCTATGCAGTCATAGCTGAAGGGTCGTTGCCACAAACCATAAAAACTTTCAATCACTTGCAAAGTGTCCACTTACTTGACTTCATAACTTCAGAAAAAGGGTGTTCAAACGAACGAATCCTAAATATGACCATGCTCATCTCGTTTAGCATCAGAAAGCTCGATCTCCAATGCGGCTATTACTATTTTACTTTAATATTGACACAACGTGCGGGCATATAAAATCTTGTAAACATCAATTTCTGTTAGAGGGTTTTAGATAATACAAAGATCTCATCTACATATAGTTCTGCAGATCAGAATGCCATGAGTCGCGTTCCTTCATATATTGAGAATAAGGACATGAACATCTCATTTAAGTATCACCATGTAAAGTTTCGAACATGCATTTGTCTATTGACCAAATCACCATTATAAAAATAAGGATAGTTTGTCATATCCAAAGGCAAAAAAGAGGACTTCAAATTTATGTTGTGAGAAACAGCGTAGCTGGAATAAGGGACGCGAGGCTGTAACTCTACATGTTTATATGATTACACTAAAGCGTCAGTTAACCAATGGTTCACACGTCTAGAATTGCAATGGCATAAGAGTGGCAGTCTGTGCCACATCACTGAAAATACAACCGAGACTCTGCCAACAAACTTTTTCCTAAAAGCGTCGTGATTGAAAGATCTACTATGGTGGAAGCTTGGCAGTTAGTTTAATTTCATGTCTCTAACCAGTTTGTATCAATAGTTCTATCGATATTGTTATCTAGTGGGGTTTTGTTTTCTACGTGGTTTCATGAGTTACATTTAATTTGACACTAAAAACATATTGCATGAGCATTGCTTAGTTGTACAATTCCTTAGTTGAATATGATTTCAAGACCAAAAAACATCACATGATGTAGGAATAAATATTATGTAAGATCATACATAAAGGCCGCATACTTTTTATTTGACCTTAGCAAACTATTGTCATGTACCATTCTCCGAAAGTAGAAAGTGTTTAAAAAATACTTACATGTTGATCCTTAAAAGTGTAAGTGTGTAACATATCAACCAAGCTAAAAACAAAGACTATTAGACTTAAAGAACGCAGTAGAACTTTGTTATTCATTTTTCACACTCGGAATTGATTATATGCTTAAGAACATGCAATCCACGTTGACACAGCTGCAAAGTATTTTAGGAACGGGAAGTTTTTATATGAAATATCATTCTACTTTGAACTACATAACTCGTAGAAAAATATGTTTGAAAACCTATGACAATATGACTCCTCTACAAAGTCAGACCACCAACATTGCTGATAACTAGGCTTTTACCTAATTAAAAAGATTCGTTTTAGTATGTCTCTTCGAATTGAAAAACTTGATGTTTAATGTGTGACTCAGTTGAACTTTGGTGGAACAAAGATGTGTCGTTGTAGTTTTGAAAATAAAAGGTGCAGGACAATTAAAATAAAAGTGCAATTAAAGTAAATCTAAATCTAATTAAAATAAAGTGCAAGTATTTAAAGCGAGACTAAAATTAAAGGGCAAATAAAGTAAATAACGCAAACTTAAATTCTAACTAAGGCAAACTTAAAACGCAACTAAAACTAAATCTTAAACTAAGGCAAATAAACTTAAAGTGCAGCTAAGTAAAAAGGCGGGAAAAATAAAGTTTAAAATAAAAAGGCAGAAAACTAAAAACTAAGACTGCCATATCCGGAATAAACTCCTATTCGGAATAAATGCTATTCGGAATGACTGTCATCTATTCGGAAAGACTAGCCCTATTCGGAATATTTGTCTACTCGGAAAGATCACCCTTATGCGGAATGTGCCTCCTATTCGGAATAACACCTCTATTCGGAATAGCTGTCCCTATTCGGAATAAAGTTCTACTCGGAATGTTTGGCCTATTCGGAAAAATGCTTTATGCGGAAAAATCCCTCCTATTCGGAAAGTTGTGCCTGTTCGGAATAACCAGTCCTATGCGGAAAGATCTTCCTATGCGGAATACAGGATATTCCGAATATCAATTTTACAAAAACCCCTATGCGGAATAATTAAGTATTCCGAATAAGTTATTTCTACAAAACTGTTACGCAGAATAAAACCTCTATGCGGAATATTTAATATTCCGTATAGAGCACAAAGTTCCACACCTATTCGGAATGATTGCTGGGGACGAATCTCAGGGAAAGAACAATAACAGTGAAACGAAGAACAAGGAAAGTAAAAACATACGGATCTAAACAAAACTTAACCAAAACAACAAAAAAATTAAACCAAACAAATAGATAGACAAATATAAAGCATAAACAATCAATCCAAATCAATAAAACTCACAAAACTTAATCAAATTAATCAAAACCCACTTAATTAAATCAACCAAAATCAAGAACATAAACATAAACAAATCAACACAAAGATTAAGAAATGAAGAATGAGATTAACAAGATAAAGACAAAGCTTGACAAGAATTAAAAAGAAACACTTACTTGAATTAAATGGTAATTAAGGTGCAAGACAAGGTAATTAAATGACAAGTATTTAAATGTGCATAAAATAAAGGTGGAAGAGCTAATTTGTCAAGTTAGCCAACAACCTGAAATGATTAACAATCTAAACTATTTATAGGGGAGGATTAGGAAGCTTCCTCCCCTCCTTCATTTCTTGTTAATTGCAAGATTAAGCCCCTTTCTTCTTAATTCTTCATTAATTGCGTCATTAGTCCTTTTCTTCTAATCTTTCTTTAAAACTTGGACTTTAAGAACTTGTGGCTCGGGATTTCTTTTGAATTCGTCTTTAATTTCTTCAATAAAATAGATTTGAATTCTTCGGCTTTTGATAAACTTTCGTCTTTTGACTTTTTCTTCGATAAATCTTCAGAATTGGTCTTGGACTTCCGTTCTTTTTCCACTTTTGACTTCTCGACTCCGTCTTTCATCTTTTTCTTCAATAAAAGCCGTGAATGCCCGTGAATTCTCGTGTTTTCTCCACTTTTCACAATTTCGTCCTAAATCACAACAAAAACACAAACCACGCATAATTCCGACATAAAAGACATAAAATACACGTTTTGGTCCGGTTATTATTGTAATTAAGTGGTAGAAAAGATGGGTGTTTACACACCTATCAAATCCCCTACACTTGACCATTGCAATGTCCTCATGCAATGCATTAGTTACAAAGCATGTTTACACTTTTCATCATAATCAATCCACGTTGGCCTTTATTAAAGAGATAGATAATTATAGAAATTGCAAAGCAAAGAAATTAAAAGCATACCTTGGGTTTTGAAAATGTCATGAATAATCATCATCCTCAACTTTTCACTTTCTCCAAACCAAGCTTAAAAACGAGATCATTGTTATTATAAGTTAGTAAACTAACACGAACTCATGTGGGCCAATTATTCACTTAGACTCCCTTATTCCTATGGGTATCTCTTATATTTTATTATTTGTCTTGAATGATCACGAAGATGCATTGTTTGACTTATTTCGATAATTATTTAGTCTGAAAATAAAGTGCACGATTTAATCAATAGTTAGCTAAAGGACCAAATCTTTTAAAACTGCTTCTCGGGATATCAAAAAGTTCATATCTTGGCATAACTTGGTTCGCGATTTGAGACCTTTCTCGGGCCGATATTTGGCAGCGACTTCATACTTCAAACCTTGAGAGACGTTCATGAAATAATGGTCTTCTCTTCATAATTGGAATTTCTTCACTTGGAATTTTTGAGAGATTCTTCATATATGGACCACGACTTCTTCATTTTTCTCCAATCTTTATTTTGGATTTTGATATACAACGATCCGCCTCCTTTATTGACTTGGATCTATTTATCCTCATACCTTGTTAGGGTCTTTTCGGATACACTTCTCCATGACTTTTTGGGAGTTTTTGCTTTTCGTCGTGTGTCTCGATCCTTCATATTGATTTTCGATAAATGATTCTTCACATCACTTTTGGATCTTTAGCAATAAAACATAGCCCTCATGCCTTGTTAGGGCCTTTTCGGACTCGCCAATCTTCGCGCCCCGCTTCATAAGTTATGCCTTGGCTATGAACTCTCGTCATTACCGAGCAACTTTTAAACGATCTGGGGCTAGAAGCTAAGTAACTTTTCAAATCATACAACCTTATTTATTAGCAGATAAATTTATTAGCAAGCGATGGGAGAATAGGCTCATAATTAACTCACATAAATTCACGAAAGAATACCGACTTATAATTGGCTCTATCATCTCTCGTTCTCCATAGTTTAAAATCTCAAGTAATGAGACTCGTGGATACTTAGCCTATTAAATCAAAGTTTTGGGTTTTCGAGTCGCCTATAGGATCTTGCAAATTCTTAGACTCTTTCAAGTTTAGAAATCGCATCTTAAAGTTCCCTTGATAAACGACTCTCTAGGATCAATTATAGGAACTTGCGAAAAGTTCTTGTTCTTAACCCGTGAGAGTTAAGACTTTCGCGTTTTATAGCTCCCTAAATAAAAGCCTAGCAAAACTTGACTTAAACACGTTAAGGATACTAGCTAGAATAAACTCGGATTGAGTCAAAAGATTCACAACGTTTGAAAATTAAAACCACTTATTAAACATTTATTCTAGCAAAGAAAGAAAATAACTATACAAAGGTAAAAACTAATAGGCCAAAATAGATCAAAATTTTTGAAAAATGACGAAAAATTGATTTTCCGGTTAAAATGAGGACAAATACAAGGAAAAGACCACTTAACTTCGATAGAAGTCCCCCCTACACTTAAGATAAACATTGTCCTCAATGTTTAAGCATGTGGAAGTAAACTCCCCTACACTTAGGACATTGTGCACGTTGTTTAAATCTTGCGAAGGAAAAGACAACTAAAGAGATTCCTATTTTAATATTGAGAAAATATAAAATAGTGAATCGAAAAGAGTTTAGGATAGAACCAGGAAGAAGTAGAACACGAAATCACGGGTCGTCAAGAATCATAAAGAGTGGATCATTGAAGCTCGAATCCCTGATTAAGAAGTGAGGAGAGGAAATAGCAATCCAAAGGGTCCCCCCTACACTTATGGTAAAGAAAGCGAAAAGATAGATGCATGGGTTGCCTCCCAAGAAGCGCTTGGTTTTTGTTTACCGAGTCGTGAGCCTGACTCGACCTTGATCATCAACGGAAGTAGCATGAAACAACTCCACCAGGATCAAAGACATAGTTTTCATCCATCAATAAGCACGAGCTTAATGTGAACAAGGCAAGCCAGAAGAAAAGTGGCAGGGTTCCCTTAAGCAGCGATGGAGCACGGTAGAAGCAAGTATGAAGCGGTGCAAGCATGTCTTCAATGGTTCCAAAGATTTTTCCTTTTATTTCATCAGGTGGATACTGAGATGGCTTAAAGACTTCAATACCGGGGTCGAACACCTTTTCCTTCAGGGGAAAATAGCACTCCGGCTCAGCCGAGTGTGAAGAAGATCCGCAAAGAAGCACAACCTCGTCCTCAGAAGGGGGACAAAGAGGTGTTAAATCATACGTGCAACGGATTTCGGTGTCAACCGGTTTCTTCTCCTTGGACAAAATGCTCTTCAAATCCAAAGTAGGATCAAGACGATAATCTTCAAAGTCATAAGGAGGAGCATCACTCTCATGAGGGAAGTATGTGTTGAGAAATTCAGAGAAATCTTCCTCAAATGAATAATCGTCCAAAGTAGGATCGAGTGATGGCGGAGGATCTTCAGTATGTGAAGAATCGCTCGAGAGAGTATCAGCCTCATCAAAATCATCGAAAGTGGGCAGCTCGGGATACTCAGAAGTACAATCAAAATCATCTGAATCTGAGCTAGAATCATCATCATCATAAGCATCAAAGACCGGTGGTGAATCATAAGTGGGAGAAGCGTCCAAAGTAGGGAGAGAATCATCCACATCATCTTCAAAAAGTGGATTATCAGTGGAAGACTCGAATAAAGGATTATCGTAGACGGTAAAGTCATCGAGCACATTTATCATATTCACTGATTCTCGGCCTCCAAAGGATTTGCCTGTAAGCTTCCCCATTTTAAAAACTTTAGAATCATCCCCGACTCGTAAGATTAACTCACCTTCGGCCACATCTATTAAAGCACGTCCGGTTCTCAAGAATGGTCGACCAAGTATTAAAGGAATACGAGGGTCCATTTCATAATCAACTACGACAAAATCGACCGGGAAGGTAAATGTGTCAACTTTGATAAACACGTCTTCGGCTATACCAACGGGGTAAGCGAGAGTGCGGTTTGCAAGTTCGAGAGTCATCTTTGTTGGAATGAGGTCGGGCAATGATAGTGTTTTCCAAACACTGAGTGGCATCAAATTAATACTAGCCCCGAGATCAGCAAGGGCAGTAAATTCTTCAGTTTTGTTGAACACGCAAGGCAACACAAAACGACCGGGATCTCCAAGCTTTTCTGGAAGTTCTCGAAGAAGGACTGCAGAGCAGTTTTCATTTAAGCGTGTGTTGGCGAGTTCAATCAGCTTCTCCTTCTTGCTAAGCAATTCCTTGAATGCTTTGACAAATTTCGGCATGTGGCAAAGTGCTTCAACAAGGCTAATGTTGATGGTCATTTTAGATAGCATATCCACATATTTCGATACTTGACAATCATTCTTGGTTAGATCGTTGGTCTTGCCTATGCGATAAGGGTATGGGATTCTAGGTTGGTAAGGGTTAGGTGAAGGTGTAGGTGGTGAAGGTTGTGATGTTGAAGGGTCCTTCCGAGATACATCGTTATGACGAGGCGGAGACGGTAATGGTTTACTATCACTAAGTGTAAGAGGAGTAGGGATACATGGTGGTGGAGGAGGTGTAGATGATGGTGGTGAGTCAGGTGGATTGACAATGGTAATTCCACTACGCGTAGTTATAGCACTCACATTAGCTCGCGGATTGGTGACGGTGTTTGAAGGTAGAGAACCCGAAGAAGAAGAAGGTTGAGCTTCAGGCAAGAAACTAGCCAACAGATTCTTCAATTCAGTTGTTTGAGTGATGAAGGAGGATTGAAGATTATCACGAACCTCAATTCTGATGTCATTACCTTGCTTCAAGATATCTCCTTTCAAATTGATTATTTGGCTCTGTAGATTCTTGATTTGCTCACCTTGAGTTCTCATGATTGTGTCAACATCGGGATTAATGGGTGGGTGTTGTTGGGTGGGTGGTTGATAAGGGTTAGAAGCACGAGGTGGGATTTGGTTGCTTCTATTGTAGTTGTTGGCGGGATTTTGGTTTTGAGGAGAAAAACCGGGTGAAAGGTAGTTGTTGGAACGGTAGCTCAGCAGATTTCTATCCCCTTGTTGTCTAGCTTGGTAATTTTCCGGTGAATAATTACCGTAAGCTGCATACACATTTTCTGGATTTCCTTGTGTCGAAGGACAATCGGTGTATGAGTGAGGACCGCCACATGTTTCACAAGGATTAGCAACCGCTTTAACTTGTTGTTGTTGTTGGTTTGAAGTGAGAAGCGTAATACTTTTGCTCATTTCAGCCATCATGCGGGTGAGTTCGGTCATCTCAGGGTTTGCTGAGGTAGAGGAAACATTGACTCTCGTGTTGTTTCTAGAAGAAGCAGAGGAATCCCAGTTCTTATGATGAGTAGTCATGTTTTCAATTAACTCTCTACACTCCTCGGGTCTCCTTTTCATGAATGTGCCACCGGCGGCTGCATTGATCGTATCACGATCTCGAAAAGTCAATCCGTTGTAGAAAGTATCGATCAAGGTGACCGGAAGCATGTTGTGGTTTGGACAACGGTCGATCAAGACATTATATCGCTCCCATGCATCAAAAAGAGATTCATTGGGATCTTGCATGAAACCGCTGATCTGATTGCGAAGGCTTGTGACCATGGATGGTGGAAAGTAGCGCGACAAAAAGCGTTGAGTCATGTCATCCCAAGTGTGAATAGAGTTCTTCGGGAGATGATCAAACCATTTCTCGGCATGATGCGATAAAGTATGAGGGAAGAGTGGTAGGCGAAGAACATCCATTGTGGCCCCAGGCAACTTCATGCTCTGGGTGATTGTAATGAACTTGCCGAGGTGTTTGTTGGCATCATCATCAGGCAATCCTCTAAATGGGTTTGTTTGTACTTGCTGAATCATGTGGTGCTTCAATGAAAACTCAGGAGCGTTGATTTGCATCGGCGCAATCGGTCCTCCTCGTCCAAACATTGTTGGTTGACAAAGTTCCTCCATGGTCCGAAGATCGGGCTGTGGAAGAGCATTGTTGTTATTATTATTATTATTGAGGTGCGGTGGCATGTTGTTGTTGTTGACACCTGCCATATCTAAATCTTCTTGAGGCTCGGGCTCTTGATAATTAGAAGATCTAGTACGCATACACCTGAAAATGCAAAAGAAAAAAAAACCAAACACAAAGACAATATATATACACAAGAAAGATAAAATCTTTTTGGATTTTTGAAATTTTTAATTTTTATGGTTTTTTATCAATTTTTAATTTTGTATGATTTTTTGAATTTTTTATGCAAGAAAAGTAACGCTCACAAGTGAACGGATCCCAAAAAGCAACGTGTCTCTCACAAAAAACTGTTGATCTTTACGAAAAGAGCCGGCAGCGGCGCCATTTGATAACTAGGCTTTTACCTAATTAAAAAGATTCGTTTTAGTATGTCTCTTCGAATTGAAAAACTTGATGTTTAATGTGTGACTCCGTTGAACTTTGGTGGAACAAAGATGTGTCGTTGTAGTTTTGAAAATAAAAGGTGCAGGACAATTAAAGTAAAAGTGCAATTAAAGTAAATCTAAATCTAATTAAAATAAAGTGCAAGTATTTAAAGCAAGACTAAATTAAAGGGCAAATAAAGTAAATAACGCAAACTTAAATTCTAACTAAGGCAAACTTAAAACGCAACTAAAACTAAATCTTAAACTAAGGCAAATAAACTTAAAGTGCAGCTAAATAAAAAGGCGGGAAAAATAAAGTTTAAAATAAAAAGGCAGAAAACTAAAAACTAAGACTGCCCTATCCGGAATAAACTCCTATTCGGAATAAATTCTATTCGGAATGACTGTCACCTATTCGGAAAGACTAGCCCTATTCGGAATATTTGTCTTCTCGGAAAGATCACCCTTATGCGGAATGTGCCTCCTATTCGGAATAACACCTCTATTCGGAATAGCTGTCCCTATTCGGAATAAAGTTCTACTCGGAATGTTTGGCCTATTCGGAAAAATGCTTTATGCGGAAAAATCCCTCCTATTCGGAAAGTAGTGCCTGTTCGGAATAACAAGTCCTATGCGGAAAGATCTTCCTATGCGAAATACAGGATATTCCGAATATCAATTTTACAAAAACCCCTATGCGGAATAATTAAGTATTCCGAATAAGTTATTTCTACAAAACTGTTACGCGGAATAAAACCTCTATGCGGAATATTTAATATTCCGTATAGAGCACAAAGTTCCACACCTATTCGGAATGATTGCTGGGGACGAATCTCAGGGAAAGAACAGTAACAGTGAAACGAAGAACAAGGAAAGTAAAAACATACGGATCTAAACAAAACTTAACCAAAACAACAAAAAGATTAAACCAAACAAATAGATAGACAAATATAAAGCATAAACAATCAATCCAAATCAATAAAACTCACAAAACTTAATCAAATTAATCAAAACCCACTTAATTAAATCAACCAAAATCAAGAACATAAACATAAACAAATCAACACAAAGATTAAGAAAGGAAGAATGAGATTAACAAGATAAAGATAAAGCTTGACAAGAATTAAAAAGAAACACTTACTTGAATTAAATGGTAATTAAGGTGCAAGACAAGGTAACTAAATGACAAGTATTTAAATGTGCATAAAATAAAGGTGGAAGAGCTAATTTGTCAAGTTAGCCAACAACCTGAAATGATTAACAATCTAAACTATTTATAGGGGAGGATTAGGAAGCTTCCTCCCCTCCTTCATTTCTTGTTAATTGCAAGATTAAGCCCCTTTCTTCTTAATTCTTCATTAATTGCGTCATTAGTCCTTTTCTTCTAATCTTTCTTTAAAACTTGGACTTTAAGAACTTGTGGCTCGGGATTTCTTTTGAATTCGTCTTTAATTTCTTCAATAAAATAGATTTGAATTCTTTGGCTTTTGATAAACTTTCGTCTTTTGACTTTTTCTTCGATAAATCTTCAGAATTGGTCTTGGACTTCCGTTCTTTTTCCACTTTTGACTTCTCGACTCCGTCTTTCATCTTTTTCTTCAATAAAAGCCGTGAATGCCCGTGAATTCTCGTGTTTTCTCCACTTTTCACAATTTCGTCCTAAATCACAACAAAAACACAAACCACGCATAATTCCGACATAAAAGACATAAAATACACGTTTTGGTCTGGTTATTATTGTAATTAAGTGTTAGAAAAGATGGGTGTTTACACACCTATCAATTGCACATCCCATTTCAATACTTTTTTATGTGAAAAGTTAAGAGTACCTGCTAATCTATCCGAGGTATGTAACTTCGCAACGGAGCCTCATCTTATCAACTATTGTGCACACTAAAACGAAGTGTCTGAAGGTGATCTACTTTTTTAAACTCGCATGTATCTTCCGCGACCCTGCCAATCATCCAATCATACCAAGAAGCGTGTCATTACATATGAGTAAGGATATTGTGAATATTTGAATACACATAGGAAAATATTGTTCCATCTAATCTTTTGCTTGACATCTTATGTAACACCCCCAAATTACCACGCAGCGGAATACCACATTGGGGCGCTACTCATAGCACATCGCACACAATAATAGACAACGATCTCAAAAGAGACGTTAAAATAATATACAACATTGTCTAAAAGTTTCCCATCCCAATATATATAAAATCAGAGTAGCGTTTAGTCCCAAAAACCGTTACCAACACATCACATTCATCATAGAAAGACTTAAAAGTCATTTTATTCATTTCAATGGATGGAAAAGTAAACAAAGTTTTAGACAACTAAGCACCAACTTCCTCCTCGCATGCTCCGCTGCTATCTATCTTGATTACCTGAAATACATGCTTAAAATCATCAACACAACGGTTGAGAAAGTCTATAGGTTTTGCAAATCATCACTTGAACACAAGAATTTTTAATCATCTCAAGCTTGTCACACAGACAAGTCATATATATATCGATAAATGCCTTAAGCTCATGCAACTGAACGTTAACCAACACGTCAAACCGAATCACTTACGGCGCCCCTACAACAGGTAATATTGTCATATACCAATGACCTCTTATACATAATATCCCTCTCAGGTGATCACAAAGATACATACCCTAGGATAAGGCTGTCAATCTATCATATGTATTAGCGTTTACCTCACAAGGTAATTAACAGTTCATGAAATTCAGGGACTTCATAAGACAATGGTACTTAGGCATTTATCATCATATCCGGGTCCAGCATACCGAAAACAACTTGTGTTCATTTTATAAAACACCATGTATTCCCCCTCGCGGGTTAAAAATTATTTACCAGATAATATAAAAGCGAGGCTATAAATTCACCTGATATAGCTATCACACATTTATCGAGGAACAAACATCAATAGTCGATACAAGACTTTACGAGATATCAGTCGTTCATTGCTCGAGAACGAGATGCCCAACGGTCGTCATATGACCGAACGAGACCTATAATGACGAGACGCGTCTTAGGCTCGAGACTATGCATAATCATATATATATGTATATAAATATTTCACTTTAGTATGTTTGGACATTGCATAAGTTATATAAAACTTTTGATAAAAATTTACCATGTATTATCAAATTATGATCATTAAGCTCATTAAGGCCCATTAGTATCCCATTACACTTTTATATAACTTAAGGCCATTTAAAAATGAGTATTAGACTCCAATTTGGTTATTAATCCCAGGCCCAATAATTGCCCAATAGCAATTACAAGTGTAAGTTGGGCTTTTGTGGCCCAAGTCCACTTTATATACATTACGGGTTCTAAAACGCCTCAAAACGACATTAACTTAATATTGTTCGATGGTCGAGTCTCGGCTCACATAATCCTCAATATATAAAGGAGTCCATGCTTCCCGATAAGTGGGTCCTACCACTTCGGTTTTTATAAAAATCAACGCGTTTTACATTAATTCAATATGATCAAATTCTTACAATTTACCAACATGCCTCATAGATTAGATCGTTTCTCTTAAACCATAAATAATCTACAAGAGTTATTTTTACCAAAATCATTCTTAACTTATTTAGTTTACTTAATATAAGTGCAATTACCCCTAATTTATATTAATCATAGCTCATTTACCCATTCTATCACTTAGAAGAGTTGGCTGTTTTTGGCAGCCAAACTCGTTTACACCATTTTGATCGTCATTTCCAAACCGTAAGGAACTGGTAAACTATCCAACTGATTCTAGTTCTTCATGATTTTATCTACAACTTTTAGTTTTACATAATCATACGTCAGTATACGATTTTATGAGAAAACAACTTATCTTTACAGCAGGTCAGATTTTGACCTTGTTTCGTATTTTGGTCATATCACACTTTCTAAAAATCGTCACGGGGCGGGCCACCCGGAGAAATACTCACAATAAACCCTCTATCCAAATATCTCAAGTATCAATGGACCAAACCTACTGATGTCAATAAAATACCACGTTTTCTACTGTCCTGAATTTCAACACAACAACTTTTGATCTAGGCTTGTTTAAGCTTATCTTTTATGTCACAAAATTTATATACAATGTCCAAAACTACTCCAATAAACTATTGAGTCAATAAACTCAGTAGAAATATGATAATTACATATAAAAAAAAAAGATTTATAACAAAAGACAAAAATGAGCCTTACAAAAAGATGAAGAACATTCTTCATAATAATATACCAAAATAACTATTTGATCCACCGATTCTTTAATGCACCAATATCTTTATACATCTTGAATACTTTTATTACTCTTTACAACAGCCCTATTACTCCCAAGATATGGATAACGAAGCTTCATCCTTGATGTTCTTTGTTAGTAAAACTAAAAGTGATGAATGTGTTTGTAGGTGATATGTGATTCGACAGATTGATGAGAACCAACAAGTTAATTTGAATGAGTTAGTAAGGGTTATAAAAATTAATGTGATTTACTTTTGACGTAGATGCAACGTGTCTAATATATGATACAAATTAGGAAATAAGGAGACACGTATAACTTGATTGTCTATTTGCTACATTAAGTGTTAAAAAAATGGAAGAGTTTATATTAACTTGTGTAAGCGGGTATTATCGAAGCCCGATATTTTTATACTTACGCGATTTAAAAGATGTTCATTAAGCACAAAAAAATAAACGCTCGATATAAAATAAAAATATCGACATTTGGAGTACATTAATATTTCAATAAATAAAAGAGGGCTTATAATTTAATAAATTTTAATGCGTCGCGTAAACGTATGACGCCTAAAGGCTTAAAGCAAATTATGAAAAATGCTCGTAAAACGATAAATTAAAATGACAAGAATAGAAAATATTTCTATGTCATAATGAGAATATTTACGATCGATGACGGACATAAACTTGCCAATAAATAATAATTCATACGTACTCGATACGTTAAAGCCTCAACCTTGCCGGTTAGCCGAGAAATAAATATTATTCGTAGAACGAAAATGACAAATAAAAGTCAGGTAATAAATATTGATTCGACTACTAGGAATAAGATTAGATCTCAGTCTATATGTTGATTTTAAAGTTCGGGTTATTACATCATCTAACCCTTTAGGAAGCGACGTCCCGATGCTTAATTCATCTCAATAGTCTTTGGTTTAATGGCGAAGATGTGAGGAACAGACAAGTCATCACCGAGGTTTCTAACGAAGGCTGGCTAAACAAAAGTCAAAGCAATGAGTATACATAACAAGCACAATTGAACGTTTTGATTGTAACTTCAATCCTTATAAGGAAAGAATAATGCATAACTTAAAGCAGAAGTCCAACGGGTTACTCATGCATAGACGATAATCAATAATAACCATAATGACGACGGAAATGAACGATTCACACCAACGAAACACGATTTGAAGGAAGACGTACGCACACTAAACACTCACAAATTGATCCAGACATACTTGGGCCCACTCATTTATAACTCCTTGTCTACATCAAAAGGCGTCCCCTTTCATGTATACAAGATTTTATAAATTCACGGTTTGGGAACTTATAACTTTCTTGTTCAAATGAAAAGGCGTCCCAATCCATTTCAACAAGACGATTATAAATCATCCTACTCAAGTATTACTACCTCTCAACACGATGTCATATCAAAATTACCATAGTAAATACAAGGTGTTAATAAACTTACATCATGATTTCCATATTCAAACGTCCCATTCCATTTGAATAAGGAAAACACAACAATCTAAGGTCTAGTGGTTTAAAATTTTCTTATTCAAATGTCCCAACCCATTTCAATAAGACAACCTTAAACGACTCATAGTTGGGCGAGTTAAAATCTCTATATCTAAATGTCCCATTCCATTTAGATACAAGATATTAAGTCACTCAACCGAATGACTACTACGAGCATATCTTTGTTGTACCCAAACTATATATTTGGTTAGGATATATATATCTTAAGTCCAACATTGGCATCCTCCTTTTCGTCAAATAACGTAGTCATATAAAATCAAATCACACGTCGCATTACATAGAAGATGTCGCCTCGGATAAATGATTCTTCAAAATCATATGAAGTATTCGGAACACGAATATCGCATCAATCAATTACGTTTCGAAAGGAGATGTCGTAAAATGGCACATCACGATACGATGATAACAATCGAAATTAAACAAGTCGATATGCGATAGATTATGAAAAAGTATATACATACTCAAAGCATCAAACGAGTTTCACACTCGTATTCAGATAATACATAATTATCAAGATCGGTGATTGGCAGTGAGGCCAATTCCTATACAAAATCGTATTATAAAATTTACGACAAACATTCAAGGACCATTGCTTCACACACAATGCCTTTAAATACCATAGTATATCCATACATATACATACTACCATTCCTACATACACATAGGTTCACATAATCACAATCAATCATAAAGTAATGAAAGAATAGCCTTACCGGAGCCATGCGGAGTAGTTGTGTGCTTAAAACTTTTTAGAACACACCAAAGTTATAGTTTAGGTTTTTCAAAATCGACCTAGTTCTCTATAACTTGTGGCTCTGATACCATTTTCTAACACCCCCAAATTACCACGCAGCGGAATACCACATTGGGGCGCTACTCATAGCACATCGCACTCAATAATAGACAACGATCTCAAAAGAGACGTTAAAATAATATACAACATTGTCTAAAAGTTTCCCATCCCAATATATATAAAATCAGAGTAGCGTTTAGTCCCAAAAACCGTTACCAACACATCACATTCATCATAGAAAGACTTAAAAGTCATTTTATTCATTTCAACAGATGGAAAAGTAAACAAAGTTTTAGACAAGTAAGCACCAACTTCCTCCTCGCATGATCCGCTGCTATCTATCTTGATTACCTGAAATAAATGCTTAAAATCATCAACACAACGGTTGAGCAAGTCTATAGGTTTTGCAAATCATCATTTGAACACAAGAATTTTTAATCATCTCAAGCTTGTCAAACAGACAAGTCATATATATATATATATCGATAAATGCCTTAAGCTCATGCAACTAAACGTTAACCAACACGTTAAACCGAATCACTTACGGCGCCCCTACAACAGGTAATATTGTCATATACCAATGACCTCTTATACATAATATCCCTCTTAGGTAATCACAAGGATACATACCCTAGGATAAGGCTGTCAAACCAAATAGATCTATCATATGTATTAGCGTTTACCTCACAAGGTAATTAACAGTTCATGAAATTCAGGGACTTCATAAGACAATGGTACTTAGACATTTATCATCATATCTGGGTCCAGCATACCGAAAACAACTTGTATTCATTTTATAAAACAACATGTATTCCCCCTCGCGGGTTAAAAATCATTTACCAGATAATATAAAAGCGAGGCTATAGACTCACCTGATATAGCTATCACACATTTATCGAGGAACAAACATCAATAGTCGATACAAGACTTTACGAGATATCGGTCGTTCATTGCTCGAGAACGAGATGCCCAACGGTCGTCATATGACCGAACGAGACCTATAATGACGAGACGCGTCTTAGGCTCGAGACTATGCATAATCATATATATATATTTATACAAATATTTCACTTTAGTATGTTTGGACATTGCATAAGTTATATAAAACTTTTGATAAAAAATTACCATGTATTATCAAATTATGATCATTAAGCTCATTAAGGCCCATTAGTATCCCATTACACTTTTATATAACTTAAGGCCATTTAAAAATGAGTATTCGACTCCAATTTGGTTATTAATCCCAGGCTCAATAATTGCCTAATAGCAATTACAAGTGTAATTTGGGCTTTTGTGGCCCAAGTCCACTTTATATACATTACGGGTTCTAAAACGCCTCAAAACGACATTAACTTAATATTGTTCGATGGTCGAGTCTCGGCTCACATAATCCTGAATATATAAAGGAGTCCATGCTTCCCGATAAGTGGGTCCTACCACTTCGGTTTTTATAAAAATCAACCCGTTTTATATTAATTCAATATGATCAAATTCTTACAATTTACCAACATGCCTCATAGATTAGATCGTTTCTCTTAAACCATAAATAATATACATGAGTTATTTTTACCAAAATCATTCTTAACTTATTTAGTTTACTTAATATAAGTGAAATTACCCCTAATTTATACTAATCATAGCTCATTTACCCATTCTATCACTTAGAAGAGTTGGCTGTTTTTGGGAGCCAAACTCGTTTACACCATTTTGGTCCTCATTTCCAAACCGTAAGGAACTGGTAAACTATCCAACTGATTCTAGTTCTTCATGATTTTATCTACGACTTTTAGTTTTACATAATCATACGTCAGTATACGATTTTATGAGAAAACAACTTATCTTTACAGCAGGTCAGATTTTGACCTTGTTTCGTATTTTGGTCATATCACACTTTCTAAAAATCGTCACGGGACGTGCCACCCGGAGAAATACTCACAAAAACCCTCTATCAAAATATCTCAAGTATCAATGGACCAAACCTACTGATGTCAATAAAATACCACGTTTTCTACTGTCCTGAATTTCAACACAACAACTTTTGATCTAGGCTTGTTTAAGCTTATCTTTTATGTCACAAAATTTATATACAATGTCCAAAACTACTCCAATAAACTATTGAGTCAATAAACTCAGTAGAATATATGATAATTACATATAAAAAAAATAAGATTTATAACAAAAGATAAAAATGAGCCTTACAAAAAGATGAAGAACATTCTTCATAATAATATACCAAAATAACTACTTGATCCGCCGACTCTTTAATGCACCAATATCTTTATACATCTTGAATACTTTTATTACTCTTTACCAACAGCCCTATTACTCCCAAGATATGGATAACGAAGCTTCATCCTTGATGTTCTTTGTTAGTAAAACTAAAAGTGATGAATGTGTTTGTAGGTGATATGTGATTCAGCAGATTGATGAGAACCAACAAGTTAATTTGAATGAGTTAGCAAGGGTTATAAAAATTAATGAGATTTACTTTTGACGTAGATGCAACGTGTCTAATATATGATACAAATTAGGCAATAAGGAGACACGTATAACTTGATTGTCTATTTGCTACATTAAGTGTTAAAAAAATGGAAGAGTTTATATTAAATTGTGTAAAGCGGGTATTATCGAAGCCCGATATTTTTATACTTACGCGATTTAAAAGATGTTCATTAAGCACAAAAAAATAAACGCTCGATATAAAATAAAAACATCGACATTTGGAGTACATTAATATTTCAATAAATAAAAGAGGGCTTATAATTTAATAAATTTTAATGCGTCGCGTAAACGTATGACGCCTAAAGGCTTAAAGCAAATTATGAAAAATGCTCGTAAAACGATAAATTAATATGACAAGAATAGAAAATATTTCTATGTCATAATGAGAATATTTACGATCGATGACGGAAATAAACTTGCCAATAAATAATAATTCATACGTACTCGATACGTTAAAGCCTTAACCTTGCCGGCTAGCTGAGAAATAAATATTATTCGTAGAACGAAAATGACAAATAAAAGTCAGGTAATAAATATTGATCCGACTACTAGGAATAAGATTAGATCTCAGTCTATATGTTGATTTTAAATTTCGGGTTATTACATCTTATACTCGCTTTATTTGAAATTTTTCGGCTTAACCTTATTGTGGCATGATAGGCTTATAAAAGCCGATAAGTGGCTTGCAATATTCAGAAAAATCAAGTTCCATCACATTAATTAAAACGCACAGGGGCATTGTTATTAATAGTTTAATACCTTCGTGTTCACAGGTCTAGCCTCGAACTTGGGAGCTTTCTGCAACCCTTCTTTTTCAGGTTCATTCATAGTTTTCATCGCTAGAGGTCGTGCTCTCAACAATGTATATAGTGGGGGTGTCTTAATGAATATGCTAAATCAAAAACGAATTCCGTGGGTCAGAATCTATGTGTGTTCCAGCACCCGCACCAGCATTTGTAACAAACAAATGAGCAAATGTTAGCATAACATTTTTAACGGTCCAAGAAAATAGACCTTAGCACCAAACAGTAAAGCAGACCTTAGCACCAAACAGTACATTCAAGGAAAAGTAAAGCACGCTGCAAAACACGTGGTAACCGAAACTATAATGGCTCAGAGTTGAACGCGTGATACCGGCGATTCAAGCAATCAACCTGATTTGGCTGCAAGCACGACGTCGTGATGCCACGCTGAAAATCAAGTCGATGACAACCATCATAATCGCCAAACTAATTATAGTTGGAAATCGGCGAATGCACATGTAAAACAATATCGTCATCGCCAATTACCAGACTCTCTTCATAATCGGCAACCACAATGAAACTGTGGCGCCCGACCAAGGTATCGCAACAAGTGCTATGAACACTAACACAATAAGATGCATTAGTGTCTCTTTGTTGGTGCATTCTTGAAAGCATTTAATTAACTTACTTGAACCTAAATCATGGCTTCGGGTCACCTCAGTTTGATTGAAGGCATTGTTACTCATCACAACCTCCACAACACAAACCAACAACTAATTTTAGTTTCCATAGTATAAATGCATAGAAACAACAATATCATCATCCGCTGCCTGCATATATAGCGGCAACGAATGGTTCGCTACCCGACATATATAGCGACAACGAATGACCTATGGCCTAGATGAAAACCGTCATTCAAAAGCATCGCCACCTTTTACAACGTATACCACCTCAAATAAGTATCACAAAGCTAAGGGACAGTCAATCATGAAAAAACAATCAATTATATAATACCAATTAATTCTGGCACAATCAAGAACATCACTAAACACCGAGACCCCCATAACCCATAAGGGCTTTCAATCAAGGTGTCTGGGTTTATACCATCATCATAGCCATGTATAAGCCGAACAAAACACCCCTGCAGTTTTGATTATAAAGGGGAAACATGCCACCTAACCTCACCGACGTCGCCTATCGAGCATCAACGCCACACATCATGAACGATGGCAATGAAGAGCCCGGCGGCAACGAAGAGAGATGTGGGTAGTTCAAACCACCAAGAATAAATACCCAAATCATAAAAAATGAGATAAAATGAGATTTAATGTCATACAAAGTACCATAAACCAACCAAGCTGAAATAGATCAATATGTGTGATGATAACCATCAATAAAAGTAGGGAAAAGTTCAACCAAAACAAAAAACTTACTAATCCAGAGGTAAAGAAATCAGCCAAGCATCTAACCTCTAAAAAATTTAGGGTTTATAGAAAACCCAAAATTCGTGAGATTTTAAGCAACCACCACATCATTTAATCATCTACAAGTTTATATAGATCAAAACCATATGGATAAAACCGATCAAAACCATATGGATAAAAAACGATCAAAATTATATCGGTTGTAGAGAGAGCATATTTTTTTATTATCGTGAATTAACGAATGGCTGGTATATTTAACAAAGGACAATCTAAGCTTGAAGACTTTTGTGACAACATATCTAACGATTACAAATAGGGTTTCTGAAAATACCCATACCCGTGACTCCATTTTCCACCCAACATACGGTTAAGATCTTAGTTTGAGCAATCAATGGCAGGGAGACATTTCAAGGGTTTATCAAACCAACCCATACCTGCTACACCATTTTCCACACAATAGACGACTAAGATTTGAAGCAACGAAATCGATGGTTGGGAGAGAGTTAAATTCGAGGGTGGAGATGAAGGTCCTTGAAAATGGACGAAGGGGAATGTTTTTGTTACTGCTCTCCTCACATAACTTTTATTATTGTTTATTCTTGATTTATTCATTCCCCTTAATGTATTAAAGAGATAATTGTTGACATATTTTTAAAAATTGTTGCATGGACATGCTGAGGTGGCATACGATTTGTGATAATGTGGCTAATGAAATGTGCTGATGTGACATCATGCTGCTTAGGTGGATTGCCATGTCACATTAAACTTGCTTAGTCATATTAAAAGTGTCACGTAGGATTGTTGAGGTTGATTTATGAGGGGAAGTTGTAATTAATTTATCCTTATATATAGAGTAAAATTGTTTCATCATATATCATATTAACTACCATTTATAATGAAACACTACTATCATATATGATGAAACATCAATATTATTTAGTTTAGGTGTAACTGCGAAAATAAATAAAAACAAGGAAGGAGAAAACATGTAAATAGGTCAATGGACTCTTGCGCATATGACGTCGGTAAAAGAGAAAAAACGTATCTTGTATACAAGATTCTAAATAGCTCGTTACGACTCGCCTTAAGGCGCGCTAAAACTTGAGGCGCGACCTCCACGCTACGCAATAGATCAAAGCGCGTTACAACATGAGGTGCGGTAATTTTTTAAATTTAACTCCATAAAATGATTATTATTACATGTAAGAAGCGTTTTCTAACTTTATTTATTATGTACAACACTTATTGTAAACTAAAAATAAATATAATCGTGAAATATGATAAAAGACATAAATAATTTTATATGTTGCGCCGCCATAAGTCAAGCTTTAAAAACGCTACAACGTTGTCTTAGCCGCTAAAGCGTGTAGCTTAAACATGCCGCCACGCCTTACGCTTTTTATAACCATGCTTGTATATAAACAATTCAGTTGGCAACTTGGGCTTTTTTTTTGAACTGGGCAACTTAGGCTAATCATCCATAAACCGAAAATATCATTATCAAAATCCTTGACCCGCCTAAACTCCGTTGTAGATTCTTTAATAAAAATATTATTTTTTTCAGTTTTTTCCTCATACTTTTTACACAATGATAATTTTACTCATGACCAATTAATTTACAATTTTTTTATTAGTTGTAATAATATCTTTAAGGTAAACTTAATCTACATTCAGTATCTATTTTTGGAAATGTGCTATTAATTTTAGGACATAGGAAGTAATGATTATTTAATTTTAGAAATAAGAATAAGCATCCTGATCAGGTTTCAATTAAGATGTTGTTTGTTTATTAAAAGACTCTGAATCTAAATCACATGTTTGAATTTGATGTGTAAATGTCTGAATCTGAATCTAATAATATTGTTTGTTTTTAATAAAAAAAACGTTTTAATATTATAACTGTAAACCAATTTCACTTAAACAAAACACAAAATCTTACGAACATTAAACAAACATTAGAGTCATGAGTTGAACATAAAGTGGCAATGTGAAAATGAAATATTATAATCTAAAACATTCAAAAATATTTGGATGTAACTGAATCTCGTAAACTAGTCATATATTCTATAAGTGTCTTGGTTGGGTTCAGGTTGTTACCAAATCAGGTTATTTCGGATTGGAAAATACAAGTTATCGGGTTGTATATAAAACCCATGTGAAGAAAATGATAAAAGAACGTAAAATACAAAAATCGCCATTATAAAAGCTTGTTGTAAAATTAGAAAAGCTATTAACTGTGCAACTGTAAACAAATGTGCATAGCAAAAAAAAAACAAAATTAAAAAACAATACAATACATCAATTATGTAAAGAAAAATAATTTAGTATTAACGTTACCAATACGTAAGAGGAAAGAATGTTTTAATATGTAGAATAGTTAAATAAAAGGTACCACTAATTGACAACAATAGGCATTAACATATCTTTTCCAACTTTAGATTATTAAGATGTTTTTATATCTAATCGTGTCTAAACAGAAAAATTCATTTTAAATTTAAAAAAGAGAGAAAAATAAATTTATTGTAATTTACTATTTCCTCCGTTTCATAATAATAGTCTACCGACAAAAAAAATAAAGTTTAATAAAAACAACACTTTTTTAGTTTTCTCTTTTACTTTCAGTTTTTTCCGCCAAGAAAGAAACACCTGTGAACTTCTTGACTGACCCGGTAGATGGAAGATCCACACTCAGACCGGCGGACATTCTGGTTTTTGGATGGGTTGGAGGAAAACATGCATGTGTGGATCTGACTGGGGTTTCTCCTCTGGTGGGGATGAGTAGCCGGGGTTTTACAGCGGGTCATGCTGCTTTGAAAGCCGCCTCATGCAAAGTGACAAAACACGAAAAAGCATGCATTGAAAATCAACACGTGTTTATTCCTTTTGCATTTGATACCTTCGGTTTTCTTGCACCTGAAGCGGTGGAGTTTCTGAGTAGAGTTCAGCGCGTTATGAATAGTAATGTTATGACACCTAAATCCACAAATGTGATTTTTACTAGAATTAGCTTTGCAATTCAAAAAAGGCTTGCGGCGCAGCTTGTTGCTCGCTTGCCATCTACAGTTATATAATTAATCTTTTAATGTTGATAACTTAGAGCTTTCTAAAAATATATTATATAATTCTCATTTACAACTTATTATTTATAATGATACCTTCAAGTGAGAATAATATAGTAAATTTAATCTATAATTTTTTTATTTATTATTAGAATTAGACTATTAATTTATTAATTTATGACATTTCAAAATATTATACTGGATTATTCATTCCGAACAGAGAGGGTACGGACAAAAAGTCTTTTTTGTTTTTGTTTGTTTATTTTACTATAAAAGAGCTATTTCTGGAGCAGGCTACTTTGCTCAAAAAAAAAAGGGCAAATGACTTAAAAATGCATCTAACTTGACATTTTTTTGCGTTTTGTGTAGCCAACTTTTTTCTTTCCCATTATGGTCATCAAACTTTCAAAAATCGATCATCCTGTGTATTTTGTGACCATTTTACCCTTAGTTTTTCAAAATTTTGAAGGGTAAAATCATCATTTTACATGGTAAAATAGTGACAAAATACACACAATGACCGACTTTTAAAAGTTTGATGACCATAATGGGAAAGAAAAAAGATGGGTACACAGAACGCAAAAAAGTGTCAAGTTAAATGCATTTTTAAGTCATTAGCCAAAAAAAAAAGAGCAGGCTACTTCACATTCTTTGTTTTTGTTTGTTTTGGTGATGAGAAGTAGGCTACTTGTTTTCAATCCCAGCAACCCACACACTATATAAAGAGCAGACTACTTCTCCTTACCAACATATCATCATCTCTTCTGTTCTCTCATACAGTAATACTATTTTTATTTGGTTTTGAGTTTTGATCATGCCTCCACCCTTTATCCGTTTCAAAGCTAAGGAATCAATGGCGCTTCCTCCTAATTACTTTGAGGTTATTTCTCATTACTTTCATCTTTTCTTTTAATTCCTTTTTTTCAAATTTTTCCCTCTCTTTAATTTGTTATTTCCAGTGTGATTTGATGGGTTAGTGACGTCACTAGCAGGTAAGAATAAGCATTTCGACCCGAATCCCGAAATCGAAGTAAACCGTACCGGAATCATACCGATTTTCGGTATCCAAATCCCGTTCGATACTGTACCGGTAAAAAAAAAGTCGGGACCACCAATCCAGTACAGGACCCAAATCGGGAAATTCAAAAAAAAAAAGACGGAAAACCCGATTTCCCGGTACGGATATCCGAATCTCGTTTGGTACAGTACTGGTACCACTAGTTTATGCTCGGGAAAATATCGGTACGAGATCGCATCCCTGCTAGCGGGGTACCGGAGAAATATAAAAAAATTTGAACCCAGTGAGACCCCGGTTAACCCGTTGTTATCGGTTTTAACGGGTTCGTCTTCAAACGGCTTTTATTGGCTAGCCGAACCGATAGTGATTTCAGTTTCTAACATACACTTTTCATTCCAAGACCCTTTGCTCAATCCATTATTATATAGTTGTACAACGTGTACAATAAGTTACTAACATGTACTTTTCATTATAGGATTCTTTTAAAAATAACATTACTTTAGATGTTTAATTAGTTTATACTTAATATTTGATTGTGTTTAGATGATTCGTGACGGGATAGTGATCATCGAAGCTGCATTGACACGACTAAGTTTCCATTCCAACTTCCAACTCAAACAACCAACAGGAGTTTAGAGAGATTTATAAAGTTGAATGAAGAGATTGCTATCAGGTTCCGACTACAGCTAGGTAGCTTTAAACTCAAATATATAGACCCAGATGGCGATCTGATAATGATAACATGTGACGATAGCTTAAGTCTATCAGCTCAAGATTTTAAAGTACCAGGCCTTCAAACTGTCATAATACTAGTGGTTTTGCCTGTCTAAAGCATCAAATTTGGTGCAATATTTAGGCCGGCATTCACTATAAGAGGTCTAAGAAAAGGTTCACATTGTTGTAAAAGAATAAGTGGTATGAGGTTTATAGTGATTTTCTTAAGTGTCATGTAATCGATGGGTGAAATCATAAGTAAATGTTGTCATATTTGTGTTAAAATACTGTCTACATATTTTTGCGGATTTTCTTTTCTAATTGGTTTCTTTTAGAAGTGCCCTGCTGATTAAGATACTTTTTGTTTCATGGTTGATTCTGTTATAGGACTTGATATATGAAACGCACGGGAATTAATTATAGGTGAACTTAAAACAAGTGTTTAGAATGTTTTAGGCGCCAAAAAAGTATATAATCTTGTGCTACCAATATTAGCAAAAACAATTCTTATTCTGAGACAACCATCTTAGGCCTATAAAGATTTGATTATTGCTGATTTTTTTGTAAATACTTCCCAAATCTTGAGTTTGGAGGGTTTATGTAAAGGAATTGGTAAAGCCACTAGATCATTTCACCAAAAAATGAATGAGTTTTACCTATGTGATAGGTAAGTAGACTATCTGCATAGAATGTATATCTTTGACTGAGTTCGGTTACTGCTTGGATGTGAATGCTAGGGTGCCTTTTAAGCTTTTTATCTGTTTTAAGAGATATCACCTATAGAAGTGATTTCGAGGATTATGTTGCTATCTGGTTCATTGTCATGTTTCATGACACAATTCATAGCAAATGATGGTGCAAAATATTTAGTTTCTGGTGTTTGGTCTGATTTCTTCTTTTTTAACTTCTTTAATTGATTGCATTGTGTTAATTTCGTTCTATTGGTATATCAACAGTATTGGCAAATGGATTTTGATTCTTAGATATGTAACTAGAAATTTAAACATGCATCCTGCTGTTTATCAAGCTTAGATTAGTTGATTCTGCTAGATTAAACTGGTCGGTATCGTAAAAATGTAATCATTTATGTCTTTTTTTGTTGTTACTAGGTGCTCATTATGAGAATTTGTCTTGCACGTGAAGCCAAGCAATATACTTGTACTTTCCCATGGGCTCCTTTTTGGTCATCTGCAATCTGTTGGTCGTAATTTCCCCATGTATAAGCAAGGTTGCTGTTAGTGAGGAGGCTTTAGTTTCTAAAAGTATAATGGACAGTAATTATGCAGGACTTTGACGGAAACTCAACTGATACGACACCTTATATAGCCAGTTGCTCTTGTTTCACTCTTTACATTTGCCGTTACACTTGAAGGAGGATAAGGGTGAGCCTTTTTGAATAGTCTTTACTCTCTATTGATATCGTAAATTTTGTTTTTTCTGAACCTATAGTATGGAACTAAGCAAGCCGCAAGGCGTGAATCATTAGTTGTAACATCCGATTTACTTAGTTTTATTAAAACCATATTTTTCTTAATATCAAAGTTAAGTATACAAGCTAGCTTTTTGAGTGACTACACTTAGACTTATGAATTGAATTGATATGAGCCTAGTATGTGATATAGGTTCGTGTCATAATCACTTACATCTACCCAGGCTAATATTCTGTTCTAGGTCTATGGAACTACGAAATGTATCTTAGTTATTCGTTTTATAATCACTTCCATCTAAGACCATAGAACTCAGTTAATCACGCTCTACATGGTCATGGCTCATTAACAAGACATGGGCTACTTGGGTTACTGTCTCTTGAGTATCAAGAATACAGAGGTACGAGCCTATAGAATAGATCCTGTTCTAGTAAGGCCGTACCATGCTTTGTGTTACACATAGTGGTTAGTTGGCTTAGTAAATACAGTCTCCATGAATAACTCAAGCTCTTGACGACCTGGATGTGTTACATCTAATGATCACTTCTGTGACGGAAGGAGGTGGACTGCAGTTGATGAATCATTAGTTCTTGTAAAATGGTGTGGAAATGTTTCAACTAGTATCAGCATATGATTTTGTAGTAATATATACTTCACATAAAAAAGCTAATATGACCATGCTTTATAACTAAAGCACCTTAATATCTTTACTCATGCTACATGCCTACAAAATTCTTTAATTTCTATTCTCATGTAATTATGTGACTTATTTACATGAGAGTTCTTTTCATTTGATCAAGTCAACTCGGTCCTGATCAAGGTACAGTAACATAAACAGAGGTAAACAGAGGTGTTCGGCTAGATGAGATGACGGGAGTGTGAAATGTGGTAGTTCTGGTAGATGTCGTTGCAAGAAGAGGCTAAGAAAGTGGTATGTTAAGAAAGTGATTACCTGATCATTGCAACTGTTAGCGGTTGTTTGGGATTGCTTTTTTTTTTTCTCATAAAAACACAGTTATGCGGTATGCCTGTCTTTAGGCGCTCATTTACTTTAACATAGTGAGGTAAGCAGACAATGGAATCCTATCTGTTTAAAAAATAAGTAAAAAAGCAATCCCAAACAACCCTGTTTGGACGAATAGATATTTATAATAACTTTAAGCTACAAAATCTATTCATCCAACGTCAAAATTTCATCGGTAATGGGAATATGTCAGACTAATTCAAAAGTTGGTATAACAACTTCAAGCAACAAAAGCACTTTGAAGCATTATCTTACCCGACCCGTTTTATTACAGTTGAACTTGTGATTTTGATTATTTCAGTCGCTTTATAAAACACACATGCAAACACCTCTTGTATCGTCACAGTTTAAAATGGTAATTTGTGTGTTTCAGTCATCAAGCACAGGGTCGAGAGGTCAGTCAAAGTCCCTGCAGTCAGTACTAGCTTGCTGAGTTGCTGATATCCCACTTGATGAGTAGTTCTGTAATTTTGGCACAATGTAGGTTAGTTTATTTACTGAGTTTGGTAATTTTGGTGTATTAAGTATCTTAAGAATTAGAAAATATGTATATCTCGGTAGTCGATCTTATAACAAGAGGATTAGTAGAATTAGACCTTTGTACTTTTTGAACCTTTTTATGATAATAAAATCGACATCTGCGAGCGGTTGATTTCAAGAATCACTTTCTTGACATCGTTGAATTTCATTTATCTTTGGCTATTCGATTAATTTGAACTTTGAAGCTATCATGTTCAAATATAAACTTTGGTAACTTCTCTTTTAAAGACCAGTTTTAAAATGTGTCATTAAGATTTTGTTTTAGGTAAGGATCTGTAAAGTAACATACATATAAGGGTTAGTACGAAAATTGATAATCATATAAAAAAGTTGAAAAAAATTAATACGCCGTCGCGGGGGATCGAACCCGGGTCACCCGCGTGGCCGCGTGACAGGCGTGTTGGTTGGTCATATACATATCAATAACTTATTTTGAATTTGCTGATATATTTTTCAGTAATCACTTGTTGATTCTGAATTATAGTGTAATGTATAGGATGTTTACTTGATTAGCAACCTGGCTGAAAATTAATATGATGTTGGAAATTGTTGTCCACGAGAACGAGTGACACAGGAATTGCCTAAATCGACAACCCAATCTCTTTCGCGGGTCGTCCATGGTATCTCACATGCTTTCCGGTGTCTTCATCATAAGTGGATATATATGGATGTTTAAGTAATTTGGATCTATTTATTTACGATGCTGATTAACGTATACTGTATATGTGTACTCGTTGTGTATGGTTGTAACGTGCAAGTTCAAAAACTAAGATAGTGGATTGAAGGTGTCTGAATACTTTGTAAAGATTCATACGCAATTTACATCTTGTTTTTTTTGGGTGAAAAGTGAAGAATATAATTAGCACACCAAATGATTCAGATAATACAAGATTCGAATTAGTATCAATGGACAGGCCTATGATCCTAAAATACCAAGACAGAAACAAATCTGCTAGAAGCGAAAACACAACATTCTTCACTATATCACACAGGTAATGGCAACATTTCCCATCACCATATTACTCACATAGAGGGCACGGTACAGTGGCTGGCCGTTCGGCTGGCCACCACGGCGCGAGTCACTGTACCGTGGGTCGCGTTTTCGGCCTCCAAGCCGTAGTTGCCAGCCATCGTTGTGGGTGACGGCGGGAGCCCACAGCGCGAGGTACTGTACCGTGCCTCGCGTTGTGGGTATTCTCGCGCCGTCGGTTTTTTTTTTTTTTTTTTTTTTTTTTTTTTTTTTTTTTTTGGAAAACGCCACATTTTTAGGGGAGGGTGTTTTGGTGTTATGGTGGGTTTTGGAGTTATAGGAAAAAGTGATGATGTGGCACCACTTTTACCCACGGCTTGAGCCCATGGCTCAAACCGTACCTAGCCCTCTTAATGCCATTCCATTGTATAGCAACCTAAGCTGAATACCGACAGGCCTCACTATCCCCTAAGCTCCAATGCACATGGTCCACATACTACATTTCCATGAAGGCTTCCCTTTTTATTGCAAAATGAAGCCGTGATATTTAGCCACGTTATTATACTATGTAGTTTTGGGATTTTATTGTTTCGCAGTCATTTTCCGTACATGTTCATTGAGTCCATCCATAATAATTAGATGGGCAAAAAATATCTTTACTTTAAAAAAAAAAATTTAAAGTTACCCATAATTAATAAAATGAGGAAGATTTGCCAACCTGCCTAATCGGTCTAACGATAAAGAAGTAGAAAAAACTAATAAAGTTTTTTCTTCTTAATTGCATGAGTATTAATTGTGGCGTGTTAATTGGGACCATCATTGTATTTGTTTTTCCTCTTCCAAATTGGGTCATCGATGGGGTCGACATATGCTTAGTAGTACAGACGTCATGCATTAGATAACGACTTATGTTGATGATTTTTTGCATTCATGATCTGTTCGAACTTGGTTTACGCATGACCGTATATTGGCGGGGCGGCCACGACAATCTGGTTGCAGCCATAGCGGGTCCGTATATGCTATGTTCTTTGTGACTGATTTAACACTGTTTCCTTAGAAAATAATATGGCGCAAATAACAGGCGATGATGATCCAGCATTTTTGTATTTCTTTGGTGATGGTTTACTGAAGCCTGTGTCTTGGCTAGGCAGTCATATCCGTAATGTGGCTGCAGCCATGGCGGGTGTTTCTTAGCGAATGAAGTTTTATATCGTTTTTATCAACTGTATCTGTATTGGGTTGAATAAACTTTGGGGTCCGTTGGGTATGAATTTTTATGATTTTGCAGATCTTAAAATAAGCTGGAGCAATTGATACATATGCTCCGATGACCAAGTAAGTTGTTAAGGTGTTGTATTTCATTAGGTGGTAATATTTCTCTTTCTTGGAGGTCTGACTGCCGGGTCGACATAGTACTGATCTAAAAAGTTATTATGACAATAGCCGGCACTTGCACTATGAGTCCAAAATCTCTAATTGCGTTCATTTTTTATCCCTATTCACGCTAAACATGTTTATAAAGTACCTTAATATCCCTATTCACGCTAAACATGTTTACAAAGTTCCTTGAAATTAGTTTGTATTCTCATGTAATTATGTGACTGATTTAGATGGGAGTTCTTTTCATTTGATCAGGTCAACTGGTCAAGGTACAGCAACATAAACAGAGGTGTTCGGCTAGAGAAGATGACGGTAGTGTGAAATGTGGTAGTTCTAATAGATGTCATTGCAAAAAAAGGTTAGTATCTATGCTTTGTTATTTATATTCAACTGATGTCATAGTACCTGATTATTGCAACTGGTAGGGGCTGTTTGGGATTGATTTTTTGCTCATAAAAAACAGGTATGCCTGTTTTTAGGCGAACATTTACTCTAATATTGTCAGGTAAGCAGACAATGAAAACCTGTATCTGCTTAAAAAGTAAGTAAACCCAAACACCCTTTTTGGATATATAGATATTTATAATAACTTCAAGTAACAAAATCTATTCACCCAACTTCAAAATTTCATTGGTAATAGGAATATGTCAGACTCACAATCAAAAGTTGTTATAACAACTTCAAGTAACAAAATCACTTTGATGCATTATCTAGCCCGACACATTTTATTACAGTTGAACTTGCAATTTTGATTATTCGAGTCCCTTTCATAAAACACCTCTTATATTGTCACAGTCTGATTTGAAATGATAATTTGTGTGTTTCAGTCGCACAGGGTCGAGAGGTCAGTCAAAGTCCATGCTGTCAATAACTAGCTTGCTGAGTTGCTGATATCCCACCTGATGAGTAGTCGATCTTATAAGGATTAGTAGAATTAGAGACCTTTGTACTGTTGAACCTTTTTATGTAGAATTAGACCTTTGTACTGTTGAACCTTTTTACGATAATAAATTCGACTTCTGCTTGTGGGTGAGTTCAATAAATTGAAAACTTGTCACTTTTCAAGTTTTCAATTTAAACTTTAATGTATTATTTAAGAGAAATTAATAAGCACTTAAGTATTATATTAATGTATTATTGTTATGGTTATGGACCTTCGAGTATTCTACACAAAGTTTATTATTTTTTTAGCTTGAGTGATGTTAATCAAGCGTAAACGCACGAAATAAATAAACGTAATTGGACGGACATATATAATCAGTCGTTCACATAAATGAACGAACAAAACGTTTGTTTATATTCGTCGTTCATTTAACTAAACGGACAAAAACCTTGTTCATGCTTATTTACTAAATAAACGAACATAAACGATTTTACTGCCGGACGACCGACGAATGGTTCGTTGAACGTTTAGTTTATTTACAATCTTATACGGAGTATGTAATAATATTAGTGGCAAAGCCCGTTCGATGGACGGGCGCGTTTTATAATTTTTATTTTAATAAAGTATTTATTTATTAATGAAAAACAAACAGATTTTTAAGTATATTTATATGAACTAAGATTATAAAATAATTCAATAATAATACCTTAAGAGAAAATAAGCAAATATTAATAACATGAATACTAATCTGATAAAAGGAAATACATCGTATGTCAAAATAAATTCAATTTATTTGTATGTATAGTTTAAGATCAAATTAGATGTAAAGCTTCTATGTAAACGACGTTTGACGTAAAATTGGTATAATTAACACCTATATCACAACATAGAACCTTAAAACCATGCTTTGTATTCACCATTAATACATTAACATATTTTTCTCAATGAGAGTAAATCGTTCCACAAAGTTTTGACGTCCTATTACTAAATGCTGGTATAAACTTAGTTGTCTAATATGTTATAGTAACATCAAAATATTTTTATTAGTGTTAAACTACAAATTAAATTGTTCAATTTAGTGTATATTGGACGTCATATTATAAACTGATCAATTTGTCTATTATAAATGTTAACTTTCATGTAAAAAAAAAACAGATTGTGTTAAATGTAATATACGAAAATAAAATTAAAAGAAAAAAAACATTTATAAATTTTTTTTGCCATTCATTAAACATTACATAAAATAACTTAAACATAATACATATCTTATGTAATTTGAAATTTTTCATGGCCATTTAGGTGATTTATCACCATTTAAAGCTAAATGTAAATTATCATAGTCCAAATCCTCTATATCTTTCACTTCATATTCTTCTTCCTCCTCAAACTCATACAGATTTTCTTCTTCTAAGGGACTACCAACTTCAACGGCTTCTCTTAACTCAACTTGACAACGTTCTCTTTCCTCATCTTCACGTTGTTTTCTTGCTGCTTCAACCATGGCATCTTTTTCTTCCTGGTCCTTCTTCCACCGTTTCTGATCTTCAGTTTCAAGTGGGTAGTACCACTTATCAGGAACATCATCCCAAACCCATTTTCCATCAACCTTTATATTATCCGCACTGTTAATCACTTGATTAACAACATCAACATCTTTGTTCGTGTCACCCTCATGTTGGTCTTCTTTTCTTTGTTTCCTGAAAATCCATGTAATTATTAACAATCTTACTTTATATAAAACGATAGATTCGAAAATATAATTTAATTAAAAACGTAATTACAAACTTACTTGTGTTCCACCTTGGTTGAAGATTCAATGTCGGATTCACTTGCAGATTTGTTGAACATAGGATCAATGAGTGCACGGGATCGAGTTTTGGCTGATAGGCAACATCGACACTACAACTGGTGAGAACCCCGTGTGTTCCGGCGTAGGTGAGAAAATTTTATTGAGCAGGAGACATGATAAACACTGGAGGCTAATTGGCTGGGCCGAAATTCAAGGTGGTCAAACAATTGAAATCCTACCTTCTTCGATATAGGACTAAGGAATTAAACCTAAAACTATGCTTGTTTTTTTGCATTATCAAACTGATTTTTATGGCAGATATACATTGTTTTGAATTATATACATTAATTTTTATTTATTCGATTTTCCTGGACGTCCCTACTTTTTTTGTGCTTCAAGATTATGATCGATTTTATGAACGAGTATGGAAACTAATTTGACACTCAAATTGAAACATTAAACTCAAAACACAAGACAATAACGCCGAAATGTAATATCTCCAGCATATATATGTTATTGATTTCTTTCTTAGAACCTAATCTGTTGAGAAATGTTGCTTCAGTTGAAAAAAAACTGCCCGGGAACATAGTTTTCTTTCACATCTTGGTTCAGCTAAGGGGGTGTTTAAGATTGCTTATTTAAAACAGATTATTCATTTTGAAATTGAATAATCAGATAATCATCATTTTGAAAACATCATTCTAGAAAATAGTGTTTGGATTTGATTATCCTGTTTGAAATCACAATAATTAGATACTCAGGTTTTTTTAGTGTTTGGCAAATTTGATTATTTGATAAGCAAAATGAATAAAATAAACTCCATTTTTTTAAAACTCCATTTTGAAAGCTTACTTTTTCAAAGCTCCATTTTGAAACTGAAATAAGTAGCTCCCTACTTACTTTTTCAAAACTTAATTTTGGAAGCTTCTAAACGCAAATAATCACTTTTCTCCATTTATTATCCAAACACTCATTTTAACTTATCTCCATTTTTAAAATGAAATAAACAGATAATCTGGTTGCAAACGCAATCTCAAACACCTACGAAGTACCGGTAAAAGCTATTCTTAGATCCACAATGTTAGCCTTAAAATATTGAGTCAAACAAGAATGATCGATAATAGGTTTATTATGTATTGTTTATTAGAACGTTGTAATAGTTAGTTAAATAGGTGTGACATTACGGGCTTGATGGCTAGCTTAAAAGGCCTCTTTCAAGGTACTAAGCGTTTATTCAAGCCCGACCCAAACAATATAGTCCATAAACAAGCCCACATGTAGGGGGACTATAAATACCTTTCCTAGCATGTTAGGAAGGGTGTTGGTTGTTTACTATTCTTAATCTAATCATCCCTAAGTTTCACACATCTCTTTCTTTTCTCTCTCAACTTTCTCTCTCTAGAATTCATCTACTTTTATCTCTTTTCTTCCTTTAATTCGTGTTATATCATCAATAAATATGGAACAACATTTGGTATCAATCGCCATGGGGTAGATTAGTGATTGGTTTTTTTATGGATTGATTTCGTGGGTTTTTCAAGATCAACACCTCACGTCTCAATTTTTTGTGTTTTCCGTGCTCTAAATCTTGATATAAATCTCATACATAGTTGTGGTAGGTATTTGGGTGCTTTGGATTGGTTAAAATCATGGATTTCTAAGCAAGAATCTCATTTTTATTCGTTTTTTTCGAAACAGTAACATTATTGCGAAACTTGTGCTTAAAATTCCATCGCAATACTCTAGGGTTTTCATATTGCGACAGGTTTTGTGACAGGTATTGTGAAGATTACTCTAGCGTTTTCATATTGCGAAGGTATTGCGAAGACTGTTTTCTTGCTGTATTGCGAAGTTTGCATATTATTGGTATTGCGAAGACTGGGATTGCGAAGACTGGTTTCAAACATTGCGAAGACTTGGAGATTATCGCGAAGAGTGGAAATTATTGCGAAGAGTTGAATCATTGCGAAGACTTGGAGATTATTGCGAAAAATGGGAACATTGCGAAATGTTAAACATTGCGAAATCCCATTATTGCGATATTTTTGTTTGAGTCATTTTTAGACTTAGCCACTATCTAGACTAGTTTCGGAATATCGTTTCCAAAAAAAAAAAATCAAATTGTCAGACCAAAATTCAAATTTTTGCGAGATTTTTGTTCAAGTAAAATTAATTTTTTCCTAGACCATATTTAGGCCATTTAAGCTTCAATTTCAAATTTTGGCGATACAAAAAAAAATTCGACCAAAAATTCAAATTTTCGGACCAAAATTTCTTATTTTTAGGCCATTTTAGGTTTTATTTTCCGTCCAAAATTTTCATATTTCAATTTTTTTTTCTCCTACGAGTTTTTGGCTAATTGTAACTCGATTTCAAAATTTGGTGATTCAAAATTTTCTCGGTTACCGTTATATCGGACTGGAGAATTTAATGTCGGACTGAGAAAAAATCGCAATTTTTGGAATTTAAACCACAACCCAATCATACCATATCTACAATCTACTTAAGATCCAAAGTCATTTCATCAATTGAGATACCATCATCATGGAAAAAAGCAATGAGTGTTCAGATGTGACAACTCTCGAGATGGAACGATTACAACTACGGACACGCTTCTTGAGAGATAAATGCATGGAAAGTTTGAGAATACTTCAATCAGAGTTTGAGAGCCTTTCAAAAGTTCTACTAGACTTAGGTGAATCCACTGGCACATTTATAAGAGCATTCACACACGCCATGGAGAAACTTGCGGCACAACTTGTCAAAGAAAGACTTTTTAGGAGTGAATGCAAGATCAACTTCACTGAACTCAACACGACACTTGAAAAGACCTTTGATTCATAATTTCTCATGTCTTCGAGTACACAGGGATGCTTCATGAGACATCATCAAACTACTCAAACGTTCAAAGACCTGATCCCACGTAACATCCAATCCATTGCAACCTATGTCCATAGAACAATAATTCACGAACAAGAGATAGATAAAAGGTTCAAGGCAAGTTGTGATACAGTATCGGGTCATGAGAATGAAAGCTTCACATCACAAAACACAAAGCATGGTCTGCAGAATGATCATACCATACATGGGAAAGAAAGCAACAACACTGGCACGCAAGGCATCCATTTGGAGACTGTCATCAGCAATACACCTTCCTATGATAATGGTCTGTTTTACGATTCTAAGCCATTGGAAGAGGTACACAATGATGAATATAATTTGTTTGCCAATGCTAATACGCATGAGCATTGTGATCAAACTCAAACCCTTATTGACACATGTATGACAGAAAAGGTTGATAGCAATACCATACCTGATCCCTCAAACACATGAAATAATGAGTCTGACGATGATCAACATGCAAATGAGTATGATGATAAGGAGCGTATTGTGCTTGCTAATTTAATTGCCACTTTACAAAAAGATGTCAAAGAAACTAGAAAAAGTCAAAATCAATTAAAAAGGCAAACGTTACGCTCACTCAAAATTTTGAAGAATGCAAAGCTGCTCTAATTCAATCTAATGAGACCATTGATAGCTATAGAGCTCAGCTTCTTCAAAAGATCAATGATATTGAGGGTTACAAAGGGTGTTTAAATAACGTCAAAAAGGACGATTATCAACAGAAGTATAATGAAACTCTTAAGCTTTTAGAACAAGAGAAACGTAATCATAACACCTCTTTGAGTACCGAACGTCAAAAAACGTACCTTGCTACCACTAAAGTTAATGAGCTAACTCAAGTAAATGGTTTTCTTCAAGAGGATAAAACTAAACTTGTTAATGAAAAGAATGTTGTGGTTGAAAAGTTGGAAAAGGATTTCAAAACTAGACGGGCGAATGACATCGACAAAATGGTGGAACTTGAAACTCAAATTGATTTTTACAAGAAAATTGTTTACAAAACTAATCAACCAATTCAAACCATGAGAATGTTGGCACCTCGTTCGTTTTTCAAGGGTAGACCTAGTTTTGCAAATCCTAAGTACCTAGAGCAAGCTCAATCTGAGAATCAGCACCTATATCTTGATGAGTCCCAATGGACCGATTTTGATTGCCTTGTTGTAAGGCCCGACAGTGAAGAGACAATCGACTTGGAAGAAGAGAGTAGATCAAAAGATAATAAAGATTTTGTTAAACCACATAATTATATTTATGAAAACAATCTTTATGGACTTTTCAAACCACAAACACAGAAGTCTCGTGAGCAAATATTTTTCGAATGTGAACAAATAAGAATTAAATGGAGACAAGTTTTTGCCACTAAGAAAACTAATGTTTCAAAATATATTGGGTCCTTGCCGCATTAAGCTTCTATAAGAAAGAGTAAGCAATTTGTATCCTTAAGAGTAACATTGAAAATTTCAAAAAGGTTGTTGACGATGATTGAAAAAACGTGAACTTTTGAAAGGTGGTAAAGAAATTCCTCACGATATAGTTGTGCTTGTGAAAACTATTTTGATTCCGCTTGCGGAAAGAACTAAGAAACATGCTTTGGAATTTGAAAAGTTAATAGAGCAAGAAATGTTTGACGATTTGAAATATGTGGAATCTCTTGAAAAAGAAGTTAACGATCATCAACCTGAAAGAGACGAGTTTTCTACAACATATGATCTACTCTTACAAGAATGTCTCTCCAAAGATATTTTGTGTGTTGCACTTACATCTTGTGTAGATATAGACGAATATTCTGACGCGGCATGCAAATATCTTGATCAAGTCAAAGAGTGTGAACGTCTTGAAACTGAGCTTTTGAAACACAAAGATAATGTTGATCAAAAAGGCTTTTGCATTAATTCAACACCGATGTGATTTTCTTCAAAAACATTGTCATTCTCTTGAACTTGCTTTGCAAGCCAAAGTCAGAAAAGGACCAAATTATAATAACTTGCAAGTAAAACTTTCAACATCGTGTCGAGAAATGAACGAAATGAGTATGGAAATTACAGACTTGAAAGCTCAGTTGCAAGAAAAGGACATAGCGATAGAAGAGTTGAAGAAACTCGTTGCCAAAATGGGTGGGAAAACTGTGGAATCTAAAGTTGTGAAACCTATTGTTCAAAAACCCAATGCCTACAAGGATCCAAAGCCATCTATCTTAGGAAAACCGACTCCTTTCTCCAATTCTTCTCATGTAAACTCTAGGTTACCCCCTAAGACTGATGTGCAACCAAGTGTTCCAAAACCATCCACATCACCCTATGTTCCTCCATTTAGAAAGTACACTGTTGCTAAACGCAACCATGTGAATGCACCTAGCACTTCTAGGACTCCTCCAAAACGTGTGACACTCGCGTCCACAAAGGAATTTGTAGGTTCAAATGACTTAGTTCATACCAACAACCTAGAGGATGCTAAGCAAAAAGGGAAGATTAAGAAAGACAAATCCGTGTATTCAAAACCTAGTTCACCAAATTCCGCTAGAGTTCAACACACTCCTAATGGTAGCCAACCAAAACCTAGGATCCCTCACCAGCAATCTAGGAATTGGAAACCATCCATGAATAGTCGTGTTTCGAACAATACGCCTGAACGATTTAGAAAACTAAGGAATACAAGTACTTTCGTGAATCCCAAATTCCCTGTATGCCCCACTTGCAAGAAGGGCATTCACAATGTAAATCATGACCATTGCATTCTGCAATACCTTTATGAGGTTAAATCTCGTGCCTTTGCACAGAAAAAGAATGCAAAATCCCATAAGACAACAAGGAGACACAAACCCGTCACAAAGACAAGCAATAACACCATCTGAAACGTGGATTAAAAAAGGACATACTTTCTCTCCAAAGAAGTCTTCCGTTGTGCAAGAGAAAACTACTCCTCGAACTAGTCTTCAGTGGAAACCAACGGGTAGGATCTTCAAGGGAGTTGGAGTTAAGTGGATTCCAATAGAGAAGAGTGATGAAACCTGCGCTAGCACGAATGCAAATGTTTTGGTCGTAGACAAGGAATTTGTTACTCCTAACATTAGTATTTGTGCAAACTCTTCTTCTGTCAGTGCAGGTACAACAGCGGATTCTGAACCCACTTCTTCTTGTTCAAAGGGTTCCAACTCTGTACATTCGATATCACCTTCTTCTATGGTACAAAAGTCTATTTTTGATTATTTCAGAAAAACTTGAAAAATACAAAAATAAAATAAAATGTAAATATCTATAGAAAAACAAAATTAAAAAATTAAAAATCTTTGAAAATCCAAAAATATTCTTCTCGACATGTCTTTTAGTATCGATAATATGGACGTGCCTAGAAATGTCGCTCAATAACGACACGGGTGTGTACAAAAAGCTCGAATGAATGTTGTAAATATTTTTCAAAACACGTCATTTTTATTTTTTTAATAAAGGAAAACGTCTATTTTGGACAATTTTTCCAACAACGGGTAGAGCAATCTATCTTGGGTTGAGCTTGTCACAAAACATTCAATGTTTTAAGCTCAACACAACGGCTTGTAATTGATTGTGGTAAAATACACCTCTTGTTTAGGGAAAACAAAAGAGCGTAAATGAGCGATAAGTATTAAATACGACGATTTAGGAAAACCGTGTACAAATGACCCAATGAAGTTCGTTTCCCAATGAGGTATATGTGTGTGATTAAAATGTAAAGTTATTTGAGATTAATATTAAAGAAAGAAGGGATGAGAAAATAAAATGACGGATACGTGAAAATTATTACTATGACGACTAAATTAAAAACCGTAAAAAGCGACAAAATAAAATTAATTCTAAAAATTCCCAAAAAATGACCAAAATTCAATAAAAACAAACTAAGAGTTTACAAATGATCAAAACTTTTTCACACCTTTTAATTAATTAAATATTAATTTTTAAATGCTAATTAAAGCCCTAAAAATCCAATTAATTATTAAAAAGTCAAAATTAAGATTTTTCACTTTGTAAACCTCTTAAATGACTAAATTAGAATAAAAACTATTTTTATGAAATTTTAAACTAAGGAAAACTATTTTTAAATGATTAAAAACTATTAAAATATTAAAATAAGTCTAAAAATTAAGAAAATGATGCTAAAATTAATCTAAGAGTTTTAGAAGTCCTATTTTAATGTATTTGACCTAAGAAAAATATAAAAGTTGCAAAAATGTGAAAAATGAAATTTAATAATAAAATAATATTAAAATATTATTAAAAATCCAAAAATTATATAAAAATCTAAAAACTTGCAAAATAGTTTATTTTAACCTAAATAAATAGAAAATGAAAGTAAAATTACCAAAATACCCCTATTGGGCCCCCCAAATGGGCTAAAATCAAAAACAGTTAAGGGAAATGGGCTTTTTGGCCCAATAAGATGAAACTTAACCAAATAAGCTGAAAATCACTAGTCTAGCTTAAAATTCAATTCTAAACACAAAAGTCTGAAGGCCCAAAAGCTGAAAGTGAGCTTATCATCGCTTAATAGAACAACAGCTTATTCTTAATGGGCTTTTTGGCCCATTAAGCTATAAGCCAATGCCATAAGCTCAAATTTGACACACAAACTTTTTTTGAAATGCCTAAGAGATCTGTGAAAAGAAATTTCAAATAAGCTCAACCAATAAGTCAGAAATAAGCAAAGTAAAATTTCACTAAAAGACAAAATAGTCGACTTGGAGTTCTAGACCACCTCAGACCTTGATTCAAGTTGCAAAAGACTCTAAATGACTTAATTAAGACAAATCAACAAAGAAAAGTTCAATAAGCCAATCCAAATAAGCTGAATAAGCTGATAAGCATTTATGTAAAAGTCAAACTTATTGGTTTTCTAGTCAAAACTCAAAGTCAACCCCTCAAATGCTCCAGTATGAACAAATGGGTCAAATAAGTAACACCTATTACAAAATTAAAGTTGTTGCAGGTTTAAATAAGCTAGAACAGCTTATTGATAAGCTATCCCAAAAATAACACTAGTAGTGGCTAGCAGCAGGGGAAAGGAGTTCCCACTGCTTTGACTATTTCACTTGCAAATTTAGAGAGGTCCAGTTGGATTCAATGGAAAACAAAGGCACCCTTACAACCAGTGAGTTGTAAGGAGTCAATATCAAGTAATAAATCACAAATTGGTTCAGCCAATAAGCACAGAATAAGCAAACAGTCACCAGATATAGCACAGACCTTGAAAATAAGCAGTTATGACAAAATAAGCAGATTAAGCATGAACAAGCCAACCAAAATGAACCATATGCATACAAAAGCTATAAATAAGTCCAATAAGAACAAATAAACTTATTTTAAACACTGGATCAAAGATTAGAAGTAGATTCAAGCAATAGCATTTACTGGTGAACAAAGTGATTATCCAAAATCCTTTTGCTGATCTAAATGACCACCAATCTAATTTTAAACCTTCAAATCCCCTTCCCTAGTTGTGATAACTAAAACTTAGCACTTGTTAGCCCTAGTCTACCCTTAGATCTAGGTGTCCCTAAAATTTTAGCCAATTTAACCAAGTATTTCAGATTTTTAAGCCCTTTTATGGATTATGATGAATCAAGGCACAAAAGTTGTAGATAAATGACCAAATATACCAGTTAAACAATAACCAACAAAAAGCATCACAATACAACCACACAAGTTGCCTCAAATCTTGGTATATCAGTTAACCCAAACACCTATGTGTAAATTGATTTCTTAGGTTTTCAAAGGATTTGTGTGATTTAACCCTCAAACCAAGATCTAATCAACCCTATAACAACAATTAAAACCTCAGAAAAGACAAATCAACCACAATAACACAGATTCACAGACAAATATCCAAATTCACCAAAATTCATACAATATTCAGTAAAAATAAAAAGGATAGGAGATACAAACCTCCAAGACTCACATCCAAGCCTTGGATTGTTTGAGCTAAGGTGCGAGCAAGAACAAGCACCAGCTTCCAATAGCTGCTAAGAACAACAAACACAAAAGTTAACCAAAAACAAATTATGAGTTGATTTTTGAAACAAGAGTTTTAAACCTTAAAACCTTTCCTCAAAATCAATCAAACAGATTAATGGAACTCAGACTTTAGCTAATCAAATACCAAACTTTCATAAAACACAAAAGAGAATTCACAATTTCTGAAAATCAAACTTTTTATTTCATAAAAAGGAACTACAAAGCATTAGCTAAAATCTGGAACAAAGGGGATCTCACATGTTGAGGCCTCCTTTTATAGGCTACATAAGACGTTTCTAGAATGGAAATACAAGATAAACCCTAGCTATGAAGTCTCCAAAATACCCTTGAGTGCTTGATGGCGTGTTGAGGTTGTGAGCTGTCCAATTCAATCCTGGATGTTCATTTTAGCTTTGGGGCCAAGCAAAGATTATGGGACGTTGATTTGGCCACGAGGCATTGCTTGGAGAGGAGGGTGAGTTTTTATTGGTGGACGGGTTCGAGTGTGGGGGCCATAGGGTGAGTGGGTGTGTGAGTTCAGGCATGGGATTGGTTCGTGTGAGGGTGAATTGTGTTTTAGTTAAGGTAATTGTAAAAACCCCTTTGTTGGTGAAAAGTAAATATTGGGTTTCATACGTGTGAATAGTGACACGTTTGATCCGAAATCAGTGGGGGATTTGTGTTTGGCGCGTGTTTGTTTGTTTAAACTTTGGAAAATGGCAAAAGGAGTCCTTGTTCTTTGGCAAACAATGTATAACAAGTTTACTTCCCTAATAAACTCATTTTCCTTTGTATTACAAGTTTCTAATATCTCACATTGGCCACAAAATGTTTTGGAAAGAAGATTTAGGTCTTTTATAACTTTAGGTTAATTACCATTTCAGTCCTTTTGATGTTTAAACAATATTTAAAGGACTAGAAATGTAACATTCTTGAACTTCAAGGGATTTTTTGGATCTTGGACTTTATGAAGGACCATTCTTGACATTTTGGATTTGTTGAAGGGCTAATCTTGCTAACTCTTCAAACTTGGAGGACCTTTTTGTAATTTTGACAAACTTAAGGGACCAAACTTGTAATTATGAATATACAAGGGTATTAAGTGTCATTTCTTCATAAATGAGGGCTCAATCTTGTACATCTTCAAGTCTTCAAGGGTTTTTCATTTCACAAACTAGGGCCCGGTTCATTGGTGCGGCTTCGTTTCTCGTGTTCGTTTTTCCTTATTTCTTGTAATCTTTTGTCTTTTTCACGATATCCATACCTAAAATACACAAGTAAACAAACACAAGCATATATATGGTATTTTATGACATTTTTATGCATTTAAAGCCCGAAAAGAACGATGATATCATGTATAAATGCCATCTCATCACTCCCACATACTAAACCATTGTCGTGCCCTCACGCAATGATAGAATAAAGTATCTTAGCATCTTCAAAATTCAATTTTATTAACCTTATTTGGAAAGTAAAACTTGCAACAATACTACGAAGATGTGTAAAGACATAATGTATGATTTTCATCACGAAAGTGACTTTTAGGGTCAATGAATAGAAACAAGTTAATGCCCCATAGAGTAAAGTTCGTCATCCTTGATTGTTATACATTCCATGCTAAGTGCAAAAACAAGATCATTGTTGGTACAAGTCACAATGCTAACACTACTCATACGTCCAAATTGTGTAATACTTTTTCTCCCCGCAATCCTAGTTATTATGAAAGGAAATGGGTTTCTAGAATTTTTTAACTATTTATCATGGATCAAAAGTGATTCATATTGACTTATTTGAGTATTTATTAGTCCAAAATAAAGTAGCACAATTTAATCGATAGTTAGCCGAAGGACAAAATCTTTTAAAACGGCTTCTCGAGTATCTCCTTAAGTTCATATCTTGGCATAACTCGTTTCACGATTTGAGACCTTTATCGGACCGATATTTGGCATGTACTTCATACTTCAAATCTTGGGAAGACGTTCTTGAAATTATGGTCTTCTCTTCATATTTTGGAATTTCTTCACTTGACGTTTTTGAGAGATTCTTCATACTTGGACCACGACTTCATCATTTTTCTTCAATCTTTATTTTGGATTTTGATTTACAACGATCCGCCTCCTTTTAGAACTTGGATATATTTATCCTCATACCTTGTGTATAGACTTTCTCCATGATCTTTAGGGGAGTAATTGTTTTTCGTCCTGTGTCTCGATCATTCATATTGATTTAGTAATAATGATACTTCACATCATCTTGGATCTTTAGCAACAAAATAGAGCTCCTCATGCCTTGTTAGGGCCTTTTTGGATTTTCACCAATCTTCGCATCCCGCTTCAATAAGTTATGCCTTGGCTATGAACTCTATTCAACCCCGAGCAACTTTTAAACGATCTTGTGCTAGAAGCTAAGTAACCTTTCAAATCGTACGACCTTACTTATTGCAATTATTTTTATTCCTAATGCATTCATCTTATGGGAGAAAAAGCCACAATTAAAAACATATGAGTTTTTGAAAGAATATTTTCATGTTCTACGTTTAGCATGATCACTTTTCTAACTCTATCACTTCTCGTTCTTAACTATTTAAAGACCTCTAATTAAAAAGACTCGTGAATACTTAGCCATGCAAGTCAAAATTAAGCCAAATTTGGATTAGCTTTCATTAAGACTATATCAAATCAAAGTTTTGGGTTTTCAAGCCACCTATAGGATCTTGCACTTTCTTAGACTTTTTCAAGTTTAGAGAATGCATTTTATAGTTCCCTTGATAAGTGACTTTCTAGGATCAATTATAGGAACTTGCGAAAAGTTCTTGTTCTTAACCCGAATGAGCTAAGACTTTCGCGTTTTAAAGTTCCCTATATAAAAGTCTAGCTATCGAAAAAAATTAAATTTGGCCATTTTTAGCCTTATTAGCAACAAAGCAAAACAAAACGTTGAAAGTTGGAAAACGTGAGGACGTAGCAAAGCAAGTATCTATTCACCCCCATACTAAAATTAAACATTGTCCTCAATGTTTCGAGTCTAAAGGTGGAGCACCCCCATACTAGAGATGAAGAGTCGAATGCTTAGGATCTAGCATGGAAAGGGTGATCAACAATATATCTAAAGCTGTTTATGAATTATGCTAAAAGATAATTGTTAGAACAATAAAGGATATGTCATGGATTCGTGAAAAATTCTTCAAGCAAACGATCGAGGCTCACGTAAACGAACACGAGAGTCTTCAATCGTGGTGGTGATGATGATCTAGATAACACATTCACAAACAACCACGAGACAACGAGTTGGAAGGGCACAAATCCCCTCTCATTAAACTATTAGAAAGCATAAAAAGATAAGCATGGGATGTCCCCCACGAGGCACCTCGTTTTTTATTACCGAGTCATGAGCTCGACTCGATCCCCTCTATATGTGATCATTTAGGGAAAATCATGGTATGGTTAATTTTTGATGGGGCTTATATGATAAACAAGGCCCAAAAAGCAACCGGTACTAAGGACTAAGTCCTTTGATGATGCAAAATACCAGGGTCAAAGATGGCGTCCTCGTTTTCATTGGATAAACAAACCAACGCCACTTCTACATGTGCCATAAACTCAAAGAGTTTGAAGAAAATAGATAAGAAGTAGAAGGGTGAGACAATTGGTAAGACAAAATTTTGAGCTACTCGAGGTAGACTCGCAACAAGCAAATATATATAGTTTCCATTTATTGCATCGGTGGAAGACCGAGATTTCCCTTTACATGAAATTCCGCGATCGAATATCTCGTCCTCGGTGGACAAGGATGAGGGAACATAAGGGGCTTCCCCCATACTAAAACCACACAAAGCATCGTCAAAAGGAGTAGACAAGCTTGTAGTACTCAAAACACGTGGTGATGACGGATTTAGATTTGTAGAAAAATCTTTTAAATCAAATTCAAAATCTTTTCTTTTTTTATCTTTTAAACTCTCCTTATGAAAACCCGTTTTGATTATGTCAAAAACATTTGGTGTTTCTAAAGTGATGTTTGGCACACTAAAAATTCTCACATTTGAAAACCGTTTTGGTGGTGGTAAGTTCTCAAAACGTTTGTCGACAAAGATAACCTCCCCATCGGGGTCAACATATTCGTCATCCGAAAGATCTTCCGTAGAAACCGACAACTTATCAAAAATTTTCATGAATGAATGTTCGAGGTGAGGTGAAAGATTTTTCGATTCAAGTATTGACGGTTCCTTATTTGTAGGTTTAACACTCATAACCTCCACCGGCGGAGGAAATGGTAAATCGTTCTTGTTGACATTTCCTAAAACTCTTGGTGAAAATTCTTTGCAAACGACATTGGTTGAATCACCATGGTTTAAAGTTTCAATAGAATAGACATGAGAAAGCTTGGAGTTTTGTGTTGCATTGATGACAAGTTCTTCCTCATTGAAACGAAGGGTGATTTTTCGAGCATGAACATCAATAAGTGCTCTCGATGTATCCAAAAATGAACGTCCCAAAATGAGAGGAACTTTTCGATCGATGGGAATGTCTACAACGATAAAGTCCACGCGATAGTAAAACTTTCCAACTTTGACGAAGACGACCTCGGCTACTCCACGTGCAAGAATCGTAGAATGATCGGCCATCTCGATCGACATGTTCGAAGGAGTAAGAGCCGGAAGCGAAAGCGATTTGAAAATCTCAAGAGGCATTAAATTAATACTAGCACCAAGATCGGCCAAGGTATATCATTCCTCCATATCCTGCATTGCACACGGAATCAAAAATTTACCGGGATCACCGAATTTTTGGGGTATGCGGATAAGAAAAACCGATGAACAACTAGACGATTGTTGTAACTTCTCTTTGTTATCCAACATACTTTTGAAGTTTGCGGCAAATCGAGGCATCATGATTAGAACGTCGGCAAAACTTATATTAAAATGTATATCATGAAACATTTTCATAAAAAACTCAAATTGATAATTATTCCGTTCTTGTGCCTTTTCCTTGTTTCGTCTCGAAGGGTAAGGTAAGGGTGGTGTGGGTTGGACATTAGGCAACGGCCTTGGAATCTCGGGTTTCATAATAGATATTGGTACAACCGTAGGTGTGGTATGAGCGGTACTTCGTGGGCTTGTGATATGCTCCTTTTCGACCATCACCTCGGGCTCTTTCTCGATTTCCTTCTTCGCAGAAGTACTTGGACGAGAGATTGGTTCCTTGAAAGTTTTACCACTACGAGTAGTAATAACCTTCATTTCTCCCCTCGGATTGTTAATGGTATCACTAGGAAGACCACCCGAGGAAGAGGGTTTACACATGATTGCTTCTAACATTTTTGCCATTCGGTCTTCAAATTATGATTGCCTAGCATCCGCTTTTAACAATTCTTGCTTAATCTCATGTTGTCCTTGTTCCATCTTTTGTTGATTTTGTTGAAGACGTTGAACGTTTCCTTCCATTTTATTAGCATGAGTTTTCAATTTATTAGCAAGTTCGTTTTTAAGCTCGTTTTTCAACTCGGATCTTAAGCTAATCATCTCACGTTGCATATTATCAAACTTAGCATCGTTTGCTTTTGCATAATCCTAAAATTTTCCACTAAGATTTTTAGTGTGAGCATTTTGAAAACCTTGTGCAGTGTTTTGAAAATCACGGTTTTGGTTTTGATTTGAAACTTGTCCATTCCCACTTTGATAATTCCCTTTGTTGTAATTACGTGAATTGCCTTGATAACCACCATTTTGATTGTTGTTTCGATAGTTGTTAGCATTTTGATTTTGGAGAGCTTGATTTGGGCGGGAACCTTGGCCGTTTTGGTTGTAAGTTCCCGTTGCTACATAAGCACTTGAAGTGTTACCACCGGTGGTAATGCACTCGGAAAGATCATGAGCTCCACCACAAGATAAACAACTTTTTTCAACCGCTTTAACCGATGCGGAATTCAAAGCATCTTGTGCTTTCCAATGTGTCATAAGCGTCGAAAACCTATCGAAAAACCGATTTTCCTCATTTGCTTCATCATGTAAGGCATTAATGTTACGAGACGATGACGACGATGACGAACCCATATTGGCAACACTCGGTGTGTTACGACGGTTATAAACCTTAGATCTATTCTCGATAATCTTTAAAGCCTCATCGGTCGTTTTGCACAAATAATTACCACCCGCGGCGGCATTCAAATAATCTCGTTCATGATCATTAAGCCCATTGTAAAAAGTATCTATTTGATGCAATTCCGAAAAATCATGGTGTGGACATTCATGTAACATTTCCTTAAATCGTTCCCATGCCATTGAGAAACTTTCATTATTACGTTGTGTAAACCTTGAAATCTCATTTTTCAAATGTGTTGTTTTAGATGGTGGAAAAAATTGGTTCACAAACTTAGAGACGAGATCACCCCATGTCAAAATCGAATGTGGCAGTTCTTTCTCGAGCCAAATTTTTGCGGGTCCTTCCAACGAGTATGGAAACAACATCATCTTAATGGCGTCATGTGGAACATCCTTAAACTTGCTTGTTGCGGTGAGACGATTAAAATTCCTTATGTGATAATGCGGGTTGTCTTTCTCATGACCTCTAAACTTATTTGCTTGTAACATCGACATTAAACTCGTCTTAATCTCGAAATTCTCCGCAAGGATGGCGGGAATCACAATAGCTTCTCCAAAACCCTCGGTGGGTGCTTGAAGCAACTCCATCATAGTACGATTAGCCATGGCGACTATTGGTTCTACAATGGGTTCGACAATTGGAGTTTGTTCTTCAATCAAATTTCCTTGACTTTGACGACGTTTACAAGATCGTTTTGCTTGATTACGAGTTAGCATAAACTTGACGTAGAATGGGAGGTGAGCAAAAGAAGATTCTTTTGGGTGTTTTGTGGATTTTCAATTTTTTTGTGTTTTTGATTGTTTTTAAATTTTTTTTTGACTTTGTGTGTATTCGTAGACAACAATCTACCAAATCTCTCCTCGAATCAAACTCTTGATTAAGTAAGCCTCAAAAGAATGAAAACGATCACGTGGAGCGAACGCCTTCGAATGACTTTAGAACTTTGGTGAAAACCAAATTGTTCAAGAGGGTTTAATCACAAAGAAACCAAGCAAATATATATGATACGTAATAATAGTTTGGGCGGCAAAACCCTCGAGTAGCCTTCAATCTTAAAATAATCACAAGCAAGCGGAGAAACGAGGCGGCTCGAAGCACTTAAGAGCCTTTTTCTTTAGGGTATATTTTATAATACTCGCCTTATACCCACCTAATATTTTGTATTTTTCAAAATCGAGCTTCACGAAAGTATTTATCTATTTTTGCCTTTTTCTTTTTGTTTGAGATTCGAATACAATAATTAGGAGATCAAATCCCAATTAAGGTTGTGTTTTCGCACTTTTGGAGATATTTTGTATTTGTTGTGATACTTAATACAATATAGTAATAATAATTTCACAAGAAAAACGAAAAAACCGATAATACGTATTAGTAGAGTTTTACTAAAACAAATACTATTTATGGCTAATATTGAAAACAAAATGACAAATTAATCACGACACACCTCCCCGGAAGCGACGCCAAAATGATTGTGGTAAAATACACCTCTTGTTTAGGGAAAACAAAAGAGCGTAAATGAGCAATAAGTATTAAATACGACGATTTAGGAAAATCGTGTACAAATGACCCAATAAAGTTCATTTCCCAAGGAGGTATATGTGTGTGATTAAAATGTAAAGATATTTGAGATTAATATTGAAGAAAGAAGGGATGAGAAAATAAAATGACGGATACGTGAAAATTATTACTATGACGACTAAATTAAAAACCGTAAAAAGCGACAAAATAAAAATAAATTCTAAAAATTCCCAAAAATTACCAAAATTCAATAAAAACAAAATAAGAGTTTACAACTGATCAAAACTTTTTCACACCTTTTAATTAATTAAATATTAATTTTTAAATGTTAATTAAAGCCCTAAAAAACCATTTAATTATTAAAAAGTCCAAATAAAGATTTTTCACTTTGTAAACCTCTTAAATGACTAAATTAGAATAAAAATTATTTTTATGAAATTTTAAACTAAGGAAAACTATTTTTAAATGATTAAAAACTATTAAAAAATTAAAATAATTCTAAAAATTAAGAAAATGATGCTAAAATTAATCTAAGAGTTTTAGAAATCCTATTTTAATGTATTTGACCTAAGAAAAATATAAAATTTGCAAAAATGTGAAAAATGAAATTTAATAAGAAAATAATATTAAAATATTATTAAGAATCCAAAAATTATAAAAAATTATAAAAACTTGCAAACTAGTTTATTTTAACCTAAATAAATAGAAAATGAAGGTAAAATTACCAAAATACCCCTATTGGGCCCCCAAATGGGCTAAAATCACTAGTCTAGCTTAAAATTCAATTCTAAACACAAAAGTCTGAAGGCCTAAAAGCTGAAAGTGAGTTTATCACAGCTTAATAGAACAACAACTTATTCTTAATGGGCTTTTTGGCCCATTAAGCTATAAGCCAATGCCATAAGCTTAGATTTGACACACAACCTTCTTTTGAGATGCCTAAGAGATCTGTGAAAAGAAATTTCAAATAAGCTCAACCAATAAATCAGAAATAAGCAAAGTAAAATTTCACTAAAAGACAAAATAGTCGACTTGGAGTTCTATACCACCTTAGACCTTGATTCAAGTTGCAAAAGACTCTAAATGACTTAATTAAGACAAATCAACAAAAAAAAGTTCAATAAGCCAAGCCAAATAAGCTGAATAAGCTGATAAGCACTTATGTAAAAGTCAAAGTTATTGGTTATTTAGTCAAAGCTCAAAGTCAACCCCTCAAATGCTCCAGTATGAACAAATTGGTCAAATAAGTAACAACTATTACAAAATTAAAGTTGTTGTAGGTTTAAATAAGATAGAACATCTTATTGATAAGCTATCCCAAAAATAACACTAGTAGTGGCTAGCAGTAGTGGAAAGGAGTTCCCACTGCTTTGACTATTTGACTTGCAAATTTAGAGAGATCCAGTTGGATTCAATGGAAAACAAAGGAACCCATACAACTAGTGAGTTGTAAGGAGTCAATATCAAGCAAGAAATCACAAATTGGTTCAGCCAATAAGCACAGAATAAGCAAACAGTCACCGGATATAGCACATACCTTGAAAATAAGCAGTTATGACAAAATAGGCAGATTAAGCATGAATAAGCCAACCAAAATGAACCATATGCATACACAAGCTATAAATAAGTCCAATAAGCACAAATAAACTTGTTTCAAACACTGGATCAAAGATTAGAAGCAGATTCAAGCAATAGCAGTTACTGATGAACAAAGTGATTATCCAAAATCCTTTTGCTGATCTAACTGACCACCAATCCAATTTTAAACCTTCAAATCCCCTTCCCTGGTTGTGATAACTAAAACTTAGCTCTTGTTATCCCTAGTCTACCTTTAGATCTAGGTGTCCCCAAAATTTTAGCCAATTTAACCAAGTATTTCAGATTTTTAAGCCCTTTTATGGATTATGATGATTCAAGCCACAAAAGTTGCAGATAAATGACCAAATATACCAGTTAAACAATAACCAACACAAAGTAACACAATACAACCACACAAGTTGCCTCAAATCTTGGTATATCGGTTAACCCAAACACCCATTTGTAAACTGATTTCTCAAGTTTTCAAAGGGTTTGTGTGATTTAACCCTCAAACCAAGATCTAATCAGCCCTATAACAACAATCAAACCTCAGAAAAGACAAATCATCCACAATAACACAGATTCACAGACAAATATCCAAATTCACCAAAATTCATACAATATTCAGTAAAAATAAAAAGGATAGGAGATACAAACCTCCAAGACTCACATCCAAGCCTTGGATTGTTTGAGCTAAGGTGCGAGCAAGAACAAGCACCAGCTTCCAATAGCTGCTAAGAACAACAAACACAAAAGTTAACCAAAAACAGATTATGAGTTGATTTTTGAAACAAGAGTTTTAAACCTTAAAACCTTTCCTCAAAATCAATAAACAGATTAATGGAACTCAGACTTTAGCTAATCAAATACCAAACTTTCATAAAACACAAAAGAGAATTCACAATTTCTGAAAATCAAACTTTTTATTTCATAAAAAGGAATTACAAAGCATTAGCTAAAATCTGGAACAAAGGGGCTATCACATGTTGAGGCCTCCTTTTATAGGCTACATAAGACGTTTCTAGAATGGAAATACAAGAGAAACCCTAGCTATAAAGTCTCCAAAATACCCTTGAGTGGTTGATGGCGTGTTGAGGTTGTGAGCTGTCCAATTCAATCCTAGATGTTCATTTTAGCTTTGGGGCCAAGCAAAGAGTATGGGACGTTGATTTGGCCACGTGGCATTGCTTGGAGAGGAGCGTAAGTTTTTATTGGTGGACGGGTTTGAGTGTGGGGGCCATAGGGTGAGTGGGTGTGTGAGTTCAGGCATGGGATTGGTTCGTGTGAGGGTGAATTGTGTTTGAGTTAAGGTAATTGTAAAAACCCCTTTGTTGGTGAAAAGTAAATACTGGGTTTCATACGTGTGAATAGTAACACGTTTGATCCAAAATCAGTGGGGGATTTGTGTTTGGCGTGTGTTTGTTTGTTTGTTTAAACTATGGAAAATGGCAAAAGGAGTCCTTGTTCTTCGGCAAACAATGTATAACAAGTTTATTTCCCTAATTAACTCGTTTTCCTTTGTATTACAAGTTTCTGAATTGTCACATTGGCCACAAAATGTTTTGGAAAGAAGATTTAGGGCTTTTATAACTTTAGGTTAATTACAATTTCAGTCCTTTTGATATTTAAACCATATTTAAAGGACTAGAAATGTTATATTCTTGAACTTCAAGGGCTTCTTTGGATCTTGGACTTTATGAAGGACCATTCTTGACATTTTGGATTTGTTGAAGGGCTAATCTTGCTAAATCTTCAAACTTGGAGGACCTTTTTGTAATTTTGACAAACTTAAGGGACCAAACTTGTAATTATGAATATACAAGGGTATTAAGTGTCATTTCTTCATAAATGAGGGCTCAATCTTGTACATCTTCAAGTCTTCAAGGGTTTTTATTTGATAATTCACAAACTAGGGCCCGGTTCATTATGCGGCTTCGTTTCTCGTGTTCGTTTTTCCTTGTTTCTTGTAATCTTTTGTCTTTTTCACGATATCCATACCTAAAATACACAAGTAAACAAACACAAGCATATATATGGTATTTTATGACATTTTTATGCATTTAAAGCCCGAAAATAACGGTGAGATCATGTATAAATGTCATCTCATCAGTAATCACTTTCAGATTGCAACCTAGATCGATATTCACGGGGGAGTGTACGATTTAGTGCGCTTACCCTTAGCAAAAGAAGAGAAATCTTCTTACACTTGAGTGGATTCGTCAAGACATTCAAAGTCTATGAACTCAAGTTTATGCTTTTGAAAATCCATTTCTTAAAAATATTTTGAAATGTCGTGATTTTTCAAAAAGCGTTGAACACAATTTTTTCAAGAATTTTTTAATGATATTCAAAATCTTTCAAAAATTGTGTGTTCAACAACTCCTATCCTCAAAAGTTTAATGTGGATCATATCCTCGTAATGACAATTCAATTGGATCAATTTTTGAGGGAGAGCGTTCCAAATAATTTATGTTAGTAAGACACATTTTTCTCCCAAAGATTTTCAAGACTATTTTTTATAATATATTTTAATCAAATTTGGTATCTCTAATATCAAACGATTTTATATATTAGAGATAGGAGAGAAAATGTGATTAAAATATGATCTAAAGACTCAATCACTTATGGTTACGATCAAATACCCACAACATCTTTAATTCACGACGTTATTGGTGTCAAAAGGGTGGTTAGGTTTAAGTCCTATGATCCAACCAGAACTGGAGGGATCTTCCCAGGGACAATCCAATAGATTATTAGAAGTCCTTAGGAAAGATGGAGTAGAATGTGAACGTCGCTGAATGCCGACTAAGTACTAATTCTAACATTGGAACAATCACAACAAGGTGCTAGTAATGTTGTCTTGGTAAGCATTGAAGGGGTTGAAGAATGAAAAAGAAATGTAAGGATAAAGGGTGTAAAGAATATAGACCTCCATACAACTTAGGCAGAAACCGGGTCAACACATCATGAAGACAACACATCATGGACCTAGTGATGTAATGCACAACCATTCCCCAGTTGACTCAGGCTTCTCTCAAAAGAAGTTTGTTTTATTGTCACGGAGATCAACATGAATTCTATTGACTTTCTCACTCCGAGATAGTTGATATTGAATAGGTGGCATCTGCTCCAGCCTCCGACCACTAAAAGTGCACAAAACGAGTCTAGATCCTAGAGATCAATCAAATCTCGTTAGGACACACGGAATGACGATAAAGAGAGTCCTACACTATATCCTTGCGATATTGCTAGAACACTTAGAGTGATACTACTTAGTATTCACAATGATGAGTGGAAATCCTTCCAGTGTTAACATCTAACAACACTGCGGTAGGTCATGTGTAAGATTCTTTTAGAATTGAACATGTGTAAACTGAAAATCAACAGTGGTTTGATTCTGAATTGATTCAAACTCGTTTCAGGTTTCTACGCAATATCTTTATGGTCTTGCCAGAACATTCACAGTGATATTCATTAATATTCACAGTGACGAATGGAAATCCTTCTAGCGTCAACATCAAACAGCGCTACGGTAGGTAACTTGTGAGATTCTTTATGAATCAATCTTGTGTCAACTGGAAAGCAACAATGGTAAGATTCTTTAAGAATCAAACTTGTTCTAGGAATTTGAATTGCTTTAATCAAGCGGATATTTATCCAATTGATTCACTCTTTATGTTCACAGTCTTACTTTGAGACGGTCGAGTAAAGAGAACGGCTAGTACAGCCGCGAAACCCTGTCAAGGAGGTTCTTAATTGAATCTACCTAATGACAGGTACGATATTTAATATCGTCTAACGGTCTTCACCGACCGGAGGTAAAACGCTACCGATTTAGGACGAATGTCAAAGCCATTCAGTCCGTGTCTATTTTTTGTCTCGAGAAGGTGGCGTTACGGTGTACTCTACAAAGTCGAAGATTCAAAATCACATACTCATGCCCAAAGACATATTCAAGAATTAAGAAAGCTAAACACTTCCGCAACTCTGATGAACAAAATCTTCCTTATCAATTAATGTATGGGAATGACCTCTCTTCAAAGGAGATTGTTAGCAAGCTTTCAAGATGGTGCAAAGTATGAGCATGTGGATGAAGACACAAGATTGCAAGATGACAAAGACAAGTCAAGAATGATTTGAAGATCTCAAGATTAAAAGAGAAAGTCGAAAGACAATTACAAAGGCTCAAAGATCACAACATGAAGGAACAAGACTACTATTACATGTTTAAGACTCAGTTATGGCGAGATTAGTAATCTCTACAAATCTTCAAATGATAAAGGGGAATGACCTTTCATTTGGGGAGATTTTTAGCCTCAAAATATTGAGTCAAACAAGAATAATCAGTCATAGGTTTATTATGTATCGTTTATTAGAACGTTGTAATAGTTAGTTAAATAGTCGTGACATTATGGGCTTGATGGATAACTTAAAAGGCCTCTTTCAAGGTACTAAGCATTTCTTCAAGCCCGGCCCAAACAATATAGTCCATAAATAAGCCCACATGTAGGGAGACTATAAATACCCATCTTAGCATGTTAGGAAGGGTGTTGGTTGTTCATTATTCTTAATCTAATCCTCCCTAAGTTTCACACATCTCTCTCTCTTTTCTCTCTCTACTTTCTCTCTCTAGAATTCATCTACTTTCATCTCTTTTCTTCCTTTAATTCGTGTTATATCATCAATAAATATGGGACAACACACAAAAAATAAATAAATTACACAAGTTATCCTACGAGACAACAATGAGATAGATTTTTTTGCGACCTCGTTGATGACTTATCGTATACTCCCTCAGTCTCAAATTAGTTGTACCTCAGACAAAAACAGACCATTTTAGAAAAAGTAATAATTACAGTGATCTCTTTATAACTTTTTTTTACAAAATGACAACCATACCCTTATGTAATTAATTAAATCTTTGAATTTTCAAACTTTGTAATTTCTGTGGAATATGTAAATCTTGCTTATGTTAGAAAGATAGATGATTTCACACTTCTAGAGAGAGAAAGTTTAAGAACTATGTGTTATTTGAAATGAAATCACCACCCTCTCCATCTAAGGAGAGGGTTTATATACCAAGCCTATAAGATGGGCTTGGGCTTGCATTTGGGTCGTCCATACATAACATGGACTAGGCCTTTCCTTGTTTACTTAATGTAAGATATCTAGACTACGAGCTACAACTTAATATATTGTCGGAGTGACCGAATCTTCCTAAATACGTAAAAACGTATTTCCAACAATCTCCCCCTAAGGGAGGTCACTCCAAACAAGGGCGTTACCCAAGTTACAATAATAAAATAAACCTAGCATACTATGCTTGTCTTGAGCTCGTAGTCTTCGTCTTTCTTTTCTTTTTCTTTCTAGTGAACATGCTGATGTGATCTTTGATATCAATCTTTAGCATTAATCTCTTGCCTTGATCTCGTGCATCCTTCACTTGTGATCTTCGCCTCTTCGTGACACCATGTCCCACATACTTATACCTTCATAATTCTTGAAAGCTTCAGAGTTCGATACAGCGGAAGACTTAACTTTTAGGCTTTCTTAAATTAGATGAGGTATTAAGTGCATAAAGTATAAGCATGCGGGGACGACTTCTTCTTGGATTCCGCAACGCCACCGTCTTCAAATGCCGCAACATAAGTAGACACGAACGAAATGGCTTTGAACATTTCATTCTAATTCGGTAGCATTTTACCTCCGATGAGTGAAGAACGTTGGACGATATAAAATATCGTACTTGTGGCAGGTAGATTTAATTAAAAATCTCTTTGACAAGATTTCGCGGGTAAACCCGTTCTCTTTACTCGACCGTCCAAAGCTGACTGCGAACGTAAAGAGTGAATCATTTGGATAAAATTATCCGCATGATTGAAGCTGTCAATTCTGATTCCTGGAACAAGTTTGATTCATTAAAGAATCGCACCATCGTTGCTTTCCAGTTGTCACGAGCTTGATTCATATTGAATCTTTCAAGTTACCTACCAAGTGCTATTTAAGGTTAACACTAGAAGGATTTCCACTCATCATTGTGAACACTAAGGTATCACTCTGAGTGTTCTGGCAAGATCACTTAGATATTGCATAGAGGCCTGGAACGTGTTTAAGTTCAGCTAAGAATTAAACCACTGTTGCTTTCCAGTTATCACAAGTTTGATTCATAAAGAATCGCACAAGTCACCTACCATGAGCTTTTTGATATTCGCTCAAGAAGGATTTCCATCTTCATTGTAAATACTTTCGTATTACTCGGATGTTCAGGCAAGATCATGAAGATTTTGCGTAGGACTCTTAATATCTTTCTTACTTTTCACAGTGTGTGAAGAAGCAAGGAATTATGAAAGTGTGTCCTAATGAGATATTTGATGATCTCAAATGGCTCTAGACTCGATCGTGCATTTTGGATTTTAGTGATCGGAGGCTGGAGAGGAGTGCCACCATTTCAATACCAATTTATTCGGAGTGAATAAATCGATTATGAACCGTTGTCTCCGTGTGATTGAAACAAATATCTTTTAAGAGATATCTGAGTTAGCTGGGATGGGTTGTGCATTGCATCACTGGGTCCATGATGTCTATCTTCAATTTCAAGAATCATTAAAAATGATCTCAATAGCATATGTATTGACCCGGTTTCTGCCTAAAGTTGTAAGGAGGGCTTCTTTCTTTACACCCTTTATCTTTACAATTCTTTTTCATTCTTCAACCCCTTCAATGCTTACCAATACGTCATAACTAGCACCTTGTTGTGATTGTTCCAGTGCTAAATTAAGTACTTGGTCGGCATTCAGCTAAGTTCACAATCTTTCTCCATCTTTCCTAAGGACTACTATTTCTAGCTATGGAATGTCCTTGGGAAGATTCCTCCGGTTTTGGAAGAATGATAGGACTTAACCTATCCTACCATCCTTATGTCACCACAATCTTCATCGTCGTGAAATAAATGGGTTTTGGGTAAGTATATGTCACCATGAAAATCCATTTTGATATGAAAATCCGTTTTGCTCCCCCTTAACATATGCCTCGATATTCGAAAACATTTCGCATATGTCGGGTTGAGCCATCTCATTAAGTCAACCATTTGTGATAATTTCCCATATTAAATCACATTTTCTCCCCCATATTAAAAATATTAACCCAATCGATGTTATTAATATCAATTGATTTAATGAAGTTTTAACAAAGGTTTTGGGAAGAAAAATGCAAGTCCGTTTTATCTTCATGATACCAAATGTATGAGATAAGATACCGATTTGTAACATTATCACATATTCACCATATTAGAAGAAATTGACAAGGTTGGACCTGATTGATGAGAACATCATATGATAAGATCAAATGGTTCTTGTCAGCATATGTTGGTCGCCTCGTCACGTCTGAAGTCATCTCTTGACACCACGTGTACGATTGGTATTGTTGTCTTGACACCAACTTGTGAACTTGGCACTTTCGGCATCGAAGATTTTGAATGCTTGACAATTGCTCCCCCCAATTGTTGACCCGTGTTCTATTGAAAGAGCTGTAGTCGTCGTTTGAGTAGTCACATCGTCGAGTATGTAGGTACCAATTGTAGATTGCTATGGTTGTAGAGATGATAGCTTCATAAAAACAAGACTTCTCTTGTTTTAACAAATAAATGCACTGAAACGTACATAGATTTGTGTTAGACCAAGTTATAAAGTAAACTTGATCCCTTACAAGGTTTTAAAAGTAAACCTTGCCCGAGAAAATTAATTCCCGTTGTGAGCCAAAGCTTTCATAAGAAATACTTGAATTTAATATGAAAACCGGGTTGTAGTCAGAAATAACTACAAGCCATTAGGGCATGTTTTATGAAATATTTACAACTTTTGTACGAAATAACTACTAGAGGTGTGTTCAGTAGACTCGCATGTGGTGCGTTTAGGTTTCTTCAATGGTCTTTCTAAGTTCAGCATTTTCATCAGACAAAGATTCATTTTCAGTGGAAAGTTTGCTTACTTCATTTTGAAGTTGATTGGAAATATTTACAAAGGGTTTAAGATTATTAACTCAGATTGACAAAGATTTAACTTAGTTTTAAGATTATGAAATTTGTTTAACAAATTCTTTCTTTGTTCTTCCACAAAGTGGAGGTCAACCAAGGTGTAGTCACTGACATGGTCTCTATCAGGACCTTCAGGCATAGTAAGTAATCTATGTACCTTTTTCATGGTGATATCAACCCATTGTCCAGATCTTGCTTCACTTTTGCCACAACTGGTTCCTCATCAGCGATAGCCATGAAAGCTCTGACGGTAGTGGAGGCTTCATCCTCTGATGTAAGAGGTTCATCATCCCAATCAAACGAAGCAACGATAAGACCCTTTTCAGTCTTTTTGCTATCCTTTTTCTTGGCTGCTTCATCAGCTTTTTGATTGAGCTTCACTAGCTCTACTTTTAGTGCTTTGTATTTGACCTTATAGTCCTTCTTTCCCTCAGAGTCAGAGTGAGAAGTTTGTTTGAAAGGAGATAGAGTAAACTTCTTCTTGCTTTTATTATCACTGTTGGATGAGGGAAAGCTTGGAGAGGAGGTCTTGTTTGACCAACAGTCTTTTTGGAAATGGCCAGCTTTTCCACAAGTGTAGCATATCACCTTGGATTTGTCAACTTTAGCAGCTCCAACTCTACCCGATCTCTTGTAATATCTCTTTTGATTAGCGAGAATAGCTCTGTCATGAAATTCTGCATGCAGCTCATCAAGAAATCCTCGACTGCTTCGAGTATCTTCTTCTATGTTTGAGTCGATGTCCTGAAAGAAATGGTTAGCAACAAGAGCTTTTGAACCGGAGATATGGGTGGTAAACCTATTAGTCTCAGACTTGTAAATGGAATCAATTAGCCCTTCTTCATAGTTGTATCTACCAAAAGGTTGGGCCAGATTATCATTCTTGATTGCATTGTTTGCTCTTAAGGTTTGGTTTAAGCTAAGCCATTTCCTAGGCAAACTGTTAACAAATGTAGCATTAATCTCAGCCTTGGGTAGAACAACACCAATATTACCTAGATCATTCAGCAAAATCTTAAGCCTAGTGTAAGTTTGAGCAACAACTTCTGTTTCTAAGGCTTTAAAAGCATTAAACTTGAGTCTCAGGGCTTAGATTTTGGTTTCTTTTGTTTCTTCTAGACCTTCATACCCTAGAACCAATTCGGTCCACATCTCTTTTGGGCAGAATTACATTTGATGATATACTTCATTATATTATTGGGTAGGCAAGAGACTATGATACTTTTAAGTCTCTTGTCCTGGTTAGCCAGACGTCTACCCGCTGGAGACCATTGCTTAACAGGTTTCTTAATGGGTCTCTCAGGGGTTAAAGAAACAGCCAAGGGGACGTAAGGCCCATTTTCTAAGATTTCTATCAAGAAGGGTTCTAAACCATCTAGATATATTAGAAATTCGCTTTTCCAACTAGAAAAGTCTTCTTCATCGAATGCTGGGACATTAGACGCATGTAACCCCCCTCGAACATCAAGAAGTTAAGGAAGGTCGCCATCATTATTACCAGTGCTTACAACAGGTGTAGGCATGGTAGTAGTGGATGTGGTGTCCGGGGCAGTGGTCGAAGCATTAGCTTAATTAGTTTGACCAAAGGGTGGTGGTATAGGAGGCAAAGTATGAGTCATATTAGGATCTTGATTTTAAAAACAAGAACGGTTTATAAAAGTTTTATAAATCAAACCGCTCAGATACCAATTGAAAGTCCCAAAATATAACAATTGTTGATACAATGTCTCGTATACAAGATAACATAATAAGAGATACTTTTCAAACGCGTAATGCTTTATTAATCTTTTATAAACAAAGTATTACAAAGTGCTATGAATACGCCCGTTGAGTAACAATAAGTAATGAACCCTAGAACAAATAAACTTGTTTCGAGACTCAAGTTTACGAGAGAACCTTAGAGTCGCCGGTAGACAGCTGGGGACTCAGAGGTTCTAGTGGGAGAAAAACTTAGATAAATTATCCAAGCACAAGGGTTAATTTTATCTTCTTTCTCCCTCCTATTTATAGAGGTACGAGGTTGGTTCCTTAATGTGAGTAGTTGATACGTGTCAACTTCTGTGTGGAAGTAATACAACGTATTAAATGCATGTCTATATCAAGACATACCTTTAAACTACTTTAGGTGAACAGTTTTGCCAACTGTTCACTTTTTTCCTACTAGGTCATACTAGGCTTTATCTTGAATCTCCTATTTTGTCCCGCTCAAAACACTTTGGAGATTCTCCCGCCTAAACTATAAAAGGTAAGGCAAGTCTCTACTTGATTAGTCTTTATAGGGTTGTAAGTGATCACTAAGTATTGTCATCTCAGAGATCCTTAAACATCAGTACATTCCTTCTACATCCCAACGTGTCTATAACTACTGGTAAGTATGACTTCAGATAGTCTTTGATTTCTATGACGTTGTCTTTGACTTGAATGTTCCTGGTGTGTTAGCTGAGGCTTTGCCATCAGCTGGTCTGGTCTCCGTCGCTGGTCTTCACAATGACGTGTATTACTTAGTCTAATTTAAACAAATCTAGACTGGGCCATAGTTAAAACTTTCATTGGCCCAACACGGCCAACCTTTTTCTTATCATAACTAGGATTTGCATCCTAGATCTCGTACTAAGCTTTGCATCATATACCTAGATTACATATTCAAATTATAAGTATACAATTACTGAGCAAAGCAACAAAAGAATAAAATTTCTTAATAAACAACATCCTAAAGACAACAATATGTTCTCGGTTACGCTTAGTTCACTAGATGCATGCATAGCTTTAGCCTACTTAAAACACCTAAATATTGATGTTCGGTTACTTCAAATGACGGGAAGCATCTAAACCTGTAAAACAAAACCTAATCTCATTCAAATGAACAAATTACACATAACCTAATCTCTCTTATTTAATTTATGTAAATATAAAATCATAATAACTATTAAACAAATAACATTTTTAATGATATGGGACAAGAGGATTAACAATAATGATAAGCATCCAATTTATAATTTTTTTTTCAATTTATCAACTAATGTGATGGCCGTTATCAATTAACAATAACAATGATAAGCAAAAAATTAATTAAAGTTAAATCATATCATTGATAAGCTTACTCTTAATCGGGAATGTATAGATTGCTTGGCGACGGAATGAAGGCCAGATTGATCGGTGACTGAAAAATCAATGAAGAAGCCCCTTTAGATCAATGGTAGTGTGTAGTGTGTGTGAACTGTGAGGTGTGTGTAATTTTAGGTTTCAAAACTTATTATTTTTTATTATTACATATTCTTTTTTAATAAAAGATTTAGCAAAATCTAATAGTACAAAATATATATATATTTTTTTTGTTACTTTTCAATTTCCAAGGTGAAAAAAATGGTTGATTACTTCCATTTCATCCCAATATTTTTCTGTCCATATCATACACTTCAGCTCAATATTTTTCCTTCTGATAATAACTCTTTTTTTTAAAGATTATTTTGGAAGTAAAAAAGAGACTTGGTCTGCATGAAAAAGAGGCGGCTTTCAGTCCAATATTGTTTTTGGGAAGATTATTTAGGAAGTAAAAAGTCTCCCTATCATACCCCACCACTTCATCTCAATATCTTTATTTCTTTAAAAATCTTGAGAATCCATAAACTTTTTCCTTGCTTCCTTTCTGATAATAATCCTACTTTTTGTCAACACTTGTTTCCTTTGGGTCCAGCGTCTGGTTTTCTTTGGTTCAACATTTGTTTCCTTTGGGTCCTACATCTTTTTTTGTGAAAGGAACCGATTAATAACTTCACTTTATCTAATGATTTTTTAGATCATAAGTAAACTTGTAAAATTTGACCCATTTAGTTCTCAGACTATTTAATCTTTTATAATTTTTTAATACAGTATATTCAGTATTGCTTCTACAAATTTTACCTTTTTTAAAAAAAAAAGAATTATTTTATCTAAAAAGTGAAATCAAACTGTAACTAGTCTTTCGCTACGGGAAATTTAAAGATGTGACAAAATATTACAATTTACTGTAGCCAAAGACTAGCTTAGAGAGTTGTAACTTCACAATGTTCGAAAGCTTAATCCAAAAGAACCATTTTTATATGTCAAAACCACAATACATACTCCAATTAATCCATATAGTCAAGTGTCTGAGAATTACATGCTTAAAATTTATAAGTTTACTTAAACTTTTTTTATCTGTTCAAAAAAAAAAAAATTAAACGTTTAACAGTGTCAAAAGTTTGTAACAACTATTTGAAAGCAATATCATAAAAGCGTTCAGAAAATCAAGGTTTCTCAATAAAAGTAATGTTTGACACAAAAAATCTATTATAAGTCTACGTTTAGCAAAAGTGTTACGGTTCCCAAAATGTAAGTATAAACTTTCATTTTTTTCCTTTTGTCGTCTTTACCCCAACCCGATTCTGTACACCTCAGCGAGGTATATGCCACATATTTTTTTTCCATTTTACTTATTTTCAAGTCACACTTCCAACGTTATAAAAAATCTCAAACCCGCCCCATTTACACACTTAGATGCCTTCATCCCCTACTTATAAAGTTAGAAGTAACAAATCTTACTTATTTTAATAAAGTATAGCGACTTTTTAATACTTTTCAAAAAAAGATTGGCCACATGCCCACATCACATAACTTAACAGTAAATTGAATTGATAAAGCTAAATCACAAACAAGTTACAGTATACCATGCTCTCATCATCTCGTCATCGCATAAAGGAATGTGAACGTGTGCTACTAATATTTGAACAAGTAGCCTGGACTCCAGTTAATCCTGGTAGAAGATTTAATATTAAACTTAAAAACTACTCGTAGTATCTTATTTTTATGTTCACATTTATCCATACAGTATATCATCTAAGCTTTATTAATAAAATAAATAAAATTCAGATAAAAACATCGAAACTCTCTTGTCGTTGCATGTGTACAAATGCTGTACTATATTGCAAGATATTCGAGAAGCATAAGTCCCACATATGTACCAAAACATCAAATTCCTGTCACAATCCCAACTGTCGATCATAACCCACAAATCACACTCACCCTCTCTGTATAAGTAATGGTCTACACTCTCTTTACCATCATCATCATCTCTTCTCTTGCCATATTTTCTCTTTGGTTTTCACTTTTCAGAGGTACCATTTTTTAAAACTGCATTTCGAAATCCAAACAAGCACTAACCTTAACTATGTCTCCCGCCTTTATGCGTTCCAAAGCTAAGGAATCAACTGCGCCTAGGACACTTCCACCTGCTTACTTTGAGGTTAGTATTTCATTACTTTCATTTCTGGTTTTGAGTGCATTTTGATGATTAGTGACGTCACTACCAGGGTACCTGTCATCACGCAGTGACCCTGTGATAATTAATCGGATAAATAAAAAATTTTGATCCTGGTGAGACTCGGTTAATCCGTTTTTATCGGTTCTCAACCCGGTTCGTCTACCGACAGCTTTTATTGGCTAGCCGAATAGGTCCGGTCCAGTTTTTAGTTAAATAATATTGTTAGTTTTAAACGACAATTTAATGTTTAAGTAACTTTATTTAATTGGTTCTGTTTTTGAGCAAGGGGTGTTTTAATTGGTTGTATTTAATTTGGTTACATGTTATGTTTATTTAGTCCTATGTGTTTAATTGGATTCTACATATCTAGTATTATAGATAACTTTCATTGAATTCCTTAATTATAGTAGTGCTTTTCTATTTTTATGCTTAATCTGTGGTTTTGATTGTGTTTAGATGGTTAGTGGCGCGATAAATTTCATTACATACAACTTTTGTTGAATTTTCTCAATTATAATGCTTTTATCATGTACGTTAAATTTGCGGTTTTGATTGGTTTAGATGACTCGTGACGGGATAGTGATTGTCAAAGCAGCATACCAAAATTATACAACTAAGTTTCCATTCCAACTTCCAACTCAACCAACCAACAGGAGCTTTATAAAGTTGAATGAGGAGATTGCTACAAGGTTTCGACTCCAGATAGGTAGCTTTAAACTCAAATATATAGACCCAGATGGCGATTTGATAATGATAACATGTGACGATAGCTTAAGTCTATCAGCTGATGATTTTAAAGTACCAGGCCTTCAGACTGTCATAATACTAGTGGTTTTGCCTGCCTGAAAAGGTTTATCAGCTATAATAAGGTTTCGACTACAGCTAGGTCTATGAAAAGGTTTATCTTTAGTTTTAACCATAGTAAGTTTATATCTATGTCGATGAAGAGTATTTCCCATTGTTGTAAAAGGTTTAGTGGTATGAGGTTTATAGTGATTTTCTTAGGTGTCATGTAATCGATGGTTGAAATCATAAGTAATTGTTGTCATGTTTGTGTTAAGATACTGTATACGTATTTTGCAGATTTTCTTTTCTAATTGGTTTCTTTTAGAAGTGCCCTGCTGATTAAGAAACTTTCTGTTTCATGGTTGTTTCGGTTAAAAGACTTGATATATGAAAAGCACGGGTAATAATTATAGGTGGACTTAAAACAAGTGTTTAGAATGTTTTAGGCGCCAAAAAAATATATGATCTCATGCTACCAATTTTAGCGAAAACAATTCTTAATTTGAGACAACCATCTTAGGCCTATAAAGATTTGATTTTCGCGTATTTTTTTGTAAAGACTTTCCAAACATGAAGTTCGGAGGGTTTATGTAAAGGAATTGGTGAAGCCACTAGATCACTTCACTAAAAAATGAATGAGTTAGAACATTTTTACCCTTTCTACATGATAAGGTAACTAGACTATCTGCATATAAGGTAAATCTTTGACTGAATTCGGTTACTGCCTGGATGTCAATGCTAGGGTGCCTTTTAACTTTTTTTATCTGTTATAAGAGACATCACCTATAGAAGTGATTTCGAGGCTTATGATGTTATCTGGTTCATTGTCATGTTCCTGCTGTTATTATCTTATCAAGCTTAGGTTAGTTGATTCTGCTGTATTACAACGACCAGTATCGGAAAAAAATGTAATAATTAATTATTTTTTTTGTTTTTGCTAGGAGCTCAGTATGAGAACTTTTCTTGCACAAGAATCTTTCCCATGGTCTCCTTTTTGGTCATCTGCAATCGGTTAGTCGTAATTTCCCCATATACATAAGCAAGCTTGCTATTTGCGAGGAGGCTTTAGTTTCAATAATTGTGTTAATAGTTTGACATGACTGAAACTATAATGGACAGTAATTATACAGGACATTGACGGAAGATCCCCTGATACTCCACCTTATATGGCCAGTTTCTCTTGATTCACTCCACATTTGCCACTACACTAGAAGGGGGATAAGGGTGAGCCTTTTTGCCTAGTCTTTACTATCTATTGATATCGTTAATTTTGTTTTCTGTTTTTTTTTTTGTTTTTTTGAATATAGTATGAAACTATGCAAGGTGTGAATCGTTAGATGTAACATCCGATTTAATAAGCGTTATTATAACCATCTATTGTATCATAGTTAAGTATACAAGTCTCTGCTATAAGCTGTTACGATCCCATATCGGCCAAGTATGAAATTGGTTAGTGGTTTATAACTCTAGATGTGTCTCTAGGAGCTAGCTTTTTTGGTGAGTTCGATAGTTGGACTTTTAAATTGATACGAGCCGTATGGGATAGATTCGTATCATAATCACTTCTATCCATCGAGGCTAATATTCTATTCTAGGTCTATGGAACTGCGAAAATGTATCTTAGTTAAGTATAGTTTAAGGTTTTATATGGTAAAGACGAGTTTTTATATGGTAAAGATACTGAGTGCAGGAGCGGATAAGTAGGTTTGGGATTAAACAAAAAAAATGGTTCAATACCACTGTTGTTTTGAAATGTTTGGGGACTTTGAGTCATCTTATAGTTATTATGTGATATTAATGTGTTCTAAGGGAAAACAAATATACGTGTTAGTAATGTCTATTTTCTGTGAAAAGTCTATTTGCGAACATTAACTCAGTTAATGCAATGGAACTTAGCAAGCGTGAAATTCTTTTATTATAAACTTTAGAACCTCACAAAAAACTTTAAAAAGTGTGAAATAAAAAAGTTGGTACATGTCTTACAATGTTTATTACTAGTATTACTTAATCAGGCATTTTTGAACTAATATGACCATGCTTGCAGTTGCAGGTCATATTAAAAATAACCATGTAGCCATACCAAGACCCATTAGATGGGCCGGTAACGATCCTCTACTGAGCCATGTCCGAGAGCACAGGATTTTGTGAATCACACTCTAGCTACATGGTCATGGCTCATCAACCAGACATGGGTTACTTGGGTTACTGTCTCTTGAGAAAACAAGAATACGGAGGTACGAGCCTATGGAATAGATTCTGTTCAAGTAAGGACGTACCATGCTTTGTGTTACACATGCTGATTAATTGGCTTAGCAAATGTAGTCAATATGAGTTACTCAAGCTCTTGATGAGGCCTGCATGTGTTACAGCTAATAATCACTTCTGTGCCAAAATATGATTTTGTAATAATATATACTTCACCTTTCACCATAAAGAAAATATGACCATGCTTTATAACTAAAGCACCTTAAACAGAGGTGTTCGGGCTAGAGAATGATCAGAGTGTGAAATTTGGTGCTTCTGTTCGATGCCATTGCAAGAAGAGGTTAATATTATGCTTTGATACCCTTGATCCAGATATATTATATTCAACTGTTTATTGTTTGGTGGTAAGTTAAGATAGTGATTACCTGATTATCACAACTGATAGGGGTTGTTTGGGATTGCTTTTTTGCTCATAAAAACACAGGTAGTCAGGTAAGCAGACAATGAAAACTCCAATCTGCTTGAAAAATAAAGTAAAAAATCAATCCCAAACACCCTTTTTGGTAATGGGAATATGTCAGACTCACACTCAAAAGTTGCTGTAAAAACTTCAAGCAACAAAAGCACTTTGAAGCATTATCTTACCCGACACGTGTTATTACAGTTGAACTTGTGATATTGATTATTTGAGTCCTTTTCATAAAACACCCATACAAACACCTCTTATATTGTCACAGTTTGAAATATTAATTTGTGTGTTTCAATCATCAGGAAGCACAGGGTCGAGAGGTCGGTCAAAGTCCCTGCAGTCAGTAGCTAGCTTGCTGAGTTGTCGTCTTGTCGATATTCCACCTGACGAGTTTGCTTCTTGGAGGAAATATGGAAGCCTATCAAAGGTTCTCCTCGATCATCCAAGGTGTTAGATGTTTTGACTTGTACTCCTAAAAGTAGTATGATAATTTTGGTTTATTAATTATCTATCATGGATGCAAGACATATATGTTGTTTGCAGTTATCTCCCAATTTGCATGTGTGTAAGGTTTTGTGTTGGCTCGGTAGCCGTTATGATTCAAAATGAGTTAATATTGGATAGATTTGATCTTTTGCTAGTAGTTGTAACTTGTAAGAACAAAAGACCCATACACATACTGTTGTATTTAAACTAAAAAAATGTAAAAGGGTTAGAAATAAAAAAAAAATCAATACGCCGTTGCTGGGGATCGAACCCGGGTCACCTGCGTGTAGAGGTGGCAAATTATGTTCAAATGTCTAAAATTGGGCTATTTGGAATTTTTTTTAAATAATGGATTAAATGAGTATTTACTTTTATTTTAGTTGGACTATTTAGACAACATAAAAGCATTGGTTGAAAACCAAATGGTTATTATGGATAATATGTGATGGGTATTTTTTTCAATTAATTAATCTTAAGTATTTTTGTTTCTCTTTGTCCATTTCACTCAAGTCCATTTGGTCCAATGTCCATTTGGCCCAAGTCCATTTAGTCCAAATATTAAAAATTGTTCATTTAGTCCGCGTCCATGTATTAACGTTCATTTGACTCACTGCCTATACCCGTCCAGTCCACCCATTTAGCCACCCCTACCTGCGTGACAGACAGGAATACTTACCACTGTACTACAACGATTTTTTGTCTTATTAATAATCTTGTACCAAATAAAACAACTTTGCTTTGCATTTGCACGTGAAATATGAAATGTAAAGATAATCCAGATGTTGCTGGTAATGTATTATTGATTAAGATAATACAAGATTGGAATTAGGATCAATAGACAGGCCTATGATCAATGTTTTAAAAACTGGTTTGACCCAGCTGGTTCAACCGGTGAACCGATAACCTAACCGAGCCAATTAAAAAACCAAGTTTTAAAACATTGCCTATGAATCTATGATCCTGAAATATCAAGGCAGAAACAATTTACACACTTATGCGGTTATGCCATTCCATTGTGAAGCAACATAAGCTGAATACCGACAGGCCTCACTATCCCACGAAGCTCCAATGCACAGACTACATTTCCTTCTTGAAATCCCTATTAGACGGCAGCTTCATCCTCGCAGAAAAATACAGATATCATCCATGATAGGCATCATCATAGTGCATCAGAACTTGCTACTTCAAAAAGAGAATTGCATTTCCTTTGTAAAGATGTACTGGAAATCCTGTTGCAGCTCCATCCTCACAGACATGATTCCAGTAACCATATACACAAGGCATCATTCTCTTTCCTTTTCCGACAATCACAATCATGGTTCCCTAAGTCAACCGGACAGTTCAACATCCATTAAAATCTTATTATCAACCCACTTAAGACCCCATTTCCTAGCCGGCTAGCCACACTTTTGACTGCAATTGAATTTTTAACTTTCAAGCTTCTTAACACACTTGCATTGTCCCCTACTGTAGCTACATATACTGTCATGCCATATGTTTTCCATCACCGACAATTTAAAAAACAAAAGGCTTAATTCTATCTCTGATATCTAACATACTTCTCAATAACTTTACACAGCTGAGATACTAAAAGATCCTCATTCCATTTCTGTAGTAACTCACTATGAGTAAAGGCTGATTGGTTTCTTTACCATCATAATTTCAAATGTTGCCGGTTTAGTGCTGTAATTTCAGAAGTTCAAATTAAAAAAGATATCCACTCAAAGTTTGCAGATCTTAAAAACAATGACAATGGCCAAAGTTTTAATGGAGCAGGATTTGAGTAAGTTGAATGTAGTAAAGCTACATCCACTTTCTCTCCAGGTTATATCTCGGCAACCTACGAGGCTACGATTAATATTGGCAAGCTCTCCAAGATTTCTTTTATTTAGTTATATCTATTTAGTTATATCTATTTAGTAAACGTACCATGCTTTTGTGCTAATAGTTCCTCTCAGGAACTGGAATCTTTATAACGATGTATTCAATCAGAACGTCTATACTTAACTTAAACTGAGCAGACACCGGGACAACTGGTACACCTCAACAACTATTCCCTCGACGAATTCCTGGATGGCTTCATGTTGCCAAAAAGCTACATTTTCTTGAGCTAAATCTATTTTGTTTTGCACAACGATAATATGTTTAAGCCGCATCAGTTTGATAGCTGCCAAATGTACAAGTGTTTGGGAAAGTTTCATTTGTAGATATGAGTAGTAATGCTCCGTCCATAATTGCAGCTCCCGTAAGGATAGTCGCCATTTAAATATCATGTACCTTTAAGAAATGATGAATATAACACATGTCAGTAAGGTTTGAATGTCGACCCCTCAAATGTCCCAATGTACAAGACTAGTTTTAGAAGCTCGTTACTTAGTGGACAGTCGACAAATGACACATGTCTAAATTAACCTCATCTTACTCTTCTCAAACCCTGGAACATCAGAAAAAGGACTATCTTCTTTCTCGCTTCCATAAGCCCTGAAAAAGAAAATACGAGTATGCCTTTATAAACACGTAAACTGATATATAATACTATAAGATCGCAAATATATGATATGCTATCATTGCAGGCTTACTTGTAACACAAGGGCGGGGGGCATCTTTTATCTTCAAACTTGTAAATCTTGGTATTTGCATACCCAAGTTTTATAGTCTATTACGCTCCAACTCATTTTTAAAACGAACCGTCTGCACACCAAAAGATGGCTTTTACAACCGTAGAGGCGTAGACTTGCCATGTGCAACATGTCCAATAGTGCCTGTTAAGACGAACAACCAAACTGTTAGTACAAAAGCATGGTACATTGACTAAAGAGATTCAACTAAAACAATAGAAATCTAGAATAACTTGCCAATATTAATCGTAGGTTACTGAGACATAACCTCAGGAGAAAGTGGATGTAGCTTCGCTACATCCAACTTTCTCAAATCCTGCTCCATTAAAACTTTGCCCATTGTAATTGCTTATAAGATCTGTAAACTTTGAGTGAATAATCTTTTTTGAACCTCTGAAACTACAGCACTAAACCTGCAATAAGTGAAATTATGATGGTAAAGAAACCAATAACAGTAAGTCAATACAGAAATGGAATGAGGTTCTTTTAGTATCTCAGCCGTGTAAAGTTATTGAGAAAAAAAGACTCTTTATTATGGGTTAAAATGTTAAATGGTCAACATTGTGAACTTAGAAGCATGTTAGATACCAGAGATACAATTAAGCCTTTTGTTTTTTAAAATGTCGGTGATGGAAAATATTGGTGTTTGCATACCCAAGTTTTAAAGTAGTATTACGCTCCAACTCATTTTTAAAATGAACAGTCTGTACACCAGATATTGCTTTTACAACCATAGACTTGCCATGTGGCATGACAAGTGGTGGAGTCAGGGTCCTCCAGATAAGATTGTATCGATAAGGGCAGCATATGAAGCTAGATTAGGGCACAATGCAAGATGTGGTAAAAAAACCTTATCAGATGAGCCCTTCAAAAACAATTGCTTAAAAGACTATTTGTATCTGCTACTGCATATTTTATATGGCAGGAATAAAGCTAATAAAGTGAGAGAACTGTGCAGACTTATTCTGTAATATGTTAAGAAGCTTGAAAGTTAAAAATTCAGTTGCAGTCATGACTGTGGCTAGGGAATGGGGTCTAAACTGGGCTGATAAAAGATGACTCAAAATCACTTTTTTGTGTTTAATCCAAAAACCGTACTTAGATAGAAGTGATTATGTTACGAACCTATCCCATATATCAATTCATAAGTTTAACCATAAAACTCACTCAAAAAGCTAGCTTGTAAGAGGAGAGGAAACCTAGACTTATAAACCACCAACCAATCCCATACTTGGCCGATGTGGGATCGTAACAGATTATAGCAGACTTGTGTACTTAACTATGATATAATAGACAATTATGGTTATAATAAAACTAAGTAAATCGGATGTTACAACGAATGATTCACACCTTGCGTAGTTTCATACTATAGGTTTCGAAAAGGCTCACCCTTATCCTCCTTCTAGTGTCGTGGCAAATGTAAAGAGTTAAGCAAGAGCAACTGGCCATATAAGACCTAGTAGCAGTGGATCTTCCGTCAATGTCCTGCATAATTACTGTCCATTATATTTTCAGAAATCATGTCACAAGAGTAACACAATGCTAGAAACTAAAGCCTCCTCGCTGACATCAACCTTGCTTATGTATATGGGGAATTACGACCACCCAATTGCAGATGACCAAAAAGGAGCACATGGGAAACTACAAGTATGTTGCTTGGCTGCATGTGCAAGAAGGATTCTCATAATGAGCACCTAGTAACAACAACAAAAAGACATAAATTATTAGTACATTATTACAATACTGACCGGTTTAATCCAGCAGAAAACTAATCTAAGCTTGATAAGATAATAACAGCAGGAGCTGACATTTCAGGAAAAGAATGTAGGATGCATGTTTAAAATTCTAGTTACATATCTAAGAATCACAATCCCATTTGCCAATACTGTTGCTATATCAATAGAACAAAAATTAACAAAATGCAATCTATTCAAGAAGTTAAAAAAAAAAAAAAAAATCAGACCGAACACCAGAAACTAAATATATTGCACCATCATATGCTATGTATATAAATTGTGTCATGAAACATGACAATGAACCAGATAGCATCATAAGCCTCGAAATCACTTCTATAGGTGATGTCTCTTAAAACAGATAAAAAAAAGTTAAAAAGGCGCCCTAGCATTCAAATCCAAGCAGTAACACAAATTCAGTCAAAGATTTATTTTCAATGCAGATAGTCTACGTACCTATCACATAGGTAAAACTCGTTCATTTTTTGGTGAAGTGATCTAGTGGCTTTACCAATTCCTTTACATAAACCCTCCGAGCTCCAAATTTGGGAATTCGTTACAAAAATATCAGCAAAAATCAAATCTTTATATACCTAAGATGGTTGTCTCAGAATAAGAATTGTTTTTGCTAAAATTGGTAGCATAAGATTATATACTCTTTTGGCGCCTAAAACATTCTAAACACTTGTTTTAAGTTCACCTATAACCGAATCAACCATGAAACAAAAAGTAACTTAATCAGCAGGGCACTTCTAAAAGAAACCAATTAGAAAAGAAAATCCGCAAGAATACGTAACACAAACATGACAACATTTACTTATGATTTCAACCATCGATTACATGACACCTAAGAAAATCACTATAAACCTCATACCACCAGTGGCGGAGCTCTCTTGAGACCAGAGAGGGTGGTGGCCTCCCCACAAGTTTGTCACTTTATACATTTTCTATTGATATTTATTTAGTAAAAAAATATATTTAAAGTTTTGGCCCTTATAAATCATAGAAGGTACGCTTTCGGCCCTCCCACATTAAAACGTCAAGCTCCGCCATTGCATACCACTAAACCTTTTACAACAATGCGAAATACTCTTCGTCTACATAGATATAAACTCACAATGCTTAAAACAAAAGTGTGAAATATGGTGATGGGAAATGTAGCTATTTCCTGTGTGATATAATGAAGAATGTTGTGTTTTAGCTTCTATCAGATTTGTTTCTGTTTTAAAATTTTAGGATCATAGGTAACATATTCTTCACTTTCCAACAAATTACTTAAACATCAAAAGTACATAATAGCAATGCTCCATATATATCCACTTATGATGAAGACACCGGAAAGCATGTGAGAGATACCATGGACGACGCGCAGGAGATTGGAATACCAATTCAGGCAATTCCTATGTCACCTGTTCTTATGGACAACAATTTCCAACATCATTATTGATTAGCAACGTAGCTGGAAATAATTAGACTGCAATTGCAAAATCATTATTGATATCTATATGACTAGGTTTTAAAAAAGACACGAAGTCGTTGTAGTATAGTGGTAAGTATTCCCGCCTGTCACGCGGATGACCCGGGTTCGATCCCCGGCAGCGGCGTATTGAAACAAATCTTAATGACACACAGAAGCAGTAAACTATTGAACAAAAAGAAAATCCTAAAACCGCAAACATGTAATTTCAAATTTAGCGAATCACAAAACAGAAGTCATTTTTATTGTCATAAAAAGGTCCAAAAAGTACAACGGTCTAATTCTACTAATCCCCTTGTGTTATAAGATTGACTACCCACATACGTAAGTTTTCTAGTTTTTAAGATACCTAATACACCAAAATTACCAAACTGGGTAAACAAACAAACCTACATTGTGCGGAAATTACAGAACTGCCTTTAAGAACAAGTCAAAACATCTAAACATCTTGGATGAGGAGAACCTTTTGATAGGTTTCTGTCCATATATCCTCCATGAATATTCGTCAGGTGGAATATCAGCAACTCAGCAAACTTGCTACTGACTGCAGGGACTTTGACTGACCTTTCGACCCAATGCTTCCTGAACACTGAAACACACAAATTAACATTTCAAAGGGTGTTTGGGACTGCTTTTTTACTTATTTTTAAGCAGATAGGAGTTTTCATTGTCTGCTTACCTGACTATATTAGAGTAAATGAGTGCCTAAAAACAGGCAAACCTGTGTTTTCTTAAGCAAAACAGCAATCCCAAACAACCCATACAGTTGCAATAATCAGTTAATCACTATCTTAACGTACTACCAAACAATACTATGAAATCAGTTGAATATAATCTATTAAAGGATCAAGGGTAACAAAGCATAGATATTAACCTCTTCTTGCAATGACATCTAACAGAACTACCACATTTCACACTCCCGTCATCTTCTCTAGCCGAACACCTGTGTTTATGTTGCTGTACCTTGACCAGTTGACCGAGTTGACCTGATCAAATGAAAAGAACTCCCATCAGCAGTTACATAATTACATGAAAATACTAATTCATTTCAAGGAATTTTGTAAGTATGTTTAGCGTGAATAGAGATATTAAGGTGCTTTAGTTATAAAGTATGGTCATATTAGACTTTGTTTTGGTGAATCTGGTGAAGTATTAAGTATATATTACTACTACAAAATCATATATGTACAAGTTACACATCAAAAGCAGTTTGAAAGTGTGATGACATGCCCATCAACACATTTCAAAGCAGCCATAAACATCCATAATTTTAGGTAAATATGGTAATACTAGTTACGTATAACATTTGCCAACTTTCTGCTATACTTCACCAGATTCACCAGCCTTTAACTAAATTTCCCACACCATGTTACAAGAACTAATGATTCATCATGCACGCCTCATCAACAGCTTGAGTAACTCATGTTGACTACATTTGCTAGAAATCTAATCACAATGTGTAACACAAAGCAGGGTACGGCCTTACTTGAACCGGATCTATTCTAGAGGGTCATACCTTTGTATTCTTGATTTCTCAAGAGACACTAGCACATGTACTTGGTGAGCCATGACCATGTAGCTAGAGCGTGGTTAACCGAGTCCGAATCCTATTGTCTCGGCCATGGCTCAGTAGAGGATCGTTACCAGCCCATCTGATAGGTCTTGGGCTACATGGTTATTTTCTAATACGGCCTGCGACTGCAAGCATTGTCATATTAGTTCACAATGCCTGATACGTTCTAATGTTAATAATAAAAGAGATTCACACTTGCTAAGATCCACTGAATGTTCAAAAATATAAGGGTGTGTTTGTTTTTCATAAAAACGTCTGACTTGCCTCTGACCACTTAACGGTCGGACACGGTCAGAGGGCGAAGGTGTTTGTTTTTCTGTCCCGAATCAGACACGGTCACGCGGGTGAGCCGGGTTCGATCCCCAGCAACGGCTTATTAAAAAATTTTCCAACTATTTTATACGATTATTAATTTTCGTCCTAACCCTTAACTTTTTGTTACTCTACAGATTCTTACCTTAAACAAAATCTTAATGACAAGCAGAAGGAATAAACGATTGAACAAAAGAAAACCGTAAAACCACAAACATGATAGCTTCAAATTTCAAATTGATCGAATCACCAAACCACCAAAGACAAAAGAAATTCAACAATGTCAAGAAAGTGATTTTTGAAATCAACCACAAGCAGAAGTCAATTTTACTATCATAAAAAGGTTCAAGTTTTATAATGCTTAAGATACTTATTACACCAAAATTATCAAACTACTCATCAGGTGGGATATAAGAGGTGTTTGCATGTGTGTTTTAAAGCGACTGAAATAATCAAAATCACAAGTTCAACTGTAGTAAAACGGGTCGGGCAAGATAATGCTTCAAAATGCTTTTGTTGCTTGAAGTTGTTATACCAACTTTTGATTGCGAGTCTGACATATTCCCATTACCGATAAAATTTTGACATAGGATGAATAGATTTTGTAGCTTAAAGTTATTATAAATATCTATTCATCCAAAAAGGGTGTTTGGGATGGCGTTTTTACTTATTTTTTAAGCAGATAGGAATTTTCATTGTCTGCTTACCTGACTGGTAAAGTAAATGAGCGCCTAAAGACAGGCATACATGTGTTTTTATGAGAAAAAAAGCAATCCCAAACAACCGCTAACAGTTGCAATAATCAGGTAATCACTTTCTTAGCGTACCACTTTCTTAGCCTCTTCTTGTAACGACATCTACCAGAACTGCTACATTTCACACTCCGGTCATCTCCTCTGGCCGAACAACTCTGTTTATGTTGCTGTACCTTGATCAGGACCGAGTTGACCTGATTAAATGAAAAGAACTCCCATCTAAATCAGTCACATAATTACATGAAAATACTACTTGATTTCGAGAAATTTTTTAAGCATGTTTAGCGTGAGTAAAGATACTAAGGTGCTTTAGTTATAAAGCATGGTCATATTAGATTTTTTTTTTATGTTGATACAAAATCATAGTCCACCTCCTTTTGTCACAAGTGATCATTAGCTGTAACACACCCAGGTCTCGTCAAGATCTTGAGTAAGTCATGGGGACTGTATTTGCTAAGCTAACTAATCACTATGTGTAACACAAAGCATGGTACGGCCTTAGTTGAACAATATCTATTCTATAGGCTCGTACCTATTTCTCAAGAGACAGTAACCCAAGTAGCCCATGTCTGGTTAATGAGCCATGACCATGTAGAGTGTGAATAACTGAGTCCTATGGTCTTAGATGGAAGTGATTATGACACGAACCTATATCACATACTAGGCTCATATCAATTCATAAGTCCAAGTGTAGAACTCCACTCAAAAAGCTAGCTTGTATACTTATCTTCGATATTAAGACAAATATGGTTTTAATAAAACTAAGTAAATCGGATGTTACAACTAATGATTCACGCCTTGTGGCTTGCTTAGTTCCATACTATAGGTTCAGAAAAACAAAATTTACGATATCAATAGAGAGTACAGACTATTCAAAAAGGCTCACCCTTATCCTCCTTCAAGTGTAACGGCAAATGTAAAGAGTGAAACAAGTGCAACTGGCTATATAAGGTGTCGTATAAGTCGAGTTTCCGTCAAAGTCCTGCATAATTACTGTCCATTATACTTTTAGAAACTAAAGCCGCCTCACTAACAGCAACCTTGCTTATACATGGGGAAAAGACGACCAACCGATTGCAGATGACCAAAAAGGAGCCCATGGGTATATTGCTTGGCTTCATGTGCAAGACAAATTCTCATAATGAGCACCTAGAAACAACAAAAAAAAGACATAAATTATTACATTTTTACGATACTGACCGGTTTAATCCAGAAGAATCAACCTAAGCTTGATAAGATAATAACAGCAGGAGCTGACATTTCAGAAAAATAATGTAGGATGCATGTTTGAATTTCTAGTTACGTATCTATAAGAATCAGAATCCCATTTGCCAATACTGTTGATATATCGATTGAACAAAATTAACACAATGCAATCACCAGAAACTAAATATTTTGCACCATCATTTTCTATATATGAATAGTGTCGTGAAACATGACAATGAACCAGATAGCATCATAAGCCTCAAAATCACTTCTATAGGTGATGTCTCTTAAAACAGATAAAAGGCACCCTAGCATTCACATCCAAGCAGTAACCAAATTCAGTCAAGGATTTACATTCTATACAGATAGTCTGCGTACCTATCACATAGGTAAAACTCGTTCATTTTTTGGTGAAGTGATCTAGTGGCTTTAACCAGTTCCTTTACATAAACCCTCCGAACTCGAAATTTGGGAATTCTTTACAAAAAAATCAGCAAAAATCAAATCTTTATATGCCTAAGATGGTTGTCTCAGAATAAGAATTGTTTTTGCTAAAATTGGTAGCATAAGATTATATACTCTTTTGGCGCCTAAAACATTCTAAACACTTGTTTTAAGTTCACCTATAACCGAATCAACCATGAAACAAAAAGTAACTTAATCAGCAGGGCACTTCTAAAAGAAACCAATTAGAAAAGAAAATCCGCAAGAATACGTAACACAAACATGACAACATTTACTTATGATTTCAACCATCGATTACATGACACCTAAGAAAATCACAATAAACCTCATACCACTTATTCTTTTACAACAATGTGAAATACTCTTTATCTGCATAGATATAAACTCACCATGGTTAAAACTTAAAACAAAAGATAAATCTTTTCATAGACCTCCTATGGCAGGCAAAACCACGAGTATTATGACAGTTTGAAGGCCTGGTACTTTAAAATCTTCAGCTGATAGACTTAAGCTATCGTCACATGTTATCATTATCAAATCTCCATCTGGGTCTACATATTTGAGTTTAAAGCTACCTAGATGGAGTCGAAACCTTATAGCAATCTCCTCACTCAACTTTATAAACCTCTCTGAACTCCTGTTGTTGGTTGGTTGAGTTGGGAGTTGGAATGGAAAGTTAGTCGTAGCATTTTCATATGCTGCTTTGACAATCACTATCCCGTCACGAATCATCTAAACATAATGAAAACCACAAACTAAACATAAATGATAAAAGCATAGTACTAATGAATTCAACAAAAGTTGTATGTAATGAAATTTGTGGCGTTACTAACCATCTAAACGCAATCAAAACCAACAAATTAAGCATAGAAAAATAAAAGCACTGTAACTAACGAATTCAATAAAAGTACAACAATATTTTCACATTCACCAATTACATAAAGTTAGTTAAACCTTAAATTGTGGTTTTCCGGGATGTAGTTGTAATTAAGTAGTATAAAATTAAAAATATTATTTGCCGAAAATTATGGCGGGTACCCTGCTAGTTATACAACTAAAAAGATAGGTGCATATAAAATCTGGACGGGACCGATTCGGCTAGCCAATAAAAAGTATTCGTAGACGAACTGGGTTGCGAAACGGACTAACCGAGTCTCACCAGGATCAAATTTTGTTTTTTTTTTTATCTGGGTAACTGCTAGTGACGTCACTAACCATGAAAACACACTAAAAACCAGAAATGAAACATAAAACACATTTGTAAAAAAGGAAAAGATGAAAGTAATGAAATAACCTCAAAGTAATTAGGAGGAAGTGTCCTAGGAGCAATTGATTCCTTCGCTTTCGAACGGATAGAGGGGGGAGGCATAATAATTAAGGTTAGTGTTTGTTTGGGTCTTAAAATAATACAGTTTTGAAAATGGTACTGTAGCAATGATCAAAACTGAAAATCAGAATGAGAAGAGAAAAGCAATCAGGAGACCATTTATATATAGTGGGTATATATGGTGATGTAACATTGAATATAATAGTTTTCTAGTGTTGGTTTGTTTATGATGTATGCACAATTCCACATTTTCAAACCACTTATGTTAGATGCCAGAATAATTGGGTTCGCAAGGTTCATGTTTTGGCCACTAAGGTATGCCTTCTTACTGTTTCTGCACTATATTTTTTGGCCATTTGATGAAACTTCATCTCAAACCTGGCGGGTTTAGTTAGGTTTCGAAAATATAAAACCCGGGTCAAATTAACCCCTTTTTTCGACAGAAACCGGGTCTGAAAACATTAACATGTTTTTATGAGATTTCGTTCAAGAGCTTTGTGTGTACGTTTATCACATAATTCTCTGTATCACTCAATCCAAGTACGTTGTATTTTTAGTCGTTATCAATGGCTACTTTTTTTGCCCGAGGACGCCACCATATCATCCCTCTTAGAGATGATTAACGTCAATTGTCTTCGACGTGAATATTTTGTGTCAAAACTAACAAACCGCGGTGGCCGTGTCTTGCGGCTAATTATTACTAGAATATGCTAATTGTACCCCTTTCTTGCTAAGAGGAAACGGTATAAATCTTGTTAGTTTTAAACTTACATTAATGAACGATTTAAATAATTATATGTATAAAATATATTATTTATACCATTAATTATTTGTACATACCGAGCACTAAGAGGGAACGGTATAAATCTTGTTAGCTAAACGTATCTGAAGGAAGTAGTCACGAGGTATGTATTAATTGTTGAGCAATACACATTAAAGAATATAAATTAATATGCATCATGTACAAATAATTAATGGTATAAACAATATATTTTATACAAATAATTATTTAAATTGTTCACTAATGTAAGTTTAATATAATATTTGTGTTTGGTTATGAATATTCAATTTTTTTAAAAAATTTACATACTCGAAAACATATATCATCTATGTATCTAATTAGAAAAAAGTAGTGAAATACTAATCATTTTGCTAATTAATTCTAGGGATGAGCATTTCGATCCAAATCTCGAATTCGAACCGGAACCGTACCGATTCCCGGTACCCGAGTCCTGTTTGGTACGGTACCGGGACTACGAAATAAAGTGATAAAAATATCGGGACCACTAATTCGGTACGAGACCAGTACCAAATCGAGAAATTTCCGAAAAAGAACGGGAGAATCGCGATTTTCCGGTACCGATACCGATACCCGTACCGGTACGGATCGGTACATAACTTTTTAGATCGGGAAAAAACCGAGAACACTAAATCGAAATTGCTACCGAGCTCATCCCTAATTAATTCAATTGAATTGTACATATGTAAGTATGAAGATTTTAAGGTTATTGTAATGTATGAAAACATGTAAGCATATAAGCTACAAATATTTTTATATTTACACATTATATATTTTTGATATGTACATAACCAGCAACTCACACAGTTTGTGAAATTAGATGCGCATTTCTAATTATTATTGCAAATTACAAATCAACGCAATTTTAATGTAATTTAAATCACAAAACAATTTTAGTTTTATTATATGATTTTATCCATATTAGTTTTCTTAAAAAAATTACTCTTGTTTACAACAAGTAATTCTCATAAACAAATTGGCAAAAAGAAATTAAATCATAAACACATAATAACAATTTATATGTGAAATAAATAAATCAAATAGTCACATGCATACGATTTTATTCAATAAGTTTAAAATATAGGGTTTTATGTTCATATAAAAGTCTTCCCTAATTCTAGATTTATTGAATAAAAATAAACAAATAGCACATACGTAACAATTATCACGTAAATTTATATGATCCGTGAAAAACATGCACGTTCGTCATAGATCCACACAAATCACTTAAACAATTTAATGAAATCTCTATGGATCGTAACCTTATTTACATGACATAACAATTAATCATGTAATTTATCAAAGATTAACACATACAATTTTAGGGTTTTAAATTATTTTTGTTTTATAAATCGCCTTAGAAAAAACGATTTCAACAAAACCCTAAAAAATTAAGAAACCAAAAAACATGTAGTTTTAACTCAAAACAATTATTAGTTAAAAAACGTTTGAATCTCGATAATTAAAATATGTTAAAATGGCTCTTGATGCCACTGAAGGTTTATGGAGTTCATAACAATTATAAAAACATAATTAAAGATCAAAGCACGTAATAGCGGAAGCGATTTAAACAAGATCATTAATTAACATATTCATAATTAATCGAGTTAGGGTTACGTACTTTTTGGAAAACAATTCCAACGAACAAGAACAATTCACCAATTAGGGTTTATGAGGATCAATGATTAACCCTTTACCGTTTTGTTAATCGATTCAAGATATAATCTATAGTAAGAGTATATTACGTTCTCGTACACACGTATAATAACGAGTTAACCGTAATACTAGTACGTATAAAACGAGCTTAAACGTGAAGTGGGAAATCGACCCAACAACCCTAGAGAGGGGCTAGGACTCGACTGAAAAAATCAACGAACAACCTTGGGGGTTTGGTTCGTCAATCACAAGAAGTAGAAAGAAAGAGAGATTTTGGGATGGAGAATCATGAGACACCTTATGTGTTTATATAGGATACCCAAACTTGGAGCCCAAGATAAAACATAAATTATGACAGATGACTTTTTCTTCATTGTCCCTAGTCCAAACCGATCGGACCCCCATGGGATGTAGGGATGGCAATTTTTGACACGACACGATAAAAGACACGAACCTGACACGAAGTTAAACATGTATGGGTCGAGGATAAACATGTTTGGGTCAAAAACAGGTCAACCTGCATAACCCATTTAATAATTGGTTCGTGTTTGGGTTAAGTAATTATTAAACAGGTCGACACCTGAACCCGTTTAAGTATATATAAGCCTCTAAATATTTAATATACAACTTTGATTTATGTTAGATTTTGATTAAATATATTTTGTTATGTTTATAGGAGTGAATTACTATTATAATTCACATATCATTGAAATTTTTGCATAACTATTTGTATATTATGTTATTCTTTTTAACATCTTTATATCATTTTTTTGCATATAAATTTAGTCAGATTGACAAAGCATCAATCTAATTAACCGCTTGACATATTTACTTAAACAGGTTAAACGGGTCAAAAACGGGTAACACGTGTTATGCAGTGTGGGTTAGGGTTGAGTTTCTTGACACGATTAATAAATGGCTCGTGTTTGAGTTTCTTGAAAGAGTTGGGCTATGGTACATATAGAACTGTTTATCATGGTAGATGGACTGTCAAGGATCAAACAGAATACCTTAGTTATAGGTGGTGTCAAAGGGACTTTGGCATGGATGGCACCGAAATTATTGATGGGCAACACCACTCGAGTATGATTAAAGCAGGTATACTTCATTTTTATAATTTTCGATTAAAGTATATTGTTATGTATATCATGCATGTTGACTTGTTGACCATAGGTTTAGTAGTTAGCTCATCTCTTAGTTGACTTGTTAATTTGTTGTATAATTAACTGATATAAGCCGGAATATGTTCGGTTTAGTGGGTATTTGTTTTGGCTTATGGCTTATTTTGTTTTTGGCTTATATTTCATAAGCTCACTTTTCTGTGGCTTATTTTAAAACTTTTTGGCTTTTATAAGTCGTTCATTAATAACATGATAAACTTATATAAGCCGGAAATTGTAAAAATAAGCCGCAAAAGGATCCTTAACATTAATCTTCATTTATGCCATGTTTGCTAGTTTATGCGGATTTTGTGGCGGTGACTTAGAACGCTAAAAAATTAAGTTATTAGGAGTTACGCTAATTAATGGCAAGTAGACAGGGGTTAGCTCTGTAAATGTGTAGAGCCAAGTGTAGTGTGGTGTAGTAGTAGGCACTTCTAGGCCCCTTCCCGGCTACTGGATCACTCCAGTGCTTCGAGTACTACGGACCCTCTGCCATCCATTGCAGCAGAGCCAGTAAGTATACTAGCTGAGCTAGCCGCATTCCTAGTTACTACTTAGTAGCCTTATTTCACTTACAGCTATCTAAGACATTCAGGGGCTGTGTAACTGCTGTTAGAACGCGGATGTCGAAAAGTGAAGATTGGTTCTGTGCTAGGTCATGGTGATATGCTGGATTGGATAAAGGGTTGTTTCGTCGATAGCATTATCTGATGTGGGATACGTAGTAGTTGTTGTCACATTAGGGGTCCCTAAGGCGGGAATTGTCCATAGCGTTGATTGCTCTCCTTTTTCTTCGAGGTTGATTCCCCCAGATCAAATGACAAGGAGCCAAAAGCGAAGATGGCAGCGGAGGAATCTGATGGCTAGGCGAATGGGGGGTTGAATACTCCGAGTCAACAGGGTTGGTTGGAAAGCCTAAGAAGAGCCGTGATAAAGAACAGTCTCGGAATAAGGAGCCCGAAGGGAAATCAAAGCGGGATATGGATCAAATCCTCCTCCCCCAAAATGTACCAAACTCAACATAGATGGATCAGCTGCTATGGGAGAGAGTGCAGGTGGTGGTATCCTGAGAAAGAGTTAAGGTCCAATTTTTTTCCTTCTTTTCATTCTATCACAATGGTACTAACATGTTAATAACATTTCTCGATGCTTCTCTACACGGACCTTTCTTCTGGTTGATTCGAACCAATCAAGCGACTTGCCTTTTAGTAGATAGTAAGAAAAAATATGTTGTACCATTCATATCAAAAGAAAATACTAAACTAGAAAAAAAAAAGTGGTGACCTCTACGCTTCATCCCCGGTGCGTAGGGCCGATCCCCGTGTGCTAGAGGGAGGACCTGTTTGTGTTAAGCATATAGTTGGTTCTTGTCTTGTTTAGGCATTTTGGTCCTTCCTCTCGACAAAACAGAAAGTATCATTTACTTACGGAATCTCAAATCTCTCTCGATTCTTCAGCTTGTTCCTGTTCGTCTATTCGGGACGGGGCAGGCAGCCCATATACATGAAGAGAAGAATAGAGAGGGGGTTATCCTGCTTAAACTTTACTACTGGAAATTGGGAAGGGCTATAAGTAGGCCGTTTGTTATTGCTATAAGGGCTGCTCGCCTTTATACGGCTTGGCTTCGCTATCGCTTCTAGTTGGAAGAAAGGAGGTAAGGTTTTCCTTACAAACGAAATGGGAATGGGGAAACTTTTTCATTCAGCAGAGTGTATAGCCTATATAAGGAGCGAAGTGCTGCTCACGTTACAGCTGCTGTGTTGACTGTAACTACACTACGAGAATTTTCATTGAGCTCCCACAATCGATTCGTGAGCACAGACGATTTGATAACAGACTCTTCAATCCTTGACTCATTCTAACGATATAGAAAGGGATCTCGAAGCGACTAGTCTGATCTGGTACGATGTAGGTTGGTTCCAGGGAGCTAGTCGGTTCCTGGCATCCGATTACGAGCTTTATTGATCGGTCTCACTTGCCATCTTCGGCATTGGACTTTGCTTATCTACGATGAAACTTTCTATGCTCGTACCTACCACTTGTTCCTAAATCTTCGCTTGGAGTAAATATTATCACTAACCTTGAGTAAAGGAGGCATTTTTTGCTACCGCTAAGAGGATTTAGTTTAGGAAGGCCTCTAAATAATTTCCCCATAGATCCTATATCTATCTATATGAAAAAGAAATCATGTAACGAAGTGGATTATTATTTGTACAATTGGTACTTCGGAGTAGGTGCTTGCTGCTCGCTCGCTGTCTACTAAATGAGCCTTTACTGCCCGCCCCGCCCCTCTCTTTAATCTTAAGTAAAGTGAAGTCAAATCAATGAAGTGAACAGACAAAACCTCTTTGTTTGAAGCTTTGTTTCACCTAATTCGGAAAGAGAACAATAGACTTGCAACTATAGTATAAGAAAAAGCTTCTCTTTGATAGCGGTCATAGGGATCAATCTTGTTGGGAGGTACTGCCCAAGGAAAGGAAAAGGTGACTTCCGGATCAGGGATAATAAATAAAATAGAAACAAGATAAAATCGTATATCAAAACTACTTCTGGCATCACCGAAAGGATCGAAACCACATTCGTAGGCCGACAATTTTTCTGGATAGGTCGAACTATTGGAAGCAAATGGAAAAGGAACACCGAGTGGGATCAAAGAAACTAGCGGACTGATCACTAAATAGATACAAATAGGTGCAAATTCTGACATCACCACAACCCACTTTGTTTTCTCGCTCCTTGCTCGCGGAGCGGCATACCGAAAAAAAGATAGGATTTGAATCGATGACTTAAGCCCTTGCGCTATTCCCCCCCTGATCGCATCGGAGATAGCAGTCAGAGTCAGTACGCTTTCTATTCTCTTTATATTATCTTTATATTATATATGAAAATAGATAAGGGACTTGTTGGCATAATGCAAGCTGGAACGTGGGAATTCGAGGTCTCATGAACTACTACTAAAAACCTACTTTTTTTCTTTTTGGACAAACGATATCAGGTCAGGTCTATGGATGGATCCAGATCTACGGGCCGGCCGGCCCCGGCCGATGAGCATAGGGAATCTATACTCGAGCGTTCAACTGGGCCCGTGACAGGATAGGTGAGGAATCACTCTTGATCTTTTTTATTGGGGCCTACAACTTCTCCGAGCCGACTAACATCCCTTTCCACTGCGCATTTATCGAACAAATAAGACGACTATAGTATCGAATTCGCTTTCCATGGTGAACTGGTCGGCCAGTGCCGGGGCAGAGATAGGGACCATGAAAGCATGGGATTCAATCGAACCTTTTCGGGCAATTCCTAACGCAGAACAGGGATGCTAATAAGCTGACAGCTCAGGCATGGCTTCAATAGCGAAAGAAGTTCTTTCTTCCTTTCTATTGAAAAGGAGTCCGCTTTCTTCGCACTCATGAAAACAACCTGAAGCTGGAGGGACCAGGAACTAGTGGGAGCCAAAATAGGGCAAGAGCACTGGAAGTCACAGTAGCAGGCATCATATTCAGTTTGACGCTAACGGAATCCATTTCGAGCAAAGGTATTCTCATATAACGGACAAGCCGGATCATGAAGAAGGGGTAAGTGGGCGGGCAAAAAAGGGTTAGTTCAGTTTTAAATCGACGATTCGTTCCGTTTTTTAAAAGAACCATAACCGGAACCATAACCTCCATCTAGACCTGAACCCGACACCCGCATATGCCATTGGTTTGTCAGTCGTTGTGTAGAAGTTCATTCGTGGTAAGCCACGTAAGGAAGGGCTCGCCGGTACCTTACAATTATTTGAAAGAGATTCACGTCGCCAGGGAGTACATGTCACGAACGATTCGTTGGTCGGGTATAAGGCGAAGACGGCTTGATAACGTCACTTCTCGGCGGAAATAGCAAGGGAGTAAGGATAGCGGATCACTTTCTGTTTCAGAAAACCGTTTTCGGGGACAGTCCATCCGAAATAAATTTTTGCTCGCATACGAAGTCTCCAGAGCCGTGATTACTACAACCTTCCTCCCCAGAATAATCTGAGGGAGTATGAGGGGCTTGTTCGCGATCATTTGGATCAAGCTCTCAATGTTCCGCATTATAGGAACATCCTGGATATGGAAGATTTTGAACTCACAGTATTAGAAAGAAAGGGTCTATTGCAAGATAGGCTCTTCAATCTTATGCTTGGTGAGCAAAATCTTTCTCGTATCATGGAACTTGGAATAGGACTAATGCAGATCCAGAAGAATGGGTCTGGGCTTTCGAAAAGATGAATATGCAAAGGGTAAGGTAAAGAGAAAGTCTTTTGAACAACCAACCTGACATAAGGATTCTAGCTCGCCCACTTAGAGCAGATGGAGATTCTCGGACGGGGAAAAGCGGCACTCGACATCTATTAAACAAGACCAAGAACAAAGCCATACCATGCCCTCGGGAGAAACTAGTGATGATTGCCATGAATGCAGCCCTCGAGGACGTGTACAAGAAGGTCTTTGCCGATTCGTATCAACATGGTGCACCTCAGAGGGGCGTGAAAAGGCCGTGGAGACTTTGACCGAATGAATAGGGATCAATTGATAGACATTTTTTTTTGAGTTACTCATCAAATGGCACTCAGTTCATATCTTTAATTTCAGTTCGATCATTGACAAGGTTCAAAGAAAGGGTGGGCTATTGATAAAGAATCGATTCCAAACCACAATGCTAGCAGATGGCGGGCCTCCGCTTTTATTTTCATTCATTTTTCCCAGATTCTAAAAAAAACAAAAAAAAAGACTCCCGGCGATCTTTGACCGAACGGGGTAGGCAGAAGTTGATCCGGTAGATCGACTAGCAGTTTCAGCTACTGCTCGTGATGATGATTTTGATTAGCGAGATGTTCACTTTGACTTGGATTATGCAATAGATTTTGCTTATTCTCCTCCCACGACGTGCCTAGCTATTACGTTCCGACTCATGCATCTGCCGGTAAAGTCAAGCACGTTCAAAGTGATGCGCGCCCCCATAGAAAGAAGCACGCCCGCCATTTTAAAGAGTATAAAAACAGAATTACTACAATCCCTTTTAGAAAAAGGTGGCTTAACTAACGAAAGAAAAATGGAACCAGATACATTCTTAAAGGAATGCGCTTTGGGATCGCTTCCTTCCTCTACGAGTTCTGGAGTCAAGCCAGCAAAGAAGTAGACTCATTCCTTTTTCACTGGCTAGGGATATTCGACGTTTAATGAGATAGTATAGTTCTAGACTAAAGCTAGCAAAAAACAAGACTGAGGTCGATAGGGGCATTACTAGTAATTGCTAAGGTGGTTTATTAAGTAAATGATACTTTCTGTTTTGTCGAGAGGAAGGACCAAAATGCCTAAACAAGACAAGAACCAACTATATGCTTAACACAAACAGGTCCTCCCTCTAGCACACGGGGATCGGCCCTACGCACCGGGGACGAAGCGTAGAGGTCACTTTAGCTTGTTGTACCGGAGTGGTTCATCGTCAAAAGAACAACAATGGCTTGTAGCATTTCCTATTTATTTGTCTAGGGGATGGGATGTAAAAGAAGGCTTTATCGTCTAAAGGCAGGGGTGAGCTTTCTCACTATACCTCGCTCTTCTTTTATCCCGCCTGGTTTCTGATTCCTGTTTCGTAAATTTCGTACGTAGACAGTTAGTTGCTCTGACTAGTTTTTTAGTGCAAAAAAGGACCAACGACGACCCTATCCTAAAGGAGAAGAAGGAGTAGGAGCAGAGCGGAGAATCTTTTTTGATTCCAGCCGAGAAGACTAGTAAAAGGAAGGATCAAGAATGTTATATATTTCAGGAGCTAGATCAGTTGCCGATGAACAAGTCAGAATTGCCTCAACAAAAATAGATGGAATTGGGCCTAAAAAAGCCATTCTGGTTCGTTATCGATTAGGTATCAGTGGGAAAATAAAGATAAAAGAATTAACTAAGTATCAGATCGACCAAATTGAACAAATGATAGGTCAAGATCATGTTGTTCATTGGGAATTGAAGAGGGGAGAACGAGCAGACATCGAACGATTAATTTCTATTTCTTGTTATCGTGGAATTCGTCATGTTAATAACATTTCTCGATGCTTCTCTACACGGACCTTTCTTCTGGTTGATTCGAACCAATCAAGCGACTTGCCTTTTAGTAGATAGTAAGAAAAAATATGTTGTACCATTCATATCAAAAGAAAATACTAAACTAGAAAAAAAAAGTTTGATAGACGGTCATCAATGAGGGCCTTCATACTATCTACTACAGAATCAATCACTTTTTCCTCGTAATTCTCAATTGTCAGATTATGCCCTTGCGACTCTAGCATTTCCATTTGTTTTTGATTTTCTTCATTAAGCACCTTTAATCAATCAATCAATTGTTTCTAAGCTGGGAAGTTGGTTTCTTTTTTGGGTCACCCCCTTCCATTCAGGCTATAAGAAAGAGGATCCTTCATTCAAAGTGCTTTGCTTCTGCAGTAGTACTACTTGCTCTATCTCTATACCACTTGGATTGCGGTTCTCCTTTTGACCTATTCTTCATAGGAGCAGGAAAAAAGCCAATCCCTGGGAACAGTGAAGCTTCATAGGTCTTTCTGTACTGGTATTCCGCATCTTCACAGACATGTCTATTTCTCCTGCAAGAAAACGGCCTAGCTAACGCGCCCCTTATTGAAAAGTCAAGAATATTGAATGATCGATATGAGAAAGAAGCGCTCAAGCATTGGAAGAAAGCCGGCCTTACTCAACAAGCACCTTTCTTAGCTTAGTAAGATTGCTTGTTTCCACTCATTGAAGATTCTATCTACAAAAGAAAGGTCAACGGGGGGGGGGGGGGGGGGGGGGGGGGGGGTACTAAAATGGCTCTCACTGACACCATCTACGAGAAGGTGAGGTCGTCTTTATTTCCAGCCGCCATACGGTTCGCCTTAAATCCTTAAAGACGGAGAAGGGGAGGAGCAGTTATCTATGTAATTACGGTCTTTGTTGGCCGGGGCGAGCACTCTCTTTTCTTTGTCAAATTCCGTCTTACCAAACAAGACTGACTTCTTACCAACCCGCGAAGGTTCGGCAGATAAAATTGTTTAAAAGAGTGATTTAGTTTATGAACCTGTCAAAAGTAACACTAAGCCACAAGTCGCTGGTCTTTATTACTTTCAAGTGATACCCCTTTTGGCTTAGAAATATGTTTACGGTAGCTTTTTTCCAGAGATATGCAGATTGAGGTACAATGCAAAGTGGAGCATCAAGTACTAGAGCACATGAGACAACGAGAACTAGAGGCAGAAGCTCATGAACTAGCTCGAGAGAGAGAATGGCGATTACCTAATTTCATTATGCTAAACGAATGTTTTATTTGACTCGTTCAATTCGAATATAAATTGTTGTTTGAATTCTAAACGATTGACTAATCTTGAATTATCCATTTTTAGTAATGTGTCGTATTCATTATTTATGGGTTGAGATTTGGTAATTGAACTATTTATTCATGAATTATCTATTTCTTTTTATCCATTTTAGATACTCGATTACATAAATTTAAGCATTAAGATGTAAATTAATTTTTATATATGCTGACAGATCTGTGACAGTTTACTGACAGAAAGTTTCTGACAGATTTCTGACGGACATTTTACCGACGAGTCTCCGACGGGTATATTATATTTTTTACAATGTTTTTACCGGCAGATTTCCGAGAGAAATACCGACAGAATTCCGACGCCTGTTTTTCGTCGGTATTACCGAGAGAGTTCCGACGGATAGGCATTAGCTAGGAAGCATTTAGCGACACACCATTTTCGTCGCAAATCCGTCGGAAAAGACCTATACTGACGGATTTCCGACGGAAAAGACCGTCGCTATTGCTCCATTTTCTAGTAGTGTCCGTTAAATGTTTAAAACTTGGTTTAATTAATAAATATATAAATACATTTATTAATAAATGAATTCTTTACATATTATATTCAATCTTGTAATCTCGAATTCAATCTTGACACACGATTATTAAAATTTAAGTCTACAAAACTTAACAACTACCTTGATTTTTCTCATTCTCATAATAGTTTTCTCATTTGTACTTGTTACTCTATTTTTTCTTAAAATCATCATTTTCGTGGCTTTTATGATTTTTAATAAATGGTTGGTCTAGATATATCGAACAAGTTTTCATCAAATGTACAGTAATTAAAGACGACTTTAGATAATATCTAGAAAAGAAAAATAAAAAATAAATTTTGAGCCAACATTATATGCTCATGGCCCGTCAAATCACATCCGTCGAGGGGTAGATATAATCAAGTTAGTTAGCTATCTCAATAAAACGGAAGTTCAAAAAATAAAGATCTCAATAAAATGGATAAGCAATTAGCCTGCATGTTTTGTAAGAGCACGAGATGCAATGAACTGTAGGTTCGTATCGGAAATATAAGACATGTCACGTCAGCTATCTATCCTATAACACCAGAATCTTCATAACGCTAAAAATAGCTCTTTGGTTAACATCAGATTTTTAGTGTTATACCGGTTCCACTTTTAATAAAAAAAAAAAAAAACCTCACTACACGAGCTTATAACGCGAGTGATACGACCCTCTCGGGTAGTATCGGGATAGTGGCACCCCTTCAAACGTGATGCTAGCTCCTTAAGAAGAAGATTAGAAAACCAGAGACATTTTATTGATTCATTTAATTGACTGCTTACATTGATAACAATGACGGTATTTATAAAACATGAAAACTCTAACTCTAAGATAAATAATAGTCGCCCATTTGGCCTAACCCATTCATACCATGGCGTAACAGCGAGCCACAATATAGTTCTCACGCCGTAAACTCGCGGTATTTTTTGAGCTGGCAACTATCAGACCCTATAACATCACATACGGTGCGGGTCTTAGGGCCATAAAAATAACGTTTTGACTACGGGCTTAAGTGATAAAACACCACACCATATATGTGGCGCGTTATTAGAGCTGACTTTTAGTGGCCACCTAATAATAGGTCCCACAAGTTAAAAAAAACATTATAGGTCTCATATTTACATACCAAACATGAAAGTACTGCCACAACCCATAAATGGTTTTGAGATTGCTTTCTTGTTACCATTATCAAAACTGTACCATTATCAAATAAGATTTATACCGTTTCCTCTTAGCAAGAAAGGGGTACAATTAGCATATTCTAGTAATAATTAGCCGCAAGACACGGCCACCGCGGTTTGTTAGTTTTGACACAAAATATTCACGTCGAAGACAATTGACGTTAATCATCTCTAAGAGGGATGATATGGTGGCGTCCTCGGGCAAAAAAAGTAGCCATTGATAACGACTAAAAATACAACGTACTTGGATTGAGTGATACAGAGAATTATGTGATAAACGTACACACAAAGCTCTTGAACGAAATCTCATAAAAACATGTTAATGTTTTCAGACCCGGTTTCTGTCGAAAAAAGGGGTTAATTTGACCCGGGTTTTATATTTTCGAAACCTAACTAAACCCGCCAGGTTTGAGATGAAGTTTCATCAAATGGCCAAAAAATATAGTGCAGAAACAGTAAGAAGGCATACCTTAGTGGCCAAAACATGAACCTTGCGAACCCAATTATTCTGGCATCTAACATAAGTGGTTTGAAAATGTGGAATTGTGCATACATCATAAACAAACCAACACTAGAAAACTATTATATTCAATGTTACATCACCATATATACCCACTATATATAAATGGTCTCCTGATTGCTTTTCTCTTCTCATTCTGATTTTCAGTTTTGATCATTGCTACAGTACCATTTTCAAAACTGTATTATTTTAAGACCCAAACAAACACTAACCTTAATTATTATGCCTCCCCCCTCTATCCGTTCGAAAGCGAAGGAATCAATTGCTCCTAGGACACTTCCTCCTAATTACTTTGAGGTTATTTCATTACTTTCATCTTTTCCTTTTTTACAAATGTGTTTTATGTTTCATTTCTGGTTTTTAGTGTGTTTTCATGGTTAGTGACGTCACTAGCAGTTACCCAGATAAAAAAAAAAACAAAATTTGATCCTGGTGAGACTCGGTTAGTCCGTTTCGCAACCCAGTTCGTCTACGAATACTTTTTATTGGCTAGCCGAATCGGTCCCGTCCAGATTTTATATGCACCTATCTTTTTAGTTGTATAACTAGCAGGGTACCCGCCATAATTTTCGGCAAATAATATTTTTAATTTTATACTACTTAATTACAACTACATCCCGGAAAACCACAATTTAAGGTTTAACTAACTTTATGTAATTGGTGAATGTGAAAATATTGTTGTACTTTTATTGAATTCGTTAGTTACAGTGCTTTTATTTTTCTATGCTTAATTTGTTGGTTTTGATTGCGTTTAGATGGTTAGTAACGCCACAAATTTCATTACATACAACTTTTGTTGAATTCATTAGTACTATGCTTTTATCATTTATGTTTAGTTTGTGGTTTTCATTATGTTTAGATGATTCGTGACGGGATAGTGATTGTCAAAGCAGCATATGAAAATGCTACGACTAACTTTCCATTCCAACTCCCAACTCAACCAACCAACAACAGGAGTTCAGAGAGGTTTATAAAGTTGAGTGAGGAGATTGCTATAAGGTTTCGACTCCACCTAGGTAGCTTTAAACTCAAATATGTAGACCCAGATGGAGATTTGATAATGATAACATGTGACGATAGCTTAAGTCTATCAGCTGAAGATTTTAAAGTACCAGGCCTTCAAACTGTCATAATACTCGTGGTTTTGCCTGCCATAGGAGGTCTATGAAAAGATTTATCTTTTGTTTTAAGTTTTAACCATGGTGAGTTTATATCTATGCAGATAAAGAGTATTTCACATTGTTGTAAAAGAATAAGTGGTATGAGGTTTATTGTGATTTTCTTAGGTGTCATGTAATCGATGGTTGAAATCATAAGTAAATGTTGTCATGTTTGTGTTACGTATTCTTGCGGATTTTCTTTTCTAATTGGTTTCTTTTAGAAGTGCCCTGCTGATTAAGTTACTTTTTGTTTCATGGTTGATTCGGTTATAGGTGAACTTAAAACAAGTGTTTAGAATGTTTTAGGCGCCAAAAGAGTATATAATCTTATGCTACCAATTTTAGCAAAAACAATTCTTATTCTGAGACAACCATCTTAGGCATATAAAGATTTGATTTTTGCTGATTTTTTTGTAAAGAATTCCCAAATTTCGAGTTCGGAGGGTTTATGTAAAGGAACTGGTTAAAGCCACTAGATCACTTCACCAAAAAATGAACGAGTTTTACCTATGTGATAGGTACGCAGACTATCTGTATAGAATGTAAATCCTTGACTGAATTTGGTTACTGCTTGGATGTGAATGCTAGGGTGCCTTTTATCTGTTTTAAGAGACATCACCTATAGAAGTGATTTTGAGGCTTATGATGCTATCTGGTTCATTGTCATGTTTCACGACACTATTCATATATAGAAAATGATGGTGCAAAATATTTAGTTTCTGGTGATTGCATTGTGTTAATTTTGTTCAATCGATATATCAACAGTATTGGCAAATGGGATTCTGATTCTTATAGATACGTAACTAGAAATTCAAACATGCATCCTACATTATTTTTCTGAAATGTCAGCTCCTGCTGTTATTATCTTATCAAGCTTAGGTTGATTCTTCTGGATTAAACCGGTCAGTATCGTAAAAATGTAATAATTTATGTCTTTTTTTTGTTGTTTCTAGGTGCTCATTATGAGAATTTGTCTTGCACATGAAGCCAAGCAATATACCCATGGGCTCCTTTTTGGTCATCTGCAATCGGTTGGTCGTCTTTTCCCCATGTATAAGCAAGGTTGCTGTTAGTGAGGCGGCTTTAGTTTCTAAAAGTATAATGGACAGTAATTATGCAGGACTTTGACGGAAACTCGACTTATACGACACCTTATATAGCCAGTTGCACTTGTTTCACTCTTTACATTTGCCGTTACACTTGAAGGAGGATAAGGGTGAGCCTTTTTGAATAGTCTGTACTCTCTATTGATATCGTAAATTTTGTTTTTCTGAACCTATAGTATGGAACTAAGCAAGCCACAAGGCGTGAATCATTAGTTGTAACATCCGATTTACTTAGTTTTATTAAAACCATATTTGTCTTAATATCGAAGATAAGTATACAAGCTAGCTTTTTGAGTGGAGTTCTACACTTGGACTTATGAATTGATATGAGCCTAGTATGTGATATAGGTTCGTGTCATAATCACTTCCATCTAAGACCATAGGACTCAGTTATTCACACTCTACATGGTCATGGCTCATTAACCAGACATGGGCTACTTGGGTTACTGTCTCTTGAGAAATAGGTACGAGCCTATAGAATAGATATTGTTCAACTAAGGCCGTACCATGCTTTGTGTTACACATAGTGATTAGTTAGCTTAGCAAATACAGTCCCCATGACTTACTCAAGATCTTGACGAGACCTGGGTGTGTTACAGCTAATGATCACTTGTGACAAAAGGAGGTGGACTATGATTTTGTATCAACATAAAAAAAAAATCTAATATGACCATGCTTTATAACTAAAGCACCTTAGTATCTTTACTCACGCTAAACATGCTTAAAAAATTTCTCGAAATCAAGTAGTATTTTCATGTAATTATGTGACTGATTTAGATGGGAGTTCTTTTCATTTAATCAGGTCAACTCGGTCCTGATCAAGGTACAGCAACATAAACAGAGTTGTTCGGCCAGAGGAGATGACCGGAGTGTGAAATGTAGCAGTTCTGGTAGATGTCGTTACAAGAAGAGGCTAAGAAAGTGGTACGCTAAGAAAGTGATTACCTGATTATTGCAACTGTTAGCGGTTGTTTGGGATTGCTTTTTTTCTCATAAAAACACATGTATGCCTGTCTTTAGGCGCTCATTTACTTTAACAGTCAGGTAAGCAGACAATGAAAATTCCTATCTGCTTAAAAAATAAGTAAAAACGCCATCCCAAACACCCTTTTTGGATGAATAGATATTTATAATAACTTTAAGCTACAAAATCTATTCATCCTATGTCAAAATTTTATCGGTAATGGGAATATGTCAGACTCGCAATCAAAAGTTGGTATAACAACTTCAAGCAACAAAAGCATTTTGAAGCATTATCTTGCCCGACCCGTTTTACTACAGTTGAACTTGTGATTTTGATTATTTCAGTCGCTTTAAAACACACATGCAAACACCTCTTATATCCCACCTGATGAGTAGTTTGATAATTTTGGTGTAATAAGTATCTTAAGCATTATAAAACTTGAACCTTTTTATGATAGTAAAATTGACTTCTGCTTGTGGTTGATTTCAAAAATCACTTTCTTGACATTGTTGAATTTCTTTTGTCTTTGGTGGTTTGGTGATTCGATCAATTTGAAATTTGAAGCTATCATGTTTGTGGTTTTACGGTTTTCTTTTGTTCAATCGTTTATTCCTTCTGCTTGTCATTAAGATTTTGTTTAAGGTAAGAATCTGTAGAGTAACAAAAAGTTAAGGGTTAGGACGAAAATTAATAATCGTATAAAATAGTTGGAAAATTTTTTAATAAGCCGTTGCTGGGGATCGAACCCGGCTCACCCGCGTGACCGTGTCTGATTCGGGACAGAAAAACAAACACCTTCGCCCTCTGACCGTGTCCGACCGTTAAGTGGTCAGAGGCAAGTCAGACGTTTTTATGAAAAACAAACACACCCTTATATTTTTGAACATTCAGTGGATCTTAGCAAGTGTGAATCTCTTTTATTATTAACATTAGAACGTATCAGGCATTGTGAACTAATATGACAATGCTTGCAGTCGCAGGCCGTATTAGAAAATAACCATGTAGCCCAAGACCTATCAGATGGGCTGGTAACGATCCTCTACTGAGCCATGGCCGAGACAATAGGATTCGGACTCGGTTAACCACGCTCTAGCTACATGGTCATGGCTCACCAAGTACATGTGCTAGTGTCTCTTGAGAAATCAAGAATACAAAGGTATGACCCTCTAGAATAGATCCGGTTCAAGTAAGGCCGTACCCTGCTTTGTGTTACACATTGTGATTAGATTTCTAGCAAATGTAGTCAACATGAGTTACTCAAGCTGTTGATGAGGCGTGCATGATGAATCATTAGTTCTTGTAACATGGTGTGGGAAATTTAGTTAAAGGCTGGTGAATCTGGTGAAGTATAGCAGAAAGTTGGCAAATGTTATACGTAACTAGTATTACCATATTTACCTAAAATTATGGATGTTTATGGCTGCTTTGAAATGTGTTGATGGGCATGTCATCACACTTTCAAACTGCTTTTGATGTGTAACTTGTACATATATGATTTTGTAGTAGTAATATATACTTAATACTTCACCAGATTCACCAAAACAAAGTCTAATATGACCATACTTTATAACTAAAGCACCTTAATATCTCTATTCACGCTAAACATACTTACAAAATTCCTTGAAATGAATTAGTATTTTCATGTAATTATGTAACTGCTGATGGGAGTTCTTTTCATTTGATCAGGTCAACTCGGTCAACTGGTCAAGGTACAGCAACATAAACACAGGTGTTCGGCTAGAGAAGATGACGGGAGTGTGAAATGTGGTAGTTCTGTTAGATGTCATTGCAAGAAGAGGTTAATATCTATGCTTTGTTACCCTTGATCCTTTAATAGATTATATTCAACTGATTTCATAGTATTGTTTGGTAGTACGTTAAGATAGTGATTAACTGATTATTGCAACTGTATGGGTTGTTTGGGATTGCTGTTTTGCTTAAGAAAACACAGGTTTGCCTGTTTTTAGGCACTCATTTACTCTAATATAGTCAGGTAAGCAGACAATGAAAACTCCTATCTGCTTAAAAATAAGTAAAAAAGCAGTCCCAAACACCCTTTGAAATGTTAATTTGTGTGTTTCAGTGTTCAGGAAGCATTGGGTCGAAAGGTCAGTCAAAGTCCCTGCAGTCAGTAGCAAGTTTGCTGAGTTGCTGATATTCCACCTGACGAATATTCATGGAGGATATATGGACAGAAACCTATCAAAAGGTTCTCCTCATCCAAGATGTTTAGATGTTTTGACTTGTTCTTAAAGGCAGTTCTGTAATTTCCGCACAATGTAGGTTTGTTTGTTTACCCAGTTTGGTAATTTTGGTGTATTAGGTATCTTAAAAACTAGAAAACTTACGTATGTGGGTAGTCAATCTTATAACACAAGGGGATTAGTAGAATTAGACCGTTGTACTTTTTGGACCTTTTTATGACAATAAAAATGACTTCTGTTTTGTGATTCGCTAAATTTGAAATTACATGTTTGCGGTTTTAGGATTTTCTTTTTGTTCAATAGTTTACTGCTTCTGTGTGTCATTAAGATTTGTTTCAATACGCCGCTGCCGGGGATCGAACCCGGGTCATCCGCGTGACAGGCGGGAATACTTACCACTATACTACAACGACTTCGTGTCTTTTTTAAAACCTAGTCATATAGATATCAATAATGATTTTGCAATTGCAGTCTAATTATTTCCAGCTACGTTGCTAATCAATAATGATGTTGGAAATTGTTGTCCATAAGAACAGGTGACATAGGAATTGCCTGAATTGGTATTCCAATCTCCTGCGCGTCGTCCATGGTATCTCTCACATGCTTTCCGGTGTCTTCATCATAAGTGGATATATATGGAGCATTGCTATTATGTACTTTTGATGTTTAAGTAATTTGTTGGAAAGTGAAGAATATGTTACCTATGATCCTAAAATTTTAAAACAGAAACAAATCTGATAGAAGCTAAAACACAACATTCTTCATTATATCACACAGGAAATAGCTACATTTCCCATCACCATATTTCACACTTATGTCATTCCATTTTAGAGCAACATAAGCTAATACTGGCATGCCTCACTATTAGACGGCAGCATCATATCATCCTCGTAGAAAAATAGAGATATCATCCATGATAGGTGTCATCATAGTGCATCAGAACTTGCTACTTCAAAAGGAGAATTGCAAAGACCTATTGGAAATCCTGCTGCAGCTCCGTCTTCACAGACATGATTCTAATAACCAGCTACACAAGGCATCATTCTCTACTAAGAAGCCCAATATCTCCCTTTTCCGACAATCGCAGTCATGGTTCCCTTAACACCTCATAAGCTAATAATCAAAAAATTGGGATCTCTTTTCAGATGAGGATGATTATCAGTTTGTTGCCAACTAGAAGAAAAGAGAGTATGCTCTTTGACTCTTTGAGAGCCATGATGTCGGAAGTAAAAAGTCTCCATATCATACCCCTTTTCATTCCAATATTTAACTCTTAAAAGAGACTTGGTCTGCATGAAAAAGAGACTTGGTCCAATATTGGCTCAATATTTTTCTGTGTTTGAAAATCTTGAGAATGCAGGAACTTTTTGTTGGGAATATAATCCATTAATCTTTCAACATAAAACCCGAATTAAGGCCCAACCCGAAACCCTAGATTAGGCAACTGTTAAATAACGGTTATGGGTGCCTCCATACCGTTTACTTTTACAGAAAGGGTGTTTTCATCTTAACCACACTGATTCATTCTCTATATATAGGTTTTTCTGTAATCATTTGTAATCAACCCTTATTTTCAATATCATGATATATATAAATCCTGTGTTTATCAGGATGGGTTCACCCCAAATCTTTTCTTGTTCTTCCCAATTAATTCCTCTATTTATATATGATCGTTCATGATTAGTTTGGTCGTTAGTCGATCCTGGAAAATACGAATAAGACCTGCATAACAGTGGTATCAGAGCCTGAGAATCAAACTTCATGGTTCGATCATCATTCGGGAAAGAAGAAAGAAAAAAGGACAAAAAGAAAAAGACAGAAGGGAAGAAGGAAGAACATCAAAAGGAAGGTTTTTTTTCTAAGAATTTCTTATTTGGATTATGATAAGAAAAGTTTTTTTTTCAAAGGATTTCTTATTTGGATTATGATAAGAAAAGAAGATTTTTTTTAAGATTCTTATTTGGTTTATGATAAGAAGAAGAATTGTTATTTGGTTTATGATAAGAAGAAGAAAAGAAGAAGAAAAAAAATGCAGATTTCAAGAACCTGAGAAAGAAAGAAAATGGCTGGGCTTTGTTACAAAGAAAGAGAACACATCCTGTGTTCACATGAAACGCAGGGAGTGCATGAAAGTGCTGGAACCGCAGAAAGTGCAAAAGAAGATTTTTAACAAGGCACAGATTCATGAAGACCCTGAAGAGAAGACCAGGAGAATGAACAAGAAGACTGGAAGTATCAAAGATTAATAGATTAGGGGGGAATGTTGGGAATATAATCCATTAATCTTTCAACATAAAGCCCGAATTAAGGCCCAACCCGAAACCCTAGATTAGGCAACTGTTAAATAACGGTTATGGGTGCCTCCATACCGTTTACTTTTACAGAAAGGGTGTTTTCATCTTAAACACACTGATTCATTCTCTATATATAGGTTTTTCTGTAATCATTTGTAATCAACCCTTATTTTCAATATCATGATATATATAAATCCTGTGTTTATCAGGATGGGTTCACCCCAAATCTTTTCTTGTTCTTCCCAATTAATTCCTCTATTTATATATGATCGTTCATGATTAGTTTGGTCGTTAGTCGATCCTGGAAAATACGAATAAGACCTGCATAACACTTTTTCCTTGCTTCCTTGATAATAATCCTTTTTTTTTTCAATACCTGTTTCTTCTGGGTAGTTTTTTTTTTGTTAACACTTGTTTCCTTTGGGTCCCACATCTTTTTTTTTTAATAGGAATCGCTTTTATAATAACTTCACTTTATCTAATGATTTTTTTAGATCATAAAGGCATGTAAACTTGTAAAATTTGACCCATTTAGTTCTAACTTTTAATCACACTATTCATTCTCTTATAGTAATTTTTTTAGTTAATTAAACTTGAATAAATACATTATATTCAGTATTGCTTCTAGAGTTTTTACTTTTAAAAAAAAAATTGTTTCGTCGGAGAAATGAAGTCAAACTGTAACTAGTCTTCCGTTACATTAAATTTAAAGATGTGACAAAATATCGTACAATTCACTGTAGCGAAAGTGTAAAAACTTATGAATCAATGACTAAAATCAACCAGAATGAATAACAGAGAACTCAGCCAACCTCCCCTTGGCTCTCTTTATCAATGATTAAGTATACAATATCAGATTACAAGAACAAACTAAGAACAATACTCACAAGCTTAACAAACTCACAAGATTCGATCAAGAAAGATCAAACCAAGTTTTCTCTCTCTAGAAACAAACTCAGAAACGAAAAAATGAAAAGTAAGTTACAACTCAAGTCAACGATTGAGTATATATAGCTCCATGTTGCATCCAAGTCCCAGTCTTTAACAAAGTTGCACTTGTAGTCCCTCTGGTTGTAAAGTAGTAACTTCCTTTGTTAAGCTAGTCCTTCATCTTTCCCTTTAGTGCAAAACTAGTCCTTCAGGTATTGGACTTATACTTCTTAACACTCCCCCTTAAGTCCTTAACCTGCAAAAGCATTGTACAAACCCAACATACTACAAAATTTTTTATGGTCAGTAACAAGTAAGCCTTTGGTAAAAATATCTACAGTATTATTTTCAGACTTAACCTTAATAGGCTTAATGTATCCTGCAGAAATTTTTTCCCTTAAGAAATAAAGATCAATTTCAAAATGCTTGCTTCTCTCATGAAGTACAGGATTCATGGAAATTTGAATAGCAGAATTGTTGTCACAATTCATATCAACAGGTAAAGCCACATCCACATTCATATCTGTCAACACTTTATGAATCCACATGACTTCACAACACACATTACACATAGCCCTATATTCAGCTTCTGTAGAAGATCTAGAAACAACACTTTGTTTCTTACTCTTCCAAGAAACTAAATTACCACCCAGGAAAACAAAATAACCAGTTAAGGACCTCCTGGTGATTTTACATTTAGCCCAGTCCGAGTCAACAAATACATTCAACTTGCTACAATCACCAATCTGAAAAGTGATACCTAAACCAGGTTCACCTTTTAAGTATCTAAGAACCCTGAAAGCAAGTCTTAAGTGAGATGTCATAGGACTATGCATGACTTGACTAAGACAATGAACTGCATAAGCTATATCAGGTCTTGTCATAGTCAAGTAGATTAATTTTCCCACAAGTTTTTGATATGAAGTAATCTCAGTAAGTTTTTTATCCTCACCAAACCTTTTATTCAATTTCTTACTATCTGGATTAACTTCAATAGGAGCATTGCAAGGCTTACAACCTAGCATACCAAACTCAGACAACAATTCAGTGCAGTATTTCCTCTGAGTCAAACAAATACCATTATCAATATCAATAACCTCAATACCCAAGAAATATTTAAGTTTCCCAAGATCTTTAATAAGAAACTTAGTACTTAAATATTCCTTAAATTTGTTAACTTCATCAAGATTATTTCCAGTTATAACAATATCATCCACATAAACCAGTAAGACTAAGAAAACATCATTACTGTTCTTAATGAAAAGAGAAAAATCATTTGGACTTTGTACAAAACCATTTTCAATAAGAACAGATACAAGTTTCTCATTCCATTTTCTTGGTGCTTGTTTTAACCCATACAATGACTTAATCAATTTGCACACTTTGTTACTATTATCATCACCATAACCTTCAGGAATTTTCATATAAACTTCTTCATCAAGTTCACCATACAGAAAAGCATTATTGACATCTAACTGAAATAATGGCCAGTTATTACTTACAGCTAGACTCAAAACACATCTTACAGTAACAATCTTGAGAAGTGAGAACAGGTGAAAAAGTCTCATCATAATCAATACCTTCCCTTTGGTTAAACCCTTTGGCAACAAGCCTAGCTTTAAATCTTTCTATATCACCACTAGATTTGTATTTAACTTTCCAAATCCATTTGCATGGAATAGCCTTTCTTCCCTCAGGAAGATCAGTAATAATCCAAGTATTATTTCTGTTTAAGGCTTCCATTTCCTGATTCATAACATCAATCCATCTACTATCTTTAATAGCTTCAGAATATGTATTAGGTTCATGAATTCTATTAAGATTAGTAGTGAACACAAAATTATCAACACTCAAATTAGCATAGCTAACAACTTTGTTTATACTATACTTAACATTTTTATTAAGTACAAAATCTTTATACTTAGAAGCAGGAAAAGCACTTTTTCTACTAGTTCTCCTAACAGTATTATCTGCTGCTGGTTCTGGTGACCAATTAAACACATTACCAAAAGACTCAATACCTTCATCCTCAGAGAAATTTTCTTCATCATTATCAATATTTGGTATACCCTCAGAAATATTTTATGTTGCATACTCATCCCTAATGTCCTTCCTACTAGAACCAGTATTAGTATCTGATGATCTATCTACCTCAGAAACAACATCTGTATCAGTAGTATGAACATCTTTTCTACTTTTACTAGACTCTACATTGCTGTCATTAGGTTCTATATTGATTTCAGGTATAAGCCCATGCTTTCTACCTATACTATCTCCATTTTCATCATAGGACTCACTAGGTACTTGACTGTTTATGTTAAAAAAATTTAAATCATCAACACCATTATCACAAAAAATAAACTCTTTACTAATCATGTCATTTTTAAAAGGAAAAACTGTTTCATAAAATTTCACATCTCTAGAAAACAAATATTTTTTATTTTCCAAACTAAACAGTTTATAACCCTTTTTGTCAAATGCATAACCAACAAAAACACATTTTTCAGACCTTGACTCAAACTTATCAGACACATTAACAACATTAGAAAAACACAAACAGCCAAACACTTTCAAATGGAGTATACTAGGTTTAGACTCATAAACCATTTCATAAGGACTTTTACCAGACAAAACAGCAGTAGGTAACCTGTTAATCAAATAAGTAGCAGTTAGGACCTTGGTTTAAAAATGCGTTTTGTGATCCATTGCGCTAAACGTCCCAAAAGCTATTGCGTGATGCGTGATGCGATTGCGAGCGCAATTTGGATGTGATGCGTTTAGTATAAGAGAAAGTAAACAAATTATTTATAAATAGTATAGTCTATTAAGTACGAAGTATGTGAAATAAAGTTACAAAATAAGTTACTAACATACTGAGATTCGTCCTATAATCCCTTTGTAACACAAATAAGTCGAAAGTAAAGCTTGAAAAAAAAACACTTAGTAAACGCAAGGTACTATATTTTCGTTATTGTGTTTGTTTTAGATGTTTTTTTAACAAGTTTTATCTTTAACGATCCATTAAAATACGTAGGTATCTTCTATATGCTTAAAATTTGACAAAAATGACATACGTACTAGATTGCGACAACTGCTACCATTGCTAGCATTACACAAATGCGGTAAATTGCGGTTTAATGCGAACGCAATCTGGTATGGCAATGCATTAGGCACCTCGTTGCGAAATTTTAAATGCAATGCATTAATGCGTGCAATTTGCGCAATGATGCGCGCATTTTTAAACCAAGGTTAGGACACACTCAGGCCACATGTTTAAAGGTATGCCCCCCTGAAACATGAGGGCTCTAGCAGTATTAAGCAAATGCCTATGCTTCCTCTCAACAACACCATTTTGTTGAGGGGTATAAGCACAAATGGTTTGATGAACTATACCATTTATTTTTACAAAATCAGAAAATCTTTGATTTACAAATTCTGTCCCATTATCACTTCTGAAAACTTTAACTTTTTTATTAAACTGATTGTCAAGAAATTTAACAAAATTTTTAATACAACCAAATACTTCAGTTTTATTTTTTAATAAAAACACCCAAACAGATCTAGTATAATCATCCACCACAGTCAGATAAAACCTAAAACCATCTACACTAGTAACTTTGTATGGACCCCACATATCAATATGAACAATATCACCAAGTTTTTTAGTTTTATGTTCACTTAAAGAAAAAGATTCTCTAACTTGTTTAGCTTTATGACACACATCACAAGGTTCTAAACCTTTAAGTTTAATATCAACATTATCTTTTCTTAGAACATCTAGCACTTGATCTGCTGGATGTCCTAACCTATTATGCCAAATAGAACTACTAATCTGACAACATCTCACATTTTTGCTAAAAACAGCCCTACCTTCATCAAGAAAGTATAAACCATCTTTTTCACTACCAGTCCCCATCAGGACATTGTGAGTTAAGTCCTGAATCATACAACAACTTTCATTAAAACTAACATTAACCTTATTATCTTTAGACAATCTTTGAACAGATAAAAGACTAACTTTGTATCCAGGAACAACCAGCACATCTTTTATAACCAAATTATTAATTTTAAATGAACCAATCTTTTTTACATGTTCTAAAGTACCATTAGGATGAGCAACACTTATATTAAGATATGAAACATCAATAACATCAAATAACAATTTTTCTGAGTATGTAATGTGCTGACTAGCTCCTGAATCTATAATCCAACCAATATAAGTACTATAAGTACTTATATTTGAATTATAGTTAAAAAATCTACAAGCAAGAAAACTAACAACACAATTATTCACTTTAAAGGTACCTGTAATAGTAGCAGAACCCATAGAATTCTCTCCTGAAACACTCAGTAATCTCATAAGTCTTTGATATTGATCAGAAGTAAGAGTATGAGATGTACTCTTATTCTGATCACATTTATTATCATTCACACTAACATTATGAACATTATTTTGAGTTAAATTGTTGTTATTTCTTTTAAAGTTAGGTGGATAACCTATCAACTCAAAACACCTGTCTATAGTGTGACCATTCATATTACAATGTTTACAAACAAGATTACCATTTCTATAACCATTAGATCCAGTCTTGTTATTTCTATTAGTGTTTCCAGTATTAGAATTCCCAGTATTAGAATTTCCACCTCTGTTCCAATTATTAGAATTTCCACCAGACTTAACAACAAAAGCAGATGGTCCAGATTTATTATTTTTAGAACCATTTCTATGTGATTCATCTCTAGACAATGTTGCAAAAGCAGTTCTCACATCTGGTATGGGATCAGATGTCAGAATCTGACTTCTCACAACACTATAACAATCATCAAGACCCATAAGAAACTGCATCAGTCTTAGAAGCTGATCATGTTCCTTAAGTTCTTCAGAACCATCACAAGTACAATTAGGCAAATCAACAAGAGCATCAAATTGTCTCCACAAAGAATTACACTCATGATAATATTCAGATAAAGACATTGATTGAGTAAGAGTATAAATCTTATGATGTAGATTATATATCACAGAACCATCTTGTTTATCATATGTTTCTTCTAATTCATCCAAAACATCTTGAGCAAATTTAGAAAATATTTGACCCTTATATAAATCTGGTGAAACACATCCCAATAACCAAGACAGAACCACAACATTACATTTTTCCCATTGGTCTCTAGCTGGACCATCATTAGTATCTTGAACACATTTACCAGTTATAAACCCAAGTTTATTTCTAGTTTGTAAAGCAAGTTTAACAGCAGCAGACCACACTTTATAGTTCTCAGTTCCTTCAAGTTTGAAGGTAATCAATTGAGAACCAATATCTTGAGGGTGCAAATAAAGAGGATCATAAACATCAAATTTAACCACAGCAACTCCCCCTTTAGGTGGACCATCACCCTTAGGGGAACTAGGACCCTTAGGGGAACTAGGACCAGACCCAGTCATAGAGAATCAACAAGAATAAACCAAAGAACAAAGAACACACACAACAGGTCAAAAAAATAGTTCTAAGGCTTCCAAACCACTCAAATGGTGGTAGGTCAAGAGCAGTGACCTGAATGTGGTCTAAACAATAACAAACAGAACAAAAACCACAACCTCCTTGTATCTCCTCTACAAATAATCAATTAACTACCACAAATCTCAAACCAACAACACCAGAATCAAACAAATCTCATCGACACCTAATCTCCACTAAATAACAAAACCTAATAAAACAAAAAAAATAACAAGAAAGTGTGAAAGGTGTTACAAAGCACGCGCAGCAAACCAAGCAAGAACTCTGGATCAAGACAATCCAGAGAATCCAAACCTCAACCACAAGATCAAGAAGATCTAAAATCAACGCAGTAGAAAAAACAACCTGCACGTGAACAATCAAACAAGAAAATAACAAGAATCACAAATCCTTACCAAGATTAGAAAATCATAACTTCAGAATTTAGGGTTTTCTAATTAACCAACTTAAAACACAATTAAGACCCCAAAAAAGTACCCACAGCTCACCAATAAGTTCAGAAACAATTATAACAAAAAAACCCCCAAATTTTCTTGAAACCCTAATTTTATAAAAATCCAATTAACCTTGTAAAAAATCAAATTAACCAATTAAAATCAATGATCCACCAACAATTAACCAAGATCTATACAACAAGATCAAAAACCCCCAATTTTTTAAAAACCCTAATTTTTTGAAAAAAAAAAAAATTTAATCACGATTCAGAGCAACCTGGCTCTGATACCATGTAAAAACTTATGAATCAATGACTAAAATCAACCAGAATGAATAACAGAGAACCCAACCAACCTCCCCTTAGCTCTCTTTATCAATGATTAAGTATACAATATCAGATTACAAGAACAAACTAAGAACAATACTCACAAGCTTAACAAACTCACAAGATTCGATCAAGAAAGATCAAACCAAGTTTCTCTCTCTAGAAACAAACTCAGAAACGAAAAAATGAAAAGTAAGTTAAAACTCAAGTCAACGATTGAGTATATATAGCTCCATGTTGCATCCAAGTCCCAGTCTTTAACAAAGTTGCACTTGTAGTCCCTCTGGTTGTAAAGTAGTAACTTCCTTTGTTAAGCTAGTCCTTCATCTTTCCCTTTAGTGCAAAACTAGTCCTTCAGGTATTGGACTTATACTTCTTAACAGAAAGATTAGCTTTTAGAGTTGTGACTTCATAATATTCGAAATCTTAATCCAAAAGAACCATCTTTATATGTCAAAACCACAATGCATACTCCAACTAATCCATATGATCCAATGCCTGAGAAAAACATGCTTAAAATGTCAACGTAAAGTTAATAAATTCATAAATTTAATTAAACGTTTAAGAGTGTCAAAAGTTTATAACAACTATTTGAAAGCAATATCGTAAAAACGTTCAGAAATCAAGGTTTCTCAATAAAAATAGCTAAAAATAGCGTTTGTCACAAAAGTTCTGTTATAAGTCGACGTTTAGCAAAAGTGTTATGGTGCCCAAAATGTAAGTATAAGCTTTCATTTTTTTTCCTTTTGTGGTCTTACCCCAACCCGATTTTGTACAACTCAGCGAGTAATATGCCACATATTTTTTTTCCACTTCACTTATTTCCAAGTCACAATTCTAACATTATAAAAATCTCAAACCCGCCCCATTTACACACTTAGATGCCTTCGTCCCCAACCTATAAACCTTAACAATAAATTGAATTAATAAAGCTAAATCACAAACAAGTTACAGTATATCATGCCTTCATCATCCTCATCATCTCGTCGTCACACCACATACCTTAAAGAAGAAATCATTCGCTTGAAGGAATGTGAACATGTACTTCCAATATATGAACAAGTAGCCTGGACTCTAGTTAATCTTAGAAGTTTCAAGACTAGTATGATCTATGTAAGTTTAAGTTTTAATATTAAACTTATAAAATTATGTGTTGTTTAATATTAAAGAAAAAAGACCAAAATGGTCTATCTGTAATATTATTAAGCGAGGTATAGACTTGTTAGTACATGTGATTGCAAAAAGTGTTTTCACTGTAGATCTTTCTACTAGCTAGGAGTATAACTTAATTCAAAGTTTCCACAGACTGGTTGGTTGTTTGAGTGTGTGTTAATTAAATTAAAAGATATATTTTTGTGAGGTATGTTTTTAAAATTCAATTATGTTATGTTAAAATTCAATTAAAGGTATTTAATTTTTTTTTCTTAATTTAAGGTATCGATATTTTTTCTTGTTGCAATATTGGGAAATTAACAAATTTAAAGGTTATATATTAACGATCGTTTACTTTATTATTGCATCGTTAGTCCTTTTTTATTAATTACACTTTATAATAAACTCAAAATTCGTTTTTTTTTACAGTTTTAGACAGTTTTTACCGTCTAAAACTCAAAGTTCGTTTGATTTTTTACCGTTTTCATTCGTTTTTTTAATCTTTTCGTTCCATTTTTACAACATCCGTCATTATTTTACCGTTTCTGACCGTTTCATCCGTTTTGTACTTTTTCGAGCCCTTCTCACCGTTTGTGTCCATTTTCTGGCTTTTAATTATTTTCGTCCGTTTTACCGTTTTTTACTCTTTTTACCATTTATGACCATTTTTGTTCATTTTTTACTTTTTTTTTCTTTCCTTAAAACATAGGCGATAACGGCTAGAAAAGGACGAAAATAGTAAAAAAAAACGTCGAAAACGATATCAAACACGCTAAAAAAGGTCGAAAATGGTAAAATAGACGAAAACGACAAAAAACGAAACAAACCGTTAAAAACCGAACGAAAATGATAAAAATCGGACGGAAAAAGTAGAAAACGGTGTAAAACTATAAAAATGATTTTTGAGTTTATTACAAAGTGTCGTTAATATACAGGACTAACGATGCAATAATAAAGTAAACGGTCGTTAATATATAACCTTAATTTGTTAATTGTCCCAACATTGCAACAAGAAAAAAAATCGGTACATTAAATTGAGAAGAAAAAAAATTAAGTACCTTTAATTGAATTTTGACATAAGATGAGTATTTTTTTATGCTATTTGTCCTTTTTTATAGTGTACATCATATTGATGTGAAAATAAATCGCTTGTAGGTTGTCGAAGGAAGAAAAATAAGGTGTCAAGAGATTTGCGGGGAAAACCTGGTCACCAATTTGTCGAGCCTAAGATTTGTTTAAGGTAAGAATCCGTAGAGCAACAAAATTTTAAGAATCCATTATTGCACCAAATGTATAGTTGACAATATCTAGATAAAATCAAACCAAACATATAAAGATCGATAGGCACGGTCACTAGGTGCAAGGCTGAGGAGATATAACTATATTGATGTGAAAATACATGTCTCTTTGTTCGTGCTTGTCCGGACCGGTTCATTTACAAGCCTACTCGTTTAATTTAGTTAAGCATATGGTTCATACATTCGTGACACGACATCTTGTGTTAGTAGTTTGGTCAACTGAAGCTACATCTTCCTCAAAATAATTAGGAGCTTATGAAATTATGTTTTAGTGTTTTTTACTTTATTCAATATACGAACTAAGCTAATAATTAAAATATTTGGATCTCTTTTTAATTGAGGATGTTTGTTGACAAGAAGACAAATGTCATCAAAAATATTTTATGTTATTTATATGACTTTTTTAAAAATGGAAAAATTTTAAAAAAATTTTAGACATTTTTTTTCATATTTAAAAAAGTCGCATAAATTATATAAATTACATAACGCATTTTAGGAAATTTTTATTTGATTGATGCATTTTGAGAAATAGGTGTAATCTTGGGATTTCAAAAAGTTTCCTTATTGTTTTTGAGAAGATGATTTCGGAAGTAAAAAAGTCTCCCTATCATACCCTACCCTGGTCACTTCATCTCAATATTTTTAGCGGTGGTTATTGGTATCCCTCCTAAATGGATTCCAATACCTTTTAACTTTTTTATTTTTCTCTATTTTTTTTATTTTTTTTATTTTTATAATTTTGTTTTTGTTAAAAAAATGTGAAACGGAAAATGCGGAATGAAAAATATAAAGCTTAACATGTCAAAAACAGTAATCTGTCAAAAAATACGGAACAAAAACTGAAAGAAAACTGTGTTGTACTGTAACAGGGGGACAAAAAGAAGAGGGTCATATTGGAAGTACTTTTTGTACTTTTGAGGGGAAAGGGGTTGTATAACTTTTTATGTTAATTAAATATGAATAATACAATATACTGTACTCAGTACTGCTTTTACAAACCATTTTTAAAAGAGAATAATTATTTTGTCGAAAAAGTGAAATCAAACTGTCTTTCGTTACGATAAATTTAAAGTTTTGACAAAATTTTATAATTACTGAAGCAAAAAAGTAGCTTAGAGAGTTGTGACTTCATAATATTCAAAAGCTTAATCCAAAAAACGATCTTTATATGTTAAAACCACAATGCATACTCCATTTAATCCCTATAGTCAAGCGCCTAAGAAATAAATGCTTAAAATGTCAACGATGCATCATCTTTTGTTGGTGTATTTACGTCGAGCTCAATCCGATAAACATGCCCCGAGTAACCATTAGCCATATAATTTGCGATCCCAATCAAGCAGGTGATCAAGCGCATCCATGTTTGTCTGCATAATTTGCATCTACGCTTAAGCGACTAGTAATTTACAATCCCAATCAAGCTGGCGATCGAGCTCATCCCTGTTGGCAAGGCAATAAAGTCGGGTCAGGAACGAAGAATGGGAAACGGATTTCGTTCATTTAGCAAATACACAAGATTGAAAGCATCGAAACCCACCGTCCCACGCAGATTGATGGCTGAGTACCTATCGTAGATTTTTTAAAGTCTACGATAGGTATCTGGTCATCGGCAGGCTTGATTGTCTTATCAAGCCCGATTGGTGCATTGCGCGGCGACACCAACTAAGGGGCAGAGTTGCGATTAACATTAATCTTGGAGTACATAAATTTAATTAGACGTTTAAGAGTGTCAAAAGTTTATAACAACTATTTGGAAGCAATATCATAAAAACGTTAAGAAAATTAAAGTTTTCCAATAAAAGTATCGTTTACCACAAAAAACCTATTATAAACTTTTAATAAAAATCTGTTATAAGCGTTCAGAAAATCATCTCAATAAAAGTCAACGTTTAGCAAAAGTGTTCAGTTTCCCAAATGTAGGTATAAACTTTCATTTTTTTTCCTTTTGTTTATTATCTTACCCCAACCCGGTTTTGTACATCTCAGCGAGTTATATGCCACATATTATATTTCCACTTCACTTATTTCCAAGTCACATTTCTAACGTTAGAAAAATCTTAAACCCGCCCCATTTACACACTTAGATGCCTTCGTCCACAGTCGATAAACTTAAAGGTGACAAATCTTTCTCATTTAAATAAATATAAATACTTTTTGATACTTTTTAAGAAAAAGAATAAAGCACATCACATACCTTAACAATAAATTGAATTGATAAAGCTAAATCATAAACAAATTACAATATACCATGCCTTCATTATCTCGTCGTCACACCACAGACCTCAAAGAAGAAATCATTCGCATAAAGGAATGTGAAAGTGTGCTTCTAATATTTGAACAAGTAGCCTGGACTTCAGTTAATCCTGGTAGAAGATTCAAAGCTAGTATGATATATGTAAGTTTAAGGTTTAATAATAAACTTCAAAACTATCTTATTTTTATGTTTACATCCTACCATACAGTATATCTTAGTTTTATTAATAAAATAAGGGTTTTTTTATCTTGTGTTGTAAGGGCATATGATAAAAACATATAAAATACATAAAAAGTACAATATGTCTCACAAAAAAGTACACAGGAATTCACAAAGTGTGAATCCCTATTTACTTTTCTGTGGGACTCGATTTACTTTTTACCTTCTTATCATGTGCTCTTAGGTACAGGATAAAAAAACCCATAAAATAAATAAAATTCACACAAAAACATGGAAACTCTCTCTCGTTGCAAATATGTGCTTTTTAATCAATACGAGAAAAAGTGATAAAAAGTGGGCGAGCAAATTGCATAACGAGCAAGCGAATAAATAACTTTCTAATATTGTCTTATTGTAATATTAGAAATTGTGTCGTTTGGAAACAAAGTTTATAGCGAGCAAACGAGCAAATTATTGTTTGCTCGATGTGTAGATTTTTGTAAAGTGAAAAATAGTGTCGATTTTAGTTATTTGATCTGGAAAGTGTATTGTTTTTTTTTTGATCTGGAAAGTGTATCGTTTTAGTAATTGATTTTACTTAAAAACATCGAAACTCACTTGTCGTTGCATGTGTAATAAACACATACTGTACTACTATATTGCACGACACGTAAAAACTATCTTAGTTTTATTAATAAAATAAATAAAATTCAGATAAAAACATGGAAAGTCTCTTGTCGCTGCATGTGTGTAATAAACAAATGCTGTACTATATTGCACGATATTAGAGAATTATATGTCCCACATACCAAACATCAAATTCCTGTCACAATCTCAAATGTAGTTTAAAACCCATAAATCACACTCATCATCGTCACCTCTTCTAGCTCTTCTCATATTTTCTCTTTGGTTTTGAGTTTTTTGAGAATTAGTAGTACCACTTTTCAAAACTGTATTTCAAATCCCAAGCACTAACCTTAATTATAATGCCTCCACCCTTTATCCGTTCGAAAGCTAAGGAATCAATTGCCCCTAGGACACTTCCTCCTAATTACTTGGAGGTTATTTCTCATTACTTTCGTATTTTCTTTAATTCCTTTTTTACAAATCTTTTTATTGTTAGTGACGTCACTAGCAGAGTACCTGTCATCACGCGGGTACCCTGTGACGACAGAACTTGATCCCGTTGAGACCTGGTTAATCTGTTTTTATCGGTTCTCAACCCGGTTCTTTTACGGACAGCTTTTATTGGATAGCCGAATCCGTCCGGTCCAGTTTTTAAAACTATACGCACATTATCTTTTTAGTTGTATGACAATTTAATTTTATGCTTAATTACAACTACATCTTGGAAAATATGACAATTTAAGGTTTAAGTAACCTTATGTAATTGGTGAATCTTTGATTTATGTTTTAATTGATTGTAACTTGTTTATAACTTTATATTGTACAATGTTAAAATATTGTTGTACTTTTGAGTAAGTGGTGTTTTAATTTGGTTATACGTTATGTAGTATAGATAAATTTTGTTGAATTCGTTAATTACAGTGCATTTACTATCATTTATGTTTTATTTGTGGTTTTGATTGTGTTTAGATGATTCAGGATGGGATAGTGATTGTCAAAGCAGCATATGAACATCATACGACTAAGTTTCCATTCCAACTTCCAACTCAAACAACCAACAGGAGTTCAGAGAGATTTATAAAGTTGAAGGAGGAGATTGCTATTAGGTTTCGACTACAGCTAGGTAGCTTTAAACTCAAATATATAGACCCAGATGGCGATTTGATAATGATAACATGTGACGATAGCTTAAGTCTATCAGCTCAAGATTTTAAAGTACCAGGCGTTCAAACTGTCATCATACTTATGGTTTTGCCTGTCTGAAGTATCAGATTTGGTGCAATATTTTGGGTGTTCACTATAGGAGGTCTATGAAAAGGTTTATCTTTCGTTTTAACCATAGTGAGCTTATAGTTTATATCTATGTAGGTGAAGAGTATTTCACATTGTTGTAAAAGGTTTAGTGGTATGAGGTTTATAGTGATTTTCTTAGGTGTCATGTAATCGATGGTTGAAATCATAAGTAAGTGTTGTCATGTTTGTGTTAAGATACCGTATACGTATTTTTGCGGATTTTCTTTTAGTGATTAAGAGACTTTTTGTTCCTTGGTTGATTCGGTTAAAGGACTCGATATATGTACAACACTGGTGTTAATTATAAGTGAACTTAAAACAAGTGTTTAGAATGTTTTAGGCGCTAAAAAAGTATATAATCTTATGCTACCAGTTTTAGCAAAAACAATTCTTATTCTGAGACAACCATCTTAGGCCTATAAAGATGTGATTTTCGGCTTTTCGCGTATTTTTTTGTAAAGACTTTCCAAACATGGAATTCGGAGGGTTTATGTAAAGGAATTGGTGAAGCCACTAGATCACTTAACTAAAAAACAAATGAGTTAGAATATTTTTACCCTTTCTATGTGATAGGTAAGTAGACTATCTGCATAGAATGTGTTTCCTTGACCGAATTCGGTTACTGCCTGGATATGCATGCTAGGGTGTCTTCTAACTTTTTTATCCGTCATAAGTTATGATGCTATCCGGTTCATTATCATGTTCCATGACACAATTCATAATAGCAAATGATGGTGCAGAACATTTAATTTCTGGTGTTTGGTTTGATTCTTTTTTTCTTTTTTAGCTTCTCTGTAGATTGGATTGTGTTAATTTCGTTCTATTGATGTATCAACTTTATCGGTGTGACGATTAAATAATGGCAAATAGGATTGTGATTCTTATATACGTAACTACAGTTGAGAAATTTAAACATGCAAACTACATTTTTTTCCGAAATGTCAGCTCCTGCTGTTATTATCTTATCAAGCTAATTAGGTTAGTTGATTCTGCTGGATTTAAACAACCAGTATCGTGGAATTGTGATAATTAATGTGTTTTTTTGGTCATCTGCAATCAGTTAGTCGTAATTTCCCCATATACATAAGCAAAGGTTGCTGTCAGTGAGGAGGCTTTAGTTTCTTACATTCTGTTAATATTGTAACATGATTTCTAAAAATATAATGGACAGTAATTATGCATGACATTGACGGAAGATCCACTCATACTACACCTTATATGGCCAGTTTCTCTTGTTTCACTCTTTACATTTGCCATTACACTAGAAGGGGGATAAGGGTGAGCCTTTTTGCTTAGTATCTACTCTCTGTTGATATCGTAAATTTTGTTTTTTTGAAACCTATAGTATGCAACTATACAACGTGTGAATCATTAGTTGTAACATCTGGTTTACTTACCTTTATTAGAAGCATGTTAGTCTATAATAGTATAGTCACGTATAAAAGTCTGCTATAATCTGTTACGATCCCACATCGGCCAAGTATGGGATTGGTTGGTGGTTTATAAGTCTAGGTGTCCCCTCCTCTTACAAGCCACTGTAGCTTTTTTGAGCGAGTTCTACACTTGGACTTATGAAGTGATACAATCCTAGTATGTGATATAGGTTCGTATCATAATCACTTCCATCTACCCAGGCTAATATTGTAGGTTTATGGAACTACGAAATGTAAGAGTTTTATTTGTGAACATAAGCGCTCACTTAATGAACACAACGGAACTTAGCAAGTGTAAAACTCTTTTATTATAAAATTTAGAACCTCACAAGTTCATTTTACTATAAACTTTAAAATGCGTGTATAAGAAAGTACTTGGTACAAGTTTTACAATGTTTATTACGTATTACTTAATCAGGCATTATGAACTAATATGATCATGCTTGCAGTTGCAGGTCATATTAAAAAACAACCATGTAGCCATACAAAGACCCATTAAATGGGCTGGTAAAGATCCTCAATTGAGCCACGGCCGAGACAATATGACTCTGTTCAAGTAAGGCCATACCATGCTTTGTGTTGCACATGGTGATTAGTTGGCTTAGCAAATATAGTCAACATGAGTTAGAGTTACTCAAGCTCTTGATGAGGCCTCCATGTGCTGATGATCACTTATGTGACGAAAGGAGGTGGACTGCAGTTTTGGTAATATATACTTCACCTTTCACCAAAAAAAGCCCAATATGTCCATGCTTTATAACTAAAGCACCTTAATATCTCTACTCCTGCTAAACATACTTACAAAATTCCTGGAAATTAATTACTAGTATTTTTATGTAATTATGTGACTGCTTTATATTGGAGTTCTTTTCATTTGATCAGGTCAACTCAGTCAACTGACCAAGGTCCAGCAACATAAACACAGGTGTTCGGCTAGAGAAGATGACGGGAGTGTGAAATGTGGTGGTTCTGGTTGATGTCATTGCAAGAAGAGGTTAAAATCTATGCTTTGTTACCTTACTATATTCAACTGATTTCATAGTATTGTTTGGTAGTACGCTAAGAAAGTGGTTATTGCAACTGTTATGAGTTGTTTGGATTGCCTTTTTGCTTAAAAAACACAGGTGTGCCTTTTTGCTTATTTAATATAGTCAGGTAAAGCAGACAATGAGAACTCCTATGTGCTTAAAAAATAAGTAAAAAAGCAATCCCAAACACCCTTTTAATAACTTTAAGCAACAAAATCTATTCATCCAACGTCAAAATTTTATTGGAAGTATGTCAGGCTCACAATCAAAAGTTGCAACAAAAGCACTTTGAATCATTGTCTTTCCCAACACGTTTTATTACAGTTGAACTTGTGAATTTGATTATTCGAGGCCCTTTATAAAACACCCATACAAACGCCTCTTATATTGTCATAGTTTGAAATGTTAATTTGCGTTCTATCATCATCAGGAAGCATGGGGTTGAAAGTTCAGTCAAAGTCCATGCAGTCAGTAGCAAGTTAGATGAGTTGCTGATATCCACCTGCCGAGTATTTTTGGAGGATATATGGACACAAGCCTGTCAAAGGTTCTCCTCATCCGAGGTGTTTAGATGTTTTGACTTGTACTCCCAAAAGGTAGTTCTGTAATTTTCGAACAATGTAGTTTAGTTTATGTACCAAGTTTGGTAATTTTAGTGTATTAAGGGGATTAGTAGACCTTTGTACTTTTTGAACCTTTTTATGATAATAAAATTGACTTCTGCTTGTGGTTGGTTTTAAAGCAGCATACCAAAATTATACGACTAACTTTCCATTCCAACTTCCAACTCAACCAACCAACAGGAGTTCAGAGAGGTTTTTAAAGTTGAATGAGGAGATTGTATAAGGTTTTGACTACAGCTAGGTAGCTTTAAACTCAAATATATAGACCCAGATGGCGATTTGATAATGATAACATGTGACGATAGCTTAAGTCTATCAGCTGACGATTTTAAAGTACCAGGCCTTTAAACTGTCATAATGCTATCTGTTTTAAGAGACATCACCTACGGAAGTGATTTTGAGGCTTATGATGCTATCTGGTTCATTGTCATGTTTCAACAGTATTGGCAAATGGGATTGTGATTCTTAGATATGTAACTAGAAATTTAAACATGCATCCTACATTCTTTTTCTGAAATGTCAGCTCCTGCTGTTATTATCTTATCAAGCTTAGATTAGTTGATTCTGCTGGATTAAACCCGTCAGTATCGTAAAAAATGTAATAATTTATGTCTTTTTTTGTTATTACTAGGTGCTCATTATGAGAATTTTTCTTGCACATGAAGCCAAGCAACATACTTGTAGTTTCCCATGGGCTCCTTTTTGGTCATCTGTAATCGGTTGGTCGTAATTTCCCCATGTACATAAGCAAGGTTGATGTCAGCGAGGAGGCTTTAGTTTCTAGCATTGTGTTAATTTCTGAAAATATAATGGACAGTAATTATGCAGGAAATTGACGGATGATCCACTGATACTAGGCCTTATATGGCCAGTTGCTCTTGTTTAACTCTTTACATTCTCCACGACACTAGAAGGAGGATAAGGGTGAGCCTTTTCGAAACCTAAAGTATGAAAGTACGCAAGGTGTGAATCATTAGTTGTAACATCTGATTTACTTAGTTTTATTATAACCATAATTCTCTATTATATCATAGTTAAGTACACAAGTCTGCTATAATCTGTTACGATCCCACATCGGCCAAGTATGGGATTGGTTGGTGGTTTATAAGTCTAGGTTTCCTCTCCTCTTACAAGCTAGCTTTTTGAGTGAGTTTTATAGTTAAACTTATGAATTGATATATGGGATAGGTTCGTATCATAATCACTTCTATCTAAGTACGATTTTTGGATTAAACACAAAAAAAGTGATTTTGAGTCATCTTTTATCAGCCCAGTTTAGACCCCATTCCCTAGCCACAGTCATGACTGCAACTGAATTTTTAACTTTCAAGCTTCTTAACATATTACAGAATATGTCTGCACAGTTCTCTCACTTTATTAGCTTCATAGCAGATACAAATAGTCTTTTAAGCACGCACCCGATATTGTTTTTGAAGGGCTCATCTGATAAGGTTTTTTTACCACATCTTGCATTGTCTCCTAATCTAGCTTCATATGCTGCCCTTATCGATACAATCTTATCTGGTGGACCGTGACTCCACCACTTGTCATGCCACATGGCAAGTCTATGGTTGTAAAAGCAATCCCTGGTGTACAGACTGTTCATTTTAAAAATGAGTTGGAGCGTAATACTACTTTAAAACTTGGGTATGCAAACACCAATATTTTCCATCACCGACATTTTTAAAAACAAAAAAGCTTAATTCTATCTCTCTGATATCTAACATGCTTCTAAGTTCACAAGGTTGACCCATTTAACCCATAATAAAGAGTTTTTTTCTCAATAACATCACGACTGAGATACTAAAAGAACCTCATTCCATTTCTGTAGTGACTTAATGTTATTGGTTTCTTTACCATCATAATTTCACTTATTGCAGGTTTAGAGCTGTAGTTTCAGAGGTTGAAAAAAGATATTCGAAGTTTACACATCTTAAAAACAATGACAATGGGCAAGCAGTATTTGAGAAAGTTGGATGTATTCGCTACATCCACTTTCTCTCGAGGTTATTTCTCAGTAACCTACGATTGATATTGGCAAGTTATTCTAGATTTCTATTGTTTTAGTTGAATCTCTTTAGTCAATGTACCATGCTTTTGTACTAATAGTTTGGTTGTTCGTCTTCACAGGCACTATTGGACATGTGCACATCGCAAGTCTACGGTTGTAAAAGCCATCTTTTGGTGTGTAGACGGTTCGCTTTAAAAATGAGTTAGAGCGTAATAGACTATAAAACTTGGTATGCAAATACCAAGATTTACAAGTTTGAAGATGAAGGATGCCCCAGACCTTGTGTTACAAGTAAGCCTGCAATGATAGCATATCATATATTTGTGATCTTATAGTATTATATATCAGTTTACGTGTTTATAAAGGCATACTCGTATTTTCTTTTTCAGGGCTTATGGAAGCGAGAAAGAAGATAGTCCTTTTTTTGATGTTCCAGGGTTTGAGAAGAGTAAAATGATGTTAATAAGACGTGTCATTTGTCGACTGTCCAGTAAGTAACGAGCTTCTAAAACTAGTCTTGTACATTGGGACATTAGAGGGGTCGACATGCAAACCTTACAGACATATGTTATATTCGTCATCTCTTAAAGGTACATGATATTTAAATGGCGACTATCCTTACGGGAGCTGCAATTATGGACGGAGCATTACTACTCATATTTGCAAATGAAACTTGCCCAAACACTTGTACATTTGGCAGCTATCGAACTGATGCGGCTTAAACATATTATCGTTGTGCAAAACAAAATAGATCTAGTTCAAGAAAATGTAGTTTTTTGGTAACATGAAGCCATCCAGGAATTCATCGAGGGAACAGTTGCTGAGGTGTACCAGTTGTCCCGGTGTCTGCTCTGTTTAAGTTAAGTATAGACGTTCTAATTGAATGCATCGTTATAAAGATTCCAGTTCCTGAGAGGAACTTCACATCACCGCCTCAGATGATTTTGATAAGGTCGTTTGATATCAGTAACCCAGGGTGTGATGAGGCTGATTTAAAAGGTGGTATTGCTGACGGAAGTATCCTTAAGGTGTAATCCTTTCTTTTCAAAAACGATATAAAATTTCATTCATGAAATGACTTTTTAAACTAATTACTAGTATTGATTTACCTGTCTGACCCGTAATAGATAAAACAAAATATCCTGAATCGACCCATTTATAAGTTTTTGTTGTGTGTAGGGTGTTTTGAGCTTCAACCAAACGATAGAGATTCGTCCTGCGATCCTTTTCAAAGAGAAGAATGGGGACATCAAGTGTAGACCGATATACATGAGAATAGTTTCTCTGTGTGCTGAAAAGAATGAACGAGTTTGCCGTCCCTGGTGGACTCATTGCAGTTGGAACAACCATGGACCCGACACTAACCAAATCTTATAGGTTGGTGGGCCATGTGTTTAGGGAAGTTGGATCGCTTCCTCATGTTTATGTTGAACTTAAGGTAAGTTACTTGATTATTCATATTTGGACCAAAAAATGTCAATTTCAATTTCAGTTTCTACCAAAAAAATTAATGTATGTTCGACTATGACATATTTGGACCAAAAAAAATGTCAATTTCAATTTCAGTTTCTACCAAAAAAAAATTAGCGTATGTTCGACTATGACATTTTTCTGATTTTAATTTGGCACAAACATGATGAGTAACCCAAATACCTATATCTTAAATGGGTCGTTTGATGTTATTATCGTGGTTGTCCACACACCTTTCATATACCTGCAACTTAAATGGGCCATTTGATGTTATTATCATGTGACACAAGATAAAAAAAATTCATTTACAAAACACATATAATGCCGATCTTAAAAATTAAAATATATATTTTAAAAAGCTAAATTATTTTAAACATATCATAGTAAAAAAAATGAATCTGAAAATGGTTTAAATAATATTTAAACTGTTTGTAATAACTTAGGGAACCCTCCTCTCTAAGACCCCCAACCGCTATTAAGATTCGTATGCCACAATGATCTAGCGCCAAAACATATATTATAAGTCGAAAGCTAGATCTTATACTATTTATAAAGATGTTTGGAGAGTTACTTACGCTCTGTTCTCGAGTTGTTTTTTGAAAGAATAGAAAGGGATGGGACATGAAAGGGAAAGGAATGGATTATATTAGCTATTAGACTAGTGGGAGTGGGGTGAAACCCACTCACCTCCACCTCAGCGCCACATCAGCTTTTAACCAAACTCACCAAACTCACCCACGGAGATAATGACACTTACCCAAACTCACTCACACTCACCTTTCATACCTATTTTTTTATTATTTAAAAACACCCCACTCACAAAAAACACCCACAAATAAACCTAACCCAAAAAATAAAAACACATGGGGCCCACAACATTACAACTCACCTGGGTGAGTTTGCCTAGTTTTTTTTTGCCCAGTGAACAAGTCGCGCGCGAGTTTTTGTAGGTGGGGTGGTGGCTGCGAGTGGGTTAAGTGAACCTACGAGTGGCTTTGGTGCCACTCCCACCAGCCTTAGGAAGGGAGCATGTGCATTACTTTATGTTCTCGAGTTTATTTTTTTTGTTGGAAAGAAAAGAAAAAGAACCGAACGTAGTTATTAAATTACCCTATTTTTTAGTTGCGTCTGTGTGCTATCTAAAGTTTTCTTCATACAACAAAGTATGATATGATGACTTATTTTCATTGTTAAGTTGAATGATTACATTAACTTTGTTAAATGTTTTCTTCATACAGCAAAGTATCATACCAAAGTTTTAATCGTCATTAACATGCAATTAGCCTATATGACAAGTCCAACTAAGAAAAAAGTTCTTAATTGCAGCTCATATCAAGTTGAAAGCATACTACCATTTGAATTAATTCGTTAAACTCCAACTTCTAGCCCACTCGGTTATCGTGGTTACATTACAGTTCATGTCCTCAACAGTGTGTTGCTTTTCATAAAGAGTACAGATATTTGGGGAGCAACAAAATATAAACTTACCAATTACCATCATTAGGTTTATGGGATCTATATACCTTTTTTCAGGTTGTATCATGTTTCTTATGTTTTCTTCATTTTTTCATTAAAGAACTTATACTAATCCTCTTCTAGGATTACATCCAAAACTACTCAATAAGTAAATTAAGGCACCTTTTACAGGTGGCTTTTCTATTTACAAAAGTTTGACATCAGATACAATCATACAAGTATAAGCAAAACACAAAGTATGTATGAACTACATATAACTAATGCTTTATTTGCTGATAACGGACACACACATATATAAGTGGTCCCTGAATCACTAAATACTATATATGCTAGAATCTCAAGGCTTTTCCTTGTGCAGCGGGCAAAGTTGATTTTAAGTGAAAAAAACATATCTGGTCTCTTAACACACACAGTGTTGATCATAATGGTGCTAACACAAGCGGTTTTTTGAACATGGTATAAATAGCGTCTTATTATAACACTGTTGGTTATGTTTTTTTTAAAGAATGTGAGTACTAGTATTTGCATTATGGCAGTTGGAGTGAGTTTTCAATAGGGTAAATGTCAAAAATACACAACGTACTTTCCCAGATTAACCATTATACACATCGTAGGTAAATTTGTTTGACTTGGTCAAACCTGTTGACTTTAAACTTTAACCAAAGATTTTACCGGTTACTTAATATTTTTTATTTTCACGTCGTTTTTTTTATATAAACCCGTTGTGATTAACCCTTAATCATTCCAAGTTTATAAATGCGTACGCGTATCCTCTCTCAAATAAATCCCCAATTCCTAGGAACCCTAATTTTTTTCTGAAAACAATTATAATCGATTTAGGTAAATTACTTTGATATTATATTGTTGTAATTTGATGATTCGTTTATTTTGAATTGTTGTTTCCATTTGAAGTATTGTTTTAATCAGATTTGGGAAAAAAATTATTAACCCTAATTTTTTCCCCCAAATTTTGAGATTGATTATTTTCAGTTTCTGATGTTTCCATTGTTTAAATATGACGAATCCAATGTTTTGCCCTAATTTTTTATCTTTGTAATTACAGGTTTGTTGGAGAAGTATGGCGAAGTTTGTGGTGGATTTGCACCACGATGGGTTGTTTATAGGCAATCCTGTCTCATATACCAATGGTGACGAACGTGTAATTAATGATATTGACTTCGAAGGTATGAAATATGACGATTTTTTCTCGATTATCCATAGGTTAGCGTTAGTAGCACCTGTATCCATCTTCCATACTCTACCTGGTGTTCCAATGTATATGGGTTTGAGACCCATTGCTAATGATGCCCATGTAGAAGAATTTGTAGAATGCTTGTTTGAGAATGATTGTCATTTGTATGTTTACACTGAACACCATGGGTATGATGTTTTTAATTTGGTAAACGAGGATAGGTTACAATCAGATTCTAGTGATAGTGACTTTGACGATGTTTGTAAGGATGATCCATTGGATGACTTGCCTGAACACATTGATTTCCAAAATGAGGGAGAGGACAATGTAGACATTCCTATGCTTACAACCACTGACACTTGGTTGAATAAGCTAGTTGGTAAGGGTAGGTTTGTGGGTGACAATGAGAATGATAAACCTGAAGGTCATGGAGAATTAGGACAGTTAGTGATAGAGTATCATGATCATGATGATAGATTTGTTGAACCTAAATACAAAGTTAGGAAAGACTTTCAATACCCCAATTTTAATCCTGATACACTATGGGATGAATGTGAACCAGTACTAGGTATGAAGTTTGAGAACCCATTACAACTTAAAAACTTCTTAGCTAACTATAGAGTCAAAAATGGTTACCAGTTGTGGTATTTACACAATGAGAGTCATAGAATACTGGTAAAGTGTGGTAGGGATGTTAGTGCTGGTAAGTGTGCTGGTAAAAGATGTAAAAAAACCTACAGAAGAAAGCAATCTAATTGAGTCAGATGGTAGTGAAGAAACAAGCCCAGACATTGATAAAGGCAAAGGTAAAGGGAAACTAGGTGAGCCAAGCAAAAGGAGTGAAACATCAAAAGCTAATTGGGATGAAAGAAAGGCAAAAGAAAAGGAGTATGTGTTGGCTGGGGTGGACTGTCCGTTTAGGCTATGGGCTAGTTCGATGGGCAATAAAAGGTCAGTTCAAATCAAATCCCACTACCCTACTCACAAGTGTTGCAGAAACTACAATTTAGGTGCATTGATTACATACAAATGGATAGTTGAGCATTATGTTAGGGAAATCATTAATAACCCTAATATATGTCATAGGTTATGCAGAATTAAATCAGAGAAAATTTCATGATTAATGTGAGTTTAGGTCAATGTAGAAGGGCAAAACAGATGGCGTTGTATGACCATGAAGGTGGCTTAATAGACCATTACAGTAGGCTATGGGACTACAGGCAAGCCTTGTTGGACTCTAACCCTGGTTCAACCTGTCACATAGATTTGGAAGAAAAAGATGATGGCCTTACATATTTCAAAAGATTTTATGTCTGTTTTGCTGGACCAAAGGAAGGCTGGAAAGCTTGGTGTAGAAAAGTTATTGGTTTGGATGGGTATTTTTGTCACACACTTTCAAATGGCAGTTACTTACTTCAATGGGAAGGGATGCTAATAATCAAATATTTCCTATAGCGTGGGCTGTTGTAGGGGTGGAAAACAAGCATAACTGGATGTGGTTCTTGGCCTTGATCCACTATGACCTTGGATTGAACAATGGTGTAGGTCTTACAATCATATCAGATGGACATAAGGTAAGAAAACTGTCACTTATGTCTATATATGTTAACACTTAACTATAACTTTCTTATCTATATTATGCTAACATTAAATAAATACCATCAATATAGGGTCCAATAGAAGCTGTCAAGGTTTGGTTGGGGGAGGTTGAGCACGGACAATGTGCAAGACACATTAATGCAAATTTCAAGAAGAAATAGAGTGGCTTACATTACAAGAGATTGTTTTGGTGGGCTTTTTCCTGCACAACACTGAGCACTTTCATCAGGTTATGGATGCAATCAAGAAACTAGATGATAATGCATACACATGGTTAGTTGACAGAAATCCAAATACATGGTGTCGTGCTTACTTTGAAATGGACAGATGTTGTGCAGCATTTGAAAATGGTATGTCTGAGAGTTTTAACTCTAGAATACTTTTGGCTAGAGGAAAGCCCATAATTACCATGTTAGAAGACATGAGGATATACATTATGCAAAGGATTTGGGTCCTTAACAAGAAAGCCGTGGAACACACACATCAAATTACTCCATTTGCTAAGAAGATGTTGGAGATTCATACAATTAAAATCAGGTACAATACTGAAAGTTTTGTTTACATAAAAAGTGTCTAACATTTATTATAGAATTAATAATGATGAGTTGTAACACTGTGATAGGAACTGGGTGGTGTACCGGAGTGGTTACCAAGAAGTTGAGGTTAGAAGAGATGACCATGCCTATGGTGTCAATATTGATAAAAAACTTTGTGGATGCAGAATGTGGGAGCTAACAGGTATACCTTGTGTCCATGTTGTGGCTGCTTATTCTTACCTAGGTTTGAATCCAGAGGTAGGTGTCAGTGACTGGTATTTTAAGTCCAAATGGATTGACTGTTACAAGCACTCCATTAGACCTGTCTTTGGTTCTAGTGTATGGAAGAGAACAGAGCTTGAAAAACCATTACCACCCCAAGGAAGAAAAATGCCGGGCAGACCAAGGAAACAAAGGATTAGGCATCCTTCAGAAAATGACCATCAAACGAGTAGGGTTGGTAGAGTGATTCATTGCCATAGGTGCTGGCAATCTGGGCACAATAGAAAGAATTGCTAGAATACCCCAAGAACTAAACCAAAGAATTTTTATGATGTTCCTTATGAACAACAAAGTGAGACACCAAATGAAGGGGATGTAAGTGGTTCACAGGCTACACAGGATAAGCTAGTAGACATGGCTGACCTTGTTATGCCAGTATCAGAAGCCAATGTTACAACTCCTATCTTTAAGAAACCTGCTGGTACCTCAAGAAATACCCCATTTGGTTCAAAGAAGCCTCCAAACTGCACCTAAGAAGCCTAATCAACCCAAATTAGACAAAGGCAAAAAACCAGCAACTGATGGTGGAACAAGTTTAACTCCAGAGGTACACTTCAATCAATAAAACAATAACAATGTAATTAACTATAAATGAACTTAGCTGATAATTGGAAAACTTGTGTATAGGAACATCTTGAGGAAATGGGAAGACAGGCTTTGGAAGAGATTCTAAGAACTAAGACCGAAGAAAAGGCAAAGTGGGAAGCTGAGGAGCAACAGAGAATAGACGATGAAGATGCTTGGAAAGACTACACTAGTGAGTTTGCATCATGGGAGATATATGGGTTTTCAGCTAGGTAAATACCTGGTAGAACTCCTATTACAAGACATATGGCTGAAATGAGAATGCACAATCAACCAGTAGATGAAATTTTTATGTCAAACCCTGAAGATGCAGCAGACTACTTTGATACACAAGACATGATACATGGAGATGAATCTGACTTAGGTGCTACATCTCAATCAGTCAATTCTCAAGGAAGCCACTTCATATTAAGAGAAAAAGGTAAACCTGTTGTGTCAAGTGCTCTTGTACCCAAAAAAAGAGGAAGGACAAAGACCAAAAAAGGCTCACAAACAGACATAGCAGTTCCTTTTAGGGTTACACATAAGAACAGAGGTAGATCTGAAAGGATAGCTAAGATGAAATCCAAGAAACTGAAGTTTGATGAAGCTAAAAATAGATCTACACCAGCCAAGGCTCTTCACCTTAGTGATTGAGTATATGAAGCTATTGTAATAGTTTATTGTAATCTGGATACTATTTATGTAGCAAGTCTGTGATGGTATTGGTCTAATGACCTAAACAATTGAACCAACCTTTTGTATAGGATAAGGTAGGAATGATGTTGTTGTTTAATGTGCCATTCATATGAAATGGATGCACAAATTTTTTACTGTTGTTGTTTAATGTGTGAGTCACATGCCATGGATAGCATGGGAATCTCTTATAAAAAGCAACATCTTTTGTTTTATATGGCATTGTTTATCAAGTTTGAATGGAAACCAGGACCACCTTGTCTCCTACTTAGGAAATGGTTTGTACTGGTCACATTATTTTACAAAAATTGTGTATGTATCCACATGTTTTCACACAAAACAATAAATCTAAACAAAGCATTACATACCAAGTGTTGAAGTTAAACACACCATTACATACCCTGGTCTTTAAACCTACCAATACTTACTAATACTGCAAAATCTACCAATACATACCAAGTCTGAAAAAGCTACCAATATCAGATACCCTAGAATAACAGCTAATAACTTAACCGTTACATACAGAAACCATAAAATATTCATGAAAAGTTCATAAAAGTGTTTATCAAACCTTAGCTTTGCCCTTTCCTTTGACTGCAATTTTAGGACCCTTCATTTGTTCACAGATTTGCAACCAAGTCATTTGGTTAGAAAGACCAATGACACAACCAGTGACTGCAATAGGACTTTTAGCAATCTGTTTTGAAGATGCATTCAGAGGTATGTATTTACCTTTGATACCATCATAAGCTTTTGGTGCAAATACCCATTTTGAGTTATGAGTGGGGCTTTCAAGGTGGACACTAAAAGCATCACTTTCAGTTGAATCTTCTGTATCATACCCATATCATTTGAGAATGGCTGCTGGGATTTCATTATCAGATGATCTTGCAGATCCATGTCCAAGACTTGATCCACCAGCATATGATCTTTTTAAACCCTTAACTTTATCCATGCCCTTTACATGAATCCATGGTTGCTGAAGAATACCCTTGAGTCATAGCATCTCTTGATTCACTGTCACTACTAATTTGAATAAAATCTGCAAAAAAAACATTGCATACAAAGGATGACATATGGGTATAGTGTGAGAACATGGCTAATAATTCGATATCATACTAACCTTTCCCTTTATCCATTTGTGAAGTCTTTGGATAAATCCCTAAATGTTAAGCTGTTACCTATCTAATTTTTGGCTAAAACTTAAATAGAAGTAATGGGGATGTCAAATGGTTTGGTGAGACTCATTTATATCAGAGAGACCCTGTAGGTGGGAGTATGCCATAAATATGGCTAACACATACAGTCAACACATTTGCTGATATAACTTATCAGGGGAAAAAACTTGGGCATATAACATATCATCAGGGGAACATAACAGAAACTAGTAACATCTTCATGTTAATCTTGCAAGAATCATAAACAACAAAAATCTGGCAACAAAAGATATCATAAATATATTCGATTCATTGTAAAAGTAACAAACATAGAATGATTACATCACCAAATCTAGGATTAAAACTATTGTTAAAAACAAAACACAAACTGAAATAACTAACATTAGCCTATCATAAACCACAAATTTGGCCTTCACATTCTTCAAGTCCTCTGTTATGCCTTTAAGCATTTCAATGTGACTGTCATGGGGTAACACTCTCTCTGATCCATTGCTTGTACCACCCGAGTTGACCATCCTCCTCAAGCTTTTATTCTCTTCGTGCAATCCATACAACAATGCTCTGTAATATGGAGACAATTCAAGGTCTAGAAAACCATAAACACCACATTTTATTGTCTTATCTCTGATTGGACAAGACCTAAACCTTCTTCCTGGATTTTCTAGAGTCCAACTATTTGAACAGGAATTGGGTGGGGGGGGGGGGTCACAATCACAATGTGCTTTGTTTGTGACATCTTGATTCCTGCCATATCTCATAATCAATGATGAAGACGAAGATGACATAGTGGATTCAATGGTTACTTTTAATTACAAACTTTGGGGATTAAGGTTTATATGGAATTGAGAAAGGGGTATTTGGGAATTAAGGTTTAAATGGAATTGACAATGGGGTATTTGGGGATTAGGGTTCTTAGGTTTCTGGGAAAACAAAGGATGAGAGAGAGAGATGGAGGGTATGTATTTCGATTGTGTGTGAAAAAATATATGGATATTTGGATCGGTTGTGGGAAAGAAATGGATAGTTGGTCCAATATGATGTGGCTGTCAAGTAAGCAATAGTCAAAGTTTTTGGTTTGACCATGGCCACGTCAGCTTTAACCTGTGATAGCAAGTTTCGGTGTGAATAATGGACTTAAATTAATACGATGTGTATAATGGATAATCTAGGAAAGTACGTTGTGTATTTTTGACATTTACCCGTTTTCAATATCATGCATGAAGAGAAATCAACATATACGTAAGATTAACAAAAGTCAAATTAACATAATCTAAAATAAAATAAAATGCTTACGTTGATTGGTGAATCTTTGTTGAAAGAATTGCAGGCGTTTTGATTGTGCCGTCTATGTTGTAGAACTAGGTTAGATAATCTGTATACAAAAATGAGGGTAATATTGTAATTGACCAAAAGCCCATGTTGCTTCCTCTCCTGATCATCCCAAAATTGGTGTGATCAAAATTACACATAAAAGCTCATACCTTCCCTTTCTTTCCCCTTCTCGTCTTCTTCCATCGCTTCTTAAAAAACTTGAGAACACAAAATTTTTATGATTTCCCTTCCCTTCCTTTTCCATTCTTTTAAAAAAAAAACTTGAGAACACATTGTTAGAGTGGAAACTTATAGATATAAAAATCATATAAAATTATATTCACATATATTATCAGTTTTTACGTAAAAAATATAATATTTGAAAATATACTTAAATAAACTAATCTATACTATTATCTATACTATTATATAAAAAGGCTAACTCCGATCTTAATCCCGAAACTAAAATTTTCAGACCTAACTCCAATCCAAAAATTAAGATATGAAAGTTAAATTTAAACCTTTAGATCATATTTTTTAAATTGATCTCATCCATCCATATGGTTTTATAACAAACTTTTGTAACAACTTTAGTAACAAAGAATTCAAACAACTTTTATCTTTAAATTGAAATATCTTTTGGTATATATTTTTTTTATAATCTAATTTTACCATATTTTCTAAAATTTCGTGCTCTTTAATTCAACATCCAATTTAGTGGGTGTTTGGGATTGCTTATTGAAAACAAATTATTCATTTTGAAAACTCCATTTTGAAAAATCATTATTTTAAAAACTCCATTTTGAAAAATCATTATTTTAAAAACTCTATTGTGAAAAATAGTGTTTGGATTTGATTATCCAATTTGAAAGCGCAATAATCAGATAATCAGTTTTTTTTAATGTTTAGCAAATTTGATTATTTGAGAGGTAATATAGACATTATTTTTATTTATTAAATTATTTAAATTTGACATATAAAATAATGTTTTGTAAAATTGACCAAACATTTTTTGTTCCAAGTTTTTCCCGAAGATAAAAGAAGATTACATTCTTTCAAAAATTATGCGATCTTAAAATTAATCACGCTAAAGATGCAATCTTAGAATTAGAATCATTCACGCTAAAGAAGCGATCTTAGAATTATAAGGAAATAATAAACATTATAAGACAATAATAAACATTAGACAATAATAAACATTAGAATTATAAAACAATAATAAACATTACATCATAGAAAAATAAATTAGTGGCAACAATACATAAATAAGCTTTATTTGTTCTTCATTAGATATGTTGCAATTGCATCTCGTATTGTGCTCATATATAAATCTTTACTACCACTTGAACTTGTACCATCTTGTGTTTGGTTAATGCTATTTAGATAACTGGGTTAAAGTAACAAAAATGTTCAACAGTAATAAGAAAATAAAAGACCTGGACATGGAAAACATGCATTGATTTCCGAGGCTTCCCAGCACCTCTGTATCATTTATGCAGTATACAAAATCACAAAACTACTAAAAAATAAATTGTTTATAAAACCAGCAATACTTGCGTATATACTGAATGCAAGTGCCATGATTATCCTACAATCTTGACGCTGAAAACCATGTATGGGAAATACTTCTAGTAGTAAAATACCCGTTCAATCAAACATATTTGGAAGTGGTCTTACTGCTATGAATGCATCAACATCTGCATCAGAACATTAATGTTAGCAGGCGTACATATCCATTTATGAAAATAGCATGCATTTGTGTTTGATGAGTATAAATATTGGCCGGAATCTTGTTCAAAGAAGTATAAGGAACTGAAAATGCATATCGTGGTACCGATAATTTAAGCTTGTGGATTTGTAGAGCATTAGCTATTGAATGTTCTCATGTAAAGGCTTTAAATGTGTAACACTCTGATTGTGATCTCAGGGTTACGTTATCTACCGTGTGCGTGTGAGGCGTGGTGGACGAATGAGGGCAGTGCCCAAGGGTATTGTTTATGGTAAACCAACAAACCAGGGAGTGACCAAGAAGAAAAAGAAAATAAACATGCTTTTCATTGTTGAGGTGGACACTGTTCGGTTACATCATGAATCCATCGTATACTAAGAATTTAATATGTGTAAATAAGAAAGAGACATGCCTTTGAAGGTTTCACATCATCACGTGTGCCACACTGCCACATATGCCAACAAATCCAACACTTGAACCAAGCTGCTTTCATAAACAAGACAAGGGGCAGTCCTTGAACTCGGATAAAAGAGACCAGTCATTTAACTTGGATAATATAGACCAGCCAGTAAACCCGTATATAAATGATCATCAGCTCATGAACTTTGGATAAAAGAGACCAGCCAGAGAACCCCTGATATAAAGGATATTGACTTACAACAGACTGACACAAAACCTGAAATCATACTGCATATGGCAGAGAGGACACTTAAGAACGTTGATGCACAACATTAAAAGGCAATGTAAGCACAAGCGTCACTCGTCATGCGATGATGTTCATCACAACAATAGAAAGAACTACCTATGTTTGGTCAGATTTGAATCTTTTATGCATCACAATGATCAACATTTAAATTTAATCATTTATGATGAAGCAATAGTATGACAAAATACATTCAAGTTCGAGACATAAAGATACTATTGACACTATTTCTTTTGAATGTTGAAACAAACAAGACAATGCAATTATAACAAGTTACAGAAAAATCAAAAACATATAAATTGTAGATATATCACAAGATACTGAGTTCTTGACTCTGTTATATAAATTGACCTCTGAGTAAAAATTAGGAGACACAAATATGAGGAAAGACAGATATGGACACAAAGATGTTAAGTAAACATTTTAGCAACACCGTGTCTTTATTTCTGATTTTATGTAGTTTTCAGGCCAAGAATCAAGATTCCTACGTCTGTTATGATGCCTATTGCACGTATGGTGGAGCGTGTTTATACAACTTTAGCCTCATATGGGATGAAGGTACCACACTTAACGCCATCAAGAATCAGACTTCTGACGTGCAACAGAACATTTAATTCTGCAAAAGCAAATGATCGTCTTGGCTATTTACCTATTGTGTCCCATCAGGTCTATTCATGTTATATTCAGATCTTATTTGATATGCTTTATTCACAACTTAACTCCATAAGCCTTAATTACAGTAGTATTTGTTATATCTTGGAAACGGGCTAAGCTTTTGCCTTTTTGGTTGTAAGTTCGAAACGTGTGTTGAAAAACTTGACTACGTGAACTTTGATAGATATACCATATTAACATGCAGGCCCCTAGATTTTGACCTTTTGGGCATTTGTTAAGCTTCTATGTGGGCTTATGAGGCTAAGCTGATGAATCGGGCTTATGCTTATGTTATATAAGCGGCTTACTGCTTATAATCATAAGCTCATAAGCCTTGGGTCTTTGGGTTACCTTATTTATCCTGCTTATGGGCTTGGTTGCTTTTTGGAAAAGCCAATAAGCTCACTTTTTTAATCTTATAACCTTATCAACTTGAGCTTATTGGCTTTAGCCAGTTACATGAAGCTCTAAACAGTGAGCTTATCAGCTTTTTCAAAAGCATAAAAGCCCATAAGCGGGCTAAATATACAAAGGACTGAAAGGATGTTAAAAAAAACGGAGCAGCTAAAAAAAGATCCAACGCCTAAGGGTGCATCAGCGCTACATAGTAACTGTTGAAATCCAGTTTTTTAGCAATAGCAATCATACATACTCGTTAAGGTAATATAGCAAAACAACATGTGGTACAGCGATAGAAACGACATGCGTGAGATGTCTTTTTCGTTACCTTTGGACACAAACAAATTTTATACTAACACGGCAAAGCTATTGTGTTGGCAACAGCTGTATAAAATGAATTTTGACACCACCATAGGTATTTACTTTTAAATGAAGGTCGCTTATTCAATTTTGTTCTAAAATGCAGTTCCAGATTTATGTTTTGTAGGAACCAACGTCCCCTTCTTTGTTAAATAAGGAAGAAAAATAAATGAATAATCAAATCAAGTATAACTATATTTGGATCATGAGCCACATTCACATCAGCTATAAGACAACATACATGTATGGTTGGGGTTGGAAGTCCATCGTCTGCATCTGGTTTAATTCACCTGCCATCGTATTCTCTGAATCCTTGGTAGACTGTTGCAGAACAGATACATTTAGTCAGACCGCTAAAAATCAAAGGAGAACATACAACGACAAATACCAACCGCATATCTGAAACATGAAAATCAGTCTTGGGGAATTCGTGAAGCAGGTTTCAACGCATCCATAAAGAATGACCATCGGCTAATGAATTGGAGGAGATCAAGATGTCGAAACTATGACTTATTGTATTTGAGGTTCAGAGATGGAGGCATGGAAGGTGAACCCAGAATCCCAGCATGGGTGCGACCAAATGGTCACCTTGCGAAGTGCAGCGTGCTGGCAAACAACCGGCAAATCCAAAGGTAACGACCATTAACCTTTATGACAGTAATTAACCTGCATAAAGCCGAAGAAGCCCGTCAGAAACATGACTAACCAAAACTGGCAATCGTTATGGGTGCGATCACAGGCTCACCTTGGCAAGGAGCCGGTTCTGTAAAGCGCGTCTACTAAAAGGTCTCCAGTTTTCCCGGGGTATACCATAGCCTCAGATAAGACGCTATATAGGAAAAACAGCCATAACCCGGCATGGCTGCGACCTCGCAAGGTCGCCACGCCAAGAACCGAGATGTGGTATCCTTAACCGCGGCCGTTTACCCTCATTATAGCCCTAAACTAACCTTTACATAAAAGTACACCAAAATGTATTAACTGTTGAAATTCTAGGTTCTCAGCAATAGCAACCATACATGCCCGCTAACGTAATATAGCAAACCAACATGTCCTACAGCGAGAGAAATGTAATGCGTGAGATATCTCTTTCGTTACCTCTAGACAGAAACAAATTTGATAACAACACGGCAAAGGTGTTGTGTTGGTAACATTTGTATAAAATTAATTTTCACAGCATCATAGGTATTGGGTTTTAAATGAAGGTGGGTTATTCAATTTTTTTTTAAATGCAGGTCCAGTTTTATGTTTCTTACGAACCAACAACATCTTCTTTTTGAAATAAGGAAGAAAAAGGAATCAAAACTCAAATCAAGTATAACTATATTTGGATCATGAGACACATTGACATCAGGTATAAGACAACTTACATGTATGTTTGGGGTTGGAAGCTCATCGTCTGCATCTGGTCTAATTCACTTGCCATCGTATTCTCTAAATCCTTGGCAGACTCTTGCAGAAAAGACACATTTAGTTAGACTAATAAAATAAAAGAAGATACCATACAGCGACAAATACCAAATGCACAAGTGAAACATGAAAATATATGTAGCGGTACTATTCGTTAAAATAACACTATAACCGTAGAGAATGAACGTTACCTTTTGCGAGAGGTAAAGAATAGTTTTAGGGAATTCGTGAAGCAGCCGTGAACGCATCCATAAACAAAGGCCATCGGCTAATGAATTGGAGGAGACCAGCATGTTCAAATTATGAGTCATCGTGTTTGAGGTTCAGAGCTGGATGTATGGAAGGCGAACCCACAAACCCGCCCTGGGTGTGACCAAATGGTCGTCCTGGCAAGATTCGCGTGCTGGGAAACAGGCCACGGATCCAAAGGCAACGGCCATGACAGTAACTAACCAGAATAAAGGCGAGCAGACCCGAGAGAAAGCATTAACCACAGTTCGCAAGCGTCATGTATGCGATCAAAGGGTCACCATTGCAAGGCACGGGTCCTGTAAAGCGTGTTTAATAAAAGGTTTCCACTTTCTTCGGGGTATACTAGAGGCTCAGACAAAGCGGTATACGGGGAAAACACTCATAACCCGGCATGGCTGCGGCCTCGCAAGGCCGCCACACCAAGATCCGAGGTGTGGTATCTTTACCTGCCCTTGCTTACGTTCATCATAGCCTAAAATTAACATTTACATAAAGGAGGAGATGCACGGATCCATAAGAGTATTCCTTTTTTTTTACTGTTTTCCAATGCGTACGACCTGAAATATCACAAATCCAAAGGCACCAGGCATCACAACAGTTAACCACCATAGAGGCGGAAATACCCGGCATACGAATCATTGACCACATCTGACAATCGTTATGCCTGCGATCCCATGCTGACGATTGCAAGGCCCGGGTCCTGGGAAGCAAGCTAACCAAAAGTTTGTTGGTTTTTCCCAGGGTATCGCATAGGCTTAGATAGGGCGCTATTCGGGGAAAACAGCCATGACCCGGGATGGCTGCGACCTCGCAAAGTCGCCACGCCAACCATCCGAGATGTGGTGTCTTCACCCGCACCCGCTTACCCTCATCACAGCCCTAAAGCAACCTTTTTTATAGAAGCGTAGAAACACGCATCCACAGGAACAATGATTGTCCTCATAAACCGTTTTTTATAATACTAACCCCCTCTATCACAAACAACAACGTCAGGAAACATGGAAGTTGTACGAAGAACCCACCATAATCTGGGGTTCACATAGCCGGCAAGTGCATGCTAAATGTCTTAAGTGAAGCAGATGTGGGCTTATCCATAAAGAATGAGTCTCGTCCAATGAATTGGAGCAGGTCAGCAGGTAGATACAATGAGTTATTGCGTTTGAGGCTCAGATCTGGAGGTATGGAAGGCGAACCCAGAGACCCGCCATGGCTGCGACCGAATCGTCGCCCTGCCAAGATACGGACGCTGAGAAACAACCCTTGTAAAAATGTCCATCCACAGACTTTTCATCATTGCCCATACACAGAATAACCTAGTCAACAGGCAGAAACAATTAGTTAACCCATTGCATTCTCGGCTAAGACATATACATTCCAACCTTTGTATCCCCACGAACCCAAAAAATCATTTTAAATAAGCAGACCAACAGAATGCACAAATGAACAATAGACCAATTTAACCAACCATGTTAGATAAACGGCCATAAATGGAAAAATTAGGACCGCACCCAACTGTATGAACTAAGCATCTTATATAAAGCTACAAATAATAAAAAACCCAGAAATTAACCTTTGAGGAGAATCACTGCTTCTATGGATGCGTGATTCTCCTCCTTTATATAAAGGTTAATATAAAGGAGGTTCCCTCCCCGACAACCAAAAATTTGTCTCACAACCAAAAAACACACCGGGACCTACACATTTCCGTTACAAACAATGTCAGAAAGCAGATTTTCAGAGGCTCAAATCTGGAAGAGAAAAAAGTATAAAACAAACACGATAAGACCGCCATGGCTGCAAAACACCAACAATGAATTACCCCGCTAAGGTACGACCAATCTGAAAGTTTGTTCAAATTAATCAACACAAAATACATTCATCAATATCATCACTGCCCCATATATAAGACCTCAACCAGTGTACATTTCCAAAACAGCAAAATGGCCAAAACCAAGTGCAGGGACAGTAAGCTTATCAGCATCAGACATGTGCAAAGGATACACACACATGTGCAACAATTAACCTGCCTTATTGTCGTGACCAACCCGGTAGGTTCGTTTGGTGAAGTTGGTTAACACGAACCATCTGACACCCGCACATTCAAAGATCATACGCCTCACATGAAAAGAGGTCATCCACACAGAATAACCTAGTCAACTCCCCAGGAACCCAATAAATCCTTTTAAATAACCAGACCAACAGAATGCACAAATGAACAATAGACCAATTTAAGGAACCATGTTATATAAACGGCCATAAATGGAAGAAATAGAACCGCACCCAACTGTATGAACTAAGCATCTTATATAAAGCCACAAATAATAAAAAAAGCCAGAAATTAACCTTTATATAAAGGAGGATCCCTCCCCCACAACCAAAATCCCGTCTCACAACCAAAAAACACACCAGGACGTACACCTCTCCGCTACAAACAATGGCGGAAAACAGATTTTCAGAGGCTCAGATCTGGAATCGAAAAAAGTATGAAACAAACACGATAAGACCGCCATGGCTGCAAAACACCAACAGTGAATTACCCCGCCAAGGTACGGCCAATCTAAAAGTTTGTTCAAATTAATCAACGCAAAATTCATTCATTAATATCATCACTGCCCCATATATAAGACCGTAAAACGCTGAAAAACAGCCCTTGTAAAAATGTCCATCCACAGACTTTGCATAATTGCCCATACTATTTTCAACCTGCCTTACTGTCCTGACCAACCCGATTGTTTCGTTTGGTGAAGTTGGTTAACACGAACCATTTGACATCCGCAGATTAAAAGATCATACGCCTCAGATGAAAAGAGGTCATCCACACAGAATAACCTAGTCAACAGGCAGAAACAATGAGTTAACCCATTGTATTTTCGGCTAAGACATATTCATTCCAAGCTTTGTATCTGTAGGGACCCAAAAATCGTTTTAAATAACCAGACCAACAGAATACACAAATGAACAATAGACCAATTTAACTAACCATCTTATATGAACGGCCATAAATGGAAAAAATTGAACCGCACCCAACTGTATGAACTAAGCAGCTTATATAAAGTTACAAATAATAAAAAAGCCAGAAACTAACCTTTATACAAAGGAGGATCCCTCCCCGACAACCAAGATTTCGTCTGACAACCAAAAAACACACCGACACCTACACCTTTCCGTTACAAACAATGTCGGAGGGCAGATTTTGAGAGGGTCAGATCTGGAAGAGAAAAAAGTATGAAACAAACACGATAAGACCGCCATGGCTGCAAAACACCAACAGTGAATTACCCCGCCAAGGTACGACCAATCTGAAAGTTTGTTCAAATTAATCAACACAAAATTCATTCATTAATATCATCACTGCCCGTTATATAAGACCTCTCCAGAACTACTGTAGCAACAACACAAATAATGGAAACCCAGATGCAACTATGTGGTGATGGTGGTATATATATGGATGCAAGAGGCACATCATCAACGGACACCACCGCGACACGGATTAATTGCAACGGTTAAGATTGGGTTTTTGTAGCCACTACGATTCCTGTAGCCACTACACAACGGATAATCGCAATTGATGGCAAGGGGCAAACTTGCAATGGACATCCAATTAACCCCAATATTTAATTGGCGAAAGGCCAATTAACCCTCAATTAAACCAACAACTGGACAATTGCAATTAATGGGAGGAGAAAACATCTAATTAACCCCAGCGAAAGGCCAATTAACCCTCAATTAAACCAACAACCGGACAATCGCAATTAATGGGAGGGGGAAAACATCCAATTAACCCCCAATTATTTAATCGGCCAAAGGGAAAATTAACACCTCACAAACCAACAACGGGATTAATGAATGCATAACGGGGTCCGTTAAATCAAATAACGGAAAGGTGTAGGTGCTAGTGTGTGTTTTGGTTGTGAGAGGGGTTCTTGGTTGTGAGAGAGGGGGATAGTATTATAAAAAAGCGGTTTGTGAGGAGAATCACTGCTCCTATGGATGCGTGATTCTCCTCCTTTATATAAAGGTTAATATACGCTAAACTAATATTTTAAATTTATGCTATTTATTTTTGTTATAAACTCATTTCTATATTACTCCCTTTGTCCCATATTAACAGTTCAATATATTATTTTTTGACGTCCGATATTAATAGTTCAGTCTAAAAATAGATAAGAAATGTAGATTAAGTTTACTATATCACCCTCACTTGATGGTATTATTACAAACAATAAAAAAGTTGTAAATTAATTGGTTATGGGTAAAATTATCTTTGTGTAAAAAGTAAGAGATATAGCTAAAAAAGTGATATTTTTATTAAACTGCGTGTTTTTTGTCGGTGGACTATTATTATGAGACGGAAGGAGTATAAGTTTAACAAATGAACGTTGTGAAGTACTCCATAACGTATTAATATAAAAGTAACCACAACAAGGATAGAATAGCAATTTTAATTTGTTCACAAATATTATCCAAACATTTATCAAACAGTTTTTTAGTTTAGAATCTTGCTCATTCAGAACCTTTGAATTATTCAGCAACTTTAATTTATTCAGGGCTAAATAATACAATTTTGTCAAACAACCACTTATATTATAAGTCGAAAGCTAAATCTTATACTTTTAAAAACTTGTTTGAAGAGTAAATTAGAGTTGAAACTTATAAATGTAAAAAACGTATAAAATTACTTAAAATTAAATTCACACATATTACCAATATATACGTAATAAAATATACTGTACTATTTTAAAAAAGTAATGTTAAATCCTCCTACCAAATCATTATACTTATCCTAGTGCACACATAATTATATAATATTTATTTTTTCACTTATTATCTCTGCAAATTTTAACCTTCAGTTCTGTCACATGTCACTATCTAGTGTACGGAGATTTGTAGAAGGTTTTTGTAGAAAGAAATACTAGCATTTTGGTATTTTAAAATATACTTAAATAATCTGATATGTTAAAATGTGTTTAAACTTTTGTTTTATATAATAACTCGTGTAACAAAGGGACTTTATATATTTCTTCTTGAATGACGGATGGATTGAAACATTGAAGGGTTAGGATAAAGAAGACCTTAACACCCATTCGAAACATTTGAAACACTTGAAAGGTTTGGTTTGTTTTGTAGTGTACAGTGGGCCCGGGGATGAGAATAAGACATTCGCAGAAAAGAAAAGTAAAAAGCGAACCCCACACACTATATAAGGAGGTCTTTCTCTTTACCAAACATATCATCATCTCTCTTGTGTTCTCTCATAATACATTGTGTTCTCTCATAATACATTGTGTTCTCTCATAATACATTGGAATACTATTTTTGTTTGGTTTTTAGTTTTGATCATGCCTCCACCCTTTATCCGTTCCAAAGCTAAGGAATCAATGGCGCCTAAGGTTATTTCATTATTTACCACTTTTCTTAAATTCCTTTCTTACAAATGTTTTTATGTTTTATGTTTCGTTCTGGGTTTTTAGTGTGCTTTCATGGTTAGTAACAGGGTACCTGCCGCCACGCAGTTACCCTGTGATAATAATATTTTTAATTTTATGGTTTTTACGACAACCTTGGAAAACGATAATTTAAAGTTTATGTTTGATTTATGTTTTAATTGGTTGTAACTTATTTATATTGTACAATGTGAAAATATTGTTGTGATTCTGAGTAAGGGGTGTTTTAATTGGTTGTATGTTATGTTTATTTAGTCGTCTGGGTTTTAATTGGATTCTTCTACATATGTAATATAGATCATAGTCACATGGAACGCGGATCGCTTCGGTACGGGATCGCTGTTCGCTATTTCTCAAAATCCGGTACGACGGGGTAGGCTCATTCGGGTACGCTTCGGGTCGGTGTACCATATATATTTCGGTTCGGTGTACCAAATATTTTGGTACAGAGTGCACAATAATAATAAACATAAAAACATAAAACATTTCATTCGATTTAATACTTAATGATGAAGGAAAAACATAATTGAAAGGAAAACATAATTGAAGGGAAAACATTTTGTAAAAAATTCAAACATAGAAGGAATCATATGATATCATTCCTCGTCACGAAGATATGAGGAAAAATTCAAACATAGAAGAAAACATTTTTGTAAAAAATTCAAAATATAGAAGGGTTTAGTCGGGTTCAAAAAGCTTATCGGGTTGGTTTCACCCGAACATGATAACCCGATTTCTAGGGTCGGGTTGCGGGTTAAGTTATTTATGTTATTGGGTTAACGGGTCAACCCGACAAGACCCAAAACATATGACAAATTTTATCTTACATATAATACATATGTAAAGTTTATATAAATGTTACGCCTTGGGTTGCAAGGACTAACCTACTGGTATTGTCTATTCATTTTTTTGTACTAATATCTTTCTTTTTGTGCCAAAGAACATCTTGTACACGTGGGACAAACCTACTGGTATATGAACTGTATATTGTTTTCTCACTTTGTGAAACATGTATTTGAGCCAAAGATCACTCTCTACATGGCCATAAACTCATATCATCACTATACTGACAATATCTTTGAGTGGCCTAGTGTTCATTTTTTAGCTATAAAAAATTAAACGTCATTGACTAGTGTTTAAATTAGATAAGCCAACCCGATTAACCCGAATCACCCGACTTGATAACACCCGACCCGATAGTAACCCGAGCCCGATAACCCGATTCCTTATCGGGTCAGGTTACGGGTTAGTTTCTATAACCAAATCTCGCCCCGACAAGACCCGATAACCCGACCTAATGATCACTTCTGTGACGAAAGGAGGTGGAATGCAGTTGATGAATCATTAGTTCTTGTAAAATGGTCTGGAAATGTTTCAGCTTGTATCAGCATATTAACTTAGAATTTTGGATGTTTATGGCTGCTTTGAAATGTGTTGGGCATGTCATCGCACTTTCAAACTGCTTTTATTTGTGAACATAAGCTTGTACATATTATTTTCTAGTAATATATACTTCACCTTTCACCCAAAAAAAAAGCCTAATATGACCATGCTTTATAACCAAAGCACCTTAATATTCACGCTAAACATACTTACAAAATTCCTTGAGATTAATTAGTATTTTTATATAATTATGTGACTGCTTTAGATGGGAGTTCTTTTCATTTGATCAGATCAACTAGGTCAACTGATCAAGGTCCACAGCAACATCAACAGAGGTGTCGGGAGTGTGAAATGTGCTAGTACTGGTAGATGTCATTGCAAGAAGATGTCATTGAAATGTGGTAGTTCTGATTTCATATTATAGTTTGGTAGTACGTTAAAAAAGTAATTATCTGATTATTGCAACTGTTAGGGGTTGTTTGGGATTGCTTTTTGCTCATAAAAACACAGGTATGCTGTTTTTAGGCGCTCATTTACCTCTTATATTGTCACAATATGAAATGTTAATTGTGTGTTTCAATCATCATCAGGAAGCACAGGGTCGAGACGTCAGCCAAAGTCCCTGCAGTCAGTAACAAGCCTGCTGATATTCCACCTGACGAGTATTCTTCTTGGAGGAAATATGGACAGAAGCCTATCAAAAGTTCTCCTCATCCAAGGTGTTACATGTTTTGACTTGTACTCCTAAAGGTAGTTCTGTAATTTTGGCACAATGACGTTTTGACTTGTGTATGTCGTAGTCAAGCTGATAACACAAGGGGATTAGCAGAATTACACCTTTGTACTTTTTGAACCTTTTTATGATATAAAATCGACTTCTGCTTGTGGTTGATTTTAAGAATCAGTTTCTTGATGTAGTTGAATTTCATTTTTGTCTAATGGCTTCTTGGTACGAAAAGTTGGGAAAAAAACATAATACGCCGCTGCCGGGGATCGAACCCGGGTCACCCGCGTGACAGGCGGGAATACTTACCACTATACTACAACGACATTTTGTGTTTTATAGTACCGGATCATATACTTTCTATTATGATACTTTTAAATTTTAAGTTTCTATTGATTTTCAGCCACGTTGCTTAATCACGTAATCACTTTTAACAACAAAAAAAAATTAAGTCGACAACCAAGTCTCTTTGGCGTCATACATGATATCTCCCATTAGGGGTGTCAAAAAAGTTGACCCGACCCGAACCCGAACCCGAAAAATCATATTCGGGTCGGGTCACTCGGGTCCAAAAGCGTATTCGGGTCAATTCGGGTTGACCCGAATTGACCCGAGTTTTAATTAGGCTCGGGTTCGGGTTATATATTTTTACCCTTGACCCGACTTGACCCGACCCGAGTTGACCCGAACCCGACCAACCCGACTTGACCCGACTAAAATTAGACTTTTTACATTGTTTTAGTACAAAATTAGGCCACTTTTTACATTTTTTCTTCAAACTCGGGTTGACCCGAACCCGAGTTGACCCGACCCGAATTGACCCGACCCGAATTGACCCGAACCCGAGTGACCCGAGTTCTAATTAGGCTCGGGTTCGGGTTATATATTTTTTACCCTTGACCCGACTTGACCCGACCCGAGTTGACCCGAACCCGACCGGGTCAACCCGAATCACACCCCTATCTCCCATGCTTTCCAGTGTCTTCATCAAAAGTGGGAATACCGAAAGCTTGTACAACGCCAAATAAAATGCTCCCCAAAACGTTAATGACCACCTAATGTACATTATATTACCAGCCTGGGTGAAAATTGAAGAATATATTAGAACACCAAATGATTAAGATAATACAAGATTCGAATTAGGATCAATAGACAGGCCTTTATGATCCTGTAATATCAGAGACAGAAAAAAAAAAATCTGTTAGAAGCTAAAACACAACATTATCACACAGGAAATATCACAATTCATGTGTTTTGTCCTTTTATGTTTCAAAAATCAACTCATATGGGGCATCCTGAATGCATTGTATGTTCGGGGTGGTGGCGCCTTTCCATAGCTTGACAAAAAAGCAAGTTTTTAGTGTTTTTTTTTTAAATTTGAGTGTTCTTTTAAAATGTCCCTCACTCGAATTTCAAATTGTCCGCCACTCACACATTGAATTCGAACAATTAACACTATAAAGCCTAGAATTCATTAATTTTTAAGTTATAATACTCAACTTTTTATTCCGATTCTCGTTTTTCACTTTCCCATCGTCAATTTTTTTTTGCCCTTCATGTTGAAATTTTCTGCGTCCGCTACTAACTCAATGCAAATATACTTTTTTAGTTCAATACAGTGACACTTAGGCATTCCACTTTGATAGAAAAAAGCTTCACAGTCCATAAACTTTGCAAAGTATAATGAATTGAGAAAAAAGCTTCACAGTCCATAAACTTTGCAAAGTATAATGAATTGTCAGTGAATTATAGTATTATACTACTATCTAAAACTAGTTTTTATTTTCTTTACACAGATATACATGTGAAGTGAGAAGAGAGTGATATACTTTGCTTTATTTTAATATTTAAAATTATAAACTTGGTCTTACATTGATGGTGTATTGTGCGAATGTGCAGAGAAACACATCAAATAAACGTGTGATTGCCTGGCATCTTCACAATTCATTGTTCGTATAACAAGTTACTACGTAATATTTTTTTTCTATTGTGCATATGTCACATAAGTGCATTAGAGATCCCTTAGAACATTGATGCCAATTCTCATTTGAGTAGTTAGGGGTCGCTTGGTTCACAAAATATTTCTGAAAGAATTGTAAATTGTAATTTGATGTAATTGTAATTTAAAAGGTTTGTAAAATGTTTTAATTGTAATGTGTTGTAATTGTAATTGATTAAATTTGTTGATATGTTTGGTTGACTTGCAATGTAATATATTCATATTTTATATTAAATAAAAAAAATAAAAAAGTAAGAGTTAAAATATAATATTATAATAGATTATAAATGAGTAATAGTAAAAAGTATTATAATTAAAAAATAATATAATAAAAAGTATTTATATTTTTTATTATTTATATAAAAAAGAGTAAAGTGCAAAAATCATCCTTGTGGTTTGTCAAAAGTTTGAATTACATCCCTCGTTAATACTTCGCGCAACATACATCATTGTGGTTGTAAAATAGTACACCATACATCCCTGAGGACGGATGGTGCAAATATTTTTCCGTTAAGGGTTAAAAGTGTTTGTTATCTTAGGGGTATTTTAGTCCTTTTACAACCTAGGGATGATTTTTGCACCTAACTTTTCAAAAAAAAAAATTTCCAAAAAAAATTTCAAAAAAATTTCAAATTTTTTTTAAAAAAGTTTCGAAAAATGTTTTCTTTTTTCGAAAAATGTTTTTTTAATGTTTTTTTAAGTTTCGAAAATATATTTGAAAAAAGTTTTTTTCAAAAAAATTCAATTTTTTTTTAAAAAGTTTTGAAAAATGTTTTTTTTAATGTTTCGAAAAATGTTTTATTTTTTAAATGTTTTCTTTTTTAAAATAAGTTTCAAAAAAAATTTGAAATTTTTTTTTCAAAAAGTTTCAATTTTTTTTTTAAATTTTCGAAAAAAGTTTTTTTTTCAAAAGTTTTTTTTAAAAAAAGTTTTTTAAAAAAAGCTTTTTTTAAAAAAAGTTTTTTTTTTCGAAAAACATTTTAAAAAATAACTTTTATAAAAAAAATTTTGAAATTTTTTTTTTCGAAGATTAAAAAAAAATTTGAATTTTTTTGAAAAAAAAGTTTTTTAGAAAAGTTTTTTTTTAAAAAGTTTTTTTTTTTCGAAAAACATTTAAAAAAAAACTTTTGAAAAAAAAACTTTTTTCGAAAATTTTAAAAAAAAATTTTAATTTTTTCGAAAAAAAAAATTTCAAATTTTTTTTGAAACTTATTTTAAAAAAGAAAACATTTAAAAAATAAAACATTTTTCGAAACATTAAAAAAAACATTTTTCAAAACTTTTTAAAAAAAAATTGAATTTTTTTTGAAAAAAACTTTTTTCAAATATATTTTCGAAACTTAAAAAAAAACATTAAAAAAAATATTTTTCGAAAAAAGAAAACATTTTTCGAAACTTTTTTAAAAAAATTTGAAATTTTTTTGAAATTTTTTTTGGAAATTTTTTTTTTTGAAAAGTTAGGTGCAAAAATCATCCCTAGGTTGTAAAAAGACTAAAATACCCCTAAGATAACAAACACTTTTAACCCTTAACGGAAAAATATTTGCACCATCCGTCCTCAGGGATGTATGGTGTACTATTTTACAACCACAATGATGTATGTTGCGCGAAGTATTAACGAGGGATGTAATTCAAACTTTTGACAAACCACAGGGATGATTTTTGCACTTTACTCTATAAAAAATAAAGATTAAAAAATAATAGTAATAAAAGTAATAAAAAATAATTTTATTTTTTATTTTAATAATAATAATATTTTTTATTTTATTACTTTTATATTAATAATTTTATAAAAAATAATTTTTTTTTAATTTTTTTTATTTTAACTAAAAACCAAAGAAAGATTTTTATTTTAATAAAAATATAAAATAATAATAATAATAAATTATTTTTTATAAATATTTTTATTTGTATTATTAAAATGAAAAATAAAAAATATTTATTTTTTATAAAAATATTTATTTTTTATAAAAATATTTATTTTTTATAAAAATATTAATATAAAAAATAAAAAAATAAGAATAATAACTAAAAGTAATAAAATAAATAAAATAAATAAAAACATAAAAAAATAATAATAATATAATATTATTATTAACATTAATATTAATAAATAATATAACTATTGATACTAATATTAAAATTAATTATTATTATTTTTTAATTTATATAATGATAATAGGAATATTATTATTATTATTATTATTATTTATTACTATTATTATTTATAAATAATCATATTTTAATATAAAAATACTGAATTACGACGTAATTCAAAACTTTCCATCCAACTTCATATGTATCTCAATTCCCTCATTGAATGTAATTGTAATGTTTGAATTACAATTACAATACAAACCAAACACTCTACGTAATATAATTCGAATTATAATTCCCTTCATTTGTGAACCAAACAACCTATGTAATGTAATCTTGATTACAATTACATCCAATTACAATGGATTACACCGAACCAAACGCACCCTTAGTGTATTTCTTTTTCAATGTGCTGATGTTTTTTTGGTTCTTTTGCATCTGAAAGGTTTGTCTCGCAAAATTATGTATAAGCAATTAATTATAAATCGTAAATTACAAAGTTGTTAACATGAATTACAAGTAATATATTTTTTAATAAAAATCTTTGATAAATTAGGTGTTTAATATAAAATTAAGATGTAAAATAAGTTAAAATAATATATTTAAATAAATTATAATATAATTGAAGGTATATTAACAATTTATATCTTTAATAGCTTTTAATAATTTTAAAAAGTTCATGAATCAGTTTTTATTTAATAGCTACTTGTCTAACGTAAAAGCTAACAGCTCTAAAAAGTTGTCATGTCCAAACAACGCTACCTATTTTAAAAAAGATTATTATTAAATTAAAAAACTAAGGGTGTGTTTAGTTGTGGAAAATTTTTCATATTTTTCTTTTTCCAAATTTTTAGAAAAGAGGGGAGTTTTCTTTTTCTAGAAAAAGAGTTGAAAATTTAGGAAATGGTATGGAGTTTTCCAATTTTCTATATAAACTTGGAAAATGAAAATTTTAGAATTTTAGAAAATTTTCGAAAAATGTTGCTATTAAACAGCTTTTCTGTTTTTAAGTTTTCAAATGAAAAATTTTCTGAAAAAATGGGAAATTTTTCACCAACTAAACAGAGCCTAAGAGTTTTAAAAAAACTTTTAAAAAGTTCTTGCCAAATAGGTCCGAAGTCCTTATTTTTATAGCATTAGGAGCGGTTGGGCCTAAAGTTGGTGCCAAAGGTGCCACGGGGGATAAAATGTCTTTTGACACCAGAATTCTTTTGGTAACATATTTTATGAGAAAATGATTGAGGCCGAAAATGTGTTTTTTAATACGAAATAACTTAAATAAAATCTTCATTAAATTAAAAAAGACATTACAAAGGAAAAACATTACATAAAAAGGGCTATATTTGACGGTGTTCTTCGAGGGTGTTAATGTTGTCTGTATTCATTTTAGTGAGTAAAAAATAACAGAAGTAGAAAAAAGTAAGATATAAAATAAAAGAATTAGATGTATAAAATTTGGTGAAAAAATGTGTTACATCCGTCACCTATTAAATATCCACTTTGAATTTTATTAAGTTTTTCTTTTTCAAATTTAACTTTAAATATTTTTTAGCGTGTTACATAATACTTGAAATATAGTATATGAATAAATTGTGTTTTAAATGTATTTTCTACTGGTATAATTTTTATCAAGCATTATATAACAGAAAAAGAAAAATTATTTACGATCAAAATTGAAAAAAAAAACTTGAAAAATCAAATGTGGATATTTAATATCGGAAAGAGGGATTAGTATTTATAGATTTTTTAAGGGTTTAATTAATAAAAACGAGGTATTAAAAAAACAACGAGCTATATTTGACCCTTCAACGGATAGATTTTCGATATATATTTTTTTAAGTTATTAGGCGAGCTGGTGTGGTTGGTGCCAGCGCCTTTGGCACTAGGGATGTAATCGAGTCAAGCTGAGCTCAAGGTTTATAGGGCTTGAGCTTGGCTTGATAAAAAATTGTAGGATTGAGCTTGACTTGATAGCTTGTCACGCTTTAACAATCCAGGCTTGAGCTTGCTTGATAAGGCTTGATCAAAACGTCAGTTTGGCTTGAAAAGTTTTAATGCGTATAGAATTGATTTTTTTATAATAAACTTTATCAATAAAAACATATGTTTTTTTTGAACGGCAATTTTATTAGCACAAACTAGCAAGGAGCTAGATTACAAGGAAATAAGATACGGATTATTAAGCCAGTCGTTCCAACCAAACGATGCTTTACATCTAAACTTACACAAAAAAAGAACTAGAGATGATATTATCATAAATAGCCGCCTTCAGGGGAACTTTCTCCTCAAATAATAACTTACTGCGATAGTTCCACACATACCACCATACCGAGTACCAAATGCCCTCAAACACCTGCTTAAGCTTAGTGTCCATACGACATGCCACCAACCACCTTTTCCAATCATCATATGACCACACTGTATCAAAGTTGAGATTCCACCACCTGGCAATCTTGTTACTGATATCCCGCACCAATGCACATTTAAAAAACAAATGCTCCGCAGTCTCCACACTATGATCACAAATAGGGCACAAAATTGAAGGAATATCAATACCCCTCCTCGAAATATTAAATCTAGTTGGAAGCCCATCTCTCCGAATCTTCCAAGCGAGAATATTCACTTTAATTGGAACACACTTGACCCACCTCGTCCCATCATTAAGATGCGGAAATCTAACCTCATCGATACGTCTGCGAATAGATGCCACCGAAAAATCACCCATGCTCTCCAAGTTCCACACCCACCTATCACACATCGAAACAAGATTTACACCCCGAACTATATCCAATAGATTATTCATCTGCTCCTCCTCTACACCACCCCTAACTGGACGCCTAAGTGAACTCTCCAGGCTAGAGTCATTAAGTTTAGAATTTACCATACTGTTCTTATCATTCTCCAACGCGTAAATCCGAGGAAAAATGACTTTAAGAATACCACCTTCATACCACTTATCTTGCCAAAACTTGACACTGTCCCCGTTACCCAGTTTCATTTTCAGAAAATCAAATACATCCACCACATTCTTCTTCAACACACACATTTCATTAACAATATCTAACCAACATGATCTACCTTTCACCTTACCCTCCGAGAACAGATTTCCATTAACTCCATATATAGCCGTAATGACTCTCGTCCAAAGCGACTCCTTCTGATTTAAGAACTTCCACACCCACTTTATCATAAGACCTCTATTTAACGCATATAAACTAGGCACTCCAAGACCCCCATGACTTCTAACTGTCAAAACATCATTCCACATCACCCACGACGCCTTCTTACTTCCCACTTCATGACCATTAAAGAACTTGTCACGAATAGATTCCATCTCCTGAAGCACTTTCGAATGTGCCCTGAAGATGGACATATGAAAAACTGGTAAAGATCCAAGAACAGCTTTAAGTAAAGTCAGTCTCCCGCCAATATAAAGCGTTTTCATCTTCCACTTAGAAAGACGACTCTTTGCTTTATTAACAACCTCCTTCCATTCTTGTATTCGAGACATATTACCACCCACTTTTGTACCAAGATAACTAAACGGCTTTTTAAGTATCAATAAAAACATATGTATAAATTAAAACAAACAAAAACCATAACTCAAACCAAATTTGATTCATTTAACATTATTAAAACAAAAAATAAGATGATCGTGCAGTCTTGAGTCTTGATTTAAAATGCGTTTTGCAATGCAATGCGATTAAGATCCTAAAGACAATTGTGTGATGTAATGTGACACCACTTTTATCTATGGTTTAAACCCACAGTTCAAACCGTACCTAACGCGCTTAGAATCGTTCTTCTTTTGTTTTCCTTTTAGCCTTTATGAATCCCATAACATGATGTTGTTTAGATTGGGCAGTTGTACAACAAATTCCTTTAACTTTTCATCCGTTTATTAAATTAGGTCTCATCTTTTACACTCGCAACAACACATAAGTTTGCGGACTATTTTAGTTTTTTTTATACTTAACCTTTACATATAAAATGCACATATAAAAAATGTAGCACTCTCTAATTTGCGTCACTTTACATAAAATGCAAGTATGAATCTTTAGACGAGTCTCGAAAGAGTGTGTATGAGACGCAGTCGCAAAAATCTCCGTCCAAAAAGGACCACACCTTTATTAAGTTTGCATACAAATACGTATACTACTATTTAACATATGTAAGCCAAACAATTTAATTTTACATACAATTTGTCTTTAGTATACAAATGTAGTAAGCTTTTTTTCTAGTTTTTGACTAAGGTCGCCAATAACAATGAGACAACTCTATAAATCATCATTTAAGTCCATGTATAAACTATTGAGGAATAAGTAATAAATATAGGTGTATTCAAGTGTACAACTAAAAACCTATTTGATGTAATTGTTGTATTTAACATATACTTAGAAAAATTATTATTTAAAAAAAAAATTAACACTATATCAAAAAATATATATGCCTAGTTTCGTCCCTGCTTGGCATATCCTTTTAGTTAAAGTCGGTCTTTAGCCTGGTTTGGTCCGGTTTGCTCATACAAAAAAATGGCAATTATGCTTTGTTGGACCAAACTGTCTATGAGACGAACCCGAACTGAACCAAATCACTTCGTGCATTTCGGATCAATTCTCGATACGATGTTTTGGACTAAATTGATTTCAGTCCAGTATGATCTATCTATTCGATTTCATAACTGACACATAATCATTTTTTTAGTAAATAGAAAAAGTAAGCATTAAATAGAATCAAAATATTAGCATCATTTACTTTATTTTACTATAATAAAAGGTGTAACTCCACTGATAAACAAAAAATGAAGGCATAACACAAATAGTCCCTGTGGTATGTCGGGTTTAACACAAATAGTCCCTAAACGTTTTTTTAACGGATCCTGTCCCTATGGTTTCCGACTTGTATCAGATTTGGTCCCTTGACCAACTTTTACATTTGTATGACTGTTAGATGAAGGGTATAATGGTCTTTACCAATATATAATTACTAGTAGGGTACCCGCGCGATGCAGCGCTGGGTACCCTATGATTAAACCGAAGAATAATAAACGAATATAATCTCGATGAAACACGGTTCATTCATTTTTATAATTTTTAGTCGGTACGTTTTAGGTTGGTTATTATTTGCTAGCCACATCAACGGTCTCTCATGTTTTCGATTGAACTTATTTTCGAACGAATTTTGTAGATATATATTTTTATTTGTTGTACAATGTGAATATATAACTTTAATTTTAAGTATTGAGGTGTATTAATTTTGTATACTAATGAGTATTAATTTTTTTTCAATGAGTCGAAAATCACGGTTACAAAAAAAAAAAAAAAAAAAAAAATTGAAGTATTGTTATTTTACTTTTTAGGTTTGTTTTGATATACATAATGCACTAATAAATGATATAAGTTGAATTTTAAAGTATTTTATAATTAAAAATCCTTAATTATCTATTTGCAATATATTGTATATAAATTCATATCCAGCCTCCGAATTATATTTACTACTATATATTTTATGAATCACGTCTTTTCTATGTTGACTTGAATAATTAAATAAATAGAAAAATCAAATATCAAAAAAAAAAAATACCAATAAAAATAGGAAAAGCATAAAAACGCTAATGTCAAGTGAAAGAAAAAAAGAAACATCATCTTTATTGTTTAACTCTCTTTTCTAATCACGTCTATCCCAAGACCATAAAAAAAACACAACAAAACCGTGATAGTACGACAAAAATGATGGCAGAGAAAATCGATCCGTCTACACATCGATTAACAGGTTCAACCGTCAAGTCATTGTTTTAAGTCAAAAATGAAACAAAATATTTTTATATTAATGAAAAGGTAAAAAAATATGAAACCCCTTCGTTCCATATTAATAGTCCAGTGTTGAATTTTTTAGTGTTAATTTTATAACTTTGACCTCAAATATTTTTATTTGTGTTATATGATATTTGATGAAATTATACCAATGAAAATACATTTGAAACGTAGTTCATTTATATATTTTGCATCAAGTATCATATAACACAAATAAAAATATTTAAAGTAAAAGTTGTAAAATTAAAATCGAAACAATGAACTATTAATATGGGGCGAAGAGAGTAGTATTTTTGTAAAAAGTAAAGATTTTATGTGTCTATAAAAAAACATCATCAGCTTTACTACCTTACTATAATACAATTAGTGTACGATGTATAAAAATTTTTACACGTATCTAAAAAGCAAAGACTCTATTTACTTGTACATTTACTCGTATATATTCTAAAAAGCAAAAATTTATTTAAGTTGAAGTGCATCATACATCGATCAAATAATATATTTGTACAAGAAGACAAAAACTCTATTTCCAACCAGAACCATTACCTCTCTCAAATACACAAAAACTCTATTTCCAACAACAACCTTTTGTAGTTTCCTCTCTCAAAAACTCTAAACTCCATTTCCAACCACAACCTCATACAATAATTCAAAAAAATAGTCTATTGATTACACAGCCGGTTACATCATTATCTTTCTTTCCATTTTATAGATCCATTCGGAAACCCACTTTCTTTTCATTGTATAGGTCGATTCGGAAACCATTCAGTTTCTTTAATTGTATAAATCGAACAAACCCGTTTTCTGTTCGAACCGGGTCGAGTAAAACCTGATGGTTAAATCTGATTCGAGTTTCTGCAATGACTCCACTTACGACGGACTGATCCTCCTTCCGGTTTCCCGTTCAACCCACCAGGTTTTATAAAACACTGATTGTTACTATTGAGTTTCGCAGATCTTTCTATAAGAAGTAAGCAAGGATGTCTGAATTTTCAGACTTCCTATTTGTAGAAAAGTCTCAAATGCTTTATTATATAATAAGAAGTAAGATAGTAAGATAAGATAAGATATATCATAATATCACTCTAATATAGTATTATCCACACCAGGAGAAGAATAAACATATCAACATTCATATTTCCATCTAACTAATCTGAGCTCCTCACATCCTCTTAAAACCCATTATGAATACCACCACTGTCATCATCGAATCCCATCACATCATCTAAACGGTAACTGATTCACCATACATGACTACCTCATTGAGCCGTCACCTTGCCCCATCACAGGGCCAGATTTGGATTTATTTGTGTAGCATATAAACAAATGTTGAAGAGTGATTAACAATCTTTTTCTTGTTCTTGTTAAAGATCTCGGTCATTATCTTTTTCCTCCTCGTTTTATGCTAATTTTGTTTTGGGTTTGATAGTTGTTTATAAATATGATTTGGGATTTTTAAATCTTTAGAAAATGAATCAAAAATAAGAAAGCAAGAGCCATTTTTGTAGATACTCTGAATATATGGTGGTAGTGTGATTTGAGGATTTGTGCAAAAATGGCTAACTATGTTGTTCGTAGTAGTGATTTGAGTTTTTATATATTGATTTGAGTTTTTAACCAATATACTTTTGAGTTTTGACCAATTTACAAAAACTTAAAAATGATCCTTTTGGTTATGGTGGTAGTAGTGATTTGAGGATCTATGCAACTTTGTTATTCGTATACCATGAATATATGTTGCTATGTGGCTATAACTTTGGACAATGGATGCATTTTGTTTTCTGTTATAATTTAAATCACTATCAATTAAGGGTTGCAGATTTATTTAGAGGTTGCTGGAAAACAAGAAAAAGAGAATAACTGATGATGAAGACGAGGGTATTATTGTCATTTTACACGTATTTAACAGTTAAACAAATGCAAAAGTTGGTCAAAGGACCAAATATGATACGGGTCGAAAATCATAGGGGCAAGATCCGTTAAAAAAAATTTAGGGACTATTTGTGTTAAACCCGACATACCACAGGGACTATTTTTGCAATTAACTCTTTAGTAAAATAAAATCTGAGACTTTTTGAAAAGGGTTAATTCCATATGTCCAATTTAAACCTTAAAATGCCTTATTTACCCAATCAAACTTCATAATACCATATATACCCAACCAAATTAACATATATGACATATTTACCCATTTTCATTATTAAACTGATTAAAAATGAATTTAATACAGTAAATCCCTATTATAACCTTTAACCATATTACTAATAAGTTATTAGTAATAACTAACAAGGATTCCTCAATTGTTTAGTAATATGCATTTAAAAACTGGACAGTACCTTCGTTGATGTATTAATAATAATGAAACATTGTCATTTTAAGTATTTTGAATATGACATTTGTCTCAATTATATAAGTTAATTAGATTATGAGAAACTGGGAATAGAAATTTAAAAGATACACAAATTATATTTACTCCTCATGATCATGCGTTATGCAGTGTAAGTTCGCATAACAATTGGCTTTCATCTCCCGATTGACGATTGACCCTTGATACAAATATTTTGACGTAATAAAAGAAATGTTAGGGTATAATGGGAATTTAATGATGAAAAAACATTTTAAAATAGATTTTATAATTAAATGGGTATATATGACAAATACGGTATTCAAGTTGGGTATATATGACATTATTGTTTTTCATTGGGTAAATAAGGCATTTTAAAGTTTAAATTGGACATATATGTAATTAACCCTTTTGAAGAAATATTTCTTTAACAGGAAATAGTATCGTGATTTATTCTTTATAATTTTTATTGTTTTAAACAATAAACAAAATATTCCTTGATTTGGCAAAATTACTTATAAATTCGTTTTCAAATTTTTATTTAGTCGAAGGATATACTCATACTCACTACCTATATAAAGCATGGTTTTAAAATAATGATCTTGGCTTAAAATTCTAAAAAAAAATTCCACCTGTATATTCATGAGTAATCAACGACTCCTGTTAATTCTATATTTGAGCATTTAATGTAAAAGAAAACTGAAAATAACCACACAAAAAAACATCTGAATTAAACCCTAACCATACGCAGATCTAAACGCCTGAAGAATCAATAACCAAAATCAACATATTCAAATAAACGACTTGAACAATCAATGACTAATCAAAATCAATGAACCTAAACGTTCATGGATGTTTGATGTTCGGGAAAACTAAATCAATCAAGTGATTGAAATTAGATACATGAGTATGGTAAGATTTATCTTTTGATATTCCTTGTTCTTTTTTTGATGTTTAAATTTCTCATTTTAGGGTTTAATTGTATTGAGTGAATTAGATTTTATTTTGTTTTGAATTTGTTGAGAAAATATTAAATGTGTGTCTATGATTAATATAATTGGTTTCGAGATCATTATTCTAAATGTTTGATGAAATGTCTATGAGAATAATTGTGTAACAAAAAATAGGTTTAATTCAATTTGTATAATGTTTTGCTCATAATTTTCTTTCGACAATTGTTCAAGCTCAATTTGTGAATGTGGCATTTTCTTGTCATAGAAGGATATTGAAAGTCCCTAAACCTAGCTCGAAACGATTAAGAAAGATAATTAACACAAGTAAATACTTTTAAAACATAAGACTTTATTATTGTATAACAAGTATTACATGTGTTATGGATAACACAGTTTGATGACAATGTGTTGTGTACACTTTGGACAAAATAAAGCTAACTTAAGAACACAGGCACATCTGTTCGTTCAATAAGTTCTAAAGAGTTAATGTGTGAAATATATCAAAGTGAACGACATTAACTCTAGCCTACATATCTTATTTATAGCGGTACGATGTTGACTTTGATAGTTGGTTGATGGTGACTACACAAAACAGACATGTCAGACATCTGTCACAAGATGCTCTTCTATTCTTGGTAGTCTGCCACAATGCCTTAGGGAAATAGAGCGGACACAGTTTCCCTTTTCTCCATACCTTGTACTTTAGGCTGCATAACTTCCCGCCTAAACACTTAGGTATGTCCAAAGTGTACTGAGTGTTAACAGGGTATTGTCACCCCTGTTAACACTCAACCACTCAGATCCCTGATACATCTTGGTTGTTATCCATCTCAGCCAATGAGTATGTCTTCAAGTAATCTTCGACTTCCTTGACAATGTCTCTGACATAGACTCCTCTATGGTTGCTCACCGAGACTTAGAACTTTGTGAGTCTTGGGTTACTTGCCTGTCACCTAGGCACATGCAAGTTAATATCAAACAGCTTAATTTACGTTTAAATCTATGACTAAGGGAAATGTAACAAACTTAGATTCCCAACAGTCTCCCCCTATTTAAACATAAATACAGCTAGATCTAAATTAGTTATAGTAAGTGAGATAACAGCTTCTTCTTACACATAACAGATCTAACAAACAACTTCATAATTCATTAATACTTAGAAAAATTACAATTATAATATGTAACACCCCAAAATGTGATATGCGGAAGCGATGAAGCTCGGGGGCTGTTACATCATTGTATCATAGTTCAAGGTACAAGAGAACGACTTTAAATGAGACGTTTTATAAAAATACCTCGTTGAATTTAATAAAAGCATCAAAGTACAAAAGGTCTCAGTTTCAAAAGATAGCGTAGCGGAATATAAAAGTTTTAAACATCAACGAGATAAAAGTTCAAAAGTATAAGTAAATAAATGTCCGACGATAGCCAAGAAATGCATGCGGACTCTAAGTACTTCACACAACAGATACAAATCATCATCAATTACCTGAGATAAATGCTAAATTGGGTCAACATAAAGTTGGTGAGAATATAGGTTTCAAGTAAAAATTCATAGTAAATCGGTTTCAGATTTCATTTCATGTACACATGCAACTATAAGAGGTATAGTGCCAAGTGTAGGATAAATTGGGTGTTCACAATATTTATGATAGCTAAGCTCGTGACATCGAAACTAATGATCCAGTGCATACAATAGATTGTATACATAAATTTTGCCCCAATAGAGTACCTAGCCAAGATAACTCCGTTCACACAAATGGTAAACACTCGTCCGTCGTCAGAATGCCCGAGTGGAGGTTGTCAACCCTCAATAGATCTATCCATATCATAAGAGCTTACTCCAGCAGAGTAATTAACGATTCACGATAGTGGGGACTACGGCTAAAGCAACTTAAGCTATCTCATAAACAGTGTTCACAAAGCGTTCACAGAAATCTAGTTTTACTTGCGTCCAGAAGCAAGCATCGAAAGCATTTATCACATCCCAAAACATTAAACATATAAAACAGTTTAAATAAGGATCTATAAACTCACCTCAAGCAACGATTCAAACCGCACAAGTATGATCAAATAGTAGCGAGCAACTCTAGCAACAACCTAAATATAATACTATAGTTTAGGCGCTAGCAAATAAGTCACAATAGTTCGTCACGTACGTTACTCATCAATCATATATATATATATATATATATATATATATATATATATATATATATATATATATATATATATATATATATATATATATATATATATAGGGTGAGGTTATATTCAGAACCAAATAAATGTACAGAACTGCGAGAACCACCTTTTTACACTTAAAATGCACATGTATATTCATCGGAATCGTTCATTAGGTAGAAATACATGAATTTTCATTGTCGTAGGTCACTAGGAACATGTATCCTAGGACCATGCACATGTATTTGTTTTGTATATATTATAACTATCTTTTTGTTAGATAATATGAAAACACATGTGCACTCTTCATATCTCTCATCATACTTAGATCTATAACAAATAAAACAATTATTAAACGTTAGCCTAAACATAATAATGAAAATACATATGCATTCTTAAGAGTATAAAGGTGGTTCTCGCAGTTCTGTACATTTATTTGATTCTGAAAATATATATAGATATATATATATATATATATATATATATATATATATATATATATATATATATATATATATATATATATATATATATATATATATATATATATATATATATATATATATATATATATATATATATATATATATATATATATATATATATATATATATATATATATATATATATATATATATATATATATATATATATTGTTGTTAAAATCATGACTTGTAGATATTATATCGTTATAAGCATTATAGTATTTATCTTAATAAATTTTCCAACACAATTTCTAACCAAAATTCGGCAGCCTTTCTGCGTCACATAAAAATTTGCCATTTTTAGTAGGTACCCAAATCTCGTCCTGAAACCCCTAATTTCAACACTTTATCAATCGCCAATGTTTCAACAAGTCATTTTCCCGCAATAGTATCAATTTGCACTTTCAACGCTCAAACTTTTAACAATGCACCAAGTATTCACATTTCGCGCTAATACTCCTTTACAAAACGAGTCCAACATTTATACATACCATTTAGTACCAATTTCGACACTTAAAATAACTCTGTTTAACTCGAAAACGTCGTTTCGACCACTTTAAAAATCTAGACAGCAAGCACATTATAGTCTTTTACACAAAAATTAAGTTTTCCGACAACGAAATTTAAACGACCATATCTTACTCATTTTTACTCCGTTTTTAGCCCATAATATATCGAAACGAATGTAATAACTTATATTTTCATAATATCGCAGTAAACTAGTGTCAAAACAATTTTTACGGCCCTCTATGCCTCTTATAAAAATCAGACAGAATATACACTTTTCGTAAAAACTCGTTTTCAACCATTTTCAAGCGTACCCACTAGTAGTAACACTACTAGTTCCCTTCAATTATTCATAAACATACTCAAAATACAAGATTTATCTTCAAGTCCATAAATCTAAAAATATACATTTTTACATTTTTCAAGTCTTTCAATTAAAACATTTTCGTACATGGATCTAATAGATCCACACATAATTTTCATATATCTAGAATATTTCATGACCAAAAATAATTTTATCTTTTTATTTCAAGAAAATAGTTGATGAGTAACATGCATGCATAGATCTACATAGATTATGCATGAAAATGAAAGAATAAAAAAAAGGTTCAAGAAATAACCTTGAGTAACGATTCTACGTAACCACGATAACCCGATCTACGCTCTAATCAACTAAAAATCAACAAAACCCAACTTCTATAAACTTCAACCAAAAACTTCTCAAATCAACAAACCAAGAAAACCCATTCTTCCTTATGCTTGTATAAACCCTAGGATGTATTTGTTTTGTGCTAAATGTTCTTGAAATGGAGCTTCAAGAAATCAACAATGGAGGTTTGTGCCGTGTGTTTTTGAGAGAGAAAGAGAGTTGTGTTTTTTTTAGTGAAGTGAATGAGTGAAAGTGAGGTGTGAATTGAGGTAAATATGGGTAATAAGTTAAAAGAGTTTAGGGTGTGTAAGGTTTAAGCTTATTTTGGCAAAGAGTAAAACTTTGGTTATCTTGCATGTGGTGGAGTTTTTGGCCGGTTATGAGGGGGTCCCACATGGGTAAATATTTCAAAATTTTTACTATGGTAACTAGTTAGAAGGCTTAAGGTAAAAAGGTTAATTAGTTTTAGGTAAATGTCGAAAAGTATATAGTTAAGTTTAAAATTACGTAAAACTTAAAAATTTGACGAAATATATTAAATTTATGATTTTTCGACAAAAACTGATATTTTATGATTTATAAAGTATTTTATGCATGCTAACGACGGTTAAACGTAAAAACGACGTAAAATACGAGAACGCGATACGTTAATTAAATATTCACAAAAAATACGATTTATTACTATAAATAGCAAAATACTAAAATACAGGCATATATAAACATATACAGAAATATTTAAATACGTTGTTCATGAAAATACGATCACGCTGTTAAAAACTAAACAGTTAAGCACATAATTCACAGATAACGAATAATCTCACGGATTATTGTCAATTCATTGACCGTCTCAGCATTTTGCTCAGATTCACAGAAAATGTTCAGAATAATGACTGAGCACGGTGTCAAGTCATTACTCGTCATCAAACAGTTTTTCAGAAAACGCGGGATAACTTCCCGGTTCCAATACAGTTAAATCACATAGTTGACTAAATAAAATGTCAAAGGGTAAAATAGTCATTTTACAAAGTAGGAAAACTACCAGGTGTTCCATCATCCCCTTGATAGAGAAGCTTTGTTCTCAAAGCTTAGGAGTGTCACGGGTTCTAGAGTTGTCAAAGAGTTGCGGATATTTCTTGCGAAATTGATCCTCACGCTCCCAAGTAAACTCAGGTCCACGTTTAGAATTCCACCTCACCTTGATGATCGGAATACGACTCTGCTTCAATCGTTTAACCTCACGGTCCATGATTTCAACAGGTTCTTCGACAAATTGCATCTTGTCGTCGATTCGGAGTTCCTCTAACGGTATAACGAGTGTCTCATCAGAAAGGCACTTCTTCAAGTTCGAAACATGAAAAGTGCTGTGCACACGGCTCAACGCTTGCGGTAATTCTAGAAGATAGGCTACGATTCCAACCTTTGCCAGAATTTTGAAAGCTCCAATATAACGGGGGTTCAGCTTTCCTCGCTTGCCAAAACGTACCACGCCTTTCCAAGGCGATACTTTTAGCATCACTTTGTCTCCCACTTGAAATTCGAGAGGCTTACGTCGAACGTCGGCGTAACTCTTTTGACGATCACGGGCTGCTTGAATTCGGCTCTTGATTTGAACAATCTTCTCAGTAGTTTCACGAATGAGTTCAGGGCCAGTGAGTTGACTATCCCCAACCTCACTCCAACACACAGGCGAGCGACATTTACGACCATACAACGCTTCAAACGGTGCAGCCTTAATACTGGTATGATAACTATTGTTGTAAGAGAATTCCACTAGAGGCAAATGTCTGTCCCATTGCTTCCCAAAGTCAAGCACACAAGCACGCAACATGTCCTCCAGCGTTTGAATAGTTCTCTCACTCTGTCCGTCAATCTGCGGGTGATAACTAGTACTCATGTCCAATTGCGTACCCAACACTTTCTGAAGTGATTTCCAGAACTCTGAAGTGAATCTACCGTCTCTATCGGAAATTATCGAGATCGGTATTCCATGTTTAACGACTACTTCCTTTAGGTAAAGTCTTGTAAGCTTATCCATTGAATCGTCTTCCTTCATAGCCAAAAAGTGTGCAGATTTCGTAAGTCGGTCCACAATTACCCAAATTGTGTCATATCCGTTTGTCGTTTTAGGTAGATTAGTTATGAAATCCATGGTTATGTTTTCCCACTTCCACATAGGAATTATAGGTTGAACCAAAAATCCAGATGGCTTTTGGTGTTCCGTTTTCACTCCAGCACAAGTCAGACACTTCCCTACATACGTAGCGACTTCAGCTTTTATATTTGGCCACCAATATAACTTCTTCATATCCTGATACATTTCGTCAGATCCTGCATGAATCGAATACTTAGATTTATGCGACTCGTGCATAATCACGTCCCTTAGTCCTCCAAACCGTGGTAACCAACTTCTACCATTCAGACATAGCGTTCTACTAGTGCTAGTCTCCAATTTCTTGGTAACCATTCCTCCTAGTTTCTCAGCTTCAACATGTTCAGGCTTAAGGGCTTTGGTTTGTGCTTCACGAATTTGCACTGGTAAGTTCGGATTGACAACCATTCACGCGTTAGAGCAGTTATAGGGTATGCATGAAATAATCATGTATAGAAATTAAAGTATGCAAATCAGCGAAATGCATATGTATATAATACATATTACGTATTACATAATATATTTTACATATTACTTATAGTGTTATCTTACGTAATACATTATGTAGTACATATATGTATACAGAGTAACAAGTAGCCACATCGGTTATAGTCTAGGCCTAAGATGCAAACCTAGTTCTCTATAATCAAGGATCTGATTACCAAATTTGTAACACCCCAAAATGTGATATGCGGAAGCGGTGAAGCTCGGGGGCTGTTACGTCATTGTATCATAGTTCAAGTTACAAGAGAACGACTCTAAATGAGACGTTTTATAAAAATACCTCGTTGAATTTAATAAAAGCATCAAAGTACAAAAGGTCTCAGTTTCAAAAGATAGCGTAGCCGAATATAAAAGTTTTAAACATCAACGAGATAACAGTTCAAAAGCATAAGTAAATAAATGTCCGAAGATAGCCAAGAAATGCATGCGTACTCCAAGTACTTCACACAGCAGATATAAATCATCATCAATTACCTAAGATAAATGCTAAATTGGGTCAACATAAAGTTGGTGAGAATATAGGTTTCAAGTAAAAGTTCATAGTAAATCGGTTTTAGATTTCATTTCATGTACACATGCAACTATAGGAGGTATAGTGCCAAGTGTAGGATAAATTGGGTGTTCACAAAATTTATGATAGCTAAGCTCGTGACATCGAAACTAATGATCCAGTGCATACAATAGATTGTATACATAAATTTTGCCCCAATAGAGTACCTAGCCAAGCTAACTCCGTTCACACAAATGGTATACACTCGTCCGACGTCAGAATGCCCGAGTGGAGGTTGTCAACCCTCAATAGATCTATCCATATCATAAGAACTTACTCCAGCAGAGTAATTAACAATTCACGATAGTGGGGACTACGGCTAAAGCAACTTAAGCTATCTCATAAACAGTGTTCACAAAACGTTCACAGAAATCTAGTTTTACTTGCGTCCAGAAGCAAGCATCGAAAGCATTTATCACATCCCAAAACATTAAACATATAAAACAGTTTAAATAGGGATCTATAAACTCACCTCAAGCAACGATTCAAACCGCACAAGTATGATCAAATAGTAGCGAGCAACTCTAGCAACAACCTAAATATAATACTATAGTTTAGGCGCTAGCAAATAAGTCACAATAGTTCACGTACGTTGCTCATCAATCATATAAATATATTGTTGTTAAAATCGTGACTTGTAGATATTATATCGTTATAAGCATTATAGTATTTATACTTAGACAAAAATATTTATTTTTGACTCGACGTAATTTCGACAGCCTTTCGGCGTAAATTTTAATTTACCCAAATTTATCTTAATAAATTTTCCAACACGGTTTCTAACGAAAATTCGGCAGCCTTTCGGCGTCACATAAAAATTTGCCATTTTTAGTAAGTACCCAAATCTCGTCCTAAAACCCCTAATTTCAACACTTTCTCAATCGCCAATGTTTTAACAAGTCATTTTCCCGCAATAGTATCAATTTCCACTTTCAACGCTCAAACTTTTAACGATGCACCAAGTATTCACATCTCGCGCTAATACTCCTTTACAAAACGAGTCCAACATTTATACATATCATTTAGTACCCGTTTCGACACTTAAAACAACTCCGTTTAACTCGAAAACGTCGTTTCGACCTCTTTAAAAATCTAGACAGCAAGCACATTATAGTCTTTTTCACAAAAATTAAGTTTTCCGACAACGAAATTTAAACGACCATATCTTACTCATTTTTAACTCCGTTTTTAGCCCATAATATATCGAAACGAAGGTAATAACTTATATCTTCATAATATCGTAGTAAACTAGTGTCAGAACAATTTTTACGACCCTCTATGCCTCTTATAAAAATCGGACAGAATATACACTTTTCGTAAAAACTCGTTTTCAACCATTTTCAAGCGTACCCACTAGTAATAACACTACTAGTTCCCTTCAATTATTCATAAACATACTCAAAATACAAGATTTATCTTCAATTCCATAAATCTAAAAATATACATTTTTATATTTTACAAGTCTTTCAATTAAAACATTTTCGTGTATGGATCTAATAGATCCACACATAATTTTCATAGATCTAAAATATTTCATTACCAAAAATAATTTTTATCTTTTTATTTCAAGAAAATAGTTGATGAGTAACAAGCATGCATAGATCTACATAGATTATGCATGAAAAAGAAAGAATCGAAAAAGGTTCAAGAAATAACCTTGAGTAATGATTCTACGTAACCACGATAACCCGATCTACGCTCTAATCAACTAAAAATCAACAAAATCCAACTTCTATAAACTTCAACAAAAAACTTCTCAAATCAACAAACCAAGAAAACCCATTCTTCCTTATGCTTGTATAAACCCTAGGATGTATTTGTTTTGTGCTAAATGTTCTTGAAATGGAGCTTCAAGAAATCAACTGTCACACCCCACCATGGCGGAATATGGGGCGCGACGTATGGATATCATCACAACATGACGTGTCTATAGAGATAACTATATGAAATAAGAAATGTCATAAAATGGAGACACAAAGTCATGACAATATCTCATCCGACTCAGGAGTCTAGGTAAGTAGGTAACAGTCCTACCGCTTACCCAAGACAAACAAATAACATAACCAAACAAATATATGTGTGCCACAGTATCACTTATTAAAAGAACAAATAAAAACTAAGAAGGAAACGGGGATTCTCCTTCTATATGCATTCCTAAGCTTCTCCAATTCTAGCCACTTATGTTCTCATGCTCAACCATAGTATCACCTGAAAGAGACACTAAAACACGTCAACATAAAGTTGGTGAGAGTCATAGGTTTAGACTCCAACGCTAAATCAATTACAAGCTGTGAATAACAACCATCAACAAAAGAACATATGGACGAAGTGTTACAAATATGCATTAACAACTATCAATCAAGATTAATCATACCAAACCAATCCAAGGCTCCTACCTTGCCAAACAACATCATGGTACCATAGATGATCACACTATGTACCTATCCCAAGGCCACTACCTTGTCAAACCACAAGGCCACTACCTTGTCAAACCACAATAACAAATCAAAAATCGCATAGCAGTTAATCACATAAGTGTACACACAAGTCCATCACAACCATAAAACATTCACAGCAACAATTTAGAAACAACTCAACACAGTGTCTCTTCCATCCCATCTGGAAGTCAAAATCAATAGTAAACATGGGACTATGAAACTCACCTGATAGCTTCTTCACAAGTCCTCGCACTAGCAACAAGCTAACAAACCAAAAACACGCAATCAATACACGAACCAATCACTAAGATGGCTCATCAACCTATGATGGACATCTAGTCTATTCCCGTATAATTACCTCATTGTTAAGCTCTAATCACCCCATTACCCTTCCTTAACAAGTTCCTAACTTGGTTAAGTTTAATAGCTATCCCGTTCATAATTTTACACAAAACAGTCCCAGTTTTAGTTCTCAAAACTTTAAGTCAAACGTCCACTTAAACATACCCATGGTTTCTGTAAAAGGAATATTCACACTTTTATACATGTTAGCTAAAACCTCCCACTTGCCCTAACCTTAAAGCTACTGATAAGGCCCAGATATATGTGTATATATTGCTACCTATCCAGAATTCACTAATTTTAAACGTATGAAAAGTTCATTACCATTAGAGGGTCTTACCCTAAACCACAATCTTAGCCCAAGTGCAGATCCTTACTACAATATATAAACCATCTCTCATGTTTGTGAGAAGATCCCAATGCAACCCTAAGTACCCCAAACAACCCAAAACTTAAAAAGAAAACAGGCTGAATTCAAAACTGTTTTGACCTCCGACTGTTGTAACCTGTTTTTGACCCATTTCCCGACCTCCAATTTAGTTCTCGTTTCTTGATTTAGAAAGCCAACTCAATTACCTATCCAGGTCTAGTTTGATCGCATCTTTAATTGTCACAAACGTGAATTTGAATCTATTTAATTTATGTAAAACGCGATGGTTCGGGTTAGACTTGTGTGTCTATTGATATTCCCGCTTTATTTCGCGTAATTTGGGTACAAACTTAAATTTTTATGAACGACAATCATGAAATTTTCATTTGAATGACTATTATTTGTTTACGTTATATACTAGGAATTTATATTTTAGGAACCTACAATTATTGACATCAACAAAATTGTCAACATACTCCAACAAAATCTATTTACAAAATAAATAGTCTTTTTCTCCCTTTTTGCTTTAACAAAACCGGTCCCCCCTATTTCCTATATACCCACGTTTTATTTGCTCTCCCACACCTTAAATCTGAATCATGTGTACCACCCCCTTGTCCTTTTCTGCCATCACCAAAAACCCACACATATTGCTCTTCCCTAAGACAATACAAGTCCCCATGCTAGTTCATTTGGAAAACCCTAGTTACAAACTAACAAGATTCCTAACTAAGCTCACTTTTACCCTAAACCATACCATCTTGCCTATAAATAACAACCCCTAACTATCATAAAACACACACTTTAAACCAACACAACTCAAAGAAATAAAATCTCTCCCCACGGTTATTTAGTCACAGCTAAGAAGTAGAAAAAGAAGCTTTCGGGTTGATTTTTGGGTAACATTGGCAAACGACCTAGTAGTATTGTTCTTAACAACTCTTGTTCATCGCCATTACCTTAACTTAGGAGCTTTGTAAGTCGCTTCTATTCTTGTTTTAAATATTTGGTTGATATACATACATACTTGCTATAGGAAAGCTTGAAAACTTAAAGATCTTCATATATAAAACCTACTTGAATGATCAGGTCACGGGATGTTTGGGTTTTAGGATTTTAAACACACCACTACTTAAGTATATACTTGCAAACACAAATCATACACATAGAGGTTGTGGAACACATATGGTTTAAGTAACTCCCTGCGTGCATATTTCTAAATCGCAACGTTTGATTTTTAGGAGGTAAACAAACAAGAAAAACCATGACTAGGTAAGGTCCCCTTTGTTGTTATATGTATGTTTTGTGTGCGTGTTGCAAATACAGGAAGAGTTATTGCTCAAATGAAAGTGTGAGCATGAAATACATGCTTGTTAAGTAGCGTATTATATGATAGCAAAACAAATAGGGTCACACAATGATTTCATTCACTCAAGTTAACCAAAAACCTACTCTCTAAAATAGACACTGTGATCATTTTTATGTGTATAAGTGCATGTATGTGAAGACTATAAGGTGACCACGTGAGTACTCCTGTGAGTACCATGTGAGTAGGACTCCTTGCGTGTTTAACAGTAAGCAGAAACTGGACATTTGCGTATGTATGTATGGCTGCGTATAAACATAACCAGGAAGTAGTAGTAGGGCTGTGTAATTGCGTGTGTGTGTGTGCAGGAAAACGCCACCAACCCTCTAAATTCTGAAACTCGTTTAATCTCCTTATATTTGTGTTGTATGCATGAGAGTGGTAGGGGAACAGTAAGTATGAACATATAAATATGAACACAAAACTCAATTCTTGGCATGATACAAAGATGTACAGTGGCTAGGAAACAAAAGTCGTGTATATGTATGGGCTAGTGGGAGAACTTCATTAAACAAGTATAAAAGATAGTACATGTTCTGCTATGTGCAAGTAGAAAGCAACTAGACATAAGTGAAGTAAGTTGCCTTGCTAAAACCTTTGTGCTATGAATGAAGTATGCTTATGGGTGCAACCCAAACCATCAGGAAACTTAAAGACCAAAACAAGTAAATGTAATATACAAAAAGTTTGCATGTTTTGATATCTATGATTTTATGCGAAGACTAGTAACTTGATATTTCCAAAATCCATTATATGAATGATAGTGAAAATTACATGTAAATGTGTGAGGCCTGAGCAAGGAACAAGATGAATTACTATGTATGCTTGTATGCGTGGAGATAAGACAAGTAAATGGTATGACCACTCTCTCTTTGGAGTACCCTGTTGCGAAGAAAGTAAGAAAACAGTAGGCACACTTTTTCTTTTTCCTTGGACTATATGCTATGTGAAATGCATGAATATATGTTATATGTTGCGTGCATGGCTGGGTTAAGGAAACAGAAAACATGAACGTTAAAGTGTGAACACAAGACCTTTTTTTTATTTAAAAACGAACCATGCTTGTGTGTTGTGTGTATGCATATAAACCAAATAGGATACCCTATTTCCCCCTGTGATGACTGACGAGCAGAGACCAACACACACCCATGTATTTTATTGAGTCACTATGATGAGTATGCTTGTATGAATGTATAATAAACATAATAGCAAAGTAGGGACACACCCTTATGGTTTTTGTGTAAACTGTGTAAGCAAGGACAAAAAGGCAAGCATAGTACTATCTCCATATAGAAAGTATGGTATGAGTGTATGCATGTGTACATATGATATGTATGTGTATATATGATGTATATGTATAAATGATAAAAAGTAATAATAAAGTGCTCATATGTTGTTTGCTTCTTGTGTACTTGACTGCCAAAAACAAACAAGTGGGATGGGTAATGCATGTGCTATAGCCTAATACTGAAAACAGTGGCATCATTTTGCCATTTAACAATTTGAAAGATTGACACCAACTATTATAACAAGTATAAAATGTCGATAATCGCCCTACTTTGAGCCTGTTTTTAACCTGCTAAATGACCATGCCCCGAAAATCTGAAAATACCACATTAAACTTGACGTGGCCTAGTTTTCATAACAGTTTTCCGTTCGTCTTAAAGTTAAGTAACGAACCCGCAATTAAATCCCAAAAATGCTCGATTTCCACTTATGAATAATTGAACCTTACTTGTTTATTTTTGGTTGCGAGTGCACTATGTTGTCTAATTATTTTATATACTTAGAAGTTTCATAAAAATGAGATATTTATCAAATATCGACGACCTCGTGGCCTAGTTTTTATAACAAGAACCCGTTTATTTTTCGGACTATTACTTAATGAGATATTGAGACCCAAACTTGACCCCGTGACTAAAATGGTTGAACGAGAAAAATGTTTAAAAACATTTTATAAATCTATAGCAAGTATAAATTATCAACCAAGTGCATTGTACGTTATTATTTATTGTATTTAGCCTAAGTATGGGTATTTTACTTAGGTTACAAGTAGATCGTTTGCGCATTGTTTTGCGTGCCTTGATATTCCGTGCTATCTTTGTTGATCATTTCACTACTGCATCAAGGTGAGTTTCATAGCCCCACTTTTAATTGCTTTAACTATTTTGGGGTGAGAACATTGCTTATTTTTAACGGATGAACATAAGTGCTTTAAACTCATACGTTTGCCTACATGATGTCTAAGTAGCGATATCCCTAGATGCGTTAGCCCACTATCGTGAACCGTTAATTACTTTGTGTAAGCGCGAATGTTATGGATAGATCTATCGGGACTAACCTCCCTATCTAATTTGGTTGTGTGGCCAAAGTTAGATACACTTACATTTGAGGATTTACAAATGCTTCGGGATAGGCATTTGCTCGGGCTCTTATTATTTCTTGTTGGTTGAGTTTAACGCTTCGGTGTCACGAGCTTAGGCGTAGGTGATTAAAACGTATACTTTTGATTATAATCTTGTATTTGTTATAAGATTATATGTCGGTTGCCTTGGAAAATCTTATGGTTCATCACACTATTTAAACTTAAACCTATGAACTCACCAACCTTTGTGTTGACGCTTTAGCAATGTTTTTCTCAGGTATCAAGACGGAGGAGGGACGTGGTTATGCATGGGAGATTTTTAAATGAAAATGGTCGTGACTAGTATATGGATATTTGGATCAATGTTAAAGTCTTTTGAAACAATGTTTTATTATGATCTGGTGTAATTCGCTTCCGAAACAAGTTTTATGCTTTTAATTAAATTAAAACGACTTTTAAATAGTCGTTCTTTGTATCTATGTCTTTCGATAGTCATGACCGTCGCACCCCATTGTGTTGTATTACTCTGATAAATTGGGGGTGTGACATTAATGCTCCTAGAACTCCCGATATGATCAAAACAATTGACTCAAAATTCTTCCCAGTTTTTAAAAACGGGTTTAACAAAATCAACCTCATTAATTAACTCTAATCCCTCTAATTACAAGCCCTAATTTATGTAATCATTATGAACTCATTATTATATCATTAATTTACTGTTCTTAAATTAAACCCTAACCTAAATCCATCATAAGATGATTATAAAAACATAAAAAACAATTAAATTAAAAAGGGATTAAAGACTTTACCTTTGATTTATGAAAACTCCCAAAATTATGAAGAACCCTAAAAACCTTCTATGTAACCCACGAATTTTTTAATATCTCCAGGGAATAATAATGAATTTGATTGTTATTAAAACAATATATAGGGTGTACATAAACTCCTAGTCCAAGAATAAGCCCACTTTCCTTTTTCTCCTCTTTTTCCTTTTTTTTCTTTTCCAAACCGACCTAACCCCCTTAAATTCGTTTTTTTCTTTATTTTTTTTCTTTTTATTGTTAATTGATATCTTATTAATATTACCTTAATTTACCTTAATTTATTTCAGCTCCTAAAACTCCCAAAACCTCAAAACCGTAAAACTAGACAAATTTACGCGTTTTACGGTAAAAGTCGTAAAATATACACATTTAAAAAATCTCAAATTTTGAAATAAACTTTATAATTAAGTCCTAAATGACCTAAAACCATCCCAAAAATATTCATATGACTAATTACCTCATTCGAGACCTCTAAATGCTAAACCGTAAATCCTAAAAAATACACTATTACTATAATACTTATACATATACGTAAACACCAAAATAACACCATATCATTTCATAGTCACTAATTGTGAGCTCATGAACATGAAATAACCGTTCCTCAATTTACTTATGAGTACTTCTATACTCATAAATGGTAACCACACCAACCTCAATCACACAAAACAAACACGTAATCACACAATTCAAGTAAGCACACATAAAATAACATAAAAGTAAAACCAAGTGACAAATCCAAAACCTAGGGTTGTCACATCACTCACTCCTAATAGAAATCTCGTCCCGAGATTTACTCCCAAACTCAAACTTACTCTCAGCAACCAAACGAGGATACATATCCTTGATAAAACCTCCACGTTCAAACGTGAACTCAGTTTATACCAAAATAATCTCAACCAACAACACATGAGCCTTAACCGTCCGCGAGGAAACTTATCAAAACCATAAAGTTATGTAACCAACCTAACTAAATCTCGCAACTCATCAAAAAAGAACTGTCTTGAAACCAAGTTAGGAGCCGTCACATAACTCAACGGGTTTAAAACTGTCACCCCAATTTCAGTCTTACTCATAAATACCATAAATCAAAACTCATCAAAATATAACCACGTATAATAAGGTCTAAAGAACTCTCAAATTCCTTTCCAACTCATCTCTATGTTAACCCTCCAAGTGTTCATTACCGAAAATTACCCAAAACACGAGTTTAAACCATGTTGTCCGAAAATTAACCTTGAACTCAACACTTGTACAATTAATTCGACCAAGCTACTGACTTCCAATTACGAAACTTTCTGAATATTTGAAAAGTATGTTCCGAGTACATAATTTTAGGCTTTTGAATCACCCAAAAACCTTTAAAAACGAATAAGTTATGACCAAAACGATTTTTCTCAAAATCTGCCTAGGCATTAGTGACAGTTTCTGACAGTTAGCGACATATTTTGACAGTTTAGCGACAGTTTCTGCCTACTCCGATTTATACAAAAAAAAAACGATTCTTAAACCCTAAAACCCCCCATTAATTACCAAAACTAGAACCTAATTTTTTTTAATTCCAGAAAATTAAAACTCTATTAATTACATGATTTTAACATATTTCACTAAATAAGAACAAAATTTTTAACTTAAGAACAATAACTTTAGGTGATCAAAACCAAAATATTTTAAAATAACCGAGTCATGCTTATATGTTAAAGAATTTATATTCCACCTTATTTGAAACATGATCCCGACACTTTCTTATTTCATCGACTACCAACAACTATTTTTTTTTTTCAATTTGCAAGTTCATTTTTTTTACCATGTATAACTCGAAACAAAAGACATCGTTACCCCAAAAAGAAATCTCCACCATCTCAAAATCCTTCACGCAAAAAGTACCGTACAAACAAACACGTGAAATGAGGACCCAAGAAATGCGCTACTACAGAAGTTGAACATCTCAAAGAGAAACGAGCTAGCAACCATCCCAAGAATACAACCGGTAAGTAGAAAATAATTTTACATACATAGTCATAAGCGTACATACACTCAAATCCATCCAACATATACTATACAAGCATGTATTAACTCTCTTTCATGCAATCATACATGAAAGTCCAGTGGTGTTGTGGCACATATATAATTATGTAGGCCTCCATAATTATACATGTTCCCTTTCACCAATGTACTCCCTCCTATGATGACACTTATAAGAAATTAATACTACACATAACACATAATCCAACAACTCACAAGCACATAACCACACAAGATAAGATCCAAAACCCCATGTATTAAAATAACATAGCCAATGCACGAAACACATAAACTCGTAGTCCAGCTGAACCAGCGTAGACAAAATTCAAAATGTATAAAGAACATGAAAACATAATTAAGCGAAATCCAACAATGACTAGCGTATACGACCATGGTTCCACCCGCACTAATCAAAACTCGTAAAGAAAATAACATGTAGTTAAGTATGAACCATAGTAGTTCATAACCTAACAAATACTGCGAAAATAATATTCAAACACATCAATTACTATAAAATGCACACATACTCCTATGACGCCTATATGTAGGGACCCTTAAGCTATAGACTAGGCTACACGACTAGGCAACCTAATTCTCTATAACCATTGTCTCTGATACCATTCTGTCACACCCCACCACGGCGGAATATGGGGCGCGACGTATGGATATCATCACAACATGGCGTGTCTATAGAGATAACTATATGAAATAAGAAATGTCATAAAATGGAGACACAAAGTCATGACAATATCTCATCAGACTCAGGAGTCTAGGTAAGTAGGTAACAGTCCTACCGCTTACCCAAGACAAACAAATAACATAACCAAACAAATATATGTGTCCCATAATATCACTTATTAAAAGAACAAATAAAAACTAAGAAGGAAACGTGGATTCTTCTTCTATATGCATTCCTAAGCTTCTCCAATCCTAGCCACTTATGTTCTCATGCTTAACCATAGTATCACCTGAAAGAGACACTAAAACACGTCAACATAAATTTGGTGAGAGTCATAGGTTTAGACTCCAACGCTAAATCAATTACAAGCTGTGAATAACAACCATCAACAAAAGAACATATGGACAAAGTGTTACAAATATGCATTAACAACTATCAATCAAGATTAATTATACCAAACCAATCCAAGGCTCCTACCTTGCCAAACAACATCATGGTACCATAGATGATCATACTATGTACCTATCCCAAGGCCACTACCTTGTCAAACCACAAGGCCACTACCTTGTCAAACCACAATAACAAATCAAAAATCGCATAGCAGTTAATCACATAAGTGTACACACAAGTCCATCACAACCATAAAACATTCACAGCAACAATTTAGAACAACTCAACACAGTGTCTCTTCCATCCCATCTGGAAGTCAAAATCAATAGTAAACATGGGACTATGAAACTCACTTGATAGCTTCTTCACAAGTCCTCGCACTAGCAACAAGCTAACAAACCAAAAACACGCAATCAATACACGAACCAATCACTAAGATGGCTCATCAACCTATGATGGACATCTAGTCTATTCCCGTATAATTACCTCATTGTTAAGCTCTAATCACCCCATTACCCTTTCTTAACAAGTCCCTAACTTGGTTAAGTTTAATAGCTATCCCGTTCATAATTTTACACAAAACAGTCCCAGTTTTAGTTCTCAAAACTTTAAGTCAAACGTCCAATTAAACATACCCATGGTTTCTGTAAAAGGAATATTCACACTTTTATATATGTTAGCTAAAACCTCCCACTTGCCCTAACCTTAAAGCTACTGTTAAGGCCCAGATATATGTGTATAAATTGCTACCTATCCAGAATTCACTGATTTTAAACGTATGAAAAGTTCATTACCATTAGAGGGTCTTACCCTAAACCACAATCTTAGCCCAAGTGCAGATCCTTACTACAATATATAAACCATCTGTCATGTTCGTGAGAAGATCCCAATGAAACCCTAAGTACCCCAAACAACCCAAAACTTAAAAAGAAAACAGGCTGAATTCAAAACTATTTTGACCTCCGACTGTTGTAACCTGTTTTTGACCCACTTCCCGACCTCCAATTTAGTTCTAGTTTCTTGATTTAGAAAGCCAACTCAATTACCTATCCAGGGCTAGTTTGATCGCATCTTGAATGCTCCTAGAACTCCCGATATGATCAAAACAATTGACTCAAAATTCTGCCCAGTTTTTAAAAACGGGTTTAACAAAATCAACCTCATTAATTAACCCTAATCCCTCTAATTACAAGCCCTAATTTATGTAATCATTATGAACTCATTATTATATCATTAATTTACGGTTCTTAAATTAAACTCTAACCTAAATCCATCATAAGATGATTATAAAAACATAAAAAACAATTAAATTAAAAAGGGATTAAAGACTTTACCTTTGATTTATGAAAACCCCCAAAATTATGAAGAACCATAAAAACCTTCTATGTAACCCACGAATTTTTTAATATCTCCAGGGAATAATAATGAATTTGATTGTTATTTAAAACAATATATAGGGTGTACATAAAATTCTAGTCCAAGAATAAGCCCACTTTCCTTTTTCTCCTCTTTTTCCTTTTTTTTCTTTTCCAAACCGACCTAACCCCCTTAAATTCGTTTTTTTCTTATTTTTTTTATTTTTATTGTTAATTAATATCTTATTAATATTACCTTAATTTACCTTAATTTATTTCAGCTCCTAAAACTCCCAAAACCTCAAAACCGTAAAACTAGTCAAATTTACGCGTTTTACCGTAAAAGTCGTAAAATATACACATTTAAAAAAAATCTCAAATTTTGAAATAAACTTTATAATTAAGTCCTAAATGACCTAAAACCATCTCGAAAAATATTCATATGACTAATTACCTCATTCGAGACCTCTAAATGCTAAACCGTAAATCCTAAAAAATACACTATTACTATAATACTTATACGTATACGTAAACACCAAAATAACACCATTTCATTTCATAGTCACTAATTGTGAGCTCATGAACATGAAATAACCGTTCCTCAATTTACTTATGAGTACTTATATACTCATAAATGGTAACCACACCAACCTCAATCACACAAAACAAACACGTAATCCCACAATTCAAGTAAGCACACATAAAATAACCTAAAAGTAAAACCAAGTGACAAATCCAAAACCTAGGGTTGTCACATCAAAAATGGAGGATTGTGTGTGTGTGTTTGTGCCGTGTGTTTTTGAGAGAGAAAGAGAGTTGTGTGTTTTTTATTAGTGAAGTGAATGAGTGAAAGTGAGGTGTGAGTTGAGGTAAATATGGGTAATAAGTTAAAAGAGTTTAGGGTGTGTAAGTTTTAAGCTTATTTTGGCAAAGAGTAAAACTTTGGTTATCTTGCATGTGGTTGAGTTTTTGGCCGGTTATGGGGGGGGGGGGTCCCACATGGGTAAATATTTCAAAAATTTTACTATGGTAACTAGTTAGAAGGTTTAAGGTAAAAAGGTTAATTAGTTTTAGGTAAATGTCGAAAAGTATATAGTTAAGTTTAAAATTACGTAAAACTTAAAAATTTTGACGAAATATATTAAATTTATGATTTTTCGACGAAAACTGATATTTTATGATTTATTAAGTATTTTATGCATGCTAACGACGGTTAAACGTAAAAACGACGTAAAATACGAAAACGCGATACATTAATTAAATATTCACAAAAAATACGATTTATTACTATAAATAGCAAAATACTAAAATACAAGCATATATAAACATATACAGAAATATTTAAATACGCTGTTCATTAAAATACGATCACGTTGTTAAAAACTAAACAGTTAAGCACATAATTCACAGATAACGAATAATCTCACGGATTATTGTCAATTCATTGACCGTCTCAGTATTTTGGTCAGATTCACAGAAAATGTTCAGAATAATGACTGAGCACAGTGTCAAGTCATTACTCGTCATCAAACAGTTTTTCAGAAAACGCGGGATAACTTCCCGGTTCCAACACAGTTAAATCACATAGTTGACTAAATAAAAAGTCAAAGGGTAAAATAGTCATTTTACAAAGTAGGAAAATTACCAGGTGTTACATAATACATGAGTAAAACAAAAATATGAGTGCGATAATTTAGCTGTGGAAACTTCAATAATCATCATTCTTTATTCTTTCTTCAGCTTCAGCGATGTCTGTCCTGGTATCCAATTCAGCTTGCAAAGCTTGGGCAAACACCTTGGAATACTCAGAGTTAATTTTAAGCACCCTCTGAAACACCAAAAGCTGAATAGTTGAAGCCAGCCTAGTTCACTTTCCCTTTGAAAGACATATTGACATCCCTTGTTCATAAATGTCATTCCTTTCAGGCTCTGTGTAAGTTTGTCCAACAATTCCATTTGGTAAGACAAGATCCATGTGCATTCCATCCACTTGAATGTCGTCTGTGACGAAGGTCTCTTTAAAGAATTGAGTCATCCTTTTCCTTTTCTTCTCAGTCTTTATTGGTTCTAGTTCAAATAGTTGTGGGGGTGGATCAACTTTGAGCTTAGCTGCAGTCTCTTTAACCCAGTTGAATTTAGCTCTGATAGTCTTTAACAGAAGAAAATTCGCCTGTCCAGTCCTTTTCTCAGCTAAAGCTTCCAATTCAAACCATTCAGACAGACCAAGTGTTTTTAACTTGAAGTTATCAAAGATTTCCATGTTGGCATGTGAGTAAATTTTTGAATTGTGTATTTGAACTTGGTAATTTACCCTAGAGCATATCTAGAGTTAACGCAGGCATCATAGTCAGCCTTTACCTTTTTCAGAGCCTCTGTGCATTTAACCTCCATTTCCCTTAACCTTTTTATTTGCTCCTCTTTGAGTTGAGGAGACATAGATTTTAGCTTGGCTTCATCCAGCTCTTTGGCCTTCTTGATTTCATTTAACCTTTTGAATTCAAGTGCTTGTTTTTCAATTTCTTTAGCTGCTAGAGGTTTTTCATTTGCGGCTTTGAAGGTTGAGAATTAGGATAATTCAGTGGTTGATCCTCCTGTCTCTAGCATCGCAGTTACTTTCTTTAGTTTGGCGTCTGAGTCTACCACAACTATTTTCTTTCCTTTCTTTGAGACAGAGGATAACTCACTTGCTTTCTTCAGCTCTTCAGCATGTTGTAGAAATGCCTTCTGAGCTTGGTCTTGGACAACCTTTGGTAGGGAGCCAACAGTAAATTTAAGTTTCTTAGCAGCTGGTTCACCATCATCCACAGCCTCATTGGTGTTAACCAAATATGGGGATTTAGATGTATCAGCTTCTTCGTTGGTCTGTTGCTCCCCCTTAATTTCATCATCATCAGGTACAGTGATGGTGTGATAACTTGGAGAGGGATAGGTGTAGTGATGGTGTTTTCAGCTGTACCTGTGTTAGTGTTGACAGGTTCAAGTTTAAGTAAGTCAATTTTCTCCCCCTCACGTTTAGCCTGTCTCTCTAGACGCTTGGCTGAACGTGACTGAAGGTACCTATCAACCTGTTCAACAGATGTAGCCATTTTATTTTGCCTATTCCTTGATCCTCTGGCAATTTTTAGAATCGTGTTGGAATTACGGTTAACAGAGTGATCAACATGCCCAGCCAAAAAGTGAGTGTGACGTTTTTGTCTGTTGTACACAGCCTCAGATTCCTTGTGCATAACCAACTCATGAGCTGAGAACATATCAGGGACTTCTAAAGTGATGGCATCTTTGATTCGAGTGGATAAGTGGCTAAGAACCTGACCAACTCCTTTTCGAGTGCCATCTTTGATAGGCTTAGTGACAGCATCTTGGACAGCCTGTGTGATGATTTTTTGAAAATTGGTTGTGAAAGAGTGTATTTCAGACCCCATTCGATCTAACTTACGCTACAAGCGTTCAATATCTAAGGCGTGATGATAGGGATTTAAGTCATGAATGTTCAGGCTGTGTTGCTCGTGTTGGGAATAAATGAATGTGTTTTAGTTCCCCTGATGGTTGGTCAAAGTTCCCCCTGCTAGAGTAAGTTACCCCTGCTGAATAACAAAGGCAGGGGGATTGGTCCCCTGCTAGAAGTCAAAGACCCTGCTACAAAGATAAACTTGGAAGATATATTAGCGCGTTTCTGTTACTACTCCAGAATAGTTTCCAAGTTTGTTACTAGAGATCTTGTACATGAGTCCTTGTGCTATAAAAGGACTCATTAGGTTTTGGTTTACATATCTCTTTCTGTTCATTTTCATTTCATACTTTAAGGTTGTAGAACCCTAATACCATTATTGGGTATCCGTATATCTTTGATATATATTAAAGTTCAACGTTTGATTTAAATATTTGTTCTTGTGCTAAACACTATTTTCCGCATCTTGTTTAGGTACTTTGTGTAGTACAAAGTTTCTCTAGTGTTAGTTTGAATTCATTCTTTCTATCATAACCCTTAAACAAGCTAAGGTTTAAGATCTGAGTTTGGGATCAACAGCTCGTAGTCATCTTCCCTTGGAAAAAGATCAAAGTTGGTATGTTGTGGATGATCAAATAATAAAAATTCAGCCGTGGGATCATACACAGCTTTCGGAAGCTCCTTAGTGACAGATTCAGCAGATGTAGGTGTCACAACAGCTTCTTTAGGAGGTGGAGTTGGTTCATCAGCTGGTGTGGACACAGCTTTGGCTTTGGGAGGTGACAGAGGGGGTTGTTCATCATCCTCTTCTTCTATCATCCCCTTAGGGAGAATTTCATCATCCGGTATAGATTCAGGCTCATATAAGCTTTCAATAAAGGCAAGAACATCATCTTCAGCATCAAGCATGAACTCATCTTCTTTGGGTTGATCCTGAATCATAGTGTCAGCTCCTTCGGTTATAGCATGAGAATCTATAGTTGGCTGTTCAACATTAGCCTGCAATTGGTTTAGGTTAGTAACAGGGAAATAGATAAGGGGAATGGTCGCCAGTACGTTGTCCCAGAGAAGCTGAGGATGATTATTCAGCCACTCCAAAGGATAAATCCTTGGGATTCTTTTAAGTGTGAAAATAGTAAGGTTAATGGTCGTCATTCGCTGCCCCTAGGAAAGTTGAGTGTGATTATTCAGCCCCCCCCCCCCAAAAAAAAGGATAAATCCTTTAGGACTCTTTTATCGGTGAAACATATATGGGTTAAGATCGCCTGTTACGATGCCCCTAGGAAAGTTGAGGGTGATGATTCAGCTCCCCCTGAAAGGATAAATCCTTTGGGATTCTTTTATTTGTGAAAAAGATGTAGTTAAAGATCGTCATTTTACGTTGTCCCTAGGAAAGCTGAGGGTGATGATTCAGCTCCCCCTAAAAGTTAAACTTTTGGGATTCTTTTTCTGAAGGAACCTAGAGACTGTGTGAAGTACAGCTACTCTAGGTCGAGACATATATGTATACAGGTTGTTGTTTGCCTGTATACTGTTTAGAGGGTGCAGGGTCATCGAGGTGATTTATAAACACAAATGAATCACTTCCTGGTGCAATGACAGGGTGTTCAGATGTCTTAAAGAATTCTAAGTGCATACACAGACTCCTATGGGTCGAGGATAACCCTAACTTCACCACTCTCACCTATAGACATTTGAGAGTGGCTGCTTGTGTACCTCTAAAAATTATAAACTGATTACCTATGAGATATCAGCGGAGTTAGGCTGGTTCCCTGTTGTCTCTGCTGAGTTAGAGACGCTAGACTCTTGTTGTTTATCAGCTGACGTCTCTGTGTCCACAGAAGTATCTGGCACAGAGGAAGTAGGAATAGTCACAAGCTTCTTAACCCTGGCCTTAATAACAGTTTGGGTTTAGGAAGAAGAGGGGATTTTTTTCATCTTAGGCTGTTGGCCAGTTGTTGCCTTGGACAACGTGGTGTGTTGCCTAGAGGTCAAAGACGTTGACTTACCAGACACACCAGCTGTAATCACCTTCTCAGAGGAAGAGATCAAGGACTTAACAACAGATTGTTGTTTAGCAGTAATGTTATTCATGTGGGCTGTTGCTGGCACATCATTAGGTCTCATCACCTTGTAGACAGCCCCAGTAATATGATAAGGCTTCATGGCTGTAAGTGCAGAAATGTTGTAGCGATCTCCCAAAAGACTTTCAAAGATAAGAGAAAGAAAATGAACATAGCAGATATTTTTCTCCCTTGTTTGATTTGTTCCCTTCAGCTTTTCCACCATGTTTGAAAAAAAGATACTACCAACATCCACATCGGTTCCCCAAATTAATCCATATGCAATGGCTTGTGTGAATAATACTCTCCACGTAGGGGGAAAACTTGATCTTCAAAGGAGACTTGAGGACCACTTCAGTAGGTGTAATGGATGGGTGAGTGTCAGGGACAGGGAAAAGTGTGGCAAGGGCATCCTTAACAGCCTTTTGATAGGTGTGAAAACACCCATCATTTTTAACATTTAATTACAATAATAACCGAGCCAAACGTGTATTTTATGTCATTTATGTCGGAGTTATGCGTGCTTTGTGTTTTTGTTGTGATTTAGGACGAAAAGGTGAAAAATGGAGAAAACACAGCATTCACGGTCTTTTATCGAAGAAAAAGACGAAAGATGAAGTCGAAAGATCAAGAGTGGAAAAAGAAGGAAGTCCAAGACCAATTCTGAAGATTTATCGAAGAAAAAGTCAAAATACGGAAGTTTACTAAAAAGGCGAAGAACTCAAGTCTTATTTATGAAGAAATGTCGAGACGAGTTCAAAGAAATCCCGAGACCAGTCATTAAAGTCCAAGATTTAAGAAGATTGAAAGGCTTAAGGACTTAAGTGTGCAATTAAGGAAAAGAAAAAAGAGGGAGGAAGCTTCCTAAGCTCCTCCCTAGTCTCCCTATATATAGTTTCCACCTTCATTTGTTTAGAGTTGTTGGTGGCTTGACAACCCACTCTTCCACCATTTTCATCCCTGCACCTTAATTTTCATGTAATGCACATTCAATTCCTTTTAATTCCAAGTAAGTTTTACTTTTAATTGTTGTTAATCTTTACTCTATTGTTAATCTCCTTCTACCTTTCTTGTTTGATTTGTTCTTCATCTTCATTGTTCATGTTCTTGAGTTTTTATGGTTTTGATCAAGTGGGTTTTGATTGATTTGGCTTTATTTGTTAGTTTCGATGATTTGTTTTGATTGATTATTGTTAGTTGATGCTTATTGGTTGTTTTGGTTTAATCTCTTGGTTTGTTTTGGTTAGATTTGATCAAATTCGTGTGTTGTTGTTCTTCCCTGTTCTTAGCTTAAGTTACTGTATCTTGCCCAAATATTCCAGATCAAGCTCTTCGTTCGGAATAATATTTATTCTGGATCAAGGTCCTTCGTTCGGAATATAATTTATTCCGGATCAAGTGCCTTCGTTCGGAAGATTATTTATTCCGGATCAAGGTGTTTCGTTCGGAATATTATTTGTTCCGGATCAAGGTGTTTCGTTCGGAATGTTCAAATATTCCGCATGAACTACTTTATTCCGCATCAACCGTTTTTTCCTTTTTATTCCTGATCAAGCTTTATTCCGGATGAGCTGTTTATTCCGGATAAGCAATTATTCCGGATGAACAAGTTTATTCCGGATGAAGGTTTTATTCCGAATGAGTTTTCCAATTTTTAGTTTTAAGCTTTATTTTCTCACCTTTTTCCTTATTTGCATTTTTACTTGCTTTCCTTTTAGTTTAAGTTTACGTTTGAGTTATTTACCTTTATTGCTTTTAATTTCTCGTCATTTACTTTTCGTTAAGTTTTAATCTTTCATTGTTGTTTCTTTTTAGTGTCTTTTATTTTATTTTGTCAAGTCTTTATTTTTCGTTAGTTTTAGACAACGACCCTCTTTTATTTGATTCACCAAGAACAACTGAGTCGCACAATTAACCAGAGATCAATTCGAAGAGATTCCGAGAAACGAACAATTGAACCATACAAAATCTTTAGTATTAAAATGGCGCCGCTGTCGGCTCTTTTCCTGAGGATCAAAGGTTTTTTGTGAGAGACGCGTTGGCTTTTGGGACCCGTTCACTTGTAAACGTTATTTTTTGTATCAAAAATTTTCAAAAATCCAAAAACATTTGAAAAATCTTAAAAAGCATTTCTTTTTCAAAGTTTTGCACCAAAAATATTCTTCTTGCTCATCTATTTTTCTGTATGGATTCTTATGTCCACTGCGTCGGGTGTGGGAGACGATTGTACGGGAACGGATCTTGTCAATGGTGTACATGTGAGCGGTGCGGAAACGGTATCGACAATACACAATTCCTATTCGGATTTTTTCCTTTGTGCAACTCGACTAATCGTCCTTTTTGAACCCACCTCCTCCTGTTCCCCCGTGCATCTATTGTGGAAGCGATTCTCATTGGCATGTTTCGTGCCCGGTTCGATACCCGTATGGTCACGAGCAAGAACCGGGGTACAATTATGACAATGATAATAGCTATCCACAAGAAGCACCCAGTTTCTCTCCATACCCATGGTGCTATATTTGTGGGGGCCCTCACGATGCTTCTTTTTGTGATCCGTCGCAAGTCTTTGAGAAAGTTTCGTGCTATCATCCTAGTGTCTATACCTTTGAGCCCCCACATCACACCCTCAATCATCAATCTTCTCAGCAAATTAGTCTTGATCAACAACTCACTACTTTGAATGGCATTCTAGAAAGTATAGCTCAACTCCGAGCTGACTTGCATCCGGAAAAGCAACCTTTGCTTGATGTGGACGAAACCTTGAAAACCACCAACACCTTTTTGAGCGAATTTAGTCGTTTTCCCTTCTTTTCTACACCAAAATGTTTAATTAGAGCGTGGGATAGAATTGGTGAAATTGAACATACTCGGGGAGATGAAAAACAAAAGTTGCTGCATGAGCTTCTTAAAGATGTGGAGGTTATCAAGGAAGAGTTAGCTGACTACGTCACTCCTAGCTGGAATCGTCCCATCTATTATGATGATGACGACGACGATGATGTCTACACTTTCAACCAATCTTCTAAAGTTGCTGCTCCTACTCTCGATGTTCCTATTGCGTCTAAGGATCTAGATTCGTTGAATAAGCTTAGTGATGTTGGTCTCGACAAATTATTGGATGATGAGGTTTGTGACTTACCTGCTATGGAACCTGAGGACGACGTTGCTCTTATGGAAGAGGTCGATCCTAGTGATGACGACTTTTCTCTCCGCTATGAGAATTTCACTTTTGAAATTTCTCAATCTCCACCGGGAGATGCGGGTGATGACGATTTATTCTCCCCGGCTTACGAGAAGTTCACCGATGAACTTGATCTTGTGGATGAGGTGGAAGACGTGCTTCTTCGCGACAGATTACGGAAAGTGCACCTTCTTATTGCTCAAATCGAAGAGTTGACTTCTCCTTCTCTTTCCGAGTCTTTACCTCCATCTATTCCTCCCGTTGAAGATAATGACCCATTGCTGGAAGAAATCGATATCCACTCCATCCCTCCAGGTATTGATGATTATGAAACGGAGGGGGACATTATCTTTGATAATTTGCTGCAAGAAGGTATTGTCCCAAGTCCCCCTCCCGAGCACCTTTCATCTACTCTGTTAGAGACCATCACGGAGGATGAGTGCTTTGACCCGGGAGGTGACATTGATTATGCTATGATTGATAACAATACGGCTTTGCCGCTTGCTCAGCATCCATTTTCTTTGGGGGAGGACAATGTGCTTACTTTACCCACCCCACCTCCCGTGGACTTTGATTTCACATACTTTTCGTATGTTGAAAGGACCTTTCTCCCTTTCAAGACTTATCCCCCCGCCTCTCCTTTGTTGATTTCCTCCGGGAACGAGGACAAGGTCTTTGATCCCGGTATTACATTCGAGGCTTCCCAATGGACCATTTAATTCGGGTACGAGTCAGGCTCGTGACTCGGTTAATATAAACAAGCGCTTTTTGGGAGACAACCCAATTATCTATTTATTTTCACCATAAGTGTAGGGGGAGCCCCGTGGTCTTTCTTGTTTTCTTTCTTATCATGTGCAGGGATTAGAGCTTCAAAGACACACTCTTGATAACTTTTGACGAACCGTGATTCCGTGTTCCCTTCTTCCCGGTTCTATCCTAAACTCTTTTGATTCACTATTTTATATTTTCCAATATTAAAATAGGAATCTCTTTAGTTGTCCTTTCCTTAGCAAGATTTAAACAAAGTGCACAATGTCCTAAGTGTAGGGGAGTTTACTCCCACATGCTTAAACATTGAGGACAATGTTTATATTAAGTGTAGGGGGACTTCTATCAAAGTTAAGTGGCCTTTTCCTTGTATTTGTCCTCATTTTAACTGGAAAATTTGATTTTTCGACATTTTTCAAAATTTTTAATCTATTTTGGCCTAGTTGTATAGTTGATTTTACCTTTGTATAGTTATTTTCTTTCCTTATTAGAATAAATCTTTAATAAAGTGGTTTTAATTTTCTAACGTTGTGAATCTTTTGACTCAACCCGAGTTTACTTATCTAAGTTTACTCTAGCTAGTATCCTTAACGTGTTTAAGTCAAGTTTTGCTAGGCTTTTATTTAGGGAGCTATAAAACGCGAAAGTCTTAACTCTCACGGGTTAAGAACAAGAACTTTCGCAAGTTCCTATAATTGATCCTAGAGAGTCGTTTATCAAGGGAACTTTAAAACGCGATTTCTAAAACTTGAAAGAGTCTAAGAATTTGCAAGAGCCTATAGACGACTCAAAAACCCAAAACTTTGATTTAATAGGCTAAGTATCCACGAGTCTCATTCCTTGAGATTTTAAACTGTGGAGAACGAGAGATGATAGAGCCAATTATAAGTTTGGTATTCTTTCGTGAATTTATGTGAGTTAATTATGAGCCTATTCTCCCATCGCCTGCTAATAAATTTATCTGCAATAAATAAGGTTGTACGATTTGAAAAGTTACTTAGCTTCTAGCCCAAGATCGTTTAAAAGTTGCTCGGTATGGATTAGAGTTCATAGCCAAGGCATAACTTATTGAAGCGAGATGCGAAGATTGGCGAGTCCAAAAAGGTCCTAACAAGACATGAGGGCTATATTTTGTTGCTAAAGATCCAAAAGTGATGTGAAGAATCATTTATCGAAAATCAATATTAAGGATCTAGACACACGACGAAAAGCAAATACTCCCCAAAAGTCATGGAGAAGTCTATCCGAAAAGACCTAAAAAGGTATGAGGATAAATTAAGCCAAGTCCAAAAATGAGGCGGATCGTTGTATATCAAAGTCCAAAATAAAGATTGGAGAAAAAATGAAGAATTCGTGGTCCAAGTATGAATCTCTCAAAACTTCAAGTGAAGAAATTCCTATATGAAGAGAAGACCATAATTTCATGAACGTCTCTCAAGGTTTGAAGTATGAAGTCGCTGCCAAATATCGGTCCGAGAAAGGTCTCAAATCGCGAAACGAGTTATGCCAAGATATGAACTTTATGAGGTCCTGAGAATCAATTTTAAAAGATTTTGTCCTTTAGCTAACTATTGATTAAATCGTTCACTTTATTTTCGGTCTAAATAACTATCGAAATAAGTCAAAAATGCATCCTCGTGATCATTCAAGACAACAATAAAATATAAGAGATACACCTAGGAATAAGGGAGTCTAAGTGAATAATTGGCCCACATGAGTTCGTGTTAGTTTGCTAACTTATAATAACAATGATCTCGTTTTTAAGCTTGGTTTGGAGAAAGTGAAAACTTGAGAATGATGATTATTCATGACATTTCCAAAACCAAAGGTATGATTTTGATTTCTTTACTTTGAATGTTTATAGTTTTTTATGTCTTTAATAAAGGCCAGTGTGGATTGATTATGATGAAAAATGTAAACGTGCTTTGTAACTAATGCATTGCATGAGGACATTGCAATGGTCAAGTGTAGGGGATTTGATAGGTGTGAAAACACCCATCCTTTTTACCATTTAATTACAATAATAACCGAGCCAAAACGTGTATTTTATGTCATTTATGTCGGAATTATGCGTGGTTTGTGTTTTTGTTGTGATTTAGAACGAAAAGGTGAAAAGTGGAGAAAACACGGCATTCACGGGCTTTTATCGAAGAAAAAGACGAAAGATGAAGTCGAAAGATCAAGAGTGGAAATAGAACGGAAGTCCAAGACCAATTCTAAAGATTTATCGAAGAAAAAGTCAAAAGACGGAAGTTTACTAAAAAGCCGAAGAACTCAAGTCTTATTTATGAAGAAATGTCGAGACGAGTTCAAAGAAATCCCGAGACCAGTCATTAAAGTCCAAGATTTAAGAAGATTGAAAGGCTTAAGGACTTAAGTGTGCAATTAAGGAAAAGAATAAAGAGGGAGGAAGCTTCCTAAGCTCCTCCCTAATCTCCCTATATATAGTTTCCACCTTCATTTGTTTAGATTTGTTGGTGGCTTGACAACCCACTCTTCCACCATTTTCATTCCTGCACTTTTATTTTCTTGCACCTTAATTTTCATGTAATGCACATTTAATTCCTTTTAATTCCAAGTAAGTTCTACTTTTAATTGTTGTTAATCTTTACTCTATTGTTAATCTCCTTCTACCTTTCTTGTTTGATTTGTTCTTCATCTTCATTGTTCATGTTCTTGAGTTTTTATGGTTTTGATCAAGTGGGTTTTGATTGATTTGGCTTTATTTGTTAGTTTTGATGATTTGTTTTGATTGATTATTGTTAGTTGATGCTTATTGGTTGTTTTGGTTTAATCTCTTGGTTTGTTTTGGTTAGATTTGATCAAATTCGTGTGTTGTTGTTCTTCCCTGTTCTTAGCTTAAGTTATTGTATCTTGCCAAAATATTCCGGATCAAGCTCTTCGTTCGGAATAATATTTATTCCGGATCAAGGTCCTTCGTTCGGAATATTATTTATTCCGGATCAAGTGCCTTCGTTCGGAATATTATTTATTCCGGATCAAGGTGTTTCGTTCGGAATATTATTTATTCCGGATCAAGGTGTTTCGTTCGGAATGTTCAAATATTCCGCATGAACTACTTTATTCCGCATCAACCGTTTTTTCCATTTTATTCCGGATCAAGCTTTATTCCGGATGAGCTGTTTATCCCGGATAAGCATTTATTCCGGATGAACAAGTTTATTCCGGATGAAGGTTTTATTCCGAATGAGTTTTCCAATTTTTAGTTTTAAGCTTTATTTTTTCCACCTTTTTCCTTATTTGCATTTTTACTTGCTTTCCTTTTAGTTTAAGTTTAAGTTTGAGTTATTTACCTTTATTGCTTTTAATTTCTCGTCATTTACTTTTCGTTAAGTTTTAATCTTTCATTGTTGTTTCTTTTTACTGTCTTTTATTTTATTTTGTCAAGTCTTTATTTTTCGTTAGTTTTAGACAACGACCCTCTTTTATTTGATTCACCAAGAACAACTGAGTTGCACAGTTAACCAGAGATCAATTCGAAGAGATTCCGAGAAACGAACAATTGAACCATACAAAATCTTTAGTATTACCTTTTTATCTACATTCTGCAGGCATTCATCACCATGTCTAAGCCCAGCCATAGAAGAGAAGTCGTCAACAGAAAAGGCAAAGGGGTGTTCATTACATGAAATATTGAAGGAAATGGTGTTATCATCAAGGACTTCAGCAGAATACCAGAATTCCCTAAGGTTTTCTTGGTAGAAAACGGATGGGGATCTAGTGAATGCTTCGCTAACATCACAATTCTTTATAAAGTTTACCAGATCCGAGTATGAGTCAGTAGGAGCTTTGAGCCATCCTATAGAGTTGTTAGAGGTGAGGATGTTGTTGTTGATCTCGAATGATACGTTAGAAGCCTTTGGTACTAGAAACGCCATTGATTCAAGGATGATGAAGACAAAGATGGTGAGAGGGTTTAGAGAGAGGTTTTAGTGAGAGAGAGAAAATTGTGAATAATGAGAAAAGTGTTAGGTAAAAAACCTTGGGATAATATTTATATTCAAAATTTGAAGCAGTAATTCAACAGCATTAAATGCATAGTGGGAAAAGGACTACACACAAGTGGGTCCCTTGACCTTTCAAAACTGTTTGTCTTCTCGTTTATTGAAAAAAGTACGAATTAAATATTGAGAATGTTTTTAACATTTACTTGGAAAATAATTACCTAGTTTCATGTGATAAACATTTAATATTTACTCAGATTTTAATGACACACATTAAATATCAGCCACAGGCTTTGAGATATTAAGCATACCCAGCTCAGCAACTAGCCTGTTGAACGAGGGTTCAGCCAAAGGCTTGGTAAATATATCAGCTAGTTGTAGCTCAGTGGGAACAAAATGTAGCTCAATATCTCCTTTTATAATATGATCCTTGATAAAGTGATACCTGATATTTATATGTTTGGTTCGAGAGTGAAGCACAAGGTTGTTTGAGATAGCAATGGCACTTGTATTGTCAAAGAAGATGGGTACTTTGTCATATAGAATCTCATAGTCAGCTAGTTGACTCTTCATCCAAAGTATTTGAGCACAGCAACTGGCAGCTGCAACATATTCAACTTCAGCTGATGACATTGCCACAGAGTTTTGCTTCTTTGCACTCCATCCAACCAACTTTCCTCCTAGGATTTGACAGCTCCCTGAGGTACTTTTCCTGTCAATGCAGCACCTAGCGGAGTCTGAATCTGAGTATGCCTTGAGATCAAAGCCTAATTCTTTGGGATACCACAGACCTAGAGAGGTTGTTCCTTTGAGGTACCTGAAAATTTTCTTAACAACCACTAGATGGGATACCTTTGGTTTAGCTTGGTACGTTGCACAGAGACATGTGGAGAACTGGATATCAGGGCAACTGACTGTGAGATACATGAGTGACCCAATCATGCCTCTATGCATAGTCTCGTTAACAGAGACTCCTGACTCATCAGGACCCAAGTTGTTGGGTGGAAGCATGGGGCATTTCACTGATGCACAATTAGCCAAGTCATATTCTTTAAATAAATGTTTTACATACTTTTCTTGACAAATTGAAATTCCTTTAGGACATTGTTTGATTTGAAAACCCAAAAAGTAAGTTAATTCACCCATCATACTTATCTCATATTTCTTGGTCATTAATTTAGCAAAACGTTTACTAAGATTAACATTTGTTGACCCAAAGATGATATCATCCACATAAATTTGTACAATGATGAAATCACTTTTATCCTTGAAGGTAAAAAGTGTTTTATCAATGGAACCCCTGACAAATTTATTTTCAGTTAAAAAGGTAGACAGCGTTTCATACCATGCCCTTGGAGCTTGTTTCAACCCATACATGGCTTAGTGTAGCCTGTACACATGATTGGGAAACTCGTTGTTCTCTAATCCTTCAGGATGTTCAACATACACTTCCTCAGCCAAATCTCTATTGAGGAAGGCACTTTTAACATCCATTTGATACACAGTGAAGTTCATATATGCAGCGTATCCAAGGAAGATTCTGATAGCTTCAAGTCTTGATACTGGTGCAAACATTTCATTATAGTCAATCCCTTCAGTCTGAGTAAACCCCTGTGCAACAAACCTTGCCTTGTTCATTATGATGTTACCAATCCCATCCATCTTGTTCCTATATATCCATCTATTGCCTATAATGTTCTTACCATGTGGAGTTGGCACTAGAGGCCAGACATTGTTCTTTTAAACTGATTGATTTCTTCCGGCATAGCAGCGACCCAACCTTTTTCAACAAGGCTTCAGCTACACGCTTGGGTTCAATTTGGGAAAGAAATTCAGCAAACAAACATTCATTGGCTGAGGCTGATTCTGAGTCATGAATTCTCTGTCTAGTAGTAACCCTAGTATTTGGTTCACCACATGTTGACAAGAAGAATGTGTTAATCTCTTGACCATTTGATTTGAGGACTTGGGGAGTCATAGACAGAAACAGATATGGAGGAAGAGAGAACAACTTGAGTTTCATCTTGCTAAGTAAGAGGACCCTATTCAAAAACAATCTTAGTGTCTGTGTCTACATCAACAATTTCAAGAAGTGATGATTCACAAACAACAAGAGAATCTTCTTGATCATGAGTTCTAGGTAAGTCATCTTCAGTTGAGATAGAACATGGGCTTGTGGAAGGCTGATGTTCTTCTTCAATTAGTACTTGAGTAGAGGGAACATCAATGTTGTGAGTTGATAGCGGATCGTATGCAGGAACATATGGTATAAGAGTATATGTGTGTGGATGATGATGAAAGACATGCCTTGGTTCAGAGAACTCATCTGTTGGGAAAGACCTATTTTCGTTGAAATCAATTTCATCACCTTCTGTTCCTGTTCTTTGTAGCACGTCATCATCTTCATTGAATGTGACATGAAAGGTTTCTTCTAGTTCCTGTCTTCTTGTGTTAAATACTGTGTGTGGATGATGATGAAAGACATGCCTTGGTTCAGAGAACTCATCTGTTGGGAAAGACCTATTTTCGTTGAAATCAATTTCATCACCTTCTGTTCCTGTTCTTTGTAGCACGTCATCATCTTCATTGAATGTGACATGAAAGGTTTCTTCTAGTTCCTGTCTTCTTGTGTTAAATACTCAAAAGGCTTTGGGTGTTGGAGAGTATCCTAAGAAGAAACCATCATCAGCTTTTTCGTCAAACTTTCCAAGTTGATCCCTGTAGTTATAGATGAATACAGGGCAACCAAAGACATGGAAGTAGCTGACATCTGGTGCTCTTTTTCTAAAAACTTCATAAGAAGTTTTCCATGTCTTTTAACAATGATTGATCTATTCTGGGTATAGCAGGCAGTGTGGACAGCTTCTCCTCAGAATTGCTTTGGTAAAGCTGCACCATTCAGCATGGTTCTAGTTGCTTCAATCGGTGTTTTGTTTCTTCTTTCAGCTACTCCATTTTGTTCAAGAGTACCAGCTGAAGAGAAGTTTTGTGATATTCCCTTTTTATCACAAAAAGCTTCAAGCTGTTGATTCTTGAATTCAGTCCCATTATCACTTCTTAGAGCTTTTACTCTAACTTCATTCATGTTTTCAACCTGCTTGATGAAGGACATGATGGCATCAGCTGCATCACTTTTCCTTTTGAAGAAGAAAACCCATGTATACCTTAAGAATTTATCAACAATTACCAATATATATTTGTTGTGATTGATGGTTCGTGGTTTAACAGGACCAAACAAATCCATGTGAAGGAGATGTAAGCACTTGTTAATAGATAATGATTGTCTGGTCTTAATGGATGACCTATGGTTCTTTCCCTTAACATAGGCAAAACAAGTCTTGTCTTTTGTGAAAGTCACAGGTGGTAGACCAGCAACCAAGTTTTGTGTGGCTAGCTTGTTGATGTTCTTGAAGTTTAGATGTGAGAGTCTTTTGTGCCACAACCAGTTGACACTTTCAAAGGCCTTAGCAAGAAACCAATTTGAGCTGTCTTCTGGGCAAGAGGCCATATTGATGACATACACATCTCTTCTTCTTGGTGTAATTAACATCACATCATTATTTTGGTTGAATATGGTTCCTTGAGTCTTGGTAAAAAAAACCTTATAGTCAGCATCATACAATTGGCTAATGCTGATGAGATTGTGCTTAAGACCATTCATATATGCAACCTTTGTGAAGGTTATTCCATTGTAGTTAACTGAGCCATATCCCTCTGTCTCGCCTGAAGAGTTATCCCCAAACACCACCTTAGGACCAGGCTCTTTTGAATATCTGTGCAGGTATTGTTTAACTCCTGTCATGTGTCCAAGACAACCACTATCTAGATACCAGACCGATTCCTTGAGATGTTTCTGCGCAGATATATAGAAACATATTAGTTCCAATGGTGAACCCACTTTCCAGTGGGTTCCCTGAATTGCTGATTAGCAACTCTTTAGTTCCTGTAGAACTTGTGATGATGTGAAGGACAATTGGCTGTGTCATGGGTGTACCTTCCACATATGTCACATCCTGGAAAGTCACTACACTCATCTGAGTGATGGTCTGTAAATCCAAAATATTTGCATGGAGGGTAAGGTCTGTAGTTACCTGATGGTCTCCTAGTAGCCTGTTGTCTGCCCCTAAAAGGTGACTGAGATCTCTTAACAGCAATTTGTTTATCATGATCTATGGTCATGTGATGAGAATTTTTACACACATTACAGTAAGGTTTGACAAACTTTTCACCTTTGGGTTCTCCTAGAATAGACTTAGGTTCAGAGGAAGTAGAGCATTCAACGGAAGGCTTAATATGTTCATTTAAGAGTTCTACTTCTTTAATCAAAGACAACAGGCGTTCTTCAGTTGAGGATTCAACTTTGTTCACAGGGTTTGTTGTGACAGGCTTATAGACATTTTGCTTAACAGATTGTTTTGCAGACACAACAAAAATCTTAGCTGGTGGTGTCTCAACATCTGGTTTGGGTTCAGCCTTAACTCCTCTAGAAGAGCTGTTGGGTTCAACTCCAGAGAGTTTATGTAAAGATGGAAAAGGTGCAGTTATATCAATTACATCTTCAGAGACAGGTACAATAGCTAAGAGTGGGTCAGACATATGTATAGTCTCTGTAGATTTGAAAACAATCTCTTTGGGTTTCTTAAGGGCCTTCATTTTGTTTCTTTTAGCAGTAACAACCCTAGTTATGTCAGTTGGAAGTTCATCATCAAGTAATTCATTTATAGTGAACCTACTGCACAACCATTTTTTTTATAACCTTGTGTAGTTCAGCTACTTGATCATTTAAGGCACTGTTTCTTAAAGATAACTTATTAACCTCATTTTGAAGAGTTATGTTTTCAGAGTTAACCTGTTTTAAAGTTTCACATTCAGCCTTAGCAGTCAACAGTTAAAGTTTAATAGAGTGAAATTTATCAAGTAGGTTCTTTCTTTGTTCCTCAACAAAGTGTAGATCAACTATGGTATAATCAAGGACATGTTTGCGTTCATCACTTTCAGACATAGAGATAAGCATGTGTACCTTTTTCATTGTGATGTCAAGCCATTGTCCTGATGTAGCATCTCATTTTCCAACAGCTGGTTCATCCTCAACGATTACCATAAATTCCCTGACCCTGGTAGTGTCTTCTTCATCCGATGTCAGCGGCTCATCATTCCAATCATAAGCTTCAGCTACCAACCATTTCTCTCTCTTTTTATCACCCCTTTCTTCTTCGACAGAGCTTCTAGCTTCAAATTCATCTGTTCCAACTCAGCCTTTAGTGCCTTGTATTTGTTTTTGTAATCTTTTTTCTCGTTATTAGAGGAATTGGATTGGTGAGATGAGTTGTTTTGTTGTGATTTCAACTTGTAAGGTTTAAATGATGAAGGGTAAGATAGTGAGGATGTTTTGTGGATGGACAGTCTTTTTGAAAATGTCCAAGTTTTCCACAGCCAAAGCAAGTCTCTTTTGATTTGTCAGATTGTTTACTAGTTGATCCTACTCTCCCTGACCTTTTGTAGAATCTTCTTTGATTAGCTAGTAAAGCTCTTTCATGAAACTCTGCATTGAGGTCTGTCATGAATTCTTGGCTGCTACGAGTGTCTTCTTAAACATCAGTGTCGTTGTCATGAGAATGTGAGGTAGAAATCAAGGCTTTGGATGTTGCTCCCTGAACTACAAATCTTTCAGACTCGGATTTGTATATGGTATCAATCAACCCTTCCTCATAAGTGTATTTTCCATATAGCTGAGCCAATGTATCATTCTTGATGGAGTTATTGGCTCTATGGGTCTGATTCATGCTCATCTATTTTCTAGGAAGGCTGTTGACAAATGTGGCATTAACTTCAGCTTATGCAATGGTGACTTCATTCATAGCAAGGTCGTTGAGAAGAATCTTCAGCCTTGTATACGTCTGTTGTATATTTTCACCTTCAAGAGCCTTGAAAGCATTAAACTGAAGCCTGAGTGCCTGAATCTTGGTTTCTCTAGTTTCAGAGGGTCTTTCGTGACCTAGGATGAGGTCTATCCACATTTGTTTGGTTGTTGGACATTGAACCACTAATTTCATGATGTGTTTTGGAAGACAGCAAATGATAATGCTTTTGAGACGTTTATCTTGGTTTGCCAATTTCCTATCAGCTGGTGTCCACTGCTTGAGGGGTTTAGGAAGAGGATTCTCATCAGTGGAAGTGAGTGCCATGGGAACATATGGTCCAGTCTCTAGAATTTCTAGAAGAAATGGCTCGAGTCCATCGAGATAAACAAGGAATTGACTTTTCCAACTTGCAAAGTCATCTTTACAAAAACTAGCACATTAGTGACATGAGATCCACCTCTTGAATCGAGAAGTTAAGGAATATCGTCTTCATTTTGAGTAGGGTTTACTCTTGGTGAATTTGGAGGTGGTGGTGTGTTGTTCCTAGAAAGCGAATTTGGTGGTGGTTGGGTGTTGCTCGTTTCAGGCATGGTGGATCTTGATTATAAAACTTAGAACGATGTTTATGAAGGTTTTAATATCAAACATTGCTCTGATACCAATTGAAAGTCCCTAAACCTAGCTTGAAACGATTAAGAAAGATAATTAACACAAGTAAATACTTTTCAAACGAAATACTTTATTATTGTATAACAAGTATTACATGTGTTATGTATAACACAGCTTGATGACAATGTGTTGTGTACACTTTGGACAAAATAAAGCTAACTTAAGAACACATGCACAACTGTTTGTTCAATAAGTTCTAAAGAGTTAATGTGTGAAATCTAACAAAGTTAACGACATTAACTCTAGCCTACATATCATATTTATAGTGGTACGAGGTTGACTTTGATAGCTGGTTGATGGTGACTACACAAAACAGACATGTCAGACATCTGTCACAAGATGCTCTTCTATTCTTGGTAGTCTGCCACAACACTTTAGGGAAACAGAGTTGACACAGTTTCCCGTTTCTTCATACCTTGTACTTTAGGCTGCATAACTTCCCGCCTAAACACTTAGGTATGTCCAAAGTGTACTGAGTGTTAACAGGGTATTGCCACCCCTGTTAACACTCAACCAATCAGAGTCCCTGATACATCTTGACTGTTATCCATCTCAGGCAATGAGTGTGTCTTCAAGTAATCTTCGACTTCCTTGACAATGTCTCTAACATGGACTCCTATGTGGCTGCTCACAGAGACTTAGAACTCTATGAGTCTTGGGTTACTTTCCTGTCACCTAGGCACATGCAAGTTAATATCAAACAGCTTAATGTACGTTTAAATCTATGACTAAGGGAAATCTAACAAACTTAGATTCCCAACAGATACTGCTAGCGATACCAAGGAATGTGTGTGTCGTGCCCTTGATACTCCATATGATGGTTTGTGATCTTTAAGTATATAAACATCATGGCCCTAAATCACAATTTTTTTCATTGCACAAGACAATTTAACATCCAATGTTTGCAGTAAAAAGAACCTATTAATCTTGTTGAAAGTGAAGGCAAACCACTTGGTCATATGGGGTAAGTTTTAGTTGTCCCAACTAAAGAGTGGCTTCTGTGTATAATTTACAATTTTATCAGCATTTTCTTTGTTATGGTTTGCAAAAATGGCAAAATGGCCAGAGGTTTTAAAGAAGAGTAACAATTTTAAATAATTTTGGGTGCACGTGAGAATGCTCTAATGATAACCACTCAGTTATCTGTAAATATATCTCCTTTAAATTATCATATTGAGGTTCTTTTTTACTTATTTATTTATTTATTTATATTATTGCATTTTTGTCATATGTGTTTATAAAATGATGTAATGTTTTGCGTTTACAAATTGTATCAATTGGTAGAAAGAGGTGTAGTGCAAATTTTTAGTTGATGTTCCGTCTTCTTACATTTATAATGGTAAACTTTTTGTTAATGCAAAGTAATGACTTAATACATTATCAGTGTTAACTAATTTTTCTTAGTTTTGATCACGACAAATTAAAAAGACATTTATCGTCATACAATCATAAGACAAATAATTAACAAACACTATCATCAAGGTAATAATCATTTAAGTATTGCACTAACATATCTTAATCATGATTAGTGATCATAAAAGTGATTAGTCCTAAATTTATATTTTTTCAAATGTGACAAAAGATTTTTTAATAAACTTTCTTTTTAATAAAACGTTTTATTAAAATGCAAAATGTAAATTTAAATATGGCATATTCCAAATGCCATAGGAATATCCTTTGAAGGTAAAAACTTACCTCAGATATTACTTCCCCACTAAAATACAAAAGGGAGCGGAGTCTACTCCCACGGATCCTTAAATCCCTATGCGGTTCCATAGTGATAAGGAACCGCAGGACAAATAAGGAATCGCAGGCAGAGAGCCGTTGGCCTTTGTCTCCTATAAATAATGGATCAAATCTGCATTTTCCATAACCCTTTTTGGACACTCTTTCTTCCATCTTTCTCTTTTCTGATTCCTAATCATTTGTAAATAATCACTTAAAGTGTTAAGTATGTTTCCTTATGATTATCTCCTTGATCTCATTCTTTACCTTGTCCAAAGAGAAGATCACTTACACACTTGTGATGTGATTAAAGATGAAGCCTTGATGAAGATCACCCTCTCTTAAAGATCTAGTCATGTTCATCATTTGTTTTATTTGTGTCTTGTATAGATCCAATGTATTTGTGTATACCTGGATTAGTTGTGTTAATCCATTGTATTAGTGAATACTTGGATTAGTCTTGTGTAAATCCATTGTATATGTATATACTTGGATTTGAGTTGTGTAGATCCAAGTTACATGTGTATACTTGGATATGTATTTTTTAGTTGTAAAAATTGTGTCTTGTTAGCTCTCACTAAACTATAAAGTGACTTGTGGTTGTGTCTTGTGAGTTCTCACAAACTATAAAGCGAAGTGTGGTTGTGTCTTGTGAAGTTCTCACTTAGCTTCAAAGTGAAGAGTCGTGAAGATTGGTTCTATCTTTCGATTAGAACTCGACATCTAGCCTTGCTTCGGAAAATGGTGAAATAAGCAATGTTGTGAAGATTGGTTCCAGAACTCGACATCTAGCCTTGTGTCGTAAAATGGTGAAGTAGGCAACGTTGTGTAGATTGGTCCTAGTTAAGATTAGGTCTCGACATTTAGCTTAGTGTCGAAAAATAATGTAAGCGACGTTTTAAGGTTTTCTCCGCCAAGAAGAGAGCTTGTGGATATAGTGGAAATCTCGAGTAAGGTGTACTCGGGGAGCAGAGTAGGAACGAAGATAGAGCTTCATTGCTGAACCACTATCTTGGTGTCTTTCTATTAGGTCGTCTCTTTCCTTACTCTTTTCTTACTCTTTACTTACTCTCATTATTACATCACACACAACTACTTTTTGTCATTGTTAATGCATTAGAATTGAACCTAATCATTATGCAACTAGATTTCAAGTAAAAAGTAGTTTTGAGACAAACCTAATTGAAAGGAATTTTAATTAGGACATAAACCGAAGAGAAACAATTCAACCCCCTTTCTAGTTTCTACACTTTCTTTATAGCAAGATCATCTTTTAAAACCATCTTTTCTTATTAGCTTGGATTTGTCCGACTGATTTTAGTTCCAGAATTCTAAAAGGTTTGCAAAGTCGTTATTATACTATTTCATTTTAATATAATGACTCCCTACTCATTATCTTTGGCGATTGTATGTGCCATTTAGGAGATTACCGGCTTAAATAAGTTATCCAAACAACCCCTAAAATGTAATATGTAGGGAGTATTTGTTGAATTTATAAATTATTAAAATAAATTATTGTACACTTAATTCCATAAAGTGAATTTTAAGGATATATATATATTTTTATAATGTTTTGGCTTGAACCAATGCTAAATTGGTCAATAAGTTTTTGACTTCATTTTCCTTCTATAACCCTATAACCTAAAAGCTTTTCGTCAAGCATACTTGTAATATTTTTATGTTTGATTTTAAAGATAGCAATACCCTTTTAAATCTCCATGTGGATACTTATTTACATAATTGGTTCAAACTTTATAATCTTTGTCTGGACAATGGATATCAATAAATGTAAAAGAACCACACATTGTAGTAATGTACATACAATTCTATATAATGTGAGATCGTCATGGTGACTTTAAGTTCATGACAAACTCAAATTGACTTGCCTCTCCCTACTAATCCCTTTTTTCCAAATCTGTTTCAAACACGTGTTTGATTTGCAGCAATATAATCCTTGCTGCTTCTATATGCAGCGTTGCAACTACCTGTACAAGACCAGGCTCATGAAATTCAAACTACGTGTCACAACTCCCTTATTCCAAATTTCTAGACCTCATATACGCGTTAAAGTTGGTTATCTGTTATAGTGAAAAAAAAGAAGAAAAAGACCCTTGGGTGAAGCACAATCTGCTTCGGCTTGGAAGAAAGATGAAAAAGGTAATAAAATATAATGAATTTTATTTACCGTTAGTGTTTCAGACGTTGTAAAAACTAAGACATTTCTGATATGCGACTCCCCACAAAAGTTTCAATTTTGCTTCGGCTTGGAAGAAAGTTGAAAAAAACACCATCGAATAGAAAATAGGAATTCAAACACCTTAATAATGACTTCTCTTATTTCTATTCTTATTTCTTGATATAAGAAACAATAGTAATTAAAAAATGAAAATTGTAAGGTTTAGATGAAGAGAAGCGAACTAAATATTAAGAACACCAACGTTCGATAAAAGCTACCATGTGAATTAAAAAAGTAGAATCTTAGGTTGCTATTTGGATTTATATCTCATGTCAATGACTTGATACATCAAGTAGGATAATGTGAGATCTTAAAGTGAACCGACCGGGATGAAAAACCAGGAGGTAAACTCTTAGGCTGTTGATTTCGTATACATGTTTCAGGTACAAAAGCATGCAAGTTTTTAGCCTGAATATTCTATTAGTTCTATCAGATTATGTGACATTGATATGCTTGTCTCTATTTGAGTTGGTTTGTCACCTTCAAGACGTGATAAGGGAGTACCTTTATGGTAAGTATTTACATAATCTTATACGCCATTTGACAAGCATAGTCGGGCCACAATGTATATATGTGTGTAATTTTAAATGGTAAAAATGTAAAGGTTTAAGGTTTGTGGAGCCCAAACTCCTTATAACAGAAAAAAGAGAATGGTCATCAATGATGCTAATAAGTAAGTTGATCTTTTTTCGCGTGATTTGCTACTTTTTCATGGTGTTAAATTGGCATGAAATGAAGAAAATTATAAACATACTTCTTATTTTTAATTTGGACTTAAAAAAACAAAGTTTCGAACAATCTGCGTGATAGTATTATATTTGAATAAGATAAGCAGGCCTTAATAGGCAATCTCAAAAAACCACTAAACTGTATAATGATATCTATCTAACTTTTTTTTACTTAAGTTTTATAGTATAACTATTGCTAACCTAAATATAGACTATTGAGGTAAAATGGTAGACACCTTTACTCCTTTCTTCACCATCTCTCATCTGAAGTTGGATGGTATCATTATGAGCCCATCAAGGTACATTTCTTTATCATTTTATTTGTATGTTGATAAGTATGATGTCATAGGTCACATTGCAACTTTTTATTTGAAAACATTTTCATCATATATATGATATATGTGTTGCACTAAATAAGGTCTTGGTGATATTTTAAAATCACGTCTTTTGTCATTATGAATCAATGTGTTGCATCAGAACTTTATGAGAAGGGTTGTTCACGCAAGTCCCATTAAATTTACCTTACAAGGCAACTTTAGCGAGAGAAGGTGTGATCATACTCCATTCTGCACTTAACTCAATCATAAATACTATGCTTGATTTTGTAGAAATAAAGTTGCAGGGTCTCCCTGGATTCCTTTACGAAATTCACCCTCATGTTATCATGGTTCCTGTAACCAAGTCACTTTCGACCTGTATGACCTATTTAATTTTTAACCATGTTTTTATAAATTTTACATTTAACATGTTATAAGTGTGTTGCCAAAGAATTGCTTAATGGGCATGATTAATCATGATATGACATAAAATATCCAAACGAAAGTAATATGTTTATTGATATGATTTTACACTGACGTTTTAGATTTATTATATTTTTTGTAGCCAGTAGCAACCTAATTTAGTCATGCTTTGTCTGCAATTAGTGGAAATGTTTTTGGTCCAAGTTAGTTAGTTGCATGGTTTTAATAATGAAGCTCTTTAATTTTCGCATTCTAACAAAATGATGTTCAGGTGATGTTGTTGTGAATGTTTAAATTGATCATGAGAAAGAAGTTTGCTTTTGTGGAGATGATATTTATCGAGGAAGCCAACAACGCAATGGCTTTGGTTGACATTATATTTGAGATATTCGGATAGCACTCAATCTTATAGTAGTGTAGAGAATACATTAAATAATAGTAGTATCTTGTTTCAGCTTATTTTTCAAAAAGCTTCAAGGCCTTTAGATTGTGATCGAAATAAATTTGTGTATGTTAGTTAATATTGTACCTCATGGAGATTTTATGTATAAGCAATAACATCTTTAAAATGTCAATGAAATATGCTTACATACAAAACAAATTTCTTTAAAGAACCCTGTAATATTATATTCGTTAACGTTATTTTATCAAACATTTCAATCATTTAATGCTATTTTTTTCAATTCTTTAAAATTTTGTATCTTCAAAGATAATTTTAAAGCTAGCCGTACAGTGGGCGGGCCTTGAAGCTAGTTTTACTATAACAAAAGGTGTAACTGCACAAATAAACAAAAAATGAAGGCATAATCTGTAAATCTCTTTTTAGTAAAATAAAATCAGACTTTTTGAAAAGATATTTCTTTAACAGGAAATAATATCATGATTTATTCTTTTTAATTTTTATTGTTTTAATAAAAAATATATTCTTTAGTTTGGCAAAAGTACTTGCAAATTCGTTTTTTTTAAACTGTGTTAAAAAATACATGTGTCGAAATTAAGAGATAAAAAGTAATGAGAAAAGTCATAGAAGACTCGTCATCAGTCACTTCTACCCGAGGATCAAGACTCAAAGGTAGACTAAAGATGTTTAAAGAAAAGATTAAAGAATGGAGTAATTCCACCAGAGACAGTGACTGATCTCAAGGCCGTGTTATCAGAAACCGCATAAACGAAATTGAGAAAAAGTTTGATAGGAATGTAGCGTCAGGTTCTAACCGGGAAGAAAGACTAAATTTTATTCAAGAATGCGAGGAGTTGGATCGTATATCATGTTCGGACCTTGCTCAAAAGGCTCATACTCAGTGGGATGTGGAAGGTGACGAGAACACGAAATTTTTCACGGATTGATCAATCAACGAAGACGACAACAATTGGTGAAAGGGATCAAGGTTGAAGGATTGTGGTACTCAAATCCTGTTCAAGTAAAAGAGTACTTCTTTAAATTTTATAAAGAAAAGTTTCAAGATCATGTTTCTAATACCATATTCACTAATTTGTGTGCCTTACTAACGATGATCGTCTTCAGTTAGACAAAGATGCATCTTTAGAGGAAATTAAGAATGCGGTTTGGGATTGTGGTAGTAGTAAAGCTCCTGGCCCGGATGGATTCTCATTTCTGTTTCTAAAAACGTATTGGGATGATTTGAAAGACGATGTTAATGAGTTCGTGTCAACATGTCTTTCTACGGGTCAAATGCCACTAGGATCGAATTCAGCGTTTATCACTCTTATCCCCAAGGTTCACAATCCTCTCCTTATTAACGATTATCGGCCTGTATCCTTAATTGGATTAGAATATAAAATCCTCTCAAAACTTATTGCTAATAGTCTAGCGAGATTTATAGATAAACTGGTAAGTAATTAACAATCGGCGTTTATCTCGGGCCGCCAGATTCTTGATGGTCCACTCATGTTAAGCGAGGTTATTGATTGGTATAAAAAGAAGAAAAAAAGTTGTTGATCTTTAAGGTAGATTTCGAGAAAGCATATGATTCCGTGAGTTGGACGTATTTAGATTATGTATTACTTCACTTTGGATTTAGTGAAAAATGGAGAGGATGGATTCGGGCATGTCTGCATTCGGCGAGGACTTCTGTTCTTGTAAACGGCAGTCCCACGAAAGAGTTCTCGGTTAAGCGTGGTTTGAGGCAAGGCGACCCAATATCACCCTTATTATTTATTCTTGCAGTGGAGGGCCTCCATGTAGCTTTGGAAGAAGCTTCTCAATCTCAGTTGATTAAGGGTGTAAGAGTGGGCAACTCAAATTTCAAGCTTTCACATTTATTTTATGCCGACGATGTGGTTATGGTTTCTGATTGGAGCACATATGACATGGAGAACGTTGTTTGGGTCTTAAATGTTTTTTATCTAGCATCGGGGCTGAAAATCGATATTAATAAGTCTAGTGTCTACGGTGTCGGCGTATCCATAGAAGAAGTTAAGTCCATGGCGAGGTTGATGGGATGCTCTTCAGGTTCTTTACCATTTAATTACCTGGGTCTTCCTATAGGGGCAAATATGAATAATGATTCGAGAAGTAATATTTTGGTTGATAGGTTTAGAGCGGAACTCTCATCATGGAAAGCTAATCTTTTATCGATTGGTGGTCGTTTAACGTTACTTAAATCTGTGTTGGGGAGTGTCGGTATATATTACATGTCTATTTTTATTGTACCGACGACAATTAATAAACTTCTCGAGAATTTGAGAGCTATATTTTTTTGGGGTTGTGATAATGCTCAAAGAAAGATGGCTTAGATTAAATGGGACATGGCTTTGACATTCAAGGCTAATGGCGGTTTAGGTGTAGGCAGTTTAAAGTCGTTCAATTTAGCTCTTATCCAGAAGTGGTGTTGGAGGTTTTTGTCTACACCAAATACTTTATGGGTGTCTCTAATAAAGTCTATACATGGAGAAGATGGGGGGTTTAGCTTCTGGTCATTGCGTAACACGTGGTACATGGGCTAATGTGGTTGCGTCGATTCATTCTCTACAGACAAGTCAGATTATTCCAAACGAGGCCATTCGGTTAAAAGTAGGAAGTGGGACGCACGTTAGATTTTGGAAAGACTTTTGGATCGAAGAGAGAGCCTTAAGTGAGCGGTACAACATATTATTTCAGTTAGATGTTAACGAAGATTGTTATGTTGTTGATCGATGGTCTAATCATGGTTGGTCTTGGCAATGGCGTAGACCTATTGAAGGTGGCAGAACTGGTGGTATGTTGGATGCTATGATGAATGACATTCAACATATTAATCTAACTTCTGAGTTAGATTCGTGGCAATGTCTTATAGGCAAGGATGGTGGTTTCATCGTTGGGGAAACTCGAAAGCATATTGATGACGCGATTCTTCTGGTTTTGATTTCGGGCACTAGATGGAGCAAGTTTCTCCCAAGGAAGATTAATATATTTATGTGGAGGCTTTCTTTGGACCGTCTTCCTCATCGTTTCAATCTGTCTAGACGTGGTCTTGATATCGACTCAATTCTATGTCCAACTTGTTTGAAGGCGGGCGAGACTAACCATCATATCTTTTCAACTTGCGAGGTTGCTTCTAATGTTTGGAGGTTAATTCGTCTCTTGTGCGGTATATCTGATGCTATTCTGAATTCCATTGATGCTTGGTTAGTGTGGATTGATGGTTTGGCAGGAGGATCTCCTAAAAAAGAACGGATGTACGTGATAATAGCGACAACGTCATGGTATATTTGGAAGTTTCGAAATGGTGTCATTTTCAATTCCCAGTCTATTAGAAAAGTGATATTTTTGTTTTTATTCAATTGTATTCTTTTTCTTGGTTAAAATGTAGACGGGCCAATGTGTTAATATGGCAAGATTGGCTTCAAACTCCTTTGTAATTTTTCTTCTAGTTTTTTGCTAGAAGATGTGTTCTATATATTTCTCTTTTTGACGTTAAAAAAAGTAATAAAGAAAACGGAGTACATAAACAATTCAAAAGGTCTAATTCTAAACTTACAAAAACACTCTTACCAAATATTAACAACAGATAAAAATTCTTTCTCCACCAAAACCTAAATCAAATTCAACATAGATCTCCACCTTTAGAAGAAAACCAAAACTTCGATCAAACCCAAAATCATCACCAAAGGTCGAAATCGTCATACTTGGATTATTAATAATTATACAGTAAGTACTTTTATTTAATTTAAGCTACTATTATTAAACGTATGAGACTATGTTACATCTCAATAAAATTTAAGTAAAAATGGCAACCAAAAAGATAAATGAAATCGGTGAATCGGAGATGGACATAAGTGTTATAACATCTCAAATCACAACTAATTTTAACCTCGAAATCCGTATTTGGAGGTGTAATATTTTTTGTATTCAGTTATTTCAAGGGAGTCTGATTAGTATGTAGGCTATCTCATTAATGTTGTAACTTAATAAGCATTAAACTCGGGGTGTTTGGGATTCTGTTTCGAAAGGGATTAACACATAGTCTATGCTTAAAAAATGATTGTTGGCAAAATTGTTGATTATTATGAAACACATTCCCATAAAACCCCTATTGCCTGGATTTTAATCAGGTTTCTGTGCTTTAATATCAATAATGGCGGTTTTGAGTATTTGTACAATAAAATTGCTTTATTGTATGTTTAACAATTTTTTTAAATTGTTTATATAAACTTTCGTAGCTGAATTCTTATTATTCTTAAGGGTCTTTGGGAATGATTAGTCTAAATTGTTTATGTAAACTAGAATGAGACTGCCAACCTATTTTAATTTACTTTGCTTAGCAATAGAATAAGCAATTAAATCTCATTATCAACTCAAAAGCAATGTTATGTCTAGGTTGATGTTAAGACTTTCGCTTTCATACATTATAAGATACAAATGAACTAAGCGGAGTTTTATAAAAATCTACATGCTAAACTCATCTCTATAGCTTATATTCCACGTCTAGCTTGATATAAAGGGGTTATAAGTTCCCAATAAGAGCAGGAGAAACAAGCGAGGGTATGTTTCCTTTGAACTTACTATCTTTCTATTCATTGTATCGTGTTTTGAGTTTGTTACAAGGTATAATAGACCTATCAGCTATGTTGCACGGAAACGCGGTTGGGGTAACATATCACGTAGCGGAAAAGTTTCGGAAACGAGAAACGCCTGAAAACGCCTCAGAAACGTTTCTAGAAAATAGGAAACGTTTCACTACGACTGGAAGCGCATGGTGTTGAGCATGAAACGCGTCTAGGCTCTTTAAACGCGTTTCTGAGTCATTTATTTTCACGTTTCAGAAATCAATTATAGATTTTATTGATGGTGTTCATGTTGAAAAGTGGGTTAAGGGGTAGGGTTAGAAGAAGGATAAGCACATCTTTCTGCTGTACTGGGAAACCAGGATGACAACTCGAACAAAAAGAACATAAGAATTATTCGATGATGATTCCAGTGATGGTTTTCGAAGCTCTACATGTGATGCCATTTGTGTAGTCAACTTGTCCTACTGGGGGTTTCTTGTGGATAACGGGGACATATGTTATATGTTTTTTTTGGGAAAATTATCATAAGAGTCCACCAATTACAAGAACATGTTTTTCTCATATAGGTTCTAGGTAATTGGTAAAAGCAGGGCAACAAGCGCCAGATTTTGACAAGTGTCCCAAAAAGTATGGCAACTCTGATAGATTGTCTCAAAAAATAGGGCAACAGAGGACACATGACGCACTCTGCACCCCATTGTCCAATTGCCCTGGACCTAAATATACCTGACAAACACTTTTGGACCCATCTCAGAATTAAAGAATGGGCCAACAGACCCTTTTGATAATTTTCTCTTTTTTTTACCTTTTCATTGTTTTTTGTTCAATATTAAACAAAGTGTCAGTTTTTTAGATTGAATTGAAAAAACTTATTAAGATTGAAAAGAAGATAATAATGGAGATATTTGGTGAATAATGGGAAGAAAACTCAGGTAGTAAAATATGTGTCGGGAAATACAAAAGTTAGATAGTAAAGTATGCATTAAGAACTGGGAAGTCTATTTAATATAATAAACCAAAATAATTTACAAGTATTTTAAAGCACAAAAAAATTAATTTGTTTCCTAAATTGGCACCAATGTATAAGATTTTTAATGCACACCTCATAAAACAGTTTTCTAAAATACAATTCTATACATTCACCCTCTGTTTAAGAAAAATTCAAATAATTTTGAAATTCAAAAATGCAAAATGGATTAGTGGATTTAGGAAAGGTTTTTATGGCCATTATTATTGAATGGGCCAAGACGCTCCTGCCCTAAATTAACTCTAAACCTAAAACCTATATAAGCGCCCCCCACACCTCATCTACTGCACAAAAATCACAATATTTGGCATCCATGTTTGTGCAGTCTCTTAGATCCCTAAAACTCTGTTCTTAATCTCCTTCTTTGTAATGCTACCAAGAATTGAATGGATTTAGGTCCATTCATGCCACAACATTGATCTAATTGCTTGCAAAACAATATGGATTGCTGATCATTACAATGCTGCCAAGAATTGAATGGATTTAGGTCCATTCATGCAACAACATTGATCTAATTCCATATGCAACACAAAAAAAGAATGTGTTCTCGGCGTCCATGATTGTGCAATCTGTTAGATCCCAAAAACTGTACTCTTACTCTCCTTCTTTTTAATGTTGCCAAGAATTGAATGAATTTAGGTCCATTTATACAACATCATTGATCTAATTGCTTGCACAACATTATGCATTGCTGGACATTTTAATGCTGCCAAGAATTGGATGGATTTAGGTCCATTCATGCAACAACATTATTTGTGCAATCTGTTAGAATTGAGATTAAGAATGCTTAATCTCTTTCTTCATAATGTTGCCAAGAATTAAATGGATTTAGTTCTATTCATGCAACAGCATTGATCTAATCTTCATTCAATGTTTATGTTAATTCAATGCATTTAGATCCCTTTTCTGATTAATCTTCATGCAATGTTTCTGTTAATTGCAGGATATAGGTGGATTTGATGATCATTGGCTTTTTGGTTGTTGCCAGTTATGATTTTGTGAATTTCAGGATATAGGCTGATGCATAATCAACATTACTATTGGTTCATCAAGCATGATACAGTTGGAATGAATGGATCAATGCTGTTGTGTATCATCAGACTTGCATTGTAAGTTTATGCTTTTTATGTGCATACTGTAATCATAATTCTTTTATTATTATATATTTTAGATAATAACAAAAATTTGTTTACATTATCAAGTTTTTGAATATTGAATGGATACTTATCTTATTATTGTCCTCATCATAAGGATATTGTGGTGAAAATGTCATCCCACCACTAACGTCTCGATTTATGAACGCTTTTTATAAAATTGTGTTTTTGAATAGGGTTTTCTAAACGCAATTCACTGTAATGGAACCAAAATCTGCGTTTTTAAATGGTTATTGAATACCACTATCGTGTGCTCTGAATATTCCTTAATACACAGAAACAATTACAACATTTACAAACGTCTTATTCCTAAATTTTATAAAACACACTATAATAAGAGAAATTACCAGTATTCAGATCCTGAATGCGAACTATTAAGACTGTATCAAATATGTTGTATATCCAGTGGACATTATAATACTTTTTCTAAATTCAATTCTACATTTTGTTCTTAAGTGTTTGTGATGCTATTTAAACGATTGTAGTTTGAATACGAAAAATATAACAATACTCAAGTTATACATCAATATAATGGTGTGGTTAGCTATATCCATTCAATATATAATACAACAATATAAATTTTAGTATCATACTCAGTATATGTAACAAATTTATAATAATGAGATCAACACTGTAATGCAAGTAAAAGTATGATCATAAACATGGATAAGTTGTATACATCAATATAATGGCGTGGTTAGCAGGTTTTAAGCAGTGGATGTTCAAGACAATGACTTTCTAACAGTGCATGTGCAATATGAAGATTTTGTAGAAGACCATGGCTGCAATTTATGATACAAGCAATCATGTACTTACATGCACCAGTTATCTATTTTTTTATGATACAAAATTATGTACTAAACTCTCCAGGTTTTGTATTTTTTTTAAAACTTTGATTTAATATTTAGACATTTTATAATGTTTAAACAAAAAATTATTATTGTACACTTGAAATACTTGGTGGATGCAATTTTTAAGCAGTAAATACATAAACAATAAATTTAGTTGAATGAACTATGGTTACACATTTTAATGCATTTACACAGTAAACTAAGATTTTTCTTAGAAGTTTACAAAATAATTATTACATGCATGTATATAACTTCTTGTAACCATCTACTCTACCTGTTCGTTTTCTTTGATCAGAGTATATAAACACCTCATTGGGTGCAACGGATATCTCGAAACCATTGTTCAAACATACAGAAACTCTTCCATTATTTTTTAAAAATTACAAAAAATGTCTAAATCTTACAAGAGAAACTCATCTGCTGCGAATCTTGAAGACATCCAAGCCAATATCAACAAGTAAGTTAGTTTATTTAATAAGTATACTTTCTTTTTCATATCTTAACAATATCTTATATTTTGTGTTTTGTATTTCAGGAAATCGTGTGTGAAATCTACACAACCAGACAATGTAATTGCAGAAACCCAAATTCTGCCTCAAGTGAAACCCTGCAATGATACAACTATCCTAAACCATGATGATTCCTATGATAAGCATAGGTACTATGTTGAGGAAGCTGAGTTGTAGTGACAATGGAGGTTGCAAGATGAAGAAAAAGCGCTTCTCGAACAGAGGAGGTTGGAAGATGAAAAAAAGCGCTTCTTGAACAGCAGAAAAGGGAGCAGCAAGAAATATATTAGGACCAAATACATGTGCAACTTGAACAGGAGGAAAGGGATGAACTTGTTGCGGTTAGAAGGGAGCTAGATGAGGAGGAGGAGGAGGGTGAGGATGATTTTTACTATCATTACGACCCATATGAATCAGAAAAAGAAATCAACATAGAAGATGATTTTGTGGAGTCTCACGATTATGATGAATTGCATCATTCATTTGACCCTGAAAGATCTCTTAAGTTCAATTTCTAGATTTATGTTTATTTATTATTTTCATTCTTCATATTTTGGTTTTAAAATCATGTAATGGACATCTGGAATTGTTGAATTAATTTTAAGGAATATTCAGTGCAACTGATTTTATTTATGTTAATTCAATATAATTTAAATCCTACTTTTTAAGAGTATTTAATTAGCAAAAAGTTCAATCATTAGCAAGGGAAAGCCTAATATTAGTCATTAGGACTTAAGCAGTTTAGTAATTCTACCTTTATCAGCTATAAATCAGTTAATAGTTCATATAACCATACGCACACTAGAACACAAATTTGATAATTACATACATTAATACACAAATTCAGGAATTAATCACAAGCATACACATCATAAGGCATAAAGTTACCAAAAGCACGATAGTGGCACTAAACATAACAACCAAAGTTTTGAGACATTCCTAAAAACATACATTGAACCAAAGTCTAAACACAAGCATCACAGATAAGTTGCATGAACAAGTAATCCATAAATATTTTCAGCAACAAAAGACATATGTTTAATACATTCAACTACAAAATATTTAAAAAAATACATTTATAATAACGGATGAATCAAATAAAGAACAACAACAAAAACAGAAGGATGAGCAAGGGGATGTCAATGACAGAACAAACATTGGTGTTGCTCATGATGTTTTTTAAAGATTTATATGTTGTCTTGGATAGGCAAAAATAGGGGCTGGATACATGGTTTTAGAGGGTTGTATGCTATCTTTTACAACAAAAATATGTTGGACGCATGTTTTAAAAGGTTTGTATACAAGTTAAATGGAAGAAATAATGGTTTGTATGTTGTTTTTACAACATGTAAGTTGCGTCATTGACATCATTATTGACCATAATATGTATATATACTTTAGAAATATCAATCAAGATCACAAATACTGATATAGGTTCTTAAAGATAATTTTTTGCCATTTGACCCATTTAGTGTTACTAATTTGTTGTATGTTATGCAGGTTTTGATAGCAATGATTGTATTCGAGTCTATAGTAGATGATGATTCAATGTGAGTTGAAAGTCGTCATGTTCTTACTGTAGTTGAAACGATTGAATTCGAGTGGATAGTAGTCAAGTTCTTTTGGTAGCTGACATGAACAACGCTATAGTCATGTGCCATTGAGGGTTTCAAACCCAAGACAGTTTTAGCATATTAATGACATGTGCTATTGAGGTTTTTAAATTTTCCACTCCTAATATACATATGCAAGTTTTTTTTAGACCAGGTCATTATTGTTAGAACAATAAACTTGGGATCTCAGTGTTCAAAGATTTGATTTCGTCTATGGATAGTGTTAAGTGAGACCCATGTATCCCGGGATTTCATTAGTTGATTTTGCGTGTATTAAAATACTTTAAAAAGTTTAATTATTTAACTATTTTCCTAAATTATAGGGAAGTTATGAATTTAAAGAGAAATGTGGTTTGTAGTTACGGTTCTAAGTCGATTGTTATAGTATGCAAAAGTGAATACATCCGTTTTCCTCATTATAGAATTGTTTGAGAATTTTAATTAAGAACGAATATGGTAGAAGGTTCAAGTCTTACCTTTAGGTTGTTTTAAATCACCCATAATTTTAGTAGAGTTGTATCATATCATAGATGAAAGTAAAGTAAACTATAGCGACTGTTTAATTTATGAAACTAGAAGGACGGTTAATGAAACTATTATGTGATTGATAGAAACACATTGGCGGTACATGATACAATGTTTTTTCATGACTCTATCTTTATCCATAACATACTAAGTTACAGATTCTAAATATATCAAATAATGACTTTTGAGTCAAAGGTTAATAGACTAATTAATAGGTAATGGCTAAAAAAATTTCGTTTTTGTTGGTTATTAATTTATCTATACACGTATTAAGATACCCATGATTTAACGGGTAAACAAAAAAAGATATTTAAAGTTTGTCATTTGTGATAAAAATGGTAATAACTCAAAAGTATTGCTAAACTACAAGGAAGTACTTCAAGGTTTATGATGAATATTTAAGAGGTATACACAACTATATAAATGACATACATCAAGGTTGAAGACCAGTTATATGAAACTCCATTATTGTGATTGTTATAACTCTTATAGAATAATTGATTTTTTTTTTGTTTTTTTCATCAATTATCAGAACCCGTTTATGTTCTTTTAATATTAACATGTTTGTTACTTCTTATAAAAATCACTCAGTAAGCTATATCTGACTTTAGGCGGGTCTTTAATCAAAGTTTATCAAGGTATGTAATCTACTACATTTTAAATTTTAGGTATTAACGCAATAGGGATTGTCTTATCACTTAAATAGACTCACATACGACATGCTTGAAGACCATAAAGGATTGAAGACTACTTTTATTATTGTTAAAAACTTTACATGCTTATCGAATACTCCATGTTCTTTATATTACTGTTTTCATATATTACACGAACCCGTTTCATGCTTTTAATATACAGATCTTCTTATTTCTTTTACGGAAATTACTCTTTAAACTAAACCCGACGTTAGGTGGGTCTTTAAGCTAGTAGAAAATATACATAGGAAAGTAGTAAAAGATGGTAGGGAAGTCAAAAATTTAGGTGGTAAAATATGCACAAGGAAGTATGTTATTGTGAGACTAAGATATTTTATGTTTAGATTTTATTTAATTTAAATAACAAGTATAAATAAATTTCATAAAATAGTCAAACGTTTCTAGCTGTACCCGTTTCTTGACTTTTGAGATATTGGTGTTTTTAAGTACCCGTTTCCGTCTTCGTTTCTGTATCTGTCCTTGTGCAACATAGCCTATCAGTAGACTTGGGTACTTTCTTAGACAAGGTTGTCAAAACGATCTTGGTCGTAAGGTCGTACGATCTTACGATCCCATATGATCGTAGGATCGGATCGTAAGATCGCATGTAGAATCACAAGATGGTGTTATTTTGGACTTTTTATCATTTATGCTAGGGTTAATAAACTTTTATTAAGAGTGTTATGTAATTCTTTTCTATCCAAATTATTTATTTAACAATTGAAACATGAAGCAGGTGCCTGGAGCTTATGCTCTTATATGGGCAAGGTTTTTTTATTGAGAAATGTACTATCTATTTTGTATTTGGATCGTTCATTTATTAATAGAAACACGAACAAATTTTGTGCAAGTATATATTATAATATATCTAGTGTTTTCTTTCTAATATATATATATATATATATATATATATATATATATATATATATATATATATATATATATATATATATATATATATATATATATATATATATATATATATATATATATAGAGAGAGAGAGAGAGAGAGAGAGAGAGAGAGAGAGAGTTAGGATCAAATGAGAAGAAACCTTAAAATAAGAAGGATAAGAAGAAACTATAACCGCATATTCGAGATGCGTGCACTTAAATTAGATGCATCTTTGTAATCTTAGATGCATTATAATACATTATAACATGTTTTATAGCTTTTAATTAAATGCATATACGTATATTAGATGCATTTCATGATTTATCTTTATTTTTGTTCCTCTACACGTGCCCAAATCATGAAAATCAATTTGTACCATCTACACATCAAATTAACTTTCAAAACTCAAGATCGTGCATCTACATAAATAGAAATGCATCTAATTCAAGTCGTTGCATCTCTAATGTGTGATTTTAGTCTCTTCTCACCACTTCTTATTTTAAGTTTCTTCTCATTGGATCCTTACTCTATATATATATATATATATATATATATATATATATATATATATATATATATATATATATATATATATATATATATATATATATATATATATATATATATATATATATATATATATATATATATATATATATATATATATAATATTCTACAACCGTGAAAGTTTGTCATAAGACTTTTCTTTTATCATCAATTTAGATTCGTTTATAATAATATACATAGTCAAATTTAATTAGAAAAGGTAAAAATATTATATTATTTTTCTTTTATTTTCAACAATTATAATCTAAGATTTTTATTTCTAAATACTTATTATTTAAATTTTAGGTTATATTTTAAAATAAATAAAATAAAATAAGAATTCAAATTTTCAAAAATCGAAATTTTATAAAACCTACCAAATGATTTAGAATTGAAGTGACATTTAATTATTATAATGGGGATATGTGTTTTGTCAGTTTTGATACTATCATTCTTTGTGTTATTTACCGCAGAGGCCTTTTACAAGGGTGTTTGTCCACCAGAGATGTTTTTGAAATCATTTTATGAAAATGACCCTGTTGTCTGCGCCTCTTTTTCAGCGGACCAACCTATGCACACGTGTCAGCTTCTTGCTAAACAAAAATAAAGTAAGAAGTTCTTCGCTCTATTTACCAAGCGGAGCAAGCATTTTTTTAATAATTGTCATGTAGGGCCACTATTTGGTCCGCTTCATATTCTACGCCGAGAACTTTATTTGTGGGGCTTATTTTTTGTTTTGTCCTTTTGTTTTACTTTTATTATTTATTTTCATTATTTTTTTTTGAGTTTTTTTCTTTCTTTTCCCTTGTTTATAAAGTAGTTTAGCGCCAACTTCAGTGTTCTGTTGTTAAAATAATCTAAATAAAGGCTGGTGTAGTGATCTACATGTGATGTGTTATTTGTTGTAACGTTTTGTATGGTTAACAATGAAGTCTTATTTGTTTTATTGTTCTTAATTTTACAAACAAAGCATACAATACCCACGACTAGACTTTGGCGCATCATATATGCTTCATAATTATCTTTCTTGTCGAACTCTTTTTTTTAATTGTCAAGTACAACTACACATCAACACAAATGGACGATTGCTGTTTAAAAATAATAGACAAACAAACATACATTAACGTCTACAATGTATGCATTCAATGGTTATTGTAACTTCGAAAACAAATGAATGTTTCAAAAACTCTCGGACACACTTTAACACAACATATCTTGCTTATATTGGCTCTAATCATGTCCTGCTTTTGTGCGTTTCAAAGCCCTCGTCGTGGAGAGCAGAAAACATCAAACAACAACTTCGTCAAACAACTTACAAATATGTAAAAACAGTCCAGAAGTTGACGCTAAACTACTTTATAAACAAGGGAAAAGAAAGAAAAAACTAAAAAAAAAAGAAAAAGAAATAATAAAAGTAAAACAAACTGACAAAACAAAAAATGGGCCCCACAAATAAAGTTTTCCGCTTAGAATATGGAGCAGACCAAATAGTGGGCCACAACATGACAATTATTAAAAAATGCTTGCTCCACTTGGTAAATGGTGCAGAGATTTTTTTACCTTTTTTTTCTTTTTTCTGGTTTAACAAGAAGCTGATACGTGTGCATAAGTCGGTCCGCTGAAAAAGAGGCGCGGACAACAAGGTCATTTTCGTAAAGTGATTTCAAAAGGGTCTCTGATGGACACACACCCTTGTAAAGGGCCTCTGTGGTAAATAACGCTCATTCTTTTTGCTTAATGGGGAATGGGGATATTCATCTTGTGGGCCAATTATTTCACTTGGTCTTAGATTTGAGTCAGCTTATACGTATTACTAGTTTTTTATTTTTCAAATATAAATGTTTTATTTTGGGTCTCATTCTCCTTTTAATTTGCTTGTTTAATTAGAAGTGGGATGCCTTTGTATTTTGTTTTTGTTAGTTCTATCTAATTTGTTGCCTTTCTAATTTTTTTAACCCTAAGGCTACTTGGAGTGATGAGCCAAAAACCCATTGTCTTCTCAACGCCACATCAATTTTCTCTCACTAATCACCCAACTCACTTTACAACCTTACTGGCCGTGAGAAACTCACCGCCACGTCATACCATATTTTTTTTCTCTTCTTAATTATTTTAATTCAAAACTAAAAACGTGAACGTAAACGCTTTTATTCAATAATTAAACTTTTATTCAATAATTAAACTTTTATTCAATAATTAAAAAGATTACATAACGCTGAGTATTAAAAACGTAAGTATAAACACTTTTATTCAACACATATTATGTATATTATTATTATTTTTTGTTTTTTCAACACAAATAAATTAAAATATATATAATTTCAACACAAAAAAATTAGTTTTATAGCTCATATTGTATTATTCGGCTCACTTGTTAATGGCCCATGTTGTATAATTCAACTCATTTGCCAAGTACACTATACACACAACATCATCTTCAACCTGTAGCCATCATCTTCAACATGTGGCTGCTACTACACACATAACATACACAATATAAAAAAAATAAGAGACCAAGAAAATAAAACTCAGCTCGATGAAATTTTATGATACGAACCAGATCGATAATAGAGATAAAAGGATAGATAGATATTACTAATGGGATAACTCGATCCCTAATGGCTTATATTAGTGAGATAAACCAACTCCTCAATTGATTAATAAAACCAATACTTCATTATCATAAAACATCCTAATCTTACAGCCCTTAATCCTCTATATATAATGAAAGTTGCCCTAGACTTAACTTGGTCCCTAAGATAAAACAATAAAAGGAAAGTAAATAAACTAATTATCTAATAAATATAATAAGAGACAGCAGGATCGTATCATTTTAACAATAACGAGTGCAATATACTCATAACTCACGCATGAGGTTTTAGACAAAAATAATAACTCACGCGCGAATACCCACTGCCCGAATGACTATCACTCCATTTTAGCCTAATAGTCGAGGAGGTAGAACCTTAAAGTCAAAGTGATATCTCTACCCTTTATAAAAGCAAAACCTCTTTTTTCAACCACTGATTTATGGTAATATAGGAAACTAGAAAAGAAACTATAGGAATCTTTTCCTATATTGCCTTATTTAACTTCTGACTTTTACAACTAATTTTCACATATCTAAGGAAACACAAAGAATAAAACGTGTGATATTCAATAGACAGTTTCAATATAATCAAAACTTCCTCTATACGGTTTGCTGAAAACCAATCTATTTATAATCCATCCATTATTAACCTTCCACAAACCCTAACAATTCAAACCTACAATGAAATAACCTACACAACCCTCATTATTGCCGCCATCATAACTTTATCACCACTGCCACGACCATAATTTTATCACCGCCACATCTGCCGAATCCGCCCCATCTCTTGATGGTTTAGGTGGTTTCAAGGTAGTTTTGATTGATGATATTAGTTAGTGGTATTGGTGGTTTGTTTTTTGTTGGTTTCAGTGGTATTGAGTGGTCGGACCACCCACTTTGAAAAGCACATACTACCGAGCTACTACCATTCAAAAAATTTTCTTTTGATTTACGAGTTTCTATCAATTCACATTGATTTTTAATTTTAATTTAATTTATTGTCTGTGATCCAAAGAGGGCGGTGTGGCAACGATTCCGGTAGATTGCTGCTAACATTGGATGGATTGAATCAATTGGTTTGTTTTCATTTTAATTTAATTTATTGTGTGTGATTTTTATTTTAGAGAAAACAGATTAGCCCATTAAAGTATGATGAGTTGGGCAATAATTTTAACACTTAAGTGACTTGTTGTATAAAAATATAGTTAGTTGTGGAATAATTTGCAGGGTTGTGATGTTGTCCGGTTATGTTGTTTTAGATCTTGGAAATGGCAAAATGTGTAGCAATTTATGTAGTTTTGTGAGATTAAGTAGATGATAATGGATTGCTGTGATCGCTTATTAAAGCGGCTTATATGATTATTGTGTTAGCATGGGACAACTTATAATGTGAAAATAATACAACTATTTGCTGGGTTCGACTTCTTGGGTTTTGTCTGCACATCAGCGCATTTAATAAAAAAATTACGAGTTGGGCTGGGATTGCATATTAGATCCGATTATCCCCTTATATAGTTTCCTTGGCTGTTGATTATAGTTTTTGTAATGTTGGCGAAAGTGATTATTAGGACTTGAAGAATCTGAATTAGAGAAAATATTGATAGGCGAACTAGAAATAGGTTATCAAATATCTCAATTAGAATTTGCCTTCCATAACTCTTTCCTTGCCTCTCTCAGTTTGATAAGAAGGGGGTGTTTGTGAATCTTTTTTAAAGTTGTTGATATGATTATTCTGATCAGACAGCTTATAACGTAAATGATATGCTTAATTTTGCTCAAGCATAATACACATACGACAAGTGAATAATGAGATATTGATTACAAGAATGGTTGGTATGCTTATTAAAATTGCTTGTATGTTATCACAAGGTTTTATCGCAGTTCCCTTAATGTTTTGATGTTTCCTTCTCGAATCTTACTTTTTGTGTTTGGTTGTTTAGATATAGGATATCAAAGTGGTTATTGAAGAATCAAATAATTAGTTTATCTCAAGTATCATTTTTCTGATCTTAACACCTTGCGTGCATCTCCCAGTTGTGGATAATTTGATTTGAATTATAAAAAAAACAGAATAAGTACCATCTTTTGTTAAACACTGAAAACTGATCATTAGTTATCATAGTCCGAATTCACAATAATGCCTTTAAAAGTACATCCTTTAGCTCAGTGGGCGCTAGGCAAGATTTCTTTGTTAACGGTAAAATTAAGAATTATCTGTAGTTTGACGCTTTGACTAGCATTATATTGGATATTCTTTGAGGAATATATGTATGTGAGACATACACATATTCAGTTTAAATGTGTGTTTCCATTGAAAAATAATTAGGAAAGGAAAATTTGTCGCAATGAAGTAAGTCTTTGTATGTTGCGTTTCGGTTGCGATTGCAAACGCCATTTACTTAAATTCTTGAATTTTTATTGATTTATCAGATGCTCTAGAATAGACCACCCTTTAGGTATTATTGTGATAACTGATTGTTACAATAAATTTTCTTAAGCAATTCCGTACTTGGGAATACGACTTTTTAAACTGGTCAAACTTTGCAATTTTAAGAAGTAGCATTATTTTCATACCACAAACTATCTCAGTTGTCCCAAAATCACTTATGGTTCAGTTGGGCTTTACTTATAACAACGGTACAACATTTTAGTAAGTAAATATAAGTAGAATGGAACTCATTCATTAAATGGTTTCTTATTAACGCAATTTACACATGAATTACAGTGGATGGATAGTGTCCTTACTAAAGGACAAAAGATTGGCTTTTTCCATGATGAATTCCCATGCCCATTTTATGTCAAGGATGTCGTAAATATCATACAAATCTTAATCCAGAAATGGATTTCAGGTTACTTTTTCCTCTGCTTTGTAAAGAAGCTTAATTTGTTGTTTAGGCTTAAATAACTCACTGTAATACATTTTTTAGTCGAAACTTTTAGTAATTACGTAAATTCACACTTATGTTATTTGATAATCATAATCGGTAGAATGAAACCTTGGTAGAAATTAAGGCTCCTCATGAAATGGGAAGTTAAGTATTTTTTTCTTAGAATTTGAGGCTTTAATATGCATCAAAACTTTTTGTGATATTTTAGGTTGTTGCTTATCCACAACGGATATACATGATCATCCATAGAAGCACAATGGCCCCTATTGATTTATATCGTGTCAGGTATACTTAAGTATCGATTGAATCTGGGAATATCGGTGAGGCAGTAAAAGGTTTAGCCGTCTCAGTAAATCCAATGCATGCTTGAAGTTAAATTTTGTCTTAGTGTTGATTAGAATAGTTAAGATCCACATATGAATGAAAATGAATGCATCTTTTTTCCATTGCATATTCAAAATAATCTGATCATAAAATCAGTTGACATACTGACACCATGCTAATCGTTTCATCATGGTGTGTTGTTTAAGGTATAGTTATTACATTTCACCGATAAACTCAACTGCAATTTACCTTTCACTCATTCGCCCATAAATGTGTTGAATTATATACTATATTTCTATATCCCTAACTGTCTCACTGGGTTAAGATAAAGTATTAAACAAAAGAGAATTAAGTTTTTATCTCCTATAATTTAGCCAAAAACAAGGAGTCTCTTAAATCTTTTGCTCATTTGTTTATGAATGACAGGTTGAGATGGAAAAGCACAAAAAAGCAGTTGGTAATTACCCTCAGCTAGAAATTCAATGTTGGTGGTTTCTGAAAACACTAAATTGAACTATAGTAGAACATGATGGAGTTACTGGAATGGGTTGGCAGGTTTCTAAGTCTATGACAAATCAAGAACTGAATTTATATGATGGAGTTATAGCTACGATACCAAATTATTAAGTTGTACAGATAAAGGACATCAATATCAATATGAAGTATCGTTGTTGCCTTTTCCCTTATAAGGCGGGTTCTTTTGAAAAACTCAAGTAGTCTCTTTACTGCTATATATAGTTGTTTTGTGTTATAAAAAGTGCTATATGAGATGTGTATCGTCATTTTTTTTGTTTTTAGTACTTAAGGTCGCTAAATTAATCACGTATTCTTGGCATTTGCTCAACTTATGTAGCAGAAAGACTGAGGTGGTACAACACTTTAGCATTGCACACTTATGAACAACTTACGGTGACATAACGGTGACAGTATGAGTTAATTTATTTTTTGGTGTGTGTATTTCCAAAATAATCCATGGTATAGATATATCATTGAAAAAAAGTGGTGAAATATGGTGACTAATGGCCACAAGTTATATGATTTGGTGTTACTGGACCCACTCAACTATGAATACATAAAATTATACATTTACTTATTTACGAGTGTATTGTTAAAAAAGAATGGTCGGTTACCTCACGTTTCCCCGTATCTCACACCACTTTTTCTTCACGCGCCTCTCTCTTGGCCATTATTATAAAAAACTTCTGTGTGTCTTCCCTACGAATGTTATATCCTTCACTCGCTAATTACGTGTCTTGGTTGCTCCATTTTTACGCCATCTGTTGTCCAGCTGGAGTTTGGGATATAAAAACCCCTTTCTTAAACCAATCCATTCTGTTAGCAGCTTCCAACATCTAATAAAAAAGGTTTGTTACTCCTTTTGTTACTCCTTTTAGTTTGCCTGTTAATCGTTCGATGATTCTAGGGCGTATCTCATGCACACACATATTCTGTCGGCACACACAAAAAACATCATATCTATCCCTAAATCAATCATTCCATCATCTATGATTTTGCTACCCTAAAATAGTAAAGAAGATTACTACAAATTAAAGGATGTTAATTTGTTTCATTCCACTTTTGATAATGGCTTTGGTTTGTATGTATTTAACCAGTTATAATCGGTTGTGATTTTAATGATTATTTTTTATTTTTAGGTGCTTTCTCATATATCAATTGCGAGTTAATCTGATTTACGGTTTTGAGGATTTGGTTTTTGTATTTTTTTTCATTTCTGCTATTGAATAAGGTTTTTTGTTTTTATTTTTGCAGGTCTGCAAGATTCAAGATGCAACGATGATGTTCGGGTATTTGTCTTGCGATCTTATTGGTTTCCGTTGGATCATCAATTGCAGGCTTCTTGGACCTACTATAATTTTCATAAAAACAAGTGGAACAAAAATACCGACTCACTTTTATTGTAGGATGCATCAATGGGAGATTCATGGTATTGATCGACCCTTCATTTGGAGGCCTCTCCCTGTTTACACGGGGTTGGTCGTGGTATTGATCTGGGTATGTTTTTTTTATAATTTAGTCTACAGAATACCCGAAACCGGGTTCTTGGTGTTCAACTTTGTAAATAAGTAACAAATAGTGTACAAAAATGACTACCCATATGCGAGAACAAGTCTTATGAGTGTACCTATGAAAGGTTGCATAAAACGTTTTAATATGTGAATAGTTTTGCTTTTGGATTTTTAATAGTTTCAGCTGACTTCATTATTCGTTGTTCGCTACAGCATAAAAACCTTTGAATTAGTATTACATTTGTATAACACCATACTTCCATTTGATAATATCATACATCACGTTGATTTTGCAGACTTGGCAAGTAGTCGTGATATTATGCTATTTAACCTCCTCAAATATGAGGTACGTATGTAACTTTTCACTTTGATATCATATGTGTGTTTCCTATTATTAATAAAAATATTTCATGTTTGTGTCTTTCAGTTCATCGTTCTAGATGCTCATTGAGGATCAGTCCAGTCAAACACGAGAACATAACCCGAGGTAATTTTTACCCGAGGCACGACATCTGACTTTATTGTTGGTTATTAAAGGACTTATGTATTAAAGACAACGATTTTCATCGTGCGGGTAATTATGGTATCCGTAAACCAAATTTTTTTCATTTGTAGTACTAAAATTGATGTTTATATCTCAGAGCGCTTAAGTGGAGTATACAATGACTATGGAAAATACAAGAGAGATGTTGCCCATAATGGTCATTAACTCTTTTCTTTGCTAATTCGTACTTGAAAATATGGGATATGACCAACTAGAGTTGACGTAAGTGAATGTAAATTTGGCGCTAGCTTTACATGATCTTTTGTTCCATGTAAGCAATATGCCAATATGTACTTTAATCACTATAAATTTATCTTACCCGAGTAAAAACAGAGTAAAAACAGTACGCTTATTTTTCATTGTATAATAATACAGCAGATCAGAATCAAGCCGCTCCATCATCGGCCCAAAGGCGATAACCCATACCCTGGTCAACAGCCGCCTGCCTCCAATGCCTCCCATGCAACTCAAACCTTGATAAATCTCTATTATCAGGTATCATAAATGAATTTAAAGCTTGAAATTAATGATGTGTATCTGTGTTATCAGGTAATAACAATACATTGTTCAATTTCAGGAGGATGAGTTTGTAACTCATCGTGTTCTGCCATTTTGACATTACGTCATCCTCGCACACACATTACAGCCTCCACCAAAAGTCCTTATCAAACACAGGTATATTCCCAACTATAAATACTTCTATAGTTATATATAATTAATTTCAGTCCATCTACTTAACAGAGCTCATCTAGCTAAATCTATATATCTGTACTGTTTGTTTTGTGCAGTTATATAACGGAAAGTCACCACAAAAACTTAATAGTATACCGAGATATTCTAAACAAAATAGAAACACCACAGGTCTAACTAACACTTTTTACCAGCCCCATCAATCATAATTTTAAAAAAAATCGTTAACCAACTCACAGCACCCAAAAAGGTGAAAATTCATGACTCGATGACTGATGCAGATTTTGCACCTAAAGAACTGGAAAGTGACTCCGTGTCTACTACAGATCTTGCGCAAAAAGAGCGTTGTACTCATAATCTCATATCTTATGCAGACCCTGCACCAAAAGAATCAAGAACTCACGACGGGCCATCTGCTGTGATCCTGCACACAAACGAATTGCAAATGACGAGTCCTCTGCTACACATCCTCAACCAAAAGAACATGGAGCTTTAAAAGGTGATTTTTATTTGTCTAAAAGTGAGAACTTTCGGGATGTTAACAGTCAACCAACACAAGTTTCCAGCATAAGTTAGATTTTTTTCTCAATTTGCCTAACAATTCCTATCAGAGGTAGCTAGAGGTACTCACGCCCGATAGATGAATAGAATTAATAGAGCTTACTGGTATGCTGAGTTTGTGCACTTTTTTGTGTAGGATCTAGAACAGACTACACCACTAGTATATTGGGTTATTCACCAGGCTTCACCGAACCAACCTCCAACTGGTGCTCGGGAATGTCATTGTTGTTGCTTCACACACTCACATGGACAATCGCAAGGGAGAAGTAAGTACTAGCCATTCTAAATTATTATTCATACACACACGTTTATTTATTTGATTAAACCCACAATAATACAATATAGATAGGGTAGTTATATAGAGGGCTTTAATACGAATCATCAGTTCACAAAAAATAGTTGATTATTAGGGGACTATTGGCAAGTACATGTATCAAATAGCAAAGGGGATAGTTCTTAATATGATTGACATAATCCCCACATATGGACATGTTCTAAATGAGCTCTTACCCTTATGATGAAAGTTGTAGCTAATGTGAATTGAATAAACGATCTCCACAAAGTGGAGTGAACGTGGGTCTGAAAAATGATAACATAGGTGAGGTTGTGTGAATTGATCTATTGTATAAATCCGTATAATAAACCGGCTTATATGTAATATAGACGGAGACTATTCACCAGGTAAGTTTTTACGCGAAACCTTTCTGGAAAAATATTTTTAAGATGAACAAAGTGGTTGAATTCTTCAATAAAAAGATTAATGTGACATACTCTTGAGACGATCATTGCAAGTTGCTTACGATCGAGTATACGTACTTGGCTGAACATGTTTGTGTAATTATTTAGCTAAGATATTCTATGTTTCGCTAAAGCTCGAATGTGTATGTAAAAATATTTAAATAGTATCTATTATATCTCTAGGTTTTGGGTCTTGGTGCGGTTTATCTTACTCGAATTGTGTATGCGTTTGTTGCATCTTCAGGTCAGCTGGATGAGGTTGTTGTTCCGGGATTGGTTAAATTCTACATACGTGGGTGCAGGATGTTCTTTGGGCTGAATTTGGTGGTGTTTGTTGTATGTTTATTGGTGCTTTCTCTTAGACTTTAACTAACACAACTTGAGAATGTATATACAGTGCAACTTTGTGGCACAATGTTTTGTTAAATACCAGAAAATATTGTTTTTGAAACAACTTAATATTGCAATAGACTTGGCGTAACTATAACTTCATGTACGCATGATCAAGTTTCAACAGTCAACAACCCGGGGCGAAGCCCGGGCTTAAATTCTTGTTATTCTAATGTAGCGAAAGGTTGGATAGGAAGAATGCTTACGATATTAGAATAATATAAAGAAAGATCTTATAAAATAATATGAAGCAGGAAAGGCATTACTCCGTAGTTTAAATGAGGAGCCTTGCATGTTGTTGACAATCCAAGCAATGATGTTAGTGGCGTTTGATGAAAGCATTGAATTTCACAATCTAAGCATTTTAATTTTTTCACGTTTTATTTAGAACGTTACACGAAACACTTCACACAATATCGCATATCTTTCATTATTTGTCGCTAGGAATTCCCGCTGCTATGCGCGGGTACTCGCCTACTAGGTTTAATGAGATGATAAATACGGTATTAAATAGGAAAGTAAAAAAAGACTAATAAAGAAATGAAATTAAGTTGGGACTAAAATGCATAATAAAACTTGTCACGCGGGTTTAATGATGTCACTTATGATGTCGGTTTGAAAAAAAATTAAGGGTCACGTGTTTAAACAAAAATATCGGTCACTTGGGTTTAATGATGTCATTTATGACGTCTATATAGGTTTGAAAAAGTTTTTGTAATTCGGTTGGCGACTTGCTAGTCAATCAATGTTCCAAAAAGAAAAAACTTGCTAGTCAATCTATGAACAACTTAAAAAAAGGGTACTACTAAACGTACCAGACATATTTCGAAACATTAATGACTCTATTACATTATTTTCCTCGTAATTTGCGATACAGAAATGATTAACAAATCTTAAAAGTGATGATAGAGAAAACTGAGTAATTAATGTCCTAATTGTCTTATTATTATTTTTATTTGCTTTTAATAATCATTTTGTACACTAATTATTTACGACATTTCTCTACGTTTTACATGTATCTACTTATACTTTGTTGCGTAATTTTTAATAGATTTTTTTGTTGTTACAATACATCTCTTATAAACTAACGATGCAAATATCTTTCTCGTTTTGAATTAACAAGGTTTAAAGAGATGTATTCTTCTATTTTTCTTTTTCCAGGGATATATGGTGAAGAATTAACTTTTTTAAACAAGTTTCTTTCGAAAATAAAAATTAAACTTTTTTTATCGAAACAAAATTTTTTGAATAATGGACATAATCTTTTTTCGAAAAATAAAAACTTTTTTTTTGAAAAAAAAGTTTAATTTTTGAAAAATGTTTGTTTGAAATTTTTTTTAAAATAATTTGTTTGCAAAAAAAATAAAAAATGAATTTTTTTTTAGTTTTATTTTCGAAAAAAAATATTTTTGAAAAAACTTGTTTCGAAAAAAGAATTATTTTCGAAAAAACGTTTTATCTTTTTCGAAAAAAATAAAAACCATTTTTTTCTAAAAAAAAGTTTATTTCTAAACAAAGTTTGTTCCGAAAAAAAAAACCATTTTCTTAAATAATTTGTTTCAAAATAAGAAATATGTCTTTTTTCGGAAAAAAAAGTCTTATTTCTTTTAAAAAAAAATTAGAAAATAAATATATTTTTTTTCGAAAATTAATTTTTTTTCAAAAATAAAACTTTTTTTTCGAATTTTTTTTTTTTGAAACTATTATGATAAGGTTCACTTTACATCCCTGGAAAAAGAAAAAGAAAAGAATACATTCTCTTTTAAACCTTGTTAATTTTTAACGAGAAAAACATTTATACCGTTAGTTCATGAAAGATGTATTATACCCCGCGTACTAACGAAGAGATGATTGTTGTCCACAAAACTAACGGAGGATGTAATTTGATTTTTGATGATTTTTGCACTTTCCTCGAGAAACAAATAACGGATATAAACAAATATTTTGATATGATTTAAATATTACATGTAATAAAAAGTTAAAAAAACAAAAGTAATAATAATTACTATTAGGTGTAGTTATATACAGTTAATGATTAGTAGTGAAAATTAGAGAAAACACAATGATGTGCATTAAATACGGTAGATTAAGAAAATAAGTTGGTATATTTAGAATTACCCTAAAAAAAATGTGAACCAAAAAATCATTATCAATAAAATAGTTTTTTTTTTGTCCTATAATAATAATTTGCTATTTATTTGTTCAGTTTTAGTTTTAAAACTTTGATTTTTAAATATATTTGTTTGTGTTATGTAATTTTTGATAAAAATTATATTAATAGAAATATATTTAAAAAATTAATCTATTTATATATTTTGTATCAAACATATATAACACAAATAAAGATATTTACGATCAGAGTTGTAAAATTATGACCGAAAGATTCAACAGAACTACTATTATGGGACGGATGGAGTACCATTTTATCTTATAAAACTTAAACAATATCTAAATGATTAACTGTTAATCCTAGCGGGAGGGACTCAGATGTCTTGGATTAAGTTGGATCTTTTGCTAATAAGAGATGTGTTTGATGATTTTCTACACAAGTAAAGTATACCATTAGTTTTTACCGTGAGCACGGACCCCGGGATTACACTCCAGCGTGGGAGTAAAGTATTTATGTTGAAGTACTTTTATGTATTGGGAAGAGTGAGAAAATCATACATCGTTTGGAGTATCAGTGTATACTATTTATAGAGGAAAGTACTGCCCCCTAGTATTTCAAATAGTACTATGAGCGGGCATTTGTGGTCCATAGGCCCATTTGCCTTTGTTTGCTAATCGTGACCTACTGACCCGTTTATGAGAACTTATCCATAGGGGTTCCGGACATGCTTTAAGGAAAGCGTGTCCAGTGTTGTGTTGCGTTGCGGATCCGCTCTCAGGGAGTTGACCCACTTAGAACTTTGCCACCGTAGTGGGTATTTGTGTACTTGGGCTTGAGCCCAAGGTTTGGTGTATGATATTAGGCCCAATGGGCCGTGTCCATGCTATACGCCCTCATTTAACCCAAAATATATGACATACAAGTTGCTAGAGGATTCGCTCAAATCATTGTGTACCTATATTGAGACTTTTGTGAAACAACTAGGGATAAGGTTACGTTACTGGATCAAGAGTGCTGGTAACCTTGCTTAATCATATCTCCTAAATCGTTCACTTCTGTAGTGTAGTTCTAGCATGTTTTTTATGTAACGTAAACTTATCTACTATGATAAGTTTGTATATTAATTTCCATTTTGGCTATGGTATTTGGTACTCTTGAACTAACTACGTTAATCTCAACGGTTATGATATTTGGTACTTTACTTTCTATTTGCTATAACAAAACGGAAAAATATAACATGTTTGGCTAACAGAATTTGTAAGTAAAAGAATAAGATTAGGGTTATGTTTCAAATGATAGTAAGTAAAAATGTATATGTTTGTAAGTATGACTAATTACCTCGTCAATATCAGCGCAAGGACCGACATATATATGACTGTCTACATCAGTCCAAGGAGTGACATATCTTCTAATAAGGTTCCTAAGCCGAAAATTTGAAAATAAGCTACAAAAAGTTAGTTTAGCCTTAAGAAATACCCCTCATTAGGTTGAAATCAAAGGCATATTAAACGAATATATAAACTCGCACCTTCGATCTTGATCATTTTCATACAATCAAAAGCCAAAATTATATAAAGTACCTCACAAAACTGAAATCGCCGAAGAATGAATCAGAAACACAACTAGACATTTCTAATCTTGGATCCGTTAACAATCCGATCGGATCCATCACATATCACCGGCAATCCTAAACCTAAGCACTTTGATCGGATCTATCACATATCAACCAGATTCTACAAAAGATTTATGTCAGAAAAAGTAGGTTTTTCATTTATGGTGGTGGAGATGGGTGTGTATGTGTGATGGGAGGATTCATTTAAATATTTGTTTGAAATGAAATGGGGCATATGATAAAGATGAGGATGAAAAAGATGTGAGTTTTTGTGTTTATCTTAAGATAAATGAATGAGATAAGTTGCTCAAAAGTACATTTATGTTGTTGTAAAAAACAAGAAACACATTTGACCAATGTTTTAAAAATTGGGTTGATCCGGCGGTTGAACCATGAACCGGCTTAGAGACCGGGTCGGATGTGACCGGGTTTTTGCTTGTTTTAGAACCGGATTGAACCGCCGGTTTTTCGTTGACCCGGATTGACCCGGTTTGATTAACCCGGCCGGGTCACGATTTTTTATAAAAAAAGTATTTCAAAAACTTTTTTTTAATAAATACTTTTAAGTTTTAAAGATATATATTGAAGTAATGATTACTAGTGTTAGTTAAAATAAAGTCAAATTAACTTTAAATGTTCACTAATATTGTTTTGTTATAATCTATTACAAATTGTAAGTATAAATTAATTATTTTCCACATGTTTATGATAATATTATAAATATACAATTAAAAACTAAGGCTAGTGAGTAAAATACAAATACTACTTATTAAAAATGTAAAAAAATATACATATATAAGGAACCAGGTTGACCCGACGGTTCAACCGGTTGAACCGATCAATAGACCGAGTCAAATGAAAAACCGGGTTTTAAAACATTGCATTTGACAAGACATGAGTTGCTCAAAAATCATCTGACATATACTTTACAGAAACATTTATCAAAAATAACAATTTTAAACTTTTAATTAAAATAGTGAACACTTAGTGGGTGTTTGGATGTGTTTATTGAAAACAAATTATTTATTTTGAAAACTCCAATTTGAAAAATCATCATTTTGAAAACTCTATTTTAAAAAAGTGTTTGGATTTGATATTCCAGTTTGTAATCGCAATAATCAAATAATCACTTTTTTGAGTGATTGATAAATTTGATTATTTGATAATAAACTTCATTTTGAAAGCTTACTTTTCCAAAACTCCATTTTGAAAATGAAACAAGTAGCTACCTATTAACTTTTTCAAAACTCCATTTTGAAGCTTCTAAACGCAAATAATCACTTATCTCCATTTATTACCCAAACATTTTTTTTAACTAACCGCACATCCAAACACCCCCTTAGCGAATTCTTTCGCTGTTGCCCATAAAGATTTTGGCTTTACACGTTTTCGATAATTTCCCCCCCCCCCAAAAAAAAAAAAAAAATTATGAAGCAACAAATAAGAAAAGGTCATCAAATGTCACTTACACAGCACAAGTGACGGAAATATGGACTTGTCATAATAAAAATTAAAGTTGTCCCACCACGTCGTACAAAAAAGAGATGGATTTAGACTTTTCAACATTATAACCCACTCGAATTGATAACAATGATAAAAGACTTTAGGGGCCGACAAACACAAACCTTGTTTTCTAACCGATTTAATTTAAAAAGCCCCATAAAACGTCTGCCAAATAGACCCTATAAATGGACTCAATTATTACATATGGTAAGATATCTTCTCTTCTCTTCTCTTCTGTTCTCATATTTTGGTTTGGTTTTCACTTTTGATCATTAGTACCATTTTCAAAACACTATGTCTCCCGCCTTTATCCGTTCCAAAGCTAAGGAATCAACTGCGCCTAGGACATTTCCTCCTAATTACTTGGAGGTACTTTCAACTTTTCTTAATCCGTTTTTATCGGTTTTGATGGGTCTTCTCTGGTTCGTCTTCGGACGGCTTGTATTGGCTAGACGAACCGATTGTGACTTAGTTCACGGTTGAATCCGGTTTTATAACTATATGCACCTATCTTTTTAGTTAGTACAACTAGCTGGCTCCCCACGTGTTGTGTAGCTGCAGCGGTAGTAAGTAGGGATGCGAGCTTTTATCAAGCTATTCGAGCTTTTCAAGCTTTAATATAAATATATTTTTATATAAGTAAGCATACGTTGATTTGAGTATTAGCATTACTGTTATAAAGAGTAACTATATAAAAAATTAAATAATTTATTGATAGTCGTTATCATAATTTACTACAAACATAGAATTTGTGGTGGTGTGTAAACCATAGTGATATATTTCTTTTGTATATATAATTTCGAGCTTTTCAAGCTAAGCTCGAGCTTTGCTCGAATCCTAATCGAGCCGAGTTCAAGCCTTAAAGGTAAAAGCTCGACGAGCTATCGAGCCGAGCTTGAGCCCACTATTTATGTTTCGAACCGAGCTCTGAGCTTGGGCTCGACTCGGCTCGTTTGCACCCCTAGTAGTAACATACTTTTCGGCGAATAGTATTTTTAATTTTATGTTTTGATGACATCCCCGAAAACGATAATTTAAGGTTCAAGTAATTTTATTTAATTGGTTATGTTTTATTTATATTTTAATCGGTTGTAACTTGTTTGTATCATAAAATGTGAAAGTATTGTTGTACTTCTGAGAAAGGGTGTTTTAATTGGTTGTATGTTATGTTTATTTAGTCGTATGGGTTTAATTGGATTGTACATACGTAATATAGATAACTTTTTATGCTTAATTTGTGGTTTTGATTGTGTTTAGAAGGTTGGTGATGCGAAAATTTTCATTCAATACAAGTCTTGTTGAATGCATTAACTACAATGTTTTTATCATTTACGTTTAATTTGTGGTTCTGATTGTGTGTAGATGATTCGTGACGGAACAGTGATTGTCAAAGCAGCATATGAACATCATACGACTAAGTTTCCATTCCAACTTCCAACTCAACCAACCAACATGAGTTCAGAGAGGTTTATAAAGTTGAATGAGGAGATTGCTGCAAGGTTTCGACTACAGCTAGGTAGCTTTAAACTCAAATATATAGACCCAGATGGCGATCTCATAATGATAACATGTGACGATAGCTTATGTCTATCAGCTGATGATTTTAAAGTACCAGGCCTTCAAACTATCATAATACTTGTGGTTTTGCCTGTCTAAAGCATCAAATTTGGTGCAATATTTAAGGAGTTCACTATAGGAGGTCTATGAAAAGGTTTATCTTTGTTTTAGCCATAGTGAGCTTATAGTTTATATCTATGTAGGTGAAGAGTATTTCACATTGTTGTAAAAGGTTTAGTGGTATGAGGTTTATAGTGATTTTCTTAGGTGTCATGTAATCGATGGTTGAAATCATAAGTGTTGTCATGTTTGTGTTAAGATACTGTATACGTATTTTTGCGGATTTTCTTTTCTAATTGGTTTCTTTTAGAAGTGCCCTGGTGATTAAGAGACTTTTTGTTCCTTGGTTGATTCGGTTAAAGGACTCGATATATGTACAACACGGGTATTAATTGTAGGTGAACTCAAAACAAGTGTTTAGAATGTTTTAGGCGCCAAAAAAGTATATAATCTTCTGCTACCAATTTTAGCAAAAACAATTCGTATTTTGCGTGAACCATCTTAGGCCTATAAAGATTTGATCGTTGCTGATTTTTTTTGTAAAGACTTCCCAAATCTGGAGTTCGGAGGGTTTATGTAAAGGAATTGGTAAAGCCACTACTAGATCACTTCACCAAAAAATGAATGAGTTTTACCTATGTGATAGGTAAGTAGACTATCTGTATAGAATGTAAATCCTTGACTGAATTCGGTTACTGCTTGGATGTGAATGCTAGGGTGCCTTTTATCTGTTTTAAGAGATATCACCTATAAAAGTGATTTCGAGCCTTATAATGCTATCTGGTTCATTGTCATGTTTCATGACACTATTCATATATAGCAAATGATGGTGCAAAATATTTAGTTTCTGGTGATTGCATTGTGTTAATTTTGTTCAATCAATATATCAACAGTATTGGCAAATGGGATTGTGATTCTTAGATATGTAACTAGAAATTCAAACATGCATCCTACATTATTTTTCTGAAATGTCAACTCCTGCTGTTATTATCTTATCAAGCTTAGATTAGTTGATTCTTCTGGATTAAACCGGTCAGTATCGTAAAAATGTAATCATTTATGTCTTTTTTTGTTGTTTCTAGGTGCTCATTATGAGAATTTGTCTTGCACACGAAGCCAAGCAATATACTTCTACTTTCCCATGGGCTCCTTTTTGGTCATCTGCAATCGGTTGGTCGTAATTTCCCCATGTACATAAGCAAGGTTGCTGTCAGTGAGGAGGCTTTAGTTTCTAAAAGTATAATGGACAGTAATTATGCAGGACTTTGACGGAAGCTCGACTGATACTACACCTTATATAGCCAGTTGCTCTTGTTTCACTCTTTACATGTGCCATTACACTTGAAGGAGGATAAGGGTGAGCCTTTTTGCATAGTCTTTACTCTCTATTGATATCGTAAGCGACATACCTGTTTCCAAAGCGAAAAGCGAGAAGCGAGAAAAGCGAGCGCTTTAGTAAGCATTTTACTCTATGTGCATATAATAGTGTCTAGCATGAAAACAATTATTAAATAAAAGCATAATTATCTTAAAATATTCATTTTTTATATAAAAAGACCACAAAATTGAAGTTCATTCAAATAATTTAAAAGATTAAGGCCAGCTGTACATCTTCTTTATCTAAAAATTTGAAAACTGGCCGTTTTTTACAAAAGCGGGCGCTTTAAGGTCGCTTTTTGATCGCTTTTCAGTCGCTTTCATCGCTTCAGTAAAACGCCTCGCTTCAACAGATATAAAGCGCTTTGGGTCGCTTCAGTCGCTTTTCTCGCTTTAGCGAGCGCTTTTCTCGCTTTTGACAACCTTGGAAACTATGCAAGCCGCAAGGCGTGAATTATTAGTTGTAAGATCCGATTTACTTAGTTTTATTAAAACCATATTTGTCTTGATATCATACTTAAGTATACACAAGCTAGCTTTTTGAGTGAGTGCTACACTTAGACTTATGAATTGATATGAGCCTAGTATGTGATATAGGTTCGTGTCATAATCACTTCCATCTACCTAGGCTAATATTCTGTTCTAGGTCTATGGAACTACGAAATGTATCTTAGTTATTCGTTTTATAATCACTTCCATCTAAGACCATAGAACTCAGTTAATCACGCTCTACATGGTCATGGCTCATTAACCAGACATGGGCTACTTGGGTTACTGTCTCTTGAGTATCAAGAATACAGAGGTACGAGCCTATAGAATAGATCCTGTTCTAGTAAGGCCGTACCATGCTTTGTGTTACACATAGTGCTTTGTGTTACTCAAGCCCTTGACGACCTGGATGTGTTACATCTAATGTTCACTTTTGTGACGAAAGGAGGTGGACTGCAGTTGATGAATCATTAGTTCTTGTAAAATGGTATGGAAATGTTTCAACTAGTATCAGCATATGATTTTGTAGTAATATATACTTCACATAAAAAAATCTAATATGACGATGCTTTCTAACTAAGGCACCTTAATATCTTTACTCATGCTACATGCCTGCAAAATTCTTTAATTTCTATTCTCATGTAATTATGTGACTGATTTAGATGAGAGTTCTTTTCATTTGATCAGGTCAACTCGGTCCTGATCAAGGTACAGCAACATAAACAGAGGTGTTCGGCCAGAGGAGATGACCGGAGTGTGAAATGTAGTAGACTAGTAGTTCTGGTAGATGTCGTTACAAGAAGTAGCTAAGAAAGTGGTACGTTAAGAAAGTGATTACCTTTTTGTAGGTGCTCATTTACGTTAAGAAAGTTATTATTGAAACTGTTAGCGGTTGTTTGGGATTGCTTTTTTTTCTCATAAAAACTCAGGTATGCCTGTTTGTAGGCGCTCATTTACTTTAACATAGTCAGGTGAAAATTCCTATCTGCTTAAAAAATAAGTAAAAAAGCAATCCCAAACACCCTTTTTGGATGAATAGATATTTATAATAACTTTAAGCAACAAAATCTATTCATCCTATGTCAAAGTTTTATCGGTAATGGGAATATGTCAGACTCGCAATCAAAAGTTGGTATAACAACTTCAAGCAACAAAAGCATTTTGAAGCATTATCTTGGCCGACCCGTTTTACTACAGTTGAACTTGTGATTTTGATTATTTCAGTAGCTTTATAAAACACACATGCAAACACCTCTTATATCCCACCTGATGAGTAGTTTGATAATTTTGGTGTATTAAGTATCTTAAGCATTATAAAACTTGAACCTTTTTATGATAATAAAATTGACTTCTGCTTGTGGTTGATTTCAAGAATCACTTTCTTGACATCGTTGAATTTCATTTGTCTTTGGTGGTTTGGTGATTCGATCAATTTGAAATTTCAAGCTATCATGTTTGTGGTTTTACGATTTTCTTTTGTTCAATCGTTTATTCCTTCTGCTTGTCATTAAGATTTTGTTTAAGGTAAGAATCTGTAGAGTAACAAAAAATTAAGGGTTAGGACGAAAATTAATAATCGTATAAAAGAGTTGGAAAAAAAAATTAATACGCTGTTACCGGGATCGAACCCGGGTCACCGCGTGACCGTGTCTGATTCGGGAGAGAAAAACAAACACCCACGGCCTCTGACCGCGTCTGACCGTTAAGTGGTCAGCGGCAAGTCAGATGTTTTTATGAAAAACAAACACACCCTTATATTTTTGAACATTCAGTGGAACTTAGCAAGTGTGAAACTGTTTTATTATTAACATTAGAACGTCACAAGTTCAATTTATTAAAAACTTTAATGAGTGTGAATAAGACACTTGGTACAAGTTTTACAATGTTTATTACAGTATTATCAAGAATCTGTAAAGTAACAGAAGTTTAAGGGTTAGAAGAAAAGTTAATAAAACCAGAAAAAAAACATGTACGCTCTGCCGGGGATCGAACCCGGGTCACCCGCGTGACAGGCGGGAATACTTACCACTATACTACAACGACATTCTGTGTTTGAAAGAACCAGCACATATAAATATTATTAAGATATGTTGCATTTGACAGTTTCTTAATTTCGAATTATCGATATAGGACGTTTATTTGATCAGCAACCTGGCTGAAAGTTAATAGGTTGTTGGAAACTGTTATCCACAAGAACAAGTGACGGAGGATTGAACTGGCCTAAATCGACAACCTAATCTCTTTCGCGCCGTCCATGGTATCGCCGTTTCTCAAATACTTTCCAGAGTCTTAATCAAAAGTGGGAATACCAAAAGCTCGTACAACTATTATATCATCGAATAAAATATTCCCGAGACGTTAATGATCACCTAAAGTATATTACCAGCCGCATTTTGATTATCTAACATCTGACATTAACCTTGCTAGCACAAAAATCCATTCTTATAGTGTCTATACTCAATACCAAAAAAGAAAATGGCAAAAAAAAAACTTATATAAAAATATCACACTTCGAGCGAGATAAGTTAACTCGAGAAGTTGAGCATTAACTGATGCTAAGGTGCAATGAGGATAAACAACTACGTGTTAGTAAACAAAAGAATTTTGTGCTTTTCTAGCCACCACAATATAAACTATATGATGGTATTTAAATTAGTACGGGGATTATAACGGGTTTTTTTCGAAAGTTTATGGCCTATCTTTGGTCTTAACCCACTTCTTTATATAAAAGAGTACGATTGATAAAGCTTTAATTTGTATGTGAAGAAAAATATACCTGAAGCGAGGGATCACAAACTTAAGGAAGAACCAAACTATATTGGTCGAGTCCATGCACATTCAAAAAGTAAATGCTCGACGTTTCCACACAATTGGCATATCGGGCATGTAAGATTAGGAGAGCATTTTCGAAATTAACGAGCTCTTCATAAGAAGAGTTTAACTTTTGGTTGCACATCAATATTCCACAATTTGGTCCAAAACTTTTGGTTGCACACAATTGATGAGATTACCCAAAAACAATTCATTACGTGATATTTCTTTCACATGGAATTGACACATTACTCAATAAACAATTCATTAGCTGATTTTTTATTCCTGAACCATCCTATCTCACATTATTGTACCACTAATTGAGAATAAAAAAAGGATTATAAGATCTAAGTCACAAAGAAATTACCCAAAAACACTAAAAAATTAGCCACTAACGACGATATATAGGAACAAATTAAAAGTCAATTAATGAATTGTTTATAGATACTCTCTTCGTCCCAAAATAATTGTCAACGTTTGATTTTTTTTGTCATTTTCTAAAACTTTGACCATATATATATTTATTTGTATTACATAATACTTGATAAAAATTATACCAAATGAAAATACATTTAAAACTCTATCCATTCATATATTTTGCATCAAGTATTATATAATACACCTAAATATAATTAGGGTTAAAGTTGCACAAACAAGACTTCAAAAGTCAAATGTGGACAATTATTTTGAGACGAAGGTAGAAAAACGTAAACAAATGAATCGCCAATGTAATAAAATAAAATTATTAGGGGAGTGTTTATTTAGCGTGATTTTGTTTACTTTTTTTTTTGTCAATTTGGAGTTTTGGACTTTATGAGTTATGACTTATGACTTATGACCAAAAGAGTGAAAATTATGCCGACTAGAATGTGACACTATGTGAGACTTGGACCACATGTCGTGTGTGCAGTGCGTGTTCAATATACCGGTTTGATACTTTATCCAAGAATGCCAGGAATATTCTAATAAAGCATTTTTTAAATCAAGTACATGGAGTTGAGCATCAATCATTCCAAGAGGAAATTGCCTCTTTAGCTCCATTTGACAAAATGTGTTTTATGATATTTGGCCACCAATTTAAAAGGACAATTGATTTTACTAGTACCGGTATCCATTTGAATACTTGTGTCAACATGATCAAGTTTATATTTTTACACATAAGTTCGATTATGAACAGAATATTCGGATTTCATTTTGGCTATTCGTTTAACAATAACAAAACCAAGCGACCAGGAAGTAATCCTTGCCGTGGGCTACATCTACGTTGCCTACTGCAACAACATTTTTAAGTTAATCCTACGTCAAATTTAACTCTCCTTTTCTCTATGCAATCGTCCGACGTCAGCTTTCAGTTTATAAACAGATTACGATGTGTTGATGCCGCTGCAACAACGGCTAATCACATGTTTTCTGAGCTTCAGCTTAACTGACGAAATGCTAGCATGAGATTAGCCGTTGCTGCGTCGGCACCGACACCTCTCAGTCTGCGTATAAACTGAAGGCTGGCGTCGGGCAATCGCGTATAAACTGAAAGCTGTCATTTTTTTATAAAAAGAAAAAGGAAAGGAATTTCTCCACAGCATGGATCACTTCCCCTAATTTTCTATGCATTATTAGTTGCTCTTCTACACAAAGAAAAAAAATCGATAAAACAGAGAGAGAAAAAAAATTAAATAATAACAACACAATCACTTATAAAGTTGAAAGGTACCTAGATATCTTTCGTTATATAAATAATTTTTATTTTATTTCTCCATTCTAGATAGTGGTTTCACATTAATGGTGTAACACCCCATTTGAATAAGTGGACCGTTATGTGTATTTATGGCAATGTAAGACAAACGTCAAAAATATTAAATGATCATAAAGGAAATACTGGAATCGAACATCGAAAGTCCAAACATAAGCTCACACATGTAAAAGTAAGTATTGAAAGAAATGACTAAACAATGTCCAAATGAGCAAAGTAATGTATGAAATACATAAAGTAAGAAGTCTGGATAGCTTCCGTCCAAATTCACATACTCTCAGAATCCTAAGAGCGTCCCTGACTACCTGCTGTTTGGAACATCAAAAGCAACTATGGCTGAGCATAACGCCCAGTGAACGGATATAAAGGCATGATAAGATGTATTGAAATGAAACAGATAACAAATATTGAAGTTGAAAGACTGATATGTAAAATGCAGCGGAAACTGTGCATGTTCTGAACAACCTGGTTATAACTTATGAAACTGAATTACTAACTGATAAATCTGAAAACATGTATGTACTGTATTTTAAGTGCCAAGAGCTTATATAGGTCATGTAATATAACAACGTGAGCATGAATACTTATAGGGGTGGCCTCGTCATGCTGTCAGAGGGGTGACCTCTAACTGATAAACTGGGTGGAGGATCAACTCCAATGTGAAGGATGTAGAGCACACCAGATTCACCTGCTGAACTATAAACTGATAGACTAGGATGCACCCATACGCCCCGCTGATAATACTGATAAATGGCCAACTGAAATAAAAAGAGACACTACGAGAAATTACTCCCTCGTAGAGGAGTCATGACACCGGTGCCTCAAGTGTCATGGTTACGATACCTCCGTAACTAGATGAAACTGGTTATGCGTGTATATGAAGCTCAGGTAATTAACATATTTATCATGGCAAATCATGTAAAGTTTTATAACATATAACTAGGGAAAACAGATGGCTGTAGACGGAAAATCCTAATCATGCAAAGAAAGGAAAGTTCATACTGAAGGACGGGATATCCGTACCTTGTGTCCAGTAACTAACTGAAGATGAACAGACGAAACTCCTACTCTGACTTCACGTGAGCTACATGAATAAAGGACGTGTATGAGTTGTCTGATTACTGTATACTATTACTGGTTCTTATTGTTCATTACTTGTTTTACACGTTCTTGTATTGTTTTACTGTTTCGCGTATGATCTTGTAATTCTGAATGTTTTCATGTAATTCTGATTAGTGTATATCATGTATTTCTGATTAGTGTATATCATGTATTTCGTATTATTATACTGTTATAAGTAATCTGCTAAAAATAGAAAGTTTCCAAAATAGTAAGATTTTCGTAAATGGTTTCATGAATAATAAATCATTTAATTAAATTCTATGTATTATTAAATAAAACTAACATAATTTGATTATAAAATTAATTTAATTAATTAAAAATGATTTACTTGATTAATTTAATATAAATAATTAAAATAGTAACTTAGTTTTTAAAACGTTAACCTGGACATCTCGAGTAATAAATTTTGTGTAACCCCGAATCCCGGGTCGAGTCCAAACCGAGACATTTCTTGTCTCGGGTCAGCCCTGAACAACAAGTCCACCACAGCCGCAAGGCTGTGGTCTTTCTATCGTTAGCCAACAGCAGCCACCGGTCTATACCGGTTTCCACCATCGCCACCAGACTTCCCACCGAGATTCCTTAAAATCTCGGTTCCCACTGGTTTTATGGTATACCCACTGACTTTGTCGGTTTACCCACTGATTTGTCAAACGCCCCCCCCCCCCCCCCCCCCCCCCGTTAGCCAAAACTAAGACCCGCCGAGACCTTAAGGGTCTCAATTGCCACTGAGTTCAACAAACACCCACTGTTTGGTCTTGTTGCTGCCGACTAGCAAAACCAACCACCGCACCCTCTTTGGGTTGCGGCTGGTCTTAAACCACCACGCCGAGAGTCCCCCGACTCTCGGTTCCATGAAATCAAACCAAACCCAACCCCATAGTTATTATTTACTTGTTTATAATTTAAACCCATCATGAATTCATGTTAATTAAATCAATAAATACGAACATAAAGTAAGGAAAAGAGATTAGGGATAATTGATTCGTGCACGGGTCTAGGATTTGATGAATATAACAAATACCCAAATATTTTAGAGATCAAAATGATCTTCCACCTTCTTTTGTGTGTAGCAGCCGGCGGCCAAGAAGAAGGAGGGCTAGGGTTTGTGAGTTTTTTTGTGTAAAGTGGGAAATGAGGAACCAAATGAGATCCCTGTTGTTTATTTGTCATCTTGGGTCGGGCCTAAGGCCTTTCTTTGTTTCCTTTTATTTTTGATGTCGTGGCCCAAACACCACACACAAACATAATTCATTTTTCATTTCGTGTTTTAATTATTACCATGCATGTTCGTGTTTTAATTCCTGTGTTTAAGTTCTGACATGTATTATTTATTTTGCTGAATAAATAATAAATACTTGGATATAAACATTGATTATTCTTGGTGCATGTCGGGTATTAATTAACGTCATGTTTCAATTAAATCTGTGATTGCGTGTAATTAATGTTCATGGATTTTTAAAGCGGGTTTTACAACTCTTCCCCTCTAAAAGAATAATTTGTCCTCGAATTAGAAATATGATAATGTTGTGGGTTTTATAATTCTCCCTCTCTAAAAGGAAAATTCATTCTCGAATTAAAGGTAACATAAGCTGATGGAGTTATAAAAGCTGAAAAGACACAAAAGCTGAAAAGACATGTAAGCTGAAAGGACATAACCGAATCATAACTGGAAATGAGGATAAGAAGTCCGTATAGACTCCTCCGTTTCCCAAGAGGCCTCCCGCTCGGAATGGTTCCTCCAAAGAATCTTGATGAAAGGAATAGTCTTCCTTCTCATAACTCGATCCCGGCGATCCAAAACTGCTTCGGGTTCCAAAAGTAAGATAGATCATCCCGAATCCGATCGAGTGGATAATTGACTTTGTGTAGTTCATGATAGTTGTAACCTCTGAGTAACGATACATGGAACACATTATGAACATGTGAAAGCTGAGGAGGTAACGCCAATCGATAAGATACTTCACCGACACGTTCAAGGATTTCGAACGGTCTGATGTAGCGAGGGCTGAGCTTGCCCTTGAGTCCAAAACGTCTGACCCCACGTGCTGGTGATACCTTGAGGAAAACATGATCACCAGTCTGAAGTTCCAAGTCCCTGCGATGCTTGTCAGCGTAACTCTTCTGATGAGTACGAGCTTCCTGTAGATTTGCCTTGGCAATGGCGACCTTTTCATTGGCCAACTCTATCATATCTGGTCCCTTAATAATACGTTCTCCGACTTGATCCCAACATATCGGAGCACGACACTCCCTGCCGTATGACGTCTCAAAAGGAGCACACTTGATATTTGCATGCCAACTGTTGTTGTAGGCAAACTCGACCAAGCAGATATAGTCATCCCAATTACCTGTCCATTCTAATGCACAGGCGCGTAACATGTCCTCCAAAGTCTAGATGGCACGCTCTGATTCACCGCCTGTCTGAGGATGAAAGGTCGTGCTAAGCTTGAGCCTGGTTCCCCAAGCTTTATGTATACCTCTCCAGAAATGTGATGTGAATCGTGGATCCCTGTCTGATATGATGTCTGAAGGAGTACCGTGTAATTTCATGATCTCTTTCTTGAATATATCTGCTAACTTGCTGACTGGGTAATCCTTACGGATAGGGAGGAAATGTGCTGACTTGGTCAAACGATCAACAATGACCCAAATGGCATCATGTCTCTACTGAGTTTGCGGTAAACTGGTGACAAAATCCATAGAGATCTTGTCCCATTTCCATTCTAGAATATCTAATGGTTGAAGTAACCCACTAGTACGTTGATGCTCTATCTTAACCTGCTGGCAGGTTAGACATCTGGAAACAAAAGTAGCAACATCCTGCTTCATACCGCTCCACCAAAAATGCTGCTTAAGATTGTGGTACATTTTAGTGGAACTCGGATGGATAGAAAACAGAGAGCTGTGAGCCTCAGTCAATAAGGCTTCTCTGAGAGTAGGGTCTTCTAGAACATATAATCTGGTACCCTGCCATACGATGCCATCATCATCGATACGGAACTCAGTCTGCTGGTCAATATTCTGAATAATCGCCCATATTTCACCATCATCCTTCTTTGCAGCTTTAATCCGAGAGAGTAAATCTTGTTCAACTCTTAGACTAGCCTAGTAACTGTCTGTCCACGTACCAGAAGCTCAATGTCATACCGCTCTAAATCCCGAATGATTTCCTCCTTAACCTTGATGACATGAATCATCCCTGACTTCCTGCTGAGAGCATCAGCCACCACATTCGCTTTACCTTGGTGATACTGAATGTTGGTGTCATAATCCTTCAGCAGCTCTAACCAACGTCTCTGTCTCATGTTCAGCTCTCGCTGCGTGAATATATACTTGAGACTCTTGTGATTGGTGAAGATGTCACACGACTCACCATACAGATAATACCTCTAGATTTTGAGAGCGAAGACAACTGCTGCTAGCTCTAGATCATGCGTAGGATAATTCTCCTCATAAGGTTTTAGTTGTTGCGAGCCATAGGCAATGCTTTTCCATGCTGCATAAGTACACAACCCAAACCTTTCCCTGAAGCGTCACTGTATATCTGATATCCACCTGTACATGATGGGAGAGTAAAGATAGGTGTTGAAACTAATCGTTGTTTGAGTTCTTCAAAACTCTTCTCTCTCTCATCATTCCATACAAACTTCTCCCCCTTGCGCATAAGTTTGGTCAACGGTAATGCCAAACGTGAGAAGTTCTCTACGAACCTGCGGTAATATCCTGCTAAACCGAGAAAACTTCGTACCTCTGTTTCAGATGTTGGTCTTGGCCCTTTAGTGATAGCCTTGACCTTTGCAGGATCCATGGTGATCCCTTCTGCGAAAACAATATGGCCTAGAAACGCCACCTTACTCAGCCAGAACTCACACTTAGAAAACTTAGCATAAAGTTTCTCCTGTCGGAGAATATGTAGAACTGTACGAAGATGATCCTCATGCTCTTCCTTGGACTTAAAGAAGATTAGGATATCGTCAATGAACACAATAACAAACTTGCCTAAGAACTTGTGAAAGACTCGATTCATCAAGTCCATGAACACTGCTGGAGCATTCATGACACTGAATAGCATGACAACACATTCATAGTGACCATATCTCGTGGTAAAAGCAGTCTTGGATATATCCTGCTCTTTCACGCGTAGCTGATGATAACCTGATCGTAAGTTGATTTTGGAGAAATGCTTAGCACCCTGAAGTTGATAGAACAAATCATCGATACGAGGTAGTGGATAACGGTTACGAATCGTAATCTTGTTCAGTTCGCGGTAGTCAATACACAGCCTCATACTACCATCCTTCTTATTGACAAACAATAATGGCGCGCCCCATGGTGACACGCTAGGACGAATGAAACCTCTTTCTAACAGTTCCTGCAGCTGATCCTTCAGTTCCTTAAGCTCAATAGGAGCCATACAATAAGGAGCTTTGGATACTGGTTCTGCTCCTAGAATAAGATCAATACCAAACTCCACCTCTTGAATAGGAGGTATACCTGGGAGTTCTTCTGGAAAGACATCAGGAAATTCTGACACAATTGGCTGATCATGGATTGAAGGTGTTTCAGAAGTAGTATCATGAACAGCAACTAAGAAACCTTCCCAACCATGGTATAATAGAGCACGGGCCTGTAAAGCTGAGATAATCTGTACATGTTTTCCTGGCAGGAAACCACGGTTGATGTACTATGGAGTCTGAACATCACCGAAGATGACTCGATATGCGTGACAATCTATCATGGCCTGATGTGCTGACAACTAATCCATACCCATAATTACATCAAACTCACACATGTCCAGAGGAAGTGCATTAACTGGGCGGATTTTATCATCGAATTTTAGAGGAGGATCTTTGTACACCTGACTAATGCGTACAGAGTCTCGCGTGGGCGTAGATATACATAGCACACTATCAAGTGGTGTAGGGGTCATGTCTATACTGGCAGCAGATGTAGTAGATATAACTGAATGTGTAGCGCCCATATCAAAAAGAACGCATGCAGCTTGTCCGTATATAAATAATATGCCAGTGATGGTACCTATGGCCTTGTTTGCATGCTCTCTGGTAGTGGTATAAATGCGGCCTGTGGTGGTGGTCTCTGAGGAGTATGCCCTGAGGCACCAGCAGTATCTCCCATCTTGCAGTCTCTCATCATGTGACCCGACTGTCTACACTTGAAGCAGCCACTAGAACCACGGCGACACGGTACGGGGTGTCTCTTCCTACATGTGGTACAGGTAGGATTAGTATAATCCATAGGAGCTACTCTATTTTGCTGCGAACCTGATTCAGAAATGTACGTGTGTCACAATCATGGTGACATAACATGAATAAGGCTGAAAAGTTGTAAATTCTATTACCAGAGTTTGTCGGTCTGGTAGACTGCTGACCCCTGTGATTTTGGCCATGTCTTGGGGTGGAAACGATCCGAGCTGCTCGTGAAAAGCTCGAGATCGGATCAGTAAAAAGCTCGAACAAGCCAAGCCTAAACGAGCTCGAGCTCGAGCTCGAGCCTAAGTTGCAGCTCTTTTAATAAACGAGCTCGAGCCCGAGATTTACGTACAAATCTCGTTTAGGCTCGCGAGCCTAATGTTTTATATACGAGCTTCTTGCGAGCTTAATAACAAGCTTATTAACGAGCCTAATTTAGTTATATTACGAGCCGAGCTCGAGCTAATTTTTATTTTTACATTGCCAAATCTTATAAAAGAGCCGAGCCCGAGCTTGTCTACCATACCCCGAGCTCCATCCTGAGCCTAAATAATAAGGCTCGAAACGAGCCGAGCTCAAGCTCGAGCTTTGTAAAACATAAACGAGCCGAGCTTGGGCTTGGCTCAGCTCGTTTCCACCCCTAGTCACGTCCATGCCCAGAATCTCTGTTGACATGCTGGATGTTATAATATATATCACACAATAGTTTAGTATTGAAAAGTTTTAAAGAAGCACACGTGGCTGTCAGAATAGTTGGAGTTACCATGGTAGTTGTCACTACCGCCTCTCCTGTCTGATCTGATACGGTCATAGGACTGACCGTGATTTTTGTAGCCATGCTGCTGAGTAGCCGACTGTGATCGGTCTCCTCATTTCTGTCTAAAAGATATAATTGAATAATGCATGCTATATAATGAAAAGTAAGGATATGAGTTGAAATGTTTATGTTTGATGACTGAAGTATACCTCTTATCAGGTCGCTCCAAGTTCTCGAACTCATCCCTTTCGTAGAGCATCTCCAAGCTATGTGTCGCGTCTGCCACTTGCGACACATTTGTGAATGTGACACTAAGTAGCTGATCAACAGTAGTGGAGTGAAGAGCCCAACAAAAATGCTTCGCCTTCTCTTCAGCCGTACCTGCAGCAGCGCCTAGAAATCCAGCTAACCTGAGGTAGCATTGCATGAATTTCGTGTTATTCTCTCCCGTCCTCTTACGGATAGAGTGAAACTCACTCTTCAGCCTCTCCTGCTCAGCATGAGGAAAGAACTTATCATAGAACAGTGTCTTGAACTGTGTCCATGTCACTGTGAGCAGCCATTCATCGCCTCCATTCGTCAGCTTATATGCTCTCCACCATGCTAGGGCGTCTCCCTCAAACTTGTAGACAACTAATCTGAGTTTGAAGGCTTCCCCGTGGTCCCCCGACTCTCGGTTCCATGAAATCAATCCAAACCCGACCTCATAATGATTATTTACTTGTTTATAATTTTAACCCATCATGAATTCATGTTAATTAAATCAATAAATACGAACATAAAGTAAGGAAAAGAGATTAGGGATTACTGATTCGTGTACGGGTCTAGGATTTGATGAATATAACAAATACCCAAATATTTTAGAGATCAAAATGATCTTCCCCCTTGTTTTATGTGTAGTAGCCGGCGGCCAAGAAGAATGAGGGCTAGGGTTTGTGAGTTTTTTGTGTAAAGTGGGAAATGAGGAACCAAATGAGATCCATGTGGCTTATTTGTCATCTTGGGTCGGGCCTAAGGCCTTTCTTGTTTCCTTTTGTTTTTTATGTCGCGGCCCAAACATCACACACAAACATAATTCGTTTTTCATTTCGTGTTTTAATTATTACCATGCATGTTCGTGATTTAATTCCCGTGTTTAAATTCTGACATGTATTATTTATTTTACTGAATAAATAATAAATACTTGGATATAAACATTGATTATTCTTGGTGCATGTTGGGTATTAATTAACGTAACGTTTCAATTAAATATGTGATTGCGTGTAATTAATGTTCATGGATTTTAAAGCGAGTTTTACAAAAGGAAACAACCAATTTTTAAAATAACAATAATAACTTAAAATGTTGAATAACAATTGTAGAAAAACATTCCCTTGACTTATTCTAGAAATAATGATCCTACGTTAAATTATCTATATCTATACTACCTATAAAGGAAAAACCCTCATTTCTTAAAAAGTGAAATGTGAAATGTGAAAACTTAAATTCCATAAATAGTTAATTGTGAACACTTAAAATCCATAAATAGATTTAATCATTAATTAGTCAAACTTCTTCCATAATTTCACTACTCCGAATTTTGACCACCGGGTCACCGGTTCGACCAGCGGGTCAACGGTTCGTCCATCGGGTCAACCCGATCGAGTCACCCGGTTACCGGTTCGTCCATCGGGTCAACCCGCCTACCAGGTGTAACATGGTTTCGAAAATATAAGACCAGGTTTAATTTTAACCATTTTTCCAACTGGTTGAACCGGTCGGGTCAAACTGGGTTTTCAAAGTATTTGGGTTAGTGGGTCAAAACATGTTACTTCTACAACAGGTTATTAATGGTAATTTAAAATTTTTATGTTGTTATACTTTAACACAAGATGAATAACTTGATCTGTACACGTTTTATTTTGAATATCACACGAAACACTTACCACAATATAACATATCGTTAATTATTTGTCGCTAGAAATTTCTGCCGCTATGCGCGGGTATTCGTCTGGTTAAATATAACACCAACTGTAGAATAACATGTTGAATAACATTCCTTTGGATCTAATTATAGAAATAGATAAGAACTCAACACATTAATCGGTATACTTCCAAATAAAATATACACGACTCAATGAAATCAAGTGATTTGTTATTAAAGATGAACTGTGTTACACACAATGAAATGGAGAATCTATAAGTTTACAATTTGATTGAAGGCATGAAAATGAAGTGATGAATGGGTATTTATACTAGAATTGTGAAATGTTGGGTTGTAACAGATTTTTTCGCTGAAAAACACTTTAAAATGTGATAGACATTGTAAAACCCGTATTAAAATACTATGAATAGTACACGTGAACAGTAAAAACATGAAAACACGATAAATTTAAAACTTTCCATTTATTAAAATACTATGAATAGTACACCAAGAACAACCGGACGATTTTTGCTACTTAATTTTTGTGCGTACGTGATCGTGATCTCATAACCTTTTCTTACACGTGTTCGGTATAATCAAAACCCTTCTTTTCTTTTTAATTCTTTATTATATTCATGTTCTTATTTTAATTAATCATAAAAACAAGTTATATAAACATGGGGATTAACTAAATCATGACAAAGAAGGTGTTTTGGGTGCTTGTTGTTCGGCGAGACCCACAAACCGAGAGCCAAGCTCTCGGTGTGGCAGCTACACCACCACCGAGACCCTCAAAGGGCTCGGCTGGGGTTGGTTTGGCTCGGACGAAGACAAAGGACCCCGACTCGAGGTCGGGGTATGGTGTTGGTTTGGATCGAGTGCCAACCGAGACCAATAGGGTCTCGGTGGGGCTTTTGTGTTGACAGTGGGAACCAAACAAACAAAACAGAGGGAACCGGTGTTGAACCGGTGGGAACCGGAAACAACCGGTGTGAACCGGGCTCGGCAGTGGCAGCCGTGGCTTGGCAGTGGGAACCGAGGGCCACCAGTGGCAACCGGCTAGCCGGTCTAGCCACTGGTAGGGCTGTTTGGCTCGGCTTATAAGTGGGACACGGGTTCGGGCTCGGGTTAATTTTTAAAACACGGGTTCGGGATTCGGGAAAATATTAAAATCAGGAATATGTTTAATTAAATTATTTCTAGACTATTTAATTAAATTAAATTCATGACTTAGGTTAAATATTAAAATTAATATTTCATGTATAACCTAAAGTATTTTACTTAGCTTAATTTAATTAAAACATGTATTTTTAATTAAATTCTCATAATGTATAGTTTAATTAATTAACCAAGTTATTTAATTAATAAGCTATTACCATTAAATCATGACTAGTATTATACTAATTAAACTTAATTATTATTAATAATCCAGCTTATTTCTAATTATGGAAACTTACTATTTTTGGAAACTTTCTATTTTTAGAAACTTACTATTTATGAAAACCTGCTATTTTTAGAAAGTTACTTAGTATTACAATACAAGTATTATAATACACTAGTACATGCATAATACACTACAAAACATCAGTATAACTACAGATAACACAGTAAAACACTAAAACATGACAGAATATGTATAACAAGCTAATAACACACAGAATCAGTAAAACACATGTAATTCAGACAACTCATACACGTTCCCATTCTTATGTAGTATTATCCGTCAAGGCGGAGTAGGTTCTCCAACGTTTCTGTTAGCTTCTACTAGACATAAGGTACGGATTTTTCGTCCTTCAGTAAGGACAACCTCTTCCTTTATTAAGATTTCCCGTATGCAGTCAACTGTTTTCCCCCAGTAGTTACAGATTAAATGATTATGTTTTATTAGTTACCTTAGCCATATACATGCATGACCAGTTTTACCTAGTTATGGAGGTACCACAACCATAACACTAGAGACACTAGTGTTATGACTTCACCACGGCGGAGTGATAGCTTGTGGCGTCCCTTTCAGTTATTTGGCCATTATTATATTATTATTATAATGTGGGTCGTATGGGTGCATCCTAGGTTCAGTTTCAGTCAGGATTTCATGATGAATGTGGTGTGTGCCTTTCATCCTTCACAAGGATTTGATCCCTCCTACCCATTACCACTTAATTAGAGGCACCCCCTCTAATTTGCATGACGAGGTTACCCCTCCAAGTAGGGGTGTCGAAAAAGTTGACCCGACCCGAACCCGAACTCGAAATAGCCTATTCGGGTCGGGTCACTCGGGTTCAAAAACATATTCGGGTCAATTCGGGTTGACCCGAATTGACCCGAGTTCTAATTATCCTCGGGTTCGGGTTTATATTTTTTAGCCTTGACCCGACTTGACCCGACCCGACTTGACCCGAACCCGACCAACCCGACTTGACCCGAGTTTTTTACCACATTTTACCTTGTAAATATACTTAAATAAACCAATTTTTAAATTTTTTTACTTAAACCCGGGTTGACCCGAACCCGAGTTGACCCGACCCGAATTAACCCGACCCGAATTGACCCGAACCCGACTGACCCGAGTTCTAATTAGGCTCGGGTTCGGGTTTGATTTTTTTGAGTTCTGATTCGACTTGACCCGACCCGACTTGACCCGAACCCGGTTGACCCGACCCGATTCCCACCCTTACCTCCAAGTATTCATGCACGTTGTTGACCTCATGACCTATATTGGCTTTTGGTATATTAAACTAATACAGATTTCCATAAGTAACATAAGCTATGTTTTCAGAACTAAAACCAGTAACATGACATACATCTAGGTTTCCCAGGACTTATTCATTTCCACTGTAATTCATGCTTTACATGCTTTATATGGTTTCATTCCTTTACGTCTTTATGTTATGCTATATATCCGTGCACCGAGCGTTATACTCAGCCGTTTTCCTTTTTCCATGTTCCCACACGGCAGGTACCCAAGATCGCAAGTAGGATCTCCAGAGTATGTGCATTCGGATGGAAGCTATCCAGCCTCTTTTACCTTATGCATTTATTCCTACTTTCTCATACTTTAATTCAATTGGACATTGTTTAGTCCTTTCATTTACAGTACTTGATATTTCTTGTGTGTGAGTTACTTAGACTACCGATGTTTGATTCTGGTATTTCTATTTATGGTCATGAATGTTTAGACATTTACCTTGCATGCTTTGATGACACACCATATTTTATTGTAGCATTCCATCTTAACAAATAGGGTGTTACAGACATAGTCTTTATTCCTATCAATACTTTCTTCTTCATTTGATGCTTGTCCCCAAGCATATAGTGGGGAGTCTTGAAAAGGTTTGAAGATGTCACTGTGCAACTCCCATGTGGCATCATCAACAAAAGCATTTAACCATCTAATTAGCACAAAGACTTGAGCAACATTGTCAACTTTACCAAGTCTTCTATCAAGCACCTCTACTAAAACACTGAGTAACTCACCATCAATATTACATGTAGGTAGAGTAGTTATAGCATTAGGAAGTGGACCTTTGTACTGTTTTGAGTAGTTACAAGTAGCTCCAGCTTATAAGCTACTTGCACAATCCTTTGTAGAACTTGAAAAGGCCCATAGTACTTAGGATTTAGCTTAATATACTTCCCTAACCTAACATAAACTTGTCTATTAGGCTAGAGTTTTAAAAAGACCCATTGACCAACTGAAAATTTTCTATTAGTCCCGTTGCCATTATCATTAGCCTTTATTCTTTGTTGATATCTTGCTATGTTAATCTATAGTAAATGAATCATAGCTACTCTAGATGCAAAAGTTATATCTAGTAGTTCCGTTAACATTACTTCAATTTCATCTTTTTAGGTAAGAGGGTGTCTGTAAGGTCTTGAGTTGATATGAAGGGTGCTTGCCTTTAAGGAAATTCTATGATCAAATGGATTTTGGGATGTAAGATTATGGTATAACAAAAACATCTTAAAACTGAGTAACCATGGGAGTAATCTCTCTAGGAACACAAGAATCCTCCCCAACTTCTGTAGGGTGGTTGTAAGGTACATACAAAGGATCATAGAGGAAATTTTAGCTCTGGGTGTTTGGATATGAATTTTACTCCCTTGCATCCACTGTAAATTGGCCTTACGATACCCCTTATCACTACTTTTTTACCCTTATACTTAAATTCCATCCTCACTCCTCCTAATTGCTTAGAATCTCACAAAGAGTAGATAGCCACTGAACTCCAAGGACCATATCACAACCTCCCAAGGGAATGGGTATCACATCAGTCCGAAATTCTTCCCTGTGTATCTGCTAAGAAAATCCTTTACACATATAATTAGTATTCAACTAATGCCCTTCTGCCACATATACTTGCTGGGGACATGTACTCACCAACTGACACCTAAGCTTCTTGGTAGTGTTAAGGTCTAAAATTTTTTGAGTACTACCTCCGTTTACCAAAATGTGGATTTTGTTTTTCATTGCATGACCACAAACTCTCATTATATGGTAATTGTTGGTACCATGGATAGCATTTAGTGAGATTTGTGGTGAGTATTCAACCAACTCCCATGTATCCTCCTGAATCTACTCATCAGTTTCTCCCATGTGGATCTAGTCGGCACGACTATCATAGACACCCAAAAAGTATGGATCCATGCTCCTCATCAACCTATATACTAGTTAACTTATGTAATTTTATAAAAAAGCCGAAGAAAAAAATATATGCGACATCACATTTTATAGGTGCTATAAAGGAAGTCTGAAAACGTAATGCCAGATGAAGCCATCACCTTTTGTTATCTATCTATATAACACCACACACTCTAACAGGATATGATACGGTCTTGTGGCTAGCGTCGTGGCCTACGGAGCCACAAATTCCACCGCGAACCACACTCCCACGCACCGTCATCACCAGCCCACCTTTACTCGTGATTTCCGTTTTTTTTAAGTATCGGTTTATAGCTATTGGGGTTTTATAAAAATAACCTTTTTCAAAATTTAACCTCTTAAAACTCTATAAAAAAACCCTTATCATCCTATTTTTATATATCACTTTCATTTTACATTCTATTTCACAAATATATCATTTTCAACAAAAAAATATGGATCCAAATACTCTTAACACCTATGATATTTATGATGTATACTTCAAAGACGATGCAGAACAATGTACAAAGACCATGAAAAATACTTAGCTTTATGTAATGAACAAGTTGGGGGTTCGGGATCAGATACGAAGATCTCGCGTAGATACATACCTCGTGAAAGAGAAGAGACGCAACAACGTCTACTCGATGATTATTTTGGTGACGTAAAGACACCTCCTAAATACACAGAAGAGAATCCACAAGTGCTTTGTAGTTGATAAGGATGATAAAGCAGCAAATAAAGGATTTGGAGAGATAGGAGGAAGCTAAGAAAGAACTTTAAGTGTTTGACTTTCAGTCATACTTCATAAATGGTCATCAGTTCACCATGTCTAACCCACATAAGAACTGGCAAGTCCATAAGCAAACAGTTTGAGGTAAAGACTTCTCAAATTCGTTGATAGCTGGTAGTTTGCTAAAAACTACATGGTCATTAACTCATCATGCTTAATTGATAAGAGTTGGCTAGTCCTAGGGCAAACAGTTCTATGTAAAGACTCTATCAAATCCGTTATATGGTTGACGGTTTACCAAAATTTGTAGGGTAATCAGTACACCTTATTCTTGAAGAATAAAGTATTGGCTATTCCAGAGTGTACAGCTAACTGGTAAAGAATAAATCAAATCCGTTGATAGCTGATGATTTGCTAATAATCATGATGCCAATACAGATTGGTTTGTTGTTAAATGTTTTATTTCAACTGAGTAGATACAAGCAAGAATGTTGATTCATAAATTACATTTGTGACACATTCAAGGAGATTCATGCTTATCAATGAGATTATACAGAAGGTTTTGTCATCATCAAATAGGAGAAGATGATCTATGATCTAGAGCCATACAGGTTTTACCTTAAGATGACAAGGTCTAAAACATGAAGACAATATAGTTGTTGTAAAGATTAAAGAATGTTTGAGTTCAAGACACAGAAGGTCATACTTTGAAGACAAAGATGAAGTTCATAAAGAATTGAAGTTCATTATACCATAAGAAGATCTGCATCAGTGTTTAAATGCATTCAGTTGGTACAAAGATCAAACTTACCAAGTTCAATCTAATTTTGAAGTGAAGTTTGAAGACATGTATTCTTATACATTCAACACACAGAGAAACAAGAAGACAACAAGTTATCATTCTTGTTTAGGGGAGGATTTTTGGGAATTATTTGTAAAAGTACCAAGTACCGTTAGTTATGTACTAAGTACCGTTAGTATAGTAAGTACTGTTAGTATAAGTTCGGTACATGCTAAGTACCATTAAGCTAACTGTAAGTACTGCTAGTATATATAAGGACTGCTATATCTTTAGTAAAGATATGTTCTAGTTATATTAAGAGTATATCGTCTATGATATACTTATCTAAATAGAATATTCTAGGTGTTCCGTACACTATAAAAGGAACATAGGTATGATGAGTCTAGGGCTGAGCAGGCCCGATCGAAACCGAAATAGCCCGACCGAACCGAAAAAACAGAGTGTCCCGAAACCGACTTATTCGGTTCGGTAGTCGGTTTGTAAAATGGGTATACTTCGGTTTCGGGTCGGTTCGGGTCAAAAACCGGCTACAGCCCGATATATCCTGAGTGGCCCGATTAATATATTAAGGTAGTCCATCTTTCCTATCTTTCCCCCATTTCTCCATCATATTACATAGCCGCCACCATCTTTCCCATCTTTCTCTCCATGCCTAAAAACCTCCATCATATCTCCATGCCTTCATCTTATCTTTCTGTCCCATCTACACATTTCTTTCCCTCATTATACCACCTAATCATATCTCTTCTACTCAAAACAACTCAAATCACAAAACCCAGATCAAGAAACATAAACACAAACCCTAAAATAACTTTTTTAAAAAACCTTAAACAACCTTAAAACCAATGAAATCAAACAATGAATCCAATTAAACAAATGGTTATTAACCAAAAACGAAGAAACTGTCATACTTTAGCTGGATTAAAAGCAATCGTTGATAAGTTTATCCCGACTTTATACCAAAATTAATTCTGCAAAGGGGTGTTTGGAAAGCAATACTGGGCTATATTCGGTTTTCGGGTAAAACCCGAGTTTGGCCCGAGTTATCCCGACTGTATACCGAACCGAACCGAGCTTCTCGGTTTCGGTTTCGGTCCAGGGTTATGCCTTAATTCGGTTTCGGTTATTTTCGGTTCAGGTCGGGTCGGATCGGTTCCAGCCCGAAGCTCAGCCCTAGATGAGTCTATTGTACCTTTTCCACAGCTGATTAATAAGAATCGAATAGTTAGAGTTAGGGGTGTAATCAAGCCAAGCTTTTATCAAGCAACTCGAGCTCGAGCTTGGCTCGATCAATCCAAACTTTTATCAAGCTCAAGACCAAGCTCAAGCCCAAAAAATAGCTCGAAACTATATCAAGCTCAAGCTCAAGCTTTTGATAGCTCGGCTTGAGTTTTTATCAAGCTTTTTCAAGCTCTATTAAAAATATGTTTTTATGATGAATTTATATAAGCAACTAATTGTTAATTTGAGTATTAACCTAATTTTAAGGACTAATTTCATAAATAAATAATATATTTTAGAAGGACTTTTAACTCTGATTACATTTATGTTTTAGTTCTTTGTATTTTAAATGTTTCTTTATTTTTGTAAATTTAATTATTACATTTACTCAGTACTTGGTGGAATACAGTATGTGTATAAATAGTTTTTGTACTCTTCTTAATACTAAACGCAACGTATCTAAATTACGCTCGCATTCAAATTATGCAATGGCCTTTGGGACATTAATCGTATTGGAGCGGAAAACACATTTTGAAACCAAGATTGTACGATGATTTTATTATTAGTTTTATTAATGTTAAATAGATCAAATTTGTTTTAAGTAATGCTTTTTGTTTTTTTTATTTTATACATATGTTTATTGATGAGCTTTGTTATAAAAAAATTTAAATTTATACACATTTAAGCTTTTCAAGCCAAGCTCAAGCTTTTATCAAGCCTTATCAAGTCAAGCTCAAGCCTGGATTGGTAAAGCTTGACAAGCTATCAAGCCAAGCTCAAGCCTACAATTTTAGTATCAAGCCAAGCTCAAGCCCTATTAAGCTTGAGCTCGGCTCGACTTGATTACACCCCTAGTTAGAGTATACTGTTGTTCTTTGCTTTTATAAGTTAGATTCTGCATAACTTATTAAAGTTTAGTAAGAGTCTCTCTAGTGCTCTAGTTTGTTTGTAAGCTATTGTGCAATCCTTAACATGATCTCGATCTATTCAAAGGGATCAACATAGATTACCAACCAAAATCTAGATAGCTAACTAACACATAATTTCACATAATCATGTAAATCAAAAGTTCGATCACATGATACAAAGTAGTGTAGAAATGCTAAATCGGATCCGGTGGTCTAATGTGGTGGTAGATGGTGGTGGAAGCCATTGTTGGCTTAGAGAGAGAGAAGAGAGGTTGTGTGAAAAGTTAAGAAAAGATGTATTGAAATGAAAATAGACATAAGCAACACCCCTCCTTGGAAGCTAAGAAGGGGTATATATAGTCACACACACAACCTAAACTTTACAACGAACCTAGTCTAGTCTAAATGCGTGTGACTATGATAACTAATGGGAATTCTTAAAAGTCGTCACATAAAGTGAGTTTCCAACAATCTTCCCCCATGGGACGACGTGTAGAATTCCTTACAATATTCTTTCTAACAAGTATAAAATGATTAAGAACAAGAGCTTTCATGAAGCATCCAATGCTGATGAAGTCTTCTAAGGCCTTCGTCTTCAAAACGACTCATCTTTAAAGTAACTTGTAGAAGAAATACTGTAACGGCACGAGCTAAGTAACCCATACACTTCTGGTTAAGGAGAAGCTTTTGAATTAGCTTCCCCCTAATTCATGCCACATAAACTTGATGTAGAAGCTTTTTAAATAGCTTCCCCCTAAACCAACAATCCTCGTAAGCAACTTCAAAGCTTTCAATAAAGCTTAGAATGATTAAGCGCACAGCGGAATCTAACTAGCAAATCCCATCATATAACATGATAATGTTGCTAAGAAGGATTGAAATTTTGGGGCACACCAAGTAGGTCAACAACTTTTCTTCTCACGCTTGAATAATTCTTCTGAGTTTTTCTTCCCCTGAGAGTTCAAGTTATGCATACCAGAAAGAATCAAGACACTTCTTCCCCCACATAGTTGAAGAAGGTAAATCAATCCCAATTATGAAGCTCAAATACTGAAGTGGACACTTTATCCCATTCATGAAGTTGATATCGTAACACCAGAGTCATTTAAGTCCCGAAAATGCACATGTCTTCTTCCGGAGATGCACCATAGTCAATTAAGTCCCAGGAATGCATATAGGATAATGATGATGTTTAATTGCAACAATCAAACAATTAAACCTCGAATCAGTAGTGTACCGTTTGGAGATTGATAACGACACGAGTTAAAACACTGATTTTCTCTGCGGCTATGACAAATGTCATCCCGGAATATCTTCAAATCAAAATAAGGTATGAAGTTCATCACGTGTACTCGTTGTGCGTTCAATGTGTCTTCTTCTTCCCCTTGATGGTTTCGAAACTCGGAACCATCAATAAATTGTACGCACATGAACCTGAAATCTCGTGAGAATAATAAATAAGCTGAATTATATATTTTGTGAGAATCAACTGTTGATCGAAAATCTCTTCTCATAAACTCTCCATGGCCACGTTAACTATCCCACGTGAAAGCAATTTGAAGTGACCACTGAAAGAATGAACCAGATACATCAAACGTGAAGCTGAATAAAAATCCTTCGATCTTGTGACTTAAGCTTGCACTATTGTTGAATGAAGAACGGTGGAGAAATCTCTAAGTACTCAATGCATCACTGAAGAAGTCTATAAGCACAACACCTCTTGAAATTATCCACGTCGACTAAGCGCGTGACACTGAGTACAACAATGTAACCCCTTTAAGTGATAGTTATCCGAGTCATCAACCATCCACCCCGAACCCGGAAACCAGATAACCAAGTCTTCATTCTAGGATTAAGCACGAGCAAGTTATCTATTAAAAGATAAAATAAATACACGCCTTCGAAAAATCCGTCTTCAACGTCACGTAATTAATACCCGATCAAACAAAATCTATAGCCACTAAAAAATCGCCCATTTTTTCTTGGTCTCGTCAAAATAAATTCTCGTCACAATTGTCACGTCATTTTGTCACGACACGATGTCACATTACTTTTGTCTCGATAATGTCCAAATTATATCATAATACACAAAATTTTTATTCAAAATAAATAATTTTGAAACAAAAAATTCGTGTATATTGAATTTGAAAACATACGGCCCAATTTCCAATCTTGCAATGTTTATAAAAGTCTAGTCCAAGGCCCAAAGTCTGTTAACAAAAACGTGTGTCATGGTCCATTGCTTTGAATAAACGAGTTCCATGGCCCATCACCCATCAGCCCAAGTCATAATCCGGTTCACCAGTTTGGTTTAAAAAGGGGGTCAAACCCTAAACAAACGCTTAGCACAACACATAGTAACTTCCGCCCCCAAAACCAGATACTCATCTTATCCCCTCCAAGGATCCAACCTAGAAATATCCGTCACCTCTCCAAATCTCATCTAATCCCCAAATCTCATCGCATATCTAGCAACAAAGACTACAACATCACATCACATCTTCAGATTATATAAAACCTGCATCTCAAAAATCAATGCCTACCCCATATGTAACCATTAATCCCATATCATTCGACCTAATTAGATTAAAACAGGATAATGATCGAGACGAAAGGTGCATTAAGATCAAAACGTGATCTCAGGTAGGTGATACATGATGCATGTCGGTTTGAGTGTCCAAATCGAAAGAAAGAAATGACTATAACATAATTGTTATAAGTCGTTTTTTAATTTCGAATATAGAAAGTGGGTGATTCCCAACAGTAGATCTATGATGATTATTGACTTTCGTGTGAAAAGATCTATAAAGATCTCACCATGAAAATGAATCTGAGGTCATATTCTAGTTACTGTTTGAGTTTGTTTTAGTGTTCGAGTCTAGATGAAATGGGATTAGGAGACGATGGGTATAAGTTAGTTTTGGTGTTGATGTTGGTGATATAAGGTTGGATTTCGAGTCAACTCAGTGAGTTTAACTGAGTCAACTCGGTAATGACCGAGTTGACTCGGTTGAGATGGGTTCGGTCAATGTTAAGTCTAAACAACGTAGGCAAAATTTTCAACCATCGCAGTCATAAACAAAAATTTCCATCGCAGTCCATCGCAGTCAAAGACTAGACCCATCGCAGTCAAAGACTAGACCCATCGCAGTCAAAGACTAGACCCATCACAGTCAAAGACTAGACCCATCGCAGTCAAAAGTATATAGTCCATCGCAGTCCAAGAAGTCTCATCGCAGTCAAAGCAAAATGGAGTCCATCGCAACATGATGTCTCATTACGATGGAACCCATTACGATGGTACCCATCGCAATGGAACCATCGCAGTGGGACCATTGTAGACAACCCATCGCAGTCAATGCCATGTACCAAGATGCAGAGTCTTATCCAAAATCTGTACTTGTTCCTGAAAATCCGGGAATATGAATCTGACCACGTTTCTGGGTAACTTCATCATCCTAAACAGCAAGATAAGCCCAGAATAAAAAAGAAACTTCATCAAAACCCAGTCACCAACAATACCAGATTTAAGTAAATATGCGGTTTTGACTTCTTGTAACCAGGAAAAGTGATAGATTGGACCAGTGTATTTAAACAGGGACATAAAATTGACAACTTTTGACCATAGATGTTTCTGAAAATCAGATGTGGACAATAAGATAATAGGACGTGACAACAAATCTTGTGAATATGATAAAAACACAACAAACCGTGACAAATAAAGAGATATATGGACCAAAAAATTATATAACGAGACACACAAACAAAATTTAGACCACCAAATGAAACAAATACATGATCTAAGGATTGAACCGAGGCTCTGATGCCAAATGTAGAAATGCTAAATCGGATCCGGTGGTCTAATGTGGTGGTAGATGGTGGTGGAAGCCATTGTTGGCTTAGAGAGAGAGAAGAGAGGTTGTGTGAAAAGTTAAGAAAAGATGTATTGAAATGAAAATAGACACAAGCAACACCCCTCCTTGGAAGCTAAGGAGGGGTATATATAGTCACACACACAACCTAAACTTTACAACGAACCTAGTCTAGTCTAAATGCGTGTGACTATGATAACTAATGGGAATTCTTAAAAGTCGTCACATAAAGTGAGTTTCCAACAAGTAGGATTAAAATAGAGATAATACAAAAAATTAAGTATTAATACAAACCAAAGTCTAAGAACTACAAAAGGAGAACACCGTGGCACCAAATATCATTTTTTCTACTCACTCATTCTCTTGAAAAATTCTTCAATGTTCTTAGATCCATCTCCATATTCCTCTAGAAGACAAGGGTTTTGGAAATAATGAGTTTCAAGAGCAATGTCTTGAGAAGCAACAAAAGAGTTAGAGGATGACAATAAGTCATTGGACTCAAGAAAAGAACCATTAATGCATCTATACATTCATGGTTGGAGGTTACTCGGAGAACTCATGCCGGTGTTAATTTCAATCTTTTCCTCCCAAGTGGTTGAAGAAGATTCACACACAACGTCATGAGCTTCTTCTCGATGATCATTTTCCTCTTTAGAAAGGAAGGGAATATTGGTTCATCAATGTCAAGAAAACAATCAAAGCCAATAGATTTGAACATTTAGCGAGTGAGCTCAATCCCATCAAGATAGGGTGAGACCGTGAGACAATACGTTCTTCATGGAAACAACGATTTTCTAACGACCGAATGGTGTTTTTAAGAGAACGAGATTGACACGAATTGGAAAGAATATGCATGTATTCTCTAGTTTTCTCATGTCCGCTTCGAGTTTCCAAAGGCATACTAAGTACCTATATTAAACCAAAGAAAAATATTTCCACAATCACTCTTTGTTACATATGGATTAGTAAAAATCATATTCACAAGAATGTGTTTAACCAGTTTTTTTACTAACCAAAAGATTATTCCTTATCATCCTTATGTTGACAATGTAACAATTTTATTTTTGACAAATGCATATGAACTATACGAATCAAACATGAACTTAAACATTAGTTTTCAAAAAATAGTTTTTAGGTAAGCATTAACAATGCAATTATCAATGTGTTCAAGGGCTCATATCAATGCCATCATTAAACCAAATTACTTTGATTGAAATTTAGATTTGTTCAATAAGTGGGTTTTAATGAAATCACAAAGTATGAACCTAAGGAATCATAGCACTAAAAACCTATGGATACCCACATTCCTAATTTTGTTCTAATTCAATTTAATTTCAAAAATCCTCAATTATGAAATTAAAAACCCTGACAAATTAGTTGAAATTGAATGAAGATACTTATAATTAATCGATGTTAGATGAAGGATGAGTGAACCCTTGTCTTGAAATCAATTAATTTGAGTGATTTGGAAGCTTTTGAAACTTGTTAATGGTGCTTTTGTAATCTCCCTCGTCGCCACATAAAATAATGAAGAAGAGGGTGTTTTTGAAATAGTATAAAATAATAAAACCTGATTATTTTATGCTTAGTGGGGCGCGGCTCCTTAAATATAAAGAACCGTCCTTAGGATCGCGCCTATTTAAGGAACCGCGGACATAGCATGTATTTTACCCATGAAAATGAAAGATATTTTTCAAACTAAGTTTTTCTAAAATACTTAAAACATATATCAAGCCTTTTGGAAATCATTGGAACACTTCAAAACTAGGTTATAATGCCTTAGAAAAGGATTACGAGTTGAATCGAGATCGAAAAAGGCCGAAACGAAAAACGACTACTCGTAAGAAATAAGAGAGAAGAGAGAAATCAAGAGGAGTGAATCAATGCCAAGTATCAATGCTAAAGAGATGAATGACAATCTTCAAGTTGTAGAAACGAAGAGCTTGTGTCATATATGGTGGTTTAAGACGTACCTTTCCGGCGTAAGACGAAACGACTTAGGTAATGAACCATACCAAGCTATTTTTGCTATATAGAGTAAGAACACTTACTAATAAATGTCTTAAACTTTTATAAAACATGAGCAAGAGTATAGATTCACTTTCTCTCTCACGTGATCGGACAAATATCATTGTTAAGGGTTACAATGGCGATATCCCTGGAATATTTCAATTCCAAATGTGTAGTATCCTAACTACAACATATGACGTAGTTTGTATCTCAAATGATTAATCAATCAACTAATAGATAAGCTCAATTGCACATACTAGACATGATATATGGCCTACTAACCGTATAAATTGCAAACTATATAAATCATGCTTGACACTTTACGCTACTACTAACTCACTCTACAACCCCTAAGTGAGTCAAGTATCCAAGACCATGAAGGCTTGAGAGGGTGAAATAATAGAATCACACACCACAAATAAATGTCAAGGAAAGGATGCCAATACCAATCACATAGTCAAGTAATGATCAAAAGAGTGATCAAAAGGGCGTGTGGAAGGAAGAAAACGTAACTTAGCCACAAAGTGCATTCCCAAGTCTTCTATGGACTAATGCAACACTCGAACTTGACAAAAGTGCATACTAAGTCTTCAAGGACTAGTATCACATTTACCAATCTTGATATCATCATCCTATGATGTTGGAGATCAAGAGGAGATGAGTCGTTAATAAGTGTAAGTAACTCAATCCACAACCAAATCAAAGATTAGTCTTAATGAGTACCTACACAAAGCAAGATACAAACTAGTAGATACATTTCAAGAGAAAATCAAAAATGCATAAAAGCTACTAATAAAAGCTACCAATCACTATGATATGATATATTAATACTTTAAAAGGTCTATTTTTATAGAAAAAATAGTTTTGACCAAAACGAAACTTTAGAGCAACCGATTCTTCTAATTATAAGAGCCAATAGATCGATCTAAGCTTCAAGGTCTATTTTTGTGTGACCATTGCTATGATACCAATTGTAGAAACTAGTAGGAGGGGGTGAATAGTTTCTATGATTAAGGTCCTAATTTAAAATTCTCTAAATTAGCTTTGTCCCAAAATTACCTTTTACTTGAAAACTAGTTTTATAGTTAGGTTCATTTCTAATGCATTGACTACATCTTGTGATAATTGAAATTCAATGTAAGAAAGTAAGATTACGTAAAGAGTAAGGAGAGAAACAACCTAAGACAATACACCAAGATTTATAGTGGTTCGACAACAAAGCTCTCTCTTCGTTCCTACTCCACTCCTCGAGTACACCTTACTCTAGATTTTTACTATATCCACAAGCTCCTTTCTTAGCGGAGAAAACCTTACAACGTCGCTTACATTGTTTTCCGACACTAAACTAAATGTCAAGACCTAATCTTAGCTAGGACTAATCTACACACGTCGCCTACTTCACAATTTTCCGACACAAGGCTAGATGTCGAATTCTAATCCAAAGATAGAACCAATCTTCGTCGCCCATCTTCTTTTTCGACACAAGGCTAGATGTCGAGTCCTAATCCAAAGCTAGAACCAATCTTCACAACTCTTTACTTTCAAGTTGAGTGAGAACTCAGAATACACATACACACAATCACATCACTTTTTAGTTTAGTAAGAACTAACACACAAGACTTATTACAACACAAGACACATCCAAGTATACACATGTAACTTGGATCAACACAACACTAATCCAAGTATACACATATACATAGGATTTACACAAGACTAATCCAAGTATTCACAAATACCTTGGATTCACACAAGACTGAAGCATACAAAATGATGAACATGACTAGATCTAATAAAGGATGATCTTCATCAAGGCTTCATCTTTAATCGTATCACAAATGTGTGAGTGATCTTCTCTTTGGATAAGTAAAGAAAAGGATAAATAGGATAATCATAAGTAAACATACTTAAAAATTAAGTGATCATTTACTAATGATTAGAAACATAGAAAGAAGCTGAGAAAACTGTCCAAAAAGGTTCATTAGAAAATGAAAATATGATCCACTATTTATAGGGGACAAGGAGCAACGGCTCTCTGGGCGCGGTTCGATAATAGGCCCGCGGTTCCATATCACTAAGGAACCACACCTCCCTATTCTGAACCGCGACACTAAAGTACGCTCTTTTTTGTCCTGTATTGAGAAAATTCCATCTGGTGCAGTTTATTCCTAGGCCATTTAGAATATGCCAAATTCGAATTTTCATTTTCTATTTTAATAAAACATTTTCTTAAAAATAAAGTTTATTAAAATGTTTTGTCACATTTGTACAAATGTGAATATTAAGGTTAATCACTTTCTATGTCATCAAACATGTATAAGATATGTTTGTGTAAGACTTAAATGATTATTACCTTGATGATAGTGTTTGTTAAATAATTCATCTTTCGGTTATTTTTGATGATAAATATTTTTACACTTTTTGTAATCAAAACTAAGAAAGATTAGTTATTACAAATAATGTTTTAGACATTGGTTGCATCAACAGTTATGTCATCAATTTTACATGGCTTACCATCTCCCAACAAAACACCTCAAATGTGGTGTTATAAGGCTAGTCGAGATTATCGGTCGACCGACTTCGAACTCGATTGATCGAGTCGAGTTTGTCGTGTACTCGAAGTCGGTCTAACGGACAACCATGTCAAAAAATTAAAAAGTTTAAATGTTTTTCAAATTTTGACACTTTCCAAACTTTATTTTATACCATCTAAAAATGGGTTCAAACAAATCGTGGACTCCCGATGAAGAGGTAGCTTTGTGTAAAGTTTGGGTACTTACACGTTTAAAGACGTACGTATCAAGAAAAAGTCAACAGATGAAATGTCACGGTTTCTTAAGTGGAAAGTTTAAGTTTTTATGTATTATTATTATTATTATTATTTATTTTTTTTATTTTTTTTATTAACCATCACTTTATTAGAAACAAAAAAGAATTTACAACAAATTGGATGGGAGTCGAGATACTATCTGCGCTCCCACCCCTTTTGCAATAACAAAACCTATTCTATAGAAAATATGTACAGCAAGGCGCGCTCCAATATCTTGAGCCTTAGAAAATCTTTGGATCCGCTTCAGCAACGCAACTGCATCTTCCTGTAACTCACCTAGAGAAGAAAAAGAGAAAGGAAGAAACCCATATCCGAGAGCTGCACACTTAGCCAAATACTTGTTTCGTTTACGTTATGCAGCATCAATCACAGCTCGGCCAGGTACAAAGTCATTCATCCCCGTACGAGTCAAAGGAGAAGAACCAGTCAGATCAACACACACATTTTTACCTCCATCCCAAGAATAAAACAAAATATCTGCCGGATGTAAGGCATTATCAAGTCCTCCATCTAATCCGATATTAACTTCCTTTCCGACAGATATCCCTGAACGATAGCATATATCAACAAGAGTATCACGTACCAAATTGTGACGATGCTTAATCCCAACGATACCAGCACACGATACCGCATGATCCCCAAATATATCCCCATCAAATACTCTCGAACAAGCTGAACAGGGCTTCGAAACAGAGAACAAGGGAATACCTAAGCGATAACACAAAACACATCGATAAGTCTTCCCATTCATAGTCTGACCCAACCCCGAGATAGGAACCGTCCTAAGCCAATCAGAAGTATGATCCTCCCTCTGAGATGCCCATAAAGCCATCTGTCGAGCAGATAAAGCGAAAGTGGATTCTGCGTTATTAATAACCCGAGCAAAATATATATCTGCCATTTTCTTCATGAGTTTGGGGGCAACGACTTCACTCGGATTACTTAGAAAATCAATCTCCATAACCGAGTTAAATACACGTAAGGCATCATCAAACTGGAGTCCATAAGATCTAATATCAGTGTGTTGAAGTAGCTTAGACTGCAAATCAGCTGACTGTAACTGAGAAGCAAGAAAAGCATAATGCAATACATCCCCCGCATAATAAACACCCAACCCCCCAAAGGAAAAGGGCAACGTAGCAAGTCTCCACTGCCAACCACCAAATCCCGGTCCAGAAGCAATAATGATACGCTCCAAAGAAGAACGGAGTGCCATATCAAAAGAACTTTGGGCAGACTTAAAAGCACAGGGTGAACATGTACACACAGAAAAATATAACTTGGAAATACCGACACAAGAACGAAGAAGCAGCAACTCACATTGAGGGTCATTAATTTTGGCCACGGCATCCATAAGCTCAATAGTCTTAGCCACACGCTTCGACACAAGCTGACTACAAAAATCAAGGTCTACACTCGCAGGCCCCCCGAGCAACTTAACACCGCGCGTATGTCGAGCAATATTATTTGGGAACACACCAACAAACTTGTTGCGAGGATCCTCGGTCGGCCAAAAAACTTCAGTCTTATCAATATTCAGATGCAAGCCATACACGGGCCCATCCTTCATGATACACTCCAAAACTTTTCTCACAACCAAAGTATCCCCAATAATAGTACCATCGTCCAAATACCAGGCCTGTAAAGAAAGAGAGAAGGAGTCCAGAATCATACATATCAATGGTTGAAGTACAAGAGCAAAGAGTAACGGGCCAAGAGGGTCACCCTGCTGTACCCCCTGACATGACCTTAATACATACTCCCCATAATATAACCTTGCCGGGCTAGAATAACAGAACTCCACCCAAGACGAGATGGAGGGACAACGAAGACGAACCTCTCGCAACATAACCTCTCGATCTATCAAATTGAAAGCATTTTTAAAATCCACTAGTAACATCGACAAACCAACATCATCACCATACCTCTCACGGAAGCGATTCACAACATGAAGAATAGCCTCACTCCCTCCCGACAACCCCACCCCAAACTGTAAATCACCAAAGTACCCATCCAAAGAATGACCAACCTCATAAGCACATACCTTGGAAACAAGCCGTCTCCAAACAGTACCTACAGCAATAGGACGGATCCCACCACCAAGCTTAACCAACGGGGTGAGAGGAGCACTAGCGATATACTCACCCAACACCTTGGGACATCGCCCATCAATAAAAAGGTTCACTACTTGGGTGATAGAAGAAACTAAATCATCAGAAATAGCAACCGCAGAACCACTCAAACGATCTATAAGGTGCTGGGCCCGCAACCCATCCCGCCCACAAGACGTACCTCGGGGAAAACTCTTGATCATGTCAAGAACCAAAGATCGAGAAACAACAAGGAGATGAAGATCAATAGATATATCTGGCAAAGAAGGAGCATGAACAAAAGGGTGCTTATTTTTTAGGTCTTCAAGAGTAATATCATTATAAGGAGCCACACCAGATGAGGAAAGAACTCTGACAGCAGCAGAATAATGCCCATCAGAAATCTTACGTCTACACTGCTTAATATTCTGCTCAACCAACCCACTATCCTCACTAAGAACATCAGACAAAACGGGGGAAGGTTCAGCCAAACACTCTCTAAGAAGCTGTAAACTACCATCCAACGTCTCCCAAGAACGAATAGCATTACTAATATACTCCTCTTGTCTTTGCCTATTGATAACGGACCTACACTCCAGATTACTTCTCGGACGAAAGGTTTTAAGAAGACAAAGAGGCAAAACAAGCAAACGAACCCAAGAAGAGATGTCATCAGGCTTATTAACCACCCTGTCAATGGCTCCTTTCAAGGCGCGAGAAAAACTCAAACGACACTTTGGAGGGATAGATTTAACTGTACGCAATCCTTTTTAAAATAAGCTATCGAGAGCCCCCAAATCAAAGCCACAATGCAAGTCACGTACTTCATCATCACCACTAACAAGATGCAAAGGACAAGATGGAACGGGAGGCTTAGGGAGGTCATAAAGAACAAATTGAACAATACCATCACCACAATCAGGAGGTGGTACAAAATCCGAACCCTTACCATGCCGACACGTAGTGAAACAACCACCACATAACCAAATCCCCATACTCTTGAAGGTTAACTCGGCCCTCTCATAAACAACCAAATCGGATAGAATGGATTGTTTTGTACAAGCTAGTGCATCGCCGCTAAAATGTTTATCACGAAGATGAATAATCAAAGACGTCTTAGTAAGCCCATTCCCACTACCATCCCGACATCCGTTAAGACCAACAAACGGACAATGAAACCGAACAACCGCCATGACACCACGAACCAACAAACCCTAACCTAACACAGCAAGCAGCCACAAAAATACCACCAAACCACACCAATCGAAACAAACACCACGCCACCACACCACTCGCCAATCGTCAAACAACCCCTAGCCGCAAACAAAACTACCACCCTAACCTAATCTATAACGAACACCACCAGTCGCCTCAAACAACCTAGCCCAATGAACCAACTAGACCTAAACCAACATCACAACAGCCAACGGATCACAAACTAACCGATAAAAACCGCAAACTGAAAAGAACCACAGCCAAACAAACCTACTGTTCCAAAAACCCAAGAAAATCACCCCAGCCAAACAACCCTACTGCCAAACAACCTACTGAACAAATCACAAACGAGCCCAAAAATAGACAACCCGTACAAAACCGCAAACTGAAAAGACAACCCTGTTCTTCCCTGTGGTACTGTTCGAAACCCCAAGAAAAACACCCCATCCAAACAACCCTACTGCCAAACAACCTACTGAACAAATCACAAACGAGCCCAACAATAGACAACCCGTACAAAACCGCAAACTGAAAAGACAACCCAGTTCTTCCCTGTGGTACTGTGGGCGATTAAATCGTGATAAAAGAATGAAAAAGTGAAAGAATAATGGGATGGAATCTATTAAAGAACGAGATAAAACGAGATAAGTGAAACAGATAAGGGATGGATATTGGATTAAAACGAGATACAAGAAAGAAAACAGGATGGATACGGGATATAATCTATCAAAGAACGAGATAAGTGAAACAGATATGGGAAAGATATGGGATAAAATCGTGATAAAAGAATGAAAAGGTGAAAGAATAATGGGATTGAAAAGGGATTGAAACGATTGGTGGAAGGACAGGTGATGATGGGGTCGAAGGTGGAAGAATCGCCCACAGTACCAAAACCTAATATTAAAGTATTTTTAATTTTGGATTTATTATTATTATTATTATTATTATTATTATTATTTTTATTATTATTATTATTATTATTATTATTATTATTATGTTATGGGAACGTCACTTTATTAGAATAATAGGATTTACAAAAAGTTAGTGGGAAGTCGAGATACAATCTGAGCCCCTACTCTTTTAGATATAGCAAAACCAATTCTATTAAAGATGTGAACAACCTAGAGGTGGCAAAATGGGCGGGCGGGCGGGCACGGGCAACGGGCTAAACGGGCAACGGGCTAAAAGGGCGGCGGGCTAAACGGGCGCGGGCTAAACGGGCACAGGCGAAACGGGCGGGCAAAACGGGCGCAAGCTAAAAAAATGGAAAAAACATATAAAAACCTATAAATAAAAAATAAAAATACTTGTTTGAAAGCCGGGATAAAAAAATTAATAAAAAATATTCGTCGAGTATACTAATTTGTATTTTACAAGTGCGCCCGTTTAGCCCATTTAGTTTCTTACATATGCGCCCGTTTAGCCCATTCATTATAAAGAATGGGCTAAAAGTGCCCCATCTTTTTTTGAAAATGGGCAAAAAGTGCCCATATGTATCAAAATGGGCAAGATTTGCCACCTCTAGAACAACCGCACGCGCTCCAATATCTTGTGTCATAGAGAATTTCCGGATCCGCTTGAGCAAAGTAGTCGCATCGTCCTCTAATTCCCCCAAAGAAGAGAATGAAAAAGCAAGAAAACCATATGCTGCACACTTATTATTTAATTATTATTATTATTATTATTATTATTATTTATTATTATTATTATTATTATTATTATTTATATATCTTTTTTAATAACGAACTTTATTTATTAATCACACAAAATTGGAATATTTTGTAAATGTTTTTATTTATTGTAATAGTTTATTTATTGTAATATTTAAAAGAGTTAAGTACATTTTTAGTCTTCATGGTTTGACGAGTATAGCGGTTTTGGTCCCAACAATTGAAAAGTAACGGATTCAGTCCTATTCTGCTCGACCCGTCACACTTTTGGTCCCAAACATTAGTTGACTAACAGCTGACTGCGAAATTAAGATAAAATGACAAAAATACCCCCACTTTTATAATAATAATAAAAAAAATTAAAAAAAATTAAAAAACTCAAAAACCAATCTCTTGTTCCTCCCACTACATGTGTTTATCCTATTTTTCACCACCTACTATGGGCGAATTTGTTCAATTTTCTTCCTAAATTGATTCATTTTCCCATTTAATTATTCATTTCTTCCGTTTATTAATTCAACTTTTCTCGTTGGATTATGTCTTTTTGGGTTCAGTGAACAAGCACACGGACCCCACCTTCATTAACAACCAAGCCCCTCATAGACTCATTCCCACAGGCCAAAACTTGCACAAACTCAATAACACTAATTTGCGAACACTCATTTTCGACCTAATAAGCTTCATACATAACGTGATCACACCTTCCTCAACCACAAACCTCCTAATCTCATCAACACCAATAAGATTCCTCAACACCCCATAAGCCAAACCAACCAACCAGAGGCGGATTTTTTAAGGGACTGGGGAGGGCTCCCGCCCTCCCAAAGTTTTTGAAGAGTAGTGTAAAATTTTTACTGTTCATCTTATTATTTTGGTATATAAAAAGTGACTCGGCCCTCCCAAAATAAATGTTCCAGGTCCGCCATTGCAACCAACTCACTACTACCAACAACCCTATCCTCACCACTCCCAATCTCAGTCCCTCGTATCTTCAACAACGCATCCGGCGCTCCATTAGTCGAAACCGACCAAGTGTTATCACTATTAACCGTGCATTTCGGCCCTCCATTGGTGGGTGTTCGATGATGATTAGATGGTGGATTGGTTGTTGAGGAGTGGTTTTGGTATGGTGTTGTTATTGAACTTTTGCACTTGAAATTCGTGGTGGTGTGGATGTCGATGGTGTTGGCGGCCGGCGGTGGCAGTGGCTGCTGTAGATGGTGGTGGGTGAAAGAAAAGAATTTAGAGAGAAAATTAATTTTTGATTATATAGATAGAAAGACAAAAATGCCCTTGTGTTTAACAGTCAAAGTTGGTCAAACTAACGTTTGGGACCAAAAGTGTTACGAGTCGAGCAAATAGGACTGACTCCGTTATTTTCAAATATTGGGACCAAAACCGTTATACCCGCCAAACCATGAGGACCAAAAATATACTTAACTCTATTTAAAAAAATAAAAAAAGTTTTAAACTTGATCCCCTTCATTTTCCGCTAACAATAAAAAAAACAACTAAATTGTCATTTTCAAAATGGAAACCGAAAACATAGAGAAGTGGAAAACACAAATCCCTTTCCCTTTCATAGTTTCACTTTATATAATTAATTCGGATTAGCTGATCAATCCCTTTCTCAGTTTCACTTTAAATAAGACCAATCCCTTTCTCAAGATTGATTTAATGAAGTAAATGAAAGAAAGTGAAAAGAAATACTTGTGTTCTTGTGTATTACTTAAAAAAGAAAAGAAAAGGAAAATGAAGGAAATATAGTGTGATTTTGATGATTTTGAAAGTAAATAGTTTCCTCCTAAAAGGGGGTGAAACACTTTCCTTTCAATTCCTTTACTTTTCTTTACTAACCCATCTCGAGAACACAATTTCTTCATTGATTTTTTTATGTTTAATTTGTGCTTAGGGGCTGTTTAGGCTTTCCTTTTCGGCTGATTTTCAGACTTACGGGCTTATTTATGTATTTAGAGGGTGTTTGGTTTGGCTTATATAATGTAAGCCCATTGCGGCTTATATAACATAAGCCATAAATTTGTGGCTTATTTGGAGACTTATGGGCTCATATAACTTTATTATATCATGATAAACTTATATAAGCCACTAAGTCTTAAAATAAGCCATACAATTGGAGCTTATGTTATATAAGCCGAAGATAGGTCATATTTCAGCTTATATTTCATAACCCCTTATTTTTTAAGCTTATTTAGAGACTTATGGACTTATATAAATTTATTATATCATAATAAACTTATATAAGCCAATAAGCCACAAAATTGAGGCTTATATTATATAAGCCGAAATGACCTTACGTCATATAAGCTAAAACAAAATGGGCTTGTGTTTCATAAGCCGAAACAAACACTCCTCGATCTAGTCTCGTTGGGCGGGCTCAGGCAAGGCTAAAAATTCCATACCCCTATTTGAATTCGGTTAAGTTCAACTCGGATTGGGTTCATTCTGATTCGGGTCAACCCGAATGTAAAATGTTAATGAAATTGCGTATTTTTACTATTTTAAGTAGATCATTTATAAAATTTATTAAAAAAAAACCTTTATTCAGGTAGACCGAGAACCGAGTTAGCCAAATATTATCAACCCGAAATCACACTATTTAGTATTCGAATTACTCGGGTTCACCGAATAACCCAAATAAGCTTAATCAGGTTCGGGTTTTTTTGACACTCATCTTCAATGTTTAATTTGTGGTTTTGACTTTTGAGTGTGTTTGAGTGGTTAGTGACTATAAATTTTTAGTGATCAGCAATAAATTTTGCTGAATTCATCACGGGTAGAAAGTTGTGTAAGCTGATGAGCTTTGCAAGCTGTTTTTTTTCTCAGTTAAAGTGTCTGGTAAGTTAGTCGTTAACTAGAGTTACAATTAACGAGCTCTACCCAGGTCAACCACCTGACGGATCAACCAGTGTGTTAAAATTGTGTGTAGAAATGTAATTTCTTAAGTAAACAGTTTCATTGATTTTAAAACGCTAGTTCACGTTTTATATTTGAGATTTTTTGTCAACTTAAAAGTTTAAACTTTCCAACCAACAAAGTTTTTTTTTCAATAGGATTTTTTTTTTTTTGAGTGGGATTATTTTTTTTTAATCAAAAATAAAAGCTAGTATCTTCTAAAAGCTCTAAAAAAGTTTGGTGCCCAACAGGCCCTGCATACAACTTTTGTTGAATCCTAAATTACAATGCTTCTATTTTTTATGTTTAATTTGTGGTTTTGTTTGTGTTTAGATGGTTAGCGACGCGATATTGACATTGAAGGAACGTAACGGATCGAGTCAGTATGCTATTGGAAAGTTTATTGAAGACAAGTATAAGGACCTGCGTGTTAATTTTAAGAAAATGTTGTTAGTTCATTTGAAGAAGCTAGTTGCTAGTGACAAGTTAGTTAAGGTCAAAGCTTCCTACAAGCTTTCCTCTGCTGCTACCACGGTCGCAGCCGCCAAGCAGAAGAAGGGAGCAGCTCTGGCTAAGAAGAAACCAACCGCGCCTGCAAAAACTAAGGCTGCTCCAGCTAAAGCTAAGCCGAAGAAGGGAGCAGCTCAGGCTAAGAAGAAATCAACAGCACCTGCAAAAACTAAGGCTGCTCCAGGTAAAGCTAAACCGGCAGTTAAAGCTATGCCACCAGCTAAGGTTAAGCCGGCTGCAATAGCTAAGCCTATTCACCACCAGCAAGTACAAACAATTTTCCCTGATGAACTTGCGCAGCCCAAAACAAACGTGGTGACTGTCGAAGCAGAATACAAAAAAGAATGGGTAAGGTTTATTTTCGAAGTTCCAACTCAAACAACCAAACTTCCAACTCAAACAACCAACAGGAGTTCAGAGAGATTTATAAAGTTGAATGAGAAGATTGCTATAATGTTCAGACTCGAGCTAGGTAGCTTTAAACTCAAATATATAGACCCAGATGGCGATATGATAATGATAGCATGTGACGATAGCTGTAGATTTTACAAATGTGAATGATAATCAGTCACATGCTTAAATCAAGCATCAAATTTGGTGCAATATTTAGGGCATCCACTATAGGAGGTCTATGAAAAGTTTTAGCTTTTGTTTTAATACTTATAGTTTATATCTATGTCACATGAAGAGGTCCAAATTCCTAGAAATGGTTTAAAAGGTTTATCTGTTGTTTTAACCAGACTAAGCTTATAGTTTATATCTATGTAGCATGAAGAGATCCAATATCCTAAACATGTATGTGTATTTCATATTGTTGGAAAAGCTTTATACATAGTGTGTGGTATGAGGTTTACAGTATCGATTATCAAATGCTTTTTAAGTTTGTGATTTGACATGTTATAAACCTATTGAAAAGCTCCACCATTGTGAATGCTCTTAGTTTGTCACACGGGCGAGATTTTTACTACTTGAGTTTTTACACCAAATATGGTGCAATATCAAAAAGGGAATGTTGATAATATGAAACCACAGTTTTTAATGTTCTAATTTTCTCGAGGTGTCATGTAATCAATGACGAAACTATTAGTAAATGATGTCATGCCTGTATTAAAACTTTTCTTCTAAGTAAAACAGTGTGTATTTATACTTTTTACGTATATTTGCGGTTTTTCTTTTTAATTGGTTTCTTTTAGAAGTGCCCTGGTGATTAAGAAACTTTTTGTTGAAATTTTGATCAATCTAGTATTCCTTCAAACTTTTTTTTGTTACTATTAGTCTTCTTCGACTTTGGTTTGGCCGTTTGGGTTCTTTGATTGATATTTCAATATCGGTGTGATAATTCAAAAATAGGTGACTGACTTTTAGATATGTTCTATTTACAACTGAGAAATGCTTGAATATGAATTTTGTTTCATGGTTTTATTCGGTAGAGGACTTGGTATGTGAAAAGCACGGTATTAATTATAGCTGAACTTAAAACAAGTGTTCAGAATAAATTAGGTGCCAAAAAATTATATGATCGTTTGCTACCAATTTTAGCAAAAACAATTCTTATTCTGAGACAACCATCTTAGGCCTATAAAGATTTGATTTTTGCGTGTAAAGACTTTCCAAACACGGAGTTCGGAGGGTTTATGTAAAGGAATTGGTAAAGCCACTAGATCACTTTACTAAAAAATGAATGAGTTAGAATAGTTTTACCCTTTCTATGTGATAGGTAAGTAGACTATCTGCATAGAATGTAAATCTTTGACTGAATTTCTCTTACTGCTTGAATGTGATGCTAGGACACTTTTTAACTTATTTATCTGTTTTAAGCCACATCGCCTATAGAAGTGATTTTGAGGCTTGTTTCATGCAACGATTCATATATAGCAAACGATGGTGCAAAATATATAGTTTCTGGTGTTTGGTCTGATTTTTGTTTCTATTTTAAGTTCTTAAGGAGATTGGATTGTGTTATTTTCTCTCTCTTGTTATATCAACAGTATTGGTGCGATGATTAAGTAATGAGAAATGGGATTGTGATTCTTGGTTTATTCTGCTGGATTCAAACATGCAAACTTCAATTTTTTTCTGAAATGTCAGCTCCTGCTGTTATTATCTTATCAAGCTTAGATTAGTTGATTCTGCTCGATTTAAACAGTCACTATCGTAAAAATGTAATAATTAATGTCCTTTCTTTGTCGTTGCTAGGTGCTCATTATGAGAATTCTTCTTGCACATGGTCTCCTTTTTCGTCATCTGCAATCGGTTGGTCGTAATTTCCCCATATACATAAGCTAGGTTGCTGTCGGTGAGGAGGATTTAGTTTCTAACATTGTGTTAATATTGTGACATGATTTCTAAAAGTATAATGGACAGTAATTATAGTAATTATGCAGGACTTTGACGGAAGATCCACTGATACTACACCTTAATTATATGGCCGCTTGCTCTTGTCTCACTCTTTATATTTGCCACTACACTAGGAGGATAAGGGGGAGCCTTTTTGCATAGTCTTTACTCTCTATTGATATCGTGAATTTTGTGTTTGTTTTTTCGAACCTATAGTATGAAACCATATTTGTCTATAATATCATAGATAAGTATGCCAGTCTGCTATAATCTGTTACGATCCCACATCGGCCAAGTATTGGATTGGTTGGTGGTTTATAAGTCTAGGTGTCCTCTCCACTTACAAGTTAGCTTTTTGATTGATTTCTATAGTTGGACTTATGAATTGATACGAGCCTAGTATGGAATAGATTCGTATCATAGTCACTTCTATCCAACGAGGCTAATATTCTATTCTAGGTCTATGGAACTAAAAAATGTATCTTTGTTAAGTATAGTTTAAGTTTTTATATGGTAAAGACACTGAGTTTTTATATGGTAAAGATACTGAGTGCAGGAGCGGATAATTACAGTTTGGTGATTTTGACATGTTTGGTGATTCTGATTTTTGAGTCATCTTATAGTTATTATGTGATATTAATGTGTTCTAAGGGACAACAATTCTACGTGTTAGTAATGTCTATTATCTGTGAAATTTTTTATTTGTGAACATAAACTCAGTTAATGCAATGGAACTTAGCAAGCGTGAAATCCTTTTATTATAAACTTTAGAACGTAAGTTCATTTTACTATAACAAGTGTGAATAAGAGAAACTTGGTACAAGTTTTACAATGTTTATTATTACTTGATCATTTTTTAACTAATATCACCATGTAGCCATACCAAGACCCTTAGATAGGCTGGTAAGTGGTAACAATCCTCTACTGAGCCATGGCCGAGACCACAGGACTTTGTGAATCACGCTCTAGCTACATGGTCATGGCTCATCAACCAGACATGGGTTACATTGGTTACTGTCTCGAGAAATCAAGAATACAGAGGTACGAGCCTATAGAATAGATTCTGTTCAAGTAAGGTCGTACCATGCTTTGTGTTACACATGGTGATTAGTTGGCTTAGCAAATGTAGTCAACATGAGCTGCTCAAGCTCTTGATGTGGCCTGCAGTTTATGAATCATTAGTTCTTGTAAAATGCTCTGCTTTGAAATGTGTTGATGGGCATGTCATCAACCTTTCAAACTGCTTTCGATGTGTAACTTGTACATATGTTTTTGTACCAAAAAAAGCCTAATATGATCATGCTTTATAACTAAAGCACCTTAATATATCTACTCACGCTACACATACTTACAAAATTCCTTGATATTAGTTAGTATCATGTAATTATGTGACTACTTTAGATGGGAGTTCTTTTCATTTGATCAGGTCAACTCGGTCAATTGATCAAGGTATATCAACATTGGGAGTGGTGTTCGGCTAGAGAAGATGACGGGAGTGTGAAATGTGGTAGTTCTGGTATGATGACGTATATTCAACTGATGTCATAGTATTGTTTGTTAGTACGTTAAGATAGTGATGATCTGATTATTGCAACTGTTAGGGGTTGTTTGGGATTCAAAACACAGGTATGCCTGTTTTTAGGCGCTCGTTTATTTTAATATAGTCAGGTAAGCAGACTATGAAAACTCCTATCCGCTTAAAAAATAAGTAAAAAAGCAGTCCCAAACACCCTTTGAAGCGTTATCTTGCCCCACACGTTACTTGTGATATTGATTATTTGAGTCCCTTCATAAAACACCTCTTATATTGTTGCAGTTTGAAATGTTAATTTGTGTGTTTCAATGTTCAGGAAGCACAGGGTCGAAAGGTCAGTCAAAGTCCCTGCAGTCAGTAGCAAGTTTGCTGAGTTGCTGATATTCCACCAAACGAATATTCTTGGAGGAAATAAGGACAGAAACCATTCAAAGGTTCTCCTCATTCAAGGTGTTAGATGTTTTGACTTGTATTCCTAAAGGTAGTTCGGTAATTTTGGCACGATGTAGTTTAGTTTATTTACCAGGTTTGGTAATTTTGGTGTATTAAGTATCTTAAGAACTAGAAAACTTGCGTATGTCGGTAGTCAATCTTATAAAAGGGGATTAGTAGAAGTAGCCCTTTGTACTTTTTGAACTTTATATGACAATAAAAATGACTTCTGCTAGTGGTTGATTTCAAGAATCACTTTCTCTTTGGTTGTTTAGTGATTCGATCAATTTGAAATTTGTAGCTAGTCATGCTTGTGGTTTTAGGATTTTTCTTTGTTTTGTTTAAAATGTGTCATTAAGATTTTGGTTAAGGTAATAAAACTCAAAATGTGTCATCAAGATTTTATTGGTCTTATAAAAAGTTGAGAAAATAAATACGCCGTTGCCGGGGATCAAACCCGGGTCGCCCGGGTGACTGGCGGGAATACTTACCACTATACTACGACGACATTATGGCTGTTTAAAAACTGGTCAAGTACATATCCATAGCTTAGTTATCTTTTTTATTTTCAGCAACATTGCTAATCAAGTAATCACTTGTTGATTTTGAATTATAGTGATATATTATTGTAGCATGTTACATGATTAATTAGTAACCTTGCTGAAATTTAATACGATGTTGGAAATTGTTGTCCACAAGAATAAGTGATATAAGATTTGCCTCGATCGACAACCTGTCGTCCAAGGTATCTCACATGCTTTCCGGTGTCTTCATCAAAAGTGGGAATACCAAAAGCTTGTACAAACAATATATCGCCGAATAAAATGTTCCAGAGACGTTAATGAGCACCTAAAGTACATTACCAGGCACATCTCGATTAGTTGACGATTTAGTCACCCCTTTGACGACAATCTTGATTTCAAACGAGACCTTCAATTGAGCTTCCCATACTTGTAATAACATTGCTAGTACAAAAATCTAACCATATACAACTATGTATAGTATCACCAGAGAGTAATCAAACTAGCTACTACTAGCACATTGAGAATAGTGATTGTGGATTATTTCCTTTTGCAAAGACTTATTTATAAAATTTCACTGTTTGTTTTGTGCTTCAAGATTATGATCGATCTTATGAACTACTAGTATGGAAACTAATCTGACACTCAAAAATGAAACATGAAATTCAAACACAAGACAATCATGTGCGATATCCCAAAACTAAATATCTCTAGCATATATTGATTTCTTTCTTAGAACTTAATCTTGGTTGGAAATGTAGCTTCACTTGAGAAAAAACTGCTCGGTCGGGAACATAAGTTTTCATTGACACCTTGTGTTGGTTTATAGAGTTCATAACAATTATTTAAAACCCTAATATGGATCAAAGAGCGCATGGCGGAAGCGATTAACAAGATCATTAATTTAACATAATTATATTAATCAAGATTAGGGTTACATACCTTTATCCTAGCAAGATCCACAAGACGACGGAACAAACGGCAACTGGGGTTTATCACGAACATCACCAAGAATATAATCTAAAGGAAGATTATATCACGCTCTTGTACACACGTAATACGGCGAGTTAACCGTGAGTCTAGCACGAACAAACCGAGCTTCAATGCTTATGGATTATCTACCCAATAACCCTAGAGAGGGATTAGGACTAGATAAAATAGAAGAACGAAAGTCAACGAATAACCCTTGTGGGTTATGTATTGCGATCGCAGGAAGAGAGCAAGAAGGAAGGGACAAAAATTATGAAGGCCTTGGGGTTGTTTATATAGGCTTGGCAATCCTTGGGCTCCAAGTAAATAAACAAGAATTAGGAAACAAAAGTTTCCCTTTGCCCCTTCTCCTTTGGCCGACGGACGCAAGCCCCCCCAAGGGGGTGTTTGCGTAATTTTTGTTTTCCTTCTTTTCACTTCTATTAGTTTCCATAACGGTCGTCTATAACTTAACTTTTATTTATTAACGATCGTTAGTTAAGCTTCGGTTTGATTTAATAAATATATATAAAATATATTTAATAAATAAATTAACCCTTTACGTTATGTGTGCAGTCCCGTGATCCCGAGTTCGATCCTATCTCACGACTATTAATTTTAAGTCCATAAACTTTCAGCTCCCACTTGGACAAAATTCTAATATCGTGATCACATTGACTAGCGTCTAGTTACACTAGCAATGTCACTAGTACAAACCGGGTAAGGTCTCCTGGACAAGAACCTTTTAATGATTACATCATTATTATTATCCTTTCATTTCAAATACAACGTTAATAAGGATATGGATCCTAGTCATTCCTTTCATTAACCATTCTGTTTCTCGTTTACGGATATAACAAGATCACCAAAACAAATTTGGGTGCGGCCGCACAAATATCTTACTACTCCCCCGAGGGGCCCAGCTGTATTAAACTTCAAAATAATTTTGAAGGAAACGAATCCCATTTTGACTACAAGCAAAACTTATGAACTTTGCAACACTTCCGGAAATAATCCTTATAGCTACCAGTTACGTTTAGCGTTAGATTATTCCACAGAAATGCACTAGATCCACGACAGTTTCCTGGTATCTCAGGTCTAAGGATAACTATTTATGATTTACTTGATGACAAAGATCCATAAAGTAAAATCATATAGTTGGGATAAGTCCAATATTCGATCCATCAAATATCATCCAAAATTGACCAATATACTTTCAAGTATACTCTGTCACTATTTTGAATTGTCTTAGTTTAATAATACTCCCATATTATTAATCGACAACGGACATTTAGAAACATCATAATGCTCATGGATTTAAAACATGTAAAATAGGATACAAAATCAAATAACAGAAAAATAAACGAAATCCAATCTTTATTTCATCAATTCAATAATGTCTTACATCCTTTATCCAAATACTAAAAAATAGATCAATGCATAAAATTGGTACATGCGTCATGCCTCTAGTAATGACATTCATACTTGTTTGGCGAAGCATAAAATAACCAATCTTGACCTATTGAAATTTTGAGAATACTTTCTTCAAGAATTCAATTTCATTGAAACTCTTGTATATGTGCATTCAAATAATTTGATATTGCCACACAGTATCAAAATTGTGAAACATCCTTGATCACCAATTTCCTAAACTTCCAAAACACATTTGAAGTTCAAAGTATTCTAATTCTTTAATGTATAATGCAACTTTAATCAACATGTCATCTCCAAAGATCCCATGACTAATATTGAGTGTTACCTCAATTATATCTTTTCAAGTTTTACAACTTTTCATAAAAGATACAAATACGTTACCATTAATATCTATTATGTAATGTTTGATTCCAACCAAAACCTTCAAGTTTGTTGGCTATGATAATTTGCACAACGATTGACAAATTATTCATCTATAGAATATGGAAGCCGATCCAAGATTTAGGATGTTATTCTATTTCCAAACATATTCCTTCAGAATATTCATTACACAAGTTATTCAATAACTTCTTAAATAGATTAATATATTCAAATCATCATGTATTTTAAGCATAATATAAATACAACACGACACACATGAAAATTTCTCAAACAAGATTTAGATTTCTTCATGTCCTAAATATCCATGTAAACTTACTACATGGCATATTACGTTGTATTTCCACCGCATAAATAAATAAATTTATTTGTTCCAAGGTTATGTACATCTTATTTTCTAAATCTTCAAAGTAAAGTTTCATCTCAAATCTAAACCAAATCAACATTTAATTTGAATGAAATCTTACTTTCTTACATGTCTATTTGACACATATAATTTAAGAAAATAACCATAATACTCCCACTAGCTTTCAGGAATACTCAGAAACCATCTTATTTAAATTTAAATCCAATCTTGGATTTCAATTTAAACATAAGAATAATCTCCTAGATGCATGCTTTTATCCATTCATGGATAATTACATTTTGTACTTTCCAAAGATTTATATTTTGAAGTAATAAACTCATTTCGATTACTTAAGTCCTTTCTCAAGTAGTCATTCAAGAAATAGTTCATTCATATCCAAATTTGTCAATTAAAATATGACCATTAAAATCTTTATATATTTAATGTATTTAGGAAAGAATACTCAATCACAATTAATTACTTAAATGTGACTAATAATCTATTCACAATACATACATTAAATACGTGTACAATTTTGTCCATATAGTTTCGACACAAAGATTAAACCACTACAATTGGCGTTTTTCTTCCTTTGACGAAACTCATCTTCAATTTCTAGTCAAACTATTTAAGATAACCCAAAACCGAAATTTGATTATCTTGTTGGACAACATCTATAACAATCATAGTATGAGTAGTTTACCCAAAACAATATTTAGTAATAAATCATAACAATTATTTATAACTCATAATTCTCAGCATATAAATCGCATATCCGAGATATCCTTACGGACCTATGACATAAATTCCTTTATCTTGAGGTTTAGCATTTACACGCCTACCTCATGATAATTACTTGTGTATTTTAGAAGATCATGTATCTTGTAATTTTATCTTTCAAGATCAAAACTCCCACTTGCTTTTAGTAACTTAAAATTACTCTTTAAATACATAGCAAATAGATCAACACTCCAACGTCATCTATATGAGACATTACAAAACACAATGTCAGTTCCATACTCTTTATTTTCTAAACAATCCACTTCATAAGTAGTTTAGCAAAATCCAAACTTCATTTAAGATATAATGTGATTCATCACATTCCATATATAAAGGTATCTTATTAATCTTCTTAGATCAAGTCATACTCAACTTTCTAACCTTGATTTCTTTTGGAATAAAGGAAGATATAGTTATCTTGAATCAAACATCACCATCATATTGAGAATTTTGATTCTCCTAATGAACATACCATAACAATGATGTATTTCATTTAGGGAAATATTGTAAGTCAATCTTAACAACATTTAAGATAAATATATATCTTTAGGCTTACCTATATACCAACTAAATCATCTTAATGATATAATAGATTTCCTAGCCATTTTGCATGCTTTATAACTCAAATACTTTTAATACAAAGTCACTTCATAAAAGTTATAAGTCCATTACACGTTACATGTATATGTCTTTAGTGAAATATAGACAATACATTAACATCTTACTTTATATTATACGTCTTCCAAGACTTTATGTTTGTGACTTTATACAATAAATCATAAACATGTATAACTAAAGTAATCATGAACACCACTAGGTTTCATTAATCTTTTCAAGTTAATTCACTACTATACTATTATATGAACACCACTAGGTTTCATTAGTAGTATAAGATTACTCTATGTATCTTATGTCATTCCAGGAATTAGTCCATTTTAAGAAACTTCAAAACATTCCACGCCCGATCTTACGACATGTGGATATTTTACCCTTTAGTTTACAATTTAGTCCAAGATCTTACATGACTAAATCAAAACAACAAGTGTTTCTTAATCTGAATGATATATATACTTTTAAGTAGTCTATTAATCATATTGACACATGATCTAAATATTAATTAGATTGTTAGTCTCTTATCTTAAAGACAAGAGAATCATATCTTTATGAGTTGTTTCTTGCACACAATGTTTATTTCTCCCACTTGTGCATGGAACAACCTCATATATAAGATAAACATCACGTCTAACGTTCGTCTATACAAAATATGATTGTGTCACATATATTAGCTTTTACAAGTAGATGTAGAACCACTTAATCAACAAGAATCATTACATAACTATCTTTGAAGATATTAGTGTCAACAATTCGAAAGCAATTATCTTAGGATATACTAAAGATAACATGGGTTATTACCAAGACAACAAAGCTTGTAACTCCCACTGACTTAGAGAATGTTTTAATAGATTCAAAATCAGTAATACAACACAATTCTCCCACTGAACTTGACAACATTGAAAATGTTTCATAATCGGTGAAAATAATTAGTGTTTGTGTTTACTTTCTTACACTTTTGAAAAACACATTCGTAACAATTACTTATAGTGTTTAAGGGTGTACTCTACTTCGTAAATGATGACTTACCCATCAAATGCTTTTTAACTTTAAAGACTTGACATGCAATTTCTTCCTTAATAGGTCTACCAACCCTAAAATGGTATGTAGTGCCTATAAATGGTCAAAGCACAACTACTAGACAAATATGCTAGTTTGCCTTATAACCAATTTGCGGTAACTTTTAATAACTCAAAATATGCACTTTCTTAACTATTAAAGTTTGCTATGAGTTACGGATTTGAATTTGACATTTCTAAAATCCTTATTACTCCTTCTTTACCCATGAAAAAGAGTTTTAGGTTTATCTTTCATTTGTAAATTGACTCTATCCTCAACCATACGGTTTGTAGATCAATAAATGAATAAACCATGTTTACGGTGTAACGTTGCATTAATACATTTGCAAAAGAATTTACAAAATTCAATTTAAGTATTTTCGATAATACCATTCAAGAAAATAAAATTACCCCGGTAATAATAACCATAGTATTTTCTTTGAAAACTAGAATCTAAATTGACATAATTTCATCACATCAGTTGATCTGCTAGCAATGAAAGTATTCAAGATGGTAACTTGTCGAACAATGATTGACAAACAAATTTTCAATTTCTAGATTTTAAGGGATTTACATTGCCAAAAGTCATTTTGCATTGTAAACATGTTTCATCCCTTCTTTATGCCTTAAGTTTCCAGATCTCACTGAGTAACTCAATTAAGTCGACTAATCTAAAGAACGTAAAACCTTCATGTGCAATCTTATTCAGTCATGAAGTTTTCTCTCCATTACAACATCGTCTGATATCTTATATGACGACAATTGTAACTTCAAGTGTTCGTCAATTAGAGGGCATATGACTTAAATTTTAGGGTATAGATTTTGGTGTCAAAATCATGTATGGAGAAGCATGCATACATCTCCATAACATAAGTTTAATAAAACGTTTAGTAAACTTTTTGTTGAGACTAAAAGTTCATCATATACTTGCAAGTTGAGGTATTGGTTAAACCAATTAAAGATTTTACACACAACTAAATTCACACCGTACTTTTTCTAGAACTTAGTTGTAGCACAAAGCAATAACCTTATTCATTGTGTTTCGGATGTGAATTAATGTAGTTAAATCAACCTTAAAGAATTGTACCAATAACAACCGTAGGTAATACTAATTTGACGCACAGGCGAGCCAGGAATTTGGTCAGCGCTGAAGCATAACACCTCCTTCCTTAACCGGGTACATGACCAGCGGTGCGTTATACCCACTTTATAGTTTGTCAAAATTGAGTAGGCCGTTAAGTTGCTATTGCAATTCTAATCAACGCAAATCATATGTAATTTAGATCTCAAAACAATTCATTTATTTAATATGATTTAGTCCACATTAATTTTTCTTGTAAAAAATTACCCTTGTTTACAACATACAATCAATATAAAACATATGAAAACAAGTAGGTACAAAAAAAACTAAATCATAAACACATAATAACAATTTATATGTGCAATAACTAAATCAAATAGCCACATGCATACGATTTATTCAATAAATAATATCAAATCTAGGTTTTTATATTCATATAAAAGTCTTCCCTAATTTTAGATTTATTGAATCAAATAAAGCATGTAGCAAAAAACGTAACAATTACCACATAAAACATATGATCCATGAAAAACATGCATGTTCATCACGGATCTCCCTCATAACTTAACAATTAAATCACTACGGATCGAAACATGAATTTACATAACATAACAATTAATCATGCAATTCATCAAAATTCCACCCAAATCACTTAACAATTAATGAAATCACTACGGATCGTAACCACGCATGACATAACAATTAATTCATGCATACATCTAAAGTTAATTACCATGTACTTTTAGGGTTTACAATTTTTTTTTAATAAGAAATCCGGCATAGCCGATTTTAAAAATAATAAAAAACAAAACCTTAATTGTTATAAAACCTAAAAAACAACATGTAATTTTTAACACAAATCAATATTAGTTAAAAAACTTTAGATCTTGATAATTATAATCATGTTAAAACGGCTCTCGATGCCACTGTTGGTTTATAGAGTTCATAACAATTATTTAAAACCCTAATATGGATCAAAGAGCGTATGGTGGAAGCGATTAACAAGATCATTAATTTAACACAATTATATTAATCAAGATTAGGGTTACATACCTTTATCCTAGAAAGATCCACAAGACGACGGAACAAACGGCAACTGGGGTTTATCACGAACATCACCAAGAATATAATCTAAAGGAAGATTATATCACGCTCTTGTACACACGTAATACGGCGAGTTAACCGTGAGTCTAGCACGAACAAACCGAGCTTCAATGCTTATGGATTATCTACCCAATAACCCTGGAGAGGGATTAGGACTAGATAAAATAGAAGAACGAAAGTCAACGAATAACCCTTGTGGGTTATGTATTGCGATCGCAGGAAGAGAGCAAGAAGGGAGGGACAAAAATTATGAAGGCCTTGGGGTTGTTTATATAGGCTTGGCAATCCTTGGGCTCCAAGTAAATAAACAAGAATTAGGAAACAAAAGTTTCCCTTTGCCCCTTCTCCTTTGGCCGACGGACGCAAGCCCCCCCAAGGGGGTGTTTGCGTAATTTTTGTTTTCCTTCTTTTCACTTCTATTAGTTTCCATAACGGTCGTTTATAACTTAACTTTTATTTATTAACGATCGTTAGTTAAGCTTCGGTTTGATTTAATAAATATATATAAAATATATTTAATAAATAAATTAACCCTTTACGTTATGTGTGCAGTCCCGTGATCCCGAGTTCGATCCTATCTCACGACTATTAATTTTAAGTCCATAAACTTTCACCTTGGTTCAGCTTAGTGCCGGTATTCAATCTTTTGACGAAAGCACCTAGAAACTATTAGTTTGTATGTTCAGTGTAGGATTGTATTAAGGCCCAGCTATGTTTTAGGCCTAACCCGTAGGGATTCAAGCTTATCTATGTCTTATATAATGTATCATATATTTGACATAATAAATCAAGGAATCAATTACCCTTCAATATCCTATTCACAGCCACTAATACTCTTCTAATTTTTCTCCTTCTCACACGTCTTCCTCTCCTTCCTCCTCTGTCTGTCGCATCTCTCAACATTAACCACCCCCAAATTCGGCTCCTATGACCGTGGAAAACAACCCTCCACCAACACCACCACCACCACCGCCATCTTCAACCTTGGAGTTCCTTTTAAATTAGATCTTGAAAAACATAACTACAAATCTTGGAGTTCCTTCTCCCTCATTCATCTTGGTAGTCTTGGGCTCAAGGCACATGTGAAATCTGAAACCGCAAGTACTACTCCCGAATGGGAACAACTAGACAATCTTATCAAGATGTGGATCATTGGCTCTGTGTGTGATTGAGTGATTTACTTCAAGAGCAAGTTGTTACCACTCCTGGCAATGCAAAGGCTCTATGGGATAATCTCAAATCACTTTTTCACGACAACAAGGATGCTAGGGCCATTAATCTTGACAATAAACTTCGTTCCATCAAGCTTGGAAACATGATCTTCAATGAATATTGTACAAAAATCAAGTCTATGGCCAATAGACTTAAGAACCTCGATTGTCACGTGGTTGAAAAGAACTTGGTTATTTACGCGGGGAATGGCCTTGACTTTAGGTTTGTCACGCTTGTCGAAATCATTCGAAACCGTGACCCCTTACCTAACTTTGAAACTGTTCGCACCATGCTTCTCCTGAAGGAATCCTCATTCATTGATCAAGCCGCGACATCAACCACTTTTGATCATTCTCATGATATCTACTTCATCCGACACCAAAGGTAACACCAATACCTCATCTAAATCTGTTATTAACCTTCAATTATGCAACCACTTTTCTCGAGGAGCGTGCAAGTTTGGGGATTAATGTAGGTTTATATATGATCGCAGGAATAAGGTGAGACAAACTACTAGCAATAACAACCACAGGTCTACTGTTCCTAACTCATGGGGCTATAATTTTGGTATTGTGCTCAATAGGAGATTACACACATGTTTTCACCTTAGGCGCATGTTATCTCAGCCCACTGCCTATGTCACCCCGGTATACTACAGCCATGGTCCTATGGCCCAACAACAGCCGCAACTCATAACCGCGGCCCACCAGCCGACTGTGTATATGGCCCAACAACAAGTACACCCTAGTGATGGTTTATATAGTTCATAACAATTATTTATAACCATAATATGGATCAAAGCGCACATATAGCGGAAGCAAATTAACAAGATCATAATTAATACAATTATAATTAATCAAGATTAGGGTTACATACCTTTATCCTAGCAAGATCCACAAGACAACGGAACAATCGGCAACTAGGGTTAATCACGAACACCACCAGGATATAGTCTAAAGCAAAACTATATCACGATCTTGTACACACGTAATACAGCGAGTTAATCGTGAGTCTAGCACGAACAAACAAGCCTATGGAGGATCTACCCAACAACCTTAGAGAGGGGCTAGGACTAGATCTATTAAAATAGAAAAGTTGAAAACCAAAACCCTAAAAATAGGGGTGTTTGGCAGGCAGTTAAAGAGCAAGAGAAAGAGGGATGGAGTAAAAATTATGAAAGCCTTGGGTTTGTTTATATAGACCTTGGAAAAACTTTTCCTCCAAGTTTAAACAAAATAGGAAACAAAATCTTTTTCTCTTCTCTCATTGTCTTTCTTTGGCTGGCGGTTTTCAAGCCCAAGAGGGGGCTTCCGGAACTTTTCCGACTCCTTCTTTTAGCTTCTATTTAATTTCCATAACAGTCGTTTAATACTTAACTTTTAATTATTAACGATCGCTAGTTTAAGCTTTGGTTTTATTTAATAAATATAATAAATATATTTAATAAATAAATTAACCCTTTACGTAATGTGTGCAATCCCGTGATCTCGAGTTCGATCCTATCACACGACTATTGATTTTAAGTCCATAAACTTTCAGCTCCCACTTGGGCAAAATTCGAATATCGTGATCACATTGATTAGCGTCTAGTTACACTAACAATGTCACTAGTACAACTCGAGTAAGGTCTCCTTGACAAGAACCTTTTAATGATTATATCATTATTATTATCCTTTCATTTCAAATACAACGTTAATAAGGATATGGATCTCAGTCATTCCTTTCATTAACTATTCTGTTTCTCGTTTACGGATATAGCAAGATTACCAAAACACATTTGGGTGTGGCCACACAAACATCTTACTACTCCCCGAGGGGCCCAGCTGTATTTATACTTCAAAATAATTTGAAGGAAACAAATCCCATTTTGACTACAAGTAAAACACATGAACTTTGCAACACTTTTGAAAATAACCCTTATAACTACCAGTTACGTTTAGCGTTAGGTTACCTTACAGAAATGCACTACATTCAATGCAGTTTTCTGGTATCTCAGGTCTAAGGATAACTATTTATGTTTTACTTAATGACAAAGATCCATAAAGTAAAATCATATAGTTGGGATAAGTCCAATATTTGATCCATCAAATATCATCCAAAATTGACCAATATACTTTCAAGTATACTCTGTCACTATTTTGAATTGTCTTAGTATAATAATACTCCCATATTATTAATCGACAACGGACATTTAGAAACATCATAATGCTCATGGATTAAAACATGTAAAAATAGGATACAAAATCAAATAACAGAAAAATAAACGAAATCCAATCTTTATTTCATCAATTCAATAATGTCTTACATCCTTTATCCAAATACTAATCAACATATTTATTGCATGAATTCGCTAGCTAGTTGCAGCCCAATTGTCTTGGCATGCTTAACTACCTTTGGCCTAGATAAAGCCTTAGAAAAAGGATCAGCTACGTTATCATCTGTGTGAACTTTTATTAATTTTATTTCTCGAGCTTCCACTTGTTCTCGAACGTAGTGATATCTACGTTTAAAGTGTCTGGCGCCTTTCATAACTCCAGGGTCATTGGCGAATATTATTGCAGCAGAATTGTCGCAATATATATCAATAGGTTCTTTAATTGAAGGCATCACTCCAAGATCTCCAATAAACTTCCTAATCCAAACAGTTTCCATTGCCGCTTCTGAAGCGGCCATGTACTCCGATTGAGTTGCATGCATAGCAATGGTTTTCTGCTTACTGCTCTTCCAGTCAACTGCTCCTCCATTGATAACAAACACGTAACCCGTCTGAGACTTCGTATCGTCTTTATCACATTGCCAGGACGCATCACAGAATCCTGTTACATTCAATTATGTGTCTGGTTTACCCCCGAATACCAAAAACATATCTTTCGTACTCCTCAAATACATTAGAATATGCTTAACAGCAGTCCAGTGGAACTTTCCTGGATTCTGTTGGTATCTACTAACCAAGTTCTGAGCAAACGCTACATCAGGCCTTGTGCATCTTACAACATACATAATAGATCCTACAGCCGAAGCATAAGGCACCTTTCGCATGTAAGCTTCCTCTTCAGGTGTTGATGCATCTTTCTTATGACTTAATTCATGCTTAACCTCCATCGGTAGAAAACCTTTCTTAAAGTTATGCATGTTATACTTCTTCAATATCTTATCAATATAAGCATCTTGACTAAGACCAATTAACCGTCTACTCCTATCTCGATAGATTTTAATTCCCAGAATATATGCAGCATCTCCTAAATCCTTCATAGAAAAACATTTACCAAGATAATCCTTAACTTCCTTAAGTCTTGGAATGTTACTTCCCATGATTAATATTGTAACACCCCACTTGGATAAGTGGACCGTTACGTGTATTTACGGCGTGTCATCAAAGCATAAGGTAAATGTCCTAAAACATTAACTTACCATAAAAGAAATACCGGAATCAAACATCGGCAATCCAAACATAAGCCCAAAACATGAAAAGTAAAATACTGAATGAAAGGACTAAACAATGTCCAAATAAGCAGAATAATGTAAGAAATGCATAAAGTAAGAAGTGTGGATAGCTTCCATCCGAACACATATGCTCTTAGAATCCTAAAAGCGTCCTGGTGTACCTACCGTTAGAACATGAAAGGGAGATACGGCTGAGCATAACGCTCAGTGAACGGATATAAAGCATGATAAGGGATTACTGAAATGAAACAGATGATAAAATACTGGAGCTGTAAGACTGATAAGTAAAGTTGTAGCGGAAATCTGTGTATAATCTGTAAAGTCTGATTTATAATTAATAAAGCTGAACTGTTATCTGTTAAATCTGAAAACATGCATTTACTGTATTTTAATTGCCAGAGCTTATATAGGTCATGTGTTGTAACAACGGTGCATGAATAACTGGAGGGGTGACCTCGTCATGCTGTAGAGGGGTGACCTCTAAATAACTGTAGAGGGGTGACCTCTAAATACTGTGCTGGGTGGAGGGATCAGCTCCAATGTGAAGGATGTAGAGCACACACCACATTCACCCTGATAACTTGTAAACTGATAAGCCTAGGATGCATCCATACGCCCCACATGACATGATAATAATAATGGCCAAAACGTGAAGGGACGATGTAGGATATCACTCTCCTGCATGTGAGTCACGACACTGGTGCCTCTAGTGCCATGGTTACGGCACCTCCGTAACTAGTACATAAACTGTTCATGCTTGTATATAATGCTCAGGCAATTTTTTTAGTTATTAACATGATTACTGATAAGCTTAAACACATACTGAGGAAAAAAATTTGGCTGAAGACGAGAAATCCTAATCATGTATAGGAAAGGAAGTCCTTACAGAAAGGACGGAAAATCCGTACCTGAACTCGCGTCTAAAAAAATGCCTAACGCCAAAAGAATCGACTCATAATAGCAAAGCTACAAAAAAAAGAAACATTTAACTCTCGTTTAGAATCGTCCCATAGTTAAACTTACTAATTAATCATTTAAAAACCAACTTATTTTCTAAGTTCAAGTCATATATGACTACTAACATGTCGTTTTCCATGTTTTTCCCCACACGTCTAATTTAAAAAGAAAATAGGTTCATGCATGGTTAATTTTTATTCATTTGAAATGGAAACTGAATTCCATATTTTTTTTATTAATGATTCAATTAAATTGTAAAACAACTTGTATCTTTTAAACTCTTCACGTTCATATATTGTCAAAAACAATGTTCCTACTTTTGGTTTCGCTAATGGTCCTATTGACAAATGATATGACCATAAGACTAGCGACTTTCGAACGACTTTATATAACATACACAGATATTGTGGTTCGAGAATTACCTAAGAGCCAAACGAGAGACATCGAGATGAGAACGGACAAAAACCAGACTTCACATGAAATCGAACGTCGGTAGACGCACCATATATGACGCTTACGGACTATAGTTACCAGCGAACGAACCCGGACAACCCTACCAAACATGACCTGATCGACCTTAACTCGATCAGAAACGACATGGTCACGATGAGAACTCCATTCGAATATGAATACATGTTAAGAGTTCGAGCAACAGTGAAAGGATATGTAGATCATGTCGTGTCTCTTCTTGTTTTTTTTATATAGATAGCATTGGGAGTTTAATGGTATTATTTTGGTTTTGCTAGAATGACAACATGAGATAAAGATCCGTTTCTTGGGCCGAATAATATGGAGATTGGAGCGTGTGATTTACTTATTCTTCTAGACTAGTTCCAAGTTCAATTCATTTCCTTATATAGTTACCAATTAATTATATATTAGATTTTAATATCATGAGATAATGCATAAGGTAAAAGTTAAGTTTGACTTGCCCATCATACAAACATTAATTAAGGTCGACAATGCATGTTTAGTACTATCTCATTTTTTCTGCAAGTCTACACGCTTGCATATTTTCATTGTATTATTGTTATGTTCTTGTCATATACATTTAGTGATAAGAAGATTTAATAGCATAAATATAACTATACTTTTATCTAATTTTTATAAATATTGAAAAGAAAATACTGGTTATACATTTTGTGAAATTTAAAAAGTCATTAAGTCACTAACTATTAGACTTTTAAATCTTAAAACGACGCTTTGAATGTTTATCAAAACATTGGTTAATGGTGTCTTTTAATTTTCGACGCTAAAAAAAATTGTTGTATATACTTGTTTTATTTCCTCGTGTTTTAATTTCTGAACATAGTAGTTATTTTCTGCATAATAAGACTTACGTAATACATATGTAACCTTTTCTGACGTTATTAATTATTTCCTTAAATAATTACTTTTTGTAATATTTATTCAAAGTTGAGACTCTGTATTTTAATGTTCGTGGATTTTAAATGCGGGTTTTACAATTCTTCCCCTCTAAAAAAAATAATTCGTCCTCGAATTAAGGATGCGATAATGCCGTGGTTTTACAATTCTTCCCCTCTAAAAAGGAGAAATCCGTCCTCGAATTAAAGGTAATAAGCTGATGAATTATAAGAACTGAAAGATCACGTAAACTGAAAAGACAACTAAGCTGAAGGATAATTCGTCTCTAATTAAGACATAATACGGCTGATAGGTATAAACATGACATGATTGAAGTGATCATGTAACGTGACATGGATGAAGAGAACATGGAATGTAACATGACTAAAAGGACTTTTACTGAATTATTGAAAGAAAATGATGAGAAGTCTGGATGGACTCCTCCGTTCAAGTGGCTTCCCACTCGAACCGGTTCCTTCAAATATCTAAACACAAAGAAGATCTTGATCCTGATGACCCTATCCTGACGATGCTGAATAGTTTCTGGTTCCATACTTAAGATGGATTTTCTGAATCTGATAGAATGAACAAGCCATAGCATGAAAAGGTACGTACAATTATCCTGAAGAGGTAACATTTATATTTCTGGGCAGGCTGCTGAAAGTATATAGGGACGAACTACGTGAACAATTGTGAACGTGCTACGTGAGCAATTGTGAACGTGGTTCGTGATCATAAAAGGAACACTGTGCATGAAATATATCATGAATGTGATATGTGAAGCATACGGTGGACGTGATACCAGAACATATCATGAACGTATGCTGACTGAGGAAGGAATGCCAAACGATACGGCTTGAGACGTAAAATGTCTGTCTAGGTATGGAAAAGCTGTGTTAACCTTGAGTCTGGTTTCTTAAACTTGTTTTAATCGTATTTGGTAATAGACTATGAAACGTATATCGTGAGATGGAACACGACTTTGAATGTGAACAATGTCATGAATACGGACGTGAACTTAATCATGAGACAACACAAGATATGGACTGAAACAACATCGTAATGTGAACGTGAGACGCAAACGTGAAGGTGAACGTAAACGTGAAAATGAACATAAACGTGAAATTTTCTATCTGATATGATGGTTGATGGAATACCGTGAAATCTTACGATTTATTGCTGAATTTCCTGCAGGTCTGTTACTGCGTAATCCTTTCATATATGAGTAAACGTGTAGGCTGGTTTAAATGGTTGACAATGACTTAGATAGGATCAAACTTTTCTGGGTTCTATGGTAGCTGATAGCAACCTTCATGGAAACCTTATCCCATTTATGTTCAAAATTCCTAATGGTTGTAACCACTTACTGGCATGACGACGTTCTGTCTTGAACCTGCGGTATGTCAGGCATCGAGATATGAACATAGTTGCATCAATGTGTGATACTGCTTCTATCAAGATTCTGCTTGGGATTATGGGACATTCTGGTGGAAATATGGTTGAATAGTTATGGAAGAATTTTTAGTGAGAACGGTCAGCAATTTCTGCGGTAGCAGTCAATTGAGTTCTAGAAAAGTTTGTACTTCGTTCACAGGCGTCGGTCGGGACCATCAGGTGATGACCTTCACCTTCACAGGATTGTCTGAAATTGCTTTCTGCTGAAGTAGGGTGGTTCAAAAATGCCACCTTGTTCATCTGGAACTCATATCTGAAAAGCTGCGTATATAACTTTCTCCTATTGAAGATTCTGTACATTGTGAGAAAATGATTCTCGTGTTCTTCCCTAGAATTAGTAGATCAAAATGTGATCAATGAATATACTGGCAATTTTGTCTGAGAATTCATGGGAAAGATTTTATTCATAAATTTTATAATATAGTTGGAGCATTAGGGAGCTCAGAAGTAGAAATCAAACTTTAGAGAGACTATAACGTGTGCAAAAGCAGTCTTGGAAACATCATGTTCCTTCTCTCACCATTGATGGTAGCATGATCGGAAATTTGTTCTAGAAAATATTTAAGACATCATAGCAGATCAGATAAACCTGCTATTTATGGAATGAACATTGATTAAGAATGGTGATTTGTCAAAAAATTTAGTAGTCAATACATGATCTCATGATACCGGCCTTCTTCCTGATAGACATAAACGGTGCACTTCATGGTGGTGCGCTAGGGCGAATAAAGCCTCATTCTGTAACTCTTTCAACAAATGTTGCAACTCTTTTAAACTCAACTGAAGCCTTGCGATAAAGAGTTCTGAAAACAGGTTCTGTACTTGAGACAAGCTCTATGTTAAACTCTGTCTTGTGGTTGAAGGGGAATTTCTGGGAAAACCTTCTGAATTTTTTTATCTGAAAACTCTAGAATAATCTGCTTATCCTGAATTTAAAGAACTATAGAAGTGGGTTATAACTGGTGGCTAGACAGTCTTCGTAGCTATGGACTGATAGGTCACGCGCTTGTAAGGAAGAAACAATTTTTACTGATTTTTCGACAGAAAACATAATGAATATGTATTAGGGATTTAGTAAGACAGATCTCGTCGTTAACTGAAAAAAAATTAATAAATATGGGTGATACTGTGGAATCTTTTCTAGCTAGAGGCAGTTAACTACCTGATTTAAGATAAAGCTGACATAGGAATACGTGAAGTAAACATGGAAACTTCCACTGATTGTGTTCATCTGTAACCTCACATAACGAACATTGCGTGTCTAACCTGAATAATACTCCGGTGGTGATAACTGAATTGTAATGGTCTGATTTATGCGTGGCACAACAGAACGGGTATACCCCTTTCTGAAGGGTACCCTGAATTACTGAGAACCTGGTTTAGAAACATACTGGAGTTATGATTTCTTACTCGTATTTTAAGGAAAGATTCGTATGACGTGTACCATGACTGGTGTCTTGATATGTGTCTTCCAAAATGATACCTGAGACCTGTGTCTTGACTGTCGTCTTGACATGTGTTTTAGTGGATGAACCTGGACAAGGCTGAGAATTTTTTGGTAACTCCTAGGATTGGCGGACCGATTAGACTACGGACCTCTATATTTCTGGTCATGTCCGTTCCGGAGTTCTGATGGTTACTGACTGATTAATTATAAGCACAGTGGTTGTCACTACTGCTTTGTCTGTCAATTTATGACGGTCATTATCATGACCATGATTCATGTAACTATTCTGCTGAGTGGCCGGCTGAGTTCCGGTTCCCACTCTTCTGAATGAACGGTTAGCTGAGTGTAGTGTGACATCTAGCTGAGAAGGTAAAAGCATGGAATGGAATGGTAGTGTCTGATGGTTGAAATTTATTCTTGTCAGAAATTTCAATTTATAGTTTTCGTCCTTTTTCTAAAGAGTCTTCATAGTATAAACAGCATCAACATCTTGAGAGATCTCCAAAGTATCAGCAGCATCAGCATTTGTGAGGTCTTCAAAGTGTTAGCAGCATCAGCATCTGGTAAAATCTTCAACTCACGAGCAGCATCAGCACCTGGTAAAATATCGACAAGTGGAAACGCCTGAGATGATTGAGGATAGATTAGCAATACCCATGGAGTAGGGTACATGGAGTACACCTAGACTACTGTACATGAAGTACAAAATGAATACTACACATGGAGCATATCTGAGACACTATACATGGAGTACACATGAAATACTATACATGGCACTGGTGGAAATTTTATGGGATGATCGATACTGGTATCAATTGTCTGACATGATCAAAGAAATAAATTGATTTAAACTGTAGTAGATTGAACTGAAATGAGTAACATGATAGCCTGGTAATTCCTGCGTAGACTTAAAGTTGGTTGTATAAAGGTTCGAGAATATGATTAAACAGAGTTTCAACAATGGTCAGCATGAAGACATGACTGATGAAGAACAAACATGATTTATTATGAAAACAGGATTTTACTGTAATCCTTCTGTATCTTAGCATGAAACATTATTATTCTGATGAAAACGTAATCCTTGTAAGGAATCATGAAACTGAATCCGCCTGAAGGCGACATCGGCTTGAGATTGTGAAACTGGATTGTTACAAAGAACATAAGAGTATGATCAACTGAGGTTAAACAACAACTGGTGTGGATGGCTATAGTTCAATCCACAGAGTTTAAGGAAGAAAACATGTGACTAAGTATGGGTGATTCTGGTTCGACCCATACTTGTCAAAATTTCATGAGAACTGTCATGTATAGAAATTTACAATCTGGAATTAAATATGGTTGGCTGTATTCCAATCCATACTTGTCAAAATTTATGAAATGTCCTGATATGACAAAGGTAAACAACTGTGGATCGGTTCACAAAACATCATTCGACTAAATAGCATGAAAATTTGATCTGAATAGTGGTGAACGTTTATGGCGGGTTCACCAAGTAATATTTGACTAAAAACATAAATCTGTCATGAGTAAGGGTAAACGCCTATGGGTCGGTTTACCAATATAAAATCTGAATGGGCAAGGGTGAACGCCTATGGGTCGGTTCACCAAAACAAAATTCGCAGAAAAGCACATGCGACTAAATATGGCCAGTCCTGTACCAACCTTTTAAATAGTCAAAAACTTTAAGAAAACCGACTGATAACTGAAGGAAACTGACTGATAAATGCATGAGAAACATGAAAGATAACAACGCCAAAATCTGGGAAGTCCTGGTGACTACCCACTAGTCACAGATCAAGTTTTAGAGCCTACAGGTCGAACCTTGTGCTCTCTGATACCATAATTGTAACACCCTACTTGGATAAGTGGACCGTTACGTGTATTTATGGCGTGTCATCAAAGCATAAGGTAAATGTCCTAAAACATTAACTGACCATAAAGGAAATATCGGAATCAAACATCGGCAATCCAAACATAAGCCCAAAACATGAAAAGTAAAATACTGAATGAAAGGACTAAACAATGTCCAAATAAGCATAATAATGTAAGAAATGCATAAAGTAAGAAGTCTGGATAGCTTCCATCCGAACGCATATGCTCTTAGAATCCTAAAAGCGTCCTGGTGTACCTGCCGTTAGAACATGAAAGGGAGATACGGTTGAGCATAACGCTCAGTGAACGAATATAAAACATGATAAGGGATTACTGAAATGAAACAGATGATAAAATACTGGAGCTGTAAGACTGATAAGTAAAGTTGTAGCGGAAATCTGTGTATAATCTGTAAAGCCTGATTTATAATTAATAAAGCTGAACTGTTATTTGTTAAATCTGAAAAAATGCATTTACTGTATTTTAATTGCCAGAGCTTATATAGGTCATGTGTTGTAACAACGGTGCATGAATAACTGGTGGGGTGACCTCGTCATGCTGTAGAGGGGTGACCTCTAAATAACTTTAGAGGGGTGACCTCTAAATACTATGTTGGGTGGAGGGATCAGCTCCAATGTGAAGGATGTAGAGCACACACCACATTCACCCTGATAACTTGTAAACTGATAAGCCTAGGATGCATCCATACGCCCCACATGACATGATAATAATAATGTCCAAAACGTGAAGGGACGATGCAGGATATCACTCTCCTGCATGTGGGTCACGACACCGGTGCCTCTAGTGCCATGGTTACGGTACCTCCGTAACTAGTACATAAACTGGTCATGCTTGTATATAATGATCAGGCAATTTATTTAGTTATTAACATGATTACTGATAAGCTTAAACACATATTGGGGAAAAACATTTGGCTAAAGACGAGAAATCCTAATCATGTATAGGAAAGGAAGTCCTTACTGAAAGGACGGAAAATCCGTACCTGAACTCGCGTCTAAAAAAATGCCTAACGCCAAAAGAATCGACTCATAATAGCAAAGCTACAAAAAAAAGAAACATTTAACCCTCGTTTAGAATCGTCCCATAGTTAAACTTACTAATTAATCATTTAAAAACCAACTTATTTTCTAAGTTCAAGTCATATATGACTACTAACATGTCGTTTTCCATGTTTTTCCCTACACGTCCAATTTAAAAAGAAAATAGGTTCATGCATGGTTAATTTTTATTCATTTGAAATGGAAACTGAATTCCATATTTTTTTATTAATGATTCAATTAAATTGTGAAACAACTTGTATTTTTTAAACTCTTCACGTTCATATATTGTCAAAAACAATGTTCCTACTTCTGGTTTCGCTAATGGTCCTATTGACAAATGATATGACCATAAGACTAGCGACTTTCGAACGACTTTATATAACATACGCAGATATTGTGGTTCGAGAATTACCTAAGAGCCAAACGAGATACATCGAGATGAGAACTGACAGAAACCAGACATCACATGAAATCGAACGTCGGTAGACGCACCATATATGACGCTTACGGACTATAGTTACCAGCGAACGAACCCGTACAGCCCTACCAAACATGACCTGATCGACCTTAACTCGATCAGAAACGACATGGTCACGATGAGAACTCCATTCGAATATGCATACATGTTAAGAGTTCAAGCAACAGTGAAAGGATATGTAGATCATGTCGTGTCTCTTCTTGTTTTTTTATATAGATAGTATTGGGAGTTGAATGGTATTATTTTGGTTTTGCTAGAATGACAACACGAGATAAAGATCCGTTTCTTGGGCCGAATAATATGGAGATTGGAGCGTGTGATTTACTTATTCTTCTAGACTAGTTCCAAGTTCAATTCATTTCCTTATATAGTTACCAATTAATTATATATTAGATTTTAATATCATGAGACAATGCATAAGGTAAAAGTTAAGTTTGACTTTCCCATCATACAAACGTTAATTAAGGTCGACAATGCATGTTTAGTACTATCTCCTTTTTTTTCTGCAAGTCTACACGCTTGCATATTTTCATTGTATTATTGTTATGTTCTTGTCATATACATTTAGTGATAAGAAGATTTAATAGCATAAATATAACTATACTTTTATCTAATTTTTATAAAATATTGAAAAGAAAATACTGGTTATACATTTTGTGAAATTTAAAAAGTGTATAGTCATTAAGTCACGAACTATTAGACTTTTAAATCTTAAAACGACGCTTTGAATGTTTATCAAAACATTGGTTAATGGTGTCTTTTAATTTTCGACGCTAAAAAAAATTGTCGTATATACTTGTTTTATTTCCTCGTGTTTTAATTTCTGAACATAGTAGTTATTTTCTGCATAATAAGACTTACGTAATACATATGTAACCTTTTCTGACATTATTAATTATTTCCTTAAATAATTACTTTTTGTAATATTTATTTAAAGTTGAGATTGTGTCTTTTAATGTTCGTGGATTTTAAATGCGGGTTTTACAAATATATCATCGACATATAAAATTAGGAACACTACATTACTCCCACTAAGTTTGCGATATACATATGGCTCATCACGATTTTGAATAAATCCGAACTTTTTAATTTCTTCATCAAATTGCTTATTCCATTGACGTGATGCTTGCTTCAAACCATAAATAGATCTTTGAAGTTTGCACACGCGCTTTGGATATTTAGGATCAACGTACCCTTCCGGTTGTTGCATATAGTTGTCTTCATCTAAGCGACCGTTCAAGAAGCCAGTTTTAACATCCATTTGCCATATCTCATAGTCATGGTATGCTGCTATAGCTATGAGAATCCTAATAGCTCGTAAGTCTGCTACAGGAGAAAACGTCTCCTCGTAGTCTATGCCAAAAGTTTGAGTAAAACCTTTAGCTACTAAACGTGCTTTATAGGATTGTATTTCACCATCCATGTCGGTTTTCTTCTTGTAGATCCACCTATTTTTCACTACTTTAGCATTTTTAGGCGCGTCCACAAGAATCCAAACATCGTTGATTTCCATGGATTTCATTTCCTCATTCATCGCAACTATCCATTTTGACTTTTCTGGATCAAGCATTGCGGACCGATAGTTAGCAGGTTCACCAAGATCCCCTACTTCCTCCTCATCATCCTCTATGTAAAGACATAGTTTTCTTGGCGCACGTACGGTTCTTTTAGACCTACGTGGAGGAATTAATTCCGGTGAAACTCCCAGACTTTCTGGTTCTACAGGAATTTCTTCGCTAGTATTTGCAGAAGGCAATGTATCTTCTTGAATTTCTTCAAGATCATAATCTCTCCCACTGAATTCTTGATTTACAAGATCACTTTCAAGGAAGTCTCCATACCGAGCCACAACTACTTTGTTCTCAGCCGGATAATAAAAGTAGTAACCCATAGTTTCCTTAGGGTAACCTACAAAGATACATTTTACTTAGTGTTATTGAAGTTTATCTCAGAGTCACGTTTCACATACGCCTCACAACCCCAGATTTTCAAATAAGACAAATATGGCTTCTTGTCATGCCATAGTTCATATGGTGTCTTATCAACCTTCTTTGTGGGAACCATATTCAGAATTCGAATAGCAATTCAAGAGCATAATCCCAAAAGGATAATGGTAAAGTTTTAAGATTAAACATAGATTGTACCATATCCAATAATGTACGATTTCTCCTTTCAGATACACCATTTTGTTGTGAAGTATACGGAGAAGTAAGTTTCTAAACAATTACATTCTCACTTAAATAATCTTTAAACTCTTGACTTAAATATTCACCACCTAGATCAGAACGAAGAGCTTTAATCTTCTTTCCTAGTTGTAACTCTACTTCTGCTTTAAACGTTTTGAATGTTTCAAAAACCCCATGTTTATGCTTAAGTAAATAAACATAACCATAACGGCTATAATTATCCGTAAACTTTAAGAAGCAGCTAGCACCTTTCCTTGACACATGTCTAAGTGGTCCACACACATCAGTATGTATCAAACCAAGTAGTTCAGTAGCCCTTTCAATATTGCTATTAAAAGGTTTCTTGGTCATCTTTCCAGAGATACAAGACTCACATTTATCATATGATTCATCATTGATATTTTCCAAAAGACCATCACGTTGAAGCTTTTGTATGCGAGTCTTCCCAATATGGGCAAGCCTACAATGCCAAAGATAAGAAGAGTTCTTGTCTAACTTACTCTTCTTATTCATGCTAAAAACAGAATTATTTTTACTCTTGGAATTATTATCATGCATGTTAATTTCAAAAACACCATTCACAGAAATTGCACCAAAATAGAATAAACCATCTTTGAAAACAGAAATTCTATTATTATCAATTGTGTGATTAAATACAAGATACAACATACAAGAAAATGAAATAACACCCCTAACAATTGTAGGTGCATAATGATAATTATTTAAAAACAGTACTAAACCCGAAGGTAAAACTAGTTTAAATATTCCTATAGCTTCTACCGTTGCTTGTGCGTCATTGCCCACTTGCAGAAATTGTTCCCCATAGGTAAGCTTCCTCTTCAACTCAAATCCCTGTAGGGTATTACAAATATTAATACCACATCCCGTATCATATACCCAGGAGTTTGATTTGTATTTAAGATTAAATAACTCTATCATAAATAAGTTACTTGAAGATGCTGCAGCAGCTAGCCCAGCCTTCTTCTTATGTTCTTGCAACTCATAGAGGTAGAGAGAACAATTCCTCTTCCAGTGTCCAGTCATTTTGCAGTGGTGACAAGTCTCATCTTTCTGAGATTGACTCTTCTTGACAAAGTTCTGCTTTGGTTTTGATGGAGTCGCAACTTGTTTGCTCTTATCAACCTTGCCTTTGCCTTTCTGCTTCTTATTCACTTGCAGTTTTGGTTTATTCACTCTACACTTTTGCACATAAAGTACTTGAGGAGTAGCAGTGATTGCCTTATCTTTCAACCCCTTTTCAAAGTCAATGAGCATTGCATGCAGATCATTAACTGTCTTCCCCGTGCAATGCATATTATAGTTACGAACGAAATCATTGAAATCCTTATTAAGGGGTCTATTGATCAAGTTGATAGCCATATTATGATCATAGGGTTGTCCTAGTGAGATGAGCTGTTCCATATAACCCCTCATCTCCATATAATGGGCACTTACAGACTTTCCAGGAGCTTGCTTGCAACTATGTAGAGCATCAACCAAATCATAGATCTCTACAGCTTGCGGCGTTTCATACACAGCCTTGAGTTCATCAAGCATTCGCTGAGGTGAAAATAGCTCATACTTCCTTTGAAGTGATGAAGCCATTCTCCCTAACATTACATCAGCCACCTCATGGTGCTTCTTAACATTAGCAGCGTGTTGAAGCCTTTGCGCATCAGATGCTCCTTCAGCAAGATCCTCCGGAAAAGGAGTAGTCAAGATATCAATAGTACCGGCTGCTCTCAGAACAATTCTTAGTGAGCGTGTCACACCCCACCAAGGCGGAATATGGGGCGCGACGTATGGATGTCATCACAACATAGCGTGTCTATAGAGATAACTATATGAAATAAGAAATGTCATAAAATGGTGACACAAAAGTCATGAAAATATCTCAACAATGCAAGAGTCTAGGTAAGTAGGTAACAGTCCTACCTCTTACCCAAGACAAACAAATAACAAAACCAAAACAAACATATAGGTGCCAACAGTATCACTTATTAAATGGACAAATAAAAACTAAGAAGGAAATGGGGATCTCCTTCTAAATGCATTCCTACGGTCTCCAAATCCTAGCCACTTATGTTCTCATGCTTAACCATAGTATCACCTGAAAGAGACACTAGAACACGTCAACATAAAGTTGGTGAGAGTCATAGGTTTAGACTCAAACGCCAAAATCATACCATAAGCTGTGAGTTACAACCAAAAGTTAAAAACATATGGACAATGTTATACTAACATGTATTAACAACTATCATTCAAGAATTTATCAATCAAACCAAAACTAAGGCTCCCAGCCATACCAAACACCATACTCCCATAGGCATCCAAACACCTATGAACCACATCCCAAGGCCCCGCCTTGCCAATATCCCCTTGGTACCAAGTCTAAACATAAACAATCAAGAATCAACTAGCAGTTAATCACATAAGTATGCACACATAAGTCCATTACCAACGCCAAAACATTCACAACATAATTTATAAATAACAAAACAGTGTCTCTTCCATCACATCTGGAAGTCATAAACATTAGTAAACATGGGACTATGAAACTCACCTGATTGAGCTTCTCCAAAAGTCCTCGCACTAGCAAAAAGCTAACAAACCAAAAACACATAATCAAAACATGAACCAATCACTAAGATGGCTCATCAACCTATGATGGACATCTAACCTCCTCCTATATAAATACCTCATTTATATGCTCTAAGCATCTCATTACACCCCCCCTATAAAGCCCTTAACTCATTATACTTCATAACCCGTCCCGTTAACATTTTACCCAAAACACTCCTGCTTTTAGGTCTCCAAACTATAAGCCAAACGCCCACTTAAACATACCCATGATCTCTGTAAAGGGAATATTTATGCCTTTACATATGTTAACTAACACCTTCCATTTGCCCCAACCTTAAAGCTACTGTTAAGGCCCCGATATATATATATATATATATATATATATATATATATATATATATATATATATATATATATATATATATATATATATATATATATATATATATATATATATATATATATATATATATATATATATATATATATATATATATATATATATATATATATATATATATATATATATATATACTTTTGTCATTCTAGATTTACTGATTTTAAACATACAAAAAGTTTGTTATGATTAGGGGGTCTTTTAGCCCCAATGCAGATACTTAATATAATATATAAACCATCTATCATGTTCGTTTGAATGTCCCAATGCAACCCTAAGTACCCCAAACAACTCAAAACTTAAAAAGAAAACAGGCTGACTTCAAAACTGTTTTGACCTCCGACTGTTGTAACCTGCTTTTGACCCATTTCCCTACCTCCAATTTAGTTCTCGTCTCTTGCATTGGAAAGCCACTTCAATTACCTTTTCAGGGATACTTGGATCGCAAAATAAGAGTTTGTAGAACTCCCGATACGATCAAAACAATTGACTCAAAATTCTGCCCAGTTTTTAAAAACGGGTTTAATTAAATTAACCTCATTAATTACCCCTAACCCCACTAATTACAAGCCCTCATTTATGTAATCATCATAATATCATTAATATAACATTTATATACTGTTTTTAAATTAAACCCTAACCTAAATCCATCATAAGATGATTAAAGAAAACATTTAAACAATCTAATTAAAAAGGGTTATGAAGGTTTACCTTTAAATTAATGGAAGATGAAAAAACAATGGAACCCTAAAAACCCTCTCAAAACCCACAGCCAAAAACTCCAGGAAAAGAAAAAATATGACTTTTGATTGTGATTAAAAACAATATATAGGGTATGGGTGAATCCTAGTCCAACCCAAAGCCCACTTTCCTTTTTCCTCCTTTTTCTTTTTTTTCTTTCTTTTCTTGCGTCCAAAACCGACCCACACCCTCCCTTATTTTGTTTTTTTTAATTTTATTATTAATTAATATCTTATTAATATTACCTTAATTTACCTTAATTTATTTCAGCTCCTAAAGCCTCCAAAACCTCAAAACCGTAAAACTAGTCAAATTTACGCGTTTTACCGTAAAAGACGTAAAATATACAGTTTTAAAAAAAATCTTAAATTTTGAAATAAACTTTATAACTAAGTCCTAAATTACTTAAAACCATCCCGAAAAATATTCCCGTGACTAAATACCTCTTCCGAGACCTCAAAATGCTAAACCGTAAATCGTAAAAATACGATTTTGTATAATACATATACGTATACGTAAAACCACTAAATAACACCATTTCACTTCATAGTCTGTAACACCCCACTTGGATAAGTGGACCGTTACGTGTATTTATGGCGTGTCATCAAAGCATAAGGTAAATGTCTTAAAACATTAACTGACCATAAAGGAAATACCGGAATCAAACATCGGTAATCCAAACATAAGCTCAAAACATAAAAAGTAAAATACTTAAGGAAAGGACTAAACAATGTCCAAATAAACAGAATAATGTAAGAAGTGCATAAGGTAAGAAGTCCGGATAGCTTCCATTCAATGCACATGCACTCAGAATCCTAAGAGCGTCCTAGTGTACCTGCCGTTAGAATATGAAAGAACTGCGGCTGAGCATAACGCTCAGTGAACGGATATAAAGCATGATAAGGAATTACTGAAATGAAACATATGATAAAATACTGGAGTTGTAAGACTGATAAGTTAAGTTGCAGTAGAAATCTGTGTATAATCTGTAAAGTCTGATTTATAAATAATAAAGCTGAACTGCTATCTGTTAAATCTGAAAACATGCATTTACTATATTTTAATTGCCAGAGCTTATATAGGTCACGTGTTGTAACAACCGTGCATGAATAACTGGAGGGGTGACCTCGTCATGCTGTAGAGGGGTGACCTCTAAATACTGTGCTGGGTGGAGGGATCAGCTCCAGTGTGAAGGATGTAGAGCACACACCACATTCACCCTAATAACTTGTAAACTGATAAGCCTAGGATGCATCCATACGCCCCACTAAACATACATATAAAAATGGCCAAACTGAACATGAGTGGGACGATGCAGGATATCACTCTCCTGCATGTGAGTCACGACACCGGTGCCTCTAGTGCCGTGGTTACGGTACCTCCGTAACTAGTACATAAACTGGTCGTGCTTGTATATAATGCCCAGGCAACTTATTTCGTTTTTAACATGATTTCTGATAAGCTTAAACACATATGGGAAAACAATATTTGGCTGCAGACGGGGAATCCTAATCATGCATAGAAAGGAAGTCCTTACTGAAAGGACGGAAAATCCGTACCTCGTGTCCAGTAACTGACTGAAGGGAACTGAACGAACTCTACTCGGCTTCACGGAAGCTACAATAATAATAGGCGCGAATAAGTTACCGGATATTCAATTAGTTTATTAATTTTAACTGTACTTAATTAATTTATTTATTCTTATATTACTGTGGTATATAAACTGATAAGTCTGAATGTTCTACAATTTCTGATTAACGTATTATCGTTCTACTATTAGTTACGGTATAACCGTATTCTGACGATATATTAATACTATATTAGGTAACCTGCTAAAAATAAAAAAGTTTCCTAAATTAGAACGTTTCCAAAATAATAAAATCATTTAATAATATTATACCCCTTTTAATTTTTATAAAACTAATTTAATATAATAAAATAAATTTAATTTACTAAATAAATCATTTAAACATTTATATATTTAAGTGATAAATGAGGTATAATTAAATCGTCGTTTAAATCCTTTTTAAAATGTAGTCCCGAGCCTACCGAGATAACCATCTAATGTAGAGATTTTGTATCAATTAAAGTTCGTTTTCTCGGTATCTCTTCGAATTGATCTCTGGTTAATTGTGCGAGATTAGTTGTTCTTGGTGAATCAAATAAAAGAGGTGTCGTTGTCTAAAACTAATGAAAAGCAAAAACTTGAAACAAATAAAAATAAAGTAAAGACGATAAGAAGAAACAATGAAAGATTAAAACTTAACGGGAAATAAATGACGAGAAATTAAAGGTAATAAAAGTAAATGACTCAAATTAAAACTTACATAGAAAGGAAAGCAAGTGAAAATGCAAGTAAAGAAAATGGCGGGAAAAATAGAGTTTAAAAACTGAAAACTAAAAATTCAATAAAAAGCTATTCGGAATATTTAAGCTATGCGGAATAAAAACACTATGCGGAAAAAGTACCCCATGCGGAATAATAATAAAAATAAATGCTTATGCGGAAAAGTAGGACTATTCGGAATACTAGAACATTCCGAATAGAAGACTCTACTCGGAAAACAACTCTATTCGGAAAGAAAGTCTATGCGGAATGTAAGTCTATGCGGAAAAACTTGCTATTCGGAACAAAAGGTCTACTCGGAATATTTAAGATATTCCGAATAAAGGAAAATAAAAGGTTCTACTCGGAATGTTCCGAATAAGGGAAGATTTAAGATGGCTATTCGGAACAATCAAATGTTCCGAATAAGGGAAAAATTAAGATGCTTATGCGGAACAATGGGACGAAGAACAGTAGCAGGTATATAAAACAGGGGATACGAATTTAATCAAAATCAATCAAGATCAACCAAAAGATTAACCCAAAATAACCACTAAACATCAACTAACAATAATCAATCAAAACAAATCAACAAAACTAACAAATAAAGCCAAATCAATCAAAACCCACTTGATTGAAAATAAGAAAACTCAAGAACATGAACACAAAGATTAAGAACAAGTTAAGCAAGAAAGGAAGAAGGAGAATAGCAATAAAGTAAAGATTAACAACAATTAAATGGAAACTTACTTGGAATTGAAAGAAAATTAAAGGTGCATAACATGAAATTAAGGTGCATAAAATTAAAGAACATGAAAATGAAAATGGTGGAAGGATGGGTTGTCAAGCCACCAACAACTCTCAACAAATGAGGTTGGTTGGTATTTATAGGGAGATTAGGGAGGAGCTTAGGAAGCTTCCTCCCTCTTTCTTCTTTCACTTAATTGCACACTTAGGTCCTTGATCTTCTTAATCTTTAATCTTCTTAATACTTGGACTTTGTCTTGGGATTTCTTCAAACTCGTCTTATAATCTTCAATAAATTAGACTTGAGTTCTTCGGCTTTTAAGTAAACTTCCGTCTTTTGACTTTTTCTTCGATAAATCTTCAGAATTGGTCTTGGACTTCCGTTCTTTTTGCACTCTTGATCTTTCGACTTCATCTTCCGTCTTTTTCTTCGATAAAAGCCCGTGAATGCCGTGTTTTCTCCACTTTTCACCTTTTCGTCCTAAATTACAACAAAGACACAAACCACGCATAATTCCGACATAAATGACATAAAATATACGTTTTGGCCCGGTTATTATTGTAATTAAGTGGTAAAAAGGATGGGTGTATCCACACCTATCAAATCCCCTACACTTAACCATTGCAATGCCCTCATGCAATGCTTAGTGATAAAGCAAGGTTTACACTTTCCATCATAATCAACCTACCTTGGCCTTTATTAAACAACTAAGGAAAATCAAAAAGATAGAAAATAACAAGATGCAACAAGGAAAAAAAAATGTAAATAAATCTAAGACTTACATTAGGGCTTGTGTGTCATGAATGTTTATCACCCTCAAGTTTCACGTTCCCCATGCCAAGCTTAAAAACAAGATCATTGTTAGTACAAGTTAGCATAGCAAACATTTACTCATGCGGTTCAATTAATCACTTAAACTCCCTTATTCCTATGGGTATCTCTTATGTTTTATTGATGTCTTGAATGATCACGAGGATGCATTGTTGACTTATTTCGATAATTTATTTAGGCTGAAAGCAAAGTAGGACGATTTGATCAATAGTTAGCTAAAGGACAAAATCTCTTAAAACTGCTTCTCGGGATATCAAAAAGTTCATATCTTGGCATAACTTGGTTCACGATTTGAGACCTTTCTCGGGCCGATATTTGGCATGTACTTCATACTTCATATCTTGAGAGACGTGCTTGAGATAATGGTCTTCTCATCGTTCATAGAGTTTCTTCACTTGGAGACTTTTGAGAGGTACTCCAACTTTGTTGACCACGACTTCATGATTATTTCTTCAATCTTTATTTGGGATTTTGAGATACAACGATCCGTCTCCTTTTCGGACTTGGATCTATTTATCCTCATACCTTGTTAGGGTCTTTTCGGATAGACTTCTCCATCATCTTTATGGGAGTTGATTGCTTTTCGTCGTGAGTCTTGATCCTTCATATTGACTTTGGAAATAATGCTTTTCACATCACTTTGGATCTTCAGCAATAAAATTGAATCCTCATGCCTTGTTAGGGCCTTTTCGGACTCGCCAATCTTCGCGCCCCGCTTCATAAGTTATGCCTTGGCTATGAACTCTCGTCATTACCGAGCAACTTTTAAACGATCTTGGGCTAGAAGCTAAGTAACCTTTCAAATCGTACGACCTTACTTATTGCAGATAAATTATTAGCAAGTGATGGGAGAAAAAGATCATAATTAACTCACATAAGTTAATGAGAGAATACCAAACTTGTAACCAACTCTATCATTTCTCGTCCTTCACAATTTAAAATCTCAAGTAATGAGACTCGTGGATGCTTAGCCTAATAAACCAATTAAGGTCTACATGGTTAAGGATACTAGCTAGAGTGAACTTGGATAAGTAAACTCGGGTTGAGTCAAAGTATTCACAACGGGCCTAATATATCTAAGATATCTAAACTTGCTAAAACCATTTTATTAAAATGCTAGAAAGTAACAAAAATAAAGGAGACTACAACTAGGCCAAAATAGATTAAAAATTTTGAAAAATGTTGAAAAATTGATTTTCCGGTTAAAATGAGGGCAAATACAAGGAAAAGACCACTTAACTTCGATAGAAGTCCCCCTACACTTAAGATAAACATTGTCCTCAATGTTTAAGCATGTGGGAGTAAACTCCCCTACACTTAGGACATTGTGCACTTTGTTTAAATCTCGTTAAGGAAAAGGCCACTAAAGAGATTCCTATTTTAATATTGAGAAATATAAAATAGTGAATCGAAAAGAGTTTAGGATAGAACCGGGAAGAAGGGAACACGGAATCACGGTTCGTCAAAAGTCATCAAGAGTGTGTCTTTGAAGCTCTAATCCCTGCACATGATAAGAAAGAAAGCAAGAAACACCACGGGACTTCCCCCTACACTTATGGTGAAAATAGATAGATAATTGGGTTGCCTCCCAAAAAGCGCTTGTTTTTGTTGACCGAGTCACGAGCCTGACTCGCCCCCGAATTAAATGGTCCATGGGGAAGCCTCGAATGTGATACCGGGATCAAAGACCTTGTCCTCGTTCCCGGTTGACATCAACAAAGGAGAGGCGGGGGAATAAGTCTTGAAAGGAAGAAAGGTCCTTTCAACATACGAGAAGTATGTGAATTCAAGATCCACGGGAGGTGGGTTGGGTATAGTAAGCACATTGTCCTCCCCCAAAGACAATGGAGGCTGAGCAAACGGCAAAGCCGTATTGTTATCAATCATAGCATAATGAATGTTGCCTCCCGGGTCAAAGCACTCATCCTCCGTAATAGTGGCTAAAGGGGAGGATGAAAGGTGCTCGGGAGGGGGACTTGGGACAATATTTTCTTGAAGCAAATTAGCAAAAATAATGTCCCCCTCCAAATCATCGTCATCATTACCTGGTGGTATGGAGTGAATGTCAATTTCTTCCAGCAATGGGTCATTATCTTCAACGGGAAGAATAGATGGAGGCAAAGACTCGGAAGGAGAAGGAGAAGTCAACGCTTCGATTTGATCAATAAGAAGGTGCACTTTCCGTAATCTATCGCGAAGAAGTACGTCTTCCACCTCATCCACACGATCATGTTCATCGGTGAACTTCTCGTAAACCGGAGAGAATAAATCGTCATCGTCTGCATCGCCCGATGGAGATTGAGAAATTTCAAAAGTGAAATTCTCATAGCAGAGAGAAGAATCGTCATCACTAGGATCGACTTCTTTCGTAAGAGAAATGTCGTCCTCAGGCTCCATAGCAGCTGGTATGTCACAAACCTCATCATCCAATACTTTGTCAGGAACAACATCACTAAGCTCATTCAATGTATCGCACTCCTTCGACATGTTAGGGATATTGAGAGGAGGAATGACAATAGCGCTAGGACATTGAGCAGTAAGATCATTCCAAGAAATAGTAGGCTCATCGTCATCATCATCGTAATAGTATGGATACACCGGAGGAGGAGTATAAGTCTCGATATTCGATATTTGCTCCTGTCGTTGATCCTCTTGATATTTTTCGATGAACTTGTTCCAAGATTCTTGAATTTGTTGAACTTGCTTAACCAGATTGTCCCGTTGTTCATTGGAGCTCAATTGTTCGAAGGAGGGTTGAGGATCGATGATGTGTTGTTGGGGTTCAAAATGTTGAAAACCTGAATTATAGCATGGTTGTGGCTCATAGTAGTTCATCGGTGGAGAAGAATTAGAAACCGGGTTTGGTTCATAATAATCCATTGGTGAAGAAAATTGAGGACACAGATTTTGCTCAATATAATTCATTGGTTGACAATAAGAAGAATCATGAGGACCCCCACAAGTTTGGCAAGAAAGGTAAGGAGAAAAGTCGGGTGCGTCTTGTGGATAGTTATTTTCATTGTCATAATTATACCCCGGTTCTTGCCCGTAATCATACGAGTATTGAACCGGGCACGAAACATGCCAATGAGAATCGCTTCCACAATAGATGCACGGGGAAAGAGTAGGTGGGTTCAAAAAGGAAGAATTAAGTGAGTGGCACAAAGGACAAAATCCTGGTATTAATTGCGTATCTTTGATATCGTTTCCGCACCGCTCACATGTACACCATTGACAAGAGTCGTTCCCGTACAATCGTCTCCCGCACCCGACGCAATTGACATAAAAATCCATAGAGAAAGATAGAGAAGCAAGAAGAATATTTTTGGTGCAAAACTTTGAAAAAGAAATGCTTTTTATAATTTTTCAAATGTTTTTGGATTTTTGAAAATTTTGGACAAGAAAAATAACGTTCACAAGTGAACGGGTCCCAAAATCCAACGCGTCACTCACAAAAAACCTTCAATCTTCACGAAAAGAGCCGGCAGCGGCGCCATTTTAATGTAGAGATTTTGTATCAATTAAAGTTCGTTTTCTCGGTATCTCTTCGAATTGATCTCTGGTTAATTGTGCGAGATTAGTTGTTCTTGGTGAATCAAATAAAAGAGGTGTCGTTGTCTAAAACTAATGAAAAGCAAAAACTTGAAACAAATAAAAATAAAGTAAAGACGATAAGAAGAAACAATGAAAGATTAAAACTTAACGGGAAATAAATGACGAGAAATTAAAGGTAATAAAAGTAAATGACTCAAATTAAAACTTACATAGAAAGGAAAGCAAGTGAAAATGCAAGTAAAGAAAATGGCGGGAAAAATAGAGTTTAAAAACTGAAAACTAAAAATTCAATAAAAAGCTATTCGGAATATTTAAGCTATGCGGAATAAAAACACTATGCGGAAAAAGTACCCCATGCGGAATAATAATAAAAATAAATGCTTATGCGGAAAAGTAGGACTATTCGGAATACTAGAACATTCCGAATAGAAGACTCTACTCGGAAAACAACTCTATTCGGAAAGAAAGTCTATGCGGAATGTAAGTCTATGCGGAAAAACTTGCTATTCGGAACAAAAGGTCTACTCGGAATATTTAAGATATTCCGAATAAAGGAAAATAAAAGGTTCTACTCGGAATGTTCCGAATAAGGGAAGATTTAAGATGGCTATTCGGAACAATCAAATGTTCCGAATAAGGGAAAAATTAAGATGCTTATGCGGAACAATGGGACGAAGAACAGTAGCAGGTATATAAAACAGGGGATACGAATTTAATCAAAATCAATCAAGATCAACCAAAAGATTAACCCAAAATAACCACTAAACATCAACTAACAATAATCAATCAAAACAAATCAACAAAACTAACAAATAAAGCCAAATCAATCAAAACCCACTTGATTGAAAATAAGAAAACTCAAGAACATGAACACAAAGATTAAGAACAAGTTAAGCAAGAAAGGAAGAAGGAGAATAGCAATAAAGTAAAGATTAACAACAATTAAATGGAAACTTACTTGGAATTGAAAGAAAATTAAAGGTGCATAACATGAAATTAAGGTGCATAAAATTAAAGAACATGAAAATGAAAATGGTGGAAGGATGGGTTGTCAAGCCACCAACAACTCTCAACAAATGAGGTTGGTTGGTATTTATAGGGAGATTAGGGAGGAGCTTAGGAAGCTTCCTCCCTCTTTCTTCTTTCACTTAATTGCACACTTAGGTCCTTGATCTTCTTAATCTTTAATCTTCTTAATACTTGGACTTTGTCTTGGGATTTCTTCAAACTCGTCTTATAATCTTCAATAAATTAGACTTGAGTTCTTCGGCTTTTAAGTAAACTTCCGTCTTTTGACTTTTTCTTCGATAAATCTTCAGAATTGGTCTTGGACTTCCGTTCTTTTTGCACTCTTGATCTTTCGACTTCATCTTCCGTCTTTTTCTTCGATAAAAGCCCGTGAATGCCGTGTTTTCTCCACTTTTCACCTTTTCGTCCTAAATTACAACAAAGACACAAACCACGCATAATTCCGACATAAATGACATAAAATATACGTTTTGGCCCGGTTATTATTGTAATTAAATGGTAAAAAGGATGGGTGTTTCCACACCTATCACCATCCTCGGTCGCACTAAATCAAACAATTACTATTAAATCCTGCCTATTAAAATATGTGACAGAAAATTCTGTCACTAAAATCTGTGACTAAAAACTGGGCTTAAAACTGTCAATAAAACTGTTACTACTAAACTGCGACAGATTTTAGTGTCACTAAACTGTCGCTAATCTTATATTAAAAACTCTAGTTTATGTCCAACCTTTTTCCCGCTGACCTCTATGATGTTCCCACCGATTTATAATGTTCCCACTATTTGTTAAATGTTCCCACTGTCTTGTTATGTTCCCACTGTTTATAAACCCAAACGCACCCTTATTGTCTGTTAATCCCAAACACCCCCCTGTTGCTACGTTTTCTCACTGTTTTCGTTTGGGTCGCGACTGATCACAAGAAAATACCACCGAGACATGATGGCGTCTCATTTTTGTGTAATCACCCAAACCCGACGCACCTTTATACGCATTACCCCCCTGTTTTGGGTTTTTGGTTCACGGTCGGCCAAAGGAAGAGGCGCCACCGACTTACTGTGGTCGTGGCTGGCAGCGGCAAACACACCGAGACCTCTACTGGCCTCGGTTCACGTGTAGCAGTAAAACCCAAACACCTACGAATCCATTCCATTTTCAAAGTTTAGAATTCGTGTGTTCTTGTTAAAAAAACAAAATTTCGAGATATAAAGTAAGATGGAAAGGATTACCGATACATGATTAAAGGATTTGTGATAACATGCTTCAATTCGATGATCAAAGACAACACCTCGTCCCCTTTTTTTTGTCTTTTGTGTCGGCAGGTTCCAAAAAGCCACAGCCCTAATTTTCCCTTCTTTTTTTTTCGTCTGACTGTGGAGAAGGGGTAACCCCCCGTCATAATTTTTCATAAAATGGGCTTTGGCCCAAGTTTTTTTTCTTCTTTTTTTTTCATAAATCCGGCCCTTTTTTTTAATAAAGTTTCCATTTTTTTTATTATTCTTTCTTTCTTATTCATTCTTTTTTTTCTTTGGTCGGCTTTTATAAGACTTATATAGTCTTCATCATTTTTTTTAATCTTATACGTACGTTCTCGAAACCGCGTATTTATATTCTAAAATTAAATACGGGTTTTACAATTCTTCCCCTCTAAAAAGAATAATTCGTCCCCCAATTAAAGATACGACCGTACTGGGTTTTACAATTCTTCCCCTCTAAAAAGGAGAAATTCGTCCTCGAATTAAAGGTAATAAGCTGATGAAGTTATAAGAACTGAAAGAACACATAAACTGAAAAGACAAATAAGCTGAAGGATAATTTGTCTTCTAATTAAGACATAATGCTGCTGATAGGTATAAACTTGACATGACAAAAATGATCATGCAACGTGACATGGCTGAAGAATTTAACCGAATTATTGAAGGAAAGGATAAGAGGTCCGGATGGACTCCTCCGTTCTGGGTGGACTTCATCTTGAAACGACTCCTTCAAAGGTCTAAACACAATGAAAAATCTTGGTCCTGATGACCCTGACTTGATGAATACTGAATAGTTCCTGGTTCCATACTTAAGATGGATTTCCTGAATCTGATAGAATGAACAAGTTATAGCATGTGGATACATGAAACGGTACGTATAATATCCTGAAAGATAACATTTACATATCTGAGCAAGCTGCTGAAAGTATATAGGGATGAACTACGTGAACAATTGTGAACGTGCTACGTGAGCAATTGTGAACGTTGTTCGTGATCATAAAAAGAACGTTGTGCATGAATTACATCATGAATGTGATACGTGAAGCATACTGTGGACGTGATACTAAGATATATCATGAATGTATACTGACCGAGGAAAGAATGTCTATGATACGGCCTGAGACGTGAACGTCTGTCTGGTCATGTAGAAACCATGCTAAACTTGAGTCTCGTTTTCTCACAGTTCTATAGTCAGATCTGGTACAAGACTTGGAACGTATCCCCGGAGATGGGACATGAACCTGAACGTGAACAACGTCATAAATGCGAATCTTGAATTTAAATCATGAGATATCATAAACATGAGCTGAATCAGCATCATACTGTGAATGAGACATAATCGTTAAAGTGAAGTTAAACGTGAACATAAAGTGATCGTAACATACACGTGATCATGAATATGAATTCCGTCTAATATGATGGTCGATGGAATACCATGAATTCTTACAATTTACTGATAAATTTACTGCAGATCCGGCTACTGCGTAATCCTCTCGGATGAAAGAAAACGCGCAGGTTGATTACATGGTTGACGATGACTTAGATAGTATCATACTTTTTCTGAGTCTGTGGTAATTGATAACAGTTTCATAGAATTTCGTCTCACTGATGTTCAGAAATTTCTAAGGATTATAGTAACTCACTAACATGACTGCGTTTTATCTTGAATCCTGCAGTATGTCATGCACCTAGATATGAACATAGCTGCATCAATGTGTGATGCTGCTTCTATCAAAATTCTGCCTGGGAATATGAGACGTTCTGGTGGAAGTCTTGTTGAATAGTCATGGAAATTTTTTTAGTGAGAATTGTCAACAACTTCTGCGGTAGTGGTCAATTGAGTTCTAGAATACTTTGTACTTCATTCACGGGCGTCGGTCGGGACCAACAGGTGATGGCCTTCACCTTCGCAAGATTGTCTCAAGAACGGAACCTGCTTTCAAAACTCTTTATCTTTTAGCTGCGAAGACTTCTGGTCACCATTCATGATACGAATAATCTGTTTATCATAGATTTAAGGAATTTTAGAATTCGTATCATGAATGGTGACCAGAAGTCTTCGCAGCTAAAAGATAATAATTCACGTGCTCGTAAAGCTGGGACAATTTATACTGATTTTTATGGCAGAAAATAACATTGCTATCTTTGGGAGTTAGTAAGACGGATCTTGTCTTCAACTGGAAGGAAAAACCTTATAAATATGGGTAATACCGTGGAGTCTTTTCTGGCTGGGAGGTAGGTAAATATTGTTTTAAGATAAAGCTGTCATAATAATACATGAAGTAAGCGTGGCGACTTTCGCTGAATGTGTTTGTCTGTAACCTCGCAGAATGAACACTGCGTGTCTAACCCAAATAATACTCTAGTGGTGGTAATTAAATTTTTATGGTCTGGTTTATGCGTGGCATAACAAAACGGGTATACCTCTTTCTGAAGGGTACCCTGAATTAGCGAGGGCATGGTTTAGAAACATACAGGAGTTATGAGTTCTGACTGGTATTTTGAGAAAAGATTCGTATGACGTTTACAATGAATGGTGTCCTGATATGTGTCTTCCGAAATGATACATGAGACCTATGTCTTGACTGATGTCTTGACATGTGTTTTAGTTGATGAATCTGGACAAGGCTGAAATTTTTTGGTAACTGCTAGGATTTGGGAACCGGTTAGACTACTGACCTCTTGTATTTCTGGTCACGTCCGTGCCGGAGTTTCGATGGTTACTGGCTGATTAATTATAAGTACGATGGTTGTCACTACTGCTTTGTCTGTCACTTTATGACGGTCATTATCATGACCGTGATTCATGTAACTATTTTGCTGAGTGGTCGGCTGGTTCCGGTTCCCACTCTTCTGAATAACGGTTAGCTGGGTGAAATGTGACATCTAGCTGAGGAGGTAAAAGTATGGAATGGAATGGTAGCGTCTGATGGTTGAATTTTATTCTTGTCAGACATTTCAAATATATAGTTTTTGTCTTTGTTCTGCAGAGTCTTCATCGTATAAACGGCATCAGCATCTTGAGAAATCTCCAAAGTATCAGCAGCATCAGCATTTGTGAAGTCTTCAAAGTGTCAGCGGCATAAGCATTTGGCAAAATCTTCGACTCACGAGCAGCATCAACACCTGGTAGAATATCGACAAGTGGAAACGCCTGAGATGATTGAGAATCCATTAGCAATATCCATGGAGTAGGGTACCTGGGGTACACCTGGACTACTGTACATGAAGTACAAAATGAATACTGCACATGGAGCATATCTGAGACACTGTACGTGGAGTACACGTGCAATACTATACATGGAGTATAACTGAGACACTGTACATGTGATACATATGGAATACTGTACATGACGCTGGTGAAAATTTTATGGGATGATCGATACTGGTGTTAATTGTCTGACGTGATCAAAGAATAAATTGATTTAAACGGTAGTAAACTGAACTGAAACGAGTAACATGATAGCCTGTAATTCCTACGCAAACTTAATGCTGGTTGTACGGAGGCTGAAAAGTATGATTAACCGGAGTTTTATCAATGTTCAATATGAAGACATGATTGATGAAGTCCAGAACATGATTTATCATGAAATATGGTTTTACTATAACCCTTCTGTATCTTAGCATGAAAACGTCATCACTCTGCTGAAAATAAAACCCTCGTAAGGAGACATGAAACCAAATCAGCGTGAAAACGACATCAACTTGAGATTGTGTAAACTGGATTGTTACAAAGAACATAAGAGTATGATCAACTGAGGTTTAACAACAACTGGTGTAGATGGCTATAGTTCATTCCACAGAATTCAAAGAAGAAAACATGTGACTAAGTATGGGCGATTCTGGCTCGATCCATACTTGTCAAAATTTCATGAGAACTGTCATGTATAGAAATTTACAATCTGGGACTAAATATGGATGGCTAGATTTACAATCTAGGACTAAATATGGATGGCTGTAGTCCAATCCATACTTGTCAAAATTTCTAAAATATCATGATATGACAAAGGTGAACAACTATGGATCGGTTCACAAAAGAACATTCGACTGTAAAGCATGAAAATTTGATCTAAACATTGGTGAATGTATATGGGTTGGTTCACCAAGTAATATTCGACTGAAAACATGAATCTGACCTGAGTAAGGATAAACGCCTATGGGTCGGTTTACCAATAAAAAATCCGAACGGCAAGGGTGAACGCCTATGGGTCGGTTCACCAAAACAAAATTCGCAGAAAAGCACATGCGACTAAATATGGCCAGTCCTGTACCAACCTTTTACTTAGTCAAAGTTTAAGGAAAACTGAATGATACATGAAGAAAACTGACTGATAAATGCATGAGAAACATAAAAGATAACAACGCCAAAATCTGGGAAGTTCCTGGTGACTACCCACTAGTCACAGGTCATATTTTAGAGCCTACAGGTCGAACCTTGCGCTCTGATACCATAATTGTAACACCCCACTTGGATAAGTGGACCGTTACGTGTATTTATGGCGTGTCATCAAAGCATAAGGTAAATGTCTTAAAACATTAACTGACCATAAAGGAGATACCAGAAACATCGGTAATCCAAACATAAGCTCAAAACATGAAAAGTAAAATACTGAAGGAAAGGACTAAACAATGTCCAAATAAACAGAATAATGTAAGAAGTGCATAAGGTAAGAAGTCCGGATAGCTTCCATTCAATGCACATGCTCTCAGAATCCTAAGAGCGTCCTGGTGTACCTGCCGTTAGAACATGAAAAAACTACGACTGAGCATAACGCTCAGTGAACGGATATAAAGCATGATAAGGAATTACCGAAATGAAACATATGATAGAATACTGGAGCTGTAAGACTGATAAGTTAAGTTGTAGCAGAAATCTGTGTATAATCTGTAAAGTCTGATTTATAAATAATAAAGCTGAACTGCTATCTGTTAAATCTGAAAACATGCATTCACTATATTTTAATTGCCAAAGCTTATATAGGTCACGTGCTGTAACAACCTTGCATGAATAACTAGAGGGGTGACCTCGTCATGCTGTAGAGGGGTGACCTCTAAATACTGTGCTGGGTGGAGGGATCAACTCTAATGTGAAGGATGTACAGAACACACCACATTCACCCTGATAACTTGTAAACTGATAAGCCTAGGATGCATCCATACGCCCCACTAAACATACATATAAAAATGGCCAAACTGAACATGAGTGGGATGATGCAGGATATCACTCTCCTGCATGTGAGTCACGACACCGGTGCCTCTAGTGTCGTAGTTACGATACCTCCGTAACTAGTACATAAACTGGTCGTGCTTGTATATAATGCTCAGGCAACTTATTTCGTTTTTAACATGATTTCTGATAAGCTTAAACACATATGGGAAAACAATATTTGGCTGCAGACGGGGAATCCTAATCATGCATAGAAAGGAAGTCCTTACTGAAAGGACGGAAAATCCGTACCTCGTGTCTAGTAACTGACTGAAGGGAACTGAACGAACTCTACTCGGCTTCACGGAAGCTACAATAATAATAGGCGCGAATAAGTTAACTGATATTCGCTTAGTTTATTAATTTTAACTGTACTTAATTAATTTATTTATTCTTGTATTACTGTGGTATATAAACTGATAAGTCTGAATGTTCTACAATTTCTGATTAACGTATTATCGTTCTACTATTAGTTACGGTACAACCGTATTCTGACGATATATTAATACTATATTAGGTAACCTGCTAAAAATAAAAAAGTTTCCTAAATTAGAACGTTTCCAAAATATTAAAATCATAAAATAATATTATACCCCTTTTAAATTTTATAAAACTAATTTAATATAATAAAATAAATTTATTTTACTAAATAAATCATTTAAACATTTATATATTTAAGTGATAAATGAGGTATAATTAAATCTTCGTTTAAATCCTTTTTAAAATATAGTCCCGAGCCTACCGAGATAACCATCCTCGGTCGCACTAAATCAAACAATTACTACTAATATTCTGCCTATTAAAATATGCGACAGAAAATTCTGTCACTAAAATCTGTGACTAAAAACTCGGCTTAAAACTGTCAATAAAACTGTTACTACTAAACTGCGACAGATTTTAGTGTCACTAAATTGTCGCTAATCTTATATTAAAAACTCTAGTTTCTGTCCAAACCTTTTTCTCGCTGACCTCTATGATGTTCCACTGATTTATAATGTTCCCACTGTTTGTTAAATGTTCCCACTGTCTTGTTAAGTTCCCACTGTTTATAAACCCAAACGCACCCTTATTGTCTGCTAATCCCAAACACCCCCCTGTTGCTGCGTTTTCTCACTGTTTTCGTTTGGGTCGCGACTGATCACAAGAAAAGACCACCGAGACATGATGGCGTCTCATTTTTGTGTAATCACCCAAACCCGACACACCTTTATACGCATTACCCCCTGTTTTGGGTTTTTGGTTCACGGTCGACCAAAGGAAGAGGCGCCACCGACTTACTGTGGTCGTGGCTGGCAGCGGCAAACACACCGAGACATCTACTGGCCTCGGTTCACGTGTAGCAGTAAAACCCAAACACCTACGAATCCATTCCATGTTCAAAGTTTAGAATTCGTGTGTTCTTGTTAAAAAAACAAAATTTCGAGATATAAAGAAAGATGGAAAGGATTACCGATACATGATTAAAGGATTTGTGATAACATGCTTCAATTCGATGATCAAAGACAACAAACTTCTTCCCCCTTTTTTTCTCTTTTGTGTCGGCAGGTTCCAAAAAGCCACAACCCTAATTTTCCCTTCTTTTTTTTCGTCTGACTGTGGAGAAGGGGTAACCCCCCGTCAGAATTTTTCATAAAATGGGCTTTGGCCCAAGTTTTTTTTCTTCTTTTTTTTTCATAAATCCGGCCCCCTTTTTTTTAATAAAGTTTCCATTTTTTTTTATTCTTTCTTTCTTATTCATTCTTTTTTTTCTTTGGCCGGCTTTTATAAGACTCATATAGTCTTCATTTAATCTTATACGTACGTTCTCGGAACCGCGTATTTAATATTCTAAAATTAAATATGGGTTTTACATAGTCACTATCATGTGAGCTCATGAACATGAAATCATCACACGTCGTTTCACTCACAAGGTACCCCGTACCGGAAACGATATCCAAACCACAATCTATACATACCAATTAGCACATAAACACGTAAAGACACGTAACTAGCACATAATAAAACTAAGTGACGAACCTCAAAACCACGGTTGTCACATCACTCCCTCCTAATAGAAATCTCGTCCCGAGATTTACTCCTTAGGATCAAAACATACCATTAGCAAACAACTAAGGATACTTGTTCTAAATGAACTCCTCTCATTTCCACGTGAACTTTAGTTCAAGTTTCAAAATACCACATATACAAACAAAAAATAATTAAACTCATTGCCAAACTCTTGACCTCACAGTCAATAAATCTCACAAATGAATCTTTGATAAAACAAAGACTCTTATTAACACAAGTCTCGAATAACCGTACATGCAAAATGCATTCTCAAACAACATTTACCAATCTCAATATATGAAATGTATCATGTATACAAATCATTTTCCCCAGGTAATTCTATACTCATAAGCTACTGGTCTGATCTTTCCAAAGATCATAAATGGACCTACAAAACTCTACATCAACTCTTCCATTTTACCAAAACATACCACCCGTTACTATGGGTGAAACTTCCTATATAACTTTGTCACTAACTCTAGTGGTTTCCTCCTTTTCTATATAGCATCTCTTGTTGCTCTCATCTTTTCCACAAACACCATTACCACATTAGTAGCCTCTTTTACCAATTCTAGTCCACAATGGGGACAACTCAACCTATCATTTCATATAGTGCCTCAAATGGCATTTATCGACTTCTAGTATGATAACCATCATTATATGAAAACTCAGCCATCGTTAATGAGTTTCCTAACTCCCTCTAAATCAATCACTCATGCCCTCAGTGTAACTCCTAAGGTTGTATAAATATTTCACTAGTAGCACCTATACACTTCTTTCTCACTTTTCTTCATGATTTTTTTTAATACCCAACACTTCCTTTATACCTACACAATGTCTTACCTCCAAGGTCATATTTCTCCTCATCTTGTCTCAGTTAGACCAAGCCCTTCGTCCCTATGGCACATCACACCTATAACTCCTCATCCATTCGATTATCGATACTAAGCCTCCCAAACAATCAGTATAGGTCAGTGCCATTTCCTTTTTCCAAACTACGACAGTATTAGCCTGCGTTGTGCTTTATTCTACTCATTAAGCTCTACCAAAGTTTTACCTTTGGTTCATATCTCGACCTATTTCATTCATGCTTCGCTTCTATACATACTTCCTTCTTCTTCCTCAACTCCTACCATACATCACGATGTGATGCTTCCCTTCGTTTCTTCCATTGCCATAATCCTTCATAAGGCACTCCATACATATTAGGCTAACCTTTACGCAAAACCCTCTATTCCATCACATCCGTACGTAATTCTTCCAACTTCCCAACTACGTGACTTTTCATTCCTCTTGAACTATGAGATGAATTAGTCAGTCTATCGACTATCACCCAACTCTCGTCACTTTCACCAATTTCGTCCTTACATCGCCCTTTCTAAGCTACTCCTATCTATGAAGGAAGTATAGTCTACGTCCCTTTTCTCCATATGATTGTCCAAGCCACGCAACATACATGTTGACGCGTTCTCTGCTTTAGACAAATCAACTCGTGCAACCTACATCCTTCATCCAAACCACCCTAATACGTCATCCATATAGTTCAAGTTCGTCTCAGCTTCACTTCATTCTTCTTATTCCATGTCTCATCAACTATGCTTGCCTTTCCCAGATGGTACTTGGCCTTGCAATTTTCTTTCATCACTTAACTCCACCCATCACCTTTTCCAAATGTTCAATCAAGATGATTAAATATGTGTTGGAGACGTTCATGATCTGTATAGATCATTCTCTACGTCTCGTACCCCAAATGCCTCTAGCATTCTAGGCATATATAATAATCCAGCTCCACTAACTAAGTCTATCTAGTCATCTATACGCCAAAATTTTCCAAGTAGCTTCACTTGTTTTTCTCACAACCAGTTCTCCTACTCCCTCCTAATAGGGACAGACTAGAGTTTCATGTGATTCCATGCGGATCACACTCTCATCTTATACCCACATTAGTTTCCATTTGTCTACTATGCCATATTTTGATTTCTTATTCAAATCTCATACTTCTACTTTGATCTTGCACCTATCACGAGGTACTTTCAATCATCATCTTCTAGGAATACTTGGTTCTCTCCTTCCATGGTTCTCCCTTATTCCTACACTATCCCGTCCAAAAAAATTCCATACTTCATTCATAAAATCTATGGAAATCACTAGTGCATTGGATAATGCATAGCTGTCTCTTCCAAAGATTTTTCATAACACCTTCACAAAACTGACTCTCTAATCACTTCTCCACGAAACTTATTCAGCTCAGCTTCACTTCTCATTCCTCGATATTGATTGCCACAAAAATTCTATCCGCGTAGTCATTCAACTCCCTTTGTTATTTCCACGAGTTCTTAATCTCCCATGTCATGTATTCATTTCATCACGATCCACCGGTTCAGCTCTTTGTAGCTCCACTCTGATACTCGATCTGCCCTTCTTCGTCATGAACCATACGTAAGCTTCCCATCATAGTGTTTGTCACCTTTCCAGTTCTCACAACTTTTGTGACTCCTTCGAAATCTCTTGCATCCTTCTTGCAGCCGACACGTAGTCCTTTCAGCTCCTTGCTTCGCGATGTAGCTCTTTACGCACTCCTTCTCGTCTCCATGATGTTACCTAGGAACTTCACACTACGTAGTAGCTTCTAACTTCAACTCATCAACCACAATATTTCTAAAAGTACTTCAACCAACTTCTCATAGCATGACATCTCGTTCCCATGACCACTCAACTAACTTTACTTACCCCCTTATTCCGGTAACTAACCTAAGTTTCAAAACTCCACAACTCTTAATCATTCCTTCAACACAACCTTTAAACCCAAAACACATCTCTCCATTATAGTATCTAACCATAAGTAATACTAGCCAACTCTATCCTCTCATCCTAACGTTCCCACAACCGTATAAATAAATCAACCATGACGTGTAACCAAAGAATTTCAAACAATCGTGTCCCAAAATAAAATATAGGGTAAAACGAACCCTATCCAAAACAACTGAAAACAAAACAATGTAATCCGAAAGATCGATGGAGTGTGCCAACAACGAAAAATTTAGACTCTTCACGATTAGTATTACCAAATTTCGATACATTAGAAAATTTAAAACTTTCATCCCAATTAGTTACTTCCCATAAGAACCAACTCCCATACTACTAAAACCAACCATACTCATTATTAACCATAAACTCATCCTTTATCTTCATTATTTTATCAAGATATCAACAAATTAGTATACTACAATCATAACCATTATCTTGTTTACCCATATTAAACTTATTTCACTTGTTATTATGAAACCAATACATGTTTATAAAATACAGTTTTTTTCTATATTATTATTATTATTATTATCATTTTATATAATCCATTTAGGCTGGTTATAACTAAACTATTACAAGTTTACAAGGTGTGGTGTTATTATCGTTACTATAATAAAATCTCCTTTTTACTCTTTCCGTCTAGTTAAATACTTCTAAAATTTTAACTCCACTTAAGAAAATCATTGTAAAATTTCTTTACCCCTTTAAAATATATTATCATATGTTACATAGAAGACTAATCCAATTATTTTCAAGACAATTTTTTTTATAACTTACTACTACAACTAAAAAAAATGTAAGTTGCGATATCATACCATCCACTTACAAATTATTCACAAAACTGTTTTCCTATAATCAGCCAGACTTATTTGCAAGAAAATTTAGTAGTTCGCATTAATAAAGATACATACCCGAATGTAGACACACATCCAAAAGACTCAAAACGTCGTTGGAACTCCATCAAACTCCAGCACCATAAAACACGAGCAAACACAAGGTACGTTCAAGTTATAATAACTACTGAACGACCATATATCATAACTTAACACATAGTAGTATATATACATCCGCATATATATATATCTATTAAATCCCCCAAAACATACTCGTTATCATACATATCAAGTCAATCGATCGCGTCATACACTCGTTTTTCCATACGAGTAATCACCATCTAACCACAAGGCATAAAACCCATCACTAAAACCAGTCCCTATCGTGTGATCCCAAAATCACACAACATGACTATAACCCAAAACAATAACACACTCAAAAATATCCATATCGTAGGCAACCGTTACATAAACCCATATATTATAAATATACCCACAATCCACATCTCATCATATACAAGCATGTACTAACCCTCTTTCATGCAATCATACTTGAGAACCCATTGAAGTTGTGGTACTTGTATAACTATGTTGGCCACCATACTTATACAATTACCCTTTCCCCAATGCATTCCCTCCTATGATGACACTTATAAGAATCAATACAACACATAACACATAAATCCATCAACTCACCTAAGCACATAACCACATAACCAATAAGGTCCAAAACTCCATCTATTAAAATAACATAGTAAAACTCTTGAAATACATAAATCCATAGTCTAGCTAAAACAGCATAGAATAAATCCAAAACGAAAACACAATCAGTTATAAGTCATGTCGCCCATCAGAATGGAAACACCTAAAAATCCTTCCTACCCATGTACTCCGAGTAACTCGAACCACCACACGATTCTTAGGGAACATGACTTAAACATCAAAAGAAAAATAACATACCTCAGGTACATAAAATAACTCAACAAAAGATAGAAACTACCTTGTACCAAATTATGTACTATAATGTACAATTTAAGCAAAATACAACAATGACTAGCGTGGACGATTATGATTCAACCTGCACTAGTCACAACCTGAAAAGAAAATAACATGTGGCTAAGTATGAACATACTATGGTTCAATTCATACTAGTCAAAACATCGCAATAAATAACATCCAAACACATCAATTATTATAAAATGCACACATACTCCTATGACGCCTATATGCAGGGACCCTTAAGCTATAGACTAGGCTACGCGACTAGGCAAACTAATTCTCTATAACCTGTCTCTGATACCATTCTGTCACACCCCACCATGGCGGAATATGAGGCGCGACGTATGGATATCATCACAACATGGCGTGTCTATAGAGATAACTATATGAAATAAGAAATGTCATAAAATGGTGACACAAAAGTCATGACAATATCTCAACAATGCAGGAGTCTAGGTAAGTAGGTAACAGTCCTACCTCTTACCCAAGACAAAAAAATAACAAAACCAAAACAAACATATAGGTGCCAACAGTATCACTTATTAAATGGAAAAATAAAAACTAAGAAGGAAACGGAGATCTCCTTCTAAATGCATTCCTACGGTCTCCAAATCCTAGCCACTTAGGTTCTCATGCTTAACCATAGTATCACCTGAAAGAGACACTAAAACACGTCAACATAAAGTTGGTGAGAGTCATAGGTTTAGAATCAAACGCCAAAATCATACCATAAGCTGTGAGTAACAACCAAAAGTTAAAAACATATGGACAATGTGATACTAACATGTATTAACAACTATCATTCAAGAATTAATCAATCAACCAAAACTAAGGCTCCCAGCCATACTAAACACCATACTCCCATAGGCATCCAAACACCTATGAACCACATCCCAAGGCCCCGCCTTGCCAATATCCCCTTGGTACCAAGTCTAAACATAAACAATCAAGAATCAACTAGCAGTTAATCACATAAGTATGCACACATAAGTCCATTACCAACGCCAAAACATTCACAGCATAATTTATAAATAACAAAACAGTGTCTCTTCCATCCCATCTGGAAGTCATAAACATTAGTAAACATGGGTCTATGAAACTCACCTGATTGAGCTTCTCCAAAAGTCCTCGCACTAGCAAAAAGCTAACACACCAAAAACACATAATCAAAACATGAACCAATCACTAAGATGGCTCATCAACCTATGATGGACATCTAACCTCCTCCTATATAAATACCTCATTTATATGCTCTAAGCATCTCATTACACCCCTCTATAAAGCCCTTAACTCATTATACTTCATAACCCGTCCTGTTAACATTTTAACCAAAACAGTCCCGGTTTTATGTCTCCAAACTATAAGCCAAACGCCCACTTAAACATACCCATGATCTCTGTAAAGGGAATATTCATGCCTTTATATATGTTAACTAACACCTCCCATTAGCCCCAACTTTAAAGCTACTGTTAAGGCCTCGATATATATATATATATATATATATATATATATATATATATATATATATATATATATATATATATATATATATATATATATATATATATATATATATATATATATATATATATATATATATATATATATATATATATATATATATATATATATATATATATATATATATATATATATATATATATATATATACTTTTGTCATTCCAGATTTACTGATTTTAAACATACAAAAAGTTTGTTATGATTAGGGGCTCTTACCCTAACCCACCATATTAGCCCCAATGCAGATACTAACTATAATATATAAACCATCTCTCATGTTCGTTTGAATGTCCCAATGCAACCCTAAGTACCCCAAACAACCCAAAACTTAAAAAGAAAACAGGCTGACTTCAAAACTGTTTTGACCTCCGACTGTTGTAACCTGTTTTTGACCCACTTCCCTACCTCCAATTTAGTTCTCGTTTCTTGCATTAGAAAGCCACTTCAATTATCTTTTCAGGGATACTTGGATCTCAAAATAAGAGTTTGTAGAACTCCCGATACGATCAAAACAATTGACTCAAAATTCTACCCAGTTTTTAAAAACGGGTTTAATTAAATTAACCTCATTAATTACCCCTAACCCCACTAATTACAAGCCCTAATTTATGTAATCATCATAATATCATTAATATAACATTAATATACTATTTTTAAATTAAACTCTAACCTAAATCCATCATAAGATGATTAAAGAAAACATTTAAACAATCTAATAGAAAAGGGTTATGAAGGTTTACCTTTAAATTAATGGAAGATGAAAAAACAATGGAACCCTAAAAACTCTCTCAAAACCCACGGCCAAAAACTCCAGGAAAAGAAAAAATATGACTTTGATTGTGATTAAAAACAATATATAGGGTATGGGTGAATCCTAGTCCAACCCAAAGCCCACTTTCATTTTTCCTCCTTTTTCCTTTTTTTCTTTCTTTTCTTGCGTCCAAAACCGACCCACACCCTCCCTTATTTCGTTTTTTTTTTAATTTTATTATTAATTAATATCTTATTAATATTACCTTAATTTACCTTAATTTATTTCAGCTCCTAAAGCCTCCAAAACCTCAAAACCGTAAAACTAGTCAAATTTACGCGTTTTACCGTAAAAGACGTAAAATATACAGTTTTAAAAAAAATCTTAACTTTTGAAATAAACTTTATAACTAAGTCCTAAATGAATTAAAACCATCCCGAAAAATATTCCTGTGACTAAATACCTCTTCCGAGACATCAAAATGCTAAACCGTAAATCGTAAAAATACGATTTCCTATAATACATATACGTATACGTAAAACCACTAAATAACACCATTTCACTTCATAGTCACTACCATGTGAGCTCATGAACATGAAATCATCATACATCGTTTCACTCACAAGGTACCCCGTACCGGAAACGATATCCAAACCACAATCTATACACACCAATTAGCACATAAACACGTAAAGACACGTAACTAGCACAAAATAAAACTAAGTGACAAACCTCAAAACCACGGTTGTCACAGAGCGATACCAGTCATTGAAGTTAGGGCCAGTAAGTTCAGGCCGCTCAAAGAAAGCTTTGAACGCTGAACTTATTGTCAGATTGTTTTCGGGTTGAGCCATTTCTACAGAAATAATTTCAAACATTAGTATTTTTGATAATACAATTCAAGAAAATAAAATTACCCCGGTAATAAAACCATAGTATTTTCCTTGAAACTAGAATCTATATTGACATAGATTCATCACATCAGTTGATCTGCTAGTGACAAATTTATTCAACACAGTAACTTGTCGAACAATAATTGACAAACAAATTTGCAATTTCTAGATATGTTAGGGATTTACATTGCCAAAATCATTTGCATTGTAAACATGTTTCATCCCTACTTTACGCCTTAAGTTTCTAGTTCTCACTGAGTAACTTAATTAATTCGACTAATCTAAAGAACGTAAAACCTTCATGTGCAATCTTATTCAGTCATGAAGTTTTCTCTCCATTACAACATCGCCCAATATCTCATACGACGACAATTGTAACTTCAAGTGTTCGTCAATTAGATGGCATATGACTTGAATTTTTAGGGTATATATTTTTGATGTCAAAATCATGTATGGAGAAGCATGCATACATCTCCATAACATAAGTTTAATAAAACGTTTAGTAAAAATTTTGGTGAGACTAAAATTTCATCATATATTTGTAAGTTGAGGTATTGGTTAAACCAATTAAAGATTTTACACACAACCAAATTCACACCGTAATTTTTCTAGAACTCAGCTAAAGCACAAAGCAATAACCTTATTCATTGTGTTTCGGATGTGAATTAATGCAGTTAAATCAACCTTAAAGAATTATACAAATAACAACCGTAGGTAATTCCAATTTTGACGCACAGGCGAGCCGGGAATTTGGTCAGCGCTGAAGCATAACACCTCCTTCCTTAACCGGGTACATGACCAGCGGTGCGTTATGCCCACTTTATAGTTTGTCAAAATTGAGTAGTCCGTTAAGTTGCTATTGCAATTCTAATCAAGGCAAATCATATGTAATTTAGATCTCAAAACAATTAATTAATTTTGATAAGATTTAGTCAATATTATTTTCTTGGAAAAAATTACCCTTTTTTACAACGTACAATATATAAAACGCATGAAAACAAGTAGTACAAAAAAACTAAATCAAATAGCCACATGCATAACAATTTATTCAAAGAACATCAAATCTAGGGTTTTTAAAAACATAAAAAGTCTTCCCTAATTTTAAAACTTTGAATCAAATAAAGCAAATAGCATACAAAATTATATGATCCGTAAAAAAACATGCACGTTCATTACGGATCTCCCACATTCTCTTAACAATTAAAAAACTACGGATCGTAACCACACATGACATAACAATTAATTCATGCAAACATCTAAAGCTAATTACCATGTGATTTTAGGGTTTAAAAAAAAATTTAGTAAAAATTCGGCATAGCCGATTCTTAAAAAAAACAATAAAAACAAAACCCTAATTTTTTATAAAACCTAAAAAACAACATGTAATCTTTAAGACAAATCAATATTAGTTAAAAAAACTTTAGATCTTGATAATTATAATCATGTTAAAACGGCTCTCGATGCCACTGATGGTTTATATAGTTCATAACAATTATTTATAACCCTAATATGGATCAAAGCACACATATAGCGGAAGCAAATTAACAAGATCATAAGATTAGGGTTACATACCTTTATCCTAGCAAGATCCACAAGACAACGGAACAATCGGCAACTAGGGTTAATCACGAACACCACCAGGATATAGTCTAAAGCAAAACTATATCACGGTCTTGTACACACGTAATACGACGAGTTAATCATGAGTCTAGCACGAACAAACAAATCTTCCAAGCCTATGGAGGATCTACCCAACAACCCTAGAGAGGGGCTAGGACTAGATCTATTAAAAAAAGTTGAAAACCAAAACCCTAAAAATAGGGGTGTTTGGCAGGCGGTTAAAGAGCAAGAGAAAGAGGGATGGAGTAAAAATTATGAAAGCCTTGGTTTCTTTATATAGCCCTTCGAAAAGCTTTTCCTCCAAGTTTAAACAAAATAGGAAACAAAATCTTTTTCTCTTCTCTTCTTGTCTTTCTTTGGCCGGCGTTTTTCAAGCCCAAGAGGGGGCTTCCGGAACTTTTCTGACTCCTTCTTTTAGCTTCTATTTAATTTCCGTAACGGTCGTTTAATACGTAACTTTTAATTATTAACGATCGTTAGTTTAAGCTTTGGTTTGATTTAATAAATATAATAAATATTTTTAATAAATAAATTAACCCTTTACGTAATGTGTGCAATCCCATGATCTCGAGTTCGATCCTATCACACGACTATTGATTTTAAGTCCATAAACTTTCACCTAGTCAGCCCACTAACGGCCCAGGTATTTTAGGTGCAGCTCCTGTTATGTATTCTTCTCAACCAACATCTCTTCCGAGTGCACTTAGCACTATGGAATATGGACACATGTGTTACTTCTCATTTAAATTCTTGTGCTCGTAATTTAAGTTCTCTTTTTAATAGTCGTTTATTATCATCTATACATGTTGGTGACAGTAACTTCATTCCTGTCACTAACACCGGTCATAACATTATTCCTTCTTCCCATCGCCCGTTACATATAAATAATGTACTTGTCACTCAAAACATTATTAAAAACCTTAATTATGTTCGTCGGCTCACTAGAGATAATAATCGCACTATTGAATTTGACGCGTTTGATTTTTATGTGAAGGATTTCTTGACTCGCCATATCTTCATTCGATGTGACAGCTCGGGTGATCTCTATCCAGTAACCAAGCCGTCAACTCCTCCAGCTGTTTTTTTTTGTCTAATAGTCCCACCACTTGGCACCAACGCCTCGGTCACCTTGGGGATAAAGTGTTACGTTATCTTTGTTCTCGTCATTTCATTTCATGTAATAAGAAGAAGTCTCCACATATTTGCCATGCGTGTCAGCTTGGTAAACATGTGAAGCTTCCATTTCATAGTTCTCAGTCTATTGTTACACATTCATTTGATATTATTCATTCTGACTTGTGGACCTCTCGTATTTTTAGTTCAAGTGGTTTCAAATACTATGTGCTTTTTCTTGATCATTTCTCTTATTATGTTTGGATCTATCCACTAAAGCATAAATCTGATATGTTTGGTAAATTTATACACTTTCGCAATTACGTTAAAAATCAGTTCCAAAGTGAAATTAAAAGTTTTCAATGTGATCATGGTGGTGACTTTGACAATAATCAACTTCATACTCTCTTTAATAACAACAACATTCAACTTCGGTTTTCTTGCCCCCAAAACATCCCAACAAAATGGTAAAGTCGAACGGATGATACACACCATCAATAATGTCATTCGTACCCTCCTCTTTAAAGCCTACCTACCCCCGTCCTTTTAGGTAGAAGCCCTTGGTCGCTTGTCTTGTTAACCTCCTCCCATCCAAAGCAATCAACAACGTAATCCCATTCACAAATTTATTCCACAAAGAACCTAACTACTCATGCCTACGCATCTTTGGATGCCTTTGTTACCCTCACCTTCACTCACCCCATATATTAGCCCCACGTGCCACCCCGTGCATATTTTTTGGTTATCCGGTATATCATCGTGGATATCGTTGCCTCAACCTCGAAACCAACAAAATTATCCTTTCTAGGCATGTTACCTTTGATGAAACCCAATTCCCTTACAAACCCATGACACCACCATCCTCACCTTCGTACCAATTCCTTAAACATACCTTTATTTCCCCTTTACTGCCTCACGTCAGCCACACTTTCGTCCACTCCAATCAGCCTATCCCCAACACCCTCATCCATACCAAAACCAAGCCCATGACCCTTGCCTCACCTTATTATACGGCCCACCACACTCCTATGCCATCGCAACAACCTTCCGCGACCAACCAAACTCCTACACCAACCAACTCTCACACTACAACAGCTAACATATCTCCTACAACAACCCAAACTCATACTATGACCCCATGTACCTTCAAACAATTCCCTACCTGCTCGAACTCATACCATGGTCACTCGGTCTCAATAGGGTATTGTAAACCCCCTCACACATTTGTCTCTTTACACTACATTTGTCTTTCCTATTCCTAAATCTCCCTTTCTTGCTCTTAAAGACCGAAATTGGTGTAATGCTAATGATGAGTATAATGCGTTAGTTAAAAATGGTACTTGGATTCTCGTCCCAAGACCAACCGATACCAACCTGGTGCGTTCTATATGGTTATTTAAGCACAAATTTTATGCAGATGGTACATTGAGTCGTTATAAGGCTAGATTGGTTGCTAATGGTAGTAGTCAGCAACTAGGTGTTAATTTTGATGAGACTTTTAGTCTGGTTGTCAATTCGGACACCATTCACACGGTTCTTAGCCTTGTTGTATCGCGAAAGTGGCCCATTCACCAACTCGATGTTAAGAATGCTTTTCTTAACGGTGCTCTTTCTTAGACTGTATATATGCATTAACCTCCAGGATTTTTTGACTCTCGTTACCCTAATCATGTTTGTATTTTACAACGATCTTTATATCGGTTAAAGCAGGCACCACCTGCTTGGTTTCAGCGTTTTGAAGGTTATGCCACTCGGGCTGGTTTCTCTCACAGCCGCTATGACTTTTCCTTGTTTATCTATACACATGCGTCTAAGGTTGCTTACCTACTTATATACGTGGACGATATCATTCTCACAGCTTCTTCTCCAGTTCTCCTCCAACATATTATCAACTCTTTACACAAAGAGTTTGACATGACATATCTTGGGGCACTTAATTATTTTCTTGGCATCTCTGCTATTCGTCACTCTTAAGGGTTATTTTTGTCTCAGTAGAAGTACGCTCTTGACCTTATTGCACGAGCTCATATGGTTAATTGCAACCCGTCTCGGACTCCAGTTAATTCTGAGGCCAAACTGGGTCCAGACGGTGTTCTTGTACAGGATTCTACATTATACCATAGTCTAGCAGGGGGGCTACAATATCTTATGTTTACTCGTCCGGATTTATCTTATGTTGTTCAACAGGTTTGTCTCGATCTACATGACCTGCGGGAGCCTCATTTTGCGGCTCTCAAATGCATCTTGCATTATGTTCAGGGCACCTTGGAGCTTGGTCTACATTTATATGCTTCTACTACTACATCCTTGGTTGGTTACACAAATGCTGATTGGGCTGGTTGCCCCTTTACTCGATGGTCCACTTCTGGATATTGTGTTTTCTAGGGGACAATCTGTTGTCATGGTCGGCTAAACTTTAACACACTATCTCTCGCTCTAGTGTTGACTGTTGAGGCATAATACAGGGGTGTTGCAAACGTTGTTGTCGAAACTGCCTGGGTTCGTAATCTTCTTCGTGAATTACACTCTCCTTTTTTCCATCCACCTTGGTTTACTGTGATAATGTCATTTTTGTCTATATGTCTTCCAACAACATCAACGTACCAAACATATTGAGATTGATATTCATTTTGTTCGTGATATGGTTAAGGCTGGTCATGTTTGGGTTCTTCATGTTCCCTCTCGGTTTCAGTATGCTGATATTTTCACCGAAGGTCTTCCTTCAGCGTTGTTTGAAGATTTTCGCTCTAATTTGAGCGTCCGTCCTCCTCCCAATCAAACTGCAGAGGCATATTAGTTTGTATAATTCATTGTAGGATTGTATTAAGGCTCAACTATGTTTTAGGCCTAACCCGTAGGGTTTCTAGCTTATCTATGTCTTATATAATGTATCATATTTTGGCATAATAAATCGAGGAATCAATTACCCTTCAATAGAAACATATGAAATGCTTTGGATATCATGCACAAAAGCTATTCTTAAATCCTTAAAGGACTAGTAAATTACACAAGTTAACCAGCGAGACACCATGTAACTAGATATTGTATTCAACATACCAATTGACAAGCTGAATAACATAATATTAATATGAACATAACGAACCAATATCACCTTCAATTAACCAAGAGAGATTCGAGATTTAATTTAGTTAGATTTATTAACGTGGCAGGCGTTATAAGTTTCGAAAGAAGATTGAAAGGTACTATTACGGAGAAGTGAGAATAGTAATTAATCGGGCTAAGTTTGCAAATGTGTAAATAACTATGGGGGTGTTCCAATCTTAGAGTTTCCTCCGATTCAACCTGGGGTTACTCGTTGGTACATACCTCCGAAACGACCTAGTAACTCCTTTAAAGAAGCAGTTTTAAGGTCAAGAAGTATTCAGACATGGTGATAACTGTAAAAAAAGAGAAAAGAAGAAAAGTGATTTAATAATAACAAAGAAAGAAAGAACAAAGGCGTGCAAAAATAATGATGGGAGGAAATAAATATGGTAAGAAGGGTTAGTACCATTCCCTTCCGGATCCAGGAATTGAGGCAGATGTCCCAGACATTCCCAAGTTCGAGATATGCCAGCCGTGAAAAGAACGCCAACCGGGATATTTGTCAAATCCACAACCTTTTCTTCTAAAAGAAGAGTTTCCTCTTTCCTAAACCCATCCTGAGGAATGATGTCATATATCTATGAGTCAATGTGTCTCCACGACATAGAATCCGGAGTGGCCCTTCGGTCTATCAAGAAGAATTCCCATTTCTAGTTCTTTCGACAAGTGAGCACATCATGAAATATTTGTTTACGAGCGGTCTTATCGGACCGTTTCTCAAATGAGAACCAATGACCTTGCCTATTGAGCCTATAGTAAAGGCGAAAGAGGGTCACACTAGGTTCAATTGAGAGGCTTCAACAATAAACTTCGTAGGTTATAACTCGGTTCAATCCTAATGAAACTAGCTGGGAGATATGCACCCCAAAGTTTTGATCACGACCAAAACAAAGGTGGAGAATGGGACTCGTAGTCCCGAGTTTAAAAAACTGTTCATACAAACCTATACTATTACAAGGAAGAGGTCCATCGTCATCCCCACCGGAGGAGCGCGAGGACGTAAACTCCTCGGGATATCGTAAGTTTTAATTAGGTATTCAACATAATCATCCGAAAGGTTGGACGTATATTTCGGCGTATCAAACTTTGGGAGATATCCGGACGGACCAGGTTGATCGTCGTCTGCCATTAGTTTCGTGGAAGATCCGAAAGGATATTAACAAGAAAAGCAAAGAATATACCTGAGAAGTCGGAAGAGTGAAGGAAGTCCGAAAGGGTAGAGAGAAGTAAAAATTCCAACAGTGAAAAACACGCAGTAAATTATGACGAAGAGGAGGCTATTTATAGGGAGGCTTGAGACAGGGAGAGTCGCGAAGGTACAATAAATGCACACGTGTCAGCAATCAAAGTCGTGGGAGGACGTGTGGCAGCGATCTATGAGATGACAACGGGAATTGGGCTCTAATGGGCTATACGAACAAAATGGACCTAACCATGGTTCAGCCCACCCATGAAACAACAGGCCCAACAGGTTTTCAAAAGTATTAATTTAATCATATCGGAATACGATTAAGCCAACACTTGGAGGGGACTTGTTCGTATGGGTGAGCATTTGGACGTCGGACTGGACCAGACCGGAAAACCGGACCGGACTGGACCGACCCGGACCGGACCGGACCGGTCAATTTCGGTCCAGTCCTCGGTCTGGGGTTTTGGATCGTTTCAGTCCTTGGTCCGGTCCGGTCTTACCAAAAACCCGTCAATTATGCCTAATAGGACCGGACCGAAGATCAAACCGGACCAGACCGACCCGGACCGGATCATTTTGGTCCGGTCTCGGTCTGGGGTTTTGGACCATTTCAGTCCTCGGTCTGGTCCGGTTCGGTCTTACCAAAAACCCGTCAATTATGCCTAATAGGCCTGGACCGAAGACCGAACCGGACCAGACCGACCCGGAATGGACCGGACCATTTAGGTCCGGTCTCAGTCCTGGTTTTTGGACCATTTCGGTCCTCGGTCCGGTCCGGTCTTAGTCGGTCCGGTCTAGTCCGAACCTGTTGCTCAGCCCTACTTGTTCGTGTATAAGTCCGAATGGGTGGACCTAACCCGAATCCAAAACCCATATCCGAATTATCAAGCCCACAACCGGTCCGAACGGTAAAGCAGTCGGTCAAAAACAAGTCAACAGACAAGCTTCCTCAAATTCAGGAAGATTGTCCCTTTCGGGCCAACAAGGCCCCGACCAAAGCTCATTGGGGCTTTCGGCTTTTAGAGGATTTGAGCAGTATAAATACCAAGGGACTTAGGTTTGATATGACTTTTATCCCATTATAGTATTATTTATTTATCATATTCATTCATTTATCATTCCGGATCATTTCACTTTATTTACTCTCACGCTGGAGCTTGGTCTGGGTTCCCACACCCACACGAGGTTAACGCGTTTACTTTGATTTCAGGATATCCGAAGGACAAGACAATCTAGTCCGAAGGATCATACAATCCGGGCTCACGATCCGGACCTAAGCAGGAATTTGCACGAATAATTGGACACTCAAATTTAGTGTGTCTTGACACATATACTCTTAGATCATTTATAATTATGTTTATTTTTATATAGATATAAAAATCAATACACACTAATTTTAAATGTACCAATTAATTTAAGGAGTGTGTAAATCAAATTTCATATCGTTTAGTTTAGTATATGATTTAAGTTCTTTTGGATACCAAAGTTTTCTAGGATACAAGGGGACTCATCCCCACCATCCATCTCCATCTCATTCAAGGGCTGAGATTAAATCCCCAATTTACACTGCAGGGGTATTTTCGTCAATTCGCTCGCCGACTATATAAGCAACTTTCTCCTTTCTTTCTCATAAAAACACACACCCCGTTCTTTCACTTCTCTCTCTATCCCGATCTACTTTCTCTCTCTAAAATTTGAAGCGAATAATCACAACATCATCATGAATCCATCACAATCGATTAATTAGATCGATTACTTAACACGAATTCATATCAGGTTTGTATTCTCATAATCTATGCTTATTTTTTTAGCTTATTTGATTTTGAATAAGCTTATTAATTTATTTTCATTAGCTTTTTTGAACGAAATATACCGATTGATAGTTCTTATTTTGATCGAATTATTCCGATTGATTGTTCTTATTTTGATCAATTTATTCTAATTAGCTTTTAATTAGATGATTTATGTGAATAAGCTTATTTGTTTGAATAAGATTTTGAATTAGATGAGAGTTATAAATAATCTTGAGAATTAGATAGGAGTTATGTGAATAAGCTTACAAATTACACGAGAGTTATGAATAAGCTAGCTTATTAGCTTATTTTGACAAATCGTATGGTATTTTATGTAAGTTGAATTAAGTTTGCTGATGTAGGCTGCAATAAGCTTGATATATCATATATGATATATATATATCATATATGATATATCATCACTTTTCATATATGATAGATATATCATATATGATAACTGATGATATATCATATATGATATAACTATCATATATGATATATCAAATAAACCATAGGAAAAAACAGATTCTGTATGAGTATTTTTAGAAAATCAATATAAACTCTTGAAACTTGTCTTCTATCATATATATGAGTAATTTATTTTGGTGTTAAAATGTTGCATAATATGTTCTTTTTATCTTTTATAAATGCAGTCAGACAGAGATGGTGCGATTGGCCACTTTGGAGCAAAGTAGAGAGGGATGTTGATTATAACAAGAGGATGTGCATGGATATGTTTTAAGGATCAAGGCGAAGTAGGCGTTGTTCATGAATTCATCATTTGATAATCTGTTTTTTTGCATTTTTTTTATTTTGTATAAATTGTTATCATATATGATATCAGAGGTATATCATATATGATTTTACATTAGGTTACGTTCTGTTTGAATTATCATATATGATTCTGTTCAAAAGTACATTTTTATGTTATGAACAAGTGTTTGATTATTAATTGTGCATACTCTTTGTTGTAATCATGAATTCATCAGATCTTTATTTAATAAATCTAAGTTTTTCTTGAGTGTCATATATGATAGTGCATGATCATATACTCCGTATGACTTAATTTATATAAACCATCATGACATAATACCAAGAAAGTTAAATCATATTAACAAGATGTTGTACGAGATACCAATTGATTACAAAATCGTCCATATACTTCAAAACTCCATCAGGAGATTACAAGAAAAAACAAACAATAAACGTAAAAGAAAAATTCACGAGCTTCTTCATTAAGCTTCTTGGTCTTTTGGATGCTTGTAATGTTCAACACGCCTTGTAAACAACCTTCTCTACACAAAAAAAGAAGATTTAATTCAATTTTCAAGCACATAATCATATATGATATATTTGATCATATATGATATTTAGTTTATATCATATATGATATATCATATCATATATGATACTTCATTAGCAAGTCATACTAAATATGTTCAGCCAGATTAATCCATTAAAAAAGAGTTAATTTAATTTTCAACCACATTATCATATATGATATATCTCATCATATATGATATTTTAGCTTATATCATATATGATATAGTATATCATATATGATACTTCACAAACAGATTACACTAAATATGTTCAGCGAGATTAAGCCAAAAAAACCTTATAATTCATGAAAATAAGCTAATAAGTTAGCTTATAATTCATCATAATAAAGGTGATGATTATCAATAAGCTTATTCACATTAAGCATCAAGTTACCTTATCATTTGACATGTTAAATTCATATAACTTATCAAATAAGCTATAAAAAATAAAATGAATTATAAGCTTATTCACATCGAATAAGCTAAAAAGATGAATCAAAACAGATCGAATGAACTTTACTTTATTTATGAAGAGGATGCTCGATTTGTGACGGTGATGATCGATGGATTTGATGTTTGTTCTGATAAATTAAGATGTAAATATGTGTGTGTGTGTGTGTGTTTATGTGTGTTTTAGAGAGAAGAAGAAGAGATCGATCCCAGATCTGTGAGAGTGGTAGGTGGTGTTAGGTGGGAGGGGTAAAATGACGAAACTACCCCTCCGCTTTTTTTTTTTTTTTAATATGGATTGTTGGATGAGATGAGATGAACGGTCCAGATTTGTCCCCTTATATCCAAAGGATACAAGGTATCTTAAATAACCGGACTCTTAGTATATTATAGCAAAAGGTGCAAGTGCGAAAATAAATAAAACGACGAAGGAGAACGCATGTAGATGGGTCAACTAAAATGGATTAATGGACTCTTGTGTATATCACGTCGGTAAAAGAGGACGGCATTTCGGGGAAACTGACACGTGCTTGTTATGACGTAAGAAAACACGTGATATTCAAAAACCTTATCTTCTAGATATGTATTATAAACAGTTCAAAAGAAAAGCTATACACAGTTTGGTTGGCAACTTAGGCTTTTTTTTGAACTGGGCAAATTAGGCTTTTTTTTGAACTGGGCAAATTAGGCTAATCAATCCATCAACCGAAAATATCATTATCAAAGTGTGTATGCGGCCGTTTAAGCTTGACCCTAAACGCTGTTGTAAATTCTTTTTTGTTATCCGTATTTATTAATGATGATTTAATCTTAGAAATGAGATTAAGCGTTGATGAGGTTTCAACTAAAGTATTGTTTGTTTATTAAATTGTTCTAAATTTGAATCGTGTATTTAAATCTTATGTATAAATGTTTGAATTTGAATTTAATAAAATTAACGTTTTCTAATAAAAAAACGTTTAAATACTACAACCGTAAAGCAGTTTCAGTTAAACAAGCATAAACTTACGAACATTAAACAAAATATTTAAATCTTAAATTTAACATAGATTGGTATCGTGAAAAAAATATATTATAATCTTAAACATTCAAAGATATTTTGATGTAACTGAATCTCGTAAATAAGTCATATATTTTGTAAGTGTTTTGACTATTGGGTTCGGGTTGTTATCAAGTCAGGTTATTTCAGAACAGAAGATACAAGTTATTGGGTTGTATATGAAACCCAAGAGAAGAAAATGATAAACGAATGTAAAATACAAAAGTCACCGTTATAAAACACTTGTTGTAAAATAAAAAATAAGCTATTAACTGTTAACTATAAACAAATACTCATAGCAAAAAAAACAAATTAAAAGAACTGCTCATCAATAACGTAAAGAAAAATAATTTAATAGCTTACATGTCAGCATTACTGATTACGTAAGAGGAAAAAATGTTTTAATATGTGGTGGAAGTTAAATAAAAGGTACCACTTATTGTCAACAAAAGGCATAAACATATTTTTTCCAACTCTAGATCATTAAGATGTTTTTATATATGATGTAAAACAAAACGATCTGAATGATCAAAATGCCTGACCAGTTAAAAGGTTCAACTCGTAAATAGTCTGTTAAAACATTAAAAGAAAACAAACATCACCTAAGTTTGTTTGATTCAATTTGCGAGTTTAGAGGCATTTGATAGATAAGAGGACATAAAAACCCTTTGAAATAATACACATATATTTATAAACATTGTATTTTTATGATCTTTGTGTAGTATTTTACGCGTGTTCACATCCTTTCACCTTTCTTAACATGTGACACCAAGACACATGATAGAAAATTTTCATCTACAACACACATGACCTTAGAAGTGAAAAAATATATTTTGAGAAGCTAAATTAATTTTGGACATATCAAAGTAAAAATATGAATCCTAAAACAGTTTAAATAATATTTAAATTATTTGTAACAACTTGAAGAACCCTCTCTAAGACCCTCAACCCCTGTTAAGACTCGCCTGGCGCAATAATGTATATTATAAGTGGAAAGCTAGATCTTATAATTTTATAAAGGTGTTTGAAAAGTTAATTAGAGTTAAAACTTATAAATGTAAAAATCGTATAACATTACCTAAAATTAAATTTACATATATTATCAGTTTTTACGTAGTAAAAAATTATATTTATAAATATATTTAAATAATCTGATATATATTAAAATGTATTTAAATAGTCTGACTAAGTATCAACCTTTCATAAACTTTTTTTTATGAATTTAACTAGCTAAAAGACCCGTGAAATTCACGCGTATTTTTAAAAGATTTCGAAAAGAGACCATGCCATATGTATGCTGGATTTAGAAAATTTAACAAAAAAAGTTTGATCATGGAATAATAGTGTGTGGTTGCAATCCCACTTTCAGATTTTGCGCCACATGACAATGTATGAGTGCTTTCACTCGAAAGTTAGGTTTATGATCATGGCTTCGTAAACTCATTAGACAGGTACATCAACATAAATGTCAAAATAATTCGTGGAACATCATAAATGTAGGTTGTTCTCGTATATGTATCACATTCTTATGTAGATGTATATGTTTTGTGATAGTGTGATGATGAATGGTTTCGCACAGAGGCGGAGATAAGGAGGGGGCCCAGGGGGCACGTGCCCCTCCTAACCAAAATTTTCGTCTGTAAAATTTTCTGCTTTTAAGGGTATTTTGGTAAAAGTGCCCCTTCAAAATAGTATCTGACAAAGAAGTTTCAAAGGCAATAGTCAAAGTCATATTTTTAAAGGGTAGGTACACACAGTACACTTCACAATTCACAAGAAATAAAAAGATAAAAAATGGCTCCATAACATTCATTTATCCAATTATCCACCGAATCTTCACTGGGAAATTTTTAATTTGTAAGTTTGTATTATTTTTAATATTGATTTATGATTTCTTTTATGTGTATCTATTTTAATATTGATTTATGATTGATTTATGAAACATAGAAACTGTTGCTCCTAAATCCTAATTAATCTCTTGAGATAAAATCATGAAACTGATTCAATTTTTGTATGACGAAAATTAAGTAATTAAATGATATCTAATAATATTTGATTAGAGTAATTAACTGTTGCTCCTATTCGTAATCAATCCATAGTTAATGTTTTTAGGATTAATCTAATTTTTAAAGATTATCTACTTTTTTGGTATTTATCTAATTTTTGGGGCTTAATGAGTTTGTCTAATTGTTAACTTATGGCAGATTACAAATGGACAGATTTGTCATAAGAAAACCAAGACTACCATTGGAGAAAACACCAACTAATGAGGAAAGTTCAAAAAGGAGTCGCGAAGAAATTAATTTGGGCGATCTTCCCGCTGATCCCATGGACCGAAAACGAATATCTAAATATAATCCTAACGACCGTGAAAAAGTTCGAAGGACATACTTGTTGAGAGGTCCTTGTCAACCTACTGGTCATAAGTTTCCATCAAAGGTAATTGGCAGGAAAAAAAGGAAGTTTAATGTTAATTGGTTTAAGCTATACGAGCCTTGGTTAGAATATAGTGTGAAAGGAGATGCAGCTTATTGCTTATACTGTTATTTATGTGCCGACAATGTTGTTGAAAGTGATGATAGGAGCTTTTCAAATGGAGGCTTTAGGAATTGGAAAAAAGCCGAGAAATTTCGAATTCACATTGGAGGTGTAAATAGTTCTCATAATCAATGTCGACGAAAATGTGAAGATTTGATGAATGAAAATAACCACATTGAGAACTCTTTTTATAAGTTGAGTCCTAAAATGAAAATAGAATATCGAATGCGGTTGCTTGCTTCGATTGACTGTGTTCGTTGGTGTTTACATCAGGGTATATCCTTTCGAGCTCATGATGAATCTGATGACTCACTTAATATGGGAAACTTTAAAGAGTTGCATAAGTTTTTGATCGAACACAGTGAAGAACCATTAAAGAGTATATTGCTTAACGCACCAAAAAATAACAAGTTAACTTCACATGATATTCAGGTAGATATTGCATCAGCTTGTGCTATCGAAACTACTAAGGTCATTGTTGACGATATTGGAGATGATTGTTTTTCCATTCTAGTTGACGAATGTCGAGATGTTTCGACAAAAGAGCAAATGGCCATTGTTATTCGATATGTCAATCAAAGAGGTATGATTCTTTCATATTTCTTATAAGTCATAATGCATTATTCATATCACTGATACTGCATAGCTGATGTTATTGCTCTTTGACTTTTGTAATTTTAGGTAACATTGTTGAACGATTTCTTGGGATTGTACATTTATTGATACTTGCTCTTCGTCTTTAAAAGAAGGAATTGATTCATTACTTTCAACACATAAGTTAAGTATGTCTCAGATCCGTGGCCAAGGCTATGACGGAGCTAGCAATATGAGAGGCGAGTTTAATGGTCTAAAGAGCTTAATTTTGAAGGATAACAGTTCTGCTTATTATGTCCATTGCTTCGCACACCAACTTCAGTTAGTCCTTGTTGCTGTAGCTAAGAACGATCCGGATGTCGCTTGGCTTTTTACTCAGATCAGCAGGTTGGTGAATGTAGTTGGAGGCTCTTGTAAGCGTAAAGATATTCTTAGAGAGAAACAAGCTGAAAAGATTGTGGAAGCAATGTCTCTTGGTGAAATTGAAAATGGTAGAGGCTTACACCAAGAGTATACACTTCAGAGGGCAAACGATACACGTTGGAGCTCCCATTGCAAAGCATTAATAAACATTGGTCTTTTGTTCCCTTCTATTATTTATGTACTTGGGCATGTTATGAAGGATGGTGTGAGCGCTGATCAAAAGGGAGAAGCAAAAGGACTGTTAGCTTGGTTAACCAATTTTGATTTTGCTTTTACTTCAATAATGATGAAGAATATCCCTCGTATTACAAATACCTTGGCATTAACATTACAGAAAAAAGATTCGGATATTGTAAATGCAACGAAGTTAATTCAAATAACAAAAACAAGGCTGGAAACAATGAGAATGGATGGATGGGAATCATTGTTCAACGAAGTATCTATATTTTTTTCGCAAGTATAACATACCTATTCCAAAGATGAATGATGCATATGAACTTCCAGGTTAGTCATTTGTCACAAGTATAACATTGCATTCAATTAAGATATAATTTTTAACATATGAACTTTCAGGTAGACCTCGTCGTTTGGCTCATAAAGTGACCCTCCTTCATCATTATCAGATTGAGATATTTAAGCGGTGATAGATTGGGTTCTTCAAGAACTTAATAACAGGTTTAATGAGGTCACAACAGAGTTGCTACTTTGTATGGGTTGTTTAAGACCAAACGATTCATTTTCGTCTTTTAACAAAGATAAGTTAGTTCGTTTAGCCGAACTCTATCCTTCTGATTTTTCAGAGTTAGAGCGTGTGTACTTGGTTGATGAGCTTGATACGTTCTCTTTTGATATGAAATCTAATCCCAAGTTCACTCAATTAAAATGAATTGCACGCCTTGCATCAAAGCTAGTAAAGGAAAAGAAACACCTTATATATCCTTTGGTCTATCGGCTAATCAAGTTGGTTTTGGTTTTACCTGTTTCAACGGCTTCGGTCGAAAGGTCCTTTTCAGCAATGAAGATTGTAAAGACTCGACTTCGCAACAAAATAGGAGATGAATGGATGAATGATTGTTTGGTTACATACATCGAAAAAGAGGTGTTTGAAAGTGTTTCCAATGACTTGATTATGCAACGATTTCAAGATATGGCAAAACGTCGTTATCAGCTACCAAATAAGGGTCCGGATAACTTGTAAAGTTGTTTTTAAGTTGATGTCAATGTAGTCATGATAATGTGGGCATTGTCTTTTGTATCTATACTGTGATGCGCCCCTGGGCATTATTTGTTTGTATCTATACTATAATGCGCCTTTATCGGTATGAATATATATGTATTGTTGTGAAATTTTTTGGGTCGTTTAACTTGTGCCCCCTTACAAAAATTTTCCTAGCTCCACCCCTGGTTTCGCATGATGAGTCAAATTTATAATTTGAGGTGATTGTTTAGTCAGCTAAATAAAACGCATGGCTTCTAAAATAAACGATCTAATCATAATAAAGATGTTATTTGGAAAAGTATCTTAGAAAATAATTGCATTGTTAGACGCATTGTTCCTTGATAAAGGTTGGATGCTAGTTTTTGATAATTTGCGAAATATTGACGCATATTTGTGGTTCATCGTAAAACTTGTTAAAAGCGGTACCCCTTGATGAAGGGTGGATTATATAACTTGTGGATAATTTGTATTGCTTTATAAGAATGTTAAAGGAAACAAATTTGCATATGCGTCAAAATATTTATGGCAAATAGGGTATTAATCAATAAATAAGAATTATATAGATGCTCATCATTTTTCAAGTCATCATTTGTGATGAATAAGAATAACATAAATGAGAACATTCACCTATAACTAAAAACATACTCGTAGCACATTTTGAATAACACACACATAGCACATATCTTACTTAAAGATAATAACATTGTCCAAATCTTAGATCTTTAATAAATAGAACGTCTTATTATGTGTCATCAATATTATGGTTTGTGTAACCATATCAGACGAACATATTTTGAATAAAAATTTTAATAGTTAGAATATAGTAGTGTTTAATGTCAACCCAAGTACCCATTAACCCATACGAGTAATTACCCATTGTGACCCAAACCTCCTTTGATACATTCACATTTAAGCTAAAAAAAGAGATGCGTATTACTCTTCGAAATGAAACTTATTTAAGAGGGATGTTTCGATAAGCTTATTTACCCGACTTACATATTTATTTGAACTAAAATACTTTTTCTAGATTATTAAGTTGACTTTATGATCTTATATAAGCTATTAGCTCAAGTTGATAAACTAATAAGCAAAAATATAATAATATGAATTTATGAGCTTTTTCATTTTCAAATTAGCTCATAAGCTCAAAAATAAGCTAATCCTAACGCTAAGTTATGCACTTAAATTACCATGTCTGTTTGGAAAATGATTACTACAATGGCCTAACATACAAGGATTTTCATAATAAAGGTTATAGAATATTGATTGTAACAAAAAAGAGATAAACATTGACAAAAAAACCAATAACATGGCTAAGATAATACCATTACTTTAGCAAGCTGAATCATTCACAAACTTTAGGATTTGTCAAAAAGTATTGATGTCATATGAAATTAGTTAATAATTTCATATACACTTGCATTCAATTCTGAATAGAGCAACCATTCAGGTATCAATATTTTTCACAAAGCTATCACTTTTAATACATAAGCATTTGACTTCAAGATGACGTTATTAGTTAGCAGGACGTCTCCTATGCATTCTTTCGGTGCTAACAGTTTCCCGATAAAAAGACAGTTTGCATAATTAATATAAACATAATTTTTTTCTAACATCAGGCAACATATCAGTGGCAAAGTTAGAGGCATAGATTGAGGCACAAAATATTGAGGCGGAATTTTCACCACCTTTTTCTAATGCATCATGCAGTCTATTTTATTCCTCTTACAATGACGCCTCGTGTTTCCTTTTTTGGTGTCTATATCATAGAACATGTATAAAACATACTTCCCATGTCTTACATTGCTGTGAGTGATACCTATGTATGCCATAATTAAGTCATGAACTCATATTCTATAATTATTTTACAATGCTGGAAGTATGTATAAAACATACTTCCCATGTCTTACATTGCTGTGAGTGGTACCTGTGTATAGTTGTATGCTTCATCAACTACATTAGTTTTTATAAGGCGTAAATTATATGAATCTGATATAATTAAATTGTTGGGGACACTCAGCAACCTCCTAAGCATGTATATCTCACGAAATATTATTTGCCTTTTTAGCTTGTTTTTTTAAATGTTGTTTTTAAATTTCCTATGTATCGTCTTTTAATTTCGTACCGTGTTTTAAACTTTTAATTTTCTACTTACCCGTGTTTTAATAGAATGTATGAATAAAAATATTTAATAAAAAGATGAGAGTGATGTGTAATGAGTTGTAGTGAGTAATACTGAGTGTCATTAACTCCAAAAGTGAGTTTGAATGGTTTGTGGTGAGGTTGCAAAAAAAGGTGATGTGACGCTGACATGGAGATGAGTGTTTTTCTTACCACTCCCCATAATCTTAAAGAAAAATAAACACCACCTAAGTTTGTTTGATGCGATTTACGGGTTGAGAGGCATATAAGAGATACGAGGACATCAAAATCCGTTGAAATAATATATAAAGATTCATAAACAATGTTTTTTTTTATGGTCTTTGTGTACTATTTTCGTCTTAAATTTATAGTCCCTTATAGCATATTGAGATGTCCCAAAATTATAGTCTCCTTCCAAAAATAGATGTAAGTAATGTAACAAGTTTACCATATTGCATCTAGTGGTATTAGAAATTACATATTATATAAAAATTCTTAATTAATTTGCATAAGGGTAAGAGTGTCATTTTGTAAAAATGTAAGAGAGAATGGAGTGATAGTGATGTTTTCTAAAACAATTTGTTTTTTTTAGGGACAATTAATTTAAAATAGAGAGAGTAGTATTTTTCATGATCTCTTGCCTTTCTTATCATGTGGCAGCAAGGGACAACATAAAAAAATCATTTAATTAAAAACACATATATAATAGTGATCTTAAAAGTTAAAAACATATATTTTGAGAAGCTGGATTATTTTAAATATATTAAAATAAAAAAATGAACCAATTTTTTTTGAATAATAGTATTTAAATTATTTGTATTAACTTGGAGAACATTTTCTAAACTAAAAGGAGTGGGGACAAACTCATTCACTTCCACGTCAGCGCCACATCAGCTTTTAACAAATTTACTAAAACTCACCCACGAGAGTACTGACACTCACCAAAACTCACTCACACTCACTTTTCATACATATTTTTTTTATTATTTAAACACATCTCATAAGCAAAAAACAACCAATAATAAACTTAACAAAGTAAATAAAAACATTGGGTCCACGTGTATACAACTAGCGTTGGGTGAGTTTGCTTTATGATTTTGAGCAGTGCGACCAAGTCGCGAGCAACTTACTAATAGAAGAAATGAGAGTAGCTAGCGAGTTTGATCAACCCACGAATAGGTTTGAAACCACTCCTTTCAGCCTAAGACCCTCAACCCCTATTAAGATTCGCCTGATGCAATGATCTAGCGCTAAGACGTATAAGTTGTTTGAAGAGAGTTAATTAGAGTTCAACTTATAAATGTAAAAGTGGTATAAAACAAGTCAAAAATTCTAACATAAATCGGTTCATTTTAAGGGTTAGGGATAAAAAGACCTATCTCCCAAACTTTTTCTTGATTAAGAATTTTTTTTTTTGTTTTGTACCATACAGTGGGCCCGGGGGATGAGAGTGATGGACCTACTTTTTCTTTTTTTGAACGGGACCTACTTTTTCAATAAAAGCTTTGTGTCACTTTTTTTTGTTTTGTTTGGTTTGGTACTGTGGGCCCGGGGGATGAGAACTAGCACCCACTATATATAGATGAGGTATTTCTCTGTTACCAACATATCATCATCTCCTGTGTTCTCATATTTTGGTTTTGACTTTTGATTATGTCTCCTGCATTTATCCGTTCCAAAGCTAAGGAATCAATGGCGCCTAGGACACTTCCTCCTAATTACTTTGAGGTTATTTCTCATTACTTTCATCTTTTCTTTAATTCCTTTTTTTTTACAAATGTGATTATGTTTTATGTTTAATTTGTGGTTTTGTGTGTGTTTTCATGGTAAGTAACAGGGTACCTGCCGCCACGCAGTTACCCTGTGATAATTAACTGGAGAAATGAAAAGAATTTGATCCCGGTTAACCAATTTTTATCGGTTCTGACGGGTCCTCTTCGGAAGGCTTTTAATGGCCAGCCGAGCCGATTGTGACTTAGTTCTCGTCTGAATCCGGTTTTAAAACTATATGCACCTATCTTTGTAGTTAGTTCAACTAGCAGGTACCCGCGTGTTGTGGCAGCGATACCTAGTAACATAATTTTTGGCCAATAATATTTTTTAATCTTATGGTTTTGACTTTTGACGACATACCCGAACTTTATGTAATTGATTATGTTTTATTTATGTTTTAATTGGTTGTATCTTGTTTATATCGTACAATGTGAAAGTATTGTTGTACTTTTGAGTAAATGGGCGTTTTTATCGGTTGTATGTTATGTTTGTTTAGTTGTATGTAGTAGATAACTTTTGTTGAATTTGTTAATTACAGTCCTTTTATTTTTTATGTTCAACTTGTCGTTTGATTGTGTTTAGATGATTCGTGACGGGATAGTGATTGTCAAAGCAGCATATGAAAATGCTACGACTAACTTTCCATTCCAACTTCCAACTCAAACAACCAATAGGAGTTCAGAGAGGTTTATCAAGTTGAATGAGGAGATTGCTATCAGGTTTCGACTCCACCTAGGTAGCTTTAAACTCAAATATATAGACCCAGATGGCGATATGATTATGATAACATGTGACGATAGCTTAAGTCTATCAGCTGATGATTTTAAAGTACCAGGCCTTCAAACTGTCATAATACTTGTGGTTTTGCCTGCCTGAAGTATCAAATTTGCTACAATATTTAAGAAGAGTTCATTGTGGGAGGTATATGAAAAGTTTTATCTTTTGTTTTACCCGTAGTGAGTTTATATCTATGTAGATGAAGAGTATTTCACATTGTGGTAAAAGGTTTAGTTGTATGAGGTTTATTGTGATTTTCTAAGGTCTCATGTAATCGATGGTTGAAATCATAAGTAAATGTCGTCATGTTTGTGTTAAGATACTGTATACGTATTTTTGCGGATTTTCTTTTCTGATTGGTTTCTTTTAGAAGCGCCCTGGTGATTAAGAAACTTCTTGTTTCATGGTTGTTTCGGTTAAAGGACTTGATATATGAAAAGACTACTTATAGGCGAAACTAAAACAAGTGTTTAGAATGTTCTTATTCTGAGACAAACAGCTTAGGCCTATAAAGATTTTATTTTTGCGGTTTTTTTTGGTTAAGACTTTCCAAACATGGAGTCCGGAGGGTTTATGTAAAGGAATTGGTAAAGCCACTAGATCACTTCACTAAAAAAATGAATGACTTAGAATATTTTTACCCTTTCTACATGATAAGGTAACTAGACTATCTGCATATAATATAAATCTTTGACTTAATTCGGTTACTGCCTGGATGTCAATGCTAGGGCGCCTTTTAACTTTTTATCCGACGTCATCTATAGAAGTGATTTTGAGGCTTATGATGCTATCTAGTTCATTATCACGTTTCATGACACAATTCATATATAGCAATAGATGGTGCAAAATATTTAGTTTCTGGTGTTTGGTCTGATTTCTTCTTTTTTTAACTTCTTTAATAGATTGCATTGTGTTAATTTCGTTCTACATATTGATATATCAACAGTATTGGCAAATGGGATTGTGATTGTGATTCTTAGATATGTAACTAGAAATTTAAACATGTCAGCTCCTGCTGTTATTATCTTATCAAGTTTAGAATGAGTTGATTCTGCTGGATTAAACCGGTCAGTATCGTAAAAATATAATCATTTATGTCTTTTATTGTTGTTACTAGGTGCAACATGAAGCCAAGAAACATACTTTGTACTTTCCCGTGGGCTCCTTTTTGGTCATCTGCAATCGGTTGGTCGTAATTTCCCCATGTACATAAGCGAGGTTACTGTCAGCGAGGAGGCTTTAAGTTTCTAGCATTGTGTTAATCTTGTGACATGATTTCTGAAAATATAATGGACAGTAATAATGCACGACTTTGACGGAAGATCGACTGATACAACACCTTATATAGCCAGTTGCTCTTGTTTCACTCTTTACATTTGCCACTACACTAGAAGGAGGACAAGGGTGAGCCTTTTTGCATAGTCTTTACACTCTATTGTAACGTCTGATTTACTTAGTTTATTATATCATAGTTAAGTATACAAGTCTGCTATAATCTGTTACGATCCCACATCGGCCAAGTATGGGATTGGTTGGTGGTTGATAAGTCTAGGTTTCCTCTCCTCTTACAATCTAGATTTTTGAGCGAGTTCTACACTTGGAATTATGAATTGATACAATCCTAGTATGTGACATATGTTCATATCATAATCACTTCCATCTACCCAGGCTAATATTCTATTCTAGTAACATAGTAAGAAACTAAGGTAGCACAAAAACAAATCAGGGGACCCATTAGATAGGCTGGTAACGATCCCTAGTTGAGCCATGGTCGAGACCATAGGACTTGGTTAATCACGCTCTAGCTATATGGTCATGGCTCACCAACCAGAAACTGTCTCTTGAGAAATCAAGAATACATAGGTATGAGCCTATAGAATAGATTCTGTTTAAGTAAAGTCGTACCATGCTTTGTGTTACACATGGTGATTACTTGACTTAGCAAATGTTGTCAACATGAGTTACTCAAGCTCTTGATGAGGCGTACATGTGTTTTAGCTAATGATTACTTCTGTGACAATAGGAGGTGGACTGTAGTTGATGAATCATTAGTTCTTATAAAATGGTGTGGAAATGTTTCAACTAGTATCGACATGTTTACTTAGAGTTTTTGTTGTTTATGGCTGCTTTGAAATGTGTTGATGGCTTGTCAACACACTTTCAAACTGCTTTCGAAGTGTAACTGTCTTGCGCATATGATTTTGTAGTAATATATACTTCACCTTTCACCTAAAAAATCTGATATGACCATGCTTTATAACTAAAGCACCTTAATATCTTTACTCACGCTAAACATGCTTACAAAATTCCTCGAAATTAGTATTTTCATGTAATTATGTGACTGATTTAGATGGGAGTTCTTTTCATTTGATCAGGTCAACCGATTAAGGTACAACATAAACAGAGGTGTTATAGCTAGAGTAGATGACGAGAGTATGAAATGTGGTAGTTCTGATAGATGTCATTGCAAAGAAGAGGTTAAGAAAGTGATTACCTGATTATTGAAAATGTTATGGGTTGTTTGGGATTGCGTTTCTGCTCATAAAAACACAGGTATGCCTGTTTTTAGGCACTCATTTACTTTAATATAACCAGGTAAGCAGACAATGAAAACGTCTATCTGCTTAAAAAAAGCAATCCCAAACACTCTTTTTGGATGAATAGATATTTATTATAACTTCAAGCAACAAAATCCATTCATCCAACATCAAAATTTTACTGGTATTGGAAATATGTCAGACTCGCGCAATCAAAAGTTGCTGTAACAACTTCAAGCACCAAAAACACTTTATCTAGCCCAACACATTTTTATTATAGTTGAACTTGTGGTTTTGATTATTTGAGTCCCTTCATAAAACGCCCATACAAATACCTCACAGTTTGAAAATGTTAATTTGCATGTTTCAGTCATCATCAGGAACAGAGGTTCGAGAGGTCAGTCGAAGTCCCTGCATTAACAAGCTAGCTGAGCTGCTGATATTCCACCTGACGAGTATTCTTGGAGGAAATATGGACAGAAGCCAATCAAAGATTCTCCTCATCCAAGGTGTTTGCTGTTTTGACTTGTACTCATAAAGGTAGTTCTGTGATTTTCGCACAACTTAATATGTAAGTTTGGTAATTTTGGTATATTGGATGCAAGACACATTTTGTTTGAAAATGTAAATAAATAATCGCATATAAAAGCTGGAAAATAAAAAATGCGCCGCTGCCGGGGATCGAACCCGGGTCACCCGCGTGACAGGCGGGAATACTTACCACTATACTACAATGACTTTTTGTTTTTTCTTAATCTGTAGCCTATTACTCTAAATATTTGCTTTTCAATATCTTTGTAAAACTCTTTTAACTTAAGCTTGTACAACTACGCCGAATAAAACATTGTTAAACGTTCTATGAATATATAGCTACGTTCTACCCCAGCCCAGAAGACATGTATACGTTAAATTTGGGCCCCAAGTTATGGAAAGTTAAGGCGTTTTGTTGAAAATGTTAAACCAAAACTTGAGTTATGTGTTTGAATTTAAACATATGGGTGTCGTTTACATCAGGTGAACATCTTGCTTTTGGAGATTCTGTTGGATGTAAATACCACTGGAGAAGATCAACAGGAAAGGGTGTTACAACTGACAAAACAAGGAGCGTTAATGTTGAACATAGGATCAATGACCGCAGGGACTCGAGTTTTGGCTGTTAGAACGCGGCAACATCAACACTACAAGTAATGAACCTCGTGTGTACCAACGTAGGTGAGAAAATTGCATTGAGCAGACGAGTTAATAAACATTGGAGGCTAATCGGTTGGGCTGAAATTCAAGGTTGTCAAACAATTAAAATCCCACCTTCTTCAATATAGGACCAAGGAATTAAAACCAAAACTGTGCTTGTTTTTTACATTTTAAAACTGATTTTGTGGGACACATTGTTTTGAATATTGATTGTGGATCATTCCCTTTACAAAGATTTATTCATAATTTTTCACTTTTAGGTTTGTAAATGCGTTTTTTTTTGTGTTCTTAAAGATTATTATCCATTTCGTTGACGAGTATTGAAACTATTTTGACACTCAAAAATGAAACATGAAATTCAAACACAAGACAATCACGCGACATCCCAAACTAAATATCTCTAGGAAATATGTTACTGATATCTTGGTTCAGCTAATTTGGTTTTAAATGTAGCTTCGGTAGACCATAAATTGCGCAGGAACATGGTTCTCTTCTTGGTTTAGCTAAGTACTGGCATTCAAACTTCTGAGAAAAACACCTAGAAACATATGAAAGGCTAAGCTATTCTTAAATCCTATAAAAACTGATAAATAGCACAAGTTAACCAGTTAGACAACAAGTGATTAAAGTTTAATTTCAACACACTTGCAGATATAACTGAATAACATAATGTTAACATCAACTTGTTTAACCAATATGACTCGAGTATATAAGCTATCAAGTTTTTCATTCTGGTCTCAATGTGGGATCAAAAACTACTTTCTTCCAAAAAAAATGCATCGACGCGTGCAGAGATACTTTCTTTCAACAAGGATTCTTTATTTATATCTGCCCAAACTCGACTCTAACTATATTTAAAGTTTGATAAAAACTAGCATCAAACTTCTTCAAATTAAATGTGGGATCTATTATGAATTCTTTTATATCTATGAGAAGGTTGACAACTTATTTCGTTTCAAACAGGCTATTATGCTTTAGGTGAGCACATCATAGAGTTTATTGCGCGCTTTGTGGTTTTTTATTGGCGAAACACATGAACAAAATTAAATTCTAGGTCTACAGCTCGTTGTAAATGCATAGAATGTTAAGTTTAAAATGTGTCACCGTGATGACATTTTTGTTGTCCAAGTCATGAAACATAAAATGTGTAATTACTAATTAGGAAAGGTGTAAGTGTGTAACTACGAAAATAATAAAAAGAGCCTTAATACATGGATTTAATTCGCACTTAAGCGTACGTGTCGTTTTGTGATTGGTGAAATACAGAGGGCCTACTATTTCATATTTTCTCTTTATTTATTTCAGTCTTTCATTCAGTCATTTATCTCGATCCTGTGATTAGGCTTACAAATTAGGTTCATCTGTCGATTTTTTCTAATAAAAAAGCTGGAAGGGAAGATAATATGCCTATGACGTCAACTATGTAATTATTTTGTAAAGATATACTAGTGTGGTCAACTAAAATGAATTGTAGATAATGTGCCTATGACGTCACAGGAAGGGAACAAACCAAAATATTAAAAAAAAAGTGTATCGTTTTTTGACCGTCAAAGCGTTGTTGTTAGAAACTTTTTGTTATCCAATTTAGGAATGGAGACTTTTTAGTTCCGACATCATGGCTTTCAAAGAGTCAAAGACCATACTCTCTTTTTCGTAGTCACACAATTATCTTTTTGTTTTAATAATCGACTTTCCAATTTCCATTACCCACTTCTTCTTTTAACACATTTTTAGGGACACAAGATAAACTTGAATCTTCGTATACATAACAATCGTGAATTGTGAGCAATTTTATACGGGGTCCAACACCCCTCCCCCTTATATCCTCCGCGGTTTTTGTTTTTTGATTATTTTTTTAATTTTAAGAACGGCATCTCAATCTTATTAAAATCTGATCTTCGAGTTATACCATTCATTACAGGCAGGCCCCAGGACCCGAATCACTAGGAGAAACCTTTAGAACTCACGGTTTCGCACTAAGGAGGAAAATCATAAACTTTTGTCTTTTGCAAGACTTGAACTCATGACCAAACCCCCTCCTCCGCCCTTGGTTACTGGTGCGACCACCAGGTCAATTAGCATATCACCTTCTATGCGATTTTCGTTAATATGCGCGAGTATTAAATAAAGCGTAAACATTAAAAGCTAATTTAATTATCTCTTAGTAATTATTTTGAGGAATATTTTTCTCACTCGACTATTTATAGAAATTGTTTTGGAAATCTATTGAGATTTTGCAAGGTATTGTTCACATATTATCTCAAAAATTGACTCCGGACCAGACCTTTTATTCCGCACAAGGACAGGGTCAACGCAATAAAGCTATTGTCAGGAGCGAGAAAAGAGAAAACCTCGAGAATGACAAAAGGTCTCCTAGATCGTTCTTATATCCAATGACCATGGCTTTATCAAGAAGATATAGCGAGAGACCGTCGCCACAGCCATCAAATCCCGGATTTTAGGGAAAGGATCTCACCTCGTGCGCAGTGCCTAATCTAGTGACATAACTAGACATACAAGTTTGCTTTATGGCTTAGTTTGTACAAACCAACTGATTTTACTCTCATTCAATACTCACATTTAATGTCGTTACTATCACTCTGACATTCCAAGTTGGATACCACTCCGGTATCACACACTTACTCTCACGCCGGATCTTGGTCTCGGGGTCAAACCTGGGACGAGGCTAACATGCGGTGTTCATTGTTTTCAGGTTGGATACTCTAATACAAGCATGAGGAGGAAGAAGAATATGAAATGGAAGATATAGAGGATTTGGATTATGATAATTTACATTTAGAGTTCTAATCGAATTGAAAAACTTGTGTTTAGTGTGTGACTCAGTTGAATTTGGTGGAACAAAAGGGTTGTCGTTGTAGTATATTTAAAGTGTGCAAAACAATTAAAATTAAATGCGTTAAAATAAAATGACTTAAAATAAAATGGCGTTTAAAATTAATCTAAGTCTATTTAAAGGAAAGTGCAAATATTTAAAAGCGTGACGGAAAGTAAATTAATTAAAATGACTAGAAATTAAAGCGTGGCGGAAATTAAAATTAGACAAGAATTAAAATGATAACATTAAAATTAAACAAGAGAAAGTATAAAGAAAATAAACCCACCGTCGGAATATATTCCGATCTTACCTTGATCGGAATGTTAGCTTACACCCAAATCGGAATATTGATCGGAAAACCAATCGGAATATGTCACTTACCCCAGATCGGAATATCCAGACAAACCTTGATCGGAATATAAACTAACCTCTGATCGGAATATGGGATAGACTTGGTCGGAATGCTGATCGGAACCCACTGATCGGAATATGTCACCTTACCTGATCGGAATGTCCAAACACGCACCTCGATCGGAATGAGGAGTGAAGTACCAATCGGAATATCTGTCACTAGACCAGATCGGAATACCCACTTACCTTGCTCTGATCGGAATACCAACTTATCCACCCATCGGAATGCACAAACCCTTTTCCGACCAAGCAAGACACGCTGGTCGGAATGTGTAAACCCCTTTCCGATCTACTAATCGGAATACAGTAAAAGAAAATGGAAATAAGCTAGAACAATAAGCTATAATCCTAATAAGCACTAGACGAAATTCATAAAGCAAACCGATTAAGAAAAAAAGCTAATAAACAGAAATTTAAAGACTTTTTAAACACGAAAAGGATAAACTTTACGAAAAACAAACTTTTATATAAAAATAACTTTTATAAAAACTATATAAACTTGAAAATAAACAAAATAAGCTATGAAAATAAATGATTTAAAACAATCAAAAGCATAAAAATGAAATCTTTAAACAAATAAACAAGTCAAAAAGCATATAAATCAAAGATTAAAGAAAAGTAGAATTAGATCAACAAGATAAACTAAAGGTGCGAGACTTAAAAGAAAAACTTACTTGAAATTAAATGGTAAATAAGGTGCAAGACAAGTATTTAAATTGACATGAAAAGTAAAGGTGCAAGTAAATAAAGGTGGAAGAACTAATTGTCACGATTAGTCAACAAGAACAAATGAATGAAAATAGGAAGTATTTATAGGTGATTAGGAGGATGGTTAGAGGAAGCTTCCTCCCCTCCTTCCTTTCTTCTTAATTGCGCCCTTAAGTCCTTCCTTCTTAATCTTTTTGTTAATCTTGGAATTTGATGACTTTTGGCTCGGGATTTCTTTGGACTCGTCTTTTAATTCTTCAATAAAATAGACTTGAGTTCCTCGGTTTTTAGTAAACTTCCGTCTTTTAACTTTTTCTTCGATAAATCTTCAGAATTGGTCTTGGACTTCCGTTCTTTTTGCACTCTTGACTTCTTGACCTCGTCTTTCATCTTTTTCTTCAATAAAAGTCCGTAAATGCCCGTGAATTCCCGTGTTTTCTCCACTTTTCACCTTTTCGTCCTAAATCACAACAAAAACATAAACCACGCATAATTTCGACATAAAAGACATAAAATACACGTTTTGGTCCGGTTATTATTGTAATTAAGTGGTAGAAAAGATGTGTGTTTACACACATACCAAATCCCCTACACTTGACCATTGCAATGTCCTCATGCAATGCATTAGTTACAAAGCATGTTTACATTTTTCATCATAATCAATCCACGTTGGCCTTTATTAAAGAGATAGAAACTATAAAGTAAAGAAATCAAAAGCATACCTTGGGTTTTGGAAATGTTATGAATAATCATCATCCTCAAGTTTTCACTTTCTCCAAACCAAGCTTAAAAACAAGATCATTGTTATTATAAGTTAGCAGACTGACACGAACTCATGTGGGCCAATTATTCACTTAGACTCCCTGATTCCTAGGTGTATCTCTTATATTTTATTGTTGTCTTGAATGATCACGAGGATGCATTGTTTGACTTATTTCGACAGTTTATTAGGCCGAAAATAAAGTGAACGATTTAATCAATAGTTAGCTAAAGGACAAAATCTTTTAAAACTGCTTCTCGGGACCTCATAAAGTTCATATCTTGGCATAACTCGCTTCGCGATTTGAGACCTTTCTCGGACCGATATTTGGCAGCGACTTCATACTTCAAACCTTGAGAGACGTTCATGAAATTATGGTCTTCTCTTCATATAGGAATTTCTTCACTTGAAGTTTTGAGAGATTCATACTTGGACCACGACTTCTTCATTTTTCTCCAATCTTTATTTTGGACTTTGATATACAACGATCCGCCTCCTTTTATGACTTGGATCTATTTATCCTCATAACTTGTTAGGGTCTTTTCGGATACACTTCTCCATGACTTTTGGGGAGTATTTGTGTTAGAAATACGTTTTAACGTATATTAGAAGTATCGGTCACTCCACAATATGATTTATGTTGTAATAGCTCGTAGTTAACAATTAGTTAAATGTTACTTATTAAGTTAAGTAAGAACCGGTCCATGGGCTTGTCATGGACCGGCCCAAGCCCAATGTTAGGCTTGGAGTATAAATACCCCTTTCCACCATGGAAAGGGGTTGGTTGTTGTTCACTTTACACTTTCATATTAATAAGATCATACACATTTTCTCTCACTTTCTCTCTCTAGTTTCTCTCACTAGAAAACATCAACCCACTTCATAGATTCATAGGTTATCAATATTCTACATTTGGTATCAAGAGCTATGGGGTGATTGAAGGTAAGGATTGTGTTGTTTTTTTAGTTTTTGAATCTATTAGTGATCTTTAGAAAAAATCAATCTTGAATCTTGTTGTTTTTGGTGTTTTTGTTATTGGGATTGATTGATAAGGATTGGGTTTAGCTTATTTTGGTAAAAATCATAAATCTTTTTGTGGTTTTGGATCAAAAATCGGATTTAAAGCTATTTTTTTTTAAGTCTCGGAAACTTATTTCCAGAACATTCCGAATAGGGATTCCGAATAGGAAGATTTTCAGAATAGAAGGTTTATTCTGAATAGGGATTCCGAATAGGAGCAATATTCAGAATAGCAGAAGTTTCCGAATAGACTTTCCGAATAGAAGGGTTTTTCCGAATAGCAGTTTTTTCCGAATAGCAAATACTTTCCGAATAGCCAATTTTTCCGAATAGCCAAAAAACTTTCCGAATAGCCAAAATTTTTCCGAATAGGAGAAATATTCCGAATAGCTTTCCGAATTGCCTATTATTCCGAATAGCAAGCTTTCCGAATAGCCAGTTGCCAAAATATTCCGCATTGAAGAAATATTCCGCATAAGGGTTTTTCCGCATAAGGGTTATTCAGCATAGGGGTTATTCCGAATAGGGAATTTTCAGAATAGGGTTATTCCGCATAGGGTTATTCAGTATAAGGGTTTTCAGCATAGGATTATTCCGAATAGGTATTATTCCGAATAGGGTTTATTCTGAGTTAGGGTTATTCCGTATAAGCAAGTTCAAGGGGTATTTGAGTTTTTTCGACGACCTTTAGTGGATTTAATCTTGAGTTCAACCAACACAACACAAATTCTCAACCTTTCTTCACTGCTCGATCAACCGATAATCTTTGAGTCTGTTAAGTGATCACAATGAATCCAAGTTCATTAATGCCTCAGATGACATCTCTTACGGATATCTCGATCATAACGGGGACTGATAGTCGTCCACCGATGCTTATTAAAGAGGTGTTTGAAGCATGGCAGGGCCGTATGATGCAATACTTGAAGGGCAAACCAACATACGGAAGGCTTATGGTCAAATCAATTTTGAATGGTCCACTCGACTATGGTACCATTGTGGCAAATAACGTGTCTCGACCAAGAGAATATGAAGAACTCACACCGGCACAACAACTCATTGCTGATGCTGATGAAAAGGCTCTACAGACACTTCTCCAAGCTCTTCCGCATGATATTTATCGTATGGTTAGTCAATATACGGTTGCCAAAGATTTATGGGAACGTCTAAAGGTGTTGTTACAAGGTACGTCTCTCACCAAACAGGAAAGGGAGTGTCAGCTGTATGATCTGTTTGATAGATTCACGTACAGCCCAGGGGAAACACTACACGATTATTACTTCAGATTCACTACTCTAATGAATGATCTGAATGTATACAATCTCGTGATTGCTCCATTCCAGGTTAACACCAAGTTCTTGAATACTTTACCTCAAGCTGAATGGGGTGAGTATATTACCGATGTGAAGTTAACCCGGGATTTGCATAAGTGCAACTTAGATCAAATCTATGCTTTTCTTCAGCAGCATGAGAAGCATGTGATTATGCACCGTTCTCCTCGCGGTATGTACCCAGATTCCTTAGCTTTGATGGCGAATCAACCAAGCTTGTCACACAACAACACACCTTATATCTTGGGACATCAAGCCTATCATCCATCACCTTACATGACACCAACCTTCCCCCAATACTCGATTCTACCGCAACCACCCACCTCACATCAGCAACAATATCGGTTCAATGCACCTTCACCACAGTATGCTTCACAACTTCATCTAGCAAATGTTGCACCTTATGCTCAGCCTTCATATTCTTCTTATCAAGAGAATGCAGCATATCCAACAAGCTACCCTGATCAAATGAGTATTCCTTCTAGTGATTATGCAGCTCATCCAGATCAAGCAATGTATTGTGATGATGAGGAAGTCCCCGTTCCTGTATTCCAACAAGGAGCTGACCCAGTTGAAGTGCTAACTACTATGTCTGCTTATCTCACAAGAACTTTAAGCAAACGAGGATACAGAGGATCAGCTCCTACCAACAATCAGTTGAGGAATTCATCCAATTCTCGTCAACAAGCTACTATTGAGAATGGCAGGGTCATGGTTCAGCCTATTCAACCATATCAGGGGAGACCTACCACATCAACCACCAATGCTCGCACGGTAAATCAGGCACCAATGGCCAATCCTGCTCCACGGGCTAATTCCACGGGCAAGTTGAGAATGATTACATGTTACAACTGCAAGGAAGAGGGTCACATCTCCAGGGATTGTAAGAAACCCAAGAGGAGAAGGGATGGACAATGGTTTGCAGAGAAGATCTATCTGGTTAATGCTCAGGCACAAGGAAGGGAACTTGATGAAGAGGAGCTTGCATTTCTTGCTGATCCAGGGATTGCTGAACAAGACGTTGTCACCACACAGAATGCAGCATACCAAGCTGATGATCTTGATGCGTATGACTCAGACTGTGATGACTTCCAATCTGCAAAGGCTGCTCTCATGGCAACTATCTCCAGCTTAGGGCCAGAAAAGAGATCTGAGGTACTTATTAATACCACCGATAATACCACTGATGCTAGTATTCAACCACATCAAGTTGTGCAAGAGAGTGCTGACTCGAATGAATCTTCGGTGGTGAGTCTTTCAAATGAGGAGACAAACAATGATAGCAATATCAATGTGAGTCCCCAGACTTTGAGTGAATCACAACCGGGACCCATTTCGCAAACGCCTACTCCTGCTCAACAAGATTTGGTCATGGTTCCTGCTACATTACTTAGCCAAATGAATGCTGCACTCTTAGAAACCTTAGCTAAGAATAAGAATTTGTCTGATGAGCTTACCTTAAGCAACGAGAAAGTTCAAACCTTGGAATTAGTGCCCTCGTTTAGTGTTCTAACTAATCTCGAATATGATCACTTTAGAAACAAACAAATGGGTCACTTGCAAGAAATTGAAAACTTAAGAGCAAATTTGTCTAATGAACTTAAAGAAAAGGAGTTAGTGGTCACTAATTTTCAAAAACTTCAAACAGATTTTGAATCACTCGAGTCTAAGAAGAATGAAATGGAGATTAATGCTACTAATAAGATTAGAAGTCTAGATTATTTGCTTTTAAGACAATACGCTGCTTCCCAACTAGTTCACTTATTTGATGCTTCATTTAGAGAATTTAACTTATCACGTCAAAAAGGCCTTCCCCCTAATCCACGGTATGCAAAACAAGCTTTAAGACATAGTCCTAGACTTTATAATGCAACTCAATTAGGATTGGCCTTAGAACCGATTGTTTTTCCTGGTGATCGAACAAGTAAGGATCTAGTTGATGAGGATCGGTCATACAATTCTGCAAAATATCCCGAGTGTGATTATTTTAAATTGAATAAAGAGCTTGCAAAAACGGATTTTAGAATTCGCTTCCATATGGACAAAGATCTCATAACAGCACCAACCTACATATTAGATGAAGAAAACCCTAGTACTTTTCCTACACTTGTCAATATGGAAGGTCCTAAGGAAATTCCAAAGGATCTTCCACCTGTTAGCACTGTATGGTTAAACTTGCAAGAGATTAATCAATACTTTACTAATTTTGACAAGGTCATTTTGGAACGTACGACTTCAAATGGCCTAAATGCCGGAGAATGGGCTTTCGAACATATGAACGAGGTGTTTAGAAATGAGATCAATCCGTTTGTCGAAAGTCTAAAAGGAATTTTTGCATCTCTTAAAGAAAATCTTGTGTTTGAAATTGGTGAAGTTCAAAAAGTGTTTTATGAAATGGACACCGCTTACGAACTACAACTAATTGAAAAAGAAAAGATTTTAACTGAATATGACCGATTCTTGTCTGCAGTAATCTCGTGTGATGTGCTTACTATTGTAAATGTTAATTATTCGAATGAGCTTACATCCGCTATGATTAATTGTGATGCTGTGAATATTTGTAATGATCTTTGTGATGATGTTTGTGATATCTCTGTAAATGTTGCTGATACTGTAAATGAGGTAGATAATCATTCTTGTCACGAATCTAACGCTGAGTTTTTAAAGCTACAAGATTCTTACAATTTACTTTCAAAACGCTTTAATCAACTAGAACAACATTGTATATCTTTAGAATTAAAACAACAAACTCAAAATGAGAATCTTTTGATATCAAATGTTTGTGAAAACGGTGTTGAGACGAGTGACAAGATGATTGCAATTGTTAAGACATTAGAGGAAGAGATAATGAGATTGAAGAGAGATGTGTCATTAAATGAAACACTCAAAATGGAACTAGAGGCTGCAGAGTCCAAAAACCAGGTCTTAGAAATTAGACTTTCGTCTGTTCTAGGGGAGATGGATCGGACAAGTCAGGGACTATCCGCTCTTTATGGTTCACTAGAAGAACGCTTCGCTTTTAATGCGGCACAGCAACAATCTTATGTTGAACAACTGAACCAAAAGTGCGAGGAAATCTCTGATTTGAACATCCTGCTCATTGACAAAAACATGGTTTTGGCTGAGTTAAAGGAAACACTTCTTCTCACCCAACAAGAAGTTGTTGATGACTTAGCTACCGACTCTGCACCGTCCACTAGTGCTCCAACAACCAAGTCAGTAGTGCTTTATAAGAACCCGCTTCATAAGAGAAACCCAGTTACCTATGATGATTATATAAGGAATGCCATTAAGCATGTCGATCTTCTTAGGGATATTTTAGACGATCTTTATGCCTTAGATCCCTCAAGTAGCGACTATTATTCGGCTCATGAATATATTAAGCGCGTTCAATATTGCTTGGCATATTTGCAATATATAGGTACACCAGGTTCTACACTACTTAATAATAGGCCCATTGCTGTAACTCCATTTAATAAGACTCCAGGAGCAAAACCGTCATTGGCACAATCAAGTAAGGCACCTTTAAAATCTGTTGCTAATATTCCCACTTTGCCTTCTACAGGATTAAAAGAGACTACTAAGGCTAAAGGATCGCCATTCAAGAAAGATAAGATCAAGCCCTCCACTAGTAGTGCCAAAAAGAAGAAAGTAGAAGTTCACAATAGGAATGCTAGTTCAGTTTTAAATAAAAAGAATCATGTTAAGACTAAAAGCTCTACGCCTGTGCAGCAGCCTAAACCATTCGTGAATTCTGATTTGAATTGTTGGAATTGTAATGAATGTATGTTTTCCCAGCGTCATGATTTGTGTCTGCTTGATCACGTGAATGAAATGAATGCTATTAAGAATGGTCTTGAATGGAAGCCAACGGGTAGAACTCGTGCCCAAGTTGGCTGGCAATGGCGTCCCACTGGTAGGACCTTTACATTAGATGGAAAAATGTGCCCTTTAACTAGGAATGCATCCATTGAGGTTAGGTCTGAGCGTCCTTTAGTTAGGAACACTCGCACTCAAGTATGGAAACAGCGCCCTTTAATTAGGTCAGCCCCCACCATAGTGCCTATCAGTGAAGAAATACCTCAGGATTTAAGCCAACTAGAATCTACACCACTAATTAAGAAGAAGAAGGCTAGGAAATCTAAGAAACCTAGAGTTAGCAAATCTAAGATTATTAAATCTGTAACTGCTAATAACAAGGAACACTCAGATTCCGATACCTCTACATTGTCTTTGTGTGGTGATATTTTCAGGTGGTCCAAATCATCCTGTGGTATTTGGACTCCGGTTGTTCAAAACATATGACCGGAAATCGCTCGATGCTCCGAAATTTCGTCAGCAAGTTTCTTGGTACGGTTAAATTCGGGAATGATCATATAGCAAAGATTATGGGGTATGGTGAATATCAGATTGGAAACGTGACGATTTCTAGGGTATACTATGTAGAAGGTCTTGGTCATAACTTATTCTCAGTAGGACAGTTTTGTGATTCCAACCTAGAGGTTGCTTTTCGACAACACACGTGTTTCATCCGCAACTTGGAAGGAAAAGATTTGTTGAAGGGATCTCGTGGTGCAAATCTTTATACGTTGTCTCTACAAGACATGATGGCCGCTTCTCCAGTATGTCTTCTCTCTAAAGCATCTAAGACCAAGTCATGGTTATGGCATCGCAGATTATCTCATCTTAACTTTGATGCTATTAATCATCTGGCTAAAAACGAATTAGTTCGTGGTCTTCCAAAGCTTAAATTTCACAAGGACCATTTATGTTCCGCGTGTTCAAGGGGGAAAAGCACCAAGAAATCTTACAAGCCCAAAGCTGAAGACACCAATCAAGAAAAACTTCATCTTTTGCATATGGATCTTTGTGGACCAATGAGAACTGAAAGCGTGAGCGGTAAGAAATTCATTCTCGTCATTGTGGATGATTTATCCAGGTTTACATGGGTTAGATTTCTACGTACAAAGGATGAAGCACCGAAGGCTATCATCACTTTTCTGAAATTCATTCAGGTACGTTTGAATACTACTGTCCGCCGTATTCGTACAGAAAATGGTACAGAGTTCGTCAACCAGACTCTTCGTGATTATTATGAAGGAGTTGGTATCTCACATGAAACATCCGCTGCACGCACTCCACAACAAAACGGTGTCGTTGAAAGACGGAATCGTACACTTATGGAAGCTGCTAGGACCATGCTTATTTACGCGAACGCTCCATTGTTCTTGTGGGCAGAGGCTATATCTACTGCATGTTTCACCCAAAACCGTTCTATCATTCGGAAACGCCATGGAAAAACACCTTATGAGCTTCTACATGACCGTAAACCCGATGTTTCATTTTTTCATGTGTTTGGTGCTCTTTGCTATCCAAACATCAATAGTGAGAACTTGGGTAAGCTTCAACCGAAAGCCGATATAGGTATTTTCATTGGTTACTCACCGTCCAAGAGAGCATACCGAATCTATAACCGTCGTCTTGGCAAGATTGTAGAAACTATGGACGCAGATTTCGACGAGCTGACAGCGATGGCTTCTGAGCAACACAGCTCTGAACCCGCGCTTCATGAGATGGGAACCGGTGCTATTAGTTCCGGATTAGTTCCCAATAATCCTGCTTCTACATCATTTTTACCACCATCAAGGCCCGAGTGGGATAAACTGTTTCAACCGTTGTTTGATGAATTCTTCGATCCCCCGACTGATGAAGTTCAAGCACCTGTAGTAATTGCTCCAATACCTGAAGTGGTTGCTCAAGCTAATGAACCTTTATCTAATGCATCTACAATTCACATTGAACCGGATGCACCTTCACCAAGTGATTCTCAAACTACACCTGAATCATCACCCCTACTTGTGCCTAATGATGTGGAAGAGGATTCTACTGATCACGACTTGGAATATGCTCACTTGCAAGAGCTTCCTTTCTTTGGTGTAGCGATCCCTGAAAACCCTTCAGCCGCGTCTACTTCAGAAGAAGCTCCTTCTATTGTTCACTCCAGACCACCTAGGATTGAAAACCATAGCACTAAATGGACAAAAGATCACCCAATTAGGAATGTTATTGGAGATCTAGATCGACCAGTCTCTACACGCCATCAATTACAAGAGAATGCACTCTATTGTTACTTTGATGCATTTCTCTCTGAAGTTGAACCCAAAAATTGGCAGCAGGCTATGACCCAATCATCTTGGATTGAAGCTATGCAGGAGGAACTAAACGAATTCCAACGACTTGAAGTATGGGAATTGGTTCCTCGCCCTGACAAGGTTAACATCCTTACTTTGTTATGGGTTTATATGGTTAAACTTGATGAGATGGGTGCGGTATTGAAGAATAAAGCTAGATTGGTCGCTAGAGGATATAAACAAGCCTTGGGTATAGACTTTGAGGAATCTTTTGCTCCTGTGGCTAGATTGGAGGCGATTAGACTATTCCTTGCGTTTGCTGCTCATATGAACATGATCGTCTATCAAATGGATGTGAAGACGGCATTTTTGAACGGTGAACTAAGGGAAGAAGTTTATGTTAGTCAACCGGATGGGTTCGTCAGTACGGAGTCTCCTAATCATGTGTACAAGCTTAAGAAGGCTCTCTATGGGTTGAAACAAGCTCCACGCGCGTGGTATGATCTCCTGTCAACATATCTCATTTCGGAAGGCTTCTCCAAAGGCAAAGTGGACCCCACTCTATTCACTCTCAAAGAAGGCAACGACATGATTCTGGTACAAATTTATGTTGATGATATAATTTTTGCTGCCACTAACATAGAATTGTCAAACCGATTTGAGAAGATAATGTCCACACGCTTTCAGATGTCGATGATGGGAAAAATTTCATTTTTCTTAGGATTACAGATTTCTCAAAATCCCAGAGGCATCTTTATTAATCAATCCAAATATGCTCTAGAATCTCTTAAGAAATATAACTTTGAAAATTGTGACCCCGTGGACACTCCAATGGTGGAGAAATCCAAGTTAGATGAAGATAGGAATGGGACTATTGTCGATCCAAAACTTTACCGTGGGATGATCGGCACCCTTCAATATCTGACTGCTAGCAGGCCTGATTTGAAATTTGCTGTATGCATGTGTGCCCGGTATCAGGCTCGGCCTACCGAAAAGCACCTACATGTAGTTAAAAGGATCTTTCGGTATCTAAAAGGAACACTTCATCGTGGTCTATGGTATCCGAAAGATTCCTCGATTGCTTTAATATCATACGCAGATGCCGATCATGCTGGATGTCAAGACACGAGGCGTAGCACTTCTGGATCTGTGCAACTCCTTGGAGATAGATTGATCAGTTGGTCTTCAAAAAGGCAGAAAAGCGCTGCAATATCAAGCACGGAGGCTGAATACATCGCCATGTCCGGTTGTTGTGCTCAAGTCCTTTGGATGAGATCACAATTAACTGACTACGGTTTGGGATTCAACAAAATCCCGATGTATTGTGACAACAAGAGCGCCATTGCCCTTTGCTGCAACTATGTTCAACACTCCCGGGCCAAGCACATAGACATTCGCTACCATTTCATTAAGGAGCAGGTGGAGAACGGAGTGATCGAGCTGTATTTTGTCACTACTGAGTATCAGCTGGCGGATATGTTCACCAAAGCCTTAGATCGAGGACGTATCGAGTTTTTGATCGACAAGCTTGGCATGAAATCATTCACTCCAGCGACTCTCAAAGAGTTGGCAGAAGAATCAGCTGAATAGTCGTGGTAAACTATTCAGAGTATCCTTTGTTCGTGATCATGTACATTATAGTAAATATATAAACCACAAAAGAAAAATACAAAAATATAAAACCTAGAAAAACCATAAAAATTATAAAATCAAGAAAAACCAAAAATATTTTTCGTTTTAAAACGGGCATGTCTTTTAGTACGGTAATATTTACGGCCTTAGAAATGTCGATCAATATTGACACGGCGCCATAAATAGAGTCCGTATAAAAGTTGTAATGTTTTTAAAACATGCCCATTATGGCTTGTAGTTATTTCTGACTGCAACCCGGTTTTCATATTAAAGTCACGTATTTCTTTGGAAAACGTTGGCTCAGAACGGGAATTAATTTTCTCGGGCGTGATTTACAAGCCAAATCATGCAAAGGGATCAAGTTTACTTTACAACTTGGTCTAACACGAATTAGTGTACGTTTCAGTGCATTAATTTGTTAAAATAAGAGAAATCTTATTGACACCACGAATCAAACTTTTTCAAGATATCAATTGGGAAATGTTTTTCATCATCATGTGCCTCGTTAAACAATGACTACAGCTCTTTAAATAGAAAACGGGTCATCGTTTAAGGGGGAGAAAATGTTACATCATCTTTCACATCAAAAAGATCTTCAAAAGTTTTCAAGGAAACTCAAAAAGCTTAATGGTTAATGGTTGGATTGCTTTGGCATTTGTCTTGTTGTTGCTTATAAGCTTGTCATGAATAGTTTTGTGCTTGTGTTAAGATAAGTTAATCACTAAGGCTCGGGTAGTTAACATAAAATAGGGTCAAAATGACAAGAATTAGAACTTGGAAAAACAAACGAACTTTGTTTGTTGAAAGTAGAAAAAATTTGAGGGGGTAAAGTTGACAATAGGTCAAACTTGTAAAAATTTGACCTAGTCAAATTCACCCACCCCCGTTCCCTTTCTTCTTTCACTGTTTACTTGTTTATCTTTAGCCGCCATTAACACCCTAGCACTCAAACACACGAAAATCAAACAAAACAAATTCAATCCAACATCTTCTAGATCAGATCTTCAAAAAAGGTATTCAATCGGATTAATCATTCATGCAAATCAAGTTATTTATCTGTTTTTGTTGAAAATCAAGCGAATTAGTTTCTGCTTTAATTAGGGTTAATTAAATTGGGGTTTTTGCCTGGGGATGATTCGGAATGGCTCTAATTGCACTAATTTGGCCTTTAGAACACTTGAATCAAACGATTTCATGCTTAATTAGAAAATATATAAGTGTTGAAAACTTTCCGAGTAAGAATGACTTTCCGAATAACGGTTTCATTCAGAATAGAAAGAACTTTCCGCATGGAGAAATCTTTCCGCATAGAAGCTGTTTTCCGAATAGAAAAGTTTTTCCGCACAGACAAAAGCTTTCCGCATAGGCCAAATCTTTCCGAATAGAATGAATATTCCGCATAGAGAAATTTTTTCCGAATAGAACTGAATATTCCGCATAAGCCAAATCTTTTCGAATAGACTGAATATTCCGCATAAGCCAAATCTTTCCGAATAGACTGAATATTCCGCATAGGCCAAGTCTTTCCGAATAGGATTTTCTATTCCGCATAGACTGTTCTTTCCGAATAGGATTTTTTATTCCGCATAGGCCCAATGTTCCGAATAAGGGTTTTATTCCGCATAGGCCCAATATTCAGAATAAGAATTTATTCCGCATAGGATGAATGTTCCGAATAGCCTATTTATTCAGAATAGGGATGTTATTCCGCATAGGATGAATGTTCCGAATAGCCTATTTATTCAGAATAGGGATGTTATTCCGCATAGGCTGTATGTTCCGAATAGACCTTATGTTCCGCATAGGATGTTATTCCGCATAGGCTATATGTTCCGAATAGGCCTTATGTTCCGCATAGGATTTATATTCAGCATAGACCTATTATTCCGAATTGAATGATTATTCCATATAGAAGATGTTTGAATGGTTTCAAAGCTTAAGGGTTTATGTCATATGTACAATGCTTAGGTTTAAAGTCATAATGATATTCATACTTGTATGTATCAACCTTTGTGTTTTATCTTAAGCAGAGACGATGACTAACCCTACCGTACAACAAATACAAGACAACAGAGCCGCCGCCATTACTGAAGCCAAGACTCTAAAGTTTATTCCAAACAACTTCCGTTTGAAGGAGGTATCTCACTCTACCCATAATGGATTTAAGGTAGGTACAGCCATGCTTGATAAATCTCATTTCAAGCATGCGCTAAGGAGAAGTGCTTCAGTGCCATATGAATACCTTTACGAGTTTTGGGCTACCAAAGAGAGGACGTCGACCAAAATCACTTTTTCCTTGGATAACAAGCAGCAGACGCTCACTGTGTCAGACTTCAGGAAGATCTTTGGATTTCGACCAACACTCAAAGGTCTACCATACTCCGCCAACCCGACTAAGGACCAGATCATGGAGATGTTCACTGCCATTGGATGTCTTGACATACGAACCCCGTCTGAGTTTACTACTGCCAAAGTTGGTCAACCTTGGAAAGCTATTTTTGGGATTCTAAGCCGATGCTTAACACCCAAAACAACTGGGTTTGATGCTGTTCGTCCACCAATCATCAAGATGTTTTATGGTATGTTTAAAGGTATGGGTATTGACTATGCATCACTGCTGTGGGAGGAGTTTACCTTTCAACTCTTCACAAACACGAAGGGTAAGGTTAAAAGTTACCAGTACCCTAGGTTTATTAAGTTGATCATACATTACTTTATGGAAAACGATGCATCCATTAACAAGCATACAGGTAGTCGTCACCACACGATAGATGATGATGATTTGGTAGACTTAAGGCAGGAGACTCATTCGAATACGGTTATTCCTGGTCCCATTCCCAGTCATCTTCTGACCGATGAGATTATTGCATCTGCTGATTACAAGAACTTGCTAACAGAAATTGAGAATCAACGAGCAAGTATTCTAGCAGGTGAAGACTCATCTACCACGGTTAAGAGCAAAGGTAAAAGGAAGCAAACAGATTTACCTGAACCCAAAACCAAGAAGAAGAAGACAGAGGGTAAGAAGGGAAAGGGTAAGGCTGATGAGATGCGTCTACGTGACGAAGAAAACGTTGTTGATCCTACTCTTGATAAAACTGAGAAACAAATGATGAAGATAGCTATTCAAAGGAGTAGGAAAGATACTGGCGGTAGTGGTTCAGGTGCAAGGGTAGATGTTGAGGATGAGTACGTGGAACCAGATGATGTTGATGAGTTTGGGTCACCTGAACATTATTCCACTTCGAAGGAGCCATCAATCCCTATTTCAGCAAGTGTGGAAAAGGAGTCTGTTGCTCCTACGATCATGGTGTCAACCCATCCTTTGCAACTCAACCTCCACCAATACAACCCTTACCAACCAGACCGGCTTCAACACCATTTCTTCCACCACCTATAATTCCCATCCTCAGTACCACAGTAACAACCGAGGCTCTCCAATCAACCCAGAGCAGCTCTGCAACGTCTGCAATGGCTGCATTAGTGATGGCCGAAATGTTGGATAAACATGTGGACACTCACAAGAGAGAAATGGATGAACTTCGCCAAGAGTTACGTAGACGAGCTCAAAGTGAAGAAGCATCTAAGAAAGCTCAAGACGAGTTGATTGCTAAGTTCGCTGCAGATATGGAATTTACACGTAAAACTCATGCAGAAGAACTTGCTCGGGTTAAAAAGGCTGAAGCTGATAGGCATCAAGCACGAATTACGAGACTTAAAGCTATTAAGGATGACCTTAAAGAGCAAAAAGCAGCTCTTGAAGCTTCTATTGAGCAGAGAGTGAAAGACTCCGTTGAATCCCTAATGCCTAAACTGCGTGATGATTTGAAGACACTTGCTGCTGACAACTTAATGATCAAATCATCCAATCCTTCAGAAGCCGCCTACAAGATTGCTTATGATTTGACGGATTTTGAACTTAAGAAGATCCTCAAAGCTCGAATGAGGGAACTTGGATCGTTTGATAAATCGAGGATTCAACGGGCTCTCTTCAAATCCCTGAATGACGCTATCATGGAGGATGATAGGTTGTTCAAGACGTTTGGACGTGTGGTACCCTACCACATTCTCCCCGAGGAAGAAAGGGAAGAGAGTGACGAAGAAGAGGGTACTGGTGGAGAAGAGGAAGAAGAAGAAGAAGAAGATAAGAATGATGATGATGATGAGAATGATGAGGATCAGAATGATGAGGATGATGAGGATGATAATGATAAGGATGATGATAATGATGATGAGGATGATGATGACGATGATGATGATGGCGATGATGGTGGTGATGGTAATGAGGAGAGTGTTCGGGGGAGCAACGGGGATGATAATGAGGATGCTGATGGGGGTAAACAGCCTGAGAAAGGGGATAAGGCTGCCAGCTCAAAGAAACCTGCTAAGTGTGGCACCAAGTCAAAGAAAGATGCAACAGCAAAGGAGAAATCTACTTCCACGGAATCCAGACGATCGAAGTGGCGCCACGATGTGAATGCCACTACAGGGTCATCTATTCCTGGTACATTTATCCCTGCATCCATACCTGTTACAACTAACCCTGTTAGTTCTATTGTTGTTGTTCCTGTGATCGCAGAATCGGTAACCGAACCTGAAGCTGCACAACACTCACCCATTCATGACACTGCCGACATGCCTGAAACAGAACAAGCAGATGTTCACGTCTCCACTCCTCTGCAACAAAACCCACAATCTACTGTTCCAAGCTTAAGGGACTGGGCAGACACGTTAGATATTGACGAGACTGCACCACCACAGGCTTGGATCACGGCAGCGGCGCAGTATGATCCGATCACCGACGCTGACAAAGATGTTTTGTATCTTCGTATCCGCAGTCCGATTGATTTATGTGCATTTCTTGCTCATGAGTATAAGACTTCGGTTACTCCATCTTTGGTGAAGAAAGCCCTGAAGGATAAGAGACTACGCGCCAAAACCCGGTTGACCCAAATGGAGTTCGAGTATTATGCCGATGAGATCCTGAAGGCTCTGAATACCGTTCAACGGCCAGGACTTCATGAATCAGAAAGAGCTCCACCTCCAATGGATCCTACTCAAGATAATCAGATTGCTCTTGACTTCTTCGTCACCAATGTTCTTGTGTATCTTCTGAAGGGGTCATCAAAGTACGCAACCTCCCTGACCTTGCTGAAAGCTGCCAACTGGGGGACAATACCCTTTATCGAGGAAAAGGTAAACCGACTCTGGGTCCCAAAGATAAATCGTAATTATGATATGTATGCTGTCATAGGTGCATCTCATTGGGACGAACGAGTCCGAAGGGCGTACAGGGGTTGCTGCCTAGTCAATTCTGGAAGCAACGTTAGATCCGACATCCGCATCTCCAGCATCTTAGGGATGAAAACTGAAGCCAATAATGGCTATTACCATGTGACGGAGATTCGTTTGAAAAGGGAGGATGACAGGGAATACAAAATCCAGCAGGGAGATTTTTCCATCATTCGCCTTGAGGATATCGAAGATATGCTGCTTCTGAAGACCCGAGATCAACTCACACATATTCCTCGTGAAGACCTCATTGCTTTGAATACAGCACTTCGTATGTTCACACGAAGCATTGTCATCAAGACACGAGTTGAAGATCTTCAGTTGGGAGTCGAAAGCTATCAAAGGAAGCTTAACCTAACCCGTCCAGTGAATAAAGTGCTACCTCAACATGTAGAAAGATGTCCCTATACCGGCATTTCTGTCCCGAATTACGGCATTTTCTACTTGAACAGTCGAGGTTTAATGAAGTTTATGAGGGTGGGTGAGCTCCATAAGTACAGTGATGGGACTCTTCTACAAGTCAGAGGAAAGTTGGAGCATCTGAACTCGGGTGGGACTTTGCCAGAAATGACGGAGGATTGGCATCCGGGTTACCGGCAGATGGCGAAGTATGTCATCAAGAAGATCGATCAAAAGCTCCGTGAACGTAGATTGATGAGGAGCTTGGAAAGGTTCGTTGGTGGAAGACCATATTTAGTGCACCACAAGCTACTGCAACGATCCATCTAATGGGTCGTACATTTCAGGTCCACTTTATATTGGTTTTCAATTGTGAATATGTATATTTGTGAATATTGTGCTGTAATGGCTTGATGTAGTGCTAAAGTATGATAACTTTTCAAGAATTTCTCACGAGATTCTAAATCTTTCAAAATATATTATACCAAAGCACTACAACTATCCCTTATTAAATTAAGGGGGAGCAATAACTTGTTCTATGGCCAACCATCGATTTCATTTTTACCCAAAGACCGGTTAATCCATTCAATATCCTAAATATTAATGGTTAACATTTTGGATAAGGGGAGAAAATGGGATTAAGGAGACTTAAGTGATACTTGGCTAAAAGATGAAAAAGACTTAACGATAATCCAACTTAATATGTGTTAAGCACGTGTTAAGGGGGAGCGTTTTTGATAAACAAAACACCTAAGGTACAAAACTTTTGATTTCAATATCACAAGTACCTTATGTGATTTTCAATGATTTTTCATGGTGGCAATTCCTTCCCAAAACACGCTTAATTCACGACGAATGTGGTGACAAAAGGGTGGTAGGAATAGGTTTAGTCCAATGATTCATCAGAGCCGATGGAATCTTCCCAAGGACAATTCCCTAGATAGAATTAGAAGTCCTAGGAAAGATGGAGAAAGAATGTGAACGTAGCTGAATGCCGACCAAGTACTTAAGCTAGCACTGGAACAATCACAACAAGGTGCTAGTGATGACGTATTGGTAAGCATTGAAGGGGTTGAAGAATGAAAAAGAATTGTAAAGATAAAGGGTGTAAAGAAAGAAGCCCTCCTTACAACTTTAGGCAGAAACCGGGTCAATACATATGCTATTGAGGTCATTTTTGCTAATGATTCTCGGTATTGAAGAAAGACATCATGGACCCAGTGATGCAATGCACAACCCTTCCCAGCTAACTCAAATATCTCTCAAAAGGTATTTGTTTTAATCACACGGAGATCAACACGTTATCTATTGGTTTATTCACTCCGAATAGACTGGTATTGAAAAGGTGGCACCCCTCTCCAGCCATCGCTCACTAAATCAAAACGCACAATCGAGTCTAGAGCCAAGAGATCATCAAAAGTCTCATTAGGACACTTTCCATTTATTCCTTGCTTTCTCACACACTGTGAAAAGTAAGAGATTTTCATGAGTCCTACGCAGTATTCCTGTAATATTGCCAGAACATCCGAGTAATACGCAAGTATTACAATGAAGATGGAAATCCTGCTTGAGCCAACATCAAACAAGCTCATGGTAGGTTACACGTGCGGTTCTTTTAGAACCAATCTTGTGAAAAACTGGAAGGTAACAGTGGTTTAATTCTTAATTGAACTTAAACTCGTTCCAGGCCTCTTCGCATTATCATATGATCTTGCCAGAACACTCAGAGTGACTCTTTATTGACCACAGTGACGAGTGGAAATCCTTCTAGTGTTAACATCAAACAGCACTTGGTAGGTGACGTGCAAGATTCTTTATGAATTGAGCTCGTGACAACTGGAAAGCAACGATGGTGAAAATCTTAATTGAAATTAACTTGTTCCAGGTTTCATGAATTGACGGCTTCAAATCACAAGGATAATTTATCCAAGTGATTCACTCTTTATGTTCGTAGTCAGCTTTGGACGGTCGAATAAAGAGAACGGGTTTACCCGCGAAATCCTGTCAGGAAGTTACTTAATTGAAACTATCCGTCACGGGTACGATATCTAATATCGTCCAACGGTCTTCACCGACCGGAGGTAAAATGCTACCGAATTAGAATAAAATGTTCAAAGCCATTTTATTCGTGTCGTTGCTGTGTACCTGTTAAAGACGGTGGCGTTGCTGTGTACCTGTTGAAGACGGTGGCGTTGCTGTGTACCAGTGAAGACGGTGGTGTTGCGGTGTACCTGTAAAAGTCGTTCCCACATGCTTATGTCTTTTGCAACAAAGTTCAGCAAAAATTCAAGAAAGTACAAGATGAAGTCTTCCGCTGTACCAAACTCTGAAGCTTTCGAGAATTCAACAAAAAGACGTAAGTGTGTGGAACATGAAGTCACGAGGAGGCAAAATTCACAAGAAAGGCAAAGATCGCACGTGAAAGGCCAAAGAACAATGCTCTCAAGCCAAAGCCAAAAAGATCAAACCAACATATTCACAACAAAAGAAAGAAAAGAAGAAAAGACTACGAGCTAAAGAACGAAGACTTAGTATAGTATGCTAGGTTTAGGACTTTGTAACGTGGAGTGACCTCCCTTAGGGGGAGATTGTTAGAAATACGTTTTAACGTATATTAGAAGTATCGGTCACTCCACAATATGATTTATGTTGTAATAGCTCGTAGTTAACAATTAGTTAAATGTTACTTATTAAGTTAAGTAAGAACCGGTCCATGGGCTTGTCATGGACCGGCCCAAGCCCAATGTTAGGCTTGGAGTATAAATACCCCTTTCCACCATGGAAAGGGGTTGGTTGTTGTTCACTTTACACTTTCATATTAATAAGATCATACACATTTTCTCTCACTTTCTCTCTCTAGTTTCTCTCACTAGAAAACATTAACCCACTTCATAGATTCATAGGTTATCAATATTCTACAATTTGCTTTTCGTCGTGTGTCTCGGTCCTTCATATTGATTTTCGATAAATGATTCTTCACATCACTTTGGATCTTTAGCAACAAAATATAGCCCTCATGCCTTGTTAGGGCCTTTTCGGACTCGCCAATCTTCGCATCCCGCTTCAATAAGTTATGCCTTGGCTATGAACTCTAATCCATACCGAGCAACTATTAAACGATCTTGGGCTAGAAGCTAAGTAACTTTTCAAATCGTGCAACTTTATTTATTAGCAGATAAATTATTAGCAAGCGATGGGAGAATAGGCTTATAATTAACTCACATAAATTCACGAAAGAATACCGGACTTATAATTGACTCTATCATCTCTCGTTCTCCACAGTTTAAAATCTCAAGGAATGAGACTCGTGGATGCTTAGCCTATTAAATCAAAGTTTTGGGTTTTCGAGTCGCCTATAGGATCTTGCAAACTCTTAGACTTTTCAAGTTTAGAAATCGCGTTTTAAAGTTCCCTTGATAAACGACTCTCTAGGATCAATTATAGGAACTTGCGAAAAGTTCTTGTTCTTAACCCGTGAGAGTTAAGACTTTCGCGTTTTATAGCTCCCTAAATAAAAGCCTAGCAAAACTTGACTTAAACACGTTAAGGATACTAGCTAGAGTAACTTAGACAAGTAAACTCGGGTTGAGTCAAAAGATTCACAACGTTTGAAAATTAAAACCACTTATTTAAACATTTATTCTAATAAGGAAAGAAAATAACTATGCAAACGGACAAACTAATAGGCCAAAATAGATCAAAAATTTTGAAAAATGTCGAAAAATTGATTTTCCGGTTAAAATGAGGACAAATACAAGGAAAAGGCCACTTAACTTCGATAGAAGTCCCCCTACACTTAAGATAAACATTGTCCTCAATGTTTAAGCATGTGGGAGTAAACTCCCCTACACTTAGGACATTGTGCACTTTGTTTAAATCTTGCTAAGGAAAGGACAACTAACGAGATTCCTATTTTAATATTGAGAAAATATAAAATAGTGAATCGAAAAGAGTTTAGGATAGAACCGGGAAGAAGTAGACACGGAATCAAGGGTCGTCAAGAATCATCAAGAGTGGATCATTGAAGCTCGAATCCCTGATTATAAGAAGAGAGGAGAGAGCAAACCAACGGGTCTCCCCTACACTTATGATAAAGAAAGCGAAAAGATAGATGCATGGGTTGCCTCCCAAGAAGCGCTTGATTTTTGTTAACCGAGTCATGAGCCTGACTCGACCTTGATTATCAACGGAAGAAGCATGAAACATATCCACCAGGATCGAAGACATAGTTTTCGTCCATCAGATAGCACAAGCTTAAGGCGAACAAGGCAAGCCAAAGAAGAGTAGGCAAGGTTCCCTTAAGCAGCGATGGAGCACGGTGGAAGCAAGGGTGAAGTGGTGCAAGCATGTCTTTAAAATTTCCAAAGATTTTTCCTTTTATTTCATCAGGTGGATACTGAGATGGCTTAAAGATTTCAATACCGGGGTCGAACACCTTTTCCTTTAGGGGAAAATAGCACTCAGGCTCAGCAGAATGTGAAGAAGATCCGCGAAGAAGCACAACCTCGTCCTCAGAAGTGGGACAAAGAGGTGTTAACTCATACGTGCTGCGGATATTGGTGTCGAACGGTTTCTTCTCTTTAGAAAGAATGTTCTTCAAATCCAAAGTAGGATCAAGACGATAATCTTCAAAGTCATAAGGAGGAGCATCACTCTCATGAGGGAAGTAAGTGTTGAGAAACTCAGAGAAGTCTTCCTCAAATGAGTAATCGTCCAAAGTAGGATCGAGTGATGGCGGAGGATCTTCATCATGTGAAGAATCGCTCGAAAGAGTATCAGCCTCATCGAAATCATCATACGTGGGCAGCTCGGGATACTCAGAAGTAAGGTCATCATAATCATCCGAGTCTGAGCTAGAATCATCATCATAAGCATCAAAGACCGGTGGAGAATCATAAATGGGAGAAGCTTCCAAAGTAGGGAGAGAATCATCCACATCATTATGAAAAAGTGGATTATCGATGCAAGAGTCGAATAGAGGATTGTTGTAGGCAACGAAGTCATCAGGCACATTAATCATATTCACTGATTCTCGTCCTCCAAAGGTTGTACTGGTAAGCTTCCCCATTTTGAAAACTTGTGCATCATCCCCGACTCTTAAGATTAACTCACCTTCGGCCACATCCACTAAAGCTCGTCCGGTTCTCAAGAATGGGCGACCAAGTATTAAAGGAATACGAGGGTCCATTTCATAATCAACTACGACAAAATCGACCGGGAAAGTAAATGTGCCAACTTTAATGAACACGTCTTCGGCAATACCAACGGGGTAAGCGAGAGTGCGATTAGCAAGTTCGAGAGTCGTCTTTGTGGGAGTAAGGTCGGGCAATGATAGTGTTTTCCAAACACTCAAATGCATCAAATTAATACTAGCCCCGAGATCAGCAAGGGCAGTAAATTCTTCAGTTTTGTTGAACACGCAAGGCAACACAAAACGACCGGGATCTCCAAGCTTTTCCGGAAGTTCTTTAAGAATGACTGCAGAGCAGTTTTCATTTAAGCGTGTGTTGGCGAGTTCAATTAGCTTCTCCTTCTTATTAAGCAATTCCTTAAATGCTTTAACAAATTTAGGCATGTGGACAAGTGCTTCAAGAAAGCTAATGTTGAAGTTCATTTGGGAAATCATCTTCACATAGCGTGTCACGTCGGAGTCCTCCTTGGTTAGCATTTTGGTCTTGCCTAAACGAGAAGGATAAGGGATATTGGGTTTGGGTGGTGAAGGTGCAGGTGTAGGTAAAGGTTGAGATGTTGAAGGGTCATTCGTGGGAACTTCATCACGTCGAGACGGAAACGGTAATGGTGCACTAATACTAGGTGTAGGAGGAGTAGGGACACATGGTGGTGGAGGAGGTGTAGATGATGGTGGGATTGGTGGTCCTACGATGTTTGCTCCACTACGGGTAGTAATAGCACTCACATTTGCTCGCGGATTGGTGACGGTGTTTGAAGGTAGAGAACTCGAAGAGGAAGGTTGAGCGGCGGGCAAGAAACTAGCAAGCATATTCTTCAAATCATTGGTTTTATTGCTGAAGGCGGATTGACTCTATCATCTCTCATTCAATTTTTAATTTTTATGATTTTTTGAATTTTTTAAGCAAGAAAATAACGCTCACAAGTGAACGGATCCCAAAAAGCAACGCGTCTCTCACAGAAAACCGTTAATCTTTACAAAAAGAGCCGGCAGCGGCGCCATTTGATAACTGGATTTTACCTAGTAAGAAAATTATCGTTCTAGAGTTCTAATCGAATTGAAAAACTTGTGTTTAGTGTGTGACTCAGTTAAATTTGGTGGAACAAAAGGGTTGTCGTTGTAGTATATTTAAAGTGTGCAAAACAATTAAAATTAAATGCGTTAAAATAAAATGACTTAAAATAAAATGGCGTTTAAAATTAATTTAAGTCTATTTAAAGGAAAGTGCAAATATTTAAAAGCGTGACGGAAAGTAAATTAATTAAAATGACTAGAAATTAAAGCGTGGCGGAAATTAAAATTAGACAAGAATTAAAATGATAACATTAAAACTAAACAAGAGAAAGTATAAAGAAAATAAACCCACCGTCGGAATATATTCCGATCTTACCTTGATCGGAATGTTAGCTTACACCCAAATCGGAATATTGATCGGACAACCAATCGGAATATGTCACTTACCCCAGATCGGAATATCCAGACAAACCTTGATCGGAATATAAACTAACCTCTGATCGGAATATGGGATAGACTTGGTCGGAATGCTGATCGGAACCCACTGATCGGAATATGTCACCTTACCTGATCAGAATGTCCAAACACGCACCTCGATCGGAATGAGGAGTGAAGTACCAATCGGAATATTTGTCACTAGACCAGATCGGAATACCCACTTACCTTGCTCTGATCGGAATACCAACTTATCCACCCATCGGAATGCACAAACCCTTTTCCGACCAAGCAAGACACGCTGTTCGGAATGTGTAAACCCCTTTCCGATCTACTAATCGGAATACAATAAAAGAAAATGGAAATAAGCTAGAACAATAAGCTATAATCCTAATAAGCACTAGACGAAATTCCTAAAGCAAACCGATTAAGAAAAAAAGCTAATAAACAGAAATTTAAAGACTTTTTAAACACGAAAAGGATAAACTTTACGAAAAACAAACTTTTATATAAAAATAACTTTTATAAAAACTATATAAACTTGAAAATAAACAAAATAAGCTATGAAAATAAATGATTTAAAACAATCAAAAGCATAAAAATGAAATCTTTAAACAAATAAACAAGTCAAAAAGCATATAAATCAAAGATTAAAGAAAAGTAGAATGAGATCAACAAGATAAACTAAAGGTGCGAGACTTAGAAGAAAAACTTACTTGAAATTAAATGGTAAATAAGGTGCAAGACAAGTATTTAAATTGACATGAAAAGTAAAGGTGCAAGTAAATAAAGGTGGAAGAACTAATTGTCACGATTAGTCAACAAGAACAAATGAATGAAAATAGGAAGTATTTATAGGTGATTAGGAGGATGGTTAGAGGAAGCTTCCTCCCCTCCTTCCTTTCTTCTTAATTGCGCCCTTAAGTCCTTCCTTCTTAATCTTTTTGTTAATCTTGGAATTTGATGACTTTTGGCTCGGGATTTCTTTGGACTCGTCTTTTAATTCTTCAATAAAATAGACTTGAGTTCCTCGGTTTTTAGTAAACTTCCGTCTTTTAACTTTTTCTTCGATAAATCTTCAGAATTGGTCTTGGACTTCCGTTCTTTTTGCACTCTTGACTTCTTGACCTCGTCTTTCATCTTTTTCTTCAATGAAAGTCTGTAAATGCCCGTGAATTCCCGTGTTTTCTCCACTTTTCACCTTTTCGTCCTAAATCACAACAAAAACACAAACCACGCATAATTCCGACATAAAAGACATAAAATACACGTTTTGGTCCGGTTATTATTGTAATTAAGTGGTAGAAAAGATGTGTGTTTACACACATATCAGTCACCTACCATGAGCTTTTGAATATTCGCTCAAGAAGGATTTCCATCTTCATTGTAAATACTTTCGTATTACTCAGATGTTCAGGCAAGATCATGAAGATATTGCGTAGGACTCTTAAAATGTTTCTTACTTTTCACAGAGTGTGAAGAAGCAAGGTAATATGGAAGTGTGTCCTAATGAGATATTTGATGATCTCAAATGGTTCTAGACTCGATCGTGCATTTTGGATTTTAGTGATCGGAGGCTGGAGAGGAGTGCCACCATTTCAATACCTATTTATTCGGAGTGAATAAATCGATAGATAATGCTTTGTCTCTGTGTGATTAAAACAAATACCTTTTAAGAGATATTTGAGTTAGCTGAGATGCGTTGTGCAATGCATCACTGGGTCCATGATGCCTATCTTCAATATCGAGCATCATTAAAATGATCTCAATAGCATATGTGTTGACCCGGTTTCTGCCTAAGGTTGTAAGGAGGGCTTCTTTCTTTACACCCTTTATCTTTACAATTCTTTTTCATTCTTCAACCCCTTCAATGGTTACCAATACGTCATAACTAGCACCTTGTTGTGATTGTTTCAGTGCTAACTTAAGTACTTGGTCGGCATTCAGCTACATTCACAATCTTTCTCCATCTTTCCTAATGACTACTATTTCTAGCTATAGAATGTCTATGGGAAGGTTCCTCCGGTATTGGAAGAATCATTGGACTTAACCTATCCTACCATCCTTATGTCACCACAATCTTCATCGTCGTGAAATAAATGGGTTTAGGGGTAAGTATATGTCACCATGAAATCCATTTTGATATAGCAAATCCATTTTGCTCCCCCTTAACATATGCCACGATATCCGAAAACATTTCGCATATGCCAGGATGAGCCATCACGTTAAGTGAAACCATTTGTGACAATTTCCCATATTAAATCACATTTTCTCCCCTATATTAAAAATATTAACCCAATCGATGTTTTTAATATCAATTGATTTAATGAAGTTTTAACAAAGGTTTTGGGAAGAAACATGCAAGTCCGATTAATCTTCATGAGATCAATTTGTGAGATATGATATTGTTTTGTAATATAATCACATATTCACCATATAAGAACGAATTGACAAGGTTGGACCTGATTGATGAGAACATCATATGATAAGATCAAATGGTTCTTGTCGGTAAATGTTGGTCGCCTCGTCATGTCTGAAGTCATCTCTTGACACCACATGTACGATTGGTATAGTTGTCTTGACACCAATTAGTGAGCTTGGCACTTTCGGCATCGAAGATTCTGAATGCTTGACAATTGATCCCCCTCAATTGTTGACCCGTGTTCTATTGAAAGAGATGTAGTCTTCGTTTGAGTAGTCGCATCGTTGAGTATGTGGATACCAAATGTAGATAGCTATGGTTGTAGAGATGATAACTTCATAAAAACAAGACTTCTCTTGTTTTAACAAATAAATGCACTGATGCGTACATAGATTTGTGTTAGACCAATGTTATAAAGTAAACTGGATCCCTTACAAGGTTTTAAAGTAAACCTTTCCCGAGAAAATTAATTCCCGTTGTTGAGCCAAAGCTTTCATAAGAAATACTTGACTTTAACATGAAAAGCGGGTTGCAGTCTGAAATAACTACAAAGCCATCTGGGCATGTTTTATGAAATATTTACAACTTTTGTATGAACTCTATTTATGACGCCGTGTCAATATTAATCAACATTTCTAAGGCCGTAAATATTATCGTACCAAAATACATGCCTTTGAAAAATAAATTAAAATTTTTTTTGGATTTTTCTGAATTTTTCAATTTTAATGGTTTTTATATGGTTTTATATTTTTGTATTTTGCTTTTGTGGATAAAAATATAAACAATATATACAGATGATAACCAAGGATACGTAGAATAGCTTACCACCACTATTCTTTCGCTTCATCTGCCAGTTCCTAAAGAGTCTCGGGCGAGAAAGTTCTCAAACCTAGCTTGTCAGCCAAAAATTCCATTCGAGCGCGATCTAAAGCCTTCGTGAAAATATCCGCCATTGATACTCAGATCGGATAAAGTAAAGTTCGATCACTCCATTTTCCACTTGCTCCTTGATGAAGTGGTAGCGAATGTCAATATGCTTTGACCGGGAGAATTGAACATTGTTGCAGCATAATGCAATTGCACTCTTGTTGTCGCAGTACATCGGAATTTGTTGAAACCTAGACCATAGTCGGTTAATTGCGATTTCATTCAAAGAATTTGAGCACAACAACCGGACATAGCTATGTATTTTACTTCCGTACTTGAAATTGCAGCGCTTTTCTGCCTTTTCGATGCCCAACTGATTAGTCGATCTCCTAGTAGTTGCAAGGTTCCACTCGTGCTACGCCTTGTATCTTGACAACCTGCGTGATCCACATCTGCATATGCCATTAGTGCAATCTAAGAGTCCTTCGAATACCAAAGTCCCCGATTAATGGTTCCTTTAAGATACCGAAAGATCCGTTTTACAGTAGCTAAGTGTAACTCAGTAGGCCGAGTTTGATACTGAGCACACATACATATAGCAAACTAAAGATTAGGTCGACTGGTTGTGATGTACAGAAGGGTACCGATAATTCCACGATAAAGTGTCGGATCAACGACAACTCCATATGGATCTACATCAAGCTTAGTTCGTTCCACCATTAGAGTATCCACGGGGTTATAAGATTCCATCTTATATTTCTTAAGAGATTCAAGGGCATACTTGGATTGATTGATAATGATGCCTCTTGGACTCTGAGATATTTGAAGTCCTAAGAAGAATGATACCTTGCCCATCATTGACATCTTAAACTTGGAAGACATGAGTGTCCCAAACTCATCGGATAAGGTTTGGGTCGAGGCAACAAATATAATATCATCAACATATATTTGTACCATAATCATATATTTACCTCGTTTCTGTATGAACAGCGTGGGATCCACCTTGCCTTTAGCGAAGCCTTACGTAATGAGGAATTGTGACAATAGATCATACCATGCGCGTGGAGCTTGCTTCAACCCATAGAGAGCCTTCTTAAGCTTATACACGTGATTAGGATATTTACGATTCACAGAACCATCCGGCTGTTGAACATAGACTTCTTCCTTGATTTCACCATTAAGAAATGTCGTCTTCACATCCATCTGATAGACGATCATATTCATGTGGGCTGCATAAGCGAGGAATAGTCTAATAGCTTCCAAACGGGCAACAAGTGCAAAGGATTCCATAAAGTCGATGCCTAATAATTGCTTGTATCCACGAGCTACTAGTCGAGCTTTGTTCTTCAATATGCCGCCTAACTCATCAAGTTTCACCTTATAAACCCATTTCAAAGTGAGTAATTGCACTTGATCCGGGCATGGGACAAGTTCCCATACTTCAAGACGTATAAATTCAATAAGTTCTTCTTGTATAGCTTCTATCCAACAGGATTGAGTAAAAGCTTCTTGCCATGTCTTAGGTTCAACTTCAGTGAGAAAAGCATCAAAATGATAAAACATTGCATTTTCTTGTAACTGACTTCGTGTGGATACCGGACGATTAGGGTCACCAATAATAGAATCTATAGGATGATCCTTTGTCCACTTGCTGTCATGTTTACGAATCCGTGGATTAGAGTAGACCGTAGTAGGAGCTTCCTCTAAGGTGGACGACCCGACTTGATTAGAGTCGGGAATTGGTACACCAAAGAATGGAAGTTCATGCATCTGAGCGAATTCCAAATCGTGATTATCATCATTCTCTTCATCATCAATAGGCGTGACATGGGTAGTTGAAACATGTGTTGGTTGAGAATTACTCGTTGAAGGTATGTCTTGACCAATTGTAGGTGTAGACGTATTCGATTATGCTTCGGTTGCTGGAGGGACAACTTCGGTAACCGGAGCTATTACCTCAGGTTCTGGAGCAACAATACTTGGAGGAGTAAAAAATTCATCAAAGAACGGTTGAAACAACGTATCCCATTCATTCCTAGTAGGTGGTATAAATGATGATGAAGTAGGGTTATTTGGGACAAGACCAGAGCTAATGTTAATGGGTCCCATTTCATAAAGTGCGGGTTCAGAGCTGCTTTGCTCAGAAGCCATCGACGTCAGCTCATCAAAATCAACATTCATAGTTTTGAGGATCTTACGAGAATTACGATTGTAGATTCGGTATGCTTTCTTTGCGGGTGCATAACCAATGAAAATACCAATATCAGCCTTTGGTTGAAGTTTTCCCAAATTGTCACCATTATTATTTGGATAGCAAAGAGAACCAAATACATGAAGATATGATAAATCTGGTACTTTTCCATGTAGAAGCTCATAAGGTGTTTTACCATGGCGTTTTAGAATTAGTGATCGGTTTTGGGTGTACACTGTTGTAGATATTGTTTCTGCCCATAAAAACAATGGAGCCTTTGCGTAAATTAACATCGTTTGAGCAACTTCCATAAGTGTGCGATTTCGCCTTTCAACGACACCATTTTGTTGTGGAGTGCGAGCAACGGATGTTTCATGAGATATGCCAACTTCTTCATAATAATCACGCAATATTTGATTCACAAATTCGGTTCCATTATCTGTACGAATGCGTCGGACAGTAGTGTTGAGACGCACTTGAATCATCTTGAGAAATCCGATGATGAATTTAGGTGCCTCATTTTTTGTAGTAAGAAATTTCACCCATGTACACCTAGAGTAATCATCGACAATGACGAGGATGTACTTTTTACCACTAAGACTTTCAACACGCATTGGCCCACAAAGATCCATATGCAACAAATAAAGTTTCTCTTGGTTGGTGTCTTCAGTCTTGGGTTTGTATGATTTCTTAGTGCTTTTCCCATTGTACACGCGGAACACAAATGATCCTTGTGAAATGTAAGTTTAGGAAGACCACGAACAAGTTCGTTTCTCGCCAAATGATTAATAGCGTCAAAGTTAAGATGAGATAATCGTCGATGCCATAACCGTGACTTAGTCTTTGATGTTTTGGAGAGAAGACATACGGGAGAAGCGACCATCATGTCTTGTAGAGACAAAGTATACAAATTATTCCCTCGAGTACCTTTCAATAAATCAACCCCTTCCAAATTATGAATGAAGCAGGTATGCTCTCGAAAAGCAACTTCTAGGTTTGCATCACAAAATTGTCTCACAAAAAATAAGTTGTGACCGAGACCTTCCACATAATACACTCGTGAAATTATTACATTCCCAATATGATATTCAACGTAACCCATTATATTTGCAATATGATCATTACCAAGTCGAACCGTACCAAGAAACTTGCTGACGAAATTTCTGAGCTGAGAGCGATCTCCGGTCATATGCTTGGAGCAACCAGAGTCCAAATACCAGAGAACAATTTGGACCACCTGTTTTCAACAATAACAGTAGAAAAAGCATTGGAAACTATTGGTTCCAGATTGTTAGCAGATACATATATAATATTATCAGAATTGCTAACATTTGTGTGACCCTTAGATTTCCTGCGTTTTCTAGTGTGAGTTTTACCACTAACAGGTTTCACTGTTCCAACTTTCTGAGGTTTTGGATTATTAGCGGGTACTACAGTGGGAGTAGACCTATTTAAAGGGCACTTGTTTACTACAGTAGTGTTGGTGTTCCTAGTTAAAGGACACGCTTGTGTTTTGGTAGCCTTGGTACTCCTAGTTAAAGGGCACGCTTTCTTCGCTTTAGTGGGAGTGATCCTAGTTAAAGGGCACGCATTTCCAACTATAGTGAAAGTTCTACCAGTGGGGCGCCACATCCAACCAACTTGGGTTAACACTTTCCCAGTCGGTTTCCATTCTAATCCATTTTTCCGGGCATTCATCTCATTCACATGGTCAATAAGGCAAGAATCATGACGACTAGAAAACATACATTCATTGCAATTCCAACATTTCAAATTAGAATTCACAGTAGGCTTAGAACGTTGCACAACCGCAGAGCCTTTAGGTTTAGCTACATGATTCTTTTTATTCAAAACAGAAATAACATTCCTAGGATGGGCTTCTACTTTCTTCTTCACTTGACTACTAGATGGGGGCAAGATTCTATCATTCTTCTTGTTTCTTTTAAGCTTAGATCTTTGAGCCTTAGTAGTGGTGCTTACTCCTGTAGAAGGCAACACGGGAATATTAGAAGCTAGTTTTGATTTTGCCTTATCTTTAGTGACCAATGTTTGAGATGGTTTAGTCCTAGGGCCCTTGTTAAATGGTGTGACGGCAATGAAGTTCCTTTTGGTTGCACTAGAGGACGGTGCTGAGACAGTGGCTGCGTTATCCACAATATTCTTACCTTTTAGGGTGCGAAATGTTTCCTTTAACTCAGTCAAAGCCAGATTTTTATCACAAATTTATTCCCTCAAATCAGATATTTCCACCGACTTTCGATTCAATTGTTCAATCAATGATTGATTCAGTGCAGTGGTATTAGCACGTGCGGGCTTTACTGAATCGAAGAGTCGTGTATTTTTTTGTTTTAAGTTATCAGCTTTGGACAAAATCTTGGAAACTCGATTATCTAGATCAAGTTTAAAATTCCCAGCGGCCTCAAGTACGTTCACACAGTTAATCTCCTTAGATTTCTCTATGTCTATCGGCAATGATTTAGCAACCTTGTCACTTGGCTGACTTTGTTTTGATTGTAAATTCAATTGAAAATTCTTTTGGACCGAATGACGTTTCAAAGATTTCTTGAATAAATTGTTGCTTGCATTCAAGCGAAATACAATGTGTTTGAATCTCATCAAAACATTTTGAAAGCGAAGA